>JAWNLJ010000326.1:2000000-6800000 GCA_035042365.1 Drosophila dives | reverse complement strand
ATGACACGCGGCATCATTTGTGTCCGTACTGCCTGCTGGCGACTCCCGACTGCCGACTGCCGACCAATAAATAATTTATTAAACAAAGAGCATGCTCCGATGGCAACAATGACACTTTAAGCAGCAGCAGCATCAACAGCCAACGAGACAGCTCAGTCTGTTGCCACGACCCTTGGCCTACAGCCGCCCACTTTATGCGGAGCACTTCACAATCTGCCCAGACATCCGCCTCTCATTGTTTCTGTTCCTTTACAAGCAAACAGCACAAAAATAACAAACAATAATAAAGCGTATAAATTAATAATATGCCTCTCGCACATCCACAATGACATGACGTCAAAAAAAGTGTATAATAATTTTGAAGAGGGGCAGTTGGGTGTGGCATGAGTGAGGTGTCCTGTGTCCCCCTAATGTAATTGTCAAATTGCCATCACAATCAAATTTTAACGTGACTATTAAAAACAGTCTGAAAAAGCTGACGTTTTTACATCATCAAATTGATGTCAATCATTTTGTATATATGGAAATTGATTATGTACATAAATAGTGTCAGAATTCACATAGTAGTTTTTAGTTAACATTTGCATTAAAAATTCAATTTACAAATGAAAACACGAATATTTTATGAATTCCATTTTTTTTTCTTTAAGCTGCTTTTATATTTTTTTAATTACAAAAATTCCGCTTTGATATTTTGTTAATTTTTAAACACACATAATTTGCTAGCTATTAATACAACTGCAAATTTAAATGTAGAACGCTGTTTATCTAAGCCAAGTTAAGCTGGCAACATGGAATACTCGAATATATGCAGGCAATCTCAAAACGAGCTCAGTGCTGTCGAGCAGTGTTTGGCCACTTCCTTTTCCGGTGCCTATCTTGTAAATCCCTGCACTAAATAACTGTCAGAGTCTGCCACACACCCCACACCCCAGACTATCCCACTGCCCCACAAAAATTTTCGTTAGCCTAGAAAACAAAAAACTTAGTCAATTTCTGTGAACTTATAAAGCAGACGACAAGTCGCAAAAGTTTTTGGCATTTCGCAAAGCTGTTTTTGCTGGGAACCCTCTCTATAAGGCAAACAAACCTAGCCAAAAAAAAAACCTGCTCGGAAACTGTTTGCTTTTTGCTCTGCGACTATTTTACATAACTCTGTAAGCAATAAAAATTAATTTGCTGCCCATTTGGAAGTGCTTAATTTGTAAACGAGACCATTGGGGTCTCTCCCCCCCCCCCCCATGGCTGATGGGGTTGCGGGGGTGCAGCTGGGTGGGTTTGGGAACAATATGGAACTCGTTGACTTCAGCATTCTGTTCAAACTGTGCCCGATTCCCTTGTTTAATTTATTAAAATGAGGCTATGTAAACTTTATGCTGCAATTTGTGGCAGCTTTTGTAAATGAGAAGGTGAGGCAAAAAAAAAAAATAAATACAAATTTATATTGTAAATATAAGTTGATAAATTTAGCTGATAAACTTGCCTTAAATGTTTATGATATGTTTGAATCTTTTTATTTCTGTTGCGTATTAAATTGCATATTTATATTTTTTTTATTATTATTTATATATATATATATATATATATACAGGTAAGGGTATTTGTTTGTCGTCTTGCTGCTTCTGACAGTTCTCCCTTGTTATTTCACTGATTTTTATCGCCGCCCAAAACAACAAGAGCAACATCAACAGCCAAAGAGCCACTGAGCCACAGACAGTCAACATTTATATGGCCAAAACGAAAATGGCGTTGAATGTTTGCAATAAAACAAAAAACTTAACAATGCTTCTCTGTTGTTGTTGTTGTTGTTGTTGTCGATAGTTTGTTGTTGCTGCTCTTTGTTTGGCTGCCATGTTCTGACCCCGAGAGTTGTGTCGATTTTTGAATATTTTTGGCCAGTATATATTATGGATTGGATCTGGTTACACAAAATTTATAGTTTTGCCTTAAGCGAATGAAATTGGCAAATAGACGAGTCTCAAGTAGTAGTTTCCTTTAGTAACATTCTCTGAATTGTCCATAGTATATAGCCTGATTAATAATTGCTTGGCTGCTCTTGACTTTGACCTTTGTGGGTGGATGGGTGGGTCGGACGGGGCAGAGCGACTGGCTCTCGATTAAAGCATCCGCTCAGTGCTCGCTGTGACAAACTGTGGGCGGACACAGACAGAGAGAGAGCGGCAGACAGATGGACAGACGGACAGGCGGAAAGACCCTTGCAACACCAGCACCCCTTGTGGGCATCAAAGCGCTTGACAAATGTCAAGTAAAACGCGTCAACTGTACCGTGTCGCATGGAAGCATGGAACGTCCTCGTCAGCGAGCCCCGCCAGCCTCGCCAGTCAGTCAGTCATTCAGTTAGTCAGCTTTTTCAACCAGCCAAGGGTGATTCTGAATCTGTATCCGTAACTGAATCACAGGCAGCGGCAGGGGCTGTGGCAATGAGACTGTGCATTTATGTGTGGGTGGGTGGAGGGGTAAGGGGGTACACTGTCTGCCAGTGGGAGGCATTACGTAAATCTTGGCGCAGTGAAATGTTTTTCTGCATTTAATGCATACAAATTGCTCTGATTTAAAAAATTACACAAATAAAGAAAAAAAGCAAAAGTCATGTTTTGCCACAAAGACAAAAAAGTTGAACAAATTTGCCGCAGCAAATTTGCAGATTAAAGGCACACAACAAGCCTGCCCCTGCAACAATCTGTGTGCATCTTTATAAAATGCATATTATGTGTCTAAAGTGCGCTACTCAATATGCTCGCGGTCTGTGCTGCAAACGACACTACACACACACTCGCACACACACTCGCACACCCACCCTGTGCACACCCTCTGCACACCCTCTGCACACCCTCTGCACACCCTTTGCACACCCTCTGCACACATAATAAATCTTAGACTGAGTGACGAGAGTCATCCTTCAAATGCCCTGCACTCAACTCGAGCTTCTTATCATTTCAACCCCACTTTTCCGACTTGGATTTCCATATTTTAATCTCGGAAAAAGGCTTTCTTTTTGATTAAAGCCAATTTGAATTGTTGCCTTTTTCTTTTCCTTTTTCACTTTCATTTCGTTTTTGACTGCTGAAAATTAAATAAATATAAAAGCTGAAAATGAATTTTAGGCATTAATTAGCAGACACACATTCGCCTGTCATCAACTTGCCACCGATTTTTGGGGGGGCAACATCAATGTGCTACGTGCAGCCCCCAATCATAAGTGGCCATCAGCGCATGCACTCTGCAACTTCCTGGGGCATTTATTACACGTACGAACTTGAGACAATTTTTCATATATTTTGAGATATTTTTTAACATTTTCCCTTCTTTCAATACACTTGTCAAAATAGGGCATTAGTTGGAAATATATTTACGAAAGAATATTTGAGCTGAAAAGTATAAAAAGTTTGTGCTTATATATTTCTGCAAGTGTAGCAAGCAGTGTGGCAGGGCGCCTCTGGCGGCCAACAAATTGTGTCAGTGCAAATGTCGCGTTGGGGTTCGTCTGACAAACTGCAATGCGTGCTGTGGCTGTGGCTGTGGCAGTGGCTGTGGCAGTGGCAGGCGGGTTGAATTCAACCCGACGCAACGCAGCTACGCAAGCTGAACCAACCACTTGCCACAGTCGTCGTGGCAAGCCGTGACGTGGCGCGTTATTTGTCTTTCAACACGGTGCATCATCATCATCAGCATCAGCAGTCGCCGGTCCGTGGGGCAGCCAGGTTCTGCTGTTGCTGTCAGCATCATATTTTATTCAAGGCAAGTGCCATCTGCACATGAACTCCGACGCCGCAGCGACGCACTCAGTCATCCACTTGGCCAGCCAGCTGCTTGAACTCTGACTCCACTGACTGTGGCTGCCCCATCCCTCCCCCCCCCCCTCTTCCCATGCAATCTTCTGATTCTTAATAGGCATACTTTTTTGCAGGCCTAATGGATTTGTCAGCTTCTGTTTGCGTTGCGCTCATCCAGTTTTGAGTCCAGCTGTTAAATGGCGTTTAAACGTAATTGCCACCGCCTGGGGCAACATTGGCAGTCAATAAACTTTCTGAAAATAGACGCCAGCGTGTTGAACTATGACACGCAAAGCAAACAAACAAATTAACTGAACCCGTTGCACTTTCCAAAACTGTATTCAATGTTATAACAATAACACACACAAGCACACACACAGAAACACGTGATAAACAGACCTTTCTCTAAACAAATCCATTTAAATCAGCCGGAACACAAACGGGGCATCGACCATGTCAGTCAAGGCATCCGAGCATGGAGAAAACTCAAAAGGAAAAAAACCTGTGAAGAGTTTTCCGAACAGCCGCTTTTCCCTGGTGTTTTTTGTTGTTGTTGCTGTTGTTGATCCGGTTGTTGCCACATAATTAAATCTTAATTCAAACAAAATGCTAAACATTTCAAACTATTTTACGACTGTCTGTTGGATACACTAGACAACATAATAAAGGGCAGCAGTCAAAAAATAGCATACGCTTCAATGAAAATCTCTTTTTTGTTTATAAATTTAATTTTTGTATATATTTTTACAGACTCCTTTTACTGATTTTGAATTTTACCACTTTTTCATTGCAGGTAATAAATGCATTTTACAGTTTGGCACGCACTGGCATTTAAATTCGCAAGTGTCAAGTAGCAACTCGAACAGTTGATGAGCCATTGATAGCTTCATGCCTAGTTGGCTTCCAAGGCACGCAGCGTGCCGTGGCGGCAAATAAGTGCAAGTGCTGCACCTATAAATGGGCATGTGGATGTCGCTGATGTTGCTGTTGCAGCTGCAGCTGTCCTAATGCCCCATCTAAAGCAGCAGCAGCAGCAGAAAAACCAGAATCACAGCAATTGCAAGCAACGTCTTCGGGCGACAGCAGACTTGGAGACAGACGATGGACAGACAGAGACACAAGACAGGAGGAGGCAACTGGGTAGAGTCGGAAGGCCCAAGGCAGCAGGCTGCGTTTGCCTGACAGCAAATGGAGAGCAACAATTGTTGCAGACACATTGACGACGACAACGACTCTGACAACTGGGAGAGTTGCTGGGTGGGTGGGGGAGGATGCCTAGCTGCCACTGACAGATGCCACTGTCTGGCTGCTGCTGCACGATTGCACGCACATTTTCCACTGTGCAACATTGAAAATTGATAATGAGCCGCAGCAGCAACTGTCTCCAGCAACGGCAACAGCGACGGCAGCAACTATTGCCTCTGGCGCCGACTGAATGGGCAGCGCCTTATTGGGCAGCGATGTTTGATAAAAGACCAGAATGAAACGCAGCATGAATGAATGGCCGAGTTGCATGAATGAGTGAGCCTCACTCACTGCCTCCCTCACTAACTGACGAACTGACGGACGGACTGACTGACGGACTGACGGACTGTCTGATCAACTGATTGAGTGACTAAACGAGCAGCTGACTCTGTGCACAATGTGTTTGAAAAGCAATCAAGCGCACGATAAGATAAGCGAAAAGCCCGCTTTGCAAAAGCTGAAAGCCCGCACCCCCGCAATCCCGCAATACCCCCATATCCAGCAGACAGAAACTTTTAATTATGATTGACATGCGGTCGACGTCGACAACTTCAGCAGCAACGGTTGCTGGCTCCCACAACTGGCATCGATTTCGACACGACTTAATTTTTGAAGAGGGTTGCTGATTGCCGCTGCTTCTGCTGCTGCTGCTGCTGCTGCTGTTGCCAGCGTGCGGTGCTGAAACTCATCAGTCAAGCAGCAGCAAGCAACCATCCACAAGCCGAGCAACCAATCAAACGTGTCCACAAACCAAACCGACAGTCGGCACACACTCGACACGAGACAATTGCAACACTGTTTCAGTTGCGGCCACAAAGCAATCGCCACCCCAAAAGTGAGAAGAAAAAACGACCACCCCTGTCGAGGGATGAACCCACTCTTCACTCCCCTCTCTCTCTATCCATCTGCATGCAAATTGTAAAAGTTTGGCCCAAAAAATATTAAATTATAGTCGCATTAACTGCGAACACGCAACATGACAAAGTCACTTGAGTTGCGTGTTGCATAAATCTGACACGCAAAAAAACACAGAAAAACAGAACAGGAACAAAAATAAGTTACATAAAATATTAGGAGGGTTAGTGTCGTACTGTCTGTCCTATTGATTTTCTATATATATATATATATATCTTTGCGAAAAGCACCCTGTACAAATATTAGGGTGATCTTGCATTTTTTGTAAGGGTGACTCAGAATTCAATAAGCAAATCAAATTGAATATTTTTGAGACAAGTTTTTTTTGGTGCTGCAAAGATTGAAAATTAATTGAAAATTAATTGGAATTCATTGACGTATTCATTTGAGAAAAATATGTATCTCAATCAAAGACCTTCCAAAAATGTTTCTTTAAATTTCTTTAAATTGTTGATTATATTTAAATTGAATTTAAATTGCATTTAACATGGCAAATGCTTTATGACGCAAGTTGCCATCTTGTGGCAAGTTTGTTCAACTTTTTGCTTATATAACACAATAAGTTGATACGCTTTTTCCACCCCTTTAACTTTGGCCAATTCGCCATTGGGCCTACTCTGGCACTTTCACATTTTGGGCTTATTTGAATAATAAAGATTATATATGCATATATATACAACATATATACGATAATAGAGGGGGGTTGGGGGGACGCCCCGTCCAACACTTTTGTGAGTTGTCAGCAGAAGGCGAGGCAGATTCCATTGCGAGTTGCCACAGCAAACTTGTATATGGTTATTTTGGATATGGTAAAAAGTAAACAATTTACTCAAGACTGAAAAAAAATAGAAATGCGTACACTGGGAGAAAACTAATACGTTGTTTTATACCCTCAATTAAAACTGCTCATCAGCTAAACTTCCGCATAATTTACGCTGCTAAACGCGCAACGCATTCATCTTAATTAGCAAACAAGGAACAGGAACAGGACTAGGCAGACAGGCAGGCAGGCAGGGCTGCACAGGTGTGTCCCCCCCACTCCCCGGCAAATCCTGTCTAGCCAAAGCTGGCACGGGCACGGCTCAGTGTATAGGCGCAGGGTTTGATGCAGACAAACCAGAAAGTTTGGCATGCAAAAAGGATTCGTGTGCAAAAACAAGTTGCTCGGCAGCCAGGACACACAGGGCACACACAGGACACACACAGGACACACACACAGGGCACACACAGGACACACATAACAATGACGATGCCACAATGAATGATTGCCGCTGTGCGCTTTGTTCATGTACATTTGGAAATTTTTGGGCGGGCAAAGGAACTGGCTGCCAGACAGGGTGGCAGTCCCAGTTCCTGTCCACTCTCAGTGGCCGCCCGCAGCGGAAGCAAACCAAAGCGGAAGCGCTCATACGCCACGTTGGCCGGCGGCGATGGCGGCAACTGAAAATTGAATAAACGTAAGTTTTCGCGTGCCAAAAATGTTGTTGTTGTTGTTGTTTGGGAATCGTTTGCAATCGTGGCTGGCGCTCCCCTTATTCATTACCAAAGCTGCCACACCGAAATTACTTGAGCCGGCAGCAACTTCGACTTGCAGATACTTTTGTAGATACTTTGCAGGCGATAAAAAGGTCGGCAGCATAAGCAACAGTAAGAGCAACAACAACAACAACAGCAACAACAGCAACAACAACAACAAGATGAAGGCTGTACAACTCAATAAGCCAAGTTAACAGTCTATTGAGTCGCGCATAATAATCCCGCCTGCCATCTGCCTGCCTGCAACCAACTCCAACCCTCCTCCAACCCACCTTCAACCCTCCTCCATCTCTGCTGCTATGCCTGCGCCTGACTGTTGCGGAACTGACAGTTACCTAATGGCAAACATACACAGATAAACCATTAAGTTTTGGGCCAAAGTAAAGTTAAGTTCTTTGGCAGCGGCACGAAGCGGCCAGATTCGGAGCGAGAAATGCCACAAAATCGATCGATAATTCGTGCTAAAAGATAAATTACCGTTATGCCTCGCAGTCGCGCCGGCAACATTTTGGCCACTTTTTTTTTCTTTTTCTTTTTCTTTTCGTCTTTTTTGTTTTTGGCCAGAACCCTGCTTGATAATATCATTGGCATTTCGTGTAGCTGGCCGCAGTTGGCTAATAGCAGCGCTGATTCCATTAATTTGCCAAATGACAGCCAAGCAGGAAGCAGTCGCGGCACACACAGAGATCTCAGATAGCTAAAAGTGTGACCCGGCAATGAGAGGACTCTAAAAGTGTGTGGTGGAGGGAGGGGGATGTTTGCCGGGCTGTGACCAGGCTGTGGCTCGCGCCATTTTGACACTAATTAATTAGGTTTCATTCATTTCATTCTCGTTTTTTCTAGCCAAAAAATTCCTATTTTTTTAGCTTTATTGTGTAACTGAGATTTATCAAGAAAACTGCATTTTTTTTTTTAACTAAACGAAATTTGTTTAATATTCAGTTTTCTAAATAGACCGAATACAATTCATAAAATTGTTATGTGTACTCACGCAAACATATTTTCACATTAAATACATCAAGTTGCGGCATAACATAAATCCCCTGGGGCAACAGCAGCAATTCCCCATCCCCAACCCCCTCCCAGGTGGCCCAGAACAACAACTCAACAGGCAATCAAATAAATTTTGTGCGACTTAAGCTTGTAGACAGACAAGTGTGTGTTGTGTGTGTGTGTGTATGTGTGTGTATTTTTGAGGGGAGCAAATAATCACAACATAATATATCGATTATAATAGTCACAGCAAATCCAACCCAGACATTTCCGAAAAGATATGGCCACTATAAATAAATATCAATCCATCAGCTGCACATAAATCTGAAAAATAATGCATCTGAAAAATGACCCAAAATTTGATTTATTTTTTTTCGTGAGAACTTTTCTACTGTTTTACAATCGCTGATTTATTAAGCAAATATTTGACCAGCAAAACAAAAATCTAAATATAATGAATAAGTAAATAAAAAACCGAAAAGAAAAAAAATATATATACCAAGTTCTATATAAATATTTGATTTCGGGCGTCTCTAGAAGAGAACTAAAAACCAGTCACGCGTATAACATTTAAAATGCTTAATTTATGCGAGTCTACAAAATTTTGGCAGCTACAGCTTACAGAAAAAAGCAACAAAAAAATAGAGCGAAAAAATTAATATGTTTTGAAAAATATTCGCCGCATTTTTTTATGTATTTTGACGCGACGCTAAATTTAGCAGGCAAATATTTTGCAAGCAATCCGACAATTTGATGCGAAACTTATGCAATGCATCCGGGAACCATATATGACAACTATGCAGATACTTTATATATATAAATATAAATGAATATAAATATATATATATATATATATATTATGTGCAGTTTTGCCGACAAATTTAATTGCCTTCACCGAGTGTGCAAATACTAAAATGTTTTGGCCGCACAAAGTGTCAAAGACCCCGTGACCGAGTGTACCACAGACCGGGTGAGTCTCGAGAGCATCGCATCGGATTGCATCGCCATCGCCATCGGTTGGCATCGAGGAAATACAAAAATGTCACCACTACACTTTGCCACACACACACACCACACACCCCATGAAAAATCTGTATAAAAAGCGCAACTGTCAACTTGGCAACTGTTCGCTGCAAAAATGGTCGCGGTCTGCCCCATTGCGTCAACAGCCATTGAATGAGTATTAAATAAGAGCAGCGTTTCCCTCTCCCATCCCCCACACACATCTGTTGGGGTATATTAAATTCTAAGATACACAAACAATACAGAAAAGCCTAGCCATAAACCAATTTATAGGAATTTTTTGCAATTAGCCTAGATCTATTTGCATGCAAATGGGGTATATCTGATTATTATACAGAAATCGCCAATTAAATGGCAATTTATATTATTATATTTTTATTCAACTTTTCGCACCAACTTATATGGTTTATAGCTTTCCTTCACAGGGTATGCAATACCGCAGTGCATAAAAGCATCCATGAAACAGTTTTATTAAATAAAAAATTAAACAGAGAAAAAGCCACAAAAAAGTTAGACAAACTACGAGAATCGCACAGAGACGGACAGTTTGTGCGCTTTGTTGCCAAATTAGCACGGGTGCAGACTTTCAGCACACACTGTCGTCCAACTGGCTGCCAATGTTGGCGATGAGTCAGTCGCTCGCAATGATCATTTGAGTTATTCATTTGCGCATTTGGCTGTAAAATTCGCATTTCTTTTGTTTTTGTTTTTATTTTTGGTTTTTAGTAAAATTTTTGAATGAAAATAGAAAATCATCTGAAATGCTTTTGTTTCAAGTTTTGCCTCTTTGTATTTGCACACGTGCTAAAAAAAAGTTGCTAACTAAAAATTGTATCTAATATTGGAATTCAAGTATTTTCACTGCAGTCGAGGGTTGACTGTCGACTCTCGACAAATGGAAACAGTGCTAATTGCAAAACAAAACACGCAGCAAACAAAGAGCCGCATAAAAATAATAAATTGTTTATCAGTATTTAGCAAGGCAGTGCAAATAAATTATATAAAAGTTGTTTGCCCAAATTGAGTGGCTACAGTAAAGAAAGGTCAAGTTGACTTAATGAATCTCTGTGTGTGTTTTGACCTGCTTGACCCAGTCGATAATTCATAAGGCTAACAAGTCCAATCAAGACAAATATTCGAAACGTTCTTTCTTGCTAAACTTATCAGCCAGAAAACACAGCAACATTATCAAAAACCAAAAATAATATTGTCTTGTCATTTTATTTATTTATTGCGCATTTTGATTGCAACGAAATTTGATAAGATGCGAGCCAAATATATATAAAGTACAATTCAGTTTAGTTGGATAACACTGTAGCAGCATTTTGTTGCTGCCAAATGTCGAGCCAAAACCGTTTAGCGTTGCACTCGCGGCAGACAAACAGACGACAGCAGCAACGCCAACTGTCTCAGCAGCAGCAGCAGCAACAGCAACAGCAACAGCAGCAGCAACAACATTGGCAGCAACTGCAACCAAAGCCAGTTTATTGCCATTGTGTCATGTGACAAGGCTAAGCCACTGGCGAATTCAGCGGCTATGTGGCAATGTGGCAATGGCTGCTCCTTTGGGGCAGGCACTGCTGCTGCTACTGCTGCTGCTGTTGCAATGACATCATCCCCTTGCAAGCAATTAAAACTAATGTATGTGCCAGATTTGTTGGATGCAATTTTCCAACAACACAAATATCGCCGACTCATTGCCTCAGCATTTCAAATGACCCACAAATGACTTAACATTTGTGGCTTTTACTGCTGTTGTTGTTGTTGTTGTTGTTGCTGTTGCTGGTGTAGTTTCTGCCATGTTGCATTGTGATTGATGCCATTGAATGACATTAGCGTGGGTGGCTCAAAAAGAAATGTGCACGTAATTGTTTTTGAATGGCCAACTAAACTGCAAACTGCAAAGTGCCATTTCTGGCCAAGTTAGAGTCATTGGCTTATTTATTTATTGCATTTTATATTACTTACAAAATACTTGCACTTAATTAATGCACATCTAAATAGCGTTTAATTTGAGTTGGCTAATTGAAAGAGCAGGCGGCAAGTCTTTGGCTTCGATTGGCATAATTCAAGAGTAGCTCAAATGAAACGCTTTACAAGCAAAACACGCAAACTCAGTTAAAGTCAACTTAACTTGTTTCAAACTAAAATTAACTTAACTCATTTGCCTAACTGCCAAAGGGCCAACAGCTGCGGCCCCTTTGACATGTTGTTTTGCTGTTGTTGTGGTTGTTGTTGTTGTTGTAGTTGTTGTTGTAGTTGTGACAGGGCCTGTCATTTTGCATTTAAGTCAAAACGCTGTAAAATGTTTACCATTATCACTTTATTATAATTATTTGTATGCCTTCGCCGGGTTTTCCTTTACATGCAAATTTGTAATTTTTTTATTTTTTTATTGTGCACGTTTTTTTTGCCTTATCAGCGGCTTTGCTTTTCACTCTTTGCTTCTCTTTTTGGTATTTGGTTACTTGCTGAAATGCCATAAATTTGATAATTTATTGTTAATGTTCTTTTAAGTTAATTACGTAAAAGAAAAAGCCTTTTAAGCCAGCTTCGCTTAACTTTGTTTTGAGGATCGTCTGCTGGTTTTTTTTTTCACATACAAAATGCGCAGTGGACACGACTTGAGAATGAGTCTGACAGTTGGCTAAAAAGCAAAAGCTTGTTAATTAGTTTCAACTGAAAAATGCTGAAAATTGTTTGAAATGGTACAAAAATATTTATTTATTAAGGTTTTTATTTTCAAATATTTTATTTAAGTTGAATGCACAACCCAATCTTAAATATTATATAACCTTTAGCTGTAGGGTAACTTTTAACGAAACTAATATTTTTTTTTAAATCTTCATTATTTATATTTTCTCAAATTTGTATGGACTTTGATTTTAATTAAGTTAAATTTCATTAATTATATAGTAGAGTGCTGGTTGGGGCCCCCAATGGCAATTAGTTGACTTATGTTAATTTATTTTAATGACCGTTTGACCCCACATTTAAAAAGCTGTCTGAAAAGCCCGATAAGGTTACCAGTTAAGCATTTACAAAAATTATAAATATAATGAAAAATGCATGAAACTCGATATGTGCCACATGACACAATGCAATTTTGTTATTGCTGTCGATTGTTGTCGTTGTTGTTGTTGTCGTTGTTGTTGTCGTTGTTGTTGTGGTTGTTGCCTGGGGCCATGCTGACAATTTCGTGACAATTTATTGGACATATCAATGACCAAAAAGGCCACATGCAATTGCTGTAAATGTATTTCTTGGCTGTATTTTTGTGTCGCAGGCCTTTGACAAAAAAAGCACAGTAAATCCAAATCAAAACCTCCAACAGAAAACAGCATGTGCCATGTTTTGAGTATCTCGTTTTGTTGGCTAATTCTAAGTTTGTCCAACAAACGAACTGACCAAAATGGTCATAAGGCAAAATGTCAAATTCATTTCAAACGAGCGAATATAAAAAACTATCTAACCAAAATTCGACATGCCATCCAAATTAAAATTAAGCAGTCAAAAATAGTTTCTAATACCATTGGAATGGCAAATTCTTATAGTTAGCGTCTTGTGGCAAGTTTTCTTGTGCGTTGTCATACTTTAAAAGCTTCTTATGCGGCTTGCCACACACTGCCAGCGCAATGACAGCAGTGGCAATAACAATAACAATAAGCAGAGGCAACAAGAGCTAATCAAGAAAGACTCAACAACTTCATTTGTAAGAGTCTCTCTCTCTCTCTGCAGACAGGTCTCATATTACGTGCACACCCCAACCCCCTTGCCACATGTCTGTTCATTATGGCCGTGTCGAACTCATGCACAATTAGTCACCTGCAAGTCAATTAAGTTACCCAACGCTAACCACAACAGACGCCGGGAGATGTTCCTAACCCAGACACAGACAGAGACAGAGACAGACACACACGTATGGGTGGCAGGCCTGTGGACTGCTGCAGATACCTGTGGACTACAAATGGAGGACACGACCAAGACCACGTCTGTGGCTGCGTCTGCGGCTGCGGCTGTGACTACGGGTACAGCGGGGTTGGCGGGTACTGCGCGACTGCGGGGACATGTTGTAATGCTCTGGCGCTTATTTGCAGTAAAAAGCAATGACAATGAGACAGCGAGAAAATTGTAGAGAAAGACAGAGAGAGAGAGAGAGATGGAGAGATAGCAATACGGTCTCCGAGGCAAAGACAGAAGTCGCTGTCGGGGGGGAAAAAGTAAAACAAAACCATATTATTAACGCCTCATTAAACTTTTAACGATTTTAAATTACAGACTGCGAACGGGACACACTAATGAATACAAATTAGCCGACGAAGAGGTGTGTTGCGCCTCTAGTGACTTGTGCAAAATACACACAAACACACACATACACTTGAACAAACATGCAATAGATATAAATGTGTTGTGACTTGCCTTAAGGTCTACAACTGGTGGCACAACTCAAAAGTGCCATTTTATCGTGTTTACGAAATGACTTTTCAATGTAGCAACATTTGACAGTTGTTATAAACTAATTGTCATTAATTGTACAAAAGTCTAAATTCCAGTGTTTCGCACTCTGCCTCAGCTACAGACTCTGCCTCAGTTTCAGACTCTGCCTCAGTCTTTGCCTCAGTCTCAGGCCACGCCTCTGCCTCTGCTTGGGCGTCTGATTATTATTATTACTACTCTGGCATTTGGCAATTGACAGTTGACAGTGTTTGGTTGGCCAAATGTTTAATTGTAAACACTTGTAATATGCAAATGAGTTGCTGTCTATTAACACGATACACGATACACGATACACGCCACACGTTGCAAACACGTTGCAAACACGAGGCACGCCGGGTCAGGGTCTAAGCTCTCAGCCACATTTTATATTGATTTTTCTCTGCTCCTATATATATATATATATATCTATATATAAAAGTCGAACTTATGGATATTCATATTCTTTGATGTTTTTATTTTGCAGTTGTCTTCAGCTAATCTTTAAATATATTTTATTGTACATGCTGATAGATATTTTTATAGTTCTCAGTTATAAATAAATATTACATATATATTCGTAGTATTGTCATTAAAGTCGCATTCGCTTGGCAAATTAAATATATAATTAAGAAATTAACTGCTTCCGTTGTTATTAATTGTGTGCCAACATTTTGTTATTCTTTCAAAAAATTAACAAAAACTCGACGAGCTGTGAGAACAGACTAAAATAAATTCATCAGAAATATTTCAAACAAGTCATAAATTTTCAAAAAATACAAAAAAAAACCATTCACAATATTAATTATGCAAGAAAAACTTGTTTCGAAACACTGACCAGCTCAAATTATTTATTCAAAAAATTTAGTCAGCACAGCTGAAAATTATTTTACTTTTAGCTGAAGAGAATTTTGTGTTTGTAAAATGTTGTAAATAATTTGAATGCGTTATGCATTTTAATGTAATTTGACACCTAATTTGAATTTGAATTGTGAAAAACTGAAATAGTGAAAACTTTACAAACTGTTTGGTTTTGTCTGCTTTGAACATAAGTTTAGAAAATAATTAAATGAATCTGTTCCCTGCACTCGCCACACAGCATTTTTTTTTTTTTTTTTTGGTATCTTTCAAATTGTTTGTGTTGCGCCTGTTTTTTGTTTTTGTTGTTTTGTTGTTTTGCTGCTTTTCTGCTTTTCGCCTCGATTTAATATCAAAGCAAGCCGACAGCCAGCACAAATGATACAGGCACAGTCACGCCCCTGCCCCTGCCACTTCCACTCCACTGCCGCTGCCGCTGCTGGGGCACATCCTACGCGGTCTTCCACTTTGTTAGTTTTTGGCATTTTGGCAAGCAACCAACAACAACAACAACAACAACAAAACTCAAGTAAACTTTATGCCGGCTTCTGTTAGAATTTTGTATTAAATTTATTTAAGGTTGCTATTTTAGATGCAAGTAAAACAATTTGAAATGCACAAAACCCAAAACACAAAACACAAAACAACAAAATCCCAAAAACATAAACAGACAAAACAAACAGCGGCAAAAGCCAAAGCAGAGCAAAGACGATCACAAATTAAAAATCGACACAAAAAATAACAATAGAAATTGTCAAAAAGCGCCAAAATTTATGCAAGACTCGCGCGATAAGCCATCTCAAAATGGACTCTGTACACAAAGGGGTACAAAAGGGGGGACATTGGTTAAGGGGCGCGAAACGGGTAAACGGTCAACCTTGTGTGGGCGCGTGTGAGAGGTGCGATTAGGCCAAAGTCTACAACAACAACAACAACAACTAATACTAACTTGACTTTTTGTATTGTTTATTTTTTTATGGTAAGACAGATTTTTGGTAACTGGTTGGCTTACACACAATCGTTGGATGGGTCGTTTGCTCATTTGTACGTTTGTCGCTTTTGTAGCGATTTGTTTTGCTTTGGCTTTGGGTTTCTTCAATTTTTGAAAATAGATTTCATTTTTATTGAAATTATGACATTAATCTTAATTTGCAGCAGCGCATAACTTATTCATTTTATATCTCTGCTCATTTACAGGTGTGTATCCAGCCTAAACAGGTTTCTACCAAGACAAATGCAAAGCCAACTGGAGCTCATCCGATGTCCCAAAAATGTTGCTGATTTTTGGACTCATTCAGGAAAAAAATTGAACTGCAATTTTGAACGCGTTGCAATTATGTTCCCTTTTTTTTACAGCTCAAACTTGAGTTTTCATTTTGCCATTTTGTTAGTTTTTGCAGTTTGAAAACAATAGTTTAATTCACATATTTTTACATATTTTACATATAATTAATTCATTCACTTTTAACCCGCACAAAACTAATTATCTGGTTATGCAAAAATGGCATTTGAGTTGTGTCACGCTTTGTTTTGCAGTGTAATTCATTTTGATAAGTGATTTCCATGACTTTTCCACAGTTGCCTCATTACAGCTGCCACATGAGGTATGCGCTGACTCTCTCTCTCTCTCTCTCTCTCTTTCTCTCCATAGTTTTTTCTCTCTCTGTCTTGTAATTTAATTAAAATGCAAGTTTATTTGTAATTGAAGCAGTGGCAAGGCCTTTGCATCGTTTGACTACTCTGTCGGGTGTCTATCTATATCTATATATCCATGTACATGTCCATGTGTGCACCCGATGTTGGTGCTGTCATTAATCTTTCGACAGCTCATCTGGGCTACGCTTTGCTTCCCATTCGCTGCTCCTTTGAATCAGCTCCGACAACTTGGGAAATTTGTTGTTGCTCTGATTCAATGGCAAGGCTTTGTTTTTGTTTTTGTTTTTGTTATTGTTATTGTTATTGTTGCTGTTTATGTTCAATGTTTTTTGTCTAATGATCGCGTGCAGTTTTTTTTCTATGTGTTTTCCATAATGGAACCAGGCGTCATATATCATAATTGTGCCAAACTATGAGCGAGTGCTCGACTCGCATTCCGTATTAGCAACGGCTCGTTTAGCCCCACTCGATATGGACTTCGGCTTTTGGGCCAGATGCAGATCTAAGCCAGTTGATTAATGTGTTCAATGTGCACACTTGTCAGTTGTTATAAATGTACTTTGCTTTCTTGTTAATCAAGCAGCAGATTCTATTATACTCGACTGCTTCTCATAAATTGATGATTTTGTATTGAGGGGTATATTTAAGTTAAGGAATAAGATTGCATTAAATACATACAGTAATTACATGTATGCCACCCACAAAGCTTGCAACGCAATGACAGCTTTCAGAGTGTGGCAATTGAATTTTAACATATTCATAGGCAAATTATCAAAGCGATTATAATAAAATTGCAAGGGAAAAAAACAAAAAAAAAAAACTATAACAGAAGTGTTGAGATTGCACTAATTACATGTCAAGCGACCCACACACACACATATTATCTCACACCTCCCCACACACACACACACACACAAACTGACAGAGGCACGACTTGAACAGCCAACACCTTGGCGCATAAATTTACAACAAACGACGCATGTCGCCGCGCGCAAGATCAACTGTAGCCCCCCCTCCTCCCCTCCGTCTTGTGTATGTTGCATGTGGCATTTTGTTTTCTGTGCGTCGACGGCGTCGCCTGAAAAGTTTCAAATGTGAAATTTATGTCGCCAGACATGCAGACAGACAGACAGCCCAAACACAGCTGAAAACTCACTTGTGCGCACGCGTAGCACCCCCCCCTAACTCCCCTTCGTTTCGCCATACCAACTACGCCCTCTCGCTTGGGGCATATAAGAAATTAGCGCAAGCTGTCTGAAAAATAAAAAAAAAAGATTTAAATAAATGCCAAAACAAGTTGTTAACTTTATTAGCGTTCATTTTACTTATGCGCAGACAGAAAAAGTGATTTGCATAAAGCGCGACTCGCAATTAGTTGGCATGCAACTGGCATATTGCCACAGGCCATATAGATCCATAGTCCATATGGATGTGGCAACTATGAAGGCAGACTGTAGTCCCCAGGTCTGGGGTCATTACTTATATGCAACAATGGACAAAGTGCTTAATCGAGTTGTATTTGACTCTGCAAAGAACATGCCACACACAATCGATACATGTTGCCACAAACAAATGTGCCACATGCTTTTCCTGGCTTTATTTTTGCCAACAACAGCTAAGCCTTAACAAGCTTTACTCCTCTTTGGCCAATTTATCAATTGGTTAGTTAACTAGTCAACTATTTAATGCGCTAAATTCACATTTCATTTATTAGTTGTCACGCAGACTCATTTATAGATATTCACAGCATTCATTCATTCATTTGTTGTTGTTGTTGCTGTCAACTGACAACAATTGTTGTTGCTGCTGCTACTGCTGCTGCTGCTGTGGGGCAAACTATTTGTTTGTTTTTATTTAAATTTTGCTGCTCTTCGGGATATGTGGAAGAATTCTTGTTATTCAAATGAACATGCAACAATGCACGCACACGCACCAACAATAGCAACAACAACAACCACAACAACAACAACAATTGCAACAATAACAAGAACTGCTGTTCCTGTCAATTCTCTTGGATATTTCATGCATTTTTGTGTTTGCTCCAAATAAAACGTGTCACAATTCTCAGCCCCTTTTAATACTCACACTCACACTCACACACTCACTCACACACTCATTCTAGCATTCATTCTCGCACTCAAATGTATTTTTTTTTTTTTTGTTGCTGTCATAGTTCAGTTCAAGGCTATTTTGATTGATGGCTTATGGGTTTTATGTGTGCTGAGCAGCTCATTTATCTGTGAGTCATGCAGCAGCAATGATAGTTCCAATCCTCTCACTCACTCAGCATACAGACTCCAGTTTTAGCCAGGCTTCAGGCTACTAACCGGCTCATTAGCGCAATTGAAGAATTTTTTTTTTACCGTGGCATAAAAACGGCTAAAGTTGTTTGCTCATTTCCTGCAAATGATGCGTGGGAAATGCCGCACGGACAACTAAATACCCACGTAGTTTAATACATTTTTAATTGCGATACACTCTATGAAAAAAACCAGAGGAAAAAAAAAGGGGGAAAGCCAGCAATTGCCTGCCAAATTGTACACTCAAACCGAAACCTGCAAAAGCAAAGTGAACTTTCACTCGAATGAAATCTGGGTCCGTGGAGAATACGCGCAAGATGCAATTACAAGCGACTAAAAAAAAAAACACAAAGTACTAACGCATAAATAACAGCCCAAAACTGGTGGTCAGTCAATGAAAAACCCATAAATAAAAAAAAAAAAACAAAAAAGTCAAGTCTAAATAAGGAGTTCGGTTGAGGCACGCTCGAAAATGCGAATGCGACTGTTTAATTGAAAACAACGCACAAAAAAAGCGACCTACATGGCGTATACGTAATTACAAATTTATGTGAACGTCACTTAATATGTGCACAACAACAGCAACAACAATAACAACAATAAAAAAACTCAACACGAATGCATAATGCATACGAGCAACAGCAGCAACAGCAGCCGTGGCAGCCGCCGGCGACACTTGCCACGTTTTGGCACAGGAGTCGCAGTCAATGTTGCAGTTGCATTTGAAGTCGGCGCCGATGTTCATTGACAGCTGCGCCGGCGCATCGTTACTTGGGCGTTTGCCACACGCAAATGCCTTGCGGCACGCCTGGAAATCAATAAGCGCGCACACGCTACAAATTGTGGCAACTCCGCGCGACTACGCGACATCATCAGGCCCACGAGTCTGGCTCACCAGATTTGGGCGGCGATTTTTTCCTGATTTCACAATGTGTGACTCCAAGTTGGAGCCGCGGCTTTGCCACAGCTCCGTATCTAATGAGGCGCAAAAAGAGAGGCGTGACAGCCCGCCTTGTTGCTTGTTGCAGCTGAAATGTCAGCGCGTTTGCTTACAACATTTTGCACTTACATCGTCTATTTTTTTTTTGCCGTTAGGTGGGTCGAAAACCAGCTTCTGGCCGCAACGGCGATGACGACTGATGAAGCCATTAAATTGAAAATTATATGGCAATATTGGTTAATTGGCCAAGTCTATTGAAATTAACGCTTGTTAAGTGTTTTTGTCTACTTAATTTTGAGTTGAGCAATGCGTCAATTAAAAAGACATATTATTATTAATTATTTAGGCTTTATTATGGGGTTTCTCACACCGCAAATGTGGTTTTTTTTTACATATTTAACTACAACATTTGTCGTATTGCTTTTTGTCTAAATAAATCGCATATTGCTGAATCATCTTTATAATTAGCAACAAAAAAAACTATTCAACTTATTTGTCAGATTTTTAAAAATAAATCAACTTAATGAATATGGAGAATATTCTTCTGAAAAAGCGCACAAACTGAAGAATTTTTAAGCAGAATTCTCAGTACATTCTTATCTAATTGCTTCCGGCTGAAAGGCAAAAGATAAGAATGTAAATATATATATTTATATGTATATATGTAAAAGTCAAGGTTTAGCTACGAAATATTTTGCTCAGCAATAATTCTCAGGGATGACGTGAACAAATTTCATAGACCAACTGATAAACTAACACGCAAAAAGATTATCTAAAATGCAAAAATAAAATCAACATTAAATCGCAGCAAACAAAACAAAAATGTTGGGTGAATGTTTTGGAGTAACTTCAAGTTACGGGAAAAACTTGGGCACGCATGGGAAATTGTGAAATCAT
Organism: Drosophila dives; assembly: GCA_035042365.1. Lineage (NCBI taxonomy): Eukaryota > Metazoa > Arthropoda > Insecta > Diptera > Drosophilidae > Drosophila > Drosophila dives. The sequence goes on along the minus strand of JAWNLJ010000326.1, from coordinate 6,779,370 downwards.
CACGAAAAACGCTGCAAATTCTTCTTACGCCCGACGGCAAATTACGTGCGCAGCATGGCCAAAACAAAAGACGGCCAACAGCAACGGCAGCAGCAGCAGTGGCAGCCACATGAATGAATGAATGAGTGAGTGAATGATGCAATGAGTAACTACCTAGGCAAAAGACAACCGCCAACGAGTCGAAACAAAATCCAAGTGAAAAATAAAACTAAAGCAAAAAAAAAAAAAAGGGTTGCATTGTTTGGCCAACTCGCGCTTTTCGCCGCTTTCCCTGACTCTACACGATATCTTTTGTTTGCCATTTTGTTTGTTTTGCGGCTTTAACGTAAACACTCAATATTTATTCTAGTGTCCCCTCCCCCCCCTTTATCCCGTCAGTGTTGTACTCACCTCCAACGAGCGTGAATCCTTTGCATTAAGTCTGATTTTTTATGGCCAAAACATTTTACGCTTTCGGCTTTGATTCGCTTTCGGCTTGGCTTTTGCAATTTTCGTGGGCGTAATTGAAAGCGGCAAGAGCAACCCACACACACACACACAATGGCGCATGGCAAATTTGTAAGCCAACTATTTAGTGGCCAAATCAAAGGCAGCAACCGTCTCGATAAATCCCATCCATCCACAGCCTCTGCCGGCTCTGCTGGCTCTGCTGGCTCATGCGGCGTATGCGCAATCGGTGCAAATGGAGCCCAGCCAGCGTGTGTTTTTGGAGGTGGTGGCAGCTAGGCTGGAGGAGCGCCTGCAGCAGTTGCCCGATTCACCTCTCTGCACCGAACCACCCACACCCACACCCACACACCTTCCCCCCCTGCATTCATGTTCGTAATAAAAATGTCGAAACGAAGGCTTGTGGCCATTTGCCGAATACTTGGCAATTGTTAAACTTCATGCGATTTGTTTGTGTATGTGTGTGTGTGTGTGTGTGTATTTATGTGTTTGTGCATGTATGTGTGTGTGTTTTTATGTAGGCAGTGGCAGTGGCCAGTGTTAGGCAAATATTGAAGCATTGAACACGTTTCAGACAAATTGCATTTTTATTGCCACCTTCTGCAATTTTTGTGGGTGTTCACTGTATATTTAATGCGACTTAGATACAGATCCCAAGCTAATGGCATTTCGATAGACACAGTATCTTGTGATATCTTGTGATTTTAGCAATAATTTCATCTGCTAGAATTCCTCTAACCGAGAAATAAATATTTTATGCATTTTCATCAGGTCAAAATGAAGATGATGAAAATATTTTATTATTGCATTTTTAGCTTAGCTTGGATAAGCTGCTTGTTCACTTTTCGTTCTTAAATCCCATTTTGATATACCTTTGCTTGCAACGTGCTTTTGTTAAACTTTTTTTTTTTCATTCTCCACTTGCCCCAGCAGCTGCAGCAAATCAGTTCATTTGCAATTTTGACCTGTTTTCAAAGGTTGTCAAATCAAATGTTTGAGTTTATCGATTGGAAGTGCATCCTCAAAGAGGAGCATATTAAATACCTTAAAGCAGGCAACAAGTTATGTGATGTTAGCACAGGTTGCAACATTTGCAAGGGGCAACTGCAACAAAATGTTAGTCAGTTGATTTGAATGTGCAACCTCATTGTTTGAGTGTAAACTGAGTAAATTGCATGTAAATCCGAATCGACCATGTTGCATGTTAGCCATCTAATCAGCAGTTGGGCTAAGCTCATCGCTGGGCTGACACCTCTCGCCTCCACTTTGCAGTTGGCTTTATTTAATAAACATTTACGAGCCCAAGTTACCATATGGAGGAGAGGGGGTTGGCTGGGTTTAAGTTTAGTTTGTAATTTCTGTCATGCAATGCGCAAACACAAAACTAATTGAATTTTTGGTAGCTCTTTGCTCTGTTTCTAGTTCCCTTTTCTCTCTCTCTCTCTCTCTCTCTTTCTGTCTCTCTGTCTCTTTCAATATGACCAGCTCTTTGGCATTTTTTGCAAGTCAGCAAAAGGGAGATGCCTGCCACTGTCTGCTGTTGCTGCTACTGTTGGTGGTACGTGCCACAATTTCGGCTTGTCACATCGTTGCCTGAATATTTAGGGAGTGCCTTGTTGTAGTTTTTATATTACATTTTTGGTTTTGTCTGTTTTTGCTGTTAGTTGATTGTGCACCCCCCCCCAAAACATAATCAGCATATAATTAAAAGCTACTAACATGCAACAAATTACACGCAAAGTATCTGCCAGTGTTAAACAATACCAACACTCTTTCAAGGTTGTTCATGCAACGCGTTTTTTATATTTTATTCGGCTACCAGTCGCAGTCAAAGGCGTGGCACCAGACTGACCCAAATATAAATTAAACAATACAAAAAAAATAGCGCAAACCGCCAGCAATTTTTGTTTGTTTAAAGTTAATTTTTTTTTGTATTTTTTGCTGAGACAACTGGCACTATTTTTATGGGCCAAATTGTGCGTCTTTGCTGGCCAGCACAATGCAATGCAATTATTTTGTCGAGTGCATTCAGTTTTCAAGTGGCCAAAAACCTGCTAGACGCATTTTCATTGTCCACACAAAATTTGTGACCCAATTTGCCTCAGTTGGCCATTGTATATAATTTACATATATATATATATATATATATATTTTTTGCTTATTTTTTTTTGGTATCTTTGAAATAGTTTTCTTTTTGGAATCAAATTTATGTGCAATGTTGGCAGTAATTAAAGCTTATGTTATTTTTGCTGGTATTTTGTTCATGTAACCACGAAATATGATTCCAAATTGCGTTCATTGGTTCAGTTTCAGATTTCATTCAAGTCGTAAACTAAAAATATTTTCAACAATTGTGCTTTGCCTGCGTAATTCTACCAATGCCCCCCAATGCACAGATAATGCCAATGACATGGCCCACTTACAGTTACTTTGTTTCCTTATCAGCGAACCTAAACACAAATTAATTAAACTGCTCATAATTTATGGGAATATAATATACATATATATATGTGTGTGTGTATATATATTATTCTATGTGGGCAATAAACTTGTGCAGTTTATGCTTTTGTCTGGCAACAAATATTTCTTTGGCAACATGTTGCTGCTGCTTGAATTTATAGCAACATCTGCGTGTTGCTCTGGCTTATTCAAGTTTAATTGCAATGCAGCGACAACAATTTGATCGTTTCGATTATCCCCGCCACAAATTATATCGTTTTATGCCATTTCACATAGATTATGATGACAATTAAGCAGCTTATTGCTGACAGCACGTTAAGAGGAATTCTGCGCACATTAGTTGACCGTCCGTCCGTCTGTCCGTCCGTCTGTCTGTCCGTCCCTCTGTCCGTTGCAAATGCGAGGTAATTATATTGCGCAGTTGGTGGGATAAAGCTGCCTTTTTTTCCCATTGTGCCCCCCTTTTTTTCTCCCTCTCTTTTTTGCATACTTTGCCATTGGCATAATCTCATAAAAATGCTTGCAGACCATTTATGCGGGAACTGTGTTGCAGGTTTTATGCCAGTTGCAATCTCTCGTTTGCCGTTTGTCGTTGCCGTCGCTCGTTGATGCGTTAATTTGCATGCAACATGCACTATGATTACCCGCAGCAATTTGCAGCAGCCAGCAATAGCAGTAGATACGGGGGCAAATGCAGCTGTTGCTGTTGCTGTTGCTGCCGTCACGGGACAACAGCTGGCCATGCCCCATTTGCCTACTGGGCGCCCAGAATTTGTTGCTGCTGCTCTTTGCTTATTTGTTGCTCCTCTTATTGTTGTTGTTGCTATTGTTGTTGTGGTTGTTGTGGGTTGCAAGCATTCATCTGGCCATTGGTTTATTTGTTGGTCTGCTTGTTTGTTTGTTTGCCTGGTTGGCACAACGTTTGCACATCTGCAATGTAACCATTGGATGGGCAATTGGTCAAATGGTCAAAGGGACAGCTGGACACATGGATAACTGGACAGATGGACAGCTGGACAGCTGTTGTACCGTTTGCTGTCGTTCATTTGCTGTGCGCCCAGTTGTATAATTTGCAATTGTTTGTTGTTATTGCCGAGGCGTTGCTGTTGCTGTTGTTGCTCATCAGCAGCAACATGGCCAGCTGCTGCTGCTGTTGTTGTCGCAGCATCAGTTTTTAATTATTAATATGCTGCTGCTGTGCTGCTGATTTCTACATTGTCAGCAATTTTCTGCAATTGTTTGAACGATTTTCTTGTTGACTTATTGTTGTTGCCTTTTTTTGTTTATTATCATATTTTTTGTACATTTGTTTTACGTTTGGCGTCTTGGCCTGTGTTTTGCCTGTTTGTTTATTTAGATGTTGCTGTCTTTTATTGTTATTATTATTGCAGTTGTTCTTGTTTTTTGCCCCATCAGCTGGGCAGTGTGGCAGTTGCCTCTCTTATCGCGAGTGTGAATCATACTTTTTGCAGCGCAGATTTATTTATAAATTTACAATTTCATCTGCTTGGGATTTATGTGTGTGCACAGTAAAAAAATGAACTTGGCAAACGCTGCCAACCCCTGTACCAAAAATCACGTCCACAATTCCAGGCCCAGCCAATGAACCAGCAACCAGCGATGCATGCCACACTGTTGTAGGGTCTTCTGTTGCACATCTCGCAGCGCTGATTCAATTAGCCAGCTGTCAGCTTGCAATTGCAACCAGCGTCTTACGTAATGTGTCGGGCCACAAAATTCATCTGCGGCATTCAACCGAAGCAAATTGTGGCCATTTTGACATTGTGGCATTTAGTTTGCTTTCTCCGCAATTTCTTTGCTAGATGTGTCCAATAAAAAATTTGCATATAGATGGGCTCTAGTTTTGCAGCAGCAGCAGCATAATAAATCTTAATAATTAATATTTAGCAGCGGCACCAACACAATCACACAAACACACACAAACCACATCTGAGCAGAAGCCAGCCCACATATTGCAAAAATGCCGCAATATTCAGGCAAAAAAAAAAAATATTTTTCAATTAAATTTTTAATATGCTCTTTGAGGCAGACAAATTTTTTTTTTGCAAGACGCGTCTGCCTGGCGCCTAACCAAAATGTAAGCCAATCAGCAGAAATAGCAACTGCAACAGCAACAACATTACGAAAGTGTTGCAAGTTGCAAGTAGCAAGTTGTGTTTGCTGTCGACGTTGTTGTTGCAACAACGTTTGTCCAAAAAGAGGCATACAACTTGGCAACATGTCGACGACTTATGGTGAACTCTTGCCGGATTTTCCATGCCAGTCGCATAATCGCAGTTGACATTTTCATGGCAAAATTAGCACAAAGTGCATGTGTGTAACACACACACACACACACGCATTGTGAGTGTAAGTTATAGATACATATATATAAAGTTATATTCAAATGGGCGAATGCAAATATATGGCAAGGAGATTGTCGCTGTTGCAGCCGCCGCAATAAATTTAACATGCAACGCAGACGTGGCGCCAAAATCTGCCAGCTACGATGTCAGCAGCGTCGCGTGTTGCAAGCTGCATCTGAAACTGCAACTGTGAAAGTGTGCTGTCGGTATGTGAGTGTGTATGTGTGTGTGTGTGTGGAATTTGCCACACAAATTGAAAACTTATGCGCGCATTAACAATTTATCAGCTGAATTGTTCGGATATTCTCTCACTTTCCCATGCGGCATCTGAAATGCAAAATAAGCTGCAAATAAATACACAGCAAAAAAAAAAAAAAAAAATAACAAACGTTGTAAATATTCTCGTTTGCAAAAGCAAGCAAATAATGGAAAATACAACAAATAAATATATATATATATGCGAAATGCAAATATATAAAAGAAATTCGCAATTCCAATTCGAAAAACAAGATGCAATTTGACTTCCTCTGATTAAGTTTAATTGAATGCAAGAGCAAAATAAATTAAATATACAAATTAATTTGTTTGTTAAAATGTAGTAAACAAATTCATATCAGATATTAGCTTAAAAATACCTTTATATTATCGGCAAAACAACTGCTGATAAAAGTTGAATTCTTGCGATAACAAAAATTAGAACATTGCAAATGAATTATTTTGGTAATTATTTTGTTTAACTGGACTAGAACTGAGTTCAACGAACCATTTTCTGATCTGCCACAGAACTGCTGATGGTGATCTACACAGGCAACAAGCAACAAGCAACAACAACAACAACAACAACAATAAATGTGTCATAATAATAACAGAACTCAACGAACCATAAAGTTTACACAGAGAACACAGTTCAAGCATATCGATGGAATCTGAAACTAGTTATAAAATTCTCATTCTCATTCTTATTTCTCATTTTCTTTCTCTGATTCTCATTCTCATTCCCATTTCTATTTTCATGCCCCTTCTGATTCGTTGGCCGATTACATTTCTTTTGGCCGCATTTGTTGACTTAATCGTTATCGCTGCACAAATTGTTGGTGTTTGACAAGTAGTCAACAATTTTTTGATAACAATTATTAAATGCCCCTTGACACGCAACGCAGATAGGGTAGGAGGGGGGAGGAAGGGGCAGCAGGCGGATGTTTTTATTTGTGCTTTGAATTGCAGTTGAACACTGCAAAGTGTTTAATGTGTATTTTTCAATTGCTGTTGATTATAAATATCTTTTTTCAATTTATGGCTAATAGTTGACTTCTTGGTCTGCTCAGCGAGCTGTCGATAGGGTTTCTGTCTGGTCTCAGACTGTGTGTGTGTGTGTTGTTGTTGTTCTTGTACACAAATTGATTTTCTATCAAGGCCATAAATTTCTCTTGAAAAATGTTATTATTGTGGAAATATTTATGATCTACTTTAGCCAAAGGGTTGTTTGTTTTTCTCAAAAACCACGTAGCGTGCAGCACACAATAAATTCAACTATTTCTTATTACGAATTAATCAGAAGTATTTCTTTGTAGCTGTTGCAAGTTTAGCCCCAGCCACAAATATTTTAGTGTATTTTAAGTCAGCTGCATAATTAAAAACATGAATTTCTAGACAGATTCACATGCTTAATTTCATGTGCATTATTCTAGAAATTATCAAAAAATTTAATCGGTTTAGTTTTATGGCAATGAAATCTGTATCAAAATTTCTTTTTATTCTGACAAACTTGTAGTTGGCTTAGAAGTTACTTTTATTTCGCCCTGGGAACTTAAAAACTAATCTCATAAGAACAGAAGCATTTTAACACAGTTGTTCAAACATTGTTTTTCTCGAAATGAGTATAATAAAAAAAAAACATAGTAAAACTAATAAGTTCGCGGCTCAGCAGTAGTCAAAACTAAACTTTTGCACTTAGTATGCATTTTCTATAATTAGAGGAAGGCAGACAAACTTTGCCACAAATCGAGGATTTTAGCTGGCATTTTCGCATTTAGCTTGTCGACGAAGAAAACGACGAAATCTCAACACATTTGCAGCAAGTTGGCTAAAATTGAAAACGCATACAGAAAGATAGAATGATAAAGCTACAATGTGTAGTGCGGAGGAGGAGGAGGAGGAGGAGGGGGGAGGTTGTTGAAGGACAGCCAAATTATGTCAAGGTATTCTAAACCTGCCTCGAAGCCAAGTGTTTTGCGGGCTAAGCATTTTCTTGGCTCACAGCCAAGTCTGATGATGTCGACAGGCGACAGGCAACTGGCGACGGCAACATAGGCTTTTGCCATTGGGCAATGTGTGTAAGCCAAAATACAATGGCACAAAATGGTCGAAGACCAATGCAAAAACCCAACCCACCACCTGACCCCCGTGTGTGTGTGTGTGTGTGTGTGTGTGCACACCGAAGGGCCCGTAGACAATTACAGTAAACAGATTCGCACACGTTGCATGCTTGGCTGCTGCTGCTGCGTTGACAGGCTGCAAAACAAGAGACGAAAATAGACAGCAACAGCAGTGGCAGCGGCAGCAGCAGTTACAGCAGCAGTTACAACACCAGCAGTTGCAACAGCAGCAGTTGTTGCAACAACAGCAGCAGCAGCAGCTGTGGCAGTCATAAGTGAAAGAAAAAAAAACCCCGGAGAGCATTTGAGTGTGTAGGCGTTTTGTGCCACGCCCACTTGCCCTGCGGTCATGGCCGGGCATAAAACTCGTACGGTTTTTGGCAAGCACAGCTTTTGGCCATGCATGAGATTTGCATTTTTTACACTCCGCCCCCCAAGCCTCCGCTTTAAACTGCAATTTGGCCAGTTGCCTTGCCTGCTGTAGCCTGGAAATATTTTGTCCTAGCATACTTTTCTGGGCCATCTCATGATGTATGCATGTGTGTGTGTATGTGTGTGTGTGTGTGTGTGTGTCACGTTGCGACAATTCAATTGAATTTCTACTGCTTCTTGAGCTACAAGGCAATGAAGCGAATAGCAACAGCAAACGGAGCAATTCCACGCACAGTGGTGAAACTGTGCAACAAAAAACCCAAAAAATAAAATTACATCTCCAAGTTTAAGTTTAAGAAATTCCATTTGCTACCAACCACATTTGTTAAATATTTAATTTTCTTTTTTGCCGTCTTGCAACTTGGTTGATTTCAGTGTGCGCTGTGCTGGTCTCAGGGCCAGGTTTCAGTTACAGCCAGTCGCCGCTGAGGCAGCTGCCGTTGCAGGAAGTAGGAAAAAGCTTCAGATTTATACATAATATTTTTGTATATTGTTTTTTGGTGCTAGACTGACTGACGCCGAGTCTGACAACGGAGCTGGCCTGTTGCCATGTGGGTTGCTGCCTTGGCTACCACACACACACACACACTTTGGGCCTGCCTGATTTATGAGCAGCAATTCAGGCAGCGCATAAACACGCCATTGCAAATATGGCTTTAAAGTCGAAAACTTGGACTCACAAAATTCTCATTGTAAATGCAACACACACAGCTGTCAAATTTTGCCATTTGATTGATTGCACTTGAATGACTCATCAAAATTATGTGATGTGGCAATTGTCCATTGCTGGTTGCACAAACTTTTCAGATGTATGAAAATGTTTGCCAGATGCCAAATGTATTAGCTTTAATTGACTGCAGCTCACTATATTGTTGGCCTTGCAATGTCATATTATTATTTGCTGCAGTGCGTTATATTTTTAGCTTGCCACACTTGTGTGCAACGCACGCCATTTTCAATTTTCCATTTCATTTGGCTTTTGCTGAATTTGCAATGCAAGCGACTCATGACAAAATATGTGTCATGGTTATAAGGCCGAGCGATGCCATGTCGTGTTGTTTCTCCAGTTGCCACCTCCCCTCTCCCCTCTCCACACACCCGTCAAGTCTGACAACAAGCAGCTACTGTTTGCTGCCTTCAGCTAGTAGCTGTGGGCCATCATTTAAATATAGCCTGCTGATGAATTGCTGTCGCTGTCTCTGTTTAAAGTCAGTTTTGTCAAATTCATTTTGTTTTATGGTCACAGCATATAGTTGACTAATCGGGGGCTAATATACATATATATATATATATATATATGCATATATGTAGGTGCAGCCCACAACTAATACGCATCATGTAAAAACCATTTATTTAAATTATAAACTATAAAAGCGAAATAGTCGAGACATAAACAGCAGATGAATCAATTGCCATAAAAGTCGATTGCTCAGTTTGGCTGTTTTTATGGATTGTTGTTGTTGCTGCTGCTGTTGCTGCCGATGTTGCTATTGTTGTAGTTGTTGTTGTTGTCATTGCAGTTGTCATGAAATGCGTGTCATCAGCCCACGCCTGCCTGCCTGCCTGCCCCGTCTTTCCTCTCTCTCTCTGTCTGCCACTTGGTTATCTAACCCAACTCAATTGTCACATGTGGCACCATCAGCAGCAGCAGCACAACTATTAACACATACTTACACACATACATATGCACTATCTATCTATGTATGTAGGCCATAAATTTATTGTTGTTGCTGCACAAGTGAGACAATTTGTTTAGGGAAATAATACGAGCTGCAACAACCTGTTGCATAAACAGGCATTAAATTAGGCGTAATAAAAACCTAAAAAAAAATTAAGGCGACGAGAAATTTTTAAGAAAGGCAACTTTAAACAAATGTTTATTGTGTAAATTTCGTTGTCAAAACTTAGGGTATATATTTTATTAGAAAATGTTGTAAAAATTGTTAACATTTTTTGTCACTCGCTGTGCATTTTATGTGCCCAGCTTAATTTATAACCAGCTGACAAATGGCAGCTAAAAAATGTCTCCACTTTTACGAGTTGAGGGAGCAGCTGTCAACGACAAATTCGCAAATTACAAACAATTTAAAAGTTATTAAAACCTGAAACATTAAAGTAGCTCAAGCAAAACGAAAGCCCAAATAAAAGTGATGTATTTTTTTTTGTATGCGTACATCAATGTAGATGAAACCCACGCGTATTGTGCCAACGCGATGGGTGGCGCCGCAAAGGCTTAGAGCCATAAACAATTAAGCGAGGCACCACACCCACACAAAAAAATAAATAAAAATAATAATAATAAACGATAATTCGAAGATGATATCGAACACAGCATGACGGAAGAGAAAGATCATTTTTTGTGTGTGGTCTATAAAGACTTGAGACTGTATATATTGTAAACAGAGTTTAATTTGTGTGTGTTTTACTAATGTTGTTTTATTTTTGTTTGTGTGTTTTTCAGGCGCCACATGCGGGGGCAGCTGCTGCAGCAATGCCACCGAACTGGAGCTGCGCGACAAGGCAGCCGGCAAATTTGAGCAACTGCTGCACCATCACACGAGCAGCCTGCGCGGCATCCTCGAGACCACAGCCAGCCAATTTCAGAGTGAGTATATATATATATATATAGTATATAGTACATTATAATCGTATACAACTAGCAGATGAATCTATGAGTCGCATTTGAAATGAGTGCAACTGAAAGCTGGCAACTGCTTTTATGCAAATGAGGCAGCAACAGAAACAGCCAGTTAGCCAGTCAGTTAGCCACTTTGTCAGACTCAGACTCCGATTCAGAGTCACAGACAGTCTGAAAAGTTTCGCGGCAAAAATTATAAAAAATAAAAATGAAAAAAAAAATCATTTATTTTTCGTGGCAATAAATTATTTATAACATGCAAATTTGAGCGTGGGTTGCACAAAAATTATGTTGATAACTTTTGGCTTGCCAAGTGAATTTAACAAAATTAAACTTGAAACGCGAAATTGATTTTTAATTTGCATTTTTTGTATAAAGGATCAAAGCGACTTTTACACCAAAATACCTGTCCAAATCTATATAAAATATATTTATACCTTTCGGCCAATCCATATCCAAAGACAGCTCATTCTTCGAGCTGTTTGGAATGCAAAAAAGTGTCTGCATCTAATTAAAAAGTCATTAAATATGGTTGTTATTTATTTTTGTTGTTGTTATTGTTGTTGTTTTGGCTGTGTTGTTTTCCTTTGTTGTGTTGCTCATCGCCTCTTAGACAATTTGCAAACTTTGTTTGGGTCACGTTTTAGGACAACATCCACAAAACTTTTCAATGCCTGCAAATTGTTGTCGTACATGTTGTAAATCTCGCTTTAAGGCGTGCCCCCAACTCGCTGGGCGCTGTTTTCGAGATATATATATACATATATATATTTAAATATACATATATTTTTTGTTGTTGCTCTTGGCTGTTGACTGTCAGCTGCAGTTCTTGGAAATGGGCGCATTCAATATTTAAAAAAAATGTATATTTGCTGTTGTTGTTTTTTTTTTCATTGCCCGCGTCACTCCTTATTTTTGAGTGTGCGAATTTTTTTTTTTGAAAACCATTGTTTTTTTATTTATTATATTTATATCTAAAATATAGCTAAAAATATGCCTAATTTTCAAGGTTTTCTGTATATACACATACTCTTCGTACATTAGCCTTTTTGTATTACTTCACATTATTATTTTAGCATTTACAAAAATGTTTGAATAAATGAATTTTCGGTACAATTTTTCTTAGTGTATCCGTGCTCCAGTTGTAAACAAGTTTTGTGTGCATTTGATGACTCTTTCATGTCATTTAAACAATGTCTTTCATTGATTTCCAGTTTTATGATGGGCACTTAAATTTACTTGCTTGTTTTTTGGGTATATCAAAATATAATCTAGATCCGTCTGACAACAATGGGTGTGTATAAAAACATTTACTATATATGTATACATATATATGTTCATGATTAATCCATTTGATTATAACACGTTTCATAAAAAACGCATTCAAGAACTTTCGATTGTTTTTTATTCCCCCGGTTGCATATTTATTTAATATTCAGTTGGCATTTGTTGGCTTTGCATGATGTCACACATTTAATATTACACGTAGTATTGAAATGCAAAAAAAAATTAATATTCAATCGGCCAAATCACTTAGCTAAATGTTTGCACAGACATGAAAACGAAATTATATTCACAATTGCAACTTACATCGCTGATGAGCTACAAAGTAGTCATAAAAAAATTATTTGCAGGGAATACCAAAAAAAATTTAGGCGCGCACATTAAAAAATGCAAAGGGCCTGTGAAATTATTTGTATACCCTGCAAAAGGTAGGGTATAATTGTTTTGAGCAAATGAATGTAACAGACAGAAGGAGGAATCTCTGAGATATTAGTGAAACTCAGCGACTAGGGACTTTAAATTTAATTCGATTTATCAATAACAGTGTTTATCGATACATATCGATTTCCATAAATAGCTCAATTTAAAAACTACGCTTAATATTTAATTATTTCTATGTATGTGTTATATGTGTTTCTTAATTGCACAATGCATATTAATCGCATAATGAATTATATATATATATATATATATATATATATATATATATATATATATAATATGTATAATATATAGATATACATATTTATTTGGGTTACAAATAATTAATGCATGTCAAACAATTTGTTCAACAGCGATGCAAAATCTGTTGTTTAGCCTTTAAGCCATTTAGCGTTTTGTTAACGTGGCCTGCGGATTTGGCCTAATGCGTTCCGTTTATGTCTTCAAAAGGTTAAACCATAAAAATTGATTTAGTTCGTGGCACGTTTTGCACAACCGTGCGTATGCGTAATATTAGCAATCGTCCAACTCTGCGCCAAATGCGCAACTATAAAATTTTATTTTATTTTTTATATTTTTGCTTGCTTTTTTTTTTATTTATTTCTGTTTTTGTCTGAACTTACGCATAAAATATGTTTAGTTGTTGCTGCTAACAGCAAAAATGTACATTTCTATTTGGTGCCACAGCAACTACAACAACGAATGCTGCGCTTTGCAGCAGGCGCCTTGCAACACCCCCCACCTCTAAAACGGTTGCAACTTCTTTCCGTTTCCTGGCTGATTGTTGTTTGTGTTCTGTGTTTTGCTGTCACGCCAAGTTTCATATGTGTGTGCTGGTTTACATTGTTGTTTGTTGTGCTTTTTGCTGTCTTTATTGTTGTTGTTGTTGCTGTTGTTGTTGTTGTTGTTGTTGTTGTTGCTGTTTCTCGTTTTGTGCGAATGCATGCTCCGTATTATTTTTAAGCAAGTATTTGCGTGTGTAAACACGTTTCGCAGCTTACGAATTATGCCACAAAAACCCCCAACCCCCTCCCACCCCCTCGGGCAGCCTTCGTCTTGCCAGCAGCAAGATGCCGTATGTCTCCATTGCACTTACTACAAGCACACACTCGCCCCACCACCCCTTGACTCACCACTTTCTTAATGCGTTTGCCTGACCAAAGCCATGCATCCTTTGCCCCATCACCCCCCCTACACCCCCTAAAATGGGGCGTGTGCCTGCATAAAAGTTCCAAATGCTGACTTACCGATCAGCCAGTTTGGCTGCCTGCCACAAACCAAAAAACTTTTGGTGGCCCTTTGTGCAATGGCAACAGCAGAAGAAGAAAAAGTGTGGCACAAAATTCGTTTTTGGTTTTTGTATTTTCGCAATTTTTACAATCCAACAGCAACAACAGCAACAACAAAAATAGCAACAACAACAACAACAACAGTTGGCAATGCGTGCACTTTCATAAGTCGCAACTTTCGTGGCACATTCAACTGTTGTTGTTGTTGTTGTTGCAGTCGTTGGAGTCGACTCTGTTAAGTTTGGCCCAAGTCTGCTTTTGGCCATCTTTTGTGCTTAGCTGCTGTTGTCTTTAACGGGGCAAAGTGGTTTTTGGCCGTCATCGTTTGTTAAGTGCTTTTGTTTGCACTGTCACAGAGTGAAGTTGTTAGATAGTTGGTTGCCTGTTGTTGCTGTTAGCTGGTTGCCTGTTGGCCAACGCTCCACTTCAAGTGCTTGGCAACGCTTGGCAGCTTGGTTGCAGTGGTTTTGCAGTGGTTGTTGTCATTATTTTTTACAACTCCCAACTTGAAATTGAAGTTAAGCTGCTGCTGCTGCATTTTGGCCAACACTAATGAAGGTATCTATTTTGGGATTTGTCAGCTAAATGCTGATCAAATTTACCGTTTCCACAAACGTGTTTGCTGCCAATTAACACTATTCTGATGGGATCAAATTTTAATTCAAATATTTATTTCGTTTGACCTTGGAATTGTTTTTTGAATGAATTTCTTTAAATAAATTATAAGCTGATTGTGATAACGCCATCAAAACCAGCTCATAATTATATATATATTTATTTAAGCAAAATAATATAGTAGTAAATAGTAATACAATTTGCGATAGCAACAAATTATGCAGATTCAAAAAAAAAAAAAGAAGAAGAAGAAGAAAAACTGCGCAACAGGTTTCATTAGCTTATTGCCAAAGGCAACTGCCACAGCGCCATTTTGTCTGGCCAAACCGACAAATGTTATTTTTAAGCCATATAATTAGTTGCTAACCAGAATGTAGAATGTGGCTTGAAGCGCACACTTTTAATTAGAGACTCAACTTGGGAATGTTCTAAAGTGGAATTTTGAGAGGAGTATAGGAGGATGATAGGAGTAGGAAGACGGTGATTATCAACTCCAAAAAGGAGACAATTAATGCGTATGTTTTCAAGCACTTTCAATATGACGAAAAATATGAAATTCAGTCACGACTAGTGGAGTCGAGAGGCAGCTGCTGTTGCTGCCACTGCTGCCTCTGCTGCTGCTACAAAAGTCATCCAATTACTTTGACATTGTGAACAGCAAACCAGAGATGATGTAGAAGAAGAAGAAGAAGAGGAGCAAGAAGAGGCAGATGAGAGTTAGAGCTGCCCACAGCTGTTGAAGTGGCCAAGTCGAGTCGAGACGAGTCGAGTCGATTCGAGTCAAGTCGAGTCAAGTCGTTGCCTTAGGGGCGTGCCCGAGTTGGCACGCCTGCCCCAGCGCAGAATAGCTAGTTACAATGCTAGCACTTAAGAGCACTGTGCAACTCCGGCTGGGCTGTTGCACAGTGTGGCCTCCGCCTCGTATCGATGCAGATAACAGCAATTATCATAGTGCAGAGATACCAGAGAGAGAGAGAGAGAGAGAGAGAGCAAACCAATGCTATAATTATGTTTGCACTTTGCCCCACCTTAAAATCACCCAATCAGTGCAAGAGATGAGTGCAAAGAGACACTTGTAAAGCACACACACACTGACACACACATATACACACACCTGGTGCTGCTGCCCACTGTGCAACATAAAACGTGCCACATTTTCAAAAACTGAAACTAAACTCGACTAGATGCGGCTGCAAAATCAAGAAATACATGTGTACATATAAAATGCAAATAAAAATGCGCCAGATACTAAAATTGTAATATCCGCACACAGCAAAAAAAAAAAAAAAACCCCAGTGAAATAAAATATACAATAAAAAAACGAAGAGAAGCTTAAACTACACACAGTTACACACACACACAGGTAAAAAAAAAGAATAAAAGCAAAGCTGTGGGCAATCCCTGCATACATTTATTTGCCATGGCGTGGGAAACTAAAACAGAGAACGCCGCCAACTGCGAAACGCGGTCGCATCTGCTGCCCTAAACCCTGCCTGCTGCTCCCTCCCCCCTGCAGCCGCCCCCCTCCCTGTGCACAGGCTGTGCTGTGCCCCGAGGCGCGGAACCGGTCGACTGTTGCTGCTTGGACGTACCTCTTGGAACGCCATGCTAATCCCGTCTCTGCTGGCTGCCGCCTGCCTCCTGCCTCCTGCTGCTGCTGCTGCTGCTGCTACGGCTGCCTCCTCCTTCTAATGAAGCAATGAAGCCTAGCGCTCGAATATTTGCTCTATGAATACCTAAAGAACTTTGAAGCTGAGCAACCTGAATGGATTCTCACATTGGCTGCCGTCCTGTGCCTACCTGATGCCTGGTTTTTTTTAGTGGCCTGGGCTCGGCCCAACTTCTGCCCCTTTCGGCCGCCACAACACACTTTGCTTCAGCCTTGTCTAATTCAATCTCCATGTTCGTTTTGGCCATTAGTCTGCGCCAACTTACAATTGCAAGCCAAGCAAAGACAACAACAACAAAAAAAAAACTAATGAAATTTTCATGTCACATTTGACCAAAAAGCATTTGCCGTATTTCGTATTTCGTATAGGCCATAATCGAGGCCTCTATTAATTTCCAGCACACCCAGAAACCAGAAATACACAGAAATAGAATTTCAGATAGTCTGCCAGAGACACACACAACACACACACAAATTGCAATTAGTTGAGCTGTTGTTGTTGTAGTTTCAAGTTTGCCCTTAGGTGAAAACTGTCAGCTCACACACACACACATACATCTATATCTATATCTATATCTATATCTATATCTATATATATATATATATATATATTTGTATCTTTTGACATATGCATTTAGCCGGAGCAGCCTGAGGTTAACTGAGGCTTTCAGACTGCGTGTGGCCTGTGTGAATACCTCAAGTTAATTGCTTACATTAGGCTGACAAAGGAGTTGCAATAACATTCAGTATCCACAGACAATACGTTAACAAGTGCCAAGTGGCAATTTGAGAGAAAATGCCAAATAATGCCAAATAATATAGTTCTTAACGACATAAATGTTACCAGCTCTGCAGCTATGCACTGAGCAAAATAAATTCGAATGCTACAAAACCCAATAATAAAAATGTTCGACAAGCTTAATTATTAAAATGGACATAAAATACGTATATTGTGATAGCTGTCAAACTAAAATAAAAATCCTGAATTTTGATATACAAAACTCACTTTTGTATTGATTAAACTAAAAGCTGCAGGCATTTCCAATATAGTTGCCACATTAATTCTCCTAGGAATTTGCTAGTCAAACTGACTTTGTTTTCTAGTTATTGTTAAGAATTTAGAATTATAATTATAAATAAACAATAAGCTCAAATAATTGCCTTACAAAAAGCAGAGAAATGTTAGCTTAAAGCAATTGTAATTTCAACAAAAATAAATGCATTTTTCTGCTGACTTTTAACCGCTCGACAATTTGACGGCTTCAACTGACAGTTTTAACCATGTTTGCGGTTTGAAATTCCACTTTTCAATTTGACATTTCCGGGACTCAAAGCTCTGACACAGCCTGTCAACACTTTATCGGTTTGACCTCGCAACCCTTTTTGCTGCATCAACAAATTGAGTGCAGCAGCAGCTGCTATGATTAAGATTTCGCTTTTAATTACAATTACAATAAACAATTACTTTGCACAAATTACAATTGCAATTACAATTAATGTGCGACTATTTGCCGACTAAAGTTGGCGTGTTAATTATTAAATACTGCATCCGCCAGTTAACGGCTTCATTTAAACAATGTGGCCAATAACTCAATGCGATTAGCAGCAGGATGTGTGTGTGTGTGTGTGTGTGTGTGTGAGCCAAGCAATTGTCAGCCATAATTAACTGAACAATAACAAAGTTATTGATATATGAGAATTGATTTGCTGCTGTCTCTTTCACTCTTTATATCTATCACGCTCTCAGCGATAATGGCTAAATGATTAGCTGGCCAAATGTTGAAGTTGTTAGCTTTGTTGGACTCTTGTCTATGCGCAGCAAAGCCAGCAAATCGCAGAAAGGCTAATTAAAGGGGCAAACTCTGACGCATCAAAGGCCATTAGCCGATAAAGAGGTAGACTGACAGACAGACAGAAAGACAGACAGAGAAACAGGCAGAAAAACAAGCCAAGCCCAAACTGAATCCAATCCTGAGAACGGAAATGCTTTGCAACAACAACAAAAACAACAACAAAAAACTTTGTTGCGATGAGCACAAAAAACATTTTTGCCTGCCGCAAATTGTGTGTTTTTTTTTTTTTGTTTAGCTTTTATTTTTTTTGCTTGTTGGCATTTGCCAATTAACAAAGAGATTGACACTTTTATCGATAAACTGAGGTGTTGTGTGTCATGCAGATTTTCCGATTGACAAACATTTTTTTTTGTTTTTGTTTCTTTGATATCTTTTTGTAATCGCTGAATTAGCTGTGCTTATATCGAGTCACCAGCTGCGAGTTTGTTGCAAGTGTTTGCCTGTCAGTCAGTCAGTCAGTCAGGTGTATATATATTTATTTTATTTGACTGCCAATCAATAATATAATACCCAAATCGATGCGAGACAGATTTCGCTGACACTTTGACAGATTATTTTGTGCAGCAATGTGATTAGCATTCTCTGGCTTGATTTTGGGGTATTGGAAAGCATCGATTGTTGATTGGGGTGCATAGATTGATTGATTGATTGATCGCTCAAATTACACATGCGACTGCTGATAAATGAATCGAAATAATGCCAATTTGCGTATTGCACTTGGAATAATAATGTAAATTTTGTTTTGCTTGATTTGAGATAAAATTATAAGCAGATAAAAGCTGATATTGATTTCATTGAATAATTGATAAATAGCCGCTAAGAGGCAGGCAGTTGGCCAAAATAAATTTGATTTAATTAAGTAAAAGCATCGCAAAACAATGGCCACAAACTTTTGCCGTGATAACAAATCCCAGAAAGCCCATTAAGTTGCCGACTGAAGTTGGAGCCATAGCAGAAGCAGAAGTGGTGGGGGGGGAGGGGGGTAGTGCAAGAGGAGCTGAGTGATTAAATTATACTACAATGTCGAACAAAACAATAATACAAACATTTTTCTCTTCTCTCTTTCTCTCTTCCACTCTTCCACTCTTCATCTCCTTTTTCTGTTTTCTTGCCACTCTTTCTTGCCTCTCAGGTCACGTTCTGGAGCTGGCGGAGCAGTCGGAGAACAAAACGTTGAATGTCTTCTCACAGGTCTACAGGCGAATGGTGCCACTGTCGCGCAAGTTGATCCATCAGCTCTACACGGAAATCATCAAGTATGTAAAAGGATGAAACCAACTGGGAAGTCACAAAATAAAACCTTATTAAATCTCCCCCACTCTCTCTCTTTTTCCCTCTCTCTCTCTCATCAGTCATTTGAAGTACACATCGAACTACAGCAATGGTCAGGGCAACAGCATCCTGAATAGTCAGAGCAGTTTGGAGGATGCTTTGCACAGATTCTTTGAGCACCTTTTCCCCGTTGCCTACCATCAGGCGGTGCATTTGACCAAGGATAACTATGGGGAGCTGCATGACGATTACACGAATTGCCTGAGGCATAACTACGATGACCTGCAGCCCTTTGGCCAAATACCCAAGGAGATACAGGCCAATCTGCTGCAGAGCGTGCACATGTCCAATATTTTTATGAATGCCCTGCTCCAAAGTGCCGAGGTGCTCAGCGAAACGGATGCTCTTTACGGCAAACAGATGACAGATACGTGCAAATTGCATCTGCTCAAGATGCACTACTGTCCCAACTGCAATGGCCACCAGGAGCACAACAGGCCCAAGGTCTGCTACAGCTATTGCATGAATGTGATGCGGTGAGTTTGCCAAGCCCCCATCTAATCTAATCTTCAGCCAAATGAGGCTAATGACTTCCTCATCATTTATAGCGGTTGCTCTGCTCAGTATTCTGGACTACTGGACAGCCCCTGGTCAAGTGTTGTGGAGGCTTTGGACAATCTAGTTGCCACACACATACGCTCCGATAGCGGCATCATGAACACCATCAAGCAGCTGGACACTAAGCTGTCGGAGGCCATCATGCGTGCCATGGAAAATGGACCAGAGCTGGAGAAGAAGGTGAGTTGAAGTTGTGCAGGAAATGAGCATTTGATAAAGAGAAGAAATCAGTAGTTTTAACTGTGTAGAAATAATTAAAAGGAATATTCGAAAATTATTAAATTTCGGCAGCAGCTTAACAAAGTTTTTCCCAGTCCGTTTGCACTTTTTGAAATAGTATTTTGAACCCAAAACTGAATTTTTCAAGGCTCTTTTGCTTTTTATACTGTCTGTTTAAGAACAGAACTCACACATTGTCAATTATGCTTAATTTTTAATTTTTAATAATTATTTTAAACAAGAGCTTTTTGTCTAAAAAAAAAAGGAAATTTTTTCATTGTTGGTTGATTTATTTAGCTTAACAATTTTGAAAAGTATTTCCTCTTTACTGAAAAATAAATTCAAGCTTGTTTGCAATTTACAAGGACGCAAGGGCTTCAATTACCTCTTAATTTATGAGCATTTTAAATGAATTTTATGAGCGGCCTTCGGGCGGATGTGCCACCATGCAGCATGCAGCCATGCAACCAGTTTGATCGCTGTTGACTTCGGGGTAAAGTTAAGTGGAATGTCGACATGGATTGTAAATGTTCAATTAGATGACATTTATGCAGTGCAGCAGAGTGCCGAATCTTCAGCAAGTTGTAATTAACATGCAACGCGACATGCTGTGTGTGGCACGAGTTGACTTAAGTTGAGGCAGCTGTGCACAACACATGTGCATGCGTGGCAGCGATTAGCAGCAGCGTGGGTCAATCACGGGAAGTGGACTTTAACATGCACAACTCTAACCTGCTCTCTTTCCCCATCTCTCAGGTGTCCAAGACATGTGGCACGCCCAATCTGCTGCCCTCACTGACCGCCCCGGAGGCGCATCCAATGCATCAACATGGCACCATCAAGTGGGCCACGCCACCAGATGCGGGCATCGTTCACTTCCTATCTACCATCGAGAAGTCCAAGGAGTTCTTCACCAACATTGTCTACAAGTAAGTTTTGTCGCTCCAAATTAAACACTGATATCTATTTATTTAACTCGAAAGTCTGATCAACAAATAGATATATATAAATATAGTCTCATGTCCGAATATTCCTGCCAGACTTGTATTTTATGCCTAGCAGCAGTCCAAGGATATCCTTCAGCAGGCACACATAAAGCGGTGCGAATATTGCAATAAAGAAGATCACATTGGTCCACCAGCGGTTCCTAATCACGGGTCGGCAGGCAGACTAAAAATAGTGAATCCATTTGAAGAATATAGAATATATATATATATAGAAAAGCTGATCTTAGAACTTACGCCTCGGGCGACTTGGGCAGTTTGAGGATTGAATAAATTTCGAACCGATTTGTGTACACACAAAATTAATTCTTTAAACATTTTCGAATTACTCTTTTTATATTCGAAATTTAAATAAAAATAACACTTTTGTTGTGTTGCTAAATATGAATGAAAAGTGACGGATTAAATTAAATAAAACATCAGCTAACTGAGTATTTTTTTTTTTTGTTTTCCCTTCAAAAAAAAAAAGCTACTGTGATGAGGATTATACTCAACGGAACGATCATCTCTGCTGGACCGGAGATCGCGTTGGGGAATACACACAGCTGCTGATTACGCCCGGCACGGATACACAGCGCTACAATCCGGAGGTGCCGTTGGAGGATCAATCGCAGATCAGCAAACTCAACGAGCTGGTGGACAAGCTCATCAAGATTCGCAAGAGCATCGGCGTGTCGGTAAGTGTAATGGAGTAAAAACTAATCAACAGCATCACAAATATATAATGCTCACTCTCAACTCTTACAGGCGCCCGTCTTGAACAATCATGATATACAAAGCGACATGGGTCGGGAGGGTTCCGGCGGCGGTGGCGGCGGAGTGGGTCACATCAGCGACGACGAGGAATACGGCATACACGGCTCCGGCGATAGCTCGGGCGATGGTAAGTTTGCATGAACAAATAATGTAAATAGTGTACTTGATCACAATCCTACTTTTCACAGGTCCCACATCCAATTTCGATGACCCGTCTGGCACCACGCCCATCTCCAACAACGACATCGAATCGCGCGAGAATTCAAAGGCAGGATCTGCCTCAACGCTGACATTCTCCGCGACGAGCCTTCTACTACTCCTCTCACTAGTCACAACACTCTACAGTAGTTGTAGTTAAAGCAGCAGCACCCAAATCCCAAAAAAAGTAAAGCACATATACGCAAATATATATACGCATATATATATATATAATGAATATATATATACATATATATATATATAAGAGCAAAACGCAAGCAAACCAGAACGCAAATTGAGCGGACGCACAAAGTTCAATGCAATGCAAACAATTAGTTATTATTATTATTATTATTATTATTATGAACATTATTATTTGGATAATTCTTAAGTTGTTATCATTAATTTAATAGCCACTAAGCGCACTAAATTGTATAACTATTGCAATCGAGAAGCGCGTTTGGAATGCAACAAAATAATCTTTAAAAAAAGAAAAGAAAAACAATCAAACCATTTATCCCAAATTGAGATGCGGTACGTCTCTCTATTTGTGGCGTCTCCACCTTTACTTCTAGTAGCTTCCACCCAACTGCTGAGCCTCCTTGTTGCGTCTAAATGCTGAAAATCCAACTAGACTTTTGTGCCATATATAAAGAAATGTGTTGCGACGTTTGCATTAAAAAGAATAACAACAAAAAACAAAACAAAACTAATGAAAAAAAAAAACAAAAAACAAATAGAGAAACAGTAAATAAAATAGGCTCAAATCGATCTTTAGCGAGTGCAAATTCTTCAAATTCATATAAATATATATAAAAACATAAATACATATATTACATTCAGTACGTTAAATACACATATATAAAGCTCAATGTTCAAAGCAAATTGTTCCTTTTTGGTGTAAAAATGAAAGTAAATACAAAAAGTTGCTGTTACCGCTCATTTTGAGAGAAAACCGAGAAAAAGAAAAGAGACAGAGAGAGAGAGAAAGAGAATTCTTCAATCGACAGAATACGTAAAAAAAATTAATGAATTTAATGTTGAAAATCTGTTAGCTTAGAAAATACGAAAATAAACTATTGTTGTCAACAATTTTTGAGAGCTCAAAGAATTTTGAAAACAAGTCAACGAATTGAAATGCATACATATAAATGGAATTTAGTTGAGTAAACTTACTTTTGGGAAATTAAACTAGAAGACTTACAGCTTTATACGCATGAAACGATGAAAATCTATTATCGAGATATATATATATATATACATACATGTATATCTATAGATATATATGTATCTATTTAATATGTAGCATTATTTAAATTAATTATATGAAATATAATCAATCGAAAACTGAAAAGCAATTTGAGGTATTGTCAAAGAATGAATAAAACATTCAAAAAAGAAAGAAAATACTATTAAAAAAACAGCAGAAAATACTGAACATTTTGTTAAGTTAAGTTTTGGTCAAAAGTTTAGAACTGAAGAATCAGCTTTTGACCAAGCCAAAAAATGCCTCCAGAAAACTTTTTAAATAACGCTAATGTTACAGTTGTTTACCATTGGCAACTAAACTAAACTAAAATGCACACAACTTAATCAGTTTTGTGTTGCACAATGCATCAAAAAAATATCGGAAAAAAAAACAGAAAAATATTATGGCAAATGTGCTAGAACTAAGTTTAAAAAAATACAATATAAATAAATACGTACATACATAAATATATAATTATATATATATGTAGGATATTAGAGCGTAAAGTGTAATAATTTAGAGTGTAATGTGTAAAAAGAAATTGTTTGATGAGAAAAAAGTAAATACAAAAAACATGAAATTTAGTTAGTAGCCAATTAACAATTGATAATAACACAACAAATTGATCTACTATATATAAATATATATGTATATGTACACTATGAATATATACATACTATTGATTAATAGCAAGAAGCGATCGCAGCTTAAAACCACAACAACAAATTGGAGAGACGCGATCAGATGAATATATGTGTGTGTATGTTAAACTATGTATAATTATTATTTTTATTATTTAACTATTGCATGTGATTAATAATATTTAAGTTAAACATAAACGAAAACATATTACACTGTAACTTATGTATACCGCAACCATAAAAACACAAAAAGAACACAAAACAATGGGCAAATCATCTTTGTTCATCTATTTGAAGATAACCAATGCAAAAATGTGCACAAAAAATTATATGTACCACTTTTTAGACGCCTAAAAACCAATAAATAATTATGTAACAAAAAAAAAAGCAAACAACAACGCAAGTCCAATCTATTTACTGACAACGTGAAAAATGCTAAAAGTAATTGAGCAGTTGCAAATTGATATAAATATAATACTTTTGTAATTTTATTTTCATTTAAAATGCCAATAAACGTCTACATTTGAAATTCAAAATAAGCGCGCCAAATTAACTTAATTCTTAAGAACAGAAGAGCATTGTCACTGGTGAACTAGTTCACAGAAGCGATAACAGACTGCCAACTTGATGGAAGTGGCAGCACTGCATCAGCCTGCCTATCGATAAGTATCGTATCACATAAACAAAAAAAAGGCGCGAAAAAAGCATAACGCGGGCAGACAGCTGGCATCAAGCAGCATTTTAATTCTGTTTTGGCTGTATTTTGCTGCAAGCGGGCAAAGAGTAAGGTTAACGCTGCATTTAAATATAAAAATAAAAACAAATGGCGCGCCGTGACTATGCTCAGGATAGAGGTAAGAGCAATAATTAACAAAAGTTTCAAATTGGTTTTTACAAATATTTAACGCAGAATCGATCAAAACATTTTTGGCCGAGTTCTGCAAAAGCGACGACGATGGCAAAAAGGATTTTGTATATGGCTCGCAACTGGTTAAGCTGGCGCATCGCGAGCAAGTACTAATCACCATCGATCTGGACGATCTGGCCGAATTTAATGAGAATCTCGCCGAGGCTGTCATCGAGAATTGTCGGCGCTATGCGGCGATCTTTAGCGATGTGATTGCCGAGCTGCTGCCCAGCTACAAGCAACAGGAGGTGCAGGCTAAGGATGCCCTCGACGTCTACATCGAGCACCGGCTATTGATGGATGCTCGTACCCACAATCCTATGAATCAGCGCGACGAACGCAACGCTTTTCCCACAGAGCTGATGAAGCGATTGTAAGTAGTTTCCTCATTTTAATTGCTGGGAACCCTATCCAATTGAGCTTCCCCCATTTCTAGTGAGGTTGGCTTCAAGCCGCAGTCCACGGAGAAGGCGCACTCCATCCGTGAGGTGAAGGCCCAGCAGATTGGCAAATTGGTCACGGTGCGTGGCATTGTGACGCGCTGCACCGAAGTGAAGCCCATGATGGTGGTGGCCACCTACACCTGTGATCGCTGCGGCTCCGAGACATATCAGCCTGTCAATTCGCTCTCCTTCATACCAGTCCACGAATGTCCCTCGGACGATTGTCGGGTGAACAAAGCCGGCGGTCGATTATATCTGCAGACTCGCGGCTCCAAGTTCGTCAAGTTCCAGGAGCTGAAGATGCAGGAGCACAGTGACCAGGTGCCCGTGGGTCACATTCCACGCAGCATGACGGTGCTGTGCCGCGGCGAGGTAACACGCATGGCTCAGCCAGGTGACCATGTGCTCGTTTCAGGCGTCTTTTTGCCAATGGTGCGTTCAGGATTTGCGCAAATGATACAGGGCCTGCTCTCGGAGACATTCCTCCAGGCGCACGTAAGTTGTGGGAAGGCGCTAAAATCAATCCAAGCCTAATTCTTATTCTCTGGCAGCGCATTATATGCATTAATAAGAACGATGACATTTCGGACAAGGATGCGGAACTGACGCCCAATGAGCTGGAGGAGTTGGCTCAGGATGATTTCTACGAGCGTTTGGCCACCAGCCTGGCGCCCGAAATATACGGCCACTTGGATGTGAAGAAGGCACTGCTGTTGCTGCTTGTCGGTGGCGTCGATAAACGGCCGGATGGCATGAAGATTCGTGGCAACATCAACATCTGCCTGATGGGTGATCCGGGTGTGGCCAAATCCCAACTGTTAGGCTACATTAGTCGCTTGGCCATCCGCTCGCAGTACACGACGGGTCGTGGTTCGTCTGGAGTGGGTCTAACTGCAGCCGTGATGAAGGATCCACTCACAGGCGAAATGACGCTCGAGGGAGGCGCCTTGGTGCTGGCGGATCAGGGCGTCTGTTGCATTGACGAGTTCGACAAGATGGCGGATGTGGATCGCACGGCCATACACGAGGTCATGGAACAGCAGACCATATCGATAGCCAAGGCGGGCATTATGACCACGCTGAATGCCCGCGTCTCCATTCTAGCCGCTGCGAATCCCGCCTTTGGTCGCTACAATCCACGACGCACAGTGGAACAGAACATTCAGTTGCCTGCTGCGCTGTTATCGCGTTTTGACCTGCTGTGGCTCATCCAGGACAAACCGGATCGGGACAACGATCTGCGGCTGGCCAAGCACATCACCTATGTGCACAGCCACAGCAAGCAGCCGCCGTCGCGTGTCAAATCGCTGGACATGAATCTGATGCGACGCTACATCAATCTGTGCAAGCGCAAGCATCCCACCATTCCTGACGAGCTCACCGACTACATTGTGGGCGCCTATGTGGAGCTGAGGCGTGAGGCACGCAACCAAAAGGACATGACTTTCACCTCTGCCCGTAATCTGCTCGGCATTCTGCGTCTGTCGACGGCTTTGGCCCGTTTGCGTCTCTCAGATCGTGTGGAGAAGGATGATGTGGCCGAGGCGCTTCGCTTGCTGGAGATGTCCAAGGATTCACTTAACCAGATACACGAACACCAGAAGGGACAGTAAGTGTACACAAATCCTACTGCTTTGATTGGGTTCTCATTTTTAATTCCATTTCACAGTGTCCCAAATACTTCGGATCGCATCTTTGCCATTGTAAGGGAATTGGCTGGATCTGGAAAGGCTGTGAAGATCGCTGAGATTATGGATCGCTGCACGACGAAGGGCTTCAAACCGGATCAGGTGGACAAATGCATCGATGACTACGAGGAGCTCAACGTGTGGCAAGTCAACATGGGTCGCACCAAGATTACATTCATGTAGAACCCTCCCTCCTCCCCACCCCCAATGAGGCGGGACTTATTTTATCTAATTCTATATTAGTTTTTTAAGCAAACTCACAACTCAAATTCATTAAACATTGTCATTTATAAATAAACTCAAATATTTTCATGCATAAATTGACTTTTATTTCAGAGACATTAAAAACGTTAAACACAGATAGAGACATATACATAGATAAAGTAATTATATATATATATATATATTTAATTACATTTGGTATTTAATAGAAATGTGAATTAAATCGAATTCACTTGCAGAGCTCAGATTTTGGCAATTTTCAATTCGTCCTTTATCCTTATGAGCTGCTGCTAAACAGACATTGATAGGTTTATATAGTGTGTAAATAGACAATAAATAGAGCTACTAATTTTTACTAGTAACAGCGACTAATTTTTACTAGTTACAGCGACTAAGTTTTGCGCTAGTTAGAATTGTGCATTTTACATGCTTTTGTTGAAGCTGAGAGCTGCTCGCAATTTATTGCGTATACGCGGCGAGTTCCAGCGATTGACACCAGCCGAGCTGAGACCCACCACGGAGCGTAGCTCGTTCGGGGAGATGCCCTCATCGACGTCGTCGGCCTCCGTTTTGATTTCCATCTTCTGGACAATGAGGCGCACCAGATGATGCTGCTGTTCCAGCATGCGGCTGATGTCGCGCAACTTGCGACGGTTTCGATCCATTTCGGCATTGATCAAATCATCATTGTTGTCGAAGCTAATCACATCCATGGCAGCTGTGACGTGGTGGGAAGTGGGCATGGGAATGACTATTGTGTAACCACTCATTAACGGTTTTGGAATACTTACAATCCTCGGTAAAGGGATTCGAAAACCATTTGCGTAAAATAACATCGAGAAAACCAATTTTGCATTTTGTATCATTTGGATACTCAATGAGCTCCATTTTGTCCACTCGCTGCAGCCAGACATGGGGCAGCTTCCTCTCCAGCTCCGTGTGGAGCACCACCTGCATGGCCAATCTTTTTAGCTGCGCATTGCGACGCACTGACTCAATATCGCCAACGGCCAAACCGATGAGCAAGTTCATCAACAGAATAGGCATTAAGATCATAAAAACACCTGCCAGGACAAATGATTAGATGTGCCTAGTTAAAGCGTCTGCCAAGTGGAGACTTACTCAGTATCAAGAACGAGGTCAATGGAACCTTCAACTGATCGCGATAGTAGGGATTGACATAGGTGCCCACAAAGTCCAGTTCACCGAGCATCATGGAAAAGGTGCGCACCAGCGACATAGGAATGTTGGAGAAGGACAAGTGATTGGGATTCGGCTGGGGATCAATTATCTGGAAAGTGAGAAGTGAATCCTCTAGCAAAAGATCAATCAAATCATCAGCAAAAAACTCACCTTGGAGAGCAATATGTAAAATGCCAGGCCAAAGGCAATAATCAATATGGAGAAGACCAGGAGCACTTTGATCAACGTCTGCAATATCTCCAAGAACATGACCACATAGATGCCAACCTGATCGAAACGCTGCAGGAAGAGGAGCAAACGGAACCAGGACAAGAAGACGGCAATCGATGCAGCTGAATAATCAACGGTGTTGATGGCGCCATCGGATCGAAAAGCGGGCGCAATCATTATCAGAGCGGATATGTAGAGCACCCAGGAGATAAGATTCACCGTCTCCACCAAATAGTGCAGACGCTGCTGATAGATCTGCACCAATTCCCGCATCGAATTGAGCAATATGTAAATCACAATGACCATGGCACAAAAGAGGATGGCTGGTGTGCGATTGATGCTCTCCACGCAGGACTCCCGCCGTATCTGGGCAACATCCGCGGCACTATGCGTGAGATTCGATGTGAGCGGAACCCAGCTGTAAAGGGAATAATCTATATATAAATATATATTTCTAGAGACTTCAACTTACCCCTTGCAGAAGTGACTAATTGTTGCATTGCCACGGAAGCGCAGCTCAATGTTGTTCATCATCAGCGAGGAATAAATGGTGACAAAAACCAGAAATATCGAATAGATCAAGAGATTGGCCAGATGAAAGTATTTGCCATAAGAGTTCCACTTCATTTGCAGATACTTCTGGCTCAACGGATGGGCCAACAATTCCACGCGTCCATGTGTGACCATTGTCTAGTCCCAAGAAGATATATATATATATATATATTAGTGAGTAGTTTATTTAAATAAAAGACATATAGAAATATATATACTTATATATAAACGACACGAAAGAATAGATAATAATTAAAAGAGCAAAATAAAAATATACTTTTTGGGACGATTTTACAGTTGCCTTTAGATTTATTTATTTTGCGAGACGAGAATACAAAAAATATTTACGAGAGCAGCAAAGTGAAAATAAAAAACACACTTTTTTTTGGGGACGATTTTACAGTTGCCTTTAGATTATATAAAACAGATTTAGATATTACATTGAGAGAGTTCAATGTTGATTGAGACTCACATTCACCACACACAATGGCGTCGGGCACCATTTTGCATCGTTAAATTCTTTACGCTTTTCCTCGATTTGCTCGGGCGTTTTTTGGTATGGCCAAAATGAATATTTGATCTAAATGATGAATTGAAACGAAAATCAAATCAAATTCAAAATGGGTGCACATCTCATGATTAAATGTGACAAACGGATGTAGCGGACCCTAAACAGACCACAAAGAGAGGACAGAGAGAGAGAGAGAGAGAGAGAGAGAAAGAGACAGAGAGAAAAGGTACGCTCGAAAACAAAATCACACTGAAATTTACAAATTCGCCATACTTCATACGTCTTTTTTTCCGAATTGCGTATCTTATTAACCAAAAATTAATTTTCGAAATAAAAATAAATATGTATTTTTGAGAATGTCGAGTTTAAGCTAAGATTTATAATTTTAAAAATTTGTTCTAATATTTACAAATGAACTTTTCAGTTTTCTATTTACGGCAACTTTCATAAAATGCCTTCAAATGGAGATTTCAGATTGAGAACTGCTTCAAGTCTTAAGGCAACAGGAAAAACCGCACTCAATAAATTATTGCATGCAACTTGTGTTTTTGTTGTTGTTGTTGTTGTTGTTTTTGTCAGCTTACATTGAGTGCCGGCAATGGAATGGGATTTGATGTCATGATCGGCTCTCCGGTTTTCTCATCGATCTTGGCAAACATATAAGGGCATTGCAAGAATGCAAATGAGTACCTAATCTAGATTCGTATATGGTCAAAGAGATAAGATACGATTAACAAGTGCAAATCCTCAGCAGACTGATGAGCTAATGAGATGAGTTCCATTTTTTTGAGAGCACAACTTGCAGATTGGTTCAACGACAGACTTACGTAAAAACTCTTTGAATCCTTCTTGCAATTCGCCTTTGTAATGCACTTATCCTGCACCGCCTCAAACACTTTGGGCATTGAGGCAATCAGTGCGAGAGTCACGCAAGGATGCTTATCGGAACGCAGCGACATCACTTCATTGGCCCGCTCCTCGTGCGTGACCATGGCCAGTGCTGCCTCAGGATATTTGTAGTAGATGGCATAGTCAATGGCACTCATGTCCAGCACATTGTAGACCAGCTTGCAACCCATGGACATCAGCACCGAAATCGCATGCGGCTTATTCTCCATGGTGGCCAAATGAAGAGCAGTATTCTGCCAAACAAATAAATATTATTATTATTATTTATTATTTATTATTTGTATTATTCTTTGCTGTTGCACACTCACCCCATCCTTGTCCAGCTGATCCAGCAGATGTGAGTGCACCGAGTGCAGCAGCTCTATGGTCTCTGTATATCCAGACAAGGCAGCCAGCTGGAGTGGATTACGCCCGGAGTGGTCGCGATGGAGCAGAGCACCTCGATTTAAGAGGAGCTGCACGACACGTGTGTGTCCCTGCTGCGAGGAGATGTGCAACGGTGTCATCCCAGCGCCATCGCTCTCATTGATGATAAACGAACCCTTCTCCGAGTCGAGTAGTTGTCGGACTGTATTATATCTGCCATAGCGAGCGGCAAAGTGCAATGGACTCTCGTTGTTGTTGTTCTTCAGATTGATGCAGGCGCCCAAACGAATGAGATTCTCCAGCGAACGTATATGGCCATCCCGACTGGCGTAGTGCAGCGGAGAGCAGCCCATGTTATCCTTCTCGTTGAGGAGCAACTGCAGCTGCGTCTGTGTCTGGCAATTGGACACCTGCTCCGCAAAGTCCGTCAAGCGTCCCCCATTCATGATGACAAAGTGGAGCACATTGCGTGCAGCGGCATCCTTCACATCGATACTTGCGCCCAGACGTATTAGCAAATGCACTGCTCAAAAAAAAGTAGTTAAATCTTTTATTTTCAAATTGTTGACTTGTAGTTGCCCACCAGTTTTCCAGCCACTGCGCGAGGCAGCCAGCAGCAGTGGGGAGCGTTGCTCCTTGTCCAGCGCATTTATTTCCGCACCCTCGTTGACCAGGTAAGAGACGATATCGGGATGATCGAACATGGAGGCGCAGTGGAGCGGCGTCATCTTCTGCACATCGGTGCAACTGAGACAAATACGCTTCTCCAATGGCTGCATCTCAAACATCAACTGGACTATTTCAATGGCGCCCTGCGAATAAATACTTAATTAATTAAATTAAATACTAAATTATTATTTTTTTAATTATAGCCATAACAGCTATAACTTTGACAAAAATTTTCTGATTTTTAAAAACCATGATTAGTGTTGAAATTTTATTTTTGAAATTACTTTTCCATGTCATAACTTTGTCAAGCTTAATTCAAATTTCAAAATCTAGATAAATACATTTTAAGTGGAAAATCCATTTCATTGTGTAAACTTCAAATTACAAATATATTTTGCCAATGGCAACTAAAATCCTCAATATTTGTTGCTTACTCTCGGAGCATACTCCTGGTCTGGTCGACCCGGGTTTACCCAGTGCTTTGGTATTTGCCACTGGCAAACAACGCTGTTTGCCACAGAGTCACGTTCGACTCAGCACAATTTGCATAAGAATTCTGTCAAATTAAACTCAACCGAAATATTCGCGCAAAAAGGAAGCAACAAAGTCAAAGACCCAAACAGGAAGCCATTTGCAGGCTATCAATTGCTGGCCAAATAAACAGCAAATACGCGTTTATTTAGCGAACGATGACACTTGTAAATTGATGAGAGCTGACAAGTGTCCTGGCTGAGAGTAGAGCTCAGCTGTGGGGTTATGGCAACCAGCAGGGAATCACTGAACCACTGAACCACTTACCTGGGCGCACGCTAAGTGCACTGGCGTCGAGAGATCATGTTGCTGTGTTGATATTTTAGCGCCTGATTTGAGGCACAGCTCCACAGCCTTTATGTCGCCACCATGGACAGCTGAATGAAGCGGCACATTGCCCTCGGAATCATAAAAGGATATCATCTCCTCGCGAGTGCAGCCACGTTGTTCGCCCCACTGTTTGAAATAAAATAAGTAAAAATTTGATTTAAAATAATCCCATTTACAAACTGCGACAAAAAACAATATTTAAAAGTTAGACAAAATCTGATAGCGTTCAATATTCATCTATAAAAAGTTTCCTTCAAAGTTCGTTGACCGAGTGTTTTATTAAGTTTTATGGGTCTTCTGTGAAATTTTGCCCGTATTATGTGTTAAAGCCGCTTGACAATAATCTACAGTTAAAAGTAATCGATGATTGAGCCCTGTTTGAATTTGATACTTTTCTAATTGACCCCCTGAACGACGCAGCGTGTAAACCATCTACAACTGTATAGGAAAAACTGAGAAAATGGAAAAAAAAAAAAAACTCAATGCAATGGCACAAAAGGTCAACCGTTGGAGAAAGAGACAGCAAATATTGTCAGCAGTGATTGCAGTACAAATCAAATAAAGTGGAAAAACGCTCGGGGATATTAATCTGCCTCAGCACTTAAAGGCATTGACATCAGATCAGAAAAAATAAGGGGACAGTTGTCATGGAAAGAAAGCGTGCGTGATATGTTCCTAATGCAATATAAAAAATACACACACATACTAGCACAACTTGCCTGAAAGAACACCTCCATTGTTTTAGAGCTGGCATTTTTAGCCGCTTCATGGATGGGATAGTAACCGTTGTTGCAAGGTCTACGGGGGCATGCATCGAACTCAGTTATCTGTAAAATACGACATATACAATTCATTACACAAAATCATATTTTTATTTTAAATAAACATATCATATAAGCAAATAAACACACACACAAACACACACTTGGCGCACTTTTGAATCAGACAAAAAATGTAGCATACTTTTCTGCGCAGGCAAATTAAATTTTTACAAATGTTCGTTTTATGATAAATGATGAAGAATATTTTCTGTGTGTGCAATTTGATTAATGTTACAAGCACAGAATACATGAGCAGTTATTGTCTACAAAAATATAAAATATATTAAATGAAAATAACAAAAAATCATAAGTACATGTGCTGCAGGAACTCACTCCACCTACCAAGATACGGGCGCACTCCTCGTGATCGTAGATTGCAGCCAAGTGGAGGGCAGTCCTGCCGTGCTCGCCGCCCTGCTGTATATTGATAACATTTCGATATTGACCCATCACGCGCAACGACTTCACTTTGTTCAGCTCAGTTGCCAGATGCACTGGCGCCTGTTTCTTCTCATTTAATATACTCGTATCCACCGGACTGTGAACAAGTCGGCAGAGTTAATGAAATCAAGAATAAGGATGACAGGCAGTCATGCGTCTGGTCACTTACATGGAGAGCAGAAAGTCCATTGCATCGTAGGCATCGCTATCGACGGCAATGTGAAGTGGCGTATTGCCAGCATTGTCCTTGGCATTAAAGTCTGCAATGAGTAGAATTATGTCCACTTGTTAAGACACTCCCTCTGCCAACTCCCACTTACCCCCATTCTGATCGCGTATGTAGCGCAAGATGTTGACACGATTCCTGGCCGCCGCCTGGTGGGCAGCGGTTCGTCCTTTGCCATCCTGGAGACTGATGCGCGTGTTGTCCGCCATGAAAAGACGCTTAAAATCATCCAAGTTGCCAGATTCCGCTGCCTGCACACAGAAATAGAGATTCAAAAATATCCACTGCTTATTTGCTGAACTAATTAAAAAGATTATTATCTATGCCACAACTACAAACAGCCGCTGCACCAGTTCATCATACACTGAAAATTAAATACGCCTTACTCCCTTGAAAAACTCATATAAAAATGTTTGTAAATTTTCAATTATAGCAGAAATTGTTTGCTTTTTCATTTGTTTTTGTCATTGTTTTTTTTTTCATTTCTAGAACTGCTACAAATGCAGCTGCTTTATCTGCATCTTTTTGTAAAAAATCCAATTCACTTTCCACTTGTCCAGAAGTTTCGCAGCACGCTTAAATCTGAAGAGTCTTGAAAATGCTGTTAACTCATCCTTGGCTACTTAAAAATTAACTTCCTCGGGTCCTTGACTTATTTCATGGTCTTTTTTTGGTTACCTGCAAAAGAACATCGGCTTGTATTTTGGGAGCAGACGATATACGCAGGATTCGTGCCCATTTGTTGGATAAATTTAGTGGTGCCATCGTTGTTAATTCTTCTCCATTCGCACAGCCCCCAATCAGATAACGCAGTGGACTTATTGCCACACTCCGTTTGGGGGATTCATTTTCACCCATCATTTTGGCTACGGGCATTTGGGACAATTCATTTTAATTATGCGCTCAGCGAACATAATAGATTTTTAACCAAAATCGAGTGCTTAAAGATTCATAAATTTAATTATATATTTAATTTATCTTTTTGTGCACTTTTGAATTTATTTATGAAATTTTTAACTAATTGATTTGAGCTTTATATTTATTATTTTATGGAAACAAAATATCTTTAAGGACAAGCAACATTTATGTGCTCAAAAAATCAAAAAACTCTTTGAGTATTAAATTGAGACTTTTAACAATGACATTTAAAAACTTTTTAATTGTTTTTAAATATTTTTCTTGTTCAAAATTCATTTTTAGTAATTTTGATTATTAACAAGTGTTTTTTTTTATATAATAGCACTGAATGTTTTTTTGGCTTAAATGCTTTGCATTTAGTTATTTAAATTAAATTTTTCAACTTCCAAAATGCACTTTAAATCTTTAATAACTTCAACTTGCTGCCGTTGAGCAGCCTCACTTAAATTTAATGCGATTTTGCGCTGCCATTTTGGCTGCCTGCAGTTCGTGGACGACGAGTCCTGCAAGACTGAAATCTCAACGAAGACTTCGTCTGCTTTTATAGCCGAGCGCGTTGCCAGCGGCGAAGATTTACAGCAAGCGCGATGCGTGGTGAGTTTTATTTAATTTATCAACCCATTTCCATTTCCATTTTCGTATCCATTTTCATTTTGTTTCAATTTTGTCTGCTAAGGAAACTTGTTGCATTTTTCGTATGTGGCGACTTACTTCGAGCTTCATTGTTATCAGACTGATGCTTACAAATGGTTCGAGCAGCCATAGAAATGACTAGAAAACCAGCAGCTATTTGTCTATTTTTATTTATTTTTAGGAGTGGTCAGCGAGTAAACAGTGTTCTGGCAAATACTTGCTTTTGGGAGCAGCGATTAAACACTTTATTAAATTGACAACCATTCGATAAGGTTGAACTTACCCGTAGTATCCTGTAGGGACTGTCACGCAACAGGCAAACCTGTTCCGCTTGCTCCACGGGTAGAATTGCCTCCAATGGCGTATCGCCATCGTCTCCCATGTTATCAACTCGTTTGGAGCCACCGCTGCGCTCAATTATCATCGAGAATATCCAATACTAAAATAGAAATATATCAATCATAATATCCGTGAAATTGTTCCTTCTAGAACTCACTTTGCTGTTGCGATTGCTGCTGGTGCTGCAGGAGCGTGACTTGGGCAATATTGTGGGCTGTGCCTCCATCAGATCGGGTGAGAGGGAGGAGCATTGTACACTATTCCAGAGCTTGGGCATATTTGAATCGCTGCCAGTTTGATCCCGCTCTGTGCCTACTGTTGTGATGGTAAAGGGTCGCGACAAATCGCGACTGTGCAACAATTGGTGAATTTTAGTTATTGCGTTTTATATTATTAACTGCGATACGTATTTCACAATAATCCCCGCCACAATTATCAGACACAATCAATTCACTAATTAGTTATTGATTGGCCCTAAAAACTCTCTCCAAAATGCCTGTATCGAATTGTCGCCTATTTAGATAACCTTTTCCGCGCCGTCATATTTACACTGCTCGTTATTGTAAATATTGATAAAAAAAAAAAAAAAAAACAGGGTTTGTGGTAACAACTGTACCGTTAAATTCGATTTGATATCTGTTTGTAGGCACACTTTTTGGAAAATATTGATAACAATGAAAATATGTTCATCTGACTGTCAGAAAATGGGTTTGTCTTTCATAATAATACAAATATTTCTAATCGATATAACTAAAGCAATAAAATTATAATTTGTTGATTAAAAGAAAACAGCAAAACAAAAAAATTCTGTTAATTCTCAGTTAAGTATTATTTCATAGGTACAGTTATAAAAAAATTTATTTTTTGAAAGTTAGTTTGCCTTTTAAAAAACTTAGTTTATCCTTCTAAATTCTAAATAAAATTTCAGAAAAAGTTTTATGGAGCATAAAATAAACAGACATATTTGTCCATAGGGGCTAAATGAAAATTTACTATTATATATTTTTGCAGATCTGAAGTATATTTTCCACACTCCAGGGTATATTTTTTCCAAGTAGAATAGTTGGTCGACGTGTCAACGACCGGTTGGCCACTATTTTATATTAGAGGACTCCCGAGGGACCCGGCTGATATCCCATTAAGTAACAACGACTAATTAAAAGGCTGTTTATTTTTGGCAAACACTATTAACGGCGCTTACATAATGCAAGACAAGTCAACTTGTTTTTTGTTTTTTGTTTTTTAGTAATTTCAAACACTTTTCACCTCTCATCTAGCGGCATCATATGTGAACCAACTTCGGCAATGACGCAAAACGAACTGTACTCAAATAATTCTAGAACTTTCACTGCCTAGTTGTAATTAATTGAATTACAATGATCTTTATC
The DNA here is from genome assembly GCA_035042365.1 of Drosophila dives. NCBI lineage: Eukaryota > Metazoa > Arthropoda > Insecta > Diptera > Drosophilidae > Drosophila > Drosophila dives. The sequence goes on along the minus strand of JAWNLJ010000326.1, from coordinate 6,742,237 downwards.
AGCATGGAAATCCAGCAATTCGATCAGATCCCCAGCAAAAAAAAATCCCAAGTCGAATTCGCATTGCATGCATTGTTCCACATTAATTTACCTAATGGGCAGATTGAAGAGTAGTCGAGACAAAGCCAGGAACTATACCTATTTGTTTACTTTGACTATTCAATCGGTAAATCGAAGGGGTCAAAGTTCAACCACGAGTTGTGAATTGACAATTATTCGGATTTGATTAGTGCGAGTGGCAAATAGAAGCAGACAAATGTCACTTTTTGCTTTTGTTTTCAATAATTAAAAATTGTGCTGTGGCAATATTAATTAACAAATGGTATATTTGCCAGGTTTTAAGATTATTGATATAGAGTTCTTCATTTAATTAATTAATAATTAATTAATATTTATGACAATATATTCACCTGATTTCCAATGAAGTTCGTTCTGAATTATGTTTCCAAAGGCGTTTGATATAACCATATGCTTGAAAATCCTTCTTTTTTTTTCTTCACTTGTCAGATGATTTACATTTTTTATTAATCTATAAAAGAAAAAGATTATTTTTTGTATTTTTGCATTTTGTTAATTTATTAGTATTCTTAAAGACACATTTTTAATACACACACGAAACACGAAAATTTTAATGAACTATTTTTAAATAACTATTTTTTTTAAAAAGGATTTTTCAGAAATGTTCGAAACTATTTCGAATTAATAAAATTAATTTTATTTCAGGCAGATTGCTGGAAAAATTTGCCATATGTTTGAATCCTTATCGAATACGAAACAATTCACTAATCCGAAATTTGGCTTTTAGCCAAATCCAACAAAATGTTAAGCTTTGAGCATGTTGCAAGTTTAGGTTGATGCAACAAAATTGTCGGCGTGTTGTTGGCAGGTATTCAATTTGGGACAACACTTTAATTATAGAGAAACTAGATGAAACCCTTTGAGTGCAGTTACTTTTTGCCTTTTTGACTGATAGCCTCGCTAGCTGAGCTCCAACTGAGCGCCAGATCCCATGCAGAGTGCCTGTAGTTCAGCTATTGGCCCCCCCTCTCCTCTCCGTTCCGTTCCGGGACGTTGCTCGTCGCTGAGCTCTGACACTGAGTCTGATAAACATGTCGTCGACAGCCTTTCGTCATTTTGTCACCCAGTTCGACGCGAACTCTTCCGACTCGCTAACGATGGCTAAATACACATATTTACGCCTTGGTAATTAACACATCGCAAAATACTCGTCGGAAAGGAACTAAATGGCTAACTATAGTCGAATGTGCTTGACTAGGATATACCCTGTACTTAATTTTTACTTACTTATTCCAAGGCATGCTTTATGAATTTTTTATTTTATTACATTTTTACAATTGTTCAATAATATATTTTTAATTAATTGAGAGATTCCGCCTGTAAAACTATGGCTTTTACTGCTGAAGTAAATTTTTATATATCGATATTTGCGAAACGTAGCTAGTTATCGATAATATGATACAAAAAAATAGTTTAAATGTTGCATTGCATATGTAATTATTTTTTATATATTTTTAGAAAAGTTATTCATGTGATGAAATGTGATTTAATCAGTGTTTGCATTGGAGAGAATATGCTAATAATTACCACCTGAAGAAGATCTAATCTATAATAATAATAACGTTATACATTTATTGAAGCGAATTTCGGTATTTATTAACGATAAACCAACGATTTATATTAATAGCGCTGTTAATTTAGCAGTAGTGATAAAAATTGGTAACACAATTTCTATAATTAACATTTTATCTAGACATCTATTGACACATTTATAAAAGTAAAAAGAAAAATAAAATAAAAATGATGAGAGAGCAATGCAGTTGGATAGGGCAGCTCATTAGTAATATTTACATAAGCATCTCCAATATATATATATATATATATATATATACCCCACTAACTGGGCAACCTTATCGCTGTCGCTGTTTGTATTCCTTTTCAGGATTCAACAAGTACACATTAGCAATTGCATTTTAATTAATCAGCGGGAGTAGCGAATGATTCACACAAATTGGTATTTAATAACACTTAAAAACGCATTAAAAATGAATGAATGAAGAAATATAAAAAAAAGGAAGCCAAATCAATCAAGTGGAATGGACATTATTTTGTTTGGAAAATTGGCAACAAATAGAATCAGTCCCCCAACGACACCTAAGATCAGCAAAGAAATGTAAACATATTTCCGGATGACGGGCCAAAGGATGAGATGGGCCGATTTGAAGGGATGCGTCAACGGGTTGAAGGATGTCTGCGGGCGACTATAAAATTAAATAATATAGCTTATATATATATGAAATGTTTTTCAGTGCATACTCGGGCAAGTCCAGTGCCATGGGTGGATCGTGACCCAGGCCAGCAGGTTGTTCAGATGCCTCTGCCTCCGTACAGACATCAATTTCAAATTCAATCTTGCCCTAAATTGCAGTTGTAAATGTTAAACGGAGTTTTTGGAATACCAGATTTACGTACTCCTTGCTTGGTGGGCAATCCGGCGACCTGCTGTGGAAAATTCTGCAATGGCAGCCAGCCGGTAACATTTTTCCGATTAAACATGTTGAGACGCTGCCGGGTTTTGGCATTTGCCTTGCAGCTCCGCTCAGTCGCATATGGCATCGGCAAATTGGACAGATTGAGCTCGATGGCACCGAGGTATTCGTCATGCGAGAGCAAATCCTTATCCCAGACCTGCAGATAGATGATGGGTGGCCGTTTGATTTCGATCACCTCACGATATCCGCCCATGCTCCTGATGACCATCTGCAGTTGGAATTATTAATGAGCAGCTCGTTAAATTTGCCACTTCTCGTATTATTTTACACTCGCCAATTAGGCGAGCAGCCTTGTCCCCCTTACAACTCCCCCATCTCTTGCAGCTTACCATGTCCTCGTTGGGTGAGTATTTCAGCACGAATATCATGCGCCAATTAAAGGCGGCAGCGCCAGCAAATGAACGGTAATGGATATCGGTCGATTGGTAATCGTCTGCATCCTGGCACCATCTGCAAAAACATCACAAAATTCGCATAATTGCATATCGTTTACAGGGGTATTCCCCCCGTTCCCTTACCCAATCACGTAGATGTCGCTCATTAGTTTGCCAAATATGTTTTCATCGCCAAACTCGATTCCAGTTAAATTTTTGATCACAAGCCGCACCTCGTAGCAGCTGGGCGGAACGGGCGTTATGTCGATGGGTGGTGGCATGAAAGTGCTCTTCTCGAACAGCTCAATCCACATCTGGATTTTGCCCTGATAATTAAATTGAAAGTTGTGTAAATACGTAGAAAAAATGCCATGAATAATTAAAAGTAAATTTCTAAAAAGCAGAGTTTTCATTTCTTAATTTTTAGCATAGCTAAATTTTAATATAGCAAATTTCAATACTATATTCTAAAATTTAGAAAGAATTTTTCTACTTTTTAAAAATGTAATTCTTAATAATAATAATTCTTATCATAATAATAAAACAAATTAAAAATAAAAAACACTTTAGGAAAAGTATTTTGAGAAAAAATTTTATATTAAAATATTATTGCTAAAAATAAGAAACACTTTTGGGGAGTTCTTTAATTTAGTTAGTTTTTTCCGAGTGTATTTTTTGTCCAAAAAACCCACCTGTGATACTCCTGGATTGTTATCGCGATAGATGGGACGCGTCTCGACATGTTCGGGCACGAGTTTATAGCCAAAGGAGGGCAGCTTGTCCAGATTCTTCAGCGCCGACAAACTGAGGCGTTCCTTCAAATCCTCAGCTAGAAAAGTGCGAGAATTGAGACAAAAATAATCCTGAGGCAAAACTTAAATCTTTGATTAAAAGAACCCACATTTGGAGATAACAGTCTCATCGCCGAGCAGCATGCCATCCACCTCGACGACATTGCCATAAAAATAGGGTGGTTGGATGCCACGTTGCTGGCACAAACTGCTCAGCAGCTGAGAGGGCAACATGGGATCTCGCCACTGATTATAACCCACGGGATTGTACTCCTGCGGGATGCCCACAGTGGCATGATGTTTGCTATGCCATCTGTCCTCCAGATCGATGCGTGTGGAGCCAATGATTTGCTCCCTGCTCTTGTCATAATCACAAATGGACACCTCCAGTATGGGATCGGCGGGCAGGGAGGTGTCCAACTCGAAGAAACGCCCGAAAATCGGATTACTCTGATTGGGCACATAGTGGGCCCAATCCGAGACCACCTTGCCACCCAAAGTGAGTCGGACATAGGAGTCCGAGTCCGATGACCAATCGCAGGGACGAATGTGCAGGCCCTGAACTATATAGATCCTTACTGTAATCTGAACCATGTCCGTCAACGATCTAATCATCGATTGCTGGCGCGGATTCATGGCAGAGGGCATGGGACGCAACATATCACCGCCTCCTCCGTAATCTGGAGCCACACAATGGCAGGGAGTCAACTTAATCTGCAGCTTCAGCGTGGCATAGATGTCCTCCTTGGGTGGCCCCTGCTTGCGGAACTTGACGCCATGCACGAGAGGCACGGGCACAGCCCAATCCTGCAGGTTACTAAACTCGGCCTGCTGCTCCAGCTCGCCGGCATAGATGACCAGTCGATGCTTCCACAGATGCGACTTGCTGGGATCGTTCACATACATCGTATTGTAGAACTTGGTCCACCACGTGAAGTAATTGTGCGCCTGCAGATCACTGGAGTCGATGTGCTCATCATATTTGAGAGCCTCTTTATTGGCGAAGGCAACGGTTCTTATGCCCAGGGCGATCTTGATGCGTTTCCAGTAGCTTTGAAATATGCTCGGCCCTGGTTCCATGTCTTCATCGGTGTCGACCAATGTGGCATCTTCATCTTCCGGATCCACAATCACCGTTGATGCTGCACCCGAACTTTCACCCGATATCCAAATACATTTCCGTATTCGATCCGTTTGCAGGAAACTCGGACTGGCTGGTATCAGAGCAGCGCCAAGTGTGGTCTCATTTCGCAAACCGTTGACCACCACATCTGTGGCTATGATGGCTGGCCAGTATTCCTGCTGATCAGGCAGGTTCTGTGGCAGAAATCAAATTGTATTCCTAATAAGTTGATGCAGTTTTGTACTTACCACCACGCCGGAGGCAAAGGAGACCAGAAAGTTAATGCTGTTCTTGACACGCGACATGGACAATCCGCTGGAGAGCACCAAATCGGCCATCATGACTTTGGCACGTCGCTTGCCAGCTGTCGCCATGCCACTCTTCGTATAGTTCCGCAGACCCACAAAGATTACTTCGAGACTGTTGGGAAATAATATTGGATTTTTAATCTGGAGATGTGGAGAACTGGAGAACTCACATATAGTTGAGCATATTGGGTCGTATTTCCGCCGGAATGCCCATGGTCAGTTCAGTTGTTTCCTGCTCATTGGATGTGCCGTCGGCCAGCTCCTTCAACTCCACGGACATCAGAATCTCGGCCTGGACCATACCATTCTTGGACATGGCCACCCACTTGAGTGGTGGTGGCGACACATTCTTCAGTTTCTGCCACTTCTGCACTGAACTCCTGCCAAGGATTCGATTTTCGCGCTCTTCTCGACCATTTCCCAAATCATTTGCAGCACTTATCACACTCACATGGGCTTGTCCACTGCCCAATGCATCGGTTGCTTCGGAGTTGTGCAGCTCCAGGGGGATCAGGAGTGAATTGTTCAGATACCATTTGATGCTGCCAGGCAGCGCAAGACCATTGATGGTAATTACCGTGTCCCATATTTTCGAGCAAGTGGAAGAAGTTGTGTGTGTCTCCGCAGACCGACAGGCAAACAGGACCCGCACATGTCCACCCCAGATGCTCCGATTATCGACTCCAGGACGCACTTTGGCCTGATGCACATAGACATGACAACGAAAGTTAGTTTCCGGCGTTTTTGGCAGCCAGGCGAGTGGTTCGGGTGTGATCCAATCCTCCGATATGCGGGAGAAGAACTCATGTCGCTCACGCTCCAACACAATCGATATGCAGCCGAAGACGATGCCCGCATTGCAGCCACAATTGGCACAGGTGTGGATGCAGGTGCTGCTTTTGAAGAGGAAGCTTCGCACCTGCCAGCAATGATTGCTGGCCTGATTCTCCTCCCGTTTGGGCAGGTTAAGGAAGTGTTTCGCATTCAGACGACAGACGCCGACAGGTTTGCCACCCGCACTCAGGGTGAGCAACAGTTCCGGCCAATCGTCCTGGGCATGCAGCAGATTGGACAGCGAACTAATATGGCCAATTACCCGCTGCAGTTCATTCACAATATCCACAATGGTTGTGTCCAAATGCTCCGGATAACTTGACCTAATCTTCTTGCGTAACGTTCGCAGCTCGTCCGTCAAGTTGGTAAAGTATTCCAGCAAATATTGCTGTCGATTGGTGTCCCAAGTGGTGCATCTGATGCCCAAGTCGTAGTCAAATCGATGCACTGCAATGCTGTCCACGATTTTGGTCGATATACTGTTTATAATGGACTTGAGGAACTTGGCTTGCTGCTTGTGCTGCGCGGGAAACTTGAGCTGAAAGATCTTCAAGTTGGCCAACTGGGAGTGCTGGAATAAAAGCCAAAATAACTCGATTTAATCTTCGAACTCCAAACTGACTCTTACCATATAATTGACAATATCCATCATATGAAAATCTACTTCGAATTTGATGCAATTATCAGGCAAACTGACATGGGAGAGGCAGGCGTGGAAGGGCGTCTCCTGGCGAAAGCATTTCGTCCGCAGCATCGAATGCAAATTGCCAGTTGGAATTTTCAAGGGACCATCGACCACATTCGATGTACTCTCAGCGAGTTGAACCGATATTTTATATTGCGCCGCATTGGTGGCGATATAATCGCCAAAGATGGGCAGAAATTCGACCATAAATGACTCATCCAGCCAGTTCTCGGGTGCCACCGTTGCTTGAGTGATCAGCACGTGGGTGGGTTGACCCTCAACCAGCGCCTCCGAGCGTATTTCCATCAAAATGCGACCCACATAAGTCAGAGGACTTGTGGGATCATAAAGATGGACATATGTTGGCCCAAAAGCTGGCTTACCTAAAAGAAAATAATGCTAATTAAACGGATGAGGAATCATTGTGGCTTCAACTAGCCTTTGAATGCAATATCCCCTAAGGATAACTCGTATTCCGCAACGCATTTCCACTGCACGCTCTCCTGCATGATGAGGATGAGAAATCGCTGGGCAAGCGATGGATAGACCCAGGCGAAACTGATCTCCTGGTTCCACACCGGTGACGTTGTCTGCTTTGCCACAAGCGTTTTGCCCTTGAAGGGAGAGAATGGAATCTTATATAAATCCTTAAAAGAGTCAAATTAATATACTTTAAAGCCAGCGAAGGAAACTTGTATCATGTAACTGCTCTTCTTCACAAAGAATCCTCGATAGAAACTGATAAAATATCGTATGTTGCTCAATGCATCCGCTTTCACATTTTCCAACAGATTGCTATACATATATGATGTAAACGTAAATTCAAGAATTATTATAGACAACCCACTTGTTGATGTCATCGAAATCGCGATCCGTTGGCCATTTGGTGATCGTAGCCTTTTTGGTGTTATTAAGGGTCTTCAGTTCGCTGTGCTGGGAGACAATTGCCAAATCGATTTGCAGATATCCACACGATTCTCTGGAGCTCGCCTGGGTCGACTGCTCCAGGCGACCCCATCGTTTGTAGTAGTTGTGACCCGGCTGACCCCAAACGCTGTGCATATCGACCAACAACTCACCAACGAGCATGTTCTTCTTATAGATCATATACCTCTTCATCTCGAAGAGGACGGTCAAGCGCAAAAGTTCGCTTAGCGTACAGCGAAATTCGAAAACAAAATACTAGAAATTAAAGATTGTAATAATAATAGCATGAAGAACAATATAATATCAGCGCACCTCGTTGAAAAATGGGTTCTCTGAATTCGCATAGGTTTTGGTATTTTTAATCATTTTGTCCAATGAGATTTTCACATAAAGTTCACCGTTCGGGACACCCGTTTGTGCTGCCTTATGCACCGTTACGCAGATGAGAAAATCCTGTGGTGCACCAGCAAAACAATCGTCCATGATTCTATAAAAACTAAAGAGCTATTTATTATTTCTGGGCTGAGTGAAAAATACAAAGTAAATAAGTTATTCAATAACTTTCAACATTTTAAATCGAATGTTGAAAATCAGTTACTCTATTTCAGTCAATCTGGCAACACTGTGCAAAGTTCACCACAGCTACCTCTTAAAAACTGCACTTTTAAGCTCTTGACCCAGAGCCGCGAGCTCACCATGAAAGCTTTTTATCGTTGGCCCCGCTTGTTGTTGCTGTGCTGAAAGCTTCCAGCTGGCTCAACCTGCTATTTTTATGCATGTGGATCTGTGTAAATGTATTTACATAGTGGCGTGCGCCAAACGGGGATATTTATATTGGGCAGCATAAAAAAACGAAATATGAAATATTTTAAATATATGTCAGAATACAAAAAAACAATAATAATATTGATATGTTATTTTAAATATATTATATATATATTATTGCAGTTGAAGGGTAGTCTAATAGAAAAAATTAAGAGTTTTAGTATTTCGATTTTATTATTGTGCCGTGAATACGCAGGCCCCCTTTGGCGAATAATCGACTAAGCCCATGTTGCCAGCTCTGTGAGTTGAAGCTTTTGAGCTTCAGCTCTAGAGCACTGATGTTGGGGACCAACAGTTTCAGTTCGTGTGCACGGGCCAAACAGTCGACACCGTTTGAGACGTTCTCTCTGTTGAGGTCAAACCTAAGCTGGTGTATTGTTGAAAGCAAGCGTCGCAGTTTGCAGCGTTGTCGTTTGTTGTCGTGGTCGGAATTGTTTTTGCTGCTTCTGTCGCTCGTTGAAGTTGTCGTGGTCGGTTTCGGTGTGCGTGTGTGCGTGTGCCTGGAATCGCTCAAGCGGGAATTGGCTACTGCTATAGAGGCTGCTCTTCACCTCTCCTCTGCTGTACTCTGTCAGCCTCCAGCATTCGTCTCGGCCAAGCTTTTGGTGCGTCTCTTCTGGGTGCGCATATATATGTGTGTATATTTGTGTGTGTGTGTGTGCTTCGGGTTTTTGTGTATAATTTTTTGCGCGCGCTCAATCAAAACAGAAACCATGCACTATGATAAGCCCAGGGCCTTAAAAAGAACAAACAAACTTAACTTTACTCAAACCATTAATACAAATTATTTATTAACTTATTATAAATATTTAATTGTTTTATTATCACAATAAGCACAATTTGATATCTCTCAGCTGTCTACACAAAATGAAAGAAAAATAATCAAATCAAATCAAATAAAACCAGCGCAATAAAAATGCTCTAAAGATTCCCCTAAAAAATCATTGCAGCTTCGACATCAACAAGGCTTCGACGCTTCTCGCTTCCTTCATAAATATTCAATAAGCTCGCTCGCCAAACGCGTGCCAAAAAAAAACCAAACTTTACAGGTAAGCTTGACTTTTAGTTTTAGTTTTAATATTTATGTGTTTGTGTGTGTGTGAACAGAAGAGAGCTTGCTCTGCTAGCTTCTGTTATTCGCTCAGCAGCCACCGAGATACACATCATCAACCCAACCCACGCCCTTTATTCACCCACCCACCACCAAAACAGCCCAACCCCAATACAGACTTAGTGGTGGATATACGCACAGACTTTTGCGTCGTTGCTTTCTCATCTTGCTGATTGCTGATGCTGTTTTTCTCTCCTACTCCTTCTGTTTTGCCTTTCCTTTCTCCTTTTTACCGTTTTTACCGTTGCCTCTTGTGCTACTTTTCAATTGTCATTTACGCGTCATTTCGTCGCGGTCATCACATGTTTTATCTTTATTTTTGTACTCCAACACACTGTTTTGGTGTATTTTGTGCTTTTTGCAGTGAAGGGTTTGGCAAACATATTTCGATGTGCAATTCTGTGTTTTCCGCGTTCTTTCTTGCAATTTCTTATCGCTTCACTTTGCGCATTTCTGCTACCATTCGCTTTTGATCTTGAAAACACGGCTCAGAGAATCGAAGTTTCCTCTCTAACCCCTCCCCCCTTCCTCTAGATACTGCTGCTGTCGAACGAGTTTATCAAACAGGAAAAAACATTAAAGCGAATTCAAATTGTTTATTGAAAAGGGGACGGCAAAAAAAAGCGAGAATCGACAAAATCTTTTTCTTTTTATTTGTTTCTCTTTGAATTTGTGCTAATTTTTTGTAGTCTCACTTTTTGCTCCAATTGCAATTAACTGGTGGTTAAATGGGTTTTAGCACAAATTTAACTTATGCTTAAAACAAAATAAAGTTTCCTTATGCAGATTTTAATTAATATAAATTAGTGTTTAATATCGTTAAGAGACTGTTAAAACAGCTGAGCAATTAACATTTCTAAATTGATGACATCAAATAGAATTCGTCGAAAACTTTTGGCCAATACACATGGCAATGCAATAGCCAATTGAACAACGTTAGCAATCCAAATGGAAAACTGCTGTAAAATTGTGGCAACAATGCGCAATTACTAAATATCCGCATAAGGCAAAGTAAATTTAAGTTGAGTAATTTTTGCAAGGAACACATCAAGCATGAAGCATTAGGCCAAACAAAATGTGCAACATAATTCAATTAGTCAGCAAAAAACATTAAAGCCAAAAAACCAGATCGAATCGAAAGGAAGTCAAAACGGACGCCAAAGATGCGCCTGCAAGCGTGAAATTGTTTAACCAAAATCAGCGACTGCAAACACATCTAAAAATCAACACGAATTTTGCCAAAAGTCAGCCAAGTTGGCGACAGTGTTGTTGACCCACTTAAAAAGTTAAATATGCGTTAACGTAATTTGATAAACTTTTTTGAATGCCCCGCAAAAACCGAAAACGCAACCAAAACTTGACCATTTTGTTGTTGGCTATTTAAACAATGGCCACTGAGCATTAATAAAATTAAAATATATCATAAATATTTCGACGCCAAGGTGAGCGTGTCTCGTTGGGCTGACTATCTGTAAATTGAATCTCAGGCAAGCTGCGTCTGTTGTTGCATTGCTCATGCATATTTTATGGTAATTCGAACTTGGCCAACATTAACTGCGGGTCTGGACTTTCACATATACACGGATACAACACACAACTAACTAATCTAAAATTTCTCACAGCCCGTCTAAAGTTTCATGTTTGCCACCAATTGAAATGTGCCCCAAGTTCACTGCACTTGGTCAGTAATTAAAATCAAGCCACTGTCTGCGTATAAACTTACACACAATTTGCCTCTGTGTGTGCGACTGTGTGTGTGTGTGTTTGGCGTTCTCACAGTTACCTAACTTCCCTTCTATTTTTTTTCTTAATTGCGCACAAATCATTGGCAACATTTTTCATTGGAAATAGCCACAATGCGAATCCATTAGATTCTCTGCACTCTCTCTCTCTCCAGTTCCATCTCCATCTCTATCTCTATCACTAGCGGAAATCGAATACGTTGCAGACTCGGTTGGTGTCTTTAACTCTTGATTTGCTGCAATTGTTCAGCTGCCATACGCTGACCGTTTCCATTGTGCCCCTTGGGCTTCAGATCTGCTCTAATCGCCAGTTTTAAGTCTGTCAAGTCAAAGCCAAAGTCACCTTTGTTGCCTGTCTCTGTCGCTTGTGGCTGTGCAGCTCCAGTTCAATTCAATTCGATACCATTCGATTCGTTTGGATTCGATTGAGTTTAGATTGTCAATGCAATTCAATACTAAGTCGCCAGGTTAGCAATTTTTAAACGAGGCATTTCTATTGTTTTTAGCTTAACTTAATTAAGCGTTGTTAACTTGTTATACTCACATTTTTTGCTGGTAGAAAGTGTAGACAGAGTTCAAAATAAGCAAGTTATTTATCATATGTAATTTTTTATTATCAATATTATTTTATTATTATATTTTTTATTATTATATTATCGCCTTAAAAACAGAACTTGCACTCAGCATGCTCAAAAATTTGTAACCTCAAAAAACCTGTTACTAAACGTGGCTTTATTAATTGCTTTATTAAATATCAACTTTTTTTTTTCGTTTTCTTTAATAGAAAGCAAAATTTGATAAGCCAAAAGCTTTTCCTGTTTTCAGCCAATCCAAACTAATTGGATAAATAGTTTAAACTGCCTTAAATACGGATCATAATATGTCGATTTAAACACAAAATGCCCTGTGGACAAATTGCTCAAAAACCAAAAAAACAAACCAGAAACAATTTTAGAGCAATTTTCTTTGGGTTATTTCACAAGATCAGCAGGTGCCTTTTGTATGTAACTGTTTCAGTCATCGTTAACTGCCCCCCTTTCTTTCCACCTGCTGCCAAAACACACACGTGATTAATGAATCAAACTGGCAGCAAACTGATAACTAAAAATACCTTTAACAGGAAGTCGCATAAAAATATTAACCAAAAAGAAACCCACAAGTTTTGATTGTGCAATCGAAAGTGCGTAACTTTAATTGCTTAGTCAAGTTGTTATGCTTAAGCCCCCTTGCCTACCCCAAAACCCCCTCGTTGATCAATTGAGCGCTTAAGACTTTGGCGCAGAGCAAACAGTGAAAAGAGACAGCAATTAAATGGGATTTCGTACACACAACCAGCTCAAATCACACACACACTCGCACACCCACCAAATTCGGAAGCCCAACTGAAAATGTATTAATTTGTTGGACAATGAAAAAATCGTAGTTGTAATTGAAATAAATGTAAAAGAGCCGCAAACGATTCGTTGGTGCTTTGAGCCACATTTCATGGCGCCTGCGCAATCGTCAAATACTTGTTAAGCATGGGTATAAATTATAAGCATTTTATTTTCTTTTTTTTTTGGTCGGTTTCTGTGTTTATTGTTGCTTTGAAAATGAAAACAAAAAGTGAAAGTCCAAATATGCATGGCAATAAGCGACTGCAACAATGCATATTAATTTGCCTTTTTTAGTGTTTTTTTTTTTTTTGGGACGCGTCTGCTAAAATGTTGAAATATTTCCTTGCCAATCAAGCGATTAACACCCAACCTAAAAAGAAAAGAAAAAATACAAATAAAAATAATAACAAAGACTGCTTGGAAACATCATTTAACATTAAAACCTTATTTGGATTTGGACATAGCGCATGTGTGGCCCACGAGCAAGTTTTCCAATGCATTTAAAGTAGTTTCGTTTGCATGTTTTTTTTTTATATTTTTTTTTGTTTGACTTCTTGTTTGTACTTTTTGTTTGCCTCATTTGCCAGCTGCATATTTGCACGCTGATGCAATGAGCGACAGTGGCTGCAAAAAGTTGCTGTCTCACAGGTGCCACTGCGAAAGCGTCAAATTTAACAACTGCCGCATTTATTTTGCTCGACTCTTCCCTGCATTATTTGTTAAGGAGTTTATTCAACTCCTACTCAAAATCCAACTCCAACTCCAACGACGAGCAAAACCCTAAAGCACATAGAACTTAGTTGAAGTAAAGAGTTATCTTGAAGAGATCTAAAAGCATTCTCATTCCCATTCTCATTCCCAGGGAGAGTTTACAGGAAATGTTAGCTTACGTTTGCTGGTTGGTTGGTTGATTATTATTAGTGAAGTTTTTGCACGCAGCTGCCAAACTGGGGTGCATTTTCCTACCAAAAAGAAACTCCCACATAAATTTGCACAGATTTACATTTACACTCACCGCAAGCTATGTGTGTGTGTGTGTGCCAACGCCTGGCAATATTTCATGCTAGTTGCAGCAACAGCAGCAGCAGTAGCAGCAACAACTGCGTGCAGCGTCATTCATGCGCTTTTTTGCTGCTGCTGCTTTTGCTGCTGCCGGGCTTTGATTGGGTGCGTCTAGTGTTGTAGTGTCTATGGATACACATAACTAGCAGTTACGTCGACGATTTAGCTGCTTTTCCAATTGCATTTCCCAGGCGGCTCTGCACAGTTGCCCAACTTAATTGGCCAACAAGCGAAATCGAATTCTTTTTAATGGCAACTGATACGCATATGTGGAAATTTGATATTGACACATAAAGATATAGATATTATATATATATATATTTATATATTTTTCTATATGAAATGCAACTGGAGAGGGAGCAGCCAAAGGTTGATTTTACACTCACGCCAAATGTGAAAGTTGATGGCAAAAATAAAGGAAAAGCCAAGCGCATTGAACTTCGCCCCTGGCAAACTCAACTAAAATTCAACTCTCAAAAAAGCGTATTTTTGTTTTTAAAAGAAAGTTAAATAATAAGCGCACATTACAAAATCTACAGCAGCAGCAGCAGCACAACTAGAGGCCTAACCAGTTGCAACAAACTGAGTGTCACAGCTGTGTATCTATCAGATACATTTAGTCACATGCACCAGAAGTCAGTGAGAAAGAGAGAAATATGAAATGATGTGCGAGACATATACATATATATAAATATATAGAAATTAATGTGTGAATATTTTCATGGCACAATTTGAGTGAAGCAGCTTTGTTTTTGTTCCCAGTTTTTGTTGCAGCCAAGTGCCATTATTGTTGTTGCTGCTGCTGCTGCATGACTCAATATGTAAATTATATAAAATGATCGTCGTGTGGGCACCTTTTGCGCCTATGGGCTTACTAGATCTATCTGTATCTGGCTATGTAACTGCAGCTCTCCAATCAAGTTATGAGGGCGGTGAAAAAGGGGCGGTCTACGCTGGCAACTTTAATGGAAATTTATTTGCATTTGTTATAAATAGAAGTGGCAGCGGGCGTTGTTGTTGTTGTTGTTGCTGCTGCTGGTGCCTCCTGCTCTGCTCTGCTCTCTTTTTTTTCGGTAATTGCGGCTCTCGAGGCGAACGTGTAATTTACACATAAAGCTCAGACACAATTGCTTGTGGGCCAAAACGCTGCACTCTGAGTACCCACTACTCTGGCATACTTAATTAAATTGTGTGCCTGCTGCTCATTTAATCAAGCTAGGTGCTTGACAAGATTTAGGTGCTTTTAAGTCAGCGTATAGGGTTTTTATTTTGTTATCGAGCACAGCATTAAAAGTACCCTCAATTCTCGCTCGAAATGAATAATAAAAAGAATAACGCAAGAAGTGTCTTTTGATAACTATTAAGGTTTATCAACCTGACTTAACCACTAAAATTATTTATTTAATTTATTTAAATAAAAATTTTAAAACACGATTGTAACTTGGTTTTCATATTTAAATTATGTTCCCCAAAAAATGCTGGTAGAGAAGAATCTATACTAAACATAAATATTACACTTACAACTTTGTCAAATCTAAAAAATGCTCTTCAAAGATTTCCAACATATTGTTGTTGAACATGTTTTGGCACTTATCCAAGATGACCAGTCAGTTTTTATACTGCACAAGTAATGAAAAGAGGCACATTTTTATTGATGAAAAGTGAAAAATGAGGCAGAACAACAAAGAGGGGCAACTGACATAAGCATTTTTTTTATGATGTTGTAGTAAGTATAATAAATGTATGCAAGTATGTCAACGGTGTATATGACAGGCAGACAGACAACATAACTCGTTGAACGACAACAACATCAACAATAATAATAACAACAACAAAAACTACCATAACCATAAACAGAACCAGAACTGTCTACATAACTAGAGCAATGAGCAATAATAAAACCACAACTGGAAATTGGTCAAGTTCTGAAAGTTTCGCTTTTCAAACAAACAAAAAAATAAATAAAAAAAAGGAAAATAAATAAAGAAAGAAATAAAACAAAAATATATTTATATGCCATATTTATATAAATGTATATAAATCTGATAAAGTATATATATCTGTGCAGAGTACGCAGCTCAATTCACATTTTGTAACCAGCAAACTTTTATGACAGATACATAAAATGCAAATAGCAAAACTTAATTTTACTTAATATTCTAAGATTGTGCAGGATTTGCGTTAAAGTTATGTAAATCATATGCAAAACTGGTATACAGAATAATATATATATATATATTTACAAGAATACCCCTAACACAAAAATCAGAAAACTACTCACAAATAAAATTTATCTCGCACAGCGTTGCTAAACAGCCAAAATTTTGTGTATATTTTTTACTGCCACAACTGATTGCCAAAACCTGCCTTGCTGGCTACCAGTTCAGCTCGTCTGTCCGTCTGTCTGTCTGTCTGTCTGTCCGTCTGTCCGTCTGTTTGCCTGCCAAATTGTACGCCTGCTCTTAGAGCCATGGTTGGGGCGTTGTCGTCGCTGCTGTTTTGGGCACATGCCACGGTCCAGAGCACCAACGACAAGTGTCAGGTGTTAAATTTGCCTGCCTTCAACTTAGCTAAGGCTACAGCAGATTCATGTGACAAACAGAGCAAACATTTTGTGGGCCTCGACCATTGACCCAAAAACTGAGACAAACACACAGACAGACAGACAAACAAAAGGTGCCTTGAGGTGCACAGACCTTTAGATGCTATTTCGCACCGGAGCACCTCCAATTATGTCAATTAACTTGGCTCCAACAAAGTATTATTCAACAACTAACAACCACTACAAACAATAATTTGTCGACTGCACAAAAGTTGAATGACATGCGCAAAAAACAAAAAAAAAAGGAAATATAAAAAATAAACATTTGATTTTAACAATGGTTGGCTTTCAATTGACGAGAAATTCATAAATTATAAGTACATCTGTTAGCCGCTTAAAGGTCTCTGAAAATATGCAAATACAGTTAAAATAAGAAGGTTTAATTTATAAACATGGCTATATCGGGAGTATATAAACGTTGTGAGGTAAGAGGCATCTTAATCAATGCGTTGCAAATTTGAAAATAATATTTAAATAGGCTTTACCCTTGGGTATAATCATAATATGTGCATTAAATTATGCTTTTATGCAAATTACCTAACGAGGCGCAACGTAAACAAACTTCGCTTGTTTTGCATTTGCATTAATTAAGCAAAAATTTATAAATAAATTGATTGTGTGGCTCGTGCGGTGAACAAATTATAAAAGAAAAAAAAAAGCAGCAACAAAAAATATATCGCCCAAATTAAATGAGTTTATAACCAGTCAGATTGGTTTGAGCTTAAAGCCAGCTTTTAATTGGGTACTCTTGCAACAGCACCAGCAACCGGTGAGGAGAGTGAAAGAGAGAGGAGGGGTACACACAAAAGGCTATATATTTTAGGTTTTCAACTTTGGCATATTAAAACAAATATTTTGCAAGAGATAAAAGGCTCATTTGCCATATTTTTTGTCAACTTTACGGCGAAGGCAACGTGTCGATAACCCAAAAATGTTTCAAAGTAAATATTGAACAAAATAAGAACATGCTTAAAAATAAGTTAGTCTTGTGCAGCATTTTGTGGCATATGTATAGATAACTTGTGTGGGATTTATGTATGTGCTGCTTAAGATTTAGCTACCTGCATTTTCTTGCCACATTTTGCCTGCTTAAATTTGCATATGCTTTGTGCAAATCAGAGCGGATGACAGCTTCTTTTGCTGCCTTTCTTTTGAGCCAATTATAAAGTTGCCAGTTCCCACATGACTGCAACTCTCAACTAAAAAGATAAACTTCCTTTTTATGGGGCATTTCGTTGGTAAATTAAGAGTCGCTGTATGCCACCCACCTGCATTTAACTGTGGATATATCTTAGGTAATTACCACTGTTTCTGTGGCATGCATAAGACACCCAATGTTGACCCAATTAAGTCTGATTATCAAGTAAACTATTTAATTGGCAGTCGCAAGACACCAAATGCTACAAAAAAGAAACGAGAAGAAATGAAAAGAGTATTATCCGACAGCATGAGAAAGATGATTATATGCCTACACATGAATATATATGTATATATATAGAGAAGTAGAGAAGCAGCAGCAACCAAGGCAGCACTTTTGGTTTTAAGCATAACTTTTTTCTATTATTGGTTTTTTAACCGCGGCAACAGCAGCCACAAGCCGAAGTTGAAGTTTTCGAAAATAGAAAGCATTGCCAATAAATACAATTTCTAAATTCTTGGCAAGCAAACGCGACAAGTGCTTCACTCCTGCCCCTCGCTCTCTGCTGCTATCAATGTTGCAACAACTGTGGCACAATGTGGCTGGGGAGAACGAAATTAAGAACGAGTACAAAACGAAACTAACTAAAAGAAATCATTTATGGCAATTGTCAGAGGGGGCACAACTTGTACACCATTTTATAGCCAACAACAACAACAAAAGCAAACAAAGAGTCGACTTGAAAACTTGTAGAAGAAGGTTTTTGGACAAGTTTGCAGTAAACCTTTTTGCCTTTCAACTTTTGCCTTTTAATTAATACAAGTTACGACTTTCTTTAACCCATTTTGCAGCAAAAGCTGCAACTAAATTTCCAACAATCTCAACTCTCAAGTCTCAGTGTATTAGTCTCCGATTTTTCAATCTGTCGCTCGGATTTCCTTTTGCCGCATCATTGTAATAGAAATTTTAATCACTCTCGGAACCGCCAAAATGTGCATTGTATCCACTGACAACTTTCTATGGCAAAAACATAAAAACAACAAGCAAAAATAATAATGAAATTACAGGCAAACACTTAATTGGCCATATGTGTATATGTATATACATATGTATATATATATGTATCTGTGTAATAAACAAATACCTCAACAATAGCTGTTAACCACATTCCACAAATTTGCAATTCATTTTTTTTTTTTGCCTTTTCAATTGCATTTATGATTTTATCGTACTCCATGGAGTATATAGAGTTTCATTAGCTACTGCATATCAATTATATAGTAAATATATTTATTTAGTTGTGGGCGTTTACAGTTATCAACTAACTGGGCTGCAAATACGCAAAAATTTGACTTAATTAGCCTTTTGAGGCGCCCAATTAAAACTCTGTTCCATTTGATATTTGAGTTGGCATGCAGGCCATAAAGCAAGCAATTATATAGCTACTATATATATATATATATATATATATAAAGTTGTGGGTTGACTTGTGGGTTCATGGATATGCTGATGATGCTGCTGATGCTGCTGACTTTGCCTGGGCATCTTGATGATGAGCAGCTAGGGAAATGTGTTTATATGTTCTATGTGCCACTTGAAACTAATTAGAATACTATATATAGATGATACACACATGTGCATGATGTGTGTATGTGTGGTGTGAGTGTGTGTGTGTCTGTGATTACTAATGATAATCTGTGCATTTTGCATGGCATATGTCAGGCCGGCCGATGGGGCCCTTTGAGGGCTAAAGTGTGCTTAAAAGCGATGCGTTACTCTAATTAAAACTATTATCGCAGAGATAGCGTTGAAATTGATGAAAGCTGATATATTTCAGCTAGAAATCAATTAGAAAACTTTTCAGCTCGCACAAGGCAAGCGTTATTAGCCTTTTGTTATTATGCTCATCAACGTGAAATTCACGAATTAAATCTGATGGGGAAATGAGATGAGTTTATTTATCACTCAACGCTAAACTGTGCAAAACAATGGAAAAAGCAATTAAAACTTGGATGTTTCTGCTGCTAACGTTTACCCATTTTTAGCTGGGGCACAAAATTGCCTTTAACTCGAGTGTGCGGGTCGGGGGGTTGTTGCCCAGATATATATAGATAGATGTATATGTGTCAGCATAAGAACTTAAGAATTTTGCATTAAAGTAACTGCACTCACCCTTTGAATAGGATTACTAGCTGTAAGTGTGTGTGTATGTGTGTGTGTGTGTGTGTGTGTCTACATTTTGGCAAAAACTTCTTAATGAAGAAGAAGCGAAGCAGGCTCTTAAGCAGCCAAAGTTGGCCAGGCAAAATGTTTGCCAGTTGGCAACAACAGAAATGGAAATAGAAACAGGCAACAACATCCAGCAGCAACCTCAGAGAGACGCCAACTGTTCTACTTTTCTAGCATCAATGGCTCGTGACATTGTTTGTGTGCAACACAGACACACACATACACACACGCACAGAGAGGAGCACTTACATTGCAAGCTTTTACTATGACCATTTCAGGAAAATGGGTCAAAAATCTGTGCAGCAATATTTACACACAGAAGTTGAAGCTGCAGTCATCAACTTTACGCATCATCGAGAAGATTTGATGTTGCCCATTTCATGATAACGCTAATTCGTGTATCTCAACAACATAAACGTATGCATAAAACGGGCTTTAGAACTAAGAAAAAAAACATGTTTACGGCACTTGCTGAGTTGGATTTTTTTTTTTGGCACGAGCTCAACAAATGCCCTGTAAAAGCTTTGAGATTGTTGATTACTTTGTTGAAACAGGTTTGTGTATGCCAACAAATCTATAAATATGCTCACAAACTCAATTCTTGCCAGACCAATTAAAAGTGAAACTGAACCAAAGATTTGAACATCAATTTATGAAATTAGTTACGAACAGAGTCTGAATCAAAATGTGCCCAATCAGTGTGAGTGTAGGGTATAAAAAACATGCTTTCATTGCTGGCAGTTGAAAAGAAAAGTGCCTCCGAGCAGAAAGGCGTGTCCAATGCGACTTACAGATTGGGAGAGAGAAGATTTAGCGATGTATATAAAAAGAGAGAGAGATTGAAAGAGAGAGAGAGAGAGCGAGTCTGTAAGAGGCAGTAAAAACCAGAATAACATTTATTTGCTGCTTTTAATAAGAAAGTTCATTTGCTTTACGAGAATGTCACAGCTCAAGCTGCAAATCGAGATTGACTGCGTGAGCATTTAATTAGTGTAATTAAATTTGTTAAATATACAACAAAAAACAATTGCTGAAAAAAAAGTGCAAACAAAGAGCATAATCAAATTGTCGTGCAGCATTTACAACAAATTCTTAGAACACTAATTGACAATTTGTGAGTAGCGTTTTGAGCCAAATAACTGAGAACATTTCTTGTTACTAAGTAAAAATAATTTATGTCTAACATTTATATAGAATGACTTCTAGTTATATTTGACTATACACTTTAAAAGAGTATTCAAATGTTGCCATTTGTAGACATTTTTCTATTTCCTGTTTAAAGTCATTTACTAATTTTCAACGCTTGCTTCACATGTTAATTTATTAGGCACGGGCACGTACCACATACAAGTTGATAACAAATGAAGTTGTCACACACTCGCACACACACACTCGCACACGCACACATTAAAGAAGTGAAAACATATTTCTCTTGTTTTTGTTCTTTTGGTTAGCATTTTGAGTGTTTGTCGACACTTTCCTCTGTGCCACTTGAACAAATGTCATTTAATTAAATAAGAAATTAGGCATTGCACGTATTTTCTGAACTAATTTAATTTAATTTGTTTTCTTCTTCTTCTTCTAATTGCAGCGCAAGTTCTTCAAAACAGCCGCAAAATTTCGAAAACAACGAAAATGGTCTTTGACTGTGGTGTCTGGTGTGCAAAGTACTTGCTTTGCATACTAAATTTCATATTTTTTGTAAGTATACCCAATCTAAACATTATGCATAACAATTGACTTAGGTGAAGTGTCTTGTATAAATTATATATAACATTTTATAATATTTTCCAGGGAAAACGCTTAAACTTAAACAATAATTCCCATGGAATTCTTAATTAGAAGCCTTTTTTATTTAAGAAAAAATTTAGAGAAATTTTAGTAATATACGCCAGCAATAATAGTCGTTTTTACTTTTATTTATTTTAATGTTTTATAAAAAAAAATGATAGAAAAACTTTAATAATATTGCCCAGGGAAAACGGTTGGTTTTAAATTTTTCGCTTGTGCACAAAAACCTTTAAAGATATTCCACAGGTAAAACGGTTGTTTTACAAATTTTTTAATACTGTTTTTTTTTTTTGGCTTGGTTAGGCTGCATTATTAGCTGTGTGCGATGGATGGGCGCGGCAGAAACAATAACAACTACAGCAACAACAACAGCAACAACAACAACAACAGCAACAAATACAATCTGCGGCTGCAGTCAATCAAGCAAATCTCTGCGCATGCGCAGTTTTTGCATTTATGGCGGTTCATTGACTTCACAGCCAACATAGATGTTGCTGTTGTTATTGTTGTTGTTGCTGTAATTGTTACTATTGGTGTTGTTGCTGTTGTTGTTGCTGTCGGTTTGCCTATCGTCATAATCATCAACATCAAATGCAATCAACTTGTCCGTGCAACATAGGCACACAATGTTGTGTGAAGTTGAGTTTTGCTTTTGGTTGCTTTTTTTTATGTTTAACGCTTATGTTTGCATGCCCAGCTAACTGAGGGTTATTTCTACTTCTTTTTTTTCTATGTTGCAGGTGCTAGGCACAATTATATTCGGAGTCGGACTATGGCTAGTTGTGGACAAGCACTCGCTGATTGCTCTGCTCAAGCTTGTCGAGAGCGAGCGCATTGAGGTAAGTGTCGGCATATCGAATCCCATGTGAAAGTATCGCAGAGGTTGGGAGAAAACCACCCTAATAACCACATTAAAGTCCAATCAAAATATTGTTAATCAATTTATCAGTTATAATCAACCCCAAAACACGAAGTAAACCAAATATTACTTAGATTAGACTGGCCAGTTTTTGGTTGTTAACAAGTTGAAGAATTTCCTTCAGTGATCCATATAAAAAAATTTACCTCTAAGTAGACCAATCAGAATATTGTAAATCAATTTATTAACTTTATTTTAATTTGAATAATTTTTGTATAAAGATTTGTTTTAGTTTCATTTATAATGGCTATAAAAGCATAGAAATTACCGCATCACAAAAAACAACCTTCAATCAGAATGGCTTTTGAGTTGACATGTTGAATATTCAACTGGGAAACGTAATTTAAAACAAAAAAAACCTTAACATTATTTTGGATTAGTTAGGGAAAAGGTTTTCACAATAAAACTAATGCTCATAATCTATTTTGAGCTTTTAATCAACTTAATGCGAATAATATTCAGTATTCAGTAATGTCAGCAAAATATTCGGCGTGGCAAATTCCATTTCAGCCGTTGCATGTCCTGTGGCAACTACGAATTCAATGTCTGTCTGTCCGTTCCCTTTCCCTCCACTTCTCTTTGACACACTGCGGAAAATCGTTTTTGAAAAACAAATGCAGTGCAGGCAAAGTGCATGTCATCAAATGTTGCACGCTGTGGGTAATCAGTAATTACAGGGTATACACAGGCACTGGGCTAATTGAGTGAACATATTTGCATTTTTGTGTTCTCTTTGTTTGTGTTTGGTCATTGAACTTAAACATGCAAACAATTAGCATTAAACTTTCAATATAATTTCTCTTCATATCCATATTGTTTTTTTTTATTTTTTGTTTAAGCCCACACGCCAGTTGCCAGTTTTTAGAGTACTTGTGATGCTGAAAGGCGTTCAATTGAGACATCTTTTTCTCCGTTTCTCATAGATACTTAATTTAATTACAAATGTTGCGAAAGTTGCGACAGATGCGACAGTCGAAAGGTTAATTACTTTATAAATGACGTATACGCAGCGTGTCGCACATATTTCTATGCATTTACATAAATTCCATCAATTGCCACTACTGACACATTCTCATCTCTTGGCCTGTTCATCTCGTTTTGCAGCATTTTACACAGCCGCAGGTCATAGAGCAAATGGCCTACGCTCTGATCATCATCGGAGCCGTCATGTTCTTCTTGAGCCTCTTGGGCTACTTGGGCGCCATGCGTGAATCTCGCTGCCTGCTGTCAACGGTAAGTGTCCAATACATAATTTCAAATTAAACTTGCAACGAACAGATATAAAAATAGAGACAAATTGTTGCATCATTGGAGACAAAAATATTCATTGCACGCTTATCGAACAGAGTTTTTATTGTTATTGTTGCAGTTGCAATTGTTGTCTTGTTTGTTTTGCATATTTACGATTTCATCTTGACAAATAGTTTTTTTCTTTATTGTTGTTGTGACTTTGACTTTGACTGCTTGGAAAATCTGTTAAGAAACCTTCGATGAGCCAAAGAGAAAGTTGCAACTATTTGTGGTGGGGGGGTAGGGGGTAGAGGAAGACATGTTGTAGGCATTTTCTTGATCTCATGTCTGGCATTGCCATGAAGTCGTCGGGGTTTGTTGGAACGTGTTTCGACACATTATCAAGTGTCGTGAGGTGCCCCGTGACAAGCCCTTCACTTTTGGGTCTCTCTGCACTTGATCTGGTGTGTGCTCGGAATTATAATTTTGCCCGACCTGTACATATGTACACCTATTTATATATATATATGTATATATTTATGTATAAATATTTATCGTTTGGCCAGTGGCCCAACCTTAAAAAGAAATTTCTATGATTGTGCTTTGGGTGGGCAATTAATAAAGAGTTTATCACATTGCTTACGCTATTTATATATATGAGAGAGCCCAGTTTGTGGGCTTGGTTAACGCTTTAATTGCAACGCCAAACAGGTGCAACCAGCTACTACATTAATTATTATATGGCTCTTTATCACAATCGTATTTTGCGTAACAATTTGCGATATTTGCCCTCGGGGGGCAGACACCATCCAAAAAAATCTGTATGCACAAATTCAAGCACAATTTGCAGTAAATGAAGCAAGGGCAAACGCAATTTGGTAATACTTGTGGTGAAGGCCAACGGTTTTAGCATTGCCAATGTCTATTTAGCATTGGCTATTTTGAGTGTGCGCCAATTATTTACCAATTGGCAAGTTCACTGGGTCTTGAGCTGCTTAAATGCTGCGAGACACAAATAAAAAACAAAAAACACAAAATGCTTTCAACTTGGCTAACAACAAATGGCCAGCGATGCGCTCTGCAGCACTGAAGACAATGACAATTGAGATTTAAACTGAAACTGATGTTTGCCTGATTGCTGAGTTTTTTAACCATTCTAATCAGAAGCCAATTCATTTTCACAGACACATTTGCACACATGCAAACAGCGTGATTAAAATGCCGCCAGGCGGAACAGCCACCATCAGGGTTGGCCACTTTTATATTGCCCAAAAAAAGCTGTTTTTTTCAAAACTGAATTAATAAAGTTTTGGTCACGGATTGAGCACTCATTTCAATTGAGAAATTTTATGATTAAAGCTTTAAAAGTTATGCTTTAAGTTAGTATCAATTACATATTTAAATCACTTTTATATATTTTATTTTGGCTCAAAGGCGTTTTCTTCTGAAAACAACATTAAAATCTTATAAAAAGGCTATAAAAGTTGAACTTCTTTAATACAACAAAAAAGACTAATTTCCCGCTAGCTGTTATCTCAACACTATTTAACAAATGTTGGCCAAGAGACAGCAACACTTTACTCTATCAGGCCAACTCATCGCGACCACAACAAATACGTTAGCTGAGCTTATAAAACATGCAAACTGCATTTCAAAATGACCTTCAGCATTTGAGATTGCCACCATGGCCTGCAGCGCTCTCTTGGAGCGTGTGTGCACACTCAGTGTATGTGTGTGTGTGTTTGCTGTTAGTGTGTGTGGGCTCAAACTCACCACTCTAACGCACGCTGCACATTTGGCTCAGGGTCAAACGCATAGATTTTTATGTAATGCTCGAGCCGGGGCTACATAAATAAATGCGAATTGGGTCAAGCGGCAACTGGGGCGTATGCGTAATATGCCCATATTCTCCTCTCTCTCAGTTTTCTCAAATTCTCTCCCTCTCTCTTGTCTTTAATTTTTGCAGTATGGCACCTTGCTTGTACTGCTGCTGGTGGCCGAGCTTGTTGCCGGCGGTTTGGCCATCTTCTACAAGGACAGGGTGCGCACCGAGACCAAAAAATTCCTGCAGACCACCATCACAAGCTATACGGTGGGTGAGAATATGGATGCGACCTCGTTGATGTGGAACCAGCTGATGGGCAACTTTGGATGCTGTGGCGTCAACGATTACCATGACTTCGATGAGTCGCAGGCGTGGAAGGACACCAGAGAAAATCGCACCATTCCGGAGGCCTGCTGCATACTCAAGGATGTGGACAAGCTGGTGCCACGCGACGAGAACTGCACGACCAATCCCAGCGATAGCAATAGTTTCTACAACAATGTAAGCCATACACAGTCTAAACATATTTCAAATTTATTAATGAAAATTCAATTCAATATTTTAGGGCTGCTATGAAGCGTTCACCGAGTGGTTGATTCGTCAGCGCGAACTCATCATTGTCGTCTTTGCCACTGGGATTGTGCATCTGACCCTGGTCATTCTTGCTTTTGCGCTGTGCAAAGCTTTTGCCAAATATGACGATATGCGTCTGTAAATTATGCGTTCGCATACAGGACATGGTTTTTTTTTAAGAGCAGTGCCCCACACACAGGACATGCTAATTTACAATAGGCAAAACAACATTTAATAATAACAAATAACAATGAAAAACAGATAACAGTGAAAGAGAACAGCTAAACAACAACCCTACCGAACATTGAGATGTGCTCAAATTTAAAAATGCATTTCTACCCAAACACCCAAACACACACACACACCCAAACACACACACACACAATTTATAACAGTTCTAATCTCTAATCTCGTAACAGAATAATGGAAAAAAAATATACAAAACAATATTTAATCAATTGCGGAAGGAAATGTTGCTCAAAATTTGCCGCCAGACATGATGACAGACAGTGAGAAAGTTTTTATGAAAATTGCTACGTATATTTATTTGTGAATGAAGAAACCTGTTTTGATAGCAGCTTTAGTTCTTAAGTAGTATTCTACTATATATATATAAAGCAAATATATAGTATTCTACTATATATACATACAAACATACATACACATATATGTAATAGTATTAGATTTTTTTAGTCCTATTTCATTTTAAATTTTTTGCAAAACTGACTGCAAGATAAAAATAAAACGAAGCAAAGGAAAACCACTCAAATACATCACAACGTATAAATCACATTTTAAAAACAAAAAAATACACAGAATAAAAAAATGAATACGGAATGAAATATTCGGAAAACGAAACGAAAGAAAATAAAAAACGAAATATTGAATTTGAACTATGTGTATTAGATCGTAAGTCTTCTATGGTTAAGTTCTAATTTTAGTTGTTTGCTATTGCTATATTCAAGTTTTTAACTTCGTATTGAGTGAACGCGAAATCTCAGAAGAATCGTGTTTATCCTTTTTGTTAAAAATGAATGTTGTACATTTTTGAATTCTATAGATGTATACATATTTACAAATCCATACATTATATATATATATATATATCTATTATTAATGCATATTATAAACACGTACTCACATGTATGTCTGTAGTTTATTTAATGTATTTTGAAACATGCGAAAACCTAACTGAAAACCCCTGAATTACATAAACACAAACGATAAAGAAGAATTCCCAAAATACGACAAACATTAAAATGTACATTTCTGAAAGTAATAATTAATAAATACACAAAAATTTAAATAAAAATAAATGTAAAGTCTTATTGATGGATTTTATAAAAATAAATATCATAGCATACTTTCAGGCAAAATATAAAATCCTCAGTGAAACTCGGTCAGTCATAAGATAGGGATTTAGGAATGTTTCGAAGACAAGCATATATTTAGTAAATGAGCTGTGATTAGGTCATGGCATTCCCTTCGGCAGAAGGACGATTTTAATGCCATTTGGTATCTTTGGGGAAAACTAGTAACAATGCTGATGAGCTGCTGCCTGACTTCCTGTCTGCGCCGCTTGCATCGTTACGATATATCGATAACATACTCACTTAGTAAACAATAGTACATCGTGGCATTAAAGTCCTGTTCAATAAATAAGAGTAATAATATTGAAATTTAACTCAAAAACAAACATTTTATTTTTATTTTTAAAATACACATAAGAAAATTTGTGCAGAGCAAAATCCTATCGAACTATCGCAGGTTCGATAACTGTAATGAAATATATACTCAGCTGATTTTACACAGTTCTGTTTTATTACTGGTTTTAATTTGTTGAATCGTCAACGGTTGCCCATGAGTCGCAAAAAACCTAAATGGTGCAAGGTGTGCAATGGATGTCAAACATGGAAAGAGTCACAAAAAATCAAACCAAGTTTCCGATACTCGTGACAAACGTCAGATCTCATGTAAGTCAAAGCTGTACCGAGTATCCTGTTAGAAATAATTGTTAACTTCTCAAAAATTTACAGCGCACATGGGTAAACAACAAGCACAGGAGCGTCTGCTCCGCTTACAAACGAACCTGAAACATGCGAGCAGCAACAGAGTAGACAAAGGAAAACATATGAGCATAAAAGTCAGCAGCAAAAAAAGCAGCAACACCAACAGCACCAGCAGCAAAAGCCCACCTAGGTTATCTTCTACCACTGCCACCAGCTATTCGCCTGCCAATGCGAATTGGAACTCCTGCAGTAGCTCACATAGATTAGCATCTACAACTGTCGCAAACAATTCACCTACCAAAACGCATCGGAATTCCAAAAGCATCAGGAGCAGCAGCCCACCTAGGCCATCTTCTACCACTGACCCAAGCTATTTCAGCTACCATTCAGCTACTAAAACGAATCGAAACTCCAACAGCATCAGTAGCAGCAGCCCACTTAGGTCATCACCTAGAACTGCCTCAGGACATTCTTCTGCCAAAACGCAACGCAATTCTATCGAAAGTCTTAAGCAGACGAAGAGCTCTTCTGAAACGTTGAGTAGTTTCTGCTTTAACGAGCGGCCAAAGCTTGTGCAGCCAGCACTCGCCATCTTCAGTCCACCCAAAAACAAAGCTTCGCAGGAAACCAGCTTCAATGGCAGAGGCAGTGCTATAGAGTATGCCAGTGGCGCAAGGAATACCTGGGCAAAGCCCAAGGCGCTGCTTGATGCTAGCAATCGCTTGGGCAGCACTCGCTCCATTAGTGGTAAGTGAATAAGATTGACTGCGTGTAATAGAAGCTTATTTGTTGTGGTTACTAGCTAATCAACGCCTGGCACTACTGCGCGAGTCACTGCACTATCACGGAATTGAAGTCCCATCACCAAATAAAATACTTCCAGCATTTGATGCTGCAGTCGATAGCAACCCAAAGGCAAACTGTGATCAGTCGATGGATGACGTAGAGTATATGGACGTAGAGCCTATGGACGTAGATTCGGAGGAAGATATTAATGCCACTTCCAACAACACAAGTGTGGTATGTTTTCTCTGCTTTCTTGTTTTGGTTTTGTGGAGTTCATTTCTAAGATTCATTTCCATTTCTTTATTTATAGGATGCAAATACAAAAAGTTTAGCCAACAAGTCAATGCATGGATATGTATCACTGAATCGCCTGTTTGCAGGTGGCAAAGAGTTGCCGGCACGCTGTTTGGATCACATGTATTTCGTGCTGGATACAAATGTACTAATCAATAATATGGCGTTTGTGGAGGATGTGTGCCAAGTGGCATTGGATGGAACAAAGGGCAGCATACTCTTCATACCATATATAGTCATCAAAGAGCTGGACAATCTCAACAACAGACGCAACGACAAACATTTGAACCATGATGCTGCCATGCGCGCCATACGCTATTTGAACAAGAAATTCGATAATAGTCTGAATATACAAGGTAATCTCTATTTGTTATTATATAACTGACTAGAAGAGTTTCAATTGATTAGCTCCGTTTTCAGCTCAATCTGCACTCGAGGAAGCCGATCATTTGGTTGAAGTGGATTGCGCGGATGACAGCATTGTCAACTGCTGTCTGCAGCTGCGGAGTCAAGTGCCACACCTGACGCTGCTCACCAACGATAACAATCTGCGGCTGAAGGCTATTGCCTCGGACATTGATGTTTCCTGCCGATCCGATCTGATCAACACATACCGTGAGCAGTTTGATACATTGCTTCCATAGATAGTTTTCTATCTAGAAAGAACTGACGGCTGTGATAGGCATTCGATATATGGATGATTCAAGTCAAATCAAAAATAAAATAGGAACACTGCACCGTTGAAAGCATGAAGTACAACCACATCTATTTAGCTATACATCTATGTATATAATTGTCTATATACGTATTTATTGCTAGACATTTCCTGATAAATTAATACATTACTTAAAAGTAAGCAGTTTAAATGTTTTAGATGTGTTTTTACAATACAAACTTTTCCATGTCCATTTTGTAAAATAATAAAATATTATTCTCTTAAAATGGAACAATTAAAAGTTGACTAAAAGCCGTTAATTTTCTCTTTTATTCTTATACACAAAATATACTTGTTAAGGTTAGATTATTTAAACTAAAACTTATAAAATTATTTTGTTATTGAATTAGAAAATAAGTCACGTCATGTTGACTATTTTGTAAATGATATACGATTTGTTCATGTTAGAGGTCGGAACTGGAACCTATACATATATAGGGCGTAGTTATCCTTTGGCGAATGTTCAAGTTCCTTTAGTAAGTGTAGGACTGAAATACATATTCTACTTAAGTGATAAATAAGTTAAACATCGTACCAAATATAAATACATTTATGTTTTAGCCTTCGATAAGCATATCAAAATTCACACGCATGCTTAAAGTTTATAGCTTGGAATAGACTTATATATATAAGTGTGTATATAGTAGATAGATATAGATAGATAGATATATATGTATCGAGATACAATAAATTAGGGCCTTTGCAGTGGCTGCATTATGCGTTGTGGAATACTATTTGTAAAGATTTGAAAAAGCGATTCGATTGCATCGCTTGAAGAATGATAACATAAAATGTTTTTCACAACAATATTGTCTTATACAAAATCATTTTTTGGTTTTGGTATGATTATAGAGTATGTAAATACAAAAAAATATATATATAGAGATATTGAAGATCGGGGATATGAAGCGCTTCAAACTTGTCACATGGAATTTTTGTTGCATTTTGCCTAATTGATAAGTACTTGGAGCGAGATCGCAAAAAGAGTTAAACCTTAGGCTAATCACTTGTTAAATCCTTTTACACACTTTGTGTTAAATTCAATTGGAATTACATGTATCATAAATTTATTCAACTGTCGAAAATATCGTCTCTTAACTGGATGAGGCCGTCGGTTCCTCATCAGCGTTGGGCTTGGCCAGAAATGGTATAGAGAAATCAACCATATTCGGATAGACCAGAAACTTATTGACCGCCTCGCAGAGTTTGCTCTCAATCACATTCGTGACAATGGACCAATCCATCGACTTGTCGCCCACTTGAGGCTTCGTCGAGATCCACAGACGTGGTGGCCCCCGAAAGCACATCCAGACGCGATCCGACGGCGGCGGTGGTATATTCAAAGTGCCACGTGCCACCATACCCTTGAGATCCACACGTAACGTGATGTTGGCACTCATGTTCTCCATGGCGCGCTGCACGTACGGCAGCTCGGTGGCATACTGAAACAAATTGGAGGTGGCTATGCGATCGACAATCTTAAAGATCCGACGAGCATTGCCCGGTGAGTTTTGAAAGAACCTGCAATCCATATTTTAAGATTACTTTCAGATACATTTCATTAATTAAGTTTATACCCACTCGGTGTTATTTTGGTTCTCTGCAGCAGTCCCTGGACTGGCACTTTCTGATTCCGTCGAAGAGCCGCCCGAGCTCTCAGCATCGCTGTCATAGATAGCCTGATTGCCTTCCTGAGTGCCATCATCGGGTAAATTTCGTACATCCTGTGGGGGATCCTGCAACACTGTGCCGCTATCTGAAGTCCCGGGCGATGCCTTCGGTTTGCTGCGAACACGCAACAAATTTAGTTTTGTGGTTACCGTAATGTGGGCGAGTCCTTCATAGGTGACATCCGCATCCAACCAGATGCCACGCTCATCCAGCATCGGTTGCGATATGCGATGAAAGAGCACAGGCGATTTGCCCAAATAAATTTTCGTTATGACCACCTCCTCCATGAAGCTGGGCAGCTGAAAATGGACAACTCAGGGATGAGTGGGAAATAAATCGGAGGCAGACTTAGCCAAGATCTACCTTAATTGAGTTTAGTTTCTTTTGCAAGAAATCCTGAATCTTGAGATGCAGTGCAGCGTCATGCAGCCAGCTGAAAAGGCAGCGACCCATCACAACATTGGCCCAAACCACACTGCCCGAGGGGCCCAGGAACAGCGACTGATCAATGCCCTTCCACAGCTCATCCTCCTGGCGCTTGGCACGGCGACTCTGCGAAAAGCATCGGAAGGTTTAAATCGAGCTCAACAACAAAAACTAAATTTTTCAATTGAAAACTTAATAAAATAAAAACATACTTTTCTGCGACGGTGTTCAGGATTTGGATCATCTTTAAGTGGTTTTCGGGTAACGGGAATTTTGCCTTGGGTGCAAGCTTTCTAAGTAAACAAAAATTATAAGAATAAAAATAATAAAAAAAAACTGATGGAAACAAAAAAAAAATATCCAGGCTACAACTAAAAAAATGTGGCAGGAATGCGGCTGCTGCTGCACCATTTGAGGCTACCTGGTAGACTGTCATGAACTTGACATATTCGGCTGGATTTCGTGCAACATCGGCGCTCATGATTAGTCCTTCGTAGCCGTCCTTTATAGCATCGGGCACTGTGTCCTCCTCCAGCAATTCGTCAAGTGTTTCTGGCGTATTTGAACCGGTTTCCTCATTTTGGAATGAGTTCAGTGACGGATCTTCGGTATCCTTAACGCGTGGCTGTTGAAGATAAAAGTTAGATGAATATGGCCAACAGATGTGTAAATAATAATACCTTAATGTTGCCGCCCATGGTTAGGTTGATGGCCTGCTGTGCGGCTGCCGCTTGCAGATCGGTGTCATCCACAAAATGCGCCATGGGCACCTGCAAATCGGATTCGTGGACGCAACCTTTGCTGGCCGCCTGAAAGCGACGATACCAATCCTCCTTCTCGCGATCGCAGCGTGCAAAGATCAGCAGACGCACCTCATCGCCACACGGTATGAATATGTCCTTCAGATCCTGATCAGGTGTTACAGTGCTGTGCAGTTGTCGTAGCTAAAATAGAGAAATCGTATCTTAAGATATGAAAGCATATAGCTTCTATATGTTTGAACCCACATCTGAGGAAAGGACAGTTGTGCCAAAGTCTGTGGATTGGTCATTCTCATCTCCGGCGGCTGGTACTGCGTCAGTTGTGTTTGGGGTGGTCACCTGCTGATCGGTTGGGGTATAGAAGCCACTGTTCTTCACGATCAGCTGAATGGGATATTTGCGATTGAAGAAGCTACAAATAAAAAGCAGTTGGATAAAAAGAGACGGCATGGAAAAGGAGGCGAACACAGACCGCTTCTTGGCCAATCCCACGGGCAGCAGCTCAACGCGAGCGTCACGCAAATCGTACGAACGATGATCCGTGAAGAGAATCTTGGAACGATCGATGGGCTTCTCGTTCCACATGCGACGCTTGGGTATGCGAGCATTTGTGCCGGATAACTTCAAGATGGTGCCATCGAGCCGCACATAATTGGCCCTGGTCAGGGTAAAGGAAAACGTAGTGGGATCATAGCTGTCGAGCTCCATAAGCCAGCCCGAATAGGTTTTAACTGTCTTGTGCTCCTCAACGGATGGTATCTCACAGATGCCCATGCTGCTGTAGTTGGGAATGAGAAACGGCTTACGCTCCGGATGTGTCTTTAGCACAAATGTCTCCAGAATGTAGGTGACATGGGAACTGCAGTAGTCCATGACTGTGACGCACAGAATGGTGGACAGAACACCCCGCACAAAGTCGGGAAATGGCAACACAATCAGCGCAGTTACACACACTAAGAAGAGCAAAGGCTGTACAGCGACCCGGGAACGCCAGTCCAAGTCGCTGGCACTGCTCAGTGTCGTCCAGATTGAGATGAGGGAACCAGTCAGTTTGCTTTTCATTGAAGCATCATTGCGCGGTTCGTCGCCGAACGGTCGGGCGAGCACATGGGAGGATGTGTTCGTGCCCAGGCTCAGATTCAGTGTGCTGCGATATTTTATGATGTCCACATTACTGAACTGCACTTCACCTGACTTGAAATCTGTGGATGAAGACCGTGCCGACTCTAATGGTATCATGTCCTCGAGCACCTCGACACCGGACTCAATTTCCACATCCTTGCGGGCGAGCAGAATGCCACGCTTCGACTTGCCACTCTGGATGGGTATATCCGGTGCGGATGCACTTTCGCGCAACTGGCTCAACTCGGCCTGTGCACTGGTGGACGCTTCGGTGTTCGGATCGGCATTGTTCCGCCGGCGCATGAAGCTGCTGCGCAGCGAGGAGGTTGTGGTGCTACTTGGAGTGCTGATCAGCTCCTTCTTGGTCATGGCAGACGCTTGATGCTTGGCCTTGACCTTGGACTTAAGGTTTGCGATGCTGCGACGCAGCCGGGAGCCTTCCGTTGGGATGGCCGCAGCAGGTCCAGCTTCAGTGCTACCCAGACTAATACTATCCACCAACTCAATATCTGGATCGGAGTCGGAATTGTGCTGCTGCTGCTGCTCCTCGCTTTGTGTGTTTGTGTTGATCGTGATGCCCTCGCTTTCCAAATCCGGCTCGATGGTCCAGCCAACTGTCGCACAACTCGTTGGCTCGTTGGCCACAATAATGGGAATGACGGCTGACGACTGCTGTGTGTGATGCTTGGATGATTTGATCTCTTCAATGGTCTGCGAGACCTTGCCCTTGATCAGCTTCCAGGTGCCCACGGGTGCGTTAACGCTGTCAACTGCACCACCGCCACCACCCGCAGAAGGAGCGGCTGTCACGCTGCTTGAGAGGACTGCTATCTGGTTGGGGCCACTGGTCGTGGGGGAAACTCCTTCACTGCTGCCCGATCTAAAATAATTTGAATAAAATTTAAACAAAGCCATGTTAGTTTTTTCAAAATATTGAATTGGTTGCTCAGCCATGCATTCCAAAACCCCAGTTAAATTGTTATTTGCAGAAAATATGGCTTTATCCATTGCCAGTTGGTGTTGCCACAGATATTTTTTGGCTTTATAGCAATCAAAATTGTTATGCAGATTAGAAACAAAACTTTTTCGATTCTAAAACATAGATTTTCAGACAAATCTGGCTAGCAATATTATTGTTTGCCTTGGTAAGAACTTGTTAATCTTGGCCTACTTTAAGCATAACCAGGTAAAACCAGCACAGCTCACTTC
Source organism: Drosophila dives (assembly GCA_035042365.1). Lineage (NCBI taxonomy): Eukaryota > Metazoa > Arthropoda > Insecta > Diptera > Drosophilidae > Drosophila > Drosophila dives. The sequence continues at coordinate 6,707,209 of JAWNLJ010000326.1, read as the reverse complement.
TCCGTGTGTCAGTCAGTAGCCCAAATCCCAATCAAACGAATATTAAGCTATATAAAAAAGAGTTTTTTAATTATTCCAGAAAAGGTATTTTTATTTATTTGAATGAAGATATACGTTTTATTTTGTCATTTGTTCTATATAACCTGCTTTTTTACGTTCGCCTCTGTTTTTCTCATCTTTCTTTTTCTTATACGATTTATTTTCATTTGATTTTTTTAGACGCCTCTTTTTGCTTTTTGTTTTTGTTTTTTGTTTTTTTTTTTGGGTGCCTTAGAAAAGTTATTTGGAATATATATGTATGTTGTGTATATAATCGTACATTTATATTTCATTCGATACGGTTTTACATATTTCCATTATTTATTCGTGGTTGATGTGTTTGGTTTTTATTATTTAAATATTGCATTGTAGTACTGCTGATATTTTAGTTTCGATCTCGATGTCGATTTCGATTTCGATTTGGGCTTTTTTCGGGAATATCTTCAATAATTTTGGGATTGTTGCATATGTTTCTAGTAGGTATGTATGTTGTTTATATGTATATTTGGTTTTATTTATCGAGGGATCTCTATTTTTATATTACTTTGGTATTGTAAATACCATCTCCTATTTTAATACATATTGTTTTTTTTTTTTTTTTGGTTTTTTGGTTTTGGTTTGAACATTTTTAACTGTATCTGTCACTTGAATCAAAGAACGCAATTCAACGTTTTGGAGGAAAATATGATTGGAAATCGAGAGTTCATTAGTTTGGTTTTTGGATTTAGAAAACTACAAATATTTTTTTATGTTTTTTTTTTTTGTTTAATTTTTTTTTGTCAACTTTAATTTTGTAAAAATTAAAAAAGTACGTTTATTGAAAATGACTATAAAATATGAAATATTTCACTAAATTTGCATACGTTTCATATATATATATATACATATACATACATATATATATTTACTTATATATATATAATTATTTGGTTTACTATATCGGTTTCATACACGCCAACTTGGCTTAGATTTTGTTTGCTATTTATATTTATCCATTTGGTATTCGTTTCTGGTTTATCAATTGTATAATTCTAAAAAATTATATGCTTCTGCTTGTTTTGTTTTTGTGAATATTTAGCTAAAAGGAATTCATTTAGTAAGAGCGCCCAATTTTAGTTACATTGAAGGACTAAATCTTATATGCGAGAACACACGCACAAAATTAAAATGGAAGAGCGGCTGCAATTAACACTCGCTTTACAGGCTACATTTTCTCAATCAGATTTATTTAATATTATAAAATTCTTTAATAAGTTTAAAAAGGTACCAAATTGTTATAACCTTGTAATTCGTTTTCTTCTTGTTCCAATTAGCATTGAATTGAAAATTAATTGGTTTTTTTTTGCTGAAATGGGTTGTTTCAGTTTAAAAAATTTTCTATTTAAAACATCGCGTTTGATTTTGTCTTTATGTGTTACATATCTTTTGACTAGCTACAAACGAAAAAACTGTACATAAATTGTGCTATGAAAATACTCAAAAAATAATATTTATTTATTCAATAACAAATCATAATAGCTACGGGATTTTTCTAAACCTTTATCTATCATTATCATTATTATTATTATTATTATTTGTTGTTTTTTTTTCTATTTCTAATGCCAATTTGGGGTTTTGCATGTAGAAATATGAAAGTGAACAAAATGCGGCTCAGAAATGCATAATAGTGCACTAAGCAGAATTACAAATTTAATATTTAAATTGTTTTAGTATAATTTGTTGTTTTGTATTTATATTATTATTTATATATTTATAGCAATTACTTGAAGCAAATATTCAAGTTATTTGTCTTCAAAAATACATACACATTACGTTTTATAAATTTCATCAATTGTACTACGTGTAAATTTCATATATTTGTTTTGTTTTTTGTTTCATATTTGGTATCAAAAACACATATTGACCAATTTTTTTTAGTAAACATATTAAATATTTAATAATAAGTTCGAGTTCCAATACTTTTTTGTAGAGTCTTTTGTATCGTTTAAGTTATTTAGTTATATGTATATGTATGTATGTAACTAAGAGTTATTGTAAGTATTTAATGTATTTACAATACTTTTTTTATAGATACATAATAAAATGGCCATTGCGGTCATATATCAAAAAATAATAAAACACAATTTACTTGATGTCCATTTATTACGTAATAGCAAAAGGTCGTGTATAAATTGCATATATCAAATATTTCATTTTTGTTGTTTTTTTTTTTTGCTTCATATTTTATTTATATCCAAAAAATAATAAAACAAGGTATAAAAGTGTATCAACGCAATCGGTTAAAGCTACAAGCAACTACAAACTACAAAACATATAAAAATATATATATATATATAGTATTTAAGAACTATGCATACAAAATATAACACTAGATTCGTATAAAATGTTACCCAAATCAATATAACAAATAAACATCGACACTGACCATTTTTACTTACAATGTGTATAACAAAATTTGTATAAAACTAAAAAAACAATTAGATAGTCTTTGTGGCTACTTTCGAAAGGGCTTATAAAAAACTGATTTTTATAAACGCAAATGTCTTTGACTCAATCTTTTGACTTTCCTTTGCCTATTTCGTTTGGAATACTTAAATAACAAACAAGTGATGCTTAAATTAATTAATAATTATAGCACGCTACACAAGATTCCAGTTTTTGCAAAAACATTGAGCGTTTGCTTATATTGTTTAAGAGTTTACAATTCGTATTTTTTTTTGTTTATTTTTTTTTAGTAGTATATGTAAAATATTTCCTTTTAATAGTTTTGTCATACAACTTTAAGCATATTTAAATATTTTTACGTTTTTAGTAAAGTTTTTTTTGTGATTTTGTAGATTTTTTTTTTTGTTAACAGTAAAGTATAAAGTATATGTTTATATAAAAGTATAAAAATCTATAAAATATTGAATTTCACTACATTTAAAAAACATCATCATTACACATTGTTTTCGCTATTTGCATCGGAATTTACGAGCCGCTTTTTTTTTACATTTAGATGCCTTTTTTTCGTTAAAGACTAGCATTTCATTACATTCATCTTCATTCTATAGCACAAAATTATCAACGACTGCACAATTTGTTTAAAATATTTGCATAAAACATTTTCACTACGAAGAGTAGGCTGCAGATTACAATTTGTTTGAGTAGATTCATTTTTTGGTTTCAATTAAACAATTATATTTTGCTAACAATTTTTTTAAAACAAACGAACGCTCTGAGTTCACTAATTTTTTACTTATGCAGTTTAAAAAAAATATATATTTAGGACATATGTTTGTTTCATTTTTATAAATTTATGTATATCGAATTACATATGCCATTCATATATGCAGTTTATCCGTCTTGTTAATAATATAAAAATTCTAGAAAATTGCTATTAATTGTTTTAATGTTTTTGATTACTTTGGTTTTTTTTTTCCATTATGAAAGTGCCTCTCAATCAACTTAAGTTAGAAGTTGTGACTTTGAATTGTATTATAAGGTTTCAATTTGGTATTTTTCTTTCTTTTTTTTCGTCATTTATGTAAACAAAGCGCGAGCAAAAATTTGCTAATAGATTTGACTATCGTTATAATTTACATACATTTAAAAGTCCAAAGTGACTTGTACTTGCAATTTTGTTTGTTGTTAATTTTTTTAATCATTTGTAGTATTTTTGTAGAATAGAAAAAATATCGTATTTTGGTTTCGCTCAAGTGCCTTTAAACATGCATCTTTACGTAGCAAAGTTTTCGTATATAAATTGGAAAATAAAAGTTTTGTTTTAAATTCTACATTTATATATATAATTAAAATGTTTTTTGTTTTTACTATGTTCATTTTGTTGAGAATCGAGTTTTATATATATATATATATTTTTTTTTTTATACTGTTTTACAATTGTAAAAAGCTTTATTTTTCAGTTTGTTAACCAATAAGCAGTAACGAAATATTCAGTTTACTTTTACAGTCAACGGATAAATTATCGATATTTCGTCCTTAGAAGTCCACTTTGGTTTTCTTGGGTCTTTTTTGAATTTGTTGTTTGTGTTATTTTGGTATTTGTTAAGCTAATTTTGGTTATGCGTTTGCAGTTTTAGTAATATTACATATGTATATATAAGTTTGTTTAACGCAATTAACGTATAGTAATATATATATATATCATATTCCATATTATATTTATATATATATATATATATATATAAATATATATATATTAAATTGTTTACGAATTAGTATTGCACAAAAGTATGTATTCAGATTTCGGTTTATATGTATTTGTGGTTCCTATTAATTTGCATTTTGGTTTCATTCATTATTTTTTTTTTTTTATCGATTTTCAGTTTACTTGACTAAAAAACAGTTTATACAAAAATTGCTATATAAAAAGTCGTCTAATATAAGTATGTAAGTAATTATTTATATATATATATATTTCATGCATACATTTTTATATATAACTATATATATATATATATACATATATATATATATATAATATGTATAAAAAACTGTTACACATGCTTAAATATTTTGTATGTTTTTTCGCTATATTTTCCGTTTTTTTTATAGTTTGCAACACGCCCAGCAAATTGAAATTTGCCACAAATAAATAACTAAGGCAAACAGTGTGACATAAAATTTTACAAAATTAATTACAAAAATAATAAAAATGAACAAAAATATAATACTGAACACAAGTTATTTAACTTTTTTTTGCATAGTTAACAATTATTTTATTTGTCCTTTCCATCAGTGTTAACAATAATTCATGTTTGAGTGTCAGCTCAATTTTGAAGTGTATGAATGTTTTGGGATATTTCGTTCAGTGTATGACTAGGATTAAACCTCACAAAATCATTCATCATATTGATTTATATTTAATAAAAATTAAATCATTTGGTTCAACATCGCATGAGAATGTGAACCTACGAGGCATATAAAAATCGCAGTGTATAAATTATGTGTGTGTGTGTTATTTTCAAATGCACTCGTTTTTTTTTAAGTGTGAAAATATATTTCACAAGTGTTGGCCGATTCGTTTATTCTATGCTAGGTTTCTTCTTTTGTGTGTGTTATGGCGACTCGTACGATTTTTAGATGCAACGTAATCACGGAAGGTCTACTAATTCAAATCGTATATATATATAGTGAAAAATTCACGAGATATATACGATTTGTCATAGATTAGTGTTAGCGAAAATTACTTAATTTTTCGTTGTGTGAACAAAACTCGAATATTGAATGGCACACGTGATGTTAACGTGGCTTTAAAAATACTGCTAAACTAACATACATATATGCATGTATGTCTATAATATGTGTGTGTGTGTGTGTGTGTGCAATAAGAAAATGCAAAAAGATCCCTAAGCTAAAAAAAAAGTGATGTGTATTGCTTAGTTTTTGATCTCTAATTTAAAATGTGTAAATTATAATTATGGTTTTATTTGGTGCTATTCAATTTGCGATGTGTTCGAAATCTAAATTATCTAATTCATATAAATTTAAATTAGATTTGGTTTAGATGCGTCGTCTTGAATCGTCAAAGATTCTAAAAGGTAGGAACTTATGGGTTACGATTTTGGTTGCTTTGCTGACGAAAAAAACAATACTCGCAAAATTCATTTCGAGCTCTTTCGTAATTTTTAGACTAGTGGTTTTGGTTAGCTTAATCGAATTAAGATATGGTTTCCCTGGATTATATATATGTATTCTAGTAGGTTGCCTTTTCTTACGAATTTTGTGATGCTAACTCATTTTGTTTTTTGTTTTTTTTTTTCTTTCTTTCTCTGTTGTATGTTGGTCTTGGCGAGTTAAATGGCATATTATTTGTTTGTTACACCTTCCTCAATTGTTTTCATATACAAATTATAATAGAATAAAAAAAAAAAAATAAAGTACAAAAAATACTGTGCATACGCTTTCCCTAAAGGAAAATTAATCAGATTCCAAAGAAATGTTTTTTTTTTCTAAATAAAATTCAACTTAATCCTACATCAATTGCTTTTTCTGCAGGGCGAGTGCCACTAGAAATCCTTGTCGATTCCTTTGCATAGACTCTATAAGCTGTGTGTGCCCAGGCGAATCCCCGAGCACATATTGCACCTTGTTGTGGATAACACTATTATCGCTCTACGCTCTTGTCGTGACTCGTGTTTGTGTGTGTGTGTGTGTTGTTAGTGAGTGTGTGTATCCGTGCGTCTGTGTGCTTGTCTTACATAACTAAATTACAACATTCTCCATTCAACATTTAACCTGCATCATCATCCTCATCGATTCCATGCTCATATTGCTGCTGTTGCAACATAAATTGCTCCGGATTCGGATCTGGTTGCTGCTGCTGCTCCAATCGGTATTCGTCGATCCACGTTGCTGTTTCGTCGTCCCGTTCCGGCGCCAGTGTTGTTGTCATAGTATTTTGCTTAGGCACTGCCAGCGCTGCGTTCAACAAACGATGTCGCTCATCTCGTTGTTGGCGTCTCTCATCGTGCAGCGCGGCCTACCAGCGCCGCCGTTAACACCATCGAAAAGGCACCGCACGTGGCCGGTCGGCGCCCTCCTTGACGAGGGGCTTGTGATACTCCCGCCCAGTTCGGGAGTGGATTACCGCCCAGCAGTGCTCGCAATAGTATTGCAGACAGGTCACATTGGCGCAGAAGAAGGGCGCGAATTTGCCACCGCAACGCACCCCCTCGCACTCGTCGCACATCTGATCGTCGAGGACATAGGGTTTGACCTCCACCCGCTTGTCGATGTCACCGTGCTGCAGCTGGACGAAACGTGCCGAAATTGCGGCTATGTAGCTCTGTTGATTGGAGAAGGCCACTCGGCCGGCACCCTTGGGATACTTGAGCTCGGGATCGGTATCGATGCCCGCATAACAGACGCCGCCATACAAACGATCCATGATCATGGCCAGCTCGAAGGCTTTCAGGGGACGCGGCACACCGCCGACGAAGACGGTCTTGCGTGGATCCAGTGTCATGGTGGCATCCAGCACATAATCCGCATCGGCCAGACGCCAGGGTCGTATTTGCACGGCCTTATCCTTGATGGTTGGCGAGGAGACGCACAGATATAGCTTATCCTCATCGGCTATGCAGGAGTCGATCAGCTGTTGCACACTGCTCTCGTCCTGGAACAACAGAAACGCATAGCCCTTGGGCGGAAAATATGACTTGGACTCCGCTTTGTGGGGCCAGTCGACAACCAGTGGTCCAAAGCGACGAAACGACGTTGTTATCTCATCCTCATCAATGTCGGGCGGCAGGCCGCCAACGAACACCTTTCGGGAGAAGCGAGCGGTGCTATCAGCTCCATTGCCACCACCGACACCGATACCCATCCCACCCTGGATGGGCGAGTGCGGCGAATGTGGTGACAGACGCGACGGCGAACCCATCTTCAGGGCATTCAAGTAAACACTCGGATCATTTCCCGCTGCAATGGCCATGGCATCGGCCTCACTAAGATGCTTCTGGCCACCACCAACCATGCCCCGCATGCGGTCGTTCATCATGTTGCCCATATTTTCGTTGCCGCCGCCGACGTTGCCCAGCGACATGCCACGCATATAATCACTGAGGGTGTTCTCCATGCCACCGCCACCATGATGCAGTTGTCCATTGGTGTTCATCATGTTGCCATAGTTGTTGCTCATGTAGGGGGCATCACCGCCGCCACTGGCACCTGCTGAGCCCATACCACCGACTCCACCTCCATTGCCAATCGATAACGTTGGTATGTTCATGTGCTGGGATCCACCACCCACCATGCCGCCATCCATGTGGCCATACAGTGTCGTTGGTGAGCTGCCCTTGATGGGGAACGATATGCTGCGTCTACATTTGGGCGATACGCCAGGCATGGACATTTGTGGTATGGGCGAGATGCCGCCGCTGCTGCAACCCGCCTGTGAGCCATTATATGGAGATCCACCGCCACCACCACCACCTGGCGAAGATGGACTATGTGCTCCTCCTCCTCCATCCAATTGCTGTTGCTGTTGAAGTTGCTGCTGCTGATGATGATGATGCAGTGCACTCAAATTTGGCGACAACTGTTGCTGCTGCTGTTGCTGCTGCTGTTGCTGCTGCTGTAGTTGTTGTTGCAGTTGCAGTTGTGGCGGCGGCTTGTTGAGATTGAGATTTGGTGGCAGACCGCTGCAGCTGCAGAGGGAGAGGAGTAACGAGAGAGATGAAGAGGCTTTTTTTACAATTTTGGAATTTGTTTTGGCATTACTTTTATGATTATTAAATTGTATACTTTATATAAGAAGGAGCAATTTGTTCAAAGATTTGCTTCAAATTATTGTTGTTTTTGGAAAGTTTGTTTTTTGTTGGGGTAAATAGATAATGAAATTAGTTTTTGTGTATGCTTTTCAAAGTAATCTTAAATAACAACATTGCCGCCCAGCGTTCAATAAATGAAAAACGAACAAACTAATGGAAATTGTGATGGAACATATATATATATATATAATACATATATGTATATATATAGTAGTATATATAATAATTAATATTTGTTACACTGGGCGTTGAGCTGTCTTTAAAGCAAGTAGAAGTTTTATTCGCATTTAATTTGAGTTTTCTCTGCACACGTTAATCATTTAAAACATTTTTTAACTAACGAGAAAATCCCTAAAAAGAATTCAACTTGAAGCAAATAAAAACAAAACATTTTTCGATAAATTGCTCCTTTCTCTTAACTGATTTTATTTTATAACGTTGCTTTGATTGACGGTTTTTTGTTGCTGTTGTTGCTGCATTATCGATGTTGTTGTTGTTGTTTTGTTGGTGGTGGTTGTTGGTGGATTTGGTTTTGTTGGTGGTTTTTTTGTGGTGTAGGATTCTTTTGTTGTGGTTGGTTGGTAATAATGTTGTTGTTTCTGTTGCGGCTATGGTGAATGGTGTGGGTGGTTTTTTTATTTTTTATAATTTTTTTTTTTGTTTTTTTAAGGTGGTGCTAGTGGTTTGGTTGGTTTGGTTTCGTAATGCATTGCGACATCCAATCAAACAGAGTATGAGCGGTTAAAGATGCGCTGGTTGGTTTTGTAGTTGACAGTTTTGGCAGCACTGTTTCGGGTTAGTTTTAAATGCACTGTGCACGTTGGTGAAATTAAAGATTGTCTTGTTTTTAGTGTTATATTTTTTATAAACAAAATTCCAAGCACTTGACACTGCGCGATTATATTTAATTATATATATACATATATAACATATAATAATACTTTAGACTGCGATAACGATAACGATAAACGAAACACACACATACATGTGCACAACAGCAATTGCTTAAACTTTTAATCGTTTTGACAGCTTCTAAAAAAAGACTCGACACAAAGATAGCAACGGCCCAGAATAACAAAGAATATTTGTCATAATTATCGACAAAAAGACGGTCGAAAACATAAATAACAAAAAGGAACAAGAAACACGCACAGCGAGTGGGCGGCAATGGGTTAAAAGTAGTAGTAGTAGTAGTATTGGTGGCGATAAGGCTAATGCTAATGGATATTGAAACTAGTTCAAATTGTTTCGATTGTGTGTTGTTGTTGTTTTTATTGTTGCCAAAGCTGTTAGTCGCTCGCACAACTATGCTAATTGATTGAGAAATTCTATGCAGTTACTGTCAAACTGTAAGGCCAGTCAGTCATAAAATTGCATGGAAAAATTTGTAATTTAAAAAGTCAACGGCGTTTGCCAAAGTCTGCTTGATGATGGGTAAATGAGGTGGTTGCTGGTTGCATAGTGCCCCTGTGGGAGACGCACGCTGCTGATGGTTAATGAGGATGCCGCTGATGTTGATGTTGTCTGCAGCAACAGCAACAGCAGCAGCAATAGCAGATGATGATGAAGATAATGATGAAATGTATATGGCATGTAGAAACGTGTACAAGTGTAAATAGATAACAGGAAGAAAAACAGCAAAGCAAAGCAACCCAAGGCAAGGCAAAGCAAGACAAGGTATGGGGGGTTTAGAGGTGGGTTGGAGAGTGGGTGACCGATGGTGGTGGTTGGTAGTTACTTTTGGTGGCGTGTGTCTGCCTTTGATAAGCAAAATTTCCATTAGCAGGTGTCGCACGCGCCCTACAGTGTTGCAAAATGTAATTAAAAAATGCAATTAGCAGCAAGTGAAAAAGTTAGTTAGAAAAATATATCGAAACGGAAATTGAAAAAGCATGGCTGAAAAACAGTCCGAAGATTTAAATCGTTGAAAATATTTGATTGGCAGGAATATCGAAAGCCGACAGTTGACAAATAAGGTTTAAAACGTACACACGTACCAAAATCAATAAAAACGAGCTTAAAACGAACAAGTTAAGCACCTAGACATGCATTTCAATAATTTAAATGTAACGTCAGAAGCCGACACACCGTTCCAAACACTCTCAGTGTGTTGTGTTGTGTGTGATTGCAAGTGTGAGTGGTGTACGTCATACAAGCCCACACAACACACAACACAGAACGACCAAGGCCCAGACGTCGGCGGCCTGAGTACTTAAACAGAAAGTTCTAGACGTACTTTACAAAGCACTGTATATACATTTCGAGTGCATTATGCATATATATATACATCATGTACAGAAGTCAGAGAGTTTTGTTGCATACATGCGACATAATAACAAAGCACAGTTGCTGCTGTAGTGCACTTTTGTGCAAGTGCTGCAACACGAGCAGAGGGTGGTGCAGACGAGTGGCGGGTACTGCAAACGGACAGACGCTTAAAGGCTTTTTTTGCGGCATCAAATATTTACAAGTACTGCAAAAAAAAAATCAATGTCACAAAACTTCAGCAGTTATTTACTTAATATTTACTATTTACTTCGGTCAGTGAACTTGCTCCACAAAAAAAAGAGCATGCAACAGGCAGTCGTCGCTTTTAAGCACTCTCGCCAGAATTGGATAAACACCAAAAATCAACGTGAAGTTGGCTGCTCGTCAGCAATGAATGCACAATGTGCGTGAAAATTTTAGAGATGCTGAAAAGTGGCGATAAGCACGCAGCCATAAAATAAAATGCAGCACAATGATAAGTACACTAACAATTCAAGAGCAAATGTTTGCAATAAATGCGATTGAAAGTAGTTGATAACAAATGTAAAATACTCAATTACAGGCCCAGAAATGCTCAGGCACAGCCAACTTAACAATATTTGCTGGCATGTTCAGGTGCGGCCATCTTAATGACATTCGATCAGCAATAAGGCTCGCCATGCTCTGGCGCAGCCAACTTAATAATATTCAATAAGTATGTCCAGGTATAGCCATGTTAATGGTTTTCTGTTAGCATTAAGGCATCGCCATTATGCTCAAGCGCAGCCAACTTAAGACTGTCAACAGTCCCTTAAGACAAACTTGCAATCGGGGAAATTCAATGAGGCATCACGAAAATAAACACAAAGCAGCAGAAAAATCAACAGCTGCTTAATTCTTGCAAAACAAAACAAAAATTACAGCGTAAACAGAGGAAATTCTTCATGTATGTAATATGTCTGATGGCTTGTGTGTGTCTTTGTGTGTTAGTTCAATTTGGCAAATATGCAAATTTGCATTTAGCAACAACAACAACAACTTATGTGTGTGTGTGTGTGTGTGTACAAAAGGGGCGATATTCAAATAGATTGTAAATTCTTTTCGTTAGGGGGACTGACTGACTGTGTGTATGTACAGATTTTTCAAATATAGACTCACCTTTTGCGATTGAAGAATCCTCCGCTTCCTCCTCCGCCTCCTCCACCTTGCAGAAAATTGTTGCGCAGATTAACCTCCTCGTTCTGCGTTGCAGACATATTGATAGAATGACAGAGAAAGAACATGTTATAACAATGAGTAATAGGGCCAAGTGGTTTTGCAATCAAATATCAGCAGCAGTCAGCAGCACATCTGTCGCAAATTTTCTGGCAAACCTTGCGCTCATAAAAATAGATGCTCAACAATTTAACAGAATAAAAACAACAAACAGCTGACTGCTGCTGGCTGCGAACTACGAGATAACGAAAAGAAAACATAAATAAATTACGCTAAAAAGTGAAAACTATACAGTGATCAACAAAATTAACGTAACATGCCACAAATTGTTCTCCTAAATCAATCTAAATGTCACTAATTTTAGCAACTTAATGCTAATTGGACACTGCCGGCCATCAACTGGATGTCTAATAATACTCTTTGCCTCTTACACATCATTATGCGATGAGCGCGACTTGTGACAAATCAAAATTAATCAGCGCTGCCCCACAACGAATGCTATTTAAATATGAATCCAAATTGTGACTTTCGAAAGTTTTTACCCCAACATAAATGCAGTTTTTGTGGCAGCATTTAAACATGAATTGACCCAAATTTGATCATGTATTTTCAGCAATTATTGCGGTTTAATACAGTATTAATCTATTGCTCATACTATGATTTAAAAGCTATGGTTTTTCAAAATCTGACCGCGTTTGACAAAAGCTACAAAATTCTTTGCACGATAAAGCTAACTGAATTAATTATAAATGAAGTGTTTTACAAACGATGTCGAAATGAGCCTCGGGATTAAAATAGATTAAAAACGAAGAACTAAAGCTTGGCAGCAAGCTAAAATTATAAATATTTAAAATTCATTGCGTGGGTTAACCAAATTGCTAGATATTTACATAAAATAACAAGATACTTACACCAAAAAGCGACGCCTGCTGTTGCTGTTGAAGATGTTGCTGCTGCTGCTGCTGGTGCAGCTGCTGATGTTGCTGTGATGGACTGCTGGAGAGTGAGTGGGTGTCACAGGCATTGACCATCATGCCCAAGGCCGAAGCCACGCTGCCATTATTCTTCATTCCCAACATTGTAGGCGAAACATCTCCGCCTCCGCCACTGGGACTGTGGCTGTGCTGTGTGTTTTGATGAAAAGATTGCAGGATATCATCCAACGACTCCTCGTTGGCATTGAAACGCACCGAGATTGGTGTACTGCTGTGCAAGCCGGGCGGCGATTTAATTGTTGTCGTTGCGACCGCAGCAACAGAAGGCGGCACAGAAGACGATGTGGGGGACGTTGCCAGGCTACCAACAACCGATGTGGAGGCCGAACCGGATAGATTGCTATTGCTGCCGCTGGCACTGCTATTAGCGCTGCCGCCTGTAAATTAAATCATCGTGCAATGGAGGGAAAGGGGAAATTGTTTAGTTTCATTTAACCTACAAACGTGGTTAACAACCCTTGTCTATTGCTTACCTTTTGGTAATTTAAGCGAGTCCATTTTGGTGCCCGCACCGAAGAAAATGGATGTATATAAAATTTATACGGCTGCACTTGATGAGCTGCGTCGACGACGACGGCGAGCGTTGCTTTGCCTTAGCCTACATTCAAATGTCGGCCACAAAATGTATCCAAAAAACATCAATCAAGCAAACGACGGGCGACGACGGCACATGAAAGTAAATTGTGTTAAAGGAGGAGCAGAAGGAAGAGAGGAATAAGAAAAGAGGCAGATTGTTAGAAACACGTCATGCGATTAGTAGATCATATTTTTCTGTACGCCCCAATCTCCTTCTACCTCCCTCACTCTCACTCTCTCGTTCTGTCACGCTCCCTCTTTGTTTCCGCACGTAATTGCGTTTAAAAATAAATAAAACACACGGCAAACAGCAGAAGCAGCAGCAACAAAAACAATAAGTTAAACAATAACAACGACCACAACTATTTGACATTCATTATATTTACACTATGCCTTTTGATCTTGTGCCTTATGATAAATACATATATATATATATATAGAAATATATATATATATATATGATATCATATTGTGGAGCACAATTAAGGGGAATTTACTTAATATGCTTATAAATCTTAAATTGATTTTAGATCGCGTAAATCACATGAAATATGTTCTTTTTTTACTGCTGCTTGTGGCCATATAAATCATACGCAATGTATATATAATGAATTTGCAGATAATGCCTAATTAGATAAATTATTAACTGTACTATGCAAAGCAAGATAAAATGAATCATTTGAGACTTCAACTAGGTCATCTATTATCTAATAACAAAGTTTTTATATTGTCGCGCTTATATAAAGTATACAAAATGTAATTTCTCCCATATAGGACAGCCATTAACTGGCCATCTTAATGCGTACGCTAATTGCATTTGAATGCGAGGGACAACAATATTTACTATCAGTGCACGTTTTATCAACGCCCAAAGCCAAAAGCCAAACAAGCGAATGGTTCGATAAATGTGCCCATTAAATGTGCCGTATTTGTTTTGGTTTTTTTTTTGTTCTTCTGTTGTTTTGTTTGTGCACATTAATAGCAATGGCAACAACGGCAGCGAGTAATCAATCTACCGTTGTTAAAGATAAAAAAAAAAAAAACAAAGTGGCGTCGGTTATAGCGATGAGTAATAGAGATAAAAATATTCTTGGAAATATTAAATATAATTTTGAGGATTCTTATTTATTTTCCTTGAAAACCCCAAGCTGGCCCTAAGGCGTAAACAGATGCTCACATTACCATACGGTATCCATCCAATCTTCTACCGTAGCACAATGCAAGCACTTCGCTCTGAAATTGGAACTGTCACCGGAAAGCGAGCATTGTTGTGGAGCAGAGGGGCGGAAAGGGGTAGGCAGTGGGCCCGTTTAATTAGTTAAATGCATAGAGAGACACCCGACAGCAAAATTGTTACGCCAATGAAAATGTGCGCTGAGGCATAGAGAGCCAGAGAGCTACAGAGCTGACCGCAGACGACTTCCCTCACAACGGGGTGTGTGTGTGTGTGTGTAAAATATACCCTATTAATATAGAAATAGCCGCCTAAGGAGTGTACTCTCATTACAGAGGCCAAGTAATAGATACCAGATCAATTACAATTATATCTGAATGGCTGACAGAAATTGCTTAAGTGTTTTAATGTAATATTACAAACAATAATTATTACGAAAGCTAAGCTGAAAATAGGAAACATCGGGATATACTCCGAGCTATGCAAAATTGGAATTAGAAACGTTATCGTTAATTAATTTACTTTGTTTTAATTCCATATTTCATTTCTATGAAAATAATTTTAAAATATTCTTTCTGTGTAATTCCCCATAATTTTTTATATTTTAATTATAGCATATTTGCATTTATTTATTATTCCCACAAATTAATTATTCTATAACTATTCAAAATAATTTTTACGTACTTCACCCAACTGTGAGAGATGTGAGACAATTTCGAGAGTGCTCATGGAGTAAGAGTATGCGAGGCATAATCAATACATAAATTTGTCCTACAAACGACAGAAGAGCGACCCCCAAAAACAAAATAAGTAACTTGAATTACAAGTAACGACGACGCAGCGCAGCTGAGACTCGGGCAGTGGCAGTGGAAGAGGCAGATGACGGAGGAATAACAATGACAGAAACGCCCCCCCACTCACACACTCGCTAACACACAGTTTGAGTAAAATAAACAAGTATATTTTGTACCGCCAAAAGCATAGACAGCTTGGCTCAAGCCAAGCATCCAACATCTAACAGCAAACAGCCAACAACAGTCAACATTCAACTGCTGCTCGAGAGCACAAAAGTTGCGCGATATGATTTCTGGGAGAGCGAATGGCTGCGCTGACAATGCACGTTACACATTTATATATATATGTGTGGGTGTGTGTGTGTGCAAACAAACGAATATATCTGCCTGAAGGTAAGTAAGTATGTACTTGGAAATTAAATGTGCTTTCCTTTTGTTTTTGTTGGTGAGGAAGAAGAATTTTGCTTGTATTGTTGTATTATCAAACACACACACACAGAAGTCTGCAATTAGATTTAGTAACTGGGCCAAATTGGCGAGCGTTTTTCTCTACTCTTTTTTTTTGCGCTGTGCCAGAGATTTTTAGGGGTTATTACGGTCTTTGCTTTGCTCAACTGTTTCGTTCGTCGTTGCCCCAATTTCAATTGGTTACGCACAACAGTAAAAAAAAAATTCATATAATGGAACGGAAAAGGCAACCCTGTTTTTGGGGGGTTGCTGTTGCTGTCGTCTATTTGTACGGGAAATTAGGCCAACGCGCAGCGCACACAGATATTTAAAAATCAAGTGACATTTTGCCAGGTGCAAAAAAAGAATAAAGCACAAAAATTGTCATCTTCTTTACACGTTTTTTTTTTCTCTTTTTGCATTCTCTATTTGATTACCCAAATAGCGCTAATAACACTAACCTTTTGTACTTGGAGTATTTCGATTTGGCCTCTCAGCAGATTTGTTGCAACGACGCACGAGCGAAGAACACACGAAGGCACAGGCCACGAAACACGACCGACGACGACGACAAAACTTTCAGGTGCAAGTTTTTCTCGTGAGCGTGTGTGTGTGTGTGAGTGTGTGCCTGTGTTTGTGTGTGAGTGCGTTACATTTCCGGGGGTGCAGGCAATCAGGCCGTCTCACTCACACTCTCTCGCACTATATTCTGTGACGTATATGGCACTGTGTATATTTTCCTCCTATTTTCTTCTTATTTTTTTTTGTTTTCTGCAAAGCGAAAATTCCTTCGCAGCGGCAGCGAAATTTTTCTCTTTTATGTAAAATGTTGCAGATTTAGAATATATAATTTTGTTTCTTTACACCGATTACAAAAGATGATTCGCAGATTGTAAATTGTTTCACTTTGTTGCACACATTGCGAAATATTGGATTAACTTAACACACACACACGACGACAACGATGACGACGACTGCAGACACGATTTTGTTTAACAAAAAAAATTTAAATTGTACTAATAATTTTGGACTTAAAGACAAAACATAGAATGTTTACACTAGAATTTTAAAATTTTATTTTATGTCGGATTTTCGACGTCCGCTCACCAGCGCGACGAATGCGAGACTGAACTTAAACTTTTCGACTGCTGCTAGCTTTCCATCAAGCTTGTTTTGTCGTCGTCGACGTCGCCTACTTATCCGAACAAAAAAAATCAATCATTTTCGGTTGTTTTGCTTTCATACGGTGTTTCGTGCAACAGAAACGACAGCTGCTCGGCCTAGCAGCGTTGCCAATTTGTATGCCGATATATCGATATTTTAGTAATAATAAACATTTTTGATTACATCAATTAAAAATTGCTGTTTTTCTTATGATATACAAATATTGCACTTTTAATTGATGTTACATTTTCAAGACTATCTGGCAACCCCGTTGGATGGTCCACATAGATGAGAATACAAGCGAATTACATAAAACTTTACTTACAATAACAACGTTTAAGTTCCTTTCTTCTCCTTTTCCTCTTCCTCTATGTTATTTCTGTTTATACAGTAATAATTGCAGCACAAACATTTGCTGAGTTCTGGCAAAGAATATGACTTATATGTTTATATGAAACTCACGCGCGCGGTAAATAGTTCTTGTTGTTTTGGTGTGTAATTTATGTATATGTGTGTGCACCCGCTATATAAAAAGTTCTTGGGCCTTCTTGTTTATTTTTGTTTTTGTTGTTTTCACTAAACTATAAACATTTTTATTTATTTGTGTTATTTGTGTTGACTTTTATGCAAATATTCCTAGACAACTACGATTGCTGCTGAGCAAAGCAGTCGATCTGCAAACCCCACATACGAGTAGCAAGCTTTTAACAGCTGTTTCGCAGCTAATGCGACCTTTTTTAAGCGATCTGGCAGCACACTGTTTGAAATACGTATTCAAAACCTATATTTATTTAGAAATAAATGCAAATTAATTATATTGCATATAAAATGTGTTTGTGTAAAATTAGATGCTCAACGCTCAAGGTTGGAAGCGCAACGATTCTAGTTACTTATATACTATGGGAAAATCCCGATTGATATTTGCACTTTAAATTTATACAAACAAAGAAAGAAGAAAACCTGTTTTTTTGATAAGCACATCAATTTGTTTTCGATTCTAATTCTGATTCCGGACTTTGTGCGCATTTGCGATTCACAGCTTCGTCATGAAGCACGGTTTACGCTTGTTATTTGTCTGTGGTTCCTTGCTGGCTCTGGCAATGGGCTACGAAGCGCCCGAGCCGAGAATTGAGGTGTTTTATCCGAAAGGATTTGAGGTATCCATGCCGCATGAGGAGGGAATCACATTGTTCGCCTTCCATGGCAAACTGAACGAGGAAATGGAGGGCTTGGAGGGTGGCACCTGGTCCCGTGACATTGTCAAGGTGAAGAACGGACGTTGGACGTTTCGAGATCGGCAAGCGGTGCTCAAGCCGGGCGACATTATCTACTACTGGACCTATGTTATCTACAACGGGCTAGGGTATCGCTACGACGACGGCGCCTTTGCTGTGGGTGACCTAAGTGGCAACAATCAAAATACTCCCATTGTAACTAGCACCACAAGAGCTCCAATTCGCACGACAACGTCGCAAACGGATTCTGGGGATATTGACATCAGGATCAATGATAATTGTGTGACGCCCAAAACAGAGGTGAATGGAAATCCCACTCGTTGTATGCATCAATTGATTTTTGTGGATGACTTCAATGGCAACAAGCTGGATGCCTCCAAATGGACGGTGGAGCACCGTTTCTCCGGCAAACCCGACTACGAGTTCAACATCTATATGAATGATGCACCCCAAACGTTGAGTCTGTCCAATGGTTTTGTTGATCTTCGGGCGCAATCGACAAAGGCGCTACTCAGGCAGGGATTGGACTCCAAGCTGGATCTGGGCAAGGGATGCACTGGCATCAAAGATACGGAAGATTGTGTGCGCGATGCCAGGCATCGACCCGACAAATTACCACCTATCGTCACTGCTCAGTTCTCTAGCAAACTGAGCTTCAAATATGGACGCGTTGAGGTGCGTGCCAAGATGCCCTATGCCAGGTATCTGTTGCCGCAGCTGTGGCTGCAGCCAAAGGCACATGTCTACGGAAAGGACGATTATCAGTCGGGTCAGCTGAGAATTGCGTATGCCCGGCAATCGACAGACGAAAAACAACTGGATATGTATACGGGAGCAGTACTCAATGCCAAAGAACCTTTGCGTTCGGCAAAACTGTGCCACAAGATGGGCTCCGGCGATGCCACCGAAGATTGGAGCGATAGCTTCCACAATTATACGTTGGTGTGGACGCCACGACAGCTCAAGTGGTATGTGGATGGCAGAGATGTGTGTACCCAAGCCAGCGAGAAGGGCGCATTCAGTGAAACAATGGTGACCAATAAGCCACTTCCCAATGCGGATGAACTGGAGAAGGGCACGGGCCTTGCTCCGTTCGATCAGGAGTTCTATTTGACGTTTGGCCTGGGCGTCGCCGGGTTCAATGAGTTCTTCTACGAAGTGAAGAAGCCATGGCATGAAGAGCATCCCCAAGCAATGCACAATTTCTGGAAATCGATCAAATCACAGAAGGATCAGTGGTTGGAACAGGCACAGCTCAAAATCGATTATGTCAAAGTTTATTCCATATAATAATATTAATATATAAAATTTTTCACATTTTTTGTACATTTCAATAATAAATATGAAAACCATTTCAATTACTTTTGTTATTTTTACAATTTAATAAATATTTGAAATTTCGTTGCTTAAAATTTCGATAGTTCATTCGAAGGCACGGCCACACTGTCGTTATCGATGGTGAGTGTGAGTGTGAGCAACAGCTGTGCTTAGAATTTTCGGTAAACTGCCATCACTAGTGCTCACATAACCCTCTGCGGCATTTACCAGCTAAAAGAACACAAGTAAATTAAATAACACACACAAGTTTAGACGATTTTCTAACTTAAAACACTTTCCACACTTACAGCCCAATACAAAATGCAAGCCACACGTCTTGTTCTGCGTCAACTTCGTCGCCAAATCAACGTGCAGCGTCAATACAGCGCTGCTGCCCCCGCCGCTGTTTTCTCATCAGCTGAGAAACTCGTGCCACCCGCACCGGAAGGCGCTGCAAAGCCACCAAATGCCAAGCTCGATAGTATTGTCAACAACATCGCCATGCTCAATCTGCTGGAGGTAGCCGAGCTGAGCACACTCCTGAAACAAAAGCTTAATCTGCCCGAGGCAGCATTTGCAGCACAGATCGCTGTTGCGCCACGGGGAGCTGTCGAAGATGAGGAGGAGGCGGCACCCAAAAAGGTGCAAACCTCGTTCAAGGTGAAATTAGTTAAATTCGATGAGAAACAAAAGGTGGCGCTCATCAAGGAGGTGAAAAATCTGCTCGAAGGCATGAATCTGGTGCAGGCCAAAAAATTCGTGGAAAGTGCGCCGACAATTGTCAAAGAGGACATCCCTAAAGAAGAGGCAGAGAAACTGAAGGAGGCGTTATCAAAGGCTGGCGCCATTATTGAAATTGAATAAGCTAAAACTTTTTTCGATATAAATAAATATTTGTTATAATTCAAAATATAGCACAACGATTTGTTGTAAATTTAACGGTAAATGATAAACAAATCGCACGCGTCTCACAACTAAGAACTGCTTATTTCTGGGCAACTTTGTTGCAACTTTCTACAATTTCCGGCCACTTTTACCTTTCGCCTATACGATTCATAGTATTAATTAGTAAAAGCAGCTGGCCTTAATTAGTGCAACAATGTTAATTTAAGTCGTGTGCAGTTCCCATTTTCCCACATTCTAAACGCCCCACAAACCCCCTTCCAAAAGGAGTTACTATGGTGAAGTTGGAAATAGAGCATTGCAAATTGCACCGTTACATCATACTGTGGTAAAGCGCGAGATTCAAATTGTGATTGTTACTCTTGTTGTTGGCGGCTATAAATAAATGCAAATTGAGCGTTAAATTAATGTTTAAACAATGTTCAATATATGAAAAGAAGAGTAAACAGCGCACACTTTCTACGACAAATCGGCGGGACAAATCATGCGATGATTACCAACGCGTGTTTCTAAATTATGTATTTGTATCACTTTCATCGGTCCATTCATTTTGAATTTGTTTACAATAATTTTAAGAATGCTCTTAACAGATAAAGATCAAGTCTGACTAACTGGATGTGCGTGAGTGCTCCAAATATTTGCAGCCAACGAAATAAACTACGCACGATTTACGCACTGCATTAGTCAGCCTTCCCTTTCTCCCCTTTTGGGTGAAATGCTATCGGAGCATAGCAGAAGTAAATGGAGGGGTGGGATCGGCGCATCGGTATCTTTCAATTAGCACCTGCGTCTCTGTGCGACACAGTAAACTCGAGAGGTAGGTTCAAACGCTGCTCAGTCTGAATCGAAACATTGACGCGTCCAAGACGTATTTCGTCTTCTCCCGTAGAATTAGTGCGAGGAAACCGAAAGTGAAGTGAATAAACTATTGAAAACAAGCCATGTCGAAGCTCACACATTCCACGCATATTTTGGGCATTGTGGTCATATTCTTCAGCAGTTACATTCTGGGCATTTATTGTGCGGCACGTGCTACCAGTCAGCTTCTCTCTCCAACAACACACAATGAAAGTTGGACACTCAACGATACACAACTGGATATTCTTAATCATGAGCTGGTAGCGGGAGCGGGGAGTGCTGTGGCTCGCAACAATTCCAGAAATCCTCGCTGTAAGTAAACGGTTGTTTTCCGCTCTTGTTTTTGGCCACTTGCGCGTTGAATGGCAGCTGTTTGTTATTTTTTGTCGCACCATTTCATGATGGATTTATGGATGTGGGTCACATTTCAATTATCACCCATTGGACTCTTTAGTCTCAGGCATGCTCTGTGTCATCGCTTGGCCACATCGGCTATTGGGGGCTGCTCAGCTACCATCGAGCTTATCTCCATTCACTCAGTATCACTATTAATGTCATCCATTATTCTTTTATATATATAATTATATAAGATAATATTTGGAACACCTGACTATATTCCATGGAACTTAAGGATCTATTTTAACTGATTTACTATAACGTTTTTAATAAAGCCAAATTCTCTTTATTATCATATTTAGTTTTACATAAAATCGAAAATCTTCATAGAATAAATTTCGAATTTAAAAGTATAATTAAAAAAGAGAGAGATTTTCAAAAATCATTAACAATTTCTAAAACTAAATAATTTGAAAATCTAAATCGTAATCATTTACAGGGTTTCCCTTTTACACCATTGGTCGATTCTCCAATGATATTTGCCGTGGCAACAACCTGTTGATGGGCACGTGCGCCATCCGAGGGGAGTGTACCGATAACAATGGCGTTGCCGCCGGCAGTTGTTCCACGATTACTAACCAGGCTGTCTGCTGCATCTGTAAGTTGAACTGAATACCCACTGTTAATTTTAGATGTTGATCAGAGCATGTTTTACAGACCAGCGGACTTGTGGTGCAAGCACCAGCTACAATAATACATATTTCTACAACAGCAACTATCCGGCACCTTATTCCGGCGGAGGGCGTTGCACGATAGTTGTTACACCGCCGGATTCAACCATTTGCCAGCTGCGCATCGATTTTCTGGCCCTGTCATTGGCTCCACCGACTGGTGATGGCTTTTGCAACATCGATGCATTAACCATAACCGGTGGCGCCTCCCAGGTGCCTACCATTTGTGGCGAGAACTCTGGCCAACATGTCTACGTGGACTTCAATGGCGTCGCTCCGATCTCCATCACGGTGGTCACCTCGGGCAGCTACACATTCAATCGCCAATGGCAGTTCCAGATACGCATGTTGGGCTGCGCATCGGACAGCTTGGCGCCCGCCGGTTGTCTGCAGTATAACATGGCCCCCAGTGGGAATATTGCCAGCTTCAACTATGTCTCTGCCGCATCCTCTGCGCTCAACTCCATTGGAGTGCCGGGCACCCGACAATTAGCCAGCTTACGCTATGGGATTTGCATACGCAAGGCGACGGGCATGTGCTCCATCACCTATGGCCAGGTTGGCTCCGATGCCTACTCCTTTACGATGACAAACGATGTGGGCGCCGTGGATCCGGCGCTGCTTGCCACAGCAGCGGTGCAGAGTCAGGATTGCACAACGGATTACATTATTATACCGGCACCGGTGCAGTCTGGCATCAACATGCCCAGCGATCGATTTTGTGGATTGGGTCTGGTCACAACAACAACAGCGGCGAAACCATTTGTCGTTTACGCAGTGACGGATGCCAACGAGGAACTGGATATAGCGAATCGTGGCTTTTACATATCCTACTCGCAAAATGCTTGTCCAGTGCTATAAATTAGATTTTAGATAATGATAAATACAATAAAAGACTAATTGATTTAGAAATAAAATATTTTATAATAAGTATTATTTTTAGGTTACTTTTTACAGGCTTTACTGTACATAAATTATCTAACAGATTTGGTTAATTGGCAGTATTACGCTTCCATCTGTGTAAGACTATCAATCTCAGCCTCCAGTTCCTTGATCTGCAAATGACCAACAATTATTAACTGATCAATCGATTTATGGATTATAATCTTACCCGCAGGTTGAAATGCAATTTGGTTTTTTTGTCGGCCATCAGCTGGAAGGCTTCGTTGTCAACGCGGAGTTGATACTTTTGCAGCTCGTTGAGCAACTTCTTCAGCTTCTTCTGGTTCATGTTCGTCATTTCAGCGGGCTTCTCTGCCTTAGCCGTGTACTCCTCGTTCATGGAGATGCCAAAGGAGCACAACGCGCCCGCCCTCGAGAAGAAGTTCGATTTCTTGGAGAATTTGGACTGCTCGTTGAGTAGCTGCAGTTCCACATTTGTGCAGCGTGTCAGCACCGCAATCTGCTTCAGATGACGTCGCAGTATCGTTTCCGCCTCCTCATTCTGGGCAAACAGACACAAGTTGGGATCATGGCGTTTGGTGATCTGATTGCTACTCTTCACTTGCCGTATGATTGTGCAGATGCCGATAATATCGGCCACCTCGGCCTGCAGCTTGGGATCCCGATACTCCGACAGATTTATTTGAATGTCAAGCGGCACATGCTGCAGCAGCTCGGATGCAACAAACGGAGTAAACGGCATCATTGCCTGCAGTCCCCAGCTGAGGCACGTGGCCAGAGTGGCCACGTTAATGAAGGCCTCCTTACTGCGACTTCTTATAGTTGCTTTAGTCGTTTCCTACAAAATATATCAGAAATATTTTATAAATAATTATTAAAATTTAAATGTCATCGAAAAACATTACCAGATAAACATCGCAAAGATTTTGATAGAAGAAAAGTTTTAGGGCCGATGTGGCCATATGGAAATTGTAGTTGGTGGAGCACTCGGAGCATATCGCAAGTGTCTCGGCCAGTCGTCCAATGATCCAGCGATCCCATATGCTGAGTGTAACGCCCTCCATGGTCTCGAACTCATTCAGACTGATGCCGAGAGTTTCGGCAGCGCCCAGCGTGAATCGCATTGCCTGCCAGATCTTGTTGAGGAACAGTTTGTTCGTGTGGCAAGCGGTTACATCGAAGTTGATGAAATGATTCTTGATATTGTGGCTGAGCAGCGTGAAGCGCAATGCATCCGTTCCGCACTCCTGGATGCCATTGGGAAACATTTTAGTTAGACCTTCGGTTGAGGTTTTCAGTTCATCTGGTTTTAGGATGCCCGCGTCACAGGATTCCTGCAGAACTGCCTTAAGGCTGTCCAGGCTGGCGCCTTGCACCACTTGCTGTGGTGCGACAATGTTACCGAGACTTTTGGACATTTTGCGGCCCTGGGCATCGCACACAATGCCATTGAGCAGGATGCGCTGGAAGGGCGCCTCACCGGTCAGCTTCAGGCCCATCATCATCATGCGCGCCACCCAGAAGAAGATGATGTCGTGGCCCGTCTGCATTAGATGCAGTGGGTACTTTTCCTTGTAGGTCTCATTAGGCCAGCCAGCAACAGAAAAGGGAAGCAGTGATGAGGAGAACCATGTGTCCAGCACATCCACATCACGACAGAGTCGCGGATCTTTGGTGTCCAAAATGCGCGACGCCTTCTCGCGCGCACTCTCCTCATTGGGAGCAGCCACCCAGCAGCTTTTGCCATCGGCGTCGAAAGCCTCGTAGGCGGGCACTCGATGACCCCACCATAGCTGCCGCGAGATGCACCAATCCCGCGAATCCTGCAGCCAACGTGCCCATTCCAGCTCAAAATTGGCGGGAAGAATTTGCAGGCGTCCGCTTTTCAGCTCGGAGAGTGCAGCCTCTGCCATTGATTTTGTTTGGAGGAACCACTGTGGCAGCAACATGTACTCGATGATGTCCTTGGAACGCGAACAAAACGGCAGCTGCATTTTGTGTCCGCGCACCTCGCGCAACAGCTCCAGCTCCTCCAGGCGCTCCACGATGGAATCGCGTGCCAGGAACCGAAGCTGGCCCTTAAACTCTGGATACGCATCGAGTATGTGTCCACTTTCGCTGAACACCTGTCGTACTTCCAGATTGTGCCGGCTGGCCAGCTCAAAGTCGAACCTGTCGTGCGCTGGCGTCAACTTAACAGCACCCGTTCCAAATTCCCTGTCCACAGCAATGTCAAAGATCAATGGAATTGTGTCCTCGCGAAAGGGATGCTTTAGCCGCACCTCTTCCCTTTTGCGATACTTCCTGTAGCGTGGATCGGCTGGATGCACAGCAACTGCGACATCACCGAGAATCGTCTCTGGTCGTGTGGTGGACACGACAATTTCCTCGGGCAAGCCATCCGCTTGGGTTTCGCCATCCACAACGAGGTAGGCAAAGTCATAGATGCGACCAAAGAGCACCTTATGCTCGTAGCCCGGCACAGTCACCTCTGTGGGTTCCTTGATCTCCACCGTTTCCACCTCAATGTCCGAGATTGCCGAGTTGAGAGCACAGGACCAGTTGACCAACGACTTGCGTCGCTTAATCAATCCCTCGTCGAATAGCCGCTCAAAGGCCACATTCACCGCATGAGCCTGCTGTTTGTCCATCGTAAAATATTCACGCTCCCAGTTGAGCGTGCATCCTAATTGCTTGAGATCCTGGACAATGCCAGCTCCTTTTTTAGCCTTCCATTTCCACACTTCATCCAAGAACGCTTCACGGCCAATCTCCTGACGCGTCTGACCCTTTGTGGCAGCCAGAGTGCGCTCGACGACTGCCTGGGTGGCAATGCCGGCATGATCGGTGCCCGGCACCCACTCGACATCATAGCCCAGCTGTCGATGCTGCCTCGCAATCACATCCTGAACGGTGGCCATCAGAGCGTGCCCCAAGTGCAGGTTCCCCGTCACATTTGGTGGTGGCAACAGCATGCGGTATGTGCCACGCTTGCAAGTGCTGTTCGACGGAGACGCCGTCTGTTGTTCTTCACGTGCCCAATACGCCAGCTCCACTTGCTTGGGCTGGTAGCCGCTTGCCAAAGATAATTTCGCATCTGAGAGTCAACTTTTTAGCCGGCAAAAAAACATTTTTTGTAAATGAAAAGCGTATTAAAACTCACCTTTATCTGTGCAGTAGAAAAGTGCACTGTTTAAATTTCGCAATTTTGGCTGGCATAGGTGTTTGTGTTTGACTAGATTGCGCGTAACTTTGATAATTTGCATTATTTTTATTCCGGGGGCCTCAGCCGTTGTTGTTATGTCAACTGATATTTTGTTGGCAGTGTGTACACAATTATTTTAATTTCAAAATATCAACACAAACTTGAACAGCTGATTGCTAATGCTGACTGCGATAACTACTACAAATTGCTATCGATAACAGAAACCAGTGCGCGCACAATTCAAACACATAGTTTTATATGTTTCTAATTTTATTGGTATTTTATGCACTTCTTGCCCTTGGCCATTCTATATTTTTGTGCATAGAAGCGTCCAAAGAGAAAAAGAAATGAGAGCATATAAGCAACTCCCGTATAACTCAGCCAGGGCTGGTATTCGCAACGGTTTACAATCGCCTGCGCTCCCCACGCCAAACCGAGCGCAAACTGCAGCATCTGCAGCACAGTTAAGTAACGTTTCCACCAAAGGTACGGCTGCACCCGAGGGCCCAGAGCACTCAGCGAGTAATATCCATACATAATGATGTGCACAAGCGAATTAATTATAGCCGGCACAAACGCTGCAAGCGGAAGCAAATTAGCCAAATTCTTTTAGTAAGCAAAACAACTAAACTTACTGGATCCCGTGGGTACCCATTTAACAACAATCCAGCAAATGACAAACATCGTGCTATGATGATAAACATGCAAAAAACTTAATTGCTTCCACTTTTTTCGCATTATAATAAATAGTGTGTCGACAAATTCCAGCATTTTTGTGATGTAGAACCACCAAAAAGCGCTGGCAATCTAAAAAGAGCAGCAAAGGTTTTGAGGTCTCAGTTATTCAAGGTGGGAAAAATTAAGGAAACTTACACGAATTTCATTTGGATCGTAGTTCAGCTTACACGGCTGACATTGGATGCTATAGTTCAAGGCTCGCGATGCTGTAAACAGTTCCAGGCAAATGTGGGCATTCAGCATAGCCATCAGCAAATTGTAGCAGAACAATGGCAAACGAAACTGAAACGCTTGGCGACTGCAAGCAGAGAGACAATAAAATGATGCCATTTGATATCCAAACCCACAGCTACTTGTGTTTCACACACCCACCTGGCCATCCATTTGGGCGCGAAATGCACCAACAGCAGGTACAAGGCCAGCACACTGGCAGCCTTCCATGGCGATGATACCATGGGCCAAGATTGTGTCCGCTCATCGGCCAGCTCGGCAAATGGATAACTGTCCAGAGAAGACATGACCTGTCGTCGTCTATTTTAAGACTGCCAATTGGAATTTACTAAACGCTGGCTTTTTATTATATTTACCCAAAACTATTGATGCGTTTAAATGCCGACAGTTCGTTTTTAGATTTGAGATGTCTTTAATTAAAAACCTGAAAATTCAAATGGGAGAAGCTTTTTGTTTGACCCCTCGAGCGAGTCAAGCGAAAACAATTTAAGGGTCACAGATTCTACATATGCAAACTTATTTTAGTTACATATTTGTTTATAATTTGTTTTATTTTTTTTCTTAAATTATTTTACATTTCAGTTTTACATTGCATTGACCTCAAGTTGAAGGTTGAGTTGACCTTTCCATTCGGCGATTGCACGTTCAATACATTTCAGATATATATTTTCATTGTATTTTCCCCCCAAGCCACATTAAAAAGTGCAGTGAGCGGAACAGATGAATAACAGGTGAAAAAGCACATACGTGAGTGGAAAATGAAAAGCCAAAATGTTAAATAAACATTTGTCTAAGCAGCACAGCACAGCAGAGCACAGCACATTAGTACTTGCACTGCCAAAATGCGCTACACAAATCGGGCATTTCAATTTCGTAAATGTTTTCAACAACTTTTGCTTGACAACACTCTTTGTGTGCCTTCGGATTGTCTCTTGCTGCCAGACAATGGGCTGATTGTTTTTTTGGCACTGGTTGAGCATTCGATGTGTGTGTTTACCTAAGCAGTAGACAATGGTGCCATCGAAACAACAAAAACAGTGCCAAAAAAACATTGCTAAATCCAGAATCCTGTATGCCCAGCAGCCAGCCAGCTGTTGTATTTTTTGCAGGTCCTTTGGCCTTTTATTCCAGTTGTGACTTTGGCTCCATTTTCTATTATTGTTTTCTTTATTTGTATTACTGTACGTGTCTGCACCTTGGGGCACTTTGTGTTGCCTTTCCTTATGCTGCAACGGGAGTAAGCTGTCTATACTTGGTCGTCCTCTCGAGCAGCTGCGTCCAAAAGCTGTTACTCAAAGGGTTAGCACAAGAATATTAGATATATTCCTACTTATATTTTATTTCTAGTACCAATAAAACGCGATGCAGCAGACAACAAAAAAGCAGCAACATTTTCCCCTCTTTGCTGAAAGAAAAATGTGGCCGAGCAGCAAAAGTCAATTTTCATTAAAATGACGACACTTTTCTCGGTTGCCACAAACTGGCAAAATGACAAATTCTGCATATCTGTGTGTACGCATACTGTTGCCGCTCACTGTGTTGCGGTTAACCGCTTGGCTCTGCTTAACACCCACCGGTAAGAGGCAGCTGCCCCCAGCAATGTTGCTGCTTAGGAATGCGTGTAATTATGTTTCTCTGAATTCAGGGCTGCAGTAAAAAGCTAAAAGAACAGTTCCTAAAATATACCTAACAGTTACTCAGCTGACCAGATTAAACTTTTTTTTAGTTTTTTACGTTTTAAAGGCAGTATTTAAGTTTTTGTATCCCTGCACAAATTCATTCATTTCTTTGGGCCATTTTGCAGCAACATTTTTTGATAGATTTACCCGTCGTTCTCATTCTGATGTCATTTTGCACTCATCATTTTGCTCACACCTCCATTTCCAGTGGGTGTGGGGTTCGTTCTGCAACGTTAGTTCTGCCATTGCCACTGACCGTTGCTGTGGTTATGTGGGTATCATCCGGGGGCCAGGACACGGGCCAGTCAGTTTGAGTTTATCGCGCCGACATTGTCGCCCCACGTGTCCTCCACGTGAGTTATTAAATAGATTACTGTTTTGTGTTCAGGGGCTTTGCATATGTAGGATGTGTCACCGAACATGTCCTCCAATTCACAATCACAAGCAGAAAGAGAGCTACTCATTCACACATACACAACACACACACACGTACAGTCAGATATGGCAACATGCATGAGCGGCTTATGAAATTGAGTTTCAGTTTTGTCCACTGTGCCGCTGGCAGCTTCTATTTATATATATGTTCACAGACTATGACAGAAATCATCATATTAAAATAAAAATATTATTTAATATATAAATAAGCAAATGATGCTAATGAAATTTCTATATTTCCATATGTACATAAGTAGAAAAACATATTTAAATTAATTCACAAAAATTGCTTCGTTTCTTCTTCAATTCATGATTGAAATTTTTATTTATGGCACATTTGAATGATTTGCTGGTGAATAATTTAATTTTGTTCCTTTTCTGTTTGCACACAAAAAATCTCTCCATCATTTCTCAATAACTAAAGGAAATAGTTCAACTTGGCTTTGTGGGTCAGCAATGGCTGTCACTGAAATGGTCAAAAAGCAAGTTGTTCAATACATTTTTATCATTTGTCGTTTTTCACATATTTTTTTTTCTAATGACTGCATTATTTTTGGTTTGTTTGCTGCGCTTTCTTGGACGGCAGGCAGGTCAGTGGCTTTGCTGGCGATGATGGTCATTGGTCATCCAATTTGTACATTGCACTTTGCCATCATCATTTCCAGCAGTTTCCTGTTCGTGTCCTGCACATATCCTTTGGAAAAAAAGTGACAAAGTGCTCGTCGCTGTATTAAGAAAGCATTTTGAAAACTGTCTTAAAGGATTTATTATTACTTACTATTGGTAGCTCTATCAATGTTATATTTGTTGCTGCTGCTGCTGTTGCACGATGCACACATAAATTGCATAAGTTGCTTTTGTTGTTGTTGTTCTTATTGGTTTTGTGTTTCCAATCTACTTGTTTGAGTCATTTTTTTTTTCTTCTCGTAATTTCGTTTGGTGCAACAGTGCGTGGCAAAGTGTGCAACATATTTTATTTGTGGGTTTTCTGTTCTGTTGAGTTGTCTCCTCGAGTAGATCGTCCTGTTTATCCTTCTATGTAAGTTGCCACACACACAGCCCATCTGGTATTCCATTTACGCAGCTTTGGCTGCCTTTGGCGTTGTCACAACACTTTGATACGCGTTATTTACAACACATTTGTCTTAGCTTCGGTTCATTGAGGATGTTGGATGTGGATGCATTCAGACAAACTAACCCGGCACCAGGTGCTCCGTATTGCGCATCCTTATTGCAGTTTGCCACGAGTTACAGACTCATTTGAGGCATTGCTTCATTTATTTGCTTGCAAAAATAAATGCATTCAAGTCTATTAACCGTTCACAGCTGATAAATTTTACAAATTGACATATATAAATACTGACATTTCAGCAGATTTCAAATATATATATATTTCTTTTTCGATATATACCATTGTCTGCATACAACAGATAAGTAGAAAACTTTTTATTAAATATATTTCAGTTTATTAGCTTTGCCAAATTTCGACTTACTTTAATATCTGAATTACATTTATCCTCTCACCCATCTAACTATTTTGGTGATTAGTTTAATCAATTGCCAATTTGTCAGAACAAAGTGTAATCTTGGGTTAATCTTGGAAAATCCGCAAATTAAGGCTTCAAACTGCTCAACAGGACCCGCTTGGTAATCAAATTAAATTTATGTAATGAATTAAAT
Organism: Drosophila dives; assembly: GCA_035042365.1. Classification (NCBI taxonomy): domain Eukaryota; kingdom Metazoa; phylum Arthropoda; class Insecta; order Diptera; family Drosophilidae; genus Drosophila; species Drosophila dives. Next base: position 6,676,031 of record JAWNLJ010000326.1, on the reverse strand, counting down.
TAAGTAAAGAAAATGTGTAAAACATACATACAGCAACAACAACAACAACAACAGCAGAATATTAATTGCGTTTTAATGTCTTCATTTTGTCGAATATTTTGCAAAACATAAAAGCCATTAAACTGATTAGACAATCTGCCATTGACACCTAAGGGCACAAATAAGCCAAGTTGCAGGCGGAGAGATGCTCAGAAAACAAAATCAAAACAAAATACAAGAAAGAGCCACTTACTACTTGTGTGCACACTCTGTGTGTGTGTGTGCAAGTGTGTGTGTGTGTATATGTTTTTGCTATATCGAATATCTGGCACATTGGCAGTTTGGAGAGACTTGCTTTGAAGCGAGCAAAAAGTAAATCGAACAATTGGCAGTTACACAAAATAAGTTGCACGTTGCCTGTGGGGCAAAATAGCCGACACAGCATATAAAACTAATACTCCTAGTTGGCAGTTGACCACCAGGAAGCCACCAGCAAGCCACCACACAAACCACATAGCAGAACTAAGAGCAAACCGATGCACAATAAACCAAGTGGCATGCCACTTCTCTCTCTGTGGCACTCGACTCGGCTACTTCGACTTTTACCATAAAAATGAACGTAAAATGCTGAAACGAAAATCAGTGTTTAATTAAGTTATAAACATTTTTGGCCCATTTGTGCTGTCGACGGATTCTCTCGTCTCTTGTCTCTTGTCTTGACCCAAATTGGCAGAAATCCATTTTAATTGCTTGTATTTATCGCATATTATTGGTAATAAACGAATCTTGATTGTGGCCATAATAATGATTGACTGTAAAGCTTAATGAAACGAAAGTCTATTTGTAGTAATGGTTTTTAATAAATATAAAATTGCTTAAGCTGCATTGTCAATACTTGTTAAGACTTCAGACATTAACTTTTAAGTCAGAAATATTAAAGTAAATAAAAATAAACTTAAAACTCTTAGTCACATTTTATTATTTGTTATAGTTCTGTTGAATGTTTTTTAAGATAAAGTTTAAACTTCATTTAAGAATGCACTTCACAATCTGTGAGTCATAAACAAATGCGGTTATCGATTTACAAAAATGCAACTTTGGAAAAATACTGTTGCCTTTTCGTGTTTTGTTGCCAATTGTATTTTATTTGTTTAGTTCTTTGTTTCTTTGTTTTGTGTATTAAGAAATTGTGCACGAGCGCGTGCCACATATTTTACAACTTCTTCATCCGTTTCCTTATGTGTGCTATGTGCATGCTTAAGCTGATTTTTGCCAAGAGGCAAAGACACACACACACACACTCACACACACACACACACACACACTGAGCTTGTGCCCACAAGTTTCAAAGTCAGTGTCTGCTGCAGCATCTTTGCAACTTTTGCGGCATCGTCGTCTTTGCTTGTTACTCTAAAAAAATATATCTGGGCAAATTCCGGATGCAAGCAACTATTGTAATCCCAATGCGTCACTATGCGTGTGTATCTGTGTCTGTGCATCTATGTGTGTGTGTTAGTTTATGATCCAGTCTATTGTTTTGTGGCTGCAAAATCCGATTCCCGCGTGTACATGAAAAATGCTTTTGCCTGGCGGCGCTGCGTTTGCACAATTTGCAGCAAAATTTTAAATGCTCTCCAAATGCACTGCTGAAACTGCTAAAGAGGAGCATTGACCAGGCAACCAATCGCTCGTAAATCTCGGCGCCTTATCGAAGGAACACATTACAAAGAGAATTATGCCAGACCGTTAATATGTTCTCCTAATATGCTCGTTCGTCTCTCGATTTGGCCACGTTTCAACTGACCAAAATAGATAACTTTAACTCTGATTGTTACACAAGTCACCGAAATTTGGTTAATTGGAATGCAAGAAATAACTGGGATTAATTCATTTGCCTGTCGCAGTGCAAATTGTGTAATTACACGCAAAATGCAAATCACATTCAAAATCAAATTTGAATTAGGCTGCTGGCAATCAAAGATAATTAAGTTGGTTGATGATGATGATGATTATGTTAAGGTGTTTGGGTTGAGTGACTGTCGTGAGGTGTGTGCAACTAATTGTTTAACTCTTTGAGAATTAATTCGATGCTAATTATTGACTAACATGAACACAATAGCTGCAATTAATGCTGTGCAACAGCGACAACAATAAATAAATTACAAAAAATAAAGTCGGCAATTAAAATTACATGCATTTTCGAGCTTTACAATTTTCTATTTTATTTTTTTTTGTTTGCATTTAATTAAATGGCCAACAGGTATTGAACTGTTTTGGCATTTTGGCCGTTTTGCATGTTGATACACAAATAACTAAATGTATTTTAAATTTGCAAAACTGAATTGACTTCAATTTGCGAGAAATGCAATTTGCATGCCTCTAAGCCAAGTGGGGCATTGTTCTTAATTGAGTGCATTGAATTGTACGAATTTCTAAACACTTAACATACCAAACATAATTGCATTTTTGATGCAACGAGAATTGCAACATTGTTTCAATATGCATTTCACAGTAATTGTTTTGCTGCAAATTTATAATGAGCACATAAAATGACTCGTAACAAAAGCAGCTTAAGAAACCACAAATAGCAAAACTCAACACAGTGGAAAATGGCGATGGCAACAATGTAATTTGAATTGAAAAAAAAATACACTGAACGAAAGCTGTTGTTATCGAAAGGCAACGCAATGATTTTTCTTTTGTGTGTGTGTTTGCCAAGAATTCATTGCATACTTTTGAGCGCCTTTTGGCCGGCAAATGGCATTTGCAATGAGAAGAAAATTGCGCCATAAACTTTGTTTTCTTATTTGATTTCTCTTATTTTTTTTTTTTGGGTTCTCACGTCGCGCACTTATCAAATTACAGGGAAAGGACTTTTTGTGACTTTTGCATTTGAATCGGAGCTGTTAAAATTGGTTTTCTAAAGGGTATTTTAATCTCGCTTTATGCTGCACAAATATCTATAGAGAATATTTTTTATATATTCTTCAAATTTCATTGGGATAGCAAAAAAAAATATGAACTACAGAATTAGCTAAAAGATATGTATATTCATATTAAATTGGGTATCTGCAAGTCAAACTCGATTTTGTTGCCATATTGCTGCTTATTTTGGTTGGATAATGTTGTCAACGGCGCAGTTGGAAAAGTTTTCTTCTACCTTTGCGCGGCATCAACTCTATGCGAAAAGCACAATAAAAAACAACAAGTTATTACCATTGCTTTTAGTAGTTTTTATAACTTTTACGACTTTTTAATAAAGTTGCAATGCATTTGCTTGTTGCCGCAAGGTTGACTGCTGTTCGTTGCACGTTTCCAACTCAAGACAAAGTTTCATGGCTCGAGGACAGAGTGGATGGTTGGATGGATGGATGGTTGGATGGTTGGATGGGTGCAGTTAGCGAATGTTGCTTGTAATTTAAGCGGGAACACAGTCCACAGCCACAAAGAGAATTATGCAATGTCACATGTACATCTGGCTAGTACGAAACATATGTTGTCGGTGTATTTAAGGCTTAAAGACCAGCTTGTTGACGGCCTAAGCATAAACCACAAAAGATAAACAGCAAACAATAGTTGTGGCAGCAACGAACCAGAACCCAATGATTACAATTTCCAGTGGCAAGAATGCTAATTTGTTAGCTACACACACAAACACACTCACACACACATATATACAGCTGCTTGTGATTACTCGAATGTTGGCCAAAAGTTTGGCTTGCAATCGCAACTATTATAACAATAACAACTACCAAATGCACAGACTCAGTTGCCAAATGCATTTCCCATCACTTTTGTTTGCCTATTTACGTCCTACAACCCGCTCTCCCCTCTGCCACAACCACTTCCTCTGCTGTCCGCTGTCGTAACTTTTGCCCACTTTATTTGTTACATATTACAATTTAGCCACAAAATGTCAAACCGAAACCAAAAGTTATGTGTAAATTATATGAATGCCTTTACTTATGTGTCTGTGTGTGTGTGGGTGTGTCTGTGTGTGTGTGTCTGTTGTGTTATGCGTGTGTTCCGAGAGCGAACAACTAAATGCATTTGACGGGCTTGAAAGTCAAGCGTTCTGCGCATAAACTTTGATTTTTATTGCAGTTTTGCAGCACTTGGGGATTTTGCATTCTGCAATTTACTTTCATGGAAGCTAAATTAAAACATGGCAGAGAAACTCCCTTTGACAAGCTGCTCTTTACTATTTGTGTTACTCCTTAAAGAATATGGCCAACATCGCAGACAAGTCTTCATCTCAAATGCCAACGCTTAGGAAACAAAGTCGACTTTCATGAATCATTTATTCTTATGAGTTTCTGGGGGGAAAAAAAACACTGAATTTTTATTTCCCTTTTTCGTCAAATTGGCTTTGTTTATGCAAAGTAAAACGGTTTGATTTTTAAATCAAAGCACAGTTTTCTGAAACCTTTCTTCAAAGTTTGCACGCACAAAAGTTATGCTTAAAGTAATAATTGTGCTTGCGGTTTCGCGCACAACCAGACACACACACACAGACACATATACAGATACACTTTTAGACACATATCTGCTATATGCTATAGTTTTAACAGGGCACTTAAAAGACGCGCAGAAGGATCAACGCATTGGCAGCTGTTGCGGCTTGAGGCAAGGGGCGTGTCGCCGAAGACCGCAGCTTGCCACACATAGAGCAGCAGCAGCAGCAGCAGCATTCGCTATAATAAGACAACTCTTTTGCCACATCCCCCCCGCTTCATCTCTTCGTCTTGTTAACTTTTGCTCATTTGTGCATAAGCGACCTAAATGCATAGCTCCACGCCACAGACAGAGGCAGAGGTTGCAGGTGCAAGCAAAGTTTCAACACGGTTATAAGTCAACTTAACAAGTGGCAGTAAACGCGTCTCATTTTACGCCCGGACAGCTTTAGAAACGGAGCCACAGCATCTCTTCAAATTGAACAGAATATGGCAACGAGATTAAGTAAATTATATATTTCACTTGCAGACAACAACAGAAAACTTAAGTAATTGGAAAACTTTGACATGGACAAGAATGCCTTAATTAAAGTAAACATTTAATGAGAAAGCGTGTTTTAAATGGTCATTTAAAAAACATTTCGGATCATACTAATAATAAATACATTTAAGTGCAACGCGCTGTTGCAACAAGCTTAATTTGTTAACTGCCAGCGATTATTGCTGCCAACTCTTTGATGTTCTTGAAAATGAGACAAAAATTAATTAATTTTAAAATTCTACTGTATTCCGAAAAAGCAATTCTGCTTAACACTTTTAATAAAAACTATGTTTCAAGCAGAGCAGGCGCTGAGAATTTTTTCCTGCAAATAGATGACGATGGGATTTGGCTGAGAATAAAAAATATTTGATATGCAGCCAGAAAAAAATATATTTAAATTATATACAAGCTATGTATAATCTAATAATAATAAAAAAATTAATCAGTATAATATTAAAATAAAATTTTATTTGTAAATAATAAAGAGAAATTGAGTCTAAACTGTTTCTGAGAACACAATTTGCTTAATTTACTGTAGCGTGTATCATTACCCGTATTTAAGTGGATTCCCATTTTACACATTCACATGTCCGTGGTAAATATATATATATATATATATATATATATATATATATGTACATGTGTGTGGGCGTGGCATGTCAAAGTGCTGATATGCGCTTAAAGTGCAACCCAATCTGTTTCGGCGCGCATCAATGTAATGTAAATTCATTAAAAAACCATCGACAGTCAAAATGTGAATTGCTCGTCGGCAGCAACATTTATATTGTTAGCACAAAATTGGCAACGGCTTAAAATTGTCACCACATTTTAGGTTGGCAAATTTGGCTGCATTTTGCATTTTGCATTAGTTAAATACATGCAAATTTGCCAAACCGTCAGGCTGTCAATGCTCAAATGATTGTCAGCATGAAATTTTGTAACGAGACTCAATCGAAATGCCTGAAAATCGAATATGCATCGAAATCGAGTGTAATTTGGGTAATTAGTCAATGCAATTGATGTCCTCGCACATTGCGTGTCGGAAATACCTGTGGTCATTTCCGGTGCAGGACAACAAAGTCAAACGATCTCAATTTAGATGTAAGTGTGATGCTAGATATATATATATATATATATATATATATATATATATATACATTACACAGTTGTGTATATATATAATGCTTACTGGCTAAATACTTAAATACTTAAATATGCCAACTCGTATTTTATTTACTTCTCACACATTTTATTTAGCAGAAAATACATTTACATCGATTTTCAATTAATTTCAAGCTCCAAGCTAGCAGCTCGTTTTTTTGCTCAAATTATATTGAAATAGAAAACTTCAATTATTGGCTTCTGTTGCGATTCTCGAAAGTGATTCGTGGGCGCCATTTAAACTCACTTTCTATGCCAATTGTGGCCTCGATTCTGGCCAAGTGCAAAGACAGTTCCTGCTGCTGCTGCTACTTCTGCTATGTGTCGCTGCCTCAATCAATTTCAATTTATCAATTTTTACAATCAACTGATTTTTATCAATTTTATGGCGCATTTTAAGACCGCACACATAGACACATTCGGGCAGTGGGCCATTTGGGCCGCGTTGAATAGGACATGCTAAGGAAATTCGAGAGACATCTTCACGTGAAGGAGGAATAGAGACGGAAGTCACATGTCAATAAAATGGAACAAATGCCATTGGTACTTGGTTACATTTCTGCTCTTTTTACTTATTCCATTTGCTCACTCCCCTTCCCGCCCCTCCTCTCCCCACTCTGCTGCTCGTATGCAAATAAGCATTTTACAGACATTCTTTTATTATTATTGCTATGCGTGTTCGTGTTAGTTGTTGCGGTTTCCCTTATGTAACCTATTTTTACTTGACTTTGCCATTTGTTTGGGACACACTCAATCTTGGCCAACTGGCAACTGGCAAATGTGGAGCTTTTTGTGGAACTTTTCTTATTATTCATAGCCAAAAAGCGCTTAATAACCTGGCAACGCTTTAATATCACATTTACTTATTTAACAAACTTTTGTTTTCATTCATTTTTTCTGGCTGAATGACCATTTGTCCCCGGTCAGCTTTTCAAATTGAATAAAAAGTTATCATAATTTAATCCAATATACAACTTTCTGTGTTCCGTAAACCGATTTCAAGTTGATAAATTACATTAAATTTAAATAAAAATAAATTCAATGGCTTTTTGAAATGTGATTTGCTTAGTGAAAATGATATTAATTATGTTTTATAAATATATATTTCGTTTCCAATATTATGTTTATGCATGGAAAAATATAGCAATCATTTCTTCATTTTAATGAAATAAACATGAAATATAAACTGAAAACATGCATCTTTCCCATTTTCCATTTCCCATTTGCCATTTCAACAGCAGCAATTAACGCATAATTTGTAGCCATGGCATCGTCACTTGGCTCGATAGCCTCATTTGCTGGCTATGCCAAAGAAATGGCTAAAAACTAAAAGTGAGCAATGAAGAGACAGATAAGGAGTGTGGGGGGGGAGGTAGACTTGGTAGCAGGTAGTAGAAGCTTCGCACTAATTAAAGTCAACACTTGGTTACGATGACCTCATTATACACAAATCTGCAGGCTGCGTGACTTGAGGGGTGCGACAGGGGGATGAGCGGTGCAGGGTGGCAAGCAGCACCAGGTGATTTTCTTCAGTTTTGTGGCGCTATTTGGACTCACCATGTCTTTGTACACCCGATACTTTTTCAAGTTCATTAGGGTAATGAAGCAGCTACAGCCCCCGTCGACCTGAGACCCCTGCCTCAAATAACACCAACAGAAGTAAGCATGAAATATATGCAACGAGCTGAGGCAAATACCAGATACCAGGACTAGTTGTGGAAAAATAGCGGAAAAATAAAGTTGAGTGTACTTTACTTTATGAACGCCCATAACTAGGCCCCTCGTTGCTGCTACTGTTTCTGCTGTTTTTGTTATTTTTGTTATTTTACTTCTGCTTTTTGCATAATGAATGGACATAAACACGGCACAAAGTTTTTTCACAGTTTTCTGTATAGAGCAGCACATGGCCTTCACCAGGGAGACTCAAAAAAACAGTGTCTGGAGGCGTTTCTCATTAAAGTTTTGGCTAACAGCTGTTTTCTTTTTTATTCTATTGGCCTTCTGCTCAATTGTCATTTAGTTTAATGAATATTCCAACATTTTCAGCCCATTTACTTAATTAATAATAAACTTGGTCTTCTTGGCAATATTTGTATTGGGTGAATTCTATATTCAGACTTTTGTAAATGTTACATTATTTATTGATTTTTTTTATTACTAATATATATATTAATTTTTTTCATGTCATGTAGTACAAAATCTGGCAACGTTTAAATCCCCACCTTCTATGAATATTCCATATTTTAAACACAATTACTTAATTAATTCTAAACTTGGTCTGCTTAACGATATTTGTATTTAGGAAATTCTATATATTTTTGTAAAAATTAGACTATTATTTTTTAATTTTTTTTATTTCTTTATTTGTAAAAATTTTTTTCATTTAAATTATTCAGTACAAAATCTGGCAACGCTTTGCGGTTAAACTTTACCTGCATGACGATATTTGTATTTGGATAATTCTATATGCAAACTTTTGTAATTGTTAGATTATTTATTGATTTTTTCCTTCATATATTTGTAAATTTTTTTCCATTTCAATTGTTCAGTAAAAAATCTGACAACATTTAAATCTTTACCTTTCATGAACACCCAAAAATAATATGAAAATAATTCTATATGCAAACTTTGCTAATTGTTAGTTTTTTATTAAATTTTTTATTAATATATTTTTTTAATTTTTTTCATTTTATTTAGTACAAAATCTGGCAACGTTTTGCGGCTTTTAAATTGAAACGTATTTAAATACTTTGGGAATTTAACTAATGTTAAAAATCCATCATGCAAACTAAGCTGGAAAATTGCATTTCCCACTTGTTGTTGGCCGCCCGTTGAGCGATTGATGGCTGCAAATAATATTTGCAAATTTTGCATTGCTTTAAATGTGCATATTTATGAGGCAGCAGGCAAAACCAAAAATGCTCTGACAGCCAAAATGTCAGACTGACAGCACATAAAGTATGGCAAAAATAATTTTATATTTCAAATTCAACGAATGCGCAAAAATACAGGAATACAACAGGAAGCAGCAAGGACTAAAATTGTTGTTGTTGTTGTTGTTTTTGTTGTTGTTGCGATTTTCTGCGTCATTGCATCAAATTTTCTACAGATTTGTAATTTAAGCCGGTTGTGCATTAAACGAAATTTATGAAAAATTTGATTGTTTTTAGTTGAAAAACTAACTAGAAGAAATGTTTGCATTGCATAAAATGAAGTTTTTAGCCTTGATTTGTGCTGGGGCCCGTTAGCCATTTAGTCCGAAGAAATTAAATATAAATAAGAAAAAGCAGCAACACGCTTGACCCGTCTGGCACCTTGAAAGGAAAAAACATTCTAAGCCCAATTCACATTCGGCAGCTGCTTGAGCAAAGTGGCTGCTAGCGAGCATTAAATATAAATTAGGCCAAGACAGGAGAAAGGTCAAAGACAAAGGCAACTAAAAGCCAACAAGAACAACAACAACAACAACAGCAACTTAACCTTAGAAAGTATTATAAGAAAACATGGCATGCAAATGGCCTTTGTAATTGCCGTGTTCTTGACAGCCAAAAGGATAATAATATTGATTGCGGAATAGGTGTAGGTGAGCTCTGTTTACGGCTCTGTTTGTTTGCCGGACAAGTTGCCAGGACAACGGCATTGGAAACGTGTCCTTTGTCTTTACTTTACTTCACTTTACATACTCTGTTCGTTTTTGTGTGTCCTTGTCTAATGGCATTTTAATTGAAGCAGAAAATTCAATGAATAAACAAGCAGATAGTTTTCCAAAGAGCAAAGAGTTTTCCGCCCCAGCCAAAAGTTTGACCATCCCGAAAAGGAAATTTTCTAATTGATTTCAACTTTGGCGTCATTATGAATATGGAATATATATATATGTAAAAGTTTGTCTGGCCTGACTCAATAAGTACTTAACTAAGTTTATTTAAATTAAATTGTTATGGAAAATGAGTCATTCAATATTTAATTTAAATGCTTAACTAAACTATGACAAAAACAACAATTCTTAAAGATAGTTAAGTTTACGAATATGCTGTAAATACCCCAGATAAAGATTACACAATATTATTCAGACATTTGCCATATCGTCTTAAATATTTGTGTTGGCTTTGCATTATAATTAGTCAGTCCAGATGACTGAAACTAGTCCGCTTATCACCGGAAACACGCACGACGAACTGCGTCCATTGGTTTTGTAGTTGCACATTTAGTTGGAGCCAGATGTGGTTGAGGTTGTAAACTTGCTGTTTGTGGCTAACAAAACACACATACGCATTGGTTTATTGCATCGTTGGCCAACCGCAAGGACACCTCATTACTTTAAGGACGAAATGCAATTTGAGTTTAATTGCATATATCGCAGTTGGATAACTGTTGATGAAGCTTGGCTAACAACCAGCTGGTGGTATTATAAATTTAAGCTTGTCTGCCTGTCAATAGCCAAGGCCAACCAAGGCAACTTGGCCACGTTTAACAGTTCAATTATTGTGGCATTTATAATTAAAGTTGCGGGTGACATTTTTACTACTACTTTGGATTTGTGGGCCAACTTGGCAGACAAATAACCTGAGTTCCAGCTGCGTGACTGCTGTCCCTTGCGAGCCAAGTGGTGGGTGTGGCTGTCTGTGTATATGTGTGTGTGTGTGTGCAGTTGGCTGGGCCTACCTAAATTTGCCCTCCCATCGTAGTTTAGTGGTCAGCGAAATGATGGCTGCTTTGTGCCGGGCCGCTTTTAATTTAAAATGTACGTGACTTGTTTTAATTAGGCAAAGCAAAACAAAAACAAAAAAAAACAACAACAAATTTATGGATATTTTTTTGTTGTAATTTACGCTTTGGTCTAGGATGCCATATAAATGTTGCATGCCTCACAGTTTGCCCATGTTTTATTTTTTTATTTGCTACTTCATGAACAAGTTTCGTTCACTTTAATGTCTGTCAAATAAATAGGCTTACTGCAAAAATTATGTAAATGGCGCTCCTTAAAAAAGAATTTTTTTATAATTATAATTTTAATAGTAAAAAAAAAACTACACTGCTTAAAAATTATTACTTAATTACTAAAAAAAAACTCATAGAAATATTGCTTCATTTATAGCCTATAAAATGATATATAAAACTTTAATTTGATACATTTTTTCTTCAACAATTATTTCATTTACTGTTTAAGAATTATGTTAATTTTATCAGCAAGTAAATTAAATAAAAATGAAAAAACTCATAGAAATATTTCTTTATGTTCAGCCTTTAAATTTATACAGAAAACTTTGATTTAATGCATTAATTCTATAACAATTCTTTCATTAACTGTTTAAGAATTATGTTATTTATTAATTAGCAAGTATAATAAATAAAGATAAAAAATTTCATATAAATGTTTTTTTTTGTTGCGCCTATGATTTGGAACATTTTCCATTTTACGATGCCCTCATTTACTGTTTAAAAATTATGTTATTCATTTACCAGCAAACGGCTTAAATCAAGATCACAAAACACTTGAAAGTTTTTCGTTCTGTAAGGCTTAAACCTTACATAATCTATAAGATTTGAAAATATATCCACTCAGCTTAATTTCCGCTTATAAATGAGTGCATAAACGGGTACTTAAGAAAATCATAAAAACAAAAACAAAAACAACACATGCAATTGGCCAAGACGAGTAGCTTTTTTGTGAGACCAAAAATCGACTTATTATATTCAGAAATTTTCAAGTGCTTTTGCACAAGTTTATCCATAAAACGGCCAAAACAACCGCAGCCACAACAACAACAAGAAGTGGGTCAGTTGCAAAGAGTTTGTACTTGTCCAGCTGTCGATAAAAAGACGAAGAAACTTGTTAAATAAGACTTCTAAATTCATTTGCCTGAAACGCAACTTAACACGAGGCAACAACCCACCAAAGCGCATAAAAAACTTGTGCCAAAAAAAAAACAACGAACAAGGAACAACTTCATCAAACGACTGCGGCTGCTAGTTGTTGTTGTTGTTGTTGTTGTTGTTGTTGTTGTTATTTGTTGTTTTTGTTGTAGTTGTAGTTCTTGTTGATATTCTTGAGGTTCTTGTTGTTGTTGTTGTAGCTGGCCAGAATGTTTTTCAGCATAGCATGAAAATAATACAACTACAGCTCAAAACTTGCACAAGCTGCAGAAGTAGCTTAAATAAACAGCACAGCTGTCAGCAACACCCCCCCCCCCCCCCACCCCATACCCCTTTTTGCAACACTTTCCCCCCTCTATTATATATTTTTGGTAGTTATTTCGAGGTTCATTCTTCTATGTGCGAGTACTTTCATTAAATTGTATATATGCATTGTAAATGCTGCCTGAGCCTTGTGCTTTGCATATATTTCAACTGTTTATAACGCCCAAAACAGAACAACACAGCCACCCACCCACCACCCACCACCCACTTGGCGCCTCAAGAAACTGTTGTTTGTCTAGCAGCACATTGTGATAAGAAAGTTTTTGAAATACAAAGACCAGTTTTGTGCTGTCATCTTATGTTTTCCGTCATTTTCTATACGCTGAAAGGCATTAAATGGTTTTTGGTAGTAGTTGTTTATTTGGGTAACTGAAAAGTCTGATTTTTATACCAGTTTTTCAATATTTTCTAGTATAAATTTACAGAGCATTTGTTAGTCAAATTATTTATGTGCTCTCTCTCTCTCTCTCTCGAGTTCAATACATTTTATGTTAATATTAATTAATTTAAAATAAAGTTTGAGCAGAAAGTTGATTTGAATATTGCGAAAGATTGTAAAAGTCGCCATACAAAATATTTTGCAGTTTCTTGTTTTTCTGCTGCTTTTTGTATTTTGATTGCCCATTGGGGCTGTCATTTGCTTCATTGTCAATTGTGTTCATTTCTTTGTTTTAGCCAGTCTGTCAGTGCCAGTGGACTGAACTGGCTTTTATGACTTTTACCCGCAACACTTTTATTGCCCCAGACGCGAACTTGTCGTAACCTCGTCCCTCGTCCCTTGTCCCTCGTCCCCTGCCCAATATGAAATGAAAGGACTAGAAATATTCTGGCAAGTAACAATGGCCGTCGACGGTTTTTACAACTTAATTTGCAGTTGGTGTCGAGAAATTGTAGAATGCTTTTTTAGGTGTGGCTTGTTTGACTACAAAAAAATTGTTATTGTTGCTTTTAAGTTACTTAATTGCGATGTGTATTAAAGTGGACAGTCGCAGTGCATTGAATTCATTTGTGCATATTACAACGATTATTTTTAAATAACTAACGCGAGTTCGCAGACCAATTAAAAGGCATTAGTAAAAGTGGGTATAAAAACACACACAAACTAACAATAATATAAAAGACATTTCCCAACGCTGTCTGTGTGTGTGTGTCCGTTAGCAACGTTGGCTAACTACAAGCTTTTAATTAGCCTGAAATGAGTTTTATTCACGGACAGCTGCACCTATCTTTTTTTTGGACAATTAATTAGTAATGGTCAAAAGGGACAAAACACACACACAAGCTAAAAGTGAGCTACACTTTGATATAATATACACGAATAAAAATAAAGAAATATATAAAAAAAATAATGTATTCAAAATGAGACTAAATTTATTGTTGTTTATGGACTGCCAATATTTATACATACCTTTTTTCTGAGTGTACCAAATTTATGCGTTCCCTTAGCATCTTGGTAACTAAGGGAATAATCGAGAGATATCACAAATCAAAGGCATTTTTATATGGGCCATCAAGAAGTTAACAGCTAATTAGAAAGAGATCAATTAAGCCAGTTCAAGTTGCCAAATTGTAAGCAAAAATTGTTGTTCAGTTTTTGACCAAGCGGCGTATACTTAATATGTTAACTGAGAAATCAAATTAAATGCAACGCTTTGAACTGGCGCCAGGCCAAACTAACAAACTAGTCTAATCAACACTCAGAGAAAAACATTCACAGCAGCAGATCCACTCAAATGTAAAGTTGAGAATTCGCCGCTTTTAATTAACAGCTAAAAGAGCCAAATTGAAAAATTTGATTAAAAACTTTTTTTTGCTGCAGCTGCGAGGCAAGAAATGAGATTTTCAAGTGCAAAACACATTAGAGTGTGTGCTCCTGTGTGTGTGTGCATGTGTGTGTGTTTGTGTGTGTGTGTGTGTGTGTTTGTAAAATATGTTTGGGGTGCAGCAAAGTTTCAGTTAGCTTGGTTTCACAAATGTTTTAACATTTATTTCATTTGTAAAAAGCGGAGAAACGCTTGGCATTTGCACTTTTTGCCGTCGACCAGAAACATACATAATATATATATATATGTATATATATATGGGCGGTGAAATGGGGGCGTGGCGCATTAACACTTGTCGTGTCAGTGTCGCATGTCGTCGCTTGCAAGCTGTTAAACTAAATACACCGTGTCTCGACTTCTGCATGAACTCATACGCGAATGTTGCACAGCTTCCAAACATGTGTGTGTGTGTGTGTGTGTGTGTGTGTGAGTGTGTGTGAGTGTGTGTCTGAGTGTGTGTTAGTGAAGTCACCCAAGCAGAAGCGAGTCTCACTCACGCTTCCTTGCCTTATTCATAGTAAATTATATGCACTCCTCTCATGCACACCCAATGTATACATGCGATCTGCGGGCGGATGTGGGCGGTGGACATGTGGGCGTGGTGACATGCTAAGCAATTAGACTTTGTTCACCAGTTGTGCACATGACAAAGTGCTTAATTATTTTTCCATTTAATACAAAAATTATACAAAATTCAAGTCGAAATTAAAAGCCACATATTTTTTAGATAATTTTTGGACTTCTGGAATAATAATTTTTTATCAGTTGAAAACTTGTTTTCGGTTCGAAATTTATATTCCAATATGCTATTAAAAAAAACAGTGTTTTTGTGCATAATTTATACTCTCAAATAATACCACAATTAAGCTTAATAACGAAATTTTTTTTATTAATCCCACTTTTTTAAAACTGATCTGATTTTGTACTCAAATTAAATAAATTTCATTGCTAACTTGGTCGAAACTAAAGTGATTTGTTTGTGAACAACTTTTCAGTGCTTTTAATTAATTATGTAAATATAATTTTTATAAACTTTTTTTATCTGACTAATATAATTACTAATATTTAAATGAGCTTGTGAAAACATTAAAATTAAAATATTAAATATTTAAATATATAAATATAAAAATGTTTTCAATTGCAATATCAGCTAATGCCTCGATGACTATCCATATTATATTAGTTGCACTAATTGGCAGCAATTGATGATTTGGCCAGTCTTCCAGTGAGTCATCGAATGGCTAATAGAATACACACAGTTACCAAAACGTCAAAAAATACGCAATCAATTGCTGTTTAGAGCTCTCAAAGTAGCCAACAAATTGAAAATGAATAAATTTGGCTTTTTGTCGGGTGTCGATGACAAATCAATGGGAAATTGATGAATGTGTTTGGCTTTTGACATGCCCAAAGAGGTAGAGTGAAGAAGAGAGAGGGGTGTAGAGAGTGGGGGGTAGTCAGGTGCAATTGTTTAGCATGCTTATTGGCGCATTTTGAGGCCAGATCCGCAGCTGTGGAGTTGCATGCAATTTGCATACACGAATACAATGCAAATTGCCATGGCATGATCGCGGCATGTGTGTGTATGTGTGCGAATGTGTGTGTGTGTGTATGCGTGTTATTATGCAAACGAAAGGAAATGCGGAAGTGCCATCGGAAATACTGTGGGGAATTGAAAATACAGTTCGCTGGTTTTGCCAATGTTCTCGACGGTTTTAGATGGCAAAAGTCAAACTGAGTCTTTCAGGCAAACTGCAATTTGCTACCCATCACATCCATTACGCATGCAAAGAATGTGTTAGATAGAGGGGGGAGAAGAGGGGGAGAGGCAGAGGCAATGGCTTGTAGTAAGTTGGTTGGCTTGTTTGCGGCTTCTGTTTAAAATTCATGACTGTTTAGCACACATGCCGCATAATGTTGCATACATTTAAAACCTCGCGCGAATATCGCAGCTGCCGCGAGCGATGCGACTGCACTTGTTGTTGCCACCAAATAAGATGAGTGCATGTGGTGTATATGTGTGTGTGTGTGTGTGTGTTTGACAATATTTATGCATTTTCCAATGCATTCGCCAATTTTCTAAGCACTTCGTATTTTGTGCATTTATATCTGCTACTTGTTTTGCATGCTAATTGGCTTTTGGGGCAAGGGTGGGTGGGTGGCAGATATCTGTCTGCAATTTGTCGCAGTCAGTTCATTAGCCACGAAAATATGCATATAATTGTTAAACATTTGAGCGTGCTTAACTTTAATATATGATGTTTTTGCATGCCACACGTTGCAGTTGAACCAATGCCGAATTAAAGTACTCAACAGTTAAATTCAAATTAAACATCAAATGTGATCTGAATATTCAAACTAGTTTACAACTGATTGAAATTCGCTTTTCTGACTTGTTCTTGGCCTAAGCACAAGCCAAGTTGTAGCCGTGGCTTAAATTACAAATTCGAAATTAGCAAATTTGGCAAGTCAATAAAAACCTGCGAAAAGTCGAGTGAAAAAGTTTTTGAAATCGAAACGATGCAATTCAAATAAAGTGGAAAGCAACCGAAAATGAAATTTAAATTTGTTTACTAGTTTCAGCTTTTTTTTTTGCAGTGTAACACAACTTTAAGCCATCAACTCATGAGGAGTGTAATTTATGGGATTTTGACGCGCTTTGCAGTTGCAGTTATTGCTGTTGGTTGCACATTCGGCTTATGCGTATTGTAATCAGGTTGCTATGGTATTTTGGACCACTTCCTCCCCCCTTTAGGCTGCAGCATCTATTCTGGCTGCCTGCCTGTCGTCTGCCTAATGGCATTATGCATATTTCATTACATTAAGTGGCAAAACAACGCATAATCAACTTGCGTTCGTCCTTTCTGCTTTTAACACTGCACACACACACACACTGTGTGGGCGTGGCATCTAGTCCCAGTTCCAGTTCCCATCACAATGGCTGGCATCGGGTTGGGGGGCAGCCGGCGCCACAAAATTTACAAATGGGAAATTTGGTTGCTTTTCATCAATAGATGCAACTGCTGCACGCGTCGCCACAACCCTTTCGCCTTGCCACACGCTGCATGCACTAATTGTATAGGCAACTATTTAGGTATTTGCAACGGTTGTTGTTTATTCGCCCCAGATTGGGGGCGCTTAAAATTAGTTACGCAAACATTTGGCCAAGTAGATGGTATCATTTGCATTTGCATCTTGTTTCCCTTGAGGAATAATTGATTTGGCCTCAGTCCCGGGACTTAATTATGTCGACACAATTTCCCACGCACTCGTGAACTTGCCAAGTACTGCTATTATTTTTTAAATAAACTGTAAAGAACAGGCCACAAAATATAAACAGAAACTGGCCAAAACTGGCCAAACGCATATTTTTCACCACGGGAGAGCTGTGAAATTATAGAAATGTAAATAAATCGCTGGGAAAAGAATTTAAATAGAAACTCATTAATTACAATTTGCAATAAACAAAGCATAAAAAATGAACTGAGCAATAATTGTGTTAGTAATAAAATGTATAATTTCCGTTCCACAAATATTCACATTACTATAATAATAATCATACTTAATTAAAGACTTTATGACTTGTTCCACGCACAACTTTAACATTTTCTTCAGATGATGTCATTTAAACAGAAAATGATTTATATTAGTTTAAACGCAATTAATCAACAATTTTATTGTTGAATAATATTTTTCTAAAATTAATATTTGTATATGTGTATTAAACTCTTTAAGGGACCCAATTATTCATTAGTTCATTTTCTGCATTTAGTTTTAATAATAAAAAAATAGTCATTAACTTTTGCATTGTTTTTAATCTTTTTCGGGTTTTTACTTACATTTGTAAGCCGTGTCTTTTCCATGTTTGGTCAACTTTTGTCATTCCTGTGAAATCCCCTTCAGATTAGCACATGCCATAAATTTATTTAAGTCTGTCTAATCCTGGCTAGCACACACACATAGCACACACACTCACAAATATTAGTTTGGGCATTGCTTATGACCCGTTGCTCGTTACTCGTTAGCCTGGTCGAAAGGGGGTGCTTTGCATATGCAGAAGGCGAGAGGGAAATGTATTTGCCTTGAAATTTTGCATTCCATGGCAGTTGTAAATTAATTTATGACTTTATTTTTGCGCACGGAACGTTTTCCAGTCTCTGTTCATTTGAATATTAGAAATGTTTGCTTTGTCTTTTCGCATTTTATCTTTCATCTTGCATTTATCATCATTCTCTATGTGTTTTCAAGTTATAAGGGATATTTAGCACATCTGCAGTTCAAAGAAATCAATAAATTGAAATGTGCAATTCTAGTGTAAATGAATTTATTTTCTTTTAATATTCAATTTAATTGTTTAATAAACAAAAGCGTATATAACTTTTATTTTATTTTTCTTGTTTTTATTATATTTTTCAAAATTCTGTCTTTGCTTCGTGTGTGGCACAGCGGCTGACGCATTTCCATATTTTTAATTATTTGGACATTCAATTTCGAAAATCGCAAATTGTTAAATTGCATTCTCTCCATGTGTTTACATAACAAAATAAACAAATAAATTTTCGTGATGCAACAATTAACGTTTAAGTGATTGCTATTTTTGGCATAAGACTTAAACAATCGAATTGATTGGCAAAAATAAACAATCCTATTAAAAATGATAGTGAGAAAAAACCCCCGAAACGATTTCAAGTGCAATATCATTAATTAATATTGTAGAGGTAAGTAATTGGTAATCACTGAAATAGCAACACATCAAAGAAAACGTTTGATTCAAACCATATATTTTGAATTTTAATCATAGCTGAAAAACATGCGTGGATGTTTATGATCCACCAAATTGGGCACGAGGCACTGAGCAGCGTTATCGTTAAAAGAGTTGCAGACTGAAAAAGGAAAGTGACATATTTCACACACTGCTCTATCTATTTCACTCTCTTTCTGTCCTCTCTGCCTGCTCTCACACACAATCAAACTCTCTTCTACACTTTCGCTCTCGCTGTTGTTCTGCAGAATGAGAGCGCTGCAATTGTCGTTCAGACATCATGCATCGCAACATGGCTTGCGTATAAAGAGCGATATTTTTAAGAGCTTGAGTTTGACGTACTTTTGCTATATCATTGTTGATAAAACAATCACATTTATGTGTATGGGTTACTAAAATAATCTGTTGTCATTGTAGCCTCACGTTCCACGTTCGCCCCCCCCCCCAATTCTTTCAAAAATACACTCATTCGGCGCTGATGAGTGCGCGATGAATCGGAATCAGAATCAGTATGGAATTGTGCTTGAGTTTTGGCTTGCTCGTTGAACTGTCGACACAGAGTGATCAGTGCTTGGAATGCGTGATTAGCGTGCAGATCGCGTTCGAGAACTTCGCAACGAAATTTCCCTTTCGCACCAGAATTAATTGTGGTAAAATTAATTAATAAATGTGAACAAATAAACATAATTAGCATATTTAACAAAATTAAATAATTCAATTTGTTGGCACTTAAGCGGCTTAACAAATTTGTTGTTAACAAATTAATGTGACTTACTGAAATATTAAATTAACACACACATTTTTGATTATGCTAAATAAAACACAACATAAAAATATTCTAATTAGTTTAACTATAAAAAAATTTGCATCAAATTACAAAGAAAAAAAATCAAATAGAGCTGTTGTTATTATTTAATGCAAACAAAATATGTGTCTGCGCAGCAAAAACAAGCATATTTAATTACTTAAAATACAAAACAAAAAAAAAAAAATATTTTACAATCAACAAAAAAACGAAAAGTGCATTGAAATTAAAAATCAATTTGTCTTGAAGCTTAGTAAATAAAAAATGCTTTTGTGTGGGACAAATTGATAAAGAAAAAAGAGTTTTAATTTAGTGTCGCCGGTTGGGGCAACATATTTGTATAGAGGAGAGGAGTGTGACCTAATCCGACAAGCTGTTTTGTATTTTATTTATATTTACATTCGGCTATCGACTATGCTTTCAATTTGATTAGTTGTCATGTCGACCACACGATACGCTCTGCAGAGTTCATTAGCTAAGAGATGTGCGGTTTTCTGCTTAAAGTGCTCTTATACTCTAGCATAAAATACACCCTTATATGTATAAGCATATATGTATGTATGTAGCTATGTATGCTTATGCTTATAAATGCTGAGCATATATCTATGTAGGTATGTATTTGCGATGTGTTTTATTTTATTTCATCTTCGTCGCTCTCTCTTTGCCGGCGGCCAATCATTTTATATTAATTTTTCTGCTACTTAAAGCATTTTTTCTATATTGCCTCTTATCACAAGTTGGTTGGTTTGAATACCCTATATTGATACTAAATATGTATATTATATTTTTATAATGAACGAACTCGGTTATAATTTGAATATTTTTAGTAAGCACAATTTTGCACAGCTGGAGCAATCGTTTCGACTTCTGTTTATCAAACAAAAGTGCTCTCGAATTTAATTTAGAATAATCAGCGAGTGCCGATAAAAAACCAATTGAAATTGCGTATTTTTTAAATTGCTTTTGAATGCCTGAGTTGCATGCTGAGTGGCAAATTAAATATTTATTTATATTATAAATTATACAAATATAAGTGTAAAAAGCGCATTAGGTAAGTTTTTTTTTAAAAAAATTATAAATTACAGTTGTGTAGCTCTATAAAATGCTGATCATCTGCAATTATCTTATATATGGTTATTCCTAATACAACCCTTGAACTGAATAGATTTACTAAGTTGAAAGAATACGCATCAGCAATTAAAATCCGTTACTCACTACTACTTGGAACTAGTAAATGACTCAATTTATATCTACACAGTTATACTATATATACAAAAAGTATAAACAATGAAAGCAACTGTTGTTATTTAAAGCATTAAATGATAAACGCAATTAAAAATTTTAGTTTTTGAATAAACAATTTACACTAATTGTGTAATGGTTTTGCTTTATTCGCTTTTAATTGTAAAATAATCAACAACTATTTTTATTCTTAAAATTAAATTAGCTGATGGATTATATATATATATTTATATATAAATATATATATGTATGTATGTTAATCAGTGGGCCAAGTAGTTGCATTGTAAACCTTCATCTTGATGGGATCTCCAAAAAAGTTTGATTCATGTAAATGCATATTGGTCGAAAACTTCTATTATTTCGGTGTAAAATAAAATGTTAATAATATTAAAATCATATATTGTCAATAATCCAAAATTAATGCTTACCCCAAGTTGTGGTAAATTCTGAAAATACGCTTCAGCTTTTAGAAATGCCTGAATGCCTTCGTTGACCTCCGACTTGTTCTTGCAACTGAAGTGTTGATCGATGCTGTTTATCAGCTGAGGTTTCCTTTCCACATTTTTATCCCTTAAATCCTTCTTTGTACGATTTCTTTTGACACTGGTTGTACTATCGGTCATCCTTAGATAATCAGGACATCGGTTGTTTATTGCATTGCGTTCATAATCGATGCGCAATTGGATGGCTTCCAGCATGCTGATGGGATCAACGGGATGCGGCTTGTCAGGTAGGTCGTCCCCAAAGGCAATGTCAAAGGAATGCTCGTTAAAGTCATTACAGCCATCAAGTGTCTCCTGTATGAGACCCGGACAACTTCGATCCAACACCAATGTCTCCATGAAGAGAGTATTTGTGCGTTGTATTATGCGTTCCTCGCCTGCATGTGGATTGGGTTAATCTGGGATTTGGCTAGTTGATAATTTCACTTACGCGTCGTATTATCAAAAAATGGATCTCTCCGAGTTATGTAATTTGGATTGTCGACGGTGGAGTTGGCGTTGTTGTTGGTCAGATTCATGGAATCCTCGTTATTGCCGCAGATACTGGTTGCACCTATTTCTGTTGTGGCAGCAGTTGCCTGCGGCATGCAGACAGGTTCTTGATAATTATCACTACTCTGCTGCATTTCCACATTATTCTGGCAACATGTCTTTTTGCTGGGGCCTGGGCAATTATCCATCCATGAGCTAATCTGCTCCATGGATGATGATTTCATAACTGAATCTGTAAAGTTAACTTGATGCGATGGCTGTTGCTGAGGGTTGCTCCGATTCCCAGCCGTGGGTAGCTCCATGTATTCCGTATCATCCGTATCATAGGGATCAAACATCTCGTACTGTTTGCAAAGGACCTTAAGGAAAACAGGATTAAAAAGATATCTGAGCTGCTTACCTCTGCTGGGCACTCCATGGCTGGTTCCCTTTGCTGTTGCGATAATTGGCCTTGGGTGTTGTTTAGTATTGACTGTTTTTGAGGTAGAATAAATTCTGTGCTTTTATCAATTCACTGGCTGGCGAATGCTTACCCTTTGTGGCATGCAACGTGCTGTGTATGCTTCACTTTGTTTCTGCTCACATGGTCCCACAGAAGAACTGCATAAAGCGCTCTGCTGAGAATGTTGTTGTTGTTGTTGTTGTTGCTGCTGTTGTTGCTGCTGCTGTTGCCATGGCTGCGCACAGTAAGCTGGCTGTGCTGCAGCTCCATTGCCAATCCTGGTGCTATTCAGACCAGGTTCCTAATCGAAAGGAGCTTCCTAAATTATGAATACCTTTGTTTTGGTGGCAACTTTAGCCGAGTTACTCACAAAATTGTTAACGGAATCATTCCTTGACCAATTTGCATCTCTTTGTTGCTGATATCTACGCAAAGCAAGCTCTTCTTGTTGCTGCAGCTTTAGTTGTTGTTGTTGCAGTTGCTGTTGCTGCAGTTGTCGCTGCTGTTGTTGTTGCAGTTGCTGTTGCTGCAGTTGTCGCTGCTGTTGTTGTTGCAGTTGTTGTTGCTGTAGTTGCTGTTGCTGTTGTTGCTGCAAATGTTGTTGCTGCTGTTGTTGTAGCTGCTGTTGTTGTAGCTGCTGTTGTTGCTGCAATGCTTGCTGATGTTGCTGTTGTTGTTTTTGCTGCCTGCATTTGCCATAGCTAATGTTGCTGTCATCTGCTGCACATGTGAGCTGAGTTTGCCTTGGCCTTTGATAGACATTGCCAGCGGGTCTATTGGGGCACTAGTTATAAGATATTTATATGTATATATATATATTTTATTCATATAAAACCTATTTTTGATAATTACATCAAGAATCATCGACTTTTTTTACTTACTGTTGAACAATCTGGTGCTTTTCGCCGTGGCTGCTGCTGTGGTTGCTCTGTTTGTGTGTCTTCCAGCTAAATAATTAAAATAATTAAAATAAATAATAAATAATAAATAATAAATAATAAGTAATAAATAATAAATAATAAATAATAATATTAATAATAATTAAGTGTGTACTTTGTGGCAGCAACTTACGTTGGGCTGGTTGCGGTGGCTTGGTTGCAAGCCCAGAAAACTATGCGGATTATCTTGTGGCACAGTGCACTGCACATGCAAACAAAATATATAATTAATTAAAAAAAATTGTTAATTAATGTTAATAATTACAAATAAATCTGCGCCTCTTTGGCAATCGCGTGTGAGAGGGGGCGTGGCACTTTGGGAACGTTTCCTTTGACGATTTTGTGAACTTTGAGGATTCGCCGAATCCGAGAAGTGCTGCTGGTTCCCAAATTGCTGCATAACCAAAATTAAAGAAAACTTTAAATTATGCTAATTATCTTTAAAGAATTGCCTACCATTTCCTGTGACGTAAAGTTCACTTCCCTTTGGAAAGTTGGACAGTTTGTCAGTTGGCAGCTTGATAAGGATTTTTGAACTGGTTTTACGGGTTCCATCCTCTCAGGACGGTCTTCCTGCGGGGCAGCCGCGTTTTGTGTGTTCTGTTTCTCAAGATGTCGACTCACAGCGTTATAGAGCACATCGGTCAACAGCTCCGAATTTCTAACAGTATCCATTGATAGATATTCTGAGATTACACATTAATGGAAACCCGTTCTCACCAAGCACTTACATATAATCTACTTAATAGAAATCTAATTTCGTTGATTAAAAGTTTTATTCAAAAAATGTTAATGGTTAAACATAAAATTTGTATAGTCTAACCTTCAAATTCTCGTATTAAAATAACATTTTTAATAAAAAAAAATAATAAAGTTTTTGAATTTGGATTATGTATACAAGTAAGAAATACCAAATGAGAAATAAATAACAAACATTAAACTCAAAGCTAGCTAAAACTGTGAAAACAGAATCTAAAAGGGCATTTTGAGAATATAATAAATTGATATATATATATATATATATATACTTTATAGAGTATATTTCATAATCCCCTCACATGTCTATAAGAAAACGCCTTTTTCATTTTACATTAAAATAAAATTTAAATTTGAGCTCAATCAAAATTGATCTAAAATGTTTAATTAATTTTATTATTTTTTTTATTAAAAAACTTGCATAAATCTTAATATTATTTGTTAAAACTATTATCGAGATCCAAATCTATATTTTTATTTAAAATTATATAAATTTCTTTTGGCCTATTTTAAGAGTTAAAGTTGGCTTTTTTCATTAGCCAACTTGTTCAATTCGATCTGCACAAAGGCCAAATCGATTCTGTTGCTTGCCACATCCGTTTGCTCGTTTGACATGACGGCTTTGGGGCATGCGTCGTGCCACACGGTTAGCTGGCAAGGTGGCTGCAACAATTGCCCATTCAGTTGGGTTAGAAATGTGGGCGTGGCATGCACATTACGCGTTAAGTCTAATTCACGCAAACCCACTGCCGCCTGACTGAAAATGAAACGAAGCATTGCACGCGCCACTTGCGGCGCTTGGGGCAGCCACTTGATGCATCCATTCTTCGGATCATAGTGCACCATCAGCAGCGAGTGCCATGCGATGCGTTGCAGCCGCAATTGCCCCAAATGTCTGTGCAGCATTCGCAGCAGGCTGTCATCCAGTTGACACTGCAAACTCAATGCCACAATTGGACGGACACCGCTCAGAGCCTTGAGGCAAGCGGATATGGTTGCAGTGGCAACACCACCACCACCAGTACCACCATCATTTGTGTTCTGTTTGTCGTCATTGTCGGCGCAGCAGAGGAAGCCTGTCAATTGAATCAGTTGTGACAGCCGTGCAATTTGCCCGGCCGCCGCCCGCAACGCGCACGCCGGCAATTTCAGTCTCTGTAGCATTTGGCCGTATTCGATGTTGGCCAAGTCGAGTGTCTTAGCGTCACAGATGCTCCCCGGCAACAACTCAAAGCCGGTCAAACGCGGCAGCTGTGCATGAAGCGTGGATATATCCCCAGGCGTGAGATTCGCACAGTTGCCCAGCTGCAAATGAGTCAGGTTGCTGCCAATTTGGGGCAGTTGCAGCAGCAGCTTCGCATCGCATTGCGTTAAGCTCAGCGTTTGCATGTTGGCCAACCGTTTCCATTTCCGTTTCCGTTTCGACTTGGCCGTCAGGCAGTGCCAAAGAATATCGCCGTTGCTGAGATTAAGCAGCGACCGCGTCATACTCACAATGTATTCCAGCAGACGACTCTGCTCAGCGGCGCTTAGCAATTTTAATTGCGGCTCCCGTTGCCAGTCGAACTTTCCGGCGTATTTGCGTTGCCAAATCCGCAGCACCAACTGCCGTAGTCGGCCGCCCAACTGCAACAGTGCGAATTGCTCCCCAATTGCCAGTTGAGCGCAGATCAGGAGCAAACAATCATCATTGAGCATTGTCAGCGAAATGGGTGCCGGCATCGGCATTGGGGTTTCTGGATGTGGGATTGTGGATTCTGGTTGGGGGATTGTGGAATTTTAATGAAGTTTTGGACTAATGCTTTGGCAGGATGTTTGCCTTAGTTACCGTTGCGCCTTAAATGCATTTCAGTGTTGCCTCGCCCAGTCCGCAATTTTAACTGAGTTGCAGTTCGAGTTTGCAGCGTTGCATGCCTCACGTGCCACCCTTGTTCTTATTTTTGTTTATATTCTGAATCACTGTTTGCCTCAGTCAGCTGCTCTGTCAGGGCTTCCCTTTGTGTATTTTATCTATATATATTTATATACAAACATATATATATATATATATATATGTTCAACAGATGTAAGCAAGATGTTTAGTCCGAGTTGTAATACGAATAAGAAGTATAATCCGAAATTGGCTTTGCTCTTGCTGATCGTTTATATATATATTGTTTTTCCAATCCACACACCACCATGACACATTTGGTGGTGTCGCTGTTGGTGGTGGCATTACAACAACAATTGCAACCCCTATCTGCCACGCGCCTGCTGAGCGCTGAGCGTTTCTCATGGAGTGTTTTTTTTGTACTTGAAGTGTTTCTTGAGCGGCTATCGCTCTCCGTTTGTCTTTAATCAGAGAGTGTTTTGGGCTATTTATAGATATATATTTATATATATATATATATATATAGGCAGCAAACATGTGATAAAAATGCACATGTGGCGAACATGGCAATGATTACAATGTGACCAAGGCCAAGGCGAAGAAGTCAAAGATCACAGATATATACATATATATATACATATCTATATATATATATATATATATATATATATAATATATAATATATAATATATGTATATATGTATGTTAATCTGTGGGCCAAGTAGTTGCATTGTAAACCTTCATCTTGATGGGATCTCCAAAAAGTTTGATTCATGTAAATGCATATTGGTCGAAAACTTCTATTATTTCGGTGTAAAATAAAATGTTAATAATGTTAATATCATAGATTGTCAATAATCCAAAATTAATGCTTACCCCAAGTTGTGGTAAATTCTGAAAATACGTTTCAGCTTTTAGACTGCCTGGATGCCTTCATTGACCTCCGACTTGTTCTTGCAACTGAAGTGTTGATCGATGCTGCTTATCAGCTGAGGTTTCCTTAAGTTGCACATTGGAGTTTTAAGTGCGCACTTTCAAAGATCACAGATATATATATAAATATATATATATATAATATATATATATAATATATACCCCATTAGGCTTAATCACATTGCTTTTCCAGTCAGCAAATGCCATATTTTCTGGTCATAAGAAATTTAAAATTTATTTATTTTTTTCGAAAAAATTACTAAGACAAATTTTGGTAAATTTCAAAATTTCTGGGAATGGCGATTGAAGTTGATAAACTGCCGCTTCCCGGCTACAAATATTCACATACTCCCAGCCAGTCTGCAAATAGCACACCGACTCAATCCAGGCGGGATGAGGAACGGCAAAGGGAACGGGAAAGTGTCGGGGAACACGCCTTTAAGTACGGCACAATTTGCTGGCATCTCAGTCTGGTCATCGTGATCTGCACCATGGTGCTGGCATTGCTGTGGACAGTATACCTAAGCGTTGGTTACCACTCCTGCACGTCAGAGCAGCGGTTTGCCCAAATGCGTCGGGAATTTGTGATGAGGGAGCAACGGCGTCGTTTGGGTGGTAATTTGGAGCTGACGCCACTGGAGGAGTTGGCCAATCAGCGACTGCTGGCTCTTAAGCGGATGGACGAGAAAGTGCATCACATGTGGAGCGATTATCAGCCGGGACCAAATTTCCTTGCCAAATACCAAATCAATGAAACGAATCTCTACAAAGCTCTGCGTAGCATGCCGAAGGGTGGATTGCTGCATGTCCACGAGGCGGGCATGTTCAAGCCGGAGCTGCTCATCGAGCTGACCAATTACTCCGATCTGTGGGCATGTGTCGACAGCGATGGTTCCTTTGAGGACGTTCGCTTCTCGAGCGCTGCTCCACAAATTGAGCCACAGGGCGAATACCAATGCCAATGGATGCTGATGCAGGACTCCATCTCAAACAGGGACAAGCTGCGTGCCACTTTATCCATGGAAGGCCATAGCTATATGAATTCCAGCCACTTGGCCAATCACCTGAAACGGGTGCATCGCTTAGTCCATGGCCTGGTCACCTATCGACCCATGTGGCCGATCTTTTTGTTCTCCATGCTGAAAGATTTCTACGCCGATGGCGTCAGTTACGTGGAGCTGCGCTCCTCGCTGCCAATTGTGAGTAGCCCCAGTCGTGGGAGGTAATTATTGTATTCAATTCCTCCACCTGCTGCTCCATTAGATGTATGACTTATCCGGCACGAATTATACCATCTGGGATACGGTTGATTCGTTGATAGCCGCCACAAATATATTCCGTTCCACTCATGAGGATTTCATTGGCATCAAGTTGATCTATGCTCCTATGCGGGATTCCAATGACAGCAGCTTGGGGGAGCATTTGCAAATTGCTCGCCTTTTAAAGGTAGCGATTCCATTGGAGTTGTTCTTGCTTTATATGATTCACTTATTTACTGGCCTACTCCTCACCCATTTAGGATAAGTTCCCCAAGTTTTTCATTGGCTTCGATTTGGTAAGCTTCGGCGACGAGTGCCAATTCCAGCCGCTGGGAAGTGCGATCCAACTTCTTGAAATGAGCAAGGAAATCGACTTTTATTTCCATGCGGGTGAATCGCGCTGTTTGAATTTGCCCGATGCAAATCTCATTGATGCATTGCTTCTGGGCAGTAAGCGACTTGGCAATCCGCTCAGTTTGCCCCTGCATCCGGAAATGCTTAGAGCCATAAAGCTGCTCAAAATTCCGGTTGAAGTGTGTCCACTGTCCAATTATTATATGCAATATGTTAACGATTTTAGTCAGCATCCGGCGGCTTATCTTATTGCGTCTGGTTATCCAATTGTTGTGGGCTCGGATTATCCATGCCTCTGGAATGCAGCGCCGCTCACCGATGATTACTATGTGACATTTGTGGGCATTGCTAATGGGCAGCCCAATCTGCGTCTGCTCAAGCAGCTGGCGATGAACTCATTTCTGTACAGCGCCTTGACTGATGTGGAAAGAGGCAATGCTCTGTCCAAGTGGCACTACAAATGGGCTCTTTGGGTTGAGAACTTGAAGTAGTACTTGAAGAGTACTTGAAGGAACTGCCAAACATTTTAATAAAGTCTGTATAAACAATTTCTTATAATAAAAATCTCTGGCTGAGGCTGACTTCCCCCTTTCCCTCATTTCGAAATCTCCGATTATGATTTGATTAGTGTTCCTATCTGGATGATAAGTTATTAAAGCTCAATAAAAACAAACTTGACTTTTGTTGAACTATCGTTTTGGGCATAAATATAAAAATAGTACAATAAGTCAGGTGTAATCTAATCTTTGCCACCTATAAATCAGGATGTCTGTCATGATTAGAGACCCACTTGCCAGCTTAGCTATGCAATAGATATGAGCTGGAAAGGAAATATTGGTATATGTATATATAAATATATGTTGCTCAGATCGCAAGTACAGAAGCAACTGTTAAATCAAAGATAATACGAAACACTTCAAATCAATTTCAATCTTTCAGATAAGAGTGAACAAAAATCGTGAGTTTCGAGCAACTGAGTCTCAGTTGCTTTGTGGACAGTGAAGTGAACACAAATCTGGGATAAAATGCTGCCACGTTGTAATCTAATCGCGGTGCTCTGCCTGTGCCAATGCCTATTCCTTGGACTGGCTGAGTCACGCATGCGGACCAGTGCGCTGACGATGACAAATTTTGTGCCACTCGATGATGGTCCCTCCGCCCACGTGGAGTCACTGCTGGGCAAAACTCGACCCAATCCGGATACATACACATCAATACGCAAAGAGTTCTCAAATTACGAGGAATCGCGTGCTCTGGGCTATGATTTGGAGCTGAGCGAACGCGAATTGCAGGCCAATGCGACCATTATGGAGGCCAAGCTGACGGAGTACTCACAGGGTGAGATTACACCGCATCTGTTCAAGCCATCCCAGCACATATTCAAAGTACTCGAGGCCATCAATAAGACGGAGTTGTTCCGGCTGCTCAAGCAGATGCCCAAGGGTGCAGTGCTGCATGCTCACGACACGGCTCTGTGTAGCACGGCGGCCATCGTCAATCTGACCTACCATGATAACCTGTGGGTTTGCCAGAAGTCTACTGACATGAGTGCCGAAGCCCTGCGCTTCGCCAAGCTCAAGCCTGATGCATTGCAGAAACCCGATTGCGAGTGGAGTCTGCTGTCGGAGGTGCGCAAGAGATTTGGAGCCGAGAAGGTCGATAAATATTTGGCGGAGCGTCTAACTCTGTATCCCAGCACAGACTTTCTTGACATCAATGACGCCTGGGCCAAGTTTATGGAGATTTTTGGACTCCTCGATGGATTGCTAATGTACGCGCCAGTCTGGAGCGAATACTACTACAAGGCCCTGGAGGAGCTCTATGCCGATGGTGTACAGTATCTGGAATTACGCAGTCTGCTGCCAACGGTAAATTAAATATCTGTTCAAACTGAATTCAGTTTAATATTTTTTTTGATTACCCCAAGCTCTACGATATGGAGGGCACTGTCTACACGCCGCTGGACACGGTGCGCATCTATGTGGAGACGCTGGAACGCTTCAAAAGCAAGCCAGAGAATAAGGACTTCATCGGTTCGCGTTTGATCTATGCGCCACTGCGCAACACAGATCCCAAGGGTGTCTTGGGTTACATTGAGATACTCAAGCAAATTAAGGTAAGTTTTCGACTTTCGATTTCTAGGAAATCTTTTTTAATCTTTATCTATTTGTTTTTTAGGAGAAGTATCCGGATTTTTTGGCTGGCTTCGATTTGGTTGGCCAGGAGGATGTGGGACGTCCACTAAAGGATTTTGTTAACGAGCTGCTGCAAGTGCCGCAGGATATTGATTTCTTTTTCCATGCGGGAGAGACCAATTGGTATGGTTCATCGGTCGATGAGAATTTAATTGATGCCGTGCTGCTGGGCACAAGGCGCATTGGCCATGGCTTCGGCCTGGTAAAGCATCCGTTTGTGCTGCAAATGGTCAAGAAGTTCGACGTGGCTATCGAAGTGAATCCTGTATCGAATCAGGTGCTGAAATTGGTCAGTGATTTCCGTAATCATCCCTGCTCACAATTCTTTGCCGATGGCTATCCAGTTGTCATCTCCTCCGACGATCCATCCTTCTGGAAGGCCACACCGCTGACGCACGACTTTTACATTGCCTTCCTGGGCATTGCCTCACAGCACTCTGATCTGCGATTGCTCAAGAAATTGGCACTCAACTCAATTAAATACAGCTCCCTGTCGCCCGATCAGAAGACCGAGGCACTGGGCAAATGGCAGATTAAGTGGGATCAATTCATCGACTTTGTGAACAATGTGCCAATCAGTGGAGCAGCGCCCAGTCAACACCTCGATTGACTAGCACGGGTGGTGGCAGCGCTTTTGGTCATGTTCTCCCTCCTCCGGAACACCGGCCTCTGGCACTAGTCGGAAATCAACTCCCGAAAACTAGCTGACAATCGAGGAAATCACGCTTCTACTCAGACTCCTTATTCATCCGAATTCATCGTTGTAGTCTAATATTGATAATAATATTGATTAGTGTTTAAGTATAAAGTTTAGTTCCACATAAGAGATTTGGCACTTTAATCAATTTGTTCATAAGCCGCATTCAGTACTAAACCACAATTTGAATAAACAGCCGCAATTCAAGTGCAAACTGTGCATTCAGAATGATCGCCAAAAGGAACCCCTTCGATAAATGTAATGAGTGATGCAGTCAAGCATTAGCAGCCGTAAATGCGACTAGAGATGGCACCATTCCTAATCCTGCAGAGCACAGCAATTTATTTTGTGAGATGCACTTGATTTTCATATAATATAATATTTGCATAGCATTTGCTCTCTTTTTTTTCAATAATATTCTTTGTGTTATTTAAAATTAAATTAATAAAAAAAACAATTTTATAAAAAAATAAAAAGTGTAATTGTGTATATATTAGGAATAATCTTGAACCGTTTCTTGGTAATCCATGGATGTAGTTTTTTCACAGCAATTCATTTATAAGATGCCCATTTTTATTTATTTTTGTATATTTGCATTTCATTTTCCCTCTTTTTTGCAAGAATATTTTTGGATTAAAAAAAACTTGTAAAAAAAATAAATAAATAAAATGAGCCAGCCTCGATTATATAAAAATAATCGTTAATCATCAATATTAAATTAATAACATAAAAACAAATAAAATAAAATGAGAAAGCCGCAACAAAAATTACTCATATTAAAATGTGTAAGTTAAAAATATTTGAATAATATTCTTGAACGTTTTAATATTATTCCAAGGATGTAGTTTTCTCAATATTTGAGTTGCATCTCTAAGGAAAAGTGGCATGCAATGCAGTTGCCAGGCTGACATAGGACCAGGTCATAAATCTCTTAGCTTCGCTGTCTGTCTGTCTGTCCTTGGCTGAGTGCACAGCAAAGTGGTCGATGTTTAATGAATATGGAATGTGTATGTGTGTGTGTGTGTGTGTGTGTGTATGGCTCTTTGCTGCGAACGCAATGATTGCTTCGAGCACTGCTCCAGATGAATCAATTTTACGTGCTGCTTAGTGGTATCTGCGGATCTGTGGAAGCCATTCGATTTTGATATGGTGCGCGTAATGAGCAGAGTTTTATGTGGCCAAGGCTCGAATGCAATGTGTGTGGGTTGGCCACGCCCATAAAATTGATGGCCATGTGTGCGAGCGACACAGCCGGTGGCAGGGTCATCAATTTGATGTCAGTGCCGCATTTAATGTGGTGTTGAGACTGTGCGTGCATAAAAAAATACCTACAGCCAATTCACATAAATAACTAATAAACTTTGCCGTGTGGTGTATGGATGTGTGTGTGGGTGTGTGTAAGTGTGTGTTACTGTGAAACTGCAAACAAATTGACACATGTTCAACTCTTGAAGCTGAATTCAAACTTTAAATTTCAATTTGATATGTTTTTCTTCGCTGGCATTATTAATCCGGCCAAGTTTACGGCCGGCACATATTCCAGGTTCTTAAAAAAGTTGAAAGATCTCCACTCTTTAAGCTGCTGAGGAAAACGCCCAGGGGCGGCACCCAGTTCCTCATCAGCCTCACCTACCGCAAGCATCTGAGGATCTGCACGGCCAACGAGAATCGCGTTTCGCTTCTCGCAGGCGGAACCAGAGCCAAGGGTTAAACAGTTACCTTCTTAGTCGTTTCAGAATGTATCCATTCTCCAGCTTCCTGTAGATTCAAGAACATATTCAATCTGCTGAATGGATAGCTACTTCATTCGTCCATCTGGACGGATTACTTCTATAATGCCTTGACGGAGATGCATGAGGATCGTGTACAGTACCTTGAGCTGAGATCCTTCCTGCCAGAACCCTACTGCCTTGACGGCAGCAAGCTGACAATGGCTGACACTGTGGCAATATATAAATCTAAGAAGGAAAGTTTCATGGCCAATCATTGGGATTTCATTGGTGCCAAATTGATCTATGCGCCGCTGCGAGGCATCGAACCCAAAGTTGTCGAAGAATATGTGGAGATATCAAAGATTAAAGAGTTTACGAAGAACCTCTCAAAAATTAACTTTTCTGCAGCAACAATTTCGCACATATCTGGCCGGCTTTGATTTGGTGGGGCAGGAGGAGCTCCGACGACCACTGCTGATATATGCCTGAGGATATTCATTTATTCTTTCATTCTGGCGAGATGAACTGGTTCGGCACTTCCATCAATGAGAACCTTATCGATGTACTGGTTAAGCATCCCATCGCCATTGAGTTGGTGAAGAAGCTGGGCATTTGTCATTGAGCTGTGTCCAGTATCGAATAAGGTGCTGCAATTGGGAGAGGACTATCCCACTCATCCGGTTGCCATGCAGATGACACATGATGTGCCCATTGTCATTGCATCCAATGATCCATCATTCTGGCTCTCAACGCCTTTGACCCACGACTTTTACTATGCCTTCCTGATTGCGCCATATAGCGCAAATCTGAAGCTACTGAAGTATCTGGCCATGAGCTCCAGCAAATAAAGTGGCATGACGAATGCGGAAAAGTCAAAGGCAATGGAGAAATAGCAAAAGCAATGGCAGAAATGGATTACAAATATAACCAAAAAATAAAAAATTCATTTAATTTTTTTTATTTTTTTTTGTTTATTTCTTTTTGTATTTATTTATAATATAATTATATAATTACCGCTCGTAATTCCCTCAGCTAAGATTCTTGTTATTAACTTACATCGATACAATTGATATGGGTTATGAGTATGCACAAGCCTGGTGTTTTTTTTTATTTTCCAACTGTACCAATTTTCATTATAAATTATAGCACATTTTCGAGATATATTTGTTGGGATATGTTTTTGGAGAGCAATCAAGCAATTATAAGTTAGTCACTATTTGATTTTAATTCGTAATGTCAACTGTTATTTATACTTGATACGTTAAAATGATGTGTTTTTGTTAAATTGTTTTTGTTTTATTTTTTTTAAGCAGAGTCTTTAATACACTTACATAAGCATGTGAATATAAGCGAGTTTATAGCACAATTATATTTTAAACATACAATTTAACTTCTTATTTTTTTTTTAGATCCAATTACGCTTTTTTAATCCCCAAGAAGCCAAGCTATTTGTTGTACCTCTAAATATGTATTAAAATTACAGTATTCTTTCGATCGCCAACATTTTGGATAATTAATTGATTGATAGATCTATAAGCAATTCGTCTGTATATGTGCTCGCAAAAATACATATAAATACCATAAATAATTTATTATTTATTATTTTTAATGAAAGATTACAAAATACAATCTGTATCCTTGACATGTATCCTTCGCCAGCTGTTCTTATTTAGGTATTTCGTTAATTATTTTTATATCTGCTTCTCATCTGTTTTTTATCCACATACTTTTTATTTTAATATTTCTCATCTGTTTTTCATCCACAATACTTACACTTAATGCTCAATTAGCTCAAATCCTAAAACCATTTCCCATAACTTTCATTTTTTTGATTTTTCTTTCTTTTTTTTTTTTTGTTGGTTTTTTTAATTTTTACAAGCTTACTTAAATTACTCGCACATTCATCGATTCTCGATTTAATTTTTTTCAAAATTTCAAAATACATTTATATATATCGCTAGGCTGTACAAATCTTAAGACCTATTTTATCGCTTGCGAGAGAATCTTTAAAGTCTCATTTTACGCTATGTGCGTTTCCATCGCTGTTGTTGTTGCCTCCGTAATTTCTCACCCTTCCAGCTCGTCTCACCCACACCCAAGGGATAGGGTATAATATCGGGTTGTTGTTCCGACGACGATGTCTCATCGTTGCTATCAGGATTACTATTCACATTTTTGGCGACATCCACATTACCATCCTCTGCACCTTCTCCATTTACCTCCTCCAAACTAACGTCGGTTGCATCTTGTTTTGGGGTAAGCTCATTTTGTACGCCATTAGTTTCATGATAATGTTGCCTTTGTTGTTTCTGCCTTTTTTGTTGTACATTCTGCAAATTATGTTTGTTGTTGTTGTTGTTGTTGTTGTTGTGGTTGTGGTTGTTGTGATTGTAGTAACCATATTTGCTGTTGTTTCTCTCATCGCTGCAAAACTGTGAGTCAAGCAAAGCAAAATATGTTCATACAGAGTAAATATTCGTATTTTCCAACATTTAATTAAATTAAAAATTAATTTTATAATTCTAAACAAGAGCCATTTATTTTCACTATTAGACTCAAGTATTTGTCAGTTTTCGTTGATTAGCAACGATTGCAGCAAAGTCTCTCAAATTCTCATAAAATTCATCAGTAAATGCGCAAAATACTCTTTGAGGTTTTGTGGTTGAGGAATTTCATTTGCTAAATATGACTTTGGTGCACACAAATTTTGAAACCGCAGATAATATAGAAACCACACAACCAAATAAATGCGAATGTGAAATGATATGGGTAAAACCAAACTACTAATAATAATAATTATACTGTAGAAAACAAGTGCAATAAAAGTATGAAGCATGGTTTTAAATAAATTTAACTATTTTCAGTGCACATTTATCTTAATGTGCCATGTTTTTCATTTTTAAATTTTGCCTGAAAGTGAAAAAATTATTTTTCTCCGATAAGCAACTAGCTGCAAACAGCAAACAACATAAAAGCAAAACATAATTTTTTTGCAATTTTTTGAAAATGGTCTATTAAAATAAACACATTTGATTAATAAATGAAAACAAATTGAATGGATGAAATTAATTTAGATTAAGTAAATTTAATAGGTTTATTGATGTAGTATAAAAATGCATTTCTTTGGCTAAAATGTATGTGAAATTTATCTATATTGTCAAGTATAAAATTGAATTTGCCTCTTCGAGCAAATACAACCCACTATAAAATCCACTGATTATCAGAACAAATCATTTGACTAAGAATAAATATGTGAAGTTCAAAGTAAAAAATTTTTCTACTAATCATGTCATTTATATGTATATATATATATCTCAATTGCGCTGATTAAAATTGTATAATTTAAAAATATATTCCACATTTAAATTCCACAATTAAAAATAAATTCCACATTTAAATTCCACAATTTTAATCAGCGCAAATGAGAGAAACTTATAAATTCATCAACTCGTTTTTATTCAGATCAGTCTCTAACCGAGTGTTCCACACTTAACTTAAGAAAAGATTACACTTAGAAAAATGAGCTCGTGTTCAAAGTCGGTTTGCAAGACAAAGGAAACTGCTCGCGTTGTGATCATTGGAGCTGGGATCTCTGGAGTTGTCGCAGCAACACGTCTTCTGATGCTTGGCTTTACGAATGTACAGCTATTGGAGGAAGAGCATCGCATGTTCCACAGATTCGGTTACGCATTGGACGATCCAATCTTTGTGCGCTCCAACAAGCAGATCTTGCCCAATGATATTGTCCAGGTCCTTGGAGCTATTGCAGAGGCTGCATTACCAACCGGAATTTAATTTAATTCAATTTAATTTAATTAATTTTTTTATATAAATTGGATCTATTGAGCCCCCTTCTCAGCTTATAGCTCCTTCATCAACTCTCAGTTCATGCACGAATGCCGAAATCTTTGGTGGGTTGAGGGCTTCTATGTCATTGACACACATAACATGAATCCCTAAGATGCTAAGATAAGGTGTCACATTCTGTTAGGATGTGAGCTGGGGACTCCTCCTCGACTTCACAAAACCAACACAGATTGTTGTACTATAAATACCCAGTTTGGTTAGGTTGCTTTTAAATCTACATTGTCCTGTCAGTAAACCGACAAGTATCCTAAGCCTATTCCTAACCATGGATATTACTCAATTAAACGGTTTATGATGATAGCCGCCCAAAAGACATTTGGCTTGTCGGAGTGTTCCCAGCTCCGTAGTCTCCGTAGTCTCCTTTGTCTTTCTTTGTTCCTGAGTTGCAGCCGTATTGTGTGCCTTTCTATGCCACAAAATAGTTGTGGCATCTCTGCCCCCATTTTAGCCAGCTCATCCGCCGCTTCGTTCCCTGCTTTATTTTCTACATACCGAGACCCATCTTAGGGTAAGTCTATTTATAACAATTTTTCTTGCAAAACTATCTGGTAGCTATGCCCGCATTCCGATAGTTAAATTTCAGAATCAATTCCGGATACCCTATGGCACACACCTCAGCTTAAAATATGCTGCTGTGCAACGCCGGAGATTCGTGGTAGATCTTTTATTAATGACTAAAATGAGTATTTTTCTTTAAATACTTTTAAATAAATTTTTCGAAACTGACTATAAGCCGAGATGCATATTTTAAGCTTTAAATTTCTATGCAAAAATCTGGTCAAGTCTCAGAGACAATTAACTCAATTTTTGAACTTCAAATTGGCTTTGAGCAAGTTTAAAATAGAGTTAAAATTAAATGTTAAATTACAAAATTTATATTATTAATTTAAAAATACAGTCGCAAGCAATTTGATAAGCTGCATGTCATATTAGTGGTGCAGGAACTCAGTGGTAGAT
Organism: Drosophila dives; assembly: GCA_035042365.1. NCBI lineage: Eukaryota > Metazoa > Arthropoda > Insecta > Diptera > Drosophilidae > Drosophila > Drosophila dives. The sequence continues at coordinate 6,638,091 of JAWNLJ010000326.1, read as the reverse complement.
AACACCACCAAACCACAATGCAAAAATGCAAAAATGCAAAAAAACCGATGTTTTTCAAATATATAAATACAATTTTCAGTCCGCTACCAAAGCAGTCACCAGTTAAACTTTGAACCCACTTTTTGCAATGAGCTCCTCTCGATCGGAAATGAGGTCCAAGGAGATTGCTCGCATTATCATCATCGGATCGGGTCCTGCGGGCATAGCGGCTGCCACACGGCTGCTCGAGCAGGGTTTCAAGAATGTGACAATTATGGAGGCAGAGGATCGCATTGGAGGACGCATCAACACTATTCCATTTGCTGACAATGTCATCGATCTGGGCGCGCAGTGGTGCCACGGTGAGGAGGGCAACGTGGTTTACCAACGAGTCAAGGATTTGGATCTTGTCTCGAAGACAGACCTCCACGTTCAGAAGAACACCACTCGTTTCCTGCGATCCAATAAGGAAATTCTTTCCCAAGAAACAGCCAATGCGTTGAGAGGAATCGCAGAGGATTCTCTGCCAGATGGACCAAACGCCTACGAAGGATCAGTGGGCGACTATGTGAACAACAAGTACTGGTTGGAGATCGGAAAGCAGCCGAATTTAGATCGCACCATCGCAGCAGAGTTCCTGGACTCCTTCAAGAAGGGGGAGTGTGGCTTGGAAGGCTCGGATAACTTGTATGAACTTTCAGGACGTGGTCATTTGGAGTATAATGAGTGCGATGGCAATATGCTAATCCATTGGCGCAACAGGGGTTACAAAACCTTCCTCAAGTTGCTCATGCATGCCAAGGAGGATCAGGACGGGGATCTGGGCGTACTCAAGGGACGAGTACAACTCAACAAGCGCATCTCGGAGATAAACTGGGAGGGTGCTGATCAGCTGAGACTGCGCTGCTGGAATGGTGAAATCCTAACTGCAGATCATGTCATTTGTACGGTGTCATTGGGTGTGCTGAAGGAGCAGCATGCCAACCTGTTTGTGCCCGCTCTGCCAGAGGCAAAGCTGCGAGCTATCAAAGGACTTAAGCTGGGCACAGTGGATAAGTTCTTCCTTGAGTTCGTGGCTCAGCCCATTCCTCAGGATTGGACTGGCTTCAACATCCTTTGGCTGGAGCAGGATCTGAAGGAGTTGCGTGGCTCCGATCGTTTCTGGTTGGAGAGCGTGTCCGGTTTTCATATTGTCATGGAGCAGCCTCGCCTGTGGGAGGGTTGGATCATTGGCGAACATGCTCGCTACATGGAAACCCTCACCGCAGATCAAGTGCTCGATGGATTACTCTGGTTATTCCGAAAATTTTTGCCTTTCGATGTGCCCTATCCACACCGCTTCCTGCGCACCCAATGGCACTCCAATCCCAATTTCCGTGGCAGTTACAGCTTTCGCACCACCTTTGCCGATGAGCTGCACACCGGACCCTGGGACTTGGAGTCACCCCTAACGGATGTGTGCGGCAAGCCCAGATTGCTTTTTGCGGGAGAGGCAACCAGTAAGAACCACTACTCGACGGTGCATGGAGCAACCGAAACTGGTTGGCGTGAAGCGGATCGTCTGAATGGATTCTATAACAAAAGTAGCCCAAATGTTGCATGTGAAAAGTGAAATAATTATTTTTCTCCGATAAGCAACTAGCTGCAAACAGCAAACAACATAAAAGCTAACCATAATTTTTTTTTGCAATTTTCTGAAAATGGTCCGTTAAAATAAACATAATTTTTGCCTAATAAATGAAAACAAATTTTAATGACTTTAATTAATATAGAAGTAAATTAAATAGGTTTATTGATGAAGTACAAAATGCATTTGTTTAGGTAAAATATATGAGAAACTCATCTGAATTGTCAAGTATAAAATTGAACTTGCCTCTTCGAGCATATACAACCCAATATAAAATCCACTGATTATCAGAACAACTCATTTGACTAAGAATAAATATGTGAAGTACAAAGCAATAAATAATTCTACTAATCACGTCATTTTAATGGAATTTTGATTCACAATTATATATATATATATATATATATATACTTAAAAATAAAATATATTTTTAAATTTCACAATTTTAATCAGCGCAAATGAGAGAAACTTATAAATTCATCAACTCGTTGTAATTCAGATCAGTCTCTAACCGAGTGTTCCACACTTAAAAACTCAACTTAAGAAAAGATTACACTTAGAAAAATGAGCTCGCGTTCAAAGTCGGTTTGCAAGACAAAGGAAACTGCTCGCATTGTGATCATTGGAGCTGGGATCTCTGGAGTTGTCGCAGCAACACGTCTTCTGATGCTGGGATTTACGAATGTACAGCTATTGGAGGAAGAGCATCGCATGTTCCACAGATTCGGTTACGCATTGGACGATCCAATCTTTGTGCGCTCCAACAAGCAGATCTTGCCCAATGATATTGTCCAGGTACTTGGAGCTATTGCAGAGGCTGCATTACCAACCGGAAACACTCAGAGCTCACTTGACGCTCTTTTTACGGTCAACTATTGGAAGGGTCTGTCGGAAAAACCAGAAGTGGATCGAGTAATCGCCAATGAGATGTTGGAGACTCTCAAGAAGATCAGGTGTACATTCACTGCCTCGGATCATTTCTCTGAAAAGTCCTGGAGGGCGAAGCAGGAATTTATCCATTGCCAAGGGGAAGATTTGCTCAAATGCCACGACGGATACGGGGACTTTCTGAAAAAGCTGATGAAAGCCAATAAGTATGATTACGATGATATGGGCATGCTCAATGGACGCGTTCAATTTGGCAAGCGTCTGCTTGAGATCAACCTGGCAGACGCCGGTAAGGTGGTACTGCGTTGTTGCGGTTGCGAAGTTATTACCGCAGATCATGTCATCTGCACTATGCCCTTGGATGTGCGCGGGGGGGTGCGAATTGTGCCGTCCCTGCCTGATGGCCATGTGCGGGAAATCAAAAAACTCAATCTGCACACCGTACAAAAACTATTATTGGTGTACTCTGCACAGCCATTGCCCAAGGCTTACACTGGCTTCAACTTGCTTTGGACGGAGAAGGATCTGCAAAAGTTGCGTGGCACCAAACGTTCCTGGCTTGAGGGCGTTTTCGGATTTCAACGCGTTCTGCAGCAGCCTCATCTGCTACAAGGTTGGATCGTTGGCGAAGACGCCTCCCACATGGAATCCCTAACGGAGGCGGAAGTTCTCGATGGCCTCCAGTGGCTCTTCCGCAAATTTCTGCCCTTCGACATGCCGCAACCAAATCTCTTTCAGCGCTGCCGAGGTAGCTCTTCATGTCACAACTACGCGGATGCTCCCTGCGATCTGGTGATGCCGCTAACCGACGCCGGTGGCATGCCACGAGTGCAATTTGCTGCCGAAGCTACCAGCGCAGCACAATTCGATTTGGTACATGGAGCCATAGAAAGGGGTTGGCGGGAGGCAGATCGCCTCAATGATTATTACAGCAGTAGTGGGCGTGGCCACTTTGACAGCGATCATTAGAATGTAGAAAATTGAGAACAAGCTGAATTTTCTACAATGTTTATTTCTCAACTTATATATTTTCATTGTAGAAGTGTTCGCTGTATTAATTAATTATTTTTTTAAATAAAATGGATCTGTTCCCAGCTCCGTAGTCTCCGTAGTCTCCTTTGTGTTTCTTTGTTCCTGAGTTGCAGCCGTATTGTGTGCCTTTCTATGCCACAAAATAGTTGTGGCATCTCTGCCCCCATTTTAGCCTGCTCATCCGCTGCTTCGTTCCCTGCTTTATTTTCTACATACCGGGACCCATCTTAGGGTAAGTCTATTTATAACAATTTTTGTTGCAAAACTATCCGGTAGGATAGCTATGCCCGCATTCCGATAGTTACGTTTCAGAATCAATTCCGGATACCCTATGGCACACACCTCAGCTTAAAATATGCTGCTATGCGACGCCAGAGATTCATGGTAGATCTTTTATTAATGAATAAAATGAGTATTTTTCTTTAAATACTTTTAAATAGATTTTTGAAATTGACTATAAATTAAATATAAATATAAATATAAAAATCTGGTCAAGTCTCAGAGACAATTAACTCAATTTATGAACTTCAAATTGGCTTTGAGCAAGTTTAAAATAGAGTTAAAATTAAATGTTAAATTACAAAATTTATATTATTAATTTAAAAAGAAAGTCGCAAGCAATTTGATAAGCTGAATGTCATATTAGTGGTGCAGGAACTCAGTGGTAGATAACACCACCAAACCACAATGCAAAAATGCAAAAATACGAAAATGCAAAAAAACCGATGTTTTTCAAATATATAAATACAATTTTCAGTCCGCTACCAAAGCAGTCACCAGTTAAACTTTGAACCCACTTTTTGCAATGAGCTCCTCTCGATCGGAAATGAGGTCCAAGGAGATTGCTCGCATTATCATCATCGGATCGGGTCCTGCGGGCATAGCGGCTGCCACACGGCTGATCGAGCAGGGTTTCAAGAATGTGACAATTATGGAGGCAGAGGATCGCATTGGAGGACGCATCAACACTATTCCATTTGCTGACAATGTCATCGATCTGGGCGCGCAGTGGTGCCACGGCGAGGAGGGCAACGTGGTTTACCAACGAGTCAAGGATTTGGATCTTGTCTCAAAGACAGACCTCCACGTTCAGAAGAACACCACTCGTTTCCTGCGATCCAATAAGGAAATTCTTCCCCAAGAAACAGCCAATGCGTTGAGAGGAATCGCAGAGGATTCTCTGCCAGATGGACCAAATGCCTACGAAGGATCAGTGGGGGACTATGTGAATAACAAGTACTGGTTAGAGATCGGAAAGCAGCCGAATTTAGATCGCACCATCGCAGCAGAGTTCCTGGACTCCTTCAAGAAGGGAGAGTGTGGTTTGGAAGGCTCGGATAACTTGTATGAACTTTCAGGACGTGGTCATTTGGAGTATAATGAGTGCGATGGCAATATGCTAATCCATTGGCGCAACAGGGGTTACAAAACCTTCCTCAAGTTGCTCATGAATGCCAAGGAAGATCAGGACGGGGATCTGGGCGTACTCAAGGGACGAGTACAACTCAACAAGCGCATCTCGGAGATAAACTGGGAGGGTGCTGATCAGCTGAGACTGCGCTGCTGGAATGGTGAAATTCTAACTGCAGATCATGTCATTTGTACGGTGTCATTGGGTGTGCTGAAGGAGCAGCATGCCAACCTGTTTGTGCCCGCTCTGCCAGAGGCAAAGCTGCGAGCTATCAAAGGACTTAAGCTGGGCACAGTGGATAAGTTCTTCCTTGAGTTCGTGGCTCAGCCCATTCCTCAGGATTGGACTGGCTTCAACATCCTTTGGCTGGAGCAGGATCTGAAGGAGTTGCGTGGCTCCGATCGTTTCTGGTTGGAGAGCGTGTCCGGTTTTCATATTATCATGGAGCAGCCTCGCCTGTGGGAGGGTTGGATCATTGGCGAACACGCTCGCTACATGGAAACCCTCACCGCAGATCAAGTGCTCGATGGATTACTCTGGTTATTCCGGAAATTTTTGCCTTTCGATGTGCCCTATCCACACCGCTTCCTGCGCACCCAATGGCACTCCAATCCCAATTTCCGTGGCAGTTACAGCTTTCGCACCACCTACGCCGATGAGCTGCACACCGGACCATGGGACTTGGAGTCACCCCTAACGGATGTGTGCGGCAAGCCCAGATTGCTTTTTGCGGGAGAGGCAACCAGTAAGAACCACTACTCGACGGTGCATGGAGCAACCGAAACTGGTTGGCGTGAAGCGGATCGTCTGAATGGATTCTATGACAAAAGTAGCCCAAATGTTGCATGTGCCTCAAATGTAAAGTAATCACTAACTAAATCTGCTCAAATATTGGCTAAAAAAACTTTTAAAATGAAAATTTAATTATTACAATTTAAATATAATAAATTCATTTGAAACTTAAATTTATTCAGAATTTAATCAGATCCTCTCTGAAGCAAAGTTGTCCTCCAATTATGTTGCATGTTATTAAGCATGTCTCCTTTGAGTCTCTGATTTATGCAAGCGACAACAAACAATTACCTCAGCCTTAACAAATCCCTTATTAAACTGTATTCCAGCCCAGTCAAATGTTTGCGTAAAGGATGTGGGAACAAGGATCTGATTGTTGCCACGTATCCAACTGGCAACTGGACGCACATAAAAGGGAACAACTGTCGCCACAGCAGCTGTGGCCAACTTGCAGGGGGTTATGTGTAAGAAGGGAGGGGGAAGAGATTGGATACTCTTTTAGCTTGGCATGGCGACAAAGACGCATATGTGATGTGACTATGCTGTGGTAATCTCCGAGCAGATTTGACCGGGAGGCGTAAGGCAAGCAAACACATGAAACCGGACTCTTAATGTCTTTGGCCTTTGCGTGGCATAAATTTGAATTTTCAATATGGTCGAAGGGCGGACGGTGGGGAGGCTTTAGCTGAATGCTGGTGAAAGCATTTTGCAGCACAATCCACACCAATGAGGACGAGAATCCTACTGCTTTTGTGGTATTTGTAGTTTAACTGGCCAGTGGAAGTGCTAAACTGATTTTGGCAACTGCATTTTTGTCCTTATTTTGCTTTGCATGTGTTATGTGCGGCAGCCACGCCCCCTCCCCCCACAAACCAACAAAAGCTAACCAAGTGGGCGTTACATAGTCGTCGTTGCATATGCTCCGTAATAACACTGCAATTACAATGTTGTCTGCGGCTGCACGTTGCAAACGAGTTGGTCAACATGTTTTTGGCCAAATGATAAAATGGGGTTAACCATAGCTATTACCACATCCAAACTGAATATGCATTCCTCGCACAAATTTTTGCATTTTCAACGTAAATCAGTTTTTTGGAGCCAGCAGAAGCTACTTAAATATTTAAGATATTCAAATTAAAATATTATTAACTAATAAATAGTTGCTCAAAAGTGAACTTTGCTTTTGGCAAGAAATTATATGATTTTAAAAATATTAAAATTAGAAAAAGAAGTGGAAAATTTAAAAAAAAAACTAAAACATAAAAAAAAAAAACTCATTTTGATCATGGCTTAAATAAATCACAATTTGAATATAAAAAAAAAACCTGTCTGATATATGAAACCTATTCCTAACTTTTACAAAACTTATCCCATTTTAATATCTTAATTAATCAAAATCTCTAAGCTAAATATAATTTTCGATACAAATATTTATTCATTATTCACATCAAATCATCTCAGACCACAAATTCCTAACTCAATTATATAAATTCTACGTTTTATAGGGACTCTGTGTTGGTTCTCATAATGCATGAGTTTTAACAATATTTGTTTTAAATTATTATCTAATTGTTAATAATTGTTGACACGCGCTTTCGATTTGAGCCTCTTATCGCTATTTATAACTGGGCTGTTCGAGAGCGATAATAGGTGTTCAGGCGATCCGCTTCCCGCCAGCCCGTCTCGGCGGCACCATGCACCGTCGAGTAGAAGTGCTTATGTGAAGCCTCGCCGGCAAACTGCAGCCTGGGTCGGCCGCCCGTATCTAGAAGCGGTGCCTCCAGATCCCAGGAACCGGTGCGCAACTCATCGGCGAAGGTGGTGCGGAAGGTGTAGCTGCCTCTGAAGTTGGGATTTGCATGCCATTGGGTGCGCAGGCAGCGCTTAGGTTGCGGCACATTGAAGGGCAGAAATTTGCGGAAGAGCCACAGTAAGCCCTCGAGGACCGCCTCCTCGGTTAGCGTCTCCATGTGGCGGGCATGTTCGCCAATGATCCAACCCTGCAGCAGTCGTGGCTGACAAGATACTGGATAGAATCCAAAGACGCTCTCTAGCCAGAATCGTTCGCTGGCGCGCAACTGCTGCAGGTCTTCCTCTAGCCACAGACAACAAAATCCAGGCCAGTCCTTGGGCAGGGGTGCCACCGAATACTCCAAGAAGAATTTATCAACTGTGCCCAGCTTTAGACCCTTGATTGCTCGCAGTTTGGCCTCGGGTAGAGCGGGCACAAACATGCTGGCATGCTGCTCCTTCAGCACACCCAATGACACCGTACAAATGACATGATCTGCAGTAAGGATTTCTCCATTCCAGCAACGGACAACAACTTCATCCGCACCTTCCCAGTTAATCTGTGCGATGCGCTTGTTCAGCAGCACATGCCCCTTAAGCACACCCAGATCCGTTGGGTTGTCCTTACGGGCGTTCATTAACAATCTGAGGAAGCTCTTGTATCCTTTGTCGCGCCAGTTGAGCAACAATTCACCCTCGCACAGCCAATATTCCAAGTGTCCACGTCCCGAAACCTCATACAAATGATCTGAGGCCTCCACGGAGCTCTCGAACTTGTGAAAGTTCTCAAGGAACTCCTCGGCAATGGTGCGATTCATTGGCGGCAGCTTGGCTACCTCCTGCCAAAACTTTTGGGTCAAGTAGTCCCCGAGGGATCCTTTGTAGTCGACCAATTCCGTTTGTCGCTCCGGTATGGAATCGAATGCAATATTTTTTAGACTATTTGCAATCTCATCGGATAGCACCTCTTTGTTGGAACGCACACATTTAAACGTCTCGTAGTGATCCTCTGTGGCCTCTAGCATATCCATATCCTTGACACGCTCGTACACAAAATTACCCTGCTCACCGTGGCACCACTGTGCACCCAGATCGACAACATTATCCGCAAACGGAATGGTGTGTATACGTCCACCAATCCGATCTTCGGCCTCCAGCACCAAGACATTATTAAAGCCCTGCTCCAGCAGTCGTGTGGCTGCCGCAATGCCCGCTGTGCCGGCGCCAATTATCACAATGCGAGCTGTTTGTTTACTTTTGCTCAGAGAGCGAACTGATGCAACACTCATTTTGCGTAAATTTGCGTATACACACAGCACACGTCTATTCCACTGCGAGTTCCGCCAGCGACTAAAATGTGGTGAAATATGTCTTTGACTCTTGTTCATTACGCTCAGCTGTCAAACGGGCTCTCTAATGAGCTGAGCGCCTAAACAATGAGCTGATGTTGGCAGATTATGCACTCTGTCTCTCTCGTTGTCTTTCTTTCTTTCTCGACTAAAATGTGTGTTGAAATGTGTCTTTGACTCTTGTCCCTTACGATCAGCTGTATAACGGGCTCTCTAATGAGCTGAGCGCGTAAACAATGAGCTAGTCGCATACATTTGTATCACATATCGCTGATGTTGGCAGATTATGCACTCTCTCGTTGCCTGTCTTTCTTTCTCTTATACCAGTGCGGTGAAACTTGATAGGTGACCTTGAGTACTTGCTCGTGGACGTTATATTTTTTTATAAGTCAAACAAAATATAGATAATCTACGACTTCCAGCACCTTATCTTCACTTATATAGATTTGGTCGTTACGTTATATAGATTTGGCTCAATTAAGCAGTACGTATGTTATCTGGTTATATATATCAAATATACTTTAATAATCTGTATTTTATAATTTATTTACTTAATTTGAATACCTAAATAGAAAAATACTTATCTTTTTGCAGCCATAGCCACAATTTAGGCCACTAATAAACACAGCTTACATATGACTAAAACTACAATATGCAAGTATGTAAAAAAAGTGATTCGAAATCTGATAGACTATCTGGTGGTTGCCAGTGGCGCAGTGGCAAAAACGTTTTGATGAATGTATTCATAAAAATCCAATCATTGCAATTGCAGCTCACTCGGCAAATAAAATAAGAAAACTACAGAATAATAGCAAAAACAACAGCAACTACTGTACAGTAATAACAAAGGCCATTCAAGATGAATACGCCAAAATAATGGGAAACAACAACAGACAGCTGGGCGCAAACTTCACCAAACCGAGCCAACGAGGCGACTGACTCTGAATCGTGGCCCGTTTAGTACTGGCTACAACATACACACCCATTCTCAGGTTCTAGCAGTCGACAAAAAAATTGCAGTAATATTTTTTTGCAAAACAAAACATTTGTACATAGAAAGTAAAATACAAAAGAAAAACAAAAACACAGAGCAGTGCATAAAAAAAAAATCAGAAAGAAGAACAACAGTTAAATGACGAACACCAAATACTCTTCAAGCCATTCAAAAGGCGAATATTCCATTCCAAGCATTCACTGCACAACAATTAAAAGGTTTACCCAATGAGGATGATCCAATTGAGATTGAGATAATTCCACAAGGAATATATATATATATATATATAAATATATCTCGCAACGGAATTGCTTCTATAAATATCAAGATACCCCTAATAAGAGTATCAAAAAAAATAAAACGCATATAAACAAGAACAACAAGAAAAATACGATTAAAATGACAAGTGAAAGCAATTTTCGTGCAGCTGCTGTGGATAATGGGACACGGGCTGGGTAAGCGGATGAGGCAACTGATGGAGTTGCTGCTTGGAGTGGGTGGTGTTTGGGTTTTGGCTTGGCTTGCCTTGCCTTGCCTTGGCCTGCCTTGGTTGAAGGTATTGCAGACAATGGGTCTGTTGTTTCGCCTGGAATGGCAATATTACTGGCCGAAAATATGACTTCGTTTATGGCCCAACCAAAGCAATTGCTAAAATGGAAATACTTTTTTTTTTGTAACTGCACCCAGTGCTCAATCCATCTCTCCATTTCTTGGTACTCACATTATTGCTGCATTCACATTTCACTATCCATTCGATGGCAACGAATTTATTTTCAATTTGTATTTGACGTGATTGCAGAAATTCCTGATCGATGGGCTCCAAGGCTACGGTGTCCCATAACTGGTCCTCCGCCTGTCGTCGACTAAGCTCGCCTCCATCGGTGGCATCGTTGTCCTGTTGCCTGTAGTGTTGTGTTCGCTTTTGAACGTAGTTAATTGGATCAACGGCATTTAAAGGACACAGCAGTTCGACCTGTGCAAAGATAGAAAAAAAATAAGGGTAGCAAAATAATCAGCTTGAATATTGCCAATAGAAATCGTTGACAGTTTTCCGCGCTTTTTGCCAACTCCGGTGATTGAAGTTAACGTTTAATAAATAGGAAAACTGCAATAGTTGCCCAGCTCAGGCAGCTTATGCAGAATGGCAAATGGACAATTTAATGCAATTCCTTTCTTTTAATTAATACTGATAGTTTAGTGATTGTTTATTGCGCTCCCACAGCAACAGTAATGGGACAGCAAATGGACGGAGTAAGTCCTTTTCTACGTTGGAATTGCATTTAAATTTCCAATGGATGACTTGCACTCAAATTGACGCCAGTTTAATTGAATAATGCAATTAACAAATAGGAGAAAAAAATCGTGATAAAATTGCTAATGGAAATTGGAAACTTGTTTTCGATAAATGCGCTGCCTTTTTCCATTCCGCTTGAGATTTGTTGAGCCGCTGAAATCTGAAATACTCACTTGAATTGTTGTTGATGCAGCGGGTACACAGCACTTGGTGCCACGATGGCAGCTGCCACATAGTTTGGGTCGATACAGTTTGCGGGATACACATTCACCCAATCGAATCCTTGCCGGCCCCAAGCGCTGTAAGCTCCGGCACTCGTGCCCCTTCTGCGTTTAGCCAAAGAAAACTCACATCAGACTGGCTGCAACACGGCATTTCTTTCCCGTAGCCACAACTTACTCTTATTCTATGCGCTGGCTCCTCCTGTTGCAGATCATGCTCTTGCTTCCGCTCTCGGTTCTGGTATTGTTGTCGCTCCCGCTCCCGCTGCCAGTCACGGTTCCGTACCCTTTCACGCTTATGATGATGCAGCTGCTGGAGCTGGCTCCGGGCCAAATTGTGCTGCAGCTCATTGGCTAATAGTCTATTGTGGCTGTTGCTCTTACCGTAACTGTTGCCGTTCCTGTTGCTGTTTTTATTGTCCTGGCCGCATCTGCGATTCTCGCAGAGCCGTAAATTGCTCAATTGATGGCAGCCGGCATGGGTGCTGGTGTATCTTGTGGCCATGCCCAGGCCACAGGCCCGACTGCAGCCCGTCCAGTTGCCGCTGGTGCTGCTATTGTGGCAGGTGGCATAGACTGCAAACGAGCACACAGAATGAAAACAAAAGAGTTGCTAATGATTATGATTGGTCGAGTGTTTAAAGTGCCTTAAGTAAGTTGGAATTTGAAGCTATTATACTTTGAAAAAGATATAGCTACTTTCATTAAGTCGGCTTTTTTATATATAAAAGTGGATAAGATTCTTTAAGCCTTTAATCTCTAAACAATGGCAGCAATTGCTGTCAGTCGGCTTATATTTTCAAGCTCTGTTTGTGAACAGAAAAAGCTAAGTAAAAATATTAAAAATATTATTATAAAATAATAGAGATATCAAACTAAATTTAACTGCCGATCAACAAATGTAATATATATTAATAACGCTAAAATCCTTGACAAAGGACGAAGTCCTGCTCAAAGTAAGTGGAGAAAGAAACGTTTAATAATCTTGTTTATTTATTGCATTTTGCGCGTTTAATTAACACTTAATCCTTGTGTAAGTAATTATGCTGCTGGTATCCATGCCTCAGGCAACAGCAACAACAGAAGCAACAGCAGCAACAGCAGCAACATCAGCAACAAGGAAGCTTCAGCTGGCAAAGCGACTCCTGCCTTGTCATGGAATAATTCATCTTCATAAATATGCGCTGCGCTTTTGGGTGCGGTTGGGGGGGGGGGCGCTTAAAAAGCATTAAGTTGTGCGCTGGACAACTGTGACGTTGACGGCAAGCCCCTGGGCGCCATTACCACTGTCAGAGCGAGGACAAGGAGCAGGACCAGAACCACGACAACCATAAACACTCTTATAAAACAATAACAAGGCCATCGCCCGGAACCGACTGCGACTCGGACTGGAACTGTGAAAGGGGACAAATACAAAAATACAACTTACCATCAGCTGTTGGATTCTCGCAGAGCCACATTTTGCAACAGTGGCCGGGCACCTCGACGAGACGCGGTGATCTGCACGAAATCGTATCCTCCGGCGCCGGCAGCTGCTCGTTGGGGCACAGTGTGGAGCAGGCGTGGCGGCCATTCTGCAAAGAGCAAAACCATTAAAATGTGGGCCACAAATAAAGTCATAATATGAGAGTAAAATATGTGTTGGCCAAATAACCTAATACCAAATATCTCCTCAGCGCTGCGTTCAATTAACAGTTTATCCCATTAAACTATTTTTTTTTATATTGGCTTATTTTTTCTACTTTTTTTTAGATTTTGCATTTACAGCGCATAAATTGCCAGCTGGCATTTCGCTTAGTTACCTGTGGCTTTCCATGAATCTGCTAAGGTGTCATGATAAACGGCCTGCCTCGGTTAGAGGTGCGAATTCCAAGCACACACACACACACACACACATCTACACACCCACACACACACACAGTCAGCATTCCACGCCCATTGCTGAGAAATGTGTAGCCATTTAGCAATGCCAAGGATTCAGTGGGGAGCATAATACACGTCTTCACGTTCAGATTTGGCAATCCTTCCTATTCGTTTCATATAATTGCGTGTAAATCTCATTCACGTCCTGGATATATATCCAAAAGAGCCTTTCCAGATTGAATGCCAAGGCAAAACAAATAAGCTAAATAAATCTCGGACAGGCAAATCAAATGTGTTTATCTGTACATAAATAAAATGCAACATTATAGTGTAATTACATACATAGATTTGCCCATTTCAACTAATTCTAACTAAAATGCTGCTCGTCAAATAAATTACACAAGTGTTAATATTAACCCTTAAACGGAAATAGTTACAAAAAAAAACATTCACAAAGGCAAAAAAAAAGCCGCTTAATCTAAATGCATTTGACTTTGACCAAATCTGTGTGCTGACTAAACAGCATATCCCATTGACTGTCCCTGAACCTGCCCCTCCACTTCATCCACCTCACCCTGCCACCCTTTACTTACCTCGCAAACGCATTGAGTTTTGCAATCCAATTTAAATGTGGCTCCATGTGCAAATGTTGTGTTACCAACACTGCAATTTGCTGCAGGCCGAAATTGACAGCAAATGCCACAAAAAGCGACACCATCAGTTCATTCAGATGTGGCACAGTTCCATTGTTGTCGTCCAGCGTTGGCAAAAAAATAGAAACCATAAAGGAAAATCCCACAAAAAAATCCAAAGATATAAAGGGAAATCAAATCAGAACAAAACGTAAATGGTTTGAGATATGCCAAGTTCGAAAAAGCCAAAGAAATTGAATTGAACGCTTTTGTTAGAGATTTGTGGCCTTAAAGTTTATAGTTGAGGTGTTAACAAATGAACTTTAACAATTAAAGTTTTAGATCTTTGCAGATTAGCAAGGAAAATTTCAAGATTTGATTAGATTAGATTTCAAGTATTTGCTGTTAAAAAAAAAATACATCTAAAATAAAGCTTAAATCTTATCTAAAATGAATTTTAGTTATTAAAAATCTGTTTTTTATTAATTCAAGTTTTTGTGATTATTTTTTAGGTGTTTTCTGATAATAAAGTTTAATAATTATAATAATAAATTGGGGGTTCTGCACTGCAACCTATTAGATCTATTGTGCGCTCTTCTGAGCTACTCCATAAACACCAGTTCCTGCACAAAAGTCTAAATTTTTGTTGTGTTGAGGGATTGTATATTATTGATTCTCATAACATGCTTTCCTAGAATACTACATCTTTTCCTTGATAAGGCGTCACATTCTGTTAGGATCTGAGTTGAGGACTCCTCCTCACCTACACAAAACCTACACTGATTTTTGCTATATATACCCAGTTTGGATAGTTCTCAAATGTGGACAGCAAGTATCCTAAGCCTAATCCTACCCATGGATAATATTTGCTTAAGTCTTTTATGATTATTAAAAGACATTTGGCCTGTCGTAATCCTGGTCTCACTTCCCAGCTCCGTAGTCTCCGTTGTCTTTCTTTGTTCCTAAGTTGCAGCCGCATTGTTTACCTTCCTATGCCACAAAACGTTTCTGTCACTGTTAGGGGTAGCATAATGCTTATATCCTATCTTTATTTTCGGTAAAAAATTATGTTTTTAATTTAAAATCTGCACCATTTAATTCAGCTGTTAATTGTCTCGGGTTGTTTTTTTATCTCCTGCTAAATTCCCCGGCACTTTTACGTGTCTCTGTTCAATCGCATAAACACTGAGTTTTATTTTTCGCAAAAAAGCCCAAAAAAGTAATTTGGCATTACTTGCATACTTTGTTTATGCCATAATTACGCAGCCATGGACTTGTTTATTACCAATTCACTTGGCTGTCATTTCCCTTAGACGCATCACAAAATACGTCAAAAGGGAAGAAAAAAAACCAATTAATATCTGGCAGCGGCTGTTATAAATTTGCTCCCATACACAAAGCAAATAACACACATATATAATATATATATATATATGTATATATATATGTGTGCAATATATTTTCGCAGCAAACAATAGACTTTATGTGTGTTGTGTCCCATCAAAATTGATACTGACAAATGTTGTACTTTATGGGTCGCCATTAGGCCGCAAAAGTTTGCTTTTGCTTTTGGGCATTTTGGGTTGTGGGTGCCACAAAAATGCGTTGCCGCCAATCACAATTACCCGACTTTTCGGCTGACATTGGATATTTGCAATTTCGCAGTTACATCCAGTCTACCAACACACCCAAACACACACTCACACTCACACACACGATACGTGCTGGGTGGCAATTTTCCACTTTTCCTTGTGCATGTTCTTGAATTGATTTCGTCGAGGACAACGTGACTCCCGTTAGAAGGATGCCAACAAGGAGACACAAGAAGCACATCATTTGTGTATCTCGTTTATTCATTTCTGTGCCTTGTGTGGCATCAATGGGTAATGCGAAAATGGATATTGCATTTGGTGGCATATTTATGTCATTAGCAATTAGATTCGATGCATTGAAATCCTAACAGGTGCTGTAACTGTAAACACAATGCCGGAAGTGTCAGTGGTGCCACTCACTCACTCACAGCCCACAGCTACGTGCCAGCGAGGCGTGTCCTTGGCCAAACTCGTGCAGCAGTGGTGGTGGTGCCTCCCCATGGGCAACCCGCTTGCCCCTGAAGGCTTTACACCTTTTCGACTTTGTGGAGAAATGTGTCATTTTCGAAAGTGCAATCTTCTTAATGTACTTTGGCATGAGACAGACACACACACACATACACACACAACAAGCAAAATCTTTCTGCATTGAACACACACACACACACAAAATGCTTGCTTTACATAACAGGAAGTGAAGTCCTGTTTATGTGGTTGTGTCATTGCTCCTTGCAAGCAATCGCTGCAAAAAAGAAGCTGGAAACAATTGATAAATGACAAATACCCTAGAGAAAATTATAGTTGAAACTTATTTAATACACTCTCTTTTCTTATTCATCATCTGTTTTACAGGGTATAAAGTGAGGAAGTACAAAGCTGAAATTACAATTGGAGCACTTTTATCTGCGTTGCCTGTCAACATTTAAGACTGTCTGCGCTTTCCTCGAGTGTACTTTAACAGTCATCTGTGTGTCCTTCCTCCGCCGGCTGCCGCTCTTCGTTATCCTGGCTATAACTTCATGTTATGCATTCTACTTGTGTGTGTGTGTTTTTATTTTTCGTAATGTACTCGCACTCTCTGTTATTGTTTACCTTTTAACAAACCCTTTCCGGAGTGCCACAGAGAATGGATAAAATTGTTGCCTGCTTTTATGCGCCGGGTGACCAGTGTTAGTCCGGGTTGCCTGTCCTGGTTTGGGGGGGGGGGGGGGTCACGTGTGCACAGTTTATTTGTCTTATGCCGTGCTGTGTTGTGTTTGTCTTACTTAGAGTTTTAGATTTACTTAAGTCGTTGATGACCATGACCAAATAAAGTTTCATTTTGTGCAAAGATTTACAGCACTTGAGCGTGTGTGCGACAAGTTTTGAGTGGCCAGTCTCCAGACAGGCTTAGACAGAGAGTTCACTCAGCTTAAAAGTCTCTTGGGACAAAGCTGCGTATGCGCAATTTTATTGCCAATTTTGTGTACTCAATATTGTTTGCATGGGACATGTTACAATAGTAAGCAAAATGGCAAAATCAACCAAAATGCCAATTTTCTTGGGATCAGATTTGGGCTTTAGCATTCTAATTAAATTTAATCAGCTAAAAGAATCGATGTGATTTAGCAGAGAGCTGCTTGAAAATTCTATTCAAATGCGACTCACTTCAAAATGTGAATAATTAATTCTTGGCGTGTGTGTTGAAATCTGAAAATGTTTTTGCAGCTCAAGCATATCTCATTTAATTTTGATAAAAAGAATTCCTAAAGCTTTAGAGCTTATTCACACACACACCCACCCACACACACACACACACACACACACTCAGACACACACAGACACAGCAGCAGCAGCAGCACGATCCACATATTTCGTGTTTCGATAACTTTTGCAAAAGTTACACGCCCACTGCCCCTACAGCCCCATCTGCCCCTCTGCGCCCGCTGTCCGAATACGAAAAAGTACAAGTTTTACAGTTTAAATAAACTTGTTCCGCTTTGCCTGGACAATGCATTAGCGCAGCAGGGGCTAGGGAATGGGAGGCGCCACAGGCGAACAGAACGTGTGGAGCATTGATATGCGCCCAAGGCACAAAAACACACACACACACCCAATGAGGGAGGGAGAGAGAGAGGGGGAGTGTAAGGCAACAGCAAAAACAACCCACAACAGGCGTCAAACTCGGAGACTCCCACAAACTGTATTGGCATTTGACTCAAAACTTTTGAATTTTGCTGCCAGGAATGTATGGATGGTCCACGGGGTGGTCTGTGGAGGGGGCTGACGCGCACAACACATAAAACATATGCAACGATATGGCTCGAAGCGAAATTGGCTTGTATTTGCTGAGGCACACAATATCAGCAACTTTGTGGCACAGTTCGTGCTGCTGGTTAATTCTGAAAAGCTTGTTGTGAAAGAGCTGAAAAACATGTCGAATGAATTTTCGAGCAAATAAGACATATAATAAAATAAATCGATTAAAATCACTTTACTCGTTGCCCGCCAGCAAACAGATAATAAAATAAAATGAAACAAAAACCAATTGAAATACATTTTAAAAACTTTTCCATGTATTTTCTGTCCGATATAATAAAAATCCCTTTTTTTAAAGCTGAGTCACACAAATTAAAAGTGTTAAGGGTGAAAAATATATTTATTTATGGCTACTGAAACTGTTTTTAAGCGATATTTATAAACTCTTTCTAGACTTAAAAACCCAAACTGATTTTACATTCTGCCTGAGCAATTTCATCAATTTTAATTTGGAAAAACTGTAGTCTTCTTTTCTCATTACTTAACTGAATATCTGCCTAAAATTGACTTTCAAAAGCCGCATATTAAATAACTTTTCAAACCTTTCTCCTGCTATTGAATTTTCTCATTTTTTTATGTATAATTTTTTACATTTTTTTTAAACCGTTTTGCGCATCTTAAATGAATATTTATTTGGCTAACAACACGAAAAATATTTAAAATTGATGGCTGTCTAAATGGGAAAAGTCTCTCGCTTCCTCCTGCTTCCCCTTCGTCCTGAATTTGTGGCATGTTTATTTTTTTTGTTGCACTTGACTCTGCGATTATTTTTGGGTTGATTTTAAGACGCACATTTGAAGTGGCAGGTCGACGAGTGCCTTTGATTAATGAAGCGCAAAGTTAATGTAATTTTACAATTTTCATTTTAAATTGATTGCGAGTTCACCTACTCAACCAATGATTTGTTTAACTTTAAGGCCAAAAATTCAAGTCAAAAAACATGAAAAAAATGAAGTAAAAAATAAATAAATAAATCGACTTACCGGGATTTATATGCCTTGGCAGCTTTTGGGTTGCATAATTAGAGGAAAAGAGCGAAGGAAATAAGTTTTTTTTTTGTAAAGGAATTCATAAATAAATACAGTTTGGAGAACTCACTCTGATGACCTTAAAGCCTAAGCTCAAATTCGCTTCGACTCCAGCGATGAGACTATTACCAAATATGCTCAGCAACGGCAGCAGTATCAGCATTTTCTGTAAGTGAGAAAGAGAGATTGAGAGTGGGCGTGGTTAGTGAGAAACAAGGGGGATAGGCTGAATGAAAAATGTTTGCCCTCAAAAAGGTCGAAAACAGACAACGGACAACAGCAGCAGCCGCAACCAAAACCCAAAACCATAGCCACAGTCGCAGTCGCAGTCGCAGTCGTCGTCACAGTCGTCGTCGTCGCCGTCGTCGTCGTCACAGTCGTCGCAGTCACAGTCGTCGTAGTCGCAGTCGTCGTCGCAGTCGTCGCCGCAGTCGTCGCAGTCATCGTCGCAGTCTTCGTCGTCGCAGTAGTCGTCGCAGTCGTCGTCGCAGTCGTCGTCGCAGTCACCGTCGCAGTCGCCGTCGCAGTCGTCGACTTTATTAAGGTCAATTCAATGTCTGGCATCGCTTTTTCTGTTGGTTACGGCTAATGGTTACGTCTATATAACAAGGTCCTATGGCTAGCGTGTTATACGGAGTACGGTCTACGGAATACGGTCGTCGGTTTACGGTTTGTATTTTGCATTTCCGTTTGAGTACGCTTCGTGTTTTCACGCCTGCAAACCAAAACAGTAGTCGCCGCTTTTATTATTTATTATTTATTATTATTGTGCTTTTAAAAAGTTATCTTTTGTTTCGTGCTAAAACACAAGAAACTTCCTTGAAAATGTTCCTCAATAACAAAAGGAAAAAGTTAAGCAAAATTACCTTAATTTCAACAGACAAAATAGCAACATTAAGATAAAAATAATTAAATGTTTTAACAAGTAATTTTCGGGCTTAATTTATTAAACTCTCAGCACAAAAAAAAAATAGATTCAAAGATGTGGCCATAAATATGACATGCTTAAATGAATTTTTAAGCGGTTTGCCCAGTGTGCACATTGGGCACATTTATGTATAAATTTACTCGTTTATTTAACACAATGGCGAAAACTCATTAAAAATATTTGGCAGTCATGCGCAAGAATTTTAAAAGGTATTTAATTAAAGTTTAATAAATAAATATGCCAGCTTGCGGCGCATTACAATGTACAAAATTAAAAAGAAGAAAATATAAAAACAAATAAGCATGGTGGGGAGGGGAAGAGGGTGTTGCATGATGGTAAATGAGGGTAACTTTCGCTTAATGCGTCAGTTTTCAATTAACGACGCAATTTCATATGCTGCTAAGTGGATAAGCAGAGCAATGAAGCAACTGCAAACGGGAGAGGGGAGAGAGGAAATCACACACACTGGACCAAGCAGCAAGCAGCAGGCAGCATGCAACGAGCCGAGGCATGCTGTGTCTGAATGCATTGAATGCTGCTTCATTAAGGCACTGCTCAAGGAGCTGCATTTTCCAGTCCATGTCATAATTATCGTAATTACAATGAGCGATGAGCGATGAGCGATGAGCGATGAGGATAGCCATGCCCTGTTAACAATAATAAAAGCTAACGAGTCGTCAAACAACAACAACAACAGCCAAAACAAGTGCAGCAGTGGCAACATTGTCATTGACACTTTTAATTGCAACCACACACAAAGGCCAGCAACTCTTATGCAACTCAAAGTGGGGCAACATATTATGCCACATGTTGAGGATGTCAAGCACACAAAAAGCAGCCTAAACAAGACAGAACGACAGTAAAATACACTGCTCGAAATAAAATCATATCTATATATATCTGGAATTAAGTCAAGTATTTTTCAGCTAAACTTGGCAACATATTTGTCAACTTTAAATATATTAATTAAATTTTTACAGGGTATCCAAAAGTTGTGCACAAACTGTCTGCTTTGTGCTTATAATTATGATGAAGGAGGAAATTCATCAAACACGTTGCAAGTGCAACATGCTGCACACTACGACAACCCCTGAGGCCAACATGTCAAAATTTGTGTGTCATTTAGAAAGTGAAAAGTGAATGCCTCAAAAAAAAAAACTATCGATTCAAAAGGATGCGCAAAGCAAAATAATTCAGGAAGCAGCACAATGACTACACTGAAAAATAATGAAGACAAAGTCTTTACAATGCGTGTTTAACATGAACAATAGAATCTTGATAATGTCTTGGCAAAAAGTTAAAAAAGTTATTACAAAAAGATTTGCATTTGATGGGATTTTTAAAGACCAAAAAGTGATTAATGTTTCTGACAATCTGCTCGATTAAAGCGTTTTTCAAGACGGAATCTTTGAATATGGTTTTTTTTTTTTTTTTGCTGAATAATATTAATGATATGAACCACTTTAAATGACCAAACAATTAATCTTCTTGAATTTCAATGGGTGGTCCCTAATGGCACAGCATTAGCCACTAATAATTCCTATTAAGATTTGAGCCCAGGCTTTTAGATGGACTGTCCGGAATTCAGATGTTAATAGGAATCTCATTATGACAGTGGCTTGTCGGGGATGTTGTAAAATAAGCCTGAAATCTGTGGTGAGTAAGCATTAAAAAAGGGCTTATAAATTTAGGTTAACAAGTTTATTAATGTTTATAAAACGAAAAGTAGGGGAAACAAATTTATGCGATATGAGAAACAAATTGATGATTGTCCTGGAATGTTGACGCCTTATCAGTAACTGATGTATAATCCGCACTTGGCCCCGGCAAGGCACTTAACCATGTCAAGCAGCGATTTATTGCTCTCCACTTGATACTCGGGCAGCGCTTGTTATTCAGCATTTCCTAACCCTGATCTGGTCGTGGTTCTCATGGCGTTAAATTGATTGATTTCTGGCTGTAGTTGTGTCATAGAACAGAGCCCCCAATTCGCCAATCCGGGCAAAAAACAAACCCGGCTATGTTGACGCACAGTCATAAATAAAAACACTCGGAAATTCATGTCGATGATATTGTTTTTTTTGTTTTTTTTTTTTTGCCTGCGGCAAACGTTCCAAATACAAATTGTATCACTTAATATTTGTGATTTTTTCCCATCTTTCGTAGTTTTTCTCCTGTCTCCTGTGCCCCTCACTCCTAAGCAAATAGTATTGCAATATTGAGGTTTTTTTTTGTTCTGTCTAGCTGCCACTTGGAGCTGTTTGCACTGGCGATGACTCTGCGGATTGTCGGCTAAGCATTTTGTTTGTTGATTTGCGTGCTGCCACTGAATAATTGATGGAAACGACAATCTTGCGATGTGTCGAGTATGTCATCGCCATTCCATCGAGCAGCTCTTATCAAGCACAGCCTGTATGGCTGTGTTCCTGTCATTGTTGACAACCAGAACGCTTCACATTTGCTCTGAATGTGCTTGGAATATTAAGCATACACTTAGCGAAAAAAAAATAACTAAATTACAAAAATAAATGATATTAAATGATATTAATAAAATAAAAAAATAAATAAACAAAACTAATTAGGTCAGGCTGGAATATTAAGCATTATATGCTGCGCATACACTTAGCGAAAAAATATACATAAATTTAAAAAATATATTATAATACATAAATAACCAGAAGAGCTGAATAAACACACACTTTTTACTAATTAAGTAAAAGCTGGAATATTAAACATTAGATTCTGTGCATACACTTAACGAAAAAAAAAATGTAAAAGAAAATTATAATAACATAAAAAACCAAATAATCAAATGAGCTGAATAAACACACAGTTTCAATTAATTAAGTAAAGCTGAAATATTAAACATTATATTTTGGGCATACACTTAGCGAAAAGAATGCTCAGAAAATGCATCGAAAATTTCAACAAAATTAAAACAAAAATAATCAAATGAGCTGAATAAACATACACTTTCAATTAATTAATTCAAGTTAACATTGCGAGCTTGGCACATTTTTTTTTTAAGTGTAGGCACACACAACCAAAACACGCACCCACTCGCCAACATCAACTTATGAATGATGAGCAGTCAAACAATCAGCTTGAAGCAGCCTAAACACTCAACAACAACAACAACAACAACAAAAACAACAAAAACAACAGCAACAAATATGACAAAAAATCAATAATAAAATTATAATGAAACGAAATGGAAATCAGATAAAAATTGTATAAATAGAGAATTGCCAGAATCGGGCTGAAACCATTAGGCCATTTAAGAAAGCCATTTTGCGACTGTTGTTTGGGGCCATCAAACTTCATTTCACGGCAGCACTTTGCAGTTTAGAGTTGGCGTATAAATTTCATTTCTGGTTAATTGAAATTCATTTGAGCAAATCAAATTAAGTCAAAAAGTACGCACATCCTGGCCAAGCTACGTGCTACGTGGAACCATCCTGTTGAGCAGCCGGCAAGTGGCAAGTGGCAAGTGGCACAAAGTGATTCATTCATAACGATAAATTAAGACAAAAAGTCTAAACCGACGACGACACGGCTGCGACATGCCCCCTGCCTTCTGCCTCCCACATCGAGTTGCCCCCGGGGAAACACTTTTATTCAAACTTTATGTGTGGGGCAAGGGCAGAAGCATCCTTTCAGCGGGCTGGGCTACCATGTGGCACACGTCCACATAAATATCCTTAAGGTTAGCAAGTGAGTTACACATTTGTTGTCATTCGCTTGCCACAAAACGTGCACCTTCGAAAACTAAACCCACATCAGAATAAGAAGAAGATGAAGAAAAAACTCAATTACAAAATATCAGGAGGATCACAAATAAATAAATTAAGGATACAAATCAGCCAGCAAGCGTTGCAAAGTTTGTTTAAATCGAAATGAAATAGGAACACAGACGCTGCCATAAAATCAAAAGCAAATACAAAGCAGCACATTGCCACAGTGCCACAGTGCCACAAAAGGAAAAAGGTTAAAGCAAATATTTATGCAGCAAGCCCACCGAGAACGAAGAAAAGAAGGTGTCTCTCTCTCTCTCACTCACTCACTCGCTCTGTCTCACTCACTCACTCGCTCTGTCTCTGTCTCTTTTTCTCTCTCTCTCTCTCTCTCTCTCTGTTGCTCACATATGCTGCATGTAATTACCAAACATAGTCTCCCAGTACAGCTGCGCCTAAGTACATAAATATACATACATATATACATATATATTTATGTGCATGTGTGTGTGTGTGTGTGTGTGTGTGTGTGGGCGAAAGGTTGTGTGATTGCAGCGTACGTGGCTTTATGCTTAAATAAACATTTGTCGTCGTGGTCGGAACGGAACGGAACGGAACGGTTCCTAGTCGCCTTACTCCTCCTAGTCCTAGCCCAACTGTGTGTCTCTGTTTGGTTTACATAGCACCCAGCGGCAGAGTCGTCCGTTTGCCTGGTCAAAGCCAAATGGTTGATTGCATAAGTTGATGGTCAACACATGTCCAAGATATATACTGCCGATACAGACACACACACACACACACACATTATTGTAACGTCTAGTGTGATGTGGCATGTGGCATGCAGTGCCTTTGGCAAGCCGTTTTTTTTTTTTTGTGCAACTCACGTGTTGTTGGTAGTCGCTTCTAACGATGACGATGTCTGTGCAGGTTGCATTGGCTGCTCCAAGGCTGACGACTGGCGCGTTCACGTTGATGACACGACTTACTCCACTCACTGACTAGGTGACTACTTTGCTGCCAGCTATCTGTAAAAAGAATAAAAAATAGAAAATAAAAAATAAAGATATATAGAAACTTATATGTATTCCAGTCCAGTGCTGTGGCAGTGATTGCTTTTCAGATACTTAAATAGATACGAAATTGCAGATTCTAACACTTCAGCTAAATCAATAAGATGCCAAAACCCGTTGTAAATTGAATCTTTAAAAGTTAAGAGGACGTTAAACAAGATTTGTCTGCAACAAAAAAAAAAAAAGCTGTCTAATTGAAGGAGCATTTTGAGGCAATTTATCTATGGAATAATCATGGAATGTATTTATATATATTTCCAAGTTTAATATTAGTCAACTTTATCAAATATTAACCTTGCTCAGATTGCAACCAAAATGTCATTTATTTATTGTTAAGCATTTTGAAAATGAGGTCACTGTGAAAATGGCAATTGTCGCCAACACTTCTGTTTTGTGCATTTCGCATTTTAATCAATCGATTGGCAAATACTACACTATTTTCACATACACTGAAAAATTGGCCAATAAAACCGACATTCAGACTCAAGGCAGGACGTGACCAACTGAACGATGAAAATTGAAAAACCAAAACGAAATCGAAATCGAAAATACCAAAAATTGTCAATTTTGTCTGCAGCAGTGCAAAATGCAATGTCATCCACTCTAGCTGACAGCCAAGAAGGGGGGGTGCAGGGTGCAGGGCAGAGACAGAGCAATAATTGTCATTAGCACTGTCATAAGCAAATTACATAACATAAAGCAAACGACGAGCGCAATCGAAGGATCAGAAATAAAAAAAAGTAAAAATATTTTTTATTAAATTGTTTTTTATGTTGTTTTCGTTATCGTTTTTTTTTTGCTCGCAAGGTGTTTGTTATCGTTTGTTATATTGCTTGTTGTGTAATGTAATTTATATACACACACAAGCACACAAACACACACACTCACACAAGCACACACACACACCAACACACACACTTACGCAGAAACACAAATATAATGTCATAAGCGCCAAGGACACAAAGGCAATTCCGCCTGACATTAAGGACAGACAAAACAAACGGTTCAGCAACAATGGGCGGAACTGGGCTGAGCTGGCCAAGACCAAAACCAGGAGAGTGTGAGTGAAAGAGGTAGACAGAGAGAGAGACAGAGAGACAGAGAGAAGACACGGTAAAAGACCAAAAAGTACGCGTTTGGCATAAATGATAAGCTGGCTACGCAGTTGGATGACAAACAGAGTGGGCGTGGTCGTAGGCCAGACACGCACTTGCGGCGAGGTGGTGCAAGGAGAAGCGCCCAAAAATTTGTGCTGGACTGGGTTGGGCTGGGTTGGGCTGGGCTGGCTGCTTGGTTGACTTTTGAATACTTAACAGGATAATGAAATGTCAAAAGTGCGCAAGCGAGCCAAGCGTGTCCTGCGGCTCGGTTTGCGTCTCCTGCTCCGCCTCCTCCTCCAGTGCTTGTTGTTGCGGCTACATTTTTATTGTGTCCATGCCTAAGTGAACGTCATGGCGTGCCGCGCGCATTAAATCATAAAAAAAGGAGCAGCAGCAAAAAAAAATATATATTTATATTTATATATATATATTTATGTATATCTTTATGAAATATGTCCTGCCGAGCGCCGCATCTCGCATCTCGCAGGACATTTGGTTGGCCGTTTGATGTTTACATAAATTTAAATTGACACAAATGCGGCAGGCATTGGATTTCAAGCGGTGAACACAACAACAACAACAACAACAACAACAATGGCCAGTAAAAAAAAGTTGTGATAAACAACATAAATTATGACAGTTTTTCCACACACACCTTACTCACTTGACTGTTGGTTTGGGCCGACCTACAGATTACCATACAAGCACATATATCATACATACATATATAAAAATATATATATAGACGAAAATTGATAATGTATGTATGCAATTTGTTGCTATTTAATATTGAGTGCGCAGCAACATCAGCAGCAACTTTAATCAACAGAACTTGGCCTAAAGCAACTTTGGCAACAGACAACTGGCTATTGTGGCAATTTCTATAGTTGCCCCTTCGCAGTGCTTGCAGCTTTGCTTGATTGTTTCTTATTCTTTTGTTTTTGGACAGAACAGGGGGGGGGGAGGGGAGAGGATGAACTGAATAAAAGTTATTTCGGTTCGCACACTTGAGCTTCAATCAATGACAACGAAAAAAAAAGCTGTAATCAATAAAGTAAATGGCCAAGCCACTTCCAATCCACAATCCACATGTGTGGCACATGTGGCAACGTGTTTTTGATGCGCCCCACTCGATATAACCACCGAAGTGGATATCGCGATTTGGAACAATGTGAAATCATCAATGGGTTTTGGGCGAATTGGCAATTGACTGAACTTCGCAGCTACTACATAAATAAAGGTGAATTTTCTAGTAGACTAAATAAAGAAATATATATATATATATAAATATATATATATAAATAAATATAATATAAATATAATAAATATTTTATTAAATTTGTGAAATCCTTTCTTTTCGCTATATCTTGAATATTTATAAACAAAAATATTTCTAATTTGGCAATTGCTGTAACTCGCAGCTACTACATAAAAAAAGGTGCTTTTTTTTGTACTCTATATATATATAAATATTCCTAAAAGTCAATGGAAAATTTGCCAAGTTCTTATTTCATTTTATTGAGTTTGAGAAACCCCTTTTTTTTGGCTCAATCGTGAATATTTATAAACAAAAATCTTTCTTATTTGGCAATTGCTGAACTTCGCAGCTACTACAAAAATAAAAGTGAATTTTCTACTACAAAAAATATTTTTGTTTGGCAATTAGTATATTACGGAGCGACCAAATAAACAAAAGTCCAATTTCTAGTAGAATAGATAAATTTAGTTTTTTTTTTTATTTTTTTCTTTATTTCGGCTAAATTCCTGTGTACTTGAACATTTCTAAACAACAAACATTTTTAATATAAAAAAATGCTCAAAAATGAAAATAACGAGAATTCTTAAAGAATACCACAAAATTCACAATTTCTCTGTTATTTTTCTGCTTAAGTTGCAACTATATAAAAAAAAACAATTGAAACCAACAAATTTTTCTCACATTCTCATATTGCGAACTGAGTTGGTTTTGCTCAGTTGAGAAATTAACGCACAATTCTCATGTTATTTGTGTCGACTCATTCACTTAGGCATTTTTATTAATTAAGCAAATTGAGCAAGCAATACACAAACAGAGAAAGGCGTGGTTCACCGTCATAATATGCGTATACTTGATTATTTGCAATGCTTTGCTGTGTTTTGTGTGGCGCCCCAAAAAGTAGGCAACATTAAATAAACTTTCCGACAATGGACAAGTCCTTGGCTCAGGACTATAAGCTGCGTCAAGTGTTTTTCCATGCTTGGGGCAACATGAACACGCTTAATTTGGTTAATGAACTTGTGGGCAATTTCTTGGCCCCGTCCTTGGATTGGCTCCCATGAATACTTAGCAGTTGGCCATTTATGTTTTGTAATTGAAATCAAATTTTGTGAAATATACATAACCAAAATTCTAATTGTGCCGCACAAATAAGCAATACAAAGCAAATTTTATGAGTACTTCAACATGTATTTTACAGTCAAAGATGTTAACGTTTTAAGCGGGCGCAGAGAGAGAGAGAGGAGCGGGGGAAATTGCTTGTTGTTTTGATTCGTTTATTGACTTTTCATGTTGCTGCCAATTATGCGTCGATGTCGAAAACTTAACTACAATGGTGCCCAAAAACTTTTTGGCGTAATCTTAACGAGAAAATCTGTAAATTACACGCCAAAGCAACAATGCACAACTTTTCAATAGGAGTGCGGGAGGAAAGTGGGGGTTTTTACAAATTTCACAAATATTTAGGCACCTAAATAGATTTTATGGCGTAATTGAAATTTGTTGTTACCACTCGCGCGAGGCCATGTCGCTTCTGGCCATCCAATACCAGGCCTATTCGTGTACAATTTACATAAACTCATTGCGATGCCAGCCAGCCCAGAAAAGTTTATTAAAAGCCTCGTCAAAACTTTGCCGGTTGCTAATAACAATCATAAACATGGCCATAGTCAAAATGATGACGGTTCTGCCAAATTCTGACACATAGCTGCGGGCATTGGCATTTTGCCTGCCACGCCCACTCACACAAAATTCAGCTCATTTGTTCTCGACCAGCATTATTGTATATAATTTTTTTTTGGTTTTTTTTTTTAAACTAAATTAGAATTGTCTTTGTTTGGTGTGACTTGAACTTGAACAACTTTTGTTGTCACAATAAATAATGTTTATAAAGTTAAAAGACATATTTATCGGGCTGCTATATAAGATACTGAAAATCCCTCTATTAATATGGAATGGAACTAATGGACTTTTGTTTCAGTAGCTTTAATAAGCTGCTTAATGCTTATGAGCTTGGCTGAGCCATATGTGTAGAAAATACGAAAAAAAATATATCACATTTATTAAAAGTTTTCCATGCCCTGGAAAAAAAACTCCATTCAATTAAGACTGATGTAAGGCACGCGATTATATTCACTGGCTCTAACAAATTGCTGATTAATTAACTCTTTTTTTGTTGTTGTTGGCCTAAACTAAACTTTGAGTTGTAAAACTTTTGCCATGCTTGGCGAGCATATTTCATCGCTCTGCGCTCTCTAAATTTGCCACTTAAAGCAACAGCATTTTGTGGCCATTTAATGTGCTTACATTTATTTAATTTTAAATCTGTGATAAAGTGGCGTCTGCTTTAAGTTCTCTCCCCCCTCCCGTCTTTGCCGACATTGGCACGCCGCCCCAAACCCCTCTCGAACATTCCCTTTGTGGGGCGACATAAAACGCAAAGTTGTCGCCGTGTCGCAAAAGCAATTCTTTTGCTGAGTTTTTTTTGGTCTTTCCTTTTTTAGCCATTTTTTTGTTATTTTTTTTTCTTTTTTGGATTTTGTTGTGCTGCGCCTTTTGCGTGCTTCCTGTTTGGTACGCGTTTTCTAGATTACTTTTATAAGTGAATTTGTTGCGGTTTTCCGCAAAATTTACAAGTACGTGAGAAAATTAGAGCTTAGCTTGTTGGGTCGATTCGACTCCTGTCGCGCATCCTGAGCCGCTTGTTGCTTTCCGGCTTGGCCTGTGGCTTGGATCTGGCCACAATTTTTTTTCTTTTTTTTTCATTTTCATTCCTATGTTTTCTTGAAGTTCAACACAGCGTATGCTTAATTTGCCTCAAGCACTTGGCCATTACTCATACGCCATGTTGCAGCAAAAGTGCAAAGCTGAAGCAAATTAGCGAGTTCTGCCAATTTAACGCCAACTGTGAAGACATAGAAGACACATAAATAAATGTGTATATTTAATGTGCTTTTATTTTTATTCATATATATATATTTTTTTTTTTTTTTTGCGCTTTCTACATGAAAATAAATTCGATGTCTGACTTGAAAATAAAGTTTCATTTCTGCTTTTCGCTCGCAGACAAACTTTCTGTGTCGCTGTCCTCCCGCCGCTCCTCCCGCCCCTTTCGACTCCTACTTGGCTTTTGTCTGTGGGTGCGAATGCGGTTAGTCTGTATTTGCAGGATTGTTAGTTTCACGCTTTGTTTGTTGAGATTAGCTCTCAGCCCACAAATCCCCACTCTCCCCGTTGCCTGGGCAGACATACGCTTTGCTTTTGGCAACGCACACAAAATAAAAGTGTGCAACTTGCTTCACTTTATTTGCGGCAACTTATGCGGCGCCACGTCGCTACACTTGTTTTGCGAGTGCCCCTTTGCAGACAGCCAAGAGAAAAAGCTTAACCAGTCCAACAGACAGCTTGTCAGTTAATAAAATAGACGCTTCGAAAATTGTGAGAAACTTGGAAAGTGCATTGAAAATAGTCTATAGAAAATGAGTCTGCAACTTGCAATTTTTTTAAATAGATATCAATATTACTATAATTGCATAAAATATCATAAAAATAATTAAGAGAGCATTTTGTCTTCGTTATAGTGCAATTTTTTTTCTCTGTCTGTATTTGTTGTTGGATTTGTCGCAAAGTTTTCACGTGAAAATTGCGTTCCTGCGTTTTCCGGCTTTTGTTTGTGTGCTGAGGGCCAAAATTCGCTGGCGTGTGGAAAATTGATGCTGCCACTGAAGTTTTTGGCTTTTTGCACTGACAGCTGTGATTTTTGTGCGTCTCAAGCGCAAAATGCCCCCCAGCGAAAGTAGCTAGAAAAATAATTGTAATTGAGAATTGTACTCAGTCCCTCAGCACACCCAACACACACACGCACGCACACACACATACACACATCAACCGTATGTTGTCTGTGTAAATCAAGATCTTTAGTCACGATTTAATATGTTTGTTTCAGCTATTTGTGGCATTTTCAGTATTTGCTGTAAGTTGAGCTATATCTCTAAAGAGTGAAGTTTTATTACTTTATTAACAGAAATAATGTTAAGCAATTTGCATTTTATTTAAACATACCAATAAAAATTGACTTCTTTTTGCTACTTTTTCTATATTAGACCATTATTTATAATTATTATAAATTTATTGCAGTTTGTGTGTAAGTTGAAATAGAGCTCCAAAGAGAGGAGTCATTTGTGCAAATTGACTTTATTAATATAAATAATGTTAATCAATTTTTTTTTAAACATAAAAATAAAAATTGACTTCTTTTTGCTACTCTTTCTATTTTAAACCTTTATTTATAATTATTAGAAATTTACTGTAAAAAGTCAGTTATGCAAATTGACTTTATTAACATAAATAATGTTTATCATTTTGTATTTTATTTAATAAAAATAAAAATTGACTTTTTTTGCTACTATTTCATTTTAGACCATTATTTATAATTATTATAAATTTACTGCAGTTTGTTGAGATAGAGCTCCAAAGAGTGGAGTTTTGTATTAATCAGTTGTGCAAATTGACTTTATTAACATAAATAATATTAAGCAATTTGTATTTTATTTAAACATAAAAATAAAAATTTAATTCTTTTTGCTACTCTTTCTATTTTAGACCATTATTTATAATTAATAGAAATTTACTGCAATTTTGTGTGTAAATTGAGGTAGAGCTCCAAAGAGTGGAGTTTTGCATTAATCAGTTGTGCAAATTGACTTTATTAATATAAATAATAGTAAGCAATTTGTATTTTATTTAAAAATAAAAATAAAAATTGACTTCTTTTCTCTACTTTTTTTATTTTATTTTAGTTTGTGTGTAAGTTCAGGTGTTCCTCTTGAGAGAAGAACTTTACCTTAATTCTCAAAATCAGCTGTGCAAATTTTTTTTGCATAACTAACAAGGCAATTCATATTTCATTTAAACAAAAAAATAAAAAAATAAATTCTCTGCCAGTGCCAGTTTATAATTATTATAAAATTCATCTGCTATCATGCACACAATGCAGTGCCTTGCATTACATTAAATAATTTCACATATTAGCATTAATTTTGCAGCATGCAAAGTGAACAGGTTATGTGGCAGGCAACATCTGAACTTATGACCAACAAGCTGTCTACTCTAAGCCATCTTTTTACCACTCTCTCACTCAATTACTAGCTGTCTCTCCAGTCTCCGAGCATAGTCATAGTTAATTCAGATGACTCTGCCTGAGGCTGAGCAGGTCTCATATCGATTGCAGTTCCAGTTGAGTGCCTCACACAGGAGGCGAGATACGTGTGGCATGTGAATTACAAGCGTATTATATGCTGTCAATGCAGGCAGAAAAAGAGCGTGAAAGTGAGAGAGAGAGGGGGATGGGTAGGGGGAGGGGGAGGGGAAGAGGTGGGCTACTTCCTTACTTAATTAGTCAGCGAGCTTATTTATTATTCACTGGCACCGCCTGCCAGTCTAATGAATCACAAGTTTCCCCTTTTGTTTTAGTGGATATTTTAATTTTTAATTAGCATGCAAAGGCAACTAAAGCAACAAAAGCAACAACAACAACAACTACAACAACTGAACTAAGGTGAACGAATATTTTTGACCTTGTGTCGAGAATAGTTTACAAGTATTTGTTGCTATTGTGGCTTTTGTTTTCGTCCCCAACTGGGGCATGCGTACCAGGTGCACAGAGGCCGGAGACTGTGACAAACACACACAAACACACACATATACACGTTATATAATAGGAAAAATGTGTTAAGCATATTAAAAACATTCACACACACACACACCTCATTTAACCAGTCACAGGACGGGACGCTATATTCCACTGCCAGATCATTACTCAGGCATGTCTGTAATGTCAGCATAACTAGTAAAAAAAAAAACAACCCACACCAACACCCACACACCCACTCACCCACTCACCCACACACCCACACACCCACCCACCCGTCCATTCCACTTCCTGCAAACCCCAAATGACAGTTTCCAACATGAGAGACGAAACTCATCAGTTTTGCAGATGATGATGATGATTGTAAAACTGGAATTTGTTTTGGGTTTTTGCGGGTAGTATTTGAGTCTGTGATACTTAACATGTTTTTGCGGTTTTTTAACG
The DNA here is from genome assembly GCA_035042365.1 of Drosophila dives. Classification (NCBI taxonomy): domain Eukaryota; kingdom Metazoa; phylum Arthropoda; class Insecta; order Diptera; family Drosophilidae; genus Drosophila; species Drosophila dives. Next base: position 6,605,119 of record JAWNLJ010000326.1, on the reverse strand, counting down.
ATGTTCAAGTTGGCTGCGTTTTAGCCAGTTTTCTGCACGATTTAATTTCCCTACTTCACCAGACTCAAGTTTGCCTTTGCTTATTTTATGCCCATTTTGGTTAAAATTCATGTTAACATGATGATCAAACATAAAATTCAACAGTTTTGTTTTGTTTTTATTTGTGTGTGTGTGTGTAAATGTGTAAAGTTAAAACCGCAGTCAACAAATATTATTGACAGACTTTAAAATAACGAAATTTACCAATCTGAAAAGTCGCTGCTGAAAAAACCACGTTAAAAGCAAATTGCATTACCAAAATAATAAATCAATAATATATTTTTTTTTCTTTTATATTTTTAAGTAAATGACATTATTGACAGTTAGTGGCATTTGAGGGCGACGTCGTTGTCAGCCGTCTGTATGACTGTCTGTCTGTCGAATTTTATGACATAATTCAATTCAGCTCTGTAAATTCATTCCCAATCAGGGATAAATTTGCGGCTACCTAAATTGATTTTTATTAAACTTGGCGACGTTTTTTACTACTTCTGAACTTTGCTCTTTGCTTTTCTTTACTGTTAACTCAAGTGATTTTCGCATCATTGGCAGCATTATATATATAAGTATTATTAACCAAGAAACCAATTGAAATGAAAATCCATCGAAACGCAAAAATTATGGCTTATAAAAGCGCTCTGAATTCGTCGCTGGTAACAAATAAGAATAAATAAATTCAGTTAAAAAATGCAGCGCGTAATTTTAAGTTTTCTTTAAATATGAAATTTGCTTAAATTTTTTTTTAAGTAAATTTATTTTAAGAATTTATCAAGCACCCAGATAAAAGCAAGTAATCGAAGCACTTTTTAAATTTAAATTCTATAAATCCAAATTGAAGTGTAGCAAGTGTTTTCTATGTTTTAAATAATATGATACTAAAATATAAATCTATAAAAAACACTTGTTACAAAGTCGAATTTAAGCCAAAATGAAGTCTGGGAACACAATTGTTATCAAAAAAAAAAACCCTATAAAGCCAGAAATCTGTATTCTTGCCGCAGACTCAAATAAATATGAGCCAACTACCTTTTATACATATATATATATATATATATTTTACGTTTTGTTAATTTTATTTGCATCTTTTATGCCCCCATTATTTATTTCTTTATATTTATATTCCACATTTGTGCAAATACCTGTCTGCCAGTTATCGTTTACTTGGTTGCTGCTGTCTTCCCTTTTAACTTGCTTTGCTATAAATTTTTGACAACATTGAATGGAGGCAGCGTGCCGCACGTGATTGAAACGGGCTGGCACAGGCACACACACACACACACACACACACAAACACAATTGTACACACACGCACAGCAATGGTAACAGACACCGCCAGGCAACAGCAGCAGCTGCAATTGAACTAAAACGACAGACAGAAAAAAAGCCCCAAATAAACTTGCCAACAGGCTTATTCACTCACAGAGAGTCCCACACACGGTCCCACACACGGTCCCACACACAGTCACACACACAGTCACACACACACACACGTACACCCAATCGCGCACACACACATGCTTTTGAAAAAAAATAGGCAATGTGCGGAAATTTTGATTTTTCGCCTGAGCTGGCAGCACCGTTAGAGTCTCTGGCAGGCAGCCAAGCAGCCAGCCAACCAGTCAGACAGACAGTCAGTCAGTCAGTCAGTCAGTCAGTCAGTCAGAGACAGACAGTCAGTCAGTCAGTTAAGTAGTTTAAGTCAGGCTTCGCATACATCGAATTCAAATTAACTGCTGCATACTTTTGGGGGCGCCCCGAAAAACGCTGCTACGTGTTACAGCTCAGCCGGAAAAGTTGTACGCCGTATTATCGCGCGCAACTCAAGTCAATTTATAAAAGGAAAAACGCCTCAACGTGTCTTTTATGGACAGCATTTTTGCAGCGTTTCGTCATTAAGACGACAAATTTTTCAGAATGTAATTACAAAATCAAGTGCTCAACTGCTGCTGACTGAAAATGAAGCACAGTCATAAAAGCCACATAAAGTGGCAACAATCTCAGAATTACTTTTATGTTTTGAGGTTAACGATATGTTTTTTAATTGCTGAGTATTTAAGATTAAGGCCGAAGGCGTATGCCACGGAACTTGACATAATAAAAAAATAATGTTTGCGTTTAAGGAAATAATAAAACATTTATTTTTGGTGAAATAACTTAATTAAAGAACTTTATTTTAAAAATAACATCGTACTAAATGGTAATAAATAATGCAATTCAATATTAATTAAATAATAATACAAGTTTATTTTCATTATTTTATTCATTATTTGACCTTTAAATATTAATTAAATAATGCTAGTTTATTTTCATTATATAATATTTATTACTTGACCTTTCAATATGAAATTAATAGTTTATTTTTATTATTATATTTATTATTTGACATTTCAATAGTAATTAAATAATCCAAGGTTATTTTCATTATATAATATTTATTATTTGATCTTTCAATATTAATTAAATTATGCAAGTTTTTTTTTATTATTATATTTATTATTTGACATTTCAATATTAATTAAATAATGCAATTTTATTTTCACTCTTTTATATTTATTATTCAACCTTTACTAAATCAATAATAAATTCGACACTAAAATAGACATAGATTCTAATTCTTTCCAATTTAAATAAAAACATTTATTAAAAGTTATTTCAAATATACCTCTTTCAATAATAATTCTGTTTATTTGAACATTATTCTTTATTATATTTTTCTCTTATTTGACCTATATCAAATATTAATTTAACCTTTTTAGTTGCTTGCCTTGCCACATTCTTTCAGTGTCATCGACAGGCATTAAATATGAAAATGTACAAAATAAATAACTAAATAAAATACACACCGAACTATTAACACCTAAACGCACAGCTCCCACAATGGCATAAATCAAAATATGGCTTCATAAAACATTTAAGCCGGCACAACTACACACATGCCACACATGCCGCAAATGCCACGGTTTCGAGTGGCAACACAACAATGGAAACACAAAAACAACGCATATTGTTTAATAAAAATGGACTAACACTAAAACTGGTAAAGAGCGAAAAATGGGGGAAAAAAAACAACGCAACTGGTTGGCAATTTTCTTATTTTTTTATGTTGTTTTGCCCAAAAGAGAAATAAATAAATAATGAGAAAAATACAAATGCGTGGCGCCTTCCAAGTGTCGATTTAAAGGTCGGCCTCTGACACCCCCCAACCTCCTACAAGGCCCACAAACAACGCCCTTAAATTTATTTTCTACACCCTCAGCAGAAGTATACAAAACATATGTGCAAACAAATTAAAAGTTGGTCATAAAAATATAATCATATTGTGGGCTGGCTAAACAACAAAAAACAAATTGATAAAAAAAAAATGTGGAATGAGACAAATGGCGAAAAAAAAAGAATGTATAAAGGAAGGCTGAGCCGTAGCAGGCGGCTTAAGAGCCAACACTTGAGTGGCATGCCACACACAACCAAACACAACAACAGACAAGACCACACCACGTGTAGAGCGTTTCTGTGCGCATTAAAAGCAACTTCCAAGTCATTAACCCGTTTATGACGCTTAACTTGGCTAAGACTTGGCCAAGCCGACAGTCAGCCACAATAAAGCGGCAATAAAACGCCCCACACACACACACATGGTTGCACGCAATCGCATATCAGTAGGCTAACACACACACACTCATACACACACACACACACTTAGTTACACGCTTCTGGCCTTTGGCTAACTTAAAGCGTTTAACGGCTCATTTATTGCGTGCCTTCAAATTTCCACTCTCGATCATCCCGAAAATGTTATTAAATGTTATTACAAACGTGGCCCACGTGCGATTATTTGGTTAATCCTTAACTGCCCAGGCTTTAAAAAAAAAACATGATGGCGCCTGCATAAAGCCACAGAAAATTCATGGCCAATTATATTGACAAAGGCCGAAACGAAAACAAATGCCACAAAAATCCTTGCTACATTCTGATTGGCCTGCAGGCTGTGTATTAAATGAGGCCATAAGATTTTGGCCTAGACATAAATTTTTCATAGAGAACAGATTGTATTTTATTTTAAAGACAACCACAACAAAAACAGATCGAAAGACAAGCATTATTTGAATATCCAATGTCATCGTAAAAGCCGCTTTAATATTTTAAGATCCATCGATTTGTCAATATTTTATTGAACTACTTTGGCATTGGTAAACAAAGTCCTTGTGTCAAACTCCTTTCCTATATAGATGACAACAACTTTGTGGCATTTCCCTGTTTGCAACTGGCACTGTGGAAAAATTTGCGTATAATTTTTTTTAATTTACAAGATGAAAAAGATGAAAAACTAAATAAATTAATTTGTAAATTGAAATAAAAGTGAGATCCTCCAAGCTGATCTTTTTTGAACTGATTTTCATGATTTATTTGATATAAATATTTCCGATTACTGATCAGCATTCTCAATATTCTATATCTATAATATACTAATCACTTAAAAATTAAGTGAATTAACTTGTTAATTTAAATATAAATTGCTTCTTCTGAACTGGTCTAATTATAACTGATTTTCATCATTTGTTCGATATATATTTCTGATTACTGATCAGCATTTTCTATATGCAAAATCTTCAAAAAATCATGTTTCCTTTTTTTTCATTTTATGACGTTGCCAGAAACTGTCAATTTTGCCCATTGTGTGTAACTTGGGCAACAATGTGGCTGCGTCACTTGGTTGCGCTTATCCCAAGCGTCTGGCCCAATGCGGCTTAGGCTTTGTTGGCCAACACACACAATAAATATATACATATATACATACACATGTACACATATATGCTAAGACATGGCCATATCCACACAACGCACTCATATTATGCTAATATTATCCCTTGTCAGTGTTTTGTGGGTTAAGGACAGTTTTATGCATCCACACAAGCCGCAACACACACACACACACGAGCACACTAACATGCATAAACTTCTCACGCATGTGGCACGCTTGGACATCTGTGTTAGTGTTGCCACTGTGTGTGTGTGTGTTTGTGTGTGTTTGTGTGTTTGTGAGCATGTTAAATAAGCGTAATGCCACCATTATTGGACGCATTACAAACAAAATGAAAGTGTGCACACACACGCAACACTGCTTACATGTATGTATGTATGTGTGTGTGTGTGTGTGTGTATTAGTGTTTTGAGCCTTTTGCCTCAGTTTTGTATTTGACATGTGGCGGCTATTTTCCTGCTGCCACCAAACAAACATGGTCGACATCTGGCACAAACTGCTGGCCAAAATTCGCACGAATTCAACTTAAAATTCAGCTTTAGAAAATTATAACAGCTGCAATTAATTAATAACTTAATTTATATGCAGCCCGAACTTGAGTGTGCCTAAATTTAATACATCATTAAGTAAATTTAGAGATTAAGTCTAAGTTTAAGTCTTAGTTTAAGTGTAAGTTTATATTTAGTAAATTTTCTTTTAATATTTTAATGCGACAATCTGTTGACATATAAATAGATTAATGTTGATTAAATTATTATTATTTTCATATTACGTATTATTATTTATAAATTCAAATATTTGTTTTATAGTTCCATTTTTTATATGGAAATATTATATTTGCATATTTTATGCGTGATCAACATTTTTTAAAGTCAAAAAACCAAACCATTAAATTTGTGTAATCTAACAAAATCCCACAGCTTATATCCTAATAGAGCTGCTCTGATGATATTAAAAAAAAAACAGGCACTTTTGATAACCAATAGCAAACCATATAAAAAAAAACTAAGCACCGAAAACCGAATCATTTTATGCAGTTTTGTACTTTTGTGAACATATCTGGGAATCCTTGAATACGAATTGAATCGCCCTAAGCTCCTCTCCTATCTCTGTCAAATGCAAATGAATTGAAGAAGGTGGCACATTTCGAGAGGGGACGGGTGTCAGGGGGGTAACTTTCAACGTTCAACCCATGCCACAATTACCGGAATCAAGCATCGATTTTCATACGTACAACTAAGAGGCAATTTCCTCAAACGTATAAAAAAGAAAAGGCAAAAATGCCTGAATGTGAGGCAAGGTCTCACATTTGCTTGCAACACTAAGCAACCGGCAAAATCATGAAGCCAAAAACTAGTTGCCTACAACAACCAAACCAAACTTGAGCCTGATTGAGACCTGCTTCCGGGGAGGCTTCTCCGCTTTACATTGTAAAATTTATTACAAATACTTTCGGGTGTAAGTATTATCGATTTGCAAATATATACATATTTTGGAAGTGGAGCACACAGTTCACGGATCGGTCGGCATATGGGATAAATAAATGTGCCCATTGAAGCGGAGCAAAGCAGCGTCTGTCACATTATGGAGACATCAAGCACACAAGCGGGACTCGTATTCCGATGTCGATTAAAAGAGCCAAGCTCCAAAGCCATCGCTGGACGACATTATCTGCTGGGGAGGCACAAATTTTCCAATATATACATTACGTAGCTGTTGTGGTTTGTGGCACAAACAGTAACTACAACATAGGCAAGCAAAAAAAAAATACAAAAATTGCCTTTGCCACGGCAAAATAAATTTAGGTATAAATCATAATTTAGGCAAATCTCAAGAGATGAGCTCTCAACGTCCAATGGCGTCGGGCGATGCGGGTTCCGCTTCCTGCTGGAACAGGTATAATACTCCATGTCTATATAATACCTTAAAGCAAAACAATACACAAGCATTGTGTGTGTGCGTGCCTGTCAGTTGGTTGTGTGTGTGTGTGTATAAGCCATGTCTTAGAGGAGCCACAAAATTTATGCGCCTCGTCGCCTTTCGTCTACTCCAAGTGATTTGCTGCCTCTGCATTGAAATCACCTCAAGTTCAATTTTTTTTGCGCACATAAAAAATATTTGAGCATTTTTTTGCTTAACTTTTCAATGTAAATTTATTACGATATGCATAGTTCAAGGAGGATTTGAGTGAGGACTACAAGACTCGATGTCAATTTGTATGCCAGATAACATTTATTTTGCTGAGTGCTTTCAAGATAAAAAATATATATATATATTTATTTTTGAATACTTATAAATAAATGCCAGTAAATAAATTGCAGTTACTTCAACTAATTAGCCAAATAACTCGACTTTTTTCTATCTTCTTAGTATACTCTCAGGTTTGCCTGTTAATCTCGCAATTTGCATTATTCAATCTGCATTTTCATCACATGCATGATTAAATTTCACACAAATAACGAAGGCAGCTTTTCCTCATTTTCCAATTAGTTTTTGTTTTTCTTTTTGTATATTTTTTTTCTCTTATTTTTTTTCTTCTTATTTTATGGAACAATCCACATAAATATGCAAAAACACGTAAGAAAAAATGATTATTGAATAAAAATGTTTGCCTGCTGTGCGAGGCAGGTGAATCGCACACAAAATGTAGAATGGGGAATTTAACTATTTATGTTGCCACTTGACGCTGCCACAAATTGCGGTAGCAATTGGCAAGTAATTTGAGCCGACTGCCGCTAAGCAACACAAAACAAAGCTGACACATAAGCACCCCCCCATGCACCCACTCCTGACCCACTCCCAGATTTGTTGGTAGACATTGTTTCATGTGGATTTTAGGCTTACATTTTAGCCAAAAGTTGTGCGTTCGTTTTTATTATTTGCGTGGAATTTTATATATATTTTTTTAGCAAACACATGTTGGAATATGCAAGATTTATACATTTTTTGGCGTTTTCTTTTTTCTTAAAAAACGAACACCCAAAAATTTTGTTTGCCCTGCAGCATTTTCCACATATATGTATAGATAGATATATATATAAATACATATATATATATATATATATATATATATATATATCACAAGAATATAATGGTTGTAATGCATTTCATGGCTAGTTGCATTCCAGTGCATATTTTTTGGCGGTTTAAATTGTCAGGCCAAGCAGCGGATTGAGCAGAGAACACGTTGGAATGGTTCTCAATGGAAAAGCGCTTTGAATACCAAAGAATGAAAGAAGGAGAAAAGTTGGCTAAAAACAGTGAAATTTGCTCAATGTTAGTTTTGGGTTTAAAGTTCTTAGCCACAGCCTAACAGCTTAATGCAAGACACATGTTTGTATTTTGAATGAATTTTTAATTAAAAGTATTTAAAAATGCTGTAAAGATATGTATATAAATAAAAGGTGATAAGTAGATGGGGGGTTGGGGGGATAAGGCTAAAATTTTCCATAGCTATCAGCTTAACAATATTGCTCCAAATTTCAATACAGAATTTCTTTGTAATAGTTTATTCTCTAGTTTAAAACAACATTTAAAGTTGCAACAGAAATAAAACGGTAAAAACTGTTAACAGCAATAACAAAAAATGTCCTTTACCCTACATTGACCACTGAGTTCTAAATTTAAATTGCACTTTTTTAAATTGTGCAAAAGAATTTTTTTTTCTGAAACTGCAACAAGCAAATTTGCCGCACAATAAAATTGTTCACACTTTTTGTGCACAAAGTGGCAGCAACATTTTGTCCTCTGAGCGTGAGATGCTTAAAATGTAGCATGCATGTGAGGCTGCCACACATTGTGGCACTATTTATATATACACCTAAATGCCATTTAATTTCAAACCAGTTTAATGTTTTTACCGATTAATCAGCAAAAGCGCAGCTAAAATGCCTCCAGCTTAACCAACAAACACAAACACTGTTTGCAGAGGGCTGGTTGAGTGGCTCTTAGCCTGGTTGTTACTGGCACAACGATAAGCTAAAATGCTATCATCACGCATCAACATCAACATCAAAGCCATTTCCCTGGCTACATATTAAAAATTGTGTAAACGTGAAAATTGTGTAAGAGTCCCAGCAAAATGCCACACGATGAGCAATAAGTGTTCCAGGGAAACCATCGAATGCTCCAGCGGAAACCCAGTACTCGATTTATCCTATTGACTCCGTCAACAGAACGAGTGAAAAACTTTTAATTAGCTTTATATAAATAAATTAAAAGCTCTGCAAAAAGTTAGTGTTTTTAAGCAAATCAATTCGCTGAAATTGACTCTTTCAGTCATTTGGGAGTTATTTAACTTCTGATAAATAAATTAGTGCTTAAAAAAATATTCTTTAGCTTTTCAATTTCAATATCATTTTTCTTATTTTTTTTTTCCAATGATTTTTTATATTTTTTATTCCATTATATATTCCATACAGGAGCAGGTCTCGTAATCTTTTTCGCGAGACGCGAGCACGTACAGAATCTTTAAGGAAAATATTTCACATTTTGTTTGCGCACACAAAAGTTTGGAGGCAGCTAATGTGGGAGCAGACATTGGAAATGTCAGCAGGTGACAGAGCCTTAGCATGTTGCATGCCCCGTGGCTGCCATGGTATGGCACTCTCAAGGCATTTGTCAGCCAGCTGCCGCCGGCATTTCTTGCCATAAATGTCTGTGCATTGTTGCAGCTGCCAAAAGCATAGAGTCTACTTTTTGCAACTAAGCTGAAAGCCCAGCAGTGGCATGCAACGCTATGCTGACAATGATGCCCCGAGATACGCGAATGCGCTGTGTCTTCAAGATGCTGCTGCTTGCTGTTGCAAGTGAAGAGGATTTTTCTGCTACTTTGATTTTGAATAGCTCACTTACACACTTAATAAATGTCGGCAGTTGCACGCTGTCCACCGTGCCCCCTAATGCTATGCAAATTTAAATTGCCATCTAAATGGTCCTTAAAGTTGCCAACTCAGAAATAAGCCAGTAAACTTTCTTTTATCTCTTCCTTGGCAGATTATATCATTACGCATGGCATAAATAAGTCACATGGCAAAAACGAAGCCAAAATGGAAAGATAATCTGAACATAGTCGATGTAGGATGTACCCTAAATAAATACTAAATATCCTAAATAGATTAGTATTTAAGCACATTTAAAGATATGTTACAGAAATACAATGTGAACTTAGTCGTTGAGAAAATACCCTAAATAAATATTAAATATTCTATATAGATCAATATTTAAGCTCAGCTAAAGATATAAAAATATAAAAAAAAATAAAAATATATATAAATATAAAAAAACTGATTAAATTCAATAAAATCAAAATTTCTTTAAATTCAAACATCGATGATTTTTCTGAATTCTTTGAGAAAATACCCTAAATATATATTAAATATTCTATATAGATTAATATTTAAGCTCAGCTAAGTATATATAAATATAAATAAAAAAAAAAAATCTGTTTATATTCTGAAAATTGAAATCTCCTTACATTCGAAAATCAAAGATTTTTCTGAATCATTTATTTCCTTTTATGGGAGTATAATTTGAGTACAAGTTGTTACTTTTGGTGCGTAAGAATATGTTGAAATTGGTTGATTGATTAAAAAATGATAAATTTTTTCATTCATGCGAACACAACTCTTATCGTGAACTAAATAATGTGGATACAGTTTTTCGTCAGCATTTTTACTGCGAACAAATTATTGTTTAATATGTTGTGGTACACACATTGCATTAGAATTAACATAATTATAATATTTAGCGTCCATTTCACCACCTTTCACTGAATATATACCTGTAACTTTCATTGGATTGGATTAGAAGATTCGTATTCAAAATTTTTTCCATAAAAACTAACATTTAAACCCTCTGCTACTAAACCTATTGGTACATATTCAGATGTTGCTGTACCACTTATCGTAATACCTGTATCGAAAGCTGTTCTAGTGCCAAGGGGACTAACTGTACAAGAAACATTTTCTATTTTGACGGATTGTGGTAACGTTAAAAACTCTTCCTTAAGTTCTCATAACACTCTTTAAACCTTATACTTTTGAAAATTTAATTAAATTTAATTTTAGATTTATCAATTTCTATACAAATACTAATTTTACTTAACTAAAACTGCCAACAATTTAAAGTGTATTCTGTTAACAGTAAAAGCCAACGTCTGCAGGCAAGTGACAAGCAAATTTATTTATTGACTCGACTGGCAGCTGAAGGTTGCCTGTGCCCCCTCAACTTCTGTGCCCCTCAACTTCTGTGCCCCTCAACTTCTGTGCCCCCTCAACTTCTGCGTCTATTTATGCACCATATTTGTTGGCTTATGACTTTCACTTAGCTTTCACTTGGCTCATTTACGCACTCAAACACACACACACACTCACACCCATGCTCATAAAGTACACACACGCACACTTTCAGCCTCGGGGTGTGTATGTGTGTGTTTGGTAATTGTATTAAATTTCAATAAACGCGTGTCTCAAATATTATGAAATGAACAACGCTGAAAGTTTGACTTAAATTAGAACGCGTTGGCAATTTTTAATTTTTTAGGTTGGCATCTGAAACTGACAACTTTCACTTGGGTTCCATGCAACCTGAAACCCCTTTTTTATTGCGTTGGCAGCGGAAGAACTTTGGTTTTTTTTTTTTTTGTTGTATTTTTGGCTACACATTGCAATTTGGTTGGTAATAAATTTTGGCCAAGACAGGAAAATGAAATGTAAAGCGCAAAAGAAAAATATTTAAATTTTGTTGATCGCATAGCTCGCTGCTTCTTTGCTGTTTGTGCACCCTTTTTGTGTGGCAAGCGGCAACATGGTGGCAACAACAACAGCAAAAAAAATCTGCTTAAATGTACTTCCGTCATAAAAAGAACGGTAATGCAGAGCATCACTCTGGCTGCCTCTGTGTGAGTGTGTGTGTGTGTGTGTGTGCAACTCACGTAACAGGACGAGCAAGAAAAACCTTTTTAAACCTTTTTTGTGCGCAAAAAATAATAAAACACAAAAACACGACAAAAAAAAAAAAAAGAACAAAGCCGAAAATAAATACTCTTAAATCTGTGACACAAAACGAGCGCAAACAAAAATTAATAAATAATTTCAAACAAGCAAAAAGTTAATTACACCCAAAAAGTCTGGAGCAACATATTTATATTTAATCTGATTTAATTTTTAAAAAATATCATTTAATATTTATACATGTTATTTCATATATTTAAAACATGAATTTATGCATAAAACGTTTTTTCTTTTAATTCATGCAATGCGTTTGCATAATAGCTTTTATCTGGTTAATTTATTCAGTTTTTTCTTTATACTAAAAAAAACTTGAATCCACTAAAAAAAACTTTATGGTTTCGTTGCAAGAAAACAAAGAAAATATGTGGAATTTATAATGCGATTGTAATCAGAATGTTTTTTTTATTTTTTTTTTGGTCATGAATTTACCTTTGAATTTTTTTTTGTTGCTTTTATTCTCGATTCAGGGAATTGCAGTCCGAGTTCTTGTTGCATTCATCGCGTGCCTCGCTTTCGCTGCCACTCACTCAAAGGCTATTGTGGCACATTCATTACTTCTGTTGTGTGTGTGTGTGTGTGTGTGCTACACAAGTTGTTAAACGGTGTTGCTTGTTTTTATTGTACTTGGCTTGTTTTATTTTTCTACCTTTATTTCATACGGATGCCCACACAAACATCAATTAGCCCAGTTGGCGAGCAGCGACAACGAATGCAGAAACAGTTCAAAGAATGAGCCAAGTTAATTTTCTTGGTATTTTGTTATGTTTTGTTTTCGCACAGAAAGAATGCTGTAGCCAAGTATTTAATAGACACACACACACATACACGCACACACACACTCTCAGTTATACACATCACATGCTGTTAACACTTTAACCGGCTTTTTTTGCTACTTGCGCCAAAATCCAATAAGCACGAATTGTCGCCTAAAAACTGACTGCGAGTGAAGCGATGCGAATATTGCACATACGCCGCGTAAAAAACACCAACAGCTTGCCACGAGTGTCAACAACGAACTGAATGGCCAACAGTCGCGTCAAGGCATTTGGCTCGTCTAAGCCTGGCCAACAAATGCAACGGCGCATGCGTCACTTTTACTCAATGAAAAGCTTCGTGGCAAAGCAAAAATAATACCGAAAAGGAAGCAACAACAAAAAAACAAGTCGAAGAGGAAGAAGAAGCAGAAGAAAAAAACGTTGCATGCTGCCAGTTGGCAGTTTTCGGAGTGGTCTGTTGCTATCATTGTAGTTGTTGTAGTTGTTGTAGTTGTTGTTGTTGCTGTTGTTCTCATTGCTGTTGTCGTTGTCAGCGGCAACATAATCATTGGCGCGTGTTGCTCACTTGTAGGGCGACAGACTGTCAGACGGAGGGACAGACAGACGGACGGATGGGCGGACGGGCGGCGGTGACAACAAAACAAAAACAAAAGCCTTTTACAAATCGCGCCACGTCATGTCAACGAGACAATCAGACAAATGCCGCAACCAGCCTGCCACCCTGCCCCCTCCCCCACCTCTAATCCTGACCAGCAATTGTCTGGAGGGCTTAACTTTTTTTTTTTTTGTTTAATTTCCTTTATCAACAAGATGGCAGGCAAGTGTTGTTATTGTTGTTGTTGTTGCACGAAGTGTGTCTCGTTATCCCTTCAATTGTCGTTGGCTTGTTGCGCCTCCAACGCATTTTTTTTTCATCTTCGATGTTTTATCGTGTGTATATATAAATGTCGGAGGGACAGACAGGTAAAGCTATTGTAATCGCCAGTTAATGTTAATTTGACATGCTCATCCAGTGGATTTTATGCCCAGCATATTTCCGGTTTCATGTCAAATTATCTATTTAAGAGCGACATGACGGACAGATACCATGTAGCCAGGAATTAGTTGACAAAAATGGAAAACCAACTCGAGCTGCATATATAGATAAATTTTGGCTCTAATTGAGATAGATCAAGCCAGGCCTAAACGGCAATTATATATTTATCCATTAAAACATACAAAAGAGTCAAGAATTTGACAGTTGATTTGCAAATTAAATTGCAATGTCGGCAAATGTCAAATGAAACAAATTCCGTCTATTTACACTTGACAACAAGCCTTAATTAAGCAAATTACATATTAGCCGAACATAGAAACACAAAGCGAGCCAAGTTAAGAGTGAAGTGGCCATGGCCAAATTCTGAAGTGGCATGCAAATAAATATTCAGATTTCTTTTGTGGCAAACAAAATAAATTATGCAAAAATGTACACACCAAACACACACACACACCCACTTGTTGTGCATACAACATATTTGATATTGCACAATAGCATAACGGTTTATTATGCTTTATTTATTATGAAAATCTGAAAATCTGAAAATCTGCCAGCTTAGAAATTCATTTAAAACTTTTGCCTGCTTTCTGTCCACTTATTGGGTTTGGATCTGGTGAGATGAAGAAGCCCAAATACAATTTGCAATTTGCAATTTACAATTTACAATTTACAATTTACATTTATGTTGCATTAGTGTGGCAAACAAAATCTTATAAATAAGTATTAGGAGCAAACCACAAAATGCTCCTCACTTTTGTACTAGTTTAAGCCTGGAACAGGAAACGGTGACCCGTGCTGGGAGATCCATGGACATGGTATTTAATCCCTTTTAAATTGATATTGTAATTGGATTTTGTGTGTAGTTATGAATTTCAATATGTCGACGGGGCTGTGCACACTTTTAGAAATACAAATATATATATATGTTTACCGTTGTGGCTGTGAATCTGAGTAAACAAATTCGTAAGGTTTGTGAACTATTGAATTATTATCTTAGTCCTGTTGTTGATGTTTAACAGTTACACTCGGCTCGGCCAGTTGGCCAGCATGGATTGAAAATAAATTATGGCCTACACCAAGGGGTTAACAAAGCGATTATTTTATAATCTATTGGTAAATTTAATTTAAATTTCTGTTGTGTTGAAAACAAGGTTAATAATAAATGCCAAAAAAAAGTAAAATAAGTTTACATAATAAAGATTTTTTTAATTGCCTAAACTTATATTTAATGCCAAAAGCAACTTTTATTTATAATAAAACTGATAAACTTTTAAGCCTATAAATTCGAAATTTCTTCTTTTTTTGCCAGCTCAAATCTAAAGCTTAATAAATAATTTAACTGCAAAATGTTCACACTTAATTTAATGCGTCGCTTAACTAATTATAAAAGTGAGAAATTCGCTCGGACAGAATTTATATTCCAGCCAAGATGGGCCAAAAAATGGCAGTCAAAGTGACTGACAAAAATCTCTTGATTGCACTTTGGGGACACATTTTGAGGTGTGAATTTTACAGCCCGGCCAACTCAACAAAAGCCGTGAAAAAGTATTTGAAACTGCAAAAGCAAAAGACGTTTACGCACTAGGCCAACCATTAAGGTGGCCTTTTGGGTTTAGTTACAGTTCGGGAGTGAAGATGCTGCGTGTCTTATAAAGCACCTGCTTAACCCTAAATACGCAACCCAACAAACGTAGCACTGTGGCAATAAAAATAAATCCCTATTCCAAGGTACGCACACACCGATGGCCAAAACCTTTGGGGAGCCGAAAAAGGCCAAGAGGCCAGCGTATTGCAGCAGCAAGCAGATTATGTATTTACGGACAGATAACTCCCATTGTCGTAATGGCAAACTTTTCCAACTACATTGTTATTGTTATAATGTAACTGCCTAGATGATTGCTGGCAACTGTTGCCCAGAACTCAGGCTCAAGACCCCGGAACAAACTGAACGAAGGTGTGCGAGTGTGTGTGTGTGTGTGTGTGTGAAAACTTTATGCTGAGTCAGCGTAGTTTACTCAAGACCAGGTCGAGACCTGTGAGATTCGATATGTATATACATATATATATATATGTGTGTGTATGTGTGTCTGTCCGCCATTTTGTTTATCTGCATAATAAACTGAGCTAAAAATTATTGATGCCCGCATTTCTGGGCACGTCTGCATCAGCAGCAGGTGAATAGATAATCCCAAAAGGGACGACTCCAAATGGCATTGTTTACTCTCTTAAACCAGAACAGCAATCAAACTGACTAAATCAAATTTTGACTAGAACAGCACAAATATTTGTCAACTCCAAAGAGCATAAATAGATTTATCGAAATTTTTATTCGTATTTAAAAGTTTGATTTTACTCAATGATTTTAATAGGTATTTTTCTATAATTCAAATATTTTATTCCTTGTTTACTTTTTAGAGTTCTCGTGCCCATAATTTTATGATCAATCGATAGATCGATAATAGTTAATCAAACTGACTAAATCAAATTTTGACTAGAACAGCACAAATATTTGTCAACTCCAAGGAGCAAAAATAGATTTATCAAAATTTTTATTCGTATTTAAAAGTTTGACTTTACTCAATGATTTTGATAGGTATTTTAGTATAATTCAAATATATATATATATATATACATATTCAGAGATCTCGTGCCCATATTTTGAGGTCATGTTTAATCGATAGTTAATTCAGTCAATTATTTCATTCGAATCTTATCTTTAAATCTTTAATCCTTTTGCAACATCTTATGCAACATTTGTAGCCCCAAAATCCAAATTCGTATTTTTAGAATTTCAATGCCAACCCGCTAAGAAATTTAGTTTTACTAATTTATTAATATGCCAAGCGTTACATAATACAGTACATGACAACCGTATTTGTGTCGGGCTGTCAGGTTTTGCGGCTTCTTGTTGTTCCTGGCGTGCATTCAAAAATGCCACAGTCCATGACGATGCTGCCACATGAGCTTTGCCCCTGCCACTCCTCACCAAGCGTTTTGAGTGCAAAATATTATTTAATGCCGCCTGACAGTTGAGTGAAGTAATATCGCTTACATGTATTACATATATCATTTGGATCTGGCAGGGAATGGGAATGGCAATGGCATTGGAAATGGTAGTTAGTTGGTGAAACTGGCACTCAAACAAATTGCCATTAGTCACAGTTTGAACTTAAGCCTCTTTCACAAAAATAACAACAGTATTTTCATATTTGATATGACAGTCTATTTACTCACAATTCATGCCATTTATATAAATACAGTTCATTTATATCAGTCGCTCCTGAAAGTCCTTAATTAAATTGCAAAAAGCACACAACCAAAAAAAAAATTACAATTTTCTTGCTTTTTTTTTGCAATGAACAATTTTTTCCTGATGCAAAAGAATTTTTTGTGTTTTCCGTCGGTTTATACATATTCGAATAATTGAGGGTAAAAATTGGTAACTGCCTTAGCTGCGAAAGGAATTCAGCAATTATTTATATATTCGCCTGGCAACCAAATGAATTTTATTTTTATCAATTTAAAATGTTTTTCTGCATCCGCGAATTTTGGGTTCAGTGTTGACAGTCAGACAAAAAAAAGAGGCAAATAAACCGACTGACAAACTTAATTGAATATAAACTGACCAAAAACAGGGAGATAATTGTTAAATTTGTGCATTGAGCAGTGCAAAATATGTTTATCTTTCGCATGATGGAACAAGTATATATATATATATATATATATATTATAATATGGCTAACTTGAAGTCTGTAAAAAAATACAGCAGTTTATACATTTCAATAAACAATCAAATTATTGGTGTGTGCAATCAATTTCATGATAAACCAAATAATATATATAGAATGAGGCACAAACACATGGTACGTTTAAGCAATTTGATTACTAAAAAATAAAAATAAAAAATACTTTTGTTGCAACAAAAAAAACGCAACTAAATAAAAACACATATAAATGGTGCACAATATAAACAATCAGAAACTGATTTTTTGAAAATGGGTTAAAAGCTAAAATGGTTTTGTGCAAATGTTGGAAACAGAAGGAATCATTTCCGACCCCATAAAGTACATATATATATTTGTTGATCAGCTTCGACAGCCAAGTGGATATAGCCATGTCCATCCGTCAGTCAGTTACAGTTCTCAGAGAATTGACGAGCTAGAGAAATTCGGGATATAGATTCTCGTAGAATAAGTTTGCTTTATTTTTATCGACTATCAATTCATATCGATTTTCGATAACAATAAAATCCAAATATTTAAAACCAGAATCTTCTAATAACACAATATGCATATGCATATAATTGATCAACTGCCCATTTCATCAAAATCGTAAGGAAATGACAAATATTATGGTTAAAAATTTATTTCCATTTTTCAAAATAAAAATAATAAAATAAAAAAAAATATTGAAATATATTTAACAACTAAAATCAGTGTATATTGTAGTCGAGCTCACTCGACTACAGCTTTCTTACTCGTTTTTATTATCTCTTTTTGTACGACTTTTGGACCTGTGGATCGCCAAACAGAAGGAGGAGGAGGAAGTGCATTGGTCTGTGCCCGTGGAGATTGAATAAAATTTCACGGTGAAAATCACATTGTTCAGCGGGGAAGCAATTTCTTGCAGCAAGAAGCCAAAAAACAAATCTGTGCAAGCAAAAGGCAAAAATCCAAAATGGAAAATGCTCAACTAAAAGTTACCTTTTAAATGGAAGAATTTAAATACAATATGACTTCAATTTAAATACCTCACGAATACATAAGATAGATCAACCTTATGTACAGATATATATATATATAAAGTACTCTTTTTACCACTCCACTAACTTAAATAATGTGCAATCCTTATCGACATTTTTTTGCCAGAGGGTATTAAACCCAAAAACAGCAAAAAATCGTTTTTTTTTTTGTTTTTTGTCTCCTTTGTTGCTTTTTGGCTGTTGCATGTTGATTTTTAGTGCTGTTGCTGCAGATATTGTTGCTGCTGCCACTGTTGTTCCTCAAACTGTTTTCAGTTTTTTGTTTCGTTTATTTTTTAACGCGTTTGAACATTCATGCCACTGATTGCCGTCACGCATAAAAAACTCAAAGCCCAAACGGAAGCGCCACAAATATGTTGCAGGATCAACGCAGAGATGCCCTGTATGCAAAAATGTGCTGAAAACTTAATTTTTAAGTAATATCTTAGTCAAAATTAGTAGAAATTTCTTTAATCTAATCAACTAGGTTGCTTTCTCTTAGCTTATATTCCCTATACACATACAAACCTCTTTTTATAGGGTATAAAATAGCCAGTTGCTATTTGCCACAACTTTCGCTGCAGTTGGCAGCAGCAGCTGGCCAGCTAGGAGCGCGGCAGCTCGATTATTTGTTAAATGGGAAATGGCAAGAGCATGTTGGCTATGAGCAAAACCACAGCAACAACAATTAATGGTCACATTGCGGACACAAGGTACTCCCAATCTGGCTATCAATAATTGCTGGTCGCTGGCCGCATGGCTATGAACAAAACTTTTCGATATCTTTTTTGATCAATTAATGATTTTTAATGCGTTTTACTTGGCACACACACACACAGTGAATACCCCTCAAAATGGACAACATGCGGCCAGAATTTGAGCCACCTCAAAGCACTGACCATCTGCATTACAAATCCGCTCAGCTTGGCCAAATCGCCTCCTCGGCCAGTTCTGATACACATCCAGAGCATTAATTCCATAGCTGTCCACAAGCCAGTTCTGAAAGTTCATCGGAAAACTTTCATAGACAGGAAATTGCTGCAATTAAATGTGTAAAAGTTAAAATTGTTACATTTAGCAAATAGTGTGCTAAATACCGTTAACTGTCAACTGTCAAATGTCAACTGTCAAATGTCAACTGGCGCAATTCGAGCGCCGAAAATTAATTTCCTGTGAAACGTTGCGTATGAGCAATGTGATATTTACCAGCAATTACAAGTGCAACATAAAATTAATAAGGAAACAAAGCTGAAAGGTAACTAAATGCCAAAAAGTAACAGCGATAAAAATGAGAAACTTTGGTTCCTAATTAAAAAGGGAAGCGAAAGCAACTTAATTGAAAGCTGCAGCAAAAAGTGTCAACGCATTTTAGCCATGTTTCATATACATACATAAATAAGTTAGTATGTACTGACACGACTGGCTCGAAGAGTTCATGTTTTTTTTGCATATAGTTAAATCAAAATTAAATACTGATCATCAATAATTGCAGAGCGACAAATCTGAAAGCTTAAAAAATCATTAACTTAATTAATTCATTATAATTAAATACTCAAAACTGCTGATACTTTAAATATATTGTCAAAGAATTTAAGCTTAAATATCTGCATTTAATCATACATATATAATGTTTTTTTAAATAATTATTAATATGTCAAAGTATTAAATAAATAAAAAAATTGTTTAAGCTTTCAGATTTATTGCACAGCATTTATTTAATTTCAAGCTGAAATATAAATGCAACGTGAACAGAATATTTAAAAAAAAAATAATTGACACCAACAATTAATGCAAAATTAATTGTTGATGTTTTAAAAATCAGAAAATAAGCAGAAGCATTTCAATAAATATTTGACATAAAATAAAGGGTACTTAAATATTAAAAAATTTAGATTTAATTACTAATAACTAAAAATAATATTTCCAAAAATCGAAAATTACATAAACTACTTAAGCGACCCTTTCAAGGTGCTTAACTGGTTGAAAGTGTTGCACTTCTGTTGCCATCACAATCAGAGGCAGGTAAACGCAGTGGCACTGTTTGCCGTGTGCCCCAGTAAAAGCTTCGATGCGGGTCGGCAAACTGCAGTCTATAAAATTTGCTGGCTCAAAAATTTAAGGGATCTCATTAAAGGCACACCAAAATTGGTGCATCGAGCAAATCTCAATGGGGCAGCCAAGCAGACACTTGCAACATCGCACGCTGGCTAATTAAATATTAAATTAAGCAGACAAAACACTTCAGATGAAAACAAAGAAGCTGAAAAAAACACAGCTGATTTGGCTGCAAGTGCAGCTCTAGTTTTGACCAATTTGTTGTGGCACATGGCAAACACACTTGCAACACGAAAGTTAATTAAAAATACATAAAAAAAAATGCTTATCGCTCTAAATGTCTGTCATAAAGCATAAAAGACGAGACAGCTTGTGCTGGTGGGTGTGGCAATAAATTATATATATATATTACACACACACATATATATATATATATATGTGTAAAATGTATATATTTTTAGCAACCATGTTTTGCTTAATTATGGGAAAAAGCTGTCAGAGATTTGAAGTGTCGTTTGCTGAGTGCATGAAAAATGGCGGTGTGAAAAATGTGATAATTATTGCAACAATTTTCGGAGGCAACAACGACAACAACGAAAAACAACACAAAGATAAAGAAGTAAAAGAAGCTATCTAAAATAACATAATTAATAATGGCAGACAAGCAGCACAAGAGGCGTCTCCGATATGCGCCGGCGGAAGCAATGAAAAGTGGCGCTGCCTTGCTGGCTTCGGAGCCGGAAAAGCAGAGGAAAATCAGAGGCACAACGAGAAGGCCAACACCAAAGCGGAAGACCCTTGAAAAATTGCCATCGTTTCTTGATGTCCTTTCGCTTTTTCTTAGATATTTCCCTTTTTGTTGTCTGCACAAAGCACGCGCATAAATAAAACCAAATTATTGAATGCAAACGCAAACGTTGCAAAGCTTAACAACTGGAGGCAGGTGGAAATTCACTTTGGCTGCTTGTGGCAGCCATCGCTGCCAGCCAGCAATCCCAACAAAACACTTTTCAATTAAGCAACTTGTCAGGTTGGGCAGCCAAAGGCGTTGCCCAGAAAGGCAAAAAGGCTTAATACACTGCCAAGGCAAACAATTGAGGGCAACGCCAAATAATAAAAGCTGCACACTAAGATATCCTGTTTGGTAATAAATAAGCACGTCTATAAGAAGGTAATAACTATAACTATATAAAAAAAAAAATTTGTTAGAAATAAAAACTATAGCATTTAAAAATTTAAAAAAAAATTAATTTTTATGCTTTATTTATTTAAAAAATATATTAAATCAAACCTTCAAATGTTTTAAATAATAAGAATAAGTAAATTTTAAAATTAAATTTAATTGCACTACAGGCATTTGAGAATTTAAGAAAATTAAATTTCTATATTTAATATATATATATCAAATATATTAAATCAAACCTTCAAATGTTTTAAATAATATGAATAAGTAAAATTTAAAATTAAATTTAATTGTACTAAAGGCACTGGAGAATATAAAAAATGAAATTTTTGTATTTAATATATAAATATATATATACTAAATATATTAACTCAAATCGTCAAATGTTTAAAGTAATAAGAATAAGTAAATTTTGAAATAAAATTTTATTGTTTTATCAATTTAGATTAATTTAGTAACCATACGCCTCTTCATAAAGTGTTCAACAGGCTTTTGAGAATTTAAAAAAATTTAATTTCTATATTTAATATATACATATAACAAATGTATTAAATCAAATCTTTAAATGTTTAAAGTAATAAGAATAAGTAAATTTTGAAATTAAATTTTATTATATTATTCTCGTTATAATTTAGATAAAATTCAGCACTCACACGCCCTTTATAAAGTGTACAACAAGCTTAAAATAAATCCTAAAGTGCTGGGTATGCAAAAATGTGAGATGTAGGAAAAATGTGTGGCATTCCATTTTGGGGCAAGCATATTTACGTTGCATGTATTTGCTGCTAACGAGCTGAAGAATTATGACTCCATTAGATGGGGTGCTTGGAGGCGTTCTTTTTTTTCGGCTCAAGGCAAGCAGCCTGACAGCAGACGCCAGGGGGGGAGGTGGGGTGGGGTGGCTCAAGGACGCATAGTTAGCTTAAAGTTGCTGCCATTTTTTCATTTTTCTTTCTTTTTTTTTGGGTGTTGTGCGACATAAGGAAATGCCGCCATTTTGTGCAGATTACGCTTTGATGAACTCGAAAGCGGCAACAGCGCCTCAGCTGCCCCACAAATACCATAACCATAAACAGGGGAAGGAGCAGCAGTAGCAGATTCCCAGCCAGAGCCGAGAGAGCTTAAGCAGAGACAGGACCAGGGCAAGCCCAGGCATAATGACAGCGTCAACAGGACGCTGGCAGATTGAATTTACCGAACAAACACTTTTCATTTGCAGTTGAATTAAGCAAAGTAATCCCAAGTGTACATTTTTTTTATGCTTTTTTTTTAACAAGAGCCTGGACGTGCCGGCAAACTAGTAAACTTGGCAATTTGGCAAACGCCATGCCACATTAAAGAATACAAGCCATCTCCAAAGACGTTGTACAACCGTTTAATGAACAGCAGCTATATCATCTAGAGATGGCATCGTGATAAATTGAAAAGGTCTACTTTCTGAGTATTATCTTTATAAGTGGGGAGCTAAACTGCGACAGCAAATAGTCAGTTTTAATTTTAGAAATTTATCAAACTTCCACTTTTCTCGCACGATGCCAATCTCCACATGCTGCCAGCTCTAAGAAGAGTGCTGAAAAGAACAAGTAAGAATGTTGTAGTCGACGGTGCTAGGCTATGATGTACCCTTTAAACAGCTGCTAAATATATTGCTATTAGTATAATTATTATTAGTAATTTTATTATTATTATTATTACTATTAATATTATTATTAATATTATTAATATTATTATTATTATTATTATTATTATTATTATTATTAATATTATTATTAATATTATTATTATTATTATTATTATTATTATTATTATTATTATTATAATGATTATTATTATTATTATTATTATTATTATTATTATTATAATTATTATTATTATAAAAATATAGACTTTGTTCCGCAATTTCATATTTGGCATTTTTTACTATTAATTTAATATTTCTTAATCAATTTTAAAAAATCAATAAAAAATCAGGAAATTTTTTTAAAAATTGTGCTTATTATTTACTCTTACTTGTGCATAAAACAATTATACCCATATTATATCCTTTTTAGGGTATAAAAACCTGATTGTGTGAAGTGTGAAATATGAAAATTAAAAGTAAATTGTTGAGAGCATGTTTTGTTGGCGCCATGGAAAACATAAAAGGGTCCAAAATGCGTTTTGCTTATCAATATGAGAATAAAAACTAACTAGCCAAGACTGGTTGCTTGCTCTTGTTGTTGTAAAAATATTTGCATGTTCTAGACAAGCTAAAAATTCAAAGCAGCTAACCGGAGGACATCAGAAACAGGCAGAAGATGAATCCAATCCACTGTGTTATCCAACAGTGAAAGCAAAAAAAGCAAAGGAAAACAAAGAACAAAAAATCCATTCTAAGTTTTCCAATGATTGCGAAATATTAGAAGTTTGCTGGGCAACCCCAGAGTCGCATCCATTTTTGCCGGGTCAATAATTAGAAACTTTCTCGAAATACACCCCGAAGCTATCCAAAATGTAATCCAAACTGCTCAACTGATTTGACTTGGAGATTGGATTACTAAAAGGCTCACAGACAATAAATATTCAATAACTACGATTACAGTAACTGATATAAATAAAGTCTTAGTACAGATAAGAAATTGATTTGTAATTTGTTGAAATTTATTTGTTTTCCTGAGAAGTTAAGAATTCAAGACAAAATTATATAGAATTTAGATGAAGCCAAAGAAAATGTGTACTTTCACTTATGAGTTTAACCAGCTCTGCGTATACGTAATATATTTTTGTTAAAAATAAAATTGCAAATCAAAAATGCCTTTAGCAAAATTTTAATAACAACTGAAAAATAAATGCACATTTTCGAGAGCTAAAAAAGTAAATGAAACTCAACAACCAAAAAACCCCTGTTTAAATGCGCAATTTTGGCCAAGGAAGTGCTCTGTTCCAAATGGAATGCTGCGTCATTGAAGCCTGCCCAGAGACATGGTCACGTGCCAGTGAATCCACTCCACTGACGGTCATCCAAGTTGAAAAACTTTGAAACGCCCAGGAACAGTGAAAAAACTGCGCGTGATTTATGATTTTGTTTTTTTTTTTTTTTTTTGGAATGGCATTGGAGAGCTGGGATTATCTGTGCTCGATATGAATTTAAGTGGCTCATACCTGAAATTCATTTGCCATTGCCGACAGCCAGCTGGAGTCCACTACTTGATCCACGAACAACTCCTGCTCCTGCTCCAGCTGCTGCTCCTGCTCGAACTCCAGCCAGGGGTAGTCTGCAGAATTTATGGCCGTTGCTAATTGGTAGAGCAAAAAACTGTCTCGTGCTAAAAATAAAATAAAAAATATACAAAAAAAACTTGAAAAGTAGAAGCAACAAAATATAAAGAATTAACTTGGCTTTTAAGTGTCTGCTAAACAAGAAATGTAATTTTGCTAAACTGTAAAACCAAAGTCTTGTCTGCTCTTTAGACCCACTTCAGACATTGTGGAACTTGTGTTGCCAGTTTTTTTTTTTGCCTTTTTCACTCTTTTTCTGTCCCCTTTTCACGAATTTCCCAGGACAGTTTGTGTGAGTTTAACTGGCCTATTTACTGTCAGGTTGGCAACAATTGCTATAGAAATAAAATGTCTAATCGTAGTTGGGCCAGTCGTTGTAGTTGGCAAATGCGGACATGAATCATTGATAAGCGTATCAAATTGCAGCCATTAGACAACTTTGCTGGCTTTGATGGCCAAACAAAGGGCTTCTTGACTTGGCTGGCTATCGATGCCACCTGGCAATCAACGGGCCAAACTCATCAAATTGCCTGTGATGAGTTGGCATAAAGTGCAAAGAAAAGCAGAAATCAAATTGTTTGATAATAAAAAGAAAAAAGAAAAAACTACCTCATAAAAAAAAGGTAAATTGCAAATCAGTTGCAATTGCCAAAGAATCTTCTTTTTTTTTTTAGTTGGGTAAATGGGGCACGTTAGTTATACGGTAAATAGCTGTACTTAGCTGAGCTGAGCCGTAATTGGCTAAAGTTTGCTCAAAGATTTTGCAAGTAGTTTTTTCCATTTGCATTTTAGTAATTTTTTTCATTTGATTTCCAGCTAGTTTACAAGCTGATTTTATTTTTGCAATTCATGCACTTTCCGATACATTTATTCATAATTGAAACTTGAGTATTCTGCCAGCTGTTGCCGCTTCCACAGTATTTTTTTTTTTTTGTTTTTTTCTAGGATGATTTTTTGTTTGTAATCATTTTTTAAGTTACGTCGCAAACTGCATTCGACTCGTTGAAGTTAATAAAGTTTAAAAATCTTTTGCAAAACTCTGCTCTCAGTTTCTGTTTCTGTTTCTGTTTTTGTTTCTGCTGCTTGGCAATAAATCAAATTTAAAGTCGAGCAGCGCCAGATAAATGAGACAACTGACCCAAAATGTCAGCCAACTGCAAAAAGCCAAAACAAAAAAAAAGGTTAACAACAACTTTTCGTCTATTTTACTTGCTTTTTTCTGTGTTAAAAACTCTGAAGCGAAAGTTGTTTAATTTGTGTTTTTACTGTTGCCTTATTGTTGAAATATTGCAGAGCATCGTGTGACCACTAGAAATTTACATTTTAATGGCAACTGGCTGGCATTTAGTCGTGCAACACAAGTCGTGCAACACAAGCCGTGTCTGCGAGTGTGTGTGTGCGTGTGTGTGTGTGTGTGTGTGTGTAGATAAGTGTGTTAAGTGTTATCAGCGACGCTTAATGATGCCAAGAATAAACTCGGCACACACTTGAGCAGCAGCTGAAAACAGCAACAGCAACAACAGCTGTCAACAAACTAGCAACTGCAACAAGCAACGACAACAGCAACAACAACAACAACAACAAGCAACATCAGCAACTGTGATGCGTGACAAATGACACCAGTGACATCAAAATGCTGCAACGGAAGCCAGCAGCAGCAGCAGCAGCAAGTGGAAAGTGGAAAGTGGAAAGCGGAAAGCGTCTCTTGTCAGCGGCAAGCGGATACAGCAATTGTCAAGAGCTCGTGGCGCTTCAGACGAAAAGCGTGCAACAAAAAAAAAACAAGCAAAAGAAATACAGCGAGAAAACGACGCACAATGCCAGCGAAGATCTAAAGGAGCACAGTCTTAACTGCCTATAAAGCACAAATTGTATTTAACATAAAAAATTATTATTTTTCTTAACAGTTTAAATTTGCGTTCTATAAAAATATGATCTAAAGCAGCACAGTCTTAACACAGTTCTTTCACAACAGTCTAATGAAATTTGGCCCCTTAAATTGTGGTTAAATATGAGATTATAATTTATGGCCGTCATTTAAAGTACACAAAAAAATACAATATAAAAATATTATTTTTTTGCTTGACTGTTAAAGTTTATCTTTTTAATATGCGGTTAATAAAAACATTATTTCTTTGATAACAGTTTACTGCTGACTTTGTTGACTATTTAAACACGATTTCTAAACTTTAATTTTGCGACATTTAAAATTTATTGCGGTCATTCAAAATGTAAATAAAAATTCTTTGCAGGTGATTTAAAGTGAAATTTCGAAAGCATATAAATTAATGTTACTTGAGGAAAACTAAATTTTAAATGATTGTTTTTTTTACAAAATATAAAACGAAGAATAAAATAAAGTCTGAAATATTGGCTATTTTTGCTCAGCTTAATTTCAGTAGATAATTTTAAAAAATGCAAATAAGGAAATATCTGCAAATTCTGCCAAGCACAACAATCCATAAATATAGTTTATGGTAAACACTTTTAGCCAGTGTTCACTGTGGCGTCTTCAGCGCTGCAGCTGCCGCCTGCTGTTCGCAAGTGAAACTCGAGTTATTTTTGAGATTTTTTTCCTAAGTTTTCTTTCGCTTTCGCAATCTGTGGCGACCCACAAAAAACTAAACTGATGCAACGAAATGCAGAATGCGAAACTCGTTGACATTTAGCCCCCGCAACCCACACACCCCTTTATAACCCACTCCACTCCCTCTTGTAGCGTAACTGTGCTGTTGACACACACACACACGCGCCAACAGTGCGTATTCGTGATAAACAAGCTTAATTGCAGCACAAACCCGAACACACATCAAGTTGATGCCACACTGCTTACCTGCCGCTGGAACCATCCGCAGCACACGTTCTCCGGGCATCTCCACCGACTCGCCGTCGACTTCGCCTGCTAATGAGGCACCCAAAAGGCCCAGAGCAGCGAGCAACTGCATCAGCACAACCAAACTATTCCCCATGCTCTGCCAATAGAGAATAGAAAAATTACAAACAGTTTGGCGAATGACGCAAACCTTAAGTTCTTTATTGGCTCAATGGAGTCCTTCATTGTTGGCCAACTGCTGACGGGGTCTATTCAAGTGGCTAACACATGAGCAAACAGCAAACTTTCCCATTTTAGCCATTTTATGGACTCTTGCAGTGGGTTTATATTTTTAATATAAATTTAAATTGAGCACTAAAATAGATATTATTTTTAAATAAAAAAATGAAACAAAAAATATGGATTAAATACCAAACTAATATACAAAAATATATAAAAAAAAAATGCAAATATATTATAGAAAAATATGTAAATAAATAAAATGTAAATTGACAAAAATTACAGTTAAAATATACAATACTAAAAAAAAATATATTGACTATTAAAATTATTTCAATAAGCAAAAAAATAGATATGCAACTTTTGTCTATATTATTATAAATAAAAAACAATTAGTTAATCTGGATTAAAAACCAGGCTAATATACAAAATAAATTCAAATAAAATTCAAATATATTATAGAAAAATAATGACGCTTCCGAATAATAATATGAACCATAAATATTTATATTTTAAATATTTTAAATAGACAAAAAACAAATAACAAATATACATTAAAAACAATAATTAAAAAAATATAAATAGATAATGCAAATTTATTTCATTGAACAAAAAAAAAACAAATGCAACTTTTGCTACATAAAAAAATAAATATCCACAATAAATATGAATGAAATATAAAATTAAAAGAGCAAAACAAAAAGGGAAATAAACCAAAAAAAAACACATTAAAATTCCTGAAAATCCGGTCTAATCACATCTCTTACACATCTTTCATGCCACAAAGCAAACAACAACAAAGTCCTTTTGTGTAGATAAACAACATGTTGCACAACATTTTTGCTGCCACACATTGGAGGGGGGGGGCTGTGGTGCTTATTAACGCCTCAATTGTTCGACTTTGTGTGGCAGCAGCAATATTTTGCACGCCTCTTACGCTGCTGCCACTTGGCACATTTGCAGATTTATGAGGCATGCAATGGAGGGGGCGAGGTGGAGGAGGAGACGCAGGAGTCGTGAATATTTGGCAGCAATTAAACCGCTTAAAAACAGAGGCAACAGCAGCAGTTAGACTGAAACTTGAATTGCATTTGCAATTGCTACGGCCAAGTGTTGAAGCAACGAGGCCATGGTGCAAGGGGGGTGAGGTAGCGGGGGGGATGTTCCTGTCTATGTTGTAGATGTTGCAAATTGCATTGTTCACTCGCTCGCTTCTACGTAATTCAATGAATAAACGAGCAATTCACTTGAAATTTCATGAGAAACAAAGCAAAGTAGCAAAAAAAAATAAAAAAATAAAAACAAGCGAGTTTGATAAGGGGAAGCAGCTGGTTGAGGGGTGCTGCAGGGCGGTGCTGCAGAGGGTGGTGTTGCAGATAGGTGTGTGGCACACACGAAAAGCTACGTTTAATGGGCACAACTAAAGTGCTCGACTCTAGTTGACAACAAATACAAACGGAAACAGTTCCGGGAAGCTATCTACTACCAAAAACCCAAAACCACCCATACACCCACCCCCTCCCCTCAACTCTATCTGCCCCTGCCCCTGCCCAATTGTCTGACTGGCACTTCTGCTGTTTGCTGTCTCTGCGGCCTGGCAAACAAACAAGCAACAAGAAATTGTCGTTGATGTTGTTTTCGCGTTGTTGTTGTTGTTGTTGTTGTCAATGCTGTTTCTGTTCTTGTTTTGGCTGTTGCCATTGTTGTTGTTGTTGTTGTTGTTTTGCTCCGGCAGCCAAGACGATAACGAGCTGAAAGCACGAGTGAGATTTTCAGGGCCGAAAGACAAAAGCGCAATAATTCTGCTCTGCAATAGCATTTCGAGCAGCGATTGCAAAGGCAATTCTTGAAAATGTTTTCGCCTCAATTTCGCCTTTTATTGCACTCGACTTGATTGCTTTTTAATGGAACTGCTATGTTTTTGAATGTGTCTTTAATTTATCAATATTTTTGAATGACTGCAAATCATCTTTCATAAGCAAAATTATTTGAATTTATTTTACACCTTTTCTAAACAAAATAACTTTTATATATTAATATTAATTAAATAATTTGTAACTAAACTTAAAAAAAGAAACTCTCTCAAATTTTATGAAAACGATTTATACATTTAACTTCTCAAACAAACAAAATCAAATCAAAATAACCTTTAAATTTTATTTTATATGCAAATGTTATTAATAAATAATTATTAACTTATACCTTTTTCTAAATAGAAGGAAATATAATTTTAAATTTATTTATAATTATATTTTTTATATATTTTTATATATATTTTTTTTAATATTATAATTTTAAGCTTGTAAATATTTTTTTGTAAGATTTTCTCATATAAGCTTTTATAAATTACACAAAAATATTACAACTTTTTACAAACTTGCACAACATCAAAGAGATTTCGAGGCGAAAATAATACACAGATTAACATATCGATTTAGTCAGTGTATTTTTTTCAAGTCCTTTTTTGCAGTTGTTTTTATAGGCGGTGTTTTTTTGTTGCATGCAATCCTGCTATTAATGAACTGAAAGCTTAAGGACAGGTGTAGAGGCACTCTTTTTTTATATAGCCTTTTATTTTTGTGCAACATTAAATTTAATTTTACAGCTCGCTATCGCTTTATTAAGAGTTCATCACACAGACAAATGTGTAAATGTTGGTTACCGTTAAATGTTGCGTCAACTGCCGTTAGTTTTAATTGTTAGTGCCAAAAATGCCGACGCTCGACTGAGTGCAACACCGATCAAATAATGCTTTTAAAAAACATACACGCAAAAAACACAACAAAAATAATTCTGGTAAAAAAAATAATACATAAAAAGAAACTTTGATTGAAATTTTAGAAATCAGAAAAAAAAAATATCAATTGCCTTTGGGAAGTGTCAACCATCGAATCGAAAATGATATCAAATGATAAGCGACACTGATAAAAAAAAAGCAACTCAAACGTCGAGCGAGGGGCAAGCGGTGGAAAATGTGGCATGATAATGGCAGATGAACAACAACCGCAACTGGGTCGAGAGAGAGAGGGGCCCTGTAATGATAAGGTACTTCAAAATTAATATGCGTTAAATATTGTTAATTAAATGGAAAGCACTGGAAATAAGCGGTTCGCATGGGATGGGAATATTTGAGGATTGTAGGGAAACAATACTTGAGAGTGAATATATGTATAATATTAAATATAGCATTTACCAAATAAAATGTGGATTTTGAAGATATTATTACGAAAATCTAATATGCATATTATAATTGTAAAATATATTAAATGATTTACATAATAAAATTTAATTTAATTTAATTTTTATAATGTTTTAACATATACTATTTTGTTGAATAGAATATGTTATTTAATTTTAAATATTTTATTAATTTATTTTATTGAATAGAAATGCATAATTTTAATTTCCAACAATAGCTATCCCATCTCAGCTTTCCACATCTCTCTCCATATCCTGACTCTTCTTAGACATTGCTTAATTTTAATCTGGTCGCATTTACAATTTTGCCTGTCAGTTTCCAACTAGAATTTGTTGCTGCTGTTGATTTGCCTTGCACGGAAAATGAAGAAGAAGAAGAAAATGGAGATGAAGCCGAACAACTTAAATGTTATTTTGCCCGAAGGCGGCAATTTACTGGCAATTGGCATTCGAGTGTCTGCAAAACGAAATTTGTTGCCTGCTGCAGATTTGTATCTAAGGAAACAATTTTAAACGGCACACAAAAATGCCGGAAACCAGACACAAAATGTTAACGGAAAAGGAAATGGGCGTTACACACACACACGCACTCACACACACACCGACGCACACAAACACAGCCATTGCAATTTGCGTATTAGATGTATGCTATTTAATCCAAGTCTGAATTTAATTAAATATAAATAAAAGTTATATTTGCTTTAAAGTGTTTTAAAGTTTTCTACAATTTGTAAACTTAGAAACCCCATTTGGCAGGTGCAATGCCAATATTAAAAAAAAAACCAAAGAATTTAAAATAAAACGACGCAAAACCATTGAGTGTTCACCACAGTTGCGCAACTGTTTAGCGTTCTGACGCATGCCAGCAGCAAACGCCATCTAGCGGGTTCATTTTCTAACGAACGAACGCCAGCTGCTCCGTGGCAAACCAGTTCCGTTCCACGCGCTTGACCAATTTTAGTGTATTCTTAGTCACTGCTGCTAAAACCAGAAATCTAATAAGAAAAAGTGAAAATAACAAAACACAAATGCGATAAATTCCGTTGAAAAACGCAACAAGAACTCTGCGCGAATATAACGCGGATCAATTAATAAAAAATGAAAACGTGTCCCTGCAACGTACAAGTGCCAATCAAATAGCAAAACACATAAGAAAATAAAATAAAAAGACGACGACGAAGATGAACGAGAAAGAAGAAGAAACGACGACAGCAGCAGCAGCAGAAGCATCAGCAGCAGTCGAATAATCGTGATGATAACTTTGTGCAACGAAAATAACATACATAATACGTGTGTGTGTACATAATACATATGCACATACAAACATACATACAACATACTTAAATACAAGCATACACACAAATATATATGAAAAGCCTGCCTGCTTCTGTGTGTGTGTACGTGTGTGTGTGAGTGCGTACGTGTGTGTGCATGTGCGTATGTGTGGTTTGGTGGAAAACAAAAAAAAGGCCAAATCGGAGCATTAGCTGAATTTACATACATACAAACAAACACATATCTTCACACATATATTTATATATATATATGCTTATGTGTATGTGTGTGTAGTAACAAGGAAATGCACAATTCGTCAATGGGAACAGGCCCCAGCTGCGTGCTGTAATCCCGCTGCCCCATTGGAATAGCCTAGCGTGGTCCAATTGGAAAAAAAAAAAAACAAAAATACAGTTTTTAAAGTGTCGCTGCTGCTGCCTCTGTCGCCGTCAACGTCGACGCTGGTGTGAAAAGAGGTCAAAAGCGCAACAAAAGTTTTTCATTAAAAAAAAAAAAGAAAAAAAAGTAAAAACAACAAAAATTAAAAGTGCCAAGCAGCTGAGCGCAAAAATAAAAAAAAACGTCGTAGTTTTGTGCGTTAAAACAAACGCGAGTGGATCGCGCGCGTGTGTTTGAATGTGTGAGTGAGCAAACAACAACAAGCAGCAGCCGCACAAAAAAATCTTAGCGCGCGGCCATTAAGAAATTCCCAACTGCCGCGAATAACAAAAACAAAAATAAAAGCAACAACAAGAAAAGCTCAAAACTCAAATTAGAAATTCAGCAATAAAATAATACAAACAAAAATCAACAACAACCAGAGAACAAAATTAAATCTGGTTTTATCAGTCACATACAAAAATTAAAAGGTTGACAAGTTTTTTTATCGCGTATAAAGAAGTTCAGTTGAAAAAAGGCTACGCAGAGCTTAGGCCAAGCAAAACAACAACACACGACTTGGCGAAGGGAGTAGAAAAAAATATAAAAAAAGCGCCAAAATAAAATATTCTGCCATAACAGAGCCATAATAATATATAATATATAATACACACTTATTTTAATTAAAAAACAACAACAAACCCAACGACATTTTTGCACATCCAATCGTCCAATTGGAGTTTGGCACAGAGAGAGGAAAAGAGAGCGCTCAACGTGCAGGAGAGAGCGTAAGCAAGCGTGCGATAGAGAGAGCAACTGATTCTGTTGTTAAGGCGCGCAACTTGACAAGTAGGTAAAAAAAACAACAAAAGCCCTCTTGACTACATGCCAAATCACAGCCCCCACACCCACCCCATCCTCATCTTACTGCCTTCCTCGCTCTTCAAATGCAGCGTTCGTTTTGTTTTGCAAGCGGCCGGCTCTCCATTTTTGCATCGGTATAAGTGCATGTGTATGTGTAGGCAACTTTCGGTCATGCGGGTGTTTTCTCTTTCTCTCTCTCTTGCATATATGTATTTATACTATGCAGAAAATTAGTTAAATGAGGAGTTAAAGTTTTAAATTGTGCACTGTACCTGGGAATGAAATTTTTATATTAAAATATATATTTAAAGCAAGCAAGCAAGCAATAATAAGAAAGAAAAAGCAACAGGTTTTTGTTACAGACATATATCTTAACCACTTACAGAGTATTTTTTCGTTACACACACTTTTGCGTTCTTCTTGCTTCTCGCGTTCACACATTTCGCCACCCTTTCACTCCTCTCCATCTTGTCCGTTCGGTAAACAAACACCGCAAAATTATTCAAAAATTCCGCAGTCCGCCGCCCGCGATAAAGCAGCTGATAAGCAGTAAGCAGAAATACAAACCTAGAAAAAAAGTGAGCAAAGTGAAGGGTAAAGGGCCAAAACAGGCTTGCTTCAAAAAAAAAAAAAAATAATAATAGAAGACCGCTGGCGACCCTGGGCCATGTGCGCCAAAATAACATTTTATCGTTGGGGTTATTAAATCATTATTAAATGACATTATCGATTGGTGGGAATGTTATTTTTATTTATATTTTTTTATTATTTCTTTATTTCTTTTATCTTTTTATTGCCGCCCCCTCGCAGCTGGCAACCATGAATTAAAGGGGAGAAGGGAACGGAGAGTAGACACTTTTCTGTTTATGGGCGCTGTTCTAGGCATATCTGATCTGAATTGCAAATCAGTCAAGAGTAGCCAAAATTGGTTTTCAAATATACCTTTGAATTGTTAGTCATCATCCGCATTGTGGTTGTGGGCAATTAGCTGGAATTAGCGATCGTTGCGGAACGCTTTTAGTTTTAACATGTGTTTTGGGAAATTGGTTATAATTTTCTGCTTTTAACTGGGTTTTTTTTTTATTCAAGAAATTCCATTAGTCAAACCCAGGGCAAGGAAACTCGATGGCTTATAAATTATTCATTTTGTTTATGGCACGTGCCAATTACTTGAAATAACTTGTAAGTTTTCAACATATGTGGGAGAAACGAGAAAAACAAGTATTGGGAAAGTTTGCTAAGCTGAAAAAATCTATAAACAAGATAATTATAATTGGTATTTAATAATTCTAGAACAAGTGGTAATAATTGTAATCGTAAAACTGTTTGGAATTAAATTGTAATTTTTAGCCCTTTTTAAATTTTGTAAAATATCATCCAATTCGCCTTTATTCTATATTCTCTATATTCCCTTTATTAATCAGTTGATAGTTGTTTTTCTGTAGTCACGAGCACTATTAAAGATCTATGTCCAATCCAAAGATAAGAAGTCATCCGACTAGGCATGACTTCATATAACATATACCTCGATTGCTCTATCACTCATAATATTCACACGTTGTTTTGCCCAAGATAAAGCCTTTTGTTTGTGTTGTCTTCTTTTCACTAACAAACACAAACTTTTTGACTTGTTGTTACCAAGTCATCAGTATTGAGCAGAGTTAAAGCTGAAGCTGTGGAACCAGTTTATACCAATTAGTTGCTGTCCCCAATCTGTAGATAATATAAGATTTTTGGGCCGAAAGACAAACCAGACAGACTGAGAAATACTTTGATAATAAATTAGGTGCCACAGACCAGTTTGGCCAAGAATTTCCGTTCTTAAGTAATCCATTCTCCAAAATTTTGGTAACTCCAGTTTTTAACATATTATGAAAGTATAGAAAATGCCAATGTGATTGCCCTTCACATTTCTGGGGCAACTTTAACCCATACGCAACAAATGAATGCAAATTATTATCGCTTGCTACGCAAAACGCAATTCGCGGTTGCATTTGCATATTGCAAGCGGGGCAGTTTGGCGGGGGGCTTGTTGCTTGTTGCCCCTACAATATTTTTGAGACAGTTCCAAAGAACCATAAAACGTTTCGGATTTATTTTGTTTTTCGCGCCCTTTTTGGCTGTTGTTGTTTTTTTTTTTTTTTGCATGGTTTTCGTTATGCAATGGGGGACATTGGGAATACAAGAACGTAACACTTAAACCAAATACGAAGACAATAACAGAATGAAAGAGAGAGAGAGAGAGAGAGAGAGAGAGAGAACGAGAGACGACACAAAGTTATGGCTATGGGTATGGCAAATGTCTGATTTGTTGGCCCAACTATCTGCCTTATCAGCGGACACAATTGATAAAGCCAGAAACATTAGCGTTACCCTAACACTTGCACGTGGCATGCGGTTTTTTGCAACTGCCTTGACTCAGTATATATATAAATATTTTTAGAAAGTTGCGGTAAGTCTAGACCCATTGTCGGGTTAGTCATCAAGAAACAGTCACTTTTACTTCCATTTAAAGTAATTTAAAAAGCAGTGATTTTTTCAAATAAATTCTGCTTGTATTTTTAAAGTTTCCCTGTTTCGATATGCCACAAAAATATTGATGGTTTTAAGGAGTGTATTCACATAGCGATCACTTCAAATCCTTTGATTTAAGATTAAACATTTTATTGTAACCCGAATCGATGAGCCAGATAAAATGGTTGTGTGGCAAGCGAGCAAAACAAAGCGAATAACACAAATACATCAACAATTTAAATGTCATCACGTTTCCCAATCATAGCAATTATGTTTTGACTAACTATATTCGCAGACTAAAAGCAGCCACAGGAACAGAAGGAGCAATCACAAAGATGGCCAATCCTCGCAAGTTTAGCGAGAAGATTGCGCTGCAGATACAGAAGCAGAAGGAGGGCACCGCCGAGTTTGAGCGGATCATGATGGAGGTGTCTGCCACAAAAAAGGACGAGACGCAAGCGAATCAAAAGATACTCGAATGCTGTCTGGGTGTAATAGAGAACACAAATGCCACAAGTGCAGCACAAGGAGCTGGAGGTGGGGGAACAGGAGCTGGCAATGGCACCGGGGGTGGCAGTGGAAATGGCAGCGGCGCCAGCGGTGGCGCCTCACCCGATGGCATTGCGGGTGGCGGCGGCGGTGGCGGTGGTTCACCCACTGCATATCGAGAGTCGCGTGGACGCAGTGTTGGAGTTGGA
The DNA here is from genome assembly GCA_035042365.1 of Drosophila dives. Classification (NCBI taxonomy): domain Eukaryota; kingdom Metazoa; phylum Arthropoda; class Insecta; order Diptera; family Drosophilidae; genus Drosophila; species Drosophila dives. The sequence goes on along the minus strand of JAWNLJ010000326.1, from coordinate 6,568,280 downwards.
CCAATGAGAAGGCCATCGGAACGGAAGCAAGATTGTTCGCCGTATGGCGGCAGCAGTGCAGCTGGAGCGCTCGTCAATGCAATGGGTCTGCCCAACAGCAACATTATCAGCGGCAGCAATAGCATTAGCAGCAACAACATTAGCACCAACAACAATAGCAGCATCAACAACAACAACAACAATGGCACACAACAACAACAACAGAACCTCTATTTGAGTCCACCAATGGACACGAATTGGCGACGCTCCAACTCGGATTCGGCGCTGCATCAGAGCCTCAATATGGCGATGGCTGCTGAGGCGAGCGGCTTTGCCACCGATATGAACTCGCTGCACGCCAACTACACACATCAGCAGCAACAGTCGCAGCAGCAGCAGCAGCAACAGTCGCACAGCCAACGATCTCATTCGCCGCATCCAATTGGACGCAGTTTCAGTCCGCAGGCGCAGAGAAGAAAATCGCCAATGTTGCCACATCAGGTGCAACTGCAACAGTTGCAACAGCGTCAGCAGAATATGCAGCAGCAGCTGCAAGCACAACAGCAACAGCAACAACTGCATCAGCAGCAGCAACAACAGCAGCAACAACAATTGCAGCAACACCAACAACAGCAGCAACACCAACAGCAGCAGCAGCAACAACAACAACAACAACCAACGCCATACACCGCCAAATTTGCAAATTCTTTGTACCGGCCGCTGCAGGAGCAGGCCAGCTATGCCAATACTGGCTCCCTGCCCAATCTCACCGCACTGCAACACTACGCACCAACACCGCAGCAACAACAACAGCAGCATCAGCAGCAGCAGCAACAGTTGCAACAGCAACAACAGCAGACGCTATCGCCGGTGATGTCTCCGCACAATCAGCGACGGGATCGCGACCAATCGCCCAGTCCGTTTAGCCCGAGTGGTCCGCCCGGCTCGCCCTACCATCAGCAGCAGCACTCACCAACAGCAACCTCCGTCAACAGCAGCTCAACGACCGTTCAGGCGCCGAGCTGTTCGCCGCACTTGTCGTTCAGTCCATTGCCCACGTTGGGCGCCAATCACAACAACAACAGCAGCAACAATGGCCACAACACAACAGCAACGCCAACAGCAGCAACAGCAACAATTGGAACAGCAGCTGTGGCTAGTGGCAATCTAACCGATTATCGCCAGCCAGTGCATCCCTCGAGTCCGCGCTCCTCGCCCGGATTGCTCACCAATGTGTCGGGTAGCGAACAACTGCACACCAGTGCACCGGCGAGTCCCATCCGTATCCAGCAGCCACAGCAACTCTCGAGTGGCTTTGATGCATCGTTTAACATTTTGAATCCAGCGTTTCACAATACCTTTCAGAACTTTTCGCTGGCCGATAGCAATTCATCGCCGGAGCAACAGAGCAATAATTTTGTCGCTTTGAACTTTGATGATTTGGGCGGCGGAGGAGGTGGACTGGCGAATGGCAGTCAAAATGGTCTCTATCATAATCAGGATGCACAGCATAAACTCCTAGACTTTAACGAACTGAGCTGCAGTCCCGAAACGAGCGCCAACAACAACAATCTGCGACGCATCAACAACCAACAGCAGCAACACCAGCAACAACAGCAGCAGCAGCAGCAGCAACAACAGCAACTTCTCAACAATAATAGCAATGGCTCGGGCAATGCAGCCACGCACAATGGTGCACCTAGTCTGAATGGGCCAGTTGGCAACCGGGCTGTCATCGAACAGCATCACAACAACAATAGCAGCAGCAATAATGGCGGTGGTTGCGTTGGTGAGACGCTGGTCGCCTCGCCGGTGGCATCGCCAATGGGCTGTCCGAGCTCACCGCTGCCCATACCGATATCGTCGGCACACGCCTCGCCCCAGCATCAGCAACAGTTGTCGCTGTCGCTGCACCACTCGCCGCACCACTCACCGCTCCATTCGCCGCATCACTCGCCGCTGTCCAGCAGTTCGCCAGTGAGCAACATGATCATGAATCATCATCAGCAACAGCAACCACAATCCCATCATCATCAGCAGCAGCAGCAACAGCAACAGCAACAACAACAACATCATATTCATCACCAACACCAACACCCTCAACACCATAATCAGCAGCAACTTCATTCGGTGGTTCAGTCGCAAAGCCATACGCCCACCGCAGCCAATATACCGTCGATAATATTTAGCGATTACTCCTCGAATGCGGATTTCAATCGAGATCTCTTCGAAAATTTAGATCTCGACTTGGGTCATATTGATGTGGCGGGTTTGCAAATGCTATCCGATCAGAATCCAATCATGATTGCCGATCCGAATATTGAGGATAGTTTTCGTCGTGACCTCAACTGATACTATGAGGAGGCTGTTGCGGCCATCGAAAGCGGCGTTCTGCTCGAGGACACCTACGAGGCGCTGATGGAGGCCGGCATTGCTGTCTCCACCACTCCCAGCAGCAACTCTGCGGAGCAGGACTCAGCGTCTGCAGCAACAGCATCAGCAGCAGCAGCAATTGCTGCTGCCGAAAAGGATAAAAAGGACTTGGAGGTGATTGATCTGCTTGTGCCTAGTGTTATGGATGATCTGGTCGAATCCACCGACTTGGATGAGGAAGTGCGCAAGTTTTTCTACTAAGTCTAAGACTAAGTCAATGCCAAGCTAACGATAACGATAACGATTACGATGACCATGACTACCATCCAAGATGGCAGCCCTCGCCTTCTCCACGTGCCTATCCACAGTCCTCGCAGTCGCTCTCCCACCCCGCCTCTCCCCGTTACCGTCTTAAAACCTTATGTGCTTTGTGTAGCTAGCTCGTAAATAAAAACAAAAAAAAAAAGAAAAACTTTAGGTGTTAAGTGTACTTTGAGAGTAATTTTGTCTGCCCGTTCAAAGCATACCTCCTACCCCTGTACTGCTACTCCTTCGCACACAGAGACCCTCCCTTCAGGCAGAGAAACCGTTAACCGTTAAGCGTTAACCTACGATATACATATATATATGTATATATATATATATATATTTTACAGCGAGTCTCAGATTTTACTTAACTACGCACATAAGTCACGAAAATACCTACTACAAACTACTTTACTATAAATATGTAACGCTACTTTCTGTATATAACAATTATATACATGCACATGTATATGTATTTATTTATATTATGGAAATGGATTAAAACCAAAAAGTGTCTTAGACCTACGACCAAATTATTGTACACGTTCTTTAAAAAGATAAACAACAAAACAAAACAAAACAAAAACAAATGAAATTCCTGTAAAATAAACCTACAATTTACCAACTATTTATAACAGATAATTATGCTATGAAAAGGCACCCACTCGCCCCCCAGCCCAACCCCAACCCCAACCCCCCTAAACAAAGTAAAACAGTTATATTATCACCCATACGTGCCGTCGAAGCAATTACTAGTATTTAAGATCCGCTGACCGTTATAGTTAATCGATATCTCGATAACGACCCTTCTTCCTCTGATGTAAAAAAAATACAAAAACTTTATTCAAGTTAAATTCAAAGTGAGTGTTTCCTAGCACCGTTCGAATACCCATTTGCCAGAATAGAAGAGAAAAATATACTAAAAACAAAAAAAAAAAAACAAATCCGATACAATTTTCGCTCGCCCAAAATACGCAGTATCACAAATCTAGCTAAATAAATAGTTTATATTTGGCCAGCTAGCAGAGGCGCCTCAGACTGTTGCAGATCCAATTAGTTGAGATGCTTCCACTGGCTCTTCGGATACCTAAGGATACTGCAGCAAAAAGATTCGCTCTGCTTACGACAAACTTAACGAAATTAAAAATACAATACTTAAAAAAACAAACAACCAAATGTAAATCAAAAAGTAAATAAACGAACTACTCAAAAATTTTTACAAAACTTAAAGCTAAATTTACATAATAATTAATAAATGTCATACAAAAAGTCTATATTAAACCACACGCATAAAATTCTTCGTACCAAAATTCAGCTAAAAAAAATATTTTATTTCGATTCCAAGTCAAATACAAAAACAATTCAAAATTGATATGAAGAGTCTACCATTTATAAAGCGAATACGATAAATACAAATTTTATAGAAACAACAACAAAGAAATTGAGCAAGTGACAGGCTTTAAAAAGTGCAAAATGTTTTATTAATTGAGTACCAGAACTTATATACATAATATTGTTAATTATACTAGTAACAAAGATTTTTGCATAAAATAAATATACATACATTTTCCTTTTTTTAATGTAAAATTCTAGTTGTACAACTACATAAGTAAACTTTAAATCCTTTAAAAATATGCGAAAGAAAAAACAAAAAAAAAAAAATATAAATAATATTAATTAATTGTTTGTGAACGATGTTTAGAGAACAAGCGCATTAAAAATAGAAAAACAAAAAAAAATTATAAAAAAAAATGCAGCAAAAACTTTTGTTGTTTTATTTGATTTGCTGTGTTGTGTTTATATTTTTTAATTTTATTTTTTAATGCGCTCGTTCGAATTTGTATATGTAGATTATGCATATAATGAAAATACTATTACAAAATTCAACTTAAGTAATTGTGTATGTAATATATGATTATATTTCTAAATTTACGGAAACAAAATCCAAACAACAGGAATAAGAGTATATTCAATGTAATAACACAGTTATTTGTTTCAAATAAATCTTACATTTAATTTTAATAACCACCTGTTGCCCAGTCAATTACAAAGAACCAAATTTTTCTTTTTCTTCCCTTTGGCATTTCTACGTGCGCGTGCAGCCAGCAAATTCATACAAATACTTGAATATGCAAATAATTGCACGTAAATTTATGTGTACCAATGTGCATAAGTATGTAAATCTATAAAAACAAAAACAACAGCAACAACAAGAATATATAACCACATATATTTATTTGCAAGCAAAAATACACACGCACACATATATAAATATATATGTATATTGTTACATATCAACATAGGCTGCAGATTACAATTGGCTACAAGTGTTGTTATTGTGCTTGCTATTTTTTCTGTGCTGCTTTGTTAATAAGCGCGTCGCAGTTTGTGGCAGCGGCTAAATTTAGTAAGCAAAGTTCAATGCGGATGACACTTGGTCCTATTTCACTACTACCTTTTACCTTTCAGCGAGAGAAGAGAGATGAGCGAAAGAGAGAGCGCGAGAAGAGTGTAAAAGCGCACGCACCCACACAGAAGCACATGTTGGAGCATGTGCTTGCGAGCGAATTTCATATTAGGACAAGCTTGGAAAACTACAAACAACAATCAGTCGACTTAAAATTACTTTGGAAAGAAACATTAAACTTAATCCCTTGCTCAATATAACTCAAAAAAGGTAGCAGATAATTTTTATTTTTTAAGCAAATTAATTTCAATTAATATCCATTCCTCTTCTTTAGTGAGTTACAAATGAACTGACAAAAGTTGAATACCCTTTTGAGCAAACCCAAATCGTAATTAAAAAATCAGGCTTGTGATTCGAAACACTTTGACTTTGCTGATACTGGTAACGGCAAAAAGGCAAAGGCGCACAAAAGAGAAGCGGGAGTGGGAGAGAACATGAAAGATTCGCGAACTATCTCGATCCGATTCAATTTTTAATAGCTCGTCATTCAGTTTTGTTTTTTTTCTGTTAATAATGCACTAAATCAAATGAAATTGTTTTGCTAATGGAAACGATGACGCTTTGACTATAGCATCATTATTATTGTTATCGGCTCGGCTGCTCCCTCTGCCGGATTTGTACACTTAGTTGTCTCCCTCTAGCGAGTGGTTCGAAAGGCGCAAATGTTATCAGCAAACACGAGTGGAAAACAACAACAACCACAGATGCTACAATCTAGGGGCGCCTTTCAGCGACATTCCAAGACGCAGTCAGCGCCCATGGTGCTAACCAGGGGGCCGCTCAAAACCACCTCACATATACGTATAAACATACATACACATATAAATATTTATATATGTACGTGCATATATGTTTCCATACAGTTGAATGCGCTTTTATAGCAAACAAAGACAAGCACCCACTCTATCTTTCCCTTTCACACAGCAACTGCCGTGCATACAAAATAGTGCAATATGAATAGAATTGCCATAATAAAATTAATTAGTATTGAGCACAAACCAAACTATGGACAATAACAATAAATAGGGCGTGGCAATCGATCACTATATATATATATACATATATATATATATATATATATATATTAAATTTGCATTACAATATTTTTTGCAGTGCTGAGTAATTTTCGTACAGCTTGCCTCACTGTGGGATCAGGCTACGATTAAACAACAAATAACCCCAGCCGAGACAAAAACAAGATTGCCAACACAATTAAAACAACAATAAGAACAAATCGAAATATATATGCAAAACAGGCGATATTTCAGAAATGCATGATGTGCAAGCCAAGTATTATTATTATTAATACAAGAAAGATTAACGTAACCTCACTTTTCACTGTCTTTTTCTCTCACTATTGTGAATGTTTGTAGAGCCGCGTGCACATGCGCCCTGTTAGCTTGAAGAGCGAGGGACAGAGATAGAAAGAGAGTGCGATAGAAAAGCCAAAGTTGTCACAAAACAAATTGAAACATGAAAAAACATTTCTTTTTTTTCTTCTATTTACCATATCAATTTTGTGAATGACTATTTAACAATCTGAGCCAATATTTGACAAGTCTGGGCGGAGGCCTTAATACGTCATACGCCTGAAGACGCATGAGGTAAATTTAGGCTCATGCTTGTGGGAAGAGTGTGAAGAGAGTTGGGAGGGAAATTAAAGAATGGGTCTACGTTCTTTTCATAATAGCTATATATGGTTATAGGAATTCGATGACGCACACACAAGTTGATATCCCAGATAACAATAAGAAATACATATTAATTTCTAACATAGTTGGAAATAAAATTTTAGACGCAATGCGGCAAACATGGAATAAACGGGGGACTCTTAAACTGTGCTCAGCTGTGGCGCTCAAACTATATCAAAAGCAAGCTTTGGCAGCGAATTAAGCCTAGAAAATAGGCTAACATTTATTATTAATTTGACATTTGACTACTCCGGATGGTACATAACAACTTGCAATCATTTTTATATTCTATTGGAGCGCAGATAATCCTCCTCCTCACCATCCGCATCCTCGACGACGCTGTAGGAATTCTTGCCTCCTCCGCCTCCTCCTCCTCCAGCTGACTCCTTCGAGAGATGCGTGTCAAAGAATTCCTCGACCGTGTCTGTATTCCATTTGGTTATCGATAATGTTTCCAGCACTTTGCCCCGAGCATCCAGCAGCTTAACTAGCGGATCCAAGCCACGAACATATTTTATTTGTAAATTGGGAAATTTAGCTGGACGACCGCTTTGAACGAACGCCTGAATTTGCGGATAAGCACGGAATTTACAGGTGCAAACTTCAAGGATCGCCTTGGCGTAGGTTCTCTGAGCCGCCGTCTGCTGATCCTGCGTACAGCACTCCTTGCAATGCGGTCTTAAAGGGAGTTAAAGACTTTTAATACTAATTAATAATAATAATTAGAATATCTACTTTAATGTCTCCAGACCAAAATCATCTAGTTTGTCGCAATTGGAGCACATAAGTTGAGTTTTAATGAAGCCCAATTCCCGGCAAGCAGCTGCGGTAAATTCGGCTTGCGTTTGTTTCAAGCACTGCGGTTTGGATATAATTAATTAAAAACAATTAATAATTAGTCAGTGATACTTACGCTAGTTAGTGCCAAGAGTGCACATATAATTAAATTGAATTTGTTCATATTTTTAAGTGGAAAATTGAGTTGAACTCCACGTCGTTGTTTACAATTTTCTTAATCCGCCTGCAACACTTAATATGGCATTTTGCGGTATTTTTCGATTAACGTTTTTCAGCACTGGCCGCCGACGCAGTGATGAGCAGCATGAAGTTGGCAGCGAACTCAAATTTATTGAAGAAGAAGAATGTGGCTCAAACAGTCGCATTTGTTTTGTTCCGTCTAAATTACGAAATATTTGAAAAAAAAAACTTTCAATTAAAAAAAAAACATAAAAATAAAATTAACGAAAAAATACGTTTTACATTGAAGTTGAATTGGAAGAACAGTTTGCTGTGCTTGTGATTTAGTGTTTGTCATCGGTTTCAGTTGGCAAATCAATAAAAATCACTCGTTAAAAGCGAACGCGCTGCGCAAAAGTGAAAACCCAATCAACGAACTAACGCACAACTAAAGGTGAATAAATAGCAAGCAAGCAAGCAAAAAAAAATTATAATTAAAATTCGATTGTCACACCTATATTTAGTTATTTAGGGTGTGCTTCTGTTGCATTAGGCATTTATTGTGGCAGCCTAGAAATAGAAATCAACCAAACTGCAATAATTGGTTGAATTACAAAGGGGAAAGAAGAAAAAACAGCTCCAGGGGAGCATCTTGCAGAGTTGCATTCGCGTGTGTGTCTTATTGACAATTGTTTATGTGTGTGTATGTGTTCTTGTTTGTGTTTTGATTAGCAAATAAATAAATCAAGGTAATCTTGCTGGTTTTTGCTCGGTGCTAAAAAGATTTCATTTGATTGTGCTAAGTGGGGTGACAAATATATGTTGATTTGATTCATATTTTTGTTACACAAGTGTAAGTTTAATTTGATTCATTTGCCCTTGCACAACAAGTGAGGCTTTTTTTCGTTTTATTCTTGAATAAAATGCATACACATGCACAAGCACGAGCAATGCATAAAAAAAACAAAACTATGGTAGGACTACAGTGTAGTCTCGAAAAGTGGAACATTTTGTTATTTTAAATTAATTTAATACATTTGTGTTTTTTTTAAGTAATTTTATAAAGATTTCCTTATTAGCGAGAGATCACTGTGTTATATTCTCAGTTGTCATCTTTGAGGATTGCCTTTAAAACTTGTTTTAACATGCAGGTTCTCCCTCATAAATGCATAACGGTTGTTTCTAGCTGCCTGTATATTCATGTCTGTGTGTATTTGAGCATGTTCATTCAGGTTGCTGCATGCAACTGTGTTGGAAGCTGTCGCATGCGGAAGCAGCTTCTTAAGGTCTCTTTGAGCATGCAACTTCCAGACCAAGCCACATCCGCCTTCAGTCCATGTCTCGTTTAACTGGTTTAGGGCGCAGCTCCAGAATATTGTTTCTGTCTGTGCGTGTGCATCAGTCGCACCTGCTGCATGTGGCAACAGCGCACCTTTACAATAATAATAACAGCGACTGCAGCTGTCGTTGCGCTCAAATTTCTTATCAACATATATTTTTTTTTAGCTGGAAAGTATTTTGTTGCCTACGCCATTGTTAGTCTACTACCTGCACACATATGCATATCATATGTGGGTGTGTGCGTATATACAGCCCTATTCAGTTTCTCCTCTGCCCACGCCAATTCGCATGAAGCCACCACTTGTTGTTGTTTTTGTATGACTCTCTTTCTATTTCACATTCGTATTTTCTTTGCTAATTTCATGCCATATTTTTTTGTAATGCGAGCTATGCATATGTATTTGTGTACTCAAACAAGTGACTCAGCCGAGTGTCTTTATCAGTAGATTTCATTGTTATTATAATATTTATATACATATGTATATACTTCATAGACTTTATCGCCACGCCACAAATAAATATTCAAAATAGTGGATGTATTTGTGTTACACATAAGTTAATTTGTTAATTACTAATAAATAAAATGAGTGTTGGCACTTTAAAACAGTAAACTCAGCTTAATTAAGTGGTATACAATCTGGAAAGAATCTAACCGCAATGCAACCGCATAATATAAACAACAAAGCTTAAATAAGACTAAAAAAATGTTATATTTTATTATTTAAAAGATGGATTTTTTTTAATTTAGAATGAAAATTGGAATTTCTTAACGCACTGTCTGGCAGTTCAGATTCACGATTGACCACTGTAGCTTTCAAGCATAATTATATAGTGCTCTAGTCATGCCTTTATATATCCCAAACACGCTCGCCCACATCCCCAAACTGAGTATCCGAATCCGACACAGATTCTAAAATCGCACTCGAACTTGAAACTCACATAAACTGCGCATTTGCGTGTCTTTTTGTTTTATTTATGTTTTTTTCTCTTTTTGGTAATCCCATTTTAGGGGCTCTTTTGCTAATTGGAACTGAGCTCAGCTCTGCACATAAAGCATCAGTCTACAGACGGACTACAAACGCTTTACGCATTTATTTTACTACTTAAAGTAAGCATTTCACGAGTTATTTAAATTATATGCACATCTGTTCAATTGGTCATAAGGTCAAACTAATTGCACTCGATTATTTGCTTGTGAAAATCAGCTTGTCCACAGACAAAAAAGTTACCGTTACAGTTAGCGCCTTTGCATGTTTTTTGTGGCCACTAAATTACCGTAAAGTTCAAGGACAAACAGCCTTGTTTAAACAGCTAACATTTAGCCATAGAATAGGTTGGCAAATGGCCCTTAATGACATGTTTATATATATATATATATAAACGGAAACGGCTTACTTTAGTCACTATAAAACTCTATAAAACCTGAAATATATGTTTACAGTTGTGTAAGTATTTATAGCGTAATAATTATGGTGGACTTGACATAAAGTGGGGCAACGGCAAATTTAAAATCTAATAATAAACCTGATTGCAGTAGTCGCTCGAAGGGTGTTATTATCAGAAATTATACAGAACACAAATTATAAATAAATAGAATCAGTTTTGGAAAAGTTTTACAACTTGAAAATTTGCACCGGAGAACATGTGAAAAAATTTTAATAGAAAATTATGTTCGTTTTTTCAAATCAGTTTGGTTTTATAAAGTTTAAAGTCCAAGGAAAAATGTTCTAACCATGGAAAAATAAACCACATCAGAATTTTTTATAAGGTGGTGTTTTATTCTGCGGTTTTCCGCATCTGTGGAAAACCCCAAACCTTGGCTAAGGCCAATCAACCTGTACGCGTGTTTATTGTTTCAACAAGTTAAGAGTGCAAATATCAAAGTTAAAAATATTTAATTAAACAAGTGCAAACTGTGCAAACCAAAAAATATATATAAACAGTTCTCAGTTAAGCCAGGTAAATAAAATGTGTTATTTGTGTCTTTTCTATAAAATATTATAATTTGTTGTTGAATAATAAGCTGCTTTTGTTATTTTCCACTCAGGTTGATAATCCCAGAAATCCCAAAAGCGGGGCCTTAGTCAGAGAAAGAGTGACAGACTCAAAGAGAGGGAGGCTTTAGCAGAGGCAAGGCGGCAGGCAAAACTAATGCACACACAGCACAGCTCGGCACACACACAAACGCACAACAACAACAACCACACCCACAGATACTGCAAAAGTTTAATTTCTGATTTTTGAGTTGATTTTATAATTGCACTTTTGCTTTTATTCTGTTTGCAGCAGCACCACAAAAGCAAAACAAAAAAGCAATAAACAAAGACACAAAACAAAATCGCGTACTCAAAACACATTTACCGTCCCACGTAATCCTCGCCAGCCTCAGCTGACTGCCTGCCAAGCTGTCTGCCTGCCTGCCATGCTATAGTCTTGCCAAGATGCTGCTAGAACTGTTGCTGCCGCTGTTATTGCTGCTTGCGGCCTGCCTATCGCCCAGCGACGCTTGCTCCTCGCGTGCCATAACCAAGCCTCGCACCGAGGCGCCACCAACGGACTCCCCGCCGCCGGACAATGTTATAGCGCTTACAACGATGGCCCCACGGCCAAACATCACATTTCCGATCTTCAGTTGCCCGCCTACATATGCCGCATGGTTTTGCTTGAATGACGCCACCTGCTTCGCCGTCGAGATTCACAACCAGATTCTCTACAATTGCGAGTGTGCGATCGGTTTTATGGGACAGCGTTGCGAGTACAAAGAGATCGATGGCTCCTATTTGCCAACACGGAACCGTGTCATGCTCGAAAAGGCGAGCATTGTGAGCGGCGCCACGCTCGCCGTCATTTTTATGGCCATGTGCTGTGTGGTGCTCTATCTGCGCCACGAGAAACAGGCCAAACAGAAGCTGCACGATAGCAGTGGCGGCACAGATGTGGGTGACATGGGTTTCGAGAACGAAGGCGTCGATGAAGTGGACGGCCATAAATCGTTGCGCATAGCGCGTCGTCCATTTGGACCTCATCACAATCGCATCCTGACCATGGAGCAGGCCTATCTCCAATCAACTGCCTGCAGCCACGAGAGAGCCAGGCATTGATTGACTGACGACCAGGAGGCGGAGTGGTGTGCACCTAACCAAACAACGGAATGCCTTTTTAACTTATCTTTTTGATCGTATTAACTGTTTTAAACTGTTTTTCAATTATTATTTAACTCTAATTTAGTTTTGTCTTGATTTTAACCGACTATATTATTAAGTGCCTTCCGAATTGCAGCTAAAGGAAATAAGTATTATTAACTGAAACTGCTGTATTAATGCAATGCAATTTTGGCAGCTAGCCGCTCATTTTACAAAAAAAAAACACTAATTTAATTAATTATTTATTAACTTGAATGATGTCGCCTTAATAAATGCGAATTGAAACAAAAACAACTAAAAATATAAAGCTCAATTTTCTATGACTGCTGGGCGAAATTACTACATATATATATATTTTTTTTTTTTAAATATCTATATAAATTTATATTTATCTATAAGTAATATATTTTTATAAATTTGTCTATTTTTATCTGTATTTCATTTAATTTTTTTTCGAATATTTTATTCAACTATTCGTCAGCTCGAATAGAAATTTTTTTTCAGCAATTTGCTGCCACCTTCTCAACTTGTAAACTATTTATTAATATTCATCCTTATCCTAAACCTTTTTGCAGTCATGCCGCACAACAATCAGCAGCCACCCAGCCAGTCCGGCGACGATCCGCTGGGACCGCCGAAGGCGGACTTCAGTGCACCACCCCCATACGAGCCCGATGCACATGGTCAGGGAGGTCAGCAGGTGATGTTACCGCATCAGCTGCCCACTTTGACGGTGACGACAAATGGCGGAGAGGGTGTGGCACCGCCCCAGGATGGCGGTGGCGAGGTGTTGCATGAGATTCACGGCAAGCTGCCCACCTACGAGGAGGTGCAAATGGAGAAGTCACTTAATGGAGAATTGCCGCCCGCATTTTTGACCTTGACACCAACACAACAACAGTTGCCGCCGCCGCCGAATCCATTGTTGCCACTGCCGCCAAATCCGTTGCGCGATGGACCCGGCGCTGTGCGTGCCGGTCCGGGCCTGACGTTTATCGCCATGAATGGCAGCGATCCGGAGAACAGTCTGTCCACCACGGACAATTTACTAGGAACAGATATAATGTTTATAACGGCATTTATGGTTGCATTTCTGTTCAATTGGGTTGGCTTCCTGATGCTGACTTGTTTCTGTCACACAATCGCCGCCCGCTATGGTGCCCTGTCTGGCTTTGGACTGTCGCTGGCCAAGTGGACACTGATTGTGAAGCATTCGACGGATCTGGCTTCGCACGAGAACTCGTGGCTGTGGTGGCTAATCTGCGCCTTTGGCTTCCTAATCGCCATGCGCGCTTTCATACAGTATGTGAGCATCAAGCGATCCTGGCGATTGCTCTCTGCCTCTGCCCAGGAACGGCTGCTATTCTTCTACTAGGTGTGGGCAACGCCGCCGCCGCCTGAGACCGGAGTATATTATTATGTGTAAATACGTTTTACCTGGGCGAGTTTGTTGTCCAGTCAATGATGAATCAGCGGCGGCGTTTGTCCTACCCCTACTCCATCTTTTGTTTTCTTTTTTTTTCGAAACTAAATGAATTGTGAACTTACTATTGGTTAGTGTTTCGGTGTAGTTACTACATATAAATATATATGTTAAATAGCGCAACTTAATCCATAAATTCGTTAAAACTAGTATAATGCATACGCGTAATTGTCAGCCGCAAAGTCACCGCCGTAGTGAGAGTCGGAGAAGGAGAGCTAAGAATCCTTCAATCCACTGCACCCGTTGTTTGGCTATTTAATTTTTTCCTTGGCCAATCAAATTGATGTACTTTGTGCGCAATATTGTATTATGTAAAATGTGTATAGATGTCTCTCGCACTGTAGTAGCTTCTATTCTAATTTTTAGAAACAAAGACACAACAAATACAAAAGGCAACAACACCTACAAAAAAGATATATATTGATAAATCATAATATATGTTTTTCCCGTTGTTGCATCTATTTTTATGCTGTGGTACTTAAAATAGCCACGCAAAAAGGCAACGGCAGCAGTAATTTGGCTAGTTAAATGCATATCTATTATAATTACTATTATTGAAACGTTTATAATAAATGTTTAATCCCTTTGTATGTAAATTAAAAAATGCATTGCAAGGACGCATATCAGAAGTATACGTCAGTTTTATGCAAATTAATAAAATCACAAAAAAAAATATAACAACTTGTGTATAATTTGCAATTCGAATCTGGCCGCATTCTAACACATTCGATATCTGTTGGTTTCAATTATCGAAAACAGCACTGCTTAGTCAAACACATTTCACAGTCTGCCAACACTTGCCCATGTGAGAATCAACCCTGGTGTGGTAAAAATTACCAACACTACCAAAGTGAGCCATGCACATTACTTGCAACTCACATTAGGAAGTTGTCTCGCTCGTGTGTGAAAATAAAATATTAATATTAACAGGCAGCCATCTTTAACTTAAAAATAAATTTCTTCGACAAAGACGTGAAAATTGATTAGGGACAGTGTAATATATATATTAGCAGCAAGCAGCTAAGCAACAACACCACCGCAACGTAAGTTCTGAAAAATAATAATCCCCGTGTATCTGTGAAGTGAAAATATTCTGAGGCTGCTGCTGCTGTGTGTGTATCTGTTAGACGACTTTTTTTTTTCGCAGCCTGGCTGCAATCTAATTATTGATTTTCACTACTATCATTTTGACCTGGGCATTTATCGAGCTACAATCGTTTACAGTAAATATTCTTATGCAATTTGCGTATTGAAAAAAATAGTACAGTTGTAGTTTTTATCTCAATAGTTATAAGAGATTGCGCACATTTTATATTATTTAAGTTGCGTATTTTAAAAGCATTTATTATGTAAATGCTTTAATACTCATTGCTGCATAAAGAAAATTAAGTTTTTGAATCGCCGGTTTTCTTAGTCACCCTCTTGGCTTTGGTGATTTCCCCACACATTTATTTGTGTATATATATATACACGCACGCTTAGCCGCCATCTTCCTTTTTTTCTAGATAGGCATTCAACTCTTGGCAGCTCGCTGCTTCTTTTGCAGCTATTTTCAGCCGGTGTTGAAAACCAGTTTTACAGCCTGCTGATGTGCTCGTTTCTTTTTTGTATATATTCTGCAAAGCATTGAAACAGGTAGTGCCTTTGTTACACACACAAACATATATATATCTATACATACGTGCATCTTTTATACTTGCTACCCTCTCTTTTTGTGATGACGCTTTTCTTCTGCTTCTTCTTCTTCTTCCGGTGTATGTATCTGCGCTTGGGTTTAGACACCCCTATTTGCCAACAGATTTAAAATGATTCTTACGTTATTAACTTACTAACTATTGAACTAATCAGACTGATGTCTTGTTGATAGATTTAATGCTTGATGTGATGTTTTTATTTTCAGCGGTCAACAGATTTTCATATGCTTTGTAAACGCACGCTTTTGATTTTTCCCAAACAAACCAAGTAGAGATATACAATACATATTCCTATATCATCCCACAAAAAAATCCCATTAAAATTATGGTCAGGTATGCCAAGCGTTTCACAAAGAAAAACATCCACACAAGGACACTGAATATATATTTCCATATCCATTTCATACACATTATATATTCAGAGTCTGTGATAGAACAACCACATCCAATAAATTAATAATTAAAAATAAACCTCAACCTTTCTTCATTTGCAGCGTAAGGGTCAACGGAAATTCGCAACAACAACGTAAAAATTTGGCTAACGGAAATAACAGCAACGGCAACAATCTAAAAGATAACATGGCATTCCGTGGCAACCAGAATCGGAACCGCAACTTTGGTGGCGGCAACCAATACAACGGACCCATGGGCACCAATCGCATGGGTGGCATGAATATGTCACCCTGGGAATCGCAGAATCCCGGCGGTGGCCAGTTTGGCAACAATATGCGTCAAGGTGGCGGTGGGCAAATGAACGCCCAGGCCATCAATCTGGCCAACAATCTGCTTAACAATCTATTCAGAAACCAGAATCCACCCTCGCTTCTGGATCTGCCACGCGGTGGCATGGGCAACCGCAATCAGCGGGGCGGACCGGTATGTATATGAATTCTGTTTTTAATTAAACCCAACCTATCAAACATGTCCCGAGTTATCTCTATTTTTATTTTTATACCTTTTTCTCTATTTTGTGGTGGATCGATGAGGGCAGTGTTTTTACTGAGCGTAGGCTCAATTTCAATTATATATTCAAGTTATTTTTGAGAGCAGATTTTCGATTGTTATAACAGAAATCCATTAAAAGAAATTTCTTTAATTTATTAATGTCTAAAAAGGCAACATATGAAAACATATTTTTATATATTTTAGTTTATCGTTAAAGTTAAAAAGACTAGTCATGCTATATTATTCTTTGGTGAAATTTATAATTTCTTTAAAATATTTTCGATACATTTTCTTACAAATCCTGTTAACAGAAAACTTGCCCCTTTTTGTATAATTGCCGTTCGTCGCATCCACCGAAGAATGGGAAAATTGTAATATCTCCAATTTATTGTTATTTTCATTAAGACATAAGCTTTTGAATATCGTGTTACCAAAATTTAACAAGAATTCGCGTAGTTTGTAGTAAAATCTAAAAATAATTCAACAAATTAGCAATACATATTATATTGCTAAAACAACAAAAGGAAATGAGAAAAACCCTGCTGTGATTTGAAAATTGTGTAATGAGATGAGGAGGATGATGAGAAGGAGGAGAGGGTTTTCAATAGAAAAAGCATTTATTCCATTTTAAATGCAGTATTTATTTTGATTTGTGTAGCTCGATGAAATTGCACAATTTGTTGAATTTTAAATCATTTGTACCACCTTAAATATGATGTACCGCCAACAAAATGTTCCATTTTAAGATGAAAAGAGTATGATGATGATACGATATACAATATACGAAATACGACAGGTGTTTTTTAACATTTTTTTATAAATGTATTCATATAAGATGTATTTAGGCATTTAATTATTTTACAAACAACCAAAATATCAAAAATCTTTTTTGGATTTTTACCAAATCATAAATCTTGCTAATTTACAAATATATTTTACTTTTTTATTCTCTTCTACACGAAAACTGAAAAAAAAACAATTCGATGCTTGTTTACAAAAACAAACTCAAAACGCAAAATCAAATCGAAAACGCATTTCAATTGTGCCTATGCATCCAATATATATATATATATAAACATATATAAATGTGTATATCTATCAATATATTTCAAATGCCGATGTCTCCGACGTTGTCGTCGTCACTGCGTGCATTCGTTGGGCCTGTTGTGGTTGATGTTATTGTTGTTGCAATTGTTGCACTGATGCCTTCTGCCAATGTTTCTTCTTATGTTGCTTGTGTGTGTTGTCTTCTGGGACAATGTTTATGCAAATTATCATTTGTTGTTGTTTTATTATTTATGTGTGACAAAAAAACAATGAAAATAAATGAATTAAATAATTTTGACAATTCAAATTAACTAAATAAAAATAAAAATGGCAACATTTTTGGGGCACTTGCTGCATGCAACAAACGAACCAACCAAAATTCAACAAACAAAACAACGCAACCCACAAAATGCATACAACGCAAAAATGAACACCCAATATATAACTGTAAATGCGATGCGATGCCACTTCTTCCAAAATGCGACGCCACTGATTGATTGATTGAACTCTTCTAATCTGCTCTGCTCTGAAAACTGAAAAACCCGATCCGATCTGGTACTGGTACTGATTGATGGTGCAACTGCAACAACTTGCAATAACAAAAAAAAAAACCAAAAAAAAACAATTATAAATATATTATTATATATATATATACAAAAACACATCCATCGCCACTCTTCTTCAACGTTCCTGCTCTGATCGAACTCACTCGTAATCGAAATCGAAATCGAACCGATAACCGATAACCCAATTCGGTTTTCATGCCCGCCCGTTTGTGTTTCACAATATCCAAACAATATAAAAAATGCCACGCCCGCCGCCGCCACGCCAACGACTTCAACAACAAAAACATCCCCGTCGACTGATTGTGCGCGAACCGCCCCGCCGACTTGACCAATCCATCTATTATATATCCATATATATATATAAATATATATATGTATATAAACATATATCTTATCTACTCTTACTATATGTGTGTACCCCTCACATAAAAATGGAAACTATAATTCCTAATATTGTAAATGGTTCAACACCATAATACTTTTTTATATATATATATGTGTCTGCTCTATTTTGCTATTATATCTATCTATATAACGATTATATATAACTTGTATAACTATGTAACGATCAATTTTAAACGATACATCGATCGAACGATGCATTTCATGTATCTTCCATGCATTTCAAAATAACATACGAATCGATAAATGAACATTATATATTTAACAAAAAAAAAAAACAAACAAAAAATCTAAAAACAAAAATCACTATTTTATAAATGTGTTGTGTAAAAATATGTATGTATGTACAACAAACAAACATTAAAAAAAAAAGATGGTCAATCGCGGTGGCGGTGCCGGCAATCGTCTCAATAATCGTCGTGGGCAAGGAGGTTTCCAAAATCGTGGCGTTACTAGTGGTCCCAAGCCCCCACAAAAGCAGGGCGCCGGCGGCATTCGTAAGCAGAATGCTTTTGATCGTGCCAAGAAACTTTTGGCTAAAAATGCCAACACTAATAAAAAGAAGGAAATTACTCCTGGCGAAAAGAAAATTGAGAGGTAAGAGTACAACCACTACTACTATTTCAAAAATACCAAAATAAAAATAAAAAAATCAATACAATAATAATTCCAATACATTACCAAAACAAAACAAAAAAAACATGCTAAAAATTGCTCAATTCGCAATTTTTTGTCTCCACAACAAATCTACAAATATTTTTAATTGTCAATGCATCAATATTTTCCAACAACAACAAATATATTAATATATATATATATATGCAAATATTTTTAAGTACTTAATTTCCAATTTTTTTCTAATGCATATGATAAGTTGTTCTCTCCATAAGAAACCAAAAAAAAAACAAAATAATCACTCAATAATTTCCTGAAGTGTGGTTGGGCATATAAACTTTAAATCTTTTTACCCCTTTTTTGAATAGAAAAAATGCAAACACATTCTTCTTGATGTTTTAGCCATTCTAGGTGCTAGCCTGGCCAGGGGGTGGTTTGGGGCGGGTTGGTCAAGAAATATTTTTCGATTTTTGATTACAATGTTTTTACGTATTATTTATTTTTTATATATTTATTGCTTTTGTTTTGCATAGCTTACATGTTTTATTAATATATATATATATTTATTCATTGATATCATTTATAAAGTTTTAATTAAATTTTTATTAATTTTCGGCACGCCGACTTTTTAATATACCCTTGATAATTGTATGTCTTTTTGTGTTTCTATGTCCGATCTTTCATATATTGTATATATAATGTTACCTTTTTTTTCTCTTAATGTTTAACCAAAATTCTTTCTGATATTGATAAATTGAACCAAATTTCAGGGGTATAAAATACGTTCCGAAATTAACGAGATAAAATTGCCATATTTTGCATATATATTTTCTCTCATTGTTTTCAAATTTCAAACTATGATTCAAATTCATTTTTAGGACACAATCATTAAATATAAATCATGCTATTTATAAATCATACTTCATTAGTCAACAATGCCATAAATTTAAATGTTTATGTATGTATTTCTATATATAAATATATTCAATCCACTGTGATCCTTTCAGCGTGACTACTTCTCTACTGTTGTTGTCAGCCATGCTCTAAAAACCAAAGATGCGCATGCCAATTTTGTTAATATCTATGACTAATAAAAGTTCTCTTTTGCTCTTCAATAACCATATTGTTATATTAGCACCATCATCAATCCGAAGGAGTCACCATACGCCAGTGTGCCCAATGATATGTTCTACTGTCATCTGTGCAAGAAGCACATGTGGGACGCCAACTCGTTTGAGAACCACATCAAGGGACGCACTCATCTGATGATGCGCGAGGGCATCGAGGAGAGCTATCGCCTCAAAGCGAACATGATTCGCCAGGAGGCCAAGATTGCCGAGCAGTTGAAGTCCATCGAGTTCGATAGGTTGAAGCGCATGGGAAAGAGCAAGCAGCGTCAGTTGGATTATTGCACCATGTGTGATCTGAATTTCCATGGACACATTTCGACGCATCGCAAGTCCGAGGGTCATTTGCAGCTGAAGAAGTTCTTGCATCCGAAGTGCGTTGAGTGCAACAAGGAGTTTGCCACACGCATCGATTACGACACCCATTTGCTGTCGGCCGATCATCTGAAGAAGGCCGCCGAGAACAACACGAAGGTGGGCGAACGCAAGCGTCAAACTCTGCCCATCAGCACCGCTGAGGAGGAGACGCGCGATCTGCGACCCCCGCAGAAGCGCAAGAAGAGGCCCATCAAGAAGGAGGGTGAGGAGGGCGCTGCTGAGGTCAAAAAGGAGACCGAAGAGGGTGCTGAGGGTGAAGAGCCCGAAGGCGAGGAGCCCAAAGAGGGTGAGGAACACGCCGATGAAACCAAGGAGGGAGAAGATCTCAACGAGAGCCAGGAGGAGGAAGAGGTTGCCCTGCCCGTCGATCCCGAGGATTGCATTCTCGATTTTCTCGAAGGCGATGAAATACCCAGCGAGGTAGACACTCGCCTGCCCAAATACAATTGGCAGAGGCCTGTTGGACCCGGTCTGATCTCCAAGCTGGAATGCTTCGAGTGCGCCGTCTGCAGCAAGTTCTTCGACACGGAGGCCACCGCTGAGATTCACTCACGCACCGCTACCCATCATCGCAACTTCTTGAAGTTTATCAACGAGAAGTCCAGCGACACTAAGATTGCACAAAAGCGCGCCGCCGCCGCCATCGAGGAGAACGAGCGCAAGAAGCGGAAGATTGAGGAGACCGAGGCACCGGCTGCCGAGTGCAGCGCCGAGGAGACAGCCGAAGCTGGCGAGGGTGAACTGTACGATCCATCGGAAGCCACTGGCGATGATGAGGATTTCGAGATGATCGAGAACGTTGAGGGCGAGGAGGAGGGCGGCGACGAGGAAGTCGCTGGCGATGAGAACGGCGAGGAGATGGAAGCCCAAGAGGAAGAGGACGAGGCTGAGCCAGAACCCGAACCTGAACCAGAGCCCGTTCCAGTTCCGTCACCCGCTCCCGTCGCTCAACCAGCAGCAGCAGCGACTCCAGCCAAACCGGAGCCAGTCGTAAAGACGCCAGCCAAGGCTGCCGCTGCAGCAGCCACACCCACACCAGTTGCAGCAGCAGCAGCGCCTGCTGCTGCCACACCGGTTGCAGCTGCTTCTACCCCAGCTGAAGCAACGCCACTCAAGAAGCCACGTGCAGCTGCCGCGGCTGCTGCCACTCCTGGCGCCGCCGCTGGCACTGGCACTGGCCCCAAATCGACGCCGCTACGCCAACGTGCGCGTGGACGCTACAACAGGTACTAGACTACCAGATGCTGGCGATTTATTGGGCATAAGACACACAATATATAGATATATTATAATCCATTACTATAACTATAACTTACCACGCACTTTTGAGGTAGCCCCCCTCCAATTGTAAGAGATTTATTAGCGGGTAATCATTAAAAAAAAAAAAACAACACACAATCATAAACACAAAAAGGAAACGAAATTAAACTAAACTAAACTCTTCTATTAGTGACATTTTCATTGCATTTTGCATAAAACATAAACATTGTGTTTTTATTAAGTTGTTCTTTTTGTAATTGACACAGACAACATGAAAAATGATTGAAATTTTCTAGAATAGGTCCTCGATTGCAATCCTCAAACAAACTACAAAAACCATTAAAAATTGAAAAAATAAAACGAAATAATTTAATTCATTCAATTAAATGTAATGATTAATTTGTAAAATAAAAAAACTTAATTGTACACAAAATTCAAAATGATTTCTATAAACTATTTATTAAAATATAATTATGCAATTATTTATGGTACAATTCGTGTATGCATTTTGAGATAAATGAGAAAGTGAAAAATATGCTCACTTTTTTGGTATTTTTCTTGTTGCATTGAATATGTTTCAGCCGTGATATGATTTTGGCTATCCTAAATATAATAAATATTAGTGAAATGAGACAGTCAGACGCCTCCAACTGAAGGAATGTGTGCTGTGTCCCATTGCTGAGATGCGTGTTATCCAATTACAACTAGATATCAATTATGTGTAAGTACTGTGGTACAGTGAAACCCTGACGGACGATCGACTTTCTAGTAGTCGGACGTTTTCTGCTCGGTGGTCGTGGTGCGGATTTGTGTGTGTTCGCTTTGGGATCGCTGCAGGCGGCGGCCGCCGGCCCAGCCAAAGCGCAGGCGCTTGATGCAGCTGAGCAGCGACCAATTGATGCCCTTTGTGCGGCTCAGCACATAAATGTATGGATCCAATGTGAAGTGCAAAGCCAATAGGACATCGGCTACAAGAAAGAACGGATGATTCGGACGCAAACGATTCTCTTTAATGGCCAACGGTATGGCAATCTGTGGAAGAGGGTAGGTAGTGGGTGAGGGTGACTAGTGTCGTCTTTCTATGTGCCGCAACTTACCATTTGCGGCATCCAGCAGACTACAAAGGAGATGCTGAGTATTGCCATTAGCTTGGCAAACTTGATCTCGTGCGGCGATGTCGCCGACTGCATTGTGACACTGTTGCTGTGATGGAATTGCCTGGGCGGTGTGATGTTGCAGCTGCTGTTGTTGCTGGTGTATTGCACCTGGTAGAGCGTTGTGCCGCTGCTGCTCTCCGCATCGATGCTGCGCACGCTCTTCTCCCGATTGACGAGATTGTATTCCGTGTGACGCTGTGGGCTGCGATTGCGTCCGATGATACACAGCACGCGGGCCACAAACAAATTGCAGGCCACAATGACAACGACCAGCAAACTGCCGTAAGCCATAAAGAATATGGCATAGGCCTGGTTCAAAGTACCAGGCACATCCCGATAACGTTTGCACTCCGCTTTATTCGGATCCGAGCTATCCATGTAGGCGCCAAAGCCAACGAATGGCAAAAACGTGACGAATGCAGCAACCACAAGAATGCTGAAGACGCACTTCTGGATTAGCTCATAAGTTATGTGCTACACAGTAAATAAAAAAATAATATATAATTTGTTAGATTTGGTAGGCATTGCTGTATTTTTTTTTTATTTTTATTTATTTAATTATCATTTATTAAAGTATGCATTTTATTTAATCGGGGCAGAATTTAAAAAAAAAACAAGCCAAACAAAAGTGTTTTGACGAAGAAAAAATTACAGTTTTGTCCAATTATTTTGCCAAAAAAAGTACTTTTTTCAAATTTTTAAATTTTAAAAATTATCCATAAATTAAAGTAAAAAAAAAGGCTTGCATATTTAATAGCCACAATGCCAATAAAAATACTAATTAAAACTCAATCGTAAATCGTCTCACAGCTTAAAAGTGTCAAAATATTTTTAGTCACTGATTAAAATATTGAATGCTGAAACGACCAGCAAAAATAATATTTCGTAGTTTTCATTTTGTGTGAGGAAGACCCGAGAAAAGTTTTAAATAGCAACAAATTATTGCTTTATTGTTTCTAGAATATTTTTAACGTCAAAATAAAAATTAAAATGTGACCGAAATTTTCAGTTTTTAAATATAAATTAACAAATGTTGCAAGAAGAGTGAAATCAAATGGAAATGAAATTATATTTGTTTTTTCCTGGCCGTTTGTGTGACTAAGTGCGATGCCACTTGTTGCAAGTAGCGGATGTATGCCAGCCTCGCAGCATTTGACGTTTCTATATCCGTTTTCTATTTTATTTTTCATCTTCGATTAGGATGTGGGCCACCCACTGTTTCATTTATCAGCACTCACCTTGTGATAGATGAAAGGTCGAGCCAAAGCCATGCAACGTTCGGCAGCCATCACAGCGGCAATACAGCCGGAGCCGACGCCAAAGAATCGCCACACAACATGTCCCACACAGTCGAGTTTCACCAGGAACTGCGACTCGGTGCCGTCGTGAAAATAGTACTTGAGCAGCGCGGCGGCCACCATCCCTGACAAGCCAACCAGATCATTTGTCGCCAAGCAGCTGGAGTGCCATAAGTGGCGAAGCAGTTGAAGAAGCAAGAAAGGATGTGGGATTAGTAAGGCATTGTCAACGGGGCAATAAATTAGCAAAATTGATTCCATTTCAGATGAATTCTCAATTGGAGACGTGCTTCATTGTACGTGCTGAGCTGCTCCTTCGATGGGTCAATAAAAGTATTCCTCACAATAAATACGATTAATTAGGTCACATTACTAATTCTTAACGATTGCTAAGAAATTGACTTTAAATATTACTTCAAAACTGTTTATAATCTTTTTTGTTATAAGTTTGCGCTATTTGAGTCAGTTTGTTTCATATCTGGTAGCAAAATATAAAAGTATTTCTTTAACGGAAGTTGTAAACTAGTATTTGGCTTTAAAGTAGTATTTGGATTTATTTATTTAAGATTGATAAGATACTGTTAAAAGCTTACTATAGTTATGAGTAGTTAGTTATGGCTAATCAAGGAAGTTAATATTGTAAAATATCTTCAATAAAATCGCAAATATTTCCAGAATATCTCCAGTTACACTTAATAACTTAAACTATGTTTTTATATATTTCAGATTTAAATTTTAAAACATTTTGGTATTGCCATTTCAAGTTGAATCGAGATTCTCACTCGAAATTTATATTAATTAATTAATAAATAAATAATAATAATTAATAATATTAATTTAATAATAGCTACCAAAAAAAACTCACAACCTTTTTTTTTTTAAAGTGATCTAGAAACTTTTTAAAATTAATGTGTTTTAAAAAACCAAAGCTTTATTAACATGACTTGCACTTTATCAATTTACTCCATTAAAAGTTGAAAACTTATTAATTGGAGTTTTAAACTATCGAAACTTTGTCAATACTGAAAACTGTATTGTTCTATAAGAGTATTCCACATTCGTTTAAATTTTCAGCTATTCTCCTGAAGTCAATTCTTTGTTTGTCTGTGCAAAGGCATATTTTTTTTACCTTTTTTCCAGCACCATTGAAAAATGTGGCTATTGCCACATAGAAAAATCATTTGTCAATGCTAAAAAAGATTATTTTCAGCTCTTCGACTGTGTGCACAAATTTGAAAATATATTTATTTTCATTGCAACTGACAAGAACAAAAAATCCGTCAGTAAAATTAAACATTGACTTGGCGACCAGCAACATATATATACCATATTTTATATATATATTGTGTGTATATATATATAGGTATAGTTACAAATTGTAATTTCAAATGCGATTTATGGTGGGGCTGTGAACATTTAGTGTACACAAAGCATTTTCCATTCGAGTGAATGTAAATTGCAATGGCAAATTATTATTCAAAGCAAAATCTAAAAAAAATAATACCTAAATTGTAATTTACTTTTGTTGCATTTAAACGCCGTTTGTGTATTACAAACCCATTAGGGGGGGCCCACATTCTCAGAGGTCTCTATTCAAATCTGTTATTTGTCAAGTGTCAAAATCGTGTGTATATATTCATTAATCAATCAAATCAAAGCTGTTGCGTTCCTTAATGTCCCTGGAGTGCGGACACAGCGCCTACGCAGGATTTATGTCGCCTTATCAAATTGCTCTTTCAGGCTTCAATGAATTTAATGTGCGAATTGATGCTGGTTAGGGGTCTGAACTCTGCTCTCAAGATGATGATAAATGACTGAAATATTAAGCCGTAATCAAAATCAAGTGTTTGCTTGTGTTCTGATGATAAAAATAAATTAACTTAGATTAACGAAAAAAAGTGTCTATATAGCATATATCTAATATTATTACACTTAAGCTATATAGTGCATATTTCTATTTATTGTATATACAAATTTAATAAGTTTAAGATTCAATTTTTGTTTGAAAAATATTCGCGAATTCCATTGCGTAAAATAAATTGCAAAAATATATATTGTAAATGATATTCAACACAAATTTCAGTCAAGAATTTGAGGCTTGGCAAGAAATTCCATTAATAGCCAAATATAGAAATAAATATTGCCTGGCAATTAAACATATTTAGTAAGGAATTAGAAGTGAATGTTCGACTAAAATAATCAATAGCCAAACGTTGCTTTAACTAAATAAAATAAATGTTTTTGGTCAATAAATAGACAGACATTCAGATAAGATACGCAATTGAAATTGAAATCTTTCGTTCGCTCGAACCCAATAATGAAAATTGGACCCGCATAGTAAAGCAAGTTGAACAAACCTCAACAACTGCCATGAACTCAGCACATATGACAACTATTACTCGATTCACACACTGACGCACACACACACTCATATATATATATATGTGGTTTGGGAATTTTACTTACCGCAACATGTAAGTGTATTTGCTATTTTTGTTGTGTTTCTTACGCGCCAAAATAATCAATGCTAACAAATTGCCAATCACACCGATAATCATGGTAATTAGTGCGAGGATCAAACGTTTGCGAGTCTTATACAGATCCTCAGCAGATGGTGCCTCCACTGCTGATCTGTTGGTGGTCACTTCGATAACATTATGAATTACGGTCGCCACTGACATGTTGCTCAATTCCAGTAAAAATATTGCCGCAGCTAATTATTTTTTGAAACGTTGAACTAGAAACTAGTTTCGAATTACGACTAATAATTAACGCGTTTTTGGCCACACTTTAAAGCGGTCGCTTCACAAACAGTATTTGTGACAGTTGCACACACACGATTCTTGGGAACGACACACTCCGGTTGCAGCGTTTCTACGGTTGATCCGTGCCGTGCAGCCGTCTGCATCAAGCCGTCGATTTACAATGACGAACCCGAACAGTCAACAAGTTCGGCTGCTGCTGCTGCTGCTAATGCCACCGCTACTGCTGCTAGTGGGTGGAACTGTTGGGCAAAGTTCCTTTTGCCGATTCAACAGTTGGCACACGACTCGACTTCGGCACTTCAGCTCGTCGGCAACTGTGATGTTTGTGCTTTGCCGCCGTTGGTGGTTGGTGCGAAACCCATTTGTAATGCGCTGCTAGTGCCGACCACCAACGTCGACTGCGGATCAACTGCGACGACGACTGCGACAGCGGCAGAGACAGCGACGCGTGTTCGGTAGCAAAATAGCTGAAAGAATTTTTATTAACCTAGCAATGAGGTATTATAATTTTGTCACGAAACATATGTGTAACATATGCAGTAAAGTTATCGATCGTACAAAATTTAATATATATTATATAATCTTGTGATCGTCTGTCTAGCTTAGTCTATATCTTATTATAATCTCTTATCATCATTTAAATAATTTTTTTCATATAAAAAAACTAGCTACTTCTGATACTAAAATAATTATAATCTCTTATCATCATTTAAATATTTTGGTTCATATAAGAAAACTAGCTACTTCTGATACTAAAATAGTATTTATATTTATATTATTATATTATATATTATTAAATCGTGCTGCTGCAAGTTTATCCTTTACATATTCTTAGGTTCCATAATATATCAAATTCAATTCAGTATCAGAGCATTTAAAATTCGTTTCGAATATTCCACAGAATTTGTAGTTTCCGTAATCTGTTTTGGATTAGCTTGGTTGGCGTTCGAAAATTAACAATTCAATTTATTTTATATTTGTACAATTCTCGGTTTGAATGGTTCGTGCAGCCTTTAATGGCAAAACAAACGCAACATAATATTTTTTTTGGAAACACTGCCACACGTATATAAATGTGTTAATGTATGCAAAAATGGCGATAGGCACACGATACGAAATGCTTGGCTTGAGATCAAAAGGGCGTAAACGAAATGCATTCCAAATGCGATATTATCCGTAAATGTTTAACGGAAGTTGGCACAAAGACATCGCTGCATTGGCGTAGACGGCAAAAGTCTATGGAACAACGCGACGTATGCGTTATTTGTGTGTATTTATGTGAGTTGGGAGGGACTGTTCATCTTATGAATGCCTGCAAATGCTGTCGTCCTTATGCAAGGACGTCCAACAGCGCCACAGTCCGCAGGCGACTATTTTTAGCCTAATTTGTTCTCAGTAAAAAAAACACAAAAATGGAAATTCGACTCTGACTCTGACTGGGAGTACAAAGCCTCGTTTGTGTTCCAAAAAACATGTCTGGGACTTGTTATTCCTTGATGTATATAATTGCTGACCTACTGTCTGAGTTTTCATTGCTAATTCAATGCGATATCATATTTTTTGTAGTCTCTATTTGGGGCACATAAACATGACTTTTTGGCAGCTTGCGTGGCTCCAAAGGTTGACTGACCTTCTGAGGAGTCCACGCAGCAAGCAGCAAGTTAATAAATATTATTATATTATATACAGGCTTTTTCATTTATTTGTGAACTCCCCCAAGAAACTAGTTTGTTCCCTTAAGTGCCTAAATATTGAAATGGATTCCATCTTAAATTTGGCTTTTAAGTAAATTGCAATCAATTCAACAAGTGCAGCAAATAATTGGCATTTTAATTACCAAACAAATATACTAATTTTTTAAGTGAATTGTTGATAGTATCAAATGTTGTTAAAATTATTTACTTGTCAGCTTGTCAATATAATCAGTTGATTCATCAGCTTTCCTCACTTAAGTTTTACACAATTATTTGGTCTGTAAATAAGATAAAGTTTGCAATTAAACATATTTTTGCACATTAATAAATGACAAGCAACCAAATAAAATTTATATTTTTAGAAAAAAATTTAAGATTGTACGAATATCTTTAAACTTGTTTTCAAGGCAAATTTAATATATTTATTATTTTTATTTATTAAACCGAACCACAAAATCACTTTTCCCCCTAAACCTATTTCTGTAAAGTTTCATGATTGTAAAACCAAGTTCAAAAGTCATAAATGTAATAATAATTTTACTATATCTTTTATGACTCTATCGACTCGATGCAGTCAGCATTAACTTTTAGTTCTTTTCAATAAATGAATATATACTAATATCTTGATATGACTAAGACTATGAAATATCTACACTGACAATAATAAGAAAGATTTCTTAAAAGACATCAGCAGAAATCTACATCAAGAAGACGAATCTAATTCAAGTTTCATTAAAATTATAGTTTGAGGATCTAGTTTGCATTGAAACAGACAGATGGATGTAAATGCAAAACTGAACAAGAAAAACCGGAAATTATTCCCAACTGAAAAAATTTGAGAAATTTTCGTTTGATAACACAAATTTAAAAGGAGAAATATGAAATTGTGAAGAAAAAATACAATCTGAGTCAGTCAAATGTTTGATGAATGGTCTGACGTAGGATTCCATGGTGTAAGTAAGTGCTCAATCATAAACATCAGATCTTATTGAATGAATAATTAATATTTTCAAAAAGGGTATTCCAAATTATAAAACTGCGACATCTAATTGCCAGGTAATTACAAATAATTTAATTTTCTATATATTTTATATAGCTGTTTTTATATTTGCTTTATAAATTTTTGGATAAATGCAGTGTATAATATTGTTGCAAAATGTGGTTAAAGTTCAATTAAATGTGAGATGAGATGTGTCACTTTATGTATATAAACAGAACCTTGAACAATTCTGAAATAATACCATTTATTTCCTTCATATTATCAGAGCTGCTTTTCAAGAAAAGTGACGCAGCATTTTGACAACAAGATAAAGTCAATAAATATATGGCAACATTATTTTTCCGACTGATAAGATTGTTGGCTTAAACTGATTGGGGTAGACCCAATTGATTTTTTTAATTGCAATATGAAAACAATAATATCAAAGATCCCCGATGAGAATGTGATCTGTGCGGATATATATAAATAAAAAAAACACAGTAGGATCAGCGTCATTTCTCAGTGTCAGACAGCTGCAGTTGTTGCTTATGGCGAGTGCACACTGTGACGTGAGTTGCATACAAAACTGACTGTCTTGGATCAACAGAGGCAAGCGGAAGCTGTGCCAACAATCGGAGGCGCTGCATCGTCTGGCAAAAAATCACATTTTAAAGCTGCGAATATTTTGCATAATAAATAAACAAAATACCTGACAAAAGGCGCGTAGCCACATTAACATTTTATCAATAGCCGGACAACGTGCGTCCATTTAAACTGGCCGGAATTAATAGCAATTTTGCATTACAAACACGCAGCCTAAAATTGGCCAACGTGTGCAGGCCAAAATTAAAAACAATTGATGGGAGCCCAGAAGATATCTACAAATACCTATAGAATCTATTATATATTTATTTTTTTTTTATATATTTCACAAGTGCTAAATTCAAATGACTTCCAACTGGAACTGAATTGGTAAAAAATTAAAATACCAAATGCGACACAAATACATTTAAAATGAGTTATTTTTGTGTATTTATTGATAAATGTATTTGATTGTTTATATATATATATATATATATATATATATATATTTGTTTTTTTCATTACTTTAATTAATTAATCATATTTTATAAGCTATTCCCCGCCAATTTATTGTATAAACACATATTTCTAAGCAATTTTATTGCTTTTTGTAATAAATAATAAACAAATTCGTTACACACATTTATAGACACTTCACGCTATTGGTAAGAGTGTGTGTGTGTGTGTGTATGTGTGTGTTTACAATCCCAGCACATAAATAACAAGATTCTCACTTAAACATTAAAAACGACATAAAATTTGTTGTCGTTGCATATTTGAACTTTCTGTTTTTTGGCTTAGTCATAGAATTTATACAGCAAATGCTTATCCTCGAAGTGATAAACGTTGTTAATGTGCCGCAGGACGCGACCATCAACCAGATGACGTGCATATTGCACAGCCTCCATGCGATCCTTGGAGAGACCCACCTCAATAAGCCAACTGACAAACTCGCTGCCATAAAACACCTTCCGATAGACTCGAATGCGCCATCTATAAAAGGGAATATTTAATTAATTTAAGCAGTTCTAAAATTGCATTTAAAACTCACCTTCTGTCCTCGGCAATAACATTTTTGCAGGTCTCCAAATGATGATTGCGAAATTGCTCGCAAATCTGTTTTGTCTCAGTAGTCAGATTCGACCAGTGGGGCAGACTGACAACGTTGGCGCCATACCTATGGAAAGAGTATTAGCAAGTTGCTAAAACTTGTCTATTTCTTACTATAACATACCATATTTTATGCCAATATGGCTTCAGCAGCTCGCCCATGTCGCCTATGAAAACAGCGAGCACAATTAAGCCCTGGCCAAAGTTAAGAAATACATCGAAAAAACTCAATTCATAGAAGATGCTCGATTCATACTCCACAACTAATGTCCAAATGGACACGGCCAGACCGACAAACATGGAGCAGGCCATTACGATTAGCAGGAATATGTGCTTCGATGTCTGATGCTTATCGATCGTATCTTCCAATTCCAATGACTCCAATGGTTCCAATGGCTCAGACCTACTGGGCATCTGCTCCTTAGTAAAGGCATTAAAACTTTTGCTGCCAGATATTACATAAATATAAATAATTATATTTAAATTGGATTCTTACGCTCTCATTTGAATCCAGATCCTCCATGCCCGATACAATTGATGTACTGCTGATGCCTGAAAGTGAGCGAATAAGTCGGGTTTCATGAACAACAGTCGTGGTTATTTCATCATTATTCGATAAGCTTGTGTAACGATCTGTGTTAGCCAGCAAGTTGGCTAGAATGTAATTAAATTAAGTCACAATTATATAAGCTGAGCAAGCCCCTCGGGTCATACCCCAATCCCGAGTGGTCAACTGACGCGGAAAGTTTACAGAATTCCCAAAGTATTCCTTGTAGCGTTGAAGCATCACCAAACAGGCCACAGTAACTGAGAAATACAAATAATAAAATTAATCTTTACACAAATAGATGAAGAATTTAAATTCTAATTTGTCAAATAAATAGTATTAAATATAAATTATTTCATTTCATTCTCAACACACCTACAAAACATATAAAGAGTATAAGGACAACAATTGTTTGCTGCAATTTGTCAAATTGAAAGTTAATATTATTTTTCTTGCTATGCATGGATTTTGAATCAAGAGCAATCAGCAGGCCGAAGATGAGTACTGGCATGCCCCAGCCAACCAGTAGCTGATAATAAAATAAATAGTTAATAAAAATGTATAGTTAATGTCTAGTCTTGGTAGTTACCATATAGCGCCAGAGTTTTTGCACTAAACTGAGGTTGCGGAACTGCAGCAAGAGCAGCGTTATGGCCAAGAAGGCCGTCCACAAACGTGAGCTCAAGTTGCCCAGGTTGAGCACAAAGAATTGCAAATAGAGATGCCATGGTTTATCTTGTTCCAGTTTTGACCAGAGTACGATGCCAATGCAACAAGTTATCTTTAGAAAAATCATTTTATATCAATTAGAAATTTCACATTCAAAGTTTTACCTGCGATAACACCAGGCAAGTTGTAATTTTTTGAGGCATTCGCTTAAATTTCTTGGTCACAATCAAAATCACCAGCATCCAGCAGCAGCCGGCAACACCAGCAAGACTCATATCGAAAGAGAAGATGTTTAACTCCTGCAAGTAGTCCAGCGGCGTCATATTGGTCAGCGATATCATTTTGGCCGAGATAAACATGACAGGCGCGGAGACGAAGGTGCACAAAACCAGGCTGCGAGCAATCTACAAAAAGTGAATGCATATATTCAGAATACTTCTCCGATTACCAAGTGAATGTCAAATGTTAGGCACCAGATTCACTTCCACGTCGTATTGGCTCGCATATACAAAGACGGCGAGTGCCGTCGGAATAGTGCCGTAGAGAAATGCAAAGGTGCTCAGCTCAGTGGTCGCCTTGACGGTGGCTCCAGCATTGAATATATACACAACCTGGCGACAGATCAGGGGCAGCACAAGGCTAAAAACATAAACGAAGATTGATCTAAAAAATTCAATTTATTCGACAACACTTACATCTTGACCAGCATGAGTACAGTTGGTAACAATATGCCCAACGATGTGCGCTGGGAACCAGAGTTGCTACTGATAATTTTAAGACCAGACAAGAAAAGGGCTGGCGCCGAAAAGCTCTCGCCAAAAACCCGAAAAATACTGGCCACAATCGGTGGCAATCCATTGGGGAAGACGAAGGACAGTCCGATGCCGAGCAGCGTCATCAGCACCAGCGGATTCATGAACAGAGACTTAAACGTATTCCACACGAATATTGTTCGCTCGCCGAAGCAACAAATCCGCCGGCTCACCGGCTGGGTGGTGCCCGGTGGTGGATTGCGTCTGAGCTCCTCCTGGTTCTTGATATGATTGCTAATCTCCATTAAAGCTAAGCCAATGGGATTGAGTATGGCAAACGATATGGGTGCCAAGACAAACAAAAACGAGGCATACTCCGGATGCACAGTCTGGTAAAGAGCCATCACTGAAAATAAGACAAAGTATTAGATGGATGGGTTGGGACTTTCTACATAAAATACTCACCAATGGGATATCCCATGGCAAAATCGTTACTCTGAGTACAAAACATGGCCAACACGCCTGCTCGGCCATAGTTCATAGGTCGAGCCACCAGCAGACTTATGATAAGCACAACAAAGAACACGATGCACTTGGAGACGAATATGGCAAGCAGAAAGGTCCAATTGACATCACCCCATTTGAGCTTAACCATTGAGGAAAAGATGAGCGAGGGCAGGGCAAAGGTGCTCACAAATGTTCCTAATCCTTTCGTTTGGGCATTGGTAATTATCCCAAAGCGACCAGACAAATAGCTGCAGACAAAGGTAAGAAAATATGCTGAATATAATTCCCAATTTACAAGAAAATATTTAAATATCGTTTGATTAACTTAATAAGCAAAAAACTAATTCAAAATGTTACTTTACTAATTTATTAGCCTTAACCCTTAATAATATCATCAAGAAGTTCAAGTTTAAAGCTATAAAATTAATTATTTAATCATAAGCAAACAATTTTTATCGACTAAAAAGTATGTATATATATATATATATACATATATGAAAATAAAAAAAAATCGAGTGACCGATAAAACTGTTATATAAGCTTATCAAACAAGACTCACCACAAAAAATCCCTATTTAATAATTACTTATGATTAGCGTCAGTGGCATTACTCATGTCAAGCCAATATAAATATATATATACATATGATAAATATAGTTAAAGTTCAATTGTTTTTTATGTGCAAACTCAACTTAAATTTTATTTCCAAAAATGCTTAATTATTTGCAAATATCGTAGTGGATATTTGTATGTTCAAACAAATTTAAGATAAGCGCTGTTAACTTACCCACAGATTATAATGCCAAAACACTGCACCAAAGCCGGATAGAAATTATCCATTGAGACACCGCCATCGTGTGGCATTTCCGTAGTGTTAATAAATTTATCCATATTGTTTGCCAGTTGAGATTGCTTCTTGGCTAGGGAAACTAACTGGACTGTGCAATTAACTAACTGTTAGATTATGACGACATGTTGTCGATTATAAATTGAGTACTGCCTACTTCATCAAGTCGCCGAATAAAAATGAAGTACACCCGACTACAACAAGTCGTCGACTAAACCATCGACTTAAAATGTCGAGTCCGCAACACAATCAACAACTGTTTGTGACTTTCTGTTGTTTCTTATTTAGTTGCAGATGCTGTCACAGCTATTGCTGTGGCTGATGTTGTTGTTTCTATTGCTTCTATGTTTGATCCTCTTGTTGTTGTTGTTCTTCCCTTATTTCGTGCTGTTTTGCCTTCTACTTTTTCCGATATTGCTGTTGTTTCATCTGTTGCTGCTGCTGTTGATGATGCTCCTGTTATTGAACCTTTCAATGGTGGCTGTTCTTCCTTTTGTTTCTGCTGCTCTTCTTTCAACTTATTCTGTTACTGCTGTTGTTTCATCTGTTGCTGCTGTTGTTGTTGCTTCTGTTATTGATCTTCTTATTGTTGCTGTTCTTCCCTTAGTTCGTGCTGCTTTGCCTTCAAGTTTTTCTGATATTGCTTCTGTTTCTTCTGTTGCTGCTGCTGTTGTTGATGCTCCTGTTATTCATTCTTTTACTGTTGCTGCTCTTCCTTTCGTTGCTGTTTCTTCTACTTTTACTGCTACTGCTTTTGTTTAACCAATAAATAATTTGCTTAGCTAGAAAGTGTAATATTTCTTGGAACATAGAAGTCCTAGAATCAAATTAAACACTGAAGGAACTTAGCTTGTGCTATCAACACACTTTATTGAAAAGATTGATTTTTGGAATTAATGTAGAAAAAATTTTTGAAGACGCTGTTTTATTACCTCAACGATGAAGTCAATATATTTTAAATTCAGAAAACAGTAAAAAAAAAAACAGAAAAGAAAATGTAAAGCCTCTGTTAACGCTGACGTCGATGTTGCCAGCGCTGTTAAAGGCGATAGCAAGACGAATGCGCAATTTTTGTATGATTTCTATGGGCAATAACAATATACTTTATTAAGACCATATTACGACCACTCGCCTTATCATTGCAATCAAAATGCCAACGTTATCCTGCAAGGACATCAATAATAATACACAAACATGCCCATCACTAAAAATAGAATGTGACTAGGAATTTGCATCCCTTGATATATCCACGAAATTGAATGCGTCCTCACATGTTGCAGCCTCTTTTTTCGCGTACATAATAATTACTTTTTGGCAGCGTTTCCTTAATATTTCATAAGAAAATTACAACCACCGCATGACAAACTGAGACTAAAATAGTTGCCCAATTGTTTATATTAATGCAATATTAAATATATAAACAGTTTCTTTTATGTAAACATACATCAAAATGCGCTATTTTTGAAATAAACAAGTGCCAATAAAATTAGGAAATAGTTTTTTCCAACTACAATAAAAATAATACTCGTGATAAATAATTCATATTTATTAATAGTGCCTCACAACCTACTAAAAAAAAGCAACCCTTTAAAGCAGGATATAAAAATTAATTTAATACTTTTATCGAGGCCTTACGGCATGAGGTATTTATTTATTTATATCAATTTAATGATGTATGTATATATATATATATATAGTTATTTATTTGTAAACGTATTCAGACGTTTTATGCACAGTATTTTCGTTTGCTTGTGACAGTTATTATTATTATTACATTTGTATAAATCTAAAGTATTGCACTATAGCTCAAACATTAGCTGCTTAATATTTACTATCTACTTATAGTATAAGCAAATGTCAAAGCATTCTTATTATTTGTATAAACAATAAACAATTAAAAATTCCTTTCACACATTTATAGACACTTAGCCATTCACAAACACGAACACACACACGCACACCCACTCCTATTTGGCTGTTTGTAAGAGTGTGTGTGTGTGTGGGGATGTGTGTGTGTGTCTGTGTGTGTTTTACAATCACAGCACACAAATTACAAGATTCTCACTTAAACATAAAAAACGAGCTAAAATTTGGTGTCGTTGCATATTTGAACATTTCGTTCATTTCGCTTAGATGCGACTACAGAAGTTATAAAGCAATTGTTTATCCTCGAAGTGATAAACGTTGTTAATGTGCCGCAGTACGCGACCATCAACCAGATGACGTGCATAATGCACAGCCTCCATGCGATCCTTGGAGAGACCCACCTCAATAAGCCAGCTGACAAATTCGCTGCCATAAAACACCTTCCGATAGACTCGAATGCGCCATCTATAAAAGGGCATATTTAATTAATTTAAGCAGTTTTAAAATTGCATTTAGAACTCACCTTCTGTCCTTGGCAATATCCTTTTTGCAGTTCTCCAAATGATGATTACGAAATTGCTCGCATATCTGTTTTGTCTCAGGACCCACATTCGACCAGTGGGGCAGACTGACAACGTTGGCGCCATACCTATAAGAACAGTATTTATCATTGCTCTCTCTTAAAATTATGTGCTACAGCAACTTACCATATTTTACGCCAAAATTTGACCAGCGGCATCAGTAGCTCACCCGTGTCAGTTATGAAAACAGCGAGCACAATTAAGCCTTGGCCAAAGTTGAGGAACGCATCGAGAAAACTCAATTCCAAATAGATGCCCGACATGCCCTCCATGACTAGAGTCCAAATGGACACGGCCAGACCGACAAACATTGAGCACAGCAGTATGATTAATAGGATTGTGTGCTTCAATATCTGATGCTCATCGCTGTCGCTGGTATGTTCTAACGGCTCCAGACCCCTGCGCGTTTGCTCCTCATAGCGCTCAATGATGTTCTGGCAGCTCTGACGCGAGGTGCTCGGACCGCAATTGTACGAACTGCTGCACATTTGGCTGCTCAGAGATCAGATTGATATAAAAGATGAACTGCAATTTTGGCAAAGTCATTGCTTACTTTTCAGTAGCTGGAGCACTGTCAATTTTATCCAGGTTCGTTGGATTCGCAGCATTCCGCTGTCGACTGCGATTTAGCAGATCCTCGATGTCCATGACAACCGTCGATGTGGTTGTGGGCGTGGTCACTGCTGAATTGGAACAACAGCCGTTGCCTGAACCACAACCGCCACTAGCTCGAGTTTCCGGCACAACATTCGTGGTTATCATTTCATCATCATCCGACGAGGACGAATAGGAAGTGGTGCGCACACTCTGTCTAATCGAGGAACGGTCTGTGTTCGCCAGCAAATTGGCCGTCGACACCGTCGAATGTAAATCAGTTGCTAAAATATACAATTTTATAATAACTGTTATTATGAATGGCCAGAATGGTCATACCAGAATCCGGATTGGACAACTCACGCGAATAGGTCAGATACTTTTCATAGCGCTTCTTGTAGCGTTGATGCATCACCAAACAGCCCACAGTAACTGAGAAATATAAATTGCAAAATTAATCTTTGAACAAACAGATGAAAAATTGTAATTCTAATTTTCATTTCAGATTGAAAACTTAATGGGGCATCACTGCAAGCTTGCCACACCTGGCAGCATGTCAAGCTGTCATAACACGTCAATTATATTACATTTTAACATCATCTAGTAAGAATTTAAATTATTCAATTATTCATTCAATACACACCTATAAAGCACATGACGAGCATAAAGACCGCAATCGCCGCCTGAGCGTTTCCATATTGAAAGCTGGGATTCTGTTTCTCGCTGGGCATGGATTTGGAATCGAATGCAATTAGCAGGCCGGAGATGAGCCCTGGCACTCCCCAGGCAAAGACAAGCTAATAAAGATTTGAATAGTCGGTAAACGTGCACAAATATTGCCTAGTCAAATATCTTACCATATAGGGCCAGAGTTTAAGCACGAAGCACAAGCTGCGACACTGCAGGAAGAGTAGCGTTATGGCCAAAAAGGCTGTCCACAAGCGGGAGCTGTAAGTGCCAATGTTGAACAGAAAGAATTGCAAATACAAAGGCCAACGTTCCACATGATCCAGTTTTGACCAGAGTATGACGCCAATGCAGCACATTAGCTGTAAACAAACCAAATTAGAAATGGCAACAATTAAGATGAACTTTAGTAGCTTTACCTGCGACAGAACCAAGCAGGCTGTAATTCTTTGAGGCATTCGCTTAAATCTCTTGGTCACAATTAACATCGCCAGCATCCAACAGCAGGCGGCAGCACCAGCAAGACTAATATCGAAAGAGAAGGCATCCAACTCGTGCAAGTAGTCCAAAGGCTTCAGATTGGTCAGCGAAATCATTTTGGCTGAGATGAACATTAGTGGCGCCGAGATAAAGGTGCACAAAACCATGCTGCGTGCAATCTACAAAAGATTAGTACAAATTTAGAAAATTGTTTCCAAATCGATTGGCAGATGTTGCGCACCAGTTCCACTTCCACGTTGTATTGGGTAGCAATGACAAAAGCACCTGGCGCCGCCGGAAAAGTGCCGTAAAGGAAGCCAAAGGTGCTCAGCTCAGTGGTGTCATTGAAGTTGGCTCCAGCCTGGATAATATTCACAGTCTGGCGACAGACCAGAGGCAGCACCAAGCTAAAAACAGATGGTTGTCAATCTTGATAATTAAAATATATCCATCAATACTCACATTTTGACCAATATGAGCACACTGGGCAGCAGCAGACCCATGCCGACCGGTTTGCGTTCTGGGCCAGTGCTGCCACCAACAATCTTCAGGCCAAGCAAGAATAGCGCAGTGGCCGAGAAGCTCTGTCCAAAGACACGCAAAACACTGGCCACCATTTCGGGCAATCCCTTGGGAAAAAGGAAGCCACCTGCGACGCCAAGCAGCGTCATCAGCAGCAGCGGGTTGAAGAACAGCGACTTGATTGTGTTCCCCACGAGAATCGTTTTCTCGCCAAAGCAACGGCGTTGCTTGCTCATCTGCTCGGCGGGACAGGTCTCTGGACAGAGTGGTGGATTGCGACCGACCTCCTCCTTGTTCTTGATAATCTTGCTAATCTCCATGAGAACCAGGCCAACCGGATTGAGAATGGCCAGCGAAATGGGCGCCATGAGATACAAATACGAGGCATACTCCGGATGCACATTCTGGTAAAGAGCCATCACTGTAAATAAGACAAAGCATTAGATAGATGGCTTGGGAATTTTTATAAAAATTTTTACCAATGGGATATCCAATGGCAAAATCGTTGCTCTGAGTACAAAAGATGGCCATGACGCCGGCGCGAGCATAGTTCAAAGGTCGAGCCACCAGCAGACAGATGATGAGCACGGCAAAGAAAACGATGGCCTTGGAGATGAGCATGGCGAGCAAGAATGTCCAATTAACAGCGCTCCAATTGAGTTCCACCAGCGAGAGAAAGATGAGCGAGGGCAAAGCAAAGGTGCCAACAAATGTGGCAAGTCCCTTCGTTTCCGCATTGCTGATTATCTTAAAGCGACCCGCAATATAACTGTAGACAGGAAGAAATAAATTAATTCAAATTGTGCTGGGAATAATAATTCTCGATCTGGATTTAAAGTGCGTGCACTTAATGTATATATGTATATATATATATATATATATATATATATATATATATATATATATATATATATATATACATCTGTCTCTGTAAATGCGGAAATTTGCTGAGCAACAAATACTTTTGCAAAAGTTGTTTGTTTGCGAACGCAATTTGCAGTTGGTCAGCAAACAACGCGCAAGAAAAGCGACGCATTTAATAAATAAAAAAAATATTGTAAACCAGTTTTGGCATTTTTGCAAAATCTTGCAAATTTATTTCTGAGGGGTTTTCCCCAGATAAGTCACAAGTGGAGTACTTCCCCAAGTTAAAATATGATAAGATTGAAATGATCTAAAAATTTTGCATTGAACTGAATTGCGATTTGGGACACCTTCAAATTGTTTGCCTAGAAAATTTTTTTTATTATAATTTACAGAATTAAATTGTTTATTTAGTTACATATTTAATTCCTAAAAATAGTTATAAGCACTAATTTGTGCTGGGTGTGTTTGTTATCTATTTTACAGACTTTTCGGAGTTTCAAATAGTTTAAGAATTTGTCACAGTTGTTTTTGTGTTCTTCTTTTTATTGTCTGCTGTGTTTGCTGATAACAATTTGTGTCTCTTCTACAAATAAGGTTTTATTGGACTATGGACTATGCTACAAATTGAGATACACTTGGGAAAATGAAGTGTAAATGGAAAGTTTAATATTAGTTTTGGTGTGCCAAAAATTTGTATTCAAGGCATGAAAGTAAACTTATTCAAAATGGTTTCTATAGCTTTGCTTCTGATCTCATTGCTAAAAAACTTGTCACGTGCCTCAGCCCAAAGCGCTGATTGCCTACTCTGAGTAAAAAACAACTGAACTTTGAGATATTTACTTAAAAACTTGGCTTGCAACATACACACAAATAACAGCTGTGCAGATTAATAGTTCAAATAATAATAAAAAAAAAATTTAGACAGGTGTGGAACGCGTAGACTTGTAGATATTAACCTACTTATGCAGTTAGAGTTTTTTACTTGGGGTATTTCCTAGCCTCAAGTTAACATTATTCATTGACTAGTTGTTAGCAAGCGCAAAATTGACAGCTACTTTAAAGTTACATAAATAAAAGTTATAAAGTGGCTTATTATTATTATGAACAATTGCAAATAAAGTAGCATTTTCACTTGAGTAGCACACAAACATTATTGTTGTTATTTAATTGTTTACTATAGTCGAAACAGCTTAGCGTGCATCTATCTCCGTTTAAAACAGCTGAGCATGCATAAATGTGGTAATAAATATAATCAGTGGCACAGTGAGAACTCGCGTAATCAATGAAAAAAAAATAATAATAATAATATAAAAAAAACAAACTAATAATAGTCTATAATTTATATGTACACTTTAACTGTGCCTCGCGTGCCTTTATCTCCATTTAAAACAGTTAAGCATGCATTAATTTGGTAATAAATATAATGATAGGTACAGTAAAAATTTGCAAAAGCAAAATAAACAATCATAAAACCATTATCAAACAAATTTAAAAACAAAATACAAGAAAATAACTTCGACAGTAGTTTATTATTTATATTTAGTCTATTTTATCGCTTGATCTCCATTTAAAATAATTTTAAAAAAAAAATGTGTCAACTCATCTTAACTTAAAAACAAAATATAACCAACTTTGACAATTTCATATTATTATCTTCATTCCAAATAATTTAAGCTGCAAGACAAAATGCTATCAGTCAACTTTTGCTTATATGATAAACCTCTGCGAAATTTGTACTA
Source organism: Drosophila dives (assembly GCA_035042365.1). Classification (NCBI taxonomy): domain Eukaryota; kingdom Metazoa; phylum Arthropoda; class Insecta; order Diptera; family Drosophilidae; genus Drosophila; species Drosophila dives. The sequence goes on along the minus strand of JAWNLJ010000326.1, from coordinate 6,526,263 downwards.
TCTAAAGTCAATGCCTGATTTCAATTATATATTTATGATACGCTACTAAAATGCTTAATAAAGGCAGTTGATAATTTCGATCAACATTAACATAATGGAATGGCTTAAAAACTAAATGTAAATTTTTTAATCAGTCTTCAGTCCTCATCTGACATAAATCTAGCATAATCGAGTGATCACTGTAAATATCGGCATAATCGTTGAACGTTAGACGATTGCATCAAGCGAAGTTGATCGATTTTGTTTACTGGCAACATATTGCAAGGTCATTTGTAATTGTTTATAGAGGCAGAGTTTAGTTTAGCTTAGCTTTTGTGTTACTGTTATTGTTTCTCTTTTTTTATGGCACTCTCTCTATAAACGATTTACTTTCGCTTATTGTAATTAGTAGCTAGCAAAAGCCTAATGGAAATTGATCAAGTAATTGTTGTTTTTGTTGTTATTGTGCTTGTTTGATGCTGTATTTTTAATTGTTACAACTTTTGCATTGTTGCATAATATCATTTTGTCGTCTCGTTCGTTGTGTTGTAACTATTTTAGACTAAATTAAAAAAGTTGATGGTAATTTCACGCTTGAGAATACTGGAAAATTGGTAATGACGATTTATGGCCAAGATTTTATATATTTGTTCAGGTAACACTCTATTAAAATTAGAATGACAGTTAATTTAATTGTTGCTTTTAGCTGAAAATGTGACGAAAGCAAAAAATGCGCAATCAAAATTAAAACAGTTTTATTTTTATAATTGAATAATAATATTTTTATAATTAAGTTGCATTTATTTATTTTTTTTATCAATTAATTATTTGATTTGGTTTCTGAGTGCCGTTTGTAATTATAAATAATAGCATTAAAAACAACAACATGCACATTAAACATGTGTCAACTGTGCTCAGCGAGTAAACAAATCATCGTTTACATGCAACATGTTATTGCTGACTCATTGTAGTTAAGCTATGTTTTCGCATGGAGGGAAATATTCATAAAAAAAATTAAATTAAAGCCAACGACCTGTATGACTAACGGGCAACGGATAAATTGTAATGCATTAATTAATGCAACTAAAAAACCCACATCGAATATGAATATGAAATGACAAATGGGAAATAGAATTGATAACATCAAATTAGCAAATAATTCTCACTTCTTTTGGAATGCAACAAGATTAATCATAAATAAATTAATATTTGGACTCGAAAGCAAACAAAAAACCGGTCATTGAACGAACGCGTGACAAGTAAACAATAACAATAACAATAACATTAACAACTTATTTGCCGAGTGAAAACTAGCATAGAGAAACACACAATAAATGCGAGCTCAAAAACCTGATAACACAAAAACCAAATAACAATGGCAAATCAATTCAAAACACACCCACACAAAAGTACAGTTGAACAGGGAGTTTGATTTAAAGTTCAGAGGTCAAGGTGTATACTATGAACTTTTCAGTTCCGAGAAGCTTTGAAATTTTTATCAGCCAGCTGTTAATTATTTAATGTCAATTTAAGTTAGTTAAAAATAGATTAGAATACTAAATATTTATAAGATGGGAAATAAAGTATTTCAACTTGTCGTATTTTAAAAGTTTAATTCTCACAAACAGAAAGCTGCCATCATAAATTTTAACTTTTTATTACTTACCCACAAATAATAATGCCAAAGCATTGCACCAAAGCCGGGTAGAAATTATCCATTGAGACGCTGCCATCCTCAACGTGTGGCGTCGCTGCGCTGCTGCTGCTGCTGACCATGGCAGAGGCCTCAGTGGCAGCTGCGATTTTTTCGGCAGCGCTGTCGCGCAGTCTTTTATAGTACATATTGCTATCCATTTTGTATGTTGGCTCTTTTAGTTTACTATTTTCCGATTGTGTGCAACAAAAACAAAACTACGGCATCTTTGGCCTGCGTCTAAAAAACAGCTGACTTTCAGCTAGTGACGTCAAAGGAATACAAGCTGTGGAAATATTGAATTTTCGCAAAAAATATATTTATTGCGACGCACTGGCAATTATTTAGTAACACAATTCACGAAGTTGCTGCTTGATGTATATATGCTTATAGCACAATTAACGTAATTCATTTTCACTTGTTAAAATAATAATACAAATAATTTGCAACTACACTTGATGCATCGTGTTCCGTTGAGTTTTTCCACTTCACGCTCGCGCTGCCCACACAAACTTGGCTTACGTGCAATAAATGTTGGAAACTGCAGCACTCGACTTGCTTTTATAGCAGAGTTTCTATCGTTAAGTTCGATCGAACGACACAGCGACTGAACGAACGAACTGGCTCCCTGCCTATTGCTCATTTAGTTCCTGCGATTCAAACTGTGTTTGATTGTCTTTGGTTTTGAATTTGAATCAGTTTTCTCCTTTAAGTTGCATTGTTAAGTCTTCGTTTTTCATTAAAGTATGAATATACCTAAAATTTAATATGATTGTTTTGATTTTCTTTCCTTAAAACCATAAATTCTATACACAAACTCAGGGTGTTCAGGGCTGATAAAAATATCGTCGTCTTGCTATATTTTTAAATATCGATATACTGCAGCTCCACAGCTGTTCTCAAATTAAGCAAGAAGCAGAAAATTAGTCATCAAGCAAAATTCGACGCAAATTTTAAAAATCCACATATATTATTCGTGGAAAACTCGATTAAAATAAAAAATGAACCGACTTTTTGGACGCGGCAAACCCAAGGAGCCGGGACCAAGTCTAAATGACTGCATAACAGGGGTGAGAAGAACTGGAATATAAAAGAATGCTGCTGGAGAAAAACATATTGATATTTGAATGTTTTAATATTTATTATTTATTTATTAAGGTGGATGCACGAGCTGCAAACATTGAGGAAAAGATTGCCAAGTTGGAGACAGAGCTGCGCAAATATCGCGAGCAGATGAGCAAAATGCGGGAATCACCAGCCAAGAACTCAGTTAAACAAAGAGCGCTGCGTGTGCTTAAGCAAAAGAAGGCGTAATTTATTTTCAATGAAATCAAAGAGCGCAAATAATAATGACTAATTTTAATTACATGTAGATATGAGCAGCAAGCGGAATCTCTGAGGAATCAGTCCTTCAACATGGAGCAGGCCAACTATGCGGCACAATCGCTTAAGGATACCCAAGCCACTGTAGCCGCCATGAAGGATGGTGTCAAGCAAATGAAAACCGAATACAAGAAAATCAATATCGATCAAATTGAGGTGGCTGCGATTTGGGTTTTTAAATGTATATAACATTTATATATTGTTGTTGTGCAGGATATGCAAGATGATATGGCCGATATGCTGGAACAGGCGGATGAGGTGCAGGATGCGATGAGTCGTACCTATGGCATGCCCGATGTGGATGACGATGATTTGCAGGCTGAGCTGGATGCGTTGGGCGATGAGATGGCATTGGACGATGATACAAGCTATTTGGATGATGTTGTCAAGGCGCCCGAAGCGCCGGACAGAGAGCCAGGTGCCGACAGCATCAAGCCAGGAAGGGTATTTAATCGCTACAGTTCTGAAATGAATATGTATTTAAACTATTTCGATTTGCAGAGCACAATTGAAACGGATGAGTTTGGACTGCCGAAAATTCCGACCTCTTTGAAGACCACATAAATAATTCCCTCATTTACTTTATATATTAAACAAAGTGAAAAAGAAGCCACCTGCGACAGCTTGTTTTCCATGCAGTTATAAAATCAAAAACCAATTTTAAGTTTATTAACACTGCTTTTTATTAAATATTTTGTATGTCTCTTATTGTTATGCTCCCAATGTAGAAGGCCTATTAAAAGGGATTTGTACGCTGATTTGCAACTCTGCTGTTCTCTTCTCTTTATCGATGCAATCACACTGACAAGTTCTCTTAAGCGCTAATTCTCCCTCTTTCTCGCTCTTTTGCTCGCACACACACAAGCAGAGGCACGACGTGCATGAAGGTAACTGAGCTTTGAAGTTCAGAGCATGAACTTGAGCGGCCGCGCGCGTGTCTCTGCCGCTGTTGACGACGCTCGTGTGTGTGTGAGTATATCGTGTATGTGTATGCTCAGTGCACTGCTGTGTGCAAAAATAACGCGTTCGCTTGCGTTTAGTCTTCATCTGACTGCTGTAACGGACGGTCGCAAAATTCCGAGAACTGGGCGCACTCATACCCAAACACACTTACAGTCGATCAGCAGAAACAAAATATTAATAACAATAATACAAAAGAAATTAATACCCTGGCATCTCAAACAAAAGCAATATAGTAATTTGTTACTTTAGCGTTAAAAACGCGCGCGCGTCGCTGCCGCAACACCTCTCCGCTCACTTTACCCCTTCCACCAACGACGACCGACAATCGACGCGTTGCTAATTAAACGAAAATCAATTCGCTTCAAGTTAAGACTCCTCCAAAAAAAAAAAAAGAAAAAAGTAAATCAAGCAAAATGCGATACAAAGTGCAATAGTGTGTGAAAGAGTGTGTGTTATAGTTATATCTGAATCTGAATCTGTATCGGATCTGAATTCACTGCCAAAATGCCAAACGCACTTGGCAAATTTCTAATTGTGTAATTATATTTTTACATCGTTACATCGTTACATGCCACGCCCCTCGCCCACCACCAAGAAAAAGTGCCTAAAAAAGTGCTTACATTGTTGTTGTTATTATTGTAGATTTACTCACGCAATATTTACAATAGTTTCTGCGCAAATAAAAAATTAAAATAAACTGAAGCGGGTTTTTTTTAGAATATATAACTCTAAAAGCTACAATCAAAATCTACACATCTAACGGTACACATAATGGATATACATCAATTTGGATTACTTCTGTTTCAAATGGTAAGAAATGACAAACAGATTTATTTTTAATTTATCACACTTTATCCCCCTCCCCCTCTGCATAGCTCTGTTAGTCATATTGCGCATACGCAGCATTCAACGGAATTATAAATTCAGCTTAAGTTTCTAGGAATTGTTTTATATTTAAATATTAAATTATTTATATTATAAAAAGTTTCTGATAGCTCTTTTTCATTACTGCGGAGTTGCATACAAAACAAAATCAACAACAAAAAAAAAACAAAAAAAAAGTGCAAAAATGCAGGAAGCAAATTGCAAAGAGGCAAACGCAAAAAAGCTTTCTATGCTCACATTTCGTCATCGCTTACACAGTTAAACATACGCATTCACACATGCATACATATATATGCTCATGAAAGTTCAGGAAAATATCAGCAAATACTTACAAGTGTAAGTATGTATGTATAACGGTGAATGGAATAAGTCAATTAATCTGTAGAAGATTTATGGATGGAAACATGTTTTAACGTTGCTCCTAAAATATTCAGAGGCAAAAATATTTTATATAAAATTTTCTTTTAATTATGTAAATTCTTTTTTTTCTGTATTTAAGTGAAACGATCTGTTAATGAATAATTATCTAGAACTTTCTACATTTACTGATCTTTAGAACAATTTTCCTAAGATTAAGTCATATTTATATTAATAAAATTGTGCATAATTCTTTTTTCCCTTTGACAAACGACAATGAATCATTCTTTTTCTTTTCACTAAATTTACGAATTTTAATTTGGGAATAAGTTGTATTCCATAAATATAGTGTAATTATGATGTGTTTCTTTCCACTGTCTTTGCTGTTTAATTGAACTGATCAATTTTGTTAATGGATATTGGGTGTTTTTGGGGCTTGAACACTTCTCGAATTACATAGCTTCGCAGAGCAATGTCCCACTTTTTTGACTTCAATACTACAATTTACCAATAATTAAAACTCGAGACAAAAAAGCAACAACAATAAACTATTAAAAACTGCTAGCAACTGCGAAAATATTTTTGATATTTTTGCTGCTTCTTTTTTTATTTTTGTTTTTATTAATTTTTATGCTTATGTCGATTAAGTTTTTGGTTTTTGGTTTATGGCTAATCGAGACGAACAGCCAAATATTGGCAATGCAAATGCGCTGGGTTTGACCTTCGACACGAGGCGAGAGACGAGCTTAAAAATTATCATCTTCAGCCGAGATCAAAGCCACAATCTTTTTAATCAAAATTATTGTTTATTCATGCGGGCAACTTCTTTGATATATTATCTGAAAGTCGTTAAAAACGAGGCCCTTATATTTAATTAAGTCAACCTTTAACTGGGGAATTCAAACCATAACTAATAAAGTTGCTGATTTGGTTTCAGCTACCTATTAATCAACTTACGTTCATCTTTTTTTAACCCTTTGCAAAAGTATAACAATTTATTTTAGCAGCTGATACTGAAATCAAAATGAACTTTATTCAAAGGTTACTTTGCTTGCGTGCATCACACATACTTAAAAATAATACAAATTTCCCCACCAATCCGTAAATATGATTACCGAAACACTGACCAACCTCAAAAATTCCAGCGTTTTTCTCCCCAAGAACCAAAAAAAAAAAAACAAAAAACCACACAAGGCAATAACCCATAATACAAAAATTCGTCGTAAAAACAAAATCAGAATTTGTAAAAAAAAAAACAGCGGGTTTTTTTTTGTTATGATTTCTTGCTATTGGTCGATAACGCTTAGTTCTTCTGTTGCCGCATTGCTTCCTTTACTCCCATTACTTTTACTCTTCTTTCTGTTCCGCTATGGTAAAATTTATCTGTCTCTGTCTTGCCGTCAATCAATTAGCAGTCGATGCATTTTTTGCATATGCCTGTTGTTTTGTTATTGTTGCTCTTCTAATGCCGAACATAAGAGAGCGCAAAAAACATATAGAGTGAGAGGGAGAGCGATCAAAACTTTTGCAAAGGCAATGAACGCGAGCGCGTATTTTGTTTTGCATGCATACACATACGTACACGTATGTGAATGTGTGAGAGAGTTTGCAAACACGCTGCTGTAAAGCTTTTGGCGTTTTCTTCCGATAACGGGCACACACACACACACACACACATATGTGTGGCTGGCTGTATTAGTATTTTTTGTTGTATTTGTGCCTCGCGTTAGTTTTCCTCCCCGGTGTCGCATGACCCTGGCCTGCTATTGAAGCTAGACACATTCGGAGGCCAATATAAAGCGCAACCATTCAAAATATATACTATATGTGTTGCCGCCGATGTCGGCTACACAAATACATGCACACATATGTGCACTATGCAATTATTTTCATGAGAGTGTCTATTTGTGTGTATTAAAATATATATGTATATATACTCTTATTATTGTTGTACACTTGTAATTGTGCGGGCATTCGATACTATTCTTATAGTATTAGTTGTTGTTGTTTTTTTATATTTTGTTGTATTTTGTTTCGAAAAATGAGCAATGAGAATGCATGAGCGATTCATTAATTGCATACAGCAATTGGAAAGCTGGAAGCAACTTATCGATTTGCTGTAGCATCCAAAAGAATATATAAAAACTAATTTATAGCTTTGATTTTTTTACCTTTTTAATTAAGCGTTGCTTTGTCTTATATAGAAACATAAAGAGTTATTAACTATATGTTAGTTAACTTTTAACTTGTTTTTTATTTTAATAAATTTATTTGGAAGCTTATTAATTTTTTAATATCTTTTAAACCAGTTCGCTGCGGTCTCTGCATTGATTTAATTATTAGTGTGTATAAAATCTTTGCTCGCTGCGGTTCTTTTTGTTAACAACACAGTAAGCACTGGCAAAAATGATTTTAATTTCAAGAATTTATATTTTAAAAAGCAAAGAAAATTGTTTCCCAGCGACTTTTCGATTGAAGAAAAATATGTGTTTTACTTTTCAAGGTATCGCTGTGACCTTTGTATTGGAATTGTGAATTTAAACCACATTGCTTAAAAATATTTATTTCACAACAATATCAGCTAAGCCAACTGATAGTTGTTACCCAACTCTATTCAACTATAAATCACTCACATATTTGTATGTTCGTCAGAGCTAACGTTCGGCTATATATATATGTAACTGTGTATGTAATACAACATATTTGTCGAAGCGTTAAACTTGGGAGAGTGGTGATAAGCCCGAACAATGTGGCGTATGCTTGATAAAGCGCAACCTTACAAACTATTACGTATACGTAATGCGTCAAGTGTGAAGCCAACAGTTGGATTTGAAACAAACGAAACAGATATATATATCTATACATATATATAAGTACATGCCTATCTGTGTATGCGTGTAGGGTTTAGAAGCTTGCAGCCTTGAATTCTTAAGGCCCCCGCGGCAGATGTATCGTGCATACAAAAACTAGTTCTAAATATGTACGTAGATCTGTATATCTGTATATATTCGATATTAAAAGTCGTCACACACGCATAAAACTTAAAGTTGGAGCTTACACATACACGCACACACACACACACACATTGATTGGGTCTACTTTTCGTTTGTTTAGTCTTAAGTCACGTTTTGTTTTTTGTGCGACTGTTTCATTTTTATTTTATTGTTTTTTTTTGTTTTTTTGTTTTTTTGGTTACCATTAACCATTTACAGATATACGTTCTTATTATTATTGTTTCAAGCAGCAGACAGCATTTATGTTTTGTTTGCGGAAAGTTCAACCCAACATGCACATTAAAATCTAGCCAAAAAGCACATAATGCTAACTCAACGCAAAATGTTGCGCATCGGTTTCTGTTTCAGCTTCAGTTTCTGCTGGGTTTTTTTTATTTTGTCTAAAGCTGCTGCCCCCACATAACAAAAGCAGCAGCAGCAGTAGCAGCAGCAGCAGCAACACTCAACATTCGGCACATTGAGGTTCAAGGTGAGCAGAAAGCGGCGCTTGCCAAGGCCAAGTGCAAACCGTGGCGTGTCTCACAGTCCAGCTTTTTATTATGCATGCTTGAGAAATCAAATTACGTACAAACATATAAAGCATAAAAATACATACATACATAGTAATATATTATAGGCCTAAAAAGGCAAGTAGTTGCACAGCACGTGCTTTAGCCATCGTTCCAGCTGTTTTAATCAAAGCAATCGCATATGATCGACTTGGACTACCTCTGAATACCAATAAGAATTGTTAAGGATTATTCATCTTTTATTATTACAATTTAAACATATCATTAAATAGAATGCACCTAATTTATTTCAAAATAAATTATCTACCAATAGGAACCATTCTCAGATTGAACTACTGTTAAAAACTACATACATACATACATATCAAACGCATTCACAATCAATAGCTTAATATGCGTTCTTCAGAAGTTTAGTGTGCCAATGACGGCAGCTCAAAAAAGCGCACAAAATGAAGGCAAAGTTTAGAGTAGAAACACAAAAAGAAAAAAAAATCAAATTCACATTTAAATTCGGATTCAGATTCGGCAAATGCCAGCAAGTTAAGTAAAGTCACTCACCAATACACTTGCACACAGGTACGCAAGCTGCCGAAAAAATCATGACCTTCCACAATGCCAGCAGCAACAGTTGCTGTTTGCCCTCTCTCTCTCTGTGTCTCTCCCTTTCCTTCAGCAGTGCCTTCGTGAGCGACGCTTTCGGTGTGCGCCGTGGCTAGCTATTTTTTTGGCAATGCGTGAGCACTACACACACACACACAGACACAGACATACGCAGAGAGACGCATGGGTAAAGAGTGCGCTGCTCGAAAATAAGGCCAAGGTTGCTCACCTTGATTAAGACCGAATGAGCGAACCGAACTAAAACATACAGAAACCGTAGAGCAGAGCAGAGTAGAGTAGAAGTGGCCAAACAGAAGTTAACGTCGCCGTCATCGTCGCAGCAGAAACAGTCGGGTTATTTTTTTTCTGCTCTCTTCTTATTTTATATTAATACATATTTTTTTTTTGTTGGTTGCTTTTATGTTTAATGACCTTGCCCAAAAAGCTTCAAGCATAATAATTAACAGCAGCAACTTGAAGTGGAGGCTAACTAAAGCCGATGCCGCGTAAATTCAAGCATCGAAAACGAAACTTAAAAAAAAATTTTGTGGTCTTTTTTTCCAATGATATTGTTGTTGTTGTACTCGTTATTATTATTATTATTACTGTGGTTGTTGTTTTTAGTGCCTGGGCTCAGCTCCCACCGCCGGAAGCGGTCCCAGCGTCGTCAGAGGTCAACGCCAGGATCAGTGTCATTGCTTTTGCATGAGCTGTGGCTGCCACCGCTGCTGCTGTTGCTGCTGCTACGTCAGCGTGCATTGACTGACTGCGAGTACATTCACTTCAACTTCTATCTCTGTCTCACGCACGATACTCAGCCCAAAAATTTCCGACTGCTCTTTCTCTCTCTTTCTTGCGCTCACCTTCTTTACTTCCCTTTGTGTCTCTCTCACTCGCTTGTGGATATTTTTTGATATGAATTCTTGATGGTTCTAGAAGTGTACGAAATAGAAATATGAGATTTTTTAACTTAAATTTAATTAATTTATTTACTATTAATTAAATTATTAAATTTAAATCTTAATTTATCCAAAAACCTTCATTTGTCATTAACCATTAGTTGCTTTAAAATCGTTGTTCGACTTTGAAACCTTTCGACCTACATTTGAAAAGACTTTGTTAAGTTTTAGTTAAATAATAATTGCTTTTTTTGCGTAATTTAAATAAGTTCATAAAATTCAATTAAATTATAATGAGTTCAAAAGTATTTCAATATAATCCAGCCATTCAAATAAAATCAATTTAAAGAACAAATCAATAAAAATAAAAGTGTACAACGGGTCGTATGCGCATTGTGTAGAATTTGAGAACTGTAAAATGCCGCTTACAGTTTGAGTAGACAGCTTGCCAAACTGTTACACGCGCCGAACTTAATGCAGCCCCAAGGCTTCCACAGTTTTAGCTGCACTGATCAAATCGCGCGCCTATCTCAATAGCCCCCAAATGCGGCAGCGCCAATAGCGCACTATTATCGCACACACAAATACGACAGCACAACAACAACAACAACAACAATTTAGCCTTAGTTGAGGTCTTGCCATGCACCTCGAAATCGCAAATGCAATAACAATAAAAACTAACATCAACATGCACATGCATGCAAAAATGCAATAGCAATAACAAGAGCAGCACAGCAAGAGCAACAACTCCCGCGCTTTTGTTTTAGTGTTTGTGCTTTATGTTTGTTGTTTTTCTTTTTTTGACAAAGAGAGATAGCAAACTTGCGAGAGGGAGCATTATTTGCTGCATCGCGTGCTGTTCTCTTTGACGTGCACGCATACTGCTAAATTTAGTTCAATGAAATTGCGCTGCTGCAATGCGGCTGCTAAGAAACAACTCTTTGGCAATTTTGCTCTCTCTGACAGTCTTTCTCTTTGTGCGCGCTCTCTATCTTTCTCTCGCTGTGTGTGTCGCTTTGTTTTTGTTTTGCTTGTTGATGACTGGCTGGCTGGCTGCCTGGCAGCTAGTGCAATGACTACGTTGCGGACGACTCGGACTCGCTAATGATGTTGCCGTTGCTGCTCTGCGAATGATGATGATGATGGTTATCGAAGGTCTTTCACCCGAACTCGGTCATTGGCGTACATTTGTGTGCTGCTGCTGCTGCTGCTGCCGCCGCTGCTGCGGCTGCTGCTGCTGCCTTTGCCTGCTGCTGCTCTGCTGTTGCTGCTACTGCCGCTGTCGCTGCCTCTGCTGACGATGTGCTGCTCGCAAATCCAGAGCTTTTCAAAGTGTACATGTCGCAATTTCTTAAGAAAGTTCAATTACCCCAAACAATCAGATTTACTGTCTGTTTTTTTTGATGCATACACTCGACGTCAGCGTCGACGGCGACGGCGACTGCACGACGTTGGCAGCGACGCCTGCTTCGTTCATTTGCTTCATTCGCTGCATTTGTTATTGTTGGCGACGTCACTGCTGCTGCTGCGGCTGTTGCAGTTTTCTAATGTTGCCTGGCATGTAATGTTGGGCATGGGCATGGTTGGGGCTTGGGGCCTGAGGCTCGGCCAGTTTTATGGCTCTTCAAATGTTTGCTGCTGCTGCGGCTGTTGTTGTTTTTGTTGTTGTTATTTTTGCGCTGCATTCAATGTGAAATTTCGTTGCATTATGTCCTGCAGCATCTGCATCAGCAGCATCTGCAGCAGCAGCAGCATTCGTTTTGCTTTTTCTTCGTATACATTTTTGGGTTTTTTGGGCTAATCGATGCGCCAATCGAAATTGCAATCGGTTTCGAATTCGAGTTCGAATTCGTAATCCTCAAACACTTTCGCTTAAAAAATGGCCAACGTTGAACTTTTGAGCTGGCGATTTAAAAACTTGGCTTAGCAACCAATCAATTTTTTTATTGAATTCAAATCGATTTCAAGTTTGCTAATCAGTTTTCGTATTAGATTTTGCCAATTAAATATTGCATTTAAATTCGCATTCAAAACTAGTCAAAAGTTCTCGATAATTTATTAAGTTTTTATAGTAAAATGCAAATAAAATAAATTTATTAACTGTTTTTGTTTTTGTTTTTTTCTTTTGCAGTTGAACAAATTAAGTTAATTTCAAGCTGTTCTATATGCTTAATTATCTGCTTATTTTTAGCTTGGGCAATTTTTTGTTAAGGCCTTTATTCATACGTAATATGTGTTATATAAATAAAAATTCGTGTTTTACTCTCAGTGCGCTCTGCGCATACCAAAATTGCTGATTCATAATTGATACTTCAAACGAAATTCAAAATTTTGAGGCAACTGCTTTTGACCTCAAATGCCCAAAACAATTTGAAACATGATTCATGAAAGTGCTTCAAACAAATTCAACTTAAAAACTTTATTTTGCTTAAACTTAATTTGAAAAGGTTTTGAAGAAGACATTTAAAACTTTATTTCGCTTAAGCATAATTTAAAATAAATAAAATAAATTGCAAATGTGGCAGCAACACCTTCTTCTTTCATTACTCCCCCTCCGGCTTTTGCTTTTGTTGCTGTTGCATGTTGTAGCTCTTGTTGCAGTTGCCTCATCGACAGTTGCAACTTTCAAACAAGTTTAGTACCTCCAGCTTCAGCTTCGGCGGCAGCTTCAGCTCCAGACGACTCTCCACCCTGGCCACTGGCCATTTGTATCCGGGGGCCGCCGAGAGACTCTCCATGTCTCGGTTCCTGATGCACTTCGTCTACAGGAATTTGGTTTTCTGCTGCTCATTTTTTGAGCTGTTTGCTCTTTTTTTTTATTTTATTTTATTTCGGCAACGAAATCGTTTTCAATGTCTTTGCGTGCAACTTTCGTTGGCTGCCATATTTTTTATATTTATTTTTGATATTTCTTGCGCTCTTTCATTTTATTGCTTTCAATAAGAAAACTTGCTTGGGCTGCAAGTGCTGTGGCAACTGCATTACACACACTCACACACACGCACACACACAGTAAATTCACAAAATAAAATAAAAAGTGAAAACTGTGCATGCAAATCGTAACCAAAAAAAATTAAAAAATAAACATATATATAAAATTGCATAAATTGCACTCAAAAAAATTAAATGTGCGCTCAAAAATAAAATGCGCTTGAGTCATTTGCAGTTCGCTGCACAATTGTTGATTTTGTTTTTTGTTTTTATTTCGCTGCCGTTTTTGGGGTGCATTAAACGGCAAATTGTTTCGTGGGATCATACACACATACACGCGCATAAACAGAAACACACACACACAAAGTGCGTTGATCTCGCGACGGCAACGCACAGCTGCAGCTGCAGCGTCGAAGTCAGCAGCGCAGCAGCAGCGGCAGCAACGCTTTTATTTAAGTTTACAAAAGTGAATGAATCCGCAGACGTCGCTCGCGTAGGCGTAAGCGTCACCCTGCTACACCACCCAAAATGACTCAATATGAGTAACAACAATTAATTAACAGTATTAATTACTCATTGTCAATCGGGTATCTGCATACAAGGCTGTCTGGCTGTAACTTCAGCTCAAATACGCAACTCAACTTCATTTTACACTCATTTCACTTCACTCGACGCGAAAGCAAAAGCAAAACAAAATTTTTTTTTTTTTCGCCAGCTCCGTTGGATTTTTGTTGCTGTTGCTCTTTGCTGCACTGCACATTTCTGTGCCTGTGTGTGTGTGTGTGTGTACTTGCGCTTGCTTGCTTGTGTGCGTAAGTCTGTACGTGTGAACTCTGCTTTTGACCGACGGAGGCAATGTTGTTCGTTGACCTTTCCCAAGTACTGCTGCTGCTGCTGCTTGTTGTTGTTGTTGGCGTTGCCATGAAAGGAGTGCGAGGAGAGAGGAGAGATAAGTGAGAAGAGCAGAGTGAAGAGTGCGCATCATAAGTTGTGGGCGCACTGCGAATTGTTGTTGTTGTTGTTGTTGTTGCAGCTTACGCATTGCTGTTATTGGCTTTTGTTTCGTGTGTATATTTTTTGGCAAAAAGTTTCCTTGGTCATTAAACTCTTTTTTAATGCAACGACCTTCCATGCGATCGACGCCACGAATTACAATTGAAGTAGACTTCTTCTTCTTCTTCTTGTTGTTGTTGTTATTGCTGTTGTTGCTTTTTGGGTTTGTTTTGAAGAAGTAATCGCGTTATTGAAATTGAATTCGTCGTTGGCTCAGACAGAAGTGGAGCCCTGGGCTAGGTTATTATCATTATGTATGCCATATATGTATATATATGCATGCTAGTGCCTTGAATATGAGCACTGAACCTGAGCGGGAATCGTGCAAAAAAAGCAGCATGCACAAGTTGAAGGCCCACATACTGAACTTTTAAGCAGGGCCAAATAAAAAGGCGGCTAATAACAAAAAAAAAACATAAAACATTGATGCTTGCACTTCTTATTCGTCATTACCTCATGCATATATAATAACAACTTTTATTTTTCAAATACATTTCGCAATAAAAAGTAAAATTTTTGTTGTTTCTTTTTTTTTTTTTTTTGCTGCAATCGCCACGCAATGCTGGAGCTGCTGCAGCGGCGACAACAAAAGCAAATCTTACGGTATTTGCACTTTTTATTTAACAATGCAGCCAGCAGCAGCAGCAGAGCGGAGCAGCTGCAGAGCAAAGGAGAGCAGCACGTTTGAATGAAGTCAGTGCTTAACGTAAGAGAATGGTGCACCTAAGAGCACTCTCTTTCCCATTCTTTCTCTCTTTTTCGCTCGCTGGCACTGGCACACCAATACATGCAAGCAGTGCACTCTTCAAAAAGCTCGCAACACTCTGAGAGCAATGGCAGTTGCAGCAGCGATTGCAAGTGATCTCAGAGAGCCTGCAACTGTGTGCGTTTCTGGCCGTGTGTGTGTGCTTTACTGTAAATATTTTTTTCACTGCATTTTGCCGGCGCGCTTTTCAAAGTTTTCGTCTAATGCAAGTGTGATTGTAATTGAGAGAGTGTGTGTATGTGTGTGAGTGTGCGTGTGTACCAGCCACTAACTTGTTTCTCGTATTATATTTGTTGTTGCTGCCGTCGACGTCGTCGTCGGCGCATTCGACTTTTCAATGAGTCAATCCTTGAAATGTTGACTTCCTGATACGCATATGACTATTGAACAAGTTTGCTTTGTTAGATTTTTTGAAGGTTGCGTATTTTATACAAGCGCACACAGTTACACACGCTCACACACATGCATGCATTGGTTGACGAGGCATAGAAACATATATTTTGTAGTTAGATATGCCTTTTTCTTTTGCCTATTGCTTTTTGTTGTGTTTTTTTTTTTTTTTGTGTTTTTCTGCTCTTTTTTTCTTTTTGTTTTGTTTTTGTCTAAGGTTAGTAGCGCTTACCTATTCTGTTTTTATAGCTTTATGTATTTTATTATTTGAATTTACAGTTTAGCAGAGAAACGAAAACAGCAGCAAAAACAACAACAACAACAGCAATGACAATAGTGCGACACCTAAGATTTTTTCTATGTTCTCTATTATATTCATAACAGATGTACACACACACATACATGTACACATATGTGCATATATGTCTGTGTCTGGTCTGTTGTCTTATTTCTTATGCCGCTCGAATCGCACTGTTTAAGGCTGTGAATAAATTGTACATTTCAGCATACAAATTTATGGTAATTTCATTAAATTTATTAAAATGCAAGTTGCGCTCACAATTCTTTCTTTGTTAATTGCTGCAGCTTGTCATCGTTCAGCGACGCTAACATTTTCTATATATTTAATACTATACACACACATCAAGGTTAAGCATACGTATTTTTGTTTATTTTTTTTTAAATATGCCGTTGCGCATTATTTAATTTCAGTAAGTTCCCATCGTAAACAACAAAAGCCAACTACAAAGCTGATTTATATTTTTTTCCTTATGATTTTAGGTTATTAACATAAATAAATCATAAATGGTCATCATAATATCATAATGCATGTATATCTACTTTTTTGGTGTTCAAATATTGCTTCATTAATATTTTTTACCTTTTAATAGGCAATTTAAATGATCTATGGTTAAAATACCATCGAATGAATTGGTCACATTTAATGTAAATGGTCTCATTACTAATTTGTTATATCTATATATATGTACTAAATCAAGTAGCATATCAAGACTTTAACCAATAAATAGACTCGCTTTGTAAATTCCGAAACAGCATTCGTTCCGTCCTTGGGCTGGCAACCTGTAACAGCAAAAGCAATTTCAACATGGGAATAGAAAGAGACAACAACAATAACAGCAATAATAACTAAATACCCCACATTATTGGGCATTAGCGGCCCAAGGGTCTGTTGTCTAGACTGGCAGGGGGGTTGTGGGGATTTTGCCACAAAAGGGGTCGACCTTAAACTTGAATCGATCAGAACAGAAGGTGACAACAACAACAACAACAACAGCAAAATCGAATTAGTTGCGCGATTTTGTGCGGTTAGAGGCAGAAGAAAAAACATAATAGACGAAAAGGCGAAGAAAAATTATTTGAAGGAAGGTTGTTGCTGTTTTTATACAATAAATATTATTTGTCTCTGACTAAGTGTTAAATAGTCGACAACAAAGCAAACGGCAACAGTAAATTATGTAAATTAACAGAGAGTGCACGACTGATAGATACCCTCGAGAGAAAGTAGGGAAAGTAATCATAAATAACATGTTTCTTGCTCACCTTGAAACATGTGCAGAAAGAAAAAAGAGAAAAACAATCTGTCAACATCTGAGAATCCAACTAAAGCTCTTAATTCTTACTTGTCATATCCGAAATAATCTATCATTCAGCGCAGCACAGCACAGTCGGAAGTGTGTGCAAATCTTTTGCCAAGCCTACAACAACAACAACAGCAACAACGATCATTTGAAGCTTTGCAAAAAAAATCGCAGCGATCTTGAGCGGAACATAAAAACTATTTTGTTCAATGAAATACGTATTGTTGTTGTTGCTGTTTTTTTGTCGCGAAGGCACGAGTCGCCTATGTTCTTCACGCACACACACACACACACACATAGAGAGAGAGAGAGAGACATAAACGCCACGCATACACTCACTTGCATGGAGCTGCATACAAATTATAAAACGAGAGCTTTTATTTGTATACAATTTTTATACGTAGCCATGACAGTGTGAGAAGGTCACCATGCATACACACGCAAACACAAGTGCACACACCCAAGCATACATAACATCAACAACTACAAATACTAAAATGCAAAAGCTACTCTAACAATAACAACTGGCAAAGCAGAAGTTAGAGCAGGCGCTAGACAAAACATATTTACGCAGCTAATGAGAAGGCAGCACTCTGTGTGTGTGTGTGTGTTTAGTAGCAGACGCCGGTGCTCTTCTCCTCTCCCTCACACCAAACGCAACGTCTACCTGTGATCAACTAACTCTTTATACCTTCTCCCTGCGACAGCGCTTTTGCTGAGTCAAAGCCTCAGAGAGAGCAAGTCAAACGCATTTTTTTTTTGGTTGTTGTTCTTGTTCACTGGGCAGTATAAAAAGCTTATTGCTAGCTGCGACTGCGACTGCGACTGCAGCCAAAAGCTTTGACAAGCATATTGTACATGAATTTAGTTGAATGCACAAGTAGTTTAGCTAAAGTTTTGATTAAGGGTCGCATAGCTTTGCAAGCTTAAAAAAAACGCTTTAATATTCTTGAAGAAGCTTTTCATTTAGATTAAAAGCGTCAGGGAAGTTTACTGAAAGTAATATTTCGAAATTAAGGAAGCAAAAATATTCGCATCGATCGATATCCGCACACTTTGAACCTGTTCTTTTGACAATCTAAACTTAACTTTAAAATATGCAGCACATAAAATACTTAATAATATTTATTCGATTAGCTAATGTTTTTTAAATGTTTCTCTTTGTCTTTTGCAGAGGCCGCCGCACACTAATCACAGATAGACAGAGACAGAGCGGGAGAGAGAGCGAGCGAGCGAGAACGAGAGAGAGAGAGGGGCCAATTGCAACAATTCTAAGCGGGGAATCCCCCTCCTCCCCCCCACACCCCAAACCATATTGGGCTGCCTAAATGCCTCAGCGCACGTTTAAACACCATAAATGCGTGCCCAAAGCAAAAAACTGGGAACACATGCAAATTTGGTCAATGTCAGCCATGTTGCTAATGACAATAAAAGTTTATACCTATACATCTATAGCATACGTTGTAAAATAAAACGGGACTAGCAACAGCAACAAGCAACAACAACAAGCAACAGCAACTAGCAACAGCAACAACAAAAAACAAGAAAAGCAGCAAGGCCGAGCAAAGAGTTCTTTTGCTTCTTCCTCCTCCTCCTCGTCCTGCTCCCACATACACACACACAAAAAGTTGGCAACGCTTCCCACTACGGCTCCTGTTCCTGCCTCTGCCCCTACTTCAACTGCGACAACAAGTGGCATGTCGGCAAACGTGCAACAGCAAAGAAAGAATTACGCAATTTAACAATCAAACGATTTTTGGACAACTTTACAAAACTGCCTTTTAGTTTAAACAAAAAAAATATATAGTTATCTAGCATACCTATACATAAACATATATACACACATATATATATAAGTATATATATATATATATACACCTTAGTGACAAACAGTTTAAGCCACCGTTTTTGCGGTCGAAACGTGCAACAAAATATTTACAAACACGTTAAGGATAACCGAATACAAAAAATATATATACATACATATATCGGAGGTAAGTAACATAAATAAATTAATATAAAATTTTGACTTCCATATGTTTGTCAAAACTCAACTGATTTTCTGGTTTAAAAATGATTTTTGGCCTTGAATTGTCTTTCACTTTGCATCCCATTCTAAGAATTTCTTAATGACTATAGTTAAGGTTAGTCGGGAATATAGTATTGATTAGGGTAGGGTCTTGTCTCGAGCACTTTTACCCGACTCTTGCAAATTTGCATTTGCATTTGAATTTGCATTGGGATTTTGGCAGAACCTCTCAAACCAACCACGAACCGCACCCATTATCAAGAGTGCAGCAGCACCAGGAAATGCTCCCAGCGCAATGCGAAATAGTATAGAAAAAATATGTATATATATCTCTATATATATATATATATAGCTACTCTGGTCCAGCTAATAATGCGCCATCAGCAGCGGAGCTGTTGTGCTGTTGGGTGGTGTCTAATCAAAGATTGTGTATACGCACCGTTTGCCCTGTTATTAGACAGAGGCAAAGCCAATATTTTGCATAAACGTCAAACATCTTGTAATCAATGTGCATTAGGCGGCATGCAGCATGCAGCATGCAGCATGCAGCATGCAACTAGGCATCAGGCAACAGCAGCAGAAGATGGCGCCACTGAACAACAACAACAACAACAAACAGCAATTTCTAATGCAAGCGAAAGGTACACTCGGAAAAAAATATGTTAGCCAGAATTTAGCAAATAGAAAACAGGGTTTAGAACAACAAAAAATGTTTAAGAAATAAATATTTTATTTGTTTTTTATAAATAAAAATGTTTTTTGATTTGCTTTCATATATTTCGAAACTTCAGGAAGAGATTCTCAGGATAAGGCTGAACTTATTTGTACAGTTTACTTAGTTAAAATAATTTTTCAAATTTCTAAGTTATATGAAAAAAAAAACATTTGAGGAAACATAAATTAAATAACTAAAATTACTTAGATATTTTAAATATTTCGAAAATGACTTATATTTTGGCTAATTACTTATTTCCAGTTCTATAGCATAGTTTTGCCACAGTGTATGTGCAAGTGTTTGTTGTTGTTGTTTTTGTTTGGGCTCTCTTTGGCATTTTCTTTCAAGTTTTCTTCTATGAACTTGCTGGCAGAAAAGTGAATAGCCGCCGCCGCCGCCAGCTGCTGCTGCTTGTATTGAGTAATGGAAAACGAGTTTTCCGCGCCGCATGCGCATCACCAAACAACAACAACAACAATAACAACAATAACAACAGCAACTATTGCAAACTGGCATGCAATGGAAAAACCAGCGCAGGCGCAGGCGCAGCGACGCAACCAGCGCCGTCAACGTTGACAGCGACGCGGACAGCAGCAGCGGCAGCAGCATCAGTGCCAGGCAGCGCAATGCTGTAATGTCAATTATTGTTGTTGTTGTTGCTGTTCAATGGACTCTCTCTATCTCTCTCTCTCTCTTTTTCTCTTTCGCTGCTGTTATTGCAGCCATTGCAGCTTTTTGCTATCGCCATTTGTTCGTTGTTCGTAGTTCAATGTTAACGAACTTTTTGCGCTGAGCTGCAGCTGTGGTTGTTGTTGTTGTTAGACTTTCACTTGCAATGGTTTTGGCAGCTTAGAGAGAGCGAACAGCAACTGCAGCAGCTAAACGTGTTGTTGTTGTTGCTATTATTTTTGCTGTTGTTAGCTTTGCATGCGGTTCAATAACATGTTATGTAAAAAGCATTTTTCCAAAGTTGCTTTTGCTGTTTTATTGCTGTTGTTGTTGTTGTTGTTGACTGCTGCTTGTTTTGGTTTTTCTTGCAACTCTGTTTTTCTTTTTTTGGTTTTATGTGTGAGTGTGTGTGTGTGTTTTTTATTTCTTCGCGCAGCTGTTGCACATTTTAGCAGTGGAAACTGTCCATCCCCCCTCCTCTTGAACCCTTCTCCATAATTTTGCAGGGCGCTGTTTGCTGTCGTAATTCGCAATTTGAAATGTTATTGAACTTTAAACGAAATTAACTTTGATTCAAAAGCAAAGTTAGTTATAGCCGGAAGCCAAAAACATACACACACATACACATACATATAAAAACTTTTCTGCAAAACAATGCAATATGCGACGACGACTTTCCATCAACTCTCAATTTTAATTCCAAATCCCCATTCCCTCATCTTCTTCATTCGAGTTGGTTTTTTTTTTTTTTGACTGATCATTTCGCATTGTTGCGAATCAAATTAGTCCCCAAGCAACGCCTCCCGAATGCAATTAGTTGTTAATAATTAAAAGAAACTAATAAGCCAAACACGACACTACCTGAGACTATTTAATTATTACAAAGGATATTGCATTTTGAACTGATTTATATCAAAGTAGCGGAAGAAAGTAACTTAATATATTAAGATCTAAGAGCAGGAAATAAAGTTTCTATATTTAAAATATATTTTGAGTTCAAATTACGTTTTTAACTTTAAATGCAGCATTATTCTTGAGATGAATAATTGAAAAAGAAAGCCAGATTTTTGAAAATCAGCTCAGTTTTGACCAAATGTAAGTTTAAGACTGGGACATTTTTCCGCATTTAAATTTAAATTCAATAAATATTATTTTGAACTTATGATTTTTGTGTTTTGTTTTATTGCAGACTTTTAGACGTAAAAACAGCTGAACGGGAAAAATCCAAAAAAAAACTATTAACAAATTTAAGCCAAAATAATAATAATAGTTATATATATGTATATATACACACTTAACTGATTACATATATATATATATATACTATATACACTTAGTAAATAATCGAATTTTAGAGTGGTCTTATTTTTAAAGTTTTTTTATTTGGTTAAAGAAACCAACTTCCAAATTTAATAACAATAAGAACTACAAAAAGTGTAACAAAAACAAAACAAAAAAACAAAAACGGAAACCAAACCAAAACCGTCTAATAAAAAGTGCCTAAAAAAATCTATTAAAATTTGTGAAAACTCAATAATCTGATGCAAATGAAAGTAAAACAAAGTGAATAAATACAACGTGTGATAAAAATAAAAAAGATTACAACAGCAACAAAAAATAAACCCAACTTTTTGATTAGTTTAACTAAACGATAAAAAGATAATAAAAAAAGATATATTAAAACAACCCCGATTTGGGGTGAACAGATATTTTCAAGTGAAAAAGGGAAACAGGAAACGGCTTAACGCTGGCAGTTAACAGTATTTGCAGTGCAGGCTTTGCCCTATCAGCGATGCCATTTATCGATGACGCACTGCTCTGGTGTCCGGATAACGATGGTCGTCTTGTTGGTGGTCTAGATTTGGCAGCATGCATGGCGGTAAATATATATCTCAATACACATACATATTTATATGTATAACTGTTTTGTAAAGCTTAGCTCAAACTTTTCCTTTTTATGCGTAAGCTTTGCGATCTCAGTTGCAGACTCATTGGAAAAAGCTGTTGTGTAAAGCTGTTTCTCTGCGCAGCAAATGAGCTTTTTTTCAAAGCTCTTTCACTTAATAAATATCGCTATCTATTTGTCTCGCTCTCTCTCACGCAGGATGATTCCACGGTCAATGCTGAGAATATTAATCCAACAGTTGGCACAAACAACACATTGCAGCAGCAACTCCAGCAACAACATCAGCAACTTCAACAGCAACAACAACAACAACAGCAGCAGCAACTACATCAACTACAACAACAACAGCAGCAGCAACAACAACAACACCAACAGCAACAATCCGAGCTTTGCGGCTCGGCAGCGCGCAATGTGAATGTGGTGGTGGAGCCACTATGTGGCAGCGACTCCTCCGATGAGCTTTTTCGCACGCTCTCCGAGAGCAGCTTTGAGATCGAGAGCCTGCTGTCCGATTTGGCGACTGTTGAGGTCAAAGTCGAAAATGTACATCCGCCAAGAAAATGAAACACAGACAAGTTGAACTACTCACACACACTCACTCACACATGCATACATATATTCTACACACATCTACACACACATTCATACTCTTATGCGCAGGACTCCCCCTTTTGCTTATATCTGAAAAAATCGAAATAACCTTTTAACTTTTTATCATATTATAATTTTATTTCGTTTGCTCTTTTCTTCCCTGACCACAACAACAACAACAAACACAAACTTTTGCTTTTTCTTCTTCTTCTATTGCTATCTCTTTCCTAGGAGGAGAACAACAACAATGTCATCAGCGATAACGATTTTGCCAGTGTTGCCGCCTCTGTTGTCGCCGGCGATGATCTTTTGGCGAAAGATAATGCCCAACTGAGTGTGCAGGGTCTGGTAGATTCTGTGGGTGCCAGTTTGGCGGATAGCGGCGTCAATCCCAATGGACATGGCCAGCAGCTGCTCAGCTTTGGCGCCAGCTCGGCGACAGCTGCGTCCGCCAAGCGAACGGGTAAAAGCTCGTCGAATTGAAAGCCACATTCGAAATAAAATTTCTTACACACTTTTTTTTTCTTATATAGGTTTTCTGCTGCCCTGCGATCTGCTCAACAATAACAACAACAACAGCAATGGCGATTGTACGCCGGAGGAGTCGCGATTTGTGACGGTGACAAGCGCCTCGGCGAATCCGTTGCTAGTGGAAAAGCTGATGTCGAAATGCTTAAATATTGACAAGCGTTTGGATAAACTAGATGGTAAGTCACTGAACACATTTTTAAATATTGCGCGAATTATTTTAATATTTGAAAGTTAAGCTGGCTGCGCTGTGCTTTACAAAGCTTTAAGAGCTTTTACTTATACAACAGTTTTTCAATCACTGTGGCCGTTCGAAAGCGACCTCATGGGTTGTGTGTCTTGGATAAGCGGCATAATTTCGTTGTAGTTTATGTACGTGCTAAGTTCAGCTTAACGAATGTACGCATTTTCTGAGCTGGTACGAAACTTAGCTAAATGGTAGAAATATATGTTTAAATTCATCGAAACGATCTAAAGATTTGCTTGAATATCGTTTACGCTGCAGCAAACAAATTCGAAAATTAATTAATGAATATTAGATATAAAATATTAAGTACGGTCACTTGGCCATAAAGCACGGCAAATATTAGAATAGGACAGCAACTAAATATAAAATCTTTTAGGTTATTTAGGGTCTATTGACAAAAGGCGTGCGGAAAGTCCGATTTTGAGTTCTTTACCCTTGTTACCCCCAAAAATAGCAGACAGAGCAAATAAATACACAAACACACGCACACAGTTAAATAAAAGCACCTACTTCCTTTTCTAACGGTCCTAAGCCCCAGACAGAGCTCAGCGCGGTGTGCGGGGTGTATTCTGAGGGAACTTTGCCCATGTCAGTATGCCCTGCGCAAATAACACGAATAGAGTATATTGGGTTTAGTGCTGTTGAAAACGGATAGGGCAAATAATAACACTAATTTATATTCGCATCACATAAAATGCCTATAATTTGATATTTATTTATATATTTTATTTATTATTAAATGCATATCTGCTTTAAATCCCATTATATTAAGTCTTTAACATTTTTTAGTCACTGTTTGGGGGTCACTTTATTATTACGCAGAAAATAGTGTAGTCACAGCATTTTAAATGAATAAATTTTTTCTCGGAAGTAAATCACATATTATTACTCTGACTACTTATTGTTGACAGTTTTAGAGCCACTGCATTATTACATTGCAAACAGAGTACAGCGCAGTCGTCTCTGTGGTTTCCATTTACTTTTACTTTTTGGGCCTCTTTTTCTGTTTCCTTCACACGCTGCTGATGAGCGCAAGACGGAGACGGCAAGTCAACTAGACAGTAGGAGAATGGAAAAAAGAGAGTGGGAGAGAAAAGGAGGTTTAAAAATATTTGTTTGCCCTGCGGGCAGGTCAATAAATTTTGCGTGTGGAAATTGTGCGCTCAAGGTCAAAAGGATATTGCCACGTAGCACGTTCGCATTGGTGTTGTAGGAAACAGTTTCCACAGGCATAGATTGGGCCACCCCATTATATATATATATTTTTGAAGCACACAGACAAAATGGCGGACCACACAACCATTTTGTGTGTGCGGCAGACAAAGCCGACAGCGACAGCGACGGCGACGGCGACGTCAACGTCAACGTCAACGTTTTTATGTGTATTATGCCTCAGACTCAAGTCTGGCACTGGATGAGTTGTGCTTGTTATTCTTGTGGTAGTTGTTGTTGCCGCTTTTTGGGGCGGCTGCTTAACAGGCAACCTTGAACTTGAAAATTTTCGTGCGAGTTCAGTCGTAAAAATGAAACAGACATAAAAATGGGCGCAATCAACAATTTTTTTTGGGGCTGTGCGCCAGCCTGAATAGTCTACAGTTTGGGGTGCTGCCTGGCTGGGGTTTTTTTTTTCTTTTTTGGTTGGTTTATTTTATTTTTCTTCTTCATATTGTGTTTTTTTGGGTGGTAGACATTTGGTTGCTTGGTTGGCTGGGCTGGCTGGGTCGTGTCCTGTTGGGTTCAAGCGCCGCTCAAGCATTGAACTTTAATTTTCAGTTTCAAGGATACGCTTTTGCCACGCTTGATGAGTGACGAGTTGCCACCATTTTTTTTTGTTGGGCCCAATCAGCGCCGGCGACGACGACGGCGTCTCTTCTACTAAACAAGCCGTTGACATTGCTGCTGTGCCGCAAAAAAAGATTGTTCTTGCTGTTAGCTGTTTGCGGCAGCAGCAGCAGCATCAGTCGACGTCCAAGGTTTTATTGCGGCCACCCTGCTAGCCACTAAAACCCCTTACCACACCAACCACCCCCCCGCCAAAACCAACATGGCTTTGTCATCAGTTAGTTGGCTGGCTATGACGGCTTGGCCACGTTATTAATGTCAAGGGGTTCCACACACGACCAACTCAAAGTGGCAGTTTCAATTTTTTGAAAAGTGCGTTAGTTTCTGCGTTCGCTGATTTTTCGTTGTTTGTTGCAATTGTTGTTGTTGTTGGTTCGTCCGTTCACTTCAGGGATGGCTAACGCATAAATGCGACAATTTTTTTGGTGTTAATAGCTGAGATATAAATGTTAAGTGTTTTTTATAATATTATTAAAGGTTGCCTACATAAAATGAGAGTTGAGCGTTTTTTTATTGCCCAAATAAATCATAAGCAAATAATCCTTAGTTGCCCCATAAATCAATGTTAGCTTTTGCCAGAAATTTTAATGTATAAATTAAACTTAATATTTATATAGAATAAATATATAGAATAATAGAAAATTAGCAGTAATAAATGAATTACGAGCAATTCTGCTTATCTGAAATGCATGTTAGAAAATTAATAAATAAATCAAAGATAATTAAATAAAATATTTTATAAAGTTTACTTAATTTTTTAAATTTGCCCACACTTTTGGGCACTTCAAATCAAACGCTTCTTTTTGGCCCATCCCTCGTTTATTGTTGGCTGATTAGTTAACTGACATTTTCTATTCTATTGCTGGCAGTGGCAGTGCATAAGTGCTGCGCTTGTGCATTGCTTTTAGCCATAGCTCATGGCTCATGGCTAAATCAAGCAACAACTGCTGCAACAGCAACAACAACAACAACAACAACAGCAACAGCAACAGCAACAGTGTTGCACGCATTTCTTGGCTGCAATTTGAATTTCAAATCGTGTCGCGCTTTTCAAATGTGCGTTGTTATAGCCAAATCAGGATTTCTGCGTGTGCCCCGGCCAACAAATCGACAAATCGCCTAACCACAATTAACATTATAACTAAAGCAATAGCAACAAAACTGAAACAAACAACAAATGCAACAACAACAACAACAACAACAAACGATGTCAGGGGCGTTCATTTGTCCATTGCCAGCCAGCGAACCGGGCCGAGCACGTCACTGTCACCACCGTCACCGCCGTCTAAGCGTCAGCTAACCCCTACTACATACCGCTACCCCCCACCCATACCCCCATCCCCCTAGCACCTACCGCCAACCTCTACAGAGGCATTTGCCTCAAGTGCAAAATGTTGCCACTGCTAAATGCACTTTGCAATTTTGTTGATTGGTGGATTGGCAATTGTTGTTTATACATATATTTTATTTGTTGTTGTTGTTGCTTTTTTCTATGTTTTTCCCATTTATTTATTTCGTTTTAATTTTCATGAATTTTGCTGGCGACTTGTCTGAAGCTGTTCGGGTTTTTTTCTCTCTCTCTCTCTCTCTTTCTCTTGTGGCTTATTATTTGTAGTTTTTTTTTTGTGTGTCACGCAAGTTGACCGCTGGGTTCAAGCATTAACGGATATCATTTTAATACCCTGCTTGACATAAGTCAATAAGGGGAAGTTTAGTGTGGAGCAAGCATGTCATCATTTTGATTTTATTTTACAGATTGTGGATAGAATCGTTAAAATGCCCTGTGGAGAATATAGTCATCAATAAGTAACAACCAGAGAAAGTATTTTTCTCTCTTTCTTACTATTTCTCTAAATAATAAAAAAGCGAGTTTTTTACACTATGATTTCATATATTTATTTTTTATATAAAGTAAACTTATTATAGAAAATTATATTTGTATAAAAATGAAGTTACAAATGAAAATATTTAAAATGAAAAAAAAAGATATATATAAATATAAAAATTCTGTGGGCAATAAATATGGCAAATATTTAAAAGTAATTAGTAAATAGTAAATAGTAAAAATTAATAATTAAATAGTAAATAGTAAAAATTAAAAGTGAAATAGTAAATAGATAATAGCTAACAGTTAATAGTTAATAGTTTATTTACTATAATAATAATAATAGTAAATGAAATTGTAAAATACTATCAAATCTCTTGCAAGCTTTGAGAAAAACCCAGAAAAAACCGAAACAGATTACAAAATTTGCTTACTAATAATTAAAGTAAAAGATTAAAATATAAATGAAAGACAGAGAGAGAAGAGGAATGAGTGAAGTAATTCAGTAAATTTATTATTTGTTTTAAGAAAAGAGTTAATCATTCTAGAAAGAAAATTCCTCTATAATAAATATACGAGTATCTGCAGATGGTTGGTAAGTTAAGTTGACCACAGTTAAGCACATGCATACAAAAATGATCTATAGAATTACAGAGTATTTGAATAGTCGTTCTTCTATTATAATTGAAATTACATTTGTTCTTAATACGCATTCAGTTTGCAGGAGCCTCACCTTGTTAAGCTTTTGTGCCAGATGAGGCCTTGTTTTTGGTCTTTCGGCAAACGTCTTTTGTATTTTGTAAGTTGTATTTTGTGTTGCATGTGATGTCATTATTTTTTCGACTCCATTTTGTTTTGAGATTGATTAATGACAACTCCATCAATATGAATATCTTTAATTAGTTTTGCCAGATAATTGTGCAATTGGAATAGAAAAGCTGCATTGGCTGCGCCAAAAGTTGGCAACAAAATTAGCTGCCACAATTGACTAGAATAGATCAAAAGAGCTATGAAGTAGCTGATTGACACAGACAAAATTAATATCTGACTTCAGAATAATTTGTATTTTTTCAAGCTAGGACTTGTAGGTGGTAAATATATACAATTTATATATTTTTTACGCCAAATAGTTCTTTTAAAATATGTCGAATCCTTAAGATACCATTTTTTTAAGCATGTGTATGTATTTTTAGAAAATAAGTGTTAAGAAATATAATTTTGAAAATTAGTAAAGAAGCAGATCTAAGTTTTAAACACTTTCTTTGGGTATATCTAGATATCAAAAAAGAATTATTTATATTTTTTAAAATTGTCTATTTTATAGAAATAGTTTTCATAATCAATTCCTTAGCAAGTTTTTCTATTTAGTAAAAGCAGAAATCATAATCAGATAAGTTTCCCATACTTTGGCTAGTATATTCAAGATGTATCGCATATATACATACATATATATTATATATATATATATATATGTGTGTATATGCTGATAGTGTTTATCAACACTATCACTTTTTTTCTAAGCACTCTCAAAGCATTCGCTTCAAAAACAAATTGAAATTCAATAAACACACTCTGGCGGGCGATAGGCACACTGTCCTAATTGCACTGTAACCCATTAACACAGCAAGCAAACAAAAGCAACTAAAACAACAACTAAACAACAACAACAACAACAACTACAAACGATCGACATCCATTGTTGGTGGACGATCGTTTTGGTGCCTCGGCTCGGTGGAAATTTTTACCTTCACCCCACTCACACAGACACACACAGACAAAACAAACCACAATAACAATAACAGTGCAACAAGCTGCAAACACAAAACAGACAAATGAAAATAATAATAGAGCATATGTATGTTAGTGTGTGTGTATGTGTGTGGTGGGGTGGCAATGCTGGCGTTTGAGGTGGAAATGCATTTTCTCTCTATGCGATTACAGCCAATGAAAACGAAACGACGCTTTTCCATAAGCAATGACAACAACACAGGCAACAACAACAGGCAACACATTTCACTGCTCCCATTAGAACAGCAGCAATCCCCCTCCCCACGCACCAACCCGTACCAACTGTGCAGCAGCAGAAAAGCAAACGGCAAAGAATTGAGCAAATGAACTGAATACTGAATGGGTGCAGGAAGGATGATAATTGGGGGAAGGCGAGCTGCGGTTTGCAATTGTGTGCGTGTGTTTAAGTTCCAGTTCCAGTTCCAGTTTCGCAGTTTCACAGTTTGTGCGACGTTCGCTTTTGTTGCTTTGATTGCATTAGAGCGTGTGCCGCCAACTTCGCATCTCGTTATAAAAGTCACAAATGAAAACAAAAGCCAGCTCCAAATGATTATCATTATCCACATAATCATCATCATAATGATCATACTGATAATGATGATACAACCTTACAAAATTCTCAGTCGCAGTCGCTGAGTCTCATGTCTTAGTCTACGTCTCCGTCTGCGTCGAAGTCTTCGTCGAAGTCTTCGTCTGCGTCTTCAGCTACATCTTCGTCTTGTCTTGAGCCACGTCTTCGTCTGTACTTCGTCTCGCCTTTGTCTCGTCTTCGTGTTCGTCTTCGTCGTCGTCGCAATCTTTTGCGTTTAGGCTTTGGTCGGCTTTGAATGTTTAGCGCTGAACTTGTCTTGACTGCACACACAAAAGCAAAGCCAAATGTGCATTTGTGTGCGAGCGAGAAAAGCAGAGCGAGAGACAGAAACCAAACACACATTTTCGCTCAGCCGCAGCAGCAGCAGCAGCAGCGCGCCCAACCAAGCGGAGAGCAAGCAAGCAAGCAATACACAAATACAACGATAGCTTTATTTTTGCTTTGGCTATAGCGTGTGGTATGCAGCCTTGAATTAGTTCGCTGCACTCGCGTGACGACGTATTTTATGTATGCGCTCACACATGCACACACATATTTGTCTCTGTGTGCGTGTGTAAAACAAACGCAAGGCAAACACAGTCAGCTCCGCTCGCGAGAGTCTGCGAAAGCTCTTCTTTCTCCCCACCTCCCCCACAACACATATATGAAAAAACTTAGATGCGCATCGTCAACGATGCTGTCGACGTCTCTGTCGCAGTCGCTGCCAGCGTCGCAGTCGCTTTGCTTTCATTGGCGCGAGGCGCTTCATTATACAAAATATAAACTGCTATTGCTTCTTCTTCTTTCTTTATTTCTTTCTTTCTATTTTTTTTTGCTGTTATTGTTGCTATTGCTTTTGCTTATGCTTCTTGTTTGCATATCCATTTTCCGCCATTGAGCAAACATTTCCATTGTGCAGTTCATGGGGTTCTAGTTCTAGTGGCAGCTCCAACTGCACCCTCTTTTTTCTATGTGACCCATTGGCAAACATTCAATAAATATGCATGCAGTGACTACACATGCAAAAAATAATTATAATCTTTGGTATGTCGGACTGCGACTGCCCCTAATTATCACCTCCTGTCACTCAGTCAGTCAGTCACCCACCCAACACCCACTGAAATTTACGCTGCAGCATCTTTGCCATAATCAGTCATCCACGGTGACTACGACTTCGACTCTGTATACAAAATAGACATCTGTCTAGGTTTATGGTCTCTTCTGATCGTGCCGACATTTAAAAACGCATACATATATATATATATATATAGCAAAGTATCTGTTAAAACGGATATGCATGATAGACAAGTCTATCTCTCGAGCAAAATTTGTGTGCGAAATGTAAGAAATTTACGTTTAGCAAATGAGGAAAATGAGCGGAAAAAGTATCGCAAAACGTATCTGTGTCATCTGCCGACGACTAATTGGATGTACAGTATATATATTTATATATATATAGCGGATCTGGCATGTGTGTAACAGTTACTCACTGAACCAAATGCAATTGTTATACGGACAAAACAGGAACAGAAAAAAAACCGAAAATTTTTCATTGTTATTTACACATTTTGTCCCCAATTTGCATGTGCAAAAAAAAAACAAGTTTTAAATGCTGTTGGGAAATATTAAAAAATTTATTAAGACTTACTCAGTGATATAGTCATATATTGTGTACAAATTTTAAGTAATAAATATTCTTAACAATTATACAACTTGTTTTCATACACATTTAAAATGTCATCTTGGTATTGATTTCAGTTAAGCATAAAACGGGAATTTTAATGATCTTCTAATTTATATAAAAAGATTAATAAATGTTTAGGCAATTATGATTTAGATGTTGTTTATACAAATTTCTTTTTAATTAGTTAATGATAAATATTTGCATGTAAATACAAATGCATTTTTAATATAGTTAGCAATATTTTCTTTGATTTACACAACATTGCAGGAATCTCATTCAGCAGCTAGAATAAGCAATGATTGATCAGTGTTGTAAAGGTGTTGCGTAAATACATATATATATATATACATACATATTTATGTTACGTATATCTTATGGCTATATATAAGCATTTATGCTGCGGACTGGGGCGACAGACAGCGAACCAGGCGTTGGTCGGTATTCAGATCGACACCCAGGCACATCGACACATAGATACAGAAAGAAAGAGTGAGAGAGAGAGGGAAGCAGAGACAGCGATAGCGATAGCGACACAGAGACTGTCTGTCCTTCAAAAAGAATAAACACACACACACACAAATGCACACACAGACACAGTGCACGCAAAATCGAAAGCGAAAATTGCATGCGTAAGAAGCAAAAGAACAACAAGAAGAAAAAACAACAACAACAAGAACAGCAGCAAAATATTAGGCGGATGTCTGTGGTGACAACGTGTGCATCTATAATCCGGCTGCGAATGTGTACAATATATATATTATGAATATATAAATAAAAGCTATATATAAATTTTAGTATGTATATGCATGGGTTATTTCCATATGCGTATGCGCCTAACGAGACCAAAAGGATGTGAAACTAAAACTGTATTATAGATGCAGCAATTAATGACAACAGCGAGAACAGATCTCCCAATGCCCTACAACTACACACACACACGCACACACACTTAAACATATGCATAATGTATATGTATGCATAATATAATCAAGTGCAGGCGACCAAGTTTATGGAATCGGGAGACTCAAGAATCAAGACTCGCAACTAATAGGCAAACACATACATATATATGTGTGTGTATTTATTTGTACTATATACATATATATATTGTGTGTGCATATTTTAGAATGTAATTGTGCATCTGGCCTAGACCTAGAAAAGGAAATTTTGTTGCTATTATTATTTATACTATTCGTTCAGTTGGCGCGTTCGTTCGTTCATTCGTTGGGTTCGTTTAACGCTCGGCCTTATTCGTTTTGTTCGGTTTCGTTCTTACAACAACAACAACAACAACTGTACTCAGTTATCTCTCTCTCTTCTATTTTGTTGTTGTTGTTGCTGCTGTTACACTAGTGTTCACTATTTGTTCTCCTTCCTCGCAAATTAAAAATATGCCTAAGCTAATAAAATGCATTTGCTTTTAGGTATTTGTGCTTTAGTTGCCGTTACAGGGTGCTTTTTGCTTGAATTGATCAATTTAGATAATATTCTCAAACGTGCTTAGCTTATTAAGCTTGTTAACGATAGATTTTTGTCTGTGGAATAAATTAATTATTGATTGGATATTAAAATAGATGTGTATTTATATTAATTACGTATACGTAGTATTTATAATTTGCTAATAGCTACTAATTCACTTGCAATAGTTTTCTTAGTTTGGTTAATTGATGTGTTGACTTTTTACTTAGACTATCGAAAAATAATTATTATTAAAGTCTGTTAAGAAAAGTTTTCCCATTTTTTTTTTTATTATTTTATTTTTAGTCTAATTTTTTAACTAATCTGTCGAGTTCTTATAACTAGGTTTATTCAATAAGTTTTAACAGGTTATCTTTGATCGAAATCAGTAGAAACACCCGTTTGCCACTAACCGATACCAACAAATTGGCGCTGCATGCTGCATAGACAACTGCAACAGTACAATAACAACAACAACAACAGCAACAACAACAGTCAATGCTGATATGACAAATTTAATTGAAAAATGTTTTAGCAATTTCTATTGTTTTTTCGTGTTTTGTGTTTTAGCTACCGATAGACAGCCAAGACCATAAACGCCAGCAAGTGCGCCCCCAGTTTTGGCCCTGTTTGGGCCAACCCGTTGCAACATGCCGCAAGCGAACACAATAACAACAACAACAGCAACAATTATAACAACTGCAACTGCAACAAGAACACAACTGACACGTTCAATACGCGCAAAATTCTATTTAAAATACATAAATAAGTACTGAGAACAAACCAAGAGCGAAAAGTCAACTGTGCCAATTAGGGAGTGTGTCAGACTAGAAGATACCCTATGCTTAGGTCTAAAATAAACACAGAAGTAGTTATATAAATCTGGGAGAGATATAACTAATTTCCTGCGATTTACATATTATATTGTTACTAAAAGGTTAATAGATTATCGATATTTATCGCTATTTTTCGTATTTAGTTAAGCTGTCAATTAAGTATTATAGTTCATGATATATGTATAAATGGAATGTGTATAGCTGATGGGTTCGTTAAGTCTACTTTATAATTTATACTTCTATTTTACGTATAGCTCACATTTGCGCAACTTAATGATACTCTAACCTAACCCAAGACATTTCTAATTTGGGTACAGGCTATACAAAAATGTATTGGAATTAAATTATCAACCCTTACCTAACCTAACACATTTCTAATTTGTGTGTAGGGTATACAAAAATGCACCGAATACGAATGCAATATTGTAAAACGTTTTGCCAGAGAGAATGTTTTTTTTTTTTTTGTATGCACAGTTTGTAGTTTAAATAGGGTTGGGGGTGTGCGGGGGATTTGCTATGCCCGTTGCTGTTGTGGGGAACCGACGACGCAACGATTCCGATTCCGATTCACGTCGCTAACTGTCGAGCGTTGAGCTTCGCAGAGAGAGAGAGAGAGAGAGAGCGAGGGAGAGGGAGGTTGGTGTCTACGGGGGGTTGGGGGGTCGACACGCATGTTGTCCATGTCCCCATTCGAGTCAAGTGACGTGTTATCTGTCGCCTTCTCTCAGAACTTTGACTTCTATTGGTTGAATGTCGTTTGTAGTTTTTTGCAGTTTGCAGTTTGTGCAAATTTGATGCTTGTCGTTTTTATTGTTGCTGTTGTTGAGCTGTTGCTTTTGTAGCTGTAGATCGATCTCACTTAGGGTACCGTGTTGTCGTTGCGACCCCCTGCCCTGCCCCCCCACCCATCTCACGCGTTGCAACTGTCCCGTGCCTCGCCTTCAACTCGACTGCGTCGTTTGACTCGTTTCAATGCCAATGAATGGATGTGTGTCTCTGTCACTGCATATGCATGTATGTGTGTGTGTGTGTGTGTGTGTGTCTATGTTGTGTATTATGCGGCATTACGAATTGAAATTATTAGCGGCATGCCATGGAAAATTTCAACTGCCAATAGTGGCAAAACACTTTCCCTCTCATTGCTTTCCATTTCCAGCAGCAAACAACTTCATCATCAACACCATCATTTTCTGTAGCAACAACAACAATTTGCAGCTTGCAACTTGCAACTTGCAACTTGCAGCTATGCAGTAATTATTGCACGATCAATTTGCCGGCTGCCGGCCATCCATGTCGGTGAAAAACTTTCTTTGAGCACATGTTTCTACACAAATAGTTATTAATAATTACACAGAGCCTAGGCCAAGAGACAATAGCGAGGGCAACTCCAACAATTCCGCTGAAAGATTAGAAGTTGAAGAGGCAACTTTGAGTACCGATTCTTAATAGTAAATCTAGAAAAGTTATGACTGTAATTGAAATAGTGGTCAGAAACTTAAGTTAACTAAAAATAGTGTATAAATTCTAAAAGGATTAAGACAGCTTAAAGGTTTAAGCAGCTAAAATGCTTCTTCCAACTGTTCAAAGCCTCTTTAATTATGGCTATTAAAACAGCTGGAGGCTTTTTTTTCAATGTGCTAGGAAGAATGGAAGGAAGGATAGTCTAGCAAAAGGAAATCACGATAGGCCATATGCCAGTTTCACACAAAACTTTAAGTTCAGCTCTCTCACAAACTCTTTTACATATGCACATATATACATATATGTATGTATATAGATATGTATTACAGTTGAGTGTAAGTAGTTGATATTAGTAGCAGTGACTAGCTAACGAAAACGAACGTTGGATGAGCTGTCGCCGTCAGCATTGCTATTTTTACAGTCGCTTCTGCTGCTGCTGCTGTTGCTGTTGCTGTCAGTGTCTGCGTCTGCGCTAACGTCAACGTCAGCGCCAGCGTCACTGTCCGCCGTCTGCCGACGCCTCTAATGCCTGTCGCCTCTGTCTTCTCAGTCCCAATGTCTGCGGTTGACGGTCGTACAGTTAGACGGACGTTTGCTTTGCTTGCATTTACAACTTACACACACACACACACACACCGTAGCAAACTTGCACACACACAGATAGGCAGACATGCACAATAATGGCATTGAAAATCTTTTTCAATAAAACACGTAAACAAACAACAAAAACCAAAACCAAAACAAGTAAAACTAGCTAAGCAGAGAATGCTTGACTAACAGATACGCTGTAAGTGGGGGAACAATACGAATAAATGCATTAGTAAATAATCTAAAGTTAGTTAACATAATATATTAAGTTGAAAAAACTAGCTAAACACCTAAAAAAGTTTGTATGTTTCACTTCAAAAGTTAATTAAGTGCACAGGAAAAAAAATAAAGTTGCATATTAATGCTTTTGTTAATTAATTACTGGTTTTAATTAACTTGGCATATTTAAGGGCAAACATTTTAATAGATGCGATGACAGTCAAAAAAAATACACATGACAAAATACACAGTAAGCATCAAAGCTAAAAGCTCCCTCAGCTCAATGGCGTACTGGGTATAAATGAAATGAAAATGAAACGTACACGGCAATTTATACACACACACAAATATGCCTACGAACTAGCATACAAGTTGCAAAAACAACAACAACAGTAATTTGCAGTTGGAGTGCATTGGATATGAACTTTTAGCTTGATAGCTGCTCAGTGCCTTTATTTATTATATTATTAGTTTTTCTTTCATATTTAGGTACTAATCAGCGACTTGATAATGTGTGAGAATTTTGGTTTTGATTTGATTAAGCAGCTCTGCAGCTGCAACAGTATATAAATACAGATAGACATGCTATATATATATATATATATATAGTCAAATGCACAACATACTTTGGAAAATTTCCAACTAAAACTGCCTCTTTCAAATTTATATTCATTGTGTTGAACTTGAAAAATCGTTGTTGTTGCCGTTTGTTATTGTGCAGTTTAATCAACTTTTGGTTGGCAAGTTCGAGAAACGTTTCAATGCATTTCGATATGGGATTAGATGCAATGCATTGTTTACCGTAGAGGTTGTTCGAGGGGATGCAAAACTGCACGTATTGTTGCAAATTGCAAATTCGCTAAAAAAAAAAAAAACTAAATAAATAAAAAATACAAATAATAAATACATATATATTTGTATGTGTGTGTTAGAAAAATACTGCATTTTTAATTCAATTCAATTGAAACGAACAAGGCTTATTTTTCGCATGCAAATGGTAAATCAATAAATATATTTATATATATATGTCATTTATTTTGCTTGATTTATTGATATTATTGCCTATTAAGAGAGCTTCCTCTGCTGACCAAAAACCCTTCTTTGAATGAGTAATAATGGCCACAGCGAAAGTCAACAAACATAAATCAAATTTAAAGCTTTCGCAAATCATAGAAAATCTCAAAACAACAATCGTAAAATCTTCGACTGGAGTGTGTCTGTGTGTGTGTGTGTGTGTGTGTGTGTGTGTGTATGTGTGTGTGTGTGACAGCCAACCACACACAACACAATCAATAATACATCCCAAGTTTTGTTCGTTAATTAAAATAAATACTTTCCGGCTTGGGAGCCGGCGCAGCTTGCTAGCTTTGCTGGCCAAGAAACTGGCCAAAATGCAGGCAAAAATAAAAGCATTGGGAAAATCAACGGCAAGTATCGATACCATCGAATGTGAAACTGGCCACATGTGGCCAGTTGTCTGTATGTGTGTGTGTGTGTGTGTGTGACGTGTTGCAGCGTTTTCTTTTTGCCAGCGATTTCCTTTGGTTTGGCCGTTTGCTGTTTACGTTTTCGCCGCATGGCCAAGAAGTCAGTCAGTTAGTCAGTTAGTCAGTCAGTGCTACCAGGGCCGCATGCTTGCCATGATAGTGATGATGGTGATGATGATGATAATGATGATGATGATTATGCCAAAAGCGTACAGACGCTAAACGGCGAGTTGGCCAACAAGTTAGCTCCAACTGGTTTTTTGTTTGCTTTTTTTTTCTTTGAACGTTTTGTCAGACACGAGAGCGAGAAAAGTGGAGAGACAGCATTAGAAATTAGCCATATACAGCGACAATCAGCCAGCGCGAAAATATATATATATATTTATATATATATATGTAAACGGATAAACTTGTTGCCAACCTGGCCAAAAAGGAAAGAAAGAAAGAAAAACTATGCGAAATTCACTTTCATTATGAATGACCGGCGTCGCATACAAATGCAAAAAGCGGCTCTGAAGTCATCCAACCTGGCCAACCAAGTCGGTTAGCAAAATCATGATTATTCACATTCTGCACAAGCTGCAATTTAACCAGATTGCACGTGACCAAAATCGACGCAGTTTGTTAAACGATGACAAACTGAATTGCCGCTAAATTGGCTATTGTCAGCTATTGTCAAAACATATAATCTTTTTAACTAACCAAGTCTGATATTTACCCCACTTTGTTGGCCAATTAAAATCTGTCTAAAACCAAGCCAACTTTTTGTTTTATTGCAAGGCAATTTTTGGTTTTAGTTTGACTTCTATTAGATTAGTTCTAACTGTAAAATTTATGCATTTAACTTTTTCTGATTTTTTTTTATCAGTTTTATTTCCAAATCCTTAGAAAAGTTATTTTTCAGACTCAAAAATGCTTCATTTTATTTTTCACTGGGGCTTTTTAGATTTGTCTTGTTTTCTAGAGTATCTAAAACTGATTTTTCGTTTTTTTTTATTGTCAAAAAGAATATTAGTAATATTTTCCAATATATATATTTATTTTACAAAATAATTATTTTACATCTAATTTCAATAACTTTGTACAAACTAAACTCTTTTTTTTATTCCAGGCAGTTTTTTGTTGAGCTTTTTTACTTGTTTAATTTTTAATTAGAAATTTATGTAAAACAAATTTTAAAGAAACAAATTTAAAACTTCATTTTGCCAAAAACGCCAAAACCGATCAAATCAGTTCTATTTACTGCAGTCTGCAAACCACGCATTTTGAGCTATTTTATTGGCCCATTCTGTTAACAATCTGCACTTCAGCTGCTGCTTCTACTGCTAGCCACGTTCAAACGTTGGTAATAAAATTAAGCTAGCAATCATGATAAGTTCAGTTTGAGGGGCTCGTTTCCCCTGGAGACAACCTCTAAAATTTAGGACGCTGCTCTCGAGATTGTGCGAGATAGAAGAGAAAAGAAAAGAAAAGGAAAATCAACAACAACAAAAACAGCAAGAAAAGAAAAACCCGATTACAGTTTTCGCTATCCACGAGACACTCTTCACATACTTATTAACTGAGTTAGGAGTGAGTCGCGTTTAGCGCTTGTGTTGTTGCACTTCTCGCTTTCATTTTCTTTGCTGCTGTTGCTGCTGCAAAAAAGTAAAAAATAATTTGCTTTTCGGTTTTGCGAGAAAATCGAAAGTTTTTCCACACGCCATAATGCAAAAAGAAAGTGCAAGTGCAACATGCGGCCAAAGAAAGGAAAATCAACGAAGAAAAAACGAAGAAAATACGTTGCAGACAAACAGCTAACAATGCCAACGGGCTAACGGGCCAACGGGGCGTATGAGCGACTTGTTGTGGCCAAAAGTAGGATGCCATTGTTTGCGGTTTTGCTGACGGGTTATTTTATTTTATTTTATTTTATTTTACTTTTTTTTTTTTGCTGTTTTTGCTAGCTTTTTGCTAGCTTTTGCTATGTTTGTGTTGTGGCATTTTCGTTGTCAAGTGCAAGTGGAAAAGCGACGCTGAAATGAGCAGTCCAAAACAACAACAACAACAACAAAGCCAAATCTGCAGACAGACACAAACAAGCCAACGGCCATTTCCTTTGGCCAACAACAGCATTTAATGCCTGTCTTATGGCTTTCGATTTTGTTCAAGTTTAATTAAAACGCATAAGCATCGCCAGTGGCCAAAACACTGGCTCTCTCGCCCATTAGCCAGAATTCAGTTAGTATTTAGTAGTGGCTGCTGCTTCTTGACTTCTTGTTAACTTGTCTGGTGCGGGTCTCTTACCAAATTGCGATAACTGAGAATGTTGTATCAACAAATTGAATACATAATTTGTCTGCAATATGCAAATTATTGCATTCTGCTTGTTGTTGTTGTTCTTCTTCTTCTTCTCTGTTTTTTTTGTTGGCTTGCTTCAATAACAAGTGCAAGTTTATGCCACAAGTCGGTTTGGTCAGAACGGAATTGGCCAAGAGTCAGGGCTAAGTGGCAGTAACTGTTATTGTTGCTCTTGCTGTTTCTGTATCTGTTTCTGGTCGAAATCGTAAGCACTGTTGTAATTGCCATGTTAAAGGCCTGGCTTACACGTTGGTTACTCATACGCACCGTGGGCCAAAATGTGTTGACAACGTTTTTTATTTTTCTTTTCTTTTTTTATAATTTTTCATTCATTTTTCATTATTATTTTTTTTGGTTCCAATGTTAACAAAAACAATGATGATTATGTCTTTTGCTGATGGTCAAGTGCGTTGCCCATTTTTTTTTTAACTTCTCGACTCGTAATCATTTCTTTGCCCCACGATTGTTGTTGTTGTTGTTGTTGTTAAGAAATGGGGAAACAGCTGCGCGGAAGGTTGCTGGCGGTTAGGCAATAAAACCGCTGAACTAGTCACTTTTTGCATGAAAAGGTGAATGCCAAAATACAACAACCACAAATGAAAAACTTTAACAACAATATAAAAATAAAATATTAATAAAAAACAATGTAGCATATGTTGACCAAAAATTCACTGAAGAAAACAGTTTAAACATGACAATGACAACTTTTGAGTTGAGCTCTTTAAATTTAAATACTTTTCTTAATTAATTGTTTTACTTACAAAATTAATACTGTAATTATCATTATTAAATACTCTAAGAAATTGTTCGCTTTCTGTTGCTTAAATTTAAATAAATATAGAAAATATTAATAAAAAAACAATTTAACAAAGTTGATTAACTGGGGAAGAAATCTTAATGATTGATGCCAACTTTTACAATCAATGCTTAAACTTAAACAGAAAATTTATATTAAAAATGTTCTTACAAAATAAATGCATAAATTATTATTCTCAAATCCTTTAAACATTTGCTTAAATTTGCATGAAAAAGGAAAGTTTTAACAACATAATAAATATAATAAATATGTATAAAAAACAATGCAACAAATTTGATTAAAAGTTTATTAAAAAAACATCTAAAAGATTATGGCTAAATGACAACTTTTAAGATCAATGCCTAAATTTAAAGAGAAATATTTATATTCTTTTCTAATAGTTCTGCATTTTCCTAATTAATTGTTTTTCTTACAAAATAAATTCTTTAATAATTATTTTCGCTTTCTGTTGCTTAAATTAATCATTGTTGGGAGTAAAGGATTTTAAAGACATCCCACAAATTTGTCACTTTCGTTTATTGAATGCAGACTTTGTTTTTCTTTTTACTGTTATCACTTGTAATTTCGCCAATGCTCTGGAAT
The DNA here is from genome assembly GCA_035042365.1 of Drosophila dives. Classification (NCBI taxonomy): domain Eukaryota; kingdom Metazoa; phylum Arthropoda; class Insecta; order Diptera; family Drosophilidae; genus Drosophila; species Drosophila dives. The sequence goes on along the minus strand of JAWNLJ010000326.1, from coordinate 6,485,060 downwards.
TTTCCACTTTCGCTTTCACGTCTGCTGCAAATGCTCCAACTCAATCTGCATCCCTCTAATGTTTTTATTATACACTGTGTAAATACATACATATATATATATATATGTATGTATATATGTATGTATGTATTCAGCTGCATTATCTCGCAAAATCAAAATCAACAGCAGCCACCATAACTGTTTGTACGTTTAACCTACAAGTGACCCCGCGCTGCTCCTGCCTACTTGCAGGACAAAGAGCTCTAACATCATTGACCAGATTACCAAGCACCAAACAAAGAGTAAACCCTACAAGCGATGCCCACCCCCGAAAACCAAAACAACAAAAAAACAACAACAGTTATTCCTCCATTCTCGCTTCGCTTTTACGAAACCGTAACAATTACAAGTCTGATGGTTTTTTTTGCCTGAATGGGGAGCACACAAAAAAAAAAAAGTTTGACAAACGTCGCCGTCGTCGTCGTCGTCGTCGTTGTCATCGTAATCAAGTCAAGACTGAGCAAGATTCGGTTCTCCACAAAACCGTCTGCAGGTTAGTCAGTCGACTTGTCGGGTTTGTCATGTTGGTAGTGCGGGGCGGGGGCGGGGGGATTGGCGGAGTTTGGGCACTTGGCGCGTGTGTATTAGATGATATGAGGTCATTCACTGTTGTTTGCTCCGAAAATGTTGTCTCGCCATCGTTGCCATCGCCAGCGTCGCCTTCGTCGCCATCGTCGCCTTCGTCGTCGTTGTTGGCGATGACGCGCCGATTCATATCATTTTCGGTGAGTGAATTGCTCGCGGTTTGGGGCAGATCCAGCTTTGAGCCGTGTGGCTACACTCAACCCATCCATCCAAGGCTGGGCAGTAAGTAAAGCGATACATTTCCGACACTTCCTAACCATACCGACTTGGCGTCTGGCGTTGCAGGAGCAGCCGCAGTGGAGGAGCTGCCGCCGAGGATTTGCAGTCGTCGTCGTCGTCGTCTGTTCAATGACTTTTGTAACATGAATCGACTACACAAGCCTAACCTCCACCAAATACCCCAGGCGCAGACTTGGTACCAGTCTCAGTCCCACTCCCAGTCCCCGTCCCAGTCCCATTTTCAGTTCCAGTTCCAAGTTGAGGTGCCTCAGACCCAACTAAAGCGCTTCCTCTTCAAAAAATTCTTTTACGGCTCTGTGTCTGTGCCCCGTTTGCCCCTTTCGCTCTCTTTCGCTCTCTTTCACTCCCTCTGTGGCTGTCACAGTTGTTGCCCAAAGGAGCCGTCTGTGTGCCCCTCCCTTGCCATCGCCTCCTGCCTCCTTCTGCCTATTCTGCACTCCATCTTCTACCTCATTTGAACGGCTACCAGTTGTGGGTACATTGGACTCATTTCGCACAAACACAAGCGCACGAAAAGTATGTCTGTGTCGCCATCGTCTTTGCTGTCGCCTCATTAAAGTTCTCCCCCCCACGCCCCATCTACCCCCTTCACTCCCACCGTAACCAAAATGCCAAACTCTTCCTTCAGTCAGTTTTCATTCTGCTGTTACTGCTGCTCTTGTTCTGCTTCCTTTATTTGCAATATTCAAGCACACACATGTTGAGTTTCAAGAGAGTAAATTACAAACTCACACGCATACACACAGTGACAGAGTAACAGAAAGAGAGAGAGACGCAAGTAAATGGAAAGGCCCCCAACAAGTAAAACAAACGGAAAGTGAAAATTTGCTCTACTGCCATCGTCAAACGTCGTTGAGAGAGTAATTTTATGCGCGAGCTCTCTCGTTTGTTCTCTCTTTCTCACTCACTCACACACACTTGCATTGAGTCATAGTCGTGCCCGATTGCAGCAGCAGCAACAGCAGCGACGTCGACATCATCACCGCCATCTCCTTCAGCTCCCTTGTCGTACACTCTCATCTCTTGTCATACGCTCTCTGCTGCCGCTGCTGCTACTACTGCTGCTCCCCCGTTGATCGCGCAGCCCTTTTGACTTGGCCTGACCCATTTGGGTGCCCAGATAGTAGCTGCAATTTGCCACTAGCTCCATTCGCTCCACTTGCTCCAGTGAAGTGAACGCACTGGGTCTGGGTCGCAACAACTATTACAAGAGTGTAGTCATGCCTATGTAGATATAACATGTCTATGTGTGTGTGTGTGTTTGTGTGTGTGTATGCTATTTGAAGATCTGGTCTTTAGATCGGGCTAACAAGGAAATGGTGGGGCTGCTCAAAAGCATAAACTGCGTTTGGTATATGATTATAGCACTAAGAATAAGAATTGAAAGAACTCTACAAAATATTGGCTAAGGTTATGTTGGAGATCGTATAGATATTTATTTGTTAAATCTAATTATCTCACAAATCTATTAACTATTAAAAATTCTAAGAACAAATAACTTTTGCTCCGAGTAATTGAACTCTATTCTAGGATACACATATATATTATATATTTCAATATTATATGTTATGCATTTTAAATATGTAACCCAAAAAGAAGCTAATTTTGTGGCTTTGCCACAAATGTGCCGCTTCGATATGTTTGCCACTTATTGTCCCTAGAGGAGAAATGCAATGCAAATGCGCATGTGGGACACAAAACCACCCAACAAACACACACACACACACACACACAAACAAACAGACATACAGATGTGCATATGTACAAATAAATACAAACGTTCATATGTATTTACAACAGCAGCGGAGAGCGCCAAACATTTGCTCTCGGAACGCAAAACTGTTACGTTTGCTTACCATTTTGGCGCGTTCCCGACAGCGTGACTGCGGCAGCGATGCCGACAGCGCCGTCGACATCGATATGGTTTTCGCAATAGCAACAGCAACAACATTTTGTGGCCCGCGCTCTCTTTGTGTTGGCGCGAGCCGAGCAAGCGAGCCCCATTCAGTCGACGTCACCGTCGACGTCGTTTGCTCATTTATATTTTGTTGTTTTGTCTTCCCACCTGCGCTCTCTCTCACTTGCTCGCTAGCTGGCTGCTATTTCGTCGTCGTCTCTCTGAGCTATGTGTGTGTGTGTGTGTGTGTTGTGTTTGTGAGTGGGGCGCGCGCGCGCCTTTGCTAGAAGCATCGACATCGACGTCGACGACGACGTTTACGTCGACATCGGCATCGGCAACGACATACGCCATACGACAACGCACACTCGCTGCAGTCGCGTCGCAGTCGCCGCCTGCAACGTTTGTTTGCGCCTAATAAACACTCGGGCAGTGCTTTTTGTGCTGACTTTAGATTTTAGTTTCGCTGATACCGTAAGAGATAAATGACGTGCCGCGGCTAAACAGCAAACCTAAACACACGCAAAAACACACACATTCACACACACAGATTCGCAGATACGCACGCAAACACACACTCTAAAAACAGCAAGCGAACAGAATTCGCTTTGCTGTTGCCTTTTCCATGTTTCCGCATTCGCGTTGCGCGTTGCGCGATTTTGCCACTCAAAAATGTGTTTAACTGCAGGCGGCGCCGGCCAACAACAACTAAAACAAGTCTGCAGAATTTGTGCAAAAATATACCTCAGAATTGTAACATAATCCATTAAAAAATAAAGAAAAATATAATACATATATGCATATATGCATATGTGCAACGTGTAGCAAGTATCGTGTCTAAGCCGCATATATATATATATATATATATAAATATATATAGAAACTGTTAAAATGATAATGGTGCAACATTTGGTGGCCGCCACGGCGCACAATTTTGCGACGGCGGCGATCTCCTCCTCCTCATCATCGAGCTCCAGCTCGAGCTCATCATCATCATTATCGTCATCGTCGTTGTCATCTTCGTCATCGTCATCACTATCAACATCCTCGCTGTTGTCGCTCTCATCCGCCTGCTCCACATCGTCCTCGGCCTCGGCGTCTGCCTCTCCGGCGGCATCGCCAACAGCGGCGGCATGTGCCACGCCCACGCCAACACCAACGCCCACGCCAGTTGATTCGCCCACATCGCCAGCAACCGGCAAGGATGCCGAGGACGAAGATGCCACAACAGCAACAACAAAACCAACAACAGCAACAGCAATCGAAGGTGCCATAGTTGAAGCTGAAGCTGCAACCAAGTCAGAGGAGCAGCAGCAACAAGCAAGTCCCAGACCGGCACCCTGCATAAGTCCAGCTGCAAAAGCAGGCGAAGATGAGCCACAAAGCGACAGAGAAAAGAAGAAGGAGATTGAAAAGGAAGAGTTGAAGGAGGAGGAGCAAACGATTGAGGAGGTGGACGAGGATTCGGAGAGCATTGCAACAGATTGCCGCGAGTTCAAAGTGCTCTACAATCACCTGCGACAACAGCAGCAACATCCACAGCAGCAGCAGCAGCAACACTTGCAACATGCACAGCAGCTGCAACAATCCGAGCCAGACAAAACCCGCAGCACCCTCGACGATGTCTCCAAGATACTTTGGGAGCGCAAGCAACAGTTGCAGCGCAGCAGCGTCATCACCAGCAGCAACGAGTTGCAAGTGCAACATCACCAACAACTGCAACAGCAACTGCAGCAGCAGCAGCAGCAACAGCAACAGATGAGCGACATTGAGGACGAGGAAACGCTCGAGGAGGATGTGGATGCGGACATCGAGGCGGATGCCGACGATGAGGAATTGCTCGAGTTGCAATATCAAAACGGTTACGACTCCCCACTCGATCTCTCGCTGAATAGCTGTGCCACAGCAGCCACAGCCGCCGCCTCGGCAGCAGGCGGAGCAGGTGTTGGTGCAATGGGCAGCAGTCGGCGACGTGGACACAGCTCCTACTCCGGCTCGGAATCCGACGAGGATTCGGCGACGCAATGCGAACGGGCGAGAATGCGACTGAAGCCGGCGGAACGCTCGGCGGCCTACAAGAAGAGCTTAATGAAGCGTTACTGTAAGTGTGGGAAAGGGGGCTGAAGGGGAGGAAAAAATACTTGCCACTAATATAAGAAATTTTAGATGTGGATATGAAAGATATAGGATATATCATATGGGATATATAATGGATTGTCTTGGGATGGACAAATAAATCTTGAGGAGGGATGGATATATTTAATTGGGATATTTGAGAAATACTTGTGACTAATCAATGAATCTTGAGAATGAATATGTAAAATATTGGATTGATGATGATGAAGAAATATTCAGAAAAAATAGAGTGGAAAAATTCTATAGGATTTATAATATACGCCATAAGTGGAACATGAGAAATACTTGCCACAAAAATGTATACAAAAGTCAAGAAAGGACAAATGATATACATATATATGGAATATATATGGAATATATCATATTTGTCGATTATTAATCAAGCTATATTTAATATGAGCATATTGATTTCATCTGTAGATATTTTTATCTACCTCTATTTCATTATTTCTTTTGTTTTTATTTTCAAAATGTTGAAAAGTTGCGTTGTGCTGCGGCAAAAAGTTTATTTCACTTAAATATTTATAACTTTTTTTTATTGATAACGGTAAATATATATTTAGTTAACTGGAAGTGCTTGACTGGAATGAATATTTATACTCAAAACATATTATATACCCAAATTTCGTATGATTGAATTCTTGATAGATCTGAAAATTGAATACTTCGTAGATTATTTATTTTATTATTTAAAGTTCGTATTCAGTTACAGTAACAATCAAATCTATGATATAATTCCTTAAATAAATCCCAGCTAGATACAAATTTTCATTTATAGATTTATTACATTTGATCTGCAATATTATTTCGAATTTTTACATGACCCTGTCTAAAATATTCTTTGAGATTTGTGCTTCTTACAAATATCAAATATTTGATTGATACACAGATACAGACATATGTATATGTGTGTGGGTGTTGGATGACGCCACGCTATTCTTCATCAGACTTTTTTTTATTATGCCTTGTATTTTATGGATTAACTTTAGTCCGAATTTTATAGTAACTTTTTGTAAAAAGCTTAAAAACTATTTTAGAGTTTTCTTTGGAAATCGTTGAGAAAAAATTGTGAAATGTCAATTTGGCAACAACAGTAACAGCAATAGCAGACAAAATGTATAACAAAAATCCGCTCCCCCAAAACGACGACAGAAGCGACAGCCAAAACAAAAAACAAAGACTTCCAAACGCAAAATAAACATTATTTAAAATAGCGCAATTTCCGCTGACGACGACGACGATGACGGCGACGTCGCTGCCAGCGTCGCTGCCGACGCTGTCTGAGCAAAAAAAAAAAAAAAGAGCGACGGCGGCAAGCTTCGTAACAGTTTCCTAACCCACCTCAACAATTTTATTGATTACTTTAGGCGGCAAACGCACAGCAACAACTACTACAACAACAACAGCGACAACATACAGAGCCATGCGAGGCAGAGCGAGAGAGCAAGCGCTTAACTATCAAATCGACTCTCGACTTTGCTTTTGTTTTTGCTTTTGCTGCATTCACAGTGTGTATGTGTGTGTGTGTGTGTAAAGTGTAATTTCGCTTGTGTGTGTGTGTGTGTTTGTTGGTTGCTGTGTGAAATAGTTTCACAGTCTGCGAACTGCCAAGGCGCCAACTGGCAACTGGGGGGCTTTTATATATGTGTATATATATGTGTGTGTGTATATATGTTGGCACTTGTTACATATAAATGTATGTGTGTGTTTGTTTCCGAGTCTCTGGCTCTGTTAACCCTACAGCCAACAACTTGTTTCCTCTATTTGACACGGGCGTCTCTTTTGACTTTTGCAAGCGATTTGAGTTGCCTTTGCTCCGATTTAGTTTCTGCTGCTGCTGCTGCTGCTGCTGTAAGGGAATCTGTAGATAAATACGAAAGTCTTTGCCATATATACATACATGTATATATATATGTATTAGTACAAGCAAAGAACAATCTATATACATAGGTATTATATATGTATCTATGCATGGTTCTTAAAAAGGGCGTCAGGTACTTGGATTTATTTGTTTCGTTTGGTTTTGTTTTGGCGGAAATGCGCGTCGCTCGCAGCTTGGCAAAGTGGGCGTCACTATTTTAGGATGGGGCAAATGGGGATTGCAAATTGAGGTTTTGTGAATTGAGGTTTGTGGATTGGGAAACTGCGGTCTATTGAACACATTGGCAATGACAGATATATATGCAGTTGCAGAGAAAAAACGCTAGATACAAACTTAATGGATACATTTGCCATACTAGTTTACACTTGTATGTGTGTTATAATAATAATAATATTTAACTCCATATAAACTATACTATTGCATTACCGGCTTTTCTCACATTTCTGTTGGACATTCTACATAAAAATGCTGGTTGTCCAACTTAAAATCAGTAAGCATTGTAAATATTTGACTTATGGCTGCCCATAAAAAAAAAGCACAAAATTCTTTAACAATTTCCCCCAAATGATTTACAAAGTATTTGCTGTTTATTCATTTTTTTCGTTGTTGTGTTTACGTAAAACTCTTTTGAAAAACTTTATTTGGGTATTTTGCACACACACACACGAATATTTTTACGTGTGTGTGTGTCCCCTTGCAAACATGCAATCATTTTTATTTTAACCTTTTTTTCCACACGACTTTTATTTGGTTTGTTTTGTTTTTGATTTTGTTTTACCTTCAACCTTTTGGGGTTTCAACCACAGCTCGCTGCTCCCGTTCCCCACCCACTGCACACACCTACACACACACACACACACACATAGATGAAAACGACTTTCAATTGCGACATGCGAGGTGAAGAGCGCAACGGGCTTATTATTATGCTCTCTTTTGCGCTCCATCTCTCTCGCACACTATTTGCCTCTCTGGCTTATGCTCCCTTTACAAGAGTAACCAGCCCAGCTTCAATTTCAGCTTCTGTAAGCGTGCGATTGTAAAACTTGCTGCCTCTCTGTGTGCTTGCGTGTGTGTAAATCGCGGTGGGAAATAGTGGAAAAGAGCGACGTTATCGTCTGTGTGCGTCTCACCTACCCCTGCTCGACCCTCCTTTGCTGTATAACGAGGTCTGTTGCTTTGAGGCCTAACGCAAAACATTTTGAGGTAGGTTGGGAATAGATTGGCAACAACTGTATACACACACACACACCCATACACAGAGTAATAGAGGGCGAGAGGGAGAGAGCGATAGAGACAGAGCTGAACGCGCGGAAAAACTTAAATTTCTCGTTTCGGCGCAAGAAATTAGCAAATCATTTTCTTTAGCTTAACCCAAATACGACTGACTTTTTTAGAATTATGTAAGACGACATGTCTCGATGTCTATCTACATATGTGTGTGTGTATGCATGTGTGTGCGTGCCAGTGTGTAAGTTTTGTAAGCGCTTTTAATTGCCAGACGCAGTTCTCTATTTGTTGAGTTCTCCTTATCTGTAAATTGATTACAGCACGATAATTGATAATAAGCATGAAAGAGAGAGTGTAAACTAGAGTGTGTGTCTATGTATGTGTGTTAGAGATAGAGAGAACTGTGATTATGTCACACACATATTTGAAATGCCAGCCGACATTAGCACACAAACTGTGGCAATATATTGCAAAATCTGATTAGGGACATTAGCTAATCAGATTGCTGCACATTTCTCAAAGTTGCTGGGTAAATTCCATTTCCTTCTTGCAGATTAGATGTTAACAATTTATAAAAGTATAAACCTCAAAATTAATAAGCACTAGCAATTTTTTAAAAATATTGATAAAATGAATATTGTTTACCCCGATCGACTTCTAAAAAATAACTCTGCAGAGAAATGTGCTAATTTTGACAAGTGTGCGAATTGGCAACAAAAAGCAGTTGCGAAGAATTTAACAAAATTGTGCAATAGCCGGAAAGAATATAGAATCAAAATGATACACACTCCTCAGGCTATAAATCTCACAAATATAAATATACATATATTTATAATTCATTTGTTACTCAAAACAGAATTTATGATGCAATCTTTTCTGAGTAGGCATTATTATATTAAAGAATAATTATGAAAAAAATTTTAAATGAGATATTTTCAAGATACTCTATCAAAACATTCTAATGTTAATAAGTCACGATTAACAAATGATAAAATAAGTGTCTGTGGAATATATAATCCTATCTTATATTCCTAACGCGTATACGTAATAAATTAATTAATATTAATAATTTCTGAGATCTATTCTAAAAACATATTACAACCTGTAAAAAATATTTTGACACCCCATTTTGCCCCCTTGGTGTTACGGGATATATGTTTGTATTTGACACAGAAATCAGTATAAATAAAAATATGTTACAACATTTAATTTGGGCAGTTAAAAAATTGCGTATCAGACAAATGCGTCAATTAGAATGCATATTAAATATGTATTAATACATCACAATACAATTTTATATATATATGTATATATGTCTATTTGTATTGTATTGCACATATATATATATATATATATATATATGTGCAAATATATAAGCGAAAAATACGAAAATAAATGATAAATAAACTTCAGCACAAAAAACAAAAACCGTTCACCAAAATTACAATTTGTATAAATATGCACAAAAACAGACATATATATATATATAAATATGTACATAATTATATATATGTGTACATATGCATTTCCTTTTGTATTATAAACGAGATATTTCAGTATCAGGATTGAAACAACAACAACAATATTAACCAGCAACAACAACAACAAAAGCAACAAAATACAACTCGTATCAATTCTTGATGCGGAAACATTGAGGTTTAATTTTTGTAGTCGCTGCGTTTTTATTATTGTTTTATTTTATTATTTATATATTTTCACTGTGGCTATTTCTTTTATTTTGATATGTGTCGAATGCACAAACACACACCTTGTATTATCGTTAAAAAAAAATAGCCACACACAATAAATAAAACCATTAACAAAAAGTAAACACAGTCAACAGACGGAGCCGAAATACAGATGCATTTCATGAGAAACGACAAAAAATACAAATATGTCCATATATATATGTATACACTGTGTGTGTAGCTAAAAACAAGCAATAAGAATTGCACACAAGCAGATATTTGTATCCGTATGTCGCGTGTGTGTGTGTGTATATGTGCGTGCGTCTCGCACTTGTCTGTATGTATGTATGCGTTATCCGCGAGACCTTGAACTTGAGACTGAATTTCCAAAAAGCACAAGCGCACAGACACGACACACACACACACACAGGCAGACAAAGAAATGTGCCCAGCGACGACGACTCACAAACACAAGAACAAAAGAAGCAACAACAACAGACTGCCGACTGCTGCTTTTATTCTTTGCACCCATACCCATACACAGGCCCTGTGTGAAAGACAGCGCAGCAGCAGAGGCATGAAAGCCAAAATAAGCCAGCCACAGCAGAACAGGAATTTAGGCAGAGAATGACAGAGTGAGAGAGAGAGAGAGATAAAGAGAAAGAGGCAGGCAGAGAGAGCGCATGAGGAGAGTGAGAGAACTGGGAACGGTAAGTGGGAATGAACTGGGAACTGAGTTCGCTGACGGAAGCAGTCCCATGATGATGTGGGAATGCGGGTGATTGGTTGGGGGAGGGGTAAGTGAGAACACAACTGGGAACAGCAACAACTTCTACATTAGTATCAATATATATATTCGTATGTGTCTGTGTGTGTGTGTGTGCGTATGCACATGTACAATAGCCAAACAAACACATAAATTATAATATTTAAATATAGAACTTTTGAGCTGTGCTCGCTGCTGTGGCCGCAGTCGCTGCTCTGTTGCTTTCTTTTGTCTGTGCTTGTGTTGTTGTTGTTTTTTTTTTTTTTTGCTGTTATTCGCATATTACTTTTGGTTAATCGGTCGACAGTTGTTGTTACTCATATTGTTATTGCCTGCCAGAGTCAAATTGAAATTGCTTTCACGCTGCTGTGAAACACTCATCACACACACACACACACAAAGCAATATACATACATTTTTGGTCTGTTTTTTTTATTGTTATCTTCTTTTTTGGCAGTGCAATAATATAAAATAATTTTACTTTATTTAAATACATTTTCACATGACAAAAACCAGTGTTGTTTTAGCCACATACAATTAATGACAGAATTTTTTGTATATTTATTTATTATTTATTAATTGCCAGCTCTCACTTGAAAATGTATTTCAACAGTCGCAGCAGCTGCTTAAATAATATTTATTTGCTTTCAAAAAATGTGCAGTTAATTTGTTTGGCTTACACCAAAAAAAAAAAGCACCCACCACAAAAGAAATTTGTTTTGTTTTTATGATATTATTTCCAGCACCCACAACAACAAAACAAACAAAGCTAACACACAAAATAGGCCAATAACGAAATGACACATTAGCAACACCAACACCAACATCAGCAACAAGTTGTTGTTGTTGCGGCTTACACGGAAATGTCTACCAACTGTAAACAAAGCACAAAAAAACAAATTAAGCTTGTTGAACTATAAAATACCCTCTATCATAATGATAAATAACATTGTTGCCTGAGTGTTGGGCAAACCTTTCACACACTTTTTATTATTATTATTATTGTTGTTGCTTGCTGGCTGCGTGTACATATCAACATTAAAAGCAACTAATCATATAGCAACAACAACAACAACCACTACATTGACCTACTATTCGCAAATGCTGTCCATTGTGACTGTGAATTGTGGATTGTGATGTAACTGTCCCAAAACGCCACGCACATATCAACGAGGCAGTTCAAGTCCAAATTCGGGCAGCGAAATACATAATGCCAATAGGTAAAAAAAAAACTAACAACTCTACACATGACTTTACCGTTAATTGCCCAAACACACACACACATCTTTACACCTATCTACCGCTGATGTTGGCCAATTTGGTTTTTGGCGTCTTATATTAAAATGTTTGGTTTTTATTTTGTTTATAGTTTGTATTTTTAATAGACCGCATTTTTAGAGGTCAGCGCACATTTGCAATGCATAATGTGTAAGTGCCTAAATTGGTTGGATCAGTTATGGCTTTAAGCATTTTACCCATTATCCTATTCATTCAAATGCCAATTTATCGAGTCCGTTTTCAATGCGTATGCGTAATTTCTGTTGCATATTGCGCATATGTCAGGTGCAAGTCGGACAAAGTAAAAATAAATTGTGTAGAAACTCAAATGGACTCTAAATATTGCACATCAAGCAATTACTTATATGCACAAGTGCTGGCATTACGTATACGCCACAGCTGTGGCATGTTACGCATACGTCTTGTTAGCCGGCTTAAGCATATTGCTCGGCCACGTGAGCTTAAAGTGATTTCCGTCGTTAATAACAAAATAAAGCAGACAGCATATTCAACAAATATTCAACAACAACAATTGACAGGTATTTCCGCTATGCAATTTTCCAAATAAAAAATTCTCGAACGCCAAAAAACGCGCAAAAATTTATTCGTTTCGCATAAAGTTTATAGTTTCCGCCAAATTTATAAAAGTTGATTTTCAGCTGCAAAGAAACGCCAAAAAAAAAATATCAAGCAGGCTGCAGCCAAAGAGGAATAGGCGTAGTAGTGCAGTGGGTTGTGAGAGGGGGTGGGTGGCAGGTAGTGCAAGCGACAGCTGATTTAGCTGCCTGTTCACCGTTTCCGTCACGACTTCTTAAATACACACACAAACACACATACAGGCAGTTCGATCGAATTTCAGTTTTTTTTTTTTTTGGGTAAATACAAATGTACATTTTTGTGCCATATTTTAACAGCAGCTTTTAAATTGTTGTAAACATACATACATACATACAGATGCACAAAACATATGAATATTGTATGCATAATTGTGTGTACTAATATTTTTTTACATGCTTCTCATTCACCCACAACAACAAATAGAAATAGGCAAGCAAAAATGTATGAACGAAATGAAACGAGCGGCAATTAAAACGAGACGAGGCAGCGAATTGTCTGTAAGCTAGTGTGTGTGTGTGTGATTGTGTGTGGGCATTTAAAAAGCTGTAAAAAGCGCACACACAAACTCAAAGTTGGCGAGCGTACAACATGCAATAATGCAGTCAGCAAAGCATAAATTGTAAACTCGTCGCCGCTTGCCAAGCAACAACAACAACAACGCCGACAAGCCTTGACCTGATTTCTCTTCCTCTCTTGCTGCCAAGAGTCTCTTTGTGTGTGTGTGTGTTAGTGTTAGTGTGTTTGCATGTAAGCTTTATTGCTGCTGCTGTTGTTGTTTTGCTTTTTAGTTTTTGCCTGCATATTGCACTTGCGCGAGCGAGACAACTGTATATGTATGAATATGCGTGTATGCCAAAATGCATTGGTATTTCTCTGAATGTGTTTGTGTGTGAACAGCTTGACATTCAATGCAGTTTTTGTTATTGCTGCCCACTGCTGTTTCTTCTTCTTTCGCTTCTTCCACATGCAGCAGCCGTTGCGGCGTTTCGCATAAAATAAGTGAAAATGCACTTTTACTTTTCAAAAAAAACGAAAAAGAAAAAACACAACTTGTGCATTTTTCTTGCGTTGCGCCTCAATGCACAACAACAACTAAAGAAAGTGAGATGCAATTTTTTTGTTTCAGTTTTTAAGTTTTTGTTATTGTTGCTTTTGCCTTTGCTTTTGCTGCTTCACTCACTTTGCATTTCTTTTGTCATTGCTTTTAACGGTTGTTGTTGTTTCTTTGAGTTCATGGCTCGCCAATTTGGGGCATTTCAATTTTTGTATGTGTGTGTGTTATTTTTTTCTTTTTTCTTTCGCCTCTGGGCAACTTTTGCATGTCGCTCAAACTTGCTAACAACAATAATAATATAATGTTTTTTTTGCTGCAAATTCGTTTTGTTGCGATTTTTTTACAATTTATTTATTATTAGCTTCGCGTTCCATGCCGACTCTAAGTAATTTTGACACAATTCACTTCAAAATGTATGCTAAGATAAAGTTGTTTTTTTTTCTAAACTGGGTCGTATCATCAGTTGCCAGACATTCTGAAGTATTTTCGAGTGTTACACTCAAGGTGTATCGAGTGCAGCGAATAAAGCCATGAGATCAATAGGCTAGATCACTTTCAAATCTCCATCAAACAAAATGAGTTTAAAATTGCTAGTTTTTTTTTATAATTATTTAATAAAATTGTTTATGTAATTTATTGTGGTATAAATTAAATGATTATTTAATAATTAACATATAAATTACAGCATATAAACAACAAACTAATTTATGCACATCTTGTTTCTTTTATTGTAGATACTGAAATTCCTATTGTCAAACAATCAACCAGTCCGTCACCTCACCAACAACAGCAACAGCAGCACCAACAACTACAACAGCACCTGCAGCAGAATCAACAACAACAACAACAGCAACAACAGCAGCAGCAACAGCAACAATCTTTTGGCGGTGCCACAACTCTGTTGCACATTAAGACCGAACAGAATTCGCTCTTAACGCCACTGCAGCAGAATCAGCAGCAGCAACAACAACAACAGCAGCAACAACAACACAGCAACAATGTGCATCAGCAGCAGCAGCAACAACCTTTGGCCATACCACATCGGCCACTGCTGCATAATTTACTCAGCGGCGGTGCAATTCACAATCCACATCACAGAAACTATACGACGGCCACAACAGGTGAGTTCAACACACAACAAAACAAAAGACAAAGAAAATTAAAAAAAAAAAAAAAAAAAAATAACAAAGAGACCAGCCTCAATGATAAACCAAGACAAAGCAGTCAGCTTGAGTACGCCGACGATGACTACACCCTAACCAAAGCTAGCTGTCTCAGTAGAAGCAGAAATATAAAACAAACGATTGCTGAATAATACAAGAACTTATTTTTATTACATATTATTATAGGATTAAGTAACATGATCTTCTAAAGTGGGAGAACAATAATAATAAAATCAATTAATCACATTGATGACTGATACAAAAACTCAATACTCAACTGATAGTTACAATGATATAACGATCCGCTCTGGTATCGATGCTGAGATAGATAAAGCTGTCTGCTATAAATGCATTACACACTTCACGATAAAGCTAAATAAAACACAAGGAAAAAATAAACTACAGAGCAAGTTTACCTTGCACACGCCCTCCACTGACTACCTCTCCTCCCTTCGCACCAATCGACACTTGTTAATTTTATGCTTCTTTTTGCCGTTCATTCGCAGGTTCATTTCCGCCCAGTCCGGCGGATAGCGGTGTGTCCGATGTAGACAGCTCTAGTTCCGGCGGCCAGCCGTGCGCTGACGAGTTAAAGGCACGCCTGGGCATGCCCACATCTGCCACAACAACAGCTGCAGTTGGCGCTGGTTCAGGATCAGGCGCAGCAGCATCGGTGGCATCGGTTGCGGCTGCTGCAGCAGCGGCCACCCACTCGGCGGCGGCAGCAGCAGCGGCTGCGGCAGCGGCACACCTGCACACGGGCACATTTCTGCATCCGAATTTATATCAGAATAATGCGGCGAATTCGTTGCGGAACATATGGAATCGCAGTGTTGGGGGTGAGTATATCAAGTACTAATACTAAATACATACAAACACACACACTCATATTGTAGTTAGCAAAAGTTCAGCAATCGAAAAATGACAAACGAAAATGAACAGCGCACAAATGCATGTGTAAATGTGCATGCATACATACATATATATGAGTGTGTGTGTCTGTACGAGCAGAATCAATTGCAATAAGAATGTGTGCTGCAGTCGCGCTGCTTTTATGCTTTTGCCTCGCTTGTGTGTGTGAGTCGTCGTTCGCTGTGTAAAATCTGTGGTCATCGACACATTGCCTTTGCGCAAATTGTGAAGGTCACAACGACAACGACAACAGCAGCAGCAATGTGGCAATGCTGGCGCTGTGAGCTTCTCCCGTTTGTCAATGTATGCGTTCGCTCTCTGAGAGAGCGCCAAAAACTCCAACGCGCTAATGCAACAATGCGATGCGATGTGAAGACACGAATGAAAACCGAATGAAAGCATGCGCTGCTCTCTCTCTGTCTCTCCGCTGCTGCGGGCAGAGCTTGCTGCTACTGCTCTGCAGTTATTGCTATTGTTGTTTCGTTTTTGTGAGCGAATACTTTTGATTTTATTCGCTCTTAGCCCTCCTGTCTCGCGCACCCCTTCACTCATACAACTCGCAGTTGAATTGGGCAACGGCAGCGCCGTTGACGCCGGATGTAAAACAAAACTTACTAAATAGCATATAAAATTACATACAAATGTATGTATGTATGTCTGCCTGTAATTTATGCATGTGTGCACTGTGAAATACTTAAGCAGCGAGCGCACAGTGGTCAGCATTACCTAGAAAAGTCTATGGCATGCCAAGTTAACATACGTCTATGTTAAGTTAACATACAACTATGAGGAGTTAACAGATATACGCGGCTTTGTCCGGGTCAACAAATATTAGAAAAGCTATTGAGACATCTTTTAAAATAAGCTGCAGATAAAATATAATTCTTGTTTTGGTTAATAAATTAATTTAATAATTTCTATTTCCTTTGCAGTGCCCGACAATTACTATGGCAACAGTGGGTCTGGCGGGGTTAATCCTGTCACGCCTGGCGCTCCCAGCTATCTGACAACGTCCTACTTCAATGCGCCGAACTCGGCGTCATCACAGCGTAATTCAGGTGCCAACAATGGGTTTGGCACCCATCAGCATCATTCCCTGCAACATCAGCAGCAGCAGCAGCAGCATGCGCCGCAGCAGCAACAATTGTCACACCACCAGCAACAGTTGCACCTCCAGCAGCAGCAGCAACAGCAGCAGCAACAACAACAACAACATCCACAGTCGCAGCTACCGCATCAGTTGCATGCCACAGGACAGCATACGCATTCCACAATTGCCAATGCGGCAGCAGCGGCGGCAGCAGCAGCAGCAGCCGCATCTGTTGTCAGCAGCAGCAGCGCTGTGGCAGCGGCCACAATGCTCAGCTCCGGCGGCGGTGGCACGCAGAGCGTTATACAGCAGCCGGCAACGTCGAGCGGCGTCAACTATGATCTCTCTTATATGCTGGAGCTGGGCGGCTTCCAGCAGCGCAAGGCGAAAAAGCCGCGCAAACCCAAACTGGAGATGGGCGTCAAGCGGCGCAGCCGGGAGGGTTCCACCACATATCTGTGGGAATTCCTGCTCAAGCTGTTGCAGGATCGCGAATATTGTCCGCGCTTCATCAAGTGGACGAACCGCGAAAAGGGCGTCTTCAAGCTGGTCGACTCCAAGGCGGTCTCCCGCCTCTGGGGCATGCACAAGAACAAGCCCGACATGAACTACGAGACAATGGGCCGGGCCCTGAGATACTATTATCAGCGTGGCATCCTCGCCAAGGTGGATGGCCAGCGGCTGGTCTATCAGTTTGTCGATGTGCCCAAGGATATTGTTGAGATCGATTGCAATGGTGTATGAAAAAGAGACAGCAACACATTGGAAGAGAGTGAGAGCGAGAGAGAGAGCATGTAAATAGGACGTTTAACCTTACAGAAATCGGATATGAAATCGGTGGCAATAGAATTGGGAGCTGAAACCGGCTAGCGGCAATAGTAGAAATATATATATATATATAGAGAAGCATCCAAACTATATACATACACCCACACACACACACATACAAACACTCATATGTGTGTGTTTCGAATGAGGTTTATTTTGTACATGTTGAGTTTTTTTCGGTTAGATTTTAAGAGTTGAATGGATCAGTGGATCGTCAGAAGAGTATAAATTACATAGTTGCTAGGCATATGCATATATATATATATATATATATGTATAGATACATGCACTTGTGTATATGTATAAACAATATATATATATATCTATATATATATATAAATATTAAACAAACATAAAAAAAAACATAAACAAAATGCTAAACAAAAAATGCGTTAGTAATTAATGATCTATTCATTGGCTTTAGTGTTTTAATTGTAACATTTAATTAATTAATTATTATTGCATATTGTTATTATTATTGATTATTATTATTATTATTATTATTATTGTAATTATTATATTATTGATATGATCGATGAAGAATTCTTATTGATATTTGATATGTGTATGTGAAAAATGAAAACTTATAGCTACGAATTACTACTGTATACCTATTAAAAAAAAACCTAGCCTAATATATCTAAATAACCACACCCTTATCCCCTACTGTCCCACTAAACAACTACCCCCAACTCCCGCCCAAAGCACCACAAAACACATACACATAGATACACTACAAAAAAAACAAAAATTTAAGGTAGTAGTTAGTTAATCGGTTAACTGTATTCGTGTGCGGTTTTTTTGGGCTCATTGTTTTTGTTGCTTATTTTATAAACGAAAGATGAAGAATGGATGCGAGATGAGATGAGAAATATTTCATAGTTTTAATTAGGTTTACATGCTTAACGATAGTTTATTTATTTAAGTGTTTCTTCTTACACCCTGCCTACAAATTAAAAATAGCCACAGTACACACACCCGTTCAAGGCTACTTTCAGCCAACCCAAAAATAAGAAAGAAAAAAAGGAGAAAAATGCAAAAAGTTGTAACTGCTGGTCTAAACTTTCATTGTAATTATTAACTTGTAAGTTTTGTAAATTTAAAAAAAGAGAAGAAAAAAACATGAGAAAAACAGCAAAAACAGAAACACAAACCACACGAACAGAACAGAGCAACAACTTTATTCTATGTGGTGCATTTTCATGAAGCTGCACTGTACAAAAAAACAAAAACAAAAAAAAAAAAAAGGATAACACCAATGCAACTTCACTAAAACTGAACCACAATTAAACACTTAAACTATGGAGTTAAAAGATATCAAAGAAACTGCAAATCTACTTTTTGGTCTGAAGTTTTAACTGAAATATTTTTGTAAACGCTTTTTGTTACGTCACACTGCCAAAACACACACACACACACTACCAGTATGTTAAAAAACAACAGTTCCAACTTTCAATGCAAAACACAACAAACAACACACACACACACACCAACAACAACAACAGCAATTTTTAAACACTGCCCAAAATGTGCAATCTCTTAAATGCATAAACTAAACTAAAATTAAATGAAAATATTAAGAAAAAGATAAGAAGAAGAAGAAATGATAAAACTCCTAGTTCTATTCTATTCAATATATTTCTTTTATACTTTTATGTAGTTGCGTTCTCTAAGTACCTTTATCATTATCGAATTATTATATGTGTATGTATCAGAAGGCAACAAAAAAAAAACCGATTGAAAAATTGAAAGTTTTTTTAAACGTTTTTCTTTACTTTTTTGTTCAATGATCGCGATTATGATAATGATATGATATGATAATAAACGAAGTGAGTTTTGAGTTTAACTCTGTTTATTGTATACATTTTTTATTCTTATTTTTTATTTTTTATTAAAATAAAATTATTATTTCAATATGCATGAGTTTTATTTTTCACAAATATCGAAAACGATATGGAAAAACCACAAAGTAAAAAAAAAACATACAAATATTTGCAACCCGTTACAAATTTGAAATCTACATATACCTCCCATTATAAAGTACATAAGAAATACATAAGTTACAAAAAGAAAAAAAAAAACAAAAAGAAGAAATTTATATATATTCAAAGTCTATATACCATATTTATGCTACCGAGCAGATTGAATATTTTAGATAAATTTAGATGATGCATTTTGTAGCTTAAGGCAGAAATTATCATGTATTTCCAGATACATGATTGAGATGAGGACTCAGTTTTTGAGGTTTCGCGAAATGTGGGAAATGAGGGAGCAGCAAGTGCGTTTATATGTCTATCTTAACATTACATACATACACACATATATATATATATTATAGATTTTTAAGAATTTTGCATTAAATACCGCAAGCATAAATACATAATTCTTATTCACATTTTGAGTGCTGTAAGCATTATCAAATCTGAGCAATTTTATGTAGAACAATCGAACGAAAAAAGAAAGGATGCAACGAAAATTGGTAAACCAAATCCTATAGTTCCAAAAAAGAAAAAAACCAAACCACAAAACAGCTTTAAGCAGAAAATATCAATTTTAATGATTTTTTATTTGCCTATGAAGAACCTTATTTTTAAGGCACACACAAATTGCATCGAGTTATTCAATATTGTGAAAAGGAGAAAACACTTTTTGGAACCGCCAAGCTATTTATGCACTATAATTGTATATAAACAACTTCTGGACCTCATGTTTCACTTATTAGTCGGTAGTTCCAACTACAAATATAAGTAATTATATACATATATATATATGTATATATATTTATATATACAACAATTATGTATTTATGTGTGTTGAATAAGAACCAAAAACAGAAAAAAAAACAAATCACATACGCTGGATAAGACCAACTAAATTAGATTTGAAAAAGATGATCGCAATGCAATTCGCAAAAAGATCTCTAAAAAATACTTACTTTATTGGTACTACAAAATGAATGAGAATCACGAATGGAATTAGCTTTTAAGAGTGGAAGTGAGGCAAATTGATGAGGTTTGATATTGAATGCAATTCATTTTGGATATTGTTCAGGAATGGTCTTTATTAGCTAGTTGAAACGGAAAGTTGGATAGCGAATCTGTTATAAAGATAATTGTGTAGTCTATATAGTTTATATCCATATATATATATCTTTATATATATGTATGTGCAGCCATATGTTTAAGCACTTTCCTTAGAAGCTTAAGTTTCTTTATAATGTACATTGAAGCGGACGAATTCGAAAAGTCTGCATTAAAATCAGCAAATGCGAGCCACAAATTAGTAATTAGAACGGAAAAGGAACGAATGTAGGTGACGAAATGGTCGAATAGGTCGAACATTAAAATGTTAATGGCTTAACTTTAATATGGATACAAAAAAAAAAAACAACAACCACAAAAAAGAAAACCAAAATCGAGATCTGAAAAGAAATAGCTTAATTATATACTGTTATGGAACCGTTAGAGTTTTAAGATTTTTAGCTAAATTTTGTATATTTTAATCTACAGATTGCTATAAATATATATATATATATATACATACTTATATATTATCTGTTTTATAAATAACATAAATAAATGAGACTAAAACCAACCTTTCTCTATTAATTAACTTACACGTTCAAGGCATTTTTTAAGAAAATTTCATTTTGAAATAGTTTTTAGAAAACTTAGCAGTTATGGTAAATAATGACAGAAAGCTCAATGATCTGTCACATTTAACATACCAAACGTTAAATTTAAAAATTATGTTAGACAAAAATTTAAGGGTTGCACTTAACTGTGATATCGATAACAGAAAATACTGCAGCACGATATAATATCGTGTGGTCATGTGGTAATGTCGATATTTTTCATACCGATATACGGTATCGATACGCGAAGATGACTGCGACGGCCATACTGTAAATACATATACATACATACATTTTTTTCTTTTTGTGTCATTGTGCGTTCCAAAACCAAAATCACATTTTTGCGATGCATTTGCATTGCAAATAATAGAAGAAAAATGAGGTGTTTTTGTGTGGCGAATCGAAAGGAATAACAAACAATGATAACAATGAATTGATGTAAAAGTTACATAACAAACGTCGTCGTCGTTGTCGTCGTCGGGCTCGCGTCTATGTATGTCCGTCGCTGAGCAGTCGCAATTTCCAGAAATCCACACACACACGAACGCACGCACACACACAACGAACGCCATCAAAACAGCAGCAGCAAAAAGCAGATTTTTGAATGGCGTAAATAGTGTGAAAAGTTACGAGAAAAAGCAAACTAAACTCAAAACAAGTGTGCATTTAGCTTATATTTTGCAAAGCAAATGTGTTGTGGCAATTGTCGATGCGCAGCAGCAGCAGCAGCTCAGTCAGCGTCAGCCACCTTTCCCTACTACTCCACGCCACAACCAATACCAATACAAACGCATCTGCTGCCACAGCCGACAAAGAAAAAAGACACACTGCTCTTCTTCTTGAAATTTGTACAGTTCCTACTACGACGACACCAACAACAACAACATCATTTGACTCAGCTGCCAAGCCAAAACATCAAGAGAAATCATCAAAACTGTGCCTGTGTTTTTTCTGCTTCTTGCATGTGAAATTAACAACAAATTCTAAAAAAGATCGCGTGGGTTTGTTTTTTTCTCTCTTTATTATTGTTGGTAGCGTGTGCGCGTGTGAGCAATGAGTCTATTGCCACCGCCCACGGGCCTGCCCCCCTCCGCTGCGCTGTCAACCGGCAGCAGCAGCAGCAGCAACAACAACAGCAGCAGCGGCAACAACAGCAGTAGCAACAGCAACAACAATAACCTGCCATTTGAAAAGGATAAAATTTGGTATTTTAGCACTGAGCAACTGACGAATTCGCCGAGTCGCCGTTGCGGCATCAAATGCGACGATGAGCTGCACTATCGACAAATGACAGCGTATCTGATACAGGAGATGGGACAGCGGCTGCAAGTTTCGCAGCTGTGCATCAACACAGCGATTGTTTATATGCATCGCTTTTATGCATTTCATTCGTTTACACATTTCCATCGCAATTCGATGGCATCAGCCAGTCTATTTCTTGCGGCCAAGGTTGAGGAGCAGCCCCGCAAGTTGGAGCATGTGATAAGGGCGGCGAATAAGTGTCTGCCACAGACGAGCGAACAATCGTACGCAGATCTCGCCCAGGAGCTCGTCTTCAATGAGAACGTCCTGTTGCAGACCCTCGGTTTCGATGTGGCCATCGATCATCCGCACACACATGTCGTACGCACCTGCCAGCTGGTCAAAGGTATGCACCTTATCCTCCACGATCCTCTTAAGTACTATTGTAGACAACAAAAAAATCCTCTTCAACATGCTTGTCAATTGATTACTGACCACAGTAAATAATATATCAATTTTAGCATGCAAGGATCTGGCGCAAACCTCCTACTTCTTGGCCTCAAACAGGTATGGGCTTTCATCAAATAATGTGTTGTGTGGGAGTGTGTGTTGTGTGTACAGATTTCTGGCCAAAAATTAATCGTCTCCTTGAGAGAAACAAAAAGAGTCATGTAGCTCAGCTTAAGGCGACCCATTTGACAACTTACCTGTGCTCAGCTGTTGTTCAGTTCCTAAGCCGGTAATCCGAAATGACTTTTTTTATGATTTCTTAGTTACCACATGACTTACAATTTTACAAATTTTGTTTTTATACCCTTGCAGATATTGTTAAAAATTTGACGAGGACTCATCATATAAATTTTTGATCAGGACGACAACCTGAATCAATATAGCCATGTCTGTCTGTACGCCCAATGTGCAGCCAAGTCGCTCTGCATTTCTGTCACAAATGTTTTAAAACAAAATTGAGTTTATTTTTAAAATATCTACAAGGGTATTAAATCTCTGGTCATCCGAAGATAGTTTTAGTGTGCTTTGCATTTGTTGTTGGATTATATCTGTCAAATATTAAATAGCATATTTATTAGGCGAAAATGCTTGTTTTTAATGTTTGGAGATGCATTTTTGGGAATAGTGCGATGTAATTCCTTAGATGAGATCAATTTGGGTAGCTACTGAAAATATTAATTAATCGGATAAAGTTGGCATAAGACTATGGCCTGAATCTAGATGAGTTTTAGATTTTAGTAATATGGCAATGTTCCAATATAGAATGTGATTATAATATACAAAATTGATTTACAATAAAAATAAATTTACAACTACCGAAATATTAAATGCATATTTTATCCTCGTTCGCCGCAAACTCCAAAACTATTAGCCTACATCTGACCTCGATGTGCCTACAATATCGACCCACAGTGGTTGCCTGCTTCTGCATTTACTTGGCCTGCAAGTGGTCGCGTTGGGAGATACCGCAATCGACGGAGGGCAAGCACTGGTTCTACTATGTGGACAAGAGCGTCTCGCTGGATCTGCTCAAGCAGCTGACGGATGAGTTCATTGCCATTTACGAGAAGAGTCCCGCCCGGCTCAAGTCCAAGCTGAACTCAATCAAGGCAATTGCGCAGGGAGCGAGCAATCGGACGGCAGCCAACAGCAAGGACAACAAGCCGAAAGAAGACTGGAAAATGAGTGAGATGATGAAGGGCTATCACTCCAATATCACAGCGCCGCCGGAGCTAATGAATGGCAGCGATAGCCGGGATTCATCATCATCGTCATCATCATCACAGGCGGCGCTGTTGCCGCCACCAACGATGGTGCCGCCACAGCAGCGACGCGGTGGTGGCGGTGTTCCAGGTAACTCGTCCTCTTCTACCTCCTCCTCATCATCTAATCACAAGATGCCAAATTATCCCGGCGCACTACCGCCCGAGGCGCATGGTGGTAAGTCTTTAAGTTCTTGCCAGCAACACAGATCCGTATATATATATATATTCTATATTATTTTTGTAGATCATAAATCGAAGCAAGCTGGTTACAGTAATCGTCCGCCTTCGTCGGCGTCGGCGCAACGTGGCAGCAGCGTCGGCGGTCCCTCATCCTCATCCGCTTCAGGCAACAGTCAGCGTAGCAGCTCTTCCAGCAGCCAGCCGGGCTCGATACGACCGCCCATGCCCATGGACTACCACAAATCATCGCGTGTCATGCAACCGCCCGCAAGCGGCGGCTTGCAACCGCATGGCGGTCACAAGATTTCAACAAGTTCCAAACCGCAGCAGCCACCGCCTCCACTCTTGGACAGTCGTAGCAGCAGCAGCAGCTCATCTGCCAGCAGTGGATCATCTGCAGCGGGCATTCCATCAAAGGATGGCAGCAAATCGAGCAGCAGCAGCAGCAAGTTGTATCCTAATGCACCGCCGTCCTATAGCAACAGTGGCGCCACCAATCAGCTGATGCCACGTGGCTACCAGACCAGCAGCAGCAGCGGAGGAGGAGCCGGTGTTGGTGCTCCTGGTGGTAGCAATGGTGCGCCGTTGCCGCCGCCCGCTGGCTATGTCAGTCATAGCTCCTCGCATCGTAACAAATCCGTCACGTCGTCCAGCTCATCATCATCGTCATCCGTCCACAGCATGCCGCCTTACGAGCAGCAGCTGCCATATGGCCAAAGCCAGAGCGTGCCCCCCAACTACAATCATATGCAACAGCAGCAACAACAGCAGCAACAGCAGATGCCGCCGCCTGAGGCTGCCACACAGCCGCATTTGAGCAAAAACAACTCCTTATTCAGTCCGGAGTGGAGTGACATTAAAAAGGAGCCGCAATTCAATGGACTGCAGCCGCCGCCCGATAGTCTGGGCTTTAAGCTAAACAATCATGCGCGAGATCGGGACAGCCCCAAGAAGGATCGCCTAACGCCCACCAAAAAGGACAAGCATCGCAGCACACTGCCCCACAGCAGCAGCAGCAGTAGTAGCAGTAGCAATAACAATAGTAGTAGCAACAGTAGCAGCAACAGTGGCAACTCCAACAGTAGTAGTAGTGCCCCCAAGACGATGCTGCCACCACCGCCACACAAAAAGTCGCATGGAGAAATGCTGGCACCAGCCGGGGAACTGGGCAACAGCAATCTGAAGCGCGCCAACGAAATGACGGGCAGCCAATACGGCCTCAGCAAGCTGGAGGAACAAGATGGCAGTTTGCCGCGCGACAAGGTTCGCAAACTGGATTCGGGCGTCAATTTGACCGGCGGCTATCCGAGCTACGAGGACAAGCCATTGCCTTTGTCCATGACGAATGGCAGTGGCATTGAGACGACGCCGGATCTGGTGCGTACTCTGCTCAAGGAGAGCCTGTGTACAACGAATGCCTCGCTGCTGAAACCCGATGCGCTCACCATGCCCGGGCTGAAGCCACCCATCGAACTGCTGGAGCCGATGCCGCCAACACCGCCGTTGCACATAAAAAAGGAGTCACTGGGCACGCCCATAAACCTCATGGCTGGCAGCAATTTAACGGCGCCGTCCTCTATGGAGCTGGGCGCGCTTACCAAACTAGATGTTGTTGGTGGCGGTGATGGTAAGGACGTGGATGGTGTTGGTAAGTCGGAGAAGAAGAAGAAGAAGGATAAGCATAAACACAAGGAGAAGGACAAGTCCAAGGACAAGCCGGACAAGGAGGAGCGCAAGAAACACAAGAAGGACAAGCAGAAGGAGCGCAGCAGCAGCAAGGACAACTCCATGGACTCACTCAAGCTGGTCATCAAGACCAATACGGCGACAGATAATCCCAATGGTGCCGCAGCTCCCCTTAAACTGAAGATCAGCAAGAACAAGGTGGAACCCAATAATTATTCAGCTGCCGCTGGACTGCTGGCGATGCCAACATCAGCTCCAACTACGGGCTTTGGTATGGCGCCGCCAGTGGCAATACCCGGCCAGCCTGCGCCCTATAGCGGAGGCGGAGTGGGAGTCGGTGGCTACAGTTCAACCACTAGCAACAGCAGCAGCAGTCACAGTACCAGCGGCAAGAAGAAGCACAGCGATCGGGATCGCGACAAGGATAGCAAGAAGAGCAAAACTCAAGACTATGCCAAGTACAATGGAGTTGGTGGCGCCTATGCACCACTAGGCGGTGCAGGCGCCGCATCCCAATCGCTGGCGGCGCCAGTCTCCAATCTTGTCGGCCTGAGCGACAACATGACGACAGCGTCGTCCACGCCCAATCCAATGCTGATACCGCCAACGGTCATCCCAACTTCTGCTGCTGCTGCTATTGCTGGTGGTGTTGGTGGCATTGCACCGCTTCCTGCGCTGCCTGTCTACAACAAAAAATAGTTGTTGTTGTGATGATGATCGTCATCTTCATCATCATCATCATCATCGGGATCATCATCATCATCGTCGGGATCAGAAACAGCTTAGCAGCAGCTTTAATCCTTGTCCGTTTCTCTTCAATTAAAATACATTCAAAAACGTTTCACCAATTTTTTATCCCCTCTTGATATATAGTTTGTATGTATAAACAAAACTAAAAAAATCAAAAAAACAAAAAACACATAGCAAGCCTACAGTAGTCGTAATTGTGGGTTGAGATGCGATGCGTTAGTTGCCTAAGTTATTATGGATCCATTTTTAGTTAAGTGCTAAGAAAAATCCACAAATATCGCAACAAATATCGAAAGCGATCAGATCAATCTGAGAATCGTTTGGATTTAAGCATATATATTAAATGATAATCAAGTAAAACTCGAAGCTGAAAAAAATCTTCGCAAACTTTTGTACAGCATTAATTAATTTGTAATTTTAACATATATAACATACACTTACACACACACACACACACACAAACACACACAAATTACACATACAAATACACAGAATAATTGTAAACGGAATAAACTGTAAAAGAAAAACTCCATTTCGATTGGGAGAAGAGTTTGCCGGATTATAAGCACGGCCGTTTAGAATATAAGTTAGTAAATCAAATACCCATACAAATGCATATTGACACACACACACATCCACTCTCTCACACACACATTCACACACAGCCTCACTGAACTGTTTGTATATAGCCACAAGAGAAACAATTTCCGCTTAGATAAAAAATACGGCCCTAACTAATGCAAAACAAACAAAATGTACTCAATTTTTGGAAAAACAATCTATTCAAATATATAGTAAAAAAAACAGCAAGCGATTTGATTCTAAATTAAAGCCGCACGTGCAAAAAAAAAAAAACAAACAAATAGAACACATTTAGAAACAAAAAGCAACAAACGAAAAATAAATTATTTGAATTTAAAAAAATAGTGGAAAATGGACGCCGTTTAAAATGTACGACATTAATTTTTAGTTAGCAAACATTTATTATATTTTTTTAATTCGTATGCATTAACTTATAGTTTTACATATATGCAACAACAACAAAAAAAAATCAATCACATCAGCTGAAAATTTAATGTTTTAGTGGAAGGAAATATGTTTAAGCAGAAAAGATTGAGTCGTCGCTAAAACTTGGCGTAGCTTTCTGTTGTGTTTAATATTTTTTTTTATTTAATAGCATTAAAGAGAATATGAATAATAAATTGTTGTGCAACACAAATAAAAAACAAAAAAAAAACACACAAAACACAAAACGTTTGCAAAAAAAAAAGCGAGTAATCGCGGAAATATTTCGAAAATAAGTAAAAAAAAAAGAAAAAAGATGACGAAAATTTAAATAAAGCTTTGAAAAAATTATGAAATTAAGCGAAAATAAAATACCTATATCAAAAAGGAATAAACTTATGTAATTTTCGACTAGAGCAAAAACAAACAAATTTAATCAAACGTTGCGCGTTTTGGACACACACTATTCGATTTCTAAATAACTGCATTAAGCTATCAAAACAAAACAAAACAAAAATCGAAAAAAAGAACGTAAAGCTATATACTAAACTACACACATACAATATACATAATACATATTCATATTTCGGAAAGAAGCAAAAATGTTATTAAAGTTGCAATTTCCAACCTTGCTAATTGCTAATTGCTAATCGACAACAACAGCAACAGCAAAAGTTAAGGTATACAAAAAACAAACAAACAAACAAAAAAAAAAGCAACACATAATTATACCCGTAATTTGTATCTATTAATTTCCCCCCTGTTAACTTTTAATTTTTGTACATAGATCAAAAACAAAATGCGAAAATGGCGTTCGTCGAGTGGGCAAATCTCATCTTGGGTTTCATTGGGAACACTTTCGAAAATGATTACTTGGGATTCATGTTTGTGTGCTTGCCACGAAGGCCCGAATAAAAATTTCAAAACATAAAACAAAACAACAATAAAAAAAAAAAATTGGAAAAACATAATATACCAATGAGCAGTTTTATTTTCCTACTCTATAGTAATTTCCAATTTCACAGCCCATCGAGACACCAAAGGAGATGATACCAATTACATAATACACGTCATCCTTTTTGTAGACCAAGCGACTACCGGAGTCGCGGCAGGTGGATTTTCCGCTGGTCGTGCTCATGCAGATCATCTTCCCGGACAGGGAACCGCCCCAATACATCCAGCAGCGACTGTACGGCATCCCGGGCATTTTTCACGAAGCATTGCGTGGATGACACGGAGAATGAACTATAGCTATCACGTCCCCAGCCCGAGGCGAAGGTCGTTTTCTGTTTTTATACAGATTGCGAAGCCAAATCGCAAGTGGGTCGAGGGTCTTATCACAACAGCTTAGACCTCAACACTTGATAATTGAGGACCCTGCATTGATAGTCCAGATAATTTAATAGAACTGCAAAATGTTTAATCCCAAAAATAGTCAACAGCAATTGATCATTTATAGATCTCATTTAAACAAGTAGACAGTTTTATACCCTTATAGAATATATTATAATTTTGTCGTGTAATTTGCTACCCCTTATTGAGAATATATAAATATAGCAAACTTTACATATATCCGACTATTTGATGCAATCAGAGACTAATCGATCAAACAGCTGCAAAGCGATAACGAAAGATACAGATAGATTTACCGTCTTGTAATGTCAAAACCCAAAAACCATCAAAAGATTCACAAATTTTTAGATCAAGCTCATTTTTATTACAATTTCAGATATCAATCGTTGGAGTTTACTTGTTAACCACACCGCTGTTTTCCTCGATCCAGTCCAGGTAGGCAGTGATTCTGGTGAAGACAGCTGGGAAGCCTTTCTCGCAGCCCAAGGCAAGACCGAAGGAGGTGGCACCAATCAGATAGTTGATGTCACCATCCTTGTGAACCAATGGGCCACCAGAGTCGCCGTTGCAGGTGGACTTGCCCCCCTTGGTGCTCATGCAGATGACGTTATCGGTGATCATACTAGACCAGTATTTCTTGCAGGAGGATGCACTCATGATGGGCATCTCAACGTAGCGAAGGACTGGAGAGACGGCATTAGCCTTATCGCTATCGAGACCCCAGCCGGAGGCAATGGCTTCTTCTCCAGCATAGGTCGCATAGTGGCCATTCTTCTTGGGCAGAGTAGCGGCACGGACGCGATCGTTGAATTCCAATCGAGCGGGCAACCTGATAAGACCGATGTCATTGACAACAGTGGAAGGATTCCAGTCCTTGTGCACAATGATGTTCTTCTTTTCCACATAGATGCGCTGCTGTCCGGGCTCTTCCTCCTTGATCTTGGTGGCGCCCACGAAGACAGTGACTGCATCGGCATTATCCAGACAATGAGCAGCAGAAACGACAACACGGTCAGAGATCAAGCTGCCACCGCACCATGCACCGGAGTTTCCGATCTCAATGCTCAATCCCACCTGGTAGGGAATCTGACCCACACGGGCCTCATCACCATGGGTGATGCGCCCATCCATGGGTGCAGCCACCGCGGTGGCCAAAAGAGCAGCGAATGCAACAAACAACTTCATGATTCGCAGTAAAAGCAACTTCTTCATTGGTCAGTAGAAAACCCATCATTTTTATACGGTTCTCTAATCAGTTAGCAAGAGGAATATATCTAATCAAAGTATCTATCTTGAATCAAGCCCTCGAAATAATTATAAGTGGGGTGTGCTATCAATGACGTATATATTTATATTGACTTTTGTACTTGTTAATAATTAGCTTATAGGGATTCGAAAAAAAAATCGAAAATTAATTAAAAAATGTTTTGAGTGCTTTAATTAAATTACATTCAATGATTTCAACAGCCTTTCACTTTTGTCCCATGTCTATTTCTGAAGAATTTGTTTGCAAGAATATATCAGATATCGGTCGAGTTAAGGCTACGAAATTTACTTTATCTTAACAATATGGCAAATCACAAAATCAAACAAAGAAAAATATATTTTTAGCTTAGCCGATTAAAATTTGCGATCTATAAGAGCTGAAAACAACTTGACTTGATTAATAAGGAGATTATCTATGAAATGGGGTTTTTAAACTGAGAAGTTTCCAGTTTTTAGGCACACCCGCTTTATTTGGGTGCCCAAATGGGGCCCAACTTTGTTTTAGCTATTTTCGATTCTCCATATATAAGTGCTTGACTATCCTTATTGGTCCTGACCAGGTCTAATCGATTGAAGCTATGAGAGCATGAGGAATTTTTAAATTCAAATACAGGTCAATCTTATTTTTTTAATCTCAGAAACCAAATTTTTCTAAAGAATACTTTTAGGACGCCTCAAGAGAGCGACGACAACTGCTGGACAGCAAATAACCTGAACTTGCCCAAACATTTTATATTTTCATACAACTTGAGGCCTTACCACTGTTGAAGAGTACCCATATGTATATGTATATGTATATATATATACATATATATATATATATATGTATTTATGCAATTGTCTAATAATATTTCAAATCATTTTTTATCTTATTTTAAATTAAACACTTTGTAAACTTTGTAAGTTAATATATTAAAGTTTCCTAAGGGTTTCTTTAAGCTCATCTCTATTCTGCAGTTTCGATTTCGAATCCCGCTTCGGTAAAAATAACTTAAAAATTTGTACAGCAAACGAATTTCGAAGTTTATGTCATTGACAACCTTAAAAGGATCACAATGTAGTTAAAGAAATTTATTGATTGGTCAGCAGAAATCCCATACCCATTTTGATAGGGTAATCTTATCAGTTAGTTGGACGAATATTTCTAATCAAATATATTAATCAAAGTGTGTCTCTTGAGACAAGCCCTCGAAAACTTCAATAACGGCGCGTGTTTTTCTGTCAATGAATCAATATTTATTTTGACTATTATACATTTTACCAATAAACTTAGGTTTTGCTAAAAAGAATGATTAAATAAATGTTCATTGATTTCAATTGCTTATCACTTTCGTTAAGTAAATATTTAGCAATTTCTAAGGAAAAAGTTTGTTGAATGAAAATATTTGATAGCAGTTAAGATAATGTTACAACCTTTAATTTATAAATAAATAAATAAAATAACTTAATCAGACAGAAATACCTTGAAACTATCGCAATGAATGCGTAGTCTGAGTTAAGTTATCGGATTTAATGTTACCTTGTTCCTTTTAAATATAGATATAGAATATAAATGAACCGCATCCATCCCGTGCTCGTATTGTCATCGGAGAAAAGGCCGAACTTTAATAGTTTAACTATGGCGAATGACATCGTTCTGATCAGAGTTCCAGATGTGCAGTACTCTTCCGGAATCTATTCCATCAGACTGTCCAGAGTGAAACAGCAGCCTGCACGAAGGTGCTAGCATCGATTACTCCAACATCTGTGTGGCCACTTTATCTGGCGCCTTCTACCTACCTTAGCAAAGAAAATCCCAAAAATATTTTCCAAGACAAACTTTGTTTTAAATGTTATTGGCTTTAAATTTGTTTTTTTTTTATTTATATTTAATTTTTTTTTTTTAATTCTTTTCACTTGTCTCATAATGAAACAATTAATTAAATGTTTCGCATTTTCATTTATAATTTGACATTAAAGTTTAGTTTTTATATAGTTTCAGATATATCATCAATTGTTTTCATATTTTTTTATTGTTTTTTTTTAATAAACATTTGGAATGCATTATATAATTTAAATATAACAATATACAAGGTTTTAAATTGCGATTTAGTGGCATTTTGTTGTTGATCTTGTTGTAGTTATTTATTAACTTTTATCATTAAAAATTGGAGAGACTTATGCACAGTTAACATTATCATTTTTTTTTAAATACACATACAGTTATACAGAATAAAAAAGTTACCTTTTAATGGTCATTATCAGATGTCAGTTATCAGGCATAACTTATTATATGAATTTGTTACAGACGAATATCGCATAAGATTAACAATTATAAAAAATCTTTATATAAGATATATTTTGCATTTTTTGTTTTCATCATATTTGTTAATTGTTTCGTTCTATGTATGTGTTATGTGTTAAGTATTTAGTTCATAAATGATTGCACGTAATGCATGTTAATTTCGTAGTTTCTTAAGATCCTTACTTCTTTATACAATTGTCGGCAAATGCGAAACGCAAAATACAATAATCATAATAATAAATGATTGCACGTAATGCATGTTAATTTTGTAGTTTCTTAAGATCCTTAATTCTTTATACAATTGTCGGCAAATGCGAAACGCAAAATACAATAATCATAAACCCATTTCATTTATGCTATTGAGACATATATATATGCAGCTTCAATTTGATGCGAACCTAGGGCCTTGCAATTGAAGTGGGTGTGGGTGTGTGTGTGTGTGCTGTGTCTGCTTTTATCTAGTCAAAAATACATACGAAACAGCACTAAACTAGCAAAAATGATTATTATACAAAAGCAAATGAACAAATAAGTACACGAGTGAGTGGCGGTGGTGTTCCAAGCATTAGTTGCAATACGGATGCCCTGTTGCTGTTGCAGTTGTTGTAGTTGTCGTTGTTGTTCTTGTAGTCCTTGTTGTGATGTGTAGTGTTGTCGTTGTCGTTGTTGTTGTTGCCGCTGTTGAGGTTGCTCCTCCCGAAACAAGTGCTGCACTGTTTGCCATTGCCAGAGACTTTCACCCACATTGCCAACGCCGTCGCACACAGGGCCAGTGCTATTAATCAACACCAGCAAATCCTTGGCTGCCCTCAATGGCCTTGATCAACTTATCCTTCAACTGCAGATAACCCTCGTACGGTGGCAGGTCCAATCGATTGAAGCTATGTGTGCAGCATGCGATTAAATCAAATTCAAATCTAGGTCAACGCCAAATGCAAAACTTACCAGGTGTGTGCACGAGGAAAATTATTGGGAGTGCCCCACTTCTCAATCGTAAACATTTGTGGCCCATTAGACCCATACAGCTCCTTGAAGCCATTCATTGGCACTCGCGAAGTACCTGTGACAAATTGCAGCAGACGTGAACGCATCTCGTTGGAGAAGGACAGGACGGCTCGCCAGAACCATTGGATAATAATGTGATTCATGTGATAATCGCCCTTGTATAGCGTATTTTCACGCCAGTCCTTCACATCAATGTTCTGTATGCCGCACATCAGCAGCTCCAGTTCGTGCTCGTCAAAGATTTTGATCAGATTAAGGGGTATTATGGAACCAAAACCATCCAAGAAGGACGTCATTTGATCCTTAACGCGTGCCACGAAACGCCACTCGATGACAAGTCTTCAGAGTATAGAAAAATATAATGAATAATGAATAATAAGTATGACTATAATTATGTACTCACTTAATGTATTCATCTTTGTTTTCGTTGGTCACATCAATATTCGCGCCACCCGGTTTGAGTTCATGTTGGCTCTTTTGACCAAACACATCCTCATCCAGGCAGAATGTCAACTCCAGAATGCGTGGATCGTTCTCCTTTATCCACATCAGCGAATTATAATATTCAGTATCGACTGACTCCATATCCTTTAGATCTATGGGCTTTTGCAGCATCATCTTATAGAAGGGACGTATAAAGAAGGCATCTAACAGTTTTCCATGGTACACAGCCATGCCAGCAATGCGACCAATAAATCTATAAGAAAGTTTCATTTAAAACAAAATCATTTCTCAATTCTAAGAATTATAAACTCACTTGAAATAACTTAAGTGCTCCTCATTACACAAACCGCTGCCGTTATTGATTTGCAAGGTGTAGTTATCCATGGCGGAGTACTCAAAGAGTCCATAATATGGATTAAACATTTCCTTAGATAGTAAGTAGAACCATTCTCTAGCGAGCCCGCCATAATCTATTAAAATACATTAAACACTTGGTTAATGACAAATAATTATTGATTGTTAATAGAGAGCTTACCTAAGCCCGTTTCTCCTTCGAACTCTACCCATAATTTAGTCTTTAGTAAATCGGTTTTCGTCACCGAACTAATAATTCTATACGAATCCTCCAATATCGATGTACGGCGTATACGTATTTCAAATTTATTTGGTACATTGGTCTGCAATAAAAACATTAAATTAGTCAAATACCAAAAAAGGCAAAAAAGAGGAATACTTACAGGCTTTCTAATATGACTTTTGAAATACTCATATTTCTGTTTGTAATCTCGCGAATAGGGAACTGCTTGACCAGCTATATTTGGATTTGATAGGCGTGGATCCTCCCACTGTGTGGTGCGCGTATCTGGATAGAATAGTTAGTTGGTTAATAGTTTGAAATGTGGTGCTTGGATAGTAGTGCTTACTGTGATCTATGTAGAAAACGCGCCCATCCGTATGCACACGTTCCTCCCAACCCTCGGGCAGCGGTCCCAGATCGTCCTCGACACGTCGAGTCTGATTTGGCATGGGACTGGCGCGTCCATTGCGCGGATCAATCCAAGTGGTGCGCCGCGATTCGTGATCGATGAAGAAGGTGCGTCCATTGGGAGCCACCTGCATTGACCAGCGCGGCGGTAACGCTTCCTCTTCAGTAGCTGCAGCCTGTAAGCGTAAATAAGATTATATTGTTATTATTCCTATAACGATTACAATATTTGGAATTGAGATTATTATACAGGCTGTTGGAAAAATCACAAGCACATGCGTTATAACAAATCATGTGTTAATCATGTGCATATATTTATATACGTGTGTGTGTGTTTATTGTCGAATATAGAATGTAACTTTACTTGATCCGCTGGCACAGCAGCGTTGTCTTCCTCGGAATTTCGTCGTGTGGACGGAGCTGAGATCTCTGAGGGATTGTGGCTGTCTGTGTGATCGGTGTCTTCACTCTAATTTTGATATGGATGCAATTTATTGCGTAAATGTTTTGTTGTTGTTGTTGTTTTTAATGGCGATTGGAAGAAACAGAAAATGAAAATTTCAAAATTATAATTAATTTTTTCAAATGCTATGACACAACAAATAACAAAAAAAAAATATAACAAAATTCGAAGCACAAAAATAAATATATAATGCAAAGCCAATATACGACTACGAAATATATATTTTTATATATATTTGTATATATATATATAATATAATATAATATTTCTTAAATAGCCAGGAAATTAAACAATACAGATAGAATGTTGTATGTATTGTGTGAGGTTTTTTTTTAATGGGTATGATTTATGAAAATGATTAATACAAATATGCAAGACGTACACAATTCAAACATGAATAGTTTTCTAAATATTTGATAACGTTACTAAGTTGATACGTTCCCAAATATAGTTTTTTCGGCGTAAAATGATGTGTAATTTGAGCTGCTTATCACATCAACTACCCGAACCCAAAATAACCTGATTCCTTTCTAAATAATGGAAATGCGTACATAGAAATTTGGAATCTTAAACCAACTTAGTTTTTTCTACCAACATGTAAGCTGCTCTAAATTAATGGAATATGCACAACTATCACGGGAGTTCATGAGACAATACAAAACATAGTCTACAACACGACAGACAAATGGATGCTAAAGATATGTCTAATTTTTGCGAGTGTATTTATGTAGCGCAGTGTTATGCTAACCAATTGCCTACTCTGCTGCTGCTGCTGTTGCAGCCGTCGTCGTCTCTGCTGCCTGTTGTCCAATTGGTGGCGACCCAAACTGTTGTCGTTGGCGCGGCGAGTCAATAGATTTGTGATTGCCATATTGACAAGATTGCCGTCGGGTGTCCTGCGCACCGTTGGCAAGTCAGTTTGCAAACTGCTCGTTGAGATCTCTGGTCTGCCACCTTCGCGATGTTGCAGTGAGTTATAAACAAAACTACACTTGTAAAAAGAGTTGAAATCGATACAGAATTAGGAAACAGCCATCGAGCAGTTCTCCCTCTGGGAGACAGAAGTCAGATTCAAGGATGTGAACAACAGGTGATTTGAATTGACTTTCACTTGTGGATTTGGGACTTTTTTTTTGGGAAGGTAACACAGATTTGCGTATATATTAACCTGGCATGGTCCACTACTTCGAAGGGTTCTATCTCAATTTGGTCATTCAATGTATCACAATTGTCGTTGCTGTTGCTGCTGCGGCTGTTGTTGTTGTGGTTAGCTGATACCAGTGACTGTGTGTGTGAGACTGTTGCAGGGTGTGTTGATGGTGTGGCTGGCGTTGAATTGTTATTGACCACATCCTATTTATTTATATATAGCATACATCAGCACATAAATAATGAAACTGATACTTAATCATACTTTGAATGAGTAATGTGAGAGTACAGCCTATATCTTAAAAATGTAAAATAAGAAAAAACTAACTGAATACCAACTATTAAAATGCATACTTGATGAGTTTAGTGATAAGGCTAGCATTATTCTAAATGGATTCTAGCTGCTAGCGGTTCCCAAAATTTTAAATATATTGACTAAAAAGCTGATTGGCATTACAAACATGCGCCTCAGGTACAAGTTGTGGTCGAAAATATCACAGGTTTGGCCATTGTTCGATTGTGTCAATTGCTGATCTGTCTCATTATCTGCGACTGTTTCATTCAGTTCGTCTTCTGCCTCCTCTTGATCATCTCCCTCTTCCTCGTCCTCGTGCATCTCGCCGCAATGCAGACAATTACTCTGGCCATTTGTTGGATCAGCAGTCAAACAATGCTGCTCCTGCTCCTCATCCGTCTCCTCCTCATCCTCGCTATCGGCGCTACTCTCATCAGCTGCACTTAGTTGCACCAACTTTGACGCTGCCGTTTTTAAGCGCTGTGTTTTTGTTGTTGTTTGTTTGTTTTATTGTATGACAAGACTCACAACGTTAATTGTACGGATGATTTATGAGGTGAGTAACATGTGTGTATGTGTATGTGTGTGTGTATATAGTAGTAGTGTGTGATAGTTAAAGGGTATACATAAATATCATGCATAACAATTGAGTTAATTGTTCAAAACACATGCAGCATAATACATGTATAAAGATTGTTGTAATTATATTGTGGTATTCGAAGTACAGTGATCTCTCGAAAATAAGTACGTTTCGATTCGAATGAGTATTCAAGACTATTTATAAAGTGTATCAAGAATACTTATAACACAGACTTAATTACTAATCTTCGAGTTACCACAGAAAATTAGTTTTTTTTCGTTTCTTTTGCATATGCTATTAAAAACAAAGCAAGAGGGATTCGAAGGTTGCTATTGAAGGGTTTAGTTGCAGCACTTACCGGTCCACGCACCGACTCCGTATCATCCACACTAATGTGAAAACGTCTTTGGAAATCTGAGGCCAGCTGATCAACGTTCTGGCTGTTGTTACTATTCAAGCTGCAAATTGATTTGACATTTGTGTTATTGGCTAATATATAAATATATATTTAGGAAGCGCTTACATGGTGGGTCTTTCCCATTGCGTCGTGCGCGCCGTATGATTCACATAGTATGTGCGTCCATTTGCGTCCTGTCGTTCCTCCCAGCCAGCAGGCAAAGATTCAGATCCGCCGCTAGGAAACGGATGCTAGAAAAATAACAATCAGTCAAAAAATAGTAAGTTGGAACTTGTGGTGCATGCACCCTTTGTGGCGTACCGGTTGTGATGTTTGCTCGCTAGCACTTGTAGCCTCCACTCGCTCCCAATCGCCGTCGCTTGTGTTGTCCGAAGGTTCGCTCTGTTCGCGTGTTTCCCGTATGAAGGCATGATATATCTCCAAAGTACCCTTGATGCGTGATTTCGCGCTATATTTGCATGCACACACACATACACATATAGATAGAAGATATATATAGTAAAGTAGAGCATTGAATGAATGTTAATGCATAAAAAGCCGTTCAAGGCCAACAAATACACGACACACGATATAAATATACCACACCACCAACCAACACCAACACCAAATACCAGGCACTCAATATTTACAAATAATAACTTTAAAACCATACGCAATTACACAAAGCGTTAAAGACTAAAAAAAATAATAATAATTGAAAACAATACAAAAAAATAAATGGGATCATTTAGAATACTTCTAGTGCGGCATCTAATCTATCAGAAGAAGCATTATGTTTGACAAACAACAGAGTACGAAATATACAAATAATAATGATTGTTAAAAGCTTAAGATAAGTTTTTTTTTTGTTTTTTGTTAGCTAATTTACAATTTTGTAATTTGAATTTGGTTTCTCTTTTACTTTGACAAGTTTCTAGTTATATAGTTTATATAGTTTTTTAGGTTGTAGTCTAAATCAACTGAAATTAAATAAAGGAAATCAAACAGCAACTGAAATAAACATACCCTACTGACCTGCGCGGACGCAGCGTATAACTCTGGGAGCCAATCGTGCGTCCCTCTTGCTCCGTGGGCAGATTGACCAGCGTCAGCTCCACCATGCCAAGGAAATCATCGCGTGTCAAGCGATTCTCGTCAAACACTTGAAACACCAGCTTGTGCTCAGACGGCTTCACCTGGGGTTAAAATAATAAATTAGTTAGCTTAACTGCTCTTAATATTTCATTGTCTACATTTTTCTACTTACTCTGAATATGAACTCCTCATTCCAGGATGGATTTAGTGTCTAATTGAATTGAAGAACGAGAAATATAAAGTCTTAATTGAAAAAATACTTAAATTATAGAATAAGTATAAAATATTAACAAGAATCATAATATTATTGTGAAATACATTTTCCTCATTTAACGCTTGTAAAAATCTCCATGACTAATCAGTGTCTCAAGCATTTATTACTCAACTCCATGGTTTTCACCAATATTTTGATTGGACTTTGGTAAGAAAATAACTGGCAAATAATGGTAATGGCAGCCAAGACTGATAAGATACGCAACTAAACGCAACCCCAAACACTTTTTTCATTTTGTTACTTATTTTTTGATTGTAGTTACCTTCTTTTTAGTTTTAGTTAAAACCGAGTCAATATTTATATCACCATTAATTGTATTCAAATCGATGCGAACATATGGATCACTGTGAAAAGCAAAATAAATGATTATATTAATTATATTAAATAAATTATTTTAAGAGCATTCTCCCACTTACCTGGCACCAAATATGTCCTTTTTGGCCAAGGATTTGCCGCTGAGCACAACAATGCGCAGGTGACACGAGTCCCCAGTGTCATTCTGTAAAGAAAAGATGCAAACAAATTTACATATTAAAGAGTCTGTCTGTCCAACTCAAGACGCCAGCTTAAAGCGGCAAGAAATCTGAGACGACACCCACACAAGTACCCAGAGCATGTTTATAAGCCAACAAATGAGCCACTTGTGTTTACAGCTAGTTGAAAGCACACACAAAGTGGTCGCTCGATAAATAAAATACTCTACGTAAAACAACACAATTCCAATACGCTCCTAGTTGATTTCCAACTTATTTGAATACTTAAGCTCTTAAGTTTTTACATTTATATATCCAAAAATATGTTATTCATTTTCTTAAAGTGTAGATTGAGTGATTAAAAAACTATGTCAAAACTAATTTAATTTTTTAATGCCTTTTTAAATCTAGAAACACAACTTTCAAACAATTTATGACACTTTAAATAATTATATGATGATTATCATCATATTATTCTCCCATTCCAATTTGGGAGTGACTACTGTACCAACAGCAGCCAGTATCAAAGAGACCACATACCAACTCTCCCAAAAAAAAATGCTAAATCAATTTCAGATGGCAGAATCTGAAAAGATGTCACTGAATAATCTGGTGTGTGTGTGTGTGTGTGTGTGAATGTGCGTGAGTGTGTTTGCTTAAGCCAAAAAACAGCAAAAACAAGCTACTGGGCAATCCTCGCCACAAGCTGTGTATACTTAATGCCATATATTACGCATACGCAGCGTTGTTGCTGGTGCTTAATTAATAGATTTTAATGCGGAAATTTTAGATGATATGTTGCATGCGAAACAAAAACCCTTTATTATTATTATTATTAATTTAACATATTCACACAATTTGTATTCTAATTATTATTAATCATTAAACAGTTCATTCTCTGTTTGCATTTTTCATTTGCATTTCCCAATGCATTTTGTGACAAAAAAGGTTGGCATGGCGTTTCCCATGAACTTGTATTGATTTTCAGCGGTTTTCCCATTTTGGAATGTTTGTGGTTTGTTTCACTCGCAGCTGCGCTCAACTTGCTACTGCAATGGACATGGCTATTTTGATATATACTATCTATATATATATATATATATATATATATATATCCGACTGAACAGTTAATCCCAAAAGTATATTACTTGTAATTACAGGTTGTTCTGAGTTCTGTCCCCCCTATTGGGCAGTAAGCATGTCAATGACGTTCGGTACGAAAAGGCCAGAATAGCAACTGAAATATGCGTTAGGGTCAATCACGATTAACACAGTCTCAATCGGTCAATCAATCAAGAACAGCAACAACAACAGCTGCAGCCCCATTTGGCTTAAGAACATCCCCCTAAGCCTTGGCAGCAAGGCCCCTTTGGCTGTGTGACACTAAGCTGTCTCTGTCTCTTCAATTGATTTTTAGCCATTAAATCTGTGTCTTAATGCCAAAATGTCAGCAACAATTCGTCCAACATTTATAAATATAGACAATACAAATTATATGATTAAATCAGATAGTGGAAATTAACCCACCTATTGTATACATTTATGATTCTTAACAATTATGACCAGGTAATATTTACATATATATATATATATGGTATATTTATCGCTATACACCTTAATTTCCAAAATCAACCTTTATTGTGTATTAAAAATGGGTATTTTCTTCACTATCTACTATCAATTTATAACATGTGACCCACAAATCAGAAGAAAAAGTAGCCATTGCTTTTTTTTGCTTTTGCTGAACAATGAAAAGGCAGAAAATAATTTGTGCATCAATAATAATCGTGTTATCTGATAATGTGACGATTACTGGTATCTAAAATTTGAAAAGATCGAATAGCCGAACAGAAGTGCTATTTTATTAGTATATCGAACAGTTTGTACGACAATC
The DNA here is from genome assembly GCA_035042365.1 of Drosophila dives. Classification (NCBI taxonomy): domain Eukaryota; kingdom Metazoa; phylum Arthropoda; class Insecta; order Diptera; family Drosophilidae; genus Drosophila; species Drosophila dives. Next base: position 6,443,428 of record JAWNLJ010000326.1, on the reverse strand, counting down.
TAAATAAGAAAATATGAAAATATAGTCAAAGCGGGGAAAACCATTAACTAAATTGCTTTAATTGATTTTTGGAGCTCATCTACGAGTGTCAAATGTAAAAACTCATTACACAAATTAAAACCCGTCATTGCGTATGAGGGTCCAATAAAGTATCCCCATATTAATGAAAAGCCAAACAGAGCAGATGGGGCGTAAGTATTTATCTGATTAAATAGCAAAACAATAGAACACTCTTGGTTAAGTCTAAATTTAACACTACGCGGCAACGTGTTAAATCCAAAAGGAAACATAAATTATAAGTGTTTTAGACATACCGATGGATAGAAAATACGAATCTATTGCCAAATTGGATTTGATGAAGTGTGCTATAGCAGTGTATAAATATTTGAAGACTTAACAAAATATTTGTTGAGCTGTTTTACTCGGTTTATTTCAGGCAAAAATAAACAAGAACTCGCTAATGTTTTTTTTCGACTCTTACTCCATTTTTATGATATCAAATAACAAAATAATAGTAAAATTCATCAGTTTTACGTTTGTTTACGTCAAAATGTGTGTAAGAATTATTACTAGTTAAAAAATGTTGTTATTTCTTAGCGTTGGGAAATCCCTGCATATTTATTTTAAAAGTATTCTAAGGAAATTATAACAGAGAGCTTAGATAGGGCCTAGGCGAAGGTAAAAAAAAGTGTGCAAATGCAAAATAGAACGAGTGATAAAGAGAGTGAAAGAGAGAGAGGTTAGTCTGGCAATTTGCCGATCACTTACATCACTGTTGTTGTAGCCATGAATTTGACCATCTTCATTGTTTGTTGTCGCTGCTGCTGCTTCTGTTGTTGCTTCAGCCATTTTTTGTATATTTATATTTTGTTCAATGTGTATTTTCTTTACGTTATTTTGAATTGCCCGTGGTAAGTGTTAATTATTGCACGCCCCTCAAATAAAAAGCTATAAACATTGGATTATACATAAGCATTTTTTGTTGGTTTTAACTGCATTGAACGAGAAGATGGCCATTCATTTATATATATATATATATATATATGTATAAATATATATGGTATGCTGCTCTCGGCTTTTGGTAGCCGTTTTTTATTTTGTTGTGTTCTTGAGAACGGAACAGGTTTAAACACGAGCAGAGCAGCATTCACAGCGCTTTTTTTTGTTTTTACTATAGAAGCGCAGTGCAGTCGGTTACTTGGCTTATTTATATACCACAATACGAATTGTTTGTTTTTGTATGTAAAATTAGGTCTGCAAAACCGCAGTACTATATATATGTAAGCATTTTATACATTTATATTTATATATAGATATTTTTGGCATGTTTTGTATGACTAATGAAAAGCCCCAAAAAGAGTTAACCGAATGCAAGTTATTAGCGGAGAACGGACACACACAGTAATAATGCGCGATGGTGAATCTTGTTTTCACATTGCGACGTTGATTCTTAGCTCACGACGACAAACAACAAGCAGCAAAAGGTTGGAATGCCTGCTGACTGCCTACCCGACTGTTGCTCTTATGTGCACACACGCACATACACACGTACACATACATATACAGATGTATATACTCAAACACACACTTATATTTTTATATAATTAACACATTTTCACAGTAGTCTGTCCAATAGATTTTGAAAAGACGAAAAAACTCAACGCACGCGGCATTTATATATATTTTGCAATACATGTATATGCATATGTATATGTGTACATAACTCAATTATTCATTTATTTATCGCTCATTAACAGGCGAAAAGCGCAAAAGTACCAATGTTAAAAATAATAACAACAACACACCAACACTATCATCGCACAAACATGTTCGACGTTGCTTTTCTCCCACTTTCTTGTGTAGTTGTAATATTTATACAATAACAACAACAACAACAGCATACACTGCGGCTGCCGCTGCGCCTGTAACGGGAACTCTCGCGTTCTAAGCTAAACTAAAAGTTGTGCTCCTAGACAGTGTGACCGAATTGTTAAAGGGCAGAAATGTGACGAGATGGCCATAAGGTGAACCCAAAACATTTTTTGGGTGAATCCTTACATAATAAATGTATTTATTTATAAATTTACTTTTTTGTTATATTTAAGTACATATACATATCTATATAAATCAAATTAAAAATCTTTTTATAAATTCAAGAAAGTTGCTCAAATAGTGTGTCCATATTGTGTCAAAGTTGAAATAAATACAGTATTTTTAACACTGAAGCTTTTTATTAATTTGCGCGCGAGCTTTTTGAAAATTGACATCTCAGCTGCTAAGCGAACAAGAGGCAAAGCAAACAAAACAAAAACAGATGATATGAAGTAAATATGTAAGTGCGTGTAAGTTTTTGTAATGTGCCAAATTAAATCAAGTCAAATGTGCGTCAGACAATCAGGTTTAATGATAAGCGTTGACATTATTAAAAATATATATATATAGTTATGACTATAGTGTCGCAACTAAATATACTCTGAATCTACTCCTTTGAAAATAACAAGCGCGTAAAATGCGATTTGTTACAAGGGTCTTGGCGGGTGGGACTATAACACAAGTGGACACTAATGAAGATAAAAAGCAACTGCTTCGACTCTGGCGGTGATAAATGAATTAAGCAAATAACTTGAAATCGCTCAATTTAACGAAGCCTGAAATTACGCACAGAAGAAAGAGAGGGAGAGATAGTTGCTAAGAGCAGACAATGGATGTTGATAAGTTCAATTTACAATTAAATGTATATGTAGTTTGCCAACAGAAAAAATGAGCTAAATAAGCAAAAAAAAAAAAAAGATAAAGCCATTTCTTTCATACATATAACAGCAAGAAATTTGCGTTATTTCAAATCTAAAACATTTTTAATCACATTTCTTAGATACGCTTATCACTTCAACTCTCTGCTTATCTTAAAATCCACCCTCAAAAAAAAGACGAACCAAAAAAAAAAAGAAGCACTAAAAAAAGAAAGAAAATAGCGCATTTCGTTACTTTAATAAAAAATGTTGAAAAGATATTTCAATGAAAATTAGAGCACTGGAATCACAGATAAGATTTGCATTTGCAACTTGATTTTTATAAAAGTAATTTTCTTTGTACTAAAAATAAATTTAACGTTTTTAAATTTAGATTAATATTTAATATCAGTATAATTATGCGCCCTCAGAAAATAATACGATTCAGTTTGCCTATTGCAGTGATTCAAGATTAGATTGTGTGGGAAAATAAAAAAAATACAAATAAATACTGTATTAAAAATACGGCGCACTGATAAGTACCGTTGCACAGTTAGTCAGTCACCTTTTACACCCAGACCAAAAACCCCAAGCCAAATTCACCCTTCTGAAATGTTACTTACCACAGCGGCCAACGATCTACGTGGCGTGTGTCCGTTATTGTAATCCAGGCGTTGCTGCCCTTGTTGCTGCTGCTGACCGGCCATGGACGCAGCTCGTCGACGTGGTGGTGGGCGAGGCACGTCAGCTGTTGACGAGGATGCGACGGCAACATTGTTGCTGGCGCGTGACGACATTGTGCTGCAAAAAAAGGGAAAGAACAGGCAAATAAAGAAAAGAACAAGTAATGAAAAACATAAGAGCGGGAGAGAGAAAGAAGCGGAAGTGCATCTTTAATTAAAATGACACGAACAAAAGCAACAAGAGGTGACAATAAAACTGGAAGCTGAAGAGAGCAGCAGACAACAAAGGCTCACACAATGTACGGTACTTGCAAGTGTGTACACACATATTTGCACTAGACGAGGCAGGTGTATATTCTTATGCATATGCATAGAACACACAAATGACCAGCAAAGCATAAAGCCAAGTAATTAACCAAGCGCGAAAGGTTCAACGCCGTTTCGACCTGACCAGCTTTCATCATAGCACCAGCAGCAGTCTCAACTTTTTATCTAATTTTTATAATCTTTAGGTTTTATAAACACACCCACACTGATGGTCGTGATTACTGGCCCACAAGCTTGATTTATGTAGTACTTTTAACTAAATTGTTCGACTATAAAGTATGCACATGTATTTGTGCAAATTATATGCTTGTATTAAGAAATATATATATGTATATATATATATAAGAAAATTCGTAACATACTTCTTTCCGCACCGCAAACTGCGGTTAAGGTTTTAATTTTGTTGTGTTCGCGTCTCAGACTTAAATCGCTCTTACATTGTTCGCGTAAACATAAATATAAATAAATTGATTGTTTAGCTTCGTACAGCAATTTTTAAACTTTCGCAGCCCAAACACGCCCGACAGAATCCGACAACTAACTAATTCCGATATTCGCAACGATAGCTTTCTAACGCAACTCTACAATTAAAGAGGAGCTGTTGTGTGTGCAACACAAATATCGCTTTGAAACGAATAATGTCCTATATTTGAGTTTCATATTTATTTACACATACACAACTGGATGCCATCCAGTTAGCTAACTTAAAACTAAAGCTAAAAATATACGTATTAACATTTTACTATTTCACTGCAAATTACACGAATCACAGTAGCAGTTACCGTGACTACTACTGTAGTACCTCAATATATGCATGTGTATAACTTCCACGCAAATATCGTCCGTCTCTAGCGAAAACGTAAATGCGAAAGGCAGTGAAAAATTTAAACGAAACAATAAATGCTTGTAAATTCAATGGAATATCACAGTTAAAAGATCGATTCATGTTCAACCAGCCAATTCCAATAACGAAATACCACATTTTTTATTTACAAAATAGTTAAATTGTTAACGCCAACGAATTTGCGTGCGTGAGATTTTTTTTTTAGTGCGTGGTAATTGCGTATTAGACAACAGCAACAGCAAAAGCAGAGCAGTTCGAAAACAAAAACTACGAACGCTGGCAAAAAGCTGAAAAACTGAACAAAAAACAAAAACAGAAAAAAAAATTTTTGCGTAATTTGTATTCGATTAGCTTTTATGGGTTTGACAGATCAAGATTGGGTTGGAAGTGCGGTCAGTTTGACCTGCGACGACGAGCTGGGTGTATTCCAGGGCCTGATCAAAAAGATCTCCACCGAGGAGATAACAATCGTGCGCGCCTTTCGCAACGGCGTCCCCTTGCGCAAACAGAATGCGGAAGTGGTGCTCCGCTGTGCCGACATCAAAGCCATCAATCTTATTGAGCCCTTCAAGGATGCAGAGACGACGGCGCCAACGGTGATTAACAAACCGACGCCAGTTAAATTGCCACATTTCTCCAACATACTCGGCAAGCAGCAACAGCTGCAACAACAGCAGCAACAACAACAACAGCAGCAACAACAACAACAGCAACAACAACTACAACAGCAACAACAACAGTTGCAGCAACAGCAACTGCAACTGCTGCTGGAGACTGATCAGGAGCTGCCTTTGACGCCTCGAGCCAAAGTCAATGGCAATAATGGCAGAAATGGAAATGGAGCAAAAGGAGGCCTCGGCAACTCGGCACTGAGTGATAAAATGCACCAACTTATGCTCAGCACAAATCCCTTTGGAGCAGTTGGATCGCGCAGGTAATTGAGTCACTTTTGAGTAGCTGAAAGTAGACCCTAAAACATAGACCATGTTTAAGTTGAAAACTTGTATAATTTTAATATTAATGTCTTAACTCATTTCGATTGCAGAACACCTCAGAGCTCAGGTGCATCAAGTGCTTCACAACAGCATCCACCATCACAGCAGTCGATGTCGACGACGCCGAATAGTGTTGCAGCCTTTTTTGGCAACATGATACCGGCCAAGGTGGAGGTGAAGCTGGGCAGCACGGTCTACAATGCAAGCGGCGGAGTTAGCTGTAACAACAACAACTTGGAGAGCAACTGCAGCAGCAGTGCTGACGGCAGCTGCAGCAATGGCGAGGCAACTGCTACTGGCAACAGCAGTCGACCCATTGATATCATAGGACACAGCAACGGCGGCGGTTTCTTTAATCAAGCAGCAGCTAGCTATGGCAATGTCAGTGGCAGTGGCAGTGGAATTGTCAAACGCAATGGAAATGGCAACGGCAACATCTACAACGCCAACATCCATATGGCTAATTTCAATGGCAATGGGAATGGAAATGGGAATGAAAACGGAAATGGAAAAAATGGTAAGCGGGGTGGCCCGAATCGTGTTCGACGTGAGAGCATCATGCGACAGAAACACCAGCATACATTTGGTAGTGAGGCAGATGATCCAATGCTGCAGGAGGAGTTCGATTTTGAGGGCAATCTCGCTTTGTTCGATAAGCAGGCCATTTGGGATGACATCGAGTCGACGCACCCGAAATCGGACGTGGTACGCCATGCTGTCCGCGTGCAGAAGCAACAAAGCCGCCATGTGAAGAAGTATCGACACGATGAGAATATTTTAGTCAGCCAACCGTTGCAGTTGCGTCAGATCGAAAGCATGTTTGATGGCGCAAAGGATTTTGTGACCGATGATGGCCTCATCATACCCACCATTCCGGGCTATGTGCGTAACCGGATCGAGCTGAGCGCCGAGAGAGCAGGCCTGTCGCTTCAGCGACAAATTGATATTTTGGCGCGTGGCGCCACCGACTTGGCTATTACATTGCTTGGAGGCGCTCGCCGCTTGACACCGGCCAATAATCATCAGTGGCCCAAGATTGCCATTATTTGCGATGGCGTCAACACAATGAGGTGAGCTTAGCTTGAACTCGACAGCAAAAATTTAAAGTTTTTTCTCGAACGTTTGCTTTGGTTAACTATCAGTAAATTAGCATTTAAATATTTGATATGATAGCAAACTGCATTCATTTAAATTGTACCTTTATATTCGCAGAACAATTAATATTGCATGCGCAACGGGTCGTCTTTTGGCTTCCCATGGACTAACCGTGCTGCTATATGTGGAACAGGTGGAGCTAATTGAGCAGAACAGTTGTTTGGAAGTAGCCTTGTTTAAAGCTACTGAAAATACCATAGTACATTCGGTGGACGGTACGTTAAACCATTAAAAACTATAGCTAAAACTATTAACATTTTATATATATATTATAGCTATGCCTACGCCAGATCTTGTGATAGTTTCGACAAATACCGCTAATCTTTCGGATGCAATTAAGAAATGGCTCAGCGCTAATCGGTTAGTTTGTAGTCTTGCATCCTAAAACTTTAGTTAATATATGTATTTTTATATTTTATAGCGCATCGGTGCTTGCCATTGATCCACCACCGTGTGGTATTAAGGATGTTGCTATCAAGTGCTCAATTTTACCCATATTACCATTGATCCAAGAAACAAGCAATTCGGCTGCTGCTGAAACAACACCAACAAAAACATCAACGAATAATTGTGGCAAACTGTATTTATGTAATTTAGGTATACCAGATAAATTTTATCGTGATTGTGGCATTAAGTACAAAAGTCCATATGGACATAAATATGTGATACCGATTCACTCAAAGGACTGAAACAACGATAAAAACAGCACATACACAAAAACAACAACAGAAACAACAACAACAATCATCAGCAACAACATTAAGAGAAGATTACGAAGAAGTAGAAGGAAGAACAACACAAACACAAACAAAAAACCAATCATAAACAGCAAAAACAACAAAATAAGCAACACTCAACAAACAACACACATGTGATGATCATCAAAGTCCAGTTTCCTGTGAATCTAACAACTAGCTCTTAGAAGTCTCTCATAAACATAACTCACATTAGTTTTTATCTACGGCGCATATAGTATACATATATTTAGTTTAAGCACTTAGTTTATGCATACAAATCTTTTTAACTGATCAGCTGCCCTAGAATAGTGCCGAACTACATTTATCATCGTACATATTTATTTCCAATTATAAATTTTTTTTTCCCTTGTACAGACCCTTAACGCTTGTCGAGGCATAATTGATTTTGTTTTGACGCTCGCTTGAGAGATGTCTAAATTTGTCTGAGTTTCCATTATTAATTTTAGAACTACATTCTTCCATATTTGATGCTCCCACCCAGCAACTATCCCATAAGCGGGTCTATAGCTTTAAATTTAATATATTATGCACTGGACAATTAACCAAAAGGACCATTCCCCCCAAATATAACTGGTCTTCAGAGCAATACTTTCAAATATGTAACAAAAAAAAAAAAGATAAGAAATACGTATATATATAACAAATGGATGTAAATAATTGTATATTTGCATAGTTGTTTGTATATTATGTATATGGGAGGAACTCAATTAAATTGAATTAGTGAGATTGAGTGTGAAGTATGCGCAATACATGCCAAATTAAATGTCTACTTTTTAAGCAATAAATCAACAACTATTACATAATAAATTCATAAACAATACAATACAATACAAATTACAAATCAGATCGATAAGTTAGTTTAATAAGTTTAAAGTGTTTGGCAAAAATGAGGACACATTAAAAAAAAAGAGCAAAACTTTTATTTGTATTTAGAGTTTAGTATCGTAAGACAAATCTTAAGCCGTAAGAGCGAAAAAACAAAATCTTATTTTGTACTCCCATCGAATACGGAAAAGATAGAAAAACAACACAAACACAAAAACCGTATTTCAAATGTATCGCGATGAGTTTTACAAAATCAAATTGAACAAGTACTATATCAAAATCCAATTTAATAGTGAAAATGTTAGCCTTTGCAAACTTAATATCGCAACCAAAAAAAAACCTTAACTAATTGTTGTAAAAATATTATAATATATAGATTCTAAATTTCAATTGTTGATGATCAGTCTGTGAATTTCAATTTGCAAGTAATTGTTTCATACATAAAAACAAAAAAAAAAACAAAAAAAAAAAAAAATCGAAGAAAAAACTGAAAATACAAAGCTACAGTTTTATGGGCTTTCCTCGATGGAAAAGCGTTAAGACTGTTTTGAGTTAGGAGTAGAGAAGTTGTCAGGACTTTGTGGCAGATGCAGGAGTGGAGAAGGTTATTTCCAACAGCAACAAAAAAACAAAAGACACACACAAGAAACACACAACAAATTTTGATAAATGTTTTAAAATTGTGAATTTACCAACATAAAAATCTATTTTCGGTCCAAATGTATAAAAATTAATTTTAAACGCAACAAACACCAAAATATGCCGACAAATCAAAATACATACAAACACAAGTTAACAAAGTGAAAAACGAAATGCAAAAATAGTTTACAACTACAATATTAAAGAAACAAAAACACCGAAAAGCCTTCTCATGGAAAACGAAATGAACAATGTGTTTTTTTTTATAAAAAAATGGGATAAAGAAAATTTGGCACAAGTTGCTATATTTGGGTTTTTTATTTTGATTGTGCTCGAAGGTACATAATAATATATATATATATAGACAGACTATATAAATTTAATTATATATTTCTTCTAGAGTCATGTGGAAGCAAAAAAAAGTCCTTAATTTCAACTAAAACGCTAAAACTTCATTCACTGTTTAGCATTCCGTTGTTTGTAGTAGGAAAAAATGGAAATTATAAGATTTAAGATTGGGCTTTTCAAAAGCATTTTTTTTTTTGGTTGGGATTAGTTTGTAAGCTAGAATTTTTGTTGCTCCTGGTCCACTTTAAGGCGCTTGGGTTGCTGCTCTTCGCCGTAGTCATTTTCCCGATCACGTTTGAGGACTGAGGAGGACTGTTTACGAGGAGCTTGCAGCTTAACGGTTATAACATTAAATGTTTCCACTTCAACCGAAAAAACTTCCATTTGTGGCTCAGACAAATTCTCCTCAAAGCCCGAATCAGGACTGGAAATGCTGATCTCGGCCGGCTGCTGCTGCTGCTCTTCCTTCGCATTGGACTGTTCGTAAAGGTAATGATGTAGTCTAATTACATCGACATATGGCTCCACCATATGCTCAGTATACGAAGTAAGATCGTTGAGAAAGGGCGTCCAGCGCTTGGGCACGCCGCTAACCTGACGTGTGGCTGCAATGCAGCTGGCGGCCAGCAGCGAGGGGCGCTCATTGTTGAAACTGTTGACTGAAATATACATTTAAATTTTGGTCAAAATGAGTAATTGAATAAAGTATTAGCTTACTGTTCAGCGTGTAGTCGGACATGAGTAGCAGTAGCTGTGCCAGCGTCGTCAGCATTTCCTCAAAGCTATCGTAGCGCGGATATTTCTTTTTGTCAGCAGTAGCAGTTGCTGCTGCGGAGCAGTCATCGATTGCTAAGCAATACGCAACATAATCCTGCTTCGAGATCAAATGGATTGCGAACATCTCTACAAAACTAGCCACTGTCGGATGTATGAGCCTAAAGTCAAAGAATGTGAGCAGTTTGCGCTCAACTGTTTTGAACTCCAGAGGTGTAAAACCGCTCCCGATCAAGCGATTCATTTCACTATATCGGGGCACATTTGCATCCGTGTGCTCAATTTGGGCCGCAATGTGCATGCATATCAACGCAATCAGCTGCAACTTGTCCGCGCGTATGTTGTAGAAATCGAGGAATCGATCCAGGTAATTAATGGCTGGCAATGCATATTTATATATCTTTTATTAATATAATATGAATCCAAATAACACCGTCTCACCCAAATGCAGTGCGCAGCGTCCCAATTTGTATGTGCGCGTAATTCGCTGGCAGAGCTGGATGAGCATTGGCCTCTGATCGATTTGTGTCGATCTGTAATTAATGGGCCGGCGTTGCAACTCCGATTCCTTCATTGTTTTTAAAATGTCTAATGCGTAGTTGCTCAACCATTGGGATTTCAAAACGCGCTGCACAAAAAAAAAAACAAACAATTTTTAAGTAAGAAATAAAGATTTGTAAAAAATGCATGCAAATACCTCAATATTGTGCCTTGTGTTCTCATTCTTCTCGCTGAGCATGTAACTAGTGTTTTCCAGCGAGGCATTTGTCATTTTAAACCTTTCAGTGGCTATTAATTGTCTATTTGCGACCGGATTTTGTTTGCTTAAAACTCATTTCGAACGCACGCACAAAAACACAAGAAGCAGCGCTGCAAATATGGCCGACGTTAACGGTTAAAGCGCAGTGTGTGCACACTGTGCAAAAACTTCAAAATACGTTAACGCTCTTAGCCGCAATTGAAGAATGTTTTTAGGTATTTATTTAATATTGTACACATATATTTATGTATGGTTTGTAGGTCCGTCTTTATTAAGTATTTTTAATGGTTTAAGTACATATATGCATAATAAATAAAATATGCTCGTAATTAATTGTCAGCTGCTCACGATCAACCCGATGGGCTCATCACTATTTCTTTACAACCGTAAAGAAACTTCACTTTTGGCCTATAGGGGTACCTCGATAATTTGAACTATTTGATTCAAGATTCATGATTCTTATTCCCGGAAATAAATTTCTAGTTGTAAATCAATTAGGAGTTATTTTTTATTCGAACTCTTTATAAATGATTATTTACATTTAAATGAAAATGATTTGGTTCAAGATACAAAAGTTGGACTTAATATTTAATTTTTGAGGAATGTGTTTTTTAAAATAAAAATAAATTCATTTGTCGACAGTAGCTGTCTTTTCGAGATTTTGGATACATCTAGCAGGAGTTTAGTTGGCAAATTGATTAATTAGAGCATCAAATCAGAGGAGACGGATTCATTCTGCTCCGCGTCCAGTAATTGGACATTCGATGGCAGCTCGCAGCCAAAGTAGGCATTGTTGTGGACACAGTAGAGGATGAGGTGGCGCCAACAGTCGTCGATGGCCAGCAGCTGGGGATTGCCAAAAATTACCATCAGGCAGCGAGCACGGGAAATAGCCACATTCATGCGCTTGCTGCTGTTCACAAAACCTAAGCTGAGCCGTGCGTCCGACTGGAGATCGGCCTGTGAGGAGCGCACCGTGGATATCAACATGATGTCCCGTTCCTGACAAAGAAATGCAAAGAGGTGGTCAACTTAAATGGATAGCTTCAGGGTAGCTGATTAGCTCACCTGGCCCTGAAACTCCTCGACGGATCCAATCTTGGGCATGTCCATACTGGCACCGATGAACAAAGTGCGCAGAGTCTTCACCTGCTTCGCATACGGCGAAATTATGCCAATACTTGGGGGAAGCACACTTTGTCGATACAATTTGCAGCAGAATTTGAAGACCTCAACAGCCTCGGCGGCATTATACCACGAAGGTGAATCTGATTCCTGTAGATTCTCACCCAATATGCCGTGGAAGTAGGTGCCATGGGTGCGTGGCGTATTCTTCGTATCGAAAAGTTGCGACTGCAGCTTGGCGAGCAGCTTTGCCTGGTATGAATCCTTAGCCGAGATCTGCGCGATAAGCTCGTTGTCATAGAAGAGTTTGCTATACACAGACATAATCGAGGGAATCGCACGATAATTGTAGAGCAGTTTGGTCAGCAAATCCGGATTGTAGCCGGAGCTGTCGGGGAATCGCTGTAGATCCCGAGAATATGGTGCCGTCTGCAGCAGTCGCTCGAGAAACGACATGGGCAGGCCAAATTCAGAAGCATAACGACTTCCAATAATGGCCTGCAGCTGCAGCGGATCTCCGGCAAGAATGACCTGGCTACGGGTCTGGGCGACCAGCACAATGGGCACCATCGCCTCCGGCTCCGTGCACTGACCTGCCTCGTCGATCAGCACGTGTGTAAATCGGCACGCAGCGAAATCCATTTGTAGAAAATTGCCTAACGTGGAGCACGTGCTGATCGTCACCCGATGCTTGCCCAGAATATTTGCTGCGCAGCGCAATTTGAGTCCCGAATCCGTGACAATCATCTGCGAGTATGAATTACAGAATTCCTATTAATATAACTTATTTCTTGTATATATTTATATATATTCTACTAACGCTATTATGGTTGTCATCCAGGATCCCATTGTCGACGGTGGCGCAGTAGCTCATCAGCTCCGGCGGCACACGATCATTCTCTACTTGATTATATGAGATGAGCCGAATAAATTCGCCCGGTCGAAGTACATTGCTATTAATGATGCGCTTGGTGATCAAATTCGCCGAGCTGTTCGACGGCGTGCCAACGAGCAGCCGAGCACCCGGTAAATTCTGCACCAGTTGCAGCACGGTCTCCACTAGGGTGACAGTTTTGCCAGTGCCAGGCGGACCATAGATGACATACGGCATTCGATCGGATTCACCACGGAGTATGTTGTAAATGGCACGCTTTTGAATGGGGTTCAGCTGCGGATTAAACCAGGGCAACTGGTCGTCATAGAGATGCATTATATCATCCCTGAATTGAACGTCCAACTGGGGATTTTCGCGTTTGGTCACCTTACTGGGAAAGAGGAAATGTTTGCCCAAATGATTGGTTATGCGACTTACAGCATAATGTCGATTGCGAAACACAGATCTGGAGAAATGGAATTCCAGGCGATAATCCTCGCAGTTATATTGCCGCTGAAAGCTGGCGTTGAACTTGAGCAAGACGCGATCGAAGAGCACTTTGTGAATGACGCCCTGATAGACGCTGTCAACCAGCCAGGGATTGATGGCATTCACAGTGTCACCTGGCACTATAGATGGACGACTCTCCGCCAGATTCTCCATGTGCAGCGACAGATATTCCCCGTCGCGCTGAAAATGAGCACGTTCCCGATCATAGTTACGAATATTAATCATACATCTGATCTCCTCCAGAGACAGCAATGTATTGAAACGTTTCGCATAGTTTTCGTAGCTGAGCTGCTCCTCCAAATAGGAATATTGATTGACTAACAGTTGGCGCGTATCGTTCACTCGCTCCGTTTTGAGGACAATCTGGAGCAGATTCTCTGGCACATCGTAGCGAGGCAAGTGGTTTTTGATGAAGCGGCGCGTCGTGTTTATCGATTCACCCTTTACTAATTGGTATTTACTCGTGGACACCTGATACGCATATTGGCGACTCCGTTGATCAACCGTCTTCCCACTTACCATCAGATACTCGGAGGCAACCAAACGTCGTTTTGCCTCCCGGGCATCCTCCTCCGTTTCGCACACAATGATCGTTATAAAGCGAGTCACTTTAAATCTGTCGAAGTGCAGGGTGAAGTGCTCTTTGACCTCGCCAATGAACTTGGTGCAAACCTCAAAGATCAGCGATATTTCGCTATTTATGTCAATGTGACGCTTGCTAACCGGCTCCAGCAGCGTAATCTGTGCATCTCCTTTATTTGGTACATCAATGCGATTCAGCTCAAATGTGCGATAACCCGTGTTCTTCACCTTTAAGTTGATGTTTTGCTTCTTCCACTGGCCAACAATTACAAAACGATCCTCGCCTTCTATCGAAATAGCTTGTTTTTTTCCAATACAGGATGTGGTCAGCATATTGTTCCTCACTTGGCCAAAGTTCTTCTCCAGCAATGTTAATTTGATGGCACGACGCGTAAATATCGACTATTTGACGAAGGAGTTGAAAATGTAGATATATCAATTTATATACACATATATATATATAAATATATTAATATATGTATAACATATTCTGTATATCTGTATTATCTGGTTAAACATTTTAGGATATATACTCAACTTTAATTTTAATTAATTTAACTTAGCTCGAAAGTGTTAGCAAAAAAAAAACAACTCGAATAATCTCTGCAAGACTGGTTCTTTAGCCTAGATCCTATTTTGCTTAGATAGATATAAATATAAATATAGATAGATATAAATATAAATATAGATAGATATAAAACATATTCTTACTAATTTAAGACTTAAAGTTACAACAAAAGACAAATTTAAACTTAGCTAAAATCAACGCTTAAAAAAACTGCAGGTATGATTTTTAGCCTTGTTTTCTTACATGTTTACACTCGATAAGATCAACTTTGACAATATCGCCCAGATGCAGTTTTATGCTGTTTGGCACATCGTCCTTGAGCACATACGCATTGTTGTCCAGCACAGCCATCTCGTCGTAGACCCGCTCAACGGTGCACTTTTGATTGGTTTCGATGCGCGTCGGCGACACTTTCTGCACCAACAGAATTTCGCCCTGTTTATCCACATAGCCATCGTCCAGCTGGACAATGCACTCGAGGCTTATTTCATCGCCCGTCTTCGGTATGAAATTGATCTCAATCTTGTCCAGTTCAACGATACGTTCACAATAACCCATGTCCACTTCAATTGAGGTAGACAGACGGTCCAAAATCACTCCAAGAATAATTCGCACCTGCGTATTAAAATTAGTTGGTTGCTCCAGCTTCAGGGAGTCAAACATCTCCTGCACCTGGTGATGGTGAAATTTGTGATTAAAATCTAATAATTTCAAATATTATAATTTATCAACTACTTACCTTATTCTCATCTGGCTTATCCCAACAGTGCTCAATTATTTTTTTAATTTTAACCACTTTGATGTCCTTGTCCTGTTGAAAGACCAAATATTCGACGACACAGCCAATGTTTAGACCGCGAAATAGTTCGCCAGCTGTTTGCCGGTTAAAGGACATTGAGTTGTTGATCATGCCTGCGTTGTCAGATAATTCGGTGATGACGCCTTTGCGTTCGCAGCATGAAGATGTGGCAACTGCTTTCTGCTCAGAATTGTCGGTAAGAGTAGCTAGATTTAAGTTCGGCTCGCTGTTCTCAGCATGTTCTTTTGCCTCCTGGTCGAGAAAATTGTTCTCTATTTCGAGCATATCGAGCTTATGCTCTCGCTCCTTCTCCCGCTCCTTCTCCCCCCAGAAGACGCTTCTCCAGAATTTATACATTGTCAGTTGCTAAATAGGCTTTCTATTGATGCTATTGCTGAGGTTTCTTTTCCAGACTCTCATACATCCAGTCCGTCTCACTGATATAGTTCAACTCGCTGCGCAGAGTCTGCAGCCGATTCAAGTGGGTGTCGCTCGCCTCCGCTTTGGCGCCTGTTTCGCTGGTGATCAGCGAAATCACTTTGCTTTTTGATTGCGTGTCGAGTTTCTTAATCTGAAGTGTAAAGAAATTTATAACATAAATATAAACAATGGGAAAGCGGGTAAACAAACAATATAATTCGAATTCGCTTCTAAAAATTAAGAACACCATTTTTTTCGTTATAAATGAAAAATGTTCATAAGTATTTGTAAAATATTAATTTTTTTTCGTTAATTTCATTTTTAATTTAATTGAATCAAGTTTTTAACGTGGTGCACAAAATTATGGTTTTTTTTGTACAAATTTTCAAAGTGTTCTTCCAGTTGTAAAAACGTTTGTATCCGTTACTTAAACTTACTTACAAACCATGAAACTCTTTCAACTGTAAATGAATCGTTAGAAAACAAAAAAAAGCACGTGCATTTATTGGAAGTACATCTGAAAAAATGCACGTGCATATATTGGCATTACATCTGCTTGTGTGTGTGTGTGCGTGTTTACTGCGAATTGTTACATTTTCTGATGCACAATTTATGAAATATGAATGGCCTCGATCTCTACACAAACATACGGAAATGTTTATGTAAACTAAACTATTGCTGCTGATCAAGCACAAAACAATAAAAATAAACAAATAAATAAAGAGTAGTTTCCACAAACCTCAGCAGCGGTGTTGCTTTCTGAATTGCTTGGAGTGTTGTTGCTATCGTTGTTGATGCCGGCTGGTGCATCTCTCGATACAATTGACATTTTCTCTGACCTGTTGGAAATCATACAACAAAAAATGCATATATTTAATTATTGTTGAAGATTTTAAGATCTTTGATTTCATTATAATTTCAGTTACTCACCTTAACCCGCGAAAAATATGTTTCAAGCGCAAAATGTCAAATTGGCGCGACCACACAACTTCCAAAAGTTCTATAGAATACTCTTTTAGCGATGATACACAAAACTCACAGTCCACTGCTCGGCAAACATATGTTTTTACATGTTGCATTTCAATAACATTTGCGGCCGTTATTCGCACAGCAGCTTTTAGTTAATTCATTTGTACGAAAAATTAAAAAAAAAGGGGTAAGTAAGATAACACTTATGTGCCACTTATTAAGAACTAACTCAATATAACAAGATATTACCAGATGCTTTTGCAGAGTCATAACATTTAACACGTTCCATAGCTTACAGAACACATGATATATCGAGAGCAGCGAAACCAATGTTTACTATCGATATGATAATCGATGTGAACACATCACTAACACAGGTGCATTGTATTCGCTAACAGAATTCGGCGTGCAAAAGAAAATTTACATATATAAATTTTTGGGGCGAGTTGTAATTCGCAAAAAGCAGACAAGTTGTTTAAACGTGCTGCCAACGTGTTGCCACAAACAGGAGCCAATCAGCAGATACCAACTGCAGCCACAACCAAGTGTTGTCGTCGTCGCCGTCATCATCGTCCTCGTTGCCCGAGCGTCTCGTGTAGATTTTCAGCAGTGAATAACTTTCGGCATTTCGTTGGTGTTGCGAGAAGAAGCGTGTTGAGACTGCGCCAGGAAAGATGGTTAAAGCTAAAAAGGGCAAGAAAGAGATACTGACCACCGAGGTCGAGGGTGCCTCATCTTTGGACGAAATGTGAGAAAACTAACAAATTGCTTGCTTTTGTTGTTGTTTCATATTTGTCTGCCATGCTGGCAACTTTCTATTCAATGTTTATTCATTTTTATAGCGAAAGCAATGCTGCTATGGACTCGGAAAACGAACAATTGAGCAACAACAACAGCAATAAGAACCAGAAGAATCAGCAGAAGGGCAACAACAAGAAGAACAACAAGAAAACAAATGCCGGTTCAGATGAGGACGTCGATCCGGTGGAGAGCCTCACAAAAGGTGTCAAAAAGCTGAATGTCAAAGGCAAAGGCAAAGGCAAAGGTGGCAAGAAGAACGCTGAGGATGACTCCGATGAGGAGGAGTCAACTGCAGTCGGTCAGTCAGCAAAGAAGTCTGCATTTAATTTGCTAGATGATGATGACGATGACGTTGATGTTGAAGATGAGGCGCCAGCCTCCGATGAGGAGGAGCAGCCGGTAGCTGTTAAGCCCGCAAAGAAGAACGATAAGAAGGGGAAGAAGAACAAGCGCAAGGGCAAAGATGATGACGATGAGGATTTGGACAAGATGCTGGCCGAACTGCAAGCGGAATATGCGGGTGAAGCTCCAGCAGCAGTAGCTGCTCCAGCAGCATCCATCACTGAGTCCGAGCAGCCAAAGAAGAACAAGAAGCAACAGGCACAAGTCGTTGAAGAAGAAGATGGGGATGATCAGGAAAACGAAGAAGGAGGCATGAAGACAGCAGCTCAAAAGAAGAAGGAAAAGAAGGAGCGACAGAAACGCGAGGCAGCCCAGGCCAAGCTGCGTGCAGCACTGGAGCCAAAGCAGAAGCCAGTTCCTGCTCCAGCGCCAGAGCCAGAGCCAGAAGAGTTACCCGAAGAAGAAGCCGTTGCTCCAGAGCCAGATGAAGATGTCGAAAAGGCTGGTAAGAATAAGAAGAAGGGCAAGAAAGACAAGAAAACGGAGGCCGAAGAGGAGAAAAAGGATACGAAGAAGAAGGGCATGTCTGCTGCGATAGTGGCCGCCATGCAGGACCAGCTCAAGAAGCGCAAGGAGGAGGAGGAGCGCCAACAAAAACTGGAGGAGGAGCGCATCCGTTTGGAGGATGAGCGCGAAGAGGCGCGCTTGGAAGCGGTGCGCCTCGAAGCCGAACGCAAGGAGAAGAAGAAACAAAAGGAGGCCGAACGCAAAGCGCGCCTCAAAGCCGAAGGCAAACTGCTGACCAAGAAGCAAAAGGAGGATCGTGCTCGTGCCCAGGCACTGCTGGAGTCACTCAAGGCGCAGGGCCTTGAAATACCCGATCCCAACGAAAGGCGTTCCACGCGGCCAGGTGACAAGTGAATTCTTAGTCATCTCCAAGTGGTTATTAATTACATATAATGTTATTTTTTAGGCACCCGAATCAGACCCAACAAGAAGAAGGGTCCCAAGGATGGTGCGGCCAACGAAGACGAGCCCAAGGATGAAGCTCAACTGGCGGCAGATACAGCTGCTGCTGCAGCAACCGCTGAGGAATCGGCCAAGGAGATCATCAAGGAGAGCTGGGATGCCACCGACAGCGAAGCTGAACCCGAGGAGGAATCCTCACAGGCAACCACAACTACCAATAACAATGGCAAAACGGAGCCCGGGGACAACGAGGAAACCGATGAGGACAGCGATTCCGATGATAACAGCGATGAATCAGACGAGGAAAGCGACGAATCCGACAAGGAGGATCCGGCTGCACTGGCCAATGATCCCGAATCGCGTCGTTTGCGTGCCGAGGCGCGCATTCTCAAACGGCAATCGGATGCGGAAAAGAAACGCACCACTGATGAGCTACGTGCGGGCGTTGTTTGTGTCCTCGGCCACGTGGACACAGGCAAAACGAAGATCTTGGATAAGCTGCGACGCACAAACGTCCAGGACTCGGAGGCCGGTGGCATTACACAGCAGATTGGTGCCACCAATGTGCCCATCGAGGCAATCAAGGAGCAGACGAAATTTGTGAAGAATGGCACCAGTTTTGAGCATCGCCTGCCCGGCCTGCTGATCATCGATACACCTGGCCACGAATCGTTCAGTAATCTGCGCAATCGCGGCTCCTCTCTCTGTGATATCGCCATTCTGGTTGTGGACATTATGCACGGCCTGGAGCCGCAAACCCTTGAATCTATACAGCTGCTCAAGAAGAAGAGATGTCCGTTTATTGTGGCCCTCAATAAGATCGATCGATTGTATGACTGGCAAGTGCTGGCTCGGCGCGATGTCCGAGATGTGATCAAGGAGCAGCAGAGCAACACCCAACTGGAGTTCCAACAGCGCACCAAGGAGGTCATCCTCCAGTTTGCCGAGCAGGGCTTGAATGCGGCGCTTTTCTATGAAAATACGGATCCCAAGACGTACATCTCAATGGTGCCAACCAGTGCCATCACTGGCGATGGCATGGGAAATCTTCTGTTTATGATTACCGACTTCTGTCAGAATATGCTGGCAAAGCGTTTGATGTACTCTGAGGAGCTCCAGGCCACAGTGCTGGAGGTGAAGGCTATTCCTGGTCTGGGCACCACCATCGATGCCATCCTCATCAATGGTAAACTGCGCGAAGGTCAAACCATGATCTTGGCTGGCACAGATGGACCGATAACAACACAAATCCGTTCCCTGCTCATGCCACAGCCAATGAAGGAGTTGCGCGTGAAGAACGCCTATGTGGAGTACAAGGAGGTGAAGGCGGCGCAGGGCGTTAAGATCGCTGCCAAGGATCTGGAGAAGGCCATTGCAGGCATTAATCTGCTCATTGCAAACAAGCCCGACGAGGTCGACATTTGCAAGTGAGTCCAATAATATTTAACATGAAATTTAAACTAATTTTGTATTATTTAACAGAGAGGAAGTTGCTCGCGAACTGAAGAGCGCTCTAAGCCACATTAAGTTGGCCCAAACGGGCGTCTATGTGCAGGCCTCAACTTTGGGCTCATTGGAGGCACTCCTCGAATTTCTGCGCACTTCAAAGATTCCGGTAAGTGAGAAAATTAGTTCAGTAACCAAAAATCTATAATAATAAGAAATCTATAAAAATATTATATATAATATGAATTATGGAATTTATACTCAAGTGCGGATAAAATAAGAGTTCTAACCAGGTCAATTCGGGAAAACATCCCCATATTATTCTATACTTTTTAACGGTACTTATTTACGTTTTCGTTCCATCCTAAATTAAAACTGTTGATCAAGATTTGATAAATATTTCACACTGCTTGGTTCAATTTTAAATTTACAATTTATTTGAGATGTCATCAGGTGGACTGACCTGAAATTCTTATATTGTTTCTTTTATGGGTAAATCTGCATTCCCATAAGTCAACAACAGTCCAGTCGACCTCTGGAGACAATAGGTTTAATGCGAACTGAGATTATAAGAGCAATTGACTTAAAATTGGGATTATTTGGTCAATAGCTTGAGCACTGACAGATTTAATTTAGTGATATTTACAAAGTTGTTTCTGGTCCGTTACGTTCAAATAATATCAGTTATAGTATTTGGGTTTAAAAATTAAATGATTTAATTAAGGTTCTAATTTCGATACAAATTTTGAATTTCAATTAGCAAGAAGCGGTTCTGATTATGATTCGAAACACGTCTTGAAAAGTTATGAGTAAATTACACAAAATGTCTTTAGGGCAAGTCTCTGTGTTTAACCATAAGGAGTTCATACTATAAATGTACTTTCTCTAATTATACTAAATTAATATATATACTCGTCATATAAATTAAAAATGTGGCTATACCTAAAATATGCCGAATAGTAAACAGTCTCAGTTTATAGACTAATTAAAAATGGGATTAAAAACCAAATATAAAAAATTATTTGCGACGTCAAAGAACTTTTTTACGCATCGCATTTTAGTCGTTTACATTTTTTTTTTTTGTAAATCAATTTAGTGAAATATGGCAAAAAGTTGTAAATTGTCGGACACGAAAGTATTTTTGGAAAATTATGAGTGCATCAGGCGACGTCGGCGTCGGCGTCGGCGTCTGCGTCGGTGTCGTCTGCCTAAGCCGCAGTTGCAGCAGGCAGCAGTTGCAGTCGCCACCTGCGTTTCCGTCTTTGCAGCCAGCGCGGCAGCAGACAGCGTCGACAAGAACGGCGTAAACATAAAATGTATTTTTATAAATGCGGTGCAAATAGTTGCAGCAACATCAGCGACAACAACGACAACAACGACAACAACAACAACAGCAACTGATGCAACAGCAGCAGCAATAACAAATAACAACTACAATCCCGGCCACATCGAATGATTCATGCCACAAACAGCCATGCGGCGGGCGCGTAGCCAACAGCAGCACGCACTGCCTGCCGCATCCATCCATCCAAATCTGCCCAGTCTGCCTGCTGCTGCCTGCCCCCCAATCACGAAAAGATTGAACACCAACTAAAAATATCACTCGCTCTATATATACCAGCCAAAAAATACACACTTTGTGTACGCATATATATATATATATAAACATATTTATATATATATATATGTACCTGAACGGATATGGCAACTCGAATTGCAATTTGCAAAACATTTCTTTATATTTTTGCCTTTTTCATTTGAACTTATTTGTTTAAGGCGCATTTCATGAATGAATTTTTAAGCATTGCCATTTGATGCCCGCCATTTGACACGCCATATAAATTGTATTTCTTATATATATATATATATCTATATAATTGGTATTTGTGATGCGACTCATGGTTCTAAAGACAAAGTTGTATTTTAATTAAATGACCGACAGCGGAAATCCTCAACGGAAGCAGCAACAATAAGAAATGCATATATCAAATTGTTTATAAATTGTCTATATACAAATACATATCTAAAGAAATGTACTTTGCTCTGAGTTGCGTAATGCAAATAAGATATTCAATGTGGTTTTAATTGATTTTACTGCAATTGTTATCGTTATTTATTAAATGCAGTTCTTTGTTAATGAGAAATGCCCCTGAAATACAAGATATTTCAAATAAGAAATTTCTTTTCTTTAGAGAAATCTTCTTGAGAATTAACAACATAATGATAAATGTTCACAGAATCTAAAGCCCCAATTTCGACTCTTTTAATATTAAAGTTTACAATTACAGTAAAAATAATAAACTAAAATATGCAAACCAAATACCACAAAAAAATCCATTTTGATAAAAAAAACCATAAAAAGCAAGACAACTTGATTAGATATTATATAAAATATTAAAGCGTGAACATGTTTTGCCCACGACAACTAAACCACTAATCTGACACTACCAGCTACAAGCTCATTAAGAGCCACCCACATTTTCTAGAGTTTCCCACAGATTCATCGCGCTCATCTCAACTTCCATCGCACATGTGGCACTTGAGCACTTTCCCACAGCGAATGGTACCAAAATCAACGTCGCCAACGCAACAACTATGCAAATTGGCTAAAACTAACTTACATAATTGTAGTCGACGTCAACATTTGGGGCACATACCACAAAAGGGGGGAGGGCAAAAGTGGCATGTGATTTTGTGAACTCATCAGTTGCACAGAACTGAATGCAATGCAACTCATTGTTATATTTAAAGACCAACAGAATTCGAGAGGGCTTAAATTAAAGTCGTAAAATATTCAACAGTTCTTAAAAACATATTAAGCTGTAAATTATATAGATCTAAGAGTTAGAAATGATATATAGCAGGAAATCTCTAGATTAATCACTCCTCATAAAATAGATATGTTAAATGCAAGTTTGTTGGCTGTTCACATTTGAAACGCAAAAAATTTGTCGCCATCAACTTTTTGCGATTTGTTTGTAAAAATCAATTATGGCAAATATGTCGGCAAACTGACTGGTTGACTTGACTGGCCTGGCCTGGCCTGGCTGACTAGCTGGCTAACTGGCAAAGTGACAGACGCTGCTTGATTGCCATTCATTCATGAGTTGAGTGTGGGCCATGTGGGCAGCGGCCGGCCGGCTATGTAACGAGTTCCGCCTTCGTTTAGGCCAAATTTAGTAACTAACTAGCGCCAACGCACATACCGTACTACCAAACGACAGCTTGTCAACATATATAGCATACTTTTACAACGAGTATGTAACAAGTAGAAACAGTTTTTGATCTTTACTTAACTGATCAGGTCTGATTCATATATGTTTTCGAAACATACAAAATATAGAAACAGCATAAATCTCTAAAAAAAAAACTATGGCTTATAAAAATCTATTTAGTTTTGGCAACTATCCTCATCATTTTTTAAAATAAAACTTATAGGTGAATTCGAAGCCAGAATCGCGACGATAACTTTAAATAATTAGATAAACTAAATCACATGAAAAAGCCACTCTTTTAATCATTTGTAGAGTATCGATTATAGAGTATCTGTCAGTCAAGCATGCTCTTAAATATATAAATTGAACATGCTATTAATATCATAAGAGAGCAAACTATATTTGTATATATGAAAATATATATATGCAAGAGTATGCAAGTGTGTGTGTGTGTGTGTCTTTCATTCAGCTCGAGTAATTATTCGAAGCACCCACGCTGTGAAATACGAACAGGGATTCCAATTTATATATTGGCTCTGACCAAACTGACCGGAAATTGTCATTTAACTCACTTGCCATGCTCTTCTTGTTGTTGTTGTCAGCCCAAAAAAAAATTGATTTTAGACACGTCGCCAGTCGCGTTAAAAAGTCGTTTCGGTTTAATTTACTGCACATTGATCCATTGATCGTAACTGTCAAAAACGCTTGTCTCTTTCCCCTTTACACAGTTAGCAAAATAAAACAGAGGAAGAGAGTAAAGCTAACATATCATTTAACATGTCACTATTGCTCTCATTGATGAACTCGCCTGCAATTGTGCTTTACTTTCATTGATCGAATTTCATTAATAACAACCAGCTCGGCATGTGTCTCCAAAAAATAAAACACGCTTCACCAAAAAAAAAATACAAAAAAAAGAGCATCAAGCAGCAGGCAAGCAATAAATTGTATTGAAAACAAATCAATTACAAATACCAACACATATACAAAGAGGCATACAATTACATTGCAGCATGCTGGTTGGCGCTCTCTTTAAATTGCTCTCTTTGCTGCTCTTATTAATTGCGGCAGTGTTGAAAAAGTTATTGTTGTTATTTATCAATTTTTTCATTCATTTTAGCAAACGGTTTGCATCACTCGTTCTCTCTCGCTCTTGCACATGCGAACAGTGTGCTGTGCTCTCGCACCATATTTAATTTTATTGATCAAATAAACATTTGCTATACATTTCTATAAATTAAACACGACGCGGACAGGGCGTAACAGAAGCAGCAGCAGCAGAGGAATCAGCAGGGGCTTTCTATTCATAAAAATTAATTGCACTTGTTGCTGTCTGCTCTTCAGCCTTTTCAGCCATTCTGCCTTCCATCCTTATCCTCTGGGGAGCCATGTGTTGTTTTTAACAGTTTAACATAATTCACTTATAAAAGCAATACGGACAATATTTATGCAAATAACAATAATTCATTAGCAGCCCCTCAATTTAAATGGCTTCTTCGCCATTAAAAATTTCGCATGTTAAAAACAAGAAAACAGTTTAATTATGTATCTATGTGTGTGTGTGATTACAGTGTGGCAATTAGCCTCTTTTTTTTGCTGTTGATTTCGTCAGATATTAGAATGGAGACTTGTTCTTTGTGGTGTAGTGTTGACTCCTTGCAATTAACATTAGCGTGTACAGCAATCGCTTTTGGGCAGTGCGCCTTAACATTACGCCACCGACTTGTTTGCATGCATTTTTTTTATGACACAGTCAGACGGAAAACCAAAAACAGAAAAGAAGACAACCACACAAAGAGAGAGAGAGAGAGTGAATCGGTTGGAGAGCTTCGGGTATGTGTATGTCTGTGTTTGGCTGTTGCAAGCAAAGTACCGTTATGCAATTGGCCTGCAATCTATGCTTAAATTCCGTTTGTACGTTTGCTTCTGCTGTTGTTGTTGGCAACAGTGGATTCATTAACATTTGCTTCTTGTCATTAACCGGCCAAATATAGCGTAGTCGTCGTCGTCGCTCAACCTGATGGAGTTGCCATTCATAAAAAAAACAGAAATAACGCAGCTCGTCGCGTTGCTGCTTATACAACTGTTGGCAATGCTTAGTTTTAGTTGCTGTTGTTGAAATTTGTTACCCACATAAGCAGCACCCGCAACAAACGCTGTTTGGTTTCTCATTCATGCCAAGCATTTTTTTTCATTACTCTTTTTGGTTTTTTCTTTTTTTGCTTCTTTTATGAATGAAAAATACGTAACAACGAATACTCGGTAGTCTGTTAGTCCGTCCGTGACGACGTTTTTCTTTCATGAATGAAAAATTGCGCAGAAAAAACCGCACAGCAATCCAAAACAAGAAAAAGCAAATAACTTTGACGTGCCAAAAACGTAAAGAAAAAGAAAAATGGCAAAATAAGTTAGCAGACTTGGCAATGCACTCCAGTAACATGATACTGTTAATTATTGAATATAAAATGGGCTTATGCTGCTAGGGTCATGTTAACGAGACACTAACAGGTGGTTAGAAATGTCTCTTTGAAAGTTTTATGACTAAAATCAGATTCTTATTGTGTGAGAAAATTGAGATGCACTCTCTGTTAGAGAGTATAAGAGAAACGCATGCAACTTTGCAAGTGAGTGGCTGCTGTTGAGTTAGTTTTGTTTAATGAAGGTATTTGGGTTGTAAATGTAATTATGCAGCAATCAACTATGCATTACTATGCAGTGTTGTTGTTGTTGTTGTTGTGGCATTTGCTGCTTTAGCTCTTTGCTAGTTTTGCGGTTGCTTTGGCCATAATAGTGTGTCCCGCTACGTTGTTGTTGTTGTTGCTGGATGCCCGTCTGCGGGCGTAGACGTCATTGAATGTCAGTTTGAGTCGTTGCTAGCTAGGCAATGTACACTAATGGATATATGAATAGGTACACTAGCACAACTTGACTGTATTTTGCTGTTATTTTTGCATTTTGACTTGATAAATTTTAAACAGCTGCTATTAAGATCTGTAGTCATGCAAAAAATATGTGAAACCAAAACTAATTTCCCAACATTTTTTGCAAAAAAAAATTTATTTTATTGACCAGCATTGTAGATGCGTATATTGATATGGTTGTGTGGAGGTAATTTGATTCCCCTATGCATTTTAATTAAAAGTCAACAACTCTCGTACACATACACACACACACACACACACACACACAGCCGCATACAGTTGGTGAGTTTCGCAAGGTTTGCGCGAAGCGTTGGCAACCATTTGTAATCGAGACGCAGTTGCATGCAAATATGCGATTGTAATAATGGCAAACGCGCAACGCCCACAATCAACAATAAAGCCAAATCACGAGAATATGAATAAATACAAAGCTTCGAAATCATTGCAGAAGTAGAAGCAGAGGCAGTAGCAAAAGAAGCCAGCTGAAATAGGCAAATTTAATTGGCCTTCTCGCAATACTTGCAAATAATAGCCGCAAAAAATTTGGGCGATATTTTTTTTTCCCCCGTTGTTTTTTTTTTTGTATAATGACATTAAAACACTCGCAAGCTGACCTGTTCAATAAAAGAGAACAACAAATAAGCCGTTACTTGTCCCAAAACAACAGATGGAAATGTAGTCCGCGCAAAAGCAAACAAGCCAACAAATCAATCAGCTGTTTTACGCTCACCCCTCACCTCCTCACCCTTTTCCTGCTGCCTTACCCCTTCACTATTTATGTATAGCACTTTCTTACTCCATGACGCAGTCCATCGTAGCGTTTCATTTAATGAATGAATTTAATTTTGTGCGCTTTTTTCTCATGTTGTGTTATTGCGGTATGTAGTATATACTGTGTGTGTGTGTGTGTGTGTGTGTGTGTGTGGCACTAAAAGAATGAAAGGAAGGAAGTGAGCAAAGAAGCAGACAATGCCAATGATTTCATTAATGCGCCGCAGTTGTTGCCAAGAACACAAAACAAACATTATCAAGAACGAGAGCCTCGATATAAAACAAAAAAAAGAATTGCTTAATTATTGCGATTGTCGAAGATTAGATACACTGTATTTAAGTAATATAAATATTACTCTATTTTTGCTACTGCTAAGCAACTTTAAGAGAGCAATAGCTTTACTACATTTGATGATATTTAGCTATGCTTTGCTCTGTCATTTTTTAGAGTAATATTAGAAAAAAAATTATAAAAATATGTACATTATGCTCTCTGCAGTTGTAGCAATAGCAGCAAAAATTAGAGCAAACTGTATAACTTTTGCTACTGCTAAATCAATTATATTTTTAATAAAAAAAATATAAATAATTCCTATGAAATTTGATAAGCGCAGCAAAGTTTGCGACTCCCGTAAAGTACTCACTTTAAAGGGTACATTAAAAAGGGAATGAAACAAATGAATGAGTGAACAAACGAACGAGTGAATGAGTGAATGAGTAAATGTTCACGAGTATAAATGAAAGGCAACAGCAACTACAACAACGGAAGTAATTCTTCCTGCATAGCACACACACACACACATTGGCACACACACACACACACAATGGCATTTTGAAGAGCTTATTGCTTAATATTCATTCATAAACACGTTGCGACCGCATTTTTAATGAAATCAGCAGCAGGCAGCAAAGCAAAGGAAGTTAGCCCGAAATGTAGATAATAAATACATACAGATGTAAATATGTATACATATAGATGTACATATGCACACATTTTAAGAACGGAAGTTGACCGGAACGTGCACAACTAAAAGGGAAGCCAACCCCAGCTGGCAACAAGTATAAAATTTTTTTACAGCAGCGAAATTCTTGAGCCACCTTAAAGCGATTTGGACACGAACTCTTGACTGATCGTGCAACGTGTGGCAACAATTGAAAAGGAAACACTTTAAATGCAAGAACACTTTCATTGCCAGCTCTGCGTGCTGACGTCAGCAAATGTGTGCAGGTGTCGGCAATTTGAACTTTCACCTTTCGCAGCCGTCATTCAATCGTATCGATAACGTCCTTGTCCTTGTCTTCCTCTCTCCCCCTCTCTCTCCCCTTGGTTGTCGTCACGTGACCTTTATTTAATTAGTTTTCACATTCAGTTCTTTCACATTTTGAGTTCGCCAACAGTTTTTCGGTTTGTCGATTCAGAATTTTCTGAAATTCGATTATGTTTCAAGAGAAACGCTTCGATTGTTTCATCCGCCTTGCAAAAGTTCAAGTGGATTTTCAATGGGATTTTTCCAAGGTTTTCAGTTTTAAAAATCATGCACAAATTGATACTAAATTAAATGAAAGTTCGTTTGAAGCCAATCAATTTTATTTTGAAAGTAAATTAAACAATTGGAGCAAGGTTTACGGTTGAGGCAATGACAGAGTTAAAGACACGTGGAGCTTGAAGTGGAGCTGCCTGGGATTGGGATTAAGCAATCGGACTTTAGACATTGGGCAAATTGCCGCCAAGAGTGCGAATTAGTTGTAGATGATTTTTACGCTTGTCGTGCACCTCCTGTTTGGAGACGAGCAGCGTGCTTGTGGCATAGCCACAGCGCCAAACATAGTCAGCCATGTTGTCCGTCATGCACATGAGATGGACACCAGATTCGTGGGCCTGATGTGCAGCCTGTTGCAGGCAGCGTCCCACAGTGAAGTCATAGGTATCGGGACCCAGCAGTTTGCCCAATCGTTCGTTGAACAAACTTGCCAGATTTAAATGGCGATTGTCCTGCGAATCGAAATAGTAGATCCTGTGATCGGGACGTGCCACCAGCAACAGGGACCAGTGCCCGTCCTCCGACATTGGTATGAAGATGAACTGCTTGCTGGCCAGCTGCATATCCCGTACGAGACACCGCTGCTGCCTGGCATCCAGTTGACGCAGGCCATCTGCGAGTGCTGGCAGCAGGAAACACAAATCTGGCTCAGTTTTGTAACGACTGCTCTGCAAATAGGCGTAGTGGAGGCCAATTAGACGATCGTTCAACTCATTTGGTCCCAGCAACAGTTGCACATCGGAGTGCCGCAATAATATCTCCTGGTAGCGCAACGAGATGCCTCCGTTGATGCCACGCAAGTAGTCGCCATTGATGCTGGCCTTGGTCAACAGCAGGCGACGATGCGTTGGCAGCGTCTCTGGTTCCCGCTGCTTCTTCTTGCTGCGCTTGGTCTTGCGCATGGTGGCGGGACGAAGCAGAGAAAGGTGTTTTTGTGTGTGTGTGTGATGTGTGAGATGTGTGAGGTGTGTGTAGATTGCTAATGCTTAGCATGCTATACACACAAAAAATATCATTAAACTATAATAAAAATTTTTATTGACTCTTTTAAAATCAGTTTAAATTCTGGGATAATTCAAATATGCTCAATTTTTGAGGAATTTAGCTTGAGTTCTTATCCTATTTATCTATGACTTATCAAGATAAAATACTTGACATCTATTACTATCCTCGACATCTGAACTTATTTATCGCATCTTATTTTTTAGCTGTGACTATCCTTGACATCTTATCTTATTTATCTATGATTTCCTTTATCCTTGACTTCTCATCTTATTTATCTCATCTTATTTATCTATGACTATCCTTGACATCTCAACCTATTTATCTATGGACTATCCTTAACATCTTATTTTATTTATCTACCAATATCCTTGACATCTTTTCTATTTATCTTATCTTATTTATCTATGACGCCCTTTATCCTTGACATCTTATTTATTATTTATCTATGACTATCCTCGACATATCAACTTATTTATCTATGACTATCCTTGACATCTCATCTTATTTATCTCATCTTATTTATCTATGACTATCCTCGACATCTCATCTAATTTATCTATGACTTCCTTTATCCTTGACTTCTCATCTTATTTATCTATGATTTCCTTTATCCTTGACATCTTATCTTATTTATCTATGACTATCCTTGACAACTTATCTATGACTATCCTTGACATCTCATCTTATTTATTTATGACTATCCTCGACATCTCAGCCTATTTATCTATCTATCCTTACTACTATCCTTAACAACTCATTTTATTTATCTATTTTTATCCTTGACATCTTATCTAATTTATCTATGACTTTATTTATCCTTGACTTCTTATCTTATTTATCTATGCCTATCCTTGACATCTTATCTTTTTCTTAACATTCCAAGTAATATTTTATCTTTTTGCTTTGATTTTTCAGTACTCCGCCATTCGTATTGGACCCGTGGTCAAGCGTGATGTGATGAAGGCCTCAACGATGCTGGAGCATGAGGCGCAGTAAGTGATCGTTATATATATACTATACATACATACATACATACATATCCTTAACGATATCAACTGCATTGCTTCCTGTGGCACGTCTGCGTTGCATTGGCATTGTGTAAGCGTTGGCCACATATCATTATTATTATATCAGAGCTCTGCGACAACATTTTAACATTAAAGACAGAAACAGAGAACAATTCAATTTTATTGCAGCTTAACTTTATTAACACGACTTCTGCCCCCAGAACAAAAGACTTATAAACAACGTTGCAACTGCAACAGCAGCAACTGCAACAGCAGCGGCTCTGTTTGAAGAGCGTGTGATAAAGCCGACACGAGCTGCGGCTTTGGGTTAAGTGATTCATTTAGCGGCAATCAGAAAATGCACTTTCCATCCACAGATCCGCATGATTTATGATTATATATATACATATATAGATATATATATTGTAAGATACCCTTTCAATATTTGCCTTGTGTGGACGGCGCGACTTTATCTCATTAGAGACGCCTTTTTTTTTCATTTTTATTTGCTGTGCCTCTGACCGTTAAGTGCTGCAAATGAAATGCCAAATAGCCAGTCTGCCAGTCTCCCAGTCTGCCAGTCTGTCGTCTCTTTGCCCTAATGAGAGGTTTCCAATTGCAACTGCGGCAACTATTTTTGTGCTCTGCTTGGCAGCAACAAAGCGACGCAGCGTGCAGATACACACATAGATACACAGATGCAGTTGGCAGTTGGCAGTTTGCTGTTTGCAGATACATTTACAAATTCGTTCGGCCCACACAATTCTGCTCCACTCGAATTACAGCGTCACATGCAAAAAGCAACAACAACAACTGCAACAACAACAATAATAAAATAGAAATGTGCGGCTTTCAGATACATTTGTATCTGCATATCTGTGTATCTACGCCCATGTAATAAACGTGGCGTTTCCGCTGCCAAACATATCCGGCCCTTTGCGCATGCGCAGCCATTTGAGTTATTTATGCTTTGAAAGCACTGCCCCCCCCCAAGCCTCTTTCCCCTCTCTCCTTTTCCCCATTTGAAGTGTTTCTCGAGTGCCTTTTGGAGTGTCGTTTGTGCGTATCTTGCAGATACACTCGACACGCTCCCCCACAGTCAGCCAGCCAGCCAGTCAGCCAGGCAGGCATTCAGCCAGGCTATAAACTCAATATTACATTTTTACTATGTGTTGCCGTTTATTTATTGATGATTCTTACGCGCACGGAATTTTTAACCATAAAATTTTGCTCTTTACGCTGCAGGTGATCACGAAAATCACCCTTTTTTTTTTTTTTTGTGGCTTTTTTTTTAAGTGCTGCCTGACGACAATAATGATGATGACGATGATGATGACGACTCCGTCCTTGGCTGTCCACATTTGTCTTGGCATAAGCATAAAAATCTTTAACTCTCTTTATGGACATTTTTACACTGCGTGTCAACATAAAACTTTTTTAACCACCCAAACTGATAGATTAAACAATTTTTGTGGTCATTTATTAATTAATATTTTGAGCTTGTTAGAGATAAATGTCCAATGAAGATTATCACCAGTTATAAATCAGCTAAAACTTAAAAAAATATGCAAATTTAATTGCAAACCAATCAAAATGGGGCTTTGTTTATTGCTGCTTTAATAAACTGTAGTCAATTAAATTGTTAAAAGGCTTTTTTAGATCTTATACCTAATCAGCTGAAATTATCCAAAATCTGACTATATATAAATCTACTTATTGTATTTATATATCTTTCATAATAATCAAATGTTTGGGGAATCATTTTAAATTAAGTTTTGTTTTTCTATGCCACACAAATCACAATTAAAACAGTGATTCATAAATAATTTGATTTTGATTTTCTAATTTTTGATTGTTAAAAATGTTTTTGGGTTACTAGCAACAACTATTGCTTTGTAGACCCTTC
Source organism: Drosophila dives (assembly GCA_035042365.1). Taxonomy (NCBI): domain Eukaryota; kingdom Metazoa; phylum Arthropoda; class Insecta; order Diptera; family Drosophilidae; genus Drosophila; species Drosophila dives. The sequence continues at coordinate 6,410,820 of JAWNLJ010000326.1, read as the reverse complement.
CCCCCGCCAGTGCGACGCGTCGGTTTACTTTCAAATACTGTGGCACGTATCGACTTAATGCCAACTGTTTCCTGCCATTCACAAAAGCATTGTTTATTGGCCAAGCTAAGCAAACAGACAGCGTTGTATTTATATCAATTATTAACGCTTCCTGGTTCTGGAGCAGCAGCAACGGGTTAACTTGCAACATATGTGGCAAGAACAGAAAGCGTAAAAACTCGTCACAGGAAAATAAAAAATGTGTTGCATTTGTTTGTTTCTTATTATTATTATGCTGCTCACAATTATCATAATTATAAAATAATTATTTATTATACATTTAATTGTCCTCTGATTACAAGTTTCCCTCACTTCATTTATTCCATGACGCCGCCAGATATGCAACGATCTTGGCATTCGATGTGAAAGTGGAGCGCGAGGCGCAGGAAATGGCTGAATCTCTGGGTGTTAAGATCTTCCAGGCAGACATTATCTATCATCTATTCGATAAGTTTACCGCCTATCGGGACGATCTAAAGCAAAAGAAACGCGAAGAGTTCCGCTCCATTGCCGTCTTTCCATGCAAACTAAAGGTAAGTTTTATTAAATATGGATGATTTATAATAAATAAATAATATATATATATATCTGTATATATGTAGACTAAGCTGCTTGCCATATATATATTAGTTTAGTCCGACTATAAATATCATTTTATATTTCCTTTCTACGAATTACCTCAATTTTTTTACTTGTAAACTACTCAAATGGCTGACGTGTACTACACATCTATATACATATATATATATATTCTACATATATATTCTAAAATTGGTTATATTATTTATGGAGACTGTCACGCAAAGGGTATTAAATGTTGGGAACAGCTTGTGTTACCTTTTCTCTCTTGATCGAAACATAATTACGCCAAAAGCTACAGGTGTAAAATGCAATCAACTCAACTTGTGGTTGTCTCCAGCTATGCCTCCATCTCACTCACTCGCACACTCGCTCTCTCTTTCACTCTCTCTGAGTGTGTGTTGGCTAATGATGCGTGTTGGCCAAGAAACGCCATTCGTTGGAGCGATTAAGGCCTGTCCAAGAGCTGCTTGCATCACGTCCACACTTCCTGCTCAAATAATGTTAAAATAGCATATTTGATTTATAGCTAATCATTAGGTTATAGTCGCATTCAACGACCCTAGCAACGAAATGGAGTTGGCCATTCCTCCAGCAGCGTGCCCAACAGTCACCGGGCACCGTCGTCTCCCACTGTGCTGTTAATTGGGCGCACAGCTGTGGCCAGTTGGCCTCTTGGCCACAGTTGCCCAGTTGTCCAGTTGGCTAACATTGTTGCTGGCTTTGCTGGCTGGTTGGCTTGCCTAGATGCGACTTTAAGTACCTAGCCATGTCTGCAGCACAACAATGACGTTGTTTAGTTAAGTTATTAACTTGGCCTATCTGGTCTCATATCACCTGGCCCCCAGGGCCGCTCTAGCCACAATATATCTAGATCGATATGATATATATATATGTATAAACTATATATTTAATGCTGCTTCAATCATTGATTTAATTTTGCTTATCTTTCACAGATACTGCCTCAATTCATATTCAACAGTCGCGATCCGATCGTTATGGGCGTCATGGTTGAGAATGGCATAGTCAAAGTGGGTACACCAATCTGTGTGCCCAGCAAAGAGGTAAGTCGAAGAAGTGGCACGTTGCCACGCAAATATTTAACTATTTTTATTGGTGCCTTCCCCCAATGGCCAAGCATTGTGGATCGGTTTGTGCCTCCTGCTAACGGAGGCGCACAATGGAAATCCTTGTGCTGAAAATCGTGTCAAGTATCTAGATACAAAATGTGCGTATCTCTTTGTATATAAGTGTGTGTGTTTGTGTGTGTGTGTGTGTGTGTGTGTGTAAGGGCCCATCTTTTTAAACTGCGTCATTCTTGACGCTGCTTATGATTATGGTTTGGCATTCGTCTCTGGGCCTCTTTTTCTTGCGGCTCTCATTGTTGACACAGGTGCTTGTTGTGCTTGGCATTTCCACTCTTTTTTTTTTTTATTTTTATTGTTTATTGTTTATTGTTTATTTGCCAATGCTCTCGTGATGCAATTGCGCTTCAAAAACTTTTGTATACGTCTGGCAAAATCTTCCACTTTCCGAAAACTAAGGAAATAGTCAATCTCAGCTAATAAGCAGATAAATAAAAAAAAAAAGTAAATTATTATTATCTCATCAATTGTGTGTTTGAAGATTCCAGATTTGCCAGAGAGCTTCAATTAATGTCCTTCCGCTGCTGGCGTTCAATTTATGCGAAGACATGTCCTGTTTCCCGTCGTCAGCCAGAGAGACAACAATAACTGTTTCCTCTTGCCACAATAACAAACATCAACAACAACAACCACGACGACGACATCGACGACAACTTGAATTGGCTACTGAGGCAACGATCGGTTTTTTTTTTATTTATTTATTTTTTTATTTATTTTTTTTTTTTGCAAAGGGTTCTCGCCCCGTTTCATCATTCGCAGTGCTTGACTCTTTTTGCCCGGCTGCAAGAGTGTTTTGGGGGAAGTAGAAGAGTCGATTCGACTTGGAATGGTCGGACAGTCGATTGGTTGGTTGCTTGCTTGGTCCCCCGGCCAGTGTGGCAATCTCTTAGTCTGGGCTGGTTGCCTTCATTGGCAATTATAACTTCCTCAATTATCCAGCAGAGCGCAGCTAAGCTGTGCGCTTCCCGTCATTCATCGTCATTCTTTTTAACATTTTCCTCCTGTGTCTTTTTCTGCTTCTTCCTCTTCTTCTTCTTTTTCTTCTTCTTTTTTTTGTTCTCTTTCTAAAGTAAATTCATACAGATTTTTCTGTGCTTGCCTTGGTTCTTGCTTCAATCTTTTTAATACCCTACGAAAAGCTTTAAAAATTAATGATTTGTCTAACGGTTAAGTATACTACTTTTGGAATATTATTTAGAAAATATTGCTAAATAAATTATTGTTTTTTTTTCATTTTGCAGCACTTTTAAAAAATATTGTTAAATAAATTATTGTTTTTTTTTTCAATTTGCAACACTTTTAGAAAATTTAAGGAGTCTCCAAATTATAGCTGAACTATTTTCAGTATTTTTGTCAGATCTTTTGTAGTTATCTTTATAGCACATCCAGGCAGTCAGTATAGACACTCTTTCTCTCTCTCTCTCTCTCTGTCTCTCTCTCGACAATTCGACAGGCCTTCTGGGGTCTAACCGAACATGTGAGTCCCCAATCAACTCTACTTAAAATGTGCACGTTATTTCAGCCGAAGAATTCCGAGTGCAGAGTTTGGTTGTCTTTGTTGTTATTGTCGCCAATGTTTGCCGGCTGTTGTCGTTTTTTTTTTTTGCTTTTTTTTATTTTTTTTTTTCCTTTGCCTCGCGATTTCCGCCAACTCTGAACGAGGGGTCCAACTTCCTTTGGAGCGGCTGCTGCTGCTGCTTTTGTTGCCTTTTGCTGGCTTTTGCGCGTGCGTGTTTTGCCTGCCCAACTGGCTGCCAGATGGTCGGCCAGGCATCTTACTGACTCTGACTCTGGCCCTGCCATTGATTGCCTTTATTAATTATCTAATTAAATCTGTAATGGCAGAGGCTTAACCTTAACCACTTGCCTGCCTGCCTGCCTCAAAATGTTGCTGGCTTTGGCCCTTTGTCTCAGCGCCGCGTAATTGTTGTGCTGCCACACACACCAAAACTTCCGTTCTCATGCAGGGCATTTACACTGAATTGTGTGTGTAAGTGTGTGCCCCACACTTTAGCCCCGTCCGAAAAACCACTTCCACTTCCCGTTGTTGGTCAGTTGATCGTTTTTTGGTCAGCTTCAACCCTTAACCCTTGGGTCAATTGAGTTGCCCCAAGTTGCAAGTGTCGAAAGTGTGCAGACGTAATTTGAGCTCGCAGGAACAAGTTTCTCTTGGCGACTAATGAGCGTAAATCTCGTGCATAATTTAAAGGTTCTAAGGGTAAAAAAAAGATTGATTACACACTGATTTGTTGCCGGGCCCAAAAAAAATACACCTGACAAGTTGGCTAATAAAGTTATCACACGAGAGAAAAATATAAAAAAAATTAAGGTGAATGCACTCCACTTTGATATAGTTTATATGTAGAGTACCTGCTAGTCTAATATGCTCAACTGGCATGCATAAAATGTGTTTCGCTGCTTTGCATTTTAAAAGCCGCTGCAAAACAGCCAACGGAAGTTGGAGGCGTTACTCAGAGCCAAATCTGACAATCACTCCACACATGGTGTGTATCTGTGTGCGTGTGTGTGTGTGTGTGTGTGTCTACTACATGTAATTTATATACACACTCTGAGTGCTGCCTAGCTGTCTGTCGTAAAAAATAAGTCTAAATAGTCTTGTCGACTTCTTTACCAACTTTTATTAAAAGCTCACCAAACCGTAGCCCAAAGAAAGCGAAATTCAATTTTTTATAAGAAAAAAAAAACGATAAAAAATCTCAGGCGTGTTGCAGTTGCATGAATTAACGTAGTTGTGCATGTATCGCTGGAGGTACTTGTTTTGCATACCCTGCATAAAATTAATAGTCTTAATTAGGGTATAATCGAAGGAGGGAGTACAAATTTTTAATATACTAAATAAATTAGCTAATTATTATTAATTAAAGCTTTTGTGCAGATGCTTTTAGAAGTGCCTTGCATTCTGTATATATATATATAAATTAGGTATGGAAATTATATAGTAAAGTATCAAAATATATATAATATTTTTTTTATTTATTTTTATGCCCAATTTACACTTTAAACTTTTCAACTTATTCCACTGCTCTTCAATGATTTTACATTTATTATGTGGCTGCTTTGCCCTCGTGTGTGCAGGGTATCTGCTCGTCTGGCAAACACACTTTTTGTGCATTTTTTTTTATTTTTAAAATTTGTGCATCTCTTGTGCGGCTGCTGCTACCCGTCGAGCGGGCTCCTGGCCCAGACCGCAATGCTTGGCTACCCGTTTTTTGTACAGTAGGTTTTCAAGTGAGAGATCGAACACACAAGCATCGATCGATATCTTTAATAATTTCATTCATGCCACACGATAGTTGGTTGCTCATATGCACAAGTGTTGTATGCGACCGGAAATGAAAGCTTATTCAACATGTTGCTGCTACTGTTGCTGCTGTTGTTGCTGTTGTTGCTGTTGCTGCTGCTGGTTTTTTGTGTTTTTGTTAATTAAATGCCTCGCAGCCTTTTACAGTTTTCGATGGGTTGATTACTTTGTAGTAGTTGTAGTAGCATTTATCCCTTTTTCGCCACTCGTTTGCGGCATGCCCCCGTTTTAATTCCATTGGCTTTGTGTGCTAACAAAAAAACTATAGAAGGTGCCCCATTTTTGGCGGAAATTGTTGTACTTTAAAGTGTTTTGTCGACGCTTTGGAAGCAAAGATTGGGAATTGATAAGCCTAAATGGACGTACAACTTCCGTTTGTCGACGCTTGCAACTTGTTGGGGCAAGCGACACTCGTTGGTCTCCCCAATTCAAGCTGATTCATAATTGTCGTTCGGTTTCTATATAAACATTCTTATTATATTAATTTTCTGTTCAATCTGATTAATAATTAATTTTAGAGTAAATGTTTATATTTTTTTTTTATCGGTGAATTCTAATTGAATTTGAAATTTAGCTGAAATTATTTATCAAATTAGCATTAAATTTGCAGATATTTATTTAGTTTGCTTTGAAATCATTTTTTTCACTGTGTAAATTCTAAATTGCGACTAGTTTATTTTTTTGTTATTGAATAAGACATATTTGCAGTAAATTCAATTGTAAATATTTACATCTTATCAAAGTAGACAAACACACTTTGAGGAGGGCATTAAGCAATCTCAATTGAAAACTATAAATATCGTAAATAATATATATTTATTGGCCAAGTGCTGAACATGCCAAAACGTAAACAACATTTGCAAAAAGGGTATCAAATTTCGGTTAGGCACTCAACTTGAACACTCCACACCCTTATCAATGAGCAACTGCGTCATATTTTTGTCTGAATAGAGGGGGAAGGGGAGGGGGTACTGCTGCAAAGAGGTACGTGTGCGACAAAGGAGTACTTTGAGCATTGCGACGCACAATGGAAATGACAACAATAACAAGAATAACAAAAAACGCATAACTAAAAAGCGTTAAGAGTCGGAACAAGTAATTAAATGGAAGAATATGTTGCAGCTGAGACTGCAGCTGCGGAAGCGGATTACAGTCAAAGGCGGCAGTGGCAGATGCGGGTTGCAATTTGATGCAGAGGCAGCAACAGCAGCAACTGCCCTAAAACGGAAGCAGCAGAGCGGCAGAACGGATGTGAATGCTTCCGCACGTAAATGTGGAAAGAATGAATGAATATTTGAATGAGCGAGTAAGAGATAGGGATGGAGGAAGGAAGCGGGGGAGAGGGAGCGAGACAGTGTGCAGGGCAAAGTAAAAGATAGAAAAAATAAGGTAGACGACGCTGCCAATTGAAGCAAGCACTTGAAAATGTGTGCTGACGTCGACAGTTGGCAGTTGCACGAGTCGGAAGTGAATGAAATAAAGCGGCAAGCAGAGAGGAAGTAACCCATACCCTTTTTTGGGGGGCAGGTGTGCTGCGTGCTGCATGCGGCGCGCTGCTTAGCCGGAAGTAAAAGTACAACATTTCCACAAGCATTTTTTTCATGAATGAAAGACAACTTTTGTGAATTAGTTTCACTGAATGTTACACAAAGCATTTATTCAGGCCTGCCCATTAACGATAAATATATATATATAAAGATACATACATACATACATATATATATTTGTTAATGGTTTGTGTGTGGGCGACGTGCAAAGCAAACAAACACAACAAGCTGTGTGTGTGTATCTAAAAGCTGTGTATCTAAATAATAATAATAATAAAGCGCATAATGTAAAATTGGAGCAAACAGACCATAAAAAAAACCCAAACGGCAATAACAAAAGCCAAAAGAGGCCCATGAATGAAAACTACGCTAATAGCAACTATAAAAACAAGTTTCAAAAATAAAAAAGAACTAACAAAAAAAAAAAAAAATAAAAAGAAAAAGATTTATGTATTCCAAAATATAGATTTCTATAACTAGTCCATTATTTTTCTTCTTTTTTTTTTTTTTTGATTTTCTCTCAAGCTAAACATTTTGCACGTAAATTGTAAGTGGATCTGTTGCTGTAGCTGTAACGCTACATATATGTGTGTGTGTGTGTGTGTTGTGTGTGTAGGTGTGTGTGTGTATTTGTATCTGTATCTGTAGCTGTGTATCTGTATCTATTGCTGTGTTGTTCGCTGGCAAACGTTTCATTCATAAAAATGCTTATTTCCTGTTGAGTGGCTGGCTAGGCGACCGCCTAGAGCGCTTCATGTTTCGTGAGTGTAGTTTGCACAGTCATAAAAAGCACACACACACACACACACACATACACACAAGATACACACACTTACACACACACACACACATACTGTAAGTCATTCCGGCTAGAGATAAGATAATAAAAACCGCTTAGATACGCGCTTTTTTTTGCGCTTCGTTTTCCTTGACTTGTCGCTGCTTAGCTATATATTTATATATATATACATATATATATATATATGTGCAAGCACTTATATCTACATATATATATATAATATATATATTTTACTATGAAAATGAATAGCAACAACAAAAGAAATTAGCGTAATTAGCAAATTACTCGCCATATTTATTTCTCTGCTGCTTTTTTTTTTTGTTTCTGTTTCATTTTGTGGCTTGGAATTGACGTCGACGTCGACGTTGTTGTTGTTGTTGCTGTCGTCGCTCTGTCGGTCAGTCGGTCGCCATCCACATCGTCGTCGCATTTCAGTTTCTTGGCCGGATATGCTGAATTTGCACAAAAGTCGGAAAATCGCATAAATACTTATTTGTTGGAGCAAAGCATTTCAGAGTGTGTCGCTGCCTCTGCCCCTTCCTCTGCCGCTGCCTCTGTCTCTGCCCCTGTCTGTGTATATATCTTTTATTCGCCTTCTTTTTTTTTTCTTTCCTTTTTTTTATTTTATTTTATTTTTTTGTTACACGCGCTCCCAAAATAAATATACTTAATTGACGTTTGTTAATCGCAGCGAAAGATGATGTGGGACGGACGGACGGACGGACGGGCGGACGGCTCTGGTCTGGTCTGGCATTTTGCATGCCATACGATTTTGGGCAGAACGAAATGAATACACATAAATATAAATATATATATATATATGTACATACTTATATATCTATATACAACGCTGACTTTGCCCTCGCCTTGCCCACCACCAGCACTGCTCAAAGTGGAACAATAAACCAAAGAAAAAATATAATAAAAAAAAGGGCTGACAGTTTGTCTGGCGTGTTCTGGTTTGTCATGTGGCCAATTAGTCAAGAACTAAGCGTCATAAAAACATACAAAAAGTAATGTCACTTCAAATGGCAGCAATTTTCTTACATAATTTTGCATTTGCAGATAGATTAACAACAGATCAGAGAGTACAAATTATATATAAAAATTATATATAAAGATATTCCAAATGCTGCTCAAAATCGCAGAAATTAGACCAAGCTGATCTGCAAATTTTTGAAATAATATTTGATTGACTGCTAGCCAAATTATTAACCCAAAAGGGGTTAGTTAAGAAGGTTAGTTAAACTGGTTAATTCAACACAGTGAGAAAAAAAGGTGTACCTTGGACTACTGCTACAAATATTGTATGCAGACTGGCAATAAATTTGAACAGCTGGTCACCTTGTAAATTTCGATTTGCTTTGCTTATTCACTTCCTACCACGGTCAATCAGTCAATCAGTCAGTCAGTCAAGTTGTTTGTCTCTGCGCCAGATGTTCAATCATTGCCATTGCAATTGCCTCGCTTGCCTCTTATCAGGCTGCAGTTGCAGTTGCCGCTTATCAACATTTATATATATATTTATTGTTGCAAAACAATTAATTATTTTATGTGCTTTTCATTCATAATTGTTTTGCACTTGGTTTTTATTATTACATATTGATTGATGGTATCTCTAAGTGTTTCCGATTTGATAAAGAAAAGTTTTGAATGACCCTTTTCCTGGGGCTGTTTTGTGCATGTTGTCGTCGTTGCCCACTTCTGTTGCTGCTGCTGCTGCTGCTGTTAGTGTGTGTGTTGGCCAAGTTAGCACTTTGCAGCACCCACCTGAGTTGATACTTCAATTTTGTAGCCCACAGACTTCCTGTGAGTGAAGAAAGAAAGACTTTTGTGCCGGGGGCCCTCCTACGAGCTTTTTGAAGTTGCTGCTGCTGCTGCTGCTGTTGCTGTTGCTCTTGTTGCTGTTGTTGCTGTTGTTGCTTTTGTTGTTGTTTATGTAGTCAATATATGTGGGCGTTACTGCATTCACAGCGGATGCTAATGAGCATGACTAGACTTATGCCTGATTGCTGGGAACGCTGTCCGCTCATTCAATAGATGTTGCTGTTGACAGCCCTCAGCAACAGCAGCAGCAGCAACAACAGCAGCAACAGCAGCAGGCATTGCACTGCCGAGGCGTTGCAGATGATGTGCTGCAGCTGCAACTGCACTTGGCCTATGGCACCCATGGCTCCAGTTGCATTATTCTCATCATTTCTCTATCTGTCACTTGTCAGAGCCACAATTTACCTGCGATCTGCTCATCTCTGATTGTTCACATGCCTAAAATATATATCATTTGTAGGCTTTAACTTTATTTTGATTAGTATTTTATTTTTCAATTTCGATTAGTGAGTTTTGCTCTTGCTAATGATGCTGCCACAGTAGCTTCTTGCCTCAATTGTTAATGCTGGTTTTGACCAGGCTAAAGCTAAGTAGGCCTACAATTCAGATGTTGCATGGCCTACGCTGTGTGTTGTGTCTGCCCCCAGACAAGCACTTGAATCAGTGGCAAGTGGTAAGTGGCAAGTTGTGCTGTGCTTTGCTACGCCCTTTGGCTTAATACAGCCAGCATATGACGTAGGCAGCTTTTCACTGATTGTTGTCTGTTTGTTTGTTGTTGTTTGTTGTTGTATGCGGGACGCGGATTCATTTGAAATGTCTAGAAAACATAAACAGTTAAAGTCCAAAGACCGGCAGCCAAGCACTCAATAATTGAATAACTGAAGAGCTGAGGATCTCAACAACTATTGCTATTGTTGTTGTTGTTGTTGTTGTTGTTGTTGTTGGGGTCTTTGCAGCTGCGCAGTGAAGTGAAAATTGTGAAGCATTCTTGATGACGTTGCCGAAAGTTGTCAGCATTTTGTGTGATTAAAGCTAAAACTAAACGCGTTTCACAGTTGTAATATCTTCCCCTCTCACTCCACTCCTCACCCCATCCCTCTCCATATCTCTCTCTCTCCCTCACTCTCTTTGCTAGTTTGCCATGACGGATGTCGCAAATTTTGGCACTCTGATTTGTCTGTGCATGACACAAACACACACACACAACAGGCATACAGTTTGTATATGTGTGTATGTGTGTGTCTGTTTTTTTTCGTGTTGAAATGCCGTAATTCTCTCAGCCGGCAGCTAATTTAGTGTTTCCTGCTGACAACTGCAGTTTAAGCTTCAAAGACAAAAGCAAACCATGACATGATAAAGAAAGCAAAAGAGCGAACGAGAGAGAGAGAGAGAGAGGAAAAGAGAGCATAATTGCTGGAGAGAGCGCAAGAGTAAAGTTAATTACAAAAACAACAACAAGAACAACAAGAACAAACAGACAAAAGTACGCACAATAAATGTGAATAGATCTATGGCTGTATCAAAAATGGTTCTAGTATCTCTCATAAATTGTACAATAAATTTTGATTTTGTACAAACATACAAACGAGCAGAGCAGAGCAGCGCAGCGCAGAGCTGCGACTGCTTGCTGCTTGCTGCATGTTGTTGTTGTTGTTCTTGTTTGAAAATAGACGACATCCGGTCTGTACAAAAAAAAAGACAACAAATATATATATATATATATATATATAAATCATATTTTTAGATAAACGTTGATACACACACACACACAAACATATAGAGCACGAGCTGTGTGTGCGTTGCATGATTGAGTTGCTCTTTTGTCATTACCAATCTCATATTTATTGAAATGCATTTTAAAAGCAAAAAAACATATGTACACACAAGATATGTACACACATATATATATATATATATATAGCACAATTTGATCTACTTACAACTAAGAACCTATTTTTGTAGCAAATAGCATTTTTACAGGCAGCGTTTCTTTCAAAAATTGCATATTTATGGCGTATGATTGATGTATGTCGTTGGCACAATTCATCAATATGCCGTTAGTTAACTATCGTTATCGATAACACTTGTCACACGCTGATGTAAGCAGCAAAGTAGCAGCAGCGAAAAAATCGTGTGGAAATGGAAATAAATTAACACATTTAATGAAAATTCGACGAGCGGACCACAACTGAAAACGGAGCGTATGAGTAATCAACGACAGGAAATGGTGACAAATGCGCCGCCCCTCCCCACTCCCCTCCTCCCTCCACACACACACACACACTTCGCGCCTACATAGTATGTGTGTGTGTGTGTGTGTGTGTGTCTCCCTATGTATGTAAATGTGTTGTAGCTATTTGCACCGATAGCAACAAGCCAAAAACGACGAAAAACAAAAAAAAAAGAGAAAAAAATTTCAATAATTTATTTGGTTTGAATGAAATACGAACGAGAAGCAAACGGGCGACGTGGCCGCCATTGGGGCGCCCACAGGAAACGTTGACGCTGGCAGCGACGTCGACGGCAGCCAGCGCTGTTGGGTTGGCAACAGTTTCCTGTGTTTAATTTGTTGTTGTTTTTGTTGTTGTTATTATTGTTGTTGTTGTTGTTGTTGTTGTTGTTGTTGTTATTGTTGAGTGCAAACGAGTTACGACAACAAACATATTACAATTTGGTTCAATGACTTTGCCCAGCAGCGATAGAGACTGGCGACTACGTGTAGTTTGTGTGTAGTTTGTGTGTAGTTGTTGTGCGGTTGCTGTGTGTGTGTGGTTGGTGTGCCGCTGATGTGTGCTGTGCTGGTTGCTGCTGGTTATCTAACCCACTGTAAACACCCATTTAGCCATAACACCCACAAGCTCTCTCTCGTTTATCAGTCGTTTGGCAATATTTAAGGAAATGGCCCCAATGCCACAACAAAAGGCTTGTGCCTCAAATGGGTGTGTCGCTAAATGACTCTAGTTCTTTCTTCTTCTTCTTGAACTATTTTATTTTTTTATTTGTTGCTATGCTTAAATAAAACTGCCCATACTGTATACTATAATCTTACTTAAACCCCTTTTTCGATTTCTGTTCTCTTTTTTAGTTTGTGGACATTGGCATTGTCACCTCGATTGAATCGAATCACAAGAACATCGAATTTGCACGAAAGGGTCAGGAGATTTGCATCAAAATAGAACCAATTCCCGGAGAATCACCCAAAATGTTTGGACGACACTTTGAGGCGGACGATATGCTCGTGAGCAAGGTAAGCAAGTTTTTTGATATAAGCAGAATTTTATATTAAATTTACCCCAATCGAAAAAGTTATGAATTCATTAAAATTTAATATTAAATTTACCTTAATCGAAAAAGTTCTGAATTTATTAAAATTTAATAATTTTTATATGCATTTCGAGTAGGATTCGAGCTTTTAACTATTTATATTGTTTTAATATGGATCTCATAATAATTTAAAAAATTACATTAAATTCAAATTACATTTGACAAAGTTTTGGCTAACGAAAGTAAAATTCAATTTTTGTTATAGATTATTTTAAGCAAACACAAAATTCAAGCAAAAATCACGTTTTCAACTGTAAAAGTAGTCTTAATTTATAATACTAGAAAATTCTAATCAAATAGCCATGGTTTTTGAACAAAAAAAAAGATATGCCATTGTGGCCAGTATCTTTTCTTACCAATTATTACTATCAGCAGACCTCGACGGAGCCACTGAAGCACTTCAAGTTTTGGCAATGAGGCATTGCCATTTCCACTCCAAATTCGAATTTGCCCCATTGCCAAACTGGCTTATCAAATTACATGGCCCACTAGTGTTTTGCACTCAAATTATAGAAAGCTCTTTTGCAACTTCCGGTCCGAGCCATTATTTGATTAATTAATTGAAAAATAATAATATATATATATATAAAGTGTATGTAAAAGAGCCAAATTTGCTGACGTCAAGCGAAGGATATATTTTTTTTTAGGGTGCGTTTGGAAATTTTCAAATCGATAATGAACTTAATTATTGCGCTATTTTAGTGTCGCTTATCATTTGTGACGTCAGCAGCTGTGGATTGTGGGGGGGGGGGGGGGGTTGGGTGCTTTTAAGTGTTGTTGGATAATTGCTCATTGAGCTCTTTTTTTACAGCAAGTTTGATTCAATTAATTTGTTGTAAAAGAGACAAAAGCAAATTGTTTGCTTGGCCAAGTTGGGTCATCAAATTTAGTTCACAACATGTTCAAAAACATCAAAAGGCGCTGTCAAGGACGAAACATGCGTTTATCTTTGTGTGTGTGGTGTGTGTGCTGTGTGTGTGTGCTGTGTGTATGCATATTCCATTCACTTGCATCTATTTACAGACGCTTTTGCTATTTTTAGCGCCTCAATGCCTTTTTATGCTATCACAGGGTATTATGTCATGGCTGACCTGAGACACCCAAGCCACCCAAGCCACCCAAGCCACTCAAGCAACCACCCATAAAAACCGCTGCTGTACGAACTGTGGCAACCTTGCCTGCTGCACTGCCACACGCCCAATTGCACCCCAGTTGACTGTCTGCTTGCTGCTTTGCTGCTTTGCTGACGTCACGTTTCACCTTCCACGGCAATGCACTTGCTTGCCTGCCCCATCGTTCATTGACTTCTGACGTTCTCGTCGTCATCGTCGCAGCAATAACCCAGTTTTTGGTCGTCGTCGCGTTGTTTTTGGTTACTCACTTGACCCAGTTGCAACGTGCAACGGCAAGGGGGTTCAGCTTTCGCATTGTGCCACAGTCACAGCCCAGCCCAGCCCGCCGGTGGCATTTGTAGAATGAGCTACAATGCGGCTTTAGCTTCTTTTTTTTTATCAGAGATTCTGACGCATTTGGCGACCCGGTTTGGCATCGGCACCAACCCCAAACATCTATCTAAAAATCACCACCCAACATGCCCAGTTTGCCTCAAACTCAGTTTAGGTTTTTTAGTTCAGCACTAAGTGGCTGCAAGTTGAGGTAGTCCTGTTATCATTAAAATTGTGGGAGCTACGATTATTTATCGATTTTTACTTTTCGATATATCGACTTTTATCGGTTCTTTAAAACTTCTGACTGTAACACATTTGATGACTCTAACTCGAAAACTGTGGCCATTTAAAATTTGTAAAGGCGGCAGCCTGGAGTTGATGGATATGGGCGTGGCATATGCCATCTTTGATAGAAACCATCAGCAACCTGTCAATTTAATTTGGTGACTGTAGCCCAGAAATTGTGGGAGAATTGTGGCTTTATCGACTTGCTATTATCCATTTTATTGATTTCGTAGCCTCCTATTAGACGTAGCACCCAATTTTAACAGACAGACCTTCAGCAATTACTTGTTTATAATTTATATAATTTATTTATATTTATATTTTTAATATTTGTAATATATTAAGTGCAGTTACTGACTTTTCCAGCTGTAGATATTCCAGAAATATTGTAAGGGAAGTCAGTCTATAATCCAGACCTTTTTTCCTTTCCTTCAAAGACACTTTGTTTCTTTGCTATTTTTATTTTATTTACTATATAGTCAAAGCCTGACTTGCTACGATAAATAATGATATGGCCGACAAATAAGGCTGACTGGCTAACAGCCTTATGCTATGCACTTTAATATGCAGAGCCATTGCCAGTTATTATCCGATGCCGTCTATAGACGTATCTTTTATCAGTTATTGTTTGTTATGTGTGCAGCTATTCATATATATATATATATATATATATATATATATATATATTGACAACATTGTTGTCGACTCAAATTAATATGCAACTGGCAGAAAATATAATTAAATGGAAAATTGAAAGCTAAGGCGCTGCCTTCAAAGCGACATAATCAACCGGATGTTGAGATTAACTCAATTTATTTTTATAAAATATAAAAACTAAATAAGCATTTACTATAAATTTAAAATCTTTACAGATATCACGCCAGAGCATCGATGCTTGCAAGGACTATTTCCGTGATGATTTGATCAAGACCGACTGGGCGCTGATGGTGGAACTGAAGAAACTGTTTGAGATTCTCTAAAAACAATTGCCAAATTAGCATAAACATATACAAAAAAAACAAATACAACATAGCACACCGTAGCAACAATGGCAAGAAAAGAAAAACTATAACAACAAAAAAAAAACAGCTATTTAATAATAGTAACTAACTTTTAACAACAGACTGCTTCAGCTCGTGGCACAAACCGACAATGCTTACAAACAAAAAAAAAAAAAAAAGAAAAGAAAAAATTGTATTTTATTTTGTGCAGCTTTGTTTTTTTTTTTGTTATGTCGGTTTTTGTCGTCAGCGAAAAATGTGCTTAAAACGATTTTGAAATGAAATTTGTAAATGCTTTTTGCACAAAAAAAATAAATACTTTTATTGCCTGCGCTTTTTTTTGTTACGCCTGAAAGTAAGGACAAAATTAAAAGTTGTAAAAAAAAAGAAATGAAAAGAAAACAAATATAGAATAATCGTCTTTTCACTTAACTGTGTCAGCAATGACGTCACACCGGGCTGGGGCGTGTAACCTTCATAGAGTGTATTCACCCAGTGGCATGCGCAGTGGCATGCCACCAGCGAGCAACAGCCAGCAGCTAGCAGCCAGCTCCTTTTCATTCATAGCTGTCATTGAGTGCGCCAAGGATATGGATGTGAAGATGATGATGATGGTGCTACTGCTGTTGCTGCTGCTCCTACTGCTGCTGATGCTGCTGCAGTTGCAGGTTGTGAATGGAAACGGCTGCAGCAAACTGGGTCAGCCTGGCTCAAGGGTTCGTTCAACCTGCCAGTGACGAAGAAGGACAATTGTGTCGCACAACCTATTCACACACACACAAACACACACACACACACGCACACATATGTACATATTTCTATATATACACATACATAATCCTATGGCTTATGTCCTGCAAGTGCGTCACTTATGGAAGCCTTCAACTGCACTTCAAGTCCATTAAAGAAGCTTCATTCTGTTTCAGCAGTTTGGTTGGTAAAGCTGGTAATTTATGCAGCCTGAATCAGAAGTGTGTTGGTTAAATTAGATTTATTTTTTACAATTTTTAAATGCTTTACAGATTGAGTTTTTAGATGTAAAAATTGTTGGTAAGTTAAAGAAAACCTTTAAGGATTTTCGTATGTCTTTCACTAGCTGATGCTAATTTTTGATAACCAAATTTATGCTTAAAATGATAAAAAGGATGGAAACTTTAATTAATATATAAAAATATAATAAATATAATCAGCCAGTCCAGCTAAAAAAGCTAACAGTTACTGCAAAAAATCGCAGTTTACAATATTTAAACAGTTACCACATAAGAAATTTAATCTGAGACGTAAAAGTTGGCCTGCTCACGCTGCTAGAAGCTGTGCAAGGCGCATAACTAATATAAATTGTCATCCAAGTACATATTTATATACATACGCATAAATATATATTTACAGACATACTTGCCAGCTGGAATGCGATTAGAATTTACTCAAGCTGTTTGGGAGGGAGACAGGCAGGCAGGCAGACAGGATAAACTCTCTCAAGGCGTATTCAATGACGCCACAAAATTAAGCTGCCCATTGAAAAAAAAGGGCAGCTAAAGCTAGAAAACTGAGAGGCCAAAGCTGCAGAGTAGAGTGAAAGAGAGAAAGCGAGAGCGAGGGCGAAATTCATTCACAAGACGCATTTGAATGGCATCCACAAAAGCCGCTCTTTATATGTGTGTGTGCGTTTTGGCTGCGTCATGAGTGTGGATTGTGGAACTAGGGCAACAGGCGGCGCTGCGGCTTTGGTTCGTAACGTTCTCAATGTGATTGTTGTTGTTGCTGTGTTGGCTTTTCAGCGATGGTTGCTCGTGTGGGCGGCATTTTCATTGAGAAAAACGAATGCTGAAGGATTCGTGACCACTTGAACGAGTCAGCTTAAATGATTAGCTTGTCCTTGTATGCGATGCTGTGTATCTGTGTGTGTGTGTGTGTGTGTGTCTGTAAATCTAATGAATGAAAGGAGAAATAAAAGTCAAATTGTGAAATGGGGAAAAATGAATCAATGATCAAATCAACGTCAATTTCGC
This sequence comes from Drosophila dives, assembly GCA_035042365.1. Taxonomy (NCBI): domain Eukaryota; kingdom Metazoa; phylum Arthropoda; class Insecta; order Diptera; family Drosophilidae; genus Drosophila; species Drosophila dives. The sequence goes on along the minus strand of JAWNLJ010000326.1, from coordinate 6,393,495 downwards.
AAAACGGATGCTTCCAAAATCGAAAGAAAAATGGTAAATTGCACGTGCTTTAATTCCGATTTGTTTGTGTAATTTTTGTGGCTGTAGTTTTGTTTGCCATGATTTCATGTTTATACATTTCACCTCGACGTTGTTGATTATCTAGGACACTTGTGACGTCAGGCGGCGCACAAATTTATTGTACATTTTGTGTACAGCAACCCTCCCCCTCCTTACCCACTCCACACAAAATAAAAAAAGCAGCAGCAGCAGCCAAACGCAAAGTCAAAGCCACTCAGCCACAGAAATTAGATGGCCAATTTAAACATACGTATATACATATATATATACACACATATATATATATATATATATATTTTTTATATATACTTACAAAAAGTTGTACGATTTGAATGTATTTTACACAAGATAGCAAAAATTAGTTGTTTAATGAATTTAAAAATCGTATTTGAAATGCTCAACGCGTCGCAATGAATTGTCATTTATTTTTGTATCTTTTCAATTATTTATTTATAAACAAATATGTAAATGTTGTATTCATGTATGAATGAATCGATTTGCTCGATTTACTCAAGTGCCAATATTGAATGTCAAACTGTTTGGCCTTTTCAAATTGATTTGCTGCGATTACCCTTTAAATTTTTTTTTTTTTTTTTGGCATTCGCTGCTGTTTTATTTTATATTCAATTCATCAAAGATGATATTACGATTCGATGTCGAATATAATGTTATCTGTAAGGCAAACGAATTGTTGAAGTCCCAATCAAAAGACTATTTTTATGAATGGACAACGAACCAACAAAAAATATCTTAATCTATATTGAAAAATTAAGTTTGCTTTGACAAGGTATTTTCTTATTTATACTTTACTTTTTTTTAATATATATTAACAATAGTAGATTGTGACTAATTCGCAGATATTTATAATTTTTAAGTACCTTATCGAAGATTGTCACACTCAATCCGAATATTTGCCTGCATTAAATTATATTTATATTTTTTTAATTCGCTTTAAAGTAATGTTTGACTGATTAATTGAAATCTTAAATCAATCAGACGTATTTTAATCAGTGTTTAAAATTAACTTAGATCATTAATATTAATGGCAAAGCAAAGAGTTTGCTACTTTGAGAAAAACAAGTCCTTTTGATTTTTAATATTATGTTTTAAATTAATGTTGCGCTGTCAAAAATTTTACCCATGTGAAATTGAGACTTTTAGTAAAAAAAAGAGTTTTTTAGGTTAAGATTGCTTATAAAAATTAATGTGATAGCAAATAATTAAAGCCAAGGCCAGTACTTCTAGCTCGATGCATTTATATTATTGAACAATAATTAATTAAAAACTGGTGTTTATTTTAACCTGTCAAATATTTTAACCATTGTAATTGAGACGTGTACTAAAAAAAAATGAGTTTTTCAGGTTTAGATTGCCTATAAATTTTAATGTGATAGCAAATATTTAAAGCAACGGCCAGGATAAATAGTTCGATGCATTTTTATAATTTACAATAATTTTTTAAATTGGTGTTTAACTTTTTAATATTTTAGCTAAAGCTTTTACAAACTTTAATCGTTGGAAAGCATGTTTTTGAACTTGACTCTCAGTATAAATATTTTAGCTCGGCAAATATTTAAAGCAAAAGTGCCAAATTTATTATTACTATATTATTATTTATTATTATTATTACTATATATTCATTAGTTAACAGTTATGTTTAACAGCTGTCTTAGTAACAGCTTTAAAGTGCATAAAGTTTACTTTAAGGATCAATATTAATGGGAGAGCAAATAGTTTGAGCAGCGCGACTATTTTCAGGACACTTAGTTCGTTGCATTTATATTGTTATATATTAACTATTTTTAAACACATATTTAACTATTTCATGTTTTAGCCAAAGCTGTAAGAGACTTTTGTCAAGGATGAGTTTTGAAGCTGTCTCGGGAATAACATTTTTTTTTCAACTCAGCAAAGAGTTTGAGCAACGCGCCAACTTTCAGGACACAAAGTTCCAAGTATTATTATTATTATATATTAATTAGTTAACAGTTATTTTTAGCAGACTAAGGCTTAAATGGCTTGGTTACAGCTTAACTTATGAGTGCTGGCAATCAAGGTTAACGAGAGTTTGAGCAACGCGCCTATTTTGAGGACACACACTTCGATGAAATTGAAAACTATTAATTCGATAGACGAGGGAAACAAATTGAATTCAAGGTGGCAACTCTAGTTGTCAGCTGTTTTTATCATATACATGCACAAATATATATTTGATGGCTGATGGTTGACCTTGAGCACAGTGCGGTACAGCTGCTGCTGCTGCTGCTGTTCCTGCAACGGAAGCAACCCCCAAAGTGGAGGCCCGGAATTCAGGGCCAATGTCATGGCTACGCCTATCGAAGGACGTTGCCAAGGCAACGCAGCACACGCAGCAGCGAACGGAGCGGGCGTTCTCCGTTTCAGGGCCGAGCTCATTGGGCAGGAAGTGCAGCCTGCAAGCGGCTGCTGCGTTTGCGGGCGGCCATTGAACGGTGCCAGCATTTTCAAAATGGCCGTCAGAATCTCGATGACCTTGAATGAAGGCCATTCATTGGCTGCGTGCAGCGTGCAGGCAGCCAAATGCGAAATCTCAGCTAGCGGGGAAGCGGGTGGGGAGACGGTGTTTGTTTTTTTGGGGCGATTTGGTGCAAGGCGTTTAGGGTGAACCAAATTAGGCTGAACCAAAAACCAACAATTGACCAGCAACCATTGAGAAGTAACCCCCAAAAAAAATAGTCAAAAATTTTATTAGCTTTTTATTTTGAATTTTTTTTTTTTCTGTAAGTTTAGAGTGTGGCAGCAAGCTGGGGAGGGGGCAGGGAGTTGGAGCTGCAACATCAAACCAAAGCCCACGCAGCGCATCGCATCCAAGTCCAATTCGGAATTCAGTTCGTGCGCTGTAATTCGGGCTCGGACCAGGCTCGTGGCTCGTCGTCTGCCAGGCAGCATCCTGTCGTCCATTTGCCGAGCTGGACGCTCGTGTGCCGTTACCGATGGCAACTGCAGCCAGCCCAGGCACATTTTGGTGGCACATTCTCGATGCAAATGGCGCTGCACCATCGTGTCAGTCTCTCGACGAACGTCAGCCTGCATTCAACATAAAATCTCTCCGTGTGTGTGTGTGCATCCGAGCAAGGATTCTCCATTCTCTCTACTCCTTCAGCAATAGCTAAAAAAAAAAAAAAATTAAAAAAAAAATTACTCCAGAACCAATACGCAATTAAATGCAAAATTGTGAAACGCAAAAGCCAAAGACAAGTTTCCCCCCAAAAATCTTTTTGGCAATCGCCACGCTGCGTATGTGTAATATTTATTCTAAATTAATAAATACATAAAAGAAATAAAATATTGTGTTAATTATATAGTTAATCAAAGTACATAAACAAATAAATATCGAACTTTTAACTATTAAATATTATTGTTAGCCATTTAGTGAATGTGTCTAAAGTATTATCAACAATATTATTAAACGGATATTCAACTAAAAGTAAAGTTTGCACAAAACAAAATAATATTTATCCACTTCTCAAAACTAATAACAATAGTTTAACTTTAACAAAATATATTTAACAAGTTTACAACAATTTAACAAGCTTTTTATAAGCAATATTTAGCAGCAAACCTAATAAACAATTGTTTATTTAATTCAATACATTCGAGAATTAATTAACTGGTGAGTAAAATTTAACTGTTAAAAATAAAGTTTTATTTTTTAGATATAAATGTAATTTACTATTTTTATAAGCTATTCTCTACTTCCGTTGATTTCTTTATATAAGTTTAGGACTCTCAATTAACTATATAAACTTATTGTTGAGGAAAGATTCATCAAAGAAGATATAAACTTTTATTGATCATGGATATAGGATTATTAGGACTTACTTTAATAGGCCTTAATAATTCAATGGGTATAGAATAATATATCTTTTAATAGCCTTAGTAAAACTTAATTTGAAACAACTTAACAGCTTTTGTTCATGAACCAAAAAGATTTGTCTTTTATTAAATCTACACAACTTAAGAAAATACCAAATGCGAAAAAAAATTTAACATTTCGAATAGTAAAATTAACCCTTCGAACTTTGAACTCTTTAATCTTCTGAAAGCGATTTATTAATGGGCAAAGAAATAGTTGTGATTCTCTAAGAATTATATTGAAAAAATGCTATACATATAGAGAAAATATAGTTCTTTCTGAGGTTTTCTATACACAATCTTTTTCTTGCAAGCCTTTAAAATGCAATAATTCAATTATCTCAAGAATATCAAAAAAATATCTGGATAAATTATTTATTACATCAAAGCATCCTCTCATAACAAGCCTTATCCTTATTTTAGAGTGCATCCTTTAGACACTTATATTAATCATATTAAAACATTAGCAACATGTTTATTTGTCAGGTATTTCTATTGGGATAACAATTCTTTTAGTCCTCGCTGAATGCATATATATCTTGGATATCTTTATCAGTCAACAGAAAAAATAGGTGTGGATTACAATATAAAGCTATTAATAATAATAATACCTAATTAAACACTGCAAGGATTTATTTATTCTTCCACTTATGCTTCTTTCTTATAAGCCTGAAAAACAAAAAAATAATACCAAAATAATATAGGAATTAAATATGATCTATGATGAAAACATCTTTTTTTCAGAGGAATATATTTTCTACTCTTGACACATTTTCAGTTGCATTTAAGAACTCTTTATTAATATATAAAGTTTTCTGTTTGGATTTAAATTAATTTAAATTTTAAAATAATTTTGCTGAGGGCTCCTATACATTGTTTTCCTTTAAGTTATATAATATCCAAAGGTATTCTAAAGAAAGTCAGGATAACGTCTGATTAGTTTAAGCTTCTTTAATAGCCTATTTTATATCATGAATATTTTTATGTAGAAAATGAATTGGAATTCTTGCAACTGGCGCAATGTTTTCTTCTCTTTTTGTTTTTAAATCATTAATAATATTCAAAATTATACGAATACCAAACTAATTACTGTACGTACGTGAAATTAAAAGAAAACATCATTTTTACAATTATATTCAGCTTTGGAAGCCTATTTATTCCTTCAGTTAAGGTTTTTTGGGAACTTACTGGAATTGATTACTTAAATATCTGCTGATTTCTTAAATCATTGTTGCTTTTAACAATTTTTTTACTTTAGCCTTTAAAACAAAAAATCACAAGAATTCCAAAAGAATGTCTGAGTAAGATAAGAAGTATAGGCTTCATCAGAAGCCTAGTTATGGTGACATATATAACTCTATAAGTTTAATTCAAATAATCCTTTCTGTAGTTTTCATAATTATTTTTTTTTTTAATAAAAAATTCAAATACCAAAAAATGAATACTTTACTGTCAGTATTACTATATTTATTATTTTTTATTACTATATATATTATTTTTAGTGGCATTTCAATTTTTTAATTAGTTTCTGAAAGCTTTTATATATTTTTTTCTAGCATTCATGTGAATTACAAAAATACAATATCACAAAAATACCTAAAGAATGTCTTCGATTTCATTTTTTCTTGCAAGCCAGTAGAATAACAAATCTAAAAATAAAAGAATGGTAAACTTTGAATTGAATTAAAACATTATATCTAAGTAATATCTATTTTTTTTTAAGACCTAATTACCTCATTCAATTACTGTGTTAGAATAGGTACCAGTTCTAATAAATAATTAAATAAAAATAATGGTAAACTTTTAGTTGAATTAAAGAATTATCTTTTAGTGGTAAATGTTTTTTAAGGAACTAATACCTCAATAAGTTAGTTTCTTAAAATGATTACCAGTTCTAAGCACCGATGAGTAGTCTGTAAAAAGTCTGATTATTTCTTATCGCTGTTCCACAAAATGATAACAATTATATATTAATAATTATTTGTGACTTAAACTGTCTCAGACTAAGTTAATTCCATCAGCTCAATTATGGACTCTATGGCATTCCAAGCTGTCTAAATCGTATTATTAGTCGCGTTTTTTATGATTAACCTTTTTTGATTTAAATATTACCTTTTTTGCCAGGGCAAAAACAGAAGCTGTTCGCATTGGTTAAGGCTGTGGGCTTAAAGACGCTGCCAAATATTTGGCAATTGGCAACAAAAAAAAAAAATGCGAAACAGTAGTCGACAAATTCCAACAGCTGAAACGAATCAGTGAATAACCACAACAACAACAACAACAATAAGAAAAAAAAACTGATTTTTTGGCCCATTTGTCTTTTGATTTCTCGGGGCTTTGGGGCTGAAAGAGCAATCAGGGAATCGCTTAGGTAGACACGGAGTTATTTTTTGAGAATTGGTATCATAATGACTCCAAATCAAGATCAGGCAGACACAGCTTTGCTCTTTGGCTGGAACATTTGGGGCGTTGCCTCAAGTCTCAAACTCAATTCAAGAGTTTTTTTTTGGCTTTGGGTTTGGGTTTGGGTCTGGGTTTCAGTGGAGGACTCAGAGAGCTGCGTGAATAACTGCGTTAATTTCCCAGGTTGACAGCGGATGTGGCTACTGTTGCATGGCATTCCACAGTCCCGACTCTGGCTCATTCTGCGATCATTTTTGGCATGAGGCATGCAACAATCTTTGGCATTCCACGGGTGTGTCAACTGTCTTTATTTTCGGCTCAGCTCGGCGCGCTGCATGCTGAGCGCCATTTATGGCCACAATGGCACAATGCACACATTTGTGTATAAGCCCGTATTGACCATCTGACCATCTGTCCTACTCTTTGTTACACACAACACCCCCGCAAATTTAACTGTTAACTGTATCATATGCGAGGGCTTCCAATTCAGTTGGCCAAGAGTCTCCCTTGGGCGAGTTGCCCAAAAATTTTCTACGTAGTCTGCTTTTTATACATTTTTTATTTTTCTCAAAATGCCACTTAAAAATTTGACAGTTTGCCCAAAAAAATATATTTTTGATCACATTTTGTCTTAGCAATAAATACATATTTTCACTATTAGTCAAAATACTTTTAAATATTACATTTACAAATTTTAATGATCAAAACTAACATTTTTACATAAAATACTATTTTAGCGCCTAGAGTTATAATAAATTTAAATTGAATATTTCTTTAGTGAGAGTCTTTTGATTTAAGATGTAGTTGAAACCATGGAAAACAGAAAAAAAAATTATTTTTAATTAAGTTTTATTAGAGGTTGATTTACCTCTTTAAAGTCGTCTAAAGAAACAGCAATAAAATTGGCTTTTTTAAAAAACCCGAGTATTTTTTTGTATATTAAAATTATTTTCAGTTATTCAATTAAAAAAGTCTTTTAAATTTGCGATTCTTTTAACAACTCTATATCAGATATCTATCTACTTATATCTTTCGAATTTTTTGATTTTTTATCAATTTACCGACTCAAAATATTTCATACCAGGACTGTGTCGATTTTCAAAAGAAATACTTTCTGGCTTATAATTTGGCTGTAAAGATTGTAACTCATTAAATAAATAATCATTGTTAACGACGGAATTAGATTTCATTATCAACTTTTTTTTTTTTTTGGAATTTATGAATGGGTTGGAAGCGGGTTGGCGTTTTAAGTGTTGCCTTTGCCGTCGTCATTTTGCCATTGTTATTAACATTTGTTTAGCTAAAATATTGAAAACTCAAATACGATTTTCGTGTGTGGTGTATGTTGTGTGTGCGTGTGTGTGTTTGTTTTAGATTGTGTGTGTATGTTGCTTTCTGGGCGACCCACCAACGCCGACGGTTTTTTTTTTTTTTGGTCGGGCACTTTCCAAGTTGATTATATGCAAAGCAGACAAAGCCCACATCGAAAGCGAATCCAAAAGCCGAAATGCTTCACATTTAACCATTTTTCAGCTGACATGGCAAAGATTTTTTTATTTTAACCTACGGCGTATCCAAATTTGGTTGTAATTTAAATATGCATTTGTTGTGCGCCTCTTTGCGACGGGAAATGAATGTGGCACAAACATTATTGTCACTTTTATGGCTAACTTTTTTATCATTTTAGTGCCAAAAAAAATTAACAAGCATATTTTATGTTTGTTTTCGATTAACTCTATTTATTAAATGTGCAAGTCTTTTTTTTTTAGATATATTTAGGTGTATCTAATCTGTCAGCTTAAGTCTAATTTTTTTATGTTGAGAAAGTAAAAAGTTAAAAGGAATTAATACTTTCTAACTATTTTGATTTAGTAGTCAGGAATTTCCAGAATATTAATATTTAATAAACAAGAATTTCATGCATGGATCAAGAATATTTTACATATTTTTGACAGCTATAATTTTTATTATTTAGTTGAATTATAATCACAAATTCTCTAATGCTTATTAAATATCAAATAATAGATCATTTAAATTAGGGTATAGAAAGTCGTCTATAAAACTAAAAGCAATATTAATCAAACTGTTTTGTGAATATAAGTTGCAGCTGAAAATATATAATTTAAATTTTTTAACTGTCCCAGCAAACATATAATTAAAAATGTTTTTGCCACATTTGGGCAGGCAAAATGAAATCGGTTTTTTTGGAAAAACCTGTGAAGAACTAGTTGTCTTAGAACGAAATTTAAAACGAGTGGCGAGTAAGTATATATATATATATATATATAGATAGATATGTAAGTATTGAGTATGTGTGTTAACGTGTCGCAACTGAGAGATATTAGATAGTCGGCCTACGCCCACGTTTATCAGCAGATGTGGGCAATTTATCTACTAAAAATTGACGCAGTTTCATTATGGCCAAAAATTGATGCATATTCCAATTAGAATTTCCATAAAACTAGGTTTTTATGTTTGTTGCAGTAAGTAGCTTTTGTTGAAGATTGCGGTTAATTTGGGGCGACGGCGAGTCTGTCAAAGATTGATAAAAGTTGGCAGAAATGCATGCAAATATTGCAATATTTCCAAAAATTAAGCGTAAACAATTTACAGAGCGAAAGAGGGAAAGAAAAATACACAGTCAATACATAAATATATTTATACATATATAAAACATTAAATAAAATAGCCACGAAAAACATCAACGAAAATTTTTAAATCATATAAAAGCACAAAAAAAGCAGAACCAAGTTTTTTTTCTCTGCCAGCGCACACGACGATGACAGCGACGTCGGCAGCGGGGCAGCGTCGATGGCAGCGAAGGCCTCCATTCATTATAAAACGGTTTCATTCATAAAAACGACTCTTGGCGGAGTGAGTGAGAGCGAGCTGTTTTGAAATTCGCCGCATTTTGGCGCGCTCTTTGACTCGTTCTCAATTCGCTCGACTCGTTGAAATTCGCTGTAGCTGTTGTACAGTGATTTTCGCTCGCGCTAAAAACGAGTTGAGTCTTGTGGCATTGGAGAGGAAGTTTCGAGTGTCGACGACTGTCTGTAGTGTTTGTGTGTGTGTGTGAGTACATACAGAGATACATGTATATGTTTAGCAAGCCATTTTGATACTATGCCATATAATAAATGTATATATATATATAAATAAATATATATATATATATGTATGTATCTACATATGTATTAATGTATGCTTTTTTCGCTTCCTTCTGCCCTGGAAAGTTCATGCTAATCTTTGGCACCCAATAGTCTATGTCCCAAGCTAGCATATATGTATGTATGTATTTACATGTAGTCTTTTTTTACTAGTTGTTATCTACAGTCGATCCGATTTGCCTGCCTGCCTGCCTGCCTGCCTGCTATCTCTACCCCGGTTTTGAGGCTTGGCTTATTAGACAACAAACAACTCTTCAAGCTCGCTTTAACTTTTTTTGTCGCTGTCGCTTTTGTTGTTGTTTTTCGCTGTTTTCAACGCACTTCGCTGTCGACTGCTGCTGCTGTTGTTGTTGGCGCGCACTTTTTTTTATGTTGAAGCCCAAGAAAAGTGCTACTGGTTTTGAGATTTTTATTTTAAAGTCGCTCTGCCTGCGCACATTTTGTTGTTGTTGCCGCCGCAGAGTCGTGTATTTTTCTATAGACACTGCCTGCGCAAAGCACTCGGCAACTCTGCCCGAACATCAACAACAACAGCAACAACAGCAAGCAGCGACAGCAGCAGCCCAAGCAGAAAGAGCAGAGCCAGCCAGACAACGTTGAACCAGTCGTCGTTGATGTGTTTGCCTTTCAATATCATTCACACTCGACGCAGTTTCATTGTTAAAACTCAAACTCCGTTCGATAACAAACTGAACTATCAGGTGGTATTTAAAATGTACTATTCGCTCTATTAGAAGAGAATTCAAGTTATTACAATTTTAGCAACATATAATTTATACGCCACTATAAAAATTTGTAAGTTGTTTGCTTTGGTGAATGATTTGTGTAAATTGTATCGCCTGTTGTTAACTTTTCTACTCACACCATACTGCCATGGCAGCAACAACAACAACAACAATGTATGCTTACCTCATGCAACATTCAGATACAGATACTTACTTGCACACACACACACTCACACAGTCAAACAGACTAAACACACACACACACAAACACACTTATACACACACTCACTTGGCAGCTGCAGCTATTCATGCATAGACAACAACATCGCCGTGTTTCGCTTTTGTTGTTGTTGCTTTTTTTTGTGTAGCTACTTTCGCCTCGTTGTGTGCGTATTTTTCATTCATATTGGCAGCCAACGCGAAACCGAATCAGAAACAGAAACAGGCAACGCTCATTGAGTCTGATACTATTTTATGGCCCAGCGCAAAAAAACACAATCAAAAAAAAAATGTTGTTGGTGAAAATATGCAACTAGCTGAGATTTAATTTAACACAAATAAACAAAAACACTCGAAATTCGAGCTGAAAAATGAATAACTCAGGGCGAAAATTGTGATTTGAGTGATTGGATTTGAATTCGAATTTGAAAAACACACATAGTGTGTGTATGTGTTTTTGGATTCTTCGCGTAGGCAACGAGCCTAAAAGTGAGTGTTCAGTGTGTTGGGTGATGGTTGGGGGAGGGGTGTGGGCACTGCAGGGGGTGGCGGCTTGTTATTGCAACTGCTTATTTGTGAGCTGTTTACTTTTAAATTTAAATGAATGAAAAGAGAAAAAAACTGTCATGAATTTGTCGCTAATTCTCTCCTCCCCACGCGGTGCTCCTCCCCACGTTAACAGCAGCGAGCAAGCCGAGCGAACGAGCGCGCCTACAAGTTGGCATATTTTCAATTTCCGTTTTTTTAAAAACAACAACAGCGACACTCACACACACAGCGAAACCCCAACACTCAAACACACACACATACAGACGCACACGGATAAAGCTGCGCAGCCCCAAAGCTTATGTTGGCGTCGGCCGAACGGCGAACGGGAGAACGAAGAACGGGCAAACGGGAGAGCGGGCAACGGCGGTGGTGGCAACGTCCGGTTGGTTTTTAGTACGAAAATTCAACGTCGCCGCTGCCGTTGCCGTCGTCGTCGTTGTCGCTTATAGCATAGGCTGGCTTCGTGTGCTTCTGAGGCCTGTAGTCGCTGCATGTGGGACAAGGGCGCTGTCAGATGGCGGGTGTGGAGGGGGTTAAGAAAGGCCGACCATGTGTTGTCGTCGCCTTACAAATGCTGTGTAGTTCAACAAAAATTGTTGTTTTGTATTCACTCAAGCGGTGGAGTGCAGCGAATTCGCATTGAGTCAAAGAGCGAATTCGCTTTGCGCTCTCACAAATGATCAACCACATACCAATGTATGTATAAAACTTAAACATACATAAATATATATGTATTGCACATGCTATACCCAGTCGTATTTATCGAAACGTGTCTTTGAAAAAGTGCATTAGCTTCAATAGCAGTAAATTAAATTCAAACATAATTCATATTATTTGACTAACTGATTTTGAGTGGCACTTGTGGTCTGAAATTTATCAAAAAATTCTTGCTTTACAATATATATTTGCGTTAAACTTTTGTAAAATTATTTTTACAACATTTACGTTATATAACTACTCAAGTAATAAAACAAGACAATGAATATATTTTGTATATTTGGTTTGCACCTTAACAAAATGATTAATATCTAAACATAAAATGGTGCGCTGTAAGTACTTATGTCATGCTTATACCTACGACTGTGTTTCGAGAGCACCCACAGAGCTCCGCTCTCAGCGCGCTCTTTTCGCCGCACACACAATTTCAGAATGAAATGGATTCGCCGTTGAAAAAATCAAACGGTTGCCAGTACGTCGCTACGAACTCGGCATTCATTTCGCTTCAAAAACTTTGAGCGTGTACACAGTGCAACGTGAACGGAGCTGAGCAGAGCGGCTGCCGCGAAGAGTAAATTTTTTTTGTAGCCTGGCATTATTAAACATTCACTTCAAAACAATTTAACAACAATTCATCGCACAAAACGAACGACGACCAAGTAACCAGAGCAATAATTAAAATTCAAATATTATTTAATTAATTGTGTGCAAAATATACAAGTAGTGTGAGTTTAAAAAAACAAAATGTTTGTTTGTTAATATAAATGGAATTGCATTCGCAATTGAAAATCTATTTTGGAATTACAAATTGCTTCCAATGGAAATCATGTGCCTAAAAATGTAAATTGCGCAAAGAAAATCGACGTCTATTTAAAAGTCCAACAACAACAACAACAACGAGCACGGCAAAAATATCTAGAGAAAAAAAACACACAAAAAAATTTCAATTCAAATACAAAACGTGTTAAGCGAAAAAAAAACAACAGCAACAACGACAACAACAATAACAACGACACACGAAATTTGTCTATATAAAATTGCATAAAAATATTTTTTTCTGTAGTGTGTTTGTCGTAGCGCACAGATACAGATACAAAAAAAAAAGCAACACACTCACACATCTACAGCCGTCGACGTCGACGTGGCCCCCGTCAAAGTGTGCGTCCGTGTGAGCGTGTCGGTGTGTATTCGTGTGCATGTCTCTGCATGAGTGTGTGTGCCGTGTCTGGCTGTGTGTGTGTAAGTGTATGTGTGTGAGCCCGCAGTCGCTGTCAACGTAAACGCCGCCGTCGCCATTGCCTTTGCCGCAAACGTTCATTATTATTATTATTATTATTATTGCTAATATAATAATATTTTTGGCACGCAAACCTGTAACAGTCTCGTTCGAGCGCCGCTGTCGCTGTCTCTGCCCACGTCGCTGCCGCTGCGTCGCTGTCAACGTCGCGTTTTGTGTTAATTAAATTTACTTTTGTGAATGAAATGCGAAAAAAACCAGCAAAGCGAATAAAAAATATTTTTTAATATGTACATAAATGCTAAATAAATATAACAACAGCAAAAAACAAATCTACGCCCGTCTATTTGTATATAAACATATATACACGCACAACAAATTCATCAAAACACACACACACAACACACACACGCATACATACACAAGTGTCTGTGTGGTAAAATAAATGCCGCGATCGCGACTAGAAATAAAAGCCACCTAAATTACAGTAAAGTGCCCCCAAACTTTGGAATATACGAGTCAACCACAACGAGTACACAGCATTAAATTGGATATAACACACACATATATACATATATATAACATAACGGATTATATACACAATTTTCTATTGGGATTTTAAACGGATTGCTTTTGAAAATCAATGTAAGTTCCCCAACCCACTTGGATATGCATAAAAAAAACACAAATACAATAACAAAAAAAAAACTTTGTGGAATTTTAACATTTTATAACGGGACCTTGGCGCTATCAGATATCAGGAAATGCACAATTACCATTTCTACTGATTTGTGGCAGGGTCGTGACAAATGCAAATGTTAATTTATGTCTATAATATATACAATCAAACATATATACGACTATATATAGTATGCTCTGTGGTAAACAACAACAGGAAGGATTGTTTTAAAACAATAATCAGAAAACAAGCTAATCGCTTAGAATGTTTATTTTTTTGTTTGCTGCTACATCATTTTATTGCAAATTTAGCATATTATGCCGGATATTCATTAGTTTTCTAATTATGAGACTTATTAATAGTTTTCGAGAACATATCCGACTGTAGCAAATGTTATTTTCATTATTTGTAATACGATATGAAATAAATTCCTATTTTAGTTAAAAATTGGTTGAGAAACAGAAATAGAGCTCAAATTGAACTCGCAATCAAATGTTTAAATGACTTTGCAGTTGTTTGTTGTTTGTCGCGCACCTATTTACCGATCTGACCGACAGATAATGCACATAACAAAGATTAGAATGAATATTACATAAATAAAATATAAAAAAAAAACCGAATAAAATGCAAACAGTTTGCTTTTCACTGTTTTTTTTTCTTCTATATAAGAGAATTTTATTGCGATCGGCTTGTATTTAAATTCAAAGTCTTTTCGCTTTAATTCGATTCGATTGTGTTATTTACTTTATTGTTGCACCTCCGACGGCTGCTGATAACGTGCAAATGAGTTTGAACTTCCCATTCACTAAATCTGCCCGTTGTTTCTAATCAGTTTTTCACTCATTGTTATGTTCTCAAAACACACACATACACACGCACACACCTGAGTGAGCAGCACAGCCCTAAAGTCTTTTCACAGGTTTTTCTGATCGCTCTAATCTAGCCAACTGAGCTAACTGTAAAATCACGTGCTGTCCCATAAACAAACAAAAATAAAACTACAACAACAACAAAAACAGTTCTATTTACGGTTCGATTTCGTCATTGGCACTTCTTTCATTGCATCCGCTCGATAAGCGGTTAAACGCACTGTTTTTTTTCTTCGTTTAGCTTTTACTTTCTATTTTTTTGTCGTTGCTTTTAAACTGACGTACGCTTAAAATATCAGGAGTGCTAGTGGTTTTTTTTTTTGGAGTGGGCTAAGAACTGACGAGAGACCAGCAACAACAACAACAACGGCAGAAAATATGTGTCTATCGCTCGCACAACTCAAGAGTCCGAAAATAAATGAAGAGGCGTTAAAAAAAAAGTATTTCGTGCCCGATAAGTTCGATTGTGGGCATGTTAACATTTTGTTGAAACCCCCATCCCCATCCCCTCACCTCTTTCTTGTTGTTTTTGTATACATTTTGATCGATGGCTTTGACGTTCCACATACGGTTTACTTCTGTCGAGCATTATTTTTCTTTTGGCTCGTGACTGCATTTTTTTGGTTTTTTTTTTCATTTTTATTTTTTGTGGAAACGAACTCGATTTCGGTTTCGATTTATATCTGATATGGGTTTGTTTTCTTTCTGATAGCGTAATGTTTAACCATGCTAGGGGATTCTCCCCAACTCTCTTTTCACCTACCTGCCCAACACCTTCTGGCTTATCCGAGTACGAATTAATTTTTTATTTTTATTCAATGGAATCGTGATTTGCAATAGTTTTTATCAGTCATGTTTTCGCCAGTCACATTTGGCTTTAAATTAAATTTAAGCAGACACACGCACACACACTCATAAACTACTATACATATCTATATAGGCATATTTGCATATAAATGCCTATTTATGTCATAGCCAAAAATATAGTAGGAGAACAACACACACACAAAAATCGCGCTCTAGCGAAATTCATTCATGAACGTAGCCAAAGGTTCTCCGAGAATATAAATAAATAAATTATATGTTTAAATTTGATTAACCAAATAAATAACAAATAGCAACAACAACAGCAAGCAGGCATTCAAAGAATTAGCCAAACATTTTGAGAAAAATTTACAATGTCGTTGATGACGCAGTCTCGACAACGTGGGAATGGGGAACCGAAAACTAAAACAGAGACTGTTGCAGGGGCACAGTAGGAGGCTGAAACTGAGGCACACAAATACGCAAATTCAGAAAGCAAAGCCAAAAATTGTAATACATGTTACTATAATGCATATAAAAGCGCATGCATATCGAAATAAATAATATCTATATATATATATATATATATGCATACGTATATGCAATTAATTTAAGATTTATAGCAATGATATGTGGGTCACTCAAACTGTTTACCAAATAGATTTATTAAGTGGGAAAGAAAGTGGAAAACATTATTAATTACACTTTTTTAAATGCCAATTTACACTTACTGAACTTAACTTTAATAAGTGAATTTTTGAATTGGATGTTTGTAGTATGTAATCCCCTCCATATTCAAGATTGATCTAAAAATTAATTTAGGAATTATGTAAACTTTGTTTCAAGAAACAGCCCAAAAACAGAATTAGAGAATTTTCATTATTGAACCTTTCGTCCATATTTTTGAAACACTCGAATCAATTTCGCCACAACTTTAATCAATAAATTCATGTTTTAAATATGTTTCCATATAATAAACTATATGATTACAAAGCAAACGAAGATCGACTTGAATAAACATATAGAGCTATATTTTGAGCATAGTCTATATGTATATTCATGGTATATTGTTCAGATTCAATTGCAATATAGCCTGAATAAGATATTTAATAAAATGCAAATTTTCAAGTTTTGCAAAACTTATCTTAATCTAATTACTACTTATGTCGATCTCTTGAATATGAAAGTATTCAGTATATATATATACATATGTACATACATATATGTTTATGGATATGCATGTATATGTATATCAATATGTAAATAGATGAGCAAAGTACTTTTGCGTTGACGAAAAAGCTGAAATTCTGCGGCTTTTTGCGCTGCCAGCAAAGCAAAGCGAAACGCCAAGTGAAAAGCCAAAAGAAAGAGTCAAAAACAAAAGCAAAAAAAACAACAACAAAAACAACAACAGAAGAAGCAACAGCAAAAACAAAATAATAAATACACATACACAGACAGAAATAAGAAAGAAAAACCAAAAAAAAAAATTCTGAAAACATTTTATGCCGCAAGCAAACATGTGATTTTAATTATTTTTGTCGTCGCAAAATTGTTATTTTTGAAAATTATAATTTTTATAAATAAACCCCAAAGAGCCAACAGCAACAACAACATTGTAGGGCAATGCAATAGACGATCATGATGATGCTAATGATGATGACGATGACGATAATAATGATGATGAATGGCACACTTGCCACCATAAACCAAAAAGTATCTGCAAGTCTTACGTAGATTTGTCGATCAATCTTTTTGTTTGGTTTTCTTGAAATGCATTATTTTGTTTATTTTTAAAGATTCTTTTGAAGAGCTTATTTGAACGCTTTATATTGCTGTGAGTTCTTTTTTGCAGAGTTCTTAAACAACAATGTGTTGAATAAGAGTTTTCATTTTTTATATAAATATATAAAACGTTTTTTATTGTTATTTTCATTGAACATAAAATATGCTTTAAATTGCTGTTAAACTGGCAAAGTCTTGACTCAGATCGTCTCAACTTATTTCATAATCTAAATATAGTAAATTAGTTAAGTAGAAGCACTTTGGAAAATATGATTTTTAGCTTGGCTAAAAACAGTTGAGTGTGTTTTTTTTTCTTGGTAATTCCCTGAAATTGCTGTAAAAAGCTACACTTTACCATTTATGTAATATATACGATACTTTACTATCCAAGCATTCCATTTATCTATCAGCCATCCATTAGCAGAGCGCCAGTCTTTGGCCTCCTTTCCTTTACAACCCCCCTCCCTCAATTGTTTGTCCGCCCACGCATTAAGTTCGCTTCCGTTTGTTAGTTTTTGCATGCCCCAAAGCTTAAGCGGCTCCCAGTTTGAGTTCTTCCCTTGTTTTTGTTTTTTTTTCTCTGTTTTTTTTTTTTCTTTTTTTTTCTCTTTTTTTTCTAGCTTAGCCCACCCAAATAGCAGTCGTCGAGAAGTGCATACAAAATGCTTATTAAGCTCTCTCTGCTGAGTTTATATAGCGATACGGGCAGATATATATATATATGTTTATATATATATGCGTACACAGATGTACATATATAGTATTTGCGTACACAAAACAAATATGTTTCCGAGAATGTCGTCAATGAAATGATAGAAAAATCTAAATAAAAACCAAGAATACGCCCAAACTGTCACAGGGAACGAATGAGGAGGCGGCCTTTGATGTTGTCGCTCGTCTATCTTTTGGCTATTGCAATAAACACAATGGCTGGCCACAATCGTTGCCACCTGTAGGTGACAACCATTAACCATTATAATGATCCTCATCCTCATCCACAGCCCACATCCTTTTCCATTGCTACGCTAACACCCCAACTACAGGCAAGAAAATTTCGATTTTCTTATGCTAAAAATCTCTTTTTTAATGTATAAGATATTCGCATTTTTTAATTGAAAATTTTAGATATTGACTTTTTGCAGAATATTTAAAATTATAAATTTGAATTCTTAGTAGATAAATTCCAAGAAAAGTTGAGCATAATTTTCAAAAATAGTTTTACTGTGAATTATTCCAAAATTTGTGTTTACTCAGCTTGAATATAATTTATTAAATTAACAAACTGCTGAAAATGCTGCAAAGCATTTTGTTTGTGTTCTAATTTTTATTTGTAACTGTACAAAGAGGAGCTGTTGGATGCGTAGGTGACCAGGCTGTGCTCCAGTGTTGCCATAGCTTCACTTGGCTTGAGACGAGCCCACGCTGCCATTGTTGCCACAACTGCTGCTGCTGCTCCTGCTGCTGCTGCTGCTGCTTTTGTTGTTGTTGCTATTGTTATCCTGGGCAAATGTAAGCATATCAGAATTCATTGCGCTGCAGACACTTTAGGCGTCACTCACCTCTTTTTTTTTCCTCTTTTTTTCTTATCGTTGTGTATCTTACGGATGTACACAAGATGGAAAGCGCGCGGGGGCGTTGTGGGCGGGTTTGGGGTTGTGGTTGGGAGGGATGCGCGTTTTTGTTGGCCAAAATGTGGCTAAAAATAGCAAAGCGCAGACAGTCAAGTGTTTGCGACGCTTTCGCTTGTTCTCCCTCTCCCGCTCCCTCTCTCTTTCTCTCTCTCTCTCGCTCGCTCGCTCTTTGGCCCCAAATCACGCGCCTGTTTCTATGCTTTGATAAACTTTGCCAGCTCAGCTGTTTGTGTCTGTGCTTGAGTGTGTGTGTATGTGTATGTGTGTGAATGGGTATATGTATGTGTGTGTGTGCTGGTATGTTGGTTTGTACTTGAGGGCAAGTTAAGGCGGGTCAGGTTGATGTTCATTTTTGGGTGGTTGCCTGACGCTCTTTGAGCCACATAAAGCAGGCCGTCGTTTTGCTCTCGATTGTTGTTGTTGTTGTTGCTATTTTGGTAGCTGTCTCTATAAGTGGAAATTTATATTTGTATAGGTATAGGAATACACCGACGACAGACGTGATGGCGTTCCTTTTTGTGTGCCTCTGTGTGTGTGTGTGTCATTGACGTCATCAACAGCATGTCATGAATGTCGCTTATTTTATTTTGGCATTTTTTTTGCCAGCCAATGAACATTGTTTGCATCTGTGTGTGTGTGTGTGTGTCTTAGCACGTTGTCAGTTAGCTAGATATATGTATGTATGTAGCAGCAGCTGTCGCCTGCGCAGTCTACGCCAACATAGACGTCGCTGCCAGCGTCGCCGCTGCTACGGCTGCAGCAGCAGCTGCGTGGGCGTTGCGCGTGTAAGGATGTGACCGGAATTTTTGAGCAGCACACGAAAATTAGATATAGAAAATTATGTGTCTGTGTGTGTGTGTGTGTGTGTATGGCTCTATTACTGCTCTGCTTCTTCTAGTCTTTTATTTTATGTTTTTTTTTTTTGAAGGGGACTATCCCTAGAAAATTTGTGGGCGTTGCTGCGTGGCAGAAGAAGAAGCAGCAGCAGCAGTTTAAGAGAAATAATACTAAATGCAAATTATAAAACCAAACAATTAAGAATTTTCAACATAAATATGATTTTGAGTTTAAGTTTACATAAAAAAAGAGGCAAATATATTTAATATGTAAATAATTAAACTATTGAATAAAACTCCCAAATTAAAGTTCTACATTTCCGAAATAAAATAAAAGCGATCAGATTAATAGTAATATTTATTTATTATTTTGCTTATAATATAAAACATTTAAATAAGCCACAATTCACATAAATTTGTTAACCATTTATTAATAAGCCAATACAAAAACTAAGCTGTTAGCAAATAAAAATAAAATCCATAAGCTAACAAAATTCAGCTATTAAAGTCAAGTTTCCAGCTAGTTCAAAAAAATGAAATCCAATTCATAGACATCTGTATTTATTGTACAGGATATTCCCCCCCCCACTTCCCCGGGCAAAGCATCTAAACATTTTCAATGAACATATTTTTTTTTTTTTTTGTTGGTTTGGTTTGTTAAAACATCTGTTGAAGGTATCTATTTTTAAGGCAAGGGCAGCAGCAGTTGTGTTGTTGTTGTTGTTGTTGTTGTTGTCAGTCAAAAGGTGTGCATGCAACAACAATGAAACAGCACTTGGGCAGCATTGCAACAACAACAATTAGAAGAAGATGCAGCAAATGTTGCAGCTTCCTTTTTGGCTGCCACTTAACTGTAACTCACTTTGGCCATTATGAATACAACTGAATTCTACCTGAAACCAAACTACCTACTGCAAGCCAATGCACCAGCTGACGCATCACACACACACACACACGCACACCAAGCGTGTGTGTGTAGATACAGCTGCGTAGAAAATTGTAAGAGCCTCTTCGCCTCAGTCTCGACAATCAGTGCAAGAAAATCTTGAGGTCGATCATCTGTAGTTTATGGGCTTCTTTCTTACACACCAGCCAGCAACAACAACAACAACGAGCCAACAACAACAACCAACAAAATAAACCTAACCGTCGAACGTTTCCAGTTTTCTCAGTTGTTGTTGTTGTTGTTGTTGCCCAACTCAGCCTCATTTGTTGGTGATTTGATCTTTTGCTGTGCGTTCGTTCATCCTATGCACCCCTCTCTCTCTCATTCTCTCCCTCTCTCTCCTGCTCTCTGTTAACTTGAATCGTTCAGTCAGCCAGTTAGCTTCAATGATTACTATAAAAAATATATATATATATAAAAAAAAGTAAAGAAAAATGGACAAAAGCAGCCAACATAATCATCAGCATCATTATCAAGAGCATAGACGCAGTCGACACTGCAAAAAAAGAAGTATAATAAGCATCAGAATAACTATAAACTTTAAATAACTTTTAATGGGTTAATTATTGTTAAAAATCCTTTTTTACTAACAGTTTTTTTTGGCTTATTTTATTTTGTTTTTTTTTTTAATTTTTTAAATTTAAATGTGGCAATTAGTATTTTTTTTTTGCTTGCAACAATAGCTTTTTACTTTTTTTAAGGCTGATAAATTGGCCTCTAGAAAAAAATTGTCACTCATTTTACTTGTAGTCGCCTTAAATTTACTATAAGATCAATTAATTTCTCTCTCTGTATATATTTATATACAAACGCATATGCGTGAGCAGCAGCAGCAGCAGCAGCATGTGTGTGTGTGTATGTGTGTGTTTGCCACATGTGCTGCTCACTTGCTTTGAAAACTATTAGCTGCCCTTTGCTGTTGTTGCCTCTGCTGCTGCTGCTGCTGCTGTTGCTGCTGCTAATGTTGCTGCTGCAGCATCCACAACAACATATGGCCTTTTAGACTACTTGTGTCTGGTTTTTAGTTTTTACTTCTTTTAGTCTCTGGCTTGAGCTTGTCTGACTGTCTCTCTGTCACTGTCTGTCCCTCTCGCTCTTTTGTTTCGCTCTCTCTTTCTCTCATTCGCTCGCGCGATTTGAGCATTTAAATAGTTTAATGATCTGTGCTGCAAACAGCGACTGTGGCTATGTTTGTTGTGCCACAGCAGCCGATGTTGCTGCTGTTGCATGCCGATTGATTTCCCCTGTTCCCCTTTTTTCGCCCTTTTCGCCAAGCCTTTTCCGTTACCGATTTACTGCCACGGGGGCTCTGAGCAGCTCTGCAGTCATTAGTGTTTCCTGTGTAGGTTTTTCATTTGTCGTTGTCGTTTGCTGTGCGTGTGTGTGTGTGTATCTGTGTGTGTGCCCTTAAGACAAATCCGCATATATTTTTAGCAGGCGCCGTCGCTAAAAATGCATTAAAAACACCATATGAAAATGCATATTTTCCCATTCTGCGCTGTCTTTAAAAAAACATAAAAGAATATTTTTAATAATATTAAAAGCACACGAGCCAATAATCTTATTATTTCCACATAGTACATATATATATATATATATAGTATTTATTTTATATAGTCAATGCTGACTGCTTGTCGATTTCCGCAGATCAGCGAATTTTTTGCTCAAAATAACTGAAATAGCAGAAACATTTCTCAACCCACGTGATTAAATTATAATTGCAATTTAGTTGACAGCAGGGGCATTAAGTAAGTGTAATTAAATCGGGGAGAAAATATTGGAAACCAATTAACTATATATAATTATGTTTATTTATCGTATGTTTTCCTTATTCTTTTATTGCCTGTTTTCACATTTATTTGGCTAAATGACTAACACCAAAAAAAATAGTTAATAAAATTGCTCATTTTATGTGTTTATTTTTGTTGCTTTTTTATTTATGATAATTGGGTCATGCTGACATTTCTTTAGTGGCAATTAATTTAATGCATAAATGGCAGCGGGACACGCCTTACAGGCCGTCAACTCCACCCCCCGCTAGTCGCTTAACCTATACTTGCTCCCACAACATTAATTTGAACTTCAATGTCACCTCCGCCCACAGCTCGGCCCTCAAAATCACCGGCTTATAAGCCAGAATAGCAACCACAACAACAACAAATCACAGAAGAAAAAAACAGAATAGAATAAAACCTGTTTTCGCGTTTGATTCGCAGCGAGTTTATTTTTATATAAAAAAAGACAGCGCAGCAATGCTGCTCTGGTTGTGGTTGTTGTTGTTGTTGTTGCAGGTTGCCAGCCTTAAATAATTGTATTTGAATTGCAACAGGCAGTGACACTTGTTTCTGTGCCGCTAACAAACAAACAAACCAAGCAGTCAAACAGCAAACAAAATACAATGGCGCAAAAAAGAAAAAAAAATCCCCAATAACCAAAAAAATAATACTCATCGAAATTGTTGAAACATTTGAATGAAAGAAGACAATGTTGACGTCGACGTCGACAGCGACGGCGACGCCAGCTGCGACATCGACTTGTGACTTGGCTTGTGGCGCCCGCAAAACGTCAATTTTAACTTATTAATGAAAACGTTTCAAATTCAAATGGCAAATTTCGTTTTGTCAACAACAACAATAACTGTCACAATAATAATATAAAAATAAATGCGCTGTGTACTTAAACAAAAATAAATAAAAAAAAAGGGCAAGAAAAATTGGCAGCACTTTTTCACAACTTCTTGCCAAGGTCAAAGTTTGCCAGCAAAAAATAAAAATAAAAACAACAATAACAACAGACAAAAACAAACTAACAATACTTAATGCAAACGCAACTAAAAATAAGTAAAATCTTTTTAAATTACGTTGTTTTTGTTGTTGTTGTGTTTGTGCCAATTAATTTAAGAATGAAATCGAAAATCTTCAAGTTGCCCGTTTTTTTTTTGTATTGTTTATTTTATTTTATTTTTTTTTTGTATTTCAAATTGCTTTTGAGTTTTTGAGGTGCGGCTTTTTATTCGATTTACTTTATTTTGCTAAAATATATTTCAACATTTTATTTAATTATTTATTGATTTATTTGTTTATAAATAATTTGATAATCCGCTAATAATAACATAAAATCAAATGTATAAATAAAAAATAATAATTAAAAAATGGAAAGAAAATCAAAAGAAAATTCAAATCACGTTTACAGCCAAAGCGATTTGAGTATTTATTCTGATTCTGATTTTTTTTTTTTATTTTCTTGGGTTGCTCATTCTTATAGCTTTTCTTATTGGCAATCAGCAACGATCTGCCACAGCTGCCCGCCCCTTCGCCCCTGCTACATCCTCTTAGCTGGTCCAAAAGCCCATTCCTCATCTGTTGGCTGTTTATTTCGATTTTGTTTTTCTCAATTGTGGTCATTCTCGAAAATTGTTTTTGAGTACCGGACATGACGTCAATAAGTGGGCGTTTGTGTTAATTTGTATACCAACATACATACATACATACATGTATTTTATATGTGCATGTGTTTGTGTGTGTATTGCTATATGCTTATGTAAAGGTGGATCTATAAAGATCCACTTAGAATATACATTTAGCGAGGCGCTTTTTGTAAGCATTCAAAATACTAATAATAATATTAATTCTCGACGCTTTTTATGACCAAATATACATATATATTTATATATATATATATTCGTTGAGTCTTTAATAATTTCCTGTTTTTTCTGACTCGTGCCATGGATTTAATAATGTGTTAACATTTTTCGCTAAAGCGGTTCAATGGCAAAAGTCAACGCACAATTAAAGTATTAATAATACATAAAGGAATCTCGACATTCAGACATTAATACACACATTTATGGAAAGCAATTAAAGTAGGTAAAGAGATTAATTTTATTTGGATTTCTACGAACTGCGTGAGTGTCTGATAATGGAGGCTAAACAGTTCAAATGGCCTGAGGTGATTATAATACTAAAAAACAAATTTGTACCACAAATATTTCGAGTTTAGCTAACTGTAAAACTTAACACAGATCACAAATTTATATATATAGACACTCCATATAAAGTGTGGTAATTACAAAAAATAATGGATTAGAGCATTTCTGCAGAATTCACATTAAGCATGATTCCCTTTAATAACTCAACTCAGAAATTGGGGAGCCATAATCTTGAAAATATCATGTGTCCAACCACCGAATTCAAATGAATTTTATTGTTTAGTGTCAATTCGGGGCCAAAAAAAAAACAGAACTTAATAAAACAAGCATTAAAAAATAAACAAATTAAAGGGCAAAACTTATAAAATGCTAGCTGAGCAGATACCCTGTTTTTGAGCGAGGTTAATAAATGCTTTTTATAGGCTAATAGAAAAAAGTTTAAATGTTGACTACTTAATTGAGTTATAAATGTTTTTTTTTAAATCTGGTTTATAAAAACTGACTAAACTAAATTTTAATAATTTTTTATTTTATTTTTTAACTAACTTTAGTTTGATATCCCTTTTCAAGTCAGATTAGTGTAGGGTATAAAAAAGCTTTGCATTTATGTTTACACAAAAGTCACGCTAAGATTTTGACCTTTTTCTTGGGCGTTGAGCTGACCAAAGTTTTGTTGTTGTTGTAGTTGTTATTGTTCTTAGCTGCTTTTAATAGCACA
Source organism: Drosophila dives (assembly GCA_035042365.1). Lineage (NCBI taxonomy): Eukaryota > Metazoa > Arthropoda > Insecta > Diptera > Drosophilidae > Drosophila > Drosophila dives. The sequence continues at coordinate 6,368,328 of JAWNLJ010000326.1, read as the reverse complement.
GCAAGAAATTAATTACAAACAATGAAATATACTCGGCACATAAAGAAAAACTTTTATATTTAAACTATATATAAAAAAAAAAAAATAACCACAACAACAAACAGCGAATCGTGCCATGTTGCAGGGGGCCTTCATTTGTGCCCCTGCCCCTGCCCCTGCTCTGCTTAGAATCCACTTATATGTACGAAATGAACGTGCCATTTGGAGGCAGTTGCAGATAAACACAGTCAAAACTTCACTTGAAGTTTGTGCAACTCAATTTTCCAACTAATTTAATATATTTATCAATTTTATAATATTGTTTGTTTGTACGTTAGAAAATAAACATAATTATTTATGTGTTCCCTTAATATAAGCTTTACTGTACCAGTCTTGAATCGATGAATTTTGTGTTTATTTAATTTGTTATTTTGTTTTCTTTGGTTTTTTTTGCAGAAAGCAATCGCCCTGCTGTGTTGGCCAAGGCAAGAGCAACAAAAAAAAAAGCAGGCAATCGAGAAAACGTGGCTAGGATGAAGGCAAATCGAGCCGATTTCGGGCACAGCAATTACCGAGGGCCATATTAGAGGGGGGTTAAGGCCCGTTAAGCGAGGCTGAGGACCTTTTGGAGTGTGCAGTGGCAAGGACTGGTGCTTTTGGGCATTGGTTGCAACACTACATGGATCGCAGAAATGGCGGCGATCCCTTGGCGCCACCCCGGCCCCCAAAGCTCCTACCGCGCGTGCATCGACCAAGGGCGCCGGAGCCAACAGCGTTAAGTGGCAACATCAACATCAACAATAGCAACAGCAATCACCAACTTTCGAGTATTACAACAGCAACAACAGCAACAGCAGCAGCAACAACAAGCACAAACAACAACATAATATCGATAATACCAACAACGGCCGATTTCGACGACTATCAGATCCATCATCTGACATTTCTGCCCCAGCGTCCGAGCAGCTTGAGTCGCAACAGCAGCAACGCATCCTCATCGACGGCAACGGCGAACAGCAGCAGCGCTGGTTCCACATCCAGTTTCACTCGTCGCCGTCCGCCGCCGCCGCTGCTAACAATTAACAGTAGCAACAGCAGCAACAGCAACAGCAGCAACATCAACAGCAACAACAACAACAACAACAACAACTTCCTTAGTCATTTCCAAAGCGCTGAGCCGGCCGCGTCACTGTTGTCAACGTCACTGGGTCAGCCGCCCGCCTCCCCCGTCACGCTGGCGCAACCGCGACCCGAATCGGAGAGGCTCACCAATGAGTATGTGGACACGCCGTTGCAACATGCGACACGGTCGCAACATCCCGCCGGCCAGCAGGACAATGGCCAGACGACGACGCATCATTTGCTGTTGTTGCCGCAGCGACACCAACAGCAGCAGCAGCAGCATCAGCAGCATCAGCAGCAACAACAGCAGCAGCAACACCAGCAGCAACATCATCATCATCATCAAACAGCAACAACACCTCATCATCGACTGGCAACGTCGACGGCGACGCCGGCGTCAGCAACGGGCATCGATGGCACCGATGGCTTATTACATTCGCATTTGCAGCACAGCACAACAAATCCCGCGCAACACCAACAACACCAACAACAACTACAACCGCATCAGTTAAATGGTCAAACCAAAGCACCCGCCTCAAAGTTTGCGCCGCCGGCGCCACCTCGCCTTGGCCTGGGATTTGCGGCAGCAGCGGCCAGTGGACAGCCGCAGCTGATGCCGCCCATTACCAAGCAGCCATCTTCGGGCAAGGAGCACATGCACGCACTGGAGGAGCTGTTGCAACAGCAGCAGCAACAGCTGTCGCCGCATCAGCACCAACAGTCAACAGGTCAACTGGGCGCATCGATTGTCATCGGCGGTGATCCGTCGCTGCTCAATCCGATTGTGTGTCCCCGCTGCGGTCTGTGCCGCTGCGAGCAGTGCCAGAGCCCGAGACCGTTGCCCCAGACATGGGTGTGCAACAAGACGTGCTTGTGCAGCGCCGAGTCTATCATTGATTATGCGTCGTGTCTGTGCTGTGCCAAGGCCCTGTTCTATCACTGTGCCCGGGACAATGATATGGACTGTGATGATGGCAATGGCACACCCTGCGTCGATAATCCCTGTTCCTGTGGCCCCTACAAGCGCACCCAGCGCTGGGGCTGGCTGGGCGCCCTGTCCATTGTGCTGCCCTGTTTGTGGTGTTATTGGCCAATGCGCGGCTGCATCAAACTGTGCGAGAAATGCTATGCCAGGTTTGCGGGACGTGGCTGTCGCTGCCAGGGCAACATCTCCAACGCCATGGGCAATGGCAGCGGCAACAATGGCAGCGCCAACGGCGGCGGCCTCAACTCCACCAGCAGCATGATGCCGATTGTGCCACTGGGTGGCATCAGCCCGGTGAATGGCAATCAAAGTGCTGGCATTCCGGTGAATGGCAAAAGCTTCGAGCATGGCTGCAGTGCGGCCAGCCGAATATTGCGCAAGGGCGATCTGACGCCGGAGAAGCGATTGCTCGACTCCAGTCCGGATTACTAAAAATAATAAACAAAAAAAAAAAACCGAGGAAAAAATGGTAAAAAGGAAAAGCGTCGCACGCGTTTTGTGCGCGTTTTTTGCCGCGCGTAAAAAACGATACGCACAAAATAAAAGTCGCTTGGTAGGTGGCAAAATTTATATATATATATGTGCATATATATATTTATATATATATACATACGCCTATATATACAAATATTAAATGTATGACTTAAAGATATATGCCTATATATATATATATATGTATGTATGTATTTATATATATATATATATATATATATATATATATGTTTACAACAAATATTGAGAATGTATGATTTAAAGCTATACACAAAAAGCAAAAAGTTTAATGTATGATTTAAAGCAAAACAAAAAAAAAAGGGAAAAAGAAAAACAAGAAAAGAAAAAATAAATAACCAAAGACTGCAAACAGATAATTATTAATTATTAGAAATGTTATTTAAAAAATAATGTTCGCTTAATTTAAACAAAATACTAAACAAACAAAACATTAAAAAAAAAACAAAAAACTAAAAAAAAAACTGAACACTAAAATCAAGCGACAGCTAAACGCATTAAAAAAAAGAGTATGTTTTTCAAAACAATTATTTTTTTAAATTTTGCATTATTAATTTTTTTTTTATGGTTTTGTAGAAATTTGAATTAAATGTAAAAATCAACTTCTCTCAATGCAAATACATACATAAATAATTCCAATGATATTTCGACAAAAACACCAATAAAATACAATTTGTAAAGTAAACCGTAAATTTTTTCTTAAACTTAGCACTAATGTGAATTAAAAACCTAACGAGAACTTTTAGAAAAATATTTGTGTCCGAAAACTTATGAAAACTTATACAAAATATATATATATATATGTACACGAGACACCAAAATCTAGGCAACATTTTTAAGATACCAACCAGTCCATTTTTGATGTTGTAGACAAAGCAAATAAAAAGTAAATTAAATTAAAAGAAAAACAAACAAATTACATATTAAAAAATTATGCACATTATATTCTATATATGAACAAAGTAGACAAAAACAAGAAAAAACACAGTACGAATTTAATGGCTAATATTATGTTTGAATAACACCATTTTGATATACTATTAGTCCAGCTAAAGATCAGTCTAAATATATATATATGTATATATATATATGTGTGTACATGTATGTGTATTTGTGTGTATGTAGGAATGTCTGTGTGTACATATAGTAAAATCTAAAGTCAGTTGGCCATAAACAGTTTACTTTACTACAGGAAAATAAATGAAAACTGATAACATACTTTTATAATACATACTAAAAAAAAAAACAGAACAACAACAAAAGAACGAGATAGGAAAATTGTTTCTTATTAATGTATTTTATATGAAAATTGTTAGTTTTTTGTTTGTTTTTTGTAAACAATAAATATCTTCTACATATACGCATAGATCAAAAGATACGTTAAAACCAAGCAGCAAATTACTATAAACAAATACAAATGCAAGAAAATTCCAAATAACAAAAAAAAAAAAGAACTAATAATAAAATATAAAAAAAAAACACACAAAGCCAAACAAATTCTTAAGATTAAAAAATCCATAACTATATGCAGCAAAATACTACAAACAATTTTCTATATGCAAATCCGATTAGTAAACGCGAAAAACAACAACAAAATTTATAAGAAAATATTGTTGAAACTAAAACAAAAAACAAAAAAAAAAATCAACCACATTTTACCATACGTTATAAATGTATATGTAATATATAAGCTAATAGCTTAGTAATACAGAAACACACAAAAACAAACATATTCTATGCTTAAATCCTAACTATTAAACAACAAATGAGAAAAACAAAACATACAAAAAACAAACTAAAAGAAAAACTCCCTAATGATAGTAAAAAAAAACAAAACAAAACAAAACAAACACAAAAAAAAAATGAAGAGAAGATGAAGATGAAGAATAAGAAGCAGGTGCAGATGGAGGTGGAAAAGAAAAATTATTAAGTAAACGATTAATATTTAAGGCACTATACATACATACAATCTATACATAATGAATATTTATTTTATTTGTACATTTTACTATAATTAAATAAACTGAGTAGTCGATGATGATGATGAAGTTGGGTACGATAATGTTGATGATGATGATGATGATGTGGAGACCCGAGCAGAAGAACTTTATGTAATGTTTTTAGAATGTATGTTCCGTTAAAAACTACAAAATAAAAAAAATCATATAATACTAAATATTAACAGTACTTGTTGTTATTTCTTAGCATCTACATACATATGTATGTATGTAAATATATGTATATATGGCACGTTGAAATGAACGATGACGTGGACGACGATGCAGCAGTCGTAGCCTAAGTCGCCGCCGTTGTCTGTCTTTGCCTCTGACTGCTCTCTCTCTCTTTCTCTCTCCCGCTCTTTCTATGTGTGTGCTGCTGTGCCAAATGGCTATGGCAAAATAAAACTAAAGCAGCTGTTTCCGGTATTTGATTGATAGTGAAATGGCAGTTTGTTTATCTCGCGCACACGGACCGAGAGACCGGAGACCCGCCTGCTGCTGCTATTGCCGCTTCTGCTCCAGCCCCAGTCGCAGCCATGGCCCCCAACCATCACTCACTTGCTCACTCACTCGCTCTCTCCCTCTCTTTCTCTCTCTAGCTTATGCTGCACGCATCCAGTGCTGTTGCTGCTGCATTTCGCGTATGCTATTTGGGGCCGCGCTGCTCGTCGGCGCACTTATTTTTAAATTACTGGCAATGTTGCAAGCACACAAACATAAACATACCCAAATACACATGCACACGCATTCAATTTAAATTTAACTGCAAAATATTTCACTCACACTGGAAGGGAAGCATACAACAACAACAACAATAACAGCAGCAGCAACGTTTTCTATAGTTGCGCTTTGGCCTCTCTATTCTTCGCTGTCTCTCTCTCTCTCCCTAAAAAACAGCTGTTCGTTTGCATTGTAAGCTCAGCTTAGGCACACGTGCAAATTTTAAAGCAAAGCAAAGTTTTTTTTGGACTGTTATGTTAACATTGCTAATGCTATTGCTGTTCAGAGCATCAGCTTCGTCTTCTTCTTCTTGTGCATCATGTTAATTAATGGAAAGTGCAGTAACCGTTTTGCATAATTGACGACGGCTGCGACCCTCGTTGTGGGCACATTATTCAATCATAATTCGCGCCGGGCAGTCAGACAAACCAACCGACAACCAACAACCCAACGCAAATTTCAAACGCTCCTCACTTCAGCCTCTGCGTGTGTGTGTGTGTCTCTTTGTATGCGTGCATGTTTGTCGCCGCTGATAGCCCCACAGTTCGCCGGGTCACCTTTGCCTATGCAAAAAAAAATTAAAATAAAATAAAAGCAGAATAAAAAAAAAACAACAACAAATTTAACTGTAATCAGCGGCGACTTTGCAGCACACACTACATACCACACATCCAACAAACACAGGCACAAACACTAACTGAGAGATGGCGAACGAATCTCTGATAAGCGCACGAGACCTGCCAATTCGCTCCAAACTGGTATTTGCCTCATTTGCTGTTGTTTTTGTTGTTGTTGTTGTCGCTGCTGCTGATTGACACAGTTTGGGTCGCTTTCTTATATTGATGAATGGAAACCAAACTGAACTGAAACGGTTGGCACGGCATCTCTTTTTTTTTTCATTTTTTGTTCGGTTTTTTTTTTTATTGAAGTGTGCTATATTTAACGAAGCGAGTATCTGGCATGCAAGTATTGCCATTTGAGTAACTGTATTGCCTCGCCGGCCTCTCTCAATAACAGACAGACGCACACAACTGCAAACTGCATACTGCATACAATGCACATCAGCTCGCTCTAATGAATGAAGTTGATAAGAGGGACACACTGAACAGCCATTGCCGGCTGCAGCGAACGGTTGCCAAGTGCTGCTCTATTGCTAAATGGATTGCAATGATTGAATGGGAGAAGCTGATCAGTTCACAATAGACAAACGCAAATGCACACAAATTTATGTCAATTTTTACTCTAACAAAATCGATAACGCCAAATGCTGCAAATTAATACACTTATTCGACTATAAATAAAAATAGATTTATCTATGCACACATCTGCATTATCTCGATCGGCAATCTTGACGCATGCAATTTCAGTTATATAGTTGTAACATTATTTTAATGTGTAGCATTATCATGGCTGCTGTCATTCATCTTTTGATCATTTCCGGCAAGTCATTGGAGTCGCTGTGATATCATTTGCATCTACATTTACGTAGCATGCCACATTTCCTTGAACAGCGCACATTTTGATGTGTGCACACTTGCATCAGAATTAACCGCTAAGCTCTGCTGACGCTGCTCTGTCTCTGTTTGCTGTTCTCCTTTAAGGTGTGTCGCTGCAAAACCACACCCACTCTCCTCCCCACCATCAGGCAATGCTGCGTTATCAGTCTGAAAGTCTATAGATAGTCCAAAAAACTCGTATGCATAATCACACATACATATGCATATGTATGTATGTATATATATATGTATTTTTATGCAAAAGCTGCTCGCTGTCAAGCTGGAAGCTCCTGAATGACAGATCAATGAAATTCATTATGAATTCGAACTCGAAATTCGCATATCAAACGCGTTCGATTGCCGTCATTCGATCTTATCCGTTGCAAAAATAACAAGAAGAAGAAGAAGCAGAAGCAGTGGAGAGAAAGAGATAAAAAAAAAAAACGCCAACTCACCGGCTGGAAAACGGGTCCCCAGATTTTAGAGGCTCTGATTGATCCTGCGCCTGCCTTTGCAGCGGAAGTCGCTTGTGGTTTTGTATGCATTGCTCGTGGTGCTTGTCGTTGCTTGCTTGCTGCGATTTGCTGCGACTTGCTGCTCCTCTTTGATGTGTGCAACAGGTGTAAACGAAATTCAACAAATACGCACATCCGCCCAGCAACGGAAGCACCTGTATATATATATACATATGTATATATTTATGGTTTGTTTAAGGTGAGAGAATCTCACGTGATTGTTTTTGATTGTCGCATTTTGTTTTTTCGTCATTACATTTTTGTACATTTTATTTTTTTTTATAGTTGCCACATGTTGCTAGTCCCTTGTCCGAGTCCGAGTGCGACAAATTCATTTGACACTTTTGTGCGGTTTGCCTTATCGCTTGGCGTTGTTCAATTTTCCAAGCTGGAAACTTGTTTCGGACTTCTCGTTGCTGCTGCGTGTCGGCGAGCGGGAAAAGGAGAAGGAGAAGGTGGCGGGGGCATGGGGCATGGGCGGAGGTCGAATCTTGTCGGTTTGTTTGCCTTGTTGTCTATGTTGCTACGAGTATATTGCGGTTGCTGTTGTTCTTGTTGTTGTTGTGTGTGTTGCTTCAACTCGAAGCACATAATTACCGCGGCGCGTATTTAATCCGACAAATGGTTTCAACCTTACTTGAACTTTGGCTATGGGCCATACTCGACAGCAACAACAACAACAACAACAACAACAACATGTGCAACATGAACAGCTTTCCTGTTGTTGTTGTTGTTGTTGTTGTTGTTTTAAGCACTTTTGCCGTTTGGTGTTTCTAATATTTCTTGACAGCCGCTTGAAGCCAAAAGCTTTTGTGGTTACATTGTAATAAACCTTGACAAGAATCGCCGGGGGCAGACCGCGGGGCAACTGATGAGCATTGTTGATGATGTCAAGTGTCTAACAAACACATCTGACAATCACAAAAAAATATATAAAATATTTCAAAAGAAGCTGAATAACTCAAAAAAACTTCAAATACAATTTGGTAATTTTTTAATTGCTTGGAAATAACATAAAATTCGTGCTACAATTTAGAAATAAAATTTTGATTGTATTTCTTCAAATCCTAATTTAATTATGAATGGACATGCTGCGATATTATTGTATACAAGTATATTTATTCTGAGATACTATTTTAGACCAGAATACTTAAATTTCCAATTGTTCTGTTAATCATTCCGTAGTTCCCATTATGTTTGTGAAGCCAAACAACATTTTAGCTCAGCCTTAAGCAGCTTTCAGAGATTGTCATACATATATTATGTATATATATATATATATTTATATATATATAAAGGAGTGGTGCTTTTATATTTGTACACAACTATTTACTTATATATATATAATATGCTCATATATGGATACATATTTGCACTTCTAGCTGAAAACTGCCCCGATACTTTATCTTTTCCGGCCATCTATCTGCATAAATATACGAGCACGAAGAGAAACACAACATAGACACACACACACATACATACAAACACCTTCACGATCATCAGAATCAGCAGAATCAGAATCATCGACATAGGAGCTGTGGCTGCTGTTGCTGCTGCAACTGCTGCTGCACCCTCTCCACATGTTGCTTCATTCATCGCAACCCAAACTGAATGCGCAGCAGCTGCCGGACTATGATAAATAAAGTAAAGTGCATTTCCGTCAAAACAAGTTTGTTCTATTAATATTTTCAATACTTCGAATTCAGACAGTCGCAGCAACTTTCACTGCAGACTCTCGCAAAGATAACTAGAATTAAAAAATACAAAATTTGTTTTTCTGTTTTTTTTTTTTAATTTTAATTTGGCTGCTGCTGCTGCTTCTGCTGCTGCTGTTGATCTCCCCCTAGAAATCTAGCGGCATTTACAGTTATTTTTATTGGAGTCAAGCAGCGCGACAATTCATCCATCATTTTTTGTTATGATTTCGGATATCGCTTTTTCTCCCTCTCTCTCTCTCTCTATATATCTCCTCCTGCGTATCTATAACTCTGTCTGTCTTTGCTCACTCTCCATCTCTTTGGCATGTTCTCTTTTTTTTCTCTTTTTCTATCTGTCCCTGTCTTTCTACGCTTGGCATGAGCACGTTGGGTCCCCGTTCCCGACAGCGTCGTTCAACAGCATCCGGTAATTATGCGACACGCTGATTAAAATGCCTGGGACTTAGGTGGGTCTGGTCGGGCTCTGGCTGTGGATGTGGCTGTGGCACTGGTACTGGCATCACTGGCAGCACAGCCAGACCGACCTCCAAGTGAAATCTTCGCCTGCATTAACGAGTTTTCCGTGACGCGTTCAGTTCATTTTCATACTCTGCACCAACTTGCAGTATTATGCGGTCCATCATCAAGTGTGTTACATATGTAAAGAACAAGCTGTTAGAATCTGTGACTGAATTTAATTTTAAAAACATCAAAAATATTTTATTAAAAGATGGAATTTTAACTCTTCTCTTTTTCTATTATTTTTCATATCTTGAGCAGCAATATTTTCATTTTGATTTGTTAATATTTCATTTCATTTACGATCTTTACAGTCTTGGAATAAGTTGCTCTCACTAAAACTTTTTCGATAGCGTATTTAATTTTCGGCTTGCTGCGAATAGTTTTCCCTCTTTGTTTTCTTTATTTATTTGTTTTTTTTGTTGTACTTGTTGTTGCTTCTCCTTCTTTCTCTCTCAAGCACGCTGCTCTTATTCTTTTGCCTTCACATTACTTTGCTACACTTGATTTCCACACACACACACACTCAGAACGAAAGAGAGACAGAGAGAGAGAGGGAGAGACAGCAACTTCTTCTGATACTGGCCATTAGGGATCAGGTTCTCTTTTGGGCGCGCGGTTGCTGCGCAGGTGGGCAGCGGGGTTACTTATTTTTTTTTTTGTAGTTTTCTGCTGTCGTTGTGTTGTTGCAGCCACGCCGGTTGCAGCATGGTTTTATCTGCAGTCGACGTCTTCCGTTTCTTCTTCTTCATCTGCTTCGTTTGTTGTGCTTGTTCTCTGCACTCTGTTTCTTTGACTGTTGTTATTGGCATTACGCTGCACACGGCATTCGTCCTCCAATACAAAACGAAAACAACAGCAACAAACAGCATGCCACGCCCCAAACTGCTGCAACCGCCCACCTTCAGTCAACGTCTTTTCGCAGCTAAAAGGATTTCTCTTCCAACTATTGTTGTCGTTCTCGTTAATATTGATGCCTCCATTCAGCTCATACTTGTTATACCTTGTGCACCTATTGGCTGTATGTAAATAATTACATACACACAACACACACATACACGACACACACTTGCATGTGATCAACTGAATGAAGGATGTGTGAACCATTCGCTTATTGTTCATTTGGCTTGTTTTGAAAATACCTTTTACATTATGATTGAGCAGACTGAAAAAAATATCTTTGTATTGCTTAAGTGTTGATTTATTTATTGATCGTTCTAATTATTGTAATAATTGTAAAGTAAATTAATAATTATTAAATATCCAATATACATAATCTTAAGGTTATATAAATCAGATACCTGTAATACGGAATTCTTTGACATTAAGCAGTATTTTTCGTGCTCGATAAGGTTATCATTTGGAATGAATTCTACTTTCAGTATAATAAAATAAGATAATAATAATAAATAATGAACTTTTTTGAAAAATATATTATATTAATAAATCAGAACATACTATGATTAATAAAGTGACAGGGTATCTTTTAGTCTTGCAGTTGAGACTAAATAAACATTCTTACTTGTTTTTTATCGTATTTCTTCTAGCCCATCGTCGTTGTGTGTGGCTTGTTGTTGTTGTTGTTGTTGCCTTGTCTCGTTTATTGATCGTGTTGCTGTGCACACACATCGCTACACAAATACACACACACACAAACACACACACAGAGAGAGACACACACACAGACGCACATGCACTGTTGCAGTTACATACGCAATTCAATGAAGAAATGCTCCAAGTCCAAGTCAATGACCCGGAAATTGTGTCTAAAAAAGCAACAACAACAACAACAGCAACAATAACAGCAACAGCAACAGCAGAAGCAACAGTCACGCAGCCAGGCAACAACAACAACAACAACAACAACAGCATCACATTGACGACTTTAGTATAAAACTTTTACCTATTCAGCAGCAGCGCATTGAGACTGCGCCGACAGCAACAGTTGTTGTTGTTGCTGTTGTTGCTGCTGTTGTTGCTGCATGCAGTCCAATGAACCAGCCACGCATTTGCAGCCCGCAGCTTTTGCCAGAGCTGCGATTGCAACAGCAGCAGCAACAACAGCAACAACAAAAGCACGCGTCGATAACTCGCGACAACTGCACACGCTGAGCAACAACAATAACAACAACAGCAACAACAGCAACAACAACAGCGACAAAAGTCGACATCGACAATCAAAATCAACGCAATTAATGCTCATCCGGCCAAAGTTGCGCAGGGCTGTTATTTAATTTTCATACATTTGCCAGGGTTGCCAGGTCACATGTGTCAAATATGAATGTGCGAGCGAGTCATGCTTACATTTGTAAGTCTCTCTATTGTATATATATATAAGATATAGATTGGCATGATCAATTTATTGCATAAAATGTATATCGAACAAATTAAGCACAAAAGTTCAGTGCCATCTGCCATGTTGCCATGTCGTCCAATTGGGCTCGAATGTTGCCTGGCTGCCGGCGACAATCCCCTTGCTTATAATGAGAATTTATGTGCCGCTGACACCGATCGATGCTCATGGTTTTCTAACGTGCCAACCGATTCCAAAGTGCCACAAAACATGCAAACTGCAATTTACACTAACCAACAAAATGATAACAAAATTTATGCAACACTTTTTAAACTTTACTTGCAACAATAATTTAAAGTGACTATTTTGGAATTTACTTATAAATTCTAATAAATTTAAATTTTACTCCACTTTACTTTATGTGGCAAGGCGCAAGAGCATATCTAGTTTCTGAACTGCAACATGTGGCACACGCAATTATGAATCACTTGCTTATTGTGCGGTTGGGGTCAAAGTTGCCGCAAGTCTCACGACACAATTTAGCAAAGACATAATCATGTTGCACATAGCACACAGAAATGAGGACAGGGCAAATGGGGTTCTGTGGGATGTGGAATAGGAGTCGCCCAAAGTGGCAAGGCTAATGTTGTGCTGCAACTGTGCCACATATAATATGCGCCAAGAAACTTGATGATGGCGCTGCTTTTATTTTCGCATTTAATGCAATTAACCTCAAACTAAATGGCAATCACTTTAATTTGTTTTAATTAAGCTTTATATGCCTACATCTACAACAAGGGGGGAGGAGGTGGGTACGACCAGTGTAGAGGGGCGAGAGAGCAGGGGGCATTCCAAAAATGACGCCTACGTCGACGCTTTAATTAATTACACAGTGTGTAACAGAAAGAGAGAGAGAGAGAGAGAGAGCGAGAGGTAGAAAGAGAGAGCATGCTTTCTCTTCTGCTTAACGCCCACTCAGAATTTTGATAGCATTTCAGTGCACGTTTCACACGCAGGAAGCAGATGAAGAGTCGGCAGAGGCAGATCCTTGGCATGTTCATGGAATCGAGAATACACAAAACAAAACAAAAGGAGACTTGAACGCATGCGCAACGCTCACTTCCATCCATCCGTCCATCCGTCCATCCATCCATCGATCCATCCATGCAACCATTTATCCATCCAGCCGCTACTTAGGGAAAAACGCTTAACGGATGTTTCGTTTCGGAGCCTGCTGCCTGCTGCCTGCTTTGGGGGCACTTGTAACATAAACGCCCGACATTTGTTTCCTACCAGATCTGGTTTGGTTTGGCTTTGGTTTAGCCTTAGCAACCACTTCTCTACATCACTCCACCACTTCACCACTCCACTCTTCGAGTAGCGTACGTGCCCAGATGCGTGGGAATGATGTGGGACAACAACAACAACAACAACATCAAGAATGAGTCTGAGAATGGAAGTGGAGTGTTTGAGTCTGGGCTACTTGCTCAGAAGTATAACTCAGTGCCGGTCGAAATATGAGACTTGTTAATGTGCCAAATTATATGCGGCGACAGCGATCTGAAGTTGAAGCTATACGGAAAACACTCCTCTAACTGGAGGCTCTATGTGTAGCATTAAACTTCGCCTACTCAAAATCAACATCTAGCAGAAATGGGAACTAGGTATTAGATACAAATTATCTATAGAACTATATTATTATATTATTATAAACAATAATAACAAATAAAGCGAATATTAATATATTATATAATAATATATTATAAGAAACTGCTATAAAATACATTTAAATCATTTTAAAGTTGTTTTAATTTTAATTAATAATATTAAGAAATATATTATATAGAAAATAAAGGAAAACTATAATAAAATACATTTAAAATCATTTTTAAGTAAAGTATCATTTGCAATTTTCAACAAAATGAGTGACATTTTTGATTTTCAATATTTATACATTTTAAATCAAATATTTATAGTAATATATAAAAATTAAAACTTTTTAGTCTTTTGCATATTTTACAATCATTAACAAATATTGGAACCATTTAACTATTTCTAGCGTAAATTTAAAACTGAACGATTCTTATGAGTAAAGGAGAATTCATGAATGTGCTACGATTAGAAGCGTTTTTCTTTCAGTTAAGTTAACGAAAACCAGGAATCAAGAATCGAGATACGTTTGCAAAGGGAATCGAGAATCGAATGAACACGCGATCTGCTGCAATCTGTGAAGGATCACGTCTGGAATGTGGCTTAAATTATGACTTAAATGGCGTTGGCAGTTTATGTGGCTGCCGTGTGTGCTCTGTGCTCTCAGCTCTGTTAATGATCATCATCATGCTGAACATCATCATGCTCATTATGATGATCGTAAGAAGCGGAAAGGCACTCAAAAGATCGCTTGACTTCGACTTGAAGTTGCTTTTAAGACTCGGCTGGCTTTCTTTCTCAATGCTGTTTCGCCCATTCTTAAGAGCTTCCAACTCCAATTTGGACTCAAACTCGGTCGCGGCATTTTTTTTCTTCTCTTATTTTTGTTTTCTTCGTTTTTTTTTATGACTGCCTCTCAAAGTTGTTATTGTGAGTTTTGCTTTATTTGGTTAGTTGACGATAAATTTTTGCACTGTCGCCGCACATTCTTAGTTACATCCTTCACAAGGTCATGCGAGTGCGCACACACACACAAAAGCACTATCTTGTATGTACATATGTATATATATTCGTATTTAAACCAAGTAATCTTTAAGCAAATAACTGTTGCTGGTATGCGGTTTCTGTTTGACTGGCCTCTGCTGTTGCCCCCTCCCCCTCGCACTCAACACCCTTAGGCTGTCCATCTCTCTCGCTCTTTTCTCTCTTATTGCCCGCAGCGCACCTCAGCAGCGCTGCCGTCATTTGTACACACCGAGGTTGCCGCTGCTGCTGCTGCTTTATGTTTGCACAAATTGTTAGCGACTGCCACAGAGATACAGTTTGTTTTGTTGCTTCTTCTTCTTCTTCTCCAATTTTGTTGTACTTTGTTGCTGTAAGCTTTCAAAAATATCATATCTGTAATTTATGTTTGTACGCATTTATGTGTGTATGTGTGTGTATTTGAAATACACGAAAGCAGCGCATTCGAATTCGAACTCGAACTTGAACTGAACGCATAATTAGATGTGCCAAAATGAGTAAAAGTGCATCGACTATCGAATGTTTGTTTCGTATTCCTTCATCTCTCTTTCTTTTTTTTCGCTCCCTCTGTCAACGTCATCTTCAACCTCCACGTGTTGCACGCAGTAGGTGCTGATTGGCTGGCGCGTGGGGTGTTAACAACATATCAAATTCGAATGTGGGCAAACTTCGGAGGCAGCGACTCTCGCCTGGTCCACAGATCATGATTAATGCGATTCTGGAAAATACAAGAATCAAAAGTGACTTAAATATATGCATATATGTAAAAATATGTAGTTAAAAATAGATACAGTGCAACTATCAGCACAATGCTCCTAACTATGGCACATTTATATACTTATAATTTTTATGTTTATTTTTAATTTTTTTTCACTTCCACCTTTTTTGATTTTGGCTTAACATTTAAAAAAATCGAAAGCATTATACAAATTTCGCACAGTGTAAATCGGAGCTGAAGCAGCGCAACTGGGCAAAGCGTAGCACGGTAGCCCAGATTGTTAGTGTGTGTGTGTGAACGATGACGCTGGTAAAAAAAAAATAATGATAAATAATAAAAAACACAAATAAAACCTGTACCACAAAAAACAAAAAACAAAACCAACAACAAAAAGACGAAGAAGAAAATACAAATAAAAAGCAAAGACAAAGCTTCGTCATCGTGTTTTAGTGCGTGCGGCTTAACTGCAGCAGCAAAAGCAAAGCAAAGCTGAAACTGGTCCGTCGATCGGAGGAGGATGGGCGATGCAGACGGCAGATCAGATCAGTTGACAAGGGAGAGGGAAAGGGGTGAAGCAGAGGTAGACTCAGGCATTGACAGCCAGCAACACCAAGAAGAGCAACACAGGCGAAACAACAACAGCAATCTGATCAGTTGTTGCTTTCTCGCTCGTGCTCACTCTCTTTAAAGCGAGGCTCCCAAACTCCTGCCGTTCGTCAGCCAACGCAGAAGAAGAAGAAGCAGACGAGACGAAGACTCGCAGCCAGCACATTTGGTTAAAAATTGCTTGTTCTTCTCGATTTTGTTGCTGTTGTTTTTGTCATTGTGGTTGTTGTTGTTGTTGCTGCTGATGCTGCTGCTGTTGTTGGAGTGTGGCAGCAGTTCGCTTTGGAGTGCTGCACTTATTATTATGCGCTTCTTTTTTGCTTGCTTTTGCTTCTGTTTGCCTTCGACTTCGTCTTCGTCTTCTGCTTTTTCTTTTTTTCTGCTTCTTCTTCTGTTTTTGCAGTTCTAGAAAAAAAACATAAAAACACTTTTCTTACGTCCTTTAAGGTCATTAAAAGTAGTTCAGCCCTAACCTATTTTAGGTACCCTGTAGCATTGAGTATGATCGGGTATGATTGAATTGCGAAACATTATTTTAATTTAATTTTTATGTTTTTAGTTAATTATAAAAAATGTAAATTGTTAGTGCTGTTTGGCAGAGTTCTGTTTATAAGTAAAGCCCTTAATATTTGTATATAACTAAATATATATATTGCATGTGATCTTAATGATCTTGACGATGTAATGTAATTTATCAGGGACAAGTCCAGAAACTGACTCACTTATTTTTCTTGTTTGCATCATGCTCAAGTTCAGTTCGCGAGAGGTCAAAAAAGATCTTACAAAAATATGTCATAACTTGCCGACACTTTGGTGAGACACCTCCCAAACCCCCACCCCCACCGTCCGCTAGCTGCCACAGTGCAGAGCGATTTAAGCGTGACACAAAAGGGTTGCGCTTTAATAAATTAATCAAATCGGTCAAGGAATTCAACAACAACAACAACAACAACAACAACAACAACAATAACAAGGCAGATCGTTGACTCATTCATGAGTCTGATCTGAGAGGTCAATTTGGACGTCAGTGTTTGCCACATAATTTTCTCCGAATTTTTTTTCATACTTGCTTCTTTATGAATATCATCTTAATTAACTGTTTAACTGTAAAAAAAAACACATGCCGAAGAAAGAGCTTCCAACTGTTTGCAACGGAAATGATAGCGCATAACGCAGAGTCATACATTTATTTATAATACCCGATCGTATTACAATATATATGTATGTATGTATGCATGTAAATATATTAATGAGTGGTTATGCTGATGAGATGTATGCGCAACAGGAACTCCCTTAAATATATAAATACATAACTACATAATGTATATATATGTATGTATTTGGTATGTACTTAGATTCATGCACAATCAATGCAAATGGGATGTAAATTTTCAAATTGTTAACTCGACTCGAATGTTGCTGCTGTTGTTGCTGCTGTTGCTGTTGTTGTTGCTGCTGTTGCTTTGCGCAGATGCTCACTGAATATCAAATTACTCGGCTCGGTTTCGGATCGAGTGTGTGGGATTTTGTGTGTTTGTGTCGCTTGGATTTATGTTTATCCAAATAAGTGCGGCATATTTTTTTTTAAGTAATAGTAGCGATTGTTGTTGTTGTTGTTGTTGCAGTTGTTGTTGTTGTTGTTGCTGCTGCTGTTGTTGTTGCAGCTGCTTTTGGTGCGCTTGCTGTGGGGTGCTAATAAATAAATCGCATTTGCCGTGCAAGTGTTTACGCAAATAAATACTAAAACAACACACACACACATACACACACACACACACACACATTAGCAAGGTAGACTTAGTTTAGCTGTCTAAATATGTAAGCAGCTACAACATAGACTACATTGCACTACATTGTTTTCCACCCAATCCATATAAGGTTGCAGCTCAATGATTACGTGTTTTGGTATTTGGAATCACCACATTCATTCAACCAAGCAGCAAAGCCAACTACTAATCCAACCAAGCCAATAACCATCCTCAAGTTTTGCTTTGGTGTCTCGACTGAATCTCTATAAAAATATGGGGTATATTTTAGTCGTGCCACGGCTGCAACTTGCTTATTCTGTAATACAGAATCTGTATGCGTAACGCAATCTATTCATAAAATAAAATTAAATAAAATAAAATAAAAAAATACAAAAACAAAAGAGGAATAAATATTTTCATTTGTAAGACCGGAAGAGCACTTCCTCCCTCGCTGTGTGTGACTGCGACTGTGGCTGTGCCATCAATCCCGGCACCCGCAGCAACATAGACAACAACTTAACTCAGCCCCATGCTGTCCCCGGTTGTTGTTGTTGTTGTAGTTGTTGTTGTTGTTGTTGTTGCTAGTGCTGCTTATGTTGTATGTATTTACATACTCGTATCTCCTCTACACAAATACGCATGCTAAATGGCTGCCCTATGGTGGCCTGGCCCGTGCCCGGGCACTAGAACACTCGAAAGTGCAACACAGTGGCGACCAGCTGCCGAATCATACACACACACACATGCACACACATACATATGTTTCTCATACAAATGTGGCTGATTGTGCTTACTAAACATGTTTAGTTTTTGTTATCGGTTGAGGAACCGCCTCCATCCGCAGTTGCTCATTGAAAATGCAACGCGATGTGTGTGATTCTTATTAAAGCACAAAGATATGTACACACACACACACACACACTCGCACACACATGGCAACAAAAAAGATTGATGCATATTGGATATTTACATCGTACATAACCTCATTTGATACGACTAGTTGAGTTTTTTTTAATGAGCTTGTTTAATTTTTTAGTTTTAGTATTATTTCTATTGGTTTCTGAATGAATCATAGAAAAGCACACACACACACACATCATATTTGGGGCATGCAACATTTTATGCACAGCTTTTTTTTTTGTTTTTAACACGTTTGTTTATCTATTATTTGGCATCGATATCGTAATCTGGTCCACACCAAAACTGATTCATTTCATTTACATATTTTGCAACAACTTTATAAGGAACGCAACGTAAACAATTTTGTTTTTTTTTTTAGTTTTTTTTTTTTTGGTTTTGGCCCACATCCGTTTTTGTAGCCGTCAAACGAGATGAGTTTCCGTCAGTGTTCATTCAGTTTTCTAAACGGACAATATCCTCTCCAATTCGAAACTATTTTCAGATTTTGATTTCAAGCAGACTTTTCACAATATTTACACACACATCTCACACTGAAATTTTCCGCAAATAAAATAGCAAAGAAAAGCAAAAAAATAGAAGAAAAACAAAATTTTTCACCCATTAAGAAAAATATTTCGAATAACATTTAGCGAAAAACTGGCGCCAGGCAATTGCCGCCGACTACCTGAAAATTTGGTCATTAATTTGAGGCGTGAAAATTTGGAAAAACCATTCGAATTTGGAAAATGACAGACAGACACTAAGAGCGCCGACCAAGTGGATATAATCACACATGTCTATGTATATATTTATATATAAACAAATCTAAAGCGAACGAGAGGGGCGTACCGATTTTTTTCTTGGGATCTGAGACGAACCATGGCTATTAGCAATGGGCGTAGTTGGCCCCCTTTCGAGCAGGGATCCCAATACTAATTTATAAGCATTTTGTGTTTATGTAAAATTGAGAATTTTTTTTTGGCTGCGCCTTTGGCTTTGAGAATATCTTTACGTCATTTGTATTTAAAGTGTTTGAACTCAAACAGGTGTAAACCGTAAAACTGGCAAAACATTGTTTAAATCATTTAATTGTAAACTTTTTTTTTATTATTTATTTTTACGTCAGCAGCACAAGGCACGAGGCGAAAATAATCCAATCAAAGTTTCAGCTTGACAACAAAAAAAAATACACAGCTTAAACTACACTAGCAAAAAAAAAGTGTGTTGCATTTGAAAAAAATATGTTTCTAAGAACAATTTATTTATAATTTTGGCATACTTTTTATTCAGTTGAAGCACTTCAACTTCTCTATAAATAACAATTAATATTCTTGGACCGTTTGTTTTTTGGCAAGTGTAAATTACTTAGCGGTCGATTGAATGGCTTCTAGGTAACCCAAACAGTGGTCCACAAATATGGTTCATCAAAACTTATTTTGGCACGCGGCTTCGGCTTCGGCTCCGGCTCCGGCTCCATTGTTATGCGGAGCAACTCAATGCACCACTGAGTGAGTGGTGTTAAGATATATATAAGATATATCTAGCAGCAGATACAACAAAACAAATGCTGAGATTCAGCTACGGCAACGGATTCAGCTTGGAGCATGCGCAGGCTTTTTAATTTGAATTATTTGGCCGTAAATAAACGCACAATAGGATCCAGCTTGGCAGCAGGCAGCAGGAAGAGCGAGCTGGGTTGCGGGGAGAAGGGGTCACCGAATGCTCGATCTTGGCTCTTGTCTGTAAAAATGAGTTTTTTATTTCATCGTCGTCGTCGTCGTCGTCGTCGATTTGAATTGAGGCAGCGCTGAGGCCGACCCCAAGCCCAGAAAAAGGCATAAATATTTATAATCATAAAAACTTGGCTGAAAGGAGCAGCAGCACTAAAGGTAAACGATTTCTCAATGTCTTTCAGATACATATATATATTTATATATATATATGTATGTATGTATATATGTGCATGGAGCGTCCGAGCCCTCGTTCAAAACTCCAACCCCTTTTTGGGTAGAGCGCAGCACCAAAAAGAACAACAACAACAACAACAACACTGCTGAGGACAACATTGAAACCAAAGCAAAAAAAAAATCAACAAAAAAACCAACAACAACAACAACAACAAAAAAGACAAAGACGATCTCCGTTGGCCAACGGATCGAGAAACTTGTTTAGCACGCGTTACAGCGGCTGCCTGTGTTGCTTTTCAAATTATTTGCCTTCGGTCACTCTTCACAATGCGACCCCTCTTCCTGTACACGCGCCGCACCCCCCCCAACCCACCCCCTGCCCACTATCCCTGTACGCCCACTTGCTCGAGCGCACTTCGTATTTGCTTAACAAAAAAAAAAAAGAATAATAATAATAAAAAAAAAAAGGCCAGCAACAAGCAAAAATTTTCTCGTTTTACTCGTAATCCGTTCAGCTAAACGTTGATCACACAGCCTCTGCCACCGCCCCCTCTTGTGCCACTGCTGCCCCTACGGCTAACCCCGCTGTTGCCTGCTGCTGGCCACCCCCCCTCTGTTGCCAACCTCTTCCGTTAGAGCTGAAGAGCGTGCTCGCTGCGTGGGCTCATTCTGGAATTTCTACACTCATTCTTGATTGTTTCGTTTAGTTATGTTTAACGCTTTGGGCCATATGTGTTGCATTCCATTCGAATTGGGTTCGCTTCAAAAGTTGGAAAAAAAAACCAACAAAAACGAAAACTGAAAAAATAAAAACCAAAAACGGGAAAAAATCAAACCAAGCCAAAAACTGACAAACTGAGAATCGCCGCATCTGCTGAAGCTGAAGCTGAGGCTGAAGCCGAGCCCGAAGAGCAGATAATAAATTTGAATTTCAATAAATTATTTTGTTGCCACAAGACAGGCGGTTAGGAATCCTCTTCACAATATTTATTTCGATAAGTTGAATGGTGAACGTATTGTATACCCTGTAAAAAGTAGCCAGACGAAGAGTTTAATAGTTTCTACACAAAAATACTGCTTTAAAAAAATAAATTTAAATATTTGCAATTTCTAAAAGCAGCTTTTTCTTTTTTAAAAATATAAACTAAATTTTTAGTTATTATTAAAAAAAGTGTTGTCAAGGAAATTAGAGCTATTTGAACATAAAATTATTTTTAGTGTATTTATTGATATTTGCAAGCAATTAAAAAGCATTTTAAATAAGTTTTTCACTGAGCAGACGATTATTAAATTATTAAATTATATTAAATTATTAAAAATCAGTTAAAGTAGCTTAACTCAAACAATTACAGGGTATCTGCTGATTGCAATAAGCCAACTTATTTTGACTTGTTTTGCTTGTTTTTGTTGAGTTGCGTCTGCATCGCTGGAATTTCATTCAAAATTTTTTTGGCTTTATCAATTTCTTTTTGGCATTGTCGTCGTCGTCGTCGTTGACGCTTTTTCTTTAATTTTTTTTTTTATTATTGTTAAGGCCACATTGTTGACCAAGGCTGTCAGCTCGCCACTGATGAAGCGATCAGGCCTTGACATTGAGGAGCAACCAAACAAGAAATGACAAAGATTTAAGAATAGATGTTTTTTATTTATTTATTTTTTATTGCTAGGAGAAACTGAATATTAACCGTGGAAGACTGATCATTAAAAGGCATCAAAAAACACACATTACGGTTGAACTTTCATTGGTGTGATTTTGGAAGATCTCGTAAAGCCAACGAACATCATTTTCATAATCACAAAATGGACAAATCTTAATGATACCAACTAGTTGGCAAGTCAGTTGTCAGATCGCAGCTCAGGTCTCATCAGCATAAGTAATCACCCAAAATTTCCAGCTCGACACAGCTTGACATCTGTTAAAGGCATATGTATATATGTATATATATATATATATATTGACAAACGCCTTAGGAGAGGCCAGCCGCACGATGATGAAGAATTAATTCATGAAGATTCGGTCAAAAGAAATTTCGAGCCCATTCTGTGTCCCTCTATCGCCGTCTCTGTCCACAGCTCTCCATCACTGTCACATGGCAACCAGTTATGGGCAAACGTAGTAGTTTACAAGCTGGCTAAAAGAAAAAAAAAATTAAATCAACTGACAAAGCTAACAAACAACCTTCGTCATTAGCCTTAGCCAAACTATGGCATGTCAACCAAAATTAGCATTTTTTGTCGGACCAACTTTAGCCGGACATCGCCGGAGACGACGACGACGACGACGACGAAGACGATGGAGTCGACAGCGACGACGTCGACGGAGACGCGTTGTCTAAAAATTGGAAGCCCAGTTAAAGCCAAGTTAGCATTAAACACCACGTTTCACGCTTTAGCGTTTCAGTTGAGTTCAGTTCAGTTGCTCGAAAACTATGCGTAGGTAAGAACACACACACACACGCACACACACACACACACACGCACACACACACACACTCATATACATATATGTGCATATATGAACAGCCTACGCATATTTTGCAATTTCGTTTGTGACGCCCACGCATTTGAATTAGCTTAGAAATAACAACAATAGCAACAACAACAACAGCAACAACAACAAAAACAACAAAAAATAGCAACAACAACAACGACAACAACAAAACCCACAACCCACAAAAAATTCACATTTTAGTTGTATTCACATTATTTACTATACTCAAACACGCTTTGAGATTGGCTGCTTCTAAGTTGTCCATGATTAGATTTTTGTACTTTTTTTTTTTACAACATTTACCACTAGACATATTTGCAGTCATATTTTGTTTTTTTTTTTGCTTTTGACCGACTTTAACAGTTAAATGTCAACGATATCCACGCCCAGCATCCATCAAGTGATGGCTGAATCTTTATTAATTTGTTGTGGGCGATACCCTTACCCCAAATAGCTATAGGCAAATAATTTTAACCCCAGGCCATATTATGAAAATAATGAAAGCAACATTGCATATATATATATGTGTGTGTCTGTGTGTGTGTGAGTGTGTATTTATTGGCGTAAAGCCACGCCGGAAATGGTGTGTCCGTGAGCAGCAATTGAGTATGGAGATCAACATGGTTTGCAAGCCGATTCTTACACTGCAAATTATTTGGCATAACTACTGAATTTATGGGCATAAATATCCGACCTTTATATATATATATATATATATAAATATTTTAAATATATATCGTCTTAATCTTTCATTTTATATTTGTTTTGAGTTGAAATTAAAGTGCTTTGTTTTAAGTATTATATATATATATATATATATATATATTTTGATTTCAACTTAAAACAAATATAAAATTAAAGCTAATTCACCTTTTTATATTATAGTCATACTAACAAAAATAATATATATATATATATATATTATTAAATATATTATTAAAGATAAGCCACATTTTTATATTGAAGTCAAACTAACATAAATAATATATATATATACATATTATTAAATTTAATGCGTTGAATAAAATTAAAATATCAAAAGTATAAAATTATTAAATCATCTTTCAGATATGTACACTAAAATTACAGTAAAAAAATCTAAAGAAATTATAATTCCTATTTTAAACTCAAATGTAATTAATCTATTTCTATATCTATATTCCAAGGCCTTTACAGATATACAACAGACTTAATCTGTGAAAATGCCCATTACTATTTTGAACTCATCTGAAATCTAAATTCAAAAACATATTTAACTAAAAAACATTTAATCAAGTGTTCTTAAGTATTCAAAACAGTTCCGCTTAATGCTAGTTTTACTCAGATAGAGAGCATATATATGGAGGTTGTGGACAACTGTTTTAAGCATAGCTTTCCAAATACGAATTGTTTACTGTAAACATAGATACAACGTAGAGTTCATATATAACTGCAATTTATGACATCTGCCACACCCACCACACATCAGAGTATGCAACAAAACCAGCTGCATTGCGAGCGGCAAATGTGGTTCATGACGCCCATGCGAGTGGTGCGAGGAGTAAAAGCGCTGCCAAAATTCAGTTTAATCACCTCAAGACACTGCCCATATGGTGCCACATGACAAGCGGTGCCACCAACACAGCAACACACGCAAACACACACGCACACACACACACGTTACATGACTCCAGCAAAAAGCCCACACATATCCACATCTATCTATGCACAATTAGAGAGTAAAACTGAATGTTGAGTCGTGAAAGGTGTGCGGTGGGCAAGGGCGGAGTTGATGCCGATGCCGATGCCGCTGCCAATGCAAGCAGCACAGATTGATCAAGCGATGCGTCGACTGCAGATTTAATTACCAAGCAGAGCAGAGCAGCGCAGAGCAGAGCAGCGCTGAGCAGAGCAGAGCAGCGCTGAGCAGCGCAGAGCAGCGCTGAGCAGAGCAGAGCAGAGCAGCGCCAGCATATTTTCACCCGCCTGGCAACAACAACAGCAGCTACAGTGAAAACTTGCCAGCTTTTGAATATGGTTTTCGCTTCGATTTCGATTTCGAATTCGAGTTTGAATTCGACTCTGACTTAAGCATGGGCGTCACACGACGCACGTCGGACGTCCAACGCCAACGAAGACAGCGGCGGCAGCGGCGACGCGTCGACGCCAACGTTGAAAACAATTTCATTCACAAAAATTCACAACAAAAACAAAAACAAGCTTTGGCAACGGACATTCACAAGTCACGCATGCGCCGCACGAAGCGGCGACAAACGGGAAAACCAAAGACTGCTCAGCCAGCTGGAAACCATATATATATATAATTATGAATAGATATTATAGCTCCAAGACTTTATCCTCATTCCTAGCTTCATTCAGAGCCGCAACTAAAAATGCTAAAAAATGAAAATGCGATTGTAACTTTGAATTAAATTTTTTATTTAATAATTTTGGCAAATATTTATTTTTATGCTCCATATAATTTTAATTTTTATTAATTTGTTTCATTTAGCATCGGTTAAAAAATGGTTCCGATAAAACTATTCCGACTCCGATGAAAATCCTACGGCTTTAATAAGTTGGCGACGCAAATGTTGACGAATCATATTGAATTCTGGCAACGCGGACAGATTGAACTCTTCACCGGAATCCAAGCGATGATCATACAGTTCCTCGCCGTAGATATTGTCCCAGTCTGCATAGAAAGTATATTATTATTTAGGACGGGATGCAAAAGATTGCGATGCGGATTTGCCCACCTTGACTAAAGTTATTGGCATGAAATCGCACCCAGAGCGTATACCGATATAGATTGGTGCGCAGACTATATCCCATTATCTTGATGTTCCTCAGCTTGGGCTTGTCGCTGTTGGGATGCTTGGTGGGCAGCATGCCTGGTCGCGGATACTGACTTAGTGCCACGTGCTCCTCCGCTGCAAAACAATCTTAGATTAAGAGAAATCAATGCACCAAGGGATCTCTGCTCACCCAAATCCAGGCCTTGAAGCTGCGGATACAAGCTCTTTCCCTCGGAGCAGGTCAGCTGTTGCTGCCCGCTGATGCTCCTATTACAGGCGGCAAGCGGTGGCAGATGGGCGAGGTCCACAAGCGTAGGAAACACATCCAGCAGCTCCGTGATGCTGTGAATCTGACGTGGCTGCTCCAGTTGGAATTCCGGACTGCGTATGATGAGAGGCACCCGTAGAGCCACCTCAAAGTTACTGTACTTCGCCCACTCGGCGTGCTCGCCCAGTGACCAGCCATGATCGCCCAGCACCACAACAACTGTACGCTCCAGATCCAAGTGGGCCATCAGCTTGCCAAAGAGATCATCCACATAGGCCACCGAGGCGTAGTAGGCCTGTCGAATCTGTGCCGCCTGATGACCCGAAATCGGTCCATATGGAAACGATATGTTTCTGTGCTTGAAGTCATCCCGCGAGCGCACATCTGTGTACGGATTCCAGGCCACGTCTGGCATGTCCGGTGGCTTCACTGCATCCGCCGTATAGTTGTAGAAGTTGATGAGCGGAAAACCTTCGAGAAACTGCCGTGGAAAGCGGAAATTAATGTGCGGCTTGTGAAAACCCACGGCCAAAAAATAAGGCTGATGATTCTTCTTCCTCGAATCCAGAAAGCGCAGTGCCTCCGTCACGGATTCAATATCCGGCAGTGTTTTATACGGCTGTGTTTGCAAATGAACCGGACAAATGAGATAATTCTTGCGCAACACCCCTCCATTATGATCCGGGCAGACGGGTGAGTTCATAAACTGTTCCGTGCGGGGATGAAAGGCCGGAGCTGACCAGCTGAGCGGAAAGTCATCGGTGTTGTTGGACGAGAGACCGGGATGGAAGACCTTACCGCAGCTATACGTGTAGTAACCATGCTCCTTGAAGTACTGTGGCAATGTGGTAAAGTTACCCACAAAACTCCGCCAGTAGCTATAAAAATCGTACAGATGCAACGTGTCCGGACGTCGTCCGGTCAAGAGTGAATTCCGGCTAGGTGCGCACAGCGCTTGCTAATGAGAACTAGTGGAATATAGTTGTCCTGGCAGTAGTCCCAATAATCCTTACCTGACTGTAGGCGCGCGTGAAGATGCTGCTGCCCTGGGCAAACTCATCCAGATGTGGCGTTCGAGCTCGACTATCGCCATAAGCACCCAGAGCCGGCCGCAGATCATCAAAGATGACCATCACCACATTGTAGTTGCCAAAAACGGAAGCCAACCCAATCCGCAGCAGCAGCAGCAGAAGCAGCTGTGGTATTGCTGAGATATGGGACATTTCCGAGCGAGTGATTTTTGCGACTGCAGTCTGACAAGAAACCCATACGACGGATGTGAGATGCCGGTCAAATTGAATCGGATCAAATATATAAACGGGCATATCAGCTGGCTGATGGTGTTCGTAAGAAACGTAATATCCCAACGGAAATTGGGAGTGTGCCAGATTGAAATAGAAATTGAAACACAAATTATGATTCCATTTTCAATTCTACTTAAATGAAATTAACTTTTAGCTTAAGTGTGCAAACATTACATTCATTTACAGGGCATGTGAGAGTCGTGCAGATTAGTTAAAGTGAATTTTGTCACTTGTTTACATTTCACAAAGAGCAAAATATAAAAAGAGGCTGACAAGCAAATACAAGCGTCGAGCGGCGTAATTCAAAACCGCCCCCATTATATTTCAATAAAATTGAACGGAAGCTGGCCTCGTCCATAACAACAGCAACAACAACAACATCAACAACAACCACAAAAGCAAAAACATACAAACAACAACGACGATATCGCAAATGGAATGTAATAATAAATGTTTGGAACGAAGCAACCAGACGAGCGTCACAAGAGAGCCTTAAGACATCCGTTACATCGTCGTTAAATATTGTACTTAATACGTATACATTTAGTTTTAATAATTAACAAGCTAAAAGCTAGCATAAATTTGTTGTGATTTTTACAAAACGATTAATAGTCGAATGAGTTTCAAGGAATTTGCACAGATCATTTAGGTCGTTATCATAAACCAGGTTAAAATGTTGCTCCGCAATTGCTGCAACGCTTCTCACGCATCGCCAGGCAGCACAGGATGCCAAGGGGGAAAAAGAATATTGCACAGCACAGACCCAAGGGGGAGAATGTATCTTCCAGATAACCAATGCGGCACGATGGACACGCGTTAATATAAATTTGTGTCGAACCCGCCACTACAATGTTAATTGGCGTTGTCTCGATAGCTCCATAGCTGGCCATATTGCTTGGTGGTACCGTTGGTGCACCATGATGAACGCCAGTGATAAGTCGCGTATCTGCAATAACTTCTTTATTATATTTTCTTTAAGTTATTGTTTGTCAATCACCTGGTGCTGTGGGCATCGTGGCTTGCATGACTTCCTCGTAGCTCGGTGGCTCGGCATCTTTTGGTTTATGCGCGGACATGATTGGAAAAAACAACAAAAAATCCGACAAATGCTTGCCTTTGTGCAATGACTCACTCTGTGTTTTTCTTTAATTTGTTATTGCTATAATGTTGTTTTTATTGAGTCCGATTACACCTGCTCTTTGTTTTCATTAGTTTTGTCGGCCTATCGATGAAAATCAGCTGTTTGCACTGTGATCGAATATATAAAATCGCATTGAAGTAATGACTGCATTTCGCATGGTCAAACTAAATAAGGTTGTTGACAAGATCCTTGTGAGTGCCATAAAGTTTGTAAGATTATTTATAGTGGTGAGTGATGGCTGATAGTAACTGCCGAGAACTGAAATTATTGTTGCAATAACGTAACAAATAAGTAATAATGAAACAAAATTGTGCTATATGTTTTATTTATTTTTGCTTGCACTTTTAGAAAATGAAATAAAACTTAAATATTAACAACAGCCAAAAAATAAATGTACACTTACACCATGAACAATATCAAGATCACATTGTTGATAGTTTTTACAATATCCTCAAATATACGAGTTATAATTTATGAAGTGAACATTGTACGCATTTTTGCCAACTTTAGTTCATAATTAAAAATTTAAATTTTAATGACTAGCAACTGCCGCCGATTACACTCGATCAATTACGGTTCAAAAGAAACAACGTAATCGATTATATGGGCAATGCAGCGTTGCTTTGCATACATATAGCCGCACTGCTTTAACGCCATTGGTATCTTGTATCTGTTGACGCAAAATCGGTGTAAAAGGTTTGTTAGATTAAATTAATAAATAGATGAGGTGAAAAATATGCAAATAGTGTTCAAATAGAGCACACAAAGCCTCTGCATGTACCCAGCACATAAAGTGCAAAACGTGAGTGTTTTATACTACGGTTTTAGGCACCGTTTTGTTTTGCAAAATTCGGCTTTGTTAAATCGATTGGCATTTTTTCTCTATGTCTATTTCCGCTGCTCCGCTTGTCGTCTCATTCACGCACGCTTGAATGAATGAAAAGAAAAGGGAATAAAGAAGCCGACAACGAGCTACAGAAGTTGTAGTACTACAATACCAACAAAGGCGACCGGGCTCAACTCGCGTAAATTGCAACAAACAACGAGGAGAAGCGCAGTGCAAATTGCTCATGCGCGATATGGCCGACCTAGATGCAGTACATCTCGGCCTGGATGAGAATGAGGCGGACATTGCCGAGGAGCTTCAGGATTTCGATTCGTTTGACACACGCAGTGAGGCATCAAAATCCCGGGCTGGCTCTATGGCC
Organism: Drosophila dives; assembly: GCA_035042365.1. Classification (NCBI taxonomy): domain Eukaryota; kingdom Metazoa; phylum Arthropoda; class Insecta; order Diptera; family Drosophilidae; genus Drosophila; species Drosophila dives. The sequence continues at coordinate 6,338,751 of JAWNLJ010000326.1, read as the reverse complement.
TCCGATTCGGAGCCGAGCATAAGTTCGGTGAGCACGGCTCCCTCGTCCACCAGGAGCAGCAGCAAACGTGCCAAAAAATCCAAAAGTGGCAGCAATAACAAAGCCGTCAAAGATTCATCGTCTTCTGGCAAATCCACAAATCCGAATACAGCAAAAGCCAGCACAAGCAAGGGTAGCAGCAGCAAATCTTTGAAAAAGCCTTCAAAGCGTTCCGCTTCGCCCGGCGATCTCAATGGCAAAAAGAAAAAGTCTAGCCACAGCAGCAGTGGCAGCGAATCCTCAAAGGCAAAATCGAAAGCGCTCGACGCAGACGACAAGTCCAATTGCAAATCACAGGATAACGAGGAGCCCGAAACGTGCAACAAAAAGTCGCGTGAAAGAAGCAAGAAAAACCACAGCAGCAACAACAACAGCGCCAGCACTTCAGCAGCAGCTGCTGCTGCTGCTCTCGCGGATGCGAACAACAAGAGCGATCTGAGCGATGCGGAGGATGAGAAGCCAAAGCTGCTGCCCGTCTTGGAGTCGGACAGCGAGTCCTCCGATTCGGATTCGGGCACACAGCACAAACGCAATGGCAGCACTCGCGGCAAGGCGGCGTCGGCGGCATTAGCGCAAAACAGCTCAAAGGACTCCACTCCCGAGAAGGAGGCCCAGAAATCCTATGACTATATGACGAAGCTAAACTATCTGTTTCGCGACACACGATTCTTCCTGATCAAGTCCAACAACATAGACAATGTGCAACTGTCCAAGAACAAGAACGTTTGGGCCACTCTCCCCCAGAACGATGCCAATCTGACCCAGGCCTTCAAGGAAGCACGCAATGTCCTGCTCATTTTCTCCGTAAACGAGAGCGGTAATCTATTTATCACCATTTATTTATTTAGTTTTGTAAGTTAGTTAATAACTAAGCCTTAACTAAATACTATGTGTGTTCTACTATAACCAGTTGGGAATTGTAAATTAATGTTACTAATTGTTAATTGGAGAACAACTCCTTTCAAGCATTGGAAAATGTGATGGTAAATTGTGGCATGTCTTCTACTCATCCAATTTTATAATTTAGGCACAGAAGAGTCCGTTTAATACCAGCTACTCTGTCCAACAAATACTAATCTTACGTTCTCATTGATGACAGGCAAATTCTCAGGATTTGCGCGAATGTCGACGTCATCACAGCGGGAATTACCGCAGGTGGCCTGGGTGCTGCCACCAAGTATATCATCGAAGGCACTGGGCGGTGTCATCGAGCTGGATTGGATCTGTCGCAAGGAGTTGCCGTTTAATACGACACTGCATCTGCACAATACGTGGAACGAGGGCAAACCGGTGAAGATTGGTCGCGATGGCCAGGAGATCGAGCCGAAAATTGGCGCTGAATTGTGTCGCTTATTTGCCGAGGATGAAGAGATCGAATTGACGCCCATCTTACGCAAGTCAAAGGAGACGGCACGTGTGATGCGCGAAAAGGGCATCCATGTGATCTACAAGGCGCCGCGCAGTCTCTCCACCCGTGGGCATGGCAGTGGCCGTGGCAACAATCAGCTGGGACCGATGCGACATCGACGCAGCTATGGCCACAATGCACCGCATCATCATCATCAGCATCAACAGCAGCGACCCTATCATCGGCATCATCATCATCATCATCATGGCATGGGCATGGGCATGTCAGGTGGTGGCGGCGGAGGTGGTGGCGGCGGCGGTGGTGGTGGATTTAAGCGTAATGGTTCACCCTATCGCCAAATGTCTGGCGGTTCAAGTTCCGCTTCAGCTGAGATGAACTCACCCGGCTGGGATCGCTACATGTCCTCGGCGGACATGGCTAAAGCCTACATGGCCGACTATTTTCGAAATATGCACGGCCAGCTGCCGCCGCTTCCCTTCGCGCCACCCTTTGGCCAGATGCCAATGCCGTCGTCAGCAGCAGGAGCTGCTGGTGCTCTGTTGCCCGGACCGCCGCCATCGATGTACGAACAATTGCCGCCACCGGTGCGGTATTATGATGGACCGGGTCCACCACCGTTGCCGGATTATCCGCCGCCGCAGCCGATGCGACCACCGCCGCCGGGCTTCGATAAGGGACCCAGCTATGAGGATTTTGCGGCCTGGAAGAACGCCGGTTTGCCAACGGTGGCTCCACCGCCTGGCTTTCCCGGTGTGTACGGTAACAATGGTGGTGGCGGGGGCAGTGGCAGCCTTGCAACAAGTGGCTCCGTCGGAGGCGCAACGATGCCCGGCATCAATGCCGGCAATCGGGGGGAGAATGGCAACGGATCCGGTCTAGGCGGTCGTCGGCGCGATTATGGCGGTGGCAATCGCAGCGGCGGCGGAGGCGGATCCTCGCGACAATATCGTGGCGATCGCGGTGGCGGTCGCAGCTATCGGGATGGCGGCAGGCGTTGAATCTGTGTATCGATTTTGAGAATTTGTTTAACACACACTCACACACCCGGGTCTCTATCCTCGATCGATCTCGATCAAAATAAGTGCGCGAAAAGTATCCTACCACCAAAAAAAAAAGTCATCCTGCGCCCCGCAACTTCCCCCCACACTCTCTCTTCATGCTGAGAGTGTCGCGTGTGAATCGAAGATGTCTTCAAAAATGCAATGCAATAAAAAAAAAGAAAATCGTAAAAGTTAATCTAAGTGAGCAGCAGCAACAGCATCTGCAAATAAGCAAATAATCGTAATCAGCAAATCAAATTTAATCCAATTCAATTATGAACGAATAACTATTTCGTCTCTTATACAACAACAACAACAACAACACTCCAACTCTCTCTGTCCCCTCTCTCTTTGTTTCTCACTCTCTCTTGTCTCTCTTTCGCTTAGCCTATTCGTCATGCGAGAAGTTTTATATGATTTAAACAAACTTACAAAATAAGCAAATTACACAACTACAACAAAAATCATATATTAATAATATTAAAAAATACAAAAAGAGAGAAAAAAAAATATACCAAGCACAAATTGCGAACTTTATTTCAATAAAAAAAAAGAGACGCTACAAAACTACAAAACAACCAACAAACAACAAAACTGCACAACAACAACAGCAACAACATGAACGTACCGTTAATTCAAAGCAGTGATCTGTGTATGTGTAAATGTGTGTGTGTGCTTCTTTACAACAACAACATCAAAAAAATACCCCTGTGCTTTCCCCCCACACGAGAGTTGGACATTTTTAATTGAAAAGCAAACGGCACCCATGCCACTCCTCCATACTACTTTATATATATATATACATATATATCGTATAACGATTATTAATTTAAAAAAAAAAATCATATCTAACAACTGGACTGCAAATCTAACCTCTGAAGACTCACAATCGTGAGCAATTTCTGAGACAGACCACAAAATAAGAGAACCAAACAAACATTTCTCGTGGAAGGTGAAATACAACTACTCCCAAAGTTATATATGTTGCATAGAGACTTATATTCTTTGGGTATGTGTGTTAAATTTGATTATGTGATATTTTTTGAGCCCTCCGAGCTCTCCAGAATTGACAAGTATTTGACACTTATGTTCTTTCTGGTCCCATCGAGTTTCTACTAAAATAGATCTATATGCCTTAGATGAATATATATATATATATTTTTATATACATTACGCAAACTGCAATTTTTCAAAATAGACTGCCAAGACGGCCTCAGTTCTATTTAGGAACGAAATGGCCAAAGAGACTGCTAAACACCTGAAATTGACATTTTGGACAGTATTAGGAACGTTATTTTTTTGTTTCATTTCTTTTTTCCCCGTTTTTTTTTTTCGTTTGTTTTGCTCTTTTTTGTTACAGGTCCTGGCAGAGATACGTGACGCTAATGGAACCTGTTGAGCTATGTTTATTTACATATACCAAAGACTAAATTGCAATACACAACTGGGATTATCTTTATTGAGCATATATCGCATGTCGGTGTCTACCTATTACGAACTACAAATAATGGATAAAATGTATAACAATACTTGGCGACTTCTGTTTTAAGCCAAGGTTATTTTGGATGTTCTGTCAGCTAAAAGGGAGGCACATTTTGGAGTTTTAATAAATGTTTACATGTCTATATATACAAATTATTTGCTTACTTTATTTATATCACTGAAAAATCGAGTATTTTAGTATATTCTGGTAAACCTTTTTGAAACTCGATTAAATGCAAAAATGCTTATTAGTCTAAAAAACAAAAGGCTTTCAGGTATACTTTGTGGATGAGATCGAAGCCAAGGACATTTACTTTCCTGGAAATAAAATACGTTGACAGATTTCCTAGCATGTTTTTCAAGGCTGCATTGACAAATATCGATCGGTATTCCAGGTTATGTGGGTCAGCTTAAAAAACACTTGGACAATCTCATTTGAGAAGCAAAAGCAATAGATTTAGAACTATTTTTATCAGGCGATATACCTGATTAAAACAATATATGTAACACGCCAGGATATGCACGATATATTTCGGATTTATGAGGTAGTTAAGTTTATTATTATGCTGAATTTTATTTATTAAATGTGGTCTAAAGGATATTCGAATAGTCCTAGGAATGGCCGAGTTTTATTGATTAAATTCCGCTATGTATATATATATTTTGCCACATTTTGTTTTCTTAACGAGGAAATCCTTGAGTGCCAAACGATAGTTAATTTTTATTAAAATCAGAAATAATAATAAAATATTAAAAGCAAAATTTATTATCTTTACTATAAAAAGATTGGAATATTTATTTGGTTTTTATGTAACTCTATTTGATTTGGTTATTATAGGCATTTTGAATTTCAAATTGGCTTGTTTGGCGCGTTTTGTAGATTTGCTTTGTGCTCGTCATTCGTTATTCAGCCCTCGACCATCTGCCGCTGTTGTTGCTTTTGTAAACGTAACCCAACTTTTGAGGACGAACAATACATGACGTATGCATGTAAGTGTGCATGTGTGTGTATGCGATTGTGTAGTGTGAGTGTGTGTGTGTGTGCGCGTGTATGCGTAAACCACCATGTAGTGTGCCATGTATTCTTAAGTAGATACATGGGAACTGTTTGGGGTATGCATAAAGTAAAAACTAATCTATTTTTCATAAGAATTTATGTTTATTGCAAATCAAAAATACATTTCGAGAGTATAAGCAATTTAAGAAAAGAAAGCCGACTGCATTCACTTCATTTTTTATCTATGTCTGCGGGAGTCTCACCATGTATGAGTACAGCATATACATGGCAGCCATTCTAGCGTACATGGCAAATCAAAACTGGTTCTTGAGCAGGGGCGCAGAAGGCAGTGAAAAATAGAAAGCCGCCCTACCAAAATTGCACCCGGTTGCAATTTGCAGCAAGGGAAGTTATATAAGCTAATCTTCGAAAGCTAAAATGGAAAAAAATGCAATAAAATTCTTGATTTGAACAACTCCATTATTCAGTGTATTTCACGAGTGTTTAATATAAAATTAATACTAATTTGCGAAATGTTTGTTCTTAATTTATTATGTATAATTTTTTTTTTATTAATATTATTTTTATTATTATTATTATTGTTATTTAGAATGGGCGCAACATTTGAAGCATCTGCAGCGGAGGCATCTCCACTATAGTGCCGGATTCCGTATGCTATGGTTCAATCTTGCGAATTTTAAGCCCGGGACCGACACTGGCTACTCGACTAGTGATGAGGGATGCGGGCGAAGCAGAAGAGCTGCTATTGCTCATTCCGGAGGATGAGGAGCTGACCAACTGCGGCATTAGCGAATTGCTGTTGGTGTCACCGCCATTGGCGCCACTTGAACTGGACGAAGTGGAGACACCGTTAGGCATGCGACGCTTCACAACAAATCGACGTGCATTTGTGCCCGTCATCACAGGTGAGTTGTTGGCTGCTGTTGTTGCAGCTGCTGTCACAATGTGTTGCGCGGCCGTTGCCTTGGTCGCTTGTGACTGCTGTAGTTCCTCGGCAGTGGGATCCACTTCCATTTCGGTGCTCTCCTCGTGCTGTTTTTGTATAGAAGGTAACTGTATTAGATTAACGGATTAAGGATGACTTTGAGGATTGCTTACCACCTCGCTTGTATGCTCCTCATCGTCGTGTCCCTCCTCCTCCTCGAATTCGGCGCTTTCCGTGTCCTCGGGATACTCAACAAGCTGGCCATTAAGCGTAGGAAACTCAATGACTGGCAATATTTGACGTGGCTGCTGCGTGTTGTTCTCGTCCATCAGCTGCTGTATGAGCTGGGCAATATCCTCGCGCTTCTTGGTGACGGTGAGGTAATCGAACCAATTGGTCAGCTGCTTGATGGGCAAGCGGTAATCCTTGATGGGATCCTTGAAGAAATGCTCCACATATTGCAGCAGATATAGGCCGCAGTCGGTAAAGTTGTTCTGTTGCGGCACCTTGACGCTATGTCCTGGCATATTATCCTTGTTGAAGATGTGCGCCTGTGCATCCGGTTTCTTAATCTTGTACTCGCATGTGAGATAATCTCGCAGCGTAGCCACCACACGACTGCGCGAGGCGCCCGCCAGCGAATCAAAGATTAGGATCAGTGGCTGCTTCACAGCCGGCATATCCTCGCTGGTTCCTCGAGCTGGACCCGAAGACGATGCTGGTGTTGTCGAGTTAGGTATTGGTGTTGCTCCTGCTGCTCCAGGTGTACCGCCAGCTGGCAACGGAGTCGCTTCCTTGCTAGTAGCTGTTGGTGGTGGATTCGAGTTTTCGCTAGCCTCGCTAGCCATATCACTATCATCGCCCTCGGCTTCATCGCGTTCGCTCTCGTCATCGGCAATCCGGCAAATTTCGGTGGTCATGGCGGGCAGTGTGACAGTTTCGCGCTTGGATAGCGGCGTGATGGTTGTGCTGCCTATCTGGAGCGCAACCTTCTTGCCGCGTGGCCGTTTCAGCTGTTGCGGCTCTACGGGCTGATTGGTGTCGAAGGTGACAGGTCCCTTAAGGCAGGGGAAACAAATAATAGCAAGAAACCAATGCGATTGCTCGTTAATCGGCACAATGATGAAATCCTTGTCAAAGATGTCAACCACTTTTGTCCACTTTTGGACGCGTGCGTGACGCTTTTGCGCCGCCGTCTGCTTCACTTCCGATGTACGCGTCAACGTCGTGAGGCGTTTGTAAAAGAAGGTGCTAAAAATGTGGGTACGATCACGTAACGGCTCCGGGATGAGAGTGTTGCGCAGCCAGAGCAGATAGAAATCAATGATAATATCATTCAGATACGACTCCTTGGTCAGGCACACATAATCCTCCATGCGTATGCACAGTCCGCCGGTGCCCTTGGGCGGATACATCAGCAGACTGACCTGTTCATCGGACCGCAATTGACGCGGCGCCAACTGTGTTGGTTTGTCCAAGGCCTTGCGATCCGAGTCTGCAATACGTTCGAATATCTCCGCAGCATCACGCGACGAGATCTCATCCATAATACTAAACATCGTTTTGAGTGTAACGCGTGCCGGATGACCGATTGAATCAAAAATCAAAATTAGACGGCGTTCATGGAAGCTACCCTGCTTGAAGCCAAATTCTATAGCGAATATTAGAGAAGGAAATCAGAATATATATAAATATACATATATTATATATATTGCTTACGTTCATTGTTATCGTCGGGCAACTGGAGCTGCGCCTTCACATACTGGGCGCAGGTCTTCAGCATGTAGAGCGTGACGAGAGGCTGCGCCTGCTCGTAGCTGGCAAAGTGAGCAACCACCTTGATCACTTCCCGCTTATAAATATTTAGCACGAACTTCTCCTCCTTATCCAGCAGTGTGCCCACTATGCGTACGCCCTTCGTCGTGAAGGCGACCTATACAATACAAGAAAATGCAAAACTCAATAAGTAAATATTATAGAATACAGCAAAATGAGAGAATAATTTGGAAACTCACAGGTTGTGTAATTTGAAAGCGATATGGCATCAGGCGGATACATTTGCAAGGCAGCTCGGTAATAAATGGTTCCTCATCCGTCAAATCGGACAAATCAGTAACATCTCCACGTACAAAGTCTACAAATAAATAAAATTCCATTTTACATGTGCTTTTCTAGATTGCTTTCGATATCGCTTTGCACTAGCGGCAGTCACATTTTTTCAACACTTTTCGTTTACACTATTTATGTGCACACGCTTACCGTCGTCACCCATGGTTAAAGTAGTATATATATTTTTATATATATATTTTTTCCTAAAAACTATTTTGTCAATCAAACTACATAGCCTGTAAAACTAGTTAAAAGCAATAGAGCAGATTGCAATTTCTTCTAATGCAATGCAAATGCAAAGTTGCTGTGCGCTCTTCTTCTTTTGCTTCTCCTTCTTCTTCTTCGTACACTCTTTTTGTGCAAAATGGCGTGGTTCAGAGGCGCACTCTGGCGTCTATTATGGGCAACTACTAACTGTGAACAAAATTGTTGCCAGCTTGAAAATTACGGCACAAACATGTATACAGTTATTTGCTGTGTGTGATGCTGCCAGGGTTGCACAAATATAGTCACGAAATATATTTATGGGCAATTATTGAAAATCACATCAATTGATATTAATGATTATTACTAGCTAAATATATATAAAATAAATTATAGCTGAATAATTTGTGGTTTCAGCTGAAGGGAAATTTTGCAAGCTACACTTTCATTTATATAAACATATATATATATATAATATGAATAACACAAATAATATTTTTTATTTGGCCATTTACCTTTATAATGCGCTTCCTCATCAACATCGGGCAGCGTTGGATCACAGGCAAATGCAGTTGGTAGTTGATTAGCGTTTCCATTCGAATTTCGATTAATATTGGCAGTGAGCTAAAAAATCATCAATTAATCATATTTCATTATACGTGAGATATTTTTCACTTACATTGTTGGCATCGCCTTTGGCCTCATCCTGTTCGGCTTCATCCTCACTGCTAAGCAGAACGACAGGATCTGCTTCAGCTACGCGTCTTGCGCTGCGCGTACGTCCGCCCCTATTGGCCATACCCCGGCCCCGCACATTACTGGTGCCTGCTCCATAGGTGGCACCACTGACACCCACGTGTTTAAGGCGTGCCAATTCACGTTTCTTGTCCGCCGCTGTTCCGGGCTCGCCAGAGCCGGCGCCGGATAGAGATGCTGCAGAGTTATTCGACTTGGTTACGTAGGATTTTCGCTTGGGTGGCTCCTGGAAGACACGCTTGCAACGCTGACACTTGGCATGATCCATGCCCGTAAAGCCGCACAGCTGGCATACGGCAAAGTAGCCGTCAATCAGCTTGGGTCCATCAGTGGGTGTAGTCAATGCGCCGGCCACCGATGATGCGTTGTTGCCCACTCCAGCGGTGCCAGCCGCATCTCGCTTAACCTGATCCGCAGCTGCTGCGGCCCCGGCAGTAGCCGATTGCTGACCGTTGTTGTTAAAGGCTGTCGTTGTTGCTGTTGTTGATGGCGCTGTTGTTGCTGCGGCAGCTGCTGCTGCGGCGTTCTCCTGCTGTCGATTCATTTGCAGACTCTCCTCGGCCCGTGAAATGAGCTCGCTGGCCGATTCGTTGACGGAGAAGCCGACCGTGACGATAAAGTCAACATTGGCTGCACGGTGCTCCACACATTGAATGGTGGTCGTGTTGTCGAAAGGAACACTCACCTGCTCCAGCAGATCCTGCACAGTGCACGACTCCCGTGGCAAGGTGAACGTAATCAGACGCTGTTCCCCCGAGGCAAGTATTACCAACATTTTCGCACTGTTTCGATCGCGATCCGCAATTGGTTGACCAACACGATTGTTGAGCACGTGCTGCGAATGAATCTCGTAGTTGTTGTGCGATGTTTGCTGCACCGATGACAGCTGTGGCGGAGGTGCTGCGGCAGTTGCTGCGGTCAGCACACGTTGTTGTGGTTGCAAGATGCGAGTGGCAGCTGCAGCACCAGCTGCACTGGCTTGTTGCTCCTGCTGTTGTTGGTGTTGTTGTTGCTGTGGTTGTTGCTGAGGTGTCTGGGGCAAGGCTTGCGTCAGCTTTGGCACCGTTCGCACCAGAGTTCCTGGCGTTGCCTGTCGCATGGGCGTCAATCCAGCCGGGCCGGTTGGTGGTGGCGCCGGGGAACTGACTATCGTCTGCCGTTTCTTGTACTCTGCCAGGGACATGCTGGCACCGCTCGCTGCCCGCAATCCTGGCGGCTGCTGTTGTTGGGGCTGCTGTGGTTGTTGTTGCTGCTCCTCCTCGCTGCTGCTGTTGTTTGTCACCTGGCTGGGCTGGTAGTATGTTGTGAGCGTGGTATTTCCAGCCGGTGGCAGCTGCATGGGCACAATGCCACCAGCTGGCTTCTGTTGCTGTTGCTCCTGCTTCTTCACCACCACAGCCTGAATGCTCTCCTCGAGATCTAGCCCCATGGTAGTGGCATTCTGTGCGGGCGCAGCGCCTGCTGTTGTCGCCGGAGCCTGACGATAGCGCAATGGTTGACGCATCAACACCATCTGTTGTTGTGGTTGCTGTGGCTGCTGAGTATTACCGCTCGCATCGCTGACGACATGGCGATAGACATGGCGCGGCTGCAGTTGCTGACCCGGCGCCGTCGGCTGCCCAATATTCGTTATCGTTATCTGCTTGGTCATCTGTGTTTGGGTCACTATCTGCATGGTCTGACCGACCTCGCCGGCGGCACTGGTCTGTACTACGGTTTGGGCACGTGTGGGTCGCACGCCTGGCTGCCGCATCGTGCGCACCAGGTTACCTGCTACAGTCTGGACGCCACCGCCACGCGGTCGCACGTGCCGCACAAGAGTGGACGTTAAGGCTGGTCGTGTTGCAATGACAGTCACGGCCGGTTGTCGAGCAATGACCGCACCGCCACGCGTAGCCTTGCCGCGAAACGGAGCTCGCACTAGTTGTGTACCGGTGGCTGTGACCAATTGCGGTTGCGGCTGCACCTGCACTTGTTGTCCTTGTGGCTGCTGCTGCGGCTGTTGTTGTTGTTGCTGTTGCTGCTGCTGTTGTTGCTGCTGCTGTTGAGGTTGCAAAGGTGTCTTGTGCAATTGCACTTGCTGATAAACTACGTTGCCCGTCGGCTGTGGCACCACACGTGTCTGCACCAGATGTGTTTGTGCCTGGAGATGTAATTGTTGTTGCTGTTGCTGCTGCACGTGTTGTTGCAGTACGTGCTGCTGTTGCTGCTGCTGTTGTGGAGAGGTGGTGTACACTACCCGATTGTTGTACGCATGTATATTGATTCCCTGTTGCGGTATCGCAGTCGCCTGGCGCATTATTAGCTCCTGATGCTGTGGCGCTTGAATCAAAACCTGCTGTCCCGTCGGCTGCTGCACAATCACGTGTGTATTGTTTAGCATCTAGGAATCAATTTAAAAATAAATATAATTACCAAGTCTTTGATTGAATAAAACTTGATATCAATATTTTAAGCTACTGTTATTTTTTCTCCAAAAAAACATAAACGGCCTACATCTATGTCCAAATGAACAAATATTTGGTTTTTGAACTACATAATAAAAAGGAAAAGGATTTGCATTCTATAACCTTTTAAATCTACAACTATTATTAAAAATTGTTGCTTACGCTTATTTGGCGCTGTTGCTGCTGGGTTGTCGTCATGCGGTAGACAATTTGCGGATGCTGTTGTTGTGCGGGTGATGTTTGTAGCTGCAATGTTTGTTGCGTATGTTGCGGACTCTGTAGCAGCTGCTGCTGCTGTTGGGGACTGCTTTGGACCATGGGAGTTGGTTGCTGTTGATAGGCAGTGTGTTGTTGCTGTGGTTGATATTGTTGCTGGTGTTGTTGTTGCTGTTGTTGCAGCACTTGCTGCTGCTGTTTCTTTTGTTGCTGCTGCTGCAATTGCTGCATGGAGGCATGCTGCACAATTGTGTTGGGCTGCAGAACTTGATCTGATGTGTAATAGATTTGCTGCGTATGCTGAATGGCGGGCTGTTGTTGCTGTTGTTGTTGCACATATTGTTGCTGCTCGAGACGCAAATGCTGCTGCTGCTGTGCCTCCTGTTGCTGTTGCTGATAGTGCACCTGCTGATGATGCATAACCACCTGCTGTTGCTGCTGCTGCACCTCCTGTTGCTGCTGTTGTTGCTGCTGCTGCAGGTCAGCGTTTATAATATAATGGCTCGCAGTTGCCGTCTGCTGCTGTGGCTGGTATTGCGCTGGCGCCGTTGTCTGATAAACCACTTGCTGCTGATCACTAAACACAAGCTGCTGGTCTTCCTGCAGCACCAGATTCTGTGATTCATTAAATTATGAATAATAATAATTTAATTGTTGCTTTACAACTTACGCTCACATCGTCATGCGGCACTTGCACCACCTGCAAATCTGAGTAGACTGGCTTCATTTCCATGTCGTCGCTGTTGCTGTGTACGATGTAGCCTTCCATGGTGAGGCACGCTGCACGTTTCAGGGGCAACAAATTATTTATTTATTTGTATGTCGACTCTGTGACGTCACATGCCTCGATAAAGGCAGCAACGCAATTTTTCTTTTAGCATCATCTTCTTTTACCTTTGTGGGCCTTGGCTGATTTTGATATTGTTGTTGTTGCTGTTATGCGTTACAACACACGTTTTGGAACAAACACGCGGCTCATTCGCACTTAACTTTCAAAGCATTATATTTTCGTGCACGATTTCAGTCAAAATATGCCTTAGCATCTAATTATAAACGCAGTTTGCATGAAAATTCGCTTTCTTTAACAAACACCAAAGCGACGAGGAGGAATCAAATATGGCGTTTACTTGCACCTGGCAATGCCAACAAGCGAATGGCGCAGGGCGCCATCTAGCGACTATTTTGCCGGCAGCTGTTTACAAAACGTTTTCAGTGTTGCGTTTTGTTTTGCACTTTATCGACGTCTGCTTCTGGCGCGTTTACGTCTAATATATAGAGGTACCACTATCTGGCATGTAGAGCACTGAATAATTTTTGTGGTACCACTAAACACCCGAAAGCCACTTATCACTGGAGTTTTCTTCATTTTCACACTTTTTCTAACTAATCTCGAAAGATAAACTTTTGACTACATAAAAGCGTTGACCTGCGTTTTTTTTTTGTTTTAATGCACACGTAATTTTGTCAATTATATTTCGATTTAATTCCAGTTTTGAACGTTGTCTTCAGCAGCGCGAAAGGAGCGCGCAGCTCTTGCGAATATTTGGAAGAGGAAGATGAAGCAACAACACACAACGAAGTAATAAGGTAAAAATTAGCGCCAATACATCCATATTCAGTTGGCAGCACTGACGACTGGTATTTCATTTAACTAATAATCTTTTTTGTAGTCCAATTGCATTTTTTAATGATTATAATAAATATGGGAAATTGAAGGAATCTGAGCAATATTACTTAATTTACCAAATATCATTTATCATTAGAATGGACAACAGCTGCGCCGTTAGGGAAAATGTTGTGTATTCTGTGCAAAGCTAGTTGGCAACTCCAGTTCTTGACGTCACAGTCCGTTTGTTTTTTCCCTAATAAGTGAATCATCCGCAAAGAGAAAAAGAGTAAACAGTATTTGAACAATTACAGAAGTTAGCACCAGACACCAAGATGTTCTCCAGTGGTCCCAACTACAACAAGCTCAAGACAAATTTGCGCTTGGCGCAGAATCGACTCAAGTTGCTCGAGAAAAAGAAATCGGAAATAACACAAAAGTCACGCAAGGAAATTGCAGATTATCTCGCCACAGGCAAAACGGAGCGGGCTCGCATCCGCGTGGAGCACATAATACGGTAAGTTCAGGTTAATTTAAGGAAACATCTGAGATAAACTCGTGATGCATTCGCTTCCAGGGAGGATTACCTTGTGGAGGCCATGGAAATAGTGGAGATGTATTGTGACTTGTTGCTGGCACGCTTCGGTCTCATCCAACAAATGAAGGAACTCGACGCTGGCATAGCCGAACCCGTGTCCAGTCTTGTGTGGGTCTGTCCACGGCTGCAGAGCGACGTTGCCGAGCTAAAGGTCATCTCCGACATATTTATTCACAAATATGGACCTCAATTTGCGGAGCATTCGCGAACCGCAACCGGAGAGCATTATGTGTCGGAGAAGTTGATGCATAAGCTGACGCTGCAGGCGCCGCCAAAGCTGCTCGTTGAGAACTACTTGATAGCCATTGCCAAGAACTACAATATTGAATACGAGCCTGATCCACAGGTCATGCAGGACGAACAGAAGCCAGATCCACAGGCACATCTCATTGATTTGTCAGATCGGAATAATCTGAGTGGCGGTGGTGGAATTCCTCATCCACCCCAAATGGGTTTCATTGGCTATCCGGCAATGCCACCATTGCCAAACATGCCAGCGCCCCCCAGTACCAAACCATTTAACTATCCAAATTTCGGTGGAAACGATGGCGGCGGTGGTGGTGGGGGCATGGCAGGGGCTTGTGCTGCTCCAGTTCAACCGCCTCCACCATTTGCATACAACATACCGCCCCATCAGCCACCACCGTCGCAGAGCAAGTGTGCAGAGGAGAAGGATTTAAATACCAATTTCATCAATGTAAGTCAATGATAATAATTATAATTATAATGGTAACATAGAGAATTTAGAAATTATGAGTTGTTAAGAAAACTAGCTCTATAAAAATCATTTTCTTTCAAAAATTAGAATCAGTCAAAATTTAATATCAGTTGCAATTGAATTCTCGCGCTACCATTATAGTATTTAAATACATATATCTGTAAATAGTTGGCTTGAGCTGAGATCTTTGCTTGTTTGTGCATGATTTTTGGGCAAATGCAGCATGAATCTGATTCCAGCAATAAGGAGGTGGAGGCAGAGGCCTCTGGCTCTTGCAGTCCGGACGAAAACATTTTGGTACGTTAACCTAGGCATGGTCTATATATACTAACCTGCTTTAAATTTCTAACCCTATATCTGTATGTGGTGTCATTGTCTCTTGTCGCGTTTCCTTGTGTCGTCACAATGTAACTGTAAGTGTAGAAAAATATATGAGTATTTCTTATGTCTGATTATATATTGCTTATCTTAATCTCCTGCTTTCGTCGACACCGCATTTGATATATGTACATATATATAAAAATATTATTTGTTCCGATTATGATTTCATTTGGAATTTTATTTTGTTTCGCATCACAGCGCCCCAAGCCGCATAATGATCCACCGCCACGTTACTCCTCGATTAATCCCGCTAACTTACAGGTCGGCAACACGCTCTGGCCCTCCCCCAATTTAAGCTTAATGATTGACTTTAACCGAGTCCTTAAACGGATTTAAGCTTTAATTTAATCTATTGCCTTTCTCGCTGCAGAATACCAACAAACCGAAACCTCAACCGCGCTCGAAGCTGCCACCAGGTGGAGAACCCAGCGCACCGCCACCGATGGACATGCCATCGCTGCCCAATGTTCCAAGTGATTTACCCGATGTGCCAAGTGGAGGCTCCGGCAAAGCTGCTGACGATGAGATTGACTTCGATGAACTGTCACGTCGTTTTGAGAATCTGAAGAAGCGCAAATAAAGCAACAACTGCGGAGCACCCTTTAATCCTTATACATTCAGAAATGTTAATCTATATAATCCCTAAACATATATATATTTTGTAAAATTCGTTGCGCATGCAAAAGAGCGGCATTTAAATGTCATCTTTATAATTGTGAAGTAATCTTCAATTCCGCATCATAGAACACAGATATATGAAATATTGTTCGATTTTTAATCATTATTTGTCAACAAAAATAAGAATCTGTGCTGTATATAAAATATCAAATCGTTTTCCAATTAGAAAAGCTCATCGCTCTCAACAACTTCCTTGAGTTCGAGCAGTTCCAAGAGTCCTTTGCCCTTGGTTTCGTTGCGCACCAGTTCGTCTATGACGCGGTACTGTCCAGGATCGATCAATAGTGTCAGATGGAGAGTTGCCTCCTCCCACTCTTCGTGCTCCACGGTGTTGGCCAGTTTTATAACTGACTCCTTCAGCTTGCCGCCACCTTCTTTGCCGGCAAAGCTGACGCGCAGTTTCATGCGAGATCGCTCAATGGGCATATGTTCGCGCAAAATTTTAATGGCCTCCAGTGTGTTCTGCTTTGTGTTCTTGTTCATCTTCACGGAGAAGTGGGCATCCTTCAAAGATTTCTCAATAATGGTCGCTGAATAGGGACGACGTGTTTCGGGATTAACACAAAGTGCAGCGACGCCATTCACAATGCTATTCAGCTGCGAATCCAGTACACTCTGTCGCTCCTTCTCTGACACCTGAAGTTCACCTTTGCTAAGGATCTCTTTGCAAATTTCCGTTTCATCCTTGTCACCAAATGCCTTTTGCAGTTCATCCTTTTTGGCTGCCTGTCCTTTGGACACATTGGTGAAAATTGTGTGTGTTTGCAGCACTTCATCAATGTCCTTTTCGCTAAGAGTCACTTATTGAGGTAACTGCAGCGAAAACTATTTTGTGTTCACTTACCTGTTGTTGCGCCAGGACAAGACTTTGTTTTTGTAGCAGGCAATCTCGAAGCGTTTGCCAGCCTTTTTCAGCCTGACAATGGCCACATTTGTGAGACGTATTTGATTCGTGGGAGTGAATATTTTGGACATGTCGAAATAGTTTTTAAGTGTGACAGCAGCCGACCAAAACAAAACATATATCACAGCCAGAAAAATACCAAAAAATAGCGAACCTTGCGATGCAATTAATTTTTTGCGCTTGCCAACACTGTCTTGAAACCAACTTCGTTTTGTTTCCACTTTATTTGCTGAATATTTTTTGTGTAAAACATAAAACTTTAACAATATCTGCCTACTTTTTCTCTGTTTGATGCAACGATTTGCAATTGTGTGTGGCAACAGGCGGATGAGGCACGCCCGCGTGCTGCCAGACACAACAACAAGGCAGCACACATTGGATTTGTTTAGCGGGCCTCAAAAACTTCAAACTTAAAATAACCAAATCATATATATCATTATCATATCATATTAAATATGCCCCTCCACTGCACATGTTACAGTTGCGGAGGCTATGGACAAGCGGACATTTCGGTTTCCGGCTCGCAGGGGCATGTCTCCAGGTCGTCGGGCATGCAACCCTCCTCCTCGCAGATACCCGCATCCGTTGCCGACGTCTCGGACTCTTCCTCCTTGTAGCCAATGTAGGTGGAGGCACGCTGCTTGATAATCTCCAGAATGATCGCTGTGAGTATCTCGCGCGAATCGACAATGTGACCGACTTCCTGGGCTACTTCGGCGGATAGCCAGGGACAAACATCCTTCATAAGCTGTTCCTTCTTTACCGCATCGCTGGCCGGCTCAATGCTTTCCAGCACCTCAGGCAGTAGGCTGGCAATATGTCCCTGGAGTAGCTTGGCCGCTGTGACGCTCTTCTGCATCTCCACATCCAAATCCTTGGCAATGGAGTCCTGGCGCAGACGGCGCTCTTTCTCAGCCTGGAGACGCAGCTCCTCTGCCTCCAAGCGCCGCAGCTCTACCAGCTCTGCCTCGCGCTGTGCTAAGAATCTGAAAGGAATAAGTTTAAATTGATATGCTATCATTTTAAAATGTATTCCTCATGCTTACTGCTCCTGCTTGCGACGCAATGCATCCAGCTCCATTTCGTGTGCCACCTCTAGCATGCTCTGCTCTATGCAGGCATCCACCATCACATCAATAATCGGCTGAGCCTCCGCATCAAAATGAAACAGTTCGCCATCTGCGATATCGGTGCCCACATCGACGCCCACCTTGGCGGGTACATATGGCGGCGTTGGCGGCTTCTCCAGAAACAGATCGGTTTGTGTGTCCACCGAGTATTCGGGCGGACGTTGCACAAGCTTCTCCAGATATTTTTCCGTTTGCATGTTTTCATGCTTTCGTCCCTTGACTGGCGGCGGTGTGCCGAGGACGTTGCGCTGATTGCGACACTGGATCGATCGCTTGCGCAGCATATTTCGGCGCCTAATCTCGGCAGCCTTGTCGAAGGGGTCCACCTCCGCCTGCAAGTAACGCAAATGCGATTAGTCACGGGTCAGAGTTGCTTTAACCAGCTTCAACTTTAACTTACAAGCATCGACGGGCTGCCAAAGTTGCTTCCCTTTATGACACGGCGGTCGTACATCATGTTCATGTATGGCTCGGGCGGTGGAACGACGGGCCTGCAATGAGTTTAAGACAGAGACCACCAATTAGTAAACCTCGACCCAATTCAACAAACTCGCACTTATTCTTGACGGTTTATAACACCCCGTATAACCAGAAAGAAATTTGAGTTATTTCTAGTAACAACAATTCGGCCATAGTCAAAAATCATTAAAATCAAAGTAAAAATAAGTTTTTAATTTGAATACAGTTCAAAACATAAATTACGATCCATTTCCAAATGCTACACTTGAGAAAAAGTTTGTTTATAAATCGATATCTATAGATGAAGATTGAACTTTTTTAAAAGAAAAGTTTTGGATTATGGTTAATTTAGATAGACATATTTTGTATTTAAGGTGCGCTTATTTATACTTGTTTAGACCTAAATCTGTTGCACTTTGCAGGCGATAAATATCAAATTTGTGCATTGCACCAGGACCAGCTAATACCAGAATGGGGCGTTAGCTTGTCAAGTCATCTCCGATACGAATCA
Source organism: Drosophila dives (assembly GCA_035042365.1). Taxonomy (NCBI): domain Eukaryota; kingdom Metazoa; phylum Arthropoda; class Insecta; order Diptera; family Drosophilidae; genus Drosophila; species Drosophila dives. Next base: position 6,320,161 of record JAWNLJ010000326.1, on the reverse strand, counting down.
ATTTCCTTTAAGTTCAGTACACTTTTGGGTCAAGTAGTGTAGAAGTTTGCACCTAGCCCACTTTCAGTACCACAAATTGGAATTAAAGCCTTTTGCTGCACAGTTTAAAGAGAGAGAGAGAGAGAGCGGGCGAAGGAAGCGGACAAACAGTTGCCCCTGGACTAAGCTGGTCAGTTATTTGTGACTTGCTATATGTACCACTGTTGTATATAGGTGGTAAATTAGTATATGGTATATGGAAATGTTGCAAGTACATATATATAATATAACATTGTCAGACATTGCGCTCCTTTTATGCGCTGGAACCTGAACTCGTGACCTATGTTAATTTTTCAGTTTATTCGGGCTAAAACTGGCCCACAAACAGGAAGCGTATGTCTACTATCCACTTGTGAGGAGTGGTGCAACCGGAGGTGCCACGACCAACTCTCTGGGTCTGGGTCCCCAAGCACAAAGCAATCAACCAAAGTGACGACTTCAAATAAACGGAACTGCGCTGCAAGAATGAAGTTCAGATGGCATAAGAAGTCTATGTCCAGTTTTTTCTTTTTCATTCTAGATTTTGTATTATGGTTATAAATCAGTTTTCCGTAAGTGCTAAAAGATGGATAATTTTTTCTAATAGTTGTAGATTTTTTTGCTCGAATTTCTTTAAGTGGAATGTTGAATCAGTTAAGTCTAACACTTGATCAACATTACTTTTTAAAGGGTAATAACACTAATTATGTGTTAATTACAGAAAAAAGTAAAAAGAACAGATTAAATATTAATTTACATTAATTTAAAGTACTATAAAAGTTTTACTGCAAACGCTTTATGAATTTCCCCTTGCAGTATTTAAAATACGTCGTAGAAATTTATAATATATTATATTATATATATATATTACTGTATATATTATAATATTCTCATCTCACGCTATTTACAAAAATATTTACTGTGTGCTCCAGTTTAGTTGACTTGTTTCAGACTGTAGTGTGAGATAATAATAATTGCCTCAACTATCTATTCAGACCATTCACAAATACTATATATGAAAAGCTGAAAGGACAAGAAAACTCTTCACTTTATATGGAAATATACAATATGTTCGTTTACACAGAACGACTTTTGTATTTATATTCTCATGCCAAAAAAGTATCGCACATATGTCGTCCTGCTGCCTTAATGGCCTCTCTCTGGTATTTTGTAGGACAATTTTCAACTATTGTTGCTGTTTTTGTTTTTTTGTTTTTACCGTTGTTCCCAGCGATAAAAATATCATGATTTAAATCATTAAAGAGTGGGAGAAAATTTGTGGGCGTGCTGCATAACAAATTGCGATGTCGATGTCCTTGCACCGTGGATGAGAAGAGGGTGGGGAAAACCACTTTACTAACGTAAGTGATAAATAAATTAATCAACGCTTGACTTTAAAATTCCAAGCGAATAGAAAGTACATTTCAAATCTAATTATTGTCGTTTCAATCGATAGGAGCTACTCGTTGAGGTAACCAACAAAATATAAAAAAAAAAATAAAAAAAATAATATAAGTCACTCAACCACCAAAGCACTAAAATGAACAGCCTCAATGGAATTTATACCCTGTACGTATTATAAGTGAGAGTATGCAAATGGAAGAGGGAGAAATTTCAGATTCCACTAGGTATGTATATTCTTTATCACGACATGTCCATCTGCCTGAGTGTATGGAATCGATATATATGAATATCGAGAGGGGTACTTAATTTAATTATTTCACTTTTTAATTAATCACCGCAGTGTACAGGGTGTCCCCAAGTCAGGTGGTCTCAATTGGATTGTTTCTTGAGTAAGTATTTTGGGGAGACCCTTTTTGCTCTTTTTACCTTTTGTCCCCGTTGCGTCGTTGTTGCAGTTGCTGTTGGAACTGTGCCTTGGTAATGTGGAGACCACCGGCGAGCGATTGTGATTGTGGATCGGGCTTGGAGGAAGCCACTGCGGCAGCAGCCGTGGCAGCTGCAACAGCCGCTGTGGCACGCACACCAATTTGCCGTGTCGAGGTTTTGTTTTCCTTATCGGCCACGGGTATTTTGGTATTGCTCTGGTTATTATTATTAGTGTTACTGTTGTTGTTGTTGTGGTTCTTCGGGCTATTGTTGGCATTGTAGTAGCTGTGCAGGATCATGGGATAGGAGGAGTAGGCATAGACATGGCGTCGCAACATCGATGCCGGCAGCATTTGCAGCTCATCCGGCGGTGGCAAAAAGATGCCCGTGGGCACAGTGGTCTCGAAGCGAGGACGGTCCATTTGGCGGGTGGAGAGCCAGGCGCCGCTGCTGTTGATGCCACCGCTGCTGTGACTGCTACCACCGCGTCCGTTGTAGTTCTCGTCCGGCGCCAGGAAGCGCAGCTTCTGGCTCAGCTCATCGGCAAAGCTGCGGACCTCCTGAGTGCTGCGCGAGAAAAACGAGCGAGTCGTCAATGGTGGATTCGATGTGTTCGATGTGCTGCCAGCGGCGACACGTTGTTCAACATATTCCGACGGTTCACGGATTGTGGGACGCACAATGGCCTGATTAGGCGGCTTGTGGTCGTAGTCCAACTCCACGGAATTGTGCAGCACAGAGAATGCGTTGGTGACCACGTGCTGGAAATTGTAAGGACTCTGATAACGTTGCACGTTAAACGGTTGCTGGTGCTGGTTGTGGTGGCTCTGGCTGCTCTGGCTGTTGCGACCTGGTGCATAGGGATAGCTGCTGGAGAAGGAGAATTTCTGTGCACGTTCCAGCTGTGGCTGTTGCTCCGGTCTATTGTCGGGGAAGTGTTCTGGATTTGTGTGCTGCTCGCTGCTGTCGTTCGCCTCTGGCATGGTCTGCTGTGACTACTTTTAAAAATAGACTCAAGACTATCGCACTCCCAAAACAACAACACACACGAAAAAGTTAATCAATACTTTTTTTTTTTCCTTTATGCTATGCTGCCCCTTTGTCCTTTTGTTGGTTGCTCAAAGGACAGCAAAGGAGCACGCGTTACCGTTGCGCTCTGTTTGACTGGCGAACGCCAAATGACCGCTGGCAACACTCGGTCCTCGGTCCGTGGTCCTCGGCCCAACGCTGGCAACTCGCAACTCGGCCATCGCATGGTCAGTTGGCTACACCCACTCCACCGCTTGCCTCCACCTCCCCACACCTGAGGACGTAGTGAGTTGTTAACCGCCGTTTGCTGACTGTTGCCGCACAATTGAAGTGCCGCCAAAAAAAAAGGCGTTTTACGTGGAAGCCTTTTTGCATGCCGCATTATGTATTCCGTTATTCGTATACAAGTTTTGCGAAATCGTGTTTCCAATTAAAAGCCTTTCCTGACACATCGTCCTTGAAATTTGCCACAAGCTGTTTTTGACAAGCGACGCATTTCTTCAAATTCTCCCCCCTTTCGCCAACAGTCGAAAACCTGAGATGACTTCACGCGTTTTCCCACTTGACATTGAAATATGGGGGGTGGTGTGGCTGGCTGTCCAGTTAATGTCAATGGCCAAGGTCAATTGCAAGTTCCGCCTAAAGCAGCTTAGTTGGTTGACGTGTGTCGCTGATAAGCTCAATTAATGTAGTAGAATATAAAACTGCCGAGGAGCCAAGTCTCTTTCTTGGAAAGGCGTCATCAAAGGTCTTGCAAGTATTGCTATCTTCACTAGGAATCAACTAGTTGGTGACATATAAATGACACATATAAATTTTTATAGGAATTTCCTTACATGAGGGATTGGTAATTCGATCAGATTGATCAAATAAGAATAAAACAAATATAATCAAAATTAATTACCAATCAATTGTCCACTCAGGAATAGCTAACCCAAAACTGTGCGATCCATAGGACATTCGGGAACATATAAAAAAAGGTGTACTTAATAAATATACTTAATAGCGATACTAATAAACCTATAAAAAAATATAAATGCAAAATAAGCACTTCATTTCGATGACCTTTCGATGACCCGTTCACAATTATCGCAATTTTCACTTGTCAATTTTTGCATTTTCGACTTTTATAACTTGCTAACTGCGTCAATTTCAGTTTTAATCTGCGTAGTTTCAGGACATTCCTTTTCCAGTCAAAACAAGGTCCGCTTGCGTGCTTCTTGGCACAAGTTGACCATGCAAACAACAACAGTTTTTAATAATTTATTTACGCAATTTGTGACTGGCTTTTTGCGGCGACAATAACAACTTATAAAAACAATAACAACTTTCATTTTCTGTTCATCAGCCGGCATGCCGGGCACAGGATTCATTGACCCCTTACTATATTAGATGTTATGTTTATATATATATATTTCAGTTATATTCCCTCTCTTCACCCACCCACAAGAAATCTGTGCACACTTACTTGGGACAACCTTTGATTTTGATGGGCTTTGGCTGGCTGGCCCACCAGAAGCTCTGTTTGCAGGGTGGTGCAGGGCACGGTTTGTCCTGCCACTTGAGCTGCATCTCCGTTACCTCCGTTCGGGTCACTACAGTGCTGAGTAGATCCGTGCCGGTGCCTTTACAGCCCACTGGCACACGCTTTGGAACCGTTGGCATTATTTGTATTGTGTTTGTATTCCGCACTTATTGTTTATCTATATATAATTTTTAAGCTCTATTTTGTTATAAAGTAGCTAAATATTCAGTGTACAAAAAAATTCTATAAACTGACACATTTTACAAAGCTTTAGACTTAATTTAAATTTTTTTGTATTTGCACTTTATCTAATTTCTTAAATATATTTTCCGACATTTCTTATGTTTGGCTGCGTCGTATCCAAAATAAACAACAACTGCGGAATTTTTCTGGTTACCATGGCTATTTATTGTCGGCATTGTTGCATTGTCAAACTGTTGCCTTGCATGGGTTGGGATTTGCAGATGCTTCTGCGTTTATTCTTGCAACTAAGAGTACAAGGAATGTTCAAAGTAAACCAGACATTTCTTTATAAATTAGCTTGAGGATTAATATTAAATGTCATAGGAATATTTATTTAAAATGCGGACGCAACAACTTATTAATTATATAAATTAGATTTTAATAATTCATTTTAAAATAAAATGTAATTGAGTAATTTGAAATGCAAGTAACAGTAAACGCGCAGAGCGAATCACTTGAAAAAATTGCAATCAAAAAGCGAAATGTTTTAGCCAAATTTAAATCCACTGCAGTAAACAAAATAATCACACCAATAAACTGCTTGGCATCCTGGTAACAGGTCAGTAAAAGCAGTGTAAACAGGATATTAGCAGGGTTTCTCACCTATTAACTGATTAGCCAAAACTAGCAATAAGCAGAGTTTCAAACCTTTCAACTGCTTTGTTTGCTATGCAGTTAACACAACTGTTGTAAAAAGTAAGCAGTGTACAAAGCAGTTCACGGCGCTTGAAGTAAGCTCGCGTTTTGTACGCGTTTTTCGTGCGACTTTTTTTGGCTGAAGTGCAGGAAATTCATTAAAGATTTTCGAAGGATATGGTGCATTAGTATCACAAGAAGAAACTATATCGAACTACATTCAAAGATTATGGGGTTATCTAAGAACACACCTACATCAAATTACTCGCTTCCGAATAACAAAATATAAGGTATAATTATAGGGGCAAACAAACGACTATAAAAGACTATATCTTGGCTATAACATTGCAGAATTTCCTGTCGTTAGAATCGCAAATGAACACTCGAAATCGACTATAAATATGAGTAAAAGTATTTATTTTATTATATTAATGATATATGTAAAAATATCAGAATTCTTGTATTATGATTGATCCAGGTATTCGAGAAAGTGTACATGACAGGGCATCCTTATGTGTCGCCAAATCCACAAAAGAAGAACCCTCTGTAGGCGCCCTAAATGGATCCTGTAAATTTAATAAGGTAGTATAAGACTTACTTATAATATGCAATATGATATATAAATTAATTTTAAATAAATGAAAAGAAATATAGTTTAATGCTTAAAATAAAATTAATGGTTTGAGCTGTCAGCAATATTTACTTTAAAAATTAAATAAGATTATCCATTTTGGCTGAGTATAATATTAAATGTCTTTGAAGAAATCAAGAACTGTAACTATTTAAGTGTAGTTTTAATCGAATTTCTTCAAGTAAAATTGTATATATAGATATGAATCTGTTCCTTATGCTGCAGATACATGCAAGGCATGAGGGATTAACAGCAATTTAGTGAATCTTTGATAACGCTTCTGCTTTAATCTGGAATACGCAGCTCATTTCATATTAATTAGATTCCACCGCCAAGGCAATTTTGTATCGATATATGTCGTATTCCCAATCGCTTGTCATTTGACCAGCCCTTGCAATCTGATCTGGAAAGGTAAATGGGCAAGAACGTTTTGTTGAAATTACTTGGCCTTATTTTATATTGTTTTGCTTATTCATTAACACTGAGATGAGCTGGAGGGCACTCATTGAGCAATGACTCGCCTGTCAACGATGACGTTTGGCTTTATGCCCCTGTCGGAGTCGGGCGGGAAGAGGGAGAGGGAATCGTCTGAGATGGGGGTGGGTGATAATTGGTGTGCGCGTGTGTCGCAACGTTTGCTGTTGCTGGTGTCCTTTTGTTTGTACCCCTTTGTGTGTACACACGCCGAGACGGAGCAAACATCAATAAGTACCATGACGTTTGACATTTACCAGCAGCAGCAGTAGTGAGAGACTTCCTCAGCTCGTCCTCTTGTCTGGCATTTAGAAAGGTTAATGATGCCCACTCGAATGGCCACACAGGCTCAATGACTGGCGACGTCGATGACGACGACGACGACAACGACGGCGACAAGGCTATTGATAATCTTCGACTGCAACTTCCAGAACTTTTGTTGTGTTCGATCATTTGCAGTGATAGGTAGACGGGGCTACCTTTCTGCGAAAGGCCCACAAAATAGTTGTGTGTCCCACAGTGTTTGTTGTCAAACAAATCATTTACAGATCTTTCTGTCCAACACACACACACACACATACACACACACATTCACACACGCGTAGGTGTGAGCTGCAATTTTCCATAGAAACTCTAAATACTTACCAAACTCGCACACTCTCCTTCTCTGTGTCTTGGACAATTGAAGTCTCGCACTCGAGTTTTGATTAATTTATTGCCCTTTCGGGTACGAGTCGAGGTGAGGCTGAAGTAAACTATTTTGGTAAACTATTACGTTTGAGCCTCAGAAAAAAACATTTGTAGATTGTTCGATTCTGCGGGCCGTTTGCGTTTTTTTTATGAGTTATTCATATGGCTTGGTGGCGCCATGGCAAATAAAAAAAAAATGGGTGTCTTTGAAAATATCGAAGTAACTGTAAACATGATTTATTTCTTTAAAAACTGTCATTCAAAAATAATTTCATATTTTAATTAATCAATTTTTGTTTTTAGATCTGTGCAACTTTTTCTTGGGGGAAGCAAGGAAGAAACCGCATTAAATTTGATTCTCAATGCAAGCGAGGAAAAAAAAGTGAATCTCAGTTTGCCAAATGAACTTTGCACTTTTTTGCTGTTCTACTTCAATTTTGCCAGCTCGGTTTTGGATTTTTGTTTTGTTTTTTTATTTTTTACAAAGGATGCAGAGGGGTGTGCAGAGGGAAGTTGGACTCAATTATGAGAAAACGGTTACTGGATTCTAAGCTGTGCCTTGCCGCAAACATTCGCATCAATTATGCATACGCCAACGCATTCGGCATTTTGGCACACAGATGCAGTTCAAGCTAGCTAGAGACAGAGAGACAAGAGAGAGAGACAGAGAGAGAGAGAGAGAGAGAGAGAGAGATAAAGGAAGGAACATAGAAACAATAGCCTGCAGCAGAAGGACTGCCTGCTTGGGCATCCTTTTTGTGCTTGCCTTAGCCACAAGTTTACCGCATGGCAAATTCGACGAATTTCCTGCGGTTTTGAAGCATTTCGGTTGGTTGGATTGGTTTGCTTGGGTCAGTTGCAACTTTGATTGCCAGCGGGGGGTAGTAGTATGGTATATGAGGTGGTTGGTGGAGGTGGTTGTTACCAGTCGGTCGCTTGACCGCAACAGCATTGGTCGAATTCAATTTATTGTAAATGGCAAAGGATTTGTTGCGACTCAAGGATTTGTGCATTCTGAATTTGTGTGCAGCTGTGCTGGGGCCTAATTTTGAAAACAGTTGTCATCGAGATATCGGGGGTACCCCTCCCTCCTCTCACTGCCTCTTTTTGCCTGCTCTGTCGTTAACATGGCACATCCGCATGTCAAAAATGTCGCACAAAAATCAAAAATGTCGTCAGAGGGGGCAGTCAAACAGACAGACAGACAGGCAAGACAGATGGACAGACGTGAAGCGTACCAGGAACCCGACGTGTTCGGGGCCCTCGGCCCAGACCCAGACCCAAGACTCCACACACAAAATCCAAAGCGAGCCAAGCAAAACTCAATAGCAAATTAGCAATTCCGATGCGGCCATTTATATTGTTTATTCTCATTGTTGCTGTTGTTGTTGTTGTTGCTGTTGCTGTTATTGTTGCTGTTGTTGTTGCTGTTACTGTAGCGGTTGACGAACAGACGATCGCGATTTTTATTTTTATTTCATTTTCTATTTGGTTTTGGATTGTTTTTTTTTCGTTTCGTTTTGTATGTGGATTTTTTTTTTTATATTTCGTTTTTTATTTGTTTTGTGCGCAACGCTTCAAATAAACGCAGTTGTTTTTAAATTATTCCGCTCTGTAGTTTGGAAGCGATCGATGTTCTCTGTTATCAAGTCCCAACCCGAACCCGAGACCGGGTCCAATGCAAATTAGCTTTTAGAGTCAGGGAGCAGTCAGGGCATTACAATGTCTAATGTTTGACTGACTGACTGACTGAGTGAGTGACGGACTGACTGACTGACTGACTGGCTATGCTCTGCAGTACTATCTATGCTCACTTACCTCGCAAATTTGTCAGAACAACAGAAAAAAAAAACAAGCTAAAACGTTAAAGAGCCATTTGTTTTGGCCAATGTGGTAATCAATAATACCAGAAATATTTCAGTCATGCAAACTGTCCCAAAAAAAGCAAACCCACAAAAGCTTTGCGTGCTTTGCATTTCTTATAATTATATTTCTATATATATATATTTATATATATATGTATATGTATGTATATATAGGCTGTCATTAAAAGTCAAGCAAAATTTGTTATATATATTATAATTTGGGTGCGCTTAGTTATTTATTGTGACCATTCGAGAGAGTCGCCAAGCGACTAACGAGTTTCTCATTTCTCATTTCTCATTTCTGACACACACACACACACGCACAGCTGCAACACACTCGAGTGGTGTTCTGACACCGTTAGGCGCCACCAGCTGTAGTCTAGTAGCGTTGCATGGGATAAGCATCACACTTTCACTTTGTGTCCAGGTCAGGTGTTTTCCCAGAAGTGTTGTACCTGCTGCACTTGCGATTCTCTTGTCACACTTGTCTCCCGGATTCCTGGAATTGGTTTGACGTTGTAAATGATATTGTATTGGCCGATCGTAATCGATCTTGTTGTTAGTTTTGTTTTGGTCTTTTTGTTTTTGGTCATAACTCAATTAGCCAGAAAATGTTTTAAACAATATCTGTGTACCGTTAGTGCTGAGGTCTCTATTAGAGGGTGTTTGACCACACCACAAAATGATAGCCTCGTTGCCACTTCCGTTTCAGCTGGAAGCAATGGAAATGTGTGTGGAAAATGTGGCTCCTACATGGGAGTTTACGGAGAACAAGTGTTTAAAGGATGTGCGTGACTGTCATCAGATCGGGATATGAAGATGTGTCACGTAGTGTTTCGTGAAGGCGTGGGTTCCAATTGAGACTCCATAAAGATTTGAAACGTGTGCTTACGAAAAGGAATCGTCTACTGATATTTGTGAACAATACAGCAACAATTTGTCTGGCTTACTGTGATCAGTTTGGCAGTTAAGATAAGCGAGAGGGAATCTAAAATAATAATAAAAAAATATATGCTATGTAAACGGAAGTTTTAAATCAAACAGGATGCGAGTTAAACGGAAGTTAAGGTATTTCCCATAAGTCTTTCATTTACATTAAATTATATATAATCATGTGAATAAATGGGTTATAATATGTCGAGAGAATATATTAAGCAGCATTTAAGGGTGCTCAAAATTGAATAATTATTTATTCAGCAATATTAATGTTAAATGGCTCTTAAGATGTGATTTTGTAAAAACAGTGAACCGCAATAACCTCTTAAGGAATTTATAATCAATACTAAAATATAAATTTCAGTAACAAATTAAATACTCTTAAGTCGAGGGTGTTAGACAATGTGTCCTTATGATGTAAACAAAATACATAAGTAAATAGTTTCCGCGCTTTATCCTTTCGTCATGAGTCCCATAAACAGTAGTTTCCTCAATTAATATCATAAAACCACAAAGATTTTATAGCAATCTGATTTTTCTTGCCTGCTTATTTTTACGATGCATACAAATTGATGTTTAATGATGCCCTTTTCCATACTTATAGGGAATGTCATAACTACTCATAATGCATATATGTATGTATATATGTACGATCTCACTTAATCAAACTTTCAAGAGGCAATCTTCGTTTTATTGTCAACATATTGCATTCGGGATTCAAACAAGAAACATTTTGTAGCCCCATAAAATCAAAATCTTTGTTAGAAATTGAAATTGAGCTGGCAAAGCCAATCAGTGGATTGTTTTTCGAGATTTTGGGTGGCGCTGCGTGGGGTGTCTCCAGACTGGTTCATAATGTTTATAACTTTCCTTTCTTGGGCTTTTTTTGTTGACATATATATGTTTTATTTGCTTCGCATCGTAATTTTGGATTTTATTGATTGTGAGTTCGTCGCTTGGATTTTGGATTTTGGCCAAAGCGCTTTTTAATTATACAACAAAGAATACTTTATTTTTATGGCCGCAATGAAAGTTGGTAGCGTGTGATGATTAAAATGGGTAAATATGGGCAGCTATCCGAGCCTGAATATTTTTTTTTGGGAATAAGAAAATTTATGACATTGCTGCCGCAAACAAAAGACGCACAGGAATCGGGCTAAAAAAAGGAGCCGAGCCCAAACACAAGCATATATCAATGAAGTTGTCCTGCGGACGGCAAGCCGGGAGAAGATCGGCCAGGCCGTGTGTCCAGGATGCGCTTAAAAAGAAATTCCGTCCGTTTGCCGCTGGCCAAATGAGTTGAACTTCCGCTGCAACGCGTGGCCAAATTCTGTTTGCTGCTGCTGCTGTTGCTGTTGCTGCTGCCACGCCCTATCACCCTAATGCAGTTGTCACGACACTTACAGATATAGATATCTATATAAATATATATATATATAAAGGTATACATGTATCTGTGCAGACACTCAGGGAAAACACTGTTCCTGTTCTTAAAGTTAAATTAACTAAATAATTTTTTTTACTGATATAAATTTTTAAATATTTAAATATAAAAATACTTTTTCCATAATTACAATCAAGAACAATAATTCTCACTAGATTTCAATTGCTGAATCAAGTTGCTCATCAATAAAATAACTTGAAATTTTTTCAGAAAGTTTCATACAAAAAGTATTTAATTAAGAACTTTTTTTTTAGGTTCTACAAGCTCAACGATTTTTTGCTGAGTGTATCATATATGAGTATCTAGCAACAACTATGCTAATCGATGCCTTGCCAAATGGGGCAAGAACCAGAGTTGGTTATGGCTTGGTTAGGGAAGCGGGGAAGAGCTGGGCATGAGAGGGGTGCTTGTCTAACCAAGGCGACGCCATTTGCAGTTTCACACTTTTTTCTGCCATAGCTTGTACCATTTTTTATGGTCAAGCGTGCCAAATTTGTAAAATGCGTCAGCGACAAGTGTAAAGTAGATTTTGTTGTTGTATTTGTAGTTTTTACTATTATTGTTGTTGTTGTTGTTGTAAGGCTTACATAATGGTTGACAGGCCTTTTGGCATCTGTGCTCGCAGAAACTTTCATTAATTTGTGCTATAAATCAAATGAATTTCACTCAAAACAATCAAAATCCAAAGACGAGCGGCCAATTATTAAACAATGCCTGATGCCACAGCAATGGCTAGCGAATAGACACTTAAACCAATGCAACAAAGGCAACAACAACAACAACAACAACAACAAGAGGAGTATATTGAACATATCAATAATAGTCGGCACGCAAACAAGCGATTGACACGCAAAAATACATTTAAAATTGATTAGCCAGCGGTCAGCATCGGTCCCAATGGAATCCACCTTATAAGCATAGAAGATGTCTAGACGTACCAATGGCCCCGGTGTGACATTTGCCCCTGGGGCCACTATATTTTTTTTTTTGTATTTTTTGGAGGCTCCCTCCTTAACGTTACTCCTCTCACATCTCCCGCTAACTCACTTGCTGTGTCGCGTGCTATGCAACACAACAATACAAATTTATTTTGGCCAACAATTTTGAACATTTGTTAAAAGAGAAATAACAAGTAAATTGGGTATACCATCTCTAACGAATTTTTTATGCTCTTTAAAGTTATTAAAAAAAATCTTTGGAATGTTTTTTAGATTATTTTTGTACTGTATTTCGATGCGTATTATATATATACGTAAAATTTATTTCTTTTACCAAAAGTCACAGATTTTCTACAATTATAGCTAAAGCCAAATCAGCAACAAGTCTGCTCGAAAAGTTGGCAAAAAAGTGAATGCATTTTTCAAATTTGTGTTGTAAATTTTTTTTAAGTGTTCAGATTAAACTAAATACTCTTTAGGTGTACAAGCCTTAAAGACAAATCATGTTGCCTGGATTTAAGTGTATTTTAACATGGAAAACTTGCGGCTGTCTCTAACTGATAAGCAAAAATGTGCGTTCCTCGCCCGCGGGCCATATAAAAAATGTATTTTATATTGTATATATATATATATATATATATATAGTTATATGTATATAGACCGACTGTTGTTAGTGGCGGTTAGTCTTCGATCGCTACGGTTGGGTTTCACTCTCAGTTTCTTGGACGCGAAGGGGCATAATTATTGGGTCAGCATTTGGGGCTACGTGCGTCGTCATAACGGACGCAGCGCAAAACTAATTTCGGTCTCTTGGTCTCGGTGTCTCGGAGCCTGGCCCCTCTTGGGGCTATAGTAGTTCCAGTAAACGCTGAGCACCTTTTGCTTAAGCTGAAGAGTTTATGTTGTTCGCATCATCGTCTGCTTCTTCTTAAGTTGTGGCATCTTATGATTTATTAGCTTTGATCAATTTGATGGATATTTTTTTTTTTGGATATGTCTCGCTTTTTTTTTTTACCTCATTTTATTTTTGGCAAAGCAATCGATCCCGGCCAGCAAAACTGAACGGGCAGTACTTCCAGCAAGTAAGTGTGTGCCTACCTTAAGGGCTTTCCAAAAAATGCTTAAACCAATTTTCACAAAAGCGCGCTTAATTAAACGGAATCCTTTGCCCCCTTTCCCTGTCTACCTCAGCCGCCTGCTAAAGCCTTTCAGTTGGAGTTTACAGCCTGAGCTGCCGTTGGATACACAGCTTCAATGGTGGTCGTCGCCCCAGAGACACGATAAACGCGTACAATTGTTTGCACTTAAGATTTTTACACATGATTCAGTAGCAGGGAACTGAGACTCAGACCGGGACCGAGACTGAGGCCGGGACTGAGGCTGAGGCTCAGATGCAGACAGTTACTGGCGATCCATGCGCTTTTGTGTCCTGGCAGTCATGTCTGCATATGTTGCACTGGCACTCAAATCACAGTCAGCGCTCCAGACTCAGTTGCAAGGGGTCTGTCCACATCTTGTTGTTGTTGTTGTTGTTGTTGTTGTTCTATCAGATGCAATATTTGCTAACGAATAAATTGGCATTTCACAAGTTGCCCTGACAGACGACTGCCAACTGACTGCCTCCTGGCTGCATCCCTGGCTGAGCAGCAGCAGCAGTGGCAGCAGCAGGAGCTGCCTGGCTGGCTAAACTGGTTGGGCTTGCTTCGCTACACTTTAAAAAAAAAAATATATTATTAAATGTACAAATTGTAAGTGCTTAAATAAGCACAAATCATAATGTTTACCTGAGAAATCTATTTTTGAGATTTATTCAAATTTCCATAAAAGTTCAATAGGAATTTGTTTACACTTTTATAAAGCGCTTTTTTTTTAGCAGTGTATAGCTGTCTTTGCCTGTATCTGGCTGCCTGGGCAGCCAACATGCATTGCAATCATTTTTGTTGAATCTAAAATTGACGCATCGCGGCTATGACTTCGTCATTCTTGTGTGTTTGGCTGCAAAACTAAGGTTGCAGCATCCAACTACCGTGTTACGCGAGTCCGCCACGCCGGGCGGCTGTCCACAGGGCTAAAATGGCCAGCGCGTCGCGCATTTTTCGACGACATCTGAATCTGATTAGAGAGAGGCCCAGTGCCAGTAGCAGTAGCAGTGGCAGTGGCAGTGGTCAAAGCCAACTCGTCGTCGTCGTCGTTCAACTTGACGTTGACGTGCAGCCTAACAAGAACAACAATAACAACAACAACAACAACAACAACAAAAATAACAACAACAGCAGCAAAACTGAACCGCAGGCAACTGCAATTCAAGGAAGGCAGCCAATCTACCCCTTTTCCCTATGTTGCACACTGGTTTTCTTTTTAGCCGACTAATCAAATTGTTATAGGAAATTGTAGCAGACTTAAATGAAGCACTTTGTGTACACATAATCTACCTCTAAATATCAAACTAATACAATCTTAATGGCAAGTTTGGTTTGATTGCAACTCAAAGCTGTAAATCATATAAAAAATGGTAGAAATTTAAAAAATAAACTGGAAGCTGTATTTGCTTATTAAAGTTTGTTCACTTTTCTTTACAATCTTGTTGTGTTTCTTATTACAATAAATAGTAATAATATTAGAATAACATGGTAAAAATATTAATGAATATATTCTTAGCAATTATAGGGAAAAATTACATTTTAATAAAAATTATCTACACATATCTAAGAAAATCAGTAAGCAGAGTTTTTCTTTTGTTTTCTAAAAAATAAATTGTTAAAAAATAAAAGCTTAAATAATTTATTAAGTTTAGTGCTTGTCGCAGACTAGGGTTCCACTGTGCAGATGGATGCCCTGTGGGGGCTGCAGCGTCATTTGAGCCTGTTTCGATTGTTGTTGTTGTTGTTGCTGCCTGTTTTACTTGGAACTGTTGCCACATTTCGATATGCCCTAAACAATATTTTGTGGCATTTGGTTGCACACATAAATTCCATGTCATTTTCATTATGTATGTTTCTGCGCCTTCAACGAGTTTTTCGCTTATTTTTTTTTGATACACAAAAAAATTGTTTATAAAATCAAAATGCGCGCTTTTATTTTTTTGTTTCTGTTTTTTTTTGGGCTGTTTTCTGAACTAAGCCACGTTTTGCACTTTGCATAAATTGAGTTGAACTCCGTCTCCGTCGCCGTCTCCGTCTCTGTCACTCCCACTGCCTTGGGAGCTGTGCCATATCCTGTGCATAATCGTGTCCTTGTACAACAAAAGCAATTGCTACTGTTTGCCGCATTGGCTGCTTTGTCGTGGTCATCATGTGGCATATATCATGTCGTTGAGGCGCAGCAGCAGCAGCAGCAAACAAAGTCAAACGTTGCCACGCCCCCGCCTTGTCTACTGCGCCTGCGCGGATTCGACTCGCTGGCAAGTCTCGAGCCGCCTGCTCGAAATTTACATAAAATTATGCAAAATCATGCAATGCGCTTAGTGTCTGTTGTTGCCCCTCATCCCACATCATCCCCCTTCCTTCACCCGCCTGCATCTCCTGTGCGCCTTTTGTGCGCCTGAGTGCGCTCGTTTTATGAATGGAATCGCCAGAGCAGGCTGCTGGCTGCTGCTGGCTCGAGATGAGGACCATGGAGGATGGCAGTGAGCGAGCCCGGTTGGTGCCTGCAACTTGTTGCCGCTGTTGTACATTAATGAAATTTGTTAGTATCACGACTTTTATGCCTGTTGCCTGCCAAGTTTGCTTTTGTTTGCCAGTTCCTTGATTTTTATTTTTCTTTCGTTGTTTTTTTTGTTTATTTTTTATCTTTGCGATTTTCGATCTGTGCATTAAATTAAAATATTTATAATATGAATACTTTGCATAGATTTGCTACGGCATCGCTTTTGCGAAAGATATGGATATAGCTGGATGATTTTTATGGTGAGCATATTTATTAAATTAAATTAAACATTAAAATAAATTTTGTGAATTTGGAATGGATTTCGTCGTATTTTCGCTCTGTTGTTCTTGAATCGATATAAAGTTAATAAATTATGACAATGTAGTGCTAATAATTTTTATTTTTAATGGCAAAGCGTTAAGCTATATTTTAATTAAAAAATATGTAATAATTTGTACAAAGTTAGGAATAATAAATATTTAGAAGTAGCATACTTTCTAGAGCAAATGTTAATTAATAAATTACGAGCACATCAAGTAAAATAGTTGTGGATTAGAACTGCAGATGGGGGGGAGGGGGGACTGGCCACCAAGGTGAAGTATCTCGACAGTATTCGATTGATAGGATCTCTCTTTTTTTTTTGTTTTTTTTCTGTACAGCTGCAACAATTGCCTCATCTTTCTACCTTTGCCCCAAGACTCGATCTGAGCACATCTTTGTTGTTGTTGTTGTTGTCACATCTTCAGTGCTGTTTTCTTGCAATCGGATCTACTGTTGATCGTCTGTTGCCAACATACAAAAGCCATGTCAATCAAAGTTTTGTCACAACTCTCGCTGCTAGGAGGAGAGTTGCCGAGTTGCCGAGTCGCAGCCGTCGCTTGACGCATTTAATCGCTCTTTTTAACATATCGATCAGCGTTTGTGGGGGATCGGAGGGAACGGGAGGCGGGGGTATGGGAGTTTGCAGTTGCAACCAAACTCTGGCAACATGATGTAAAAGAAAAAAAAAAAAAAAAAGGAAAAGAACCCAAACTGGATAGCGTTTAGCCAAACGTTGATGCGTATCTGACGCGCTCTTGGGGATGGGGATGAGGATTGCGATTGTAATGTGGATGTGGATGTGGATTTGATGTTGACGAGGATTGGGTTGAGTCTTTGGGGGGTTGGCTGAGCCGCTGCAGTAGCACCAACAACTGCTTATGGTTTAACTGCCGATGACTTTTGGGCTTATCGCTGCACAAGCGACACAATCCAACGGAGGAGCAACTGAAAGGGCTCAGCGGGGGCAACTTACACAAATGGTGGGGGAGGGGAGGGGGTGTCAGGCCAACTATGTGCTCTATCGTTGTAATTTATGACAATATATGCAGCGTTAATGTCGTTTGGTCGCATCGTTGATCGATGTCTGTCACTTCGTCGTTGCTCCGACTCACTGCCTCTGCGGATGCTGGCTGTTTATATAAGTGTCTCAGTCTGCGATTGTTATCACAGGCCAAGAAAGCGAGAGAGCCAGCTCTGCCCTCGAGGAGGCAACACTCGTTGCGGAAGAGTGGGGGTGGGAGTGGTGTAGGAGGGGGGTGTATAACGACGACATATTTGGCACCGCACAGCGTTAACGTTGCTTTCCTTCGATCCACATCTGATTATTGTTGGACTGCTGCATTTTAATTGATTTCGTTGGAGATTTGCATGATCTACAGCGACGTTTGCCTAAAGAGGCCAATCGAGCGCATGTTTTATGGATGTCAAAAACAATTGCTACATATTCTAAGTGCGAATCGTGCATTGCGCAAGTTCTCACAAGATATACATATATATATATATATATATAAATATGTATACCCAGTTATATTTCCTTCACAAACAAACAAACTGTCATTCAGCCTAAAATCAAAATCCAATGCCAAATGTGATCAAAATACACTAGAAAAATAACACAAAAAAAGATTTTTAGATACTGTAAAAAATAAAATAAACCTTTTTTTTATTTTAAAGATTTTTAGATTGATACTTTAAAGAATAAAACTTTTTTTTTTAATTTTTACACACTTTAATTAATATCTTTAGCAATCTTATTTATTTGAGAAACTTGGTTTTATATATGGCTAATAATTACATTTACATACATACACACACACACTTGGTATATAGATATATATATATATATATGTTGGTAAAAGTAACAGCGTCAACAAATCAATAATCGCAGCTTCCAATCACAGTGATTGGTGATTAGTTTTTACCCATATCAAGCCAATAGTTTTGGCACTGTCTTGGCCTTGGGCGTTACAAACATGATAAGTAAGCTATAGATATTTCGCGTTGTGTCAAGGGTATATGAATATATATATATATATGTGTGTGTGTGTAAAATGTTGTCCATATAATTTATGCACTGGCCGTTTTGGCTGGCAGCGCAAATAAGGGCATGTCTGGCCAGTGGCCATCAGCTGCGATTGCAACCAGGACATGCTTGCCATGCATGCAGCAATGCGGCAGCTCTTGGCCTTCAATTAAAGAGCAACACACGGCACCAGCAGCAGCAGCAGCAACCACAACAACAACAACAACAAGAGCAGCAGCAGCAGCAGCAACAGTAACGTAAAATACAATAAATAACTGGACGGGGCCAGCAAATGAAGAGATATAAACCAAGTCCCACTTCGTTTTTGCCAGGCGTCCCCTCTCTCTACCCCCGTTCACCGTTTCCACTCTCTGCACACCCCGCGTTTTGTTGAGCCTTTGTCTGCATACGCAAAACTTATGAGGAGGCCAGAAGAAAACCGTGGCCAGAAAACGCCCTAAAACGTACATCGATCGCTTTGCGGTTGTTGTTGTTGTTGTTGTGGTTGCTGCGTTTTCGCACGCATCGCCAATCGGTTGCCCCCTGCCAGCGGGGCGAAGGGGTTTTGGCCACAGCGGCGAACTGGGCAGGTGGACGGCGGATCGAGGTGATTGCTGGTGAAAAATTCCATTTGTGACAATGATAAAATAGTTTAACCTCGACAAAAATCGCGTTTTGAATTTGAAATGCGAGACTTTTTTTTTTTTATATTTTGGCGTTTCGCTTCAAAAAATGTTGTTGTTGTTGTTGTTGTTGGGCTCGAGCCCGAATCCGGGCTACTGTTTGTATAGTTTACTCCATTGCCTGAAGGCACCATCGCTGCTGGGCATTATTTTGGTGACAGTCGCCGAGACGTGGTCGTCTGTGGCTGTCGTCGACGTCAGCCTCGTCCGTTTGGATGACAGACATCCACTGTTGATGACACTTGTGGAGGCGTCAATGCAAGCTTAGGCAAAAGGCTATGTTCAAATTTTTAACACATTCAGAAGTGCTTAGAACAGAAAATGGATTTCATGTCCAGTTGACAATATCAAAGCAATAAAAATTTTACCAACAAATTTAATTTTAATATTTTCCAGGCATTTTCTTATTAAGTATTTTTTTTCTGCCAATTTTCTAGCCACTTATCACACTTTTAACTGTATGCAACTTTGTAGTCCTTTCATGTGTTTACGTGTCTATACTAAAGTCGACTGCTCGACACTGTCTGTGTCCCTCCCCCTTTATTGCTGTCTGTGTCATTATGTTGATGACGCGACGCCAGCAGCAACGTGGTCGCTGTGATTTTGCGGCATTAAAACCAGTAGCTTCAGCGGCAACAGAAGCGGATAGCATATCATAAGTTGGAAACATATTTTGACTACGAAATCAGACGGCGCAATGCAAAATCCCACACGCCACTCAGACTGTGTGTGTGTGTAAGTGTGTGTGTGTGTGCGATGACAATATAAATAAAATAATTGCCTACATAAATAAATTCAAAACTCTTGTACACAATATGCATGTTTGTCGACGCAAAAAGCGCCGCTGTTGAGTTTTTGTGCGTGGAACACTTTTTATGATTTTAAGTCTCGTTTTTGCAGCTGTTGTTGTTGGCGCTATGTGCGCAAATTGTTAATGGCATTTTGCATGCAGAGACAGACACACACAGACTGCGCGCTGGGTGCGGACACGGGGCGGAAATTAAAGTGCAGTGCTAGCTTTCATTGTCTCCCCAAAAAAAAAAAACAGACAAAAAAAAAACAAAATAACGAAAGACTTAAGACACAAACTTGCCCAAGAAACTTAAAGCGAATGCATTGTCGACATTTTGTTGCTTAGCGTGGCGGCGCGTGTTTTGGGACAAATTCTATTTTTATAACAATTTAAATTCAGGCAATTGTCAAGGTGTGTTAACCAACAACAAGAGCAACCACAGCAACGGGGCGAAGCAACAACAACAACAACAACAACAACAAAAATTATGTCTGCATTTTCGCGCCTGTTTGTGGGCAAATTGACAACAATTGCCAGCTATTAGTGAGTTATGTGTGTCTGCTCGCTGTTCGCTGATTTATGCCAGTGGAATGTCTGTCAAGGGCGTGGACATTTGTGCAGGGCGTTCAAATCGCTGATTCCCTCAGCGAGCAGAGCCGAGCTAAGCTAAGCTGCTATAACTTCCGCTTTTTAATTGAGTTCAAAATGCGCAAGACGCCTCATAAAAAATAATGGCACAAAATACATATATGAGCAGTAGATGGGATGCCATGGATAAGACAACTTGAAAGAATCACCTTCGCCTGGCCTGGCAGAGGAAGTTTGAGTTCATGCATATTAATTAGGAGCTCAAACTGTGCCATTAAAGAGCGGCATCTTCGATTTAATATGCAACAAAAATTGAAAAATAAAATTCATTTTATTGCACAGTGAGAATTCCTCACAATGTTTTTCTTTCGCATTTTTCGCACATTAAGAGAGGGTTTAACACTTGAGCGTCGTTGTTTGGAATCGCCGCACAGATTAAGATTTGTGGGCGCACAGTTGCAAGTGACTCAATTTGTTGCAGCGCCACTTTAACGCAGCACAGTCGTCAGTGGCAGTGTTGGTGCCACATTTCATTATCAAATCTAGTGCACCGTAAAAGTCAATGTAGTTGTGGTAGCGGCGGGGTGGGGAGTAGGGACTCCTTTTAATGACGATCATAAAATGGCTAACACTGGCGGCAATTAATTTTAGTTGTGGGTACAGTGGAGCTAGTGCAGCTAGGAAGCATCAGGCAGAAGGTCGTAATGCTCAGCAAAAGGAAGTCATCAATCAATTCCATGTCCCAGTCGTCCGTCGTTGGGTTTTATGGATAGATAGATGAGAACCTTGCATTGTTAGTTAGTATGTTTCCTAGGCTATATAAGACTGTATCTGTGCGATTGCTTGTATCAAACTTTCTTTTCAGTTAGAGTATTATATATATATATATATTTATAGATATATATATTTCCTAGTGCACATTTTTGTGCTGTTTTCATTTGTGAAATGTTATTTGCGTTATATGCGCCAATTAGACAATAACTAATGAATTTATTGTGTGTGAGTGTTGTGCGGCTAATCCACAAATACAAGCAAAAAAAAAACACATACATATATACATATATTATTTTTAATTGCACAAGTAGCAACAACAACAACAACAACAATTTGGAGTGCAATTTTCTCACACACCTCGCTTCTCAGTCAGTTGCATGAGCAGCGGCAATTAAACAACAACGAGCCTCATGTTTTTCCAAGCTTTTCTTTCACTGATTACTATATTTAAACATTTAAAGCAATAATACAACGAAACGGAGTAAAGAGTAACGAGTCACGGGGCAGGGGTGGGTGGGCAAAATCAATAGGCATGCGAAATATGTGCTGCCTTCAATACACACAATTAATGACTCAATGTTTGCTGTCTGTTTGCTGGCCATGAAATTTGTTGTTGTTATTGTTGCTGTTGTTGCCGTTATTGGCGCAGGCAAATTGCCAAAATATTATTGTGTGCACAATCAATTAGCACTCGAATACGTTAAGTTGGAAATTTTTTCTAGGCTCCAAAAGTAACGATTTCTCTCCCTCTCTCGCTCTCTCCCTCTCTGTGTGTTGTCTCTGTTGTCTTGTTGCTTGTTTGCGTTCTTGTAGTTGGGTTTCGTGAGCGGATTGTCTAATTGGGAGCGCGATTGAAAATCACGTGCAGTGCTCGACAATAGAATCTTTGTCGTTAACGTATTTTTTTTTTATTTTTTTTTTAACGATTTTGACGTAGTTGCAGGTGCAAACTGTACTCGCAGGCATGTTAATATGGCCGCCATGGTTAGTTGTAATTGTTGCCGTTGGCACAGAGCAATGAAAACAAAGCGAACGAATGTATATACAAAATGTACGTATGAAAAGCACCAAAAGATACACACACATACACACACTGGTGCACTTGGGCGGCAGTCAGTGAACTCGCATGGCCGCACGAATAACGTTTCGTGACAGGCAGCAGCACAACTACCAACAGCAACACACACACACACACACACATAGCAAACACCAACTACAATTGAAGGTTGAAGTTACACTGCCTGTGCGTGTGTCGGTGTGTGTAGTGGTGTGCGTGCATCGCCATTCGGGCGTACCAAAAACCCAACGGAGGCCACACTGCAATCGACCCAAACCGTACGCCCCCAACCCCCCATCTTCCTTTGGCTATTGTTATTGCTGCCCGTCTTTTCTCTTTATATGCATTATTATTATTATTTTTATTATTACATTAATGTGCATTTCAAGTTTGTTCGGAGTTGTGTTTGCCTTCGTTTTGATTGAGGAAATCAGCGTTGTCACATTGAAAATTCAGTGAAATTTTCTTAAGGCCATTGGCCAACAAAAATGGGCGGCGTCACTTGATTTTGATTTTAGTTGAATTGAGGATGGACAATTTCAGAATCAAGTAAAATCAGTCTAAATATTTTCTGCGTTTAAAACACAAAAGACTTGGACAACCAACTTGTTATGGGCCTTAGGTAATTTATAGATTTCGATTATTCGGGGCAAAAATTTAGAGCAACTTCAAACAGAAGACTTAAGCAACGAACTTGTTATCAAATGCAAAGAGCCGATTTGTGTTATGTATTTTTTCTTGTTTTAGTTTTTATTTGACTGTTGTTGTTGTTGGACTGTTTCGGCTGACAACATTGGCTTGTAGGCTTGATTGGAGTGGCTGGCTCAGATCCCGCCGAGATGTCTGTCAACGCAGGCTGCGCTGCAAAGCCCCATAAAAATTAGCTGCGGCGACTGTTGCTGTTTTTATAGTGTTTCTCTACGATTTTATAACGACGACTCTTTTGTATTTGTTGAGCGTGTGTGTAACTGTGTGTGTGTGTGTGTGTGTGTAAGCCGTTTCCTTCGACAATATTTTCAAATTAACAACATTAACAGCGACCTTTTAATTAAGTTTCTTCTCTCTGCCTCATTTGGCATTGGGAACTTTATTGATTTCTGTTATTGTTGTTGTTGTTGTTGTTCTCATCAGCTAGTTGTTGGTTTGATTTGCGTTAAAACTTTTAACTGATTGGCTGGTCAAGTTTTTTCTTTCATTTTTTTTTTTTTTTGATTTGGAGACACATGTGAAAGCTCTGTTACAAATCGGCTTCGTTAAACGATGTTAACCCACACCACAACACAATAAGCCAGCCAGCAGCACCACCTGCAACCACAAGCTGAACCACCTTAGCTTTCGCTCGTTATCGCTCTGACCTCTTGGGCCTGTTCGTTTAATGGCCCAAAATGATAGCCACAACGCAAACCAAACCAAGCCAAACCAAACCAAACCAATCCAAAGCAACCCAAATCTTTCCCATGATTGTCGCCAAAGTGTTTTCGTATCATACATCGAAAATACGTGTCTTTGTTGTTATTTGTTATTTGTTGTATATGTTATATGTTATTTGTTATTGTTTGCTGCTGGCTATTGCCTTTCGACTATTTTTATGTATACGCGCCTCACATTTATGCTCTGTGCTACAAAGTCCCCACAACTTATCCGATACTCATCAAGTTATCCATCAAGTATTGCCCCTACGCTTCTTCTTTTGGATTTTTTATTTTATTTTTGGGTTTTTTTTTGTTGTCCCCCTCTTGGCTTGGATAAATGTTGCTGTATGTGTGTCTTAGGCGCTTAAAGCTTTTTAAGGGTTTTTAAGATTTTTATCTAACAAACTCGCTGTGCATACTTAATTATGTATTTTGAAATGTGAGACAGGTTGGCATGGGCATCGGGGCCCGCCGTTGGTATGGCCACAAAAACGTTAGTCTTTTTTCTTATTTTTTTTTTTGTAGTTTAGACTAAGCTACTGGCGTTGACAACGACGACCGCACGAGTATGCGTCTTCTTGAGGGGCGGGAGGGGATCAAACGGCAGGTGCAGCTGGTTGCTAAGATTAAAATCAAAATGCCAGGAAATACACAAATATAAACGCCTTTGACTTTCGTAATATTTTCCTTTCCAAATTCCCAAAATTATACAAACCTTTGCATCTTTATTTTTCTTAGTTCATCCCAATTCCAGGCTAGAAATAATAGATTGCTCTCGTGTCTCGTGGGCTTGTCTTCGGCCCTGTGAATCATGCTGTTCGCATTGCCCTTCAGCACACTTTAAACCATTCTGTGCAACATTTATTTCTACTCCCCCCCCCACTCCTTAGCTTGTGCGGCAACTAGTATGCAACCGCCCCAATAAATAATTTATGCACTGGAATGACACTTGCTCATGACCTTATCGACGTCTCCGGCAACGACATCGTCGTCTAGGCTTGGGTCCGTTTGCTTGGCCAACAACAAATTGGCCAGCGGCACACATTGGCCAAGCAGCCAAAGCCAATAACAACAATTAAGCAACACACACGACCAGCAACAACAACAACAACAACAACAACAAGGCGAATTGTATTGTTGCCATTTTTCTTTATGGCTTTATGCGTTTTGGCATAGAGTTCGAGTTGGCAACGCAAATAAATCAATTTATTTCAATTATAATTATAGGACCGAGTGCAGTTTTCATTCAGCCAGCTCTGATCCTTTTTGGCCGCAGTGCCTTGCGGCTTTTTTTGCATGCACATTCACATTCACATTCGTATTCGTATCTGTATTCGTATTTGTATTCATATTCATGGATTTATTTTTTATTTTTAAGGAGCGCGTGGCCAACTGCTCATTACTTTTGTTGTGGCCCCAAACAGCGTACGCCCCCTCTGCTTTTTATTATTGTTGTTGTTATTGAGGCGTACTTTTGGCCAATTGTTGAAAAATGAAATGGTCTTGCACATAGTTACGACTCGAATCTCCCATCTCCCAACTGCGGATCTTCGTATCTTGGATGTGGCATCTTCTGTCAGAGTCATGCCTGCTGCTGGCTATCATCCATAAGCTGTACATTTTCATTGATTTTAATCCCTAGAGCTGGTCAAGTGTCTGTTATTTATTTTATGCGCTACTTCACAACTTTATTTAAGTGCCCCCTAGGTCGCAAATTATATGCATTACGCATACGAAAAGCGATGCTAAATCTGCACCAGTTGCCAGTTGCTTCCACTTGCCTCACTCGTTGCAAATTAACTCATAGCTTTAGCCGGATCAAGTTGCTTCATCCTTTAGAGTTGATATATCAGCGCTGTTATAAAACTTACACTTAATATCAATGAATAATGGTGAAATTTGATTTTTAATGCTTGTCACATTTTCACTCAAATATATCTACTCAGAAATATACATTTTATTTATGAAGTCGCATTTAGGCAGGGCTAAAATTTCTGTCTATCTTTAAAACTAGCATTTCAGAATGGCTCTAAAATTCGTGAGTTCATAGCTTTGTCAAAAAATACACATATTGCCAAAAGTAAGAGCTTTGAATTATGCTTTGACTTGTAGTTCAATTCTACATTTAAATTTTAAAATATAATTTCGACTCAAAATGCATTTAATATCCCATGATTGGTTCATGGTCAAAACTTAACTGATCATGGCTTGAACTCCATAATAATAATTTAATTTAAAAATAAGTACGTCCAAAAATCAAAATCAAATCAAAAATCAGTCTAAATACAATTTAAAATATTTTATTAGATTGTATATACAATTTTAGAATATTATATAATTTGGTGCTTAATGCATTGTTAATTTTGTGTGTTGACACAGTAAGCGCCTCTGCTCCTGGGACCGGGCATTATGTCGTATCATTAAAATATTTTATGCTGGTTTAAGTTATTATTGGAGACGTTTGTTGGCTACTGTTAAATGAGCACGTTGCTGGCTGCTTTGGTCAGCAAGTTGGTGGCACTCCCTTCTAACAACACTTACAAGTGCTGGAAATAATCTAAAAGCAACAGCAACCGCAACAACAACAACAAAAAGAAGAAGAACCGCAACAACAACAAGCAGCAGCCACAACAATAATAAAATTGAAACCGATCGTCTCTTAAAAATGCGTGGCACGTCGCGCAGTTTATTAAAATAACTTAGCAGGCAGGCGAGAGGGGGGAACTGTGGAGCTACATCACCTGCTATAAGAGACTTTGCGGGCAAAGAAAAATTAGTTTAATCATAAAAATGCTCGACATCGACCAGAAGCAGAAGCAGAAGCAGAAGCAACAGTAGACTCTAGAGGCAGCAGCTACCTGTTTTGAGCAAGAAGATGACTTCAATTAAAAGCTTTTAACAATATCACGTACGGCAAATCGCAGAGGAGCAGATGAGCAAGAAGAAGACGCAGAAGCAGCAGCAGAGCCTGATTACATCACAACAGCAGCAGCCGCAGCAGCAGCAGCCGCAGCAGCATAGCAGAGTCTGCGTCGCCGTCGCCGTCGCAGTCCTGTGGCGGTCTCTCAATGAGTGTGCGTCGCGTTGCGTTGCAACTTGGCTGTCTTTCGTTATCAGGTGTAAAGCATCACGAGCGCGGGGGGAGCTGATGTTGAAAACGCGTTTGTGTCTTAAGTCTTTTGTTTTTTGCCCGCTTTTTTTGTTCTGTTTTTATTTTTTTGCTTTCAGCTTCAGCTTATTAAAGAAAGCAACTGAAATGATAGCATCGCCCCCAGAGAGAGAGAGAGAGAGAGCGAGAGAAGCATATGCAGGTTGCACGTGCTGCTTTTGTACACCCCCGTCGACCTGAGTTGATTTTAGTGTCTTCGCGCCGACGAAGATCAAAGCGCGTTATCCTTGGACGCTGTCTTGGCTTGGACAATGTCACGTTGGGGCGTCAAAACGTGGCTTTGTCGGCGCAAACTCCGCACTGTCACTGTCCCGAAATAAAAACCTTTATAGCATATAACAGTTAAAATAATACCACTAAAAAATTAAAAAAAAAAAACGCCGAGTTGGTAAAATTCGGCGCATGCGCAGCCGGCGACGACCTCCGTCAGCGTCTCGTTTCGATTATAAAAATTTCATTTATGTCTTATGGGCGATTTGCAATTTCTGCGCAAATTGCGTCGCCTCTTGTTGTTGTTGTTGTTGTTGCTGCTGCTGTTGCTTTTTACGGTAAATAAAATGCCTCAATCATTGGCGCGTGCGTTTGCGCAATAAAAATGGCGTTTATGTTTCAATTAAAAAGGCGTTGTCAAAATTATGTAATCGAAGAGAACTTTAATGACAGCAGCCAGAAGACTTCTCACAAAGGCAAAAATTTGCAGATGTTGCACTTAAAGTGAATGCAATTTTTGTTGGCACTGTTGGAATATTTTTGGGAGAATTTTAAACAACTTTATTTTCTTTAGTTCATCCCAATTCCAGGCTAGACATAATAGATTGCTCTCGTGTCTCGTGGGCTTGTCTTCGGCTCTGTGAATCATGCTGTTCGCATTGCCAGAAGACTTCTCACAAAGGCAAAAATTGCGGAAAATGTTGCACTCAAAGTGAATGCAATTTTTGTTGGCACTCTTGGAATATTTTTAGG
Organism: Drosophila dives; assembly: GCA_035042365.1. Classification (NCBI taxonomy): domain Eukaryota; kingdom Metazoa; phylum Arthropoda; class Insecta; order Diptera; family Drosophilidae; genus Drosophila; species Drosophila dives. Next base: position 6,292,474 of record JAWNLJ010000326.1, on the reverse strand, counting down.
AGTATTTTAAATAACTTTCCCGATATATTTGCTTTAATTATAAGCTAAAACTGTTTAATAATAACTTTCCATATATGCAGAGCTATTAAGATTAAAGATTAGGAATTATGAGGTATTTCTAATTTGAACATCTAAAGAAAAATTTGTTTGGTCTTTTCTTATTCAAGTCATAATTAAAATTAAACTGTGTTGAGTACAGACAAGAAGCTTATTACTCCCATTTGGAGGTGAGTAATTTGCTAGATAACATTTTGTTTTTTTGCAAAAGAACCGCTTTATAGCAATCCAAGCGAAATTCACCACTAACTGCGTGTGGTTTGTGCATTGGCTAAGGCAAGGGTTAAGGGTGAACTTCCGTTTCCGATTAGAAACTGTCGCTTATGCTGAAAGAGTTGATTGGCCTTTGATGTGAGCCCAGGCTGTGCCCAGGCTGTGCTGAAAACGGTGTCAGTTGGAAAATGTTTACTGGTTTTCTCTTTTTTTTTTTTATGCCGTCCCGTGCTAATGATATGCACCCCTGGCCCGTACCCCGTTCCCCATTCCCTTTGCGGATATCAGTCGACGCGTTTGCTTTTTTTGTTTTTGAAGGAAACAAACATGCGTGCCGCAGTTGTAGCTGTAGTTGTAGTCGCCTGCAGTTGTAGTTGTCGTCGTTTTTAATGTTGCTTAGTTGTTTTTTATGTCGCTCTCGGTCCCTCACCTGGACTCCGGAGCGGGACAGGAAAGGCGACGAGCACTCCACGGTTCAGGCAGCGTTTGCCCTTTTGACTGCATTATGCAAATGATATTCTAAAAGATTTTTATTGACATATGTTTTTTTTTCTCCTTTTATTGTTGGTTTCGTTTTTTATTCACTTTTTTTTCTTCATTTCTGTCGTATGTAAAAAAAAAGTGGTTTCTGTCTGTCGGTGCGGTTTCCTGTCGCCGTGACAACATCGACGCTTTAGTGGGTGTGAACAGGGTTTATAATTTTTCATACTGATGCAAATGCAACTGGGTTAGGTATCAAATGATTAAGTGGCTGGCATTAGAAGCGCGCTCGAAAGCATTGAAAGTGAGAGCAAATACAAAAGTGAACTTTATGGATATTTCAACGTTTCAATGAATAATTTATTTCCCTAATTTCCATTTCATTCGTTGCGATAACGATAAAAAGAAAAGTTGATTTTCAAAATGATTTGACTAAATGGTTTTCGTTTTTTGTATATTTTTCTTTAAAATGCTTGCCTCATGCGGAGTGATTAATTCTGATTGTATTCGTATCACATGCAATAGATTTAATTATATATTACGCGTAAAATATTCTAAAAAATGTTGTAAGATTAAGATTAAATCAGCACATTTAAAATTACAAATAGAAAAAGTGTTTATTGCATTCAGTCATGATTTATAATTTTGTTTATCAGACAATAAACAAACATTAATTTGGTGTTCATGTATTTATAATTATCAGTGTGTTATTTACAATTTCAAGTATTTAACATGTTGTTGCTAATATTATTTAAGTATTTGAAGAAGATTATGGTACTCCACTAAAAGTTATATTTCTTTTAGCAATGAATCCTTTCCTATATCTTTCAGTTAACAACTTGGCGACAACTATCCCAGAGCAGATCACCCCACACATGGCAAGCCAGTTAGTTGGCATTACAAAAACCGCGGCAAAAACACAAAAAAAGTTGAGGAGAGTTGAGAGAAAAAAAATTGTGTCCAGGTGTTGCAACGCTTTTTTTTGCTGCGCCGCTAGCCGCCATTCGCCAATATTTCACGACCCTGACGGGTTTGCCTATGGGACGGGTACGTGTCACAGCGGCGCAGAGATAAATTAGTTAATAAATAAAAAACGAACAAAAAAAAAAAAAACGCTAACTAATTTGCATATTTGCCCTTTGCCCGGGTTCCATTGACAGTTGCGTTGCGTCGCCGTTCGTTCGGTCGTTTTGCCCAATGCCAAAGCCAATGAGGCGCACCAAAATGCATTTAACCCAGTCGCAGGATCGGGGTACACACGCACACACACACACACACACTTGTGTAAGAAATTGTGTAGCTAAACTACAACAATTGCCATTTTGTGCGCCGTTTGCGTATTTTATGTGTTTTTTTTTTATTTGGCGGGACGCGAAAAATTTTCTATGTTTTTTAGGCTCAGCTAATTTGCATATGACAGCGAGTCCTGTGTGTGTGTGTATGAGTGAGTGTGTTGGAATTTGGCAAACTGCTGGGGTGCTCTGTGTGTGTGTGTGTGTCTGTAGGTAGCGAAAGTGAAAGGATAAAGGCCAAAGGATAAGCGTCCGCGGCCTGATTGCAGCCAAAAAGACAGCGAGAGAGAGAGAGAGGGAGAGAGAGAGAGGGGGGAGAGTGAGTGAGAGAGAGCGAGTAACTTTAACGGCCGTTGCATGCAAAATCGCTGAAAAATTTGCAAAATCGCCAAATTGCACAAATTTCAAAAATTGCCAAAGGAGCGGAAAAAAAATGATAAATGGTTGCTTGCATCTCGACAGGAAGGGAAGAGCAAGCGAGTCCTACTCCTTCTCTTCTTCTTCTGCTTCTACTGCTGCCTGCGAAACACATTTGCCTATGCGATTTGCCTACGTGAGCAGCACGTTTGACCTTGCCACAAAAGGGGTAGCCCAAAAAGGGGTTGTGTGCCCAAGACGCTGTTGTTTTTGTTGCGACTGTCTGTCTTCGGGTAGCTTCTTCAAATTAAAGTCTGTTGCATGTATTCATCTTTTTTTTTTTGGCGCGCAATTTTTCTTGTTTTTGTTTTTTGTGGATTGCGCATATGGTAAAGAGTTGACCGACTGTCTGGCTGTGATGGTTGGTTGTTGTTGTTGTTCCAGTTTTGACGTTGTCTTTTTGGGTTGCCCATGAAAATTTGCAGCTGAGTTTTTTTTTGTCCTTTGTTTGGAATTTATCTAATGAAACGTTTCTGTTTGCAAATGTTATTTTGCGCTGGGGATTAAGGAAGTTGCATATAAAGTAGGTAGACTCTTGAAATGATATGTATATGTTGATGTGGCTGAGCAGAACTATATATGTCGTGATTTAACTAAGGTACATTTTCGTAATTGTTTGTAATTGTTAATTTTTTGTATCTTTATATCAATAGTACATAAACTATATATATATTTATAAATGTCTCAAGTAAGCTCTTTATACTTTAAATATATTATACTTGTAAGTGGACTAAGTAGTTGAGTAATACTTAAGCAAAATCCTTTAATCACATAAATTTATTTACATTGAATGTATTTTTTTTCTGAAAAACCACACAATAATTAAGCACTCGAATTGTGTCGTTTATAAGTTCGACTCCCTCGCATCGACTTAATTGTATTTTGCAGTAAATAATGCGCTTAAAAAAATCAGACAAGTTATTTTGTTGTTATTATCTGTTCTTCAAATTATGGCCAAAATAATTGGCCAAGTTTGTTTGTTTGTTTTTTTTTTTCAATTTTCTTGTTGCTGCTTGCGTTTGTCTATGTATTTTTATTGTTGGTTTCGGGGAAGCAATACACAAATTAATGCAAAATGAGATAAAAATTATGCTAATAATTATAAGCAAGTGCGCCGGCCAGTCAACTAGGTGCGAGAAATCCCCGATACCCAAACGAACCGCACCGAAACCGAACTTAAACCGGAGCCGAACAGGCGCTGGAGTAAAAAAAAGAAAAAAAAAAAATAAAATGCAGCCAAAATGCTAATCGAGCTCATTATCATCCAAATCAACAGCGTCGGGGCTAGAGAGAGAAACAGAGAGGGAGACAACGAGAGAGAGAGAGAGAGGGAGAGTGAGAGAAGTAGCTCTAAAGAGATCTTCATTCATAAATACAACGTTTAGTTATGTTTTTTGCTCTCACAACTGTGTTTTTTTGGTCCGTTCGTTCATGTTGATTTTTTATTTACTCGCATGCGGCGCATAATTATGCAACAAGTCCTTTCACGGCCACAGTAAAAAAAAAAACAATAACAACAACAAAAAACAAGGCGGCGCGTGCGCATTTAGCATATGACAAGGGAAAGGGCGGGTTGCTGGTTGGAAGACCTGCAGCGGCAAATAAAACAGGATTTTTTTTCGTCATTTGAAATTTAAATATGTATTTTTTTTCCCATTTTTTTTTTCTGTTTGGTTTATTTTTTATTTAGCGCCGCCACCTAATTATCATGTAAATTCGCCGAAGGACCATTTGTTTGGTTGAGTGACAAAGTTTGACTGCGACTGTTTAGCTCGGTCTGCGGCTTATTAATTATGCCCAAGTGTGTGGCCAAAAGGATACAAGAACAACAACAACAACAGCAGTAGGAGAAAAATGTAAACAAAGTGATGCAAATATGTTGGATGGGTTTGCTTGTTGTTTTTCCATGGCGTTGACCTTAGTTTGCATAATTTTTGATAGAGCCTGGACGCTTGACCTGCCGCAAGTGTTGTGCATAATAATAATACAGGAAGACCTAGAGAGAGAGAGAGAGAAAAAGATAGACAGACAGAGAGAGAGGGGGAAAGTGGAGGCCACTTAATGTGGAACGCAATTAAGGCAAATAAATTGTTGATGAATGTGGCATGCATATAGACTGGTTTAAACAATTAACGCTGATTGCAGAATATGGAACTGGTTGTGAGCCAGCGATAACAATATAAAAAACTAGATCATTGTATCAATAAAATACAATTAATAATTTTATGATAACGTTGGGGCAATAATAATAAACATAAATAAATATTGTGAAATGAAACATTCCTGTAATGTCAAAAATATATAACAAAATTTGTTATTTACTATAAATACTTTAACATTACAATAATGATTTAAATTTTTATAATTACTTTGAGTATAAAGTTAAAAAAAGCCAGGAGCGAACCGAAATAATAAAGGCAATATTGTTAAAGTATTTATGGTATATAAAAATTATATATATACATAAGTATTGTTTTGCTGACTGCACTTAAAATGCAATTAAATATATTAAATTAAACAGTGATAAAAAGAAATATATGACTGCAATTAATTATTGCTTGATGAATTAATTAAACAATTAAAAATCTAATAAAATGCGATGTTAATTGTGGATTAACACGTGTCTAGTCTTGGTCCGATTTAAACAGAATCTGCGCATCAAAAGTAAATTTATTTAATAGCTTTTACAAATTAAATAACATTTTGCTCAGTGTAAAGAACTGATGCTACAAAATGTCGAGCACTTTGGGAGAATATTCAATTTAGTGGACATAAAACCATTTGTTTAGTATCTGAAAAGCTTTAATAAATTAAAACTCGCAGAAATCCGACAATGGCCACAGACAAAAGGCAAATCGTGCTAATTTTTAATACTGTAAAATGCAAACAATAAACAAATATAAACTTAACACGCTCACGCAAATCAATAACTAGCCAGCAGGAGAATGCGTAACTGTAAACTAATCGCAAGTACCAAACAACACAACACAAAACACACACGGCGAGAAACAGTTTTAGTTAGTTTAGGGCAGACAATGGGCCTTTCTTTGAAAGTAACTGACAAAATCATATGCATAACAAAAAGACAAACTGAAGAGGTGAAAAAAAATAAACGGTTTAAACTGGACGAAGATTGAAACATTACAAGCATATTTGCATGCAAATTTATTTGCCGCGATACATTTCAATTAATGTGCGACTGATTTTTACTGTTGTTAGATGAGGCTCTCGATATCGGCCGGAGATAGTATGTGTGTGCGTGTGTGTGTGTGTGTATGTGTGTGTGTGTTGCTCGTAGTTACCCGTTGCCCATTGCAATTTGCCCGCCCCATTATATGCACACGCCCCACTAAAGTTACACACACACACACACACACGAACACACACACACAGGCAGATACGCACACCAACAAAATGAAAGCAAAAGTTGGCCGGCCAAAGAGCGACAGCGAACTGAACAAAGCTTCCTTGTGGCAAGCAGCAGGCAGCCAGGACAACTGTGTGCCGGAAAAGCTTTTGAGTCGGACAAAGGCATCCACAGCATTACAACGCTCACTCTCTCGCTCTCGCTCTCTCTCTCACTCGCTCTCGCTCTCCCTTATGGCAATTAAAAATGTCACTCTTTGCATGGGAATGCGACGCGTTGCTTGATGTTCTTCTTTTTTTCTTTCTTTTTTTTTTTTTGGTGGGCGTCACTGGAAAGCCGAACTGTGCGAGCCCAATAGAGCGCAAGTCGACTTCCAGTTGCTGTGCGCTCTCACCAGCCAGCTCGCTCGCACTTCCAGCACTGCATGCGCAGCATGTGTGGCGTCTCGCTTGCGCGCATGGCGCATTGGAAGACGGGTTGAAAAACTGGTTTCGTATGAGTCGCGCTGCCTGTGCGAGTGAGCGAGTGTATGTGTGTATTGTGTGCGAGTGTGTGAGTGCGCGCTGTCGTCGTCGTCGTCTTCGTATTGACTGTCGAGCCGTTTCGAGAGCGGGCCGTCTACGTAGCGCCGCTGGCCGCTGCATGACGTTAGTTCACTTCGATAGCTCTACGAGTTTGCACGTGAATTTGTCCCAATAGGCCTCTCCACAACTCATCCATCCACACACTCAGCAACAGCAACAGCAGCAGCAGCAGCAGCAGCCGCAGCAGCAGCAGCATCAGTCTCTGTGTGTTTTCAATTTCTCTCCGTGTGTATTTTATTATTATTATGTGCGCTGTGTGGCGGCGATCTGAAAAAAATCTCAATCACAATTCTGAATATCATCAATCTTGAATAGCATGTGCTTGTGACTTGACAACAACGATCAACACTAATAATAACAAATAACAAATAAAACAACAAATAACAAACAACAAGCCACAACGCAAGCGGAGCATCGAATTAAACAAAATATTTTAACAACAAAATAAAGTAAAATAAAAAAAAAATTAAATAAATAGTCCAAGTGCCAAGTGTTTTAATATCCGAAAGCAAAACAAAGTGCAACAATAATAAAAAAATAAATAAGAAATACAAATAAAATGAAAACCTATCAAAAATTAATACTCTAAATAATTTTTGATAAACTGCGCAAAAAAAAAGTTTCGAAAAGCGAGAAATTTGCAACAAAAATTTTGGATTCGTCTTTGCCGTCGGTGACGAAACTTGTTGAGTGTGTTTTCAAATTGTTGTTTCGCGTGTTGTGCGTTTATTGTGTGTGTGTTGCAACAGCAGCAACAGCAGCAACAACTGCAACAGCAGCAGCAACAACAGCGCAGAGGAGTTGATCATTTCAAACATCGCCACGTTGCCAGTAAAAGACTTCAAAACGGTTGCCTCACGGTTCGAGTGGAATGAGCATAGGGACTCAGGTCTTCCTTTCGATCGATCGGTCTACAAAGTCGTTAAACTGAGCCCCAACTTGGAGCCCTACCCCGCCAGCGTGGAGGGCCTGAACAGCCCCAGAGCGGTGGGGATGGCCGCTACCTCCTATATGACACCGCCCAGCGGTGATCTTGACATGGCACTCGGTGGCGGCGGTGGCGGTGGCTATCACACCTCATCGCCCCGCTCGGCGGCCGATGCTGGCGAGATGAAATATATGCAGCATCATCATCATCATCATGCCGCTGTCGCGGCAGCTGCTGCATCCGCATCGCAGCATCATCAGCAGCAGTTGCCATCGTCACCGTCGCCCAATGGCCAGGTGGTTGGGGGGCAGGGCAACAGCTTGGGCGGCTTGACGCCCGGTTCGGGTCTGGGCAGCTGGAGTGCTTTGCATCCGGATCCGTGGTCGCTGCAAACACATCATGCGACACATCATCATCCCGCCGCCGCTGCCGCTGCCGCCGTGGACTCCGTTAAGCAGGAGATGTCGCATTTGTCGCAACAGACACGCATCCAGCAGGGAATGGCCTCGCCACATGCAGCCGCGCCGTGGCATGCCCCACACGCCGGTCACTATGCACCCACTGGTGGCTCACCGTTGCAGTACCATCACGCGGCGATGAACGGCATGCTGCATCATCATCCGGCCCATCATGCCGCCCAGGTGGCGCCACTGCATCATGCGTTGCGCGGCGAGTCGCCACAATTGCACATCCATGCCCATCACATGGGCGGCGGAGGCGGCGATCGCGATGCAATCAGTGGCGGTGAGGAGGACACGCCCACATCCGATGATCTGGAGGCATTTGCCAAGCAATTCAAACAGCGTCGCATCAAGCTAGGTTTCACCCAGGCGGATGTGGGACTCGCTCTGGGCACCCTGTATGGCAACGTCTTCTCGCAGACGACAATCTGCCGCTTCGAGGCTCTACAGTTAAGTTTCAAGAACATGTGCAAGCTGAAGCCACTGCTCCAAAAGTGGCTCGAGGAGGCAGACTCCACCACGGGATCCCCCACGTCCATCGATAAGATTGCGGCACAGGGACGCAAGCGAAAGAAACGCACCAGCATCGAGGTGAGCGTGAAGGGAGCACTCGAACAGCATTTCCACAAGCAGCCCAAACCCTCGGCCCAGGAGATCACATCGCTGGCGGACTCCCTACAGCTGGAGAAGGAAGTGGTGCGCGTCTGGTTCTGCAATCGGCGGCAGAAGGAGAAACGGATGACGCCACCGAACACACTCGGCGGTGATATGATGGATGGCATGCCACCCGGACACATGCATCATGGGGGCTATCACACGCACCACGACATGCACGGCAGCCCCATGGGCAACCACTCGCACAGCCACAGTCCGCCCATGCTGAGCCCCCAGAACATGCAGTCGGCGCACCAGTTGGCGGCCCACTAGCAATCAGAAATCCAGGAGTCGAACTCAGCTGCAGCTGCGTCCACTCCTGCAAATAGTCTGCACCAACAGCAACAACAACAGCAACACCAACAGCAACAGCAACACCAACAGCAGCAGCAGCAACACCAGCAGCAGCAACAGCAGCAGCAGCAGCAGCAACAACAACAGCAGCAGCAGCAGCAGCAACACACGCCCAACACACCCTCATCGAGTGCGGGCTCCTCGGTGACGATGACCAGCCAGGGACAGGTCATGTCACCGCAGAGCCCATTGGGCAGCTCCTCCGCTGGCGGTCAGACGAACAATAATAATAATAACAACAATAATAATAGCAGCACAAATAATAACAACAACAATAACAACAACAATGAGGAGCAAGTGAAGCAACAACAACAGCAACAACAGCAACAGGCATCCAGCATTGCAGCCGCTGCAGCAGCTGCCATGTACATGGATCCAATGCGCTATCAGCATGCGCACCATCCACATCATCCGCACCAGCATCCGCATTTGAATCCCGCGCATCATCCGCATCTATTCCACACCAGCGATCAGCTGCAGCATCCACACGCCCAGCATCTCCAGTCGCAGCAGACGGCGGGCAATGGAGGCGGTGGAGGTGGTGGCGGCGGTGGCAGCAACAGCTCCCAACTATCGCCGGGAGCGGGCAGCAACAGTGGATTGACGTTGCAGCCGGCGGGCGGCGCTGTGTCGCCGGGCTCGACGGCGTCCAGTGTGCTGGGCGGTCATCTCAACTTGAATGCCCATTCGGCGGCGGCACTGCATCAGCATCACTATCAGCACCATCATCACCAACAGCATCATCACCATCAGCAGCAGCAGCAGCAGTTCCATGCGCGCCGTTTGTTCGAGCTGAGTCTGCAGTTTGGTGCGGCGGCAGCGCCGGGTGCAGTGCGTCATTTCAATAGCTTTGGGGGCGGCGGTGCGGGCGGTGAATAGCATTCGTCGGCCGCCTGGTTTGGCTATGAGTCCTCCTAGGACCCACTGCCGAACCGGTGGCCGCAATGCAAGCGTGAGCAGCCCTAGATTCGTCCCCTCTCGAATCCCGGACTTGGCTCCCCAACATTTTTACCCAGTGCATTAATCTGTGTTACAAGTTAAAAGTAGTCGAGGCAGTGTAGATGGAAGATACTCTGCCACTGCTGGCACCGCCGCCTTTCATTTTTGATATATACATATTTTATTTTCTGTTTTCAACCTTAAAGTTTCAAAAACTTTCTAAAATAAACTAAAAATTAAATTTAAAAAAACAAAAAACGAACTCGTATGTAAAAATTTTAAAAAATAATTTCAATACACGCAATTCAAATCAAACGTGAAACCAAGTGATGTTGTTTTTAAATCTAAATTAAAGTATAATTCAAAAATCTAATTGAAATCGAATCGATTATCGATTAACGATTATCGAAAACTAGCTAAAGTGCGACAAGTGTTAAGAAATGCAAAAACTTTACAAAAATGAACACAGTTTCGAATTTTAAATCAACTTTTGGCCTTCAGCTGCGTTCCAACAAGCAAGGTAATTCTCAAAAACAATTCTGAACTCCCTCCCCCCAGCCCCCTTCCCTTTCAAACATTTTGCAACACTTTGTCGCCCGTGTAAAGTTTACAAGATATAGCAAAAAAAAAAACACATAAGAAAAAATGAAAAAAATTAAAGTAATAAAATAATAAATATTATTATTAGAGCTCAAGTGGGTTGAGTCGCCACCGCAAAAGACACTGATGACTCGGATCTAGCTAGGGTTATAGGTTATTAAGCAGCCGTGTATATATATATATATAAATAAAATTATATATATATATAGCCAGTAGATTGTACTCTAAAAATATATATATACAAGATAAACAAGTAAACAACATTAAATCGTAAAACAACACTTAGAATTTAACGCGCGGCGCAAAACCCAGAAAGAAAAAAACGAATATTAAAACTAAAATATAATAAAAAAAAAAATAAAACTATATACAAAAACCAACATTCTGTAAATAAAACTACAGTTAAGTCATATTTTTAGCTTTAAATGCAATTGTAGATTTTTTAATAAATACCAACAAAACAAAAAACACAAACATTTAAAATAATAAAACATAAAAATGAAGCGAAAAGCATGCATAAATATAAATTGTAATTTTTAGGCGGTAATTTAATGAATAGGCACATGAAGTTTAGTTACTTAGTACTGTACTTTCTACATAAGCAAATCGAAAATACACACAACCACACACACACACAAACATATACACAACACACACACACACATAGCTAAATCTTAAAATTTACACGAAAATAATCAAATACAAAAATGCTAAATTGTAAAATATTAATTGATGTACATTTGAAAAAAGTAAATACTAAATACATAAAAAAAAACTTAAATGAAAAAATTAAAATTATTTCAAACAAAAATAATAGATGTGTATACAAAATCAAAAAAAAAAAAGAAAGAAAAAAACGTGCTTCGTGTTTTTTTTTATATACGTACAACTTTTATAAAAGTGGCCGTTTTTTAATTTTTTTATTGTATAAATGAAAACCACAAACATAATGAAAATGCAAAAAAAAAAAACAAAAACAAATACAAAACATAAGTACGCAAAACTTTTAACTATTACTTAAAATTGCTTTTAGTTTTCTTTGGGTGTAATTATAAAATACGAAATATGTATAAAAAAAAAATGCAACAAATACTTTTGTTTAGTTATTTTGTTTGGTATGTTGAAAACTATGCATATAGGAGAAAGAGACGAGAGAACTTGTCCCAAGACGACGACGACGACGGCGACGATGATGAAAGTAAAACAAATAAATATTAATGATTAAGCCATGCCCTCAATTGTATAATATAAATTATGCTACAACATATGGAAGCACCAAGTCAACAAAGCGGTACATTCCACCCACAAATAAACACACACACACACTCACACACTATACACACACACATACACAGAGAAATTTAAAACCAAGAAAACAAAAAGAAAAAAAAAACAAACAAAAAACTTACAAAAAAAACAAATAAAAGAGAATATTATTCGAAAAAAAAAAACACAAACAAGAATTTTATTTGGCAAATAGCGATTAATTTATATTTAATTTGCGTTTAATAATGCTTACAGCTTGGAAGTCATTGTGCCCGAACAGTTTTACAGCCATTGTATGCCACACAGAGGCTTTTTTGTTCTGGTCAAGCGTGCAACCAAATTGGATTCGATTCCCATTGCGATAATTGCAAATATTTATTTGTTATTGTTGTTGTTTGCTTAAAGTGTTCGAAAAGCAATTAACAATTAACTGGGCATATTATAATGCGATTGCCCACGTCACAATTAACTAATAACCCCACCCCGTCCCGCTGCTGCTGCCTGCTGAAAATCGTTAATGAAAGTTGCCATTAACAAAGCGTTTCCTTTTTTTACACTCTTTTTATAGGGCCTTAAATGCGTCGCGTTGATATCTCATTGACAATTCACGTCGATTTTGGGGGGCTGATAAAATCGTGTGTGAATCAGAAATTTAATTGATCTATATACCACATAATATTGGCTAAATTTAGACAAGGTCAATTCGGTGCGGGGTTACTTAATTTTTAAGTTCATCATTTACTTTCGGACTTATGCGAACTCATTGCCCTTTTTACTCTAATGTGTTGCACGGGATTTGCAATAAGATCATAAATTAAATGCATTTATTATTTATGCATATTTTTCTGGTAGCTGATTAACAATTTTGTACACAAAATTTCGGTTAGTAATTTTGCATAAAAATTGCATCAGCCTGACAACGTTTTGGAAGTCGAAAATAATAATAATAATAATAATACAATCACAAAAAAATTAAATGCAGAATAAAACAAACAAATTCAAAATGTGCATAATTGAAAGCCAGTTTGAGGCCTCAACAAATACGCAAAAAGGCAAATTATATATAAAAACACACACACCGAACACACACACATACATACATACACACGTGCATGGCTATAATACAGAAATTGCAATAATTTTTATTTATGCGTTGGATTTCATGTGTTATCATAATAAAAAAAGCACTTATTAATTTATTATCACTTATTATTGCATTATTTTCACTAATATTTTTCAGCATTTCATTTGAACCTGTATTTCGTTGTTGTTTTTTTTTCCCCAAGTCAATTCCCTACTTCTGTAATTTATGTGTTTATTTATATAAAAAAAAAACGCCCACGCGATGCGCCTTCTGCACTCCAACAATATATTTATACTCAGCGCACTTAATTACTATCTATCTAAAAAAAAAAAGAAAATAATAAAAATAAATATAATAACACACAACGAAATGAAATTAAATGTTATAAAAAAACATGGCTGCCTACAGTGCCTATCCATATATCTATTTCCACCTGCCATTTCGGGGTTGCTGCGAGCACACACACATTAACACACACACACACGCTAAAAACACACCCACAATAGATAAAAACCTGCCCCTGGGCCATATACATTTTTCAAACTAAGTAACCAGCCAGAAATTTATATCGCTGATACAACGAATTAAAAATGCTCTTTTTGTTACTAATTGGCCAAGGAAGGGGTAAAAATTTAACATGTTTTTAAGTTATACAAAAAGATAACAAGTCCAAAATTAGTTTCAGTAAATATCATTAGGGAAACATTAAGTTTGTAAAAGCATCAACTTGGCTACATTTACAGTATACAGCATATATCTTGCCACTATTTGTTGCAATACCCCTTGACATAGTTCTAATAACCATTGGCAGCACAGCGCCGCAGTGGGGGGGGGGGGGGGCTATAAATGCTTATCCACATTACGGCTATATGATAAAAATGTGGTAATATACGTTGGCAAATTGTAGTTTTCATTGGTTTTAATGTGGCCGTGCGTGTTAAGTGCGACCGACATCGAAGTTGCCACCAAACTCAATCCCAACCACCAGCCACCCCCCCTGGCAGCACCTTTAACAACGGTCACCCCGTCGACGTTCCCTTTCCGACATTTTCATTATTATTTCGAGTTGGCTTTTTTATTATTTCGCGTGGCAAAGCAACGCGCCGCTTGCTTTTGTTCAGTTTCTCTCTGTGTACATGTACATATATATATATATATTTATGTGTCTATGTGTTTGTGTATGCTTTTGGGCTGCGTGCATACAACCGTGTCAATAATTACCCGTGGGACTGACACGACCAACGAGAATCATTCAAATGTTGCAAAAGCGGCAGCCACAGAGCCCCCAACTAACAATGGCTAAAAACAAAAGCAGCGACAGGCAATGACGATGGCTATGACGGCTACACTGACTGCGACGGCGACGGCGACTGCGACTGCGACAGAGGCAGCAACAGCGACCCAGTCGAGAGAGTCGAATCGAGACGAGACAAGAGACAAGTGGAGGAGGCACAATGGCAACATGCTTGGACGCCGTTTCGCAGTGACTGCGGCCAAAATGGCTGACACAACGTGGCCAGCAGTCCGACCCCAAGCCGGCTGATAGACAAACTGGCCAACTGACAAACTGACGCACTGGCTAGTCACACTCCTCTTCCTCCTCCTCCTGCTCTTCCTCTCCTCCGCTGGGGTGGCATTGTGCTCATTAACTATGCTTCCTTTGGGAATTTTCATTTTCATTTTCTTTTAAAGTTTTTCGCCGCTGTGCGTTCGTCTGCGACAATTCACTCCAAAAATAACAACAGCGGAAGAAAAAAAATAGGAGGAGCAGCAGCAGTGGCAGTGGCAGTGGCAGCAGCAGCGGAGATAACAAAATTACAAAAAGAGTCACATAACTTTTCGATATTCTCGTACTTTTAGTTAAAACATATTTAAAGAATTCGAAGTAATTACAAAAATTGATGGGCTTGCAAAATGCGTCGAATGCTGTGTGACGAAAACTGTTTTAACTGCTCACAAAAAATATATATATAAAATGCACCCACTCACAAGCATATTAAGTGCTGATAGAGACAGAGAGAGAGAGAGAGAGAGAGAGACGCGCGACAAAGCGACACCTTCGACAAGGCACTTTACAGCGCAGATCAGCAGACACCTAGACAAATAATGCGGGCATGCTTTATATGGCAGATTGCCGTGATATACCCAAACATACAACGAAAACGAGTGGCTACAAAAGTTTCGGATTAGAAAATAGAAAGTATCAAATGGGATTAAAGATGCAGAATGTGGTTTGAGAATAAATAATAAATGAGTAAATATAAATAGATAATAAATAAGAGTTATATTTATATATATAAATAAATGATATATATTATATGAGTAAATATAAATAGATAATAAATGAGAGTTATATGTATATATAAATATATATCTAAATCTATCTATATTATTATATATGTATGGGGGTTCAGCACTGCGTCGTATCAGATCTTTTATGCCGCTTTCTCATATTATAGCTCCTCCAATAACCCCAGTTCCTGCACGAATTCCAGAATCTTTCATGGTTTACATGCAGCCCTAATATGCTGCATCTTTCCTGGCTAAGGGGATATATATTCTATTAGGATGTGAGTTGAGAACTCCTTCTTCAACTTCACGAAACCTACACTGATTGTTACCAAAAATACCCAGTTTGTATAGGTAGCTTTTTGGTCTAAAAAAAAAGTTAAAAAATATGAGCTTTAAATTGTGCTTGCTAAATAAATACTTAACTATCTTACTTACTATCTTAAGTAAATACCATTTTTATTTTACATTATTTTATTTTACATTTTATTTATTTATTTAACTTATCAAAAATTGTTGTTTTTATCTCAAGCAGCAAAAAGCATCTGCAATTGCTACTACTAATAATAACTTACTTAGCCGCCCTCGCAGTCAATTAACAGCAAACACACCTACATACACACACACACATACGTTTAGTTGTTGAGTGTTTTGGCTGTGCACACATATACACACACACAGGCAAACATCATCTCTCTTGTCTAATAAGCAAACTCAATTGATGTATGAACCATGACATTGTCTCGTGTGCAGTTTCAGTTAACTGTTGAAAATGCGCGGGTTATTAATGGCTTTATAAGCTTTTGCTGCCGCACACACAGAAACACACACACACACACACTTAGTCACTATAGATGATATAGACTTTGGCAAGCAAATTGGACGGGCTAACACAGCTGCAAGCAGCCCAGCAGAAAGAGCCAAGCTGATCGCCGATCGCTGATCATTGATCGGCGTTGATCAGCAGCGGCGCAGTGTCAAAGCCAACCACTTTGCGCGTTTTCATAACAATTTTTTAGTCTGCTTTTTACAATTTTTTTTAGCTCTTATTTTTGCTCTTGCTCTGTTGTTGTTTGCACACATTTTTAACGTATAAATAAAAGCGCGACGAGACCTGTAACGCAAGAAGGGTGAAGAGTGGCTTAGTGCTGGCTGGTCCAGTCTGGTGTGTGGGCCAACCTGTGCCCAGGTCGCACTCGCATTCAGTTGATGTCGAAGTCGCAGCTCAGAAATATTTCACACACACTCACACACACACACACACACACACACATTGCAAACGATTGACATTTTGGCAAAGCAAATGGCAGGCAGCAAGGTCGCCCAGAGCTCAGCTCTTGAGATGGCTATCGCAAATGCTGAATACCGTCTGGCAGTAGATGGCAGCCACTGCGAGTCTACACTCACAGAAACAGGTGTCCTATAAGACAAGGTGCATTATTATTAAATTATAATGAATGAATAAAAACTAAATTTTGAAACAAAACTGAAACTGCAGTTTAACTGCATCTTTAAACAGAAAAAAAATTACATTTATTGTAAAAATTTTTTGTAAAAAAATATTTGTGACTGTCTTTTAAGGAATAAGGAATTTCTTTTCCTAATAATATTTTTTTTAATTTATATTAATTAGGGCAACAATTTTTAAAAAGTATAAATAAAAACACATTTTGGGTTTGTCGCATAAGAAAAAAACTTGTACACTTTCTACTAATTTGCAGCGACAAATAAATACTTTAATTAGTTAATTAATGCCACAAAAATGTTTATATAAATATTTTGTTTAGTGCAGCATAGAATTTCAAATTTAAATTTTTATTGCACAGGCCGTGAACGCGTTGTGCCAGCGGCGTTGTCGGTCAAGTGCAAGCATCAGCTGCTGCTGCTGTTGCCTCCATAAATCTCTTAATGAAAACCGGCAATAAACTTGCCCAGCTTTGGCCAAAAAGGCCGGCGGCAAATCAGCCAACAAAATAAAAAAAAAACAAAAAAAAATTGCGCGCCAAGCGCGAAAAAATGCGCAAAAGAACTAATAAACAAAGTAGCTGGGCATGTTGGCATGCCCACTCTCTTGCTCTGCTCTGCCAGGGATGCAGGCACTCCACTTGGTCCACTCCATACACAAACCCCCCACTCGTACCCCTCCCTGTTAACGGACAAGTTATTTGCTGCGCATGCGCGCACGTGCTTGCCGCTTAATGTGCGCTGCGACGCCAGCCGCGACGTTAACGCCAACGTCGACGGAGCCGCACGTTTCAGCGGTCGACGCTGCGCATGCGCATCATCAAAAGACGACGAAGTCAAACTTGTTGTTGTTGTTGTTGTTGTTGCTATTGTTGCTTGAGGCAGCGCCGTCTGACGTCTAGTTGCATTTGCATTTCTAATTTTTTTTTTTTTCTTGCATTGCTATGCAACTCGGGGGCGTTGGTATCCAGCAACCTCAGTTTGTGTGGCAGCAGCTGTGTGGCAACAAACAATTGATGCTCACTATCTAAAAATGCGGAGGTGGCTCTTTACTCGTTTTGTGTGTTTATTCAAGTTGCCAAAACTGACCACAGCCCACAATGCACTTTTGTTGCCATGTTTGCAGCAGCGCCAAACAAATTGAAAGATTTAACATTGGTTGTTAGCTGCTAGCCAAGTTGATTTTGGCCAAGAAGAATTTTTAAGTCATTTTATGTGTTTTTTGTGATATTTTAAAAATCTGTTAAATTTTATTACATTTTAAAAACGACTAACGACTTTTTGATAAGTTCATTGACATAATTTGAACCACTGATTTTAAATATGCTTCTAAGTTGAAATATTTGTTCAATTAATTGTCTTAAAAGCTTAAGTTTATATATATTTTATAAAATATAAAAAATCTTGAAATTATTCGCTTAACGATTCAATCAAAACTTATATTATCTGTAGTTTTCATTATTGTGGGCATGTCAAGGAAAATTACTATTTTAGCTTTTGTAGTTAGATGAATATTTAAATTAATTACACAATCTCTGATTATATATTTAGTATTAAGTAAATGGTATTTTTAATAATTATACTTATTAAAATTATATTTTTAATTTACTCATCGAGTGAAAAAAAACGTTTTATAGTAGTATATGTTTTTTATGTTAAATATTAAGTATAAATGGTATTTTTAATAAGTCTACTTATTGAAATTATATATTTTTAATTTACTCATCTAGTGAAAAAATATGTTTTTATGGAAGTATATGTTTCTTATGTTTAACATTTTTTTAATAATTCTACTTATGAAAAAATATGTTTTTTTTTAGGTTCGTATTGCTTGAAGCTTCTATCGATTTTACTAGTGCAAGTAAAATTTAAAGTTTGAGTAGTAAAGGTATTTTTTGCCACCTGTAATCAGCTGAAAGCCTTGATTGGAGTATTTTCACTTGATTCTTATAGAACCCATCAAGTTTTACATCTTAAAACTTATACTTATATAGACAGCTTGGTTTTGGATCACACAAAAGATTCTAGGCACCCGAAGGTGCGGCTTATGTTGATTTGTGTGTCGACAGATCGTCTGAACTTTCCATTCTAAAAAAGCTATTTATCATGGGTCTATAAATATCATTTGAATCATACAATCTCTGGCTTAAAGAGTCAACAATAGCATCAATAACAACAACAACAACAACAACCAAAAAAAAGAGGAATAAGTTTTGTAAACGCACTTCACTGCGGCTGATCAGTTGTTGCTCTTGTTGTTGTTGTTATTTGTGATTGTTGGTGTTGTTGTTGGTGTTGCTGCTGTGTGCTGTTTGTGGCTGTTAGTGGTTGAGGCAATTGACTACCGAAAAGTATTAAACAAAAAGCTCTCGAAGCGCGCCCAACGAACTGCGTCGGAAACCAATGCAAACAGCAGCGCAGCGTACGAAAAAATAAAAAAATAAATAAAACCAACAACAAAAATAAAAAATAATGTTTAAATATTTGCAAAAGAAATCGTTGGAAAAAAAAACCTTTGGCAACGCGGTAGCCATAAATCAAAGTCGCGTTAATGAAAGCGCAATTAAAACGGGCTGCCAGCGAGTGGGCGGGTGGGGCACAAGTGGTTGGGGCGAGGGACGGTAGGGTGGGGGTACATACCTGAAGTTGAGGCGTATTTGGGCCAACTTAAAGCGCAGGAAATTAAATTTTATGATGTCGTGGCAGCCAGTTTGGCCATTTGGCCATTTGGCGATTTGGCCAGCCCAAGACCAAGCGCAAGCCATTGGAATTGTTGGTAGTTTCGCGGCTCAGAGTTTTGTCGCGTCGCCGACTGCAGTTAAATGTGCAGCCAATGTTGATGTTGTTGTTGCTGCTGTTGCAGTTTCTTTGGCTGTCTGAAAAGTTGCACAAGGTTGGCCAACAACAACAACAACAAAAAGCGTCGCGTTGACGGCTGCGAAAAGTTTATGCAGCGACGTGACGGCGGCGACACCTACACCTACACACAAAGAGAGAGAGAGAGAGACACGCCAGTTAACCCCCCTCCGCCCACCACTCCACTCACTGAGCCAATCCGCACCAGACTTGACCTACAAAAACCATGACGACCATGACGCCCCTGGGTGCACTAAAACACACTGCACTGTACACTATAAACTGAGTTCACTGTTGAGAATTTGCTGCAGACTTTGTCTGCTCATTGACAGCTAAAAAGCTGCCACATTTGTGTCAAATTTGCTGTGATGTCATAGCCGGATTTGGATGGTCTTCTAAATGCAATAATAATAATAATAATAATATATTTTATAACTTGCACAGCAACAGTAAAATTGATGAAATGTTGTTGCCCCAAAAGCTGATAAGTAAAAAAGCAACAATCTGAGACAAAAAAAAATGATGCAGCTGATTAATAAATTATGGAACTATCAGAATAGAGCTAGTATAGAATTATAGCCATTAAATATTCTATATATATATAACTATTTTTATTAAATAAATATTCTATATATATCTAACTATTTTTGTTCAGTACTGAACATTAAGCAATTAGTGGTTGATGTTTATTGGGAATTCTCCAGTTTTAGTTTTCATTTCCGCTTTCCACTGGCACAGGTTACACGCAAAATCATCGTGAGATGCGCATAAAAGTTAAACAATTCGCAAAAGCAGCTTAATTGAAATAAAAAGTAAAATCGTTTGCGGATGGGTGTAAAAGCCGTCAACTCGTTTGCCTGTTTGGCTGTTTGTTTGGCTGTCGGCCATTTGGCTGTTTGGCTTACTGACCATCAGCTTCATTACCATTAAGCGACTGTGGCCACAAATCATGCATTTAACGCCTTCTTAACAGACCTGCAACCTCATCTGGGGCATGGGGGAATCGGGGTATCGGGCATTGGGAAATGGCAATGGGCTGCCAGCTCTGGCTGGGCTGGGCTGGGCTGTTGTTGGCTGAAGCGCCGCAATCAAAACGGGCAATAAGCATGCAAAACAAAAAAAAAAAAGAAAAAAAAAGCAAACGAAACGAAATGAAATCAAACTGGCAAACTGGCTCCTGATGAGCGGCAAGTGGGCCCGAAGACGGAGACGTGGCTTTGGCAATGGCTTTTTGTGGTCAGGTGTAAAACTGACGCTGCCAGTGGATGAGTGTGTGTGTGTGTGTGTGTGTGTGTGTGTTTATTGAGTTGTCTTCAGGCAAGCCAGCCTGATGAGCTGTTGATGTTGCTGATCGTGCCAGTTGACAATTACACAGCAAGCGGGGACGGGATCAGCGGCTGCAAGGAGACTCAACAGGAGCAGCTAATGGAGCGATCGTTGGCCAATTTTATTGGCATGGCAAACAGACAGAATTGGCTACCAGTTTGGTTTGCATGAATGGAATTGCTTCCCAGTCATTGTGAATGCTGTCACATAAAGATAAAAACTGAAAACTGATCGGCAGGACTAAAGATTTGCTAAGTGCCAGTGTTGTGTCAGCTTATAAATCAGTAAAGCTCAAATAAAAAGCCGAAGATAATATTTGACAAGATGATTAGAAAAATCGTATTTTGCATAAGTAAGCTTTATGAATGAGTAAGATGATTATTTTTTATTTATATTAGTTATTGTTCTGAGAATTAAAAAAAAAGATAATGATTCAAATTCAGTAAGATGATTATTTTTTATTTCTATTAGTAATTGTTCTAAGAAAGATAATCACTCAAATTCAGTCTGCATATTAATTAATTGAAAAGATATTTGAAAGAATATAAAAATTGACATGAGAAGTATTGTAAAACTTACTCTTCCAATCCCTTAAGTTCTAACATAAATCTTATAATCAACGAAGCAATTCATCAGGCAATAATATAATCCAAAATGTATTTTATTACAGCAGATAAATTCATTAGAATTCGGCATTTAAATCAATGTCAAATATTATTAATTTAGACTTCAAAAGCAACAGCAGACTAAGTATGTCAAACAGCTGTCAAATCACTTTTAGGGACTGTCAATTGAATGCAAATTTTATTGTGGACTAGCCTCCTAAAAATCTTAAAGAATATTCGAATAAAATTCAGCATTGTGACTTAATCAAAAGACGCAACAAAACAATCCATCAGAGCTATTTCAGCAAAATAAAAGACTATTGCGATTTTTATTGATTCGAGCAATCTGTAAATATGTCGTATGTATATACCTAAATATATATATATATATATATTCTTAGTTAGTTAGTAGTCACTGAATTTATAAGAAAAAACAGAGTCGTCTCGTCGCAAAGCACTTAGCAGATCGACAGAGCGACAGATCCGAACTGGGAACTGGCCAGGTGACCAAAGACGCTGCGAAATTAGCCGATCGTTAAAAACCTGACACAGGCGCACGTGCCATTTTCGAAATGCTTAGTGGCCGAGACGCCTCACTACACACATAATAAGCCAAAATACAAACCAACAAAAAAAAAACAAAAACAACAATAACAAAAAACTCCACAGCAGAGACAACAATAATTTCACTAAAACAACAATAATAATAAATACTTTGCCATCTTGTAGAGTTGACAATTTTGCGCTGAAATTTATTAACCAGAAATTGATTGGCCCAAACGGCTATCATCTTTGGCTATGGGTCGACTTAAATTTGGTATCTCTGTCTCAGCTTCATAACTTACCATTAGCATTAGCCAAAGAAACAAAATAAAAATAAATGTAGATAAAAAAAAAAATGTTTGTGTGTATTTGTGTGTGTGTGTGTGTGTTGTTTATATCAACGACCAAAACTCATCTCGAATTTTATCATATGCCGTTTGTTATTTTGGGATTTCGATAACGCAGTTGAGCTGAAATTTCGCATAATTATGATGCCAATAAATTTGTTTTCTTTCATTAGCTAAAGTTTTAGTTTTTTTTTTCTTGTTTCTCTCTTATTAGACGAAGGTCGACGACGATATAAAAATCCAAATTTTATATCAGTTGCCAACTTCAGTGGGGGCAGCCGACAATACAGCAAAAAAAAACAAAATTCCCCCTCTTGGGCAAAACGCAAAATATAATTCTGTAACTCTCTATAAGGCAAGTTGTGGTTTTTTTTATGAACGCTCTAAAATCGATTAAATAGCTATATGATTGGCCAGTTTATTGGGGCTATAGTTTAAGTATTGGAATTTTTGAAATTTGCCATGCGATTAGCTGATTAAAACTTTAATAATACCATTAATTAAGAAAAGCTTTGTTTTAATAAATTCACAATTTTTTGTATTTAGAAAATAGTTTTAATAATGCTATTAATTAAGTTTATTTCATCAATTTCTAGCAGAATAAACCATTAAATACAAATATTGTTTACCTGTCTTAAAATCTTAGGGGAAATGGGTTAATTGAGCAAAACTAACTAAAATTAACTCTATTTATATAAATTAATAAAACCTTAAGTACTACAAATCTTGATTACTTCTTAAGTATTCTTCAAGCTGTTATCTGAAACCCGTTTCTGGGAAACAATTGCACATTACTCATTTTAAGTACTTATTTCTATCCACAGAGCAGAACTTGCCTCATTTGCATCAATTCTTTAATTTCTTCATTTTATTAGCACTTAAAAATGTTTATTTGTTTTTACTCGGTTGGCCTATTCCCAGCACCTTCAGTTGAGAGGTGGTGCAATTACTCGAGTGGTTTGTTCCTTTTTTTTTATATGCTCGTTATTTGCCCATTAATGCCACTAATTGCTGAATGCCACTTGCCACTTGCTCTTCCAACGGCAACTGATAAGAAATGCAGTTAAGTCGGCAACAATTTAATCGATGACATTTTTGGGTGAAAGTTTTCGTTGTCTTTCTCCCCTCCCCTCAGCCACGACAAAATGCCGTTTAGAAATAGAAAGTAGGGCGTGTCCAGCCCAATGATCCGCCGGCTCCTCGCCCTTTCTCAAAACTAGCTCCGTATATTTTCCATACGAATTTAGGGCGATTTATATGCCAGTCCAGTGGCCAGTTGCCAGTTGCCAGTTGCCCAATGATTGCCCACGCCAAGCTCTTGGGGCTTGCTCTTGGTTTGTCTCTGATTTTGTGGCATCTTTTGGCCATGTTTGGCTGAGGTGTCGGTTGGGGCAGCGTGTACATCAAATGTGCAAACAAGCCACATAAATCTCATAAGGCGAAATTATTTTTTACTACTCAATTGCAACAGGGGCAAGCAGCAAGCAGCAAGCAGCAGCAGCAGATACTGCCAACAAAAGGGTCCTGCCACAGTGCATAAATCTCTCTTCTCGCGAGGCTTGTTCTCAACTGCTGCAGCCCCAAGGCTTACTCCCCTTAAACCCCTTCCTCACATGCTCCCCTCTCCTCTCCTCATCAGTGTTTGGTGCGCACTCCCAATAGTTTGGCTACGTCTCCGGTTCCGATAAATAATTGCGTACATTTGAGCAAATCGTGTTTGATGTTTGCTGTTTGCTCTTCTTGTTGCTCTTGGTTTGTTTTTATTGGTCCAAGTGTCTTTTTGTTTTTGGCCAGCTCTTTTATTGCTACACATGTAGTTTGTTTTATGCGCACCAAATACAATAACAACAAAAAAAAAAAAAAAAAACAACAACACCAACTTTATCAACGACTAACAAATATGTATTTTTATCGATCAGCTTACACGACTAAACAAATGCTCTGTGGAAGCGTTTTTATTGACTATTTGTTTACTACTAAAGATTCCAAAGTATAAAGAATTATATATATTTGGACTATCTACTATATAAACTGTAGAAAATAAATTAAAATCTTTGGGAAAATAATGGTATAAATTTTTACCATCTGCCGATTACCGATTACATACGTAAAAAATAAATCCGTTTACTACATTGATATCTTTGGGAAAAGAATTATATATATTTGGACCACGTACAACGTTAGCTGTAGAAAAATAATTCCTTTAGTAGTAAAAAAATGGAAACCTTTGGGAAAATAGTTATATATATTTTGACCATCTGCTATGTAATCTGTAGAATACAAATTCGTTTACTATTTTGATATCTTTAGGAAAAGAAATATATATTTTATGACCATCTACTATGTAATCTGTAGAAAAATAATTCCTTTAGTAGTAAAAATGTAAAATCTTTGGGAAAATAATTTCATACATTTTTTGCCATCTGCTATGTAATCTGTAGAAACAAAATTCGTTTACTACTTCGATATCTTGTAATGTAATGTGTAGAATATAAATTCCTTTACTACTTTAGTGTTTAAAAAATATATATATATATATATTTGGACCATCTACTATTTAATCTGTGGAAACTAAATTCTTTTACTACTTTGATATCTTTAGGAAAAGAACTATATATTTTCGGACCATCTAAATTCGTCTCTTATAATTTATATTTATGTTTTCTTTCTCTGAAATTTTAATTCAAATTAAAGCTGAAATTTACACAGTTTTGATCACAATTCATCATAGCCACATTGTGCAACAGTACTTGCCACAGGGTATTTGAAAATGTTAAGCAAATGTGCGTACATGGCGATCTTTTTGCTCGTTTCGGCCATAGATTTGTTTCGTAGCACATTTTCGTTCAAATTTATTGCATTTAACAAAATTAGCTAACAAATTTATTAAGCACTTTGCTCAGTTGATTGTTGCTTTAGTCGTTGTTGTTGTTGTTGTTGCTTTTGGGTGGTCATTGATGAATTTGTTGGCATCGCATTAAGATGCGCAAGCCACGTGTAAATTGGCAAAAAAAAAAAAAAAATGAAGTTCTTTCGTGGCAAGCAACGAACCCATTAAAGTTTAATCCCAATCACGTAAATAAAAGTAGAACTTGTCGCATAAATTATGTATGTGTGGCAGGCGGAGGCAAGAGCAACAAATTCTTATATAGTAGTAATAAGTTGAAAAAATTAAGCACAAATCTGTTAATGAATTGCAAATTTATGCGTCGATTCGGGGTGCGCCAAAAAAGAACTTGACTTCTAGTTCATTTAGAGTTAGTTTATATTTATATACTAAAAAATATATATGTATATATGTATGTGTGTTTGTATGCGTATCTATTTTGGCCAAGATCGTAAAAAGCGCAAATCTATTAAATTAAAAAGACAAAAGTTTAATGAGAAAGAAACCTGATGGCAACGGCTTTGGGTTTTTGGTTTTTTGGTTTAGTTTTTGGTTTAGTTTTTGGTTCGCTTCACTCTACCAATTTCCAAAAATGTAACTTTCGAACTTAGCGGTATGCCTTTTATTGAAATATACAGCAAAGCATAGATATATTGTTGTTGTTGTTGTTGCTGGTTTTTTTTTTTGGGGGAGCCATTCTTTAGGTTGTCAACTCGATGAGACATAAATTTACAAAAAAAAAAAAAAAGCCAAAACCGAAAAGGTGAAAAACTCACAGCCAAATGGCGGCAAAAGGCCAAACACAAAGGCAACGGCAACGGCGACATTGTCATTGAGTCTCCACCAACTGCGTCTGCGTCTGCGCCGACGACTGCTCCATGCTGTGACACTTGTGCTCTGTGACCCAAACCAGTGCCACTGCCACTGGCACTGACTCCAACTCTGTCCGGCTAATCAACACCCATGACCAGGCCACACTCCCAGGCGGGCCTATCATAAATTTTGAGTTTTAAGCCACATCTAAAGTCTGTTAGATTATCCGCGATCCGCGCTTCGTTAGGCATCTATGTTGGCTAAGTGAAGCTTTGCCTGGCTTAATTACAAAAATCCGATAAGGCGTCGATAGCTTCAAACGCATATTTCACGCTGGTAACAAGTGTCTTGCAGCAGTCCATTGATTATTGGGCCATAACATATCGACCCAAACCATCTCCATTTGGCTTACTCTAATTTGCCATTGTTTTTTTTGACTGAGTTATGTTTGACACATTCCACTAAGAACGAGATATTATTATGATAGCCAGCAAATTCTGAGCGGTTCTAAAACAGGTTAAACTTTAATCCATAAAATAAATATTAATCCATTCAGAACTTAAGTAAAATTTTTAGCTGAGTTATTTTGCATGATTTTCAAATGTAAATTGCGTTCTCAAATATTTATCTACAGTTTCGGGTCATGATAAAAAATGCCTTGATTTTTTAAATGGGTTGGGTTTTGACCAAGTTATGTTAGTGGGAAATTTGGATTAGTAAATTGATCTAAATGCGATGATGAAAAGTGCCAGAGCTGAGATCAGAGTGAGTCACTGGGCAGGCACACGCCCAGCGTCAGAATTGGAGGCAGAGTCAGCCCTGCAAATTGGCCACTTTAGTTTTTTAACAATGACATTCGCTAACTGGGGACACAGTCTGAGTCTCAGATTGAGATTCAGATGCATTATTATTTTTTATTTTTTTTATCTAGCTAGCGGGGCTCAGGTTGAGCCGTGTGCATTACTCAGCGGCGGCGGCTGAGCAGCATTTTTAATTGAAATAATTGCGGGTTGAGTTAATTAAACGATAAATAATGTAATTGTGTATAAAAAGGCGATTCACAGACGCTGCGACGAGTCACGGCAAACAATGGCCGACAGAGGTAGATATATATATATATGTATTTGTAGTATTGCACATAGGTTGGGTATGCCGTTGCATAATGCCGTGTCTTGGCATTCTTAACCGCAAGCCGCGAGTCGCTGAGAGTCGCTGGAACTGTAATTAGTGGCATATTTGTTTCAGCTGCAACCAAGCCAAGTCAAAACAAACTGCAAACTTTGCTTTGAGTGTCTGTTGATTGATTATGGCACATTTGATTTTGAGAGTTGACTGGCAACAGGGGGGAGAAAGGGGGTTGCAAACAGGCAATTTGGGGAACTAAGGCTGCGTAGGCAACGAATTGAGAATTACGAATTACGAATCTGTGTAATCAGAGGCGCATGCGCAGCGCACCCGACTTCTACATCCATCTCTCTCCCACTACATTTCCCTCTGTCTCACACACACACACACACAGAGATCATCAGTGAGATGGTTGCACGCGTAATCGATTTGAAACGCCTAAATTATGCAAAATTACTTTTAACAACACGCAGCTGTCTGTCATATTGGATATTAAATGTTTGGGTTTATGATATGTGGGCATCGTACTTATAAAGAGCACGGGTGAACATTTTTATTGTTATACTTTTGCGTGTGCAACACGGCGTATGCGCAATTTGTGGTTAGTTTAGACTGTACTTTTTTTGTTGATTGACACGCGGCGTATACGCAATTTGATTGGGACTTTTGCGGAAAGTTCTGCGGTTAACAAATGCATTGTTAATCGCTGTAATCCGGAAAAAAGGTGACCGTGAATCCCAACTAGTGTCTACTCCAAGCTTAATCAGGCGATTAATTGGCTGGAAAAACCAGACACACTTCGACAATCAAATAATATCTGCGAGTCAAGACAAATTGCGGTGCATTACCCGAGTCTTATTTATCACTATAAGTGATCTTTAAAATAAACAAACCCAGTTGTGGGAATTACAATGACTATATATATATATCCATTAAATTGATGTTCAGCTTCTCTGCGTGACATGTTATATATATTCAATATTCGAGTTTGCAGTTTAAGTTTATTTATAGAACCTTGACAGGTGAATGTGGTGAGTATTGTAAATAATCAAGTCTCATCTCTTATTAAAATTAGCCGTTTAGATATTACGTGACTGATCCGGAACCAGTTCTAAATTAATTTCCAACAGTTGCATTCAAATATAATTTTTTTTCTCTCTCGAATTCTTTTTAATTAGTTCTATGTAGGTTGTAGATTTTTTTTTTATTATTCAATTTCACACCATTATGTGCCTTAACTCAGCACACCATCTACTTAGAGAGATACATAACAAGCAACACACCCACACACACACACACACACTGCCACCTACACACAGCAGCAGCAGCAGCAGTGCCAAGCCCTTGAAAACGGCTTGCAACTAGTAGCAAAAAAAAAAAAATAAATAAAAAGAGGAAAAAACAAATATGGCAAACAGAAATAATTATTTCTGCGGCATTTTCAGAGCTTTGGCTCAGTCTCCAGGGGGTTGCAGGCAGACAGGCTGCTCTGCTCTGCTCTGTCCAGCTTTGCCCTTTCGTTAAAGTGAAGTCAAAGTGCAAAAGAAAAAAGAAGAGAAAAAGTTGGAAGGGAAATAAAAAGGAGTACGCAGAAGAGCCAGTGGTCTGTGGTCTGACCAGGGCACTTACACCGCTGGGATCCGGGCGCTGGGCAGGATCGCAACTGACCAACTGGCCTGCAGCGCGACAAGCGTTGCTGACGAGGACGACCAACGAGATGATGATGATGATGAGAGAGAACTGATGAGATGTTGTTGTTGTTGTTATTGTTGTTGTTGTCTTTTGACCGTTTGCCCTTAACTGATTTCGATTTCAATTTGCAATGGCCCCGTCCAGTGGCGCGTGGAATGCGAAAAGGCAAGAAAAAAGCACAGATACAGAAAACAAACGTCTTTTAATGGCCATATGGAAGTTGTTGTGGGCGCAACAAGGCTCGCAACGCTTCCTGTCAAGTGATTTATGCCAACATCGAAATCCCCAAACCCAAACCCCAAGCCAAAGCCAATCTCAGTGCCTGCCCTGCAGTTGCTAACTAATTTTCTTGTGTTTAGCTGCGAGAAAAATTGACTGCCTTTTGTCGTCGTCGTCGTCGTCGTCGTCGTCGTCGTCGTCGTCGTCGTCGTCGCTGCCTGTCTGCTATCTGTCTTGGACCGGCCCAGTTTGTGCCTCGACTGATCTGTGATGAATGTCTGTGTCTGTGTCTGCGTCTGCATCTGCGTTTGCCTTTTCTTTTTTTTTGCAGCATTGTATTGCCAAGTACCACGCACTTTGTTTAACGCTCTGTGCATGTGTGTGTGTGCTATGCTGTATTGTGTAGGTGCACAATTTGCGCAATAATCGACTCAGCCTCCGTCTGCCCGCATCTGGATGCACTGCGTTGTCAGTTTTGGGGCGCGTGCGCAGACGCCGCTTAATGACTGGCAACAGGAATGCCTCCCGAACTGGGTTCGCACTTAAAAAAACAATTCAATTTAACCATTGCCAGCACAAGCGCATTTATGAATGAAGCTGAAAACAGCTAAGAAAAAAAACCGATCCCAAGCCAAGCCTCGCACACACAAAATTAATTAATGACAATCACTCAAAAAAGGCACGAAAAAATACGCAAACGAAATAATTAAACGGGCCAAAACAGGTATTTGAGTTTTCCATTCTATCTGTCCATTCTACACACACACACACACACACAAACATTAGTCAGTCAATCTAGCCCTCTCTTTCTCACACTCTATCTCGCTCTCTCTCTCTCTTGAGTTGGCCCCACTTAATTCTCTGTTTGTTTTGGTAATGAAGCTCATTTCCGTTTTGGAAATATGCATAGGAGAAGTAGTTAGTCCGGAGAAGGGCAAATGCAAAATAGTTGTTAAAAGATTCTTTTTTTTAATATATTTTTAATATATTTTGCTATTGTTAATTGCATATTATGTTAAATACTATTAAATTTGTATGACAACTATCCGCTTGGCATATCAATCAATTTGAAATCCAATCGATCAGCTTTTTGGTTAATCCAATTCAAAGCAATTATGCCTTATTTGTGTTAATTTATTATAATAAATGTAAAATACAGCAAAGTCACTGTTTTAATTTTTTCTCTCTCTGTGAGTGTGTGTGTGTGTGTGTTATTCTTTGTTGTTGTTGTGATAAATTAAAAATTTTGTTTGCCAAGTGTTAAAATATTAATTATTTAAGCAATACACGCAGCTGCGGCACGCGTCTCTTGTATATTTTATTTTCTTAATTTTTGTATAAATACAAGCTAACACACACACACACACACATACACATACACAGAACACATGTTTGTTGCTTGTTTGTTTGTTTTAATTTTTTTAATGAATGATTTCTCAGTCCGTCAGCATTTTGTCTCGTTTTGCTGATTGGGCGGCAGCAGGTGAATAATTATCATCTCATAGGTAAGTATTCAGATATATAATGCTCCCTCTTTCTCCCCTCACCCCCCACCACCTTAATATATTCGATTTGCTTTTATTATTTAATTGTTAATTATTTAAATGAGGCATGCTGCCTGTGTGTTTATTTTGTTTGATAAGGCTGATAAATAAATGAATGCTTTGCTTAAAATAATTATTTTTTTAATTTTTATTAATTGTTATTAATTAGTAGAGTTTAAAATTCATAAAAATAAAATTTGAGTAACAAGTAATATTTTATATTAATTTTAATAAGCCAAGCAAAAATCCTGCAAGCTTTTTAACTGATCTTTATTATATCGGATAAATAGGCATATCTATATAAAGAAATGTAATTAGATAATATTAAATTAAATATGATCGGATAAATAGGCATATCTATGTATAGAAATGTAATTAGTAAATATTAAATTTCTTACTATATTATTTTCGATAAATATAGGTTTGATTTTCGATATCTGATCGACGATCATTGCAAATTAGCTGAGGCCATGCCTCTCTCTAATAGATCCAATTATATTTTGTGTCACGTATTTAATTCCATTTAGTCGTCTTTAAACGTTTAATGTTGTTGTTGTTGTTGTTGTGGATAATGTTTTTTTTCTTTGGAGTCTGGCAACTGCAATTAGCTGATCCAGCATATAACAACTCATGTTCTTTATGAGCTGCCAAGCGATTGCACTTTGTATTGTTTACTTTTGTCATTGTTGTTGTCATTTGTGAATTAAACGTTTTTTTTTTTTAATTGCATTTAATCACAGACATTTGCACGATCCATTCCAATCCAATCAAATTAAATCGAACGCTAAGCGAATCACATTGTTTAGCTATAAAGTCAGAGCTATGCGTTGAAAATTGTCACAGATCCAGTTCGATTTTCATAGCACACCTACACACACACACACACACAAATACACACACACTCTGATTGGAAAACCTGTATGCATGCTATATATCAGTCTGAGCTGATATCGCATTAAAGTGCCTCTTGCACAGCTTTCACTAACAAAACGCCAAAGAGGTTAACCAAAAAAAAAAAAAAAACTGAATAAACTAAAAATAAAAAAAAAACTCTGATATCTATGGCTAAGATACCTACATAGTGCTCATAGCTAGCTATCCAATAACTAAAACAAGTTTTTTTTTTTGGTTTTCCTTCGCTGGGTCAGCAGAGAGAATTAAAAGAAGAAGACAAAAATAATAATAATAAATAAACACAAGCCGAATCTACACGCGCTGGTGTCCCACAAATAAATTATTACCCAAAGGGCATTCAATGCCTTTTAACAACAGGTCAACCTTATCATTATTTTTATTATTATTATTATTATTTCTACTCGTTGCTTGCCGGGGCCAAAGCAAAGGGCCAAAAAAAAACCAAGTATAAATCGATACCAAAAGCGAAAACAAAAATCTCCAAATCCCAATGATCGTCGCTTAGTTATTTTTCCCCACCTCCTTAGTTAGTTTAGATTTTTTTTGTGCGTATATATATATATATATATATATATGTATATATATATATATCGACTCGGGCATATTACAGCACCTACAGTGAAAATCAGGCAAATGTTGCCCCAACTCTCTGCGGCGATTTGGACTTGTTTGGTGTTTTTTTTTTCTACTCTCAAAATTTAATACAAGCGCGACACAAAAGACGCACAAAAATGTCATAAATTAAGTTGACCATGATGCCAAAGGGAGGGGCTGCAACGGGTCTATGGAGCTTGTTCCAAACCCAAAACGGGCTACATTTCATCCAAGAGTTGGTTGTTGTGCGTGTGCGTGTGTGTGTTGAAATCGATCCAGCTTTTGTGATGGCCTGGCTATAAGTAAGTATTTTTGCCAAGCTTAAATCATATCAAACAATGTTCAAGCACAGATTTATTGATGAAGAGATTTGGTACCCATTCACATGATTATCTTTGGTGTAGATATTGTTTGGGTTTTTTTTTTGTTAGTGAAGTGTAAAGTGTTTTTTTTTTAGCTATGAAATCATAATAATTTTAAAAAGAAATCTCAATTTTCTGTCTTGTTTTTGTCTCATTCCAGACAAGTTCTCAAATGTTCCCAAGCTAGGAAATCCTGGCGGTTTCCCATCTAATAATGCTGCAACAGTTTCGCCTTGATTCCCATGCATATCATTGCATTTTGCTCAAGTCTAACTGTTATTTTTTTTTTTTTTTGTTGACAATCCTTTAACGGTGCATGCATTTGTGGCAATTATGATTGCAACGGTATTGCCTACTTGACTGCGTGAGAACGTTGACAACTTCGGATAATGACACCAAACACAAGACAGGCCCAAAAGTATTCATTGTTGTTGTTGTTGTTGTACCTGTAAACCTGTAAATGCGCCCTTTTACCTGCGATCTGCTCTGCCTGCGATGCTTATCGCGTAACTCGTCTAGCAGCAACGTGCAACGTGCGACAACAACAACCACAACTCGGTGTCAGGTGGCAGGTGTGTTTCACACAGACTCGCACTGTTTAGGGATGCCCAAAGTGTCGTTAACCCTTTTTGGTATTGTTTAATACGCACACCAAAATGTAGTTTAATCATATGCTCAAATGCGCAAACACGCAACACCTACAACCAAAAAAACAGGACGAGGCACTCGTTGTTGCAACAGCAAAAAAAAACAAAAACAAATATAAAACTCAAATCAAACTGCAGCCAGCCAAAGTGGGGCGTGCAAAAGGACCAACACTCGCTGTCTCTCTCTCTCACTCTCTCACTCTCCCTCTCTCTCTCTGTCTCTCACACACTCAGCTCCAGTTTCGTAACGAGGTCGTTGCCTGCTGTCTGTGTGTCTCTGTGTGTGTCTGCGTGTGTGTGGAACGCATCCTGCATACCAAGTAGCTGCCCCCAGATGAGGCTGCCGGAAGTTGTTGCTTCTGTCTATCGATAACTTTCTGGCAGCAACTATGCCAGAGCACTGCCACTGCACTTTTTAATTGTACACAATGCGTCTCAATTTGACAAGCAACATGTGCACACACTACACGCACACACACACACACACACATACACACACACACACACACACACACACACACATACTTATATGCTAGAGACACTAGTTACACCTCTTTTATTTTCGAGTGGAGTCAACTCGTTTGGCATTCAGATTGCATCGCATCGCATCGCGTGTGTATTTTGAATGTCCTGTTACGGTATGAATTATTCAAAAAAGGCACAATTTTTCGTCGCCGCCAAGGACGAATGTTTGAAACGTTGCGCGGCATACAAAAAAGGCACGACGACGACGACGACGACGACGACGACATAGCCTGCTACCAGTTTGGTTTTAGCCAGTTAGACGAAGCCCACTTTCATGTGTGTCTGTGTGTGTGTGTGTGTGTGTGTGTGTGTGGGTGTGTGAGTGTGTTGTTGCCATCGCAGTCGTCGTCGAAGCGAGTCGTACATACAAATGTCCTGGTCTGGTTCTGGTCTGTTCACTTCTCTTCTCTGTGCTTCTCTGTGTTCTCCCGCTGCGAGACACTGCTGGCTGGTTGGCTGACTGGTTGGCTGGCTGGTTGGCTTGTTGGCTGGCTGACTGGTTGGCTACATTTGTATTGCTGCTGTCGTCGCGCCAGAGTCAAAGTTATATCCTTTGACAGGACGCAGTGCAGCTGGCGTCGAGGCGAAAGTGAAAGTCAAGGTTAATCCGTCTGCAAAAATTCAATATTTTATGCATTAAAGTTGATGTGGCTCTGTGTGTGTGTGTGCGGTTAGCCAGGGAGGGGGGGGGGGAGGG
The DNA here is from genome assembly GCA_035042365.1 of Drosophila dives. Taxonomy (NCBI): domain Eukaryota; kingdom Metazoa; phylum Arthropoda; class Insecta; order Diptera; family Drosophilidae; genus Drosophila; species Drosophila dives. The sequence continues at coordinate 6,258,328 of JAWNLJ010000326.1, read as the reverse complement.
GAGGATAGGCATTCGCCCCGATGACGTCTGCATAAAGATTTGTGCTGTGTGCTTTTGGGCGCCATTTTGAAGCTGTCGCATGTTGCATGCAGCGTTAATCAGTTGCGTGTCCTGCTGCTGCTGCCCCACCAAAAAGTAGCTGATTAACTAGCTACAACCATGTTGCACATACACATTTAATTGTTTGCATATTTAGGTTAAATTCAATTCTAGAGAAAGCTTAGCGAAAGTTGTCGCACAAAACAAGCGAAAGTATAAAAATCAAAAAACGATATCCTATGAAAATGATAAAGTGGTACTAAAACTTAAGAGATTATGTTCGCAAAAACTTGTATTTTCGAGTTAAGAATGTGTATTTAGGCTTATAAAAAAAGGTTTAGCGAATCTTTAATATAATTTCACAACTTTTGACATAAGCCTGTGATTTAAGCGTTACTTTCTCCGAGCTACACAGACCTACGCACTTGGGGAAAAAAAAAATCATCTGAAGCCAGAGCGATTGGGAGAGCGATTGCAGTTGAGCCGAGTGGAGCTGAGAGGGGCTGAGTGGAGCTGGACGGAGCTGAGCTGAGCTCATTGACCCACACGTATTTATTTCTTTCGTATTTCTTATTTTCAGAGCGCGTAACTGAAACTGTCACATCAATTTGAACGCCGCCGCGATGAGGGCCAATGAAATTGAACTTTAAATTGAGACAAACAAAGCAGCAGCAGCAGCGGCTGGGGCAGCAGCGGTGGCAGCGGGGCAGTCGCCGAGTCACACAAAGAAACTGGGTTAATGGGTCTGTTTTAGAGCTGAACACAGGTTGCACGCAGCAACACACGCCGCGTATACGCAATGGCCTTTCACTGCCTCTGCCACTGGCTCTGCCACTGCAACGTTGAGTCAGTCAGCAGCTGAGTCGCTGAGTCGGTTGCATCTATCCATTTAATTGAATAATATGCTTGAGGCCGCTGCACAAATCTGCGCACGACAAAAATGCAGGTCAATTGCAAGCCTCAGCTGCGGCGCTGCCAATGTTGCACACGTGCACACATTTGTGCCGCCGATCAAATTGCGCAAAATTGTTCGCTAAATTTTTTGATAGCTTGACGCGTTGCTGCTGCTGCTTCTGCCTCTGCTGACGTCGCTGTCGGCGTTTTTTTTTTTTTTTTTTTTGGACTGATCTGTTACAATATTTGTAGCCCCTGGGAGCAGCGAGGTCAATTGATTGAAACAACTTTGAACTTGTTGATCTTGTCACAAATTAAAAGAAGATTTATACACACACACGCACACACTCGCACACACGACCATAATAGACACACAAACAGTGTGTACAGTGTGCGCTCGCTAAGTTGTTGCTTTTTTTATGCACGCATTTTTAAGTAATTTAAAATAAAATATAAATTATATTTTTTTTTATTTTATTTGCTGTTAGTTTATTATTTATTTAACCATTAATCATAAGTTGAGCATATCGAATCAACACTGTGTGTGTGTGTGTGTGTGAGTTTTAGTAGCTGCGCTGGAGGCACTGCTGAAGCTGCTTCTTCGTCTGCGCTTTGGGTTTTTTGGTGGAATCTTCGAGCAGCACACTTTGATTTTGGTATTTTTTTTTTTTGTGATTCTTCAATTTTTTTTTTTTTTTGGTTGCATGATTTATTGTGCTGGGTTTTCAGTTTCCAGGTGAAGTTTTCAGCTGGGGAGAGCTTTTCTGGCGCTAGTCGGTAAAGTGGCTCTTGGGGCGCAGAACGTGTTCACACTTATCCCCATCCCCTCACCTCCTCCCCACCCGGCTAACAAAAGAAGAAAAATAATAAAGCTAAAACGTCAGACATCTTTACGACCGCAACTGATCACGCAAGTAGTTTTTTTTTTTAGTCTTGGCGAGCCAATTTCGATGTTTTTTTATACAAATTTTATTTGGCATTTAATGAGCGACCTTCGACTTGTAATCGTTAAAGTCCATAAACCTACAGCAAAGAGAAGCGTCGTCTCTATTGGAATGTCTTTTCTGGTCAGGTTTTAATGAGCCGTTGGCTGGTTTTGTTTGTTTGTTTGTTTGTTTTGGAAATATGCTTTGTGAACTTGTTCAGAAATTGATTTTCCCTACATCTGTGTGAAAGAAAAGAATTTCGTTTCGCCGTGGGTCAAAATAAAAATAAAAAAATAAAATTTGTTGCGAGAAAAAAATAAGGCAGCATTTGACGAATGTCGTCGCATTGCTGGCAAAGCTCAGCTTGTGCCTAAAAACTGAAACAATAGAAATCCTTTGGACACTGAAATCTGTTCTTTTTGAGGAATTTCTCTTTCATTTTAGAAAACAATAAGAGACTCGGCCACGCCACATAAAGGTCTCCAGCTCCAGCTCAAGGTCCACATCCAGCTGCAGCTACAGTTTCAGCTCCAGCTCCAGCTACGTCTCCGAGTTGGGGGCTCCTCGCAAAGCGGTTCGTGGAAGTCTCGTGTTTAGCACACGCGTAAATTTCCTGCCTCCGTCTGTGTTGCACGTCTGCGGCTGAACGTCATGTCTGAATTGGTGGCGGCATTCGCTTTGAGGCGCAACCGCCATTCGCAACGCATGCGCACTAAACGGTACCGCTAGCGGCTCCACCACTAAGAGTCATAGCTGGACCACTACTTGGTCAGGGGGAGTGAGGCGTAGGGGGGAGGAGCAGTAGCCTGTAGCTTTTTGTCGACGCATTTCATTGTTGCAGTTGTTGTTTTTTTTTTTCGCTGTTGTTGCGCACGTTTCGAGAATGAAATGTTCGTTCCAAATGATAAACATTTTCAAGATGCTCAAAATCTTACTTCAAGGTCAAACTGAGTTTTTTTTTATATATGGCAGTATTTAGTTTTGAGCCGATTTTAACTCTTTATAAAAACCTCAGTGTGTCAAATGCGTCTGAGTTACGCTAATCAGGCTAAATATGAAAAGAGCCAAACGAAAGAATAAATTATGTACAAAAGAATTGCTATTTTGGGATACATTTTAAATTTTAATTTTAAGCAGATCACAGTCTAAATAAATATATGTATTTTTTTTTATAACTGTTATAGTTATTATTAAAGCTTAAGCTTAATATTACTTATAGAAAAAATAATATTGAATAAATTTTAAACTTAATTCAATTTTATTTTGGACCATTTGCTTTTTGTATTTTGTATATTTTATTTATTTATGTTTTGTGTGTGTTTTTTTGGTAGTTCCAATCAAAGTGCCAAAGTTGCCAGGTCTTTGGCCCCCCGCCCAGCACGTTCCCCTCACCGTTTGCCCCCCTTTTTTTATGCACTCGTCGTGGGCTGTGGCCGCATCCATTGTTTGCCTTTTGGCCCCGGTTTTTGTTGTTGTTGGTTTTGTTTGGTTTGTTATTGTTGTTGTTGTATTTGCTTATGAAGTGCGCAACTTGACTAAAAGGGGCAAACAATTGCATTGATCAGGGTCTCCTCTGCTGCTGTTGCTGCTGCTCTCTTCGCATTTTGGGCATAAAGTATGAGTAAAGTATTTTGTTGTTGTTGTTGTTGTTGTTGTTCTTCTTCTTCTTTTTGGTTCTGTTCGTTGCATTGTTTTGGGTCATGTTGATCGTCGTCGTCGTTGTTGTTGTTGTTGTTGTTGTTGCTGGCGTTGGTAGCAACGGTAGCATCCTCCACACATAAGGACAGAGCGGACAATCCGACAGACGCCCTGCCCTCAGTTGGAAGACAGCGTCCACTGTCCAGGTTCGGCTACACTTTTGTTGGGTATTTTGTTTTTTGAGTTTTTTTTTTTTATTTTTGTATTTTTTTTTTTGGTTTTTGGTTTTGTTCTTGATCGTGTCGAACGGCGAGCGCCCCCTTTTAACAGCGCATAACAGCAAAATCATGACTTGCCATTTACATTGTTCGCTCGTTTTGGACTTTATTGTTTTTGACGGTTACGTCGCAGCCCAGCCAGGCTCAGAGCTGGCTCCCGACATGCCAGGCCAGGCCAGGCCAGCTAGCTAGCCAGGCCAGACCAGACCAGGCCAGACCAGGCCAGACCAGACCAGTCCGGCCTCTCAATTCAAACGAAAAATAATGAAAAATTATTCAATAAAAATTATTTCGCGTGGACGACGCGAAAAGATCCTCAGCTCAACCACAGAGCAGCAACAACAGCATTTCCCCAGTTTCGACGACGACGACGACAACGATGACGACTGATCGGGCGGCGTTGTTGGCCAGGGCCAAGAGCAGCCAGTCAGCCAGCCAGTCAGCCAGCTACCAAATGCAGCTTCCGTTGGCAGTAGCCGGTAATCTTAATGCCCCCAACTGATCGCGATCGTGAGTTAAGTGATCGCGCTATAATTTTACGCTCTGGTCTTTGGTCTCTGGTGAACGTTAACCAGCTGAGGATCAGTTGCTGGACTTGGCTGCTGTTATGAAATTATTGTTAAACGATTTTGTGATTTGTTGTGCGCTACTGTGCTGTGTGTGCCCGCGCTCTCAGTGTCGAGCCTGGGCACTATTATTAGGTGGCTTCGGCTCCTTAACCTAGGCGCAGATCACAAGTAGTCGTAGTATTAGTTGTAGTAGTTGGCGGCAGTATCAGTGGAACAAGCTCAAGTGGCAGCCAATGCCACCGAGAGGAGAAGATGGACGCACGATTTCGCTTAAGTGCCGACTGACCCAGTTAAGAGGAGGCGCTTCCAAAGCAGAATCCATTGCCTATGACTTGATAAAGTGCAATGTCTGAGATTTCTGCGCTTTTCCACGGCAGCCAAATGACAAATAACAGCAGCAACAGCAACAACAACAACAACAACAAACACAGCCACGACACAATTGACACAACAATGAGCACTGATAGTCGCTGGTCGAAGACAGAGATGGAGACGGAGCACAGCCCGGCAGACCGGCAACGGATGCGCCCAATGAGCAAACAAAGCGCAGCGGGAAATTGCAGTGAAAAGCAAAAGCAAAATCAAAAGCAAAAAAAAACAAAAAAAAAGCAAATATCCAACGGGGTCTTGAGTTATTCTGTATTTATGCGATTGCCGCGCCGCAAGTGGCACAGTGGCTGCCCACTTGAGGAAACACGCGAACAAAATTAGCGTGCCGCTTGGCAATATTTTATGGCGCTCTGTGTGTGCAACACACACACACAGTTACAGATTTGTCTATGTGTGTGCGTGTGTGTGTGTGTGTGCTTTTGTATGGCTGACAATATTTTTTGGTGTTCAACTGATTAAATGCAACTTCCTTGGCGTAATAGAAATTAAAAAGTGCCACGCGGGCTACGAATTGCAATTGTTGCTGCAACCTGCCCCCCCCCCCCCCATTTAAGTAGCTGCTCCTCCAGTTTTCCACTTGACAATCAATTTCAATTAGACATGGCACATTATATATATATCATATATAGACAACTCTCGTTTTTTACTCAAAGTGAATCATGAGAAAATTAATTTCGAGGAAATCGTGCATGATTTTTTTGGAAGATCGGATCAATCTCCGATCTCGTCGCCTGACCGTTCTCAACTTAATGACTATGGAAATGTAAGCGTTTGATTTGAAGATTGATAAGCAAAGATTGGAGATATGGAACTGAAGACGAAGACAGAACATATGAATTAGAGCCGTCTTTGACTCGACATGTTATTTTGTTTTGATTTTCCGCCTTTATTTTTTTTCTATTTCTTTTTCGTTGATGCAACAATTTTCCCATATTATCGCCTCATTTGTCTCCGTAAATGGTTGGCTGACGGTTAACTGAAAGCCGCATAATTGACACATTAGCCCATTGGCTCGTTCTCGCTGCTCGCTCTTAATTGGCAAGCAACCGCATCATCATCACCATCATCTTGTGGTCCTCGGTGTTCGGTCTTCGGTCTCTGGTCTCTCCTGTAATGCGTTTAAGAGGCGTGATCGTGTCTTTTGCACGCCCTCCTGCGGTGTCTCCTGTTCGCCCCTCTGTCCTGCCGTCCGGCCGTTTGCCTGACAGCCGGCTGATTGATCATTGTGAATAGGCCAAGGGTCTGTCCCTCTGCTAGGCGGCCATAATGTCCGTTGTTTTGGTAGCAAAAGTGCCAGGATTATGCCATGGCAAAAACCAAAGTGTTAATGCTGTAAATTAGCAGGCAGCCAAGAAAAACCACATGCTGTGCCCAACAACAGTAGCAGTGACAAGGCGAATGCTGTGCCTGCTCAGAGATTTGCTAATTGCTAATCTTGAGAGCGGCTCTTGAACCTGGGTTAACACCACAAGCTGGGTGGCACAGGCTGGCAGCTAATGTGGCCATAAAGATTCTTAAGTCGAAAGATACATTTTTTACACATTATTATTATTATTATCATTTTATTTCCTTAACAATTTCTTAACTTTTTGAAAGAGCCTTTAAGCCAAAACTTGTTGGCAAACAGTAGCTGCAGCAGCAACTGCAATCTGAGCCAGTTATTTGCTTCCGAGCCGCTTTATCTTGCGCCATGCAACACAATTTTTTTTTTATTATTATTTTTATTATTATTATTGTTTTTATTTTTTTTGTTTTTGCTACCTGTCGGCTGCTGTGGTCTGGAACTGGTGTCGTTCTGGTCTCTCTGTTGATTCTGCAACTGTTGATTTTATTTCATGCCGTTTATGCAAATTAAGTTCAAAAGGATAAGGCCCAAAGCAGCAGCAGCAGTCGAGGAGAACCCGCCAACGACTCACAACATTTGGACATAAAAAATTATTTCTGAATGAAATTCGTTTGCCGAAATTCGTATCGATGACCGGCTGACTGTCCAAGTGTCCAACTGTCCAACTGTCCTCTCCGTCTGTCCCATCCGGCTCTGTCCAAATGCAAATGGCATGCCACCGAATCTGTTTGGCAAAAGGGTAGCGGCCCAAGTAAAGACCGGTAGCCGAATAAAAAAATACTGCTGTGATATCGAATTAATTAAAATCCAAGCAGGGAGCAAAGGAAAAAAAAATAACAAAAAAAAAATCGAGAAGCTGGCGCCAAATGTAAATGAGGCATCGCTTTGGCTACGGCTACGGCGAAATTAGTTGCCAGGATTGCCAGCCAGCACGCTGCTGCTGCTGTGGCAGCCACACATGTATGTGTTTGTGGCACCTTGTGCGGCCGCCTTCAATTTGGCGCTGATTTGGCGGCCGTGTTGTGTTCTGTTTGCCTTGCCTCAATTTGAGACCCAAATGAACTTCTGTAGCCTTTAGTTTTGGATACGACGAAGTGCGCATGCGTGTCGTTGTCGTTGTCGTTGTTGTTGGTGTTGTTGGTGTTGGTGTTGTCGCGAACTGAGGCGACGTGCAACAAGTTAATTAAGCCGCATTTGCATGTTGCAGCGCGACGCGGTAGCAAGTCTTTTCTCTTTGCCACAATAGCCGAGAACAACCCACACTTCCTGTCTTCTGGTGGCTTAAGCAGCAAAACGTGTCGCAGGCGGCCTCTATTCCTTCTGCCCCCTGCTCCCTGTTCCCGCTGCTCCCTGCTCCTGCTGCTGCTGTCTCTGGTCAGGCGATCGATCACATGCTGCGAACTGCGGTAATCCGCACTACCACGCCTTAGTCGCATTTCCACGCGCGCCCCTTTGTTACCATTTTGGTTGTGTCTTTCCGATTTCAGCTCCAAAGACATCCCATCCCATTCCATCCCATCCCATCCCGTCCAGGCAGTTTATTTTATGATTGATTGCAAATAAAAATCGCAAATTGTGTGTGTTTACTTTTCGGTTTTTTCCTCGCACACACACACACATGTGGTTTATCGCACCACTGGTGGTGGTTTCCATATTGCACATATGTCGCTGACTTCCAATGTGTCCGGAGTAAAATACGGCTAAGTAGCCAGGGCGTTTCTGTTTTTTTTTTCTATTCATCTTTTTATTTTTGCTATGGTTAATTATTGTCAGCGTGTAAATCGCATATGTTCAAAAAATATATTTTTTTTGGACAGAAGTTGTTGTCAATTTCTGGGCTGTTTACTGTTTTGTGTGTGTGTGTGGCACTGTTGGGCAGAGTGTGAAGAGTGGGTGGAGGTTAGATATAGATATGGATATATATATATATTTTATGGTTTGTTTTGTATCTACCAATTTTCACTTGTTTAGATTGTGTTTGTCAGCATTGTAAAAACAAAAATAAAATAGAAATAAAATTTGTCTCAAGATGCTTTTTATTATCTCCAAATTAAAGCCAATTATTACGAAATTTTAAACTTGAAAAAGTTTGGAAAATATGTTTACCAATTTAGGGGTTTTTGATATTACAGTTTAATTATATATTTAGGAAGGCTTGCAAGTATAAGTCAAGATAAAATATAGATATAGACATAGATATAGATATTATGGTTTTTTTTTATTATTTAGTTTTAACTTTTTAGGATTGTGATTATCAGCATTGTAAAAAGAACTTACAGCTATAGAGAATTCCAGACAGGGTGGCTTTTATGATGCAAAAATTAAAGCTAATAATTACGAAACTTTAAATTTTGAATAGTTTTTAAAACAATTTTAACAAAACTATGTGTTTTTTGATATTATAGTTTGATTATAAATTTAGAATGGTTTGCAAAAGTTGGTCATAATTTATGGATATAAATATAGATATATATACTGATATAAATATGGATATAGATATAGATGTAGCTGTAGATATCGATATATATATAGATATAGATATAGATATAGATATAGATGTAGCTGAAGATATAGATATAGATATAGATATAGATATAAATAGAGATATAGATGTAGATATATATATAGATAGAGATATAGGTATGTATATGCATATAGATATAGATAAAGATCTTATGTTTTTTTTTTGGAATTTCCAATTTTCACTTTTCAGGATTGCGATTGTAAAAAGAACTGGCAGCTAAAAAGAATTCCTCACAAGATGCCTTCTAAATTCAAATTTAAAACCAATAATTACAAAATTTTAAACTTTGATAAGTTTTTCAATTTTTGTTGATCTAAAAGTTAATTTTTACATTTAGAAAGTTTTCCACTTGTAAGTTATACTTTAATGTCATTTATTTCCTATGATTTTTGTATAGATGTTGCTTTGTTGTCATCAGTTGTTACATGTCGGAGTGATCTGTGGTTGTCCTTGGGAGCGGTCAGTCACAAATCGAGTGTTATGCAACAACTGGAATCACGGAAGCCAATTGGCATTCGCATTTAATCGACGACTGTTTGAGGCAAATAATGGACAATAACTGCAAGCGGCTTACAGCTGTTTACAGTCTCCGTTCAAATCACCTCATCTTTGGCAGCTGAGCCACCACTTTGGCAGCACCACATTAGCCAAGTTAGCTGGCGGCGCTTGTCAAAAGTTGCCATTAAGAATTTATTTCAGTTATAGCATTAAAATTGTGTTTTATCTGTGAAATAAGACACAAAAAAAACCAACAAAGTTTTGAATGCGTTGCACATGCGCGCTGACAGTGACGGCAGCAGAGGCAGCGGCAGCGACTGCGACTGAGGCAGCGACAGCGGCAGCGGCAGCGACTGTTGTTGGTTTCAGACGCTCGTTTTGTGCCGCTCCATAGATAAAAAATACACCTGTCGCATTACAGCTAAATTTATGTCCACCGGTAGACCTTTACTTTGGCGTGGCTAGAAACGCGCACCGTCTCAATGTGTGTGTGTGTGTGTGTGTGGTGTGTGTGTATTGTGTGTGTGTAAGACGATTGCACGCTTCGATCGGGGCGATCGGTTGCCGCTGCTGCTGCTGCTGCTGCTGCTGTTCGGTGGGGGTCCAAGTGTTGAGACATTTCAGGTTTCCAGTCAACTTGTTGTTGTCTGCGTTGTTGTTGCTGTTGTTGTTGTTGTTGTTGGTGATGCGTTGTGCTGCTGGCCGTTGTCTGGCTTGGCCTGACTTGGCCTGGCTTTGTTTTTGCGTCGTTTATTTATTTTTTGTATATTTTTGTTGTTGCCTGAAATAAATACATAAAATTCGATCGAAAGTTTTGTGCTTGACGACGGACCAACAGCAGCAACAACAACAGCAAGAGCAACAACAACAACACCAACAACAACAACAACAACAACAACAACAAAGACGATGAAGACGACGGCATTTGATTTCGCGCAGATAGCAGCCCAATAAGCTGGGCAATGACGTCAGAGAAGAGACGGGGGGAGGGGTAGAGATGGTCCGGCGAAAAACCCCAAAAGTGAGAAAGACAGCAAAGTTGAAGTTGTAGTTGAGAAATTGAACAAACAGTTTACGGTATTCAAGCCAACTTGCTAACTGTTTTTAAGAAGCTGCGATCTTTGATTAGCAAACAAGCAGTCTCAGCATCGAGGGAACTATCATTACCCCAAAAGCCTGGTCAACTCAAGACGGACATCGCACTTTGATTTAGCCAACTTACGAGTGGCAACTCAACTCAATGCGAAGTATTTGGCTTTTGGGTTGAACTTGGTAACGCGCTCAGCTGCATAAATGAAATTCAAAAAATTCAACAATTCTACAACAAAACTTGAATTCGAAATAATATTTTAGAGTATTACAATTTCGTTACGAAAATGCGTGTTTTAAGCCATGTATTTGTTTGGCCCATAGCTGGCGGCCAATTTAAAATGTGGAATTTTGAGCTGCTTTCGACTGCTTGTCTGCTGCCGGTTTTATGTCGAAAAAAAAAAACAACATCGCATCTTAGCTCATTTATCAAAACGTCTATTGATAGACTGGGAAATTTTTGCACCCATCGCATGATTCACTAGTCGAGAGTCGCTGAGTCAGAAAGTGGATATTTAAACGCAGCTTGCTAATTGAATAGGCGACTCACAGTAGGAGACACCTGCTGCAACTCGTAGTCCCGGTCCAAATCCAACTTTGGACTCCATTCCGCTGGGATCTGTTGCAGTTTGTTGCGTCGGTCGCATCCCTTAGATGTTTGCTTTTTCCCAAAATAAAAAAAGGTCAATGCTATCTGGGATGGTGCAGCTAAACGCTATTATTAAAGGTCACAAATCAATGAAGACTTTATCGACGGTCCAATGGCGACTCATTACAACATAACTCTCTGAAAAAAACCTGGGGAACCTGCGCGATTACAATAAAAAGCCGCGCCGAAGACTAAAATTTATTGACAATTCAGAGAGAAAAAAAAAACATAATGGATAAAAAGTGTCCAGCCGTGAGTTGGTCGACTTGATTTGGAGAAAGGTGCGCAGTTAGAAAGCCACACTCTACTCCACATATATACATATATATAGGCAAGTGTTCCCCTCCCCTCCACACCCTACACCAAATGCCCTTACCAATTTCGTTAGCTGTTGCACGCATGTCAGCTTGGTCCATAAATTTCGTTGGCCCTGTTTAGGTTTGGTTTGGTTTTTATTTTTTTTTTTCTGTGCTTGGGTCCTGAGACGTTGATCGGCGATCAAACGGATCGTTAGACGCCGCCGTTGCCGACGGGTATCAGACTGGGGTTTTAGACCAAAAATCGAAGAGTCCAATAATTATGCAAATGAGAGCCCAGACGCTGGATTATCCCGTAGTTATATATATATACATATATATAGTGTGTGTGCATAGAAGCTGTGCCGGAACTAAGTCGATTTGCATATACGTGTTTTTGTTATTTTTTTTTTTTTGCTCCTAACTCGAGCTCGGCACTCGAGGAACACGCGTCGTTGTCCTCGTCGTCGTCGTCGTTGTCGTCCCTTGAAGCGGCGTCCTTCATAATTTAAATAATTATGCCACTTGCTGGCTTCCTTTTTGCGTCTCGAGCTTAGAGATTTTTATGGCACGGCATTTGGCATAATTATGTAGGTCAAAAATTGTTTATTGACACGCAAAGCAACAAAGAAATTTGCATAATTTTACGCTGCAGTCGCCTCTCGATGGAAGAGCACAAGAAATCCACTCTGTAAAAAAAAAAATTTTGGTAAGCCAACACTCTCTCCTCATCTCAACCCCCTCTCCCTTGAATAGTCGCTGCCAACAGCTGTTAATTATAGTGCCCGGGGGGGTCAGAGAATTGGCAGCGTGGCAAATTGTAGTACCCGAATAAAAAGGGTTAGGGTTAGGGTTAGATTTGGGCTAAGGTTTAGGGCCAAGTTTTGGGCGCGCACATTTTTGCACCTGCTGTTCGAACGAAAATTGAGACATAAAAAAGGCGAAAAACTGCTGGAAAATGTGGAGAAAAATAATATAAATATGGCAAGCAACAAAAAATGTCAGCCTAATATGTCGAGGCACAGTAATTTATGTTTTTTAATTAAGCCGCTAAAAATATTTGTGATTTTTTCCCAACGTAGAAAATTCCCCCGGTTTTTCATGTTTTCCATTATAAATCACTTTAGTTGAAGCGCGTTCAGGTTTAGTTTTGTATATATATATATATTTTTTCGCACTGCCCCAACCTAACCCAACCCCATCGCAACCCACTCCCCTCCCCCTGCACACCCACCAGTCTGCTGCACACCGTCGCTGCCCACACGGAATATGTTCTGCGGGCGGGAGAACAGCTGAGAAACGGGTAAAACTTGTTTTGTAAAAGAATTTTCCATGCGATTGTCGGACTGAAACTGAAGATAAGGTTGGAAATTATTTGCTACTAGTTGGTAATACATATGTGTATATATATATGCCAATATATATATATATATATATGTATTTGAAATGCCCCCTTGACAAGTCGTTTATAAACCATATTAAATGACTGAATTACTATGTAATCGCAGAATAATTTAAGATACACCTGCTTAACCTTCAAACTAACCTTAGTCCAACTAAATAGACAGACATACATGTCGAGGGGGAGAAAGAGAGAGGGAGAGGGAGAGAGAGAGAGAGAGAGAGCGCGATGCAGATAGCGTTAAATTCCCGGCCATGGGAACATGTCTAAGCCGTTTTGGCCATAGACTTCCGTTTTGTATTGTCCCGTTCGTTCTTCTCCCTGACTCCCTGACTACCCGATAGCCATCTAAGCCACCGCCAGTCGCACATCCTTCAGCGTGCTGACTTGTGGTGGAAATGTCAAAGCCGAAACGGAACTCGGCGACAGGCGCAATGTCAAAATGACAACAACAGCAGCAGCAGGAGCAGTGGCAGCAGCAGTGGCAGCAGCAGTGGCAGTGGCAGCAACAGCAGCAGCCGTCTGCCACACGGTCGTTGTTGCTGTTGTCTGTTGGTGTCATAAATCGTTATCGACCACGAACATCAGGTGGCACTCAGGCGCACTCAGCTTAGAGGCCACAACGGCATCGATAGAATCCTGCACTGCATTTTCCGGCCATAATCCAGGCGACCAGTTACGCATGTGGTCATGCGGCAGCAGGGGTGGAAGTGAAGTGCTGGAGGACAAAGTGCAAAAGGACTCGTCGTAAATTAACGCTAGACACACAACCCGAAACTGTGGCTAGCCAATAAATGCAGACCTTTTTAAGGTACACACACACACACACACACACACAAACACACACAAACAACATTAGCGCAGCCACTTCAAAAACATGCAAAACAGCGCAGCACACAAAGGATCTGCAATTTATGACAGACACTTGCAACGTGCTGCACAAACCACTCATCGATATAAGTCAGAAGCGAAACTATCGTTAAAATTGGCAACAACTAAATTTCAAAATATTATTCGAATTTTGTGATTTAAAAAACTAAAGTTTTCTTTATGCATACTTTTTATATATATTTGCTGCGCTCTGCACAAGCTCAACATTTCTGAAATAGGCCAAAAGTTGTGTTGTGTTTATGTGTGTGTGGCAAACACAACATCCATCACAAAATAGCTCATGTCAGAATTTAGAAACCAACACACAGGAACAGCTGTAACTGACATTCGGACAAAATCAAACATTTTAACACGCTTCAAAGCGAATGGCAAAAATGGGGGAAAAAAAGAGAAATGTCAAAAACGCGGCAGGCAAACTCCAACTTCAACTTCAACACAACTCAACACAACCTCAAACTCAATCAAAGGCTACATGCCACACACAACGAGCGTCGCAACAACAAGCTGTGGCAACAACGAGTGTGTGTCCTGCGTCCGTTTTGGGGGTCAGGCAGGAGGACTTGGCCCGTCAGCCGCTGCCTCGCTCGTCTCTGTCTGTCTGTCTCTGCCAATCTGTCCGGGAACATTGAATACGCATTACAAGACCGCGCTGAAACCAAAACCAAAACCGCGTTACCACATGTCAGCGGCAACAACGGTTGCTGCCTCGGCCTCGGCCCAGGGGCATATGGGAATACGAGCGCGCTGAATGTGCAACACATGTTGTTGTTGTTGTCGTTTGGCTGTGTTGTTCGCGGCCTGCCTCTCCTCGTCTCCTGGCCTGTCTGCTGCTGCTGCTGCCGGCCCCGCTTGATTGGTTGAAAATGTTGGCAAAATGAACATAGTAACCCACCGACCCACCGACCCGCCCCCTCCCCTACTCTTACAAAAAACCCCAAAACATGCCCCAGAAGTTTTGTTATAATTTTGCGGCTGTCATTTTGGTGTGCTTTGATTTTGGAACATGTTTTTTGGTTGGCAGCTTGCAGCATGCACAGACACTTTTCGCATTGTTGCAACAAAAGGGCGTTGCTACTATTGAACAGTAATCGCAGCTTGCAACTAGCAGTTCCCAGTTCAGCTCCACTTGTAATGACAAATGTGTCAAATTTTTGGACAATAGGCGTAAAGTTTTTGAAGGCGAAACTGATTGTCCGTTTGTTAAATTGACCAACACAAAAAAGGGGTAAGTTAACAAATGGCTATCTGGCTTATAAATGAGTAGATTTTAGCCAGTTTAACATACAAAGATTTATAGTAGATAACTAAAGCAATATTAATTCTTGCCTAATTTTAGTAGAATTTGTTGCAACTGTTTGTCTAACCAACTCCTGAGTTGGCCAACTCTTTCTCCGCCACTCAGTCTGCAAATACCAACGGTTTTCATATATCTTAACACTTTGCTCAAACTGGGTATCAGTTGTGGTCCAGAGAATTTCAAGAATTCTTGTGTATATGTGTATCAAGGCAAGGGTCTCCATTCACTATTTCTGGCCTGAGGAGGGGTACTAATCTTCACACCTTTTGAACGACCCACAAGTGGGTTGAAGTGAGGCAGACACTTCCGTTGAATTGACGGGCAAACGTGAGCTGAGCAGCTTCCGAAGAAATGCAGCAGCAAACCAAGTGGATGGCGCTGTTGATGCCACTCAACAGTTTGGGGCAGCTGTTGGTGCAAGCAATTAGTGTGTGCATTCAGTTGCCAATTTGCCAGAAATTGTTAGCAGCGGGAGAATGGACAATATAGAATGGAGAATGGGGAATGGAGAATGGGAAATGGAGAATGGGCAATGGAGAATGGGCAATGGAGAAGGGGCAGCCAATGATGGCCAAGTGCAATGTGTGCCAAAGCGGTTAATGAACAATTTCATGGAAATATTGTCACACTTTTGTTGACGGCAATTGGCGTTGAATTCCTTTGGCTAGCAGTGTGTAGTACACTTAAAGAAAAAGCTGTACTGAATTCATATATTGCTACTGTTTTTTTTACTGTGTACAATTTATCTGCTTTTGCTATTTTTTACTTAATTAGACAAGGTTTTTGGGGATTACAATTTTGTTAATTTGGCTGGCACATTTTCGACTTTTTTTTGAGTGCATTAGCAAAGGCAATCAGCTCTCCTCTCTTCTCTCTCCGTTTGGTGCACTGCATCGAGCATTCACCACTTGCTGCTTGTGTTGCCAATGCTTGCCTAATTGATTTATTGATGTTTACATGTGCGTGCCTGGCAACTGGCAACTGGCAACTGAGTGTGGCACTTGTATTGGTATTGGTATTGGTACTTGGGGCTTGCGACAACGTCTACTAACAGAGACTTACAACATTGCCCACAATTTGCTCTAAACGCTCGTCGAGAGCGTTGACAATTGTTTGGGCCTTGTTTGTCCAACTCAACATCGACAACCAAGTCGACGTCGACGTCGATGTCTGTCGATGTGCCTTCGCTTGTGGTCGTGCTAGACTCTTTGGTAGCCAAAGTTTAGACAGGCCAAACAATTCGTCAGTCAGTCAGAGTCAGAGTCAGACAGACAGGCAGAGAGACGGAGACGAACGGACAGCCAGCCAAGTAATTGTTGACCTTTTACGTCGCAGCCACGTTTGGTTTTTGGTCTTTACTCTTCGCTCCTCTCCACTCCACTACACTCCTCTGCCCCTTGCGTGCCCGTTTTCAATTGCTGTGTTGTCGTCATGTTTTTATTACTGTTTGCACGCCCTGTCCTCAGTTCTCAATTCTCAGTTCTCAGTCAGTGCTTAGTTCTCCTCCTCTGCTGCTGCTGCTCTTCTTGCTGCTTCTGCGTCTTGTTTGCTCTTCATAAATAGCATGAAATCTTTGGCGCTGCACATCGAAATGCCTGAAAGTCTAACATGACAATTCCAAGTCTCGCACTCGAAATGTTGACAACATTTTCGATTTTCATTGGAATTTTCACTAACACACACACATTGACAATCCAAAAAGGAACTCTTTAGATTTCACACTCTTTGCTCTTTTTTGAATGCTTAAATCTAAATGCCAAGTTTTCTCAAGTTGGCTACTTGGAGTTCGACTTAGGCAGGCTTTTTTCTCAAATGTTCAGTTGTTTAACTAAATCTTAAATAAAATTAACAGCTAAGTAAAATTTAGAAAATTCTAGTTAATAATTACAGCAACTGTAATCTACTTTCAACAAAAAAATAAACAGCTGCCACAATTTCTAATCTAATTTTTGCTTTCAATAAAAATTCAGCTCTTAGTCAAGACGAGTTTGGGGCATGCAGCTGAGAAAAACCTTAATATTAAATTGGTATTTAATAAGTTGAGCTCTATCTGCATCTTGGCTAGCTCAACCTTGAACCTGCCACCAATTGCATTTTTTTTTTAGCAGCTGCTCGCGTTGCACCCTCGAAATGAAATGGATAAAAAAAAGTCGCATACTTTCTCGGCGTGTCAGTGACCCAACGAAGCGTTAATGAATTACAACCGCGATCGCATCCATGACGCTGCCCCAGGGCTAACCAAACAGTACACTAAAAATACACCTTGCCAACGTCATCGTCATCGGCAGGACAACAACTAATTACCGTGGCTGGAACAATTTTTATGGCATTTACGCGCACAGTTGATCGCTGACAAAGGCTGTATAAATGATGCCACCAACCGACTGGGTTCAAGTCCGAGTCCAGCTCCGTAGCACGGGGTTGCACAGACGCCGCAGACACCTTGTATTGGCCAGGACAACAGGCAGACACACTTCAAAATACAGGTAACGCTGCCGGCCAAAACAGAGCTGCTATTGTTGTTTTTTTTTATGTTGTTATTTTTATTCTGGTCAAGCTGCGTCTGAGCGGGCTCCTTGTATATTTTTTTTGGGACTATCGTTTGCAGTTCGCTTTGCCGCTTCGCCTGCTGCTGATCGATAATCATCTGGCTTGTCCCATTGTCTTGCCGTTTAGAGCCAATATCAGCAGCCAATTATTAGCACTTTTAAAAATCACACGCGATTCCAAAGAGTTGAGATTTCGACACGAGTATTGTCCTCGGCACAATTAATAACATTTTGTCAAGGCAGAGAAATTGCAGCTAGAAGAAACACAACAAACTCAATTAACTGGTTGGGCTTTAACGGGCAGAACCAGTTGCAGTTGCAGTTGCAGTTTTATCGATTCAATCTCAAGGCCCACAAATTTGCAAGAGATATACGTATGTGTGCATATGGTACATATAGCAAATTAGCTGACGATCGTCACGATCGCCGCAAAATTTACGCACACGCATATTTATTTTTGGGGCAATTTATCAATTTCAGGCCGCATACCGCAATGGTGACATTTAACAAGGTTCCAAAACATTTTTGCGCTCTCGACTCTAATCGCTGGCAAATAAACACCAATCGCAACAACACAACAAGGAGAACCAGAACAACTTCAATGTGCACCTGGCGCTCAAAGTGGTTTTTGAAATGCAGCCAGAGCAAAGCACAACCACAACCACAACCACAACCACATATAGAACCACATTTGCACTACACAAATCGATTTTAGAAAACACCTCAAAAATCATGTGTGAGAAAAAAAAACGGTAAACATTTGCAAAAAAAAATTACAAGAATTTAAAAATTATATAAAATTAATCGGCTTGTTAAATTATAATCGATTTTGTAAGTCCGCCTTGTCATCGATTTTAATCGATTTGGAATTGTCAAAAGATTCAAAGTCTTCTTTGCTGCCTCTCAAAATGATATGGGACACATATAATAAATATCAACTGCAACTATTTATCAGACCCAGCCACATTATGTGGAATCCATAAAACTGTTGATTCATCCAATACATCATCCAAACAACTGGGGATGCTGCACCTTCATTGACGCATGCCGCAATTCATTGGGAATCAAGAAAAGTGAATAAAACATTTGCTTAATATGCCAACTATGCGAAACTGTGGCAACAACTTTTACTGCAACCAGACAGTCAGCCAGCCAGCCAGCTACCGAGTTAGTTGCACAAATCGTCAACTGGCAACTGGCAACTCGCCGTGCGCAGCGGGCGCCTTGCAACGTCGGCAACATGCTAATGTATGCAACACCCGCCGTCGACTGACGACCTTGAAAAATTATGCAAAATCGATGTAAAAAAAAAACAACAACAGCAACAACAAACACACACAAACAGTGAGAGTAACCAACAAAATGCGAAAATAAGTTCAACAGCAGTAAAAAATGTAAATGTGGCACGAACGGAGAGAGAGTAGCATTGAGGGGGCGGCAGTGCCAACGGCAGGGGTAGCTTTGCTGAGGCGTCAACAATTTTTTATTTTTTTTTTTTTTGTATTTTGCACTCCGATTTTTATGTTAAAAAATTGGCGCAAATGAGGCAGACAATGTCGGCGCTCATGCGCGCTGCTCTCTCTTGGCGGGACGGTAGGGGGGGTGGGTGTAATCGAGGGGGCGGAATAGGGGCATGCCCAGTTTTGTTGGCTAAAAGTTAAGCGTACGCTGAACTTTTGCCTGCCACAGCGGCGACTGATTTGCATACGATTTTGTCTGCTCACCAGGCCAGCAGAAGCAACAACAAACAACAGCAACAACAACAACAAGAAGAAGAAGCATGAGTTGAAGAACTTCATTTTGGCACAAATGATGTTGACGTTGACGCCAGCGTCGACAGCGGAAGTTGTTGCTTATGCGCTGACGTTGACGCCGGCAGCGACGCCGTCGTCGTCGTCGTTGGCACATTATGGTTTGTTTGCCATTTCCGTTACGTATTTGCATGCAGAGCAGCGTTTGAGAGGGGATGAGGCAGACACACAAAGAGAGAGAGTGAAAGAGAGTGAGCGAGCGCGTATGTGTGTATGCCTGCGAGAGAGCACTTGCTTGCCTCTCTCTCTCTCTCTGTCTGTTGCTGCTCCTGTTGATTTTTTGGCTACGTTTTCGTGCAATTTAAATAATTTTGCATAATTTTTGGAAAATTGACTTATGGATTTCTCATCGTCTGCGATTCATTTTTATGGCTCTGTGCTTGGCTGTGTGTGTGTGTGTTTGTGAGTGTGTGCCACTTGTTGATCACCACTTGCTGTAGGTCATGTCTTTGGCATTGACTAAAGTATTTATGTCTCATTTACGCCAAACCCCTGCCCACCCACCCCCAAGCAACTTCCGTTGTACAACCTTCAAAAATTATGCAAAAATTTTATTTTCTCCAAAGTATTTTTTTTTACTTTTTACTGCTGCATAAATTGTTCACTCTTTGTTTGTCATATTTTTATTTATTTTATTTTTTGTCTTGTTTTGGTTTTTCCTTAAAGTTCTCAAACCACAGCGCAGCAAATGATAAATGAGACTTTAAGTTGTTTGACAGACGCGGGCTTTGCGAAATGTTTTGTGCAACTTTTTAAATGTTTTTTTTTGTTTTCACTTTTGTTGCTTTTGTTTACCATTGTGTTTGTGTCTTATCAGGACTTAAAGTCGTCAGAGAGTTGTCTGTTTTGCATATTCGCAGCGCAGTTTGTTTATCAGTTCAGCGAGTATAGCAAAATGCTTAGATACATCTGTATCTGTATCTGTAACTCAAAAAGAGAGTTCATTGTTTGTAGTTAATGACTCTCCCCGGGAAAAGATTGAAAGGTACAACATTTACGAGCTGCCCAATTGTGACCCCAACCGATAAGAAGCCGTGCAGCTGCAATTACTAAAAAAAAAGAGCAACAGCTCATAAAAAGAGCCAGCTTCACGCCACAGATTGAGCAAGGCAGGACGGGGAGAGGGGCGGCACTTACATAATTTATGACTTCCCCATCATTGCTAGAAAAATACAATAAATAAATTGAGGATCGTCGGTTGCCGGGTTGCCAAACACGTAGCAAGCAAGCCAAACAAAATCCAAGTTGGGAAACGTTTTAATTTCTTACACTTGGCAATGGAGACGCGACAGACGCGACAGACGCGCGTGCGTCGCGATCCGTCAACGTGCGCGGGCGTCCGCATGGAGTGTATACTGTATACAGTACTCATCAGTCAGTCATTCAGTCAGTCAGTTTCAGTTTGTTGTATGACCAAAGGCAGGCAGTGATAACGATGAGTTGGGCCCGGTCTCTCGCATTAACCGGAAGCCTGCGCCAAACGTGATCAACGGTTTGGTTTGCGGCTCGTTCGCTCATTCTCGCCCTCGCCTTATTGCTACTGCTCCATGTCCATGGGATTGGGACTGCCAGTGGGCTTGGGTATTCAGTTTTTAGTTTTCAGTTTTTTGGGCTTGGGTTTAGGGCATGAGCAGTTCCATCGGCGTGGCCCATTCATTCGTGCGACGCTGTTGTTGTCGTCAACGATGAGCGTTGATACTTTAAAAGACACAACAACAACAACAACAAAAAAACACATAACGCAAAGCGAGGCAAAGCGGCAGCAACAACAGCAGCAACAGCAGCGTCCGTTTGAATGAAAGAAACGTGCGTGTTGCCACAGAAGGAACGTTGACTTTGGACGCAACAACAACAGCAACAACAACAACAAAAAACAGTCACATTCAACACGCTGTGTTTGCCGCGTCTTTTATATATCTTATATATATATAAATATATATTGTCATATATGTTAAGTACACTTGAAGAAAATTGTAAACGAATATCTAACGATTTTGAGTGTGAAATATTTGAAACACATTTCTATTTTAAATTTATCAACTTTTTTAATTCTTAAAAATTGGCAAATATATTTGAAAAACATTTCGATTTTAAATTTATCAACGTTTTTAATACTTAATTATTTGCCATTTATTTATTTTATTTTTTTATTTATTTATTTTTTCAGCTCACC
Organism: Drosophila dives; assembly: GCA_035042365.1. Lineage (NCBI taxonomy): Eukaryota > Metazoa > Arthropoda > Insecta > Diptera > Drosophilidae > Drosophila > Drosophila dives. Next base: position 6,237,070 of record JAWNLJ010000326.1, on the reverse strand, counting down.
AAATTTGTGAAAATTTTTTCGATTTGCAACTGAAAACATATTTTAAAAATAGTTTTAATTCTTAAAAAATATTTGACAATTTTTTCTGCTCACCGAATTTGTGAAAAACTTTATCGATTTGCAATTAAAAACATATTTTAAAAAGAGTTTGTGTTCTAATTTCACATCTAAGACATTTTTCAAATTTTCTGTAAAAACTTCTTAATTTCTCCAAGTGTATAGATGCATACATATGAATGTCGTAGCATTGGCACTCGCACATTTCTCAACATTTTTAGTGGCACTCAATACAATTCGTTGCGTCGCCAGCCCCAAGTCGCTGGCCCAAGTGAAAAAAACAAGAGATTATAAGCAAAATGCAATATACATTGTTTGCTGGATGGATGGATGGATGGATTGTGCGCTGCTTGGATGGATGGATGTATGAGATTCATACAAAAAAAAATAAGAAAAAAAAAATGCGTTGGTGTTTTAATATTTACGTGTTGCGTAAAGGTTTCTTCTTGGCGCGATTGTCACTGACGTCAACGACAGCCACCATGTGCCTCTGCCTTCCTGTCTGAGCTTGTGGCAGGGTCCAAAAAAAAAAACACAAAAAAACCAAAATGCGCAGGAAAAAATACAGAAAAGAAGAAGAAGAAAGAGACTATATTAATGTGGAGAAGAAGATGAGTAAGATGCGTACGTGCGTAAGGCAATTGCGTTGGACTCACTTGAACTTGGTGGATTTGCCGCTCTTCGGACACTTGGGCATCCTTGGCGGCAGTTCTCTTTGGTCTTTGAGCGGCGTGGTGGGGTTGGTAGGTGAGGGGGAGGGAGGGTTTTTTTGGGCTGGGCACGGGTGAGAATGTGAATGCTTCATTACATTCCGGCTGCATGCTGATGAAGAGACGCAAATCAAATTGTGACCAAAATGATTGACTATTATCGAAATTTTGATCAAAATTAATCAACGGGCAATCGACAGCTGAACTAACCGAAGCGTGTTATTGATTCTTGGGAATTACTTTAATTTTAAATAAGTTATCGATTTATCGATTAACTTAGATTTGTTCTATATTAAATTTAAGTTTTTTTTATATTATTATATGTATTAAGTATTGCAGTAATCAACGGGCAATCGACAGCTGAACTAAGCGAAGCGTGTTATTGATTCTTAGAATTACTTTAACTTAAAATAAGTTATCGATTAACTTAGATTTGTTATATATTAAATTTAAGTTGTGTAAATTATTATTTTTATTAAGTATTTATTAGACTATCTTATTCGAATAGGTATTGTGAGTTTATCGAGTAACTATTAAATAAATATATATGTTATCGATTTATATTTATATTAAATTGAAGTTTTTTTGTATTATTATTATATTAAGTATTTATTATACCCATTAGCAGTTGTGATTCATTAAAGTTCGATTCCAAAACGTGTCACTTCCACATCATGGAACCTAGTAAATAGTGAAACAGACACCCAGAACTGCCCCGTCATGCTCCGTTTATTAGTTTATACCCACTTGGTTGACCCGGAGGGAAACCCTTTTCAGTTGGCAAGCGCCTGTGGATATGCAATGATATTTTCATTCATTCACACATAACCCGACACTCACTCGGAATACACTGGCACATTATGTGCATAATAATATTGTTAAATGTTTTATGCGCTGTTGATGGCTGTCGAGTATTTAAACTTAACCGCACAGAAACCTCAAGAATCACAGTGCCGAACCCCAGAAACCTCAGACCAGCTCCAGCAGCTCCCCGCTGCCCATAAACCCACCGCAGCCAACATGTCCACAGTCAATTAAATGTATGGCAAAATGTATGTGTGTGTGTGTGTGTGGGCGACATATAATCAGTGCGTGAGTGAGAGTGTGTGTGTGTGTGCGTGTATGCAAAAATGGCAAACGGTCTGTTAAGCACACATGCGACTGCCACGCCCCTCAGCCCAAAACCCAAGCCCCCCAACCAAATGCCTGCTTCTGCTCGCACATCAACAATCAGGCAACTGGCAACTGGCAACAATTTGAAAGATACGAAGCGTAACCGTAACCGGGAAACTGGAAACTGGTAACTGTTAACTGGTAGCTGAGGAACTCTGGAGTGGAGCTGTTAGTTGTAGCGTTACCGTTACCCAGGACCAGGCCCTGTCCCTGGCCATGTTTCAGTTGAGTCTGCAGTTTTATCAACGCAACGACATCAGCTTAAAAGCACTCAAGGGGCTGGTCCATAAAACAGCAAGCGGGGGATGCTCAGGAAAAAGAGTTAAGGGGGAAGGCTGTGCCGAGACGACAATCAGCGCAGTTTATTTATGGAAAAATAAAATGAAATAAAATGATGATGATGAGCAACAACAGCAACGAAAACAAAACAACAATCGACGCTATCTGCAAGTTGCCCGCCCACAAGGGGCACCCACTCTCCCCCTCCCTCTCTCTCTATATATATATCTGTGTGTTGTAATTGTTATAACAGGGTTAAGGGTTGCGGTTTGTTGTGTAGAAATTAATTTCAAAAAACACTTGAAAATTCACAATTCAAAATTCAAGCAAATAATAAAACGAGGGGTTTGCACACTTTTTGTGCCCCTGGTTTTCTCATTAAGCGAACATTTCAGATGCTGATAACAGATTCTTGATTGGACAAATTATTAATTTTAATGGCCCAACAAAAGTTATGAGCATTAAATCAGAGAGGGAATCTCTCATTGAGATTGCAGCCAGCAGAGAGAGAGAGAGAGAGAGAGCAGAGAGCGCAAGGAGATTCACATTAAGCAATTAGTGCAGCTTTGTCTGGCGTCGCTTGGGCCTAACTAATGTGACCACAAAAGCTGAGCAATTGTTATTCCCAAACCCAAAAACTACTAAGTAATAACCATAAAGGCGGCCACATAAATTTCCAAGTCAAGTGCGTTGTCTCCTGATGTCTCATGCCTCATGTCTCACATGTCTCTCATTGCTCATTTCTCTCTCATGTGTCTCCCTGTCTCTGCCTGTTGTCAGGGTTTAGCCAAGCGCAACCCGCTGCTGGTGGCTACCTTATCATCTGAAGCGTCTGTGCCAACCCACTACATGTATACATATTATAGCCATGACTTTTTCGTGTTGCCGCTAGCTGCTTGCCGCTTGCTGGTTGCCGCTTGCCGCTTGCCGCTTGCCGCTTGCTGGTTGCGGTTCAATAAACCATAAAAGGCTCATTAATTATGCACATATCGCGCCTACAGGGGCGGAAAATGTGTCACTCTGCGGCGGAGTCACTCCAAGTTGGCTATCGCAGTGGCTTTTGGCTTGTTAGGTGCAGTTCCTGTTATAGGGTATAAGCACTTTTTGAGAAAGTCTACTTGGCTTACTGTCAACTTAACTGATGACATTTGCAGTTGGTAGATTTCCTGCGAGGAATAAGCTAAAAAGTTTCTATAATATATATTTTTATACTTCATTAATACAATTTATATTTATTTATATTTTATTATTCCTATTTATATTATTTATATTTATATAATTGCCTTTTCTTTATTCATTTTTTAATACCGCAAAAAGCTGCAATTAGATAATTATTTTTAATAATTTTGTTTTCTATTATTTTTATCTTTATTTTGTTTTGTTCTATTAATTAGTATGCTTATAAGCCTTCTACGCGTAAATCTAATGAATTAAAAAATAATAATTTAAATTCAATAAAAAAAATTATTATAACTAAAATTATTCAGGCAGTTCTTTACCTAATTGCCACACAATTACCTTACCAAAACAATGCCACAAGTGCATCAGGTATTCGTTGTATTTAGCCATATTTATTATTCTCGAGTTGTTATCAACCCTCGACGAATTCGGCAGTGGCTTGGTCTACTGGAACCAGCCACATGTCAACAAATGGCGATTAATTAAGCCAAGAATTACGCGGGTATAAAATGCTTGACATACTTTTGAGGTCTAACCCAAAAAATAACCGAAAAGATAATAACAAAAGAAACTGGCTCAAAAAAAAAAAAAACACAGTGTTTCAAGTGTTGGCTAAGCCAGCGACCTTTGCTTGCAACGTATTGTGGCATGCAACAGTTTTGCATTGCATTAAACGAGACAACAGCAAAAATATATATATTTAAAAAAATAAAACAAAAGAAATTCTAAAAAGCAATAATTAATTTAATTGACATCTTTTGAGGCACGGTCTTGAGTCTCAGCATCGAGACTCAGAATGAGACTAAGACTGAGATGGAGACGGAGACGGAGACTGAGACTTTTGAGACTTTGGCTGAGACTTCGACAGACTCTTGACTGACTGCCACGCAGGAAAAGCGGCGATGTCGGCAAACGACGACAAGATCTTGCCAAAGCCGGCAAAAAAATATAAAACACACACCTCGAAAACTGTCAAAAAAAAGCAAACTTCAAAGCCAGCTAACAAAACACACAACAACAATGCCAATAAAAAAATAAAAAAAAAACAGAACCGGGCCAGAATTGCAAACAATTTTATTGCGTGGACTGATTACAGCCGCACACAACTCACAACACACACACACACAACAAATGTGGGGCTAGCTTTATGAATGAGAGTCGGTTGTCTGGAGTCGGAGTTGAAGTTGGAGCTGGTCTGGTCTGTAGCTCGTCCCTGGGCATGCCCATGAGCAGAGCATCATTACAAGCGACGTATCGTCATCGTCTGTCTTTCATTCAGCAAAAGATCTGCCTTGGGGCACTGTCTGCCTGTAGAGTCTTCCGACGCTGCTCAGTCTTCAGTCTTCCATCTTCAGTCTTGTGCAGCCCACGGCCAAGTCGAGCCTTGGCAACGGATATCATTAAGCCAGGCTTTATTTAAACTGTTGCGTCTGCGTCTTTAAGTAGGCGCGACAATTGCAACAGTTTTTCATCTTGTTGGTGTTGTTGCTGTTGTTTTTGTGGCTGCCTGCTGCTCTCGTGCCCCTTTTAATGAATGAAAAGTGAATTTGGAGTCGAGGTGTGCGCCAAAGGTTTGGCCCGTTGCCCCGTTGATTGACATGATCATGATTTACACCTTTCTGGGTGCGTAAGACACCCACCACACACACCACGCACACCACACACACACACAAGGATTCAAGGAGAGCGAAAGAGTGGAAATGGGACAGATGAGTATTTCTTGTCTGATCAGAAATTGACTGCAAATTGCTTTGCACTGTGGAACAGCAATTGGAATTAGCTAAAAGAGTAAAAGTATTTTAATAAGTTAATAAAAAAATATTTGAAAAAAGTAATGGAATAAAGGCAAATATTTCTAGAAATCTGTCAACTCTGCTCTAGAAATGCAAATGGCAACACTTTTTTCATAGAATGTTAATAAATTATGTAATATTTGAGACTAAAAGTGGTCTTGTGCTGGCCTCACAGCTGCTGCTGAGCTGCTAATTGTTTGAGCCAGCAACACCCGCACATTCAACGAGCTGATGTAACTCGTAGGTACTTTTGTATCTTTGTATCTGACAGATAGCAATCTGCGTGTGCCGGCAACACGTCGTCGTCGTTAAACTACAACGCGACTTTTAACGCGCTAAGCACTTGGCCAGAAGGAACATATATATATATATATATATATATATATATATAGAGGAGCTTCAAGTGACTGACTCACTGGGAATGGGCCTGGGTTAAGTTCATGACCCGAACGGAAATACTCATCGCGTTAAGCATTTTGCGTTTGTTTGCGCTAATAAATCAAATAAAAAGTTAATCAACAAATGCGCAACTTTTGTGGGCTGAGGAAGAGAGAGGGAAGCGCGCGGACGAAGCTTGTGCTTAATTTTAATCCTTTCCGTATCAAATCATTATTTGTGTCTAAAGCGCCACAAAATTTTACCGCAAATAATCATAATGAAGCGCTCGCTGGGAGGGGGTGGGAGGCAAGAACAGGAGACGACAGGAACAATCAATGCCACTGCCACTGCCACTGCCACAGCTCTGAGTTCTGAGTTCTGAGTTGGAGTTGAGAGTTCTGTGATTTAAGAGCATTGTTTGCTCTGTTGGTTGTCGGTGGTTGCGGGTGGTTCACTGCCAGAGCCGGAGCCGCAGCCGGAGCCACTTGCAGTTGCTGTTCCTGTTGCTGCCACAACTGTTTGATTTTTGTATTGTGTGTTTGGTTCGCGCGCGGCAAAGTCAACAAAACAGTTCGAAACGTCAACAAAACCTTTTAAATTATTATTTGCCTTTGTTGCCTTATTTGACTTTGCCACAATAAGGCGGGGGCGTCTCCAAGTTTGCCTAGCAAGGGTTGCAACCCTTTGGACAAAACTTTGCTTGAATTTTGCCTTGAGCTCAAAGCGTGAGAATTTTGCCACTATAAAATAACGTTACAAAAAATTCTTGCTAAATCCTAAAGATGATCATTATTCGCAATGATCAACTGCCTCCGATGAGACAACCCCAGCAGCGCATCCAAATCTATCTTGTCATCTTTGAACCTCGATCAAAGGCTTTTTGCACATTCAAATTGCGAATTGCACATCAATTTAAATTTTCGCATGCAAAAGACAATCCCGAGGATTGCCCGGAGAGAGAGAGAGGGTTCAATTTTATATATATATATTTAACATAGTTGATTGCATCTTCAATATGCGATCAATATTGTCTTTTGTGCTTAGCGCATTTCCATGGGAAAGAAAAATCTTCTTTGCGTCGTCTCAAACCCTTCCTCGAGCAATGCTTGGGAAAATTAAATAATATGCAAAAACCCTTTGAGCACAGATGTCATCCCATTAGGTGCCGTGATCGAGTCGCTGTTTGCCCTATCTTCCACGTAGGCAAATTACCTCCAGCAACCCCCTTTTGACGACGAAGAAGAAGCCTCAATCCATTTGAATACTCATCTTCTGCTTCTTCCGCTGCTCGACTGCCTTCATCTGCATAATTTTCACAATGTGTGGTGATCAACCCTTGCCTTGCACCCTTGCGGCAACACGTGCGCCCCTAAGTGCAAGGCCGGATCGAAGGGAGGAAAGAAGACGCTGCAGCGTAGACAACTCTGTAGACCAAATATCAATTTTCTTCATTCTCATGCAAATCAAAATTGCTGCCCCGAAATAAATTACAAAAAAGAAAAAAAAAATGTGACATCAAAGGCGACTCACAGATCGAGATGCGATCGGTCTTAAGGTCGTGGTCGGGGTCGGGGTCGGACTGTTGGGTTCAGTGCCTAATCTGTCTTAAGGGTTGTTGCTCCTGTGGCTGCTGTGTTTTGCCCGTCGACGTCAACAGCCAGCCAAAATTTTGAGCAACAACAGCCCCTAATGGATGACCTACTATTATTAACGCCCGGACAGAGCGGACGGAACTTGCGTCTTTTTTGGCGAAAAACCTTTTTGCCAACGTTGCCATTGTGATGCAAATGTGAGGCTGGCCCAAAGGGCTGAAACAGCATCGCCTCGGTATTGATCCTTAATTTATGCATAAATACGCGTCACCTCTGCCACTGAATGGGTGCCAGGTATTTCCGAGGGTTATGCGTTCGCCTCGCTAATTTTTAATTTATGCAAAACACACAATTTCGCCTGCAACTCCCTTTTGCGAATCCTTCCTTAGCTGGCTGGGCATTCCTTATCCTTATTGCGATTATTGCGTAATTTGAGACTACACCGCACCCAAAACGTGAATGGAAGGAAATCCTTTTACGTTTCCTCAGCACTTGGTGGTCTGTCGGTCTGTCACCCGAATTTTTCGCGTATGCAAATCCTATTGTGGACCTGTGATGTGTCTCAGCTCAGCCCAATTCGGGTTCTCGGTGCTCGGGAATTGTGCTGCGCGGCTGCCTTAGGTGCTTTTTGGCCCCGTCGCACAATCGTTTAAAAAAAATTTAATTTATTTCGTTGCCGCTGTTGCTGCCACTGCCACTGCCACTGCCACAGCATTGTAGCCAGTTTTCTATTTTCCAATTCTATTTTCAGTTTTACTTTTCAATTTTTCCATTCATTTCATTTATTTTTTTCCTTCTTTCTTTCTTTTGGTTGTTGTTGTTGTTGTTGCTACCGGGGGGCAGTAACAAATTTTTGCCATTTGCTACTCTTGTTGCCGTGTTTTGAGCTTGTTGTATGCAAAAAGGGTTTAACTCATGTGCCCTGCAACAATTTTTGGCAATCTATTCAGTATAACGGAAATAAGCAAGTTTTAGGTTTTACTGTACTTTGAAAAGATTTCTTGTAATTTGAGAAATTCCTCAGGAGTAAAAGTAACGAACTTGAAAATTTCTGGGTTGAGTAAAAATTACTTTATAAATGTAAAAATTATAGTTTGCATTGTTGGAAAATTATTTTAAATTTTATTTGCTGTTTCTGTAAAATATTTTAATTAATTATTTTGCAATCTATTTGGTATTTCATATTTCCAATGTGTGTCTTTTAAGACTATTGTGGATATTGGAATATTATTTTAAATTTCATTTGCTGTTTCTCAAAAATTATTTAAGATAAATATTAATTTATATTTGTAATTTAATTCGTATTTAGAATTGCCAATGTGGAACTTTTAAGACTATTGCTGATATTGGAATATTATTTTAAATTCCATTTACTGTTTTTTTTTTAATATTTAAAATAAATATTCATTTAGCTTTGCAATTTAATTCGTATTTAGAATTGCCAATATAAAACTTTTAAGACTATTGCTAATATTGAAATATTATTTTAATTTTTATTTTTCTAAAATATTTAAATTAAATATTTTGTAATATATTTGGTTTTTCATATAGCCAATGTGGAACTTTTAAGACTATTGCTGATATTGAAATATTATTTTTAATTCCATTTGCTGTATGTCAAATAGTATTTTGGTTAAATATTCATTTAAATTTGCAGTGTATTTCGTATGCCATATTTCCACCTCGTCGTATATCAATTTTGTTTTCCATTCTTATCAAATTCAATTTCAAACATTTTTCTGCCGTACGCTTTTGTTCAATAATTTCCCACTCTATCTCTAACCATGTCTCATTCTCTCTCCCTCTCTCACTCTCTCTCTCTCTCTTTGTCTCTCTCTTGGCAATTTCTTTCCACTGTTTTATCAATTTGTGTGGAGCTCGTTACTTGTTTTTATTTATGCTCCACTTGCAACCCACCTATTTCAGAGCCCTTTTTGCAAATTTTTGCATAACCCGCGAGCAAAAGTTCCTAACCGAAATAAATTCTATTTTTTTTGTACCATTTGATAAGCTTGGGCCAGACTGCGATATCCTTTATGTGTGTGTGTATGTTTATGCCACAAAACAAACACATGCTCTCTCTGTCTACCCCTCTATCTATCTCTCTCTCTTTCCATCTGTCTGTCTCTGTCTCGTATAGCTCATGCATTTTGGGGGCTGCTGTCATACATCGCATCTCGATAGCGCCAACAATATATTCGCCATTGTGTATGTGTGTGTGTGTGTGTGTGTGTGTGTGTGTGTATTGTGTGTATTTTAAGTGTTATGTTGTCTCGTTATTTATGACTTTACACATGCAAATGCCGTCGTGCGACAAGCGCTCGAGCTTAGCTCCACTTGGAAAATATTTACCGACTACCCTTTTACCTGGCGGCGCTTGTTTATGGTTGACATTTCCATCGTGCTCTCATTGAAAATTGCATGGAAATCGAATCAGTGGCAGTTTGATTTGATTTGCCCCACCTGCCCCAGGATCTGGCGCCAGCTACTCGTCCCTCCATCCTCCACTGAGTCTGTCTGTCTGTCTGTCTGCCTGTCTGCCTGTGCTTGCTACTTGTGGCTAATTGTTATGGCTTAATTAGGAGTTAGGCTCGCGCCTCCTGTCCGCCGCAGTCATAACAGCATAAAGCGCCGGGGAATCCTACGTAGAAATTATGCGCATAATCAAAAAAGTCAACAGGCCAAAAAGGCTGCGCGCCATTTGAATAATTCAAAAGCTGACATTGATGTCGGCGTCGTCGACGCGTTGTCCTTTTGCGCAGGCGCCTCCTGACTGCTGCTCCTGCTCCTGCTGCTGCTGCCTCTGACTGCATTTTAATTAAGCAAAGCGCGCGACGCATGCCGAGAGCAAAAGGGGCCAGGAGCAGGCTGACAGATAGACACAGATTGTCCTGCCCGCTTAGCCTGTTGCGCCGCCGCAATTACAAATTCTAATTTTATGCTAATGCAACTGTTTTTTGGTCCTTAACCAGCAGCAGCAGTGCCAGCAACACCAGCGGTGGCAGCAACAGCAACAACAACAAACGCTTTGCCTAATTATTATGCAACATAAACGCAGAGACGTCATTTGTATGTAATAATTTGAATGTTAATAAACTGGATTTCTTGACCCACTAAACTAGAGAGCAGAGGCAGTACCACCACCAACAGCAGCAGCAGGAGCAGTAACAGGGGCTGGCATTAAGGGCGGGGCACATTGGTCAAACGCCTTTTTTTTATGCGCAAATCTTGTACATAATAATGAATAATTATTTGTTGCCTGCTTTTTGCTCTCTCGATTTAATTTCTTATAATTTATTTTGGTTTTTATTTTTTGTATTAGTTACATGAATAATTCAAGTTGTTGGCTGACACGTTTGTTGGCTTTGTTTGTCTAGTCAATTGCAGTTGTGGTCTGTAAAGCTATAAAATTCATATTGATATTTGTATTTAGTGTTATTAAAACAAAGAAAAAAAAAAAACAATTGTTGCCTGCGGCAGTTGCATGTTGCGTCAAAATCAGCCAGTTGACATGGGAGCTTGTTTGTATCGCAAGTGATTTATGGTTTGATTGTTCAGTTAATTAGCAAATACAGAGCAGGCTAGTCTGACAAATTAGCAGCCAGTTTATATATATATATATACTGCATATATAATGGCAGCACAGGTGTTGTGATGATTTGAGAAGTGCTCATTGTGTAAAGTACAAAGTTGAAAATGGTTTAAACTTTGATTGTTTTATATGAATAATTTTTAAATATTTTAAAACTACAACTTTTCACTAATGAACTTATTGTATTCACATTTCAGGTTATTGTTAGTCCTATACAGATATTATAATATTTATTAGAACTTAAATTTCTTCAGCTTACATTCAGTTTGTGTTGCCACAATTGAATCCTTGACTCTTTTGCTGTTAACCCTTAAGCGGTGCCAAGTGGAAGTCACTTTATTTTTTTCTAATCAGCGTATTTTTATCAAATGCCGTCCGCTAGATAACTGCTCCAGCTCCAAACTGAAAGTCAACCCATTTAGTTGGGTCTACCGCTTATCCACAAACCCAAACCGCCCACATTTTCAACCTAACGCAATCAGCATAGACAACAAAAAGAAAGGGGCAAGCAGAAGAAGAAGAAGAAGAAAACCGTAGATATTTTGCGGGGCACATAAAAAAAAATTCGTTGAGCATAGCAAAAAGCATAAAAATCACACCTACGAATACGTTGTAATAAAATGTTATCAAAAGTGTTGCTGGCAGTCCCCTGCCCCTCCCCACTCTAACAGTTTTGCATATGACAGCTCCAGCGAGGGGAAGGAAGCTGCACTGTTAACCCTTCTTCAAGTGCTTCGCTGAGGTTCCCGCCATAAAAATCCACACACACACACAAACCGTGCTTTGTAATGTGGGTGCGTCCTTTTGGCTCCTGGTTTGTGTTTTTTATACACGCCCGCGCACTCGCCCTCTCTCTCTCTCTGTCTATCGCTGTCCCTGTCGCTCTTTTACTGCCGCTGTATTGACAATTTCATGGCGCCTTTTGCCTCGTCAGCGAAATAAACAAAAATCGAGGCAAACGCAAAGACAAATACCGAAAAAAACAAACATTTTCAGCGCAGGAACAAGACGCTGGGGTGCTGTAAAAAATAAACCAGAATCCGCTCAAAAGGATAACAAGGAGCACAAGATGTGTGTGTGCTTGTGTGTGTGTGTGTAAAGTGAAGAGGTAAAAATTTTTGTGCTGACGACAAGTATCTGCTTTAAAAAGTGACTGAGACGTACATTTTTATTGGTTCAACGCGCTGCAGAGAGGTGGCAAGAGGCGGCAAGAGGCGGAAGAGGCGCAGGAGGAATGTGCAGCAACAACCCCCTTTGTTGCACTTAAAGACGCACGACTCACAGCACAGTTGCCTAAGTGCAACCGAAGCGCAACAGCTAAAGGACTCCACAAGTATTTGTAAATCTTTTGAATTCCAACAAAAATCATACACACACACACACACGCACACACATGCATAGCGGAAGGGATACTGAGACAGAGACAGAGACAGATAGATAGAGAGACAGAGTTAGATAGATAACTGACAGAGAATAGGGTGCATGTGGCAACAACCCTTTCGTGTCTGAGTGATACTCGTGTGTGTGTGCGGTAAACGGAGCGGCAATCACAGCTAGCGACATCTATTGTTGTACAAATGAACTATGCGCATGCATAGATATTTATGTTGGGATTTTCTAATTTGAATTTGTTAGAATCTTTGTTGCACACAAAGCGGAAATTGTTGCAGCAAGACAGCAACACATGAATGCAACCCGGTTTCTTCTGGTTTCTGCTACCCGAACGGAAGTGCACAGATTTTATGGGAAATGCAAGCAAGGGTTAAGTCTTGACTACCATTGAGGTGATTACAACAGCTGTGTGTGTGTGTGTGTGTGATTCCTTGGTGTGGTGTACTGCAGTTGTTGTGCGTAGCATGCCATTAAATGAGATTGCTTTTATACGCAAATTGAGAGAGAGAGATAGATAGAGAGAGAGAGAGAGAGAGATAGAGAGAGAGATGGGGTTAATTAAGATGTTGCAGGCATACGTTTTTTAAAACTAATTCTCAATTTCATATAATTTTTCCAGTTTTTGCTGAAGTTACATTTTTATGTTGACATCTTCATATAAGAAAATTGATTGTATATTTTTTACACAGTTACAACTGCTGAAAAAGTAATTTTTAAAACTAGTTCTCAATTTTTTAAAATTTCTCAACTTTTAGTTAAAGTTCTATTTTTATAGTGACATCATTATACAAGAAAATTGATTGTATATTTTATCACAACTGTTGAAAATGTGATTAAATTGGTGATTTTTTAAAACAAATTTTCAATTTTAAATAATTTTTCAACTATTAGCTAAATTTCCATTTTTATAGTGACCTCTTTTTATAAGAAAAGCGATTCTATATTTTTTACAGAGTTACAACTGCTGAAAAGGTGATTTAATTGGTGATTTTTTAATATTTATATATTATATATATGTTATATGTAAATTATATTTTTTAATTTTATATAATTTCTCAAGTCTTAGCTGAAGTTACAATTTTATGTTGACATCTTTATATAAGAAAATTGATTGTATATTTTTTACATAGTTACATCTACTAAAAATGTGATTTTTTTTTTTAAAATAATTCTGAATTTTATATAATTTTTCAAGTGTTAGCTAAAGTTCTATTTTTTGACATCTTCATAAAAGAAAATTAATTGTATATTTTTTACAAAATTACAACTGCTGAAAATGTGATTAAAAAATCTCAAACATAGAACACTGAAGAACTGTACACTATAACGTGGCAACCGCGAAGATTGCCGCACATTTGTTATGCCGCATGCCGCATGCCGCATTCTAAGCAGATTCCTCAGATGTGCAGCGCTCTCGCTTTGGCTGCAAGGCGCCACTGGAAGGAGGCCAACGGAGAGGCGAACGAATTCGTAAAAAATCGCGCTACAAAGGAATTCACTTAACAAATTGCGCAAATTTATTCATTACCCGCCAAACAACAACAGCACCAGCTGGTGGGGCAAGCAGTTGGAGAAGGAGAAGAGGAAGGAGAGGGAGAGGCGACTACAAAACGTTGCAAAATGAAATAATCCACACTTTTGGAGGCTCTATCATCATGCCGAGCAGCCGCAAGCTGCAATAGCAAATGTTAGCCACACCACAGCCACAATTTGAGCTCGAACTTGGACTCGGTACACAATGTCGGAGCAGAAGTCGCAGAAGTTGCAACTGCGTTGCTGTTGCAGTTGCAGAGAGTCGCCGCCACTTGCCACCGCTTGGCCCGATCCGCTTATCAGTGCGCGCACATCAACAACAAAACTTTGGGCGCTGGCCAGCGACGAGGAGAGGCAGAAGAACGCCAAAGTCGAGCCCCAGTAACTTCATCACCTTGCCTCATGCCACCAGTGGCAATGAGGCTGTGTGCGCAGAAGCAGCAGCAGCGGCGTACAAATTAAAACCTCAGCACAACAGTTTTTTCGGATGCAGATTTACGCTGCCCGATAGCCAAGGAGCGGCCATCCTCCTTCCTTTCCCCGCCATTCCCCTACCTCATTCCCCCCTCGATCCCCTTGCAACGATTGCATTCTGTGCCCAGTAGCAGTTGCGTTGTCGATACACCTTCTCCAAATCGACAATAAATTCTCAGTGGCCGTGCATGAAATGATTCCTTCCTCTCTCTCCCCCCCCCCCTCTCCCCTCTCAACACTCTTCCTTGGCCATGTTGCTGCCTGAGTGTTGTCGTCGTGTCTTTTGGCTACGGACCTCAACTGACTTCTCGTATATCGCAGCGTGGTTATCACATTTGTCTCAGTTTCCCTGCCTTCCAGTCTCACAGAACACCCTTTCCAACGGCTGTTGCCAATTTATGACGAAACTTGCAACGTTTTTGACCAGAAGATGATTTGCTTTTTGTAATTTTGGATTTATTATAATTATTTTTACATTTAAAACTAATTTGAGTTTTATTTGAGGATTTCCATGTCCATTTTTAAGCTCAATCAACAAAATAAATTTAGTAAAAATTAAAAGGGGTTTTTTTTTATTTATTTTGCAGTGTATTTAGAATTTGTTGCATGCAGCTTACACATAGTTGCTGCAGCATTTTTGTTGCTGCTGGCTGGCTGCGCATCCAATTTTTGGCCTGGCCTGGCTTTGGTTGCGGTCTCCCAGTTTACTCTGTGAGGCTGTGGTCCGCCCTGTTGCAGCCACCTCGGGTTGTTGATCGTCGTTTCGATTTGCTACATTTTTATCTCCTACCGTGAATTTCGTTACCGCTCGTAGCTACCGCAGCCAGCGCCTAAAGGGCAGCTTGCAACATTTTTGTTTAATTTTGGTTGTACCAACAAAATCAAACAAAAAAAAAAAACAAATCGCGGTTTATGTTTGTTAGTATTCTCAATTTGGGGATGGCTAGGCAGAGTCAGTGGGGGCAGGATTGTGGCTCAGTTGCGCAATGACATCATAAAAATCATTTAAATTAATTTGCAGTTTGTTGTTGCTATTGTCCGAAGTGGCAGCTCCATATGCTTTTATTTGTTTTTTTATTTTTATTTTTATTATTATTTTTTTTATGCGTATTTCGCGGCGCTTTCTTTCGCTTTCGATTCTTTGTGCCCAATGACAAACGCGCCTGTTAATTTAACAGGATGAGCACCAGATGGGGGGGGGGGGAGTTGGAGAGTGATGCGGAGCAGGTTGAGGACTCGTGGCCATTACAAGGACTAAGTCCGCATCATTAAATTAAAATTGTCGCGCGCCAGCAAACTCTACAATTGTTTAGGGAGGATTTTTCCACTTGTTTTTTTTTTCTTTTTTTTTTTGTTCCATTTAATTTTGTTTTCCTTTTTTTGTTGTTTTGCAATGCAAAGTTTTCACTTTTTTCTTTACGCTTTATTAACAATGCGCTTCGGTTTAATGGCCGCGATTGTACAAATCGCCTTATGACAATTTGGCCAAAGCCTGGGCAACAATTTTTATGGCCGTTTAATGCCTGGCAATGGCTTTTACTGTTACGGGGCGGGGTGGCACAGTCCGGGGTGGGGAGGGGGCATAGCATGCCAGCTGCCCAACTGTCCACATGCAAATCTCAACTGGCGCATCGGGCAACTACAGATCCTGCCTGGGTGTTCCAAAGGCGATCGCTTCGCTGCCGATTTCCAACTGAGTAATTAAGCCTTGTTGTGCAGCTTGTTGCTGTTGTTGTTGTTGTTGTTAGTTTGTTGTTGTTGTCTAGTGTCACGCCATTAAAATGAAATCACAGTTAAGGCTCAAACGTCTCGTGGCTCGTTTGGTCAGTTAGCCAGCCATATGGCCAACAAGCAGCTGGCATTTTTTGATTTCCACGTAAGACTTTTAGTTGCAAGCTGCGCCTTCGAGTTGGCTTTTTTTTATTTTTTTTTTGTATTTTTGGGCTTATCAGCGATGCTGGGTTGGAAGTTTGTTTAACGCCCAAGCGAACAAAACTCATTCGTAGAATTTGGCTGAAACGCTTCAGTGAAATCGATTTGCTGGCTCTGCTTTTGCCTCTTGCCACAGTTTTCGGATCGAGTCTCTGGAGTGCCATTGCCATAACCATCCGAAATTGTGTCTAAGTAGTGACTGACTCCGCTGACTCCGACTCCGACTCCAACTTCAATGCTGTGTGTGGCCACGCACACACACGTTATCGATTATATACAAATACTTTATACATATTCCTTCTTTTTTTTTTTGAATTTGGCTGTTTTTTTTTGTTACGCTTTAAAATGCTTCCGTTTGTTGTGTGTGTGTGTGTGTGTGTTTTTTTTTTTTTTTTTGTTAGCTTCACTTGGTTTTTTTTGCAATTTCGCTTCAGTAAAAGTCCATTTGCCGCCCAATCCCAATCGCATTGCTAGCAGCAACAAGGCCAACCCCAATACTACAGTTAGAACTCGAGCCAGCTCCCATATCCTTGGCTGTGTCAGTGCTTTTGTGTGCACCCCGGGTGCGGTTGGTCACGTACAAGATTTTCTCGTTTATTACATTTCCCTTTAGGTTTATTGCTTCTTAGTGTCGAGGCAGCAGCAGTCGGAGCAGCAGCAGCAGCAGCCTCAGCCGCTGAAGAAGCTCTACAATGGCCCAGGCTGAGCTCAGCCGTGCCAGCAAAAAAATGAAAAAAAAAAGACTTGAAAGTTGACTTGCCACTGACAGCCATCGACCTGGGTTCGTCATGCCACCCCGCCCCGCCCCGCCCCCTCTTTGTGCCTCATTCTGACATGTGCAGTTTTCGTTTTCGTTATCGCTCGCATTTTTTTTCTTCTTTTTTTCTACAAATTTTTCACGCTTTTCAAACGCAATTCATTTGCCTATGTCCCAAATGTTGCTCTGGCCTTAACTTGATGTCCAGTCAAGTGACTGAAACCACTCCAACTCCACCTCCCTGCTGCTGCTCTGTGATATATGTAGTAGGCATAGAAGGAAGACTCAGCAAAGCTTGACTTGACATCTTCAGAGCGTAGTCGTAAAATTGAAATTACCGGAAGTTATTATATCTTCATATATTAACTGGCATTGTCTTGCATTGTGTCCATTGTCCTCCTAGACTTGACCCCATTTCTCCTCCTCACCCCTCTCTCTCTCTCTCTCTCTCTCTCTCTCGCTGTGTGTGTCCTTCTCTCTATGCTTCTGTCTGTTGGATTCCAGCCGTGCATCCTGTAGCGTTTAAGTTTAATTTTGTGCTTTTTCCGCTTGGTCTCATTCTTATTGTGTGTTCTGTGTGGCCACGTCCTGTGTCCTGTGTTCGGTGTCCTGTGTCCTGTGGCCGCATATTTCCATATTTTCAAATCAAAATTTAACAACCACAACAATGACAGCAACAAATTGAGCAACATAATCCCGTGTTGGCCAGAGCTTAAAGAATGTGTTGTAAATTGTGCGCATTGCTCGTTTTTCAAAGCATTTTACGATGCGCCAGTACTTTGCTACCCCGCCCCTCCTAATCCCAATCCTAGTCATAGTCTCTCCATGCAAAGTGGGCTAAACTGCGCCCTGCACATGGCCTGGCACATCCTATGTGCATATTCATGGTCATTGCCATACCAAAATCAAGGTGACGTCTAAAATGTGCAAAAACCAAAAAAAATAAATGTAGAAAACGTTGCACAAAAAAGCAGCACACTATAAAATAACAACATCACTGTTAGGAGAGGGGTGGGGGAAAAAGGGGGGTATACTATTTGCAGCAACGGAGCACAGCCAGGCAGTCAGCCAGAGCTTTCAGCGTGTTCTCAGTCGGCCAGCGACCTTTCCACACATGCAGAATATTAAAATCCATCTTTGAAATGCAAGCGGCGTTCGCTGCCCCTTCGACGTCATCACAGCTGCCGTCTCGCTCGCACACACACACTTGCCATTTGGAATTTCGGTCAGGTTGCCAGCAGCCAGCAGCAGCAGCAGCAGAAGTTGCCGTTTACCACCAAAGAGTTGAATGGAGGACAATGTGTCGTGCTGCTGTTTCCGTATGCAAAGGATGTTGCACAGGGCCAACAAAGTTTTCACCAGCCACCAAACTGACGGGCCAAGTGAAAGTGAAAATGCCCATGTGCCCCCCGTCTTTCCCCTTCCCCTTGCTCTTTCATTCAAATCCCAATCCCAACTAGTCCAACATGGACTTGAACCCGCTTTAGGGTATCCAAGCTGGCTGTTTCTGTTCAGCTCGTGGCAAATTTGTTATGCAAATGTCCGGCGATTTAATTATCGCGCTAGACAACTGAAATATCGCCACATGAAACATAAACTGAAGCGCATTTAATTAGCGTTAATTGCAGCAATCTCTTCTCGTTGGCGTCGCCATCGTTCCAGCGACAAAACATCTTCTCCACCGATCCAGCCAGCTATCTCCTGCGCTGCCTGCTACACTCAGCTCAAAAGTTGACCTAAAACTTGAGCAGTAAATGAAATATCAATTTTTGATTTATATTTTTAGCTATAAATGAAAAATTTTATTCAAGCAATTTTTAGCTAATCTCCAGCCAGATATCTCCTGCGCTGCCTGCTACACTCAGCTCAAAAGTTGACCTAGAACTTGGGCACCAATTGAGCAGTAAATAAAATATCAATTTTTGATTTATATTTTTGGCTATAAATGCGAAATTTTATATTTTTTATTTCAGCTATTCTATCAAATATTTTATAATCTTGGCTCGTATTTTTTTTGAGTGTATTTAAATACAAAAATATGCCCCAGTATGCGCAGCGACAAAAATTGTTGCCCGCCGGCCAAAACTTGTTTGCCATAATTTACTTGGGCTTTTCTCTAGGACTGCTGCATGTGGCATGCAGCAACTTCTCCTGCTTAGACTGCGTCCTTGTGTGTGGTGTGCTCTGCTCCTTTGGCGAATTTCGATCAATTTCGTTTGTGTTTGGCCATTTGTTAATCGAATGGCCTACAATATTGCAGGTGGTTCGCGTTGTTGTCGCTGTTGCAGTCGCTGTTGCAGTTGCAGTTGCAGTTGTTGTCGTCGTCATTTCGCTTTTCAAATTGCCTGGCAAAAAAAGCCTGCGGGAATTTTGTGCTGCTGTTGCACTTGTTGCAATTGTTGTTGTTGTGATTGTTGTCTTGGCCAGCAGGTTGTTGTCGGGTGGTCGATTGCTCGAGTGTTTTGTCTGATGAGCCTCGAAGCAGTGACAGGAAGCGGCAACATTTAACATACTCAATTTAACAGCTGATATAAAATGTGCAAAATGTGTGTTGCAATTAAATAATAAAAAAAAAGAGTCAGTACTATCATAAAATACACATAAAAAATAAATGTGAAGCAATTGCTTTAACTGGAGCAACATTTCCAAGTGCAGCAATTGGCGGCAGTCAGTTTTGCCTCACACAATGCCACAACTTAATCCAATAAGACGCAGTTTGCTTAAACAGAACATTGCTGGCTCAAAACAATAACAAACAAATTTGCCGAACTGGCAACTTGCAACCGGCAACTGGCAACAGGGGACTGCCACACAGCCGGCAACTGCGAAGGCAAAAACGCAAACGAAACGCCTAAAAAAAAAGAAAAATCTGCATAAAAATCAAACGAAAAGGAATAATAATTTATTATAATTTTTCTCTCACTGTCTCGCTCTCTCTGCTACAGAATGCAACAGTCTGTTGTGCAAGTATGTGTGTGTGTGTGTGTGTGTGTATGGCATTATTATGTTACGTTGAACTTGAACTTGAACAATTAACTTAAAGTGAAATTTCGTACGCGAGCAGAAATTGTAAAGGAAACACACAGTGTGTGTGCGGTGGGGAGGGAGGGAGGGGTGTGCAGAGGGGGCGCTGTGTGGCAAGAAGAAGAAGAAGAAGAAGGGGGTGTGGCTGAGAGAGATGCCGGCGACTGCGCTTTACAGGCGCGTACGTAATACGCATAATTGAATTAATTTGTATAAATGAATAGTTTAAGTGGCCGGTCGAGTGCGAGCGGGACGCCACAGAATACACATATATGTATTGGTATGTGTGTGTCTGTGTGTGTGTGTATCTGTGTGTGTGTGGTGCGCATTTAAATTTTCCGTTTTCCACACACTTTTTGCTTTTTGCGCGCAGCTTTGGCAGCCACTGGAAATTTGAATTTCAATTCGACATCGTCGCCGTCGCCGTCCCTCTGCCGCCCCTCTGCCTCTGCCCACTTGCTGGCAACGTGCAACAAAATTAAATTATGCTGAGCCTCAGCGGCATTCGACGACGCAGACGACGCTGCTGACCCAGACAGCATGCAGACGAAAAATTATTATTAATTTCGAAGCGAAAGAGATGGCAATACTTAATGGGCGACTCTATATCGTCGTCGTACTACATGGCGTATAATTAACCGTGCATGTGCCTTGGATATTATGCTGATGACGTCACACACACCACAGACACACATACACACACAGCACACACACACACACACAGAGACAACTCAACACGACGCTGTGGCTGCTCCAACTGAATATGCAAAATCAACTCGAACACATGAAAAATCATTTAAAATTCTAATTTCAAGACAAATTAAATACAAAGCAAAATTGCAAGTGTTGATTAAATGGCGCTTAAAATAATCCACAATTGGTCAATTTGAATTTGCTGTGGGTGGGTTTTTTTTTTTTTTTTTATTTATTTTAAGTGTTGCTATTATTGTTTGACTTGAGGTCGTTGACCCAAACGGGCAACATTTGCTGACTTGACAAATGTTAGCAAATTAATTAAATGTGTTGCAATTTAATTTAATTTATACAATTTGCATATATTAACTAATCTCTTAACTAGCCAACTTTTATAGTAAATCGTGTAAGCCTCAACTTGTAGATATTATTTATTTTTCTCACACATGATAACTAGTTTTTTTTTTGAGTGCACTTTGCTGCTTATTGCTCGCCACATTTCACCCACTTATTCAGCTCTTGGCCATCCTTATTAGCCCGGCTAAGGCAGATTTATTTGCAGCCGGCTACGTTTCATTTAATTTCCTTTCAATTTCTGGCTACTTTTTTTTTGACTTGTGCCACTTCTTTTGCTAAAATGGAATTTATTACTGAAAATATTTTGACAGCGTTAAGCTGCACAGAAAGCAGGAGCAGCAGCAGCAGCAGCAGCGCGGATCGGAGGCGTGAGGGCCACTAATCAAGTGCGAGCTCTAAACGAGACCATAGAAGCAGCCGTTCATCATCAAATCCGGCGGACACACGTCGCCGCAGGACTCTCCGTTTTTTTTTTTTTTTTGTTCAGCTAAGCTAATCAAATAAAAAATAGCTGGCAGTCGAAGTTGAAGCAGACACAATGCGGCAATTTAATGCTGCATCATGCTGCCCGCGGGGCACTAAACTGGAGCCCTGGCATTAGCGGGAAGCGTTCGCTGCAAATCAAAACACACGTGGCCGCAATTGTGGCACGTTGCACGTGCAACAGTGGGCCGCATCAAGCAAAAAAAGCGCACTTGAAAAGTGCCCGAGTCAACTTTAAAAATAAAAGGCAAATTTGATACTGAGACAGATATATATAAAGTTGAATATAGAATATGTGCAAGGAGCGGGGGCAGTGGCAGGCGCTTCAATTTGGGGGTGTCGCGTAAATTGAATGAATGAATTGCCCGAAACGAGAGACACAGTTTGGGAGAAGGCGGGGCAGTCTTGGTGGTGGCACAACTGCGGTCGTTTATTTACACAAAAGCTTAAGCTAAACCTTAAAAAAATAACTGTAACTGTTATTCTTAAAAAACGAAAAAAAAATGGGAATAGCAAAAGACGAGCGGGGGACGAACGTTGCTCTTGCCTCACGGGGTGGCACTGAGGGTGAAACACACACACAACAACAAAACTGGAACTTAAGTCAAGTTTGTGGCAGTAAATTGCGTCACGTTTCGGCACGCTCGCTATGTGTGTGTGTTAGAGTGTGTGTGTGTGTGTGTGTGTGTGTGTGTGTGTTTGTGTGTGTGTGTTGCTGTGGCCTTAGCCAAGAGTCTTCTTAGCGTACGTGTGCGTTTTGCACGCATTGATTTATCATGATCAACTGGCAACCCCTTTGTCCTACCCCACCACCCCGCCAACCCGCCGCCCAACCAATTGGCCATTCACTTATTTATTTTTCTTTTTGCAACAGTTGCACATAAAACTTAAAGTTGAAACTGCTTTTCAGTCGCATTCCCTGGCGATTTGGCTCATAGGAAATCAATACAACTGCACTGCGTTTGCCTCCCGTTTCCCATCTCTTCCCGCTCCAACTGCTCCTGCTCCATCTCCTCCACTTTTTGCTACTTCTTCTTCTTCTTCTTCATTGCTCGTGCTGCTCATCAGCTAAGGCAATAGCCCGCGGTCAGAATTGACTTACTCGCTTGGCTGTGCCAACTGGATAAGTCGCTGCCTCCGACTCCGACTCCGTCTCCGACTCCTACTCCGACTCCGACTCTGACTTGGACTCTGGTTGCTGCCGCCTCGTTACTTTGACTGCCATTGCAGCCAATTCATTGGCTCTGTGTCCCTGTCCGCCCAATAAGGCACTGCCAGCAGCCAACGGGCATAAATACACTCACAAAAATTTTTGTACTCTTTAATTTCATTATTTGAAATATATTTTTTGATATTATAAAATTATTTCCTAGAAAAATTTCAATATTTTTTTCTTCATTTATTCAATTTTGTTTTGCTGTTTTAACCCATTTATTTTTTTGAGTGCACACACACACACACATATCGCTGCTGCAGAGAGTCAGTCAGAGTGTTTCCCGTCTCAATCGTTGCATGCTTCACTTGCGCCATTCTCTTCGCCTACGCTGGGTTTGGGTTTGGGTTTGGGTTGGTTTTTTTGGCTGGGTTTGCTCGGCTCGGTGTGCTCCTGGACGGCAGCTACGTGATCTTATTTTGTGCTACGCCTCCCTTGCCGCATTTGATGCCCAATTTTTCTTCACTGTTTTTTTTTTTTTGTTGCTCCTTTCGATATCAATTCGTGCGTTTGCTGTTTTTTGTGCTGTTCCTTTGGCCATGTTTATCCTTACGCCTGTCGTGAATTAAAAGGATTTAAAGTCGTTGCGCTCTGGCCAAAAGAGATAGCTGAATGTTTTTGCAACTTGCGGTTTGCCCTGCACCCTCGTCATTTATGTCTGCGCGTGTGTTGTTTTTGTGGGTTATTACTTTTCAATATTGTCCTTGTGGATTAGTGCGACATGTGCCCGAAGGCCAACCGGGCTACGATAGCATTTTGAGCGTGCGACAAGGTCTGTCTATCTGTCTCTGTGTCTCTACTCCATTTACCAGCCCCAGCTAACCTATGCCATTAATGGAATACTTTCCATTTATCTGCACTGTTCTCCGAGTTGGGTTAAGTCTTGGCAAGGCTTGGGATGTACAGGAATATCCCAATTCCTCGAATTCCTTTCATGTGTCTGCTTCCGAGACATTTACTATTTCAGTTTTTATGTTTTTTCAATGATATTTGAAACAAATATAAATATATATAGAAATCGGATAAAATCCTTGACTTTCCTTCAAATCTTTTACAATCCTCGATTACCTCTCAAAACTCAGCTCTCACCTTGCGGAAAATGACTTTTATGTTTTTCCCACATTCTGGCAGTCTGGTTGCCTTGATTTACCCTTAAGGAGCTCCGCTCCCTCCGCGTTTCTCTTCCACTATAGTAGTGAGCCCTTTTTCACTCATTTGCAAGTGTGAATATGAATAAATTCGTAAATAAATTGCAGCTTTAAGCCGTTTGCAGCCAGGCCAATCAGGCCCAGACACAGATACAAATACAGACAAAGTATGGGTTGATGAGCAGAAGGGGGGAAACAGGGGGAGGCAGAAAGTGTTGGCTGCAAGCAACAGCCACAACAAGGCGGCAAATATTATCCTTTCAAGTTGATTTGATCACGTACGCAAAAGGGAATTCCGGGACGCATAGCCGTACAAAATATGAGCTCGCCTGCGTAGGCCGATGCCGATGCCGATGTCGAGTCCTGAGCTCTGAGTCCTGAGTCCTGCGTGGCGCGAAGGCTTTCAGGCAAATCAAAAACAGCAACAAAAGCCAGTTGTGCGAGTAGTGTGTGTATGAGTGAGTGTGTGTGTGTGTGTGTGTGTGTGTGGAAGCTGGCTTTGTCAGCCTAAAGGGACGCACTGCCACTTAAACATTAATAGAGCAGCGGGCCGAGAGGCAAGAGATATGCGTAATAAATGTCGAGCACAGCGATGAAGGATGCGGCGGAGGAGGAGAAGGACTAGCAACGAGTCCTTGGTGGATGTGTCGAAAAAACTGCTTTGGCAAATCCTAAAATATTAAAGCCAGTCGAGCACAATAAGCGAAATTAAAACAATTGTGTGTGAGGACTCCAACACCAAATCCAGCTCCCGCTCCTGCTCCAGCTCTTGCAGCAGTTGAGGATTCTGCTTGCCATAAGAAATATGGCACACACAACGAAAGCCCTCAACCAAATGAGCCTTGGCATTAGCCATAGCCATAGCCATAGTCTCAGCCAATAGCCCGATCCAGCGCCTTAGTCCGGGCAATTTATGCCTCGTCGAAGATGCTGCTAAGCCCAAAACAAACGGGGCCAATTCATTTGCTGTGCCCCGTTCGACTTCATTTAACCCAAAACGTTGCCACACGCAACCCTCAAAGAACCCCCCCACCACAAACACCAGGACATTTAAAAGTGCTAACCCTTTTCGCTAACCCAGCCGCGATGTCTTCATTAGCTACTCCTTTGGTCACGCAACTGCGTAGCCTCGGAAATTAACGCGTCCAGGCAGTCATAAAATTTGCGTTTATTGATGCTCCAACAACTGCTGCCAACTGGCAACTGGCGACCAACCAACCAATTTAAGCTGAAAGTGAAAATCCTTTTGTCTTAGCAACTGGCTAAGGATACACTTCGGAAAAAAAGGGAAACAACAATTTTAAAGCTAACTACACAAAATTGGATTACTGCCTCAATGATGAAATGGGAAAAATTCCTATGAAAATTACTTGTTATATATCCAGAGTTCAGCTGATCTTGTATATAATATATTATTTATTTGCGACCTAATTGATCTATTGTGCCTCCTTCCGAGCTCATAGCCCTCCATCAACCCCTGTTCCTGAACGAAGGTCAGGATCTTTAATGGGTCGAGGACTGCTATGTCTTTGACATTCACAACATGCATCCCTAGGATGATGTGTATATAATATATATATTTGGAAAATATATATCTATTAATCATTTAATTTAATTGCAATTGCTATTTTGTAGTTTGTAGCAATTTGCCATTTGTTGATTTAAGATAACAGCAAAATAGCAAAATAGCTGCTTGGCTTGGAAAAAATTCTACAGCTTTTAATTAGAAATGCGCACGTGTTCAAGAGTCAGCTCCAAAGCTGGTTCTCCATGCCATGCCAAGCCATTCTCCAATCTCCATTCTGGCCGGGTCAGTAAGTGATTCTCTAACGGCCAATTGACAATTTCAAAATTTCCAGTTAACAATCGATTCAAGCCAAGTCAAGTTGAGGCTGCCGATTATCGTTCGCTGACAGAAGCTGTCAAAAACCATGCCTCGCCAGTCGCCAGTCGCCAGTCTCCAGTTCTCCGCATCAGTTTCGAATACATCCAAAGTAATCGCATCTAGTCGAATCCGAGTAACGTATCGTATAATTAGGCGCTTTGTGTCAATGAAAATTGCCTTTGACAAGTAAATGACAAACGCTTTTGATTGCTCGATTAAATCGCACTACGCAATTGTTAATTGTGCAGATGGGAGGCAAGTATGGGAGGTGTATGGAGGGGGGGTTACGGTTTACGGATTACGTTTTGAGTTTTGAGTTTTTATCATCAATGCGGGCACGTCTATGCCTCATGATATGTGGCCATAATGCGTGTTGCGGCTGTAATAAGTACATTCTAAACTTTACAATCGTCGTACCCCAAAACCCACTCCCCCTCCTCCACCCTACCCGTTGCCTGTCAGGTGGCACCTTGGGTTTATTGATTTCTGCGGCTGGCTTTTATGAGTTCAGTCGTGCTGTTTCTGAGTATTCTCATACGGTTGGAGAGTTCTGAGGTTTGGTTTCTTTGGCATGCCAACCCCAAGGCACATGCAATTAAGCGCACATGTGTGTGGCTATATAAACGTGGGTTGGGGTTGAGGAGAGGGTAGCGGGCAGCGGGCAGCGAGGCAGCAGTTTGGGGGTAGCTAGGGGGTTGGCAAACGGGGCACCTGTGCGACAGGCCATGTTGAAATTTTACAACTTGGGGCGCGTAGCAACTTTGACGCCTCATTGACTCGAGTGGATTCGCGTTGCCTGCTCCCCCCGCCCCCCTCCTGCACTGCCTGATGATGTCCTGCGCGTGTCACATGCATTTGCGCTACTTTATGCTGGGCGCCTCGAATGTAGTTGGGATCGGTGTTCCATATATGCGCACATCCTACAAGCTTTTCAGTGGCTTTTTGGGTTTACTCTGTTTTCATATTTAGCTGACTTTTTTTTGACTTGTTTTGGTTGTGTTTATTTTTTTGTGGTTTTGGCCCGTGTGTTTTTATTTTGGCAATTAAATGCATGCGGCGAATGTCGACGATGGCGTTGATGGCCGCCCAGAGCTCGTGACTGAGCTGCTGCCACGTTGCATGCCGCATACTAAGTGTCATTATGAGCGACGCTTTTTCCAAACCAAAAATCCTAGACGAGCACTGTCATTATGAAGCCAACACACACACACACATATACATATATATATGTATGTATGTACACCCACACAATGTTGCAATTACGTTGCTTCGGTCAAAGAAATTTGCCTACAGCATAATCCAATTTAAAGTGTTTAAATCAAATTTGAAACATCAGAACGAAGTGGCATTGTATAGAGTCCTGCCACAGTGTCCTGATTGCCAATGGGCTCTCCACCTATCTATCCATCTCACTCACACTCCCACAGTCGATGTCGATGGTGGGTGGAAATTTTTGAATTATGTTCTAATAAATGTGGAATGGTGGTGGCTGCTGGCTGCTGGCCTTGGGTTTTGTTGTACCTACGCGCCACTAAACCATGAAATGCAATCAAATTTGCGGTCGTCAAATGGCAAATATTGCGTGCGCCAACCCCAGTCTGGATCTGGTCCGCACACCCACTTTAAAGCGTAGGCTGTTGGACGAGTGGGTGGTTTGAGGGGGTGGGGGTAACTGGCTGAGCTGTCAGTGCGCGTCAGTTTGCCAGCTCGAGCTGACAGCCTGCTCCCACTTCTCCTGCTGCTGCTGCTGCTGCTGTCGAGCGAGTGTACAACTCAATTTTGAATTTTTGGTTTTTGGATTTTTGAAATTGCATGGACAGCAGGAACAGCAGCAGCAACGCATCGCGAGTTAATGAAAAGGATACACATGTCAACTTCAATTTTGGTTGCCGGCTTTTTTGTTCTTTGCGAGGCGAGGTGTTTGCCACAAGGGTTGCTCAAATTAGTTACTTCCTGCCCCGAGGGTTGACTCTTGTAGGTGTTGCACAGCGCAATCTGTTACATTTTTCCCGTTTTTCCCGCTCTCAACTCAACTTGGCAGCTTTCGGCATTCAATGCTCAATTGTCGCCATTGTTGGCTAACAAATATTTGCAGTTGTGCCTAGGCTGGCAAACGGTTAATTCCACCCACAATTCATGCCACAATTTGCCCACAATTGTTGTATGAATATTTGTTTGTTTGGCCTGCAGTTTAATGCACAATCAGTGCTCAAGTTGAGAAAGCTTTGGTTTAATTAGCCCAACTGCGTTTTATTTGCCAAGTGGATCGCATTTTTCTGTATTATTTTCCAGGCGGAGGAAGGGGGGATGAGACTCCCACTCGCCAGTGCCGTGTCAGGGTCATTGAGCAATTGAATTGCGTTTTCAATGCGCGCCAAGCAAACGGAAAGACATAAAAAAAAAAAATTGTGTAGGGGTAATCAATTAATTGTGGCACAGACATCGCTAATTTTTTTTTCACTATTTATCTAGACAACTG
Organism: Drosophila dives; assembly: GCA_035042365.1. Classification (NCBI taxonomy): domain Eukaryota; kingdom Metazoa; phylum Arthropoda; class Insecta; order Diptera; family Drosophilidae; genus Drosophila; species Drosophila dives. The sequence continues at coordinate 6,208,947 of JAWNLJ010000326.1, read as the reverse complement.
TTTAGTCAATATTAACTTTTAGTTGGGGTTTGCTTAGTGGAGAAGTCGAGAAATGCTATCGTATAAAAACTATAAGTCTGAGTTGTAATTTTGTGTTAGTAAATAAATGGGAAAACCAAGAAATGATATAGATAAAAGTAAACATAAAACATTCCTGTTAAACGAAAGATTTCATTAATAAGTATTTTGTAAAAAATATAATTTATTTATTATTTTTGTATCACATAAGAGTTTACCTATTTATTTATCTATTTATCTAATTTATTCTAAAAGTTGTCAAGAAATGATATAGATCAAAGTAAAGCTTAAACCGATCTCTCAAAGGAAATATCTCATTCATCAGTGTTGTGTAACAAATATAATTTAATATTAATTCTATATAACATAAGTAGTTATTATTTATTTTTTAACTTACTATAAATATTATAGAACATAAGTATTTATTTATTTTTCTAATTTAATCTAATAACTGTCAATAAATTATAAAGCTCAAGTAAAGTTAAGACATACCCGTTGAAGAAAAGATCTAATTTTTCAGTGTTGTGTAATAATTATTATTTAAAATTAATTTATTATAGCTTAAGTATTTATTCTTAATTGTGTAATGTACTTTAAATATAATATAACATAATTATTCATTTATTTATTTAGCTATCTAATTTAAGATTTGTCAAAAACTGATATAGATCAAAGTTAAGCTTAAACCTATTCATTAATCTGTGTTGTGTAGCAAAAATATATTTTAATATTAATTTTATATTACATTATTATTTATTATTCATTTTTTAATTTAATATTCTTTTTATATAACATAAATATTTATTTATCTATCTAATCTAGTAATCTAAAGTCAAGATAAAACATATCTGTTAAAGGGTAGTTGTGTAACAAGTATAATTTAAAATTATTTTTTTATAGCTTCAGTATATTCATTTATTATAACTTATGTATTTATTTATTAAACACAAATCTTTAACATTTATATAAAACTAAAGTGTATTAAATAATTAGCTATTCTCTGATTTCAGTTTTTCATTCAATGTGCAACTTGTTTTCACAGCACAAATAGACAATAAATAGCAAAAATAACACAAAAGATGATTTATCGTGTGATTAAACAGGAAGGTATTTGTGATATTTTTTTTTTGCCATATGCATAGATATATATTTTTTTATTTATATATTGTTTATTTTTTTTGCGGCGTGACTACAAACATGTTTTAGAGACTGTAGTCGGTATTAGTTTGCTGTTATTAATTGTTTGTTCGTTGTAATTTTCAGATGCAATAAGCTATATATTCTAAATTATAGAATTGCATTTATAAGTAATATTAATTAGCTATAAATAACATGAGGAACGACTGCAGCAGCAGCGCAACTTGTGACTGGTTTTTTGCTGCTGCTGCTGATGTTGCCGCTGCTGTTGTTGCCGCTGAGTAAGCCGCCCCCGGGGCGCGAATAACAACAAGCCGAACAGTGGCTGCTAGTTGTAAGCGCCCGGGCGATTACAAGGCCCACGTTAGATATAAATAACATATAGCGTACTATAAATCAATTGAGGGCAGGCTTGGATTCGGAGTCGGAGTAGGAGTGGGAGTCGAAGGCGGAGGCGGAGGCGTTGGCTAGTCGGACAATGATAAGCTTTATCGCACGGGCGCGTACGGTAATTAAGAGCCAAAAACTAACATTAATCTGGACAGGAATATGCACGAGTAGTCGCCACACACACACACACACACACACATACTACGCACATATTTGTGGATTGGTCTGTATTGGCCGTATCTTATGCTCATTAGCCACAGCCTGCGCCTCCTTGACCGCCAAAAAGCCAAAGTTCAAAATAATTAATGACCTTCGGTCAAACTTAATGAAAGACGTAATTTTTCGGTAGCTTCGACTGGCTCAGTGCACCCACTTATTGGCAATAGAATTCTCGCATTATGAGTGGGGTGTTTCCGGAGTGGGGAGGCTGCTTTGATTTATTTATGGCCAGACAGCCAGCCAGCCAGCCAGCCAAACAGCTGCCTGATTAGCCGGAACTTGACCCCTTACTGCCCTGGTTGGCTGATTGAGTGCCATTTGGCCAAAGTCTTGTCTAATTTGCCCAGTTGGGTGTCAGAGCATTCACTTACATAATAGCCAGCTTCCCAAATTTAGTTAGAGATTACAGTTGGAGGAGTGAGCCAAAGATGAAACATCAGCTAATATTGGATTGGAATAATATTTAATAATATTATATATATATATATATATATATATAAGAAATCATGATTATATCGGCTTAAAGTTGGCTATTGATTAACATTTTATTGGCACTTTCTTTATGAATTTACAGGTTTCTTTTATTATTATATTTTATGTGAAACGATAAATTAAATCATTTTATTTTTTTTCAGATTTCATATTAAATATATAATTATTAGTTCTGTCTGCTCTATCATTAAGTATTTAATACCTTAACCTCACTAATTATAATTACTACTTATAAGTAATATTTATAAACTGCTTATTCCAAATTTACTTTCTTTTATTATTATTTTGTTATTAACTAGAAGCGAAAGATGAAATCATTTTGTTGTTATAGATATTTAATATATAATATTTAAATTTTATAATATAATATATTTAATATAATATTTAATATAATATTTAATATGTCTGCTATATCATGAGGTATTTAATACCTTAACCTCACTAATTATAAAAGCTACTTATAAGTAATAATTATAAACAGCTTATTTAGTATTTTCTTTCTTTTATTATTTTAATATTAACTTGAAGCGAAAGATGAAATCATTTTATTGTTATAGATATCAGATTTAATATATAATATTTAATATGGCTGTTCTATTATTAGGTTTTTAATACCTTAACACTTAATTAACTATAAATACTATTTAAAAGTAATAATTATAAACTGCTTATTCCGAATGATTAAAATATAATTTAATTATTTTATATCTGAAATAAATATAGATTTAAATGCTTGTTTAAGTATTATTAGTTGCCCCGCCAGGAAGTCCACTAATTGTGGCATTTATATTCTCTGCCTGGCCGCCTTTCTCACTACGGCTCAAACCGCTTTTGGGCCACTTAGTGGTCCTGGTTATGGCCTCGTTTTGTATATTGCAACCTCAATCTGCTGGCTGGCTCTGCTGACTGGCTCTGCTGGTCTAATGGAATGCAGCTACTATATAAATCGCGTAATCGCTGCAGCTGAGCGCCAGCGCCAACAGCAACAACAACAACAACAAGATCATAATAACAACAACAACAACAACAACAACAATGTCACGTTCAATGTCAAATGGTAAGTAAAATTTGCAAAGGAAGCGTGTAAAACGTTTAAATATTTTCCCATTAGACAAGTTGCAGTCGCAAAACGCCGACTTTGTTGGTTGTTTGATTTGTTATTTTTTTTTTATCTCTGCTTTTTTTTTTGTGTCGTACAAGTTTATATATGAAATGTCAAACGGCAACAACAACTTGACCTTCACAAGCGCAACTGCAACTGCATCTACAACAGCAACAACAACAGCAACAACAACAACAACAACCCACGGCTGCTGTGTTTATCTGTATGGCTGTCTGACTAGTGTCGACTCTGGGCCTGGCTCAAAGTTGGTCCGAGTCTAAGTCTCTGTCCCAGTCCCAGTCTCGGTTTCAGTCTCTGTTTGTGTTACGAGCTCTGACGTCTAGCGGCGATCGGCCTGGCAGCAACATTGAATTGCTGCTGCTGTTGTTGCTGCTGTTGTTGCTGCTGTTGTTGTTGCTGTTGTTGTTGTTGCTGCTTACGTAAGTGGCTGGCAGCAGGGCGCTTTGCGAATCGTTGCCGCCGCCTGTTGAGCAACATTGCGACAAAACATGTGGCAACATATCGACAGTTATCGCCATAAATTTTGACACTCGGCCACTTGGCACAAATGCAAAAGTGTCGTCAGCTTCAGACACAAATGGACAAATTGCTGGACTCCGTGCGCCCTGTCCTCTCACACCCCTGCCAAACACTCTATTTTGATTATCAATTGAATTGATGCCACATTTCGCTGCTCTCTTTGCTGCTGCCATTTGCCATTTGCCATTTTTTTTTATTTATATAAACATTTTTTGCAAATCCTTTTAATGTTTGCGTTGTCACGCAGCAAATATCTCACGCCACGCCCACAACCATGCTACATGCGGCAACAAAAGACTAAGTCAATATTTAAGCGGCACATTAAAAAACAATCAGAAAATATTGAAACAATAGACAATGCCTAAATATGCAACTGTTATGAAATCACCACCCTTTTTGCAGGGATGTTTTCCAATGCGTCACATGTCAATCTGGCAACACTGCCACTGCCACTGCTGCTGCCTCGGCTGCTTGTGGCAACTTGTGTGTCGTGTGCGCTGTGCAAACAAGCGGCTGTCAACTTTTGACATTCACTCAAATTAGAAAACAGTGCAACAATTATTTCCATGAGAAACTTCCCGGCACAAACAAAAACTGGCAAACTCAAACTACAAACTAAGACAACAGCATCAAACACACACACAAACACACACACACACACTTAGAAAACATTCAAGTCTTGTTCCTTGTTCCTTGTTCCTTGTTCCTTGTTCTCCTACTCCTAACCAATCAGCCAAAGTTAAAGTCATCCCGACTCTGACTCTGGCGGGGATTGGGATGTGGCATTTGGGGGGTGTCTCTGCAAGCCCGCGAGCTTCAATTTTGAGGCGTCCCCACAACTCATCAGCAACTAACGCAATCATCAGGGCTGGTTGGGAAGCAACCACCAGCCACAAGGCCTCATCAAATCGACGCCATTGCGAACTGGCATCCAGTCAAGCAGCGAGGCAGACAGCCAGCCTCCATCAGACCCAAAAGTGTCAATCCAATTACCTGTTCGAGCGCTGGAATCTTTTGCGACATGTTTCATAACGGCAAACGGCGAGTTGCGTTTTTTGTCCCCCCCCGCAACATACAAAAAAAAACCCCTCTCTCTGTGGTTCTCTTAGCCATTTGGCATTGTTGTTGGCAACGCATGCTTCGTTGGCTACACACAACAGACTCTGATGAGGATTGCTGGAATGGTTTTGGTGTGTTTTGCCAATGGCGTTTATCAATTTTGTGAGCGCTCCAATGTGGACAAACTTCCGCTGGCCCACCCACAATGTGGTCGAGTGCCCCAAAGCCATTGGGGCACTCATTAACACGTGTTTACTTAGCCAGCTGCTCCTTACAAAAGGTCGGTTCGATCGACGCCAATAACAATAAGTGCAAGCTCATGCTTGGCCATCAAGAGTCGTCAAGAAAAAGGGTTCAAAATCAGTGCTAACCCCAATCCTCTAGATGGTGATCTTCTCTCTCTCCTCTCTTACCCCTCTCTCTCTCTCTCTTAGTTCTCCCTTTGCAGTTCATTCAACAAACTTTTAGTGTTATTATTTTCATTGTTAATATTTGTTACACGCCTTTTGTCTGGCTCCTCTTCTTCTTCTTCTTCTCCTTCTTCTTCTTCTTCTTCTCGCCAGTACACTCATATTTGGAGTGCATTTGATTGCAGTCAAGCTACCAGACACTCAAAAAAAAAATTGTTGGAAATATGCCAAAAAAGATGGCTAAGAAAAATGAGAAAGATATTTTGAAATGCCAAGAAATTCTAAGCAGAAATGGTTTTTTAACTAAATAAAAGTCAATTTCAGATTTTTTAAAAATTGATTAGAAAATATAGAATATTTTTCCGATATATAGAAAATGAAAAATTCTACTTAAATTGAAACCAGAAAACATATTCGACGTTACCCAAAAAAATCAAAATTTTCTGCTTTTAAAAAAATGTATAAATCAAATAAATAAATATTAAAAAAGATATGAAATAAATTCTTCTGATTGACTTGGTTTTTTTTAATTTTCCAGCGCATGCTTTTTTTCAATGCAAAATTTTCTACATTTAGTTTAATGTATAAATAAATTTAGTAAATATTTAGAAAAATTAAAACAAATACTCCTAATTGATTTAGATTTTTGTAATTTTTTAGGGCAAAATTGTTTACTTTTATGAAAGTATATTAATGAACTAAGTAAATATTAAAGTAAAATAAAAAAAATACGTCTGATTGGATTTAGATTTTTGTCATATTCTCAAGCACGTTTTTTTTTGAGTGCATTCAGTCAGCTCCCTGGTTGATGACTCAATGCTGGCTCCCGACTGTGGCAAAAGTGCTTATTTAGTGACTCGCCAGAGACAGAAGACACTTCTCGACAAGATCACCGTCGACGTCGACGTCGTTGTTGCTGTTTGTTGTTGTTGTTGTTGTTGTAGCTGGCTGCCGTTTGCTCGTCGCTTGGTTGTTTCCACTGTTTGCTCAGCCACTACAGAAACGAAGACAAAACGAGCCAAGTGACGCCAAGTCGCCAACTCCAACTCCAACTCCAAGTTCAACATTGAATTCGACTCTCAAGTGCAGCAAGATGACCAAGTTAATTTCGAGAATACAGACAGAGAGAGCCAGCCAGAGCCAGCCAGAGAGAGAAAGAGAGTTTTTGGGTTATCAATGGCCATTGCTGCAACAGGCAGAAGCAACAACAACAACAACAACAATGTCGCCTCTAATTGTTATGGTTAAATGGCCATCTATGTGGCCAATGGCCAGACAAAAGACGTAGCAGACTAAAGACCAAGATTTGAAACAGACTCTGTGTGGATGTGGCTGTGGCAGCTGCAAGGTAGAAGGTAGCTAGACATGTTGCATGTCGATGTCGCCAGCGTGTACGTGGCAATGCGTAGAATTCCATATAAAATAATTAATGAATGTCACAGCAAATGTTTCGCTGCCATTCTGGTCGCCGGGCAAACTCTGTTGGATGAACGTCCTCATCCTCGTCCACGTCCACGTCCACGTTCTCATTCTTCTTCTTCTTCTCATCCTCGTATCGTTTGTCAGCATTGCGCGCATATTTGGCGTCAATATTAAGTGAAACTGATGGATGCCTCACTGGTTGGTTGGATGGATGGATGGCTGGCTGGTTGGTTGGCTGGTTGGGCTTGGTTGGGATGCCTGGACAACAGTGGAGCGTCTCTCTCTTCCTCTCAGCACAAAAAAATAATTTTGAAGCGCACTCTGGCATGCAGCAAATGACAGAGAATGAAATCGTGAAAATATTTGCGTGTGTGTCGTATGGTTACTGTCACACTTAACGGACAATGGACACACATAGGCACACACGCACACACACTGGCACACACACACTGACAGGTAACAGAGCACAATAAAGCAAACCAAGTTACCTTAAATGGATGCAAAAGGATGCAAGGCACAAAAATGCTTTACACTCTTGTCTGCGTAGCAAATTTGTAAAATTAAACAGTCAACAACAACCAGGGGCAAAGACAACAACACTGTGAATTGCCAAACGAAAGCGAATACACTCACAAAAAAAACATAGTAGTTATTAAGTTACAAAAAACAAAGCTTGATTTGATTAAAAAGATGATTTAAATATTTTATTTATTTTAAATAAATCAATTTAAAAATGAACTCAGATTTATGCATTTTGAGTTAGAAAATTTTTTGCGAGTGTTGCAGCTACACAGGATTGACAGGGGGGGCAGGGAACAAAAGTGCTGAGAGGCAGCAGCCATACTTCAATTAAACCAACTTCATTAAATTTCAGCTAACAAAGGCGTCAACGTGGGCGTGGGAGAGGCGACAACAGAGCTGAGGGAGAACGGTGGGTTGCAGAAGGTAAATTGGCTGAGCAATGGCGCTGTGTGTTGTTCTCCGAGTGTATGTGTGTGTGTGTGTGTACTCGTCATCTTCATGGCAGTTACACGAGATTGGGGGCAGACTGAATGGAAATTGTCAGTAAATTGGCTCAACAACAACAACAACAACAACAACAACAACCAAGATGCCATCAACAAGAACTGCAACAAGAACAACAAGCGGGGAAAATTGCCAGCAACATTTTACTTCGATTTCAACGAAGTTTTGTGTTTTTGTGTTTTGTGTTTTGTCAGCACAAATTTGCCTATGTATGTGAATTGTGAATGAAAGAGCTTTGTGTTGATAAGGTGAGGCAATGCGAACAATAGCCAAAAATGTGTAGCATGCAGCTTGTGGCATGTGGCTTGGACGTTGGCAAACAACAGCACAAAAATCAACTATGAATGATTTCTGTGGAACAAAACAAAGAATGGATTTAACTAAAGAGTTGAGCCTATCTACAACTTTTTTTTATAAATATTTGACTATAAATTGTACTTGAATTTGAATATTTATGTATTTCAAACAAAGCATAAAGATATATATATATATATATAGATACAAACAGTATCTTTCAGATTTGAGTCAAAATGCTGTCACTGTTCGCCTCTACAAGGCGTCATCTACTGCCCATCGCTGACTGTTTCAATTGTCTCATTATAGTCCATTTCCAGCCCCACATATTACCACAATGAGCCCTAAGTTACTACCAGATAAAAAAAACAACACACACACACACACACACGCACACAAGGCAAATTATCTGTTGACACATTTAACACCTAACAGATTTCCGCTATCAGAACTCAACTCGAACCAGAGACAAATCACAAGCTGGTCACATAAAACTAAACCAGAAAAGAAAAAAAACAACGAACCATTTCGCCATCAATTTCCAATACGCGCCCTGAACTTTGATTTCAGTACAGTGGACACCCCCAAGCACGCACAGGCAACACGCAACACGCAAACTTGGCAAATTATGCTGTTATCTTCATTAGGTTGACATAAGTGCAACCCAAAGGAATTGTTCAACTAGTCAAGCAGCAGCGCAGTGGGGGAGGAGAGGTCAAGCGGGGGGGAAAAAATAAGTGAAAATTGTTTATAGAGCGTGGGTCCAACAATGGTTCTGGTCCAGAAACTGGACTGCCTTTTGGGGTCAGTTTTTTAGTTGCGTTCGACTTAACGCCTAAAATATCCAGAGCAAACTTTGATATGAGGGGGGCGTTTAGACCCCCAAAAGGTCTATTTTTTTGGATGGAATATATATGTATATATATGTGTATATACATATGTGCAGCGTCAGCTATTTGTGTGTTGACTCAAAGGACGTTTATTTGTTGTGTGTGTGTTGTGTGTGTTTGTCTAGCAGTTCTCAGCTGTGTTCAAGGTTTTTATTGCTCATTGCTATTGTTGTTGTTGCTGTTGTTGCTATTGTTGTTGTTATTGTTGACTGCGTGTAATGCGTATTTGACAAATAAACAGTTGCTTTCCTCGATAGCAATCAAAGTTGGACGACGCCAAGTATTTAAGTTGTTTGGCGCTGGTAAACAAGTAATCGACAGAAGCAGCCCCAAACTAGAGATCTGATCTGATAGCTGCTTAGTTCTTAAGCAGGTCAAAGTTGAGCGTAGACCACACACACACACACACACACACTAGCATTTTTTCGAGGGGGGCATTTAAAATTTACAAATTCCAAGCGTGCACATAAAATCAACAGATACCATTCCATTCTGGAATATATATCCCCAACATATCAGCGAGTAACTAAACGCGTGACAATGTCCAACAAAGATGTCCAAGAATCTCTCTCAATATCGATTTCTGTGGCCAGTCTAGATTCAGCCCGGTGCACATTAACATGCAGGACGCATAGCAGTGCCACTGGCTGTGGCAACCTCTATTGATTGACACAACTTCCACTGCGCTCGAATTATATCTGTTTTTTTTTCCCCCCATTTTTTTTGTGGTTTTTTGCTTGCAGTTTTTCAGCTTGTTTTTTTTTTTGGGCGCATTTTTCGCAGAACGCCGGAAGCGCTGTTTAAAAGAAATATTTTTTTTTTGGTTTTAGTTTTTTAGTTTTTTTTTTAGTGTACCTTTGATTGCGGCGTTGCAAACAATGGGGGCTGCAAATTTAATGAGCATAACGGTGAACTTTTTGATGAAACAATACAAAAATACAAATCAAACCGAAAGGGGCAGCAGCGCAGCGCATTTAACAAGCGCTCCTCGTAGATCTTATCGCCTTTTGTCATATTCTGGGAGACAGGCAGCACAGTCCAGTGGCATCTCAGAAGACAGGGCTCATCAAACTGTGTTGTTGCTGGTAGAAGGTGCAGACGAAGCGGGTCGAAGTCTCTCCCAGCAGGCACATAAATCGTCAGCTGTCAAGAATGGCCAAGAATTTGTGCTCAGCCTGTTCGGGCCTGGCCTGGCCTGGTCTGGCCTGGCTTGGTTTGGCTTTGGCGTGTTGGCCAAGATCGGAAGTGCGTAGCTGGTTGCTGGTTGCTCGTTTTTAGTTGCTGCTGACAAGGCTGCAGCCGGGTCTCGACCTTATCGCGACCATATAATGCTTAAACTCGAAGTGGGCCTTGGGCTCCACAAACACACTTAGAGAGAGAGAGAGAGAGAGGGGTGTCGGAAAACATGCGCCGGCGTTCGGAGAGCGCGTGATTTAGTCGAATTCACGAACTTAATGAAGCCCTTTAAATCACGCAAACTTTTGCGCCACTTAGAGCAGTGCTGCAACTGGCCATGCCCCACCACTCTGTGGCCAGATTGAGCCACAACAACTAGTCAGCAGCATGCAAGGCAGCAAGGCAAGCCAGCTTCTTGTCCAGAGGAGCGACGGCAACTCCTAAAGATCTCATTAACACCACGCGGGCATAATTAAAGCCGACGACTTACAAAGTCAAATCGCGATTGCAGCCGGCCCCAAAAAGCGTGCACAGAGAAGGAGCTGCTCCAACCAGTCAACAGATCCAATCGATGCAACGATGCAAGCCAAGAGCAGAACCCAAACCCAAAACCAAATCCACAACGAAAACTTCTCCACTCGGCTGGCGCTAAGTGTTTGCCGACCTTATAATGAGCTGGCTCAGCTGCAACGTGCCTCCTCCATTCACTTACCAATTGCTGTTTATAATCTTTATAGCTGATGCTGACTACACACACACACACACACACACATACTTCAGGTATACAGTGGAGTATCATTACTATATAAGAAATCAGTTTGTGCAACACGAAAACTCTCAAAACTGTGCATCAAGTTTTCAGTTTTGGCATTGCAAAACATTTGTCGTTGAAATTCCCTGAATGTCGACATATGCATTGATTGATTGATTGATGGATGGATGCTTGATTGGTTGGTTGGCTGCATGAAAGTTGCAACAACAAAAATGCTTCGCATTGATTGTTTTTCACATCTTCAGTTCATTTCACACATGTCAAAGATCTGGCTAAATATTTACCAAGTTTTTGGGGCCTAAGAAAATATTGAAATTTCATTTGTTTGATCTGCAAAAATATATACAAAATTTCACATATTCAATTTAAATATTGAAAATATTGAAATTTCATTTGTTTGAACTGCAAAAATATACAAAAATTTTACATGCTCAAAAAGGTAAAAAATTTCACCTGATTGATGCGCATTTTTTTTTATCATAATTTTAAATATTTTAATTGTTTGAATAAATATTAATTTTAAATAATTATTGCCATAATTTTTTCTTATGTTGAAGTTGGCCTTTCATATACCTTCTGCTGCCCCCTGTTTAAGCTAATTAAGATAAATCTAAGCAATTTTTTTCAATTGCGGATCTGGCCAAGACAGCCGCTGATAACCTGTGCTGACAGCCAATCTTCAATGGAAGCTTTTTGAAAAATCGCACCGATAACAGTGGCTCTGGCTATGGGCAGAAGGAAAGACAAATCTCGTCCACTACACGTAACACCCACAACTGATAGATAGATAGATAAGTCAAGGGAAATCCAGAGTCCTCCGAACTATGTGTAGCTGTATCAGTGGCCATTAATTACGATTACCACGTGGCAAGGCACACGACCTGGCGGAAGTAGCCCAGGGAGTGGGTGTGGGTGTGGCGGGGTGAGCAAGTGACCACGGATACGAAGACCAACACCGGCAACAAGACCAACTAATAAACGGGGCATTTGTATCGCAATCAATTGTTTCGGAATTGTTGTACACCATTATGATCATTGTGCGCCCTGCTAAATGGTTATGGCCTGTCATAAGTTGCCAGCGGGGTGGCGGTTGTTGCACAACAAGGGATGGGAGTGCTGCTGACTGCTCCTTGCCTGCTCCCTGCTCGTATTCCCAAATGAATATGCAAAAGTGCAAAAGAGAGTGGGCCAAATGGGAGCAGCAGCCGGAGCAGGAGCAGGAGCAGGAGCAGTAGTCAGGATATCTCATGACCGTTTCCGTTTGCACAATTATGCTTATTAAGACAGAGGGGAGAGAGAGGGGGGGAGAGGGAAAGCAAACGCAATCGTCAAAGATGATTTAGTTACTTCCTGGGCAACTGAGGGACGGGGCAAGAGGCAATAAAAATATATTAGTGCAATTACAGCAGCCAACTGAGCCAGCAGACGACGCTCTCATTTAGGCGCCACGACTTGAATCCTTGTTGCTGTTCCTGCTGTTCCTGTTGTTGTTGCTTTTGTTGCCATTTCATTTGTTTTTGAAACATTCCAATTTCTCTGGGGGATTTGTGCCCACGCACACACGCCAAATAAACTGAATTCCGCTGTCGATTTGCAATCGTTGAGCGAAAAACTACATTTTTCTTACAACGCGCACAATTTTGACATTGCTCCTTTAGATCCTGTCTGGATAGAGGCGACCATTCAATTTGCCCGAAATTGGCGCATGTTAATCAGCAGTTGCAGATGCTCCAAAAAAAAAACGGCTGACGGCATCTTTAAGGCGCTTAAAAACACAGAGCAGCAGCAGCAGAGGTGGACAGAGGCAGGCAGGCAGGCGGGAGACGCAACCAGGCAGGCTGGCTGCAAGGATATACTCGAACAGTTATCCGGGGCACGCAATAACCTCGGCGAACTGCAGACAATCAATCTTACTTTGCGCTTTAATTCAATTTCGATTGTGACATCTGTCTTTGGTCGCAGTCGCACTTTGGAATCGGCGGATGTCCTTACGCAGCAATTGCTTGTGCACTTTTGGCAATGCGCTCAGGCGTGCCACTTGCCGGCAACCAGGATTAACGTACGCAGCGCGGCGCTGCAATCCGTTCTTGGCCATGTTCTGTGTTCTTCTTCAACTGCTCTTTTTTTTTATATATTTTTCAGCATCTTTCGCATTGTGGCTGTGTCATGCGTGAGGGCGAGGCACACACTCAGACACACCCTGGCACACACACATATGCAGAATATTGACAGTTGCCCAAAGGATATTGTGACAGGCGACAGCGCTAAAGGATTCACATTTGGCATTTTGCGGGCGACATGCCACAAAGGGTGGCACAGCGCATTTTTCGGCTCCCTGTTTGTGGCCGCTTTCCAGCTATTAGAAGGTTCGTCAGCTATATGCCACATCTCCTTGCCGCGTCCAGTAAACGATTTTGCCAATCGAATTTGCCAATTTCACAAGCTGCCACAAAAGGGGTTACTTGACCGGGCCAAAGTTAATCGGAAGTTAATACGCTGAGTTGCCAGATTTGCTGCTGCTGCTGTGTCACGGTCTCAACTATTCCAGATGGAATTTTCATTAAAATCAGCTCATGCACGCGACACTTTTTGGGGTCGCAAAAGGCCAGGCCGCGTAGGTGGCTCGCTCGCCTGCCGACAAGGCCAACTAATGGGAAATTCATAAGCTGGCCATCAATACCCAAGCTGAACCGAACCAAATCCGAATCGAAGCCAACATCAACATATGCGTTCAACACACAGCCCCCCCACCCCGCGCCAACCACTGACCTTCCACCCACCCTCTGTGCTGTGATCGATCACAATTTCTGTGTACTTAATAAATAATTGCAAAATAATTATGCACGCAAAGCAAATAGCCAAAATATTGTAGGCCCAAACGTGGCCATAGTCAGACATTATAGACAAACATCTGTCGCAAAAAACGATATGGAAAGCAAAGAAAATTAGTTTGTTGAAAACAACGAATTGGAGATACTCTTGTCATCAGATTTGTATTAATAGATTTCTGCTATTAGTTTTATAATAAAAATAAAATATTTTTAATATTAATATTTAATAATAATATTTTATTTTTGATATGCTGCTTTTAAAAGTAATTGTAATATTTAAGAGATTTGTATTTATACATATGTGGAATAAGTTTTATAATAATAATATAATTTTAAAATAATATTTTTTATTCCAATGCTGATTTTAAATGTAATTTTAATATTTAAGAGAATTATTTATATTTAGTTATGTGGTATCAGTTTTATAATAATAACATAATTTTATAATAGTATTAAATATTTTTTTAAGTGATATGCTGCTGTTAAAATTAATTGTAATATTTTTCTAAATTACAAATTCTGATTATTGCATTTATATTATTGAAATTTATTGCTTTTGTAAGTAAACTTTGTCATTTGACAAAACTATAATTTTGATCGTATTTTACTTAAATACTCAAGTTTTACAATTTTAATTTAGTGTCAATCTAATCAATCAATCAATCAATCAATCAATCAATCAATCAATCTTAAAAAATTATAATAAAAATCAGATTAAAAATCTGCTTAAAGTTTTAACTACCGAAAGACTTATCTTTTCTCTAAATAAAAGTTTCGTTTCAGAAACGCAGTTTTAACTTTTAGGGTTTTATTGATTTACAAAATCGGTTTATTTTTGAATAAGTTATAGCCATAGATTTTATAGGCTTATGAAATGCATTATTAATCCAACTTAGAAAACAAGCCAGCTGCTTCAGTGGTTATACCCAGGACGATAAAGGACATAATGAAGCTGATGCTCTTCAGATGAGCGCTGAAACTTGCATTGAATTCGATGATAGCCCGAAGGCAAACAGGGCCAATTCGAGGCACTCCTTGTAATTGCCACACAGTGTGGCAAGCAGACTGGGAGTGAATGAGTGTGTGTGTGTGTGTGTGTGTGTGTGAAGAGGCTGACATTCAATTGTATTGTCAATTGCCGCTGACGAAGATGCTGGCAACAACTCGAAGCATGTGAAACCTGAACGGATTTGGAGTGGGCCAATTGCGGAGTAGTTGGCAAATTACCGCCACTTTCGGTTTGCCATCGTCAGCATCTGTGCTCGATTCTTGGCCCGCGGCTAAAGGCAGCCAATGAGCCGTGTGGCGCTCCTGTTGACAATGTCCTCGACTCATATTAGTATTCCTGCAATCGTTGTTTCAATGTACAGTGCCTACTGGCTATGTAGTATAGTGAGCTCGTAATTATGGGCACAGAAGTTTGAGTAGGCCGACGATACTGGATTGAATATTTATGAAAGAGGGGAAGGAGGCAGAGTAGGCAGAGGAGGTGAAAAGGCATATTTTAGCCAACTGGCCGCCCTTGCTGTGGCTGCTGATCAAACGGCAAGCGTAATCAGTTTGCTGGGGCGGCAACAGGACATTCAGGATATGGAGGACACTCGTTACGTTCTCTCGCACACACACACACACACACACACAAACCAACACAAATTCACACATTTGATTGCTGGAAATTCGATTGTCGCTGATCAAAGGCGAACGCACTTAAAAATGCTAAATTGAATTTGACGCTACAACGCCTCCCCTCGCGTCCCTTGCCATTCGAAAAATATGCCAGCCTCGTTAGCAACACGTCCAGCTTTTAATATAAAATTTAAAGAAATTCTCACATGGACTCTGCTTGTTTTTCAGCTTTTATTTCGATTTTTTTCCTTGACAGACTGCGTGCAAAACACATTAGGACTCATTTACGCGCGTCAAATATGCCCCAATGTGGCATGCAACGAGCCTGCGAGTGTCCCGCAGGACCTTCAATTTGAAGGCGCGTAGAAAAGGACAAATACAAAAATCAGTTGAGAAAGCACACTCGAAAAAAAAAGGAAAATGGTAAAATTAATGTATATATATATTAAATGGAGTTGATAAATAATTTATAAATAATTTTTAAATAAAAAAATGTTTAAGAATTATTTTAGAACAACTTATAAATAATATTTAAATATAAATAAATATAAATTATAAATTATATTTAAATAAAAAAATTAAAGAATCATTACAAAAATGGAAAATAAAAAAATTAATGTATAAATGTAAAATGGAGTTCATAAAAAATTATAAATATTAATTTTGAACAAATAAATGTGTAAGAACTTTTTTAAAAAAGCCTAAAAATTATATTTGTATTCCAAATGCTGTTAATATAAAAATGAGATCTATAAAATATATTTAAAAATATGCATGTTTCTTTAATTTTTATTTTAAAATAAGTTTTTCGCTCATGATATTATTAAAAAATATGTATTTAATCCAAGTCAGATAAATATATATTTCCCAGTGTATGTCTGAGGCAACAAAGCTTGCCTTTTGATATTAATATAAAAACGAGATATATAATATATATATATATAATTATATCTTTCATTCAAAAAATTTTAAATAATTTTTTTGCTCTTTCAAAAATAAATCGCTGATTGATTGATTTCACCAGAAATTATATATTCAATCCAAGTCTAGTAAATCTATATTTTCAAAAGGATATATCTGGGGAAACAAAGCTCACCTTTCAACATGATACTAATATAAAAATGAGATCTGTAAAATATATCTATAATCAAATCTTTCATTTAAATAATTTTAAAATACCTTTTTCGCAAATGCAGAAATTTATTGCAGCTGCTGATTTTATTAGAAAACATATTTTCAAACCGACTCAGATAAATGTATATTTTTAAGTGTATGTCTGGGGAATCGAAGTCTGCCTTTTGACAGACCACTGACAATGGTAATTCTCTGGCACTCGGCTCGTCAGTTTGCCGCAGTTGGCCCATAGGTGTCGCTGTTGTGCAATTTGCGCTTTTTGAAGTGCACACAATTGCGTAACTTATAGCCCCGGGTCAAATTACAAACAGTCGCAGGAGCAACAAGAGCAACAAGAGCAGCACTTGCCGAGTGCCCATTAACAGGTACTTCACTTCCACATAGTCCACACGGAGAGCAGCAACCCCTTTAATTTTTTGTACTTTTTGGTGAGTACCAGGAATACCAGCATTTGGCATGGCACATCGACAAGATTTAACGCCGCCGTCGTTTTCATTATTAATGATTAATGATAAGCGTCCCACAGTCAGCCCAGGAGCAACCCTTCTCATCTGGTTATGGCGATGGCGCAGCTCTTAGTCCTGTTCCATGACTCTTGCACGCGTTGAAGCTTTTGGCAAACACTAAGCGCTGCTTTTCGCGCCTTTCCACGTGATTAAAGGCAAACGTGGTTGCGACGAGACTGTGAGAGACCAGATGAGATGGCGACATCAACCACGTCATTCACCCAAATATCGGCACTTTCACACGCAAATGTTCATAAAACAAACCCCCCCTTCTCACTTCCCCCCCACACACACACACAAAGGGTTAACAAAGGCGTTTTACAAAATATTTTGCCTCTGCAATTGGGTGAATTGGGTGGTTTTGGGTGGCTCGACTTGGATTGGTATTGTGAGTGGTTTGTTCTGGGCTTGACTGGTGCGTGCGCTGGCCAAGTTTTGGTTCATTAGAGCGCAATGATTGCCCTCATTTGGTATAATCAAGTGTTCGTATTAGTTTCATTGAGCCGAGCAGCCAGCGGATTCAGTTGCAAATGTGCAGCCAGCTAGATTTGGCTCGCTCCCATCGCAAGTTAATCAGTAGCTCCTCTCAGGCCAACAATATGATTGTATAATTTGTGTTAATGAATTGGGTTAAGACAAAATGTTGTATTAACTACTAAATATATAAACAGAGGGAAAAGCCAATTGTAAATAAAACTAATTAAAACTAAAAAGGAATAGTCGAAATCAGTGAGTAATATTTTGTCTTACTAATTGTGTTTATTTTTATCTGTTTACAATAATATTATCATTATTATATTATATCCTTTAAATGTTTCCTTTCCTTATTTATTAATCTAAGCTGTAAGCCCTAAACCATGCTTAAGTTGGGCACATTAAAATCCGCTCATTTGCTTTATGCGACAAGTATTTGTCCAGAGCAAATAGCAAATTGTTTACTTATGAGCCGGGAGCAAAGCAGAGCAGAGCAGAGCAGAGCAGAGCTGAGTTTATCATATGTATCCTTTAGCCCTAGTTCCGCATTGCGGCATGCGGCAACATTGTCGACATTTGCATTGCTCTGCATCAGCCTATGAGAGCACTTTTCATCCGGCAAATAAAGCTTCGATGTTGACGTCTGCCGCCATTTGTCGTGTTTTTTGCCACTTACGCAGTCGCTTTGCCATTAACGTGTCCTGCACCCTCTTTAGTGATTTCCCCCCCCCCACTCCCCTTCTCTGTTGGAAGGCAGACAGTGAGTGGCCCACTTAACGCCTCCTGGTTGATGCCAACTGATAAAAATTGATGCAAAATACGCAAAAAGTCGCGAAAATCCTCGTGGAAAATTTTCAAAATTTTCACAGCTGATTGTGCAGAGGGAGGATTGCTCCTTTTTGCATATGCCTTACACCCGTCACCCCCATCTCCCCCATCTCTCTCTCTCTCTCTCACTCTGTCTCTCACTCTGTCTTTGTGACAATGTGCATGGCATTATTTGTGGGTGCCCATTACTCCTCGGTGCACCCCTCATCCCATCCCTATAACTTGTTCCTTCTGTGAACTCTGTTTGTTTGCATTTGCGTATCATCGACGCATGTCGCGAGGCATACCCCCGCCCCCCTTTCCAGGTCTGGGTGTCTGAGCGTCTGGGTGGGCGTTGTCCTGGTCGGCCTGACTGGTTGCTGACAACAATAATTCAGGCGAAATTGCGTGCTGGATGGGAAATGCCTTTAATCTGTTCGAGTTGCCAACTGTCACGAAGCGAAATGAAATGGAAATCACACGCACTAATGGCAGACACAGAGACTGGACTGGACAAGGACTCGAAATTTTGTCCACCCACCACCACCCAGCACATCCTTGTCTCCTATTCATTTTTTGCTCTTGCTCTCGCTGCTCTTAGCTGTTTTGTTTTGTTGCCATGGCGTCAACTTTACGCAACTGTCTAATTCGATTTGTTCTACGCCAACACTTTCATAATTTTACCATGTCCTCGCCTGCCTGCTCCTTGTTGCTGTCTATTAAGGAACCAGGGCGAACTGCCTTATCTGCCATCTCAACCCCCTGAACTCTCTCTCTCTCTGTAGTTTCTTTTTTTTTTACTTTATATACACTTGCTTTTTAGCCATGTGCCCAGGCTATCGCTGGCAATCAATCTGGCCGGCGCACATATCTCAACTTTTGCGTTTTTCAATCTGTGCATTTTGTGGGCTAAGTAAGTACGCGATGGCCCCGTGCCCGATACCAATGCCTCCGGCCACGGCGATGGTGTCTTTTGGCCCCTTGCAGTCGCTGTCACTTTCGCTGCCAGTATATACATATATATATGTATGTAGTACAAGCGAAATGTGGCAGAGCCCAGCGGGAGGCCTTTTTTGATGTCACAAAAGGATTCACTTGATATTCATCAACATCAGTGTCTGTCAAACAGTCATTCAATACCCCAGACCCACAGACAGTTACCAGTTCCCAGTCCATCGCTCCCAATCCCAATCCCAATCCCAGTCTCAATTCCAATACCCAGACCCAACTCCAACGTCCATTCTGCATGTCAAGTTGCTTTGCTCTCTAGGTCTCAGTTTGAGTGTGGATGTGGGTGTGTGGGTGTGTGTGTGGGTGTGTGGCTTTGAGTGTGCCTGTTTCTGTGGGTGATTCGATAGACCCCATTGCAATTTGATGCGTCTGGGTCGCATGTGCAACGAGTATTGTGCACCATCGTCGGCGATACTAATCTGATTAGTGTCAAAAAAAAAATATATATATATATATATATATATATATCGCCTCAACTGCAGACATCCAGTCAGACAGCCGCCAATTGTCGATGGTGTTTCATATTATTTTACGAGTATTTTGCTTTCATAACTAGCTAAATTATTTTTGCTTACTTTTGCAAATCTGCAATTGTCAAACATCTGAAAATCTTCTAGTTTCAAATTTTTATGCAATTGGAAACTTTCTCATAACTAAATCAGCAGCAACCAAATAGTTTTTGTTGTCCCGATTTATTTTTATAGATCAATTTCTCTACAATAACAGAAAAATAGTAAATTAAATTTCATGTGATTAAATGAAATTTAAATATATATAAAATATATATATTAAATTAAATTTAAATATATATATAAATTGTATTTCTTTGCAGCTATTTATTATTGAGACTGCAATCGCATATTAAATATCTTTCATTTTATAAGAAGCATTTTGCACTATTTTTTTTATTATATTTTAATATTATTTATTTATATTTTAATAAATGCAGCGATTTTGGCGAGTGTCACATCAAATTGCACTTAACAAAGCAATAATCCAATATTTAAATTAATTTAAATAACATTTGCTAACACAACAATAAATCTTATTTTTTTTTATACTTTTACATATTTATGTGTGTATGAAATTATGTATATTTGTAAATATGTATTTGAACATATGCCAGAGCTTGCTGCATTGTGATTGAATCAATATGAAAATAAGCTGAATAATAAAATTTTCTGAACAACTATTCTATTTCCAAAACAATCTTCACTAATCTGACAATCATTATTAATTAAAACTTTATTCATAAAAAAATACGTATGTATAAAAAAACACGATTGCAGCGCAATAAACTAGCCCCACTGTGCGGCTTATTTGGGAGCAATGCTCAGCAAAAGCGGCAATCTCTTTTTGGCCAAGGAAGCATCACGCTGCGTTCAATTAAAACGCATTTAAAAGGAATATGGATGTGGAATGGATATGGATGTGGAAGTGGATAGGTGGATGGGTGCATGGGTGGTTGGGTGGACTCAACCCCAAGCAGAGAGCTCAACTTGCTCAACTCATTTCGGTTGAGCATCGTTTTAATTTAAAGGTATTTAAGGCGATCCATCATATCCTATCAGTGGGCCACAACCAGGACCAGGAGCGAGAGACACACGGTTGCAACTCGATATGAGCGCAGCAATCTGTTGTGCAATCGCCGAGGCGAACGTTCCTGCTGCTTGCCCCGCGGCGCATTATATTGGCCTGTCACAAGGGAGCAATTCGATGTCTCTGGTGCCGTTGTTGCATCTCAACGAGGACGGACGCATTAGTGGCGGGTCGAGGCGAGTCGAGTCGGGTACGGGTCGGGTGGCAGAGCTGACAGCACTTGCGTTTGACTTCCAACACTTTGGGCAATTGTTTAGAGCCCCCGAGTACAGCAGCCGAGTGAACAGGAACAGAAGGCGGAACAAACGCCGGAACATAAAAATGCCAAAAACGGATAGCAAAAAAAAAAAAAAAAAACGTAAATAAAAAGGGATGTTCCAGCGGCTATTATGTAGATGACAGCGGGGAGGGTTACTGAGCCGCTGAGCTGCTGAGCCGTTTGAGCGTTGAGCGTTGACAAAAGGCCTTCCCGTTTCATTTAGCAGCCATGCAGCAGCAACCCACCCCCACAGCAATTGCACCCCTCTGTTGTATGGTGTGTATAACTGTGTGTGTGTGAGTGTGTATGTCTCTCTGCTTGTCGCCTTTCTCGCGGTCTTAAAACGATGATTAGGTTGTTATTTTAATTTGCCCATTGATATATCCTTGTCGTTGTCCTTGTTGTTGTTTGGCCTGACTTTGTCCCTTTGTCAGGGTGGCTGGTGGCAGTGTCAGATTGTTTGTTGCCGTTGCCGTTTCTATTGCTGTTTTTGTCTTTTGCCAAGCGGGGTAGCATTGTCAGCGTATTTAGCAGTCACGCCAAGAGCAACGGAGCATCGCTCCGGCTCAACTCATCTTGGGCTCAACTACGCGTAACGTGTCCGCAATTTGTCATCGATTTTGTATTGCAGCGTTTTAGGCGTAACGAGGGGTTGATTTCAGTTGGGGAGGGGAGGGAGAACTCAATTCTCCTTCTTCTGTGCAACGCAAATGTTTAAATTATACTAATTAATAAATTGACTTCTAATGCAAACATTTCGCACAAATGTCCAAATAAAATACAAAATAATTTTCGACCTTGAGTCAATCGAAGTTTGTTTTTGAGCAAAAGTTTTTGATATTATTTTCATAATAAGCGCAGTTTATTTAAATTTATTTTAATGAAGCAACAAGCAAAGTGGCAACTGAAAAGTTTGCCTGGGCTGGGAGGGGAGGCGGGAGGATACGCACGCGGAATTTCATGCCTGAACGCATTAAGCCGCAGTAGAGACACGAAAGGGTTGCGAGAACACGTGAAAAGGATTGTCTACAGGACGACGAGGACGAGGACGAGGACGACGACGGTGTTAATGCGCTCACAGACAAGTGCCTGGAGCTGCTTCCAGCGAGCTGGCTTTGCTGCCGTGAAAGGAGTAAATTAAATGATTAATACGCTTCGACTGTGTTGTGGGGGATCCGTGCGGGCAGCTCACGTTTAATTATCCTTTGACTGGCTGCCCAGTCGTGTTCTGGTTAAGCATTTGGTTGGCATTCGTTACGGTTTTACGCTTATCAAGCGCCACTGTCAACGAGCCGCTTTTGCCTCATTAGACCCGCAGGAGGAGTGGGGAGGCGCATATACCTATTCCCCATATCTTTATCTATATCCTCTCTATATTCCACAGCTTCTCTGTTGTGGCTGCAGCAAAGCAAACAGCAGCATTTTTACTTGTCAAACAGTACAAATCAAGAGCCAAACTATGTCCAGGATAACAAGAGTGTATGTGTGTGTGGGTGTGTGTGGGTGTGTGTCTGTGTGACCAGAAAGAGTGACCATGGACATGACCGTCGAGTTGAGCATGTTTGTCTGTGAATGTCTCTGTGTGTGTGTGTGTGTGTGTGTGTGTCTGTCCAATGTAAACGCCATGAATAAACACACACACAGAATACAAATACAAATACAAAAAGCCGGAACTAAATATGTTGATCAAATGGATTCTGTGTGCTCTGCCACAAGGATATTTTTTCGGTCACGGTTGAAAATATACTTTTTATATATAGTGTTGTCAGAATTTGTTAGAATATATAGTTAGTGCAATTTGAAGTGCTGTCAAGTGTCATCATTAGGCACAGAAATGAATGAAGGTTCAGCAATAAAAGATATGACACAAAATTTGATACTCCTTCACTTTTCGAATAGAAATGTAGAACTAAGCTAAATATCCGAAACTAACTGATAAGCTACAGTTTCTCATTTCTGGAATTTATATTTAATCAAATCTGCTTTATCATTTATCTAATCTTTAGTTTTTTATGCAGAATTTATTACTTTTATTGATACATTTAATTTGGAATAAATAAAAGTTGGTTTTAGTGTGTCATTTTATATATTTAAAAATATGACTATTTTATCATTCCAATACATTCCAAAAATATGAATCTTTTATCATTTCGAAACAAATTCCTGTACGATTTTTACCTTTATTTTTTTAAATTTAAATCAGTTATTAATTTATTGATTTTAATATATTAACGAGCAATAAATATGTTAAGCAAGCTATTCAAGTGGGTTATTTAATATAATTAAGTAGGTTAATTTCAACTGTTGTGTAATTCATTAAAATGCTGAGCTTCAAAAAGAACTAGTTCCATTCGAAATATATTGCCTTTCGTTCAAATAGTTCAGTTCACTGTATCCACAAAAAATACAAACTAACAAAATACCCCAAAAAAAAAAGCTGAAAACTCGAGCGAAACCAAGCAAAACAAATACACAAAATACAAGTAAGTGGATGTGTGTGTGTGTGTGTGTGCTTGTGTGCTTGTGTGTGTATATGCTGTCAATGCCGGATGCTGCCACTGCCCTTGCCACAATGACAACAGCAACAACAGCAACAACAACAGTTAACGAAAGCGATCCTCATTTGTATTCCAGACGCGCGCTGCGATGTGAGAGCTGCTCGGAATGCTAACGAGAATCCTCAGCACAGGACGATGATGAAAGTGCGCGTTTGTATGTGTACTTGTGTGTGTGTGTGTGTATTTGTTTTGGTGTGTTTGTTATATTTTTATTTTTTTTGGGTCGATACAATATTAAAGTTTAGCTGCTTTAAGCGGAACCTAAACTCAAAATACAAGCCTCGTTTGGCCGTTCCGCAAGAAATCGCAGCTAATTGAAAACAGTTAAGAGGCTGCCATATTTCTTAAGGCAGTTTGTGCTTTTGACAGCCAGCAGTTGGTAGTTGCGTTACGGCCATTTTGTCTTTTGTATTTTGTCTTTGGCCAAGTTGGAAAACATTTTTGAATGGCTTCTGCGCAGTTTAGAAAACGTTGTGCAGAATAAGCATTTTGACCGCATTCGCAGATCTTAAGTGGCCCAAATGCTTGAGTAGGGCCAAAACAATAATCAGCTGTTTTCCCATACAACAACAAAGTACACTTTCACACACACACACACGCACACTCACAGACAGGAGCTTCGTCTAGCGGAACTCGATGCTCGTAATTCAAATGCAAAACTCGTGCGAAATTTTGTTGCTGCTGATATTGCTGTCTCGCTCGCGTGTCCTTGCTGCATCCTTTCGATGACGTCATCACGACAGCACAGAGTCGTCAACTTTTATCGTCGATTTGTAATTCAAAATTTGCTTTCGAATACATTTTCCACTTCGACATTCAACGGGGCGCGTTACCAGAATTTCAAATTTGTTTATTTTTGGCTCGTCTCGCTCGCTCTCTATCTCTCTCTCTCACACACACATACAGCTGCTGCTGGCATCCTTGTTACGCTGCTTTGCTTACGCTTTTTGGCTTTTTGGTTTTTGTGCCGTTAAAATTCAACAGTTAGCACAACAAATAAAAAATGAATCGCAAAAAAATATTTATATACAACTCCAAACACAGACACAAACATGAATGTGTGTTGATGCAACTGAGTGTGTGCAAGTGTGTGTGTATTTGTGTGTGTGTGTGTGGAAGGGCAAGGTTACGCGCACGCGACGCCGACGACTCATAAACTAATTTATGATTATTACACGAGAGCTGATTTTTTATGCCCTGAGCGTATCGTACAGTAACCCCAAACGCACACACACACACACTCACCACACACATACATACATATATGTATATAGAGTGTCATCCCGGTGCGCTCCACTTTCCATTTCACATCACATCTTCTGCAGACGTCGCCTCCTTCATTGAGGTAGATCACGAAAAAGTTTTTATTACAGAAATTTTACTTTTCTTCCTTTTTTTTTACTCATTTGTTACTTTTTTTTCTTCTTGCCAAACAAACACACAGATACACACACACACACACATATGCACACACAGTGAAAAAGCATTTGTGCTTTTGTTTATTGTGCGATTTTATGAGCAGGCCATAATTTGTTGTTAATATCGGAGGAGTAAGACGACGCCGACGACGACGACGACGACACTCGCGTGGCAGCACTGCCAGCTCGGAGCACTGGAGGAGGCTCGTCTCTGGCTCATCAGTGATGCAGACGAGCATGTGACCCACTGATATTGAAAGTTTTTATGCACTTTGCGCACACAAAACGAACTGCGATGGGAATGAGAAGGAGCAGGAGGAGCAGAAGCAGCAGGAGGAGGAGCAGCAGCAGCAGGAGGAGAATCAGAGCAAATGCAGCTTTGCTCTTGACCTTAGGCAATTTGCATGAGTTGCCCATTCCCATTCCCACTCTCTCTCTTTTTTCTCTCTCTCTCTCTCTCTCTCTCTCGTTGGCAAATGGGAATTGGCCACCTATCGCAAAGATGTTGGAAAAAATATCCCAGTCTTTTGTCTGCCTTGAACAGGAGCAGCATATCGAGAGTATGGAATGGTTGTAGTCAGGAATTTGGTTTTAGTGGAGAATCACATGGAGATAAGCATGTGAGGAAGAGGAGAAAGTTCAAAAGTCATTGACTTTAATGTTGTTAGAATTTCAGGCTCGGATTTACCCAGAGGAAACCGACTTTCGGCAGTGCAACTTTCTGGATTCTATTGGTTTCCTAGAAGAACTTTCCATCGAAATGTATATGAATTTATTTTTAAGCAATTTATTATTAATCAACTTTTTCTATTAAATTGGTTTAAAACTCATTTTTGAAACCGATTTTAAGCTGACTGCAATTTTCGCAATTTTTACAAGCCAACGCTAAAAATAATAATTGTATAATAATAATAATTATAACAATATTACTAAAAATCATAATAATAGTAATAATAATAATAATAATATTAATAATAATAATAATAATAATAATAATAATAATAATAATAATAATAATAATAATAATAATGATAATAATAATAATAATAATAGTAATAATAATAATAATAAATTATAAGCTGCTAAAACTTTAAATTCATAATTTGCAAATTGTTGCATATAACATTTTCTTACACATTTCTATTAATTAATTATTAACTTTAAAAAGCAATCCAAAATGTCAATTTGTTCCTTAAAAACATTTAAAAATGTTAGCTGCAATTATATTTATCAACAGCCGATAAGTGATAAATTCTGGCATGCATTTTTTTATGGCTTAAGATTTAAGTTAACTGCAAACTTTGAGTACAGTTGGAAAATCAACTCGTTGCAATCGGAAAACTTAACAAATTTGCCGACAAACCCGGCTCATAAGTTTGCCACGGTTAACGGCTGCTGTCACATCGATCATAATTTCGCACTGGCTGTGATTTGTAACCAAGTCCTTGAACAGGATGAAATGTAGAGAGATAGATAGAGAGAGTTGGAGAGAGGGAGGGAGGGGGAGAGGTGTTTGTCAATTGGCAGCGCAGCAGCAAAGCGGAAAATGTTAAAATAATGCGCTAACATGGTTACCAAGTTTGCGCATTTCTCACTCGACTCGCTGCCAGCATCCCAGCTAAACAGCAAACCAGCAAACCACCCATTTTGGGGGGGGTTCGTCCTGGTCTGGTTGGAGCCGGAGACAGAGTTTTTCTTTGCCGCCTTCTTTTGTGCAATGTGGGCAAAAGTTTGGCGATGCCGCTGCCAGAGCGTTTATGCAAATGAGGTGCAAACGCATGCACACAGAAACAGCAGCAGACACGAGGATGAGGAGGAGGATGAGGATGCGGGCGAGGAGGAGGAACAGTCAGTGAGACAGACAGACAAACATGGCGGGAGACGCCTGTGGCAGGGACAGTTAGACAAACAGGCAGACATTATCCTGTGTAGCCCGATTCTACTCCGTCCTCCTC
Organism: Drosophila dives; assembly: GCA_035042365.1. Lineage (NCBI taxonomy): Eukaryota > Metazoa > Arthropoda > Insecta > Diptera > Drosophilidae > Drosophila > Drosophila dives. The sequence goes on along the minus strand of JAWNLJ010000326.1, from coordinate 6,181,822 downwards.
TGCTCTCCTCTCCTCTTCTCTGCTCTGCTCAACTTTGCATAACTTTCACTGACGTCGACAGCGTTGCTTTTTGAAGAGAACGATGACGATGACGATGACGATGACGATGACGATGACGATGAAGACTAGCACAATGTGTGTGATTTGTGCGCCATTTTGAAGTGAACTGCAACTAAGAGAGGCAAACATGGAAGACACACAAAAAGTGGCAACAATCAGTCAACTAAGATTAAGTTGAGAACTGTGTTGCAGGCGGCATGAGGCAACATGCAGCTGAGACTGCTTTACAGTTCTTCAAGTAGCCAAAAACTGACTAGAAACAAAATTATGAATAAAATGAGAAATAAAAGTCATAAATAAAATAATCGCTAAAAATATAATTAAATATATTGCATAAATACTTAAGATCATAAATAAAATAATTGCAAAAATATAAATTATATATTACATAAATACTTAAGACCATAAATAAAACATTTATTATAAATACTAATTAGTATCAAGAAGATAACTAAGCAAACTTACTTTAAGTTAAAAAATACAATCAATTAACTATTTATTACAGTGTAAAATAAATGCTAAAATATATATCAAACATTTATTTAAAAAGTTTAATTGGCGAAATTCATAAATTAATTTTTTTCACTAGCATTTTTTTTTCATCCACTATTAATTTTATATTCAAATTTTATTAAACGCATAAATAAAAAAACACAAAAAAAAAGCTAATTTTATACAAAATAATTTAATAAAATCAATTTGGTAAATTATGTGCTATTATTATTTGATTTTTTCATGACTTGCCAGGCATTATTATTAGTATTAAGAAGATAATTAACCAAACTTACTTTAAGTAAAAATGAACTAAAAAAAAACAATCAATTAACTATTTATTACAGTGTAAAATAAATGCTAAAATATATCAAACATGTATTTAAAGCGTCTAATTGGGGAAATACATAAATTAATCAAACTTCCTAAAAGCTTTTTTTATGAAAGGTTTTTGAATATTAATATTATATTCAAATTTTATTAAACGCATAAATAAAAAAAACACAAACAATAAGCTAATTTTATACAAAATAATTTAATAAAATCAATTTGGTAAATTATGTGCTATTATTATGTGATTTTTTTTATGACTTGCCAGGCATTAATTTTGTATAGCCTTGTTTTATGGTTAATTATGCTCTGCTCTCTCTCTCTCTCTCTCTCTCTCTCTCTCTCTCTCTCTCTCTCACTCACTCTCTCTCTCTCTCTCTCTGTCTCTTTCAATCCGTTTTTAATAAACTATATAATTATTTAACAATATTTCAACTGCTGCAACTAACCACAAATCAGGCAATCCTGCTGTCTATCAGCCAATGCTCGTTCGTCTACCTAACAACTCCCCCCTCCCAGCACACACACACACCCTCTTTCTCCTTTCTCTGTGTGTGTGTGTGTGTGTGTATCCAATTTGTGTCTGGCTGCATTCACTCGCTCATATCAATTCATCATAAAATGAGATTTATGACAAAAACAAAGGCCTTATCGCAGACACAGTATTTATGTAGACAGGTTGCAACAACTAGCACCGTGCTGCCTGCCCCCCTCCCTTAGCCACATGCTGCATGCCTCTGATAGACAGACACGCCATTCGAAATGACAACACACACACACACACACACACACGAGTCGAAACTGAACCAATCTAAAACCATTCCGAACTGACGACAATTTTTGTGTGTTGAAGCATGGCTTTAAAGCTGCCACAAATCGATAAGCTTAAATTTCGATATTTAAATTTCAGTCTATTGTGTGTGTGGGGGGGTGGGGGAGTATTTTCATTGCAAATATCAAGCATACGCCGTGTGTACGTCGCTTGTTTTTCAATCAACGCTCGATTCTCGCACATTTCAGCCAAAATAAGCTTTAATTAAGAAAATGGCACAAAGAGCCACACAAAAAAAAAGTAAGCACACACACACACAGAGTAGTAGAGGGGGGGCGGGGGTGTGTATTTTAGTGGTACATTGAGTGGTGGAACGGTGGCTTTGCTCACATTTTGGCTGCTACACCTCAATGCCAACTAGCAATTATTTATTATTTGGCGTTGCTTTGTTTCGCAGGCCAAACGTGCACAGCTCCCCAATGGGCTGTCCACACACACACACAAACACACAAAGCACACACACTCACACACACACACACACATTGAAAAAATAATGGCAATGGGCGCTATACGCATGCGTCTATTTCCTGTTGCTGTGGCAACCCCCACACAGACACACACCAACACACACCAACACACATCTACACACACACCAACACACACACACACACACAGTCAAACACACGCAGCATTTGAATATTCACGCATACAATAAACTCAAATACTATAAAAGAGAAGTGCGGGAAAATTGGGGCATGGGGCATGGGGGAAGCAGGCATCCACCTTGCCAGGCAAATACGCGACATTCCCCTGATGGGCAGCACCCAGCTACACCCACAGCCGGCACTACTTTGTGTGTGTGTGTGTGTGTTGTTTGTTATTTGTCGCTCCCCAACGCGTGCGTTGGCATGTCCTTTCGTGTGTTCGTCCTTTCAACCCCCGTAAGCAAACGCCGCCGCACACGTTCGTCTCCTCCACACTGCCTGTCATGTACTTCCCCCAAACATCCCCTCCCATCCGCCTGTAGGTATTTCCAGTTGGGCAAGGAAAATTGGTAGCAAACTTGTGCGGCAAAATCCTTGTTGCCATTTTGTGTCTCTCGATGTGTGTGTTTGTGTGTGTGTTTGTTTTGGACACTGTCGCCAAATAGAAAAACCCCGTATGCCGCTCTCTGTACACACACACACACACACACACATATATATATGTATGTACATGTGTATATCTTGTAAGTAGAAATCATATCTGCAGCAGCAGTTTGTGTTTGTGACGCTTAATCATCGATCAGATTGAGAGATTTGTTCATTAACCTGACAACAACAACAACAACAACAACAACAACAAGAAGAGTAGAGAGCATGCAAATTTGTTGTGCAGGGTTGTCAAATCCACGCACTTTATCGATTTGCCCGCAAAAGTGCAAAATATATTCGAAATGGCACAAAATGCAAATAACTTTCAATAGATAGGCGCATTGGAGGCGGGGTTGGGTTGGAGCGAAGGGTTGTCGGCGGGAGGGGTGCAGAGCTCAACACGCACGACTGCAGAAGGGTTAAGATTGACGGCATTGCATGAGCACACACACGCACACACAAACACGCACAACAAAACATATGCACACACACACAATTGCAAGTAAATGCGTGCAGATTTGTTGCTGTATTTGTGTTCATAAGATATGTCACATATATATATATTTATATACGAGTATATATATATATATATATATATATACATTCATATGTTTGCATGTGCGGAGCGCAGGGGTGTCCTAAATGATATTTAAGATGAAGCTGTAATTTCCTAATTACCCAAAAAAATTTATAAAAAAAGATCGATTATTTTACGCACACCAAAAATCCACTACACATTTTACACTTTAGCATTTTCTAAATTGAAAAAAAAATCTGAGCAAACCGAATTATTGTTTCGAAAAAGATATGATTTAATTGTCCGATTTTAATTAATGGCATTTGCCAAAAATAAGCTTAGCATCAAGCACAACAGTTCAGTTTAGTTAGCATAGTTTGTTGGCAAACAAAAAAATAAACAAATGCCAAGTTTTAGGACCTGATATATTTTACTGCATGGAAACAGAATATGACCGAAGTGAGATGCAGATCAAAAATATTTATATATATTTTATGGGCTGGAAGAATACCAAAATAATGTAGAGTTAAAGAACAAAGAGATACGAAAAAGTGCCCAAGTCGATTGGCATATTAAATCAAATATGATCCATTAAGTACCTTGTTATTAAAGAAATAATTAAAGCAATATTATTTCATATAATACATTAATACATGATAACTGTTAACATTTTTACTTAATTAAAAAATTAAGCAAATTAATTTTTAAAAATCTAAATTAAACAAAAATATTACTTATCATCTCTACTTCAAGTTCAATGAAAGCCTTTTTACTACCTCTAACACTAACCCCCCTTATGGATTTCTCACCACGCCACTGGCTCTGCGCTGACACTCACAAAACAATCAACCAACATTCAAATATTTCAAGTGCCCTGGTATGCAGTGTGTGTGTGTGTTGGTGTGTGTGTGTATGTGTGTGTGTGTGTGTTTGTGTGTTGTAGTTGTGGTAATACATAACCACATCAGCATACACGCAACAACCGACAACTCACCGACTGCCCCGCCCTACATTTTCACCCTCCCCCCCCTCCGACCCCCTGGCTCGTTACCTTGTGTTTCGTTATCAATAAAGCGAAATTTAGTTTTGATTTCGTGTTTGTTGTTGTTATTGAAATTCATTGAACCAATTTTAATATTTTATTTGCTGCAGCACGCACACAGGACATGAAACAGGCAGCAAGGGATGGCACAAGGGTAGGGTGGCGGGGGGTGAGGTAGTAGGGGGAGGGACAGGAGACAACTAACGGTACGTAAAACCCTTTCATATACCCAGGAGTGTAAATGTGAGTGTGTTTGAGTGTGTGTTGCATGTGTTATTTCTGTGTGTGTGTGACTATTTCCTGTGGCCGCCATTGTTGTTGTTATTGTTGTTGTTGTTGTTGTTGTTGTCATAATAGCGCGCTTCTGTTTCTGTTGTTTCTTTTAGGCTTTGTTTTTTTGTCCATTGTTGTTTTTCTTGTTTTTGCGCATCGTAACAAAATTTGAATATTTTTTCTCACCGCCGCCGCCGCCGCCGCCGCCGCCCTGCAAATGGATTTTTTTCACAGATTTTCGTTGCCTTTTTTGTTATTTCATTTTTTTCACTCTCTTTTTTTGCTTTATTTCTGTGTGTGTGTTGAGTGTGTGTGTGTGTGTGTGTGAGTGTGTATCGCTTTTCGCTTTGTTCGCTCGCTTATGATACCGTTATGATGTATTTTATTGCCACAACAGAACCAAAGAGACGCAAATGCAACCGGCACGCCCCCAAAAAACTGCCTTATAGAGTGGCACAGCGAACCCCCTTCCCACTACCCCACAACACCCCCCTCACAGAACGGAAACAGGCGACATTGTAAATTTTCTGTACTCCCCACGTTTTTTTCGACGGTTGTTTCGACTCGCCATTATAGATATGTATTCCTATTCATTTCGCTGTTCTCTTTATTTATATATTTTTTTTCTTGCCTTTTTTTTGTGTGTATTTACCAGCTAAAGCCTTTTGTAATTGTTGTTGTCTTTGTGCTTTGATTTAATGTTAATAACAACAACAAAGTCAACAACAAAAATATAGCCCAAAAACTTTGTCATAACGTTAAAGAAACGCAACAGAAATAAATAAATACAAAAAAAATGAGGCAAACGCATAAAACTTTGACGCATTTTGTTGCCAGTGCTTATTTTAGTTGGGTTTGTTGGTGCCGGATGGGGGTGGGGGGAAGTTTGAGGTATGTGTGTGTACTGAAAGGGTTGATTTTTATAGTTAACTCAGATTCATATTGATAGCCCCAATAAGCATGTCTAATGTGCTTCATAAGTAGGCTGCCCAACAAAGAGCACTATTTTTCTACACAGTAAAATAAAAGTAAATAAATATAACACAATTTATAGGGGTAATTGACAAAATTAAACAAAAGTAAACATATATATAACTATACGGGGAATATATAAATATATATATTAATAAATAATAAACTAATATTATATAAATAGAGGGGAAATTGAAAAAAAAATGTATACATTTATATAATTATAAGCGGAATATCTAAATAAAATAAATAAATAATAAATAAATATTATATAAATATAGGGAAAATTGACAAAACTATAATGAATACATTTATATATATAAAAATATATATATAAATAAATAATAAATAAATCTTATATAAATATGGGAGAAATTGACAAAACTATAATGTATACATTTATATAATTATAAAATTTCATTTATATAAATATAAGTTTTCATTTATAATTCAATCAATAATTAATAAAATAAATTTAACAACAAACCTTTTTTGCTTCGCTTATTTTTCTTCCAGTGTACTCAGTTATAATGTTCTTTAATACTTTGTCGTGCGTGTTTTGCTGTTAACTTTAGTTTGTAGCTATTCAAATGCTCATTTATTATTTCTAAGTTGCACAAATAAGTTTCGACATTGCCTAAAAACGAGGACACGCAAATTTAAAGTAGCAACATTTACAGTAAAGCTTAAATAAATACTTCTATTAAGCAAGTGCAGCAGCAGCTTTAAGTGCGTCTTAAAGCTTTGTTGCTGCATTTTTTGTGTTGCCGCGCCGCGAGACTCATTTGTTTTTGTGTGTGTGTGCAGCAATCGGTAGACAATGCGTAAGGATATGCCAGCCAGCAAGGATATGCGAGACAGTCGAGAGACACACACATACACCCACAAACACAAGCACACACATACACACACACACACATTTTAAATTATGCAAATTTTATTGCGCAAACTGCTGCGTGGCATCGTTGCCGCCACTGTGAAATAGAGATAGAAAGGGAGCAAAACAGAGAGGGAGAGTGTGTGCGAGAGAGAGAGAGAGAGGGTGTGCAACACAGCGACGCACAGGAAGCATGTTTTACAGTGTCTTTGGACACAAAAAGGACCTTACAACCGGCATGTTGTGCAGTGTGCACATTGTGCAGGACATTGCTGCCCGTTTTAAATGAAGAGCAAAGCTTTCATTATGGCAACAATGTTCAAATTATTGAGCAGACGACCCTCGACCCCAAACCACAAGGAAGATGAAGAAGAAGAAGGCAGAACAAGGCTCCTTGTTGCCCCCTGCAATGACTACAAATGCATCCAAATCGACGCAGTCAGTCACAAAAGACGGCATTTTGTGTGCTCGAGTGAAAAACTTGCAACGGACAACGTTGGCACGGAAATAAGCGCGCTTTAAAAGCCGGAGGGAGCACAGTTTGAAAGGAGTTCCGTAGTCCGTTGTCCAATGCCGACGACACTCCTAACCCAAATCGCTTAGTGAGCGCGCAAAACAGTTTACAGTCAAGCGAATGCAAGCGAAACAGCAGCAGCAACAGCAGTAGAAACATTAGCAGCAACATCAGCAGCAGCAAAATCAGCAGCAGCAGCAGCAGCAGCTGTAGTCGAATGCCGGCACTGGCGCCATCTAGCGGCAGTTGGCCCATGATAGCAGCCATTTTGTTTATGCTCGTCTCGCTCGCACGCATGCTGCTCACATAACGCCGTCGCACTCCTTCCAGTCACCTGCTCAATGCGACTGCGTCGCTCTGGCAACGCCCACTCTCTGAGCGCAGCGTCTGCGCAATTGCGATACGCCGACACTCAGCTGTGGACACGCCCCCCTCAGAGACAGCCAGACAGAGACACGCAGAGGCTCACTCACACGCACACACATACAGAGAGAGCTTAGTCGTTTCCAGTGCAAGAAGAGCGCACGACAGCTGTGCGCTCTCTCTCTCCCTCTCCCTTTCCCTCTCTCTTTCTCCTTCTATTTCAAGCGATGTTCAACTCTGTTCAAAGCTCGATAAAATTCAAATTTTGAATTTGTGCCGCCAAATAAATAAATATATATTTGTATATATTTAAAAACATGTTTTAGGCAGAGCACAATTTCAAATTGCAAGTCCAGCTTAATTATGTAAACAAACAGCGGCTCATTTCTGTAATAATCAACTGCATAAAAAGTGTAACAATATAGCTGAAATTAGCATGTGAATTTCTTACTGCTGTTGTTGTTGTTGTTGTTTTTGTAGGCATGTTTAATATCCACTTTGCATGCTCATTAAAAATTATCTAAGCATAACACAGCCATAAAGCTGATCAGCTGTTATAAGCGAGCGCCTCTCTCTCTCTCGTTCTCTCTCTCTGTCGATCGTATATGCAAATTGATTTGGCGCTCTTCGCTTTGCTTTGGCTTATTATTCATTTATTTGTTTGTTTTAATTTAATGCTTTTTTGCGCGCAAAGTTGCCAGCCAATTAACATAAAAATGCATTGAGGCGACTTTTACTTTCAAGGTGATCGAGAACAAGCACAAAAAAAAAAGGCAACAACAATAAAAACAAGAACAATAATAACAAAATGCCAGTCATGGGAGCTGCCCTTTAATTATGTTCCACTCAAGACAGGCAGGCAGGCTGGATGGCAGCCTGGCAGCCAGGCAGGTGCTCTGTGTGCCTGTGTCCTGGCGAGTCCTTTTTCTTAGTGGCATATCAATAAACTATTTAGCGTACAGATTATTATCTTTGGTACTTTGAGTGGTAGTAGCTGCAACTGGCTTTTATGCGGATCCGTTACATTTTCAATTTGATCACGTTACATGCTAATGACACACGCTGCTGACGTCGCCGTCGACGTTGACGTCGTGAACTTGACCGTGGCTATCAGCGTTAAGAGATCTCCTCTCAATCTCCCTCTCTCTCCCTTTCTCTCTCTCGCTCTCTCTTGTTCTAATTCTCTATCTCGTTCTCAGTCTATTGTAGCTTTTGCAGCGGCAATTTCCATTAATAATGCTGCCCCGTTGCGACTGTTGGCCCCGAGAAGTCGTTGCGCTCCAGTGAACTGGCCAAGGAGGCGCTGCTGCTGCTGCCCAGTGCAGCAGTTTTGGGTTTTAAGTTCACGCTCCGATCCGGTTATGATACGCTCCACGTATTCCTGGTCGAGACACAGACTGAAACTGCTGCTCAGCGCAGCGTGCCATGCATTCCACCCAAATGGCTAAATGGATAGAGCTGTAGGAATTGTTTGCTGGCAGTAAGGGAATGCGATAAGCCAAGTTGTTTCAATTAGAAATGCGATTTGTGCTAATCCCAAGTCATGCGAACAACCAACCAAACAACAACTGACAAAAAAAACAGCAACGAAAATAGTTGAAATCAACTCGAATCAAGTTTGGCCAATCTTTCCGAGAAAACTTAACTTCAACTCGCAGTTTGGATTCCCACTTCTTTTTCTCAGTCATTTTTTCGAAGTTGTATTATTCTAACAACATTCCTAGAGCTTTGCACTACTTTAGTTTTATCCTATTAAAAAAATTTCTTGACTTTATTGCTGCTCGAAAAACTTGGGCGAAAGCCACCCAGCTAAACCAACACCTGTGCCAAGCACTCAGCTCTTAGAAGTACTCAAAACAAATACCAGACAGTTGCCCACACTTCTGGGAAGGAATGCCATCTTGTATGATCATCGCTCAAGCTCAAAATGAGAAATAACTGACTCAAACGTGACTCTCCGAGTCAACTGCCAACTGCCAAAAAAAACCTCATCAAAAACGCACCCACAGCTAAAGAGACAACAACAGCAGAAATAAATCCAAAACTGAAACCCACAGCGTACCACAAAAATTATACCAGTTCGCAGCATAATCTGGCAGACATGTGTGAATTTTTGGTATTATCTGCTAGCCAAGATCTCATCAAAACCAACAACAACAACAACAGAGGAGAGACAATGACAGCAACAACAACAAATTTTATTCAGAGCGCCCGCCAGTTTTCCCACAGTCGATCAACACAAACAGAGATATGAAAAGATATTTGACAGTTACGTGATTTCTTTCTTGGTTCAACGCCGCGTTTTATTTCTTTATATTTAATTTGTATCGTGCAAATTGCAGCAACAACAAAATCAAATTCAAATCCAAATCCACACGCCCAAGACTTGTCACGCCGCCAGATGGCGCTGCCTTAGTGAGGTCACAAACCCAACGAGCCTGCCAGCCCCCCCAAAATATAATTTATACATATATACATACATATATATTTATATCCATCGGTTTGTTTAAGGACATGCGTGCTGGAGTACGAAACTTCTTTGGAGTTGCTGTGGATTTAGTCGGCATCGGTAACGATTTGGAAACGGACGTTCCTTGATGTGATTATCGCAGCAATGGGAGCTTATGTTACTAAAGATCAGCCGTTTGATAATTATTTATATAATTTATAAAATATTTGAAATATTTTTAGCACAGCTTTATCTAATTTTAAATAGTTTTTCTGATATATTTACATGTAAACTTTTCGTATTAAAAATTCTTCTATTTAATTCTTCACCCTTTTAAAACGACAAGAATTATTCAAAAATTGCTCTTCTTTAAACCTTTTTTTTAGACCTCATTTCTAAAAATATTTATGTGAAAAATGTATCTGTTGGATATTTCTTCAGGGGAAACCTTAAAATAAAACTAATATGCTCTCTGAAATAAACAAAACTTTCTACTTATAACTATTATTTAGCTATAGAAAATTCTAAGCCAGAACTTTATACTTAGTTCATTTAAACCAAGTAGATATCATTGCATTTTCAGATATTTAAAATTAAACACCAACTCCAAATAATTCTCTAGTCTCCCTCCATGCGACACATCCACTTCCCAAAAAAGAAAAGAAATCATTTTCAATGACCAACTTCCCCGTAAAATTCTCATGTTCCTCAATGGCCCATAATTTGTACCTCTGTCAGCCAACAAAAATGAAAAACAAATTAGCATAATGTTTTTAGATGGAACAAACTAAACTAACAACGTTTGCGACGTAGACGCAACAATTTCCACAACTTTGCGTTAATTTTCTAAATATTTTCTAAAATTCTGAAATTGCATTTATGAGTGAGTGCCTCAGGCATACACAGCTAAATTCATTCATTCATTCTAGAAAATGCTGTCATGTTTCTGCTTTTCAACTTTTCCCTTCAGCCTCTGCCTCAGCCTCGGCGCGCTCAAGTTGAATTTTATAATTTAAAATTATGAACTAAAATAATTTAATTTTTGTGCTTGGCACGCAGAGGCGTCGACGTTGACGCTGATGCCTTTGGGCTTCAGGCAGGTGGGTGCCTTTTGTGTGTGTAGTTGAGCGATGAGTGGAGCGGAGTGGAGTGGAGGGGGCAGTCAGGAAATTGAGTGCATTATATATACTACCCAAAGTTAGTTAGTGCAGTAACAAATATAACAAAAGCGCGTCGACTTGATAAATATTCATGAACATTGTGTGCACAAAAGAATGCAACAACGCCTGCCCCTCCCTCCCTCCCACTCTACCCCTTTCCTCTTGAAACTGGGCGGACCGCATCCAGTTTTGACATCGCGTGCCAACGGGTGATTTTCCCGCCGCATTTGCCAATTCTGGAGACGCACGCTTGTTGGCCCCTCGCAAATGATAATAATAATAATAATAATAATTAAAGCGCGCAGCAGCAAAGCAAATCTCAGCTTCGAGTGTCATGCAACACCAATCAGAGAATGGCCTCACCTGCTGCCCCGGGTCGCCATTTTAATGGCGCCTGACTTCCGGCCACCATTGAGGCACAAACCATGCCCATGTGTGACAAGGCGTGATGCAGTTGCAGCTTAAACTGAAACTTAACCGCAAACTGGAGTTTCGCCCACGATTCCATTGGGCATTTGGGCTGACATTTGATTGTTGTTTTTCGCCAGGTAGACAAACTGCATCTGCTGTGCTTCCCATTGCGTGTAGTTCATTACTTTCGTTGTAATAATACACTGAGCGAAAGAGCAGCAATAAACAAACAATATTTTAGAGTTGAAAGATTTATGAGAAACCAACTCCTAACGCAACTTGGTAAATATTCTTAGTTTTTTATTTGATTGTTTTATTTATTAAAAATCAAATAAATATAAAAAAATGTTTAGCTGTAGCCAGCAAAAACTTAATTTAATTATAAAAGTAGGTCACATAACATTAAACAATATTATTTAAAGTAGTTTTTTTATGTATATACATATGATATATATATACATATATATATAAATTATATATTTATAATATTTATGATATATTTAAAACCTTCGTTGATTCTCTGTCAAATCCAATTTTAATCTTATGTTTTTCTAGCTCTATAAATATTATCCGATTATTATATGACTATTAAATATATTTTCCATTTAAATAATGCTCAATCTGTGTCTCTTTTGTATTGTATACCATATTAGTTTTTCTCAGTGTATTATTGCTGATATTTTTTCGTTGTCTGTCATAGCTATATTTATTATGTTTATTCATATGATTTGTTGTTCCACCAGTCTGATTGCATTTTTCGCACAGTGTAATCTTGATGTTCGTTGTGTGCCTGATACAGACGACTACAACAACGACATCAACACTAGCAACAGCAACTGCTGCTGCTGCAGCAGCAACATCCGCAATCGCTGTCGTCGTCGCAGTTGTCTGGCCACCATTGCAAATTTCTACATGGCCGCTCAACTGAAAATTTTTTGTGCAGTATTTAATTTTTGTTTTTTTTTTTTTCATTTCATATACTCTCTTAGAGAGTATTACGTTTTTAGCAAAAATCAGAGATGTCTTAGAAATGCGATAATCTGCTGAAATCTCTCTGCCAAAGAACAAGTTTATTCATGACATAATTTATTGTAGACCATTTAATCCTGACAAAATTATATTTAAGATATATCAAAATCAGCAGAGGATTCCAATATTATATAGCATAAGTATGTACTCGATCTGTAAGTGTATTTCAACTTCGTCGTTCTTTGTTTTTATTGTTGCAGTTGTTGTTTTGGGGTGTCCGTTGCAAATTGCAATTTTCCGTTGAGTGAGGCTTTTTTTTGTTATTTCTTTTTGTGTATTTATTTTTTGCGTCAGTTACGGTTTTTTTTTTTTGTTTTATATTATTTTAATTATATTATTTTAATTGCAAGTTGTAATCAATGCAAGGCACCCGAGGCACAGTAAATTATATGGATGATGTGCTTAATGTGATATCAGTTCATTAAAACGACAGCTTAATCGAAAAGCGTAGCACAAAAAAACATTAAAAAAAAAAACCATTAAAAAAAATGTTAAAAAAAAACAACTAACGATTCGTTGCACACAGTTGTTAATTTAAATTCATTTATTTCATTAAGCTTTACATTAATGCAATCCAACTAATTTTATTGACAATTACTTGATTGGATGTAATTAAACATAAACATAAACAAGTCACGAAGATTGAATAATTTAAATATGTTTCTGTACAATAAAATAAAAAAAAATAAGTAAAAGTAAAATAAATAAAAAATAAATAATAATTTAAATCACAACTTAATTATTATTATATTAACATTAATTTCGCAATAAATATAAAAATCCAATAAAATTATTTAGCTTTTCCAGTCAGTCTAAAAATGTTCAAATCTTGCTCAAAACTCAGTTGGTGGTCAAGCAAAGCCTTTAAATCAAATTACCAGCTAACAAGCCAAATTTCTTGTACTCGTATCCTGGGGGTCAGGAATGCAAATTCCTGGCCAAGGCATGCCAAGAAATGGAGTTTGTTTATTGGTGTAACATGGCGGCATGTTCGTGCCGATTTGGGACACAAGGACCGCATGAATATCTTGAGAAAAAGGCGGAAGTTTGATTTGCTAATGAACTGAAAGGATGTCCTGACTGCAAAATGTTGTCCAGGCCCGTTAACGTTTTTGGGGCCAAAAGTATATTGGCCAGAAAATCACATTTGATTTGCTGTTGTTGTTGTTTTGTTCGACTGTTGACCATTTGTTGGCAATATATTTAAGGAATGCCAGGCACGTTTGCGTGTTGCCACAGGACATAGGACAACTGAAAGGTGCCCTTTGTTTGTCTATCAGCACAACTTGTTGCATGCGTCATGTGTCATGTGCTAGCTAGCTGAGAACCTCAAGTGGCTGCCACAACATGCTCCGACAAGCCTTCGGGCCGTGTGATGTTTAAATTAAATTAAGCCTGGATAGCCCCAGTTAATGGCTCTGTGAATCTGCCCCTTGAGGTGTTCATTATAATCCGCATGTTGCCAGAAAACGGTTTTTTTTGTTGCCATCATTTTCATTTCATTTGCATGCAATTGCCATAATTTTGGCAGTCAGCCACATACGAAATATATTTACTCAGCCATTTGACTCAATAATAAGCATGATTGTTTATAGGATGCTGCGCCCCCGCCCTTTCCCCTCCTCTAAGTCTACATCTTGAATAAGTTTTATTAAATTGCAAAAGCGACTCTGGCAAAATTTATTGCAATTTTTTTTGTTCCTGCAACACTCTTTGCTAGTTGGCTAAAATGTCTTTGGCGTTAACCTTCAGCCGTTGCCGTTGCCATTAGCCAAAAGCCTAGCAGTCACCTGCCCCATCAACCAACACTTACACACTCCCCTGCTCCCCGCTCGCTGCCATTCAACGCCCTCTGTCTGCTTTTGTTTTTGAAGTAGGTAGCATTGTGAAAGTGCAAGGCGAAAAAATAAAAAATAAAGAGAAGAAATAACATGGGGAACTTAAGTAAACATTAATTTACATAACTTCTGTGCAAATGACGACAACGGGCAGCGTGGGCGACGTTGACGCAGTTGCAAGTGGCAGAGAGAGGGGGCAGATATGGAAAGGGCGGATAAGCTTGGAGCTTGGGCAACGCCTGGCACAGTGAAACAGAAGCCGGATCCGGGTCCGGACGCAGGCGTCAGTGCTCTTGTTAGCCCGGCGTTATTAAAAAATTTAAAGCATGTTTTGCGGCACGCTCGGCGGGGCGAGCGGGGCATCACAGGACGAACACTGGCAATATGGCTCTGCTTAGTTGTCACCGAGTGTCTTTGCGAGTGTGTGTGTGTGTGTGTGTGTGGGTGTTTGTGATCGACTGCGCACATAAGCAAGCAACGGTTCATTTTATTTTTATTTTTTTTATTTTTTGTTTCATATCCTTGTAGCAGCAACCGGCGATTGTGTCAGAGAAGTGCCAGCGTCTGTTTTCAATGTTGCCACAGTCATTTCCTTTTGTAGCCACTTGTATGTGTGGCAATGGGTAAGAAGAAGACGCCATTTACTTGCAACAACACCAACTGAGCGGGTTCTCTACAAAATTGATTAAAAAAAATATATAAATGTGGAAGATTCAACTAGAAAAATATATAATAAATATAAGTAATAAATATAATAAAAATATATAAAAAAAAATACAAATAAAATAGTTATGGAAAAATATATTAGGCCTGAAACTCTGAGTATATTTATATAAAAATGTGCAGACTTTCAGAATTTATCAAAAATAGACAACAATAAAAATCTAGCTAAATATGAATGCTTTTTTTTTGTAATAAGCATAAAAAAAATGTTAAATAAAATAATTTATTAAAAGGTTCTCCTTTTCTTTGAAAATAAACCAATTCGAAGATTGTTTAATAAACATATCCAATTAAATATATTTTTAATTTATTTTTAATATTATTATTATCCAAAACGTTTGGAATAAGCAAATCTCTGTAGAAAATCCATGAATACCCTATATAAGAATTAATCAAGCGAGTTACAATGACAGCGCATATTATTTTCTTCTTCATGTCATTACCAGAGCGCCAAGTCGCAGCGAACCCATTCCAATCCCCATTCCCCATCACCCATCCCTCATCCCTACACCCAAACAGGCAACATTCACATCCCCCCTCAACACTGCACAGCTTAGCGAAATTGTTTGCGAAAATACAACACAATATTCAAGAATAATGATGACATTGTTGACTTCAGTGCCCCGCGCGTCATATACAAAAGGCAAAAAAAAAAAAAGGAAGAAAAAAAAAATGGGAACCAAAGAAAAAGAAACCCCCACATAACCGCAAGGACATCTTCCGCAGGATTAAACGCCCTAAACGCCCCGCTTTAGACACTGCAACGCCCTCCGCTGACGCAAAACAGAGAAAGATAGAGCTAGAGCCGGGGGTGTGGGGGCAAGCCGGAAAGCGCAGAGGCTAAAAAAAAATAAAAGCAAACCCGATTAGCATATTGTATGATATGCGACTATAACCGGAACCCGCAACAGAGACACGTCGCGACGTGTCGGTCCGTTTGGCAAACAAACTTTCGAAATATAAATTGAAATGAATTGAAGTTATGGCATTAGACAGTTTTCGAAATTATCACATGACATGCAGGCACTAAACCAATGAAATACCCCTCTCGACCCCACCCCCCTTTCCATTGCATCTTTCAATTATTTTAATTTGCATTTAGAATGTGTTGCATACTCTCAAGCGAACAGCCACATCTCTCCTTGGAGCTCAGTTTACGGAAATGTCTAAATCTGTACGGGAAATAAATATTACCAAGCAATTACTGAAGAACAGCTGCCATAATTTGGTCAGCTATTAACTGATTTTTAAAAGGGTTTGCTATTTGAAAATGTCTTAAAAACTAGCTTAATTCTATTATTAAATTTGCAATTTAAATAAAAATTCGGTCTTAAAAAAATGGCACTTAAAACGGGTATCAAATTTTCACTATTCTTACTTGGCCAAAAATTAATAGATTTTCAACAGCTCTAAAATGCGATTTCAACTCAAAATTCAACATATTTTTCACAATTTGAAAACGCGATTTCAACTCAAAAATAAATCGATTTTCAACAGTTTCAACTCAAAAATCAACAGATTTTTAACAGTTTAAAAAAGCGTTTTCTAGTTAAAAATCGTGTAAAAATTCTTAAAGCAACAAATAAAAATACTTCTAAAAAACTAAAATTTATTTGAAACTCTACAAAATTAATGAGTTGATTTAAATCTTTAAAAATCGTGTGAATGAACTTAAAATTAAGATCTCAAAATTGAGTTTGAACTGAACTGGAAGAGATGTGTTTTGATGATGATGATGGACTAAGATCTAGGACTTAAGCTAACTGCTAATCTACCAGCTGAGCTCCTCGGGCAGTCCGCCAGGATACTCGCCGGTGAGGCAAGCGGTGCAGTAGCCCGATTTGATGGGATTCACGTGCGACTTGTTCATCTGCACCGCCTTGACCAGACCCTCCACGCTGAGGTAGGTTAGGCTGTCGGCGCCGACGTGGCAGGCGAGCTGCGTGGCATTCAGCTTGTTGGCGATCAGCTCCTCGCGGGTGGGTATATTGATGCCCATGTAGCAGGGATATTGCAGCGGCGGACTGGCAATGCGTATGTGCACCTCGGTGGCGCCAGCATCCCGGAGCAGCTTGATGATTGGGCCAATTGTGTTGCCACGCACAATGGAGTCGTCCACCAGCACAATCCGCTTGCCCTCCACATTCTGAGCGAGGGCGCCAAATTTCTTGGCCACGCCCAGTTGGCGCAAATGATTCGAGGGCTGAATGAAGGTGCGTCCCACATAGCGATTCTTGCAGAGCACCTCGCCAAAGGGCAGACCCGACTCTCTCGCATAGCCATGGGCCGCCGCAGTGCCCGATTCCGGCACCGAACTGACCAGATCCGCGTCCAGCGGAGATTCACGTGCCAACTGGCGGCCACACTGCAGCCGCGCCGAGTACACCATTTGGCCCTCGAACATGGAGTCGCTGCGCGCAAAGTAGACGTACTCAAAGATGCAGAAGGCCATGCGCTTGTAATCGGGACGCTCCACAATGTCCACTGTGCGGTAGCCGTTGCGGGACAGCTCAATGATCTCGCCCGGCTCCACTTCACGCACGTAGCGCGCTCCGATGGAGAGGAAGCCACAGCTCTCGCTGCTCACCACCCAACCCTCGGCATGCTGTTCATCGATGTTGGCATGGCCCGCATCGAAGGCCACAATCTTGCCCAGACACAGCGGCCGATTGCCATACGAATCCCGCACAGCATAGATCTTCTCCTTGTGCATGACGACCAGCGAGTAGGAGAGTGGCGCCAGGGTCATAAAGTGGCGTATGCGTGCCGGCCAATTGGGTCCATCGTGCTCGGACACATCCTCCGGTGCACAGCACAGAGATTGGGCAATCAACTCGCTGTCACTGTGCGTGGAGAGGCCAACGCCACGTTCAAGCACCTCGCGACGCAGCGACTCACAGTTGACCAGCTCCCCATTGTGGGCAATGGCCAGTGCCCCGTGCGCCGTGTGCACCACAAAGGGCTGACAGTTGACCGCCTCGGAGGCAGCGGCTGTTGAGTAGCGGGTGTGTCCAATGCCCAGATTGCCCTTCAGTTTGCGTATGGCCTCGTCATTGAAGATGTTGCTGATCATGCCCATGCCCTTGTGGACGGCAAAGTTCTTGGAGTTCTTGCCGAGACTGGTGACAATGCCAGCCGATTCCTGGCCACGATGCTGCAGTGCAACCAGTCCCAAGCAGATCATCTGAGCGATGTCCAGCTGCAAGTGTATCAATATCAGTTAAATGGAGCACATAATTATTTTATTTTCAGATTTATATATATATATATTTTGTTTATATAGCTGAAATTTGGTTGTCAAGGCAAACAGCTGATAGTACGGACGACCGATAATGTTGCTTGTTGATTGTGGCAATGTTTTCCTGTTATTTTCCATTTCATTACAAATATAAAAACAATAACAAATCGCAAACGAAGACGACATCAATCCGAGAATACTGTTTACAGATTACAGATTCCACTCGATTGCAGCACCGACCGCAGCATGCAACGCGTTTTCATTGACGTCATTGACGTGTGGCAGGCGAGGGGCTGGCGTGGGGCGCCGCCAAGTTGACCCAGTTGCGATCAGTTTACATGGCTGTTGCTGCCACTTTGACAATGCCAACCATTTGGCTAGCAAAAGTGATCGATGCAATCGCCTAATCGATCTATTGAACTTGACTATATATTTTAACCTTTACACACTTAAACGGAATTTTTTTTTTCCTTAAAAAAAAAATCTCAGTTTTAAATTACAAAATAAATGTATTGAGCAAAACACGTGATTTTTATTTTTGTCAAATATTCAAATTGTTTAAGCGAATACAGCATGGCATTTATATTATTTAATCACGTTTAATAACAAATTATTTTTAAATATAAAAAAAATGTATATTTTCATTTATATTGAAAAATTTTATGTGTTTTAAATTTTAGTGACTAGGCAAAAAGTTAATAATTATTGTTTCTAAATTTAAAGCCAGACCCTTAAAAATTTTTAATTTATATTCATATATATCATGAGGAAAAATTTCAAAAAAAAATACTATCGCTTTTAAAATAAATAACATGAGAAAAAATTTAAAAAAAAATACTATCGCTTTTAAAATAAAGAAGAAAACTGAAGAAAATTCTGAACATGAGATGCTGCTCAGCTCAGCTAATTGTTAATAACAAAATATCATATACAGTCCACTTTTAAGTGGCTGCATTTAAATAAAAAAACATCAAATGAAGTTGCTGCAAAGCTCAGCTATTTTTAGATAAATAAACATCACATTCTTAGAAGAATATAGCTCAGCTATTCTGAGAAGAATCGACCACACATAGAGTCACTCTACAAACGCTGCAACGTTCAGCTAGTTTAAGAATAAAAAATAAAAAATAATATAAATAAACATAACATGAAATCGCCTTATAAGCGGCTTCAAATGTTTATGTATTTAGTTTTAAGATTTTTGCATAAAATAAAGAAATGCTCATCAGAGCAAACAGTTCGATTCTATATCCCATAATATCTATATCACACAATTGTCATTAATTTTAAATTTTTTAAATTTTACTTTAATTTACTTAGTCAAACAATCACAAATCACATTTTGCACAAACAGCATTAAGGCAGTTATTATTTATATTATTATAATTATGATTTTTATTATTATTAATATTTATATTTTTATTATTATTTTTATTATTATTATATTTAACATCGAATATAGTTCACAAAACTTACCGAAGTTGGATAGTCGCCACATGAGATGGCGCCAAAGACACCACATTCGCAAGTCATGCCGGTTACATCTTTGCCCTTGGCTTGCACCGATTTGTAGATCTTATCGGGAAACACTTTGGAGGCACTGCTACTGGCTATGGTGCCAGTTGTTTCCTGACAACCGCACTGCTCCCTTCCAGCATCTGATTAATAAATATTTTTTACATTAAGCATTGCTCAAATAATGTTAACTTTTCTTTTTTTTTTTCTTACCACAAAAATTCCCACATTCACTTTGCGCCATATTCAATTTGAGTAGGTTATTTGTATTATTATATTAATATTGTACTTTTATTTGTGCAATCGTTCAGTGCACTCGAAATAGATTGTTGATATATATTGAAATTGAGACACTTTTTATTTATTACGAGATCAGTTGATTTGAGATCTCCTTTTCCACGTCTGCATTGATTGAATGCCAATGCAATTATGAGTGTTCAAGTTACAGTGACGGAATATTAAAGCTTTAAAAATTGAGAAACACAGATCAGCAATCTATATATATATATGTGTGTGTGTACACATAGTATACATTGTCGTAAATAAACATAAATCGGGCAACTGAGGCTGATAACTGCGACGATAGCAGTTTAAGCCGCTGATCGCAAAACATTCCGTTTCCCAAACCGCAAACGATTTTATTTGATATGGTTTTGAATCGCAATGCCAAAACAATAATAAACAAATATCGCAAAATTCTCAATGAACTGAGTGGATAAATACCAAACATTGATCTCAATACTCTGCAGTTTTCGAAAACCAAACAAAATCAAAGTCGTCTATGTATATGGAATTTAATTGACCGATTTAATAATTATTTTATTATTATTGTTGTTGTCGTTATCATTCGCATTTATTGGAAAATGCGTTCATTGACGCATTTTATTTAGTTACAAAGTTTTGCGTAAACAATAACAGATTAATGTTTGTTTTTCTTCTTCAATAAATGGGCTGCATTATCATCTTCAAGCACAATTCGTAGGCCCCCCAATGAAGTCAACGCGGGTTGTTCAATAAATGTGTCTAAAAAGAAAACGATTTCTCAGAAATATTACAGACGATCACCCGATCGTAATCCGGCGAGACATTTCACAAAAACAATAATCAGTATTTAAAATTGTAGTTGAAAACAAATTTATTATAAAAAAAAAAAATATATATATATATATATATAAATTTTAAAATCTGATTTATAGAAATACTATTAAAATTCCCACACATCTAACAATAACCTAAAAAAATTTGATAATGTGTGCACTAAATTTATCTATAATAGAAATCAATCTATATATAGTATATATAATTTATATATAAACAGACATAAACAACATGTTTATAAGTAGCTCGATCGGTAAATTGATTTTTAACTGATGCAATAATAGCAAAAAAAAAACTTAAGGCAAGCCAAATCTGATAAGCCGCAAATAGTAAATCGTGCCGATAATTCACATATATATATATATATATATATATAGGGAGCAATAAAGTCAGACATACCATGTGTGATGTGATGATATTTAACGGGTTTATTGCATAAGAATCGATCTGTGCACTGAATCAGGTCTAGACTAAATGGAAAATTCGTGTGCATCTTATTAGTGAGAGTTATGTGAGGCACGGATTACCTTCTTGTGGCAGCAGAGGGGAAAAAAAACAAACAAAGTTTCCAATAAATAAAAAGCAACAAAGCAAACAAACAAAACACAGATAATAAGATGCGGCATAATTTGGAAATGAAAATGACCAGTCGACCAGGCGACCAGTGAGCAGTGGGCAGTGGGACGAAGAAAAATGACTGCCCAAAAATGGCAAAACCTGGACCAAGGATGGGTGAAGAAAATGCCACCAAAATGTGTAACCACTTGAATTTCATTTGGCGAAAAGCTTTATCGAAAATTATGCGAACGCTGCTGACTTTTGGCAAGTGGCAAACAGCAGCACCGCGGGAGCTCTGCCAACACGCTCCTCAGCCCGCCCTCCCCTGCTGTTGCTACTCCTACTCCAAGCTGAACTAACTGCTTAGCGGGCAGCCTGATAAAAATCCAGCACACAAAACTAAACAAACAGATAATAAAGAGGAAAATGATGCTTTGACCAAAACCGTGCCCAAACTCAAGCCGACCGTTTGAAGGGGGAGTCGGAGGGTCGTGTGTATATTTCGCATATGTGAAGTCCACCTCCCACTCGTCCCCCCCGTTGGTCCATTTGCTACTCTACTCGGGGATGTGTGGTGCGCCTGGGTCTCGGCTTGGGCCGGGGACCGCCTCATGCATAATTCAGCAGAATTCTGAATGATTATTCTTTATGGGACTGTTTATTTCTTTTGACCATTTATTTCAAGTTGCTTTCGTCGCTGTGCGATGCTTTTTCTCCTTCTTCCTCTTCCTCTTCTCTGCGAACAGTCGTTTTTTTTCTTCTGTTTTTTTTTTTTATTTTGTTCTTTTCATTATTTTTATACAGTTTCCAGTTGCTTGCGCTCGAAATGATTTTGACCAACGGTGACGCAAAAATCATCAAATGGCTACAGTGAGCACATGGATGAGGAGACACTTGCCTTGTGGCTGGTGGCATCTGCGTTGTCTATTGAACCAAAAAACCCAACCCCCAAGCCACCCAACCACTCAGCTGACCAACCACACATGACTAGCCCTCGCCTCACCCCTCTGTTCCTTTTGGCCAATGCCAATCCCAAGCCCTTTTGCAGCAAGTAGCTGCGGGGCTGCGGCGCTTTCAACGCATCGTTTGATTTTATTTTATGTGCACAAAGTGGCCAAAAAAAACATATAAAAATAAATAAAAAAAATATATATTTTATTTGTTTTTGTGTGGCCGCAATTGAATAAAATGTGCCTTTAATGTAAGTCGAAAGGGCACTTTCCGATATTGTTTTAGCCAATATCCAGTGGCAATTGCCGCAGATAGTTGCATTTTTGTTCAGTTTTTGCATGGGAATAACTTAATTATGAGATGGCAAACCATCTCGTGTAAGTGTCGATTGATAAAGGTGGAACAAGCATGTGAATTCTACAGAGTTAAAATTCTTATCAAAAAGGGGCTTATCGCCTCGACAAGTCAAAAGAAAATAAACCGAAATGTTACAGTCGATTGGGGCTTAGTGCTACAAGATACCCTTTAAATTTTGAAATAACTTTACATTAATATAAATATAAATAATATAAATATTTATATATAATATATATAATACATAAATATAAATTAATATAAATATTAGTAATGGCTACACTTAGAGTATGAATATAAATGGAAAAATACTCAGAATATTATTATAATATATGAAAGAATATTTAATAAAAACTTGCCGTATATTACATATAAATTTAATTTTTTCTATTCACATTTCTATATTGCATTGCCAAAAAAAATAATAAAATATATTAGGGAGTATTATTTTCTGAGAATAATTATAACAATCGTGGAACTCCAAATCAAGCTGAATTTGATAACCCAAAAGAAATGCACATTATTTTCAAAGAAATACCTTTTTGATAATGAATCGACAGCTTGATGAATTCTATATTTAATAATTCTATATTTAAACAATATTTTTTAATATATTTCAGAATTGTATTTAATTGATAGTATTTTATGCTCATCGTACAAATTCAGCTTAGCAGATAAAATATTTTCTTCGCTATTTTACTGGCTCAATTACAAACCGAAGCATTTGCAAGTTTTAATTACAGCGAAAAAATGAAATTTACTTTATACTTTTGCTAACTACAAACATGAAAAAACTCAAACCAATCAATGAGAATTTCAATTAAAACTAATTGAAAAGCGCATAAACTTTGTCAGAGCCAAGTTAACAAAACCAGCTGGCCAAGATGTGATGCCAAAGTGGAAGAACTTTGATGGCACCGTTCAATATTGAGATGGCAGCGCTCCTTGAAACTTTTCTTCTTCTTCTTTTTTCCCTTGCCCCCCAACACTCCCCTTAGATCTAGGGGGTAGCCAACCAATGCATGGCAGTTCGTTTGGCAGCGTTTTTAATTCGTTTACGTTTATTATTTATTCCGCGGCAAAAAAAAAAAGCCGTCGCGTTTCTTGCTGCCTTTTGTCCTGCCAGCATTTTGGCCAAATTGTTGTCCACTGTTTATGCTGTTTGTGTTTGTCTTTGGTATTTTCTTTATATACCATTTGCATATACACACTATATATAGTATTTTATGTAGACATCGCTCAAAATTTTCATTTAAGCTCGCGTTTCTCATTTTTGTTTTATTTTCTTATTTATTTTATTTTTGGTTTTTTTTTTTTTTTTTGGCTGACAGATTTGCATAACGAAGCAGCAACAACAAGGAGCTTGTCAAACCCAACCCCGTTATTTGTGGAGGAGGCGTGTGCTCAACTTTCAAGTTGAATTCAAAAATTTATTTAGTTGCCATTTCCTTTTGGCTTCAATTTGGTCAGCGACGCGAACGGCCCAGCCACGCCCCAGCCGCCCACAGCTCTAATTAATTTCCCAAATGCCACAAAAGGTAGCAGCTGTCCAAATAGATGTCTATCTGCATCTGGGCTCTGGCACAGAAACTGTGTTAAAGCGCCACGCCGCATATCTAATGAGAAGATCCCCAGAAGAGACAAAAGACAGAAGATCGCTGCCCCAAAACTGATTGATGTGTGTCAGAGTCGGAATTGGAGTCAGATAGTTAGTGATACGTGCTGCGCCCCCATCTGGTTCTATGCCAGTGAGCAAACATATTCGAAACATAAAATGTTAATGGCTTTCAATTTGTGGCACATTAAGCGGCTGGTAATTGATATACAAACAGAGAGTTGTGGCTGGAACTGAAGCTGTTGTCTACATGTGTAGCAACAAGAGCAGACACCCAGTGAAACTCGTTGGCAAGTTAATTAAAATTTCAAAAACGTAAATTGAATTACCAACACAAATTGTAAGCGACTCGTCTTGTCTCGTCTCCATTCGGCTGTGTGGCAGCCACCAACTGCTCCAGTTACGCGTGAGAATTTCTGCGCATAAAATTTCAATTCCAAATCGAATCGAAGGGGGGGAACAACAGCTACAACATATGCACATACATATCGCTATAAATACATATATATATATATATATATAGCAGTTGTTGTAGGGCAGCGACACATTCCCAGGGCGGCTGCTCAATTGCAGCCAATAATCATAAAATTTAATAAAGGTATATTCCTCTGTCCGCTTGACCATTAATGTGCTCTTCCTTTCCCACTCTCTGTCCCTCTCTCTCTCTCTCTCTGTCACTCTGAGTGTCGGCCACAGTGGGTTAATGTATGCAAAACGCATTCAAATTTTATGTATCGCCCGCAACGATCTCCTCTCCGGTTCATCCACCAGTACCACCACTAGCACTACTACCTCCTCGTCTAGCAACAACATAATTCGCTAGCCTACCTTTCATGTGAGCTCATGTTTTTGGATGGTGTCTGTGATGACGACTACTACTACAACTGAGTAGTCGCACCACTTGGTGGTGCTATATTCCATGCTCTATTGGGTTTCGGGGCAACTCGTCGTTGTTACCTTATCTTTGGACACTTAATGGACGCCGTCTGTCTGTGCATGTAAATTGCACAGTTTGAGGCACTTTGGGTCAGCTAATGAGGGCGATTTTAAGTCTGTCGTCTGGCATTATAATGAGCTAAGAAGAAACAAAAAAAAAAATAACAAACGGTTTCTTTTAAGAATGAGCTGAGTAAAAAGCTTCATCTTTGGTTCCCAAGGCAGAAAATAGAGCAGAACCAAGTAATAAAATATTAAATGGATAATCGGTTTGATCGGCAAAAAAATATACAATAAGAAATAGGTTAAGTGAAATATTTAGGCATACAAATAAATTAATAGATAAAGGTAAATTATTAAAAAAAAAAATGTAGTTCGAAACTTTCTTAATAAATTTGTGGCTTATTCAAAATCTTTTGTGTAGACAAGAAATTGATATAAATAATATTTCGATCATCTTTTAAATTTTGATGATGATATATTTTAATACAATAATATCTCGATCATATTTAAAATTTTGATAATGATATATTTTAATACAATAAAATTTCTATCATCTTTCAAATTTTGATAATGATATATTTTAATACAATAATATCTCGATCATCTTTCAAATTATGATAGTGATATATTTTAATACTTTTTGGCTATTTTATAAAATGTAAACTGAAAAATGCTTCTAGTTTTGATTAACTTTTTCTTTACCAACAGTTTTCCACATTTTACGATTTCAGTGTAAAATACAATTTTTTATTACTTGCTGCCATCATTTGACTACATCAGCAAAAAAAAACTGAAGTAGCAAAGCGGAAAGAACTTAATAAATAAAAAAATCTCGCATATGTTTAAAAAATTCTATTTGCTTCGCTCAGCCTTGGCTTGGGTTCACAGACAATTGCACTTTATGAACCACAAATCGCATCAATTATAAGATGAACTCGGTGCTGAAAAACTTTTACAACTTGGCTAACAACTCGACGCTTAAGTTTTGGCAATAAATCAAATTTGCTTCGAAGCCATAAAAACGCCACACATTAGCACAACAAAAAGGACACAAAGAGCCCAGGAGCAGTCCATGTTCCCCTTCCCCCCTCTCCCTCCTAGTAGTAGTCGTAAATCTGAAAATCACTTGTCGCGATTTCAGTTGTGCTGTGCTGGAAACAAGCTCCTTGAAGAGCACTTGAAAGCGACGCATTAAATTGTACGCATTATTAGGAGAAGCCACAGAAGCCAGCGGCAAGGACATCACAAAGGATAACAACGAAAAATTAGGCACATTTGTGGTTAAACGGACAGCGCGGAACGCGGGGTTTGTCAGCTTGTCAAATGTGCTGGAGTCAGGATGTGGTCTGGTCTATGAGTTTTAATGGTGAGGGTGAGGGTCACGGAGAGGGGAGATTTTAACGCTCGTCGCATCATTCCACTTCATTGGCGGCTTTTGTAACATTTGTTTGTGACGTTAATTTATACAATAATTGTGACAAGGACCAAGGACCAAGGACCGAGGACCAAGGACCGAGGACCGAGGACCATTTTGGCCATGCACGACAGCAAACCAAAACAAATCAAGCCAAAAAGAAGTCACTTGTATTATCTCTGTAGCTGTCTCCCTCTCTCTCTCTATCTCTCTCTCTCTCCCTCTCTCTCAATCTCCCTCTCTCTCTCTCTCACTCTCTCTCTCTCTCTCACTCTCTCTCTCTCTGTTTAATTTTGAATTTGACTAACGATTTTAATAGCGCTTCTTTGCTAGGACATTGTCCATTATATCACATATATCCTTTCTTATGCATATATCCTTTTTAATGGCATTTTAATGTATTTGTTGTTGCGACCACATTTCCAGTCTTTGCTGTAACTGCAGACATTTTTAAAATTTATTCTAAATTATATTCATACTAATGTTAAAAAAGTTTCACGTGCTGCATTTGCATAGCTCACACAGATACAAACAAATACATACAGATGTGTGTGCTTATGTGTGTATGTGTGTCTGAGTGTGAGTGTGTGTGTGTGCTTTTAAAAACTTGCTGGCGCATGAATATTGAAAATGTTTGCATCACATCCTCAGTTCAACTTTCATTACGGAAAACGCATCTCATACGAAAAAGTTTTGCGGCCGACTGACAAGCGGACAGCGGCCCCCTTTCCCCTTCTCCCCCTCTCTCTCTCCACATATGGCTTTCAGTCAGCACTGAGACGGACTTGGTGTTAAAAGCCAGGGGTCTGCATATATTAATATCCCAAATGCGAATGTACCTGGTACACGCATCCTAAACAAAAAAAAAAAAAAAAGAAAGAAAAAAACGCATTAAAATTTTCATGAAAAATGTCATCAACAAAAGTTTGAAATGCAAATAATTTTTCGCTGCTGAGTGCTCTTGAGGCAGACAAAGACTCTGGAGCAGACATGTCCACATACATATATCCATTTGATATGCTTTCCAACAGCCGGAGAGATGTGTTGAAAAAAAAAGCATTGCTCGCATTTTGGGGCTACACTACATCAAGTTTTTTTCTCTCTGTGTGTTTGACACACACATCACGAACGAGATGAAACCATCATCAGGACAACACATCGCATTAGAATGCATTTAGAAACGCATTTATCATCACGTTGGGATTTGTGTAGCTTCGCTCATCAAACCACATTGCAAATCCCGGCCACAATCAACGGGGCCAAATCCAAAGCTGATCGATTATGATTGATGTTGAAGTGGGTAAAAAACGAGATAAAACACATCTGATAAACCAATTGCGTATTGAGGCAATTAAAATTCAAATATGTAAAGAATATATTTGGACAAAAAATATATAGCGAGGGGGGCGTGGCTCAGTGTGGGGAAAATACGTGATTTCATTAGCAAATGGCAGAAATGGAATCAAAGCCAAGCTGGCCACACTTGAGCTGGTGCTCCATTGCAGCAATTGTCAAGCTGTTGAGAGTGCCTCCTTTTATCCTTAGCCTTATCCTTATGGTCGCACTCAGGATTCGCATCTTGACTTCACTCGCTTTTCCTTTTCCTCTTCCTCTCAACCACTTGGCTGCATTCAAGTGTCGCGACGTCGCCATTAAAACATTCGCCACGCTCACTTGGAAACATGGACACAAAATCCAAAGCAGATACACAGAATCGGAGACAACTACACATATATATATACATAGCTGGCAGAACAGTTATATAATAAAAATGGCGTCTTAAGTCAGTTTGCTGACGCCCCCCAGCTGCGCGGGCAAGTCATTAACTCAGCTCAAGAGCTTTTATCTTGCCACTTGAACGCATCTCAGCTACCCCAGTGCCCAATCCTTGTCTCTGGACCAGCCTGGCTGTCATTGGCAGTCGCCATTTTGCCCGTCGAGCACTGTTAATTTCTATGCAGCAATTACACGCAACTGATAAGCACACAAATTGCACAAGATTAAAAAGAAAGTGGAGAAAGAAGTTTTATAGCTCAACAGTCGCGCTAAAAGTCAACGGACCGTCTGACTGGAGCCAACATAAAACTAAAATAATTCCACTCAAATTATCTAGCTGCTAAATAATCAAAGATTTATCTTACTGTCTCAATGGGGAGTCTCAAAAAAATGGCCAAAATGTATTTATTGTATTTCAGTTATCGAAAAACTGTATTCATTTGGATTTTAAAAATCAGTCTTGTAAAAATCAGTAAGCTGGATTTATTTGTTATAATTTATATGAATTAAAAATTAAAAAATTAAAGTGTCATTTTATTTAATTAATTTTCAATTATTTAAAATCAATTTCTAAACGAAAACTTCTTCAGTCTTTCATCTAACATAATTGCAACTATACTACTTCAATTTAACTACACCGGATTGAAGTGTATTAATGTTTCGACTAATATAAAATCTGCTAAATAATCAAAGATTTATTTTACTTATTGCCTCAATGGGGAGTCTGAAAAAATGGCCAAAATGTATTTATTGTATTTCAGTTATCGAAAAACTGTTTTCATTTGGAACTTAAAAAGCAGTATTGTAAAAATCAGTAAGCTGGCTTTATTTATTATAATTTATATTGATTAAAAATTAAAAAATTAAAGCGTAATTTTATTTTATTAATTTTTAATTATTCAAAACCAATTTCTAAACGAAAACTTCTTCAGTCTTTCATCTAACGTAAATCAAAATATACCACTTCAATTCACTTACCCCGGATTAAAGTTTATTAATGTTTCGACTAAGATTAAATCTGCTAATTAATCAAAGATTTATTTTACTGAATGCACTAATGAAAAGTCTAAATAAAATTGGTTAAAATGTATTTATTGTATTTCAGTTATCGCAGATTTGTATCTTAAAACTCAGTCCGGTAAAAATAAGTAACTAAATTAAATATAGATAGGTTCAAAATTAAAAAAAATAAAAGTGTCATTTTATTTTATTAATTTTCAAATATTTATAACCATTTTCTAAACAAGACTTTTATCTAAAATAAATCAAATTATGCCACTTCAATTCACTTACCCCCCAAAATGAAGTGTATTAATGTTACGACTAAGATTAAATCTCGCCAAACTATAAATTCCAAATGAGTTGCTGACTTGTCGGGAAATTTTATGAGCGCTATAAAAATGCAAAAACCGACATATGTATTAGAGTAAATATTTTACTCGTTTCACTTTGGTAAATTGTGGATAAATCTATTAACTAATTAATAGAGCAGAGGCATAAAATCAAACTGGGCACATGCAACACGCAACATTCAATTAAATTGATTTGGAGGCGTCGCTGGACAAGCGTATCAATTATTTTAATGAGTCGCAGCAGTCGGCAAAAAGGGGCGAATCCTGGTGATGGTCACTGTCCACTGGCCACATTAGGATGCACCCCTCGCAGTGGTCAAACAATTGACAGTTTATCGACTACATGTGACCGGGGGAGGGGTAGGGGAGGAGGAATGGTGTGCAATGAGGCGTTGAGGTGCGCACTTTGTGTGTGAAAGTGAAATTCAACCCTCGGCCTAAAATGCAATTTTAAACAATTTGAACAATTTGTACAATTTGTTAAGCAATTTGCGGTTGACAATAAATTAGTTCGATTTTCGGTGTTGGAGGGTGACACGCCCACAAAAACAATTAAACTGAGCTGACAACGTGTTAACACTAATGAGCCAAATTCACAGATGCATATGTGCGCGATTTATAAGCCATTAAAATATCTATTTGGCTGGGTTAATTTAACAAGTTTTAATTGCTCATTAAAACTGTGGCGAAAGACGTGTTTAAGCCTTGGCCAAGTTGATTTTGCATATAAATTGAAAACGTTGCAACAAATGCAAATTTTCGTAGTAGTGCAAAAAAACTTAAAGTTGCCGCAAGATATGAGCAGACCACAAGTCGCTGCCCCCTTCCCCCTCTCCCACTCTCTGTCTATTATAGTGGGTGACAAACCAGAGGAATTAATGCAGTTCTTCATTGATTTGCATAATCGCTGTCAACTCAGCTCTCAAACCCGAAAAACCCAAATCGACAATGCAAAGCACAAAACTCTCACGGCCCGTATGCGAACTTGGGTAGGGGTATTCATGCAATTGACACACATCATTTCACGCACTGACGCCTTTCAATAAAACCAAATTTACCAACACTCTCGCTCTATCTTTCGGGGAGTCAACAATTTCAAATCCTTCAGCAATATTGAGGCCAGCAGCCAGGACCAAAAAACAGATACAAGTGTAATCAGTCAAGCGTTTTGTCAAGCCGCACAGTGACATCATCATCATCATCATCAGCATCACCATCACCAAGATCATCATCCATTCCAGCCGAAGGACCTTGTCACGAATCTGCATATCAAAAAAAACCCAACAAAAAAAAAATGAATACTTTGCTTACCCCAATTTTCAGTGAGTTTGCTTCGTGTCGCGTTCAGCCAAAAAAGGGTTGCTGATTAAAGCCCTGTTCAGGAGCCGTGAACCATGAATGAATGGCTCAGTTTGCGGTTGTCGTCGGCTGCGTCGTTTATAAAGGTGCCACATCAACAACCACCCACAGTAGCCCGTCCTAAGCCCAATTTCAAATGCAATCCGTTTGTGAAATTATCTACACTAATTCCAGGAGCCATACACACACACACACACACAGTCACACACACATTTATTTGTAAATCTCGACGCGTTTTGTTGATATTTTTAATTAATTATCAACGGGGAGTTTGCCGGCGGCTTGGCTGACAGCTCTTTGCATTTGGTTTGGATTTTGCTCCTGGGTTCAATTTTTTTTTTTTTTTCGAATCTATCTTTTATTTTTTGATATGATTAACATGTTTGTGGTGTTGATATCTGATCCGCATTAATTTGTCAATCAACGCAAACAAGTCGTGCGTTTTTTGTCTGTCAAGCTGAGTGGGAGAGATATATTTGGTGATTTTTTTTATCTAAGAGATGGGCTGAGATTTAAATTAAAATCATCTTAGGCATAAATCAAAGACTGAAAAAAAAATTATTTTGATTCGTTTTTTTTGGTATTTGAATATAAATTACAATTACAAACTGAGTTCTTTCATTGAGATGTGATAATATTTATATTTGATTATGAATAAAAAAAGATAAAGTTGCAACATATTTTCATTCATAAAGTTTACCTAATATAATAAAATTTTTGCTCTAGTATTTTTTCCAATAATGAACCGCAGGCATAGAATAACTTTGCTGTTTCTACATAGCTGACTGAGTGAGCCGATTTATTAATAAGGCTTAAAGGAGCTCAATCAACATTGCATTGATTCATAGGCCTCATTACGACACCCAACACACATGGAGCAGTTGATATGCCAGCTGGTTGGTTAGTTAGCTGACCAGGGCGTTCCTCACTGGCCATGCCCGAGATGTTTTCATCATCAGCAACTGGTTGTTTTTGTTGTTGGACTGCCTGCATCATTCTGCACATTCACAAAATTGATTTCATTCACAACATGCCACGTTTGCCTCATTAAATCATCACTCCGAAGCTATCAATGTTCGATTTGCCACTGGCCAATACTACATTGGCCAACATACACACACACACACACACACACATACATATGTATACTATATCCAGCTGCCTGCCCTGCTTGATGTATTCATGTAAAAATCAGTTGAGGCACTGCAAAAATGCAAGTTAAGGCTTTTTTGTGGGACGGGGAGGGGAGCTGAGCGAAGCAAATTAATTATGAATCAGAGAACAATGTAATTACATGAAATCCGATCGATGAACATGGTGCCACAAAAGGCACTAAAACAGGAGAAAAAAAAAACCCGCAACATGAAATAAAAAAAAAAAATGCAATTGACATTTTTACAACATTTGTAGTTACAAAGGAACGCTAAACATGTCGCATTTTGTGGCCAAGAACACAGCAGGGAAAGTTGGCTTGAGAAACATGACAAATATCTGTGACAATCGACTGATTGTTGTTGGGCGCTGTGCAGCACAGCACAGCTCCAGCTCCAACTCCAGCTCCAGCTGCAGATCGCATTGCATCCACATGGAACCCGTTTGCGCACGCGTGAATGCCGCTGAGCCAGCGGGAATTGTTTAATGGCGCTAAACGGCCTGTTGTGCCAGCAAACGGATGCGGTTCAATCCAAAAACTGCTCCCCAGCCTGACTGCTGTACTAATAGTTAGAGATAAATATCGCAGCGGGTAATGGCAAACGTGGCTGGCCTTAAAGCCAAGCCAAACCAAAACCAAACCAAGCCGACTGACGGACAACGCCTACTTTACTCTGGCAACATCTGCAACAGGATTTCCAATGCCACACAATAAAAAGGAAAAAAAAAAGCAAATGAAACGAAATGACTACAAAGCAGCTCCGCCTTTTTCACATTAGTTTACAAAAAAAAAAAACAGTAAAGAAAAAAACCCGAAAAATGTTTTAAACCCAAAAAGGGTTGAGCAAAAGTTGTCAAACATTTTGTGGCAGCCTTTTTAAATTTAAAGTTTTATGTTGGCATTTAAAAAAATAATGCAAATTAAAAAAATGTTTAAGCTTTCGATGCAAATATGTTGCGCAACAACTTTTAAGCCTGAAAACTTATAATTTTTCATATAAAATTATTTTTGGCAAATATTAAAGCTGATATTTTTTTATTTATTTATTTATGTTCTTTTTTTTAATTTTTTCTTTGAGTTTCGAACTGCGCATGGAAAGTTTTTTGCATTGGAGCTCCTCCTATTTTCAACGCGCGAATGGCAAAGCACTACACACACACACTCACACATAGAGAGGACAACAGAATGCTCGCAGATAGCCTCGCACACACACACACACACACAAATAGGAGCTCTCACATACGGCAGCAGCAGCAGCAGCTTCGACTATTTTCGTAGCATACTTTTAGGTGGTGGCTGCATCTTCGTTTCCTCCAATACATAATATATACGAGGATTTGTTGTCGGGCACTATATACCCGTAGTTTATGTACATATATATATATTTGCTCTATGTATATTTATTTACCAACTGTCACTGCAACGGCACGCCCCCTACGACTCCATACTGTCCGCTCCCACCTGCTCCTCTCAACACGTAGATTTCAATTTGTCTGCAGCTGGGAAATTGCTTTTTTGTGCATTTTGTCAAATGAATTTTCCACGTCTCTCACAGGACTTATTTGGAATTTGTTTGCTGCGTCCCGTTTCGTTGATTTATACGCATTATGTGTATTTTTTTCTTTTTCTTTTACATCTTTTTCATCTCTTTTCTGCTTGTGGCACTAAAATTCTTATCTCGTCGCCAACTAATTTTGTGATTGCATGCTGCGTGAAAGCTAAAAGAGAGAAATGCTCTGAATTTAAATTGGATTTTTGCGCACATTAAAAATGCATTTAAATCGTGTTAGTTATGAATGCATATGAGAAATCGCACATCCATAGATATCAGCGCCTTAAAGAGCTAAACAAAAAAACTAGCCGAACTACACTAAATGTTTATGTTTCCCAAACATTTAGCAAATGTTTATACAATACGGAAATAATTGCCTGGCATTCCAGCAGTGAATGGAGCCATAAAAAGAGCCACTGCCTGGGTCAGCTGACGTGACGACTGCCCACAAAACATGCCATACAAAATACCGCAGAACAAAAAAAAAAAAAATAAATAAATTGAAAAAAAAATCGTGTAACGAAACACTCGTTATGTGGCCAAGGCATAGAACATGGCTAATTCTTGCATGACAATTTCACATTCATAACCCTTTTGTTTGGGATGTCCGTTTTGCCGGCTGCCTGTCTTCCGACTCATAATTATGCATTTTTTCCAGAGTGGGCATAACGAACTGGTTAAGTGATTCCTCACTTAAAAATACCCTGTAATTCACTCA
This sequence comes from Drosophila dives, assembly GCA_035042365.1. NCBI lineage: Eukaryota > Metazoa > Arthropoda > Insecta > Diptera > Drosophilidae > Drosophila > Drosophila dives. The sequence continues at coordinate 6,147,275 of JAWNLJ010000326.1, read as the reverse complement.
TATTTCACTTTTAGGCTTAGCATAAACAAAGCTGTTTTAAAGAGGAAATTTACTAACTTTTACTAAGCCAAATTTACTAAATATATTTTGAGATATAATTGGGAGTATAAATCAGTTTAATATATATTTTGAGATATAATTGGGAGTATAAAACAGTTAAGAGGTATTTAAGAGTCGTTCACTCACCTCAAAGTTATTCGTACATTTTTTTTGTTTATTTGTTTCACGGCGTTTTTGTAAGCCGCGATTTGCGATTGTACATTTCAAGCGCTGTGTTAATTGTTAATTTTTATGGTCTGGCAATTGTTAAAACAACAACAACAGCAACAACAATCAGATAAGGCAGAAAACGAGACAGTGTTAACGAAAATGAAGAAATTAAAGTGCCACAAAAGTGCCACAGAATTGCCTCAGAATTGCCTCGGAATTGCCTGCGCCTATAAAAACAATTTAGCCAGCAATAAAATTCCGAAAATAGCTTTCAAAATTGAATTTCCAAGATGCGTGCAACGTTTTTATTGATACTAGCCGGAAGCACATACGTATCTAGTGGGAACTGGATCCTTTGGCAATTGGCTGCCAAACACCCACAGCTCCTCGGCAAAACATCAAAGCCCAGAGCCAAGTCAATGAGACCATTAAAGGCGATTCCTGTTTTTTTTTTATTTTTTATTATTTCAACCCTTTCACGCACTTACGCAGCTTGAGGAAATATTGAGAGGGGGGAGGGTGAGGGTTGTGGCATAGAGTGTTTCAATTTTAAAGTAAATATTTGCCTCCAGGGTGCTTTTGATATTTATTACCTTTTTTTTTACCAAATAGTGTGTGTGGAGTGGAGTTCGCATCGATAGCAATGGTCAGAACTGGGCATTAGCGTTAAGTGTGTGGCCAAAAGCAATTTCAGGTCAGTCACTAATGGGCTGGTCTATAAATTTTGGGATTTTCAAGTGGTGCTGGTGGTGTTTCCAAGCGACTGTCAATTGGCGACTTTGCAGCTAAATTCAAACAAATTACAATTATGCTGGGAATGCCACAAAAGCCCAAACTGCAAAAATAGACAGCTGACAAATGATGCCAGAAGCTGGGGCGACATTAAGCGATTAACTCGTTGACGATGCGATTGTGGGAATGGGGGAAATGGGGGGGGGATTGGGATTTGGGTTGGCTGGGAAGGGGGTATACAAGCTTGGGACAAACTTAACATATTGTTAACGTGGGCAAACGGCATGTTAGGCACCGATGTCTTAAGGGGATTTCAATGTCCTTGCCTGATGATGCGTTGACTGTTAACTGTTGACTGTTGACTGTTTGGTTGCTTGCTTGGCCAATGACATGCAAATGTATGCAGATCTGCGCTTTTGTCATGTCAACGCAGGCAAATCGAGAGGCAACCGAACATTTTTCTAACCAACTCAACTTGTCGCTGGGATTTTTAATTTTTTTTTTTTGGGTTTTCGTCGGTATTTTGGTATGCCAGATTTGGCTTCTTTTTTTCGTCTTTATTTTGTATAAATTGTACTCCTTTTTGGATATTTGGTTAAATCTGCGCGCATGTTTTGTGTGGCATATATAAAAAAAAATGCAAAATAAATGCGTAAATCTCGGTAACTGAATGAAAGGGGCCAAAAAGCAGCTGCTGCTGTTGGGTATGCGGTGCGCGGGGAGTGGGTAGAGGGTAGCGGGTCTGTGGAGGCAAATGGTAAATGTGTCTGCAAAGTTTTTTTTTGCAGGTGCCATGTCATTTGTGTGTCTGGCCGATTTCAGTTTCAATGCAGACGAGCAACAACAACAACAACAACAACAACAAGCAGAACAAGCAGGACAACAACGAACAGAGACAGTTCATCAACTTGACTTGTGATTTCCGGTTTTCTTTCTTTAGCTTTTTTTTTCTTTCTTATTTATTTTTTTTCTGTTCCTCGTTACTTACTTTAAAAGCGGATTAGGCAGAGAGACAACGCCCACGGTGGCATGAGGCAGGAAAAGGCTTAACGTGCATGTCTGATAGTTGAGTTGGGTATGCAAAATATATAAAGCTAAGAACTAACTGCAAATGCCAAGACAGACTAGATAAAATGAAGTGAGAAGCGCAGAGAGAGGCTTACGCTAAGTAGCTGAATGGCATAAAAATTAAAAGCAATCTCTAAATAAAATAGTTGAAATAGCGGAATGGAAAAAAAATTAAAAGAAATCTCTAAATAAAATAGTTGAAATAGTGGAATGGAATAAAAATTAAAAGAAAACTCTAAATAAAAGAGTTGAAATAGCGGAATGGAAAAAAAATTAAAGGAAATCTTAAAATAAAATAGTTAAAATAGCGGAATAGAATAAAAATTCAAAGAAATCTCTAAATAAAATATTTGAAATAGCGGAATGGAATAAAAATTAAAAGAAATCTCTAAATAAAATAGTTGAAATAGTGGAATGGAAAAAAAATTAAAGGAAATCTCAAAATAAAATAGTTGAATTAGCGGAATAGAATAAAAATTAAAAGAAATCTCTTAATAAAATAGTTGATATAAAGCAGAATTTTAATAATCTCAAAGACTTACTAAAATAAATAAAGCGTTTTGCTAAAAACTGTATAAAAATAGTAAAAAAAATCTTTCATTCAACGATCTACATTTTAATACATATTAAGCTATTCGCTTTGTAAATTTTCAAATAAAAAAAACTACTTCAAAAAACAGTGGAAATACTTTTATGCATAGCTCAACAGCTGCCACATCTTGTTTGCAATTCTCACATCGACAGACATGTTTAGAAACCATCAAAAAAAAAAAAAAAACTCCCACCGTTCTCAAACGGTAAGGTGTGTGCCGTAAATCCCACCACTATGGAACACATACATATATATATATATATATACGTATATTCGCGGCACTCAGCCAGGCAGCAAAAACAAAATTTCGAACGTAGAAAAAATAAAGCGAAAATGTTTTAACGCATCGCCGCATAATGACAACAAACAAATCGCTTCATTTAACAAATAAAAGCAGCCGTCAGCAATGCCAAAGAACAAACAACAATAACAACAACAACAACAACAGCAACAACAACAACAACAACATTGAGTACACCGCTAGTAAAAACAATTTACGGCACAAAGAATTTTCAACTGAAAAAATAATCGCTTATTGAACACGTCGTTGACGCTGAGGTAAACAAAGACACACGGCAAATGTGCCACGCCCATGCCACACACTCAAGTGGCCAAGTGTGGCACTTGTCTACGTTGCGAGATTGGACTACGGATTGTGCCACAGATCACAGAAGCGTGCATATTTGGCAATTAGAAATGGATGCCCCAGCACACAACAGGTGTGTCTATGTGTGTGTGTAAGTGTGTGTGTGTGCCCATTAATTATGCCATGTCGTAATTGGCACAGCAGTGGGCGTGTATTGGGTGCAGGCAACGCATAAGCATTTTGCTGCAACTACCAACTCCTCTAGCCAGACATTAATTAACAACAAGCCGGCCTACAACGGCCAAAACTGTAATTATCAAGATAATAACCACAAAATACATTTATGAGCAATGGCCCCCAAGCACGCAGCAACCATTTAGCGAATGTGTATAAGAATATATATATATAGACTATATATATATATATGAACTATATAGTTGGTCTAGCTGAAGCAGAGTTGGCTGAACCCAATTAGCCATTTGTTCTGCGAGAGAGATAACAAACATATAATATAAAACATATAACAAATACATCTGCATATTAATAACTACTCATAAAATTATTTACGAGTGTTTTAATGATGACTAAACAAAAAAAAAAAAAACCTACAAATACTAATTTTATTCACAAATTGAGCCATCGGCAAAGATTTGAGACTAAAGCAATTTGTATTTGCTCATATAAAATTTGTTTTTTTTTTTTATATGGCAACTTAATTATGCAGACAAATTTCAGTTCGAACTGTATCTACAAAGTAGTCCAATTGCTTTGGTTATTCAATAGCCCAATAATAATTAGACTAGTAAAACCCAGCGATAAGGTCTACTAATTTAAAGGGCAATCGCTCATCCAAAAGGCAGTCAGCAAAGAGTCGTCCAATCGAAAGGTATGAATCTAAAAATTGTGCTGGTTTTAGCCTGTCTTGGCCTGGTCAAGGCAGTGAAACAGGTGCGCTATGACAACTACAAGTTATACAAAGTGCACATCGAGGATATGCAGCATTATGATTTGCTCAATGCAAATGAGAATACTCTAAAGGTAAACTGAATCCTGTCAAGAGAATCCTTTTGTTAACCACCTCCTCCCTTTAGTTCAACAGCTGGAAGACGGCACGTCATCTTGGCGACTACTCGGACATAATGCTGCCACCTGAGGGTCAACAGGCTTTCGAAGATCTGCTGCAGAGCAACAACTTCAACTACAGCATTAAGATTGAAAATGTGCAACGCCTGATCGAAGCACAACGTCCAAAGCTGCGAACACAACAAATGGAGTGGACGCAGTACCATCAACTGGGCGACATCTATGCCTGGCTGGATGAGATTGAAGCGCGCCATTCTCGGATTGTGACACCCTTCACCATTGGCAAGTCGTACGAGGGTCGCATCATACGTGGCATCAAGATATCCCATAAGCCCGGCAACAGTGCCGTCTTCATCGAGGCCAATATTCATGGTTGCGAGTGGATTACATCTGCCACCATTACCTACTTCATAGATGAGCTGCTGGCGTCGCGGAAACCGGCTATTAGAGACATTGCCCAGAATGTGGACTGGTACATAATTCCCGTGCTGAATGTCGATGGTTTCACCTATTCCCATGAAGTGGTAAGTTATATCATAAATTAGTTGTAAAACCGATAAGATATTGTATCCAAAAAAGATGCCGACTCGCCGATAACGCCGATAACATTTATGTAATTTAAACAGCAATTAATTGGTGTAATTAAATCTATTTTTTCCTAACCAGGAACGGCTCTGGCGCAAATCGCGTTTTCCCTCGGATCCCACTGGCCAATGCATTGGAACAGATATGAATCGAAACTTTGGCTATCGCTGGATGGGTGTGTACCCAAATCTGAACTACTATTTAAATGAATATCATTCATTATGTTTATCATATCATCTCTTCCAGAGGCTGGTGCTTCAACGGATCCATGCTCCAATACCTATGCCGGCCCATTTGCTCAATCCGATCCGGAGATAAGCCAACTGACCAGTTACATCGATAACCACATCCCAGATGGCACCATTAAAATCTATATATCGATGCATTCGTACAGTCAAGTTTTGCTATCACCTTGGGGTCACACCGCTGATGAGTTTCCCGAGCACTATCCCCAAATGATGGGCGTGGCCAAAGGATTTGCCGACGCGCTGATCAGACGCTATGGCACCATATATACCTATGGATCTAGTGCAACAACTCTCTGTGAGCTATATTTGAGGCATAATCAAAGCTCAATAATCATTTATGTTGAACCATTTTCCAGATCCGGTCTCCGGTGCAGGCAAGGAATGGGCCTATGCTGTGAAGAATATAAACATAACCTATACAATCGAGAATCGTGATAAGGGCCAATTTGGTTTCCTACTGCCTCCCGATCAGATTTTACCTTCGGGTCGTGAGATCACCGAGGGATTTGTGGGCATGATAAAGGCTGCCCGGGGAATTGGTGTCTTTTAAGGCCAATCGACTTAATATAAGAGAAACATAAATATTTAAAAGTTCAAACGTGAACAAAAACGACTGCAAATTCTTGGCCATAATTCATACTTATAGCCCAAAACCTTGACATCTTCCCAAAACATAACTTTGGGTCACTTCATATGTGAAAGGCTGTCCAAACAACAAGCAAATTGAACTTGAGGTAAACATGCAACTTCCTTCCTAGCTGGGCTTTCCTTTGCTTATCCTTGAGGACACAGTTTGTGGCATGGCATGCAAAGTTGCCATTTCAAACAGTTGTGCGGTGCACCTTAGACATTTTAAGGCTAATTAAATCCACAACATGGGAAAAACTTTGACACAAGGCAAATGCTAAACACTTTCCGGCATTGACATTTTTTTTCTTAGTTGCGCATACGCCACGTCCGCCAGACTGGTTAGCCAAGTTAAGTCGAGATTTATGTAATGTCAACGGTTTTTTTCTTCTTTCGTTTGTTTGCCACAATTAACGAAAGCACTGCGAAAAAATGTGCTCCAGGAAACGGCTGTCCGTGGTATTTATGACATTTTAAAGGCTGCCATCCGGACGGGCAGAAGTCGCTGTCTTAAAGGCACTTTTCGGAGTGTATCCTTGCCCGCCGCAGGACCAATTAAAAATGCGGCGCTTGCTTATCGCACGCGCAACCACCAGTTTTCTTTGCTTTCAAAGTTTTACTTAACTCACACACCACTCCACTCCTCCTCCCCCCTCAAATCGCAAAAGGTGTTGAAAGTTTTTGGCTCAACTTTACGCCCGAGGTACGGCGTGGAACGGCCCGGAACGGGCTTTAATCCGGCTTGCCAGCTTTATGGCGCTGATAAGAAATTAATGTCCATGAATTTATTGGTGCGAGTCGCTGCCTTCAAGCAATTAGCGCTCTAATCAAATAAGCCCCAACTAATTGTTGTTAGCTGTTGCTCCAGCCAAGTTAAGTATTTTTTTTTTTTTTGTTATCAAAGAGCGCCAGAATCTTGTTAATCAACAGCATTATAATGATATACATGCCCATAACATAGAGTTATCCATCTAAACAAAGACTTCTTATCGCAACACGCAATCGATAAATGATTGAAATTAAAATGATTTCATATTAAAATCATTGCCAACAATTAAGATAAGATTTGGTTAACAACTAAGATAAAAAAATATAACTTGTAAATTTATGGCATGAAAAGAAGTGAAAACCAAGTACTTAGTTTCTACCCCTGCGCACACTTCACTTCGCTTGGGTGCCACACATTTCATTCTGATGCGAATTGCGACTTTTCTGGTTGCAAGTTGCCACATCTCAAATGAAATCCTCACACCCCGCAAAAGTGTTAATAAAAAGCACACGTTGACGCACCTCATGCGGTGACAACGACAGAAGACAGGACAAACTACAAGGAACACTCTCCCACTGTAATACCCAAGCACAAAATATGACCAAGGAGCAAGTCCAAAAGTCCTTTAAGCACTCGCCACAGGACAAGCGACCAAAAAAAAATGAAAATGGCCTAAACAAAATTTCGCACTAATGCCGAGCGACAAGTCAAACCAGGCTGGATGGCTCTGAAATCTTTGCCGTGGAGCGCTGAATTTATGTGCTTCGGGGCGGCAACTTCATTATGCAATGACCTACAATGAAATGGGCTACCGTTGCACAAAATTTATGTGCAAAGTTGAGAGACAGCCTAAGTACCAAAGGGGCTTGCCCAGACAACTTCAAGTTGTCTTTTGTTCCACGCTGACAACCAGCATAGCAAAACAACCAGTTGACAAAAAACACAAAAAAAAATGTGCCCAACTGTGATAAAAAATTGCTTTAGTTACTCAATGAGCCATATAGATGATATAGACGAATGCCGATAACGTCTGATAATTATGATAATACCAAAACAATGGCTGAGCCTGAAAGCTGATTTTGATCGACTGATTTTCAGTTGTACAAAATTTTATTACTTTTCGACTGACTTGGATATGCTAAAGGATTGAAAGAGGTGCACCGGAGGTTATTCAAAGTGCACATAGATGAAAGGCAGCAAATGAGATAAACTTCAGAAAAGGTCTGAGTTATGTTGACTCTTCTGAGAACCTCCCCAATTTCTCAGTTTAACAGCGGGTATTCTGGAGAATTCTTGGACACCTTAAATTCAGAAGTCCTTTAAAGATCTGCTGAAGGGCAACCACTTGAACCATAGTATCAGGATTGGCAACATTAAAAACCTGATCGATTCAAAGCGACCACAACAAAGCACATTATCTCATCTTCTACAACGGATAGATCCTTGAAGAATACAAAACCATCTTCAGTGGGTCTAAAATGCCAAGGAATGGATCACATCAACTACGATCAGAGCTAGAAAATTTTGATTAATTATTTGATTGCGACATATAATAAACTGCTGCGCCAAGTGGCTATCATAGTACTAATATATATATACCCATATAGATAAGATTATATCAGTGCCAATACTTGTATATGGCTCTATTTTGATTGCTCAACTAAAATATTTATTATTTGTGGTCAATAAAATTATTATGAACCTTTTGAAAACGTCTCAGGCGGATATCTTAGGTGTTGTAACAGATTTGAATCGTAGTTTTGACTATGACTTATGATGATTGATATTATTGATTATTATTTTATATATTATTGATGATATGAATTAACCCTAAATGTTCACTAACAAAAACAGTGCTTAATTTTACTATTATATTATTTTATTCAATCATGAACATTATTTATATTTTTATTGTTTTTCTTAGATATTCGGCAATACACTGATCTATGTGCTCTTGATTATGCAGGTACCTGTGCTCAATCCGATCGGTTGATAAAACAATTAACGACCAGAAAAAGCCATTAAAATCCATATATCTACACATATCAAATTTTCAAATTTTACTATGGAAAAAAAGCCATTTAAATCTATATATCATCACATATCAAATTTTTAAATTTTACTGTGGATACCATAACACTTTGAAAGTATGAACTCATCAGTAAAAATCTATATATTTTTATAGATGCCTTATCTGTATTATATCAAGCTGTGTAGGAAGGCAAATATGTTTTTTTTTTTTTTGCCTTCAGATTAAAATTTACCTGTGGAACTTGGAGTCATCGAGAAGTTTCTGGCCATGATAACAGCTGCCCGTTGAATTGGTGTACTGTGAGCAACACTTAGCATTTTAAGCCCCCTTTAAAAAGTTATGCACAAAGCAGCCCCCATTGGCAGTTGCTCAGTTGACAGACGGCGCCACTGTGTTCGCAGAGCTTTTGCTCCGCCCCAAAAACGAGCAGCGCAATGAAGCTTCCAATCAGCGACGAGGAAAACGAATTGTGCCGAGCTCTGCCCGTTGATAAGGAACAGCAGCAGCAGCTAACGGTTGCATTTCTTTTGCCTGGCTCTTTTTTTTCACAGCTTTTGTTCTGCTTTTGATTTGTGAGTGTGTGCGTTTGCGTTTGTGTGTGTGTGTTATTTTTTATGTTTTTGGCGTGAAGTGTGAAAGGCGCCGTTGGTTGGCAAGTCTCCGCCTATTTTCAACGCGCGCACAGCATCCTTGTTGGATGGCAGAACTCAACATGCATGCGAGGCGAGGGCAAACACATACACACACACACACACAACTGTCTATAACAGTAGTCTCAGTGTGTGTGTGTGGCTCCTACTCGTATGCGCGTCAGCAAACAAAAATAAACGCAGCGAATGAGAAGCGACCAACGAAAATCTTTAGTTGGCGACAACATGGCGTCTATCTCGCCTTATGTACAGGTATATATATATATATATGTATATGTATATAGACTGGTCACATAACGGGCATCGTCATGTCTATTATTATTGTTGTTGCTTGCACTTATTTTTTTTCAATTTGTCTAATGAAATTGCTTTTCCACTTGCACTGCAAAAGCGCCACACAAACAACAGCAAAAAAAAATAATAAAAAATAGGTATAAAAAGAAAATCTTGGGAAAAATTCGAGAAAATATCACGTTGACACTTTGCGGTGCTCCTTGGATGCATATACGTATTTATAAGATGTACATATGTATATGTATGTGTGTGTGTGCTGGTGTGTGTGTGTGTGTGCCTCTTTTTTACTCACTGCTCATTCTGCATATAAATTGAAATTTACGAGAGTCGCTTTTCTCGTTGCTGCCGCTGTCAGTTGCACCTTTATGACAATTTTCCTTGCTGCCACTTTTCTATTTTACTTAGTTTTTCTTGCTTTTTTTTTAACCAACATTTCTCTTGTATGGGTGTTGCGCATATTGCAGTGATGAATTTTTCTCTTTGAGTTATGCACGAATATAGCTGCAGGGCAGGGCGGAAGAGGGAAGGAGATGTCGCCTGCTGGAACAGCGACAATAAAAACTTACTTAGCCAAATTGCAGTAAAGCAAATGAAGATTATATCAAAATTTGCCTAATAAAATAAAGTTATGGCAAAAAGCGAATAAAGTTGTCTAAATGGATCTTACGTTTGGAAATGTCATAAACAACTCAAATGCTATAAGCCAAATTAGTTAACCATCAAGTGGGAGAAATATGTCAAAATTATGTTCAAGAAATGGCAAAAAATCTTGTAAATTGAACTCTTTAAAATAAAACTGGAATTAATCAGAATGAGATTTATTTATATATAGTTAAATATATGTAGTTCGACTGGCATAAATTCAGCTTAGAAATTACTCACTATTTCAATAGATTTTCTTATGGATTTTTTAGGTGTTTAACAAAGGTTAAAAAAACATTCTAAAAATAATTAAACCGAAAAGGTTTTTGTGGTTAAGCAATCTATATAAATTTTGATTATAAATTATATATGGATGCAGGATATGGTCATTCAATTGACATTGTTTGACAGACTAATTCCCATTCATTAGAATTTTATACCAGCTGTAAACCAATTATGAAACGCAGTCAGAAAACTCGTCCAATCTAATTTGATAATTCAATTCTGCAATCAATTTTGCTGCTGACTGCTGACAGCCAATCAGAAATCAGAAATCAAATGTTTAAATCGTTGGCTTTACACATGGCCAAGCCCAAATCCCCCAAAGAGACAGAGCCAAGACCGAAAACGCTTTAATTGCTGCCAAGGCAATAAACTTCAACGGCAATTGACGCTTGACACTTGAGCGCTGAGAACTGAGAATTGAGAATTGAGAATTGCGTATGGAGCTGGAGACAGCTGGTTAACGCTGGATATGGCTCAGACTCGACGGTTGTCTCCAGCGAAAGTATGACGATGAAAATATATAGAGAAACTTTGCTTGATATATTCCCAGCGCGCGTCATGAAGCTGCGGCGTCTGTGCCATTTTTGGCAATGAGAATGACCAGGAGAAAGAGGAGTCTTAGACAGGGCGCATAGTGCACCATGGAGTAACTGAGACCGAGACTGAGAATCAGAGACTGAGACGAGATTGTGGTACGCCTACCAAAGAGTTATGACAGGCCACAGAGCCGGTGTCCTTAAATGGCAAAAAGGTGCGTCCGTTTATGGACTGACGGCGACGATGGCGTGTTGACAATGATGTGCATGATTGGTGTTTTCTGCCTGCTTTCGTAAGAAGCAAGGCTAACAGTTGTCCATGCCCCCCGCACAACCCCGCACACTCAACCATTCCAACAACCCGTTTCCTGTGAATCGCAGATCGCAGAAGTGCGTCGTCTTCGTCGTCTTGGTCTTGGTCTCGTTGCCATATATGTTAGCCAAGGAGACATTCGTCTAGACAGGCTGGAAAAAAAAATCACAGCAGAATCATTCAGCAATGCCAAGTTTGGATGCAGCTACTCAATGATTGCCATGAATGAAAACCCAAGACGAACCACAGCGAAACCAGCCAGCAATTAGTATGCGCAGATTGTGATCAGTCGGAAGTGATGCTAATTTCTGTTACCAGCTCTAAACTTGCCCTTAGCCTTTCACTTGGTCAGCAGCTGAGCTACTTTATATATATATATATATATATATACTTTTTTGTATCTAAGGTTTTGCCCTAAAATGGTTGGATGCGGCGACGGGGCCCCAGAGAGATGTCATTAACATTAGCGAACAGGTGAATGAATGCAGCTGACAGCTGAGAGCTGGGAGCTGAGAGCTCAGTCGGAGAATGGTGACTCCATTATGCAGTCTTGTCTAAGCATTAGTATCCTGGTCGCAACACCTGACGCACAACAACAACAACAACAACAAGAGGTCAACTTTTATACAAAGGCATGCAAATGCGATTTGTGTGGAAGTTGGAGGTTGTAGGACGAAAAAGGGAGGACGTAGGATGGAGGGGTTGTTGCCTTGTAGGAAAACAACTTTTACGCTAAGCAGATGAACAACATTTGCATAGAAAGCCCCGGCTGTCCGTGTCCCTGTCCGTGTCCTGTGCCGAGGACTTGCTACACTTTTCTTCTTCATTTTTTTTTTTGACGGAAGCGAAATCAAAAGCTTTTTAAAGGATATTTCATATAATTTCACGCTAAAGATACGGCGTACGTCCGGACAAGTTGCAAGTTGTTTGCTTAGTGGCCAAGGAAATTGGAAAAAAGCGCCGGAAAAGCTGGTGAAACGAAGATGGGGAGCAAGTCAAGAGCAGCCGTTACTTTACCCACGTGCCACAGGCGGCAAGCTGCTTAAATAAAAATAAATGCGGCAGGCTTTCCCCTCGTCCTTCATCCTTAACTTGTTGTTGCTGCGTGGCAAATTTGCATGCGCCTTTTAAATCAATTATTGTTAAATATTTATTTCTTGACAGAGTCCGTTTTTAGGAGGGGGATTCTCTGTCTGTTCCTCTGTTTGACTGCTTGGCGGGGCATATTATCCTAACATAAATTACATGATTGATTTCATTCGAGCGCAACAATAGAATTGTTAGAAATTGCTGCCATATAGGCGAGCACCAGGAGCAAGTGGAGCAAGTGGAGCAGGAGTAGCTCAAGGAGCAGCTCAAGGAGCAGAGCACACAGCGCGTAAGCAGAAATGAAAACAATGGGAAAAAGTAAACAAAATGCAAATGCGTTTTCTTTCTTTTGGCTTTTGGCTTTGGCATTGGCTTTGGGCCTTGATTAAAAAGCTTCGAAATTAGCATATCATTTATTGCAATGCGTGTATTCATATTGCTAGTCATGGTCCTATCTATAAATACCCCGGACTATATGTGATTGGAATGGCTGTGGCAGTGGCAGGGGCAGGGCAATGTGGCATGCAAAGCAACGAGCATCTTTTGATAGGTTTGCTAAATGTTAGTTTAGACCCTTATCACATTTATATACTCTACTTTTTTTTTAATTTGTTTATTTTTAGATTTATAAATAATTTTTCAAATTTTTAGCTAGCTTTATTTTTGTTCAAGCATTTTTTCTTTGTCTTTATTTTAATTCAAATATCTTTCCACAATTGAGCCTGAAATGATGCGAGCACTTTTGGATAGTTTTTTTTTGTGTCTAAATATTTAATTTATATATTATTTTTTTAATATTAGTTTTCTTAAACCTATGCATAAATTTGCCATATTTTTAAACTCGCAAATTATTTTTATAAGCATTTAATTTTTCACATTTAAAACTATATTTTTTAAGTTGATATTTCTACTTTAGTTACTCGTTGTTTCTGAGGCAATATTTTATTATGTATGGTTTGTGTGCTGGTTCTCTAAAGAAAGAGAGAGATGGAGAAATAGAGAGAGAGAGAGAGAGAGAGAAAGAGATAGCAATTTGGTAGAGTCGTGTGTTTTGTGCAGTGGCGCGTTGACATCGCCATCAAAATGCTTTGACGTGGTTTTTGATTGACAGGAAACTCATAAATAATTCATGTCATTAAATCATGTTACATTTTTTTTTGATGCCAGCTTTCTGCTTCATCTTCTTCTTCTGCAGCAGCAGCAGCAACATCTTTAGCTCCCTACTGGAGGCTGGATGCGTGCCACGGGTTTGAGGGGGCCTGAGGAGGGGCAGTTCAGCAGTGTCCGAAAAACGAGTTTGTTCTTCAAGTGGAGCGTAGAATGACTGCAAGTGCTGGACAGCTCTTGCAGCATCTCTATGAACGAAAGATCCAGCAATTAAATGTCAAAATCATTTTCCCGCCCGTCCCCCCTCCAGCTGCTCCCACTCTTTGCCTATGCATGTGTAACTGTAACTCAATTCACTGGGCGAGAGTTGAAGCGTTTTTTTTTTTTTATTAATATTTCTTCGCTGGAAACTTGAAGGAAATAAGTTTTCAATGAATATAATTATGCAAAGCAGGCAGAGCAGGAAGAGTCCTAGGACTCACGCAGTGGGTGGGCCCAACTCTGCCAAACTCGGACCATTTGCGGAGGCGCTAAAAAACGCATTAAAATTACCAGAGAAATGACAAAAAACAAAAAAAAAAAAAGAATATGCCAAAAAAAAAAAAAAAATATTATATGAAAGCAGCTTGGGCATATTTAAATAATTCAGCGCAGGCCCGTCATAATATTTTCATATTATTGCTTGTTTTAATTCCTTGTTTCATGATTTCATTTTTTTTTTTTTTTTTTTTTGCCTGCCATTTTCTTGGCATTTGCTGTCAATTGTCCTTCAGCGAAAGTTTTTAATTTTTATCAAAGATTTTCGGCGCAATTTTTAATGAAATTTTCTGTCGGTGCTGGATGCTCCTTCGGCCAAAGGATTCTCCTGCTTGCCGCGCATAATTTGCATAAATTCCAATTTTTTTCTCTCAGCTCAGCAGCAGCGGCAGCCATTTTTAATTTGTGATTTTGTAGTGAGTGTCCTTAAGCAAAGTTTTTCCGATTTTTTTTCTTCTCTCTTTTATTTTTGGCCAACTTTTGCTTGCGGTTTTAATTAAAGTAATTTACGAGCTTGTACTGATCGCTGATGCTGCTGATTTTGGCTGCTGTTTGCTTTAAGGCTGGTTAAATCATTTTAATTGCATTGCAATTTTTGTGCAGCATCAGTGCCACGCCCACCAAACGACACCATTTGGGCGCCTTTGTGGCCGTTGCTGTTGTTGTTTTCGATGGTGTGCGGCGATAATAATTACACGTCACGCTGCCACGCAATCAAAACATTATTTGTGCAAAATCACGGAACTGAACTGAAGCGGAAGTGATGAAGGACTTCAGGACTATAGGACTTCAGGACTTCGGGACTTATTGGCCGCACGCGTCCTCGTTGACGACAACGCCATAAAAAAAAAAAAAAAGTTTAAACAATTTTTGTTCGCCTCAATCGCACCCCATTTGCATTGCACTCCTCTGCCGCTCCCTCTCCCTTTGCTCGGTCTCTGAGAGCACCGAAAAACCATGGCCAGCTCCTGCCGCCGCTTGAGTCCCTGGGGCCGCCACTTCGCGCGTGTAAAATTCAACGCAACGCGTGCGGTCACGTGGCGGGCGGGCGGGCGTACCAACACCCGACCACGCCCACATTCATGATAGTCGCAATCGTTTTTGGCTGAGATTTTTAACAAAACAGCGCAACGAAAATCAGAGATTTTTTGGCTGGCCAGCGCCAATCAACAACAACAAAGAAAAGGGGAAG
The DNA here is from genome assembly GCA_035042365.1 of Drosophila dives. Taxonomy (NCBI): domain Eukaryota; kingdom Metazoa; phylum Arthropoda; class Insecta; order Diptera; family Drosophilidae; genus Drosophila; species Drosophila dives. Next base: position 6,132,098 of record JAWNLJ010000326.1, on the reverse strand, counting down.
CAGATGTGGATGGGTTTGGGGCAGGGAGTGGTGGAGGCAGAGAACATCGACTAACAACGGAAAATCGTTGAAAAATTATGTAAATTGTTTTGCAGCCAGCAAAAGGAGTGCGAAAATTTGCCTAAATGCTTTATTGCCAAACTGGGAGATGTGACATGGCAGCAGTCGTGTCTCCGGCTCGGGGACATCGCCAAGCTCCAAACTGTTGCACGCCACAAACAATGTGACAGAAACATATGTTGCCGCAATCAGCAGCAACATCAGCCACCTTCCGTTTCCCCCCGTGGCAAGTAAACGTGGATGCAACCCTTTCAACAGGCCAACAAATTTGACAATCGTCTGATAAATCCGAATCGGAGATTTTATGATTTGATATGCTTTGTATTGATTTCAATACTGAACTTAACTTATTGGAATTATTTGTTAGCGATTGAAAGTGAAACGAATTTTGCTGTCAAAAATAGTAATTTCAAAATTTCAATTATAACTTGGTTAAAACTTAAACAAACTTGCGAAACTAGACGCAAAATCGAATCGAAAATTATGTGAAATAACAATTTTTAAAAATGACAAATGCGACGTGTCCAAATTTCCGCTTTTTTTAGCTTGGTAAAAAATCAACCAATTTTTTTTATCATGATTTAAAGTGTAGATAAATGCTACATTCAAATTTTAAATACTAATTTAGTTCGAAAATCATGTAAAAAAAATTACTTAACGGGATAAATCTACATTTTCCAATAACAACTTGGTAAAAAATGCATCGATTTTCAATAGCAAATAATTTTTTATTCTAATTTAACCAATAGATCAATTCTATATATAAATTTGAAAACTAAAAAAATGCTAATGGCATTTGTAAACTATACCAAAACTTAGGGGATTTTAATTTTTGTACAAGGTAGTTGTAATTTATGATTACAATTTGTGCTTTACTTTCGTTATCGAATGGATAAGAGGGGAAATGCTTTTGTAATGCTAGTTCCAGATCAATATTATGATATTGTTTCGCATTTGTTGTTTATTGCTTCCTGGTCACAGCTATCCATATCATATTTTTTCCCACCAGCGAGGACACAAATGTCCACCCCCTGGCAGGATGGCCGACACACGTCCGTGGCAATAAAAGAGCAAACGTTTCAATTCCGTTGCGCCTGACAAATGCACATGAATTGCCAGCGATTCTGCCCCAAAAATATTATAATGATAAAAAAAAACGAAGTAGGAAAACTCCATAGATGAACTTTATCTCGATGCGGAGTCGAGTGTTTTGATTTGTAACGTTTCTCACTTCATTATTATGCAATAAATTCACATGGCAAAACTCGCATAATGCCATCCACTAAAAACGTATCTCATCAATGGGGGGGCAAGGGCGAATAGTTTTAGGGGATGTTCTTGTTGTTGTTGATGCTGGCATTGAGCGGAAACAGAGCGTCGCGCTGGACGCTGGAACTGTGGAAACTAATGAGGCTGAACATGACAGAGCATAAATATCTAAAAACACAAAAAACTACTAATATTTATTTGCCTGGACTCTGCTAAAAAAAAAAGCTTAAGATGTTGGGTTGGAAAATAAACTTTGACTTTGGCGAGTTGCCAACCACACAAATAAAGGTTGCAGCAGCAAGCTCACGCGAGCTTTAAGCTTGCACAAGAATTTATACCCCAATTTAAATACAATTTATATATCTGTCTGCAGCTTTTCAACAAAAAGCATACTCTACAAAGCTTAAAAAGCTTGCGCAAAAGCAAAACACCGCCTGTCAAACACTCCAGAACAAACCCACCCTTTCAGCACTGCGAGAGAGAGCATAAAAGCTCTGACGAATGCTTTCGCATGTGTTGGCATGTAAGCTGCGCTCCGCTCTGCTCTGCTCTCAGTTGTCAGTACTCTGCGCTCTTGCTTTCGCGTCGCGAGAAAAGCACAAAAGTGTGCTGTGTGTGACACAAAGAGGAGTGTCAGGCAGCATAAATTTCAGCATACAAAATTCCACACACAAGCGACGCGTCGCAACCAAAAAAAAGAAAAAGAAAACTTTTCGGCGAGTTTTCCGCAGAAAATCCATAAAAAATACAATAGAACAAAATGAAAATGAAACAAGTGTAAATAATAAGTGAATGCGCAAAAAGTTCCTTTAGTCTTAAAATCAGAATTGGTGTAAATAAAAGTAAGCGGTAAATTGTGCTGCACGGGGTGGCCAAATGTGCCGCACAACAAATGTTGCCCCTCATAGCAAAAAATTCAATTCGAATTTTGTGTGTGTGTGTGTGTGGGGAGGGAAACGCCGCGCGGAGTCGCCAAAATCCCCGATTGTGTGTGTGCCCAAAGTGGCACTGCGTAAAAATCAAACAAGTTTCTTTCTGTAAAAATAAGAGAACCAAAGAATTATTAAAAATTGTTAATTGGCAACGCGAAGCATAAGTAAAGCATAAATTATGCTTTTGATAGAAGCAGCAACAAAAATGATATTCAATAAAAAAATCAACAAAAAAAAACGCCGCGCAACTGACGAAAATACAGATATATTTTGATTTTTTTTTTATAAATAGAAAAATCAATTTCGCACGCAGCGCGCACTCAAATACACAAACACGCACACACACGCAGAAACACACAGGAGCAAGCAGTAGCAGCAGAAAAAGAGAGCGGCGACGCTGGAGCTTACTCTCACACACACACACGTACTTTCTCTCTCCCTCTCTCTACCTTTCTCTGTTTGGCGCCTCGCTGCCTGCTCCATTCGCCTGCTTGCACATGTAATTCAGTGTGTGCGTGTGTGTGAGTGTCTATTATAAGCTATGCAGTGAGCGAAAGCAAGAGGCTGGCGCTCTGCTTTGGTCAGCGCTGTTCTGCTCTGGCTATATGTGAGAATAATTGAATATAATTCAAGTGTTTTTGTTGCATTATTTGTTGTGCTTATTATTGTTATTTGTTTAAATTAGCAATAACAACAAAGCACGCAACGACGTGTTGAAAGCTGTAAAACGGCGCGCTGCTCAATACCCATAAACACAAGAAACTTAAACAAAAGTAGCAGGAACAACAACATTCTTATATTGCAGCCCTGGGCCAAACCCTTTTATCAGTTCTCTGTTTTCTGTCCTGTGCATGTTTACAAATTGACGGTTACAAATTGAATTTATAGCTGTGCAAAACAAGTGGTTGTGGGTCAGACTTCCAACTGGGTGGCTCAGTGTCGGACCGTTCGTTTTGTTCCTGTTGTACCTGCCTTCGTCCAATGGCAAAAAGTTAATTTCCGCACATTTGAAAAGTTGCTTTCTTTTTTTTTTTGTTTGGATTAAACTGGAAATGGGATGGATGTTTGGGTGGGCGTTTTACGCACAAGCGCCGACAGTGGCGACGACGACGACGTCGACGCTGTCCACAAATGAAATTCTTGAACAAGTGTCTAACGTGGAATGTTCCATTCTCTCTGAAAAGTTTTATTGTTGTTTTTGTTGATGTTGTCACATTAAAAAAGACAAAAAAAAAACTAATTTCGAAACGTTAAGAAATTAAATAAATTAAATTCACACACATAGTTAAATTAGTGAAAATTGAATAAAACACAAGCACACAAACAAAAAGAGACGTGTGACAAAAACGTAAATAAAAAAAGAGGCAAAAAGAGAGAGAAAGCTGGAAAGTGCGAGAGAGACAGAGAGCGATAGTGTATCTTAGATACACAGGTCGTCAGCAGCAGACGTACGCAGAACGTGTCGAGCAACAAATTAATAAATAACAACAAAAAAAAACGAAATAAAATAAAAGTAAAATCACAAACAACTCAAAGTCAACGTTAAAGTAAACGCCAACGTCGGCCGCAGCAGCAGCAGCAGCGCAAGCAGCAGTAGCAACACAGTCAGAAAATGGGCTGTGGACAGAGCAAAATACATTTATATCCAAGGAAATCGAAGAGTAAAGCAAATGGCAAGAAAGGAGGACATGGTAAGCAACAACAGTAACAACAGTAACAGAAAACACAGCAGCAGTAAAGTTCAAAGGAATCGCGAGAATGTCTGTGTGTGTGTGTGTGTATTATGTTTGACTATTCTATTTTTAAAGTTCCAACAGTGTTCACAAACTATAAACACTCACTTTCTATATATGCTCGTAGATAAAAAAGTCCACGCCTACGTCTCTGAATCTTTATTTTTGACCTACAACTCAAAATATGCTTTCATAGAACGCGTAAGCCGAGAGTTATTAATTTATTTTAGTAAGGGGGTCAGTTGCCCACAGTGCCTTTGGCTACAAATATACACACATACATACATATATATATATATATACATATATATTTATATATATATAAATGTATGTACACATTAAACAAAAGCTTACACGCATGACGACATCAATTTGCCTGCAGCGTTGTATGCGTAAATATAGTAACTGTGTTTGTCTCTCTGTGTGTGTGTGTGTCTGTGTATAAGCCACCTGTTTTCACAATGAGGACATCATTGATTAATATGTCAGCAGCATGAGTTCAGGCAGTGCATTCACAAACCAGGCGACTAGGCCTCTGCCGCACACAGGCAAGGGCACAAATATATATATATACATACAAACACACACACACACAGACACATTGTGTATAATAGAGCACTAAATAATATACATATATATATAAATATATACATATATAAATGTGTATGTATACAAAATGTTGCCCTAGCCCACATTCTATAAAAGTTTCGGCGCTGCTTCTTCTTCTTCTTCTAGCTGCCACTCTCTCACAGGCGTGTGTGTGTTAGTGTATGGGTGTGTGTAATTAACTACTAAAAGGCAACTTGTTGTTGCAATTGGCGCACCAGTTCAGTGGGCGTGGCTCCTTTGGGGCTTTTGTCTTTTAATATATTCGGTGTGTGCATACGTGTGTGTATGTGTGTGTGTGTGTGTGTGGTGTGTGCTGATAACGGGTTAACAAAAGTGTAGCATACACAAAGGCGGCATTGTACCATAAAAGACCCAAATCCTGATGGCCTTAGCTGTCTCTGATTCCTCTTCTTTAGTGAGTCTCTCCTTCTCCGTCGTATTGTTTGAGCTGGTTACATTAATTATAAAGTTTTCCATTCATATTCAATTTTTTCTCTTGTTGCGGCTGCCAAACATTTGCATTAAAATGCATAACTCGTCTCGTAATTAAATTTGCATGGCCCGAAACGGGTAAGAAAACTCCAAATAAAAGAGAAAATTAGCAAAAAGTTAACAAAGTAAACCGGACAATTGTAAGGAATCCGTGAAACGATATGACAAACGAGTTTTTGGTATGTGTGCAGGAAGACAGCTTAAAAATTTATAGATAATCCCTTCGACAAAGTAGCTGTCCTTTAATGTTAATGTATATATTCTCAAGGACAGTTAAGATTTCTAGCATTGGAACAATCTTGAAGGCATAATGGTTCCAACTTGTCATAAGTTCATAAATTTGCTTGTCCCACTTTTCGGCGAGTTTGCAACACTTGCCAACATTTTATTACATTAGTTTTCTACTTGACACAGCCAAGTTTATATATATATTAAATTTTTGTTGCAGCCGATTCAGATGCGGAGACGGACGAGGACGAAGGCCACATTGAGGATGCGGAGAAGGCGCAGCAACGTGAGCGCGAGAAGCATGACGAGACCGAGGAGCTAAGCAATAAGGATATGCAGGACACCGACGAGGATGTGGCTGTGTCGCTGCTACGTGCCAAAAATCTTTCGCTGCTGCAAAGCCAGTAAGTACCAATATAACTTTGAATATGTCCATCCCCACATCCCCTCTAATCTCTTACCAACTAAAACTGCCTGCACCTTGCAGAGAAATATCATCAAGCCAACAGAATTTCTTTCGCATGCTGGACAAGAAAATCGACGAGGTAAACAGAAAAAACAATAATCCAAAACGGAAACTTGCTAAAAAAAATTACATTTTTTTCATAGGGTCCCGACTACGACTCAGCGAGCGAGACGGAAATTGCCTTGGAGGAGGCCCGACTGAATGCACTGGTGCAGCATTGGGAATCCGCCAGCCTGACCGCATCCATTTGCTCCTCGGCCAGTCGATCACTACAGACGACGCCCATACGTCAGTTGGTGCAGCAACAGCAGCAGCAGCAGCCAGTGCAGATGCCGCTCAAGGCGAGAATATCTACGGGGCATCTGTTGCAGACAACAACAACGGCTTGCAGCAGCACGCTCTCCACGGCCGAGTATCTACCTCAACACGTCCTGGCGGGCAGACAACAACAGCAACAGCAGCAGCAGCAACAGCAGCAACAACAGCAGCATCAAGTGGCAAGCCTCTATCAGCAGCAGCAGTTAATGCTGCAGCAACAGTTGCTGCCACAGCTCGATGCCAATCTTGTCAATACGTCCAATGCCAATGCAGCTGCGGCTGCACAACTTAACCAGTTGCAGCAGCAGCAGCAACAACAGCTGTTACTCTACCAACAACATCAGCAACATCAGCAACAGCAGCAGCAACAACAGCAGCAACACCAACACCAGCAGCAACAACAACAACAACAAATGGCTGCCTACGGGGCACATATGCTGTCGCTGCCGGCGGGCACGAAACCACAAAGTGTCAGCCCCCGGCATTTGTTGTACACTGGCCCTGGAGCAGGAATAGGAGGAGGGGGAGCAGCAGGCAGCTCCCCACCAGTTGGCTCTGTCCCTGTTTCAGTTCCTGTACCTGTCAATGTTCCAGTTCAGTATATTGCGGCCAATTCGCCGCTGATGCAGGCCGGCGTGACGGGCTTCCTAAATGGCGCTGGCGCAACAGCCGGACGCGCTCCGTTGCAGCTCTCCTACTACGGCGTACTGCCGAGCACTGCCCCACAGAGTGCCGCTCAAGCGGCCGCCATCTCAGTTCCCATCGCCTCCGAATCGTATGAACCACAAACCGCTCCACACAGCCAAAGTCAGCAGCAGCAGCAACAGCAGCAGCAGCAGCAATCGTTGCAGCCACAAACGTCACAGTTGCAACATGCCGCACCTGCAGCCGGCGCCTACTACGGCGAGGTCATGCACAACGTGCAGGTGAGACGAAATGGGTAACCTTCAAAATAAAGAACTTATCGTTTTTATGCCCTCGTAGAGTACTATAATTTTGTGGTCAAATTTATTAGCGCTATAAGGGAGACTTTATAATATTGCATCCCTATAAAATATGTCTCACCTGGAAACAATTGATCGAAAAAGATCGGACAATTATATTATATAGATTCCATGTGCACAATTTGTAGATAGAACAATTTTGTTCAATTAATTATCCCAGCTAAATTCATTAGTTACAACTGATCGTTTGATAAATAGTTATCGACATTAAACTTCTATATCATATAGCTTTCATAGGAATAATCTATCGATTTTTTAAATGTATACTAAAATTTAAATTAGCAGCAATTAACTGCAGTCGGAGAGTGTTTGTAATATTAAGGTAGGCGTTTTTTCTTGTTTTAGTATCATAATTTGGGAGCATTTTCTACCTCCACATCGAGAAACTATCTCGGTGCTTACATCGATAACAAACGATGAGTTTGACGATAACAAACGATGAGTTTTTCGTTTGTTTTATAAATTATAATATTTCGAAATACAGATTTATTCAATGGATTATTGTCTGCATCAAATTGCATTATCCTGACTATAAATCTAGGTTTTCTAGCTTATATTAACTATAATCCTACAGCTGCCCAAAGTTTTCCATATAGGTTTCTCCGATCGATTGTTCCCATTATTTGTATAAGCTATGATTTTTGATAAATCATAGACACAAAATGGTCCATAAAAAAAACCTATATTTAAGAAACTTTTTTATTTTTTTTAAAATTGAATATGCTTAATTTATATCCACTTACAATTATGCTTAATCTGCTCCACAGCCCGCGCCACCCACGGAATATAAATTTCCGCCGGCCATAAGCGTGCAGAGATTGGCGCCGCAGGTGCAGCGGCAGTTGCGCGAGACGCAGGAACTCATAAAAGACTCGTGCCCGCAGCTGTATGCAGCGGGCTATGGCAGCCCTGGACCACCGATACGCAATCCCAACCGGAATCCAACTAGAACTAGACCCACCCTGGAGACGCAGTTCTCGCAGGAACTCTCGTGATATCTATATATGTAAAGCAGCAAGCAGCAAACCGTAGCAAACCCAAACAAATATAACAAAAAATAAATAAAAAGAAGAAAAAAAAAACCAACACACAGAATTAGTCAACTGCGCCAAAGAAGAAAATTAAGAAAAATTAACAAACAAATTATATTAAATAAACATTAAAAAAAAGACAAAAAAAAATGAAAAAAAAATCGACAAAATTGTAAAACTGCACTCAATGTTTCAGTCCTCCCCCCTAGGGGCAGATACGCCCCAACCACATATGACAACAACAACAACAACTAATGAAAGCTATGCGGATCAGGAAATTGCATTATAACTACAAAATATATATAAAGTCAAGTCAAGTAATCAACAGGAAAATTGAATGATTAGTTTGGGCCAGACAAATAGTTTAAGGATCGAGTCGAACATAAATATGCTATTTATGTAAACAAAACAAACTAAACAACAACAACAACAAAAACCACAAACAGCAAAAAACCCGTTAGCAACGTTACAAACACAAAACACAAAATATACAAAAAATGACTTCTACATTCTCACAATTTTGTTAGTCATAATCATATTCATCGTGTAATTTTTAAAATAAATTCTGTAAAATGTGTCAGCTAAACAAATTTTGAAGAGAAAACCAAAATACAACAAACAAAAAAAAATTGGTCATACGAGGTAACATTGAAACTAGAAAGTTCGATGAATGGATTGATGGATTGACGGATGGATGATAGCCACTAATGATCATTGAAATTGATGATGATGATGGTCTGTCTAGTAATATTTGTATACTTTAGTTCTATTTATTATTATGAATAATTTTGGATGTATAATAGATTTTTCTTATATAAAATATATATATATATTTAAAAATGAAAATAAAAGCAAATCAATTAAGTTTACAAATTCGATAATTAATATTAAAAATAACAGTTTCGGGTGGAATTGAAAAAGTATGTAATATTTATAGATTTACTTGTCGAAGTCTGCTTGCTATCCAAAAACATTTGCAAAATTTTTCTAAAATCCCTTTGAACATTTGAAATTCATTAACAAAACAACTATTTTATTAGCTGTTTTTCTTAATGTGTGCAAATGTAAAATGAACCGAAAATTAAAATACAAAAATAGGCACTCATGGGCAGAACGAACAACATAAATCTCATCCTTGTTGCTTTTCTCAAACAAAACAGAAATTTCTTTCAGTTCAAAGCAACACAAGCTATAAATTCTCTATTTTGATTTTATTTATTTGCCTTTATCTACAAAGCAATAAAAATCCTATAAAATGAATATTTTATTTTATTTACACAAATTGCACTTGCATTTGCGATGAAAACACATTCAAAACAGATACTCGATGATTTTATGATATTTCATCAGGTGTGCGGATAACAACACAAATTAAGTATTATTATTAGCTTTTATCTAGATGAAGATGTGCAATATTTTACCTGCATTAACTAATTGACATCTCTACAATCATTTCAGCAACAACAAATAAATGTACATTTTATACTAGCTTGCATTTTTAATTTTTTTTTTTAAGTTTTTCAGTTTGCAATTGTCTAGCCGATTCTGCATTTAATGCTGATCAATAATATATATATATTTATTTTATTTATTTATTCATTTTTTAATAGTAAAAAAAAACCAGATCTGTTGTCTAATTAACTCCTTTATTCATAATATGTAAATCAATTCATTAGTTTACATTAAATGGAATTATACATTTATTTAATTCAATGTTTTTAGTGTTTTCTTTTTTCTCTTATTTTGTTTTTAGTGAAAACTGTCGTGTGGGTTCCAGCTAAACCATTTAGACTAGTCACATAATATGGTTTAAGTTTATAATACGCATTTGATTCTAAGAAATTAAAATAATAATGTTTTGTTTCAGTGTCGATTGTTGCTTGGAGCATTGCAAAATATTGCAAAATATTTTGCATTGATATTTAAGATAGAATACGATATATTCGAGAATAGTAATAGAAATCAAATACGCTAAGATTAGGCGCTGGGATTTGCTAATCCAATGCCTAATAAAGTACATTTAGAATTTTTATTATGATTATTATTATTATTATTATTATTAAAGAAGCGAAAATAATAATGTTCATTAAATTAGCTAGCGTATTTGATTCCGGTTTAAACCATATTATATTGCTAATATGTGGGCGGAGGAGATCTACACAAGTCTCTGACAATAGAGATTGTCTCTCTATGAATGTTAACATATTCAATTTTCCGATATTTAATTGAATATGTGTGTTGTGTCGTGCTGTTTTGTGTTTTTGTTTGTTGTAGTTAGGAAAGGAAATTACGTTAGAGCGTAAGGATAGATAGACCAACTAACACATAAGGGTCCTTTTCTATATTAAGCTCGTACAATTTGGCTGTATACTGTTTAGTTTTGTACGGGTAATGGTGGTGGCGGCATCACATACGGCATCGAATACGGCGACCGATATGCGTTGGCTGGTAAACTGGGTGCGCCTCCATTCAGGGACACCGTCGCCATGCTGCTGGACATGCTGTTATACTGTCCGTATGCCTGTTGTGGCAGAGATGCGGCACCACCAGCAGCCAACTGCTGTGATTGCGATTGCTGTGACTGTGAATGCTGTTGTTGCGGCTGCTGTTGTTGCTGGTGCTGCTGATGCTGTTGCTGCTGCTGCTGCATTGGAATCGGTGGCGGCGGCATATTAAAGTTCAAGGCAAAACGAGAGCGTTTCTGTTCAATGCCATAACCATAGCCAGCGGCAGCTGCTGCGGCTGCTGCTGCCTGAGCCGCAGCCAAATGCTGGGGCTGATGTTGCTGCTGCTGTGTCATGCCCGGTGCGGCGGTCTTTGGCTCAAAGCAAGCGGCATTCGGATTGAAGCGCGAGAATTGCACTCCATTCGGCTGCTGATGTTGCGATTGCTGCTGCTGTTGCTGCTGCTGTTGATATGGCTGACGATAGCCAGTGCCTGGGACTGGTGGCGATGAGCGCTGCTGCGGCTTCTGATCGTAACGTGGCTGACCGCCGCCTGGATTGTAGCCACCAGTGCTGGGGTTACTATTACGATGCATATTGCTGTTCGGATTCTGGTTGCGATAGTTGTTGCCACCCATTTGCGGGTTGCGTCCCTGGTAGCCACCAGTATTGCCACGATAGCCACCCATGCCGCCGCGCTTCTGATAGCCACCGCTGGCGGCCATGTTCAACAACTTGGGATTAATGGTCTACAGATTGAGAATAATTATAATCACCATTTACATTTTATATTGTAATATTTTATTTGAATGTCTCTTACCTGATTAGCCTCGCGCAGCACCTGAATCAAATCATTCGCCTTGTTGGCATTGGAGTGTGTAAACAAGGTGTAGGCAGTGCCCGTATTATTGGAGCGTCCAGTACGTCCAATGCGGTGCACGTAATCCTCCGAGTTCGAAGGATAATCATAATTGATAACAAACTTGACATCGTCAACGTCTGTTTCGTATCATCGAGATTTGAAAATTGAAGAAGTGATCAATATGTTAAACACTTTTTACAAATTATACATTTTCTCAAAATATACATACTCAAAGAACTATAAACAAAAACAGAAACTTATGTGTGTGGTTTTTTGGTGGATATTTTTGTTTTGTATTTTTTTTTTTCTTTTGCTAAACTTAAATAAGCAATTGAACAATTTTGAATAATTTGTAAATTTTTTTTATCTATATTATTAAAATATATTTTTTTTCGTTTTCTTTTGATTTGGTTTGTACTTTGAACAAAAATTTCGCCATCAATACTATTTAGCGTATATTAATAACTATACATCTTTGGCAAACAGATATATGTTTTTTCTATACTGCAGAAATGTGGACCTCGACCTTTGTGTTCTCATTCTTCTATGTTTTTTTTTTCTTTTAAATACACAAATCTTTATTTAATATAATTATATATATGTATATAAGTATACTTTGTTTTTTTTTTAAGCTTAATGCATACAAGAGACGGCTTGATTAAACTTAAGATGTAGGTTATATAATAATAATGTAATGAGAAGGTGCGTGGATTCATTTAGTATCTGGCTGGGGATAAAGCTGGGATCGGTGTTGTCTTGATCGGGGTGGCGACGTATAACAGTATGTTTTGATTGATAGATACGAAGAAAGAGTGGTAAGTGAGAGTGACAGAGACAGAGAGAGAGAGAGAGCGAGGTTCATAATTAGCCTAGTACTTACCCCGTGTGTGTTCTATGATTATATTAGATAGGGCTTACGTAAAAAATGTTGTTACGGCTCTGTTGTTGTTTCGGTAGTTGTTGTTGTAGATGTAGCCTGGGCACGGAGCTTAAATGATGAGAGTTCCGCGTTGCTAAAAACTTAAGAATTCAACCCTCAACTTGTATATAAAGCTTAACTTTTCTTTTTTTTTTCTTTTGATCTGTTTTGTGTATACAACTTTTAAACATTTTACTTTATCTATTGTTTGGTTTTTTCTTTTTTTTTTTTTTGTTTTTGTTTACTTTTGCCATTAAAAAAATCGAAGTCCATTTCAAAAAGTGCTGATGATATTTTTGTTCACACACAAATTTAGGTTTTATACATATAGGAGCGACGTAATATACGATATACATAATACTTTTACGGTAAAATACAAATAATCTACGAAAATAAGCATCAGTCAAAAATTTCTTGGCCGCAAAATTGATTTAAGTGTTGTAATTTTTTTGTTAATCTTAAACCGAATTATAATTATTTACAAAAAAAAAAATTAAAATAATATATTATATTAAGTTAAGAAGAACCCTTCAAAGGCGCAAGCCCTTCCAGATAGTTCCAGCAGCTGGCAAAATCCTTTTAAAGAGCGTTTTTTTTTTAACACAATTATTAAACGATCGTCAATTATTAGTTTTTATTTTTTTGTTTTATTGTTTTTAACTCGTATTTTGCTAGGCCATTGAGTCCTTGACTGACAACAAATTGCATTTATGGAACGTTAGGTTACTCAATTGTAACTTGACGAAGCACAACTAAAAGACTATATCGAAACGAGGGCAACAAAAACTAATAATAATAATAGTAATAAATACGATACATAGTGTTTATGCATATATACAACCAAAAACGAAAGAACTTCATATAACCAGCAAAATGCATGGAGAACACATTCCCCTCATTATTTTCGACCACACCATTTCTCGATTGTTTTGTTTTGTTTTATTTTTCTTTTCAAATAGCGAACGAAATAAATGAAAACAATACTGAAATCCGGAAAATCAAAAAAAAATAAAATAAAAAATAGGAAACTCCGAATGCTTTCACGAACGGAAGCTGCAGGAGAATGGGGATGGGGTTCGGAATTTGGATTGGGGTTTGGGATAGTAATAGATAAGTTCGACATGCAATGCACAATTGAACCTGTAGTAAAAAAATGAATGCACAAATCGGTCAACTTTTTGATCTCACGCGAACGTTGCGAGAGAAGCGATTAAGTTAACGATATATACAAAGATAGAGAAAATTAGAGAGAGATTTAGAGAGTAAAAGCGAAGGAAATAGTTGGAGTAAGAGGCTGGTCGGTGTTGGCCATTGGATTCATCGCAGACGCGATCGCTGCCAGGCGACGACGACGACGACGAATCACAAATAATGAAGCAAAAACCAATCTGTATTTTTGCATATTGGTTTTTTTCTATTTCTTTTTTTTCTTTTTCTTTTTTTTTTTGGGCATGTTGTTAATCCACAGCAACAGTTGCTCGGTTATTGGTTATGGAGCGCATCGAAAAAAGGACAACAGAGGCGCGACAAAACAGCTGGCTAAACACAACAGAACAGCTGTTCTTAGCCAGCTGGCAGCGCAAAAGCTACGAAAAACTCACCCAATCCGCGTGCGGCCACATCGGTGGCCACCAATATCGAATGGCGTCCATTACGAAAACTGGACAGCACAAAGTCGCGCTCCTGCTGCGACTTATCGCCATGGATAGCGCAAGCGCGCCAACCCTGACGTGATATATTGCGCGTTATTTCATCCACACGCTTCTTGGTCTCCACAAAGATGATGGTCTTGGTCTCGTTCTCGCCAGAGATCTGTGTCAGTAGCTGTATCAATTTGGCAATCTTCTCCGACTCATCGCACACATCGACAATCTGGAGTATATTGTGATTGGCACTCAGCGACAGAGAACCAATATTGACCTGTATGTAATTGTTCAGGAATTCCTCGGCAAGTTGACGCACCTCCTTGGGCCAGGTGGCGGACCACATCAATACCTGGCGATCCGGGCGTATCTGTTGCATAATCTTGCGGATCTGCGGCTCGAAGCCCATGTCCAGCATGCGATCGGCCTCATCGAGCACCAGGTATGTGCAGCGCTTCAGTGAGGTGGTGCCGCGTTCTAGGAAATCAATAAGTCGTCCCGGTGTCGCTATGACAATCTCCACACCACGCTCCAGATCACGCGCCTGCTGTCCCTTGGGGGCGCCACCGAAGATGCAAGTATTCCGAACCTGCGTATTCGAGCCAAACTCACTGGCCACCGCCTGAATTTGTTGGGCCAATTCGCGTGTGGGCGCCAACACGAGAGCGATGGGCCCGTCCCCGCGTTCCAAACGCGGCTGATTATTAATGTGCACAACAGCGGGCAGCACATAGGCCAGTGTCTTGCCGGAACCTGTCTGTGCCACAGCCACCAGATCGCGTCCACTCAACGCGATGGGCATACCCTGTGCCTGAATGGCTGTCGGCTTGGTGAATCCCTGTTTGCGTATCTCATTCATTACGTAGTCGGGAAAGCCACCTTCCTCAAACTCAATGCTGGGCGTCGGCACCTCTTGGCCCTTGATGGTAATCTCATTGGAGGTCAAGAAGCTGTCCGTTTCGCCCTTGGTGCGTGCCAGAACGGATTCGCACGGTTTGTAAAAGTTTTTGCGGAACGGAGTGAGCGAAACCTCGGCCCAAACGATGGCCGGCAAGTGGGCGCCATGCGTGGATGTGCGATTGCTGTTCTGGCCACCGTATTCATTACGTACATTGCCTTGTCCGCCCATATTCATACGACCACTATTGAAACCACCAACGCCGCCGCCTACGCCAGCGCCGGGTCCGCCACGAATGTATGGTGCGGAACGATTGCGCTGAAACATTCCAGCACCGCCGCCGCCAGCGCCCATGCGATTATTTGGCATGCCACCGGCTGATGCGCCACCCATATAACCACTATTTACCTGTCCGTTATACCTGAAACGAGCGTAACGAGACATTATTAATAATTTTGAATCAATCAATCAAACGCAGTTCCAAACTTGACAAAATTTTCAATGTAATTTTCGTAAGCTACTCTCTACCAGCCATTTTGAATTATCGATTTTTAACCAAAATGTTTTAAGACAATTTTCTCTAGGTCGTTTCTACCCTCCACCACCAGCCCCTCTTCCAAAACATCAGCACATGTCGGTAAAACTCATTGTTACGTTCCCCAAATAAGCTCAATTATTTACTTACATATTCATATTTATCAGCACTTAAACTGTCAAATTAATTGCCAAAGGGTTTATCTTGTTTTTTTCTTTATTTTTGCAATTTTCACTTCACTTTACAATTTTCCAGGTTTTGCACCTACGTCAGTATTTAGTGATGAAAGAAACCGAAGATTGATATAATAGCAACGCTGCTATTTATCGAAAAAAAAATACGATACATTAAGACAAGGCAACTCTGTTAAGGCTGCTCTGTAAATAGTAGAATGACACTATATTGTTAAAATGCAATTAAAAAATTAACGATGCACTTGGAAATGTATTAACATTTACCACATATAGCAAGCAGGTAGTAATTGACAACAACTTTAATAAACAACAATAGTTTCATTCTGATTAATTAATTGTTATTAAAAATTCTAAGTGTCATGCCGGCATAGCTTCGAAATTATTTTTTGCATCAAATATGCGCACCAGTTATAAAAAGAATCGTCCGTTTGATTTTAAGCTAATTGACCATGTCGAACCAAATACCGTGTTGTATAAACGCCAGACGGGACTTTCGAATTATAATGTTATGAAGGTCAAAACAGAAGTTTGGTCCAAAATAGCAGAAATTATGGAGTGTGATGGTAATTTTAAAAATGCCCCTGTTGATTGTAAACATTAACAATTTCCCAACTTCGTAGTGAAATTTTGCCTGATGCGTTGGAACAATCTGCACTACCAGTTTCGCAAGGAATCTCGACGGCCTGGCGGTTCGACATGGCCATATTTTGAGCGACTCGGTTTTCTAAATGAAGTGCAATCTCAACAGAAACCCAGGCTGAAATCACTGAGGCAGGTAACTGAAGAGGTGCCAAGCGAATCGTTTGTGGATCAGCAAGAGCTGCAGTCGTTCAATGATTGTGTTGTGATGCATGTCACCGATGAAATGGAACAGCATGCGGACAGCACACTCATAATTGAGGAAATCATTGAACAGACAAGCGAAGGAATCATTTACGAGGAAGATGAAGAAGTGGATAAAGTAGAGCATGACGAGGAGGAACATCTCGAAACTAGCATAGAAGCCACTGCGAAAGAAAGGGTGTCGTCTCGTCATTTTGAATTGAGTAACCTGCTCGCATCGACTGCCAGCGATTATCAGAAAATGGGCAAAATCCTCGGACAACTGGAGAGTCAACAAAAGAAACTAGCGGAGCGTCGCATCCTGGCCTATGTGCTCAAGTGTCAGCTGCGAGCGTTGGTCGATGAGCCCATCGATGATCTCGTTGTTTAAAACTGATTAGACATAGGAGTTGTATATAGATTGACTTTAATAACACAAACTAAAAATGAAACATTCTCTATGCATCCACTTTACACTTGTCCAGATCGAGCCAGGCCACATTTGGTTTCGTTATAAACTGATCGCGTGTTAAACTATCCAGCATGAAGGTCTGCTGGCGCACATATTTGACCAATCTTTCGATGTGGGCATAATTCTCGCAGTCCTTCTCAAAGAAGCGACGCCACAGGGAACAAGCCAGCACCCGATCATCGGACATAATGCCTTCGTCGTAAGCAATCAAAGCTGCCTGAAACTGTTCCGAGAGCGTCTCGATTTGTTGTCTGGTTCGCGATGGGTTGTTGGCCTGCAAAATGGAATTGGGTTAGGCAATACACTCAATTGGGAGACGTTTACTTACGCCCAGCTTTTTGGCTCGTGTATTAACATCTCCCCACATGGCCTCCACAATGCAGTTGCGCAGAAAGCGTCCATCCTCGCCGGTCTCGGCACCTTCGGCCATGGAGCGCATCAGCAATAGCCAAACATGCAGCTCGGTGACCAAAAACCACGAGTTGAACGTATTGGGCAGATTAAAATCGCGAAAGAACGCCACATAGTTTATCTTGTCCGCCACACTCTCGTACAGCAGATGACTGGCTACCTTGAGGCGCTGAAATTAAGTTTGAAATTAATATTCGAGTTATCAGTAATAGTACGGTTTTCTTACGGCTTTTGTGTTAGGCGCAAATCCCACTTTGGTCAAAACACGTTTTAATATACTGCCATCCTCTGTGGTTTGTTTTGCTGCCTTGTTGGGACTGTCCACAACACCAGTTGAGCAGAAGCTGCATTGTTCTGTGAATCTGGCGGTCAGAGTCGTTACTCCATGTTGTTTATATGCTTGTTGCCCTCGCTGTGGCAAGAAAACAAAAGTCGATGTGGTTTATATAAGAGTGATACAGGTGCAGTACTACGTTTAAAGGAAAAGTCATTTAATCTAATGTCACAATGTGTTTACTTACCAGAGTTGCTGTTGTTAAGCCACTGACAAGCCTTGCAGCTGAGCGTGTGTACCACATGCTTCTTTTTAAGCCGTATTGTAATTGTTAAAAACAAAAACCTAAAGTTACAAGGG
The DNA here is from genome assembly GCA_035042365.1 of Drosophila dives. Lineage (NCBI taxonomy): Eukaryota > Metazoa > Arthropoda > Insecta > Diptera > Drosophilidae > Drosophila > Drosophila dives. Next base: position 6,114,122 of record JAWNLJ010000326.1, on the reverse strand, counting down.
AAGGTGGTGCTGCCAACTTGTGCCAAAACAAACCCGGTGCTGCAAGCAAACAGCTGGTTTAACAGAGCTGCTCAGTGCTAACAGAATTACCGAACGGTAAACATAATTGTATATTTGGTTTTTCATATTACCGGGAAAATAAGTAAATGCGTTAATTATGCTGCGATTAAATGCCCAAATATGCAGACAGTCGTTTGCTCTGCTACGTCTGCCTCTCAGCGCCAACAAGGTGCCCCGACTACAAATCGTTACAAGAAAGATGACACAACAGCATCCAAAAGTAGACTGGACAACGAGCATTCCAACCGGGGCTAAGAACAAGGAGAAGATCACAGCGCTGGGTTGGTTTCTGCTGGTGAGTTGCATAACATCAATAAATTGACATATTTATTAATTGAGTGTCTCGTCCTGTAGCTCATACCCGCCACAACATTTGGCCTAGGTGTTTGGCAGGTGAAGCGTAAAATCTGGAAGGAGCAGCTAATTAAGGAATTACATGAGCAGCTGCACATGGCTCCAACGGAACTTCCCGATGAGTATGCCAACCCCAAGTTGTTATGCTTTTTGCTTTTGTCTATAGTTTGATATTATGCAGCTTAGGCCATTTGTCGCACATGGAATACTGTTTGGTCAAGTTGCGAGGACGTTTTCTGCATGACAAGGAAATGTTGATGGGACCGCGATCCCTCATCCGACCGGATGGCGTCGAGACTCAAGGTGGTCTCTTCTCGCAGCGCGATTCGGGCAATGGCTATCTTGTCGTCACACCATTCCAGTTGTCAAACAGGGAGTGAGTTGTGATATATACCAAAAATATTCTCTTAATGGACAAACTCTGTTCTTACTTACAACTAGTGACATTGTGCTCGTTAACCGAGGCTGGATATCACGCAAGCACATGGACAAGGAGACACGCGCTTTGGGTCAATCGTCAAAAGAAGTAGAACTGACAGCAGTTGTGCGCAAAGGCGAGAGCCGTCCTCAGTTTACGCCCGAACACAAAGAGGGCAAAGTTTATCTATATCGCGATCTGCCCAAGATGTGTGCGAGTAGTGGCGCAGCTGCCGTCTTCCTAGATGCCGTCTACGATCCCAAAGCTGTAGCCGGCAATAGTCCTGTGGGCGGACAGACGCGTGTCACACTGCGTAACGATCACATGTCGTATTTGGTTACCTGGTTTAGCTTATCGGCAGCCACTTCATTTCTTTGGTATCGCCAGATTGTTAAAAGAAAACCTTTTTGATAGAAATCAATTGTTCATATTATGAGTTATTATTGTTTATTTTATAAAATTTACATGCTTGAGTAAATGCATTATTTGTTTTGTTTTTGTTAATGATCAAATGGTACAGGGTTAAATATCCTGTATTTAGTTGTAGTACTAATTTGGGTTTTGTCCGTTTGCAACGGTAAAGTTAATATTTATATTGCATCTGGAATCGACATTTGGTTGTAGGAATTGTAGAAATAGGAATACTTAGCAGTATCTAAGAGAATACTTGAACTATTTATATAAAAATATAATCAAACATAAACGCATTATTTACACAGTTAGTCTTTGTAAATACTGCTAAATGTTTCGACAGATTTAAGTCTTAAATGCCACGCCCTGCTACGCCCTACAGCTGAGGAACAATGCCCCACGAGCGCAGCAGTCCAGCCCTCTGATACTTTTTACCAATCGTCTGCACATGGAAGCCAATCTGCAACAATCGCTCGTGATCGAGAATCTTGCGTCCATCAAAGATATAAGCCGGCTTCATCATCGACTGATAGATGCGCTGATAGTCCAGGTCGACAAACTCATCCCATTCCGTGCAGAGGACCAAGGCGTGCGTGGCACGCACAGCACTATACGGATCGCTGTGTATTTGCACGGCCTTCTTCACATTCTCGGGAGATTCCGTTACGCTGGGATGCGTGAGGTCATCAATAATCTGCTCCGGTTCCACCTTAGGATCATATATGTCCAACTTGGCGCCCTCCTCCAACAGCGTCTGACAGACGGTAATCGCCGCCGTTTCGCGGGTATCGCCAGTATTTTTCTTAAAAGCAAATCCTAGGATTGCAATGCGCTTGTCCGACACCGTATTGAAGAGGCTCTCGATGATCTTTTGGGAGAAGCGACGCTTCTGGTAGTCGTTCATGTCGATGACCTGCTGCCAATAGGCAGCCACTTCGGGCAAATTGAGGTTTTCGCATATGTATATCAAATTCAGTATGTCCTTCTGGAAGCAGCTACCGCCAAAGCCCACCGACGCCTGCAGGAATTTGGAGCCAATACGCGAGTCCAGGCCGACAGCACGTGCCACCTCGGAGACATCAGCGCCAGTTGCCTCACACACCGCCGACAATGAGTTGATGCTTGAGATGCGCTGCGCTAGGAATGCATTGGCTGCCAGCTTGGAGAGCTCGCTACTCCACGTGTTGGTTGTGAGTATGTTCTTCTTTGGTATCCAGTGTTCATAGATCCACGATAGCTTCTCCACGGCTTGGTGGCCCTCGGGCGTCTCCTCACCCCCAATTAGAACGCGATCCGCATGCAGCAAATCGTTAATGGCGGTGCCCTCGGCCAAGAATTCCGGATTCGACAGGATATCGTAGTGAATGCCAGGCTTCTGATTTGCACGCAATATGTGCATTATGCTCTCTGCAGCCCGGACCGGAACTGTGCTCTTCTCAACAACGATTTTATTGGACTGTGCTATCTCGGCAATCATCCGCGCCGCACTCTCCACATACTTCAGATCCGCCGCTCGACCTAGAATATAAATATTTTTAATATATTGATCAATTTGGTGACATATTCAGGACTTACCCTTGCCACTGCCACAGGTTTTTGTTGGCGTATTCACCGATATGAAGATCAGATCAGCCTCTTTGATGGCAGTGTTTATATCCGTGGAGAAGAATAGATTCACATTGCGACACTTCTTAACTACCTCATCCAGACCGGGCTGCAAAAGACATTCAGATATCAAAAGATACGTTTAATGTATTGTCTACATATATTAAGTTATAAATTAAATCTGATTCACGTTGTTAAAAGATAAGATTGCGGGGGCTCTTTTTCATTGGAAAAGCTAGTAGAAAACTTATCTATCCGATTGATGTCTGCTGTTTTTTTTATTTTTTGGTTTTGCTTAATTTTTTTTTATATTTATAATTAATATATTTGTGATTTTATTTAAAAGTCAACCAATGTAGCTATGCAATCAAAATTTGTGGTACATTGACCTGTTTAATTCTTAACAAAGTCAGCAGATAACAATGAAACAATGATAACTATTGATACCATAGAAAATATTGAGGACTTCAAAACAATTTTTTTTTTTTTAAAACTCTTCAAATTTATAATTTCCTTATCTTCCATATTCAATATTTATTAAAAGTTTTAAAAATATGTTATGTAGAAATATGCCAAAACCGAACTTAAATAATTTTCGCAGTAACTGCCTTTTATTCGAGCGATTACTGTACTAACAAAAATGCTGACATCGCAAAGGAGGTCAACTCGTAGTAATTTTGCAGAATGTAAGACTAAGTAGGAATGCAATTGGTAAATATAAATATATTCAAGAGAAGTCCCGTTCTGCTGATAAGCAAAACACGAACAGCAATTACAAAATTTGCAAATTAGAAGAACACAAACAAAAACTGACACCTGGGTAAAGAAACTGCAGACGCCTTCAATGTCAGCACTATATCTATTCTCGATGTTGTTGTTAGGCAGTTTTAAAAATATTGCATTATGATGCAATTTCAATGAAGTAGCGATAAATAAATAATAGATAATCAATGATCGCTTCGTGGACTAATGATCAGATAATAGTTCTTGGAATGTTATTTATATATATGTAATAAGTGTTTGCTAACTGATGTTTAACGTGTACCCAACCCGTTCTATAATTAAAAAAAAAAACATATATATATATATATTAATTTTTCATTATTATCCAGCGTTGGACTGATAGCATTCGCCGAATATGGCTGCTGCTGACTGCTTATCTGCCTCCAAAGACATAATGTGGACAGCGCTGATAAGGATTGATTAGTTAAGTGAAACGCGAGCGGAAACCAAAGTGGAGAATATCATAAAACAACGGAAATGCGACCACTAACAATGAATAGAAAATAAAGAAATAATGTGTAATAAGTAAGTTTTAGCAGTCAATTAGGTCAGCAGCGATTTTTCAACTCAATCTTGTTAGTTAGTGTAAATGCAAAATAATATGTTGTGAATGAACAATGAGTAATGAGTAATGGGTTTATTTATTTTTGTTTTATTGGGCTTCACCTCTGCGCTAACCGACCAATCACATTGTTAAATTCTTAAAAATTACGTCCAGCACATGCGAATTTCTGATTGCGTTCACAATTTGTGAAGATCATGTGCTCTCTCTCTCTCTCTCTTCATATATCTCCCCTCTCGCTCTCTACGTGCCTCCTCCTCTGTTAGCTTAGAGTACGCTTAACACGCACTTTGCTGCACAACAACAACACCAAAAACAAAAAAAAAAGGGTGCGCTTTGTATACAAATCAGTTTGAAACAGTCAGCAGTCGATTGGGAACTGGTTTCAAGATATTCGTGTATTTAGCGATTGAGAGACGGGCTACTTGAAACATGGGCAATAAGAGGAGTTCATCGACGTATTTTTTTGGTATTCATATCTTCTGATTGATGTGTGTTTGTTTAGGATTATTCTCGTCTTTTCTATTTCTATTTAGCACGCAGCTTATTAAATTTCAAGCACAATATACGCAGACAGAGGCACACACGCATAGGCATTATTTAAATGCATATACACAAACATACACACACATGTACACGTCGTGATTACATTTTGCACAACACATTTGGGGGGAAACACGATCCACCATCCGCCATCCGCCCAGCAACATCAATTTAACTAACCTCATAAATGGGCAATTTTTCCGAATTCCATTGGGCGATTCTTTCGGCACTTTTATCGACCAGTGTTATGGTAATGTCTGGACACTTGAGCGCCATTACGGCACACGTTGGGCCACCAACATATCCAGCGCCAATGCAACAGACCTTCATTGTTGTTTTTCGCTTGATCGATTTTTACACACACACACAATTTATTATTATTTAATAACGCCCGAGTTTGCACACAGCCACCACCGTCGAATAGCGCTCAACTACTTTTTCAAACAATAAACATACAAATGTTTAATGCTTCCACCACGGCGTCCGAATAACATCTGTTAACAAAACTGTCCAATAAGACTGTTAAAGGCAATTCGAGGCCGGACGGAATGCCACGAGAAATATACCCCTTACGCATTTAATTGTAACTGGCAATTAACTCAATTATTTATTTATATATGGTATGTTCAAACAGCTACATTGGAAAGATTCTCATTTAAGTACTGGTAAGCTGTAAAATTTTCTTGAGTAATGTATGTTTGCATATGTAAATACCGATTTAATTAAATATTCCCCAATTCGCTATCGGGTATAGGGTATTAAATTAATTTTTAAAGTAACATGTGCTGTTAAATTTAGAACAAGGTATTCCTATGCAAAGGTTAACATAAATATGTTAACAAACCATTTTCTGAAATATGAAACGGGCATTAGTTACATATGTTAACTAACAGCCATCGTTTAATGTTAATCAAGGAAATGAAAAATGTTAGTGCCCTAAGGCATAGTACGCAGATCGATTCGATAGCTTGTTCTGTTCAAAACGGAACTGGCGGGAGATTTGAAAAATAAGTGGAAAGACAATTAAATTGTATTATATGATAAGATAATATGTAAATCGTTGTTATATTTATTACGGATTAATATATATAGAACAATATAATTGGAATATGATAATAAGAATACTATAAAAATATTAATATATGATTATAATAAATGTTAGAACACAAGCTATCTGTATTTACGTTTTAAAACAACCTTTGCAAAAGTCGTCTTGTTTGTTAAACTTTATTTGTATACTGTAGACTTTAGGCACCAGGTCTTATTTTCAAAATTTAGTCTGTTCAAAATTATAGTTGCTAAAGCCATGCTTCAATTATTAAATTTCTTAAAATGCACACGATTGCCGAATCAAATATTTCCATCAATATTCCGTGGGAGCTTTCGGTTTATGTGTGATAAGCCCAAGGCGCCATGCAGTAAAAGTATAATATATTTAATATCACTTAAAAGAAAAAAGAGTTCAATTTATGCCTACAGCTGCAATCACGAAACCCGCTTGCAAAAACCAGCCTAAGACTGATGCCAATAAGGAGAAGCCGGCTGAAGTAAAAAAGGCTGCTCCTGAATGTAAAAAGAAGGAGGCACCAGAAGAAAAGAAGTCGCTCCAAGTGAAAGCTGCACCTGATTGCAAAAATAAGGATGCACCTAAAGAAAAGGCTACACATGAATGCACGAAGAAAGACACACCTGAAGGCAAACCGAAGGATGAGTTGGAAATCGGCGGTGGCTCAAAATGTAAGACAGAAACCACACCCAAACCTCCGAAGCAAAACGCGCTAGCGGCGCACTGCGAAAAATTGATTCTCAAGCGTGAAGGATTGGACAAATCAGAAGGTTGCCAAAAAGGAAAAAAGGAATCCGGTGGCGGTTCAAATGGTCCATGTACTCCTTGCCCCCGACCAGGTAAGGCATTAAGTTAAAATTTATAAAAGTAATAATAATACATTTATCACACAGAACCCTCGTTCGAGGAATCAAATAAGTGGAAGAATATCACGTTTATAAGTGTGTTGCCATTGGTGGCCATACTAACGATTCTTGTCTTTACCACACATGGCGAGGAAGAAAGGCCCGAGTTTAAGCCCTATCCACACATGTACCAACGCACGAAGCCATTTTACTGGGGCGATGGCAACCATAGCAGATTCCATAATAGTCATTGGAATGCCCTGCCCCCAGATGGCTATGAGGATGAAATCGATGTGGATGCCGTTGGCAAAACACCCGAAACACCCCAAGAACGGGAGGAGCGTCTGAAGGAATTCAGCACTGTACACAAGGAGTGGACGAAAATGAATGATAAGCGGGTGGCTGAAGCCAAGAAAGCGGAGGCTGCGGCTGAAAAAGAGGCCAAGAAACAGCAGGATCAGGCCGAGAAAGATCAGAAAAGGCAACAGGCCGAGGCTGACAAAGAGGCTAAAAAGCAGCAGGCTGAGGCTGATAAGGAGGCTAAGAAGCAGCAGGCTGAGGCTAAAAGGCAACAGGCCTTGGCTGAAAAAGAGGAAAAAAAGCTACGCGTCGAGTTCGAAAAGGAGCGCAAGCGTCAGAAGGAAGAGTCTTAAAAGGCTGACAGAACCAAAGGATAAAAATAAAACATTAAATAATAAATATATTATTGAAAACAGGCATCGAAAAATAATTAAATTGTGTGAAAGATAATTTGAAAACAATAAAAAAGGAAGAAGCGGCTAATTTTCTACTTTCTTTAGAAAAAACAACTTTAAATTTTAGAACAAAATTAATTTTTATTGCTTGAATCAAATTTTTTTACGTAAATTGAGTAAATAAAATCTAACACTTGGTTATATTCGGGACAATCTTACACTCGGCAAAAGGATCGCCGGCCTTGGCTTCCGTCTTGGCGCATGGCGGACACTCGACACAGCAGATGTCGTCCTTTGGCGTTGCCTTCAGCAGACCATTGACATTTTCACCCGGTCCGGGCTTGAGGCGTGTGCCGGAGTCGACACGGGACTGGACAATCCTACCCTTAGATTCAGCTTTGGGCAAAGTATAGGTGGGTTTTTCACCAGTATTCTGCGAGCCCCAGAAATCCTCGGGCACATCCCAAATAATCAGCGAGCCATCCGTGCTGCCAGTGACAAACATCTTTCCGCATGGACTATATGCAGCACTAATCACGGACGAGGCATGCTCGGATCCAATGCCAACCACATCGCCACTGTTGTAATCCCACAGCTTCACGTGCAGATCGCTGCCAACGCTAACAAAATAGTCACCAGTAGCATTCATGGACAAACAATTCACTGAGGATTTCTTCGAGGCGATCAGTTCTCGTATCAATGCACCATTGTACACCATCCAGTAGATGATTCTGCCATCGGAGCCACAGGTTAAGATCTGCACTCCCGTTGGGAAATATAAGACAGACATGAACTGTGTGTTGGCAGTGACCACCTGTTTGCGGGTCATCCGATTGATATCCCAGATGACGCAGGAGCCATCTGTGCAAGCGGATATTACTTCAGTGTCCAGATGATTGATGTCCAATGATGTGATCGGTCCCGAATGATCCTTAAGCACACCAACCAGATCCTGGCGATACGGTTCTATTTTCCAAACACGCACTTGACCCTCAATGCCGCCAGTGACGATGAAGCGTCCACTTGATGCCACTGCCAATGCACTGCAGCCTGAAATTGAGATTAAAGATGAAGATTAACAACAAGAAAGAAGATTCGGCGGGTCTCCTTCGAGGAAGCAAGTCTTACCCTTATTATGAGCATTGGGAATGGCGTAGATGAGACGTCCGGTGATGGGTGTAAAGGCGCGTATGATGCCATCGTTCCAAACGGAGACGATGCTGCTGCCATCCTGAGAGAAGCGAACCGCAGCACAGTTAAAATTGTAGACCATGATGCGCAGCAGCTCCTGCTTGCGTGACGAGGACCAAATGCGAATGCTCTCGTGTCCAGCAGTGGCAAAAACAGCCGCATAATTCCTAAGAAGCAATAAAATGGATACAATGCAAATGAAAGAATGGATGAATCTTGACCTACTTGGGAAATGTTATAAAGTAGACTGCTTTGGCGTGACAGGTGCGCAACAGCTTCAGCACCCAGCTCTGTATGTTAAGCATATAAATCTCATTAGTATCCGTGCAAATGTAAAACTTCTCCGGCGTGGAACGCACAAAGGACGAAATGCGTCCCGAAACACGAGTGCTCTTTACCTGAATAAGGGAAAAAGAGGAAAAAGTCTAAATAAGAACTACAATCGAGAAAGATAAATTACCGTGCGCAAATAGGGCCAAGTGGGACCTGGGTAATCTCGAAATCTAATCAGTGGCACATCGGTGCGTTCCTCCACAAGCTGCACCTCGCCATCGCCGGCGCCAACTAGGAGCCGACCCTCCTCCAGCACATATAAGGCACGAACTCCATTCACAAAGCGATTGCAATCGCGACCCGTTGGCTTCCTCGGATTGTGGGTGCCAAATGCGCCCAGGATGCCGCTGGTCGAGCCCGGATGTGAAACATTATCCCTGTCACAGCAGTTAAGCGTGATCTTAACAATATCGCCGGTGCCGGTGCCAAGGTAAGCGAACTCATCGTTCTTCTCAATGCGGGCACAGTAGAAAAGTCTCGATTTGCTGGCCATCTGAACGTCCTGGACATACAGTTTCTTCTGCTCGCGTAGGATGCTCCACAGGCGCAGATGACGATCCCCGGCTGTGATAAAGAAGAATGGATTATTGTGCAGTGGACGCACAGTGAGTGCATTTCCCGAGATGGCACGCGAAGCGGGCTGGCGACAAATGGGCGAGCTACAAACGAGAGATTAGCAATGGGCGAGGATTGGATATTTTTTTCATACTTACAATGTCTGCATATCGAACACAATGACGGAGCCGTCGTCCTTACCACCAATGCTGATGACAAAGCGATCCTCGGCGGTAAAGCAAATTGCTTGCACCTTCACCTTGTGCAGATCGTGACGACCGATCTCCTTGCGTGTCTCATAGTCCCATACAATGACATAGCCACGGAATCCCATATGATTGACTTGACCGGAGGCGATATATTTTCCGCTCTTGCTCACGTCCAGACAGGATATACTGTTTGTGTGCCCGGCCACAAATTCTTGTGTGTTCTTCTTAAAATCGGCAATGGCAATCTTATTGCCCAGTGGAAAGATGGCTGCTCCGGTAATGGGATGTTGGCGTACTCCGTTCTCTACCTTGCCATTGATACCAAAAATTGCGCGTGGCTGTAGCTGTTTGCATTCTTTAATGTGATTATCCATTGTAAAATATATATAAATAATAAATGTTTTAGTGTGTTTTTCTTTGTAGGATTTCACCGGCCAAGCTGACAATGCAAACAACGACTGATTGTTTGAAAATTAAGCAACCGTTGCCTGGAAGCAGTTTCCAAACAAGTTGGCAGTGCTCATATTTTAGAAAGAGAACTCTCTACATATTTGAACTATCTGGCAACACTGCTGGTCAACCGGCATGTGAGAGAGCAAAAAGCAATAACAAAAGCTGAAAGAATAATATGCGAGCTAGAAGCTCTCATACATAGGCAAAATCACATAAATAAAACATATATAAGTTGCATTCTTGTGCCATTTTTTCAGTTATTCGAGCAAACGGCGCTCGAGCTAATCAAATAACAGCTCACTTGACCCCAGCAATAACGGCAAAACAAACGCAAGAACAAAACGAAGACTGATGATAACTGGAAAATACGGCAAATTCCAATGAACTCAAAGGAAACATTTTGCGTGCTTTTTCTGCTCGCTATTATTGCGCAGAGTAGCAGCTTGAACTTTCGACGAGGACGCCATGTGAATGGATTCCTTGGAGAACCGAGTAAGGTGTTGAGTCTGCAGCGTTCACAGAATGTGGAGGAATTGTGGTTCGAACAACCATTAGATCACTTCCAGCCAGACAATAAGCAAACCTGGAAGCAACGTTACTTTGTCAACGATCACCATTATGGCAACGACAGCAATTCGCCTGTCTTCCTCATGATTGGCGGCGAGGGGGAGGCGACCAAGAAATGGATGAACGAAGGCGCCTGGATCCACTATGCGGAGCACTTTGGTGCACTCTGCATTCAGTTGGAGCATCGTTTCTACGGAAAGAGTCATCCGACTGCCGATCTGTCCACCAGCAATTTGGCTTATCTCAGCTCAGAGCAGGCACTGGCTGATTTGGGCAATTTTGTGAGTAAAATGAAGTCCAAATATAATATGACGACACAGAAGTGGATCGCATTTGGTGGCTCCTATCCTGGCTCGTTGGCTGCCTGGGCGCGCGAGAAGTATCCCGATTTAATCGATGGCGCCATCAGCTCAAGTGGACCCCTGCTAGCCGAGGTCGATTTCCAGCAGTACTTTGAGGTGGTCAAGGCATCGCTGGCCAGCTACAAACCCGATTGCGTGGATGCTGTGACTCGCAGCTTCGCCCAGGTCGAGATACTGCTCAAGCACATGATTGGTCAGCGTAATCTCGATGAAAAATTCAAGTATGTTGCCAGCTATGCAAAAATCTTATCAGCTCACATTTTACATTAGATGAGCCTATTTATATATTACATAATTTTAATCGCAAAAGCTTAGTTTCAACTAATTGCTCTTATCGCTTAGAACCTGCACGCCCCTAAAAGACTCGATTGAGAATCCCTTGGACATTGCGAATCTATTTGAAAATCTCGCTGGCAACTTTGCCGGCGTTGTGCAATACAACAAGGACAATAGTCCGCATGCAAGCATCACCATCGATGAGGTACTAGAGCATCCACATAGTAAGCTAAGTTATTCCCAAATAATCCTCTTAATCCTTTCCATTGCAGATTTGTGATGTGATGCTGAACACACAGCTTGGACCACCTGTGACACGCTTGGCGGCCGTTAATGATATGCTGCTGAAGCAGGCCAACTCCAGTTGTCTAGATTACAAGTATGATGAGATGATTGATGACATGAAGAACGTCTCGTGGGACTCGGAAGTAGCCAAAGGCATGCGGCAATGGGTCTATCAGACGTGCAACGAATTTGGGTTCTATCAAACGTCGGAAAACAAGTCGGACACATTTGGTGATCGCTTTGGTGTTGACTTCTTCGTACGTCAATGCGCCGATATCTTCTCCAAGAGCATGGACGCCAATTTCGTTGAGGAGGCTGTGCAGAAGACGAACAAGTTCTATGGTGCTCTAAAGCCGGAAACAACCGAAGTGCTTTACGTGCATGGCTCCATTGATCCGTGGCATGCGCTAGGTCTCTATATCTCGCCAAATGCACAGACGCCCACCATTTACATTGAAGGTTGGGCTTAAAACAAAAACAATATTTATGAAATTTAATGTAATCTTTGTCAACTTTTCCAGGTACTGCCCACTGCGCCAACATGTACGAGCCGGCGGACAGTGATCCGGAGCAGCTAAAGGCGGCGCGTAATAAAATACTCAAATTTCTTGCCAATTTGTTGGACGGCTACGCCAGCACTGCAAGCTTCACATGAAACCAAATACTATTGAAATACAAATACAACTGTGCAAACTAAGCGCAATAATCAGCAATAATCAAATTATAAATATATATTAATGTGTATCTTGAAATTTGAGATTTATTTATTTAATTATTTTTTTGTGTCTGGAAATGCTACGCATTTGTGCATTAATATTACTCGTGAGTTACTTCTGCCTAGTCCTTCTTGGCCTGCTCCATTTTGTCGTGAAACAACTTCCAGTAGTGCTTAAAGGTGGCGTTCTGGAGTATATTTTTGTTGACAAAGCGTATTGTCCAATTGCCCGACAAGTAGACGACGTCATAGATGAAGGCCACAATGCGGAAGACGAACTTCTCCACCTGAGCCTTGCTGGGCAGACGGGCAGCAACGGCCTGCAGCTGCTTCTTGACGTCGTCCAATTGTTTATCCGACTCAGTCTTGTTATCGGGTGCAGACTTTTTGCCATACTCTCTCTTCATTGAGTTAAACTTTGGATTATCAGCTGAATCATCTGCTGTATCCAACTTAACGGTGTTTTTATTAGCCGACTTGTCGACGTCAGCATCACTGGCTAAAACTTTAGTCTGCGGCTGCGCGGACGCAGACGGGTCACTGCGGATGCCCTTCGATGAAACCATGCCGCTAATAACGTCGCTTGATCCCTGGATTTTGTTATCGTTGCTGGCAAAGCGCACCACAACAGGCCGCGAGTACGAATGGAGCAACTTGCTCGGCCCTATAATGGAGTAATCTGTGCAACACTTTAACAATTCAATTATTTTAATTGTGACCACTTACCAACGCCGTTGGAGGACAACAGAATTAGCGGTAGCTGACCACGATAGCTGATCGAAATTACGGAACGCAACATTATGTTTTCAGCAGATCGTCTTTAGAGTTTTTAATAGAAAAGCTAAAATACTTGAATGTTGTCCGTAAATATTTTATAATATTTTGAATGAACGAAAAAATAAAAAGAAAAAAGCACAACCTACTTCCACAAAAGGTGACAGGTAAAGAAGAGACTTCTCAACTATTTAGAAACTCACCACATTAGTTCTAAGCAGTGTTGCACAACGGAAATAAAGTACAGTTAACAGAAAAAGTCTACGAGTCTAGGTTGTTGTATTTTGTCTTTATTTAATCTATTACTAAAAAATTAGTAAAATTTCTAGTTAAATGTAGAGGGCATACAAAAATGAGGCCCACGCGCTCTCTCTTTCTCTCTTGGCAAAAATTCTACGTGGCGGTGTCGTCGACAGTTTTACAGAAAAAAACGTGGCAAAAATGCATTGCGTAAAACGTTAGAAAACTGTTAAAAGTTCATTGATTTTGCACAATGCAATTTAGTCACATCAATTATTATTATTATTATTAATCTTAACTAAGCGCAAAGTCAGCTGGCCAAATTTATGTGTGCATTTTACGGCTTTCAGAAATCTGGACAGCTATCTTTACCAAGCTCCTGGCATCTACTTTACACTTGTTAAATTAGCATAAACACAAACGTATTTTAATTAGTTCACTTATAGCAGAGCAGTATTATTTGTTAACTTAATTAATTGCAGTTAGTTATTTGTTCCTCGACTATTGGCAACAAAATCGGTTTATAATAAGTAGGTTTAACTCAAGAGCTTGTAAAGCATTTTAAATTTCTTCTTTTTTTCAGCATATACATATGTATATACATAAAATACAGATTACATATATATATATATATTTATATAGATTTATGTATATGTCATTATAGTTAATTAATTATAATGTAATGGAAATGTTTGCGGGTGTTTTCCTTTTAATACTAAGACGCACTCTTAATCGTACTTAGAAGAGGCCAATTTGTTTTAGATTGTTCTTGATGATGACATCGGTAACCGCATCGAATACAAATTTCACATTATTTGTATCTGTTGCGCATGTTAAATGCGTATAGATTTCTTTTTGGTCTTTTCGTTTGTTGAGATTTTCGAATTTCATGCGTATATAGTTGGCGGCCTCCTCGAATGTATTAGAACCTAGAAAACGAGCAGAGCATAAATAAATTACGTTAGTATATGTTATATTATATTATGATTTATTTCACAGTTACCTGTGTATTCCGGAAAGCATATCGTTAGGGGAGATCGCTTGATTTTCTCCTCGAACAAATCCTTTTTGTTCAAGAAGAGTATTATGGACGTTTCCACAAACCATTTCGAATTGCATATGGAATCAAAGAGTTTCAGTGATTCAATCATGCGATTCATTTCCTCATCTTCAGCTAAAACCAAGTCGTAGCCTGCATATGAATGGGAAATAAATGAGTAAATTAAAATTTTAAAGGATGTTAATCGAGTCTTACCTGAAAGCGCTACACAAAAGATGATGGCTGTGACACCTTCAAAGCAATGGATCCACTTTTTACGCTCAGAGCGCTGACCACCTACATCAAAAAGTCTATGGGGTGGGAGATTCAAGTTAATATTGAATAAATATGGAAATATATGAGCAAAACTCACTTGAAGTGCAACTGTTTACAGCTGAAATGTGTCTCAATGATGCCTGTGGTCTTGACACGTGTGCGAAGCACATCCTGCTGTGTGGGTATATAATTCGGTTGCGCAATGCGATCTAGCGAGTTCAGATAGTAACCGGCCGAGTCATTAAGCTGATATTCGCGAGAGCGTAAAAATGATTGCTGGACTCCGGCATCTGACCAGAGTTTTTTCATCAGCATCACAATCTCCGGCAGCAGGATGTCCTCGTCTGACGCCGAGGCGTGTGTGAAAAACTGGCGAGCAATTTCTGTTTTGCCGGGATCCGCAAACTCGATCTTTAGTCGGCCCATGGCTCGAATGATGACCATCAGGCTCTGTACGGTGTTGCTGTAGACGACGCGACGATACTCCTCGCACTCCTCCTGCGAGTAGCCCGTCTCGTGTATAATCTTCATCTGTTTGACTATTGTCGATTTGCCAGATTCGCCAGCACCTAAAAGTAAAATATAACAATTAAAATAAATGCAAATTGGCAACAGCTGCTGTTGTTGTAATGGGAACATAGGCGGAAATGAGCTAATCTCGTTGTGACCCCTTCCCCCCCTTCAAATCAGCAAACAATTGAATTTGTGGTGAACGTTGCTACTTCGTTTGCGTAAAATGCGACTATGAATGAATGAATCAATGGACCAAGAAGGGAGGGGCAAAGCAAGCACGGTGCGCTTATTTTTCGCTTGCTGTTTTTTTTTATGAATGAATGAATGAATGGATGCCACAAATTGTTCAATTGTCTTCGGGTTCAAGAGGCCAAAAAGCTCGCGCTCAATTGCGTTGGTCATGTTGGTCATCATGTAAAGTCGTGAGTAATTGAACCTCTGCCATAAGCCAAATATACATTTTAATACATTTAAGCAAAGATGATTGCTATCTATCTATTTAATACCAATAAAACTCCCATTTTTGCATTTGTAAAGAATCTCTAAGATTAAAGCACAGAGCATATTGAAAATATGTGACTTTATGACACAAGAAGTCAATTTATTTCGATTGAAATATATACTCATAAAATAAACATAAAATGTATTTTACAAACATATGTGACAGGAATAAGAATGCATATTCAAGCATTAAAGTATATTTATTATAATGATGTTTGTTTTTATCAGTCTATCGTTCAACGCTGCTGTACATATTATTTGCCCTTATGCCAAACCTCTGACGATCATTGAACTCTCTCGAACATTGAACATATATAGTCAATAATCTGAAACTGCATAATTTTTAAAGCATGTGAGTAAGTATGTACACTACATATGTACATATAAATTTACATACATAAAGCTTTAAAAATGTCGAAGGAAACAAAAGAATCAGCTGACAACACTACACAGAAACGCTCGTCACAATCAGTTCAATAGATAAAAACTCATGTTACGTGCTTTTTTTATTTGTTAAGCTGCTTCCTCAAACGACTGAATTTAATGTTTTTTTTTTGTCTCAACTTTGAGTTTTTCAGCTGTCGGTTTAAGTTTATTTAAGTTATAAAACTCTGAAGTCGGCGAGATTGCAACAGTGGCACATTAAGCAAACATTTTTTTCTTTCTTTTCTTTTTAAAAATGTTTGCAACATTCGATGCTGTTTGTTGTTGTTGCATGTGTTTTAGTGTGTGGTTGCTTTGGTCGATTCCCAGACAGAGAGAGAAAGATGCGATGCAGTGTTTTTTTTTTTGATTAAGTAATTGCAAGACCTGAGAGCTTATAGCACTTTCACTTTTGCAGAGCTTAGTACTAGCTCCGATTTTAAATTGCATTTTTTTTCATTTTTTTTTTGCTTCTATTTTACTCTTTTTCTAAGCTAACAATGGTTGCTAATTTTGAAACTAAAGAAAAAATAAGTCGTTATAAAAAAACCGTTTACATAGAAATTATGTGGACATTTTGTCAATCTGAATATGAATTAGTTGGTAAATATTCGAAGCTTGCCACCGAATAATAAGCCAAAATGAAACATGAAAGAAAACTAACAAAGAGGCAAAAAACAAGGTCAATTTAATAATAATAATAATGATAACAACAGCAACAGAAAAAAATAGCATTCAAATCAATGCACCGTTAGCTGTGCCATAATATGTGTGAAGAAGACACGGCGAGAAAGAGAGCGCGCAGAGAACGTTTGTGCAGCGGCGACTACAAAGCGTGAGCTTTATTCCTCATCATTATGATAATCAGCGGTATTCGAATTAACTTCATTAGCATGCACACACACACACACGCAAACACATTCACACAGTCCTCGTCAATACTTTGGGGCGTGTCAAACATTTCATCAGATGTGTTTTCTTTCCTATGATTGCAATTACAAACATACACAGACACATATAAATCAAGATTCATTGACGGTGACCTAAGGCAAAAAAAAGAGACAGGAAAAATCAGTTGCTAATCATTCAATGCTTGGCATTTCTTCATTCATTTTGCACTAGGTGCATGACTAATCGACTTATCGAGCTTTATTGACGCCGCACTTCTTTGCGATAAGCAAAAAAATAAATAATAAAGTAAAAAATAAACTGACCGAATCGACATGTAATGCAATCAGAAGTTTGTTTGTATGTGCATCGGAATTTCCCATGAGCAGAGTGTGCTCGCATTATTCGATAGGTTTGGAAAATAAATAAATAAACGGAAATATTATCGCTGCTTGGCTTCTGTTTGTAGAAATGAAATCAGCGTTCGCTCAACAGTTTAGTTGAAAATAGCTGTTTAAAAGTGACGCAAAGGTCACTTATTTATAATTTTGATAAGGCGCCAGCCACATAAACATCCATTATATTATATACATACATACATATATATATTCATAATAATTGTTGATTAAGTTTTATTTGTGTTGATAGTTGGCTTGGCATTTCTTTCTTACTTACGATGAGTGTCAGTGTATTATTTACATAATTATGTATCAAAATAAATAAAAATTTGATTACTTATTGTCTTGTGTATTATACACAAGAAAAATAAATGTTTAAAAACTGCTTACTAATGCCTCCAAATATGCCTAAAATATGAGCCACTCATTCAATTCACAATTTGTTTGCAATTGTTGTTAACAGTTAACACATGGCATTTGTCTGGTTTGTGAAATATTTAGAATTGAAATTGTGAAAAAAAAACCTAAAAAGAAACTGCGATCCGAATGAAAATTGCACTTTCGAATGAATGTCAAAGGGTGCCAGACAGAGAGCGAGAGAGAGAGACAGGGAGAGTGAAATTGATGTTAAATTAAGTGCCGTAATTTAACTGAAGAGCCTGCTGCACACAGCAAAGGGGGCAATGGTCAGAGTCAGACACTCAGCAAATTGCAAAATAGCAAATTTTTATTAAATCTACACAATAAAACGAGGAGCATAATCCAAACACGCGGCTCAGCTCGCCCAGCTGCATTTGATGTGGGGGCCATTTATTTATTGTGCTAATATCATTCACCCCACTTTAAATGTCAGTGTACAAAGCAATAACAACAACAAAAGATACTCTCAATTAGGCCTGCAAGAGAGAGGGAGTAGGAGATATCAAGCAATGCGGTTTGAATAATGATCGTGCGCAGTCGCAGCCACCAACAACTTCCAACATCCAAAAACAACAACAGGCAGATATAGGCAATAAAACAACAATAACAACTACTACGTGCTTGTATGTGTAACTAAATAAATACGAGCGCAAATGTTAGCAACTGGTGCAAGGTGTTTTTTTTTTGTATCCCCCATTACACTGGCCAGCATAATTGTTCTTCTTCTTTTGTTTGATTTAACAAACTGCAGCTGCAAGAAAGTTCTATTCCAGGTAAATGCTGGAATTTAGGAAGCTGAAATGATGAGTTGCTGTAGTGACAGCAGAAGATTTGCAGTAAGACAAATGCAATTAATTAATAAAAAAAGATTAAATTTGAAACGCAAGTTTGAAAGAATAAAATTGTCCAGCAAACACAAGACAACAACTTGCTTCAATACATATATACAAATTGATGTATGTGTTGCTAAAGATCGAACTGAATTGCGAGAATTTTCTAGCACAGTTGATGAGTGTTTGTGCTGCGAGTGAGTTCATCTGTAGCAGATATCACTTTAACTGTTCATGCCGATGAATGTCGCACCCCGCAGCTCTCCTCTTAATCAACACTTAACAGCCCTCGCTTTGAGTCATACAGCAGTGAGCTTAACGGGGCGCCGCTTCATTAGCAAAATGCAACTGCATCTGCATGTATGTGTGTGTGAATTGTTGTTTGCTGGAAAATCCATTGCATTGTTTGCAACATTGAATGGCATAAAAACTGCACTCAAATATACCATTTCTTAGCGTGCACTGTTTTTATAGAAATTTAATTGCAGCAGGCCAAAATAACGAGACGCGTCCAATTTCACCGCAGAGGTCAAAGTTGAAAATGATGGCGTCGCAATGCTTCAATGAACATTTCTCACCCGATGGCAACAACAAGTGCTACCCATCAACACACACACACATATATATATATATAAATATTTTTGAATATACATTTCTAGATGTGTACTTAAAAAAAAAAGAACCGCAATAAGCACAAAACATGTATTCATTTCCAGGCCGATTGATGGCGCTCTAGTTTTTGTTGTTCGAGTCGCAGCCGCTGACGACGCCAATTTACTTTCGATTTCTTATCGCATATCGAATTATTATGGACATGTGCATTGCATAATGGCCAAGATGAATAGAAAACCAAGTTTGATTCAATTGAAAAAAAAAAAACCCCCATGGTTACACTTAGTTTTTATAGCACTGGAATTGCTAGCTAAAGTCAATGGAAAGTTGTGCACAAATTATTATTTAAAAAGGAACAAGATAGATAGAGAGAAAGAGAGGGAGTGACAATTTTAGGACGCACCCAGCAGCAGTAATTTAACCTCGGATGCGGCGCGTTCTCCTTCGACTCTGAGCGCCCGGTCGATTTTTTTCGAACGTTCGATGGCCTCTTTATCTCGTGCTGTACTCACGGCACAACCCATTTTAACGATTGCTGCTCTGTTTGTTTTTGACCAACTTGTGATTTTTGTTGTTTTTGGCGGTATTTGCGCCTGTAGTTAATTAATTTTCAATCGCTTTTTCGTTGCTTTTAATTATGCCAATGCAATTTTTTTTTGTATTGCGTCTGCGCGTCGTCTGTACACTTTTTTCACTTTTTTCTTTCGTGTGTTGCTTCTCCTCCTCCTTTCTCACACACACACGCACACATATACACGCGCACTCCGAGTTTTAAGCCGATGCAAACGTAGTGGACCGTTTTTTTTTTTTGTACTTTCCAAAACACTCTCGGTGACCTTATTAAAATAAATATTTTATTAATTTTCTAACGCGCTTATGTCTGGCGGCAAATGCGATATATATAATTTGTATTCGTTAAAATTGCTGTTGCCGTTGGTTGAGAGCGTGATTCACTTTTTGGCTACTGCTGCCGTTCTCACTCTGATACTAAAAAACACACTCACCTATAGCTTGCATAGCATGGTCACACTGCATCAGCGATCAGCGCTTGTCGGTGTTGGTAAATGCCTACTGCTGTTCGTTATATAGCACTGCTGGGCAACTTTGACGTCATCGAGATCAATGGGACGATGCTATACTGTTTTGTGAGCCTTACAGTTTGCTGACTGATATGAAAGTCGCTTTTAAAATATTTTCAATAGCATTGAAAATATATTTTATTTATGTTATTACTGACTTAGCTAATCAAAGATTTAAAATATTTATTAAAAATGTATATATTTTGTTCAAAAATTGCATTTTAAAACCGGCTGTATCATTTTTGAAGCATGTGTCAATATTTTAATATAAAAAATTTGCCCTTTGCCATGGATATGTTTATTGAAATAACGGTTTAAGTATAAACAAACAAAAGACAAACACACAAAATTCTGTGCGGTTCGGAAGTGCACGGCATTTGCTCAATATGCGCACAAGCCGACAAAATAAAAGTTCTCAGAGGCAGACACACATACATGCATATATGTAAAATACACACACGAATGCATAAATAATATTTGCCTTTGCCTTTTGGGACAATGCTGTTATGCGTATGAGCATTCCAGTCGACGTTAGAAGTCTGGCAAATCTGTGAGGTGCATCAGCTTTCCTCAACTGGAAAAAAGCACTGCCACCGAGTTTGCGGACGCAGTACAAAAGTTACATAGCGTTGACGTCGCCTTCGTCGGTGCTGAGGACGTCACATGTTAAACTGCTGGCGTGGAAGGCCATCAACGGGTCATGATTTACACATGTTTACACGAAGATGGAGAAGGGCGACAAATGGGAAGAATGGGGAATGCCTTTGGATGAATGAATGATTGCAGCATTTGCTGCAATGTTGGTGTTGTAATTTATCGTAAAAAT
Source organism: Drosophila dives (assembly GCA_035042365.1). NCBI lineage: Eukaryota > Metazoa > Arthropoda > Insecta > Diptera > Drosophilidae > Drosophila > Drosophila dives. Next base: position 6,093,015 of record JAWNLJ010000326.1, on the reverse strand, counting down.
TTAAAACGGCAGCAGCTAGAGAAATATGGATTTATGCGGTTACGCGGAGGGGTGTGTGGAGGGCGAGACAAGACGAGGAGGAGAGCGCTTTGGGTGGTCCAATTGGTTGGTGCAAATGCCGGCGCAAAGAAAAGCAGCGCATGCCGTCTTCCTCATTCTCCTGTCTGCTGCCGTTGCTTCCATCATTCTTATTGCTGTCCGTTCGTTGTTGTTGTTCTTCGTTGAATTTTAAACCGTTTGCTGATGCCAACAAATTTGACGAACGTCGACGTCGGCGTCGGCCAAACTTCAATCGGCGTTGCGCACAAAAACAAAAACCAAAGCAAACAAAAGCAGCAAGCAACAACAACAACAACAACAAGAACAATAAAAGGACGCCAAGGCCTTGAAATAGATATATGTGTATTTGTATTAGTTCAATCCCACACACCTACACATACACACACACACACACACACTGTCGGCTGCAGTTTAGCACATGTGTTGCCAGATTGCCTTGGGCAAACTCAAGATTAAGATTAATTTTGTCGATAATTCGAAACAAAAAATGGGAAGAACACACAAAAAACAGCATCATTTTTGAAAACTTTGCGCCTTGGCTTTTTATATGCGTTGAAAGGTTGAGCAGAACACGGGTCGGCTGTTAATCGGACATATATAGATATATATATATATAGCAGCAGCAGCAGCAGCTCCACACTCAACTCAAGTCTGGAGACTTTAGACACTCCATTGATGGATGCTCCATCGGCCGTCGATCGTCGACTGCGTCAATTGCTCGATTTTGAATTTTCGGCACTATTCAAAGCTGTCAATGGGCAAGTCAATGGGCTGACAACCAGGCAAAATAGATAAATAACCAAAACCTGTACAGCTCTATAGGGTTACAGATCCACATCTGTAGAAAAACCTAAGAAAAACCTATAGTTAAATAATTGCAGTTTATAATTGTTTCTTACATTTTTTATTTCATTTTATTTGGTACTTTTATATTCCTATTATGCTTTACATGTATTTCTGATAATAGTAATATAAAATACACAATATAATTGTTGATAAAACTATGCCATTAGGAAATTGAGGTCTATATTGGAGAGCAATATTTTATTATATATTTATATTATATTTATATATTTATATTTATTTGCATAAGTTCGACAAAAGCAACGTGATTTTAATCTTAGTTGCAGCATTGTTGCAGAGGCTTAACCAATATCAAAAGTTGTTGCAGTGGCACATTTTGACTACTCACATTTATTTATAAAAATTAGTCTAAGCGTAGTCAAGGCAATTATTTGAAGCATCTATATAGGTTCAGCCCGTGGGCAAAACGGGGGCGCAAAATCGTAAAAACTAGAAAGTATTTAACTAAAATTAGCATCGTTCAATTTGTTTACATGGAAAAAGTAATAATTACCCAAAATACGGAGAGCAACAGAAGACAAAAATGTGCTGTACACACATAGACACATATAAATATATATACATATATATATCGGTGAAAAAAAGGAAAGTGAGGGTTGAGCGGGGAGGAAGCCAGAGTATTTCGACTATTGAGTGTTAGGAAGCAGAAGCAGTCGGCACAAGTGCGACCCGTGTCTCGAGATCTTTGTTTTTTGTTTACACGTAGGGAATGGGGAAAATCAATTCGTATATATGACCGACCATACGGCTGCAACCTGCCCGGGAACGGGTGCGGATCGAATCCGAACGGATCAGCAGGAAACAAATATCAGTGCCAGTGCAATTGAATTGCCATAAAAACTGATTTTGTCGGCGGGGGCCGGGTGTGAAATTTATGAATTCCCGTTTGTGGCTGATTTTGCCGCTGCTACTTTTGGTGGAATATTATTTTTGTCATGGGTTTGAGAGATCAGAGAATCGAGATCATCTCGAGGTTATATGGTTAAGCATCTGCCAGCTGATGCAATGCTTTTCAAAGAAAAATGCATTCATAATTCAAAAATGGTTCTCTCTTTGATTAACGATGGTTTTCCAATTATATTTACAAAATTATATTTAAGAATCGTAGCATTTCAGAGGCAAAAACAATGCCGTCATAATAAAATGTACATCGAAATTTGTATATAGCCCATCCGTTGCCGTTTTAAACTTTTACCACTCTATATAGTTTTAATTATTTTTTTTTTTATCTTTTTGTTACCTCCCGGTTGGCCAGCTATTTTTGCGCCGATTTTACTTGTTGCTTTATGGCTTTATAATGTCTGCTGAGCGTTTCGCTTTTATGATCTCAGTGTGTGCTCAGCCGAGCAGTAAACCCAAACTGATTCATCCCGCTGCCACTATCGTTTTTTTTTGTGATCCTCATGTGAACTACTTTTAGTAAAAGAAGGCGCCAGTCGTCGATCAGTTCATTAAATATAGAAATGTAGCTGCCCATTTGCCCCTCACATATGACGAACTATTTTCCTTTGGCTTTTCCGTCCTTGCAACGTGGATTAGTGTTTTCTTTTTCTAATTAAGATTTTGTTAAGTTTTGTTTAAGTTTATAAAATAAAGTGAAAATTTTACTGTTATTGCAAGGGGACTTTTTAGAATTCTGGGAGCCCGTTTTTCCGCCTTGATTCTTCTTTCCGCATTGGTTGTTCTGCGCACAAGGATCTGGTTTTGGACATTGGTTTTGTTTTTCACATGGATCTCTCTTTGGGCATTTGTTTTGCTGTTCACATGGATTTTTCTTTGGACATTGGTTTTGCTGTTTACATTGATTTTTGATAGCACAAGGATCTTTGACAAGATTAGCACACGGATCTTGATTAGCACAAGGATTTTGATTAGCACAAGGATTTTGATTGGGACATTGATTTTTCTTATCGTCACATCCACTGGCTGGTCGGCGAGAGTGTAACAAATGCTCTGTAAATTTGAAAACCGAAATATTCATCAAGCGATGCATTTTATAATTAATATTTTTTTTAAAGAAATTCTAATAATTTGGTGTGTTTTTTATTTGAACTGAACGTAGTTTGACTGACTGCTCATTTCCGAGACTTTAGTTAGGGTTTGGAAATCACTGCTTACTGGGTTAGACTAAATAAATAAGAATATCTTAACTATCCCAGAGTTATATTCTTCAAAGATAAATTTAATAAATGATGACCAACTCGTGTCTTTAAGGAGCTCAATTTATATCTCAAATCATGTGTTTAATTTCTGAATTGACACATGTCATGCTAATTGTGTTGTGGCTGGGATTTGGTTATACGAAATGTTAGTGTTGGGTTTCACTTGGATGTGAGTTACCCCAACGCTGAGCCAGCTACCGGATCTCAAGTGTCTCCGACCACACACTGGCCTCGATTTTCTTTGAGCTATGGCAAACGGATACCCAACATCGAGTCCGAGCATCAAGTGGACCCGAGAACCACAGAACTCGACACTGTCTCTCGGCGACGCCATGTCAAAATATTTGTCAGCGCCTCGATTTACGGCGGGGTAATTAGACGAATGCTGCTGCGTCAGGATGTCGCCGGCGATTAACCCAAATTTACATATTCAGCACGATTTGGGACTCCCTGCAAGCCACTTGAACAGTTTGCCACAGTTTGTAAGCCAAAACGATGCATTGGCATTTGTGATTTAGAGCTGGGCAACGATTGATGATCGACTGATTCTATTTTCAGTTTGCTCTTGACACATTTCTCGAAATAAATTCAACTCTTTTCTACATTTTTTTTTCTTGTCTAGCATTGAACTGTCAAAAAATTGTTGGTGGTTCCAATTTTTTCGGTAAATTGCGATTCGCAGGTGCGCAGTGCGCCACAAGGCCAAAAAGCACAGTTTAAGCAAATTTACAAAAGACAAGAACAAAGCGACGACAACAACAAGAACAACAACCACAAGAACAGCAACATTTTACCAAGAAACAATGATGACAACACGCGTCGATTGAAACGAAACAGATGCCACAAGTCCGAAGAAGATCGAAGAAGATTGGCTGCACACAGAAGGAGGAATCGCAGCCGTGGCTGTGCCACATGGCACATTGGTCGAGTGTACACAGTGTACAACGTGCAACGCACTGAAATTTCGGCATTTATCACATAATCAGCACAATGTGTGTGTGTATGTGTGTGTGTGTATTTTTGTGTTCTTCCCATTTTCCAAAAGATTAATTACTGCCTGGGTTGCAAAATTCGTAACTTGAATCGATGAAAAGCAAAATTGTTGCTTCTTTTTTTCTGTTTCTGTTTCCTGTTCCTCTTTCCTGTCGCCTTGCTGCGACTGCTCTGCCTCTCTTGGCCCCATTCACCTGAGTGAGTCAACGGTTTTTTAAGTATCGGCTATTAAACTAAAAGCTAAACAATCGCCCGGTGCCCAGTGCCAAGTGCCAAGTAAAAATGGTTTTCCACCCATCGACAAACCGTTTCATTCACTTTATTGTTCGCTGGCCAACGTTAAAAGTAATTTTCCTTCTTTTCTATCTTTTTTTTTTGTTTTTAATTTCTGTTAAATTTTTGGCGCAATTATTGCGCACCAAATGGATCGCAAGTCTATAAATTGTTCAATTTTATTGCGCCAGCTTCGACAGCTGAATGGCGCACAGCAAACCAGTCCGCTCAGTGTGGGCTCCCCGTTGTGCCTCTGTGTATGTGTGTGTGTGTGTGTCGGAGCTTTTATTATATGCCACAGTTTGCATTGTAGTTTGGCAATGGCATCCAGATCGCAACTGGCAGCTGGCAGCCCAAACAAACACGTCGTTCTTGGCCATCTTGCGCAAAACTCAGGCGTCGGCCATTTTGAAAAGCATTGTAATCGTGAGGCAAAAGGTGTTTATGGCCAAGTGTGGCAACATTCACAGCAGCAAACACCAGTTTTTTGCCGCAACACTGACGACTGCCTCACAAATAGTCCAACTTCAATCTTCAACTTTTATGACGATTTTGTAATTGGACACATTCTTTGCTTTAGCCAACATTGATTTTTTATTGCAACAGATTAAAAATAAGGCATCAAATAAACTTTAACAGTAGACAATTACATAATTTCTCGAACGTATTCTTTTTTCTGTTTTTATCTATAAGAAAATTTTAAGAGAAATTACTTTTCAGTCTTTGCATTTAGGCAACAAGCAAATCTTAATAGCTGCCTGAGCACTATTATTAAAAAATATATTTTATAAATCATTTATTATTTAACTAATTTACTATTCAGAAATTTACTAGAAATTTTTTTCATCTTTTAAGTTTATACAAAATAAATTTTTGTCACTTGCTAATTGGCTGCCAACCAAGTTTACCCAAACAAAATTAAATAAACGTTTATTCCACTTAACAGATAAATATTTTATAAACACAATTAACGACGTGGGAAAAAACATCAGCAAAGCAAGAGAAAATTTGAAGATATAAAAAAATTATATGCATATTGTTTGTATTATTGATATGGCTTTTTGTTTGCATTTTCTCAAAAGACTTTAACCACAAAACGTGATTCAATCTCTTGAAGCGGGGGCATAAACAAAAAGGATGAGTATGTTGATTAAGATATAACTAATAGGTTAGATCTGATAGTCCAGAAACTGCAAAGCAAAATTGTAAATATTTAAACAAAAATCTAGGGGAAGAATTGAATTTTTTTGACTATTTGATTATTTATTGTCCGGCAGATCAACAGTTTATGAAACGACTGGGTTGCATGGCAAAAGGGAGGGTTTCGAGGGGATAGGGGAAGGTGTTGGGGCATTACCCAAAGAAGCTGCAATTGTTTGCTTGCTGCCTGTTGCCTGTTGCTGTAGGTCAGTGTGCAAAAACAAATGCGGCACAACAGCTCCAACTTGTATACAACTTGGAGGGAGGGGAGGGAAATCTTCGGTTTCTGTTTAGAAGAGTGTGTTTAATTGTTAAATGTTTATTAAACTACTACGGCATGAGGCAAGTTTAAACAATGCTGGCCATGGCCGGCATTTGGTATTCTTTTGCATTTACTAGGACAGAGAAAGAGCATCAGAGCGAGACAGTGAGTGACAGAGAGACAGAGAGAGGGAGAATGTGAGCTAGTAGGAAGGAATCAGTCGAATCGCCTGCTTTGTGTACTACAATTCAACTTGTTTGCTGCGGCGGACGCGTCGTATACATAATTTTGTTTACAAACGTCCATAATAGTAAACAATTTGGCCATTTAATAACATTAACATTAAATTAAAAGCAAAACAAACGCCGTACAAGAAGCCCATACCAACGGCAACAACCAGATTGAGAGAGAGAAAGAGAGAGAGGAATATAGTTAGAGGGAGACAGCGATAGAGATGTATTGTATATGCTTATCTTTATTATGATTATTTGAACTTGAAAAACTGAATGATGATGACGAGTTTTGTTTGGGAATTCCCTCGACGTGTTTTGTTTTACATTTTTTTTATTTTATTTTGTTTGTTATGACGTGCTTAAAGGAATAGAGAATAAGAGAGAGAGAGAAAGAGAGGGAATACAGTTGCAATCAGATTTCGACCACACAACGACTTGCTGGAAATGTTGGCGGAACTGTTGACCCAGTTTATAAGACGCACGTGGATGTGGCAGGAGGCACTGTTTGGACTTTAGAGGCTATAAATACAAGGTGCGATGTCATGTCAAAGAAATTTTGGCTCAGATGTGATCAGGCCATTGATGTGGGGGCCACACATTTTGCTTCTATAATTGATTGCGCGAAACAAACGTTTGAAAAGCAAAAAAAAAGCTAAAATGCTTTTCCAAGAAATGCGACAGAAAAAATATTCAAATAGTGGCATAGTCAATATTTTATGTAAATTCACAAATAACATTGATCAATAATATTATTATGGATTGAGAATGTGTACCAGAAATATTAAGCATGACTCATTTTCACCTATTTTTCTACGATTTTTACACTTCACATCTTGGCCCAATGTCATTTATTACCCATTTGAATATTTCTCAGAAAATTATCGACACCTGGTCAATTAATTAAGAGCCTGTTTTAAATTGTGGCCAGCCAAAGGTGAATCGCATTGTGTGTGTGTGTTTTCCGATTTATGTGTGTGTGTGGGAAGCCTGTTTAATTTATTCCTCACTCGCAATAATAAATTCTGGATATGCACAAAAACGAAAACACAGCACGCAATAAGAAGTAATAATAATCAAAAGTAAAAATAATTCATGGCCTGTCCGCAGGAAAATAGCTAAAGCCTTTACCAAAAAAAAATATATATAAATATATATTTACATAGATATATATTTATATATAAGTATGTACATACGAATATATATGTATATATATTGTTTTTGGTACAGCCACAGATTACCCCCAAAAATTTAAATGCTGTGCTGAAAAATGTTCCACAATTGCCCAATTTGTTGTTGCTGTTGTTTCTGTTGTTGTTGTTGTTGTGTGGTTATTGTCTGCGAATTCCACGAAAAATCTCTGAAAATGGCGAGTGTTTCGTTAAAATTGTCTGCTTGTGATATATTTGCAAAACGAAATTAAAATATCTTTCAGACCGCACAAAAGTCAAATAAAAAAAATCTGAAGGTATCTAAGAAAATGTTGTTGTTGCTTTTGTTGCCTTTGTTGTTGGTGTTGCTGTTTGCTGTTTGGTGTTGCTGTTGTTGTTGTTGTTGCTGCGCCAATCGTGCCTGACGCGTTCGACAAATAGAATTCGTTTAATGTAAACAAAACTCCGCCTCCGTGTGTCTCTCGTGCGTGTGTGTTAGTGTGTGTGTGTGTGTGTCGGTTTGGGGATTGAAACGTTGCTCGATCTCTTGCCACCAAAAAAGAACCAAAAAAAAAAGATGCGTATTTGAGAGAGAAGAGACGAGCGAGAGAGAGAGAGAGAGAGAGAGCGGCCCCGTCGCGCCATCGTCGTCACGGTCGCGAGTCGGCGTAGTGCTGACAGCAATGGCGGCACTCAGGGAGCCGTAGCAGCGACAGAGACAAAGACCCAGGTCCGGACCAGGGGCCCGATCCATGCAACGACTAAATCAATTAACAGCTCGTTTCGAATGCCGCCGCCAACAAGCAGCAGCAATGCGAACCAAGACAGCAGCATCAGCAGCAGCAGCAATAGGAACAGCACAATTGCCTTTCCATGAATGCTAAATCTTAATTCATTCGCCGTAATTTGGGTTTCGAGATCTGGGTGCTTTGGCTATTTATTAACTGTTGATGTTGACTGTGCAAGGAGACAGCAGACGAATTTGCGCAGCGGGAGGTAAATGCTAATGATGCATTTCATTGTGTTGAATGCTTCTTCATTTTGATTTTATATGTTTTCCACTAAATTTTATTTGTTGGCATATATGAAAATTAATTGTAATAATAAAATAAAGTGAATCCTTTTCTAATTTTCAATTTCCACGTTAAGTTCGTACCTAGAAATGCGCTTCCAGATAAGATCAGGTAATTATTTTATTTATTTAAATAAATAAATATCTATTTATTTGAATCGTTTGCAATTTTAAACTGTTGCTCTCAGATATCTGAAATTCTGAAAACTCCTCCCACTGTTTGTCCTCAAATATTTTGCATTCCAATGCCGAGTTTAGTTTAGACTCCAATTGCAAATCCTATGTAAAAATTTACCGTTGACTCGCATTGTAAAAGTACCAGAGAGAAAGCGAGGTCGAAAAAAACGAGAGCGAAAGAGAGAGCGAGTCAGGCAGAGCCAAGCCAATTAGCTGCAAGTCAAATTGGAAATGGAAGAATGAGGGAGCATAAATGAGCATAAAAATGAGAGCGAGAATGAGAGCAAGAATGAGAGTGAGAGTGAGTTGCATTTGCGTAAGGCGTAGGCGAGGCGAGGCGAACCTAAAAACAGATTGCGCAGAACTCAAGTGCATCGTATTCTCTACGCAGCTACAGAGGATGGAAGCGTTGCCTCGTTGCTGAGATCGCAGACAATTTACAGTTCAGCGAGAATAGCCAAGCGGCGCGGTTCTAACAAATATTGTATCGGAAAAAAACAAATAAAAACATATCGTTCCAAAGGCTTTTCGTGCGCGTCAAATTGGGAAATACAAACAAAAACTGAGTGAATAAAAATGATTAAAAGTGAAGAAGTTTTAACTGATTTGAATAGCCGCACAATGGTCGTCGATCAGTTGGGTGGCTTTGCATTGAGCGCCTCTGGGCAATATCATCCAACGCACCATCATCCCCATCATCATCTGACGACACAGCACACACATCCACACCCACACACCCACACAACACACCCAAACCCACACACATTTACACATCACACCACCTCGCATTTGTATCGCACTGGGAACGCACTGCCCGCTGGCAGTTTTCAATTGATGGGCGGTGATTCCCCCACTGAGTTGGCCGATGAGAAGCCCAGCATTGGCTACATGGAACGCAAATATTATGCGTCGGGCTATGTGACGCCCACCAGCACCACTGTCACGACAAGTAGCACCACACATCTTTATGGATTGAGTGCTTTGCCCAGCATGGGAACACCGCCGGCATCCTCGAGTCCCATACCACTGTATGGTGGACTCATGTCCACCCATTCTGTCGGATCGGTATCGCCCAATTCCAATTCCAAGACGCCCACCGATCAGGAGATGTATGTCAGCTCGCCGGTGGTAAAGCCACTGCAACTACAGCCCATGAGTCATCAATATGCGTCCACAATCAAGTACTGCTCCAACAATACCATTCTCAGTGCCAATGACTATCATCAGCTGGCTATCCACGATGCCGAGCTGCTGCAACAACAACAGCAGGAACAACAGCAGCAACAACAACAGCAACAACAATCACAGCAGCAGCAGCTGCAAAATTCTCCCAGTTATCTGCCACGGATTTCTGCCTCGCCAACGCAGATTATATCAAATGCTCATGGACATCTGAACTACTCGAGTGCCAGCTCCTCGCCAACCAAATCCGAGACGATGCCCACAAACGAGAGTCCCAAGGCGGCGAGTATTACCAGTGTTCAGGATCATAGCACGCAGGATATGACCAAAAAATCGGGCACTCGTCGTCCCGAGAAGCCAGCGTTGAGCTACATCAACATGATCGGACATGCCATCAAGGAGTCACCCAGTGGCAAACTGACGCTTAGCGAGATCTATGCTTATCTCCAAAAGAGGTGCGTACTAATTGAAATCGATCTCTGAAACTGGTTCTGATTGAATTCCTCTGTTCCACAATTGGAACAATTGCATAAAGCACTTAAGTTGCGGCTTTTCAATTGAGGATATCAAGTTTCAGTTTCAGTGACCACATGTTGGACCTAAGATCTTGAAAGGCTTTTTAAATGGGTTTCCATCAGCAGACGATAAAAAGCTATATAGAAAGTACTATTTTTGGGGAAACTTAATCAACTAGTAGTGATTAATACCTAAGGGTAAATTCCGGCATATTTTGCATATTTCTAGTTAATTGATAATTTGCCTTATTTTATAGCATAGTTTTCAGAAACATTCCAGAACAGATTTAGGCTCCCTAATTTATTGAGATTAGGAATCTACCTAATTTTGTAGCATAGTTTTTATAGCAATATCTGATAAATTCAGTTAGATACAATCAATCCATCTCTTGTCTAGACAGAGAGGTTGTCAGCCCCCTAAAATTGCACCAGTTGTAGCTTCAATCGACAATTGCATTCCGAACAATCGACGCCAGCTCAAGTGTCGGCTTGGGAACGATTACTGACATCGACACCACCCACCGCCATCGCACACCGTACAAAAGCAACCACAGATACAGATGGGGCAGGCGGCAACTTATGTGTCGCCCAACGGTTTCATTTACTTGACTCCGATTTTATTAAGTCAACAAAATATGATCAAGCCAAGCCAAGTCGATTCGAGGCAGGCGCATCCTTTGGATTGATCATATTTCTCAGCGCTTGGCACTTTATGTGTTTGGATATTGGCGACATTCGCGACGGCCAAACAGACCTTGATAGAGACGGTGGTAGCAAGAGAAGGGTGGAGGGTGGGGGGGGGGGGTGACAACTGCGTGAGAGGAATTAAAGCTGACGTCGTTTTGTTTGTTTGTTTGTTTGTTGCCAAGTCTGCGATGTCCAAAAATTTTTAATTGAGTTTCTGTGTCCGACACTCAAAGCTCAATTAGAATGAATGTATGAATGCGTGTGAATGTGAGTGTGAATATGAGTGTAGAATTTGGTTATTGGGGACTCAGTCGAAAATCAAATAAATAAACTTGCAATATTTGTGCCTGATTGCAGCTATGAATTCTTTCGCGGATCCTATGTGGGCTGGAAGAACTCGGTCCGACACAATCTCAGCCTGAACGAGTGCTTCAAGAAGCTGCCCAAGGGCATGGGCGTGGGCAAGCCGGGCAAGGGCAATTTCTGGACTATTGATGAGAACTCGGCACATCTCTTTGAGGATGAGGGCAGTCTCCGACGTCGTCCACGCGGCTATCGCTCCAAGATCAAGGTGAAAACCTATGCCGTCAGTGCGAATGGCTTCTACAGCGGCAGCTACGGCGATGCAGGCATGGTAAGCACGAATCCTATACTCCATATAGATGTGATTTCTAATGTTTTTATTCTTGCAGGACAATGCCAATTTCTATGCGGCGCCACCATATGCTAGCTATGATTATGGCGCCGCTGCTGGACCAGGTTCTTCGGTGGCTCAGGGCTTCAGTGATGCGTGGAATGTGCATGCGGCGCACAGTGGCTCGCCTGCAGTGGGGGTTGCCACCCTGCCGCAGTACTCCAACATAACCTGCCTGACGACGGTGGGCAACAATCATCTGAATGGCTCTGCCACTCCCCCGTTGGCCCACTCCAGTTCGCCTGTGGCGGCACTTCAAAGTGATTATGCACCAGCCGCCAGTCTCGTGGCCGCCGGTTATTCCTATGCAACAAGTGGCAACGGCATGGATAACGGTAAGTGCCCCAGTCCCTGTCCTCCTGGGTGTCCATGTCAATCAAACACATCTCATTGCCCCAATCAATGCTGCCAATTTAGCTTTTTTTTCTAGTCATTTCTGGCTTTTTTTTAAAGTAAAGTTTTGTGAACGATTAAAAGTAGGAATTTTGAAGTTTTCTAAAAAGGAAAAGATTATCTCTTTAAGTATATTTAATTCTGTTTAGTATCTGTCTTTTCCTTTTATTTTTATATATATAGTTAAAGGAATGAAATACTATAAGAAAATCCTTTCAGCATATAAAAAAAAAACTTTTGAGGTATAAAATTATCTTTAAATTTGCACTAAAATCAAAGCGAAATATTTTAGCTTGAAAATTTAGCTATTTTTTAATAGGCTAGCTTGTTTTGGAGGCAACACTGAGGCTGCCAGAGTTCATTCCGTGTGTGTGTTGTGTGCGCGTGTGGGTTGTGCGAGAATCATGTTGATCTCGGATTACCACCGCATAGCAACACATGGTGTTGCTGTCTGTCTCTTTGACTGTCTGCCGTCTATTTTATTACGGCCGCTGTGAATTTTAACGCCGTATCATAAAAAACAGAATATGCATTTTAATCGAGTGCTTTTTGTGCTCCTGTTTTCCTTTCTCGCTTCAGGTCTGCGCTCCATGTCGCTGCAGCAATTGCCCGCTTTGTCATCCATACAGACGGGGCAGTCGCAGTCGCAGCATCTTCACCATCATCATCACCTTCATCATCAGCAACAGCATCCGCAGCATCAGCATCAGCAGCATCATGGAAGCATGACGCCGCCGCCATCGCAGACGGGCAATCTAACCATTGAACGTTCGCCCATTGATTTGAAACCGGTTTACCTTCGACCGATGACTCCGCCCCCGACATCGGTGAACGGCGAATACTATGAGACAATCAAATACTAAATTATTAATTAGTAGCAGATATTAGCTAGAGTTACTCCTTCATTTTACATTATTACCTCAAAGGATAATCAATTATAATGTTAGCTAAGTAGTTGCAGACAAAAATTAGTTACTTAGTGCATAAAAATAAACGAATTATTATCAAATAAATACCAAATATGAACATATTTCTAATTAGTAATTTTTTGTGACGCAAATAGTCTAGCATTATTTGTGATCAACTTTTTGAATTTTAAATAAATATTGCTCAGATAACAACCAGTTTATACCAAATATTTCAACTCTGATCTTTATTTAAACCAAAACGGGTGTGTTTGAAATTAAAGGTTTATGTTTAAATCTTTGATTTAGCATTCATTTCATATACGTGCTGTAATTTTTGTGACTTGATATATTTGAAAAATGCGCGCTTCTGATTTGCGTCTGAGTCTTAAATTTGCGCACAGCCAACTTCAAGTGAGCACATAACATGCGTTCTGTGAAGTTGGCTGCGCTGCGTAAAGTTGTGTCCCGCAAGAGGTACACAACGCGCACATAGCTGTGCACTGCTTGCAATAACACTGCTTTCAGTTTTCATTTGAATTTTGAATGTATTTTCAGCTGTCTGGCAGCACTGAATGTTGCTGAGAGTGAATAAAATTCTGAGCCGTATGTAAAAACTATTATAGCAGATGTATTTAAAATACTGGTATTTGTTACTATAAGCATCAATATGTATCTATATGTATATATACATATTTATGGGCATATCCTGTAAAGAAATTTGTGGTTTGTCATTTCCTTGTAAATCGATTTGTTAAGTAACAAACAAATATGAGAATTTTAATTCACAATTGTAATATTTATAATATAAGACAACAACAGTTAAAATCTTCCTATTAACATTCCAATAAATGCAAATTAGATATATACATTTACAGTTTTCCTCCCCTAAACAAAGCAACTCAACCAGATCAAAAGATAACAATTTCGAGTATTGCCGTAAATACAAATCTAATTTAGAGGCAACAGCTCCGCACATTGTTGAAGAGATTAGCAATCCAATTATTCAGTTAATTGTCTCACCTTTATGGGCAAATTAAAATCTCGTCCAGAGTCAAATGGAACACACCGCTCAAAGCTGCTGACCATTGTGCGAGAGCCGAGCGAAAAGCGGGCAGAAATCGCATCAAGAAGTCGTCGCCATTGATAATTATCAGTCAGTCAGTCAGTCAGCCAAGAAGGGAAGGCAGCCAGCGGGGTTGAGGAGAGGACACACAAGCCAGGATTCTCGGACAACGAAGACAACTCAATCCTTGGCCAAAAACCGTAAAATAAACACAGATCGAAAGACAGAGAGACGAGGTAACATTTGAGTGAAGAAAAATTTTACAGTCAAAGGATAATCGGGATTAAATCTTCTTGAAAAGTTAATGTTTACACACGCACCTACCGTCGACGATGCGCCGATGACAACAGCAAAAGGCAAAAGCAGCAGCAGCAACAACAAAAAAAAAAGATGCAAAAATTATGAAAATATTGTCACAAGTGCACAGGCAGAGGCAGCAGCAGCAGCAGCAGGACGACAGAGGCAGTGGCAGTGGTTGTGGCAGTGGCAGTGGCAGGACAATTGCAGTCGGCAATCAAAACATGCAATTGTCCTTTTCATTCCGTTGCGAATCGAACCGAGAGCTGACGAGCCGAGTCCGGCGTAAGAGGATTTGTGCGTCAAATAAACAGACGAACCACAAACGAATCCTGGCCAGCATAAAATCCATCAAAATCGAAGATGCAGCAACAGCAACAGCCACAGCCACAGCCTGCATAAATAAATAAATAAAATGATTTGAACATTTTTATTTTTGGCAAACAACAAAAAAAAAAAACAATCTATATAAAGGAGAAAATGTTCATTTTTCTTTGCGTTAAAATAAACATTTTTTTAAAATATTCACCGGACCAGAGAGTTTTATTTATTTTATATTTATGCGAAATTAAAAACACTTTTTCGCAAGGATTTTCAACTGGTGAATGTTTTCACAAGCTGCGCATAGCAAATTGCCAGAAAATGGAGAGATCTGTTTACGGCTAAAAATAGTCCTTTAATTTGGCCATTTTATAAACAATATTCTATTGCCAATTTTAGATACAATTTCAAAGTATTTAGAGACAAAGTCTCGAGTATGTCGCGCGTATATCCACCATAAAAATAAACAATAGTCGCATTGAAATAACATTTCAGGGAATATTTATAAAACAAACATTAAACAAGCAGCAGCAGCAACTAGAACAACAACAATAAGGCCAACCAACAGTTTTGAATGGGAATACTTGGAGAAGTCTCGAAACGGCATTGAATACTTAGTTTTTTATGAATGAATTAAGCGATGTAATGTTTTTGAGTGGTTTCACAGCCAGGTATCAATGGGTTGTGAATGATTCATTGAGGAGCTGAGATATAATGAATGAATATGAATGCTAATCCCAAGTGCTAATTCTAGTTGATTTTACCTAGCTCTCTTGGGTGAATATATGGTGTTTTCTACTTAAAGATGTATAATTAAATTGAAAGCAAATTGAATTGCAACTTATTTAATTTAATTAAAAAATTCAATTACAACAATTAGTTTTAACTTCAACTTGAGTAAATTGAGGGCACTTCTGGCAACGGAAATTTCGTGGAAAAGCGAATACAATTGTGAAAACTCAAGCAACTCAGCTCATCACTTAAGCAAAAAGTCCACACCTCAATGCCGCTCCCCGGGCTGGACTAGCAGCGTTCGGAAGGAGTCTGGAACACCCACTTCCATTGCCTGGGCAATAAAAACTGTAAAGCCGCAAATAAGCCACAAAAACCGCAAGACACGCGCAGCATAAGTAAAACCAGCAGGAGCCGAGGCTTCTCATCATCATCATCATCATTATCAGCAAGGGGGGAAAACCGAACACATGAAGTAGCACGAGTCCTTTTAAACAGGAGTCAGAGTCCAGGTAACTTGGCCGGGCTAAGTCCGGGGAAATTCCTCATCGAACGCTGTTCATTTTTCATTAAGAATTCCCGCGGCGCGTATTAAAGTCTAAACATGCCAACCCAAAAAGCGGCGAACATAAAGTTTTCCCCTTCTTCTAGCGCATTTGGGCATTATGATGATTAGCATCCGGTGCTGGACGGGCATTAGGTGGTAGTCCTCAGGTAATGCGGCGATTTAGCGCCGCCGACTTGCCACTGAATTTCCGAATGATTATGGCCATAAGACCGGAAGATTTTCGCCATGATTATGATTGCGATTATGATTAATATTCTGATTAAACTAATGCCGGAAATTTCCCATCCAGCAAAACCCCTTTATCTTTAAACAAATTTCCTGGAACAACAAAACCAAAAATGTTGTATCGACAACTAATCTGCTAAATTGGCTCTACAAAAAAAAGCAAAAAAAAAGAAACGAACAAAATACGTATGCATAATGAGTGCTCGATCCATATATACAAATCATAAATTTTAATGAGTGGGTAATATTGTGTGAAGCCCAACCCCAACCACTGCCCCAGCCCCAGTCCTAGCCCAACTCCTACCACAACCCCAACGCCACCCACTCAACCCTGGGAAAACTGTCCAACGGCAAAAAGCCACCACAAAAGCAGCCAGTGCAGTGTGCAAGCAGTGCAATGCATGCGCCATTGCTGCGCTCTTGCCTTCTCTCTTTCTCTCTCTCTATCTATGTCTCGGCGCTGCTGTGTTTGCAGTTTGCTGGCCACGCCTACCATTGGCTACGCGTTCGCATGCGTGTGTGTGTGTGTGTGCTTGTGTGAGTCTACTCTTTATTGGCCCGAGCAGAGCGAGCAGCGACGCTGCGTCGACGTCGCATGCATATTCATGAGAGAGCAGCAAAGCAGCGTTGTATTTGTGTTGCTAGCCGAGTTGTGTGTTTGTGTGCTTGTGTGTGTGCGTGCGCATATTTCGCCTTATCAGCATTTTTAGGAGTGCGCGTTTTTCAAGCGAAAGATATTTTTCAATTTCTTCTATCTTTATTTTTTTGTTGCTAGAAAATTTATTATTGTTGCAGCTTAAATCCTGTTTCTCTGTCTATGAGCTGTGTATGTGTGTGTGTGTTTGTGTGTGTGCATGGTTCAAGTGCCGTTAACTGTCTGATTAGGGCACTTCGTGCACCCAACGCTTTAAAATAAATATTGTTTTTAGATTACTCCAAGTAAAAATACTAAAATCTGCCCAAAAATGCAGAAAGGACTGAAATTGCTAAAAATTATTAGGCAATGAATTGCCATATGCTCTCCTCCCTTGCCTGATCTGTCTCATTGTCTGCTTGCACGCCCCTCACTTCGACATGTCGACATGTGTTGCAAAGGGTCTTCTACACTTTTAACTACCCATCCATCTATTTATTTATCTATTTACATGTGTTGCAAATTGTTCTCCACAATTTTAAGTATATATTTATCTATTTAGCCACACTCCCCAATGGCGGTGTCAACGTTCTGTTGACTGCCTCAAATTGAGCGTGCAAAATAGCTTGACAAGCGAGATTTGTTTTTGTGGCATGCACCCCTTACTTGATTGCGATCGTGCCACGAGCATGTCTCATGCAAACTTTATTGTTTCGTTCCAGAACGCAAATGTTTGTCAAATTAATGTGTTTCATATGCAAATAGCGTGACCGAAACGCCAATCCACGTTTTGCAAATTATTAAGTTCAATAAACTTTGATGTTAACAAAAAGTTTATGCCAGAAAGGTCATACATATATGTTATATACATACATCGTATACATTATGTTTTAAGCGATCGAGCTTGCTTTGAAAATCGATTCGTTTTTGACAAATTTTGGCATTGGCAAATTTTTTTTTGTCTTTAATTTTGACTTAGAGTTTCTCAATTCAAATGTGGTCAAATGATAAAAACTCCATTGCTTTATAGAATTGGTTTCATATTGAAAAAGTTGTGGCAATGGATATTTTTAGGTAGCCCTAAAATGGACAAATTTTGGTTTTTCTTGCTTTTCATTTATCAGTAAAGCTTCTCAAGCATTTTTCCCATCTCACTTGTCAATTGCTCTGGGAAAAGCTTTAAAATCTTTATATATATATATATATATATATAGAATACATTTTGCATATATTAGAAAGTATATATTTAAGTATAATTTTTACGCTATTTAATTTTTATTTGCAAAGGCGCTGTAAGAGATCAAACAATATGAAAAAATTGATCATATTTATTGATATTGCTTTCTAACAAGAAGGGCTTAAAAAATTAGATTTATTCTATCAATTAACTGTTTGGACCAAAGGTGGATACTTTAATGTTCTTTATTCAAAAACATCTAAGAATAAATAATGTAATTAGTAAAATTTAAATATAATAACTTAGCCTGCATAAAAATGTACCTTTGCTTTGTCTTAAAGTCTAATAAAACTTTCACTGCGTTTGGGTAAAATGTTGTGAAGATTGCGAGAGATAAAACAATATTTTCATAGGTCAAATGACAGACAAAATGGAGCGGGATTTACGAGAGCTTCAGAGGCAACTGCCACATGAGACACTGACTATGAATGTGGCAAAGACTGCGACACCGATGGGGACAGACGGGCGAGGCAACTATGCAAAAAATAACACGAAACGTGCAAAGTGCAGAGAGGCAGACAATGTTACACACACCCCAACACACACACACACACACACACACACACACTCAAGACTCCAATGCCAAGAGACAAAAATTGAAGAAAAAAAAATCAGCAGCGTCGTCGATGATGCCAAAAAAACAAGAAAATGAAATGCGCAAGTGGCGAAATGAGAAAATGCGGATGTTGAGGGGGGAAGGGGAAGAAAAGCAGGCAAGGCATTTGTTGCAGCCTCATTCGAATTTCAAATGCAGCCAAGGACTCTTGAGCAGGACATGACCGGTCTCGGACTCACTTGAATCACATGTGGTGCATAAGGTTCAAGCAGCAACGGTCCACTTCACATCCTTTATATCATCGTCCTTCGTCCTTGCTGTCGTTGGGCTCGCATTCGAAAAATTATGTTAAAACAATAAAAATATTTGTCAAAATAATGCGATTGCGCTAATAGAGCCAAATATTATTCTTGCATCAATTATCCAGGTTATCGAAATGCGCACAGAAAGAGACGGAAAGAGACAACAATAACACAGAAAGAGAGAGAAAGAGCCACAAAAGGATGAGAATATCTTTTTTTTTGGATATGCATCAGCATTGTTTTTTAAGAGATGCCAATTTATTGAATGCATATGAAATTAATTATTACTACTACCAAGACAGACACTTATATGTGGGACATCCGACACACACACACACACACACACAAGTATTCACACACCCTTACACTCACATTTACCCAAATAAACATTTAAAATTTACTTTAAAGCTGACAAAGTCAATAAATATGGTTTTACGAAAAAATATTGTTTCAACAAGCAAAAAACAAAAAACAAAATGTTAAATGTAGTCGGCAAAAAAATTTGCTTGGTCTCATAACAAAAATAAACAACAAAAGAACAAACGACGTGAAGAGAAAAAAACGTGAGAACATGTGTGGAAAAGAGGGGAGAGGGGCGAAAAACAAGGCTCGCACTTTTAAGCCTTTAGCGAGAGGGTGAAAATATAAACAAAAACAACGATTAACTTGCAGTTTTCGATTAAGAATTGTATAAAAAAAACTCAAATTAAATAATAACTGGAATATTATTAAGTGTCTGGTTTAACTCAAGAGAAATGCAATAAACTCAAGTCAAAATTAAAGCTCATAAAAAGTAGCCAATTGCAAATTTATAAAAGCTATAAAAAAAGTCAAAAAATTGAAAATGAATGCTTGTTGCCAAAAACCAAGAATCATCCAAGAGCAGCACCAATTAGCTACCACAAAAACCACCCACATTTTTTTTTTTTTTTTTGCTTAGGCCTGAAAGTAGTCTGCAATGTCCAGGTGGCAAATGGACAATAATATTGCTCATCCCTTCACTCCAGCCTCGGCCGGGGCAGGTTGAGGTGAGCGAGAGCGAGAGCGCTGCTGCTACCGCTGCTGCTGTTCTGGCTAGGCCGAATTTTAAGCATTAGTTTGAACAACATAAACAAGAGCAACCGAGAGCAGAGCAGAGCCAGGAGCAAAAACAGGAGCAGATGCAGTAACAGGAGCAGCAACTGATGCCACAACTATTTCCACCTACCCCAAATAAAAAAGAAAAAAAACCCGTACAGAAAGAGTGCCACTTTACACAGGGCAAAAGGCGGACGGATGTTTAAAATCATGAATGGCGGCCACCTCATGTGCAGTGCAAGTGTATGAGTGAGTAACTGTATGTGTGTGCGTGTGTGTGTGTGTGTGTTGTTGCGCACACATAGCTGTAGGTCTTCACTTACTGACTGGAACGTGCTGCTGCCGTCGGTGGTTGGTCACAAATACAACCAAACACACACACAGAAAGAGCGCTGCTGCTGACGCTGCTGTTGGCGTCGCTGCTGCAGTCGCAGTCGCAGTCGCTGCCGAGATTCGTTTGCTGCCGAGCTGTATGTTATTTCAGTTACACAGATTCAGTATCAGACGTGTTACTATCCCGAACGGTTCTTTGCCGCAGCACGTCCGTTGCGCTTGTTGCCTCTCTTGTTGTTGCACAGATACAGCCACAGAGTCAGCTACAGATACATAGATACATAGATACACAGCTACAACTTGTTTAAGAAAATATTATTTGAACAAATAATAAACGCGCAGCAGCAAAAAAAAAAACCAAATACAAAAAGAAAATTCCCTCGTGAAAAGTGCGCAAAACGGAAAAAGAAAGTTGCAAGAAACGTGTGCCTGACTCTTTGTGTGGCGGCTCCGACCGCAAATAAATAAATATATATAAATATATATATATATAGATATATAAGCACAAGTTGAACGGATCGATAATGCATACGCTGTTCAGTGATCAGAACTCATTCTCGCGGCACTATGCCCAAACGGCCGCCGGCTACACATCCGCCTCGGCT
This sequence comes from Drosophila dives, assembly GCA_035042365.1. Classification (NCBI taxonomy): domain Eukaryota; kingdom Metazoa; phylum Arthropoda; class Insecta; order Diptera; family Drosophilidae; genus Drosophila; species Drosophila dives. The sequence continues at coordinate 6,072,242 of JAWNLJ010000326.1, read as the reverse complement.
GTGGCAGCGGCGAGCAGCGCATCGGCGGCGGCAGCGGCACATTATGCGTACGATCAGTATTCGCGTTATCCGTACTCGGCCAGTGCATATGGTCTGGGTGCACCGCATCAGAACAAGGAGATTGTGAAGCCGCCGTATTCGTATATTGCACTCATTGCGATGGCCATACAGAATGCGTCCGACAAGAAGGTCACCTTGAATGGCATCTATCAGTATATTATGGAGAGATTCCCGTACTACAGGGATAACAAGCAGGGCTGGCAGAACTCCATACGGCACAATCTTAGCCTGAACGAATGCTTCGTCAAGGTGGCGCGCGATGATAAGAAGCCGGGTAAAGGCTCCTATTGGACACTGGATCCGGACTCGTACAACATGTTCGACAATGGATCGTTTCTGCGGCGGCGTCGTCGCTTCAAGAAGAAGGATGTGATGCGGGAGAAGGAGGAGGCGATCAAGCGGCAGGCGATGATGAATGAGAAGCTCGCCGAGATGAAGCCACTCAAGCTGATGACCAATGGCATACTGGAAGCCAAGCATATGGCGGCACATGCGGCACACTTCAAGAAGGAGCCGCTCATGGATCTGGGTTGCCTAAGTGGCAAGGATGTCTCCCATGCGGCCATGCTCAATTCCTGCCACGACAGTTTGGCCCAAATGAATCATTTAACTGGCGGCGTGGAACATGCTGGATTCACTGTCGACTCCCTGATGAATGTCTACAATCCGCGCATCCATCACAGCGCCTATCCGTATCATCTGAACGATGACAATCTGACCGTGGCCAGCAGTCAGATGCATCATGTCCATCATGCGGCGGCGGCCCATCATGCCCAGCAGCTGCGACATGTCGCACACGTCCCACATCCCCTGACGCCCGGCAATGGTAGCGGCATTGGTGGTGGTGGTCCTGGTGTGCAATCCTCGGGCGCCTCACCCACAACGATCTCAACGCCACATGGACCGGCGCATGGGGGCTGGTATACGCCAGAGACGCCGCCGTCGGAGCCCATCACAAATGGCCCGGGGGGAGTTGGTGGTGCCACCAATCAGAGCAACACTCCCACACATCCCAGCAACAACAACAATAGCAGCATGCACAACAACAACAACAACAACAATCACAACAGCAACAATAACAACAACAACAATAATGCGGTGCTCACCAGCAGTCCCAGTTCAGCGTTGGGTTTCCGTGACATGATCTTCGAGCAGAATCAATCCTGCCAACTGGACACGGGCAGTCCGACGGGCTCAATACAATCAGCGAGTCCGCCGGCATCGGCGAGCGTTGCGGCTGCCTCCGCTGCTGCGGCAGCTGCTGTCATCAATAGTCATCATCATCATCATCATCATGTGTCGCACCTGAGCGGGAATCTGGGCAATCTGGGGCAGCTGAGCAATCTCAGCCACTATCGGCCCCATCATGTCGGTCACTATCAGGAGTATGGCATCAAATATGGTGTCTAAATCAGCACACCCCAACCCCCACCCACCCATCTAGTAGGCGTGGCCGCTGTGCTCTCTTGTATATTCCTGTAAATATATTTTCAAGCATGACTCACAGCAGCAGCAGTTGAAAGCATCTCAATGTCAATTTTTAAGAATTTTTAATTTTATTTTTAATTATTATTGTTTTTTTCACAACATTTTTTGTTTTTGTTTCACATTTTTTGGCAAATTGCGTATACGAAATGTTGGCCAAGCGAACGTATTTAGTTGTTAATTTTATATATATATCTAATATTAGTAATAAGTAAAAAATAAAAAAAAAACCCCATAATTATTAACTACAATTAACTAACTATATTAATAATTGTTATCACTTTAGGACGTAGTTATGTCTGGTATGCAATTTTGTGATGAGTTTTTGCTACACTTTCCCGACTAAAAAAATAATTAATAATAAAACGAAATAAATATAAAAGATGAAAACTAATTAACATCATATTAATATGATAGTAAATCGCTTAGTAATATTATTATTATTATAATTAACTAGCCTAGCCTACGTAAGCAATAATAAATTATAAATAATTATAAAAAAAAAACTATTATCAAATTAGCATATAATAATAATATATGAACAAAATGTGTATTTAAAAAAAACTATGTTAAAATATCAAAAAAAAAAAAAAAAATTGATTGCGAGTTTTATTTCCATACTAAACCAGAATTAAAGTTGCACCTACCACATGGCATTAATTCATAAATAAAAACAGACTTTTCAGACGAAATCGATAGCATTTGAAAATTCCTTTGCCTATCTGCTGATAAATAATATCAAAACGATATTAAATAACACAAAGTAAACAGAAGCGATTTATGAGTCAGCAGCTGAAATGAGACAATTGAATATCAAGTTAACAGCTTTTGGTCAAATTGCACGTGATTTTACCTATTGTCAACAAATGGCGTCCAAAAGTCCAATTGGCTCGAATGGGCAAAGAAAAACAATGGCGAAATTATCTGAATCAGCAGACACAACTCATTTAGCTAAATTAAGAAATGGAACTTATTTTATTTATTTAGATATAATAGGTAAAAATATAAATATATGTATACATATCTATATTAATATTTATATATTTATTTATTAATATTTATTATATATATATCTATATTAATATTTAATTATATATATGATATTACTAGACAAACTACGCACAGATTTTGTGCAGTAATATATTATATATTATATTTTTTATATATAATATATTTGTTAGATTTTCATACATTTTTTTTTCAGAGCTTAACTCAGAAACTATTTGCTAAATTTCTTATATCGTTTTACTTCATATAATAGTATCTCAAACTACAAGAAACCCATTTTATGTCTAACATAAATAGTTAAAAATTAGTTTGGAAAGAAAAAACCATTTGAAATTCGTTTTAAACTATTTTTAGCAGCAAAAAAAATTGAAATTGTTGACCAAAAACCTCCAATTAGCCTTGTTCTTTTTCCGATCAATTTTGCAAATCATTTCCATTTTTTTTGTAGTAGAAAATTCCACTCTATAATTCAAACAAAGCTTAAGAAAAGCTAAAAGCCATTTACTAAAAAATACTTAGCTTTCACTTGTGCCTTTTAGCCAAACAATTCACAGTAAATTATAAATCTTTAGTTAAAATAACTGAACGAAAATTCCAAAAAAAAACTAAGGCCACGCCCCTAATTGCCAAACAATTGCAGTTAATTGGTAGAAAGTAAAACACAAAAGTGCCAAATGCCAAATGCGTAACGCTAATGATAGATGGAAAATAAAAAAAAAATATAATAATAAAAAAAAAATGATAAGCTTATTAGCCGAAACGACGAATCGACAAATCGACGAACCAGTTACCCAACCAAGTTGACTGATTAACTGCCAAAAAGTATTTTTGGCTGTCAATAAAATCGCTGCTGCTGTTGCTGATGTTGCTGCTGCTGTTGTCGTTGCTGATGTTGCTGATGATATGGTTGTCGTGGTGCAAAATGGGAGATTGTTGTCACGGTCTTTATCTCCGTGTCTCTGGCATAGTCTCGCATTTGTGCGTCTCCATTATGCGGCCTGTCATGTTTAGATCCATTGTCACTTGAGAAAACCGCGTGGCGCCATAGCGGCATTGAGCTGCCCGCTAGACAGACCACATCTCGATGCCCATTAAGCCAGGCATTGATATCGATGTGGGCTAAACTATGCTCAGGTGTCGCTTCAGTTTCAGCTTCAGCTTGAAGCACGAGCTCTTGGCTAAGGGCCATTGGGCCATTGTTTTCAATGACACACACACAAACACACTTGTCTCGAGCCTAGCCATATGTCCAATGCCTTTCTGGGTGGGCACAGTCATCATCATAGCACGAAAGTGTGCCAAAGTTAGCCGGACTGGATTTAGACCTGAAAGTGAGCTTAATGCAAACTACACTGTTAAAAAAAAATGTAATTCTCTTTTGAATTGTGATTTGTGATTTACACTGAAATTTTATATAGTCATCAATTATTTTTGCTGATTATTTTCGAGGCGCAATTCTATTTTTAAATTTTAATGCTGCATTGATTTAGAGGCCAAACCATGATAAAAAAAAACCTTGCTTTTGAGAGTCGGATGAGTTTCGACAAAGTTGGGGGAGTTTTTATTTTTGAAGAAAAAATTTTTAATATAGATAGATTATTGCGAGGATCTTTTTAAAACTGAAATATTAGCTCAAAATTTTTTATAATAAAAATCTAGTATAGATTGGGATCACAAATCTCCCATGATACTTACTCAAAGTAATAGTTATAGTAGACTCTGCCGCAGGGCTCTCTGGCCTCCATCAAGCCACCGATAAAGTACTCGATTTCTCTATTGCTATCTCGCTCTCTGTGTGCCACATTGAAATTGGGCTTGGTTTGCTAATTCAGCGGATTCATTACGATTCCCAATTTTTTTGGCTGCTGCGTTGACAAAATCGCGCCAGGCCTGCCTCCATTCGGTGTCAAAAGCAACAAAATTAAATGCGAAAACAAAAAAAAAACACACACACACACACACAATTCCAAAAAGTGATGGAAAAAGAAATCGCTTGGAAATGAAAAATATATATCCAACAGCAGCAGCAGCAGCCGTTGAGTCGCGTCGCGAGCTGTGGACGCAGATTTTGCGGGTGGTCCACGACGAGGACGGAGGACAAGAAAAACAAAATGAGATGGCGACAACAGCAAAATGTTGCACTGTTTGCTTAGCGATAAGGACGCACACACACATATACACATAAGCAGATGCAGATGCAGGACACTGCGTGCCAGGACAACAATGCTACACACATATATATATATATATATACATACATATATACAACATAGTTGTAATCAAATCATTTACAGAGCTGCCCAAAAACGCCAAGCATAAATATTGACAGCTGCTGTCCGTTGCTCGTCATCCTGGAGCCAGACCCGATTTACATAAATATTATTGCAAGCCTAATTAAATGCGATGTATTAGCTGACGTTGCAGCCACACCTACACGTACACATACACGCCCCTCCCCCCCTTCAGACGTCCCACAACAGCTGCGACAGGATATCTATAAATTTGTTTGCTTCGCTCGGTGAGCGACTCCTTTTGTAATTAACGCTGCTTATTTTTCGCGAATGCCCCCTCATTCCCCCCTCATTTATATACTCGCACACACAATATATATATATATATTTATTTACCTGCCCAGTTGTGTTGACGACCTGTTATCATTGCACCGTTATAACAATAAATTCTACTGCCATTGCCTGACGATGACGCTGGCAACAGAAGCGAACAATGTTATCCTTCTTGTTGTTGTTGTCTTTGTCGTTGCTGTTATTGTTGTTGTTGTTATTGCTCTTGCGCAGTTTTGGTGTTGTTTTGGCAGCTGTCGTTGCAATTAACCTGGCCATAATAGAGACACACCAAAGGCTCTAAAGTAAATTTGTCTTGCATTAAATCGAAAATTTTGCTATTTTGAACTATTTTATATAGTTATAGTTTTACTTATATAAATAAATTAGTGTTGAAAATAATGTTATTTTAACATTCAATGCAGCAGTGCATCAGTAACATAAGTATGTTAAGTCTCTTATTAATCGATAATTATAATGTTAATTGGACAGTCTTGAATAAACTTCGCTTGAGTACACAGCGCTGGTGCGACTCAGTTTTATTTTCTTATCCAGACATTCCCTGACGCGGGGAAAGGATTTTCGCTCCAACAATTAGACTTATTGATACAGTTTTATTCCAGCTATTCGTGCATTCAACTTTCAAGATCAAAGCACCCAAAAAAATGGTATATTTCCACTTTGTAGGCAATGATGAAAGCAACTAAAATTTGATATTCCCTGGGATGCAGTAAACTTCCGCTTCCCTTTTGCCAGTTATAGAGTCCATAAATGGCCGAGTTTTAGTGTCTACCATGATCAACAACAACAGCAGCAACAGCAACAATAGCTAGACAGGCAGCAACAACAACAACAACAACAAATGCATTTTTATGGCATTAAACAAACTTTGAGAGCGAATGTTTTCGAACACTTTTGAAGTTTTATTGAGTTATAAATACGCTGAATGGCTTTGGAGTTCTTGACTTGCCCCAAAGCAAGCAAAATTCTAAACTCAACGGCAATTTTCAAATTAAATTTATGATCGATTTATGCCAAAAAGAAAGCAAATATTCAAATAAAAAAGAAGAAATGTGAACAACAAAAAAAAAAAATCAGCGCCAGGCGTCGACATTTGAGTAAATTAGCCCCCAGAATCTTGATGCGGGAGACGGGGGCGGTTTCAGACCAGAAGAGATCCGGGAGCAGGCAATTTATTGGCCTAGGCTGACTGACGTCGGATGGCAACAACAAAAACAATTTATAAGCAAAATGTGCAACAACAACAACAATTTTGATTGACTGCTGCGCTTGAAATGCTTTGATCTGTGACTTGGCATTAATGGATAGGCAAGACGAAACGGAGGGCAGAGAGGATGCAACAGTTTTTGCCAACTGACGCCAGCAGATGGCGCTCAATGGGCGATTAAACGACGTCCCCTTGGAAAGTCAATGAAGCTATCGCCTCCATATTATTTGATTATTGCAATCTGATGTGCAGTTTATTTTGCTAATCAGCTTTCCTTTGGGGCTTTGATGTCACATTCACATTGGGAATTCGTGATCGTATTCCTATTCCGTATAACCAGCTCGTCACCGGGCGCAAATGTTTATGCGTCAGTTTTTGGGCCATTTGATGCTGCCGACTCCGACTCCGACTTCGATGTCGACTTCGACTCCGATGGCAAAGTTGCCAACCAGTTGGCGCGACATAAGCAAATAAATACTAACAAAATCAAATTGTATTCTGAGCTCAGTATCACAAATAGAATTCAGCAAATTCAGCACTATCAAAGTGCCAGGCCGCCAACGACTGGCCCAAGTCAAATAATCAAAAAATTCACAGCACACATCTCTTCAGACCAGTATCCAGCATCCATCCATCTCCAACTACAAAACTGAAAGATATGGTAATACAGAAGAAGAAGAAAATGTATACACGCACCCTGCAAATACTTACTAAAATCCATTGTTTATTTTGAATTTTGTTGCGCGTAAATCACGGAAACGACTTCTTTCCAACTCGTTTACCGGATTCTTCTGCACGGCCAGACAAATTGTCGACAATTTCCATGGAAGTGCCATAAATCAAATGAAACATTTTTCACTGCCCATTTTTCTAGAATTTTGCCTAATTATGTTTTCAATTTACGCATTTGTTGGTATTTAAGTAAATAAATTACTTATATGAAAACTATGATTATTATGAGAATTTATTTTATAAGAAAGTAAGTTCACAAATTTAAATTTGAAAAATCTGCTTTTGCCAAAAAAAATAATATGTTCTTTAAATTAATAATAAAAAAAATATTTGCTTTAGCCAAACCAAAAATAATATGATCTTTACATTGAAATAAAAATATTATTCTCATAGTTTCAGCAGCTTCAGAGCATAAAAAATAACATTTAAATATTATTATTATTTTCCCCGAATTGCGTATACGTTATTTTTCTATGAATTGAATAAGATCAGACACACACACACCCAAAGGGCCTGGTTATTCAATATATGAATGAAAATAAGCCATTCAACGAAAGGAAAGCATTTCGTAAGATTGAACAGAGTGGCGCAGGGGGAGGTGGTGTGGCACGTAGCAAGTATCTCATGCAGCGTCGATTGTTTAAACAATTAAGAATAACATAAATGCATAATTGCGGCAATATCGTGTGTAATTTCAAGCGTTTTCAACGGAAACCCTCTCCCCACGACGCCCGCCAGCGAGTCGTCACAGATCATCGACGGCGTCTGGCTGGGATTACAGCGAAAGTTGCAAGGTGATCGATGGCATTAACAGGTGCAATGAGCTGCGCTCAAGTGCCTTTTTGTCCACTGTCAAACTGTGCAACGCCAAATAAGTTGCAGCTTCCCCGCCCCCAACCGGAGCAACTGCAACTGCAACACTGGCGCCAAGGTGTTTATCGTCGCCAGCAAATTAAACAAACCGCAGCAGCGTGGATCTGGACAGAGGATACAGCGGGTTGGTGGGTGGGTGTGTGGGTGGGTGTGTGGGTGGGTGGGTGTGTGGGTGGGTGGGTGGTTAGTTGGATGGATGGAGACTGTTTGTAAGTTCATTGCGCCACAGGCGCACTGCAGATTTATCGCCCACGGAGGTGGTAACACATCTTACACGTGGCTATAAAACAGACAACCCAAAACTGGACTAGACTGCCATATAGCGCCAGCTCATGCTGCGCACTCTCCACTCCACTCCACGACTACAGTTCATCTTTGCTGATCCCCAACAGATGTCGGAGGTCAAACGTCCAGGTCTGTCTCATTGTATAAAAAGCATTTAATATTTATTCAAATTATATTTTTCTATTGATTTTGTATTGCAAAATAAGTGCAGGAAAAGTGCACCCAGTTGGTGGTCAGCAAAATACCTCAAATCCAAAGGTGGTGCAGTGGTGCATGTGGTGCAAGTGCTGCACATGCTGCATGTGGTCAGTGTTTAGCAGCTTTCAGAGCTGCTCCAAGCAGTCATCAATCTGCTGCTCAAGGCCCTGTTTACGGAAGCAATATCGAAAATAGTTTTCAGTGTAAATATAATAATTGGAATTGCAACAAAAACAAAATAAAAGCACAATAAATTTTCCCAGACTCATTTGTAAATGGATTGGCAAATAAATCTATCGGCTGCATTCTGCATTTTACACACATATATAAGCCATATGGCAGCAATATCGAAGGAGGTGCTAATTTATGGTTACGACAGCTTCCAGTGCAAACAAACATATACATATACATATACATATATATAAATATATATATCTTGGCATTAGAATATTTAGGCCGGGAGAACCAGTCAGCCCTCCGAAGCAAACAATAAAAACCACCTAATTGGCATTGGGATTGGGATTGGGGGCAGTGGAAGCCGTTTAGCACATTCATCCAGCAACGGTAAATATTTATTGCTTTGTTTATGTAACCCAAATTATAAAAATTATAACGCAGCAAATCTAAAACTGATCCGATCTGAACATTGATCATAGCTAACTGGGAATGCTGTCTGCCAGTTTTCAGATCGATGGATATTAATTTGTTTGCAAACACATTTCATTGCGCTTTGCCCAATTTGTAGTCGAAAGTATCTGGCAGATACAAAACATGCAGCCAATTGTATCTGTATCTGTATTTGTATCTGTAGCTGTTAATGTTGCTGTTGGCGTTGGCCTCCTCAATGTCTGCTGCACTCATGCTGAGCGTCGAAAAGTCTACGATTTCCGTTCCTCGTATAAATCAACTGAAAAACCTAAAGAAACAGCATTTCTACATTTTTATCGGTGTTTGGGCATTTTTTTCTCTCAATCTCTCTCTATCTCTATCTCTCTCACTCTCTTCATTTTCCATCGTGTTATTTATTTGTGCATAATAAGTTTTTGAGTTGGGGGGTGGAAGGTGCAAGTTCGGTGGCATAGACGCCAGCCTGGGGCGTGGGTGAAAATTTGCTGTCGATATCAAAATACCAAACAAATCGTCAGCTCGTCATTTTTCAGTCAGTTTTTTCCATCACTTTGTAATGGGGCGAGAGTTTGAGCAGCAAACAGCAGCATACAGTGAGTTAGAAAAAAATATTGCCAACAATAATGTTGATAAAAACATAAAAGAAATGCATATCGAAATAAGTAAAAATAAGTTAAAGATTTTAATGTAATAACTACTCCAAAAATTGAATTTATTTATTTATTGTTTATTATTATTATTTATTTATTTATTAATTTTATTTATTTATTTAAAGTTGTATCTATCTTTGCTTTCCCCATAATATTGTCTGCACTTATTTTAATAATTATAATTTAAATGCAGAAAATTTGCTGCAAAGTTTTCAAGGAATCTGTTTATCATTTTTAGAAGATTAAGTTTTTTTTATCATACTACTCCCTAATCAGTTAATATATGCTTACTAAACTAAGCAAAATAGAATTCACTCAAGCCTTGATTTTCCTTTTTTTCTACCCCAGTGAATCCGGGGTGCATTTACTTTTGCTAGGCACTGTTTTCATGCCAACCTGCTTCCCCATTTAGACATTGGGGAACGCATGTTGCCGCTTATTTATGTACATATTTAGTCATGTTGTTGTTGTAATTGTTGTTATTGTTGTTGTTGTTGTTGCTGTTGCTGCTGTTGCTGCCTGCCTGTTGGAGAAACAATTCATTAATGAATTTTAAAATGCTTCTAATCGATCGTTTGCGCTATAATTAATGTCAGACGGCAACGGCAACGGCAATTGGAATGTTTTGTTGGTCCGCTGCTTGGATATATCACTTGATTCATGGATTATGTCGAGGAACTGGAATTTGAGTGTGAAGATCACCTGCTGTGCCACTTTGACCTATTGATGAGCGTGGCAAAGACGAGCCAAGCCTCTGACCGACATTTGACCAATAAATCCAGCAGGCAAAGTAATCCAGATTTGACATAGGAAATGGAACAATTCTTTTGCTATTATTTTTTGCCCTTGCTTGGAATGCGCCCCCAAACCAAGTTGTATTTGTATTTAGATTCTCATTCTCAATTCATTTTTCATTTTTCTCTGTTTTTATCTTCATTTTTTTTTTTTTGCTCATGGGATGTGAAACACTTGGTGCCGCGCTGTCTGCACGAGCCGCACCAATAATAATAAATGCAACAACAACAACAACAATAATAACTACAACATCAGCGGTGGCAATAATTGTAACAACAACAAACAAACGCGTCTACTGCATATTTATGCAAGAGGCAACAACATCCACCAGATCCAGATCCAGATGCAAATGGATATAACTCAAAATTCCAGCCTGACCCGTCGGGGGAGGCTGTGCGTTGTTTTTCCACGCCTTGCGTGAAAAGTGAAAAGTGTTGAAAAAAATGAATAAAACAAATGCCAAAGTCAAGCCAAAAGACGGCCAGGCCAAAAAAACACCAAAAGATATATATATATATATATATATATATATGTGTGTGTGTTGCGGCAGATAGAATTGTTGTAATTTTTAACCAGTTTACTGAGCAAATATTTTATCAACATATTTTCAGAGACAACAATCAAATGTTTGTCTTGAAAATATTTAAATATTTACATTGTGAAAACAACTGCAACGAAGGATGACGATGACGATGATGATGACGATGATGATGATGATGATGATGATGACAACCACGACGACGTCGTCGCTGAGAACGTTGACTTTGCTGCTGCCTCTTTAAGAATCTGCGAATAGCTGAATTTTCTACATACTTGTTCATGAGAAAATAGATGTGTTTTGATTACATAGGGTGCAAACTGGGCTGACAGGTAGCTGTTGATAAAGGCAGTAGCCATGAGAGCAAAAGCATCTGTTGGATGTCAATTAAGCAGCCAAATTCATTGGCGAATTCCTAAAAGTACTCATTTTGAAATACTTTGCAGAGTTAAATGTGTCTTTAGTTTAGACAGAGCATATTAAGATTTGTAACTAAATATTAACAATATCTATACTCAATAAATATAATATATGAATTCATCAATATCCATGAGATACATGAACGTTTTGAGGACGTGACATGCACAAAAATATATCGAACTTGAAGCACAATTAGCTAAAAAACACGTATCTGTCAGATACCTGGCGAAACCAATTAATTATGCCACAAATTGAGCTGATAAGCCGTGAAAACATTCAGAAAACCCAACAACAACAACAGTACTAACAACAATGATAACAATCAAGAAAAGATACATCTCCAAAAGATATATCTCAATAACCAACAAAAAAAAAATTATTTGAGCGTTGCAAACGCGGTTGCAGCTGGGGAAAATGTGTCGTCAATGGCGCGCGGTTAAGCAAACAACAGAGGGAAACACACAACAAAAAGCGGATCAGTAGACAAAAAAAAAAATAAAAAAATAGATGCAGCCCAGGCCTTGAGAAGCTATATGGTTGCGGGGCGGTGGGGGGGAGATGGCCACATATGTCATCAAAGATTTCGCAGTCAATTTAACAAACGCCCATGAAATTATAACCAAGGCGCGTGATGTGCGCAGATCTCTCTATCTCCCTCTCTTTGTAGCTATCTCTTTCGCTCTGCCTGCACACAAAATGGAGCATATTAATTGGTAAGCGTATTTAATATATACAAGGTAGCCATAACTGAACCCTGGCTAAGTACTTCTGCTTGCTAAGTCTGCCTACACTCGAAAATATATATATAAATTGCATTTGGTAAATATTAAAACTTTGCTGCAGAAATAAGATCTGGGCATCGTTTTTTTTTTTTTGCTGAGTGTACACACACACACTCACACACACACACTGACAATTTGTCCTAAATAAACATTTCAACAACGACATCGACGATGAGGTTTGACTATGTGGCAGCCTCCACATCTCGGCGTTAAAGCGTTTCGAAAGTGGCGCGCGACTTGGCTGTGGTCGCAGTCTGCCCGAGTCGAGTCGAGTCGAGTCGAGTCTCTGTTAAATTGTCTGCCCAAAAACATACCACCGTTTAACCGCAGCCTGTCTCCGTAGTCGCTTCTGCCCCTGCACTCGCACTTCCGCAGCGACTGCCCCGACTCCGGCTACCCCTGTCACCGTTGCGAGCACTTCCCAGCCAGCCAAGCGTCGCTCATTCGCCGTCGCAATATGCTAAATAAACATTGGGCCACGTCATGGCTTATTGAATTGTCACTTATGCCCGAATTTCAGTTTTTGTTGCCATCACTCCTGCTGCTGATGCTGCTGCTGTGTCTCCTCTCTCTCTCTCTCCCTCTATCTCACTCTCTGTTTGTCACATTCATAATGGCGACTATCTGACGTTTCCTTCTGGCTTCGGGCTGCCAGTTGCCAGCCAAAGTGCTTCCATTTAATTAGTTTTACTCCCTGGAAATTCAATTTCAACAGTTTTGCAACTTTAAAGGCTCACTTTACATTCACATTTGAGCTGTGCCCTGCTACTTTAATCAATAATCGATTTGTGATGTTTACTTTAAGCACGAAGAGCAAGAGAAAAAGGGGGATTTGTATTTGGGATATATAATTTCAGTAGTTAATTGCTTATGTGGTAAAATGAAGTTTTGCTGTTAATAAAATACTTTTAACTATCATAATATTAATTCCATAAGCTCTTATTAATAATTCCATATCCAATCATTTTTATTTTTCAATTTTATGGCTAATAATTTCACATCAACATATAAAGCTGCCACAAATTATACTCCAAATAGCCAACAAATCAATCAATCCTCACGTTTTGGTTTTTTTTAGAATTAATTAACCCACACACACACATGCACACACAAATACACGCATAAACTGATTTCAATTATGCACTGACAATTTAATTGAAATATTACAAATCTATGCGCTATAAAATGTTAGAACAAATTTTCCACAACAACCAAGGCAATAACAATAGAAATAACAAACAATAAATGGCAATCAAAATGGAAATGTTTCAAGCTTCATTTAAAATTTAAAAAAAGCATACTATCAGCGTACTATAGCTACATTTATATAAAGCTAGAAAGAGACAGAGAGAGAGAGAGCGAGAGAGATAGCTACATATGGGCTACAAATTGATCCGGCGGATACATTTCAAATAAATAACAATAATAAAATGCAAAATAACATTGGTAAATTACAATTACAATTCCAATTTGAATTTTCATTTTCATGACTTCCGTTTAATAACAAATAAATCGCATAATCCAAAGCATAATATTTTCACAATTAAAATTTCAAATAAATTTTAGCAAAGCAGCTGAAATCAAAGCAATTACAACAAAAATAACAACAACAACAGCAGAAGCGGCAGCCGCCGCAAGAACAACAACAAAAACAACAACAACAATAACAACAAAACTCACACATTCAAATACAATAAAATAAATTAGCACAATCGTCAAAATTGAAAATAAAAAAAGACACATGGAAACAAACGATTATTGACATAAACACAAAGCCAATAAATGATTGGGTCCACAAAGGGGTGAGCAGGTGGCCGGAAAGAGGGGACCAGAGGGGCCTAGATCGATTGTGCGTTGCGTGCAAATAAACAGCAAAATTAGCGAAATTATGCAAAACGATAATAAACAAAACCAAAAAAAATCAATACGATGGGCGATCGAAGACCAGGTTTTTATTTTTACGGCCGCATGTAAAAAATCCAAAATCGCAAGAGAAATAAATAAATATGCGCAGGCATAAAATAAAATTTAATCAACAACAAAATAAAGATATTACATATCCGAAAGAAACAAATGAGTGGGTGAGCGGGGGGACGTCGGGTAGCAAACTCGGGCAGCCATTTTCGATTTGCATTTTTGTGGGTCGTTTAGCAAACTTTTTCATAATCTTTAACAAGCCACAAACAGCAAAAAAGAAACCAAAAACGCCAAAAAAAAAAAAAAAAACACCTCTGCACCTTTTGTGGCATTACAGCATGCTGTCTCACTCGCACTTAGCGCTAATAGGGGCACGCCCTCTCGCTCTCACCAGTGGTGCAGACGCTCTCTCACTCAGGCGCAGTTCACACCTTGGCTAAACCTTAGCAAAAGTATCTATCGTGCATAAATATTTATGTATCTAACTGGGGCGTGCCGCTACAACAGCAGCAACAGCAACAGCAACAACAACAACAACAACGACGTCGAAACAAGTTTTCGCATTTAAATGAGCTCCAAAGTTCGCCAAAAATTGTATTGCTGGCTCCGCCCAGTTGCGGCCAAAAAAAGAGCACAGCAAAGCACAGCTCGGTCGACGTCGACGTCAACGTCAGCGCAGACGGCGACTGTGACCACAGCTGTACAATTGTATCTCACACATACAGACACGCATTGCTGCTGCGGCTGCTGCTCTGCTGCTTAGAGCATTTATGAAAATAACCTGCTCGACAGCGCTGTCGTCGTCGCAGTCAACGCCAGCAGCGAGCAGCGAGCGGCGAGCAACAACTCGTTTTCGGCCGAGCAGACTACAAACGCAGCAAAAGCCACAGTCACCATGGCCAGTGGTTACTTCTGCTGTTGTTGTTGTTGTTATTGTTGTTTTTGTTGCTTTTGCTGTTATTATTGTTGTTGTCTTTGTTTTGACCAGTCGATCGGCTGTGCTGCCATTGCCATTGCCTAGTTCTCTCCCGCTCGCTTATGGCCGCCAGCACTGTCCGCACATAAATTACTTGCTGCTCTTCCATGCTCTATGTCCGTCTCTCCGTCCCGCTGCGTATCTGTCCATCCATCCATCCATCTGGCTAACTATCTGCCTTACCTGTCGTCACACTGATACATTACATGCATGTATTAGTGTCTTGCGGAGCTGTGCGTCCTTCTGTTTTGCCGTCGCTTATTTCTTGCTGAGGTGAGTTTTGGTTTAGCCTAAAATGAAAATATTTTCTAATTGCTGTACATAAAGTTTAGGTCATTTAATAATGTAATTATATTTATAGTATAATTAATTTAATAACAAATAGAGTAAAGAAGTCCCAGTCAATAAATATGCAAGCAATCGCTTTAAATTAAAAACTCTCTTTTGGTAAACCATCGTAAAACCAGATTCATTAAGAGTCATAATTGCAATTTGATGCGCTGCAAAAGCAATCCGGGCACAGATCACAGCTGGGGCCTATTAAACCTCAGACCACTGCAGGCAAATTGGAGTCGACAATTGGCAACCGCATCAATGGAAATTTTAAACCAATTAAAACAGCTGCTGCATTCGCTGCTGCTGTTTATCTGCGACTCCTTCGGCATGCAACATGCAACAGCGTATGCGTAATGAAAAGCAAATATTAATAAATCATACGTGACCAATCAATTTCATACAGTCGGAAAAATGCCCCAACCATGTTGCGATGTGCAACCGCAAGCCGCATACAGACAAATTGGCCAGGAGGGCGTGGAAGATTTGATGAGAACCGCCAACTGGCAGCAAACGCTGAGAGTCACACTAAGAACATAGCCCGAGCACACGCCACAGAATCAATATTTAATTTATAATTAACTTTACAACATGGAAAACAACTCAACTCAGATCTATGTTGAACAGGCGCCGTCGTCACTTTATCTTTTTAGCACACAAACCGAAGCCGAAGCGATTTGTGGCATGCACATAGGTAAAAAGCAGCAGTCGAGGCTGCTCTTGACATTTCAGTTGGGGCGGGGATTTGTGGCGGCTTTAAACGTTTGCCACTATGGGCAATTAACGCGTCCAAACGCAAACACAGCCCTGATCCTTTAGACAAACAGACGACGGACGACGGACGGAACAACCAAAAAAAAAAACAGACAAAAAAAATGAAGAGCTACGCAACCGACACAAAAGTCTGAGCAAAATGCAGTCGAGGGTATGTTTCGTCCTAAGGGAGAGGGAGAGCAAAAGAGAGAGGTGAGGAGGAGAGCGAGAAGGTGAAACTTTTTGGGGGTGCTAATTGAAAAACCCAATATTTATCTATGCGAGCAACTTACAGTTGCGACAAATGGCTCGCCTCTCTCAGAGGGTGTTTTTGTGGTAGTTAAAATTTGTCAGCCATTTTGTACAGCTCTGAGAAACGTCAACGATGATAATAATGATGATGATGATGAAGTTAGCTTACCATGATCATTGACAAAATAGTGGCACTAACTTTTCTAATGGAGGAAATTGTTGCGACCTCTTCTTGTTAGTGGAAGTGGTACACAGAAAATCAGTTAAGTAAACAGGAAACGCTCTGGTTGTATTTGAACTTAGTTGCATGCAACAGTCATAGACACAGTCACAGGTAGA
This sequence comes from Drosophila dives, assembly GCA_035042365.1. NCBI lineage: Eukaryota > Metazoa > Arthropoda > Insecta > Diptera > Drosophilidae > Drosophila > Drosophila dives. The sequence continues at coordinate 6,055,430 of JAWNLJ010000326.1, read as the reverse complement.
AGCCAGGTGTCAAGTGTCAAGGGCGCTTTTGTAGCTTCAAGATTGGAATTCAAATCAGCGAAAGAAAGAAATGAAAAGTATTGTTATATAAATATTTTCATTAGAGTTTTTACACTTCTAAAGGAAAGACTAGTTGAGAAAAGTATAATAAAACTAAAAAACTTACATCGTTTACAAGTTAACTTTGTTATTAAGTCTTTACAAAATTAAGTAAGAAATTAAACAAGTTTGTAATAACAAGTAAAGAGTATTTGATTACAATCATTTTTCAAATTTGCAAAAATATTTAAAGAGTGAAGTTTATTTAATTACTTGTAATCAACGTTATTGCGCCTTTTTATCATAGCAAATAACTAATTATTTTTTTTAACCAATACAAATTCTTTCGGGATAGCTTAGATATATTTGCAATAATTTACATTATATTTAATTCTTTTCCCATTTTTTTCATACAAGAATGACAATTAGCAACTACTGCAAATGACGCCACCAAATGTCATTTGGTCTGATTACCATTTAGGCCTATAATATATCCATATATCTTATATATACATATGTGTATATAAACTTTGTGGCCATAAACTGCATCGTTCTGTAGCATTTTTAATGATCTCATTGCAGTTATGCGCTCGCCTGAGTTTTATGGACCTTGCCACATAGACGTTGCGTCGTTGTAGACGTTGCGTCGACAGTTTTTTCCCAGAAAAAAAAACACATGCAATCAGCCCCCTGGTCAAATTCAGATACAGATACAAATACAGCCAGAAGCCCGCAAGGCAAATGCACTCAGCACTTATTAGACTTTTGATATATGTAGATATATGTAGATATGTATGTAGATATGTGAAAAAAAAAAAAATGGGAGACGACATCGACGTTGCAGTTGTTGTGGGCATGGTTGAGGCATCTGATGTTTGTATTATTGTTGGAAATAAACTCTGATTTTATATTGTTGGAATTCATGATTTTGTTCCCCTAAATTTGTTAATTACCAGCAAACAAATTTGTGTATACAAACCACGCTTGAGTTTTTATGCATTTTCTATAGAATTCTAAAGTGATTAAAGCGCTGCTAAATGTGCATAGAAATTGTAGCAACGTATTGTAAGAATCCTACACACATATATACAATATATATATATATAATACCATATAAATTCAAGTGGGCACTATAATGCTTAAAGATCAAAATTCATTCGATTTTATGTCAACTATAAAAATATGCATTTATTTTTAATACTAAACTAATCAAATTAAACACTTGATCGGCTAATTGCACTCCAAATGGTAAAACTGCTGTGATCAGCGTTAGTTTTAAAACAATACAAAGCAAACAAACAAAAACAACAACGCAACATCTGCTTAGACAGGAGGGGGGAGGCAGTCAATATATCAATTACATGTCGATGTCGATGTCGAACATAATGCAAGATATAATGCAATGCAGCATGCCAATGACTACCGGAAAACCCCTAACAAGACCAACAACAACAACAACAACAAATATGAAAAGTGCCTACACTTAGAAAAAAATTTACATCAAGAAAAAAATGCTAACTAAATAAATTGGCACATGTAATATCTTTAAAATATTTCTAATATTTACTTGGCTCTTGTAATATATTTTCAGATTTTCCTAATATTTAAAAACATATTTCGAAAGTCTACATAAAGCACTTTTGCATATGCCTTTTCGAAGAACAAAGTCTACAAATTTTGTAAATTAAACTTACTGAAAAGTACCTTTGCCGATTCTTTCCAGTGTAGACATCAGCAGGAACTAAAACAGATTGCGGTTGCGAGGGCTGTCAGCTTCAAGTCAATCAAATCGTCAGCTAGCTGCGCTGAAAAGCTACAAATGCCTTATTGTCAAAACAAACGGCAACAATTAGTTTACCAAATTACATGAAAATATTTTTTAAATGCTCCACAAACAATTTGACACATGTCTTTGGACTGGTTTTGCTGCTTCTTGCGAGGGATCTGTGGGGAGATGCTGTCACAAATGCTTTGGATGCAGTGTGGCAGTCAGTCCATTTGTGGCATGTCGCTGTGGCATCTCTGTGTGTGTGTATTGGGGATTTACATGATTTTGGAAAATATATCGCCCAGCACTTTGCATTTGCAGCCCTAGCCCCAAATGCAGTGTGTTTTATTTCAAATTCACACGAATGGAGCACGCGATTTGGATTTTTTTTTTCTTGTTTTCTTGCTCTTTCCAGATTCTATTATTTTGATTTTTTTTTATTTTTTTTTGTATACAATAACGAGTATGGCAACAGAGCAAATCCATGGGGAGTATATCTCGTAAATTAACGGCGTTCCCTGCGCCATTGTTTGCCACAGCCATAAAATAAAGTTTCGAGAAGCGTATAAAATTTATAGCGCCCGGCTAACTAAAGAATAGAAAATCTGACAGCGAACACCTTACGTCTTGTGATTGACAGGACCGCAGGGGCGTCTATCTCCATCTCCCTCTCACGCGCTCTGTTCCCATTGCTACTGTTTGTGTTGTTCTTGTTGTTCTTGTTATTCGCATAATGCAATTCGCATTTCAATGCAATTTCACAGGCAATTGGCATCGAACGACACAATGGAACTAAGCAGCTCACAGCTTACAGCTCAACTGAATTCGCCAGCGGAGCAGCCTCCCTCATGCGCACGATTAGGCCCATGTGAGAATAAAACTGAACAGTTACAGTTACAGGCTGTTCAGTTATTTAAGGTGCTTACATGGGTTGCTCTTTTTTTTCTTCTATTTTTCAATTCTCTTTTTCTTTTTTCTTGTTGTTCTGTGTGCGTGTGTTTTGTTTTTGTGCAACAATTTGTCTTGGTGGTGAGCTTAGCCTGGCCGCTGGCTAATAGCTAAAATTGCTGTTCATTCCGCTCTCCAGCACTTCACTCCCAACCTGGTGGTCCTTGAGCAACCCCTTTTTCACTCTCTCTATGTATATATCTATATATGTATGTGTGTGTGTGTATGCACACCCTTCACTCCCCTCACTTAGCATAACAATGGCGTTGCGACTTCTTCCATTCGGGGGTTTATGGAAATTAGCCCTATACACAGCCTCCAGCTGACTGCTGTCGATATCTATGGCTGTGACTCTATGTGTCTGTGTGTTTGTATGTGTGTGTGTGTGTGTAGAGAACATCGTCTGCAAATTAATTCATTTATATGCAGAAAATTCAACCGTTTTGTTGTTGCGGACAATGTTACAATGTTATCAATTTGGGCCCAGCGGCCAACTGTGGCTCAAGCCGGGGCTTAAAGGTGTGCGGCCCGAAGATATTCAAACAAAACGCTGCTTTTAAGTAGTGGGTGGTTTGGGTGCCACACAGCGATAGAGTTAATTGATTGTGGGCGATGAAGAAGCCAAGGATTGACGGCCACTTTGATTGTTAGCATATGACAAAGGCAAGAGCTGATTATAGCACCCCCCCCCCCCCCCCCTAAAATGCGTAGAATAATTCATATTCTTTTGAAGGATTATGTGTAAGCCAATTCTAGAAAATATACGCTTCAGTTGCTTTTAGTAAGTATATATAACAAAATATTCTTTCTTGACATCCAGTCTAAAAGGGAACAACTTAATTATAATGGTTTGCATAGTAAGTAAAAGCAACATTTTAAGATACAAAATGAAAATAACTTAGCTCAACAGATTTTTCAATACAAGGATTACTTATATCATCATGGAAAGAACTTATATTTCTTATAGTTATGATAAAATTCCATTTTAATTTACAAACACAGTTTTCTGCCAAAATATATCTTAACAAAACTAGCCTATAAAAACAAATGTCGAAAATTTATAAATCTTTGAAAATTTTAAATTAAATTAAGCTTAAGATAAATTTATAATTTTGATTGAGAAACACAATTTCTATTTATAAATTTAGCATTTTTTTTGAGAGACACAATTTCTTGTTATGAATCATTTGCAGGTTTAATTAGATAGTTATCTTTATTTACTTCTGTTAGTATAAACCTCACTAAAAATAAGACAAACTTAGACAGATATCTACATATTTAACAGGCAGAAGATCCACACCTCTCACGCATATTTGCCTACATACAAAAAACCGTCACGAAAGTAACCCAAAACAAATACTCATTCAACTTGAGTTAGGGTTTTGGTCAGTATCTTAAGTATTTCCGCATTTGCTATTGAGCCAAGTCGAAGACCGGAATAAGTGTAAGAAAGGCGCGACAAATAATTTCCATGCAATTTGAAGTGCATATTCAAATTACACGCATACAAATGCAGAGGCACATGATATACTTAACTGCCCAAAATATTTGAATGGGCAGCAACGGATCCCGTTAATGAAATGTGACGCGTATTTCCCCTGCGTCGCTCTGACCCAAAGCCAAAGTCCAAAACTTAAGTCCAAGTCCGAGTCGACGTCAAGAAATGCCCATGCCTATCCCAATTGCCAGAGCGTGCCCGTCGTCCGTCCAATGTCAGTGGCAATAAATATGAGACTCATTAAGACAACCCATAAATAAATGCAGAGTCAGTGGCATGACCAACAATTAAGTGCAAGGAGCGAGGAGCTGTCCCAAGATCGATCCAAGGCAAACAATGTAAAAGACGGGGGGGGGTAGGCAGATCGTGCTAGATATTAATGCAGCTCAAGATCATGTAACATGAGCAAATATACACAGAGAAAAATAAAAGATATTTTAAAATTCGAATGGGTTTTATCATTATTTCAACCAGTTTTAATTTTTCCTAAAATTCTAAATTAAAAAAAAAAATAATAATTTTAATAATAATTTAATAGCTATTATTCAAATTCAAGGGGATTTATTTTATTTTTTCCGAGTGTATTACTGAATAGCTGAATGATGTCTGGAAAAAACTGTCGCCCGGCAGTCTGGCATGATCTCGGAGGCTATTGAATCCACTTGAGGCCAACAGGCGACAAATTTTTGGTGCAGCCCAAAAATAGCATGACACTTGAATTTGGATTGGTTTTACAGTCTGGGACAGGTTTTATGGTTACGCATTCATTGTATAATTTACTGTATGCAGATGGTGCTCAAATTACGGAGGAAGCCGGGGAATGCCGCTTGTTCCCGAAATTCTATTGAATTTCAACAGAATTTAAAGAGTCCAAGTCCAAGTTGCTGACTGCACCAACTCCTATCAGTCTACGTGAACTTTTGCACCTGTGCAACAGTTACAAATACATATACCCACACACACACACATTCATACTGAGTCTATTATAAATGTGACCCGGGGCTTGTTATGGATAAAAAACAATCAGGCACAAAAAAACATACACATATTGAAGCTCTCTTCACATTGAATATATATATATATGTGCATATAAATATGTGCTCCGAATATGGATCCGATGCGAACCTTTCTGATTTCCTGTCAGTCACTCTTTGATTTAACTTTAACCCCAGCCTGGAATATTCCCATGGCATCATTTTTGCTCCTCCGTCAATCGATTGAACAATTTTTCGCATTGTCGCGCGCTCTTCCAAAGCAACCGGAGGCTACTTGGCCGCGCCCTCTTTGTGTCCGAGTGCTGCCCCCAGCGTGCATATGAAATGATGTGGCACACACACACACTCACCCACACACAATCATAGATTGTATAAGTATACACACGTCCCCTTGGCCAGTTGGGCAATATTTACAATCATAATATTATTCGCGCATATGGACTTGAGGTCGTAATCCATAATTGGTTTGCCTCTTATGCAATAAGCGAAAATCGTTCTGGGATTTCTTTTGCGCTTTAATTCAATTAATTTACGAGTTCAAGTATAGTTTTTCAAGCAGCTAAAATTTACTCATATTAATCAAATATTACTCGGATCATATAAATCAAGAAGTGATTTACGCTTTACGCCTAAATAAATCTAATCAGAATAAACTCGTAGATCATTTGATTGATCAACAATGATCTCTAAATCATTTGCCCTAATGCTCTTCAAATGAGCCCAGCATTTATGAGATCAGTGATCAGTGGCAGACCAATCCGATGGAGCATAGAGAAAGTGCCACTGCATCCGGAGGGTGGCATATGAATCATTCTGCCTAATGAATGTGTCTGTCACTCGCTGTCAACACGTTGCTTAGCCTGGAGCCCCCTTTTGGATGTAATCGTGGGGCACATGGCATATATATGACGCCTACCGACTCCCAAATATGAAATGGAGCTGCCGAAGGGGCAGACCTCGAGTCTGTGGCGGGATCACGCAATGTGCGCTATATTTAATACAGAGTGACATTAATGTCAGGCACAATTAGCCGTTAGTAGCGCCAATGGATAGACGGAAAACGTTAGCAGAAAAAAAAAAACGAAAAGAAAATAAAAACAATCAAAAAACGATAAACGAGGCGCGCAGAACGCGCCACCAGAAATAATTTGACGTGCCCCGAGAAGAAGATACATTGCCAGAAGATAATTTTGTTATTGCAGCTTTGGATTTTGATTCACTATTTCTATGCGCTCTTCTGTTATGGTTTATATATATATATATATATATATATATTTTTTTTTGGTACGTGTGTGAACCGCTGAACTGTAAAATCTTTTGGCCATGGCCTTTTGTCTGGCTTTGTTACAAACTGGTAAACAAACAATTACACAACAAAGCGGCAGCAAATGGGCCTCAGATACAGCTAGAGACACCTACCAAAATAATCTACGAGAGAGCGCACAAAAAAAAAAGATACCCAAAATCCCAAAAATACTCAAGCACGGTGGCATCCCCCTTATGCGATTCCACTGCATCAATTGTTCACCCCTAATCCCGGCCAGCGGCAGACAACTCAATATACACTTTCATTTCACTTCTGTTACAGTTTCCACTGCGTTTGCGAATTTGCCGCCGCCGCTGCGCTTGGATTGATCTTCCTTTAAACTACATATCATTTTTTTTTTTTCTTTGCCTGGGGACTCTGTTCCCCTCGGTTGTTGGATATATGCATTGCCTGGTGGTGGTGTTAATGTATAAAAAACAGTGCGCCAAGTTCGCAAAGGGGCCATTTAACATTTTTTTGCACCGTTGACGCTTTTTTCCACAGCCGGCGCGTGGTATAATAACCAAATCAGATAAAAGATATACTTGTTTATACTGAACGATAGCAATATGCCACAGTGGGCAATGATTAAAATTTTATTAATTATAAATTATGGATAGAATTAAATTTAATTACTTAATAATATTATTTAATATGTGAGCGATTTTACATTGACATTTAATTGTTATATAAAAATATTTATTTAAATGCATTTGTTTAGTGCTGTTTGTAGATCTCAACCCACTGTGCTCTGATTTGCCTAGCTCCAAGCAGCACCAGCAGCAGGCTCCAACAGTGGCAGCCACATAAACGGCTCGGCAGCGTCTGCGTCGGCGGCATAGATCAAAGCATGCTGCAAAACGGTTAAATCTTTTGAAATGTGCGCACTTTTTGACACCCAATTTGTTTAGAAGTGTACCAGCCCCCAATACATATATAGTAGATATATATATACATATGTCTATATATCTATCTATCGCTGTCGGCGGGGAGGATTTAAAGTTGTTCATAAAATTGAGAGGTGGCAAGGTGAGAGTAGTTTATACGGTTCATCAGTGGGCCACTATTTCTGCGAATTTCATTAATAAAAATGTCGAAAGTGTTTTTTGTGTAAAGTGTTGAAGCAGTTGCAGCCGCACTTCCAACATGCCACCACCCACATCCACATCCCAATCGCTTAGGTAGCACAATCAAACGAATTTCCCATTTGGAATTTTTGTTTTTCATAAAAATTCAAAAGATTTACGGCCCACAAGTAATTCCACTTAAATTGTTGTAATATTAAAGACGGGCGGCGGAACTGAGAATGTGGCAGGGGAGGTGCGGTAGATGGTGTGAATACCTCATCAGTTCATTCATAAAAACGTAGCAAATTTAAATGCAAGATTGAAAGGAGGAAAATATATATATATATATATATATATATATATAGGTATATTGTGTGTAAGTACTCGTAATAATAAGTTTATTGATTTGGGAAATGCCACAGCCGGATTTTTACGTTTTGGCTGCTTGGATGTTGCAGGCAAGTTATGGTAAGCAACGTGTGAAATGTGTGCAGAGGATTAAGCGATTGGGTTTGCGGACTCGTTACCAATCCCCAATCCTGGCCAGCAAGTTGCTAAGTTGGTAAGTCAATCCGTGCTGCGGAAATTCCATTGCTCCTTTCCTGCCAAAAACCAAAGTCAAAACATACGTCTGATGTTTGGGAAAAAGACATGGTTGAATAGAGGCTGGATTTATTTGTACAAAATGACTTTGCAAATGAGATTCCGAGCTGACCACCGAATGTGTCAATATTATCATGGGCCCAGCCTATGCAAACACTACCCCGCACCCACAGCATATCGCACACAGCGTGCTACTCGGTATTGCTGCTACCTGCTGTGTGTGAGGTGTGCGAGGTGTGCACAGTTCTGTTAATGTCCAACACCTTCGCACTTGAATCAACGCCCCGCAACGTGACCTGTGGCCCCTAGACTGGATTTTGTCTTAGCGCAAGCAAGAGTTATGAATGGAAGCGTCCAACCTGCCAAGTGCCAAGTGCCATCCGATGTACATGCACCGATAATCGATGCGATTAGGCCGTGTCGTTAACTGTAACCCCCAGTCGACCAGCAATCAATAATTTAATTCTAAAAAAAAATACTCAGTGACGTATTTAGACAGCCACTGACAGTCCAAGCAGGCTCAATACAAATAAGAAAATAAAACTGAGTGCAACACATCGAATTTCAGATACTCTTGCAATGCTATAAATTCATACTAGAAATTAATCCCCTGCATTGTTAAATGTATCACAAATAATGTAAAAAAATCACATTTTTATCTTTGAAGTGATCGATCGAAAACCCATCAGTTATTTCAAACCCAAAAATATATACAGAATTTAATAAAAAAAAATTATGTAAGAACAGAAGATTTGCAACATCAGAAAAAAGTTTTCCATACTTACAGCAAAAAAATATCTACGCAAATTATCATTTCTATATGTTTTTATGTAAATGCAATTTACTGTTAATTTTGTAATTATAATAGGAGAAATTATTTATTTAAATTACCTACAAATATATATTTTACGCATTATATTTAATTTAATGTACTTTCTCGTTAGTAAAGGGTAAAAATCGACTTTGTATTAAAAATAGCTACATGACACAGCACAAAAATTGTTGGCTCTGGTCCCCTTCAAGGGCGATAGAGAAGAAGGAAATGAGCTGCACTTAAATGCATGCGAGAAAACCACTCGATGCCAACAAGTGGATAAGAAGCCACCACCACGACACAAACGATGCCCAAACGAACTATCAATGTCAGTGAATTGGCAAAAATAAAATTTAAACTCAATTTGTATGCAGGCCAGAGTCCGAGACCCCGAGGAAAACCCTTTACTTGACACACCTCAACAACGGCTGCGGCTCAAGTGGCAGCATCCATACATCCACAAACACACACACACACACATCGCATCGATATACCGTCTGCCGTTGCATTAATGTCTGATGAACACCCAGTTGGCCAAGCGGTGCTCCAGCCAGGGGCTAAGCCGCTGAAGCATGCGTATCATCAGTGTGCACAACAACAAATCTTAATGATCGTTAAGGCTGTGCGAAGCGTTGATGACGCGACCATGGCGATGATCTGGCACATTTTGTATATCGAAACGAAATCCAATCCATTCATTGATTCCATTCATTTCATGCAGTGCCCCAAAATGAAGTACTCGAAATGCTTTGTGTAATGATTTTCGACTGCATTGATCTTACAGATTTTTCGTTAATTTTATTTTTAATGTGTATTATCATATACCATCGTATGTATATATATATACTATACTTTTTTGATGCCTTCCTCTTAAAATTAAATACATTACAAAGCGCTGGCAAATTAGTTTGGAAACGAAACTGGGATTTGCAGCTAAAAAATTTTGAGAATGCGCGAATACAAAGTGCATTATTTATAAACATAATACATACATTCATATTTATAATAAAAATATAAGAATAAGTATTTATAACAAGTGGATGCTTGTATGTGTGTGTATATATGTGTAAGCGCCGCTTTACTGTGATTTTTGTAAATACTTTTCGATACATGCAACTGAGTAGAACATTTTTGCCATTTAACTTTTACGACTTTGCCGTTTTTTCGCCAATTATTTTGTGAACGTTAAATTTTAGTATTAAAGCCACAAATGCATCTAAATTATTGTTAGGGGGCCTGCATGGGGCAACTCTTGTCTTTTTCACAACAATTAACTAGTTTTTGTTTTTATATTGGAATTACAGATGCTTGCTAGTTGCTGAGTCCGAATGTTTAGTTCTTCAATTGAAACACGAGTATCAATATGACGGCCAATAGCACAGCGCTTAGGATGGCAACCAGTATAAGTTTCTTCTTTCGAACTTTGTTCTGCAATAGAATCAACATTTAATAGAATTATAACAATTGGGCATATATTATTATATTTACCCTATAAGAACTGGCCTTGCGCAAATTATCAGTGCCCTGTGAGACGAAAATGCTTGTTTGCTCTACCTGCGACTCAATAGAGTCGACAGTTAGACCCTGCTCGTAGACCATAGCACCTAGATTCTTGTATATCTCGTTGACACCCACAATATTGTTTTCCAGCTCGCGTATGGCACGCTCTTGTTCCTCAAGTGCTTGCAGATCCATTTCCTCTTGCATTTGCGTTTGTAATTGCTGCTGTTGCTGCTGCTGATTTGATTTACGATTGAAAAAGTTATCCTCAAAAAAGGAACCATTTTCAGCGCTGCTGCCATTGGTGGTGCTGCTGCTCCGCGTCGAGCCGGGCGGATGTGCAATGCTGAAATTATTGGCGCGCGCTTGATGCAAAGCACTACGCTCAATGTCAGCCGTTTTGCGTTGTATGGCCTGCCAACAAAAAAATAACACAAATACAATAAATGACAAATGTTTTCTGTTCAGTTGTGCATTGCGATAAGCTAAGATTAACATACCTGAAAGGCGGTCAGAGCAGCAGTGAACTCATCCACCAAACGATCACGTTGTATTTTTAAATGTCGCTCCTTGCACTTGTCCACCTCCTTCAGCTGATTGTTTGTATCGGTCACCAGTTGCTTGGTGTACGTCATTAACTGATGACTTTGTAAAGAGTACATGGTTTTATCAGAAAATTTCCAACAAAATATGTATATATATATATATATATATATATATATATATGGAGTTTTGCTTTTTGATAGATAAAGCATACTTACAGTTTCTTTTTCAATTCGGGCGAATCCTGTGGTGTGTTCAGCTGATTAACCATACGTTGCATAGTGGACACTGTGGAATAATAGTTGAGGGAGCACAGTGATTAGTCATAGTTTAAAAAAAAAATACGCCCCAAAACAAATGCTTACCATTTTGTTGGACTTTTTGTATGCTTGACGCGATTATTTGGGCCAATCGCTGAAAGTCAATCTCACTGAGGCCCCCTCCGCTACCGATACCTCCTCCTCCACCTCCTCCGCCACTGGCGCTAAGGCCATTCTCCATATGCTGTAAGTCCATGCTTTCGTATGCAGACACCTTGACGATATACTTTTCAATGTCTTAAGAACCAGTTGTTGTTTCTACGCTGCAAATTTCCAATAGATTTTGTTTGTTTGCAATTAAAATAAACACTACACTTATATCACTATATGCGTTTCAGCCCAATACACCTGTAATGTTGGCTTTTCTGTATTTGTGTGTGTGTGTTGTTTCTGTTTTTACTCTTAGCAGGGAACTTGCGTAGTCTTTGTTTTACTTTTCGCCTATGTGTCATCGCATCACTCACCTTATTTGCCCTTGCCTTCCTGAACCGCGACGTGTTGCGATCAAAGCTTTATCTAGCGCATGTCAATTAAATATACAATTATTTGCTCACATAAGCGTTTTAAAAAAAAAAAGCGAATAATTTTTTGCAAGAAATTCGTGAATTTATAGTGATGGTAAATGTGATTCGATAACTCAAACAATCGTATTGTTGGCTATAAGTGTGACCATAGCTTTGCTGCTAAGATTGTATCGACATATCTCAACAGGATTAACAAAGTAACTAAAAGTGTTGAATAGTGTAAGCAAAAAGTAACTAAATTTAAATAATATATATGAATTTGTTTTAAAAACGTTATGCTGATAAAGCTTGAAGAGCATACCATAATTCAGGAAAATGCACAGCCGTTTACGATTATGTCCATCATAAAAAATATTTGTTTTGGTATAGAATATTATTCCGTATTAAATAAAAAAATTAAATCAATTAAAAACTGGATTTTACTTTCACTTAACTAATATTTAAATTATAACAAATATGTTTTTGTTTTCATGATTAATATTAAATTATACTATATATTGAATAATTAATTTTTACATTAAAGTTAGACCCAAAGATATTTGTTTATGTGTATATAATATTTAAATGTAGGTAACACATTTTATATTTAAATAAGAACTGTGTCTGGGGGCAAGAAACGTTTTAATCTACCGTTCGTTTAACACATTAATATAATATCGGTTTCAATCTTATTAGCTTTTAAATAAATAAGCAGGAATATGTGCGACGAGGCTTAATCAGTTCTCGAACGCCGCAGACGTCGAAACTCTTTCGGATATTTTTGCTGTTGGCCGCAGTCGAAAGTTTTGTTACTATAAAAGTCATCAAAATTCGACTATTGCTGCGACGATGCGTGTCATTTATTTAGCGTTCTCAATTCAATTTGCTTTGTGTAATTGCGAGTTCTTTTATGGGTCAGGTGCGTGACATTTAACAGTGTGACACATATACGTGCATATATATAAAAAGAGACTGTGAAAAGCCGACTAAAGAATTTTAAGAGCACAACATAACACAACAAAATATGCTAAATTTGGGGATATCCAGAATAGATGTGCCGAAAACAATTGAAAACAATTTAAACTTTTGATTTCTATGTTATGCAGATCCCACATGGAATATTCGTTCGCAAAATGAGATGAAGAGCAAACACTTTTGGTTTTCTGATGGCCAGCGAACGCTTTACGATAAGATATCCATGCAGGCCAATCAATATCTGGCCAAAAATATAATCTTCTTTCTAGGTGATGGTATGTCCGTGCCGACAGTGACAGCAAGTCGAATATACGAAGGCCAGCAAAGGGGGATCATAGGCGAACGTAATCGTCTGGAGTTTGAAAAGTTTCCCTACGTGGGATTGTCAAAGGTAACAACTAATTTTTTTTAAATGTTATAATATCTAATGGACAAACCATATCTATATTTATTTCTTACAGACCTACTGCGTCGATAAACAAGTTTCAGACTCTGCCTGCACCGCTTCCGCCTACTTAACCGGTATAAAGGCTAATTATCGCACAATCGGTGTAACCGCTGACGTGAAGCATAATGATTGTGCCAGCGCTAAGCTACCCAAAAATCACCTATCATCCATTGCAGCCTGGGCAATGAAAGAACACAAGTCGGCCGGTCTTGTGACTACAACTCGTGTAACTCATGCAAGTCCAGCTGGAGTCTATGCACACACCTCGAATCGTGACTTTGAAAGCGATTACGATGTTCATGATCTGGGCCATGATCCGATCAATTGTCCGGACATCGCCCAGCAACTATTGAACGAGGTTGGTCAAGGCTTGAGGGTTGTGCTTGGTGGAGGTACCAAGAAATTCTTACCCAACACAATGACGGATGTGTACGGCAACGTTGGCGAACGTTTGGATGGGCGTAATCTGATTGAGGAGTGGAAAAGTAGCAAGTTTGGTAATGCACGTGTTGTCTTCAATCGCACAGATCTGCTGAGAAATGATGCTCGTAATACGGACTACTTGTTAGGATTGTTCAATGCCTCTCATATGGCATATAATTTAGATGATAGCATAGATACGCCTTCGCTTGAGGAGATGACTGAAGCGGCAATTGAAGTGTTGTCCCAGAATCCAGCTGGCTACTTTCTGTTTGTCGAAGGCGGACGTATCGATCATGCTCATCACGAGACCAAAGCCAAGAAGGCTGTAGATGAAACGGTGCAGTTCTCGAATGCTGTTCGAAAAGCGCGACAGTTAACCGATCGTTGGGACACTCTGATTGTTGTCAGCGCCGATCACGGACATACAATGACCATTAACGGATACCCGGATATAAACAACAACATAACCGGTTTTAATTCGGACCTTAGCGATATTGATAATTTACCCTATGCAACATTATCTTACGCCAACGGACCGGACTATAACAGGTTCTTTCAGGTATCGGGGAATAAGGTTGATCGCGTTGATCTCCGCACTTTAAATATCGGTGATAAGGAAGCAAGGTATCCACATGGCGTGCCCATGTCTGAGGAAACTCACGGCGGTGGAGACGTTGCCGTATACGCTAATGGTAAGTTGCAGTATAGTCCAATAAGAAATATATTAAAATTTCAATTTATAAATCCAGGTCCTTGGGCACATTTGTTCAGCGGTGTTTACGAGCAAAGCACAATACCTCATCTAATGGGATTTACAGCATGCATAGGCCCTGGAATTACTTATTGTAATTTCAGACCCAACTAAACTACCAGTCCTTACGTATATTAATACCAAATAAATTATGAATCAAACATGTAAAAGCCAAAAGCCCAACGCATAATTTAAATATTCAAACAATTAAAACAAATTAAAAGTTCTTTGCTGCTGCTATATCCAATTAAGTAGGCCACCACTTTATATTTCGAGTTTCAAATAGCCGCTAGATTTTGATCAAACAAAAATATGCTAATACTAGAAAACAGTGCTCAGAATTGTTGTAGAGAAACTTGTGCTAAATTTGGCGTTCTAGGCATAGTTCCGAATTTACCACTACGGTCACACTGAACATCTCCGCCATTTTAGCTGTAGCTGCAGAAAATTTTTCGCAACAGTCGAAAAGAAGCTGTGTTGTTTATAATGTATTTATTATATATGTGAATAACGCATATTACTAGCAGGAAAATACAAAGTGTTACTTGACAACTACGGCCAATACTTACATTTATTCGTACGCCGCACGCCGGTGGCAGCTTGTTCGACTGTACGAGCGGCTTGTGATTGTGTGCGTGTGTTTGTGAAAAGAGAAGAAAAGTGTGCACGGCACCGCTAAATAAGTTGGTCGCGTGCGTTTAAAATCAATTTTTTTTTCTTCGTCCACTTAACGTTCACGCAACCATGGCCGACAGCGTGGTGCTGGACTTGTATGCAGAAGATCTGGACAAAGATTTTGCCGGGCAAGTTAAGGTAGGAAACAACCACAATTTGTATATACATATTAGTGTATATATGTATATATAAAGAAGATGGATTAAATAATATTGTTGACATTTGCAATAATATCGATAAACACTTATATTATTTACATACATATAAATATATCGACATTTTAAAGGATGAATTTTGCATAAAAGATGAATTTGGTGGCGACGGTGTCGATTTATATGATGACATCGGCGGCCCCTCCGAGCCAGCTGCTGCTGGCGGCGGCTGCGGTGGTGGCACCCCAACGGGCGAAAACTCTTCTGGACCCGGATCCGTTGACGGTTCCTCAAGCATCGGACCAAATGGGGTTTACCATCAGGGCAGTGGTAGCCAAACTCCAACGATGAATCGACGTTATCAACTATATGTGGGCAATCTTACCTGGTGGACAACCGATCAGGACATCTCAAATGCATTGCGCGATATTGGTGTCAACGATCTGCAGGAGGTTAAATTCTTTGAGAATCGCGCTAATGGTCAATCCAAGGGCTTCAGCGTCATATCGCTCGGCTCGGAGCCAAGCCTCCGCACCGTACTGGATCAGTTGCCTAAAAAGGAGATGCACGGCCAGACAGTGGTAGTTACGTATCCGAGCAAGCAAGCTCTCACGCAATTCGAGAGCCTTCAAAAGACACGTCCAGTGCCGCCGCCGCAGCAGAATGGACCACCACGTGGTCCCGCACCACCCAATATGGGTGGGCCAATGCCGCCGCATCAGGGCGTGCCTCAAGGTGGACCGCCCGGTCATGCACCACGTATGAATCCCAGCATGCAGCCAGGCCAATACCGCCCACACATGTCCCAGGTACCGCAGGTTGGACCCAATTCAGGACCTCCACGCATGCAGGTGAGCTTTTTACTATATCTATTTGTTGTTCCCCACCCATTTTGCATTCTGCCCTTAAGTCGTAGCTTTGTTATTCAATTTTTACCTACAAAAAAGGGCTTGGGATTATTTTGGTCGTCAGCCCGTATTAACAAAACGCCATTTACATATGTTTTTATTTAACTTTTACTCATTGAAATTGTTCTGAATGCAAAAATTTATTTTATCACACAAGTCGAATAACTGGTCGCGTTTTTACTTTATTAAATAATGTATGTGGATTATTAAAAATATATAATTTATTTAAATGAATTGCTGGGTATATATATATAAATATTTTTTACTAACAAGTTTAAGGCAGGATATATACATATGTTTTTTTACTTATAAGACGGAAGTCATTAAAATTTAACAGTGATCAATAGAAATTTCTTTGGTTTAATGAATATAGAAAAATTTAAATTTACTAAATGTATTTACTATATTCTTAATTAATGACTTCGATAGAAAGTATTGATAATTTTGGTTTCGAAATTCAATAATTATTATTATTAAAAAATTTAAGAAAATATAATAATATTGATCAATAAATTGACTGAATTTTTTTTTAAAAATTTAAGAGATATCAGAAAAAATATTTTTCTTGTTTATGATTTTAAGCACACTACATTTTTTGGTTTAAAAAAAGTAATATCAGAGCAATTTATTATAAATTTGTATCATTGCCTTGTACATAAGTTATCTAAATTACGCCTAGTTTTATTTGTAATATAGTGCCAATCATAGTTGAAAAAGTTAGTTAAAATTATGTTTGGAGTAAATCTGTAATTTAATGGCAATAATTATGATTTTGTAAATGTGTTGCATTTGTTTACGATCTTTATATGTATGTACCTCTAATACTCTGTATTGTACTCTTTATAAAAAAAAAATATAATATAAAAATGTTTATGTATTACGCTTTATATTTATATTCCATTCCATGTGTTTTTTGACAACGCTTACGCACACTTCTACCCACCACAACAACAACTACATAAAATACGTTATAATATTAGCCGCCAATGCATCAACAAGGCGGCCCAATGGGCAACCAACAGCCGCCTCCCAGGTATCCGCCAGCGCAAGGTCAATGGCCAGGTCAACGTCCCGGTGGACCCCGACCGGGTCCACCAAATGGACCACTGCAACGACCACCAATGGTAACAAAATCCTAACAAACAAACAAATATATATAAAGAAAAATCCTATCTATAAATTTAAAACATCTATTTATAATATAGTAGACAAAAATCGAAACCGAAACTAACCCAACTTAAGTTAACTTAGAAAACGATATTAGATTGTCTCATTAATTGTATTCAGAACATTTAAATAACTGCACATGTTTGTAAATCGAACACCCACCAAACACACACATTCATATATCTACAGATACAAATCTGTTGTACATATATCCACCAAGAGGCTGCCATTAACACCTACACACCACCACCAATCTGCAACTTGGCCAAGTTGCATATTTAACACTTTGGTATTGTTTAAGCCCAGTTTCTAATCCCTGCATTATGTGCTTTGCTTTTTGCAGTTCCAAGGTCCAATGGGAATGCCAGTGCGTGGTCCGGGGCCTGGTCCGGACTGGCGTCGTCCGCCAATGCATGGGGGCTTTCCGCCGCAAGGGCCCCCGCAGGGTCCACCCCACATGCAGGGTCCTCCACGTCCGCAAATGGGACCGGGTCCGCCGCCCGGTTCGGGTGGACCACATGGCGCTCCAGCACCGCACGTAAATCCAGCATTCTTTAATCAACCCGGCGGTCCGCCGCCGCATCCAGGCATGGGTGGGCCACCACACGGTCAGCCGGGACCACAGCCGGGCATGAATATGCCGCCACAGCATGGACCTCCGCCTCATTTTGCACAGCAGGGTGGTCCACGCAATCCTTGGCCAGGACCACCACAAGGCAAACCGCCAGGATCGTTCTCCGATCCGCAAATGGGGCCGCAGCTCACGGAGGTTGAGTTCGAGGAGGTCATGAGCAGAAATCGCACGGTCAGCAGCTCGGCAATTGCCAGGTGAGCCGAATTATACAAATATAATAAAGTAGTTTCATTTCTGTAACTATGAAAATTTAATGTTTTTCAAAAATAACAGAGCTGTTTCGGATGCTGCGGCTGGCGAGTATTCGAGCGCCATTGAGACGCTAGTTACGGCCATTTCCCTGATCAAGCAATCCAAAGTAGCGCACGATGAGCGCTGTAAGATATTGATCAGCTCACTGCAGGACACTCTGCACGGCATCGAGGCAAAGAGCTACAATCGTCGCGAGCGTTCGCGCTCACGGGATCGCTCTCATCGTAGTCGGCAACGTCGCGAGCGATCGACTTCACGCTATCGAGAGCGCTCTCGCGAAAGAGAGCGTGATCGCGACCGTGAACGTGAAAGGGAGCGTGATGGAGGGTAAGTTGAGTTGTGAAGTACTTGTATCCCAAATAACTCACTAAATGCCATCAATACACTTACAACAGAAGCTATCGGGAGCGTTCGCGCAGTCGTGAACGCGAGCGTCAGGCGCCGGATCACTACAGAGATGACAGGTAGTTGGAATTGCTTAATTTGCTGAATTATTTGTAGCTAATAAAAAATTAATCCAATCTATGATGTAGCAGCAGCCGTTCCGCACGTCCACGTAAATCGCCGGAGCCAGTGGTTGCCGAAGCCGCAGAAGCGCCGTCATCTAAACGTTATTATGAGGAACGCGAACGTTATCGCTCATCAGATCGGGAGCGGCGTGATCGGGATCGGGATCGTGAGCGTGAACGCGAACGTGATCGAGATCGACGTGAAGAGCATCGTTCCAGGCATTGACTGCTACACAAGCGAAAGCAAAACTATTAACAACAATATCGTACACATCCACACACACACACATACACACCTCGTAGACACTCTTACTAACACATAACAATGCAGAAAGCTGAAGGCCAGCCACAAGATTAAAAAAAAATTTAATTTGTTTCTAACATTACCAATACGTAGGATATAAATATGGCATAACATAGTTCTCCTAGACGTACTAAAGTAAGCCGAAATGTTGACAAGTCTCGACAACAATACAACAGACATACACACACAATCAATCAACAGATGGACTGCCACGCCCACATACAAATCAACACCTTCGTTCTGATCCTGCATCTCCTGCACGCACACCACATAAGAGTCGTCAGCGCGGGACAGGACGCTTATGGATGGACAGTAGCAACAGACAGAAGGAACTTCAATCTACATTGTCGACTTCACCGCAGAATTTCAATATTATTGTACTTTAATATTTCGGTTTATTTAATAAAAACATATATATATATGAA
This sequence comes from Drosophila dives, assembly GCA_035042365.1. NCBI lineage: Eukaryota > Metazoa > Arthropoda > Insecta > Diptera > Drosophilidae > Drosophila > Drosophila dives. The sequence continues at coordinate 6,035,903 of JAWNLJ010000326.1, read as the reverse complement.
AACCAACAAAAAAAAAAAAAAACAACTGTTCCAAAAAAAAAAAATAATACTCAAACTGTCTTGCGTTGCGTGTCTTTTTGTACCTTATAATAACAAAACGAATATAGTTTACGAATTGATATATATTTAAATTGTACAACTACAACGCATTTATTCTTAATAATATTGTTATATTAACACATGCATCTTTTACAATTTTGCAAAGCTTTTGCCAAATGAGGCCAAGAATCGTAATAAGCGCAATTATATTGAAAGACATTATTTTTTTGTAAACCTTGTTTCAACCATTTATTTAAAGTTGACTTTATTTACATATATTTAAGCGAGCTTTTTGTGCGCGGGTGTTGCGAGTGAATCATAGTTTTAAATGTTGACTGATCTTATAAAATGGATAAATAGTATAGAGCTAGAGACAATATTTATTAAAATTATGTAAATAAGTTGTATGAATGAGTTTTTTGTATGCCTGTGGTGATAATTAGACTAAATATCTCTAATTATTATAAACTAAATGAAGGTTTTAACAAACTTTTATCGTAGATTTTTTAAACGCGATCAAGCTTTTATGTAGTTGCTATGTAACATCTTTTTATTTTTATTCTTTGAACTATATTTTTATTTGTACAGTGTACACAAAACATTTGTAAATGATATTCAACTTAATAATTGCTACATTAATCCAAATGACATTTATGTAAATTATAGTTTTCTACATATAGTACCTGTAACTTTCTTAGGTCTGATCTAACAAGAAGTATTACGAGCTTAACGGCCGGTTACTACTACTACTTAATTACAATGAATCAAAAATCTGTCCTGTACAATTTAAGCTGTGATTTCGAGAGTAACTGAACATACAAACTTTTTACTGTAAATCATGCACAATGCAGGTAATGTTTTACATATGTATATGACAATCTAGTCAATAAGTGTGCGTTTTGTTTATTTAAAAAATAATAAGATGAGGTATTCGTATTTATGTCATTCATATTTAAGACAAAGCGTCATTTTTTAAAGTTATATTTTCGATTATTGTTTACAAATATACGCACATTCGTATTCGATTGATCCTAATTTACTATTCAGAACCAAAAATTTTGACCCAATGACCCAAAATAAAAAAATACATACCAAATTAATAGTAAGAGGGTTTCGTTATTAGCTGATATATTTCACAATGACTAACGCTCTCAAATATTGACGATTGGTCTCCATCTCTTTCTAGACATTTAAAAATTTTTGCGCGCCGATAAATTTCCTTGCCTTTTAATTAAAAAGAAGACCAAATATTTTTTTGTATATAAAAAACGGTGACCCTATCATCTGGAAGGTTCGCAATAAGCCGTTAGCCAACACTAAATTGCAATACACATAAAGGCAAATGAAATACAGAAGCGAAAATATCAACGTAGTAGCAAACATCGTAAAAGTATTCAATATAATAAAGCAGCTCAGACAACTTCAGATCAGATCCAAAATTCCTCCGTTGGATAAAAAATAATTTATATAAAAGTGGAAAACTAAGATACAGCATGGCAGATACAGCACAATTTATAAACGACCGTTTCCAACGTTTTAGGAATGGAATCAGTCAGCGCTAGTAAGTACAAATAATTATATATATATGTATGCATATGTTTCATGTATATATATATAAATATTATATATGTAAGAGGTCAACAAAGGTGCAAACGCATAGTCAAAAGTGTGCTATAGAAATGAGTGTCATTTGTTAACACCTTGCAAGAACCTTGCCCTGCGTTTTAGTGAGGCTGACGTGTTGTTTTGGTGTTAGACCACATCAACAGTTGGCCGCACTAAATCAATAGTCCTTGAAATCAATTTGTACACGTACGCCGACTGTTCTAATTGATGCCCATTCTTCCATTTTTACAGTGAGCCGTATGTACGTCAGCACCTGGCGAAGGTGTACATGGTGCTGGCTAGCACCACCGCTGCTACGGCAGTGGGTGCACTTGTCCAGATGCGAGGAATTCTTGATTTCGGCATGCTAGCAGCAATTGCATCTCTAGTGCTAGTACTGGGTCTACATTTATATAAGGATGATGGAAAGAACTATTACACACGCTTGGGAATGCTCTATGCTTTTGGCTTTTGCTCGGGGCAAAGTCTGGGTCCCCTGTTGGGCTACATTTGCAGCGTCAACCCGGCCATTATACTAACGGCATTAACTGGCACCTTTGTGACTTTTGGTTCATTATCGTTGGCCGCTTTGCTTGCCGAACAGGGCAAATTTTTGTTCCTTGGTGGTATTTTGATCAGCGTCATCAATGTCATGACAATTCTCAGTCTGTTCAACGTATTCTTTAAATCGTACTTCGTTCAAATGGTATGTAGGCTATCAATAAGTAACAAAGGTGCTCGATCTAACCACATCCAACTCTCTTGCAGACTCAATTGTATGTTGGCGTCTTTGCCATGGCCGCCTTCATTATCTATGACACGCAAAACATAGTGGAGAAATGTCGCATGGGCAATCGCGATGTGGTTCAGCATGCATTGGATCTATTCTTTGACGTTTTGAGCATGTTCCGGCGGTTGTTGATTATTTTAACACAAAAGGTACGTTTCTGAAATTTAATTTAATCACTTTAGTCAGCTCAAGATTATTGTTGATATGTGCTCAAATGTGGCCCTATCTTACAGGTGAAAAGCTTTTTAGCTTGATAACTCTCAAATTAGTTAAATAGTCAAGCAAACATTGAATAACAAACAATTTCAGAGATAAGAAATAAATCTATTCAACGGTATGACGTTTAATGCGTATACCTAGTTTTCTTTTAGCCAAGGCAATAAATATAATCTCACAACATAAATATTTTGCATAATATCCGTAGATATAAATCCTTTTTCTTACTCTTCCCGTTCTTTGGTAGAAGTAGTGGAAGTTCACTCTTTGTGAAATTATATTTATAACCTTGGAAGATGTCGTTTTCAATTTTCCTAACAGCCTTTTTCACTTTCAGGAGGAACAAAAACAGGCCGATCGTCGCAAGAGGAAGTAATAAGGAACTTGCTCTTGTCACACATTATAAATTAATAATGTTGGAACCTATTTCAAATTTAAAAAAACGAGCCGTGTTAATTTTTTTGGCTCTATATTATATATCTGAACAATATGTGGTACATACAAAAATCATACAAATCCCTAAAGAAGTTTAATAAAATTATCATCACATTCAACTATATGTATGAGTATTCTATTGTATACTATATACATGACATAAAACTGTTTCGCAAAAGGTATATTCGTATGAATATGTATTTGTAATACGTAAGGATTCATGTTGTAATATTTATTTATAAAGAGAATTGAAGATGATTCAATAAACGAAAATTTTCCATTATATATACTCATCCACTACAAAAAAAAAGTACTACAAGCCCCTTCAGATTGCCTGTGTTGATTATATCGATTAGCGGAACGATTATATCAACTGGCAAACCAATTTAATTAGGCAAAGTGGTAACGAGAAACTCGGAATGCTCTATTCATTTTTAATCATTTGAGTTAGATTCGTTCAAAGCGAATCATGTCCCAGTCGTTGCCGTTGGTGAAGCCGTTGCTGCTGCAATTCCAGCAGCTGTTTTCCTTATTAAAATTTGTGGGCGTCCTGCCACAGGATTTGTCACAGTTTCGAAATAAGAATGTTCTCGAAAAGTCCCGCAATGGAATGTTTTATATGATTGGTCTTTTAATAATTTATGTGGTGCTTTACATATGGTTAATTCTAACTTTTGGTGAAGATGATCCAGCCGTGAAGGCATCTCAGAGTGAGTAAAATAGAAAATTAATAACCTATCTATCTATGATTAAAAATTTAAATTCTCATTTTGAAAAATTATGAATTTTTTACTTTTTAGGCACTTTGACGTTTGTTATTGGCTTGTTTTTAACCCATATTGGTCTTATTATGATGGTCACCGATCAGATAACTGCGCTAGTCAATCAAGGACAATTGGGTAATCTCTATGAACGCATACGTGCAGTGGATGAACGCCTCTATCGGGAGCATTGTCTGGTTGATAATAGCTACATAGCAAAACGCATTCGAGTAATGGTGGTCATGACCGTTTCTTTTGAGCTTTTCATATTGGTGTCCACATATGTAAAGCTGGTGGATAATACGCAATGGTTATCGCTGCTGTGGATAGTATCGATAGTGCCGACTTTCATTAATACTTTGGACAAGATTTGGTTTGCAGTATCGCTATACGCACTGAAGGAACGTTTTGAGGCGATAAATTCCTCGCTAGAGGATCTGGTTACCGAACACGAAAAGCACAAAGCTTTTATATCGAGAGATGAGTACGGTAATGTTGCAGCTGGGAATCAAACTGCAGATAGTACCGAATCGCAGCCGCCTCAGTATGACGCAAATTTGGAGTACTTGTACAAGGAGCTGGGCGGCATTGATATTGGATCGATGAGAGGCTCGGGTAGCAAAAGCAGGAATAGGGTAACACCAAGTAAGTAGTTCGTAGAATATTTTCTAGTTCTCTTGCTTATTACATTTTAATATTAGTTGCCCATTCACTGAACTCCTTTGGCGAGCGCATTCCTCGCAAGCCGCTTCTGATTAATCCAAATCAAATGATTAACATGGTACATGAGAGTGAATTGAGCAATGCGACCAAGGTGGAGGAGAAACTCAACAATCTGTGTCAAGTGCACGACGAGATCTGCGAAATAGGCAAAGCAATGAACGGCCTCTGGAGTTATCCGATTCTTACGCTTATGGCCTACGGTTTCTTAATATTTACGGCACAACTGTATTTTCTATATTGCGCAACTCGTTCCCAATCGATACCATCATTGTTCCGGTCCGCTAAGAATCCGCTTATTACTGTTATCATTATTGTGTACACTTCGGGCAAGTGCATTTATTTGATTTACTTAAGCTGGAAAACATCGCTGGCCTCGAAACGCACTGGGATTACTTTGCACAAGTGCGGCGTAGTTGCTGACGATAATTTGATTTACGAGATTGTGAATCACTTGTCGTTAAAGCTGCTAAATCATTCAGTGGACTTCTCGGCTTGCGGCTTCTTTACACTGGACATGGAAACATTGTATGGCGTTAGTGGTGGCATCACTAGCTACCTTATTATCCTTATACAATTCAATTTGGCGGCTCAGCAGGCTAAGGAAGCCTTACAGTCGTTTAATAGCTTTAATGAAACGGCTGATTTGGTTGGTTCTGCCACTGAATTTAGCAATGTGAGTTCCACACTATATAATCTGGTAACCACCACAATGATGTCGCCATCAAATTACTAAAACGTATATCTGTATATTATTCTTAGTTCTAATCCACATTTCGAGAACAATTTTCAGCACTTTTTCGCACCTTTCATGCTTAAATATTTCAATTGAAAACACATTAAATAATAATCACGCTGCAGTCAAAGATTTGTATTTAATGCGGGCCTCGTCTAGCTCCGTCAGCAGTTGCTTAAAGGTTTCATTGGTGCCATCAAAGTCCAAAATGGCTACACAAGAAATCTGTGCGCGCTTATGCAGTGCATAGGACAATTCCCGACGCATCAGAGAGAAGCAGTAGGGTACGTTCTGCTCCTGGCAAAGGGCTTTTAGCTCATCTATCGTGTCATCGATGCCACCTTTAATATAATGGTTAAAAGCTCGCCAGGTTTGTCAGTACTATATTTTTTACCTGGACCTGGACACTGCTCACAGTCTGGTGCCAGCAGAAGCAATTTTACTTTGTGTATCCGCAGCCTGGACAATGATTCTCGAAATCCCACCACCAGTCGAAGATGTGCACGCGCTTTTATTTCGTTATTGGCATAGGCACGCTTTTGGAAACGTTCCAGGTCATTTAACAATAGAGCCGACAGCTCTTTGAGTCGTGCTGTCGTGCAGTTGTCACAATAGCTAAATAAATATATTGATAAATATATATTGAATGTATTTTAAGACAAAAAAGACAACTGTTGATGCTTACCTTCGAAACCGTCGGGAATGTACTTGATAGGCTGGCGACTTTGGCGTCGTCTTCGACTCTGTTTCACTTATCGACAGGTTTTTCAAGTCGGGGATTACTTCAAATATGTTTGACTCTACATTAAGCAATATCGAGTTCTGATCTGGAACTGAAGAATTATTTTCTGCACTTGTTTCACTAATCGAGTCAATGTCAACGGATATTGAATCGAATGCCTTCTGGAGTGGCTCCACACATTGTAAATCCTTATCAGCACACTGCTTCCAATTGCGATAATTTTTTATGATGCGCTTAAGGCGAGCCACCCGATTTTTGGGATGCAGACGCGTTTTCCCCTTGCGTTTAGTTTGCAGAGTGACGCAGCTTCTCGCAATGGTCATGTGTGGGCGTTTCAGTTTGTTTACCTTTTTGTGTTGCTCGCGGGGCACAATTAGAAAGTCGAGAAGCGAACATTGTTGCTTCTTTTTGTGCTTATTCTTGTACTTTGCACTGTGTAGGATCTTTGGCGTTGTGTTCTCATTGCCCTTTTTCAAATTTTGAAATGTATTCTGATCTATTATATTAAGCTTATCCGAACTACGTGCCATTTTAAGAGTGTTTTGCTATATTTGCAGTAAATTTTTGGAATAGGGACAATTCGATATCGATAAGTATTCAATAATTTAATAAATTTTTACACCAGTATCTGGTCACACTAATTACCGATTGATATTTTTAAAAGCGCACTCGGTTATAAATAATTTTATATTGCTTTCGTTCAACAGATTTCGCATACTTTTAAATATTTACTAATTGACTTATTGGCTATTAACATTCAGTAAAACTAGTTTTGGCTTAAATATATCAGATGAGAGATTTCCTTCTTGCTTATATCTTACCCAAAACTTATGCTAAATAGATTCACGGTCATAATTTTAGTATAATTCTAGCACAATGAGTACGAAACTTTAAAAATCATAACTTTATACTGCTTTCAATGGCTACATGTATTTCATTGAACTGCTTAAGGTGGGACAAGATTATTTCGCGTTCCTTCACATATATCTCCCAGTATTTTAAGTACTGACTAACGTGTTGCAACACAAGTTTTCCAGCAAAGTCCAGACAACTGCGCGCATGCCGCATGCGCCGTCGACAGCTGGCCAGCACTAAGCGTAACTGCTGCTCCGGTTCCAACTGTGCAAGTATAAAAGACATTATGTTTGCAGTATCCACGCGCATATCAATGGGAAACAGCGCAGTTTCTGTTGGTCGAGATTGAGGAAACACAAGCAGTGCTGGTGTCTCCGGCATGGTAAGCTCCCACGGTAAATCATTCGCTTGGCTATCGAATCGTATGAAATTCAGTTCGGGACTGCGCAGCAGAGCTGCCACCTGCATCAACTCCAGTGACATAACGGCGGACAGGGCACAATCCGGTCGATGGATGAGAACTACATTAGTCGCATTAGGTCCATGCAGTGCCTCCAACAGCAAATGACGATTGTATGCATCTATGTACGTTGCCTGATGGTTGGGGACGAGAGTGACCGAAACAGCGTTCCTTTGTAGACGGGGCAGCTGCCTGGCATAGAACTGCTTAATAAACTCCTTGAGTGCTAGATAGGAAAACGGCTGATGCTGCGGCATGACATGCAACGCCTCTGCGGCGGCATCCACAATGAATACCTGCACCGCAGACGTATCTCTTTTGCGTTGCTGTTGGTGTTGCTGATCGATGCCCAGCTGCTGGAGAAAGTCGCGATATTTCGTCGCATCGAAGAGCACAACGGCAAGGGAACGATTTGGTGATAAATGCTCTGGCGAATGTTGCCATAATAGCTGACTGTATTTAGTGACCAGTTTGGCGATGCCAATCTTTAAGGCAGGTGTTCCTTGTTGGGCGTGCGTGTGTGCCAAGCAGCGGTTGCGTGTATGCAGCGCCAGCAGCTCCCGTGCTTCCGTCTCCAAATGGTTGTCGTGGGTATGCTGGGACCACAGATAATTTAGATAGCCGTTTATGTTGTAGTAGTTGGCCAGCTCGGCTGCATTGAGTTGTAATGCTCGATAGCTATGCTTGCCCAGCTGCTCATCTCCATAAATTGCTTTAGGCATTCGCAATAGCGACCATTTACGCAAGTTACTCGACTCCTGCAGCTCCTGTATCCAGAACTGCTCACAATCTACGTTCTCCTTGCGTGTCAGCTCATCGGACACGACTAGCGATTGCTGATGTAGCCGTATGCCCAATGCCAATACGGGCATGTGTCGTGCTTTGATCGCAATCTTCACTGGAGTGCCGTAGCCAGCAGCCTGTAGGGGATTGACTTTGGGTCGCACCCAATGAAGTATCTCTATGGGCTGCCAGCCATTTTCATTCGTTATGTTGTAACTGTGGAGACCGTGGCGATTATCGATAAGCACCAGTTGTGGCAGCGTTAACTGCTCTACATTAAGCATTTGCATTGCGCTTTTTCCAAATGTAACTGCAAAGCGTACATTACGCTCCGGATCATGTTCCAGCCAAAACAAAGCGGTTATCACAAAACGCCTGTAGGCCAGACTATCTGCTGAGTCTAGCAGTGCCAATACAACGGCATCAGAGATCTTCCATAGAGTGCCCAACTCAACTGTGTTATTCACACGATCGATGGGTTGTATCAAGTTGTTCATAAATCTCGTCAGATCCTCAAAATGCCAGGCACCCAGATATTGCAGTTTCACATGTCGTCCATAATTTACCATTAACGTGGGCCATTTATCCGGATATCCGCCATTAACTGCCGTGCCGGGGAGCTGTCGATGTGTGCGACTGCAGTTACACTGCATGTGCCAGCAATCGATGGCACCGAAGGACGCGTAATCCTTGTAGTAATGCGCCACGCCATCAAAAACTAACCGTGCCTGTCTGGCTTCACTTGACCACGACACGTAGTAAAACATGAGAGACATTTCGCCTGAAGCCTCTACTTCGGCTCGCACCTGTGGCACGCTGCGTGTGGGGCACTCGCTTATTGCTGCTTTTGTGAACGGCAGTAGGCCTATACCGAACAAAATGTAGAATAGTGAAATCATTTCGATAATATAGCAAATGTGTGTCTAATTAAATATTGAATTCAACAACGGCAACACACACAGAAAACAGCTGATATGCCAAAGTGACCGTTTTCGCTTGGATATTCGCCACCTTGTACTTGAACGCTTTGCAACACTAGTTACATCACTTTGCATTGAAGCCGCTACTTTTGTCTGTGAATTCCGTTTTGTGCTTAACTCAATAATTTCAAAATGCAGAGCTCGAGTTGTAACTGGCAGGACTTCGGGTAAGCGATCTCTAGTAAATAATATAATTATGCAAGGTTTTTTGCTTAAGTGTGATTAATTTGTAACATTTTAGACGCCGACAGCGCATGAAATATTTACTCACAACGGGCCACTTGTCGGATTGTAGTTTCATAGTTTATGACGACGCAGGCGAGAAGACCATATTAAAGTGTCACAAATTTGTGCTGATGAGGTGCGTATCATTTTATTTTGTATATTCTCATTAAATAAATAAAAAATACATAATTGTAGTGTTTCGCCTGTCTTTGAACGTATGTTTGAGGGCGACTTTGAGGAAGCGAAGAATCCGGAAAACATTGTTCTTGATGACGTCTTGGGAGAAGATTTTAAAAAATTTTTGGAATATCTATACATGAACGACAACCAACGACTGGAGTCCTATAAATGGCCGACACTCAAAGCGTTAATATATCTGAGCAAAAAGTTTATGGTTTCAGCTCTCACCACCAATTGTTTATTTGCGATCAAACGGCTCTTGGACATTGGCTTGGATGTAGATGTGACAATTGATTTGTTCGAATATAGTCACCAATTCGAACACGAAGAGTTCATTAACTTAATTAAAAAGGTAAATACTCCGATAAATGATCATAAAACCAATTGAAATTTGTAAATTACTCCTACAGAAATTTCGATCGAACCCACTAACGTACATCAATACGTCTCACGTCTATAATCTGAGTTCAGATGTATTTTTAACTTTTATGGAGAACTTGAGTAATTGTGGGGAGGAAAAGCTGCGCTTCAGTGTAATCGATCGTTATTGCAAAATACACGCATTACTCGAGGATCCAGCGCGTTCATCATTTAAAGATCAAGATGAATATTATTTGAATTTGTCCAAGCCAGTGAAGACAAATGATAAAGCAATATCAACAGATCAGAATAAAAAAGAGGAAGGCCTTGTGTGCAACAAAGATGAAAATGAAAAGTATGTGGATGAGGGGAAAGAGACCTCTGCTAAGCAAATGGATAATAATGAGTACATATGCAGATTATTAAAAACTATCAAAATTGCGGAAATGACCCCATACGATTTTTGCGCTGGACCCGGTGAATCCAATTTTCTCACAGTTGAAAAGAAGTACGAACTGCTATCTTCCATTTGCATTGCCGAATACAAACTGAAATTGTTGTCAAAATATTAATCAAATTATGTTGAAATGTTTTCCAATTTTTCTTTTATTGTTTAATTAAAATTTCTGAGCCCCTGTAACTACAGACTTTAGATGCACATATTTATTAAAAAGTACACTTTATTTATTTGTCAAAATGATATAAGGGCATAAATACAAATGTATAGAGTTTGCATAATTTTAAAATATGTTCATTTAAATTGTGCTTACAAAATGGATATGTCTTAATATGATTCAGTTTAAATATATTTGATTGTATACTGATTACATCGGTTACCAAAAGGGTACATACTCATTAAGGAGCAATCTTACAATACTAGAAGACACTTGGACGGCAAACATTTCTTGAAAAGGTCTCAATATTGAAGGCACGGATTTTTCTTCTTTTTTTTTGTTATGAAACGATATAAAAGCGGATAGAAATTAATTTTAACTAAATGTACTAGGCACTTTGTACTGCATTTTGTACTTTAGCAGACACAATTACATATTTGATTGGTGCCAGTGAAAAGTTATTAGTAGTAAAAAAAAGAAACTTATAATATGGTTAGTTGTTGTGGACGTGTTTAAAAAGCTTTTCCAGAATAATGTATTTGAAATGGCGATACGTATCAGGCATAACTAATCTCATGCTCATAGGTCTTCTCCCGCATATCATGATTGTCGGGAAGAGCATGATGACGCAGCCCACAGAGGCGCGGACCCCAGCGGAGCATGATAATGATGACGCCTATAACGAAGAGGGCCACGGCAGCAACGGCGGGATATAGAAAGTATAAGGCCATTTCTGCTTATATATCGCTCTCACGCTTCTGTAGCTCAACGTATTCTTCGCGCTGACGCTGTTGATGCAATGTACGACCCTGTGGACGTGGTGGACGCTGATGATGTGGCTGATGTACAGGCTCTAAGTCGTCAACGGATACAACGACGTCGTCGGAGAACACTTGCTGGTGTGTAGTTGGCTACAAATGGGGAATGTAAAGTCTTTTCTTGAAGCAAATAAATATATTTGACAACTTACATGTAAACGATCGAAGTAGGATGCGTCTTTAAGCTCAGTAAAGTCTAGGGGTGGTTGCTTGTGTGGCGTCGAAGACCAAATGGAAACTAGCCAACGATTGCCTGTATGTCTGTCTTGCCAGTACTTCCGATGCTTGGAGCAGCAGCCCAAGACGATATTTAATATGATTATTGAGCCTAGTACAATGGTGCAAATGGCAATAGTCACATAAAACGGCTTATAGCTGCCGTAGATGGGACCAGTAAAATATGGATTATTTATGTACGCTGTACGCTCCTCTTCGATTGTGGACATAGTCTGGACAGAGTCTGGGCTTTATTTGCTTATGAGAGTGTCTTCAAAGTTGTCAATGACTAATGCAGTCGCTGACCCTTTTTCTCTATTAGCCACAATATATTCGTTTCACAAAGCCGAATTGTCTGTAAATGGTTGAAAACAATAAGAGACGTTGACAACTTCACGTTATGTTCAACCCCAATAAATTCACTTCGATTCAAGTTTACTTTTACTCCGTCATATTGGGCGTGGCATCGAGTGCCGCGTTGCTTTAATTTTTTTTGTTAATTTCTTTCACTTACCATTTGCGCTTAATTAGGAGCAACTGCAAAACGAATTGGATACACTTTAATTCACCTTTCAAGCGATCTATATATGCTTATTATTAAAAGTCCAATTGTTTTCTGATAGCTGCAATAAAAACAACGCCCAAGCCTCGTTCAGAATTGATCTAAGTTATCGATTCACAAGTTACAATGCTGTCATCCATCAATGTTAGATTTAAACTATCGATACATATTTATCGTGTTATTAATACTTTGGCTCCATTTTTATTGTTACAATTATAAATGACATTCACAGACTTCGAAATCTTAGAGCTTTGTCAGAATCGATCCAATAATTGAGCTCAATACAATTGAAAGTGCTTATACTCAGTTGAAAATTTTTTCATATTCTGAACTGTTTCAAACCTTTGTAATTAATAACCATATTTTATTTTTTTTTAAGCAGTAAATAAAGAAATCTTTTGTCACCTGGCTGGCTACCTGACCGCCCAGGTGAGGATCGACTGTAATATAAGCCAACAATAATTTTTAATTAAGGTTTACGTTTCAGCTTTCTGCGTTTCGTAAAGCTCATGATCGTATTACACAAATCTTCTGTTTACCTTATGGAAAACGTAAACATTAAACAAAACATATATTGGACACCTGAGATCCCAACCTGAGCCGATAACCTGCCGGTATGGCGTTATATTGGTGCTTCCAAAAGGACTGATTTTAAACGATAAACAACATTTGCAAGCTATTCAATAGCCAAAATGAACATATTTTACTGGTCGTAAGTCAGAAAATTGTCATTCTGCGTAAAATGACGCGCCAAAGCACGTCCATCATCTGTCGGCGTACTAAATGCAATGCGATCCCGGGATATTTCAATGCCCAACACCGTGTGAGATTGCACAGCGCGGAGCAATTTACTGGCGATCTTACGGCGACGATGCAATGGTGAGACCCAAATGCGCGACAGACCACAACTGAAACAAGGAACAATATTAACGTTTTTAACCAATGCGAAAGACATTTATGTAGTACTCACCTGGCCTCGAAAGTCTCCTCACTAAAGTAGTCGGTTCCATCGACTTGTATAAAGCGATGTGCCCGTTCCAGTGGCTGGACAAGGCACAAACCAATGATTTGCTGCTTGCGCACGGCAAAATAGGCAACAAACGTCTTTGGCACAATATACGAGGAGTAGCCCAGTTCCTTATCAACCACATTAATAAGTGCTCTGAGACGCTGTAAGCGAACGGCTGGTGCTAGTTCATTTAGCCGCACAATGCGTCCATCGGTCGCCCAGTCCGGATAGACGGCAACAATGTCCTCATCTATCCAGCCCTTGAAGCGTAGCACATTCACAGAATCGTGATATTCACGATGCAATTTCTCCTCCTCGGGCTCGTGTACGGTGTAGACTAAACCACACTGCTGACACTGCCGGGCACCAAAGGCCTTTTGCCCGGCGTCGATTTGTAACTGATTAGCACCGCTGGCACCAGTCATCAGACGTGCTCTGGCATCCAACTTGCGACGAGTTGTCTTTTGTGGCAACGGTTGCAGACGCTGCGTAAATATGGGAAACAATGTGACCGGTGTTCGCTCAGTAGCTGGAGGTTGATCAGTGGCTGCATGTTGCTCAGTGGCTGGAGGTTGCTCAGTGGCTAGAGGTTGATCAGTGGTTAGAGGTTGCTTAGTGGCCGTTATGTTCCCAGTGGCTGAAGGTGGCTCAGTGGCCGATGGTGGCTCAATAGCTGGAAGCATATTTTCGGACGGTGTCTCCTTGTCGACTATTAAGTTGTCGCAGTCAGATACTTGTTCTTGTTCTTGCTGCACCCCACTGACCACCATATAGAGATGATCGACAATGCGCGCGGCCTCCTCTTGATGATTGTCGGGATCAGATATGAATATGTCAAAGTTGTCATCCGTGCAAATGTTATTACTGATTAAAAACTCGAGCAGCAGCATTTGCTGTTCGATAATTGCGGGATCGTTCGTCTGGTAGGGCAATCGCTGACGATACTTTGCATAAGGATCTGGCGGCAACGTCAGTTGCTCCAATTCCACACTGGGCACTGGCGTCGATTGTGGCTCTGTAGGGGCTGATTCAACAATCTCATCTACAACGGTATCATCCATATTACGTATAATCGCATCCACTGTTGCCTGCTCCGCTGAGAATATCGTTGCCGATTTGATGCGCACTTGTCGCTGCTTCTTCACCGGGGTCTCCATCAAGGAGATCTTGCCCTGGCTGACAGTGGCGCGTATATTTTTCGTTATCCGTACCTCCATGCAGGTGCTATTGCGAGAACCAGACTTAAAAAATTTGCGCTTGCTTAAGTCCTCGGTGTCGGCCTTTGGAGATAAATTTGCATCATGACGTATTAATGGTATAACCGGTTCCAACTCCATGGCCGTAGAAGCCAATTTCGATTCGCACAATTCATCATCGCTGAGATCCGAAAAGTCATTTGTTGTCGACGCGGTTTCCTTGTTGTCATCGTTATTATTATTATTTTTGTTGTTGTTGTTATTGTCGTCGTCTATGACCATAGTGCTGAGGGGCTTGGCCATTTTAATGGGATCCTTGGCGCGGCGCATCGTTTCGTGCACCTCCTCCACCTTGGCGCGTTCCTCCCGCTTGGTGGTAATCAGCAAGCGCAGCTTCTCATTTCGCAATGAGCTCAAAATGTCATCAAAATTTGTAACTCCACCGTAGGGACGTTGTGGCTTGCGAATCTTATGAGAAACGCCCCTATTAATGCCAAGCCTTGGACGAGATGTGGGCGAAATAATCCTTGATCTAGAGGCACGTTGCTGCTGCCTTTTGCGTGTTGATTTAGTTTGCGATGCGGCTGATAGGCGCTGAGCTGCGCGAGTAGTGTCAGCATGCGAATAAAAGGCCACTGTTGGGATACATTCACTTTCCATCTTCCGCTGCTTGCACTGAGGCGACTCTGGTGAGGACTCAACTGTTGTGACATCTACCAACTTGTGGGAGCGTTTAGCTGTGTGAGAAGGAGTGGGGTATTCATCAGAGTCCGAGTCCACGTTGTACTTTCGTGTATTAGGCGTGCGTGGATTAGAAATATGGCTTGTGGCTGTGCTGCTAGTGCTGTTGATGTGCATTGTGGTGTTAAACAAATGCGGCAATTGCTCATCCGTGCCCACAGATTCACCAGAGCCACGTGTCTTCGATGCGATCTTGTTTTCCTTATTTGTTTCGGGTGAACTACTGGTGCTACTGCGCAGCAGACGCATTCGATGTCCCTCTCTGTCGGCAACGTTTTCAAACAGATTTCGCACATTAGTTGAAATCTCGGCGTCTCTGTTATATTTATGTTTGTGTCTAGGTTTCAGAGGAGTTATGCCCAGCAGTGGATCCTCAACATCAGCATCGTCGTCTATCTGATCTAGCATGCTGCTGCGACTACAAAACAACTGCTTCTTACGCTCCGAAAGTCGAGGAGTGGCGGTGCGTGTGGATCGTGCAGCATGTCCTGTTGGTGTTTCCATAACTCTTCCAGTTTAATATCAACTAACAATAATATTTCCCGCTCTTTTAATAATAGCGCTAATTCAGAATGACAGTGTTGATAAGTACACATAATTTAAATGAATATCATAAAATATTTCCAGCACTAAATAAGGGTGTTCCATCAAAGTATTAATAAATTATAAAATATTATAAATTAATATAATAAGTATAAGTAAGTGCATTAACTCGAAATATATTTTATGACAGTTTGGTAAATAATTTAAATTAAAGTTTTATTCTGCTCTTAGCAATGAGGTTTTTCTTATTTCTATCGAAAACTGCCTTGCAATCGATAACACAGTTAACAGCTCTAGCATATACACACAAAAATTGTTTTTCTGCTGAGCAGTTCTTGAAAACGTAGTGGTTTGCTTGAGTTAATGGGCAAAAGAATAACCACTACAATTTAGGAATTATTTTTGTGTCGTGCAAGAAGTTCACAGGTAAGAAGTCTTTAAATTTATGAAGATATTTACAACAATTGAAGCCGCCGTTCTGCCGCAACTAAATTACGTTTCGCTTAGTCGCCGTTGCTGTCGCCGCCATCTTGTCTTTGTATATATTATATAGTATCCGTCGCTCTCCTCGAAGCTGCGCTGATAACGCGATAAAAAAAAACCAAAATAAAACAAAAACACGGGCACTAGATTCGCTCGCGTACGTACATAACGCAGACAAGCTTCCCGAAGATATTCATATAACGCAAGAACCGTGGAAGACGCCGTAGCCGAACCCGCCGCCGTGATGCCCGGAGCAGGCACGTTCAAGTTGTTCATCGGTAATCTCGATGAGAAGACGCAGGCAACCGAATTGCGTGCGCTATTCGAAAAATACGGTACTGTCGTCGAATGCGATGTGGTGAAGAACTATGGCTTCGTTCATATGGAAACCGAACAACAGGGTCGCGATGCCATACAGAACTTGAACGGTTACGTTTTGAACGATAATGCCATTAAGGTGGAGGCCGCTAAAAGCCGACGCGCCCCAAATACGCCGACAACAAAAATCTTCGTTGGGAATTTAACCGACAAAACGCGAGCGCCGGAGGTGCGCGAACTGTTTCAGAAATACGGCACCGTCGTTGAGTGCGACATTGTGCGAAACTATGGTTTTGTCCATTTGGATTGCGTCGGTGATGTGCAGGATGCTATCAAGGAGTTGAACGGTCGCGTTGTCGATGGCCAGCCGCTCAAGGTGCAGGTCTCCACCAGTCGTGTGCGCCCCAAGCCGGGCATGGGCGATCCGGAGCAGTGTTATCGTTGCGGCCGTTCCGGTCATTGGTCGAAAGAATGTCCGCGCTGGACAGGCACCGGTGGACGCGAGCCACCACCACCTCTAAGCGCCGGTGGCTACAGAGATCGCATGTACAGTCGTGATCCGTATCCGCCACCACCGCCTCCATTCCTGCGTGATCGCATTATGGACGGCTTTAGGGTAAATGCGAACAAGAAACACAAAATTTTGCTAATCTCGACAGGTCGCTTAAGAGAGTTAACTGCTTGAAGATAACAAATCAGTGATCAAATTACACAAAAATAAAATATTTCATTTTTAAAAAGTTTTAAAAGTCCAAATTAGAAAAACTTATCGAGTTCATTTGCCGATTCTATAACGCAGTTCTGTAATTAAAATGCCTAATCACAATTTATGTAATCCGGAAACTTAACATTATTTCTTCAGATCTTTAAACAGTTAAGCTTCAAAACGACTCGCCGCAAATACCCTAAAACTTATATACAATACTTATATATAAAAAAATCATTTCATGTGCGATAATCTGTTACCTGATAATATGCTAACTGCCTAAATTTTTGCATACAACTATATATAGGATTATGATTACTATGATCGACGGTTCGAAGACTCACGCGATTTGTACGAGCGGCGCTATCAATCATCCCGTATGCGGGACTTCCCACCGCCGCCGATTTCGCGTCGTGAGCCGATGCCGCTACCCCCACAGCTGAGTGGCAGTCTGCGCTCCTGCAGCGTTTCACGTGGCTACGATACAATGTTTAGTCGGCGGTCACCCCCGCCACCACGAAGCAGCAATGGCATGAGTCGTTACGGGTAAGTTCTTATTACTTGTCTTTGACAATGGACTTATAATTCCTTTACTTATATATTTTTTTTTACTTAGCTCACCGACACCGCATGGCTATGAGGACTTCAGTCGTGACTCTTTCGATGAGCGCATGATTTCGTCGCGTGGCATGCGCGGCCCATCGCCTCCAGGACGCCGTTATGCGCCTTACTGAGATGAGTTGTACTATAATGGCAGCAGCTGAGTGTCAGCGGCTGTTTTGGGCGGTGCATTTGCGGCAACTGCACCACAGTTTCTACCCATTTACAACTATAACACTTCCCGCGGTCAACCATGTTGGTTTTTATATTGGCCGCCTGCGCACCATCCTCAACATCAGCACCTACAGCAGTTGCCTTTTTTACGTATGTGGCTGCCGCCGCTTTGGTAGACAAAAAAAGAAGATAAAAAATAAACATAATCATAGAGTCCATTCTAGGCATCCCTATCAAACTATTCATAAATAATCTAGTATTTCTGACTGATAGTGATTGTGACAATGTAATATGTTTGTGGCATTGTTACAAAGATAGCATTGCACATTATATCGTTCGTTGCATATTACTATTTCATCAAAAAAGTTCATTTATAAACGAATTCTATTATATTTTTATTGGAGTTGTGCAGTTAGAATATTCCAATAAAACAGAATAAGTGTCAATATTTGTGTGTGCTTTAATAAAAGTCATTAGCAAAAATATATGTATTTGTATATAACTATAAACCTTAAATTACTATCTAAAAATTCATATAGAATGTGTAGCTTGAAAGGGCAGTCATCCAGCTATTATTGCAACACACGAATCACTATGCCTGGGATTGTGTGGGCTGTATTTGTATCGCCTTCGACGTCGTCAGAAGTGTGTCCTCTTCTTCAATATTGGAAGCATTTGGCTCATTACCATTGCTCCTTTTCAGCTCCTTCATCTCGACCGATGGCTTCTCGAAGTTCGGCGGTATAAGTACACGGCTGAAGGGATTCCAACGAAAATGATTAAGAGATTCGCATTGAGAGTTTACTGAGTTATACTTACTTGCTGCACAGCAGCCAAATCATAGAAATTAACATCATAATCGATGTTAAACCAAATGTCCAATAGGTGCCCAGCCGTGTGTAGATCAAGCCAACGCAAACTGGACCCATGATACGGGATAAGCAGCCCGCGCCGGTCAGCATGCCCATCCACACGCCTTGCGGTCGCGGACCAAGCACCTTAGAAAATATTGTCTGTATCAGCGTAACGCCGATCGGATAACCCACCGATGTCAGTGCAAATCCAAGAATGAACTGCGTTAATGTCAGTGCTGGCAGATCGGGACACCATTCCTGCGATGGCGGACAACCCAAATATATGGGATCCTGGCGTGTTAGATTGGCGCTAGCATTAAAAGCAGCGGCCAGCTTGGGCGGATCTGGTCCCCAGGGTATGTACAAAAGACGACCCACCACCATCAGCGAGAAGCCACCCCAGATGAGCACATAACGCTCCGCAAACATTTTGCATAGTGGTCCAATAAGCACAAAGGCGACCAACGAAATGATGGCTGCAATTGCCATAAACAATCCCATGTAAAAGACGGCCTCATCATTTGTCCAGGCAAACATGTCCATGGTGAGTGGCGTACCCAAGCTGCAAGGAGATTATTAAAGACGATTGTGGACAAACTTAAGATTCGATTGTTCAGAGATCTTACGTCTCCAGCAACACAAAGTTAAAGACAAGCACAAAGAAAGCCACAATCAGTGTCCAGGCTGAATAGTAATTCGGTTTGATGGCCTTCCACGTGTCGCGCTCCGAAGTGCCGCCTTGCATCACCATAATCTCGCGAGCCGAAATTTTATGTTCCTTTAATAAAAATTGTTAAAGTGTGATTAAATATGATGGACGCTAAATTTTTAAGTTACCTCAAATATGCCTGGCAAAAACAACACAAAGTTGCACATGCTCATCAACACATTAATCCATCCGGAGGCGGTGTACATGTTAATGTGCATGTTGTACCCAAACCACACTAAACCATTGCGACCCAGTGGCGTCACCACTGCTTGCAGGCCAGGACCAATGATGAAGCCCAGAACCTGGGCTAGTGAGACCATGGACACGGCGTGGGTGCGTTCGCTAAGACGCGTCGCCGCTGACAAATAGGAACGGCACAGGGCAATGTTGGCCGAGCTGACACCGATAAGGAAACGCGAGGCCAGCATCCAGTACTTAACATTATTCACGAACTCCAGGGAGGAATATAATGCGCTTGCCAGGGTGAATAGAGCCAGCGACAGGAGCAGTGGTAGGCGTATGGTACCCAGCTTATTGCCCCACCAACCAAAGATGGGACTGAAGATTATTTGACCAAGTGGATTGGCAGCCACAATCAGACCCATAAACTCTTTGCTCGCACTGGGATCTAGCTACAAAATGGCTTGCGTTAAATAAAGGAACATATGTGAAACTTATGTACTTATAGACATCACGCACCTCATCCAGGTAGGGCCAAATTCCAGCCAATATGATGCTGAAGCCCAACGCCATTAGGAACATGGTAAAGTAAATGATCCGCACGGAACGCCAGCGCTGTGTATATTGCTCCGCCGTCTCCAGATCATCATCGAGCTCGGCAGGCAGACTTCTGGTTTCCATGCGTGCGCGAATCTTGCGCCACGCCTCCATGATGTATCTGTGAACGCACCTAAAGTTTGTGTATTTACCTAACGTAACCGATCCTGGAACATGCTCAAAGCAGTGAAGATCATTTTTTGTATCCATGATAATAAGTTGTTGTTATTGGTGGGATATGAATGAATATGAATGGATATTCTATATTACTTAGATAAACACAATTTGTATCAGGCGTACTAGACCTCAGGCTTATCTTCAAAAAAGCAGTTTGGAAATTAGGCTATTCACTAAATATATCAATAAATACTATACTTATCTCTATAACTAGTTCAGCCATTGTCAAAGAAATAATACAAAAAAGTTGTAATTAAATGTGCTAGTGACAACTACATTATTCATATGATTTATTAACTCTAGTTAAAAAAAAGGTTATATGTGAGCACTTTTGAATATTTCGTGAGTTCTGATAGGAAACCAATTATATTTATTTGTCACATTTTGTTATTTAAAAACTGCGTACAGGGTATTAATCAGGCTGTACTGATTTCATTTTTGAGCAATGTATATTTACTCAAGCACTTAACCCTCCATCTGCCCTTCTAATCAGAATTGTGGCAGACTCAGCACTTTCAGATAAACAAATGCCAATTTCTCAGCTGTTTTGTTCTATTCTTTTTTTTATCGTCAAAATAATACGGCTACTTATCGTGTTCAACTCATAAGCAGCTGAGTGTGTGTGTGCGTGTGGGTTAACATGCTCTAGTCACTTGTCGCTGGAGTGGTTATCTTTTATCGCTTAGCTAGGCGAAATACTTTAGCAGTATGGTAAAGGCGGAAAAGTTAGTTGCTCTAACATTTTATTACATCGTTTTTTACAATTTACAATTGTGACTTTGAAATTCCGTTTAGATTAGATGCGATGTTGTACATTTTTCATCAATTAATGCAAGGAAAATATATTTGTACATATATTTATGTATTTGTATATTAAACCAATTGTCGGAAGCATTGATTTAAACTTTAATTCACGAACAAATTTCAATCAACTCTTTAATAAAAGCAGCCATAGCTATGAACTTAGGTGCATAGTGCTTCGAAGCCTTGTCTAGTTTTAAATTGTATTCTTATTGCTTGTAGAGACAAATATATTTACATTGATGTATTTATTTATATACATTGTATATTTTGCTTATTTACTTCTTTGTTTTTATTATTGTTTTGTTACTGCATATATAACTACACAGACAGGTACACTTGAAGATGCACACACATATGCATGTGTGTATGCTTATTGTCATCATCTGGTGGTGGCGAACACCATTAAAACAAGTGAGGCTAACACAAAAGCAGCCGGGGGATAGGGCGATGTGCCTGTTTTTCTTTTGTTCTTGTAATTTCTTGCACTTTGTAACGTTACAAACGCACACACATAAAAATAAACATGCATATACACAGAAGAGGAGCAAAATTTCTCGCTCTCTCTTTGGGGTCGCGCGTAGCACTGATTTTTATTTTCTTCGCTTCTTATTACCAAATTGTTAACTACCGTTTGAGACGCCGTTGAAACCCCACTAAGTAGGTCTTCTTCGCACAACGTCTGAAGGCACACTGCTCACAGCAAGTGATCAACTCAACTGAATACCTTTGCATCTATGGCCAACGTTTCAGCGATATATCGTTCTCCCACTCTCTCTTTGATTTGCGTTGGCTCCGAATAAAAACAATTCATAAAAGTATGCACCACTATTATTGTTTTGTGCGCTTTGGCAGTTGCAGCTCGAATGCATACAGCACGGAACACTGAAAACAGTTTTCAAACACGCAAAATTTGATTGGATAGCTAAAATTTTTAATAACTTTTAAGGGAAATTACAAATTGACACGTCAAAGAAAGACGCACTTAGTTTTTAAAGACCAACAACATACACAGACTTTCCCATGCATCTTGAAAAATATAAAGCATAGTTAAATAAGATACACCAATTTATTGGTCTCCACGCAAACGCCTCAAGCGTTGCTGACGCAGCCAGGGCAGGAGCAGACCCCGTGGAGCGAATGGAGCTGCGCCCAGGGCAAGAGGAGCAAGTGTAACAGCACTAGCAGGTGGAGCGGCATTTTCATCCCGATATTTAGCATTGGTACGACGGCGATTAACCTGCTTCTTATCCTTTCGCTGGATTTTCTTTGGCAGGACATCATTCATAATATTTAGACTGAAGACATCGCCGTTGTTTTCGTCGGCGGCCAAATGACTGACCGTATCCTGAAGCACGCGAGGAATACGCTCCACTACCTGAAGCGCATCACGGATCGGACGTATATCTGGCCCTGGCTTACGGGCTTTCGTCTCAGACTCCTCCTCCTCAATGGAAACAGGTCGTATTTTGCGGCTTTTCTTTGCTTTTCTCGAGCTTTGGGTTTCATAATTGAGCTGGTGACGCTTGAGCAATGGAGCCGGACGATTAAGAAGTGGAGCTGCCTGCTCCATGAACCACGGTTCCCGAAGTGGTCTTGGCATTGGATCTACTGCCTGACGCTTGAATGCGGCAGCCTTTGTCTCGTGCTGCTTCTGACGGTGGCCCAAGGGTGACGGACGCACCAGCGAACTGGCGAAATCATTAAACCATTCCAGATGATCCACAGAACGCTTATGACGTCCAAGTTCCGATAGCGCCTTTGTTTCTGGTGTCTTCAGCGCGTTTAAGGACAAAGAAGCTCGTTTCCCACCCGAAAAAGATGACGACGATGGCTTGTAGATAATAATTGTGGAACGACGATTACGTGTGGTCTTACTGTCAACGACGCTTCTGGTGACCATTTCCCGCTTCTGCTCGAACTGTTGGGCGTTGCGCACGAAGCGATTGTTGCTGGGTCCCTGGATAAGGATCTCGAAGGGTGAGTTTAAAGTGCGCGCATTCACCTGCATTGTGTGAATGCATTCCGTGTCGGAGTTGTCGTTGTTGCACTCGCATATGCATTCCTCTCCGCAGTAGAATCCCAGGCAGCCGCAATGCTCGCAGAGCGCCTTACAATTCCGTTCATGCTTGTGCGCCACCAGCGGATTATCGTAGGGAGTCGTCGAAACTGGAGCTGCCCTTGAAGTGGCTGTTGCCACACCAGAGGCGGAAGCGATGCTTAGTTGTGTTACCAGCACCAATACCATCAATAGAATGGCACCAGTGGAGTAAATTATATTCTGTTTATCCAGATGCATTGTGTATTGTATGTACTCCGCGCGTGTCTGTACAATTGGGTTTTGGCTGTGCATTAGCGACAGACTGTGGATTTTATACGCTGACTGGGTGAAATCGTAAACGCTATTTGAGCTACTGATTCGTGACTGTCAGTCGAATTTTGATTGTGATTTGTTTTGCTTTGCTGTTCGCCGGAATTTTATGCTGACACCGTTTGATCTTGAGACATTTCCAATTGAGCACATATCCACAATTGTTTATTAATACAAGTATTTAAGCTGCTTCCATTTTTAGGGTCAGCTTAGATATTCGTACTAAATTCTTAAGTTTAATCGTCCAAGGCCAAATTCTTACACTTGAACTTTCTACACACATAAAATATTTTGTTTTAGAATTTATTACAAAAAACCAACTAAACAACTGTCATAAAATTTTTTTTACGATTCAACGGCGTTTTCCCTTGCCCTTCTTGCCACCGCCACCACCACCACCAGAGGCGCCAGCTCCACTCGCTTGCGGTTGTGGTTGCAGCTCGTTCGGTTTGTTCTGTCGCGTTTTTAGCTGGGGTATTTTGCTGGCCACATGTTGCATGATTGACTCGCGCGTGGGCAACTCGCTGCTGCACAGGGTTCCATCCGCGTTGCGTAGCTGGACACGAACACGTCCCCGGAATTGGAGTTCCCTACTTTTCTCGCGGCAGTATTGTTTGTTTTCGACAACGAAATGCATGTTGGACACCGACAGGACATCGCGAATCTCTATATATGTTGGATTGTCGACGCAGTTCTCTTTGGGCAAACGGCGACCTTCCTGTCGTGTTTTTTTGCTGTTGATATAGGCAGGATATATGCAAATCCATCTGAAAAACAAGAATAGCGATGTTTTTCCTGTGGCTAGTTGAGTTCATGATTTGTTACCGCTCCACATCGTTATGTTTCATATTGGGATGCCAATTCATGCGAACGGGCGAGGATGCAGCCATTGTTGGATTGAGTTTTCTTACAAAGAGTTAAAATATTAAAAAAAATATTATTATTATTATCCACGCAGGCACCTTGCCTTATTAATTCATTAATCGTTATCGATACCTTCTTTATTTTCAGTATTGCGTCAAGAACAGTGTTGCAAAACTATTTAAATGCTATCATCTAATAAATCTTAAGGGCATTCCATACCTGTATGTCATCAGTTATTCATTAATATACCAAATTATTACACACAACTCTGTTATGAAAATAACAAAATATTTTTCTACGAGATTTGATATTGTCTTTGCTCAGTTTTTTCTTAATTTAACATCAAATAATTTTACTTAAATTGCCGCTAATCTTTTCATCGATTTATCTTAAATATCATACCTGATCAAATTACAACGATACCATGGTATCAGAATATAAAAGCATGCATCGATATCGATGCATCGATAAGATATCAACAATATTCGACAGTCTGTTTATAGTAGTTTCAACTGTTGTGCTGTGCGTTGTGTCTGTCTGCCTCTAGCTGCCCAAAAGTTACCCAAATTGAGCGGCGAAACGAACAATTCTAGTCACGCGTGTTGGGAGATTCGTCAACACTCCGCCACCGCTTGCATCGCGTCGCCACCCACAATCGTGAACAATAAACAAACAGAAAATAAACGCAAACACAACACGCGCCACACAATGGACGAATTGAATGGCATACTGCAAAAAACCAAAGATAAATCAACGCAAAAGGAGCAGGACGAGGTAGCCAACCCACTTGAAAAGAACCCACAACCAGTTAACCAGCAGAGACGATGTCACTTGAACTTTGACATTTTTGAACTGTCGTCTGTCTGTTGGTTGGTTGGCTGGCCAAAAGTCTAAACAAGCACTAACCCTTTGCGTTTACTTCTTTTTTTGTTTTTTTTTTTTGTCGCTTATTTACATGATGTTGATATCGCCCACTCAAACACACCCACACCAATACACACACACAGATTCTGCTGCAGCCCTTTACGTACATACAACAAATACCTGGCAAACAGTTTCGCTCCGAGCTGGCCTTGGCCTTCAATCACTGGTTGCTCATACCGGCCGAAAAGTTAACGCAGATTGGCGAGATTGTCCAAATGCTGCATAATTCCAGTTTGCTGTGAGTGAACATTTATTTGCTATCAATGTTATTTCTATTCTTGTATTATATATTACGCATTATATTGTTTTTTTTTTTTTATCAATTTGCATTTTGAATATTGCCGATTATGATATATTATCTCATTTATTGCATTTGTATATTTTGACTAATCAGTTGACCTTTGCCTAGTTCGATTTTGCATTTTGGCCTTTGTTTACTTATAACCCCTCATCTGTCATGCTCGACCTATTTCCTTCACCTCATCATGTTTTATCTCATTTAACACATACATAATTGTATTTATATTTACATATGTTTGTTTGTTTTTGTTACTCGCCCTTTATTGCTTTGCTTGCATACGATTTTAGTTCAAAATTTATTAGCCCGTAAAATTAAAAATAAAAAAAATGTAAAACGAACTGAAATTGTTTTCCGTTTGAAGTGAGAAAAGTCTAAATACTTATGTTCTTCGAGTACTCAAAAAAAAGTAAGCGAAATTCATTGGAATTGAAAAATGTGTACAACAAGCTAAAAGTATACAAACAAAAACCCGATAATATATAAAATTTAGGCTATAGAATAGGATTTTTTCTGCCTTAAAGCACTCCATTAGATCCACTTCTTGGAATCCGCATGAAATCCGTTAATACATACAAAAATTACTATATTAGGCAGGTGTTTATTTTTCTCTATCCAAATTAGATTTATTGCTGAAAGAAATGCCTAACGCAGCTGAGCATTTAGTTATCTCGCAGCTGCTATTGTTCAGTTCAAACTGCTAAATGATAAATATTTTATTTAATACAAGCATATTATACTCCTTATATATGAATATGTATATTTTGCATAATCATCATTGTGAAGATGACTCACACTTGCAAACATTGAAAACACACACTCTTACACTCTTGTGTGTATTTTGGCGTTTGCCTCGAAATCAATTCCAAAATGTTAACAAAAGCCCGCAGCGTTCTGTTTATGATAAAATTTCAATTGAATTTATTTGCAAATTGTACCTATACATTCACTCAAATGGAATCGCATTAAATATTTAGATTTTTCATTGTTGCCGAAACGGAGAGGGTGGCATGGAGAGAAATATGTACATAAGTGCTTCATATAGAGTCTAAAAGATGCGCAACAGTTACACTTTGAACTCTGACAATTAAAGTGCTTGGCAAACCATCGTCAGCTTTAATTGATCCAATGAATGATGCCCTATAGAGAATTTTTCAACGACCTATTTCTTTGTGTGTATGGATGTGTGTCTACCTATCAGTTGTTTTGTCACTTCCATTGTTTGACTGTGCTTCTGTCTTCTCATACCCTTGTAATGGGCATTAAAACCTTGTCACGAAATGTGTAACGCATTGGCGAAGACCTTGACGACACTATTTAAATATGCATAGTTTTGGTTATCATTTACAGCCAAATCGAAACGGTCAAGTCAACAGCCAACTTGGTAAAGACATGTCCAAAAGTTGAGTTGATAAGTAAGTTTTTGGGTTTTTGTAGATAGCTTAATAATATTTGATAGCTTAGTCAATAGTTTGTTAAAATATTATTTTGGTTTTTAAGGGCATTTAATATTCTTCCATGTCAAAGCTAATTCATAGCTCATTCTTTCTTTTTTCACTTCAATCAAGCAGGCTAATCCCGTCTCTTTGCCACCTGTCGCTGCGCCCGTTATTCAAATGCAAATGTGCTGAAATGTCCTTAATGCTGCTTAATATCCTGCATTGTTCGCTGGCACCAGTTGTTGTAGGCGGTGCTTGGCTGACAGTTGAGAGCTGTTATCGCTGCTCGCCTCCTGTGCCTCCTGTGCCTACTTACCGCCTTATAAATGGCCTCCTACACGAGTCTCTCTTGCTCTTGCTATTGTTTTTTTTCTTTCTTACTTTTTGTTGAAATGCATTTTCACATCGACAAAAACTTGGGTTTTAACAACTATGCGCATCGTTCAGTGGATAAGAACAGCTTCAAAGGCGACGACGACGGCGGCGTCATCACCATCGCCAACATCGTCAGCACCATTGTCATTTAGTCAGCTTGTCGACAGCCATTGTCACAATGTTAAAACTCTCGCAAATGCAACCCGCCCTCTTCACTTCGATCCGCTCCGTTTGACTGACTTACTGACAGACAGACAGACTGCCTAACTGCCTGCCTGCCAACCAACTAAGCCCACTTTCACACCCCATCTTTTGTACCCTCCCTTCTTCACCCATTTAGCTGCCGCTGCTGCTGTCGGCTCGCTTGAACGCCCACGCCTTTCAATTCCCTTCAAATGTTTGCGCGCTTGCAAACATTTTTTAATTACGCAAAATGTTGGCTGCCCAGTTTCCCTGTTCCTGTCCCTGCGCCTGTGCCTGTGCTGTCGTTGCCTTTATTTGCGTTTCCAGCGGGCGTGTTATTCAAGTGATATGGGCCTCAAAGTGAGTTTAAATTTATGTTCATTTGTTGATATGTTTGTTGGCTGCCAGTGCTTAGCATATGGCGAGGGTTGCTCCAACATCCTAGTTGTAGTTAAGTGATATCCATTGATAAGAATATTATAGCTCAGTTAGATAACATATTCAATTTTGGTGTGCTCTTGTTTGCTCTTTGATAAACCTATTGATTCCATCCCAATATTCTACTTGTTATTCGTTATTTAGTCATAATTAAGTTGCGGTCATTAGTTGTTTGTGTGACGTGTTCGTTGAAGTTCATTTAAAAAATTGTAGAATTATTTCACTGCCACAGCTTTATCAAATTTTAACCAATATAATGAATAAACACAATTTTTGTATTATTAATAATATAATTACTAATGAATGCCTCTAAGTTCAGTTTTTTGATAACTACTACGAAATATAACAACATTAAGCTTCCAGCATTTACACTAAAAAAAATGAAAAAAGAATTAGCTGCCATTAAATGCCCCATATATGTAGCAGTTATAGATTCTAATAGATAGAACAAATTAACTAAGTGCTACATGTGTGTTCTTAACACTAACTTACAGCATTGATGATATTGAAGACAATTCGATACTTCGCAGAGGTGTGCCTGTTGCCCATTCCATTTATGGCGTGGCCAGCACTATCAATGCGGCCAACTATACATTGTTCCTGGCCCTAGAGAAGGTGCAGCAATTGGGACATCCAGAGGCAAGCTGCGACTTTAATCAGTAAATCAATAACTTCTGGACTAATTAAGTTTTCCATGTGTTCAGGCGACAAAGGTGTATACGGAACAGTTGCTGGAACTGCATCGCGGCCAGGGCATGGAAATCTACTGGCGCGATAGTTTTGTATGTCCCTCCGAATCTGATTATAAACTGATGACTGTACGGAAGACTGGAGGCCTGTTTATGCTGGCCATACGCCTCATGCAGCTATTTAGTGCCAACAAGGAGGACTACACGAAGTTAACAGCCATTTTGGGTCTATATTTTCAAATCCGTGACGACTACTGCAACCTGAGTTTAAAGGAAGTAAGTCCGCTCTACATATATAAAACTGAAGTCTATAATCAATATTCAAATTACCGTTTCAGTACACGGAGAACAAGAGTTTCGCTGAGGATCTTACTGAGGGCAAGTTTGGTTTCCCAGTCATACATGCAGTGCGTTCCCAGAAACAGGACAAACAGGTTTTGCGTAAGTCCTCGAGCTAACCTCGCCACGTGTGCTTAGTGCTACTCATTAACCTGCTGTTCTCCTTGCCCAGATATTTTGCGACAGCGCACGCACGACATTGAGGTCAAGAAGTATTGCATTGGCCTGCTCGAAAAACTGGGTAGCTTTCAATACACACGCAAAGTGCTCGAAACGCTCGATTTGGAGGCTCGTGCAGAGGTAGTTAATTATCATCTTGTATTTTTAAATCCCTTGTAACCAAACTTATGTGTTTTCTTTGATTTTGTAGTTGACTCGTCTGGGCGGTAATCCCTATTTGGATAGGCTGCTCAATAAGCTGTTGTCCTGGCAGAACAGTGATAGCGCCAGCATTACGCAGTCAAACCAAATCAATCACAACAATGTCACACGCAGCCCCAACCAGAACACGCTCAATTGTAATTAACAGCCAAAGAGGCAAAAGAGGGAGCAGTTGTGAATTGCAAACGGCAGAGCCAATGTCCGAGCCCGAGTCACCTCCTCTTTTGCTGCTATTCCAAAAGTAATGCAACAGCAAAACCAGCAACATCAGCAACAGCAACAGCGACATCATCAGCAGCAGCAGCAACAACACCAGCGGCAAGCAGCATGCGTTAGCGCGCCACTGTTGCGATTTTTGCGAAAATTGAAAATCTTCTAAGGTTTTATTTTATGCACTTGTTTTTTATTTTGCCTCCCAAAGCTGCTACAGAGCAAACGATTTCATCATTTATTTATTAATTACAAGAGGTTTGATTTTGTAAAAGAAATGATGGAAATGATACATAACTGTAAACTAAAACAAGCAGCAGCCTTACAAAAATTGTTAAGCCAAAAGTTAATTGATAAGCCAAGCTTATGAAGAGCTATCAAAAAGCCATAGCACAGCTTCCCATGAATTTGTTTATGTTTTTATAGTAAATCCTATATATTTTAATTTCCTTTATATTCTAGGTTCTTAGATGGTTCTAGTATGTAAATATATAAGAGGTTCCTTTATTTTGACTGTTATATTTCTAAATGTATTTTATATGCACTTCATTTTTTCAAAATTTCTAAATGTCTCATTAATCACTTTCACTCGAAACTTAATGTGCACTTCCTTTATCGACGTTGTTCAATTTTACATTTGTTACAAACGTTCAGCTATTATACAAAAAACAAGAAACAAATGTATTTAATAACAAATTGTTAACGTTTTAAGCAACAACAAAGAAACTTTGAAACTATATTTAAAATGATAAAAAAGAAAATGTTAAAATATTTGCACTGCACAGCAGAATTTTTTTGCACTATATACATATATATATATATAAATATATTTTTATTGTATACAAGGCACGTAAGCAAAAAACAACTACAAATGCTGAAGAGATAGCAAGAGATTTATTACGAGAGAATGGAGAAAAGTCGAGAATTTATTGTGCACGCCAGAAATGCACCTCGTCAAAACCTATTGTGACCCTAACACACACCCATATATTGTCATACACGAAAGTATCTTTGAAATATTTAAATAAATATTGTATTTATGAATGTTTTATGTTATTCGTTTAAAAATTTATACAATTATTTGTACATATATCTTCACACCTTAACTCTACGCATCCTGCTCAATCATGTCCATTAGCTGCAGAAACTCCTGTGATGTAGCATCCACCTCCGCTACGGGTTCTACATACTCATCATATTCCGCTTCGGCATCATCCTGAGGAAGATATATATGAAATATATTATTTACATAGATTTTAAGTGATTTTATGAACGCACCTCGAACCCAAAACAGTTACCGACATTGATTTTTGGCTCACGTTTGACCACAACTTCGTTGTCATCGTTGACCAACTGCACGATAAACTGTTCTTCGTCACCATGCAGCTCTACGGTAAACTCATTGGCTTCCGGCTCCTCCTTGATGCGGAATGTGCCGCCCTGAGTTTTCAGCTCGCGCCGCACACGGGGTCCTTTCAATTGCCGATTTATAATGATGGGCTTGCTGGACGAGCTCTGCTCGCGCTCACTTTTACCGATCGGTTTCTTCGTGCTTCTCGTTCTCAGGTTGGGTTTAGTGGCAATCGGCTCCATAATAATTTCTCTTAGCTCTTCCTCCGCTTCGTCATCCTCGTCCTCATCTTCGATTTCCTGGATCTCAGTAAGCTCATACTGCTCATCAATGTCAATCGAAGTGCCATCGTTTTTGTCAAGCGAATCGATACCGTTGCTATCGACCAAAGTCACAACTGTACCGTCCGGCTGCAAGCGCACATTTCGCCCCAATTTAAGTTTCAGTTTCTCCGCGCTCGCATTTAATGTATCGTCGTGTGTCTCCATGTGCCGCATCAGATTACCTTTGTGGGTGAAGACACGTTCGCAACTGGGACATGAGTGCACTTTCTCGCGTGGCTCCGGTGCCTTATAGTCCTCGTTGTGGATCAGGTTCACATGACGACGCAGCAGCTGACGTTGCCGGAACGCCTGGGAGCACAGATCACACTTGTATGGCTTGGTATCTGTGTGAATCAGCATGTGCGAGTCTAGATGCCGCTGAGAAACCGACGCATAGCTGCAGAGACTGCATCGATAGCATTTCTCGCCCTCGTGCGACTTAATGTGCAGCTTGTACTGATAGCGATCGGGCAGCTCCTGGCCGCAACGCTTGCAGACGAGCGGCTTCTCTGAGGTGTGCATGTTGGCCATGTGGGTGCGCAGGTCGGCTTTGCGGCCGCATGTCGTTGGGCAAAGTGTGCACTGAAAGACGGGCTTGTCCACTACGCTGTGGATCAGCTTGTGCGCCTTGAGAGAGTTGGATTGGGTGAATCGTGACTTGCAGATGTCGCATTGGTATTTCTTCTCGCCCGTATGGATGACCAGGTGCCGCTTCAACTTGAACATATCCTGCGAGGCGTAAGTGCAGTGCGGGCACTGGTACGGGCGTTCGCCCGTGTGACAGGTCATATGACGACGTAGCTTGGTTAATTCGACGCTGGCGTAGCTGCATTCGGTGCACTTGTGCGGCTTTTCCTTTGTGTGCTTGTAGCGTGTGTGGCGTATCAGTTCGCCACTGGTGGTAAAGGCGCTCTCGCAGAGCTTGCATTTATGCGGTTTGTTGCCCATGTGCGTGTTCAGGTGATTCACTAGACCCATATTGGACTTGAATCCGCGCTCACAGATCGAACACTTGAACGATAGTTCGGCGTCGTGGGAGCGCACATGCCGTGAGATTAGGAATTTTTTGCTGGTCGTATAGCTGCAATGGGAACAGGCATATTTCTGCGCTGCAGCCGCATTGGCTGCCACCGGCTTTAATTTGTACTGATTACCGCTTAACACAAAGTCCACATCCGATCGGGCGGACACATTGGCCGCATTGTCATCAAATTCGTAGACCTCATCATCGGAGTTGTTGTCTTTGCTTGCGCTGAGATCGACATTTGTTTCCGGCATATCAATGGAAACCGTGCTCATATCCGCTTCGCTCGGATCATCCGCAAGCTCCTCAATATCCTCTAATTTTTCTATCACTACTTTGTTTATCGTCTCCGACTCCGGTCGTTTGGCTTTGCTTTTTGCGGAACGTAAATAAGCTCGGGGCGTGCTAACTGCTGCTGGTGACGTCGGCTTATTAGGCGTCCTTTTTGGTGGAGCCGGGCGTATGCTAATTGCTTTGGGTGATTTCTGTGGTGATTGCTCCGCTTTGGGTTTGGCTGGACGCAAGTTGATAGCTGTCCAAAAGAAAAACATGATCAGAAACAATATAATGAAAGTTATCATACACCATACCTTTGGGAACCGCACGGCTGGAGCTGCGTAATGCCACAGATACTGCTGACGCACTTGAGGTGGTTTGTGGTTTGAGTTTCTTTTTAATCTGTTGCTGCATCCTGGGCGTTGTTTTGATGTAACAATTGCCTTCGTCGTCAATAAAGTATTTGTCGTCATCGTCATCGTCTTCATCATCAACATCGTCCTCTTCTTCGTCCAGGCGTTCTTCCTGTTCTCCTTCGGCGGCAGCATTTGGCTTGGCATCGTTGGTATCAGTGTTGCCTTCATCGATGTCCTCGTGAAAATTGGCTAAAAAGGATTGCAAATCCTCTGAATCGGCTTCGCGCGTGCGTTTTGACATCTTAGCTGCAAGCACCGACAAAATTTTATAAATTTTTAGCGCCAAAATAAAACGTAGCTCTGGTGGCGACCTACAGCGGACATTAAGCGTCCAGCGACCCCAAGCGGCTATTGATTTCTCGCAGCGCCCAGCCTTAGTGAGCATAGAAAATAACACGCAACCTTTGAAAAAGCTGATCTACTTACGTTTCCCGTCTTATTCCAGAATTTTGAAACGTTTATGCATAAGTAGCGTCTGTTGATCAGTTGTTTTAATAATAAAGTAAACTTTTAGTGCAAAGAATTTCCGTCAGAGGCGGAGCGTCAGCAGCTGCGCAAAAGATGGCGGAATGGTTTGGCGTTGCCACCTCTCTGCGATAGTTTTATCAGTGCCATTTTGAGTATAGCATTACATTTAAGTGGCAATGACAATTAATTTGGCGCTCGAGGCATATTTTGTTTTACTACTAAGCAGCTAACAGCCTCTAAACTTAATTTAGCAATCGCTGGCAGAAAAATATGTGCCCTTTAATACAAACAAGGTAGTCTTGAGTTTTAAATTTTAATACATAATTTCTTTTGTTTAATTTTTAAATATTTTTTTTTAAGAATTAATTAATACTTTAAATATTACATTTTTATTGATCAACTATTTAAAATATCTATGCTAAATATGTATTGTAAGACTGAACTAATTGGGATATACGAATTATTCTGTTTAAAATCTTAAAATTTTATTGTTAACTGACGACATGCATCGATGATTGATTTACATTTAGGTGTGTCATTTAACTCGGAGCTCAGCAGGAAGTAAACTCCATAGTTGATATCAGTGGTTGGTTCCCGTTGTTCATCGTGACCCACCTTGATCAAGGTATATCCTTCCAGTGAAGTACCGATTATTTAAATTTCCCAATATAAAAATGTTTAACGTAGAACCCAAAAACAAATTTTATTTGGCGTTATAATAAGTTACAAATGTGAAAATTTTACAAATCCGCTTACGTCCAATATTGTTATTAAATGTATAGTTAATTTTAAAAATTGTAAATGAAAAGTTTAGAGATTGTTTGCATAAATCTTACCCACATATATGAAAAAGTGTCCCACAAAACTGATGGCCCTTTTGCCCCATGCTGTATATCTTTACTCATTAAACTTCAATTACATACTAAAAATCAACGTCTCTTTAAATGCTGTCAAAAGAAACAACGATAGAAGAGCCACCCAGTAACTTTTGAAGATTAATGGTTTAATTTACATTTTTGAAGAATTGATGATGCCCAAATACTCACATACTAAGCCAGTTTGGTTAGCCAGCATCATTTCTGTGTACGTTAGGCATAATAACTTTATTTTGAGAAAGAGATTAAGTCAAATATGAAAATTTTGTGGTTATATGTATGCATGAACCGTAACGAGAGATTTTAATACAAAATTTTGATTTGTTGTTGTTTTTGTTATTGTAAAATACGTACGTTAAATGTGCTCATCGAACGAACCCCTACATTCCATTTACAGCTGCAGCTTGACGCATACGTACCCAAAATTTGTCGCTATGTATTTAATATTGTAATGATTATAACAATATACGCATACATACCCAAAACAACACAAACAGAATCAATCCCAATGAATAGGGACTTTAGGTTTCAGATGACGAATACGTACCAAAAAAGACTATATGCATGTGCATATATCGGGTCTCATTTGGTCTGCAATTAGCGAGATCCCTAGACATTTCAAAAAACCATTAAAGGTTGGACGTTTTGTTTTTTGTTTGGTTTGTTTTTAATTTGCACTTAATACGTACCCAGCGTCTACGGCTGCAAAGTGACTTCAAGTAGAAAACGCTTAAAGGTTACAATTTACAAATTTGTAAGTGAGAGATAGAGTGAGAGCAGTGAAAGAATAGGCTTACCCTAACGGGGCCAACAATACAGTCCAAATACGCACCATAGCTGAAGCAGCGCTGACAGAAATTAAATAGCTCAATTTTCTGCTTGTTTTTCTTTTTTTTTTGGTTTTAGGATTGTAAGTAAAGTGGTAGTTTAGTTGGGACTCTGGCTCTACGTACCGTACACATTTAAAATTCAACTCTTGCCGGGGCCGCTGTCGAAACTAGTATATTAATTGTAGTATTTACTTTTTTAGCTCAAAGCATTGTTTATGATTTTCTGTTTACACGGATGAAAATCAAAGATAAGGATTATTATTATTTCTTTACAAAAATATTTGAATATCTGAATCTATTGTGTATTCAAGTCATTTATTAATTAAATAATAATAAAATCAGTTGACTTTGTTTTTGTTTTTCTGTTCTATTGCTTTTCGTTTAAGTTGTATATATTTTTTAGTTGTTATTTTGTTTGTTGGTTTCTATTGTTTTTTTTTCTGTAATTATTGCTACGTACGTGCGCTGGACACCTAGCCATGTGTGGAACTGGATTCCGCCTCTGTCTCGGTTCGTAGGCCAGCCCCTAGCGACGATAGCGTTCGCGGGAGAAAGAGCGTCGCCGGCTGCCAAAATTACTATTATTATTATAGTTGTTGCGTCGATCGTTGCGTGGCGAACGATCTCTGGAACGAGAGCGACGTCTGTCGCTGCGACGATCCGGCAATCCGCCACCGCCTCTGCATGAACCATCGCCACCTCCACCTCCGCCTCCACCGAATCGACCTCTGTCGTTCCGCATGTTACGATCTCTGTCCCGACGGACATCACGTTCCCTGTCACGATGATCACGCGAATTGCTTTGATCAGGCCCATTGCCACGACTTGGGCCATGTCCATCGTTGTCGCGTCCCCGTGACTGGACAACACCACTTCGCTCATTTTCAGGCTCCCGAGTGCTGCTTCCCCTGTCGGCACTTCTATCATTTGATCTGTCTGATTTCTCTGCGTCTCGCTGTCGTTGACGCTCCCTGGAACGGGAGCGATGGACGCGCGATCGCCGATCCAGCTCACGTCCACCTACAAAGTAGCGATTCCGACCGCGGCTATCTTCTTCGCGATCTGGTATCTTACCCGAGCGCTTCAGTTCGGCCTTGCGCGGCGCTGCTGTCTTCTCCAGTTCGATGAGCTTCTCGCGTATGGTGAGAAAGCCAAGATGCAACTTACCACCAAAGTGGTCCGCCAGCCGAATGTCGTTGTCGTGTATCCCCAAATAGGCGGAGCACACCTCGCACACCCGCAGCTTCTGTTGCTGGTAGGTTGAAGCTGGCATCGAAGTTCTGTATTCGTGCTCGGCCTTGATCTTCTTGCCACGCAGCTCATCGATCTCCTTCATCAGCTCCATGCTATCCTCCACTTCGCCAGCTTCACCGAGTGCCTCTGCCTTGGCCAGTTTTTTGCCAATCTCCTCCGCCAGTGAGTGTACTGCGTTTGCCTTCTCCGCCACCTCGGCTGTGAGCTCTTCTTGAGTCTCCTTCAGGCGCTGCTTGGCGGAATCTGTGCGACGATCACAGTCCGCGATGAAGGCCTGCAGGTGCTCCATGGCCTCGATGTCATAGTAATAGTCACGCGACTTGTTCGCACTCTCGTAATCTGCACGAAAAGCCAGATCATGCACTTTGGGACACTCACCGAGATCCATGCGCGTGGATGCCAGTATGTCGTGCGGGCAGCAGTCCAGCAAAAATGATTTACAGACGCGTGCATCGGAAAATTTGAGGCCGCGTCCGTCGTCACCGTTTCGTGTGGTGCCCATCAGTTGGTCCAGCATCGCGCGCATCTGATCCGTTGCTGACATTTTATTGCTTGGTGCGCTCATTGTGCAACCGAATTTCTTATATTTATTATTGCTTTTTTAACCTGATTTCTGTTTGGTGAAAATTAATAAGTAGACTTTTGTGAAAAACGTTCGATTGAACGACTCACTAAACTGAACAAATGAACTAAGCCTCCGCTCACCGTTCATTTAGTTCGTCACAATTGGTTGCCACCTTGTCACTGTTCGTACTGTTCTGTTCTAAGTGAAATATTTGAAACGGAAAATATTAACTTTCATAGAATTGTTATGAATTGTGTTCCATCGCTGGCAAGCAAAAAAAAATATTTCAACTATGCTTGAGTGTGAAATGTTATAAATTACGATTTATCAACAAAAAAACTAGTCGAATTTATTTTACAGCTATCAACTGAACGGCTTTCACAAAGTCACGGTTACTTGATAATGTCACTATTACAAAGCAAAAGGCATCGATATTTTAATATCAACGCTGTGAATATTATGACTGCATTATCGATACATCGATGCGATAAACGTTTGCAGTGGCTTTTTGTTGTTTATTTCGTTGGCGTAATTTTTGTTTTAAAAATTAATTATTTTGAATTAACATAGAGAATGTCCGATGACGACGATATCCAGTACATCAAGCGACAACGCACGCTGCACTATGGCTCGCTCGAGGAGACAGAACGCAAGCGTCAAAATGCCGCTACGACGGCGTCCACTGCCGGCACAATGCCGGCAGCAGCCTCAACAGCAACTGCAGCCTCAGCCGCAACAACAACAGCACCAGCAGCCACAGCAACTGGTGCCCAATTGGAGGACATTGACTCAGATGAGGATACCTATGAGGAGGCGAACAAAAAGTCGAACAACAACAGCAATACAAAAGGCACAATGGCGCCGCCCACAGCTGCATCGTTAGCGAATAAAATTGACGATGACTATTTTGATCTGGATTCGGAAATGGAGCGGGATAAGGTGGCGCTGCTCGAGGAATTCGAGCGCAAGAAGCGCGCTCGACAGATCAACGTGTCCACCGACGATGCTGAGATCAAGAACAATCTGCGTCAGCTGAACGAACCCATCTGCTTCTTTGGCGAGGGTCCGGCGGAACGAAGGCGGAGGCTTAAGGAGCTGCTCGCCAGCCTGGGCGAGAATGCCATAAAGCAGAAGCAGACGGAGGAGGAGGAGCGTAAGATGCAGCAGCGCGAACAGGAGGCCACGTGGTATCACGAGGGCCCAGAAACATTGCGTGTGGCGCGCCTTTGGCTGGCGGATTACTCCCTGCCCCGGGCACGGGATCGCTTGGAGCGCGCGAAGGAGGCACAGGAGGTGCCGAGTGCAACGCGTGCCGGTCGCATGGTCGAGATGCAAAAGAAGCTACAATCGCTGGCGCCACTCTGCTCGCAGGTGGGCGACACGCGGCCAGTGAGCAGCGCTGCCTTCAATCACGATTCATCGCTGCTGATGACCTCCTCTTGGTCAGGTCTGTGCAAGCTCTGGAGTGTGCCCAATTGCGAGCTGAAGCAGACGTTGCGTGGCCACGCCAGTTATGTGGGTGGCGTTTCTTTCCGGCCCGGTGTCCAGCCAGATGAACAGAATGTGGTGGCCATGGCGTCGGGGGGCCATGATGGTGCCGTCAAATTGTGGGGCTTTGGCAATGAGGAGTCGATTGCTGATATTACGGGACACATGCCACATCGCGTGTCCAAGGTGTCGTTTCATCCGTCGGGTCGTTTCCTGGCCACTGCCTGCTACGATTCCTCATGGCGTCTATGGGATCTGGAGCAGAAGACGGAAGTACTGCATCAGGAGGGGCACGCCAAGCCGGTGCATTGCCTTAGCTATCAGTCGGATGGCAGTGTTCTCGTCACCGGTGGCCTAGATGCTTTTGGACGTGTCTGGGATCTGCGCACCGGTCGTTGCATCATGTTTCTCGAGGGCCACCTGGGCGCCATATTTGGCGCGGACTTTTCCCCGAATGGTTTTCACATAGCGACCGGATCGCAGGACAACACTTGCAAGATTTGGGATCTGCGTCGCCGCCAGCCTGTCTACACAATACCAGCGCACACAAATCTCATCTCGGACGTGAAGTATCAGCAGGATGGCGGCAGCTTTCTGGTAACGTGCTCCTACGATTCGACCACTAAGATCTGGTCCAACAAGACGTGGCAGCCACTCAAGACGCTTCAGGGCCATGACAATAAGGTGATTGCGGTGGATGTCTCGCCCAATTCGCAGTATATAGCGACGACCTCCTTCGATCGCACCTTCAAGTTGTGGGCGCCAGATAGTTGATCTGATTCCCTGCATCCTGCGTCCTTCAAAAGGGCTGCTTATAGCCTCATTTCCCTTCCTCGATTTGTTGTATTTACTATTTACTGTTGCCCATTTTCGTTGACACACGCACACATACACATACACACCAACACACACACACACACAACAATCAATAGCCCAAAACTCTTTATACATTTTCATTATCATATTTCAGTTGATTCTAACACAATTTGTTATTATTTAATTAGGCGGTAACAAATAATGCATTTCGTACATTTAAGACATTTGTATAGAAATTGTTAATAAACAAAAATAACTTTTTGGTACAAACTAAAATGAATATTGCATTATTTCCTCACAAAACTCAAATATCCTCTGATTGGGCACAAAATAGATGTCGCTATTGTGGCGCCATCTGGTGTAGTTAATGCTCACAATACTGTGTACAATCGTAAGTAAAAAATTTAACAGTAGATGGCAGAGTTCGTATAAGAGAAAAACTCACAAGATGCCGCTCATGAATATAATATTTCTGCCGGCAGGTGTTGTCACCCAATTCGCTGGGTTCGTGACTCTGCTATGCGCCGACAACTGTTCTCAGTATTCTAAGAAAGTCCTCTAGGACATTTAAAATGCCCTTATACGAGCAGCCAGACCAGTGAAAAAAGACCTTTTGTATATTGTTCGCAGTTCAAATAGTAAACAGATATTCAAAATTTAAGAATCGACGGATTTAATGTCTTTGTTTTATTACAAACGCATTAAGACTAAACCGGTGATATTCCTTTTATTACCGATATGGACAAACAAATTAAATTAGGTCGTTAAAAAACTAACGATCGATCTGCATTTCATTATTGATCAGGTTTCGCTTTACTTAAAATAAAATACTTGGATATAAAAATATGTAAATGCTAAACGTATTCAAGTCGTTTATTATGTTTTTGTTAAGATATCAATCTGAATTGCTTGTGTTTAGCTGATAATTGAATCAACAAATGCTCACAGAGATTTGCAAAGTGGAAATAGTTTGATTTGTTCTTATTTTGTTTTTAACGTGGCTAAAATGCAAATCTGGCAAACAATGTTTGAACAAGTTAAAGCATACATTGCCAACGGCTTTTTTATGTTGATTATTAATTTTTTTCAGAAGGTACGAGGTAAACTGAATTTACTTAAAGTGTTCAACTGACATTTGAATTGATTTTGATATATTTTTGTATTTAAATTGAAAAATTCCTAAGCCAAGCAACAGGTGCACTTTTAACAGCTAATAAAAACTAAAAACTAAGAAACTTCTTTTGTACATTTTGAGAGCGAGATATATATATATATATATGTGTGTGTGTATGTAGTATGTAAATGAGGCATGCAGCGCACAGCAAAAGTGTGTGCATAATTAAGGACCACGTGTGAAAAAAATGCACAATAACCAATCGAATGGCTGTGACTATTAACCAGATTACATGTCGGCTCTGAAAACTGCGCTAAAAGCCGTTTAAGCCCGACAAAATCCACGATAACAACGCAACGGAAAGCGCAATGAGACGCCAGCAGCGACAGCGTCGTGTAGACAAGGAGCGGGGGGAAGTGGCGATGCCGTCAACAGAAGCAATAACAAGTAAAAGTGTTGCAGACTCAGGTGATGGAATAAAATATACCCTGTGTCCAGCTACGAATTGCAAAAATTGATATACTATTAAAAACACATCTGAAAACTACTGAAGCGTAAATTAAATTTTAATTATTAATTGTTTTATTATTATATTTAATTATGTAAATTGAAAAAGTGATTTTAATCAAAAACAGAAATAAATTCACATCAATTGTCAATTTTATCATAAATTAAAAGAAAAGGAAAAAATTGTATTTCGTTAATTATTCTTATTTTAAATGTTTGCGTCATTAAATAGACACCTCCAATGGATGCAGGGTATCGCAAGGCAGGCAGACAAGCAGAGAAGTGATCAGCAGACAGTCACCAAGAGGGGGGGATGAGGAAACTTGTTCGATGCCAGCCAATGGGCATCCCATGGGCGTCGATGGTGCTTGAATAAACAACTGGCAGCCGGCAAACAGAGCCAAAAAGGACTGAAGGATGACAACGCGCATTGCAACAAGCAAAACACACACAAAACACACACGAAACACACACAAAAACACCAGCAATAACAACTGAGCCACACGATAAAAGAGACGCGCTTTTAAAATAAAGTTTTGTCTGCGTGCAGCAACA
Organism: Drosophila dives; assembly: GCA_035042365.1. Taxonomy (NCBI): domain Eukaryota; kingdom Metazoa; phylum Arthropoda; class Insecta; order Diptera; family Drosophilidae; genus Drosophila; species Drosophila dives. Next base: position 5,994,345 of record JAWNLJ010000326.1, on the reverse strand, counting down.
TGTATAATGTCATGCTGATAACGCGTGCAGCACGCAAACATGTACACACACATACATAAGCACATAGCGGGATAAAAAGCTTGCAGTGGCCGGCAATGTTACGCATACGCCACGTGTGAAGCCAACGCTGATGCTGACGTTGGCGTAGCTGCTGCTGCTGCTGCTGCTAGCGTCAACAGCGACGACGCCAGCGTCATTTGCCGGTTACTCTCACTCTCTCTCTCACTATCTCTCTCTCTGTCTCGCTTTCGTTCTTTTGCCGGCTGGTTTCAACAACTTGTATGAATGTGTTTTGCTATTTTCCGGCATTTGTGATACGCCCCCGCTTCATCCCACCCAAGCCCAGCTCCACAATCCCCCCTCACTCCAGCAGGCCTATGCTACCCTTAGTCGAGTGCTAACACCCTTTACACACTGTGTGTGCAATTCGCATCAACTGCTTTTCAAATTATTTATAGAATTTGAAATGAGGCACAGATGCTTCACTTAATGTTCATATCTACGTGGATAGTTGTAGTTTCGCCTTTGTAAATTATACTTACTTTTATTGCTTGCCTCTTTCAGTTTATATAAATATTTAAATTCGTAGCGTATGCCAGGCACCTGTGGGATCCAGCAAAGGGGCATTAGTTTGTTAATAGCCCGCCCCCACACCCTCCTTCTACCAACCTTAACGAGGGAGAGCGAGAGTATTCTCTTTGTCTATATTTGTATAAGTTATTTATGCTGCTTTATCTGAATGGGAAGTTATTCCGAAGTTGTGTCCGAAAATTTATCACATATATTGTGATTTAGCACAAATATCTATTGTTAGTTATCAAAAATTGCGTAGAGTTTTTATTTATATATTTCTATATTTGTTCTATACAATGTAATTCGTCTAATTCGTTTCACAATAAAAATCAGCTGCATAAAAAGCCGCTAACGTCAACGTCAGCGCCGAAGTCGGCGTCAGCGTCGACGTTCTTTGCTGCTCCAGGCACAGCACTTGGTCGAGGCTGGCGCTTCACTTTCAGTCTGTTGTGTGACGTTAAGTTAGTCGCTTCGTAGGCGGACACATAGTACGCGCGAATATTTCGTGCCCAGCAACTTTACGCGTGCGTTCGTCTTTTTTGTGCTTGTCTTTTCCTTTGTTGTCCCCCCCTGCTGGTCTTGAGTGCAAAAAATATAAGCTTAATGTTTAATTTTCGATTGCGTTTGAATAGTTGCACTGTGCGCGCGGGTGTGTGTGTGTGTGTATGTATGTATTGTGCTGTTGCCGGCTGTTGCTGATTATGTACATTTGTCCGTTCTTCTGCTGCGCTGCTCCACATTTTGTTTTGATTTGCTTTTGCTTTTAAGATTCGTGCATTTCTTTATTGCAATACTTCCTCCATCTTCAATTGTCTCATCTTTGTAATAATTTAAATGGACGCCTGACAGCAGCACTTGTCCAGAGTAGCTTTTGTTTTTAGTTAAGCTAGAAAAATGCAAAAATCTATATATATTTATACATTTATTCATTGCTCCAATGCCAATGCCACTAAGCAGCACAATATATATATTTATGTATGAGTGTGAGTGTGTGTTCACGAGTGTGTGTAGTTGAGTGTGTGCCTGAGGAACTGAAGTGTTGTGTCGCATTCTTTTCGTTTGAAATATCCCAAGGCCATTTGTTGTCCATTTTGCAACCATTGATAATATTTGTGTATTTTGCAGTAGAATCTGCCATGTGAAAAGTGAAAATAAAAGACAAACCACAACGAAAAGCGTGTATTCAGACATTGTCGAAATCACCGTTAACATTAACGGTCACGTCGCCCGCATCCGTACCCCGTGTTCGACAGCGGTAGGAAATCGAATTCAAAGCTGCGGACAAAAACTATGCACGATTAGAACGATACCAGCAGGGAGACAGAGAGACAGACTGGCTGAAAGATATCCACAAGTAGCCTCTACACACACACATATATCAGAGGGTAAGCCAACAGATCAGACAACGAATTTTCATTTTTTTTTAATTCATTTAAAATCAATTTTTGGTCACGTAATTCATTTAGCCTCGGAAATGGAAATAAAATCACTTGAAGTCGCTTTGTGGGGTCTATAAAGACATTTGTATTACTAGCGATAATTGATATTTACCTACTATATACCGTACGCTGAGTTTATTTTCTATAATTATGCAGATTTTAAAATTATAAATATTTTTTTATTTGCGTACATTTATTTGTGGAACCACAAAGTAGAAGAAGCTGCAAAATCTTCTTCCGATTTCGCACGCTTCTATCAATTCATTCATTCATTCAGAAAACACAAAAGAGCCAAAGACAAATAAAATAGATATTTACTAAGAGCTCCAAGGGAAAACGGCGACAAAGTGCTAAAAATAAATTATGCATATTTGCGCGGCTTATTTAAAAGTTCAAATTTGCATTTGAAATCAATTCACTTTGCAACGCTTACTTGGATACCCTGTGGAAAGTCTTTTAATACACAATAATTATTCGTAATTTACTTTGTGTGGTTTATTATCACTTATAATTTAAATTAATATATATATAAATAATATGTATATATAGTATGTATACTAATATAAGTGCACGAAATAAGTAAATTTATTGTAGTCGCTTGAAATTTAGAATGAAGCACAGTAATTATTATTATATTTGTGTCAAGAATTTATTATATACCTTAGTGTTGTCAAAGCCTTTAAATATATATATATATATATATATATACATATATACATATCAACAGAAAATAACATGACCTTTGTTACTTTGAAATTTTTTGCTACTTTGAAATTTTAATTGTGTCGTAAAATATATTTTTCCGTAATTTATTTTAATATTCATATACTCAGAAACACCGCATGTAAATTATGATGCATTGGTATTTTAATAGGAAACAATCACAGTCTGTGATTGTTTGACATTTGTAGTCACTTTGATTGCATATAAATGTGAATATGCCCCGTGTTTCACTTTCCTTTATATGTAGGGTATCAGGGAAAAGCGTGTCGGATGCAAGCCCGACGGAAGCTCGTAACTGTGATTTTACGAAATCTAAAACGATTTACCATACTCATATTTATTTTCATAAATAAATAGAAACAAATACATACACGTACATGTACATATATATTTACCGTAATGTTTGTTAGTTTGTAAATGTGCCAACTGTATAACCATGTCGAATTTGTTGCTGCTGCAGTTGCATTTAATTGTCCAACTTGCAGTGTTGTTTCGTTCAGAGTTTTGGCTTGAGGCATCCATCGGATTGATTTATATGTGTTTCCAAATAGATATAATAATCACCGTACAACCTGTTATTAGCTAACACGGCTTAAGTACATAATCTAATTGCATAATTCTGTTTTGGTCTGTCTGTCTGGCTTGTCGCTGATTTAATCAACACAAAATGCATAGTAATTATCGGTTATCAACTGAAACATTTACGACTCTTGATTGCTGGATAAGAGTGTAATCTGTTTTCAGAGTTATCCTAATGAACATATTTATATAAAGTATTTTATTGTTCGTAATTTAGCTTCAAAAAATTTAATGTACATTTGAATTTGTAAACTCTAATCAGCTTTTAGTTTAGGTAATTACTTAACTTGTCTCATCAAAATCATTCTGGCTCCTTTAATTAGAGAGCAATTCTCTTACGCTGTGTGCAGATAAGGGGACAGGGGTTTACTAAGCCAGGTCATCTTTTAGAAAAATGTGGGCACAACATTTGTGACTCCTGAATATTGTTGTATGTATCTTTGACATGGATAACAATTTGGGACATTGTTGTAGATGTGGCTGTCGCTGATGTGGCTGATGTTGTTGTTGTGTCTAATTTGCTGACAGCCAGCAGCATTTGTAAAACAAATGTACTTTGATGTAACACATATGAAACATCTGTACATTTGCGATACATACGACAAACATAAGACAAACAGCGGCGACTGAATTAGTTGGATCTGTCAGGAGTCGTCGTGGCATATTACAGCGGAACTGTTACACAAACAAACTGTGTGCCAATTCAAAAAGGGTGTTTCCCAAGTGACCCGAGTCCCCTGACAGAAGTGTGCTCTACGTGCTTAAAAGTCACCCAGGCCTATGATAAATAAAAATATGATTCAAGCAGATGAAATGGGGAGAACTGAATTGCTGCCCGTAATAACCACATTTAGAACTACACATCAGAAAAATGGAATTCTATTGAAAGCGAAAATATACAATTAAAATTAACATTTAAATTAGCACGCTCTCCATTTGTGCATACGATTTGATTCGATGACACTTGGCTAAATGTTGTCACGCCCCGGAGGGGAAAAGCGGGCTGACTCAGCTAAAAAGTGACGACAATACAGAAATGTTGTAATAGACTTGCCTAGAACACAACAAGCAAGCTACCAATTAGGTCACTTCTGAAAGGAGGGGGAAACGTGGGGGTATGCGTAATATTCAAATGAGGAACATGACCAGAGGCATGCAACAGCAAATTGGACAACTTGTTGCTTGACGCATTCACAATTCAAATTGACTTAACACAAGTCGCACTTAATGGTCCAAAATAAACTAGCCCCTCTCCCCTCTCCACTCTCTGCTAATGCAATCTATATGCACAACCATAACTTCCACACACTTCAGTCAGCGGGAGTGGTCAGTGGCAGGAAAAAAATGAAACAAAAAATTGTTGGCTCAGCGTACCAAATATAGCAAATATTATCAGCTGAAGTGCTGTGCTGTGCTGTATAACAGGTTTGGATTAGTGAATCAACACTCACTCCATTGAACCTTTCAATCGTCCACTGCAGACATCATTTACACACTCAAACACACACACACACACACGAATATTTAAATATATTGTCTTATGCGCATAATTGTTGGGAAAGACTTCAGTTTATTTGTATCGAAATTATGCAAAAGTCAAGCGTCAGCTATTTTCTTGGGGGCGTATGAGGACCTTGATTAGCTTCACCTCTAAGCATATAACATAATTTGCATCTTGAATTTATTAACATTTTCCATTCCCACGCTAAGAAATTGGAAAATCATTTTATTATAATTATTGCTTACTAAATTACTAGATGAACATTGATAATATTTTGATATCGGATCGGTTTTGAAAAGATACGGCTGTGGAAAATTCTCCCCTGTCACTGGGTGTGTTTTTACCATGTAAATCCAACCAAATTGCGTTTTCAACTTTAAAAATATTATTAATCAAGAATTTAAACAATGACTGGCATCAATTTTGGACAAATCTTTACAAATACTTTTTGTGTCTACAATTTTATGGCTACAATTAATAGCGATTATCAGGCTTTGAATTCTTAATGTAATATTAACATAAAGATTATGCTATGATTAAGGCAATTAGGGCAAAGCTAGGGCTGAATTCTACTCGATTATTACAAATTTGACTACACAACATTTAAGTATTTTTATGCCCAACATATGTTCAAAATTTAAAACTATTTTACTCAATATGAAGCTACTTAAATTTCAATATGGCATTTCATTGCAGGCTGACCTTCACAAAGTGAATGCTTATGTATTCATTCCCCCATTCGTTCCCTCTATTCCCAGGCATCTTAAAATGATTCAGATGATAGTAACTTAATTTATATGCATCCGCAACACATTTTTGTAAAGCGAACTCAACTTTTGCACATGAATCGAACGCATTTTGATGTTGTTTATATTTTACTTGGCATTTCCCCCTTCCGCCCACGCACTTCTTTTTTGTTCCCCTTTGTTTTACTTGCCAAACAATGGGCATTGTTTAAGAATAATAATGATGATGATGATGATGATAATGATGACTGTAAGCAATAAAATAAAAAGAAAATCAAAACAATGCGACGAATAATATTATTTCGTTTTTGCAATCATAAATTTAATTCGCATATTGCGTATTTTGAGTTGCCTTTAAATTTGCTATTCTATTAACCAATTACGAAGAGCTGACAGCTGCCACTCGATTGCTATTTAATTGCCCTTACTTAATAACAGATTATTAATGTATTCAAAACGTTTAGCATCGTCACCTGAGCAGGCGCCACTGACCAAGCACGCCCATAAAAAGTACGACAGGGTAATTTATTCCAATTTCAAAAAATATATACATATATAAATATATAAGTAAGCTGGTCGAATGACGGCAAACTGCTTTTGGCTCAAAGCGCATGGTCAGTTCGATCAACCAGTTCAATTTTTGGCATCTTATCTGCTCAATCGCAAGACAATTAGCCAAATGAGTTGGCAGCTATTTGAACCGGCTCTGAATATAATAACAACAATTAAACACCCGTGCCAAAACCAAATTAATTGTCATGCATGTGAGTGTGTGTGTGTGTAACGTGTATGTTTTAATTTTGTTTGTAGTCTGGCGCCTTTTGATTTGGCGGCATTCCAACTTGGCACACAGATCAACAATCGATTTATAGCGATTTGATGGCGATTGATAAGAGAAACAGGAGCTGCATACAAAAAACAAATGCTCGTTTCTCAAATGCTCAAATGAAATTTATGCACAAATACTTGTAGACTGTGTCACATTTGTGTGCGAATTGTCATAAATCTTTGCATAAGTTTTAAATGTTGCAACCAGGGAGTTTGTCCATTGAAAACATGCCGCATGCCACATGCCACATGCAGCTTGCGACTAACGGACTGCTGCTGGTGATTGTGGTTGTCCTCCAGCTGTTTGCATTACTAACTATGTATCTCTAACCAGCTCTGCGGCAGGCTGTACAATTTATGCGAGTTATGTAAACTTGGACATCAATTTGACGTAATGGGAATTAGTATGGCATACATATATTTTAGTGTAAACATATCAACTTGTTTATATGCAGAGGGACTGTATTGACACTGTCACCACAGTCATTAAAGTCCAGTTAACAAAATGGCTAATGAATTACTTTCTGAGAGACTGACAAAAAATAATGTTGTTTTTTTTTTTTTGTGTAATTGGATTGGTTGACAAATAAGTTGCTCTGCCTGATTTTTCCAAGTTTTATTCATTCCATATCTTTATTGCCTACTGTGAGTCAATTTTTTATTTGAAACTTGATTCTTCAAAGTATTTTATAATTGGAATTTTGATGGTGTCATGTCAATGCGAATGTAACTATAAATTCTCAAATCATATATATTTTCGACAGCTGTCTGCAGAAATATTTATAAAAATAGCGCGTCGGCAAATGTAAGATTGGGTAAAATAATTCTATATAATTTTGTGCTAGCCATAAATTTCCGTTTAATGTGAACTCTTATTTAATACTTTACTCTGTTATATCATATATATATATTTATATATATAGAAACATTTATGTGCTTCTGCAAGCAATTTGCCTCTCTGTTGTTTTTAAGTTGTCTTCTGATTAAATAACGAATGGAACATAGACTTGCCCATCTGTATCAAAATGTATTTGGAATATAAAAAGAATCTTAGAGTAGAAAAAAAATTCCAAATACAATAATAGGCATTGAATCATATATATATATTGTAATCTACATTTTCCCTGATGTAATTGATTATAATTAATTGTGTGTGACATGAAATATATTTGAATATACTGTGACTTTGTCTGTGACAATGGAATACAAACAAATTGAGTATTCCACATTTTTGTCGCACTTTATTGTTAGATGAGATTTTTATCTCTGGTTGTCTGTCGGATTGGAGGGATGCAGAAATATTCGTGCCTCGATTTCAATTAAGCTTTGGGAAGGAAAAACCCTTGAGTAAATTAATGCTTGGATGGCATAATGTGCTCAGCACTCGAATCGAATGGTGTATGTGACTTATCGTCACCCATCGTGAAATAACTTCCGTTTCCTGCTCGCCTAGCCTCAGGCTCCACTCCTTGCCACTGTCTCTCTTTCTCTATCTCTTTCTCTGTCTCTGACGACAAATTGTATCGCACATGAATGGGCCCTGCTGGCAGTCAAGTGCCACTCGTCAAATAGGTGCTTGACCCTTCAAGCAGGACTCGCACACCTCTCCCCCCCCCCTCCCCTTCCACCCACGGCATGCTGATAATGTGCTTGGGGCTCTATATTATTTTTGCTCATTCTGCGCTAGCAATCAGAATCATCAGCCAAAATGAGTATTAACTTCCGGAGTACCATCGGCCAGGGACTAATCGAATTTTTGTGCTTTCGGTGACAGACATTGATTGGCAATCAACTCCAGTCAAATGAGTTTCACTTCTATTAAATTTGTTTTATTTTGATTCGTTTCATGCAACACGAGGCATCTCAATTAACTGTAATGTTTGCCCCGCCAATTTGCAAGCAGCTGCAACCGCACTGATAACGGCCCAAAACCGCCGCCAGTTCATAATAGCCAGAGGCATCTGGATATCACCCCACCCCCCTTTTGCATTCGTCCACTCACCAGAAACCGAGGTCTAAATTACCCATAAATACGCCGATCTCTAATTGATTTAAATTATAACTTTATTTCAGTTTAACTGGTTTTGGAAGTGGCTACAGAATTCTGCTACTGGCTTTTTAAATAACTAAATTGTCATAATTTATTTGGTATCAAATTGAGTCACAGCTCATTAGAAAAAACATTTATTAAACAAAATATGAGTTTGATAGATCTTAATCAGGCTTAAATTAGAGGCATGCTTAACCCATTTCGAGTAGCTCACCTTTAAAACCGGTTTGATAATAAGCTGAAGGGAAATTCCATTCAAAACAAATTTGTATATTTTTTATGCAAAAAATTTAATCAGATCGCTACAAAATATATATGCAACAAGTGGCGCTTTGAAAACGAGTTTAATTGAACTTTGTCGCAATTTAAATAAATGCATCTGTTTCTATTTATACTGAATTATGAGGCGCGTTCATTTGGATTCCATAATTCTGTATGGAATTTGAGGAGGCGCTGAATACATAAATATATATTTGGACAATTATAAAGCTAGCAATGTGAAATTGGTCGACAGCATTTAGTGAACTTTTGGCCCATTTCAAGTCACAATTCGCTTGGCTGGCTGCCAGACAACTGCCTGACTAATTCTGTCTGGGTTCAGCTCCAGACCTGTTCTTGCAACGCTGCAGCCTACGCCTCACATGTAAGAGTCACATCCGAGTTAACCTTGAATTGAGAAAGGAACTCTTTTTGGACCAAGTCAACGCACTCTGCAAGTCAAGCGAAAAGAGTGAGAGTTCAGATACCCAAATTCTGATAAATGTCGATTTGAAAACACCAAGAAAAACAGAAATAAAACCCAAAATATAATCCAAGAGGCAACATGCAATTGGCAACGCAACAAAGACTATAAATAACATAAACAACAACAACAACAACAAGACACATTATAATGACAGCCATAAAGAAGATGATGATGACTCGGCACACACCCCATTCATCAACATCGATGAGAGCCACTGTGCCTGGATGTCCATCCGTCCAATATGCCCCTCATAATCAATCCTATTGCTTGCCCTTCCCTTTCCAATGAAGATCAGCAGAACTGTTTTTGGTAGCGACAACGTGTTGCACATGGCTGCTGCCACAGCGCTAAGTGCAATATGAGAAGTACTCGTCGCTTGAAGATTATTTAAATCTCCATCTCCGGGCAACAGGCTGCAGACAGCGATGACGACAGACTGTGTTGCCTGTTGCTGCTGGCAGCTGTTGCATCTGCAGCAAGGGTATATTGAAAAGGGGAAAACATGCATGTTCTTAGCTGCTGCAACTGCAGTTTGGTATGCGGCTAATTACCAAAATGCAGCCACAAATCTCTAAACTGGTCTCTGGATAAAGTGTCGAGAAACGTGCCATTTTCAGCGCTGTTTTTTTAACATTATTTTGTGCGTGTGCCTGCCTTGATTTAAGTTGCATTCTGTGTCCATTCACTGCAATTCATATTGTTAACATAATAAACAAATTTATTTTCTTTCTTTTTATGCTGCTACAAGCAAATATAGGCCAGCATTCCCAAATTAATTAGCCCACTTGCAATTTGGCATTAGCGCTTCTTAGAAATGCGGGGAAAAATGAAGTACATAAATCTACACAAATAAATATATATATATTATAATTATACAGACGAGGTGTGTGTAAATCAATATACAGAAATAAAGTTAGGCGGTTTCGCAAAATAATAAATTGCACAACTGAAGAACCCACAAAAAAAAATTGCTTGAAATAAAGTAAAACCAATTTTGCCATTTGCATTGCGTGGGTTGCGATTTGTGCTTAATAAGTTTTGGATATTGCAAATTTGAGTAACTGATACTCGAGGCCATATATATATATTTAAGTTTTACAGACTTAAAAAAATTAAGTTATAAGTTGGACTTTGAAATTTTACATTGAGTAAACAATAGCAGAAAATAAACATATCAAATAAAATGTAGAAATTTTTTGCCTTCTTTAAAATTGATTAAATTTGATTGTTGAACATCTGCTTTCCGTTTGACTGTCCACATTTTCGAATTATGTTTACGATTAGTAAGCAAAAACATGACATTCATTATTTATTAATATTTTCGTTATACACTTTTAAAATACTCTTAACAGGTTCACATTTGTGCAGATATCAAGTTACACATTGTTTTTTTTTATTTTTTATTATTCTTATTTGCTGTAATCTTTATGCAGATTGACACGGTGCAAGTTTATGGTTGCATGCAACAGTTTGATCCCAGCATGGACCTGGGTCGGTGCCCTGGGTCTTTGGATGCGGGTTGATGATCTCTCTGATTGGGATGTCGCACCTAACTCGTTTCGCTGCGCTGCTCCACTCCCGGCTGTTGACCGGCTTAAGGCCGCCTTATTTATGCAAAGCTCTTTGGAAAACATTTCCACCTTGAATGGCGGCACTTAAATTGTTAACATGCAAAACAGTCGGAGCAGCATGTGCCAAGTGTCGAACTTGTTGATGCCCGGCCAGCCAGGCCATGTGTTTGCCTGCGCCAAAAAATAAAAAAAAGCGAAAACAAATAAAGTCAAATTTGGCATGCAAATCCTTTAAATCAAACAAAAAAACGAATTGCGACTGCGGTGGCCAAAAGGAGAGCAATAAACGTTAACAAAGCGACGAACAATATGACGGTGTGTTTATTTTTTTTATTTGATTTATTTTATTGTTTTTTTTTTTTGTTGTGTTTCACCCCTGTCGGTGGGGACAGCTGTTGCTGAGCGTAGCACAACAAATTGGAAAATATAAAATCAACAAAGCTAATAGTTCACTTAAGGGGCAACAACTCGAAGCAGCAGCGGCAGCAGCAGCAGCAGTTGAAAGAAATGGCCAGGGGTTGCTGCTGCTTCTGCTGCTTAGTTTGACATACTGGCACACATTTGCCACCCCACCTCTCCCCTTCTATGCTACACACACAGAGACACACGCGTCGCCCTTTCAGTTGGCCGCAGTCATATTGAGCCGATTTACTACTGAAAATAAATTTTTATTCGATTTTCTTTTCTCGCCTCTCGTCGCTTACCATTCTTAGGTCTTCCCCAAGCATGTTTCGCTCCGGCGACTTTTCGGATTTTGATATGAAAGTGCGTCGACTTTTTACGACTTTCGTCTTCCGATATTGGAAATCATCTATTTTGATTTTAAAATTCAGCAGTTGTGTGTTTTGATATTTCTTCATATTTAAGTGACGTATTGCATATGGCAGACGGCATAAATCAGATAGAATATATCAAAAGAAATCACACACACACGCACACACACACAGGGCGCACACACAGAGCGGAAAATCATAATGATGCATAAATTTACGAGTGTAATATTTTGATTGTGTTTTCCGTTGGCAACGAAACTAGCGGGTATTTTATGTATGGCTTGTTGGCCACGCCTTCTCAGCTGTTTTTGACTGCTATCATTTGTAGGTTAGGCCCTACTAATCGACGCTACGTGCGATCCATCCCAAAACATTTGCCCTGCCTCGCATCTGAGCTGCTCTTGCTGGCAATTTTGGGCGCCAAAAAGACATATGCATGCCTGGGCGGCCTCTGACTGTGCATTGCATAAAAGTTGCCTCATTATGTCTGACTTATCCAAGTTTAGAACTCTTCAGGCGTTGATAGTGTCTGCCTGCAGACTCGCACGAAACCCGCTTAAAATTCATAGACTGTTTGGACGACAAGTGTCGAATCCCTGAGTTTCCAACATTTGTTTCGCGCTCCTTCAAGATCAATTTTAAATATATAAATTGTCATATTATTTTCCTACAATGTGGAAAACATAGCAATCAAGTCGACAGTTTCGACAGCTCTGCTATTTAATTATATTTTGCTGACATTTCATGTTTTAAATGTTCAAAAAATATAATCAAATTTAAGATGCTTTTTAGATTTTTATAGTTTAAATAATATGATAATAAATAATAATAATGTGTACTCAATACAATAATTAACTAATTTACTTTTTACGGTTTTCGCTTACATTGTTGCTCGTCAGTTTATTTTATTTTGACGTATTATTTGAATTGTTTATTAAACACATTTGCAGATTTTTATAGTTAAAATAATATGTGTACTCAATTTAATAATTAACTGATTTAATTTTTACGGTTTTCAATTACATTGTTGCATGTAATTTTATTTTATTTTGACTTTTTACTTGAGTTGTTTATTAAACACATTTTGACAATTTCTGACAAGTCAATTTGAGCATTATACATAATCAACACATCTGAATTTGGGCTAACACTCACCAAATTGGCATCAGCTGAATGTCAGCAAACAAATGTCTGTTTAATTAATAGAATAAAACACTTTTACTTCGAGCTGCTCACAATTGAAAGTCATTTGCATAGGCAAACGCAATATGTGCCTATCCCTCTACCCCCCACATCTATAACACCCCACAACTCGTTCTCTGTTATTCATGCGTGCTTAGCATAGCATTTGGTGAGTGGGTGTGGTGAGTTTTCGTGCGTGTAAGTGAATTGTGCTTATGTATTGCTCTTGTTCACGTCATGTAAACTTGATAAATATTAATTGTTTGCCTGAATCCAGAGACAATTTGAGGTCAGCAACTGGCTTATGTATACTTAAATAGTTTCATTGTGTGTGTGCCTGTGTGTCTGTGTGTGGTAAATGATGTCCATTAATTCGATTCGATAATGGGCATGCTTGGAATGTGTGTTGACAATTTAAAATTTAAATATAAGCAGCTGAAATGTGTAATTACCAAAATGTGGCCAGCCCAATAAAATAATTTATTTAGTTCCCTTTACAAGTACAATTTTATTACGACACAATGTTGACAAATTTTGTTAATGGGCCATTTGTTGCTTGATCTTCTGACATTTTGATTATTTTTCATTTTATATTCACGTAAACTTCTCATTTTGGGTGGGTCTTAACAACTTGTTTGCCTTGTTTGTCTTGGCACAAGGTATAAATTAAATCTGACGAATCCGTCCATCAGCAGTACATCGAATAGTGATTAATCTCGGCATGGGACTGATTGCCACTCAAATACACTCAAATACACTCATCAAATGGGTGTACAGAAAGAAGTTGATGTTTTGTTCTTGTTTTGTTTGTTCGCCTCGCACAAATTTGAAAACGACTACAAAATTGTGTGGCTTCCAGCTTGAGTCCTCCTTTTGCCCTCGAACTGGGGGGGATGATTGTGGTGCACACCAATGGGGGGTGTGCCACAGGTGTGGTTGACAATGTGGCACCACCCAGCAACGCCCACCCACAGTTTGTAATTGCAAGTGCAGTCTGCAGATTTGCAGACCTGCCGCTCAGCACGTGACTTGTTTGGGACGCTTCCCCGGTGGGTTAACGGTGTCTCGTATTACCAATGATTGTCGCTGGTAGATGAAGTGTCTGCGGTTGCTTAAGTTTACATCAGTGGTAAGCAAGTAAATTGAACACAGTCTGGTTTTAGGGATGAGGAAAGGAAACTTGCGTTAATCATATTGATTTTGTTATATTTATTAAATATCACATAAGTAAAAAAATAAATACATTTTTAATCTATAAAATTTTCTGTTTTTCCTTTTGCAGCATTCTAGTCCAAAATGCGTGGCATTCTGCTCATCTTTTGGCTGATTTTGCCGTATTTAGCTCTGGTTCTGGGTTCAGTTGATTTTGAGGGCCAGACCATTGAAGGTGAGTATCAAGCACAAGAATGTTACGCAAAATCGTTGCATGCTTTTAGGCTGCTGTTAATAATGCAACGATAGAGCTTTTAGTGCTGCATACTTTTGGGATTGCAAATAATGTAAATTTAGATATTCTGTAATTAAATCTTTAATCTGTATTTATTGGATAATATTTCACATTCCTCACAGATGCAATGGGTAAATATGCGCTGACGGACATAATGATGGAACCAAACACGGGCATTGAGTTTGCGAACGGAGAGGATGGTTTTCCGGCCTTCAAGTTTATGTCGACAGCCGATGTGAAATCGCCGTATAAACTGTTGCTGCCGGAGAAACTATACGAATTTGCCATATTTATCACATATCGCCTGGGTAGCCTTAAGGGTGGCTATCTATTCAGCGTAGTTACCTCGATGGACACTGTGGTGCAGCTGGGCGTGCATCTCTCGCCGGTGGTGAAGAACAGCTACAATGTGACACTGGTCTACGCACTGCCCGATCAAAATGTGGGCCGTAAACTGGCCAGCTTTGCGGTTGACCATGTGCCGGACAAATGGAACTCGATTGCATTCCAGGTGTACAGCGACAAGGTGGTCTTCTACGATGACTGCAAAATGCGCAACACGACGGCAGTGGTGCGAGATCCCTTTGCGCTTACCTTTGAGTCCACATCCACTTTGTACATTGGCCAGGCGGGCTCTATAATCGGTGGCCATTTTGAGGTGAGTTCGAGCGGCGGCCAATTTTGACGCATTTTTCTTTCTATTGTTTCATAATAATTATTGTAACAGATACAAAAATGCAGCACACATGTCTACCCATTAGTCTAAGTAAATTTATTTTTGGGGGCGGCACATCAAAAACAAAAAAAAACCATCTGCGGCACTTAAAATTTTACTTGAATTCTTGTGAAATGCAGTAAGTGTAAAAGTACTCGTTGAAGTGCTTGAAAAAGTACTCAGCAAGTGTCTGCTTGAACCTGTGTTGAAATAGCTTTTAGCTAGAGCTTTTCAACACACACATAGGCGATTTCAACACGGCGCCACTTTGACACGAAGCGGACATATTTGGCAGCTCAAATTACGTTTCACACAGTGCTCGCCGTTAAGCTCAACCGAAAAGAACTCAGACGCGAATTTCACTCAAGGCGCTCTCTCTCTCTCTATCTCTCTCTCTCGCTCTCTCGCTGTGTGCTATATTCAGCGCTCGTTGAGGATGAAATGGTTTTGTGTTGTCTGAGGCACACTACTATGTGTGTGTGTGAGTGTGCGTGTGTGTGTCGTCCTTTGGTGTGCGCCATGTTGCTGCTGTGATTTGGCTTGCGTTTTGGGCCCGGCCGAGACGAGTGCGTTTACCTTTTCAGTCGCGTTCGGTGCCGCAAACAGTTAACATGTGCGTACGGCTGAGTCGAAGCTGTTGCATTTTTTACACACGGCCAAAGACAGAACCACAGCCAGAGCCACGCTGAAATCGCGCTCCAAGCTCGGTTCGTACGGTCCGAGTCCTGTTTTCTCGTACCTCGTACCTCGTCCTCATCCTCGGCTGCAGCTGCTCGTTGCCGTCCCGTGTGCGTGTGTTGGTGTGTGTGTGAGCCAAAGTCAGGCGTAAATGAAGCCATTGTGCGAGTTTAGCCGCCGCAGAAAAGAAACGAAAGTGATTTATGCCTAAATGAAATATGTATTTGCTTGGCTAATATGTTCACGTGAAACCCAAACAACCCAAACCGTCAATCCAAAACAGAGTCGAGTCAATTAAAATTCAATTATGCGCTCAAAGATGAAGGCAAGATGGCGCAAACGTTTGAAATTGCGACCGTACATTTAGCTGCCAATAATTGCATATTGGTTGTTGTGCAGCAACCAGCAGCAATCCACAATCAACCAACCAACCCGAAACCACCAACCACCAAACCATATCAAAGCTGAACATATCACAGCATATCAATGAGCAATATTCGTGCCGGTGATTGTTGTTGTTGTTCCTTGTGCCACATCCACATTGTTGCTCCTCTTGCATATCGCGTGCAGTTAACTAAACAGATTTTCTGCAAAAATTAATAAACGTAATGGTCAAGTATTACCCATAGCCAAGCAAATTGCAAACAAATCCACAACCAACACGCCTACTCCAAAAAAAAAAAAAAAATGGAGACCGTCGCGTAAAAAAGCAAACAAAGGACAACAAAAAAAAACAACAAGAAAACAAGTAAAAAATTTGTGTTTGCACGCTGAGCAAATATTTGCAATTAGTTTGGCAGGCTCGAAGCTGTCGTCCAGTTTGTTGCCGTTGTTTATCCTCGTCGTCGTCGTCGTCGATGTTGATGTTGTTGTTGTTATTATTGTTATATATATAGTTCATGTTGCTCTTGTGGTGCTCATTGTCCTACGTGTGTCCAGTTCGCGTCTGTTATATCAAACGTATCAAATTTGGACTGCCGTCGTCGTCGTCGTCGTCGTCGCCGGGTTTTGTGCAAACACTTTTGTGTGGACCAAAAAGTAGGAACAAACAAAAAACAAGAAAATAGTTCAACTTGAATTTAAATCGCACTGCCAACTGCCAAAATCTATAATGGATTTGCTTCAAATGGAAATCAATCAATTAACCAAACGCGCCAACAAAATGCATGTGGTTTAAACGCGAAAATTAATTGCGCTCAGCGGGAGCGAATCCTTAACAATTGCTAGTTGCCGCAACTGTTGAACACAGATACGAATACGGCGGATTTTTTATTTTTATTTTTTTTTAACTTCTCTACGATTAAAAACAAATAAAATGCGCTGTCATTTGTAATTACAAATTGCTTGAAACAAGTGAATTACTTCAGCGATGCGAGCATTTAAATAATACAAGTAAAAATAACAATAAAACAAAAAAAAGAAAAAATAATAACAATTTGTAATTAAATTATCTGTGATTTTGTCAACATATTCAATATTATCAACATACATATTTATTCGACGTTCATATCCTGTCAGACGCAACTCTTAGGTAAATACTATGTATATACATATATATATATATATATATATATGATATATGTATTTGCGATATGTGTTATTTGAGCTCAGCTCAACTAGCTCTGCGAGTACAATTATGGGAGCAATACACACAAAATGGTTTGAATGTCGCAGGCTGTTGCCCATCAAATTGAGCATTGGCTGCGCATAAATTATGACAAGAAGGGGAGGGGGGAGGGGTGAGGCTAAAGGACATGCGGAGGCAGCGGCTTCCTGGATAGCTTGAGCCTTATTCGCGTTGGCCCAAATCAAAGGCAAACTCATAATGGCAACGCAATGCTGCAGCAACAACAACGATGAACGAATAACACACACTTACACACACACACACACACACACACTGCCATCAACGCATATGCATATTAAAGTAGCTTCGTTCTATTTATGTGTGCGTATGAGTAATATTGTGTATACGTAGCCATTTTTTTTTCTGTGCTCGCTTTTGTCTTAACCGTTTTGGCCGCTGGGCAAATGAGTTTATATGCGTTTTATTTATTAAATGAAAGGCCTTTTAAATGTCTGCACTGAAACAAAAGAAACTACGCCTTACTCTGACCTCTGGCACACCACATGTGTGTGTGTGTGTGTGTGTACACAACCAAAGACGTATGCATATAGGGTTAAAAGGAGCGAGTCAAGTTATTGATGACATCACGTTCCCTCGACCGCAGTTTAAATATTAAGGACATGACTGAGTAATTCCTCGACCAAACACACTGCCACTTATGTGGCAGTGACGCGGATTCTCGCTTGCCACACGTCTCAATTTTTTGGAAATGTTCAGCTGTGTGCAGTCAGCGCGTGCATTTAATTAAATGGTATTACGTAAACGTCAGGCAATATTAATACAACAAAACAACAACTTTAAATAGTTGTTATACACATATATATATATATAAATATTTTGCGGGTTGCTGAGGGGGGGTGGCATATTACTCCCGTTTATGTTGAAGACACGCAGCAAGAAATAATAGTCATGAATTGAATATTGCGTGCCACCAACTGTGGCACTGTGTGTGTTCATACATATGAATATTTATATATACATATACACACATGTGTGTGTTTGTGTATGTGTGTGTGCATTGCGCACATTCAAAATATCACAATTTGATTATGTATTTTGTTGCTGTTGTTAACAACGTTGGCTTACTTGTCCGCCCACAAAATGAGCTTTATTTTGCCGTAATATGTAATTTTGATTTGCAAATTTATCAATTTAGCATCATAATACAATATTTTGACCCATTATGTTGACACAATTTAAAATTCAATTTAAAATGTTTATTTACATATCCCAGTCAAATTGCCATCAGCCAACACCAAAACACCGTAAATAACTTGTTTTCTCTGTTTGCCACGATTGTGTAATGAAATTAGATTTTACCAAGCCATTGTCTATAAATCCCATTTTAATATATTCAATTCAACTGATTTCAATTATTAATATGCAAATCCAATTCGTTAACATCTTTAATATCTGCTCTCCATTCAAGTGTGACTTGTGCTGATTGCAATTTTCCAAGTGACTTGAGCAAGTTTTTGTCGTTTAGTATTCTTTTTTTTTATTATTTAATACCAGCAAATCCTTTTTAAATAAAGTATGTAAGAATTCTTTAATAAATAAAGTTTTTTTTTTTAAATTTGCATAGTATTTTTTATTAATATTTTAAACAAACTTATTTTTACTTTGTTGCGATTTACTCCTAAACAAAGTTTTTAATGTGAAACCTGTTTTAATTTATAAACAGTAGCTTTTCTGCTTATGTTGCACATAGATACGAGCATGATGTAGATACATATACGGTAATTTGAGGTGCATTAATGTATCTTTTACTGCTTATAAGGATGCAGCTCGTTAAATTTAAATATGATTTGGGTTTTTACGAGCAGCTGTGCGTTTTGTGTGCTATGCAAAAAATGTGTGTGCTCATGCCAAACCAAAAGTCAGTAAGAAAAACTATTTTATGATTTTATAGCCAAGTCGATTGGGGCCTTTAAGCCAAGCAACTAGCCAGCCAGAAACACGCCGCTAATAAAGATAAATTATGCAAGCGTTGGACTTTAATTATACGAACAGCGTTATAAAGCCAGGGAAATGCGCTCGAATGGTTGGCTTCTTATTAATTTAAACAGTTCTTTATATGCCCTCTGGAATGACTACACACATACACACACCCACACACACATACACGTGCAGCGAGAGATTGTCATATGTAGCTGGAGGTTTGGGGCCAATTGTCAGACAGGAGCCAAAGGAGCTGCTATCGATCAAACTTGGTTAACTCTCTGTGAGTAGTGGGCAGGGGGTAGTAACTGGGGAAGAGGGTCTTTAGACATTCCTTCTGGTGACATTTTATTGTGCTTGCTTCTTATTAGGGATGCATGTGTGACACATGTTTGAGTTAAAACACATCAGTTTTAGTCATTCTTACTTGTGCTGTTTGAATCGGAATCGGAATCTGAATCTGACACACAAAAGGCATGCTAAATGAAATTATCTAAAGCGGCAATTTGTGTGTGTGTGTGTGTGCGTGTGTGTGTGTGTGCTTGTGTGTGTTTATTTGTGTAAGCGCTGCTTATTAAAAATAACATGTCAAAATGTGGCAAAGAAAAAACGACACAGCGGATGAGCCAACATAAAATATGAGCATTTGTGTGTGTGTGTGCTTGTGTGTGTGTGTGTGTGTGTGTGTGTGTGTGAGTGATTTAGGTTGGCCTTTTTAAACATGTCGCCCCATTATCTTCATTAGGCGCTAACGTTTTGGGCAACGAAGCAAATCAAAAAGGGTCTTTTGCCGCTTAAATTCTACTGTGAAGTATTATTATCATTATTATTATTATTATTATTATTATTTTTGGTTACATTTAGCATTTAGCATTCAACGACTTACATTTTTGGTTACTATGACAACTTCAAAAGTCATTACTCATTTTGGCGTACTTAATTTGCAAGAAGATATAAAATTTCTTATCGCCTACATTGCCCCCGTGGCCAATCATTTTTTTTCCTCTTACTCTCTGTTTTTTTTGGGTGCAGCACAAGTTTGCCCCTTTTTACCAAAAAAAAAAAATGAAGAAAAAAAGACAGGCAAAAAAATAAAAAACGCAGTCCAAGTAGGTAATTTCATTAGGAAACTTGAGCTGTGTCAAACTTTAAGCTTAAACTGCTGCGCCAGTTTCTGCTCCCGTTGCTGCTCCCGTTCCTGTTCCTGCTCCCGTTCCTTGCTTGCAACCATAGAATTTTAATGCTGGGTGAAGAGCGAGCGTTACCAAGGCGGCAAAGGCAACGGGCAAAGGCAAAGGCACAGGCAGTGGCATTGGCAACACCAAAGGCATTTCGAGTCCTGGGCGCATAAAAAAGTTTCCTTTCCTTTTTTTTTTTTGCTTTAGTCTTTTTATTTTTTTTTTAGGGCATACAAAAAAGTTTGTTTTACACCACTGACTCAATAACTGGCTGCCATTTCAGAGTGGTGTTTGTGGTGCTGTTTGTGTTGCAGGTGTAGGTTAGTGTATGTGTTGGTGTGTGTGTGTAGCTGGCGGGTGTCAGGTGAGCGCGACTGTTTGCCTGGACTTGGACTGCTGTTAGACAGACACGATTATCGTAATTATGCGCTGACTGTAGCATACTTTTCGGGGCGCAGAGCCGCCTCTCGCTTAACTGCTCGCTGGATGCGTTTGTGCTGCTGTTGTGTGTGTGTGTCTGTGTGTGTTAAAGGATACTTTTGTATATGCCTGTGTGTGTGTGTGTGTTGTGCGGCAACTTTTACCGCAATTATGTAGGTTGAAAAGTTGGCGCTCGGTTTTTTATTTCATTTTTTGGGCGTGCTCGCTCAAGGACACGCAGCAAGCAACAGCATTAAAGCCAACCACCCACCCACCAAGCCGCACCACCCAGCTCCAACCAACCAACCACCCACCGTGGGCATGCGGCTTATGCCTTTATACGCTCTTTATAAAAGAGCCCAAGACATCTCTAGCATGTGGCCAAAATCTAGGCAAAGCATTTTCCGTTTATACTCTTACGGCATTGCCATGACGTGGCTATAATTCAATATTTTCGCAAATAAACTTGTTGGCAGCTTAACTTTTCATAAAGTTTTTCCTTTTTTTCATTTTGGCTCTTATTTATATATTTTTTTTCCGTTCTTTTCTGTTTTCTTCTGTTGTGTTTGCTTTTATTTTTGAAACGCCCCCCTTTTTTTTTTTTGTGGCACAAATCGGTGAGAAAATGCTGACAGCAAAGCAAAGGCTGGCCAAAAGAGAGAAAAGCGAACAAAATTAAATAAAACGTGTTACGTTTGTAGACCGAGTTGGGGGCCAATATGGACATTTTGAGAGGCGCTTGTGGCACACACACACACACAAAACGCTTGGCAAGGCTAATACGTGCCACAAAAGCCATTAGGCAGCCTTCAGTGGCGCCACAGGCAGACGCAGCAACAGCAGCCGCAACAGCCCAGGGGTCAAATACATTCAGGCCTAAAGCAAAATCATTCAAACCATTTCTGTGTGTGTGCGTTGCTCCTCAAGCCTAACAACCACATCCAATTAATGTGCCAAATCACACATCTTTTTATTCCAGGAAAATTGTGTGTGCGAGTGTGTGTGTTTGAGTGTGTGTTGAGTTGATTGCTTGTGCTTATTAAGTGTGAAAAGTGTTTTGGCGTTTTTTGTGTGAGTGTGTGAAAAATTAAAAACATGGCAATGGTCATTTCAACGCGCGCGAAACTCGTGATAACCGCGTTAATCTTCTTCTTCCTGCTCGGCATCGTGCTTGTGACGGGCTCGACAAAGGGTTGGTTCAACCCTAATCGTTTCAACGGCGAGCGTGTGGCAGCCAGGATACAGGTAACTAAACAACACCCCTAAAAACCCCCCAAAGCAACAAGTTTTGCCCTTTTTTTGTTTTTTAATTATTGTAAATAAATTATAATTAAGAATAACCCAAAACAACTTTTATATATTTTATGAGTTTTTAAGTTCTAACTGTAATTCATAGTAATAGTTTAAGGTTAGCTGCTAAACTCTGCAATTTGTTATACGTAATGTTTAATGTATAATTTGTAATGTACATGCTTCATTTCCTGCTACAAACAAATAAGGGGGCGGGAGGCGTTGATTGCGGCTTATGCGACAACAACACGCATACACAAACCCACACACAGAGAGAGAGAGTGAGAGAGAGAGATATATGTTGAGTCTTTGCTTTTTAAACGCAGTCAAAGAGCTCTGCAAATACCATATAAAATACAACAAATTCCTGCAAAACACGAAAGCAAATAAAGTTTATTGTGACGAATGTTTCATGACAGCCAGCAATGTTACAGCTGTCCTCATGTGTCACATGTGTGTGTGTGTGTGTGTGTGTTAGAGTATGTGGTTTGCCTTAAACAGGTGAGTTAGTGTCATGTCAAAGTGTGTGTGTGTGTGTCTGTGTGACTGAAATGTATAAATTAAAAAAGCAACCACTGTAATTATTAAAAAACATTAGAAACGCTTATTATTTTCTGTCCTTTGTCCGTAGATAAATTGACAAAAAAAGCCCAAAGTGCCCAACTGCAAAATACACTGTTCCAAAAAAAAAAACCACATAAAAGTGGAACAATGAGACATAAATATTGTTAGCTAAGACTGCGCTGAAAATAATTGTCCTTTAACAAGCTTGTAAAAATATAAATTAAATTTAAATTGCTACTTTTTGAAATGCGCAATTTATCTGTATGAAATATTTAATTTTAATTTAAATTTAATAAATCTAAATGGAATTTAAAAAAAGGTTTTTTGCTGACTTTGGCTTTTAAAGTGTTTATAATTTTGGTAACATACATAAATAATAATTGATGAGAATCGGAACTAACCAGAAATAATCATTAGGCCTTTGGGAACAGTGGATGGTCGAGTTGTAAATGTGTTTGGGTTAAGTTTTGTACACGTGGCGAATGCGTAATATGATCTTTTTACTGTTTTGCGGTATCTGATAAGTATCTGTGTTTGCCCTTTTATGTGTGTGTGAGTGTGTGCGGATTAACAGGTGGGCTAAAGTAACATACAAAAACTCACTCAAGTGGTATTTTAATGGTCTCACACCGA
The DNA here is from genome assembly GCA_035042365.1 of Drosophila dives. Taxonomy (NCBI): domain Eukaryota; kingdom Metazoa; phylum Arthropoda; class Insecta; order Diptera; family Drosophilidae; genus Drosophila; species Drosophila dives. Next base: position 5,971,142 of record JAWNLJ010000326.1, on the reverse strand, counting down.
TGTGGTGTGTCTGTGTGTGTGTGTGGGCCAAATTTGGGCAAACCATATGCGATATTTGATAATCCAGCAGATTTGGCAGCACAAGGGTGCAATTAAAATTGAAAATTATGTGCATAAATGTCAGAAAAGGAAACTTGATATTGCAGTGACTTAAATAGCCAAAAAAAAAAACATCTCCTTTGAAACCGAATTAAATTTAATATTGAAGCAATTTAGTTAAAATATGCGAGATAAAATACTTAATGCTATGCTCAATATGAAGGTCGGCCCATTGTCGACACCATTTGTGGCAGGTAACAAGGAGTAGAATCAACGCCGTCGCCTCGTCTGCTAATACCTGCATAATTGTTGTGCTAATTCTTGGCCAGAACGCCCCATTAATGTTTCTATTGACACCCCAAAATGGAAGCGGGTGTGGTTGCCACAGACCGTTCATTTAGGTAGTTACAGTAAACTACTACTGCCAGACTGTGTGTGTGCCTGTGTGTGTGTGTGTGTCTCTGTGTGTGTGCAGTGCTTTGACATTGTTTACGCTTATTTATTTGCTTGGCTCGCCTTCAACTGCCAGCCACGTCGTCTGCATAGTGATTAAACTAATTTAATGCAGCTACAAGCCACAACAGCAACAACAACAACAACAACAACAACAACAGCAACAACAGCAACAACACTGGCAACACCAGCAACAACAGTCAGGCGACAATAAAAATCCATTTAAAACATTCAAAGTGTTGCATGAGAAAGGACATCCAAAGTCTGAACTTCGATAAACCTACCTTTTTGCCCATGCTAACTCGACTCGTTCCAGTTTTCAGCCAAGTTAAGTAGAAATATAAAAAACGAAAGTAGAAAAAAACGAAACAAAGTTTAGCAATAAAAATCTAAATAAAAGCCGGAGTACTGTGGGAGCGACACGACGCGGCTGCTAATAAAGTCATTTCTGCATGCTGTCGGCCCGTACGTGCCCCTTGCGCCCTTTGACCCCCGCTCCCACCTACATCCCTTCCAGCCTGCCCCAATTGGCACGCTAACAGCGAGTTCATTAGCAACAGCTAACATTACAAAAGCTTTGGCTTGTAGTTGCTGTTGTTGTTGTTGTTGTTGCTGTTGTTGTTGTTGCTGTTGTTGTTGTTGTTGTTGTTGTTGCTGTTGTTGTTGCTGTTGTTATTGTTATTGTTGCCCCTAGTTTTTCGCACACGGCCGCTGTTAATTATGAGCGAAACTCGAGGCGAACGCGCCGCGAGGCGTCTGCACGGCAAACTGGAAACTAGGAGATGTCAGACGGTGCCTGCCAGGATGGGGAGGTGGTCCTCCTCCTCCTGCGTCTGCTACTCCGGTAATTTATAAAAGTTACACGTAGATTGACAGGCAATTTGTTATTGTATTATATTGAGGTGGTTATTTGGACGACTCAACTGACTCAATTCACTGAGTGAAAATGTGGAAACGTGTGTGAGATGTATTGCTGTGTGTGTGTGTAGTGTGTGTGTTATGGTATGTGGTTTAGGTAATCCAACTACTGTTACGCTATGACTCTTACAGTTACAGTAAAACAACAATAACAAGAACATTAATTAGTGCCCAATTAACTAAAATAGAATTTCATCCGCAAGCCAATTATTTTAAATGCATTTAATTTGGTTCCTTAAGCACTACAACTTCAACTCTCGCCCAACACCTATTGACCTCTATAAGCCTGTAATCCGCTGCAGGTGTTGCACATGTTGTTGGACATGCCTCATTCCGTTAGTTATTTAATCTAATTGCTTTTGGAGCGCATGCTACGCATTTCCTACGCATGTGTGTGTAAAACAATACTGTAAAGTCTCATCCCCCGATTTGGTTCTGCCCGTAGTCCATGTGGCGCGTGCTTCACAAAGTGGACACTGTCACGCAACTCCTGAATGTGCCGCCATCACTTTATGTGAGGAACATGACCATAAATGCATGTGGAAATAGCTGCAAGTATGTAAAAATAATTAAATTTAAACAAAGTTGTAAAAATAAATCGAATTTTTAAGTTCAAATTTAATAAAAATAAATCTGTTTATCTTTATATATTTTTAAAGAGTTTTTGTTATATTTGGCCAAAAGAAAGATTAAGAAATATTTGCCAAAGCTGTTGCATCTCAAACTGGAGCAGGCTTAAATAGGTCATATTTTTTTTTACTACATTTTATTTTTATTTCGATTGCAATATTTGTTGTTGATTAAAATGAAATAGTTCTTTCAGCACATTCTTTAGAATGATATATATTTCGATATCTTGTCGATTTGCGATTTGTTTGTAAGCAGAAAATTGTATTTTTACAAATTGAACTTTACACCCAAAGTCGGAGGACGACAAATAAAAAGTAATATCATCGTGATAAGTAGCATCCCGAGCCAAGGGGGGATTGCAACATTGTATTCGAGTGTTGCAAATGTAACGTTACTTTATTAGTACGTTACGCAATCTTCATGCTACCTTCTTACTGCAGCGCCCTACGCCCTGTGCCCTGATCCCTGATCCCTGCTCGGTCTCCTTTGTAACTGGCGCACAGACAGAAACTCTCGGTTCTCAGTTCTCCACAGAGCAATAAAAAACTCAAGAAAACACATTCCATTTAGATTTGCAAACGGCATTCGCTAGTCATATATTTATGAATGTGGAATGTGGAATGTGCATGTGGAAGTTGCAACTCGCCGACTACTCCCGCAGCTGGCAATAAATAATCAAAGTATCAAAACAACAAGGCCAGCAAAAGTAAAGAGTTCGCCCCCCCCCCCCCCCCCCAGAAGCAAACAGAAGCCAGTAAGCAGCTTTGGAATGTTGTAAGTAGCAAATGTAGCAAAATGTAGCATGTGGCAAGTTGAAAGCAAAAAAGTAGCAGCATTCCCCACATATTTGTGACTAAGCATATGAAAAACCATCTTCCGTTACGCTTATGATAATATTTTATTAATGCCCTGGCAGTGGCAATTGAGACTGAATACGTAACACCCCCTCCCCCTACCACAGCATGCAACTACCTACAACATCTAGCTGAGGCAAGTCGACACGCCCCGCCAACCATTCTGCCATTAAATATTTATTCTGATACGAACAAACCAACTTGACGTGGCTGCCCCTTATCGGCACCCACTGCCACTGCCTTGGCTCTGATGTGCCTCGCGGTCACAACTATTGTTGGCCGCCCCATTGGTGCACCCACTTGATGTCGTCGATAGCACAACTTTGTCACTAGAAGATGCGCTGACTTTTGCGGCCTTTGATAGTGATAGGCACAAACAAAGTTCTTGTGGAACTTGTTGCATTGACAGGCCAACTTTGCCACACTCAATGAGCTGCTTGTCAAAGATGCAACACACACAAGAAGGTTGCAACTGAACTTTTGTGCTGTTGACTTGACTTCATTGGTTATTTCTGCAAATTGGATTGTGCCCCAAGGCAGCAGCAGCAGCAGCAGCAGCAGCAGTAAGCAGTTGCCACGCACATTTGCAGCTACCCCAAAACTGAAGTTGCACACAACTCAAATAGCACTGATTTGTGCTCAGTTTTTCCACTATCTGCCACTTGTGTATATATTTTGGGGGCATGACTGCAAGTGCGACTTGCTGGCAACCCCAAAAGTTAAGCTCAGCCAACCATAGAACCCATTTGTTTATTATGAGAATATACACTGATAGTAAGGAATACACTTAAAATAAAATATTACTACTAATTTACATAATCAAAAGTGGCAAAAAAAGTAAATTTCTAAAACTTACAGTTTTTTTTTCTAAATTTAAATATATATTTTAAGAGCAGACATATTTTTTTCGCTGAGTGTAGAAGGCGGCTGCTGTGCTAGATGTGTGCTTTGGTGCTGTCCACAAAAACCTTAAACTGATGACACACTTCACGTGGAGGTTTTTGCCTGCGGCTCTTTGGCTCCGCTCCTGCTCCTGCCGTTTCGGAGCTGCATTTCCGCCTGACTGGCGCTGGTGCTCGAAGCAACCCGAAGCTGCCTGGCAAAAGCGAAGAGTGTTGAGCTGAATATATATATATCGGAATTGTGTCACCAACGGTGGGCGGCACAGTCCTAGCCATGTTGTACTTAACGTTTTAAAACTGTGCTCTGTAGATGGCACACTATATTGAGTTTGAAGTATAAAAAGCTTTTCTGGATATTCCCAATACACCGAGGGGTTGGATTTTTTTATTACAGCCGAGTGAAATGAAGCCCTCAATGTGCCTGCTTCTCTGTCTCTGTGTGTGTGTGTGTGTGTGTGTGTGTGTGTGTGTGTGTGTGTGTTGGTGTCTGTTTGATGTGTAAAATGAACGGAACAAAGGAACTGTTTTTCTAAACGAATATTTCGATGACTCGCTGACAGCAGCAGCCGGAGCAGCCGCAGCAGCCTCAGCATCCTTCTCACTTAAATCCTTTTTGACTTTCGTATAAAGGATAAAAAGTCCTCAATCATACTCCTCAAACAAGTCATGCGCATGTGTAGATTTCTGAAGATGCTCTCATCCGATGATCTTTAGCAGTATTTGTCCTTGGTATTTGAGACGTTCTCTTCCAGAACTCTCATCTCGAGCAGCTGTAACAATTGCAGCTCCAACAAAATGCTTAAAATTGTTATAAGCCAGAATTTTGCTGCTTGTCCTTTGATGATTTCATTCATTTCAGTCATGTGTAGAATAGATGCTGTAATCTTGCCACCAATCTACCCAATCTACCTCAATGTCATCCATATTCCAACCATGCGTATCGTGACTATTTGCTGCAGCATTCCAATACGTGGCTTCATTAGCTCTCCGATGAGTCTGCGCAGCTTTGGAATACTTTCAATTTTAACCATAGACAAAACACACAAAATAATATTGCATTTTATATATAATAGTGTAATCTAGTCGAACGATAAAGTCGATAGATTTTGACTTTCGGATAATGGTTAACTTTAAAAGAAAGCAATCCAAAATAAACTAAAGCCACAACGGGATTGCGTATACGCAGCGTTGCCCGGATATATTTTTTTGAATTCAACACACGCACAGGACTCTAATACGTGGATAACGAGTTGGTTTATGCAAAATGCAATGTAAAGTGTGTGCTTTGGTGTTTATGTATGTGTGTGTGTGTGTGTCTGTATGTGTGTTTGTGTGTGTGTGTTAGCTTTGCTTGCTTTAAACTAATTGTTGCTGGCGCTTTTACCAAATGCTCGACGCCATTGTTGCAGTTCCGTTTCTGTGACTATTTTGTTATTTTTTTGTTTTTTGGGCTAGCATAATCCCCCTACCAAGTTTGCTATCTAAGCGTGTGTGTGTGTGTGCATTGTTTGTGTTTCAGCCAGAGAGAAAAAATAAAAAAAAAATATGGCAAAAAATTTGCAGTTTGTCGGGATGAGCACAGATGCACAGACAGAGTTGTAAAGAGGCGGAGCAGCTGGTGACAGTTCTGCCAGGCCTGTCGAGCCACAGTGGGGCAGCTGTTTGTGGTTGGAATAAGTGACGGGGTGGGGAGGGGGATATTGCCGCAGGCAAATATGTTGGCGTAACAACTTTTGAGATTTGTGTCAGCTCGTTTGAGAATTAGTCGTAGGTTTTAGCAAAATTAAAAATATCTGTCACTTTTGTGAGGTTGGCATTTGTCGTTTCATTGTTATGCCTTTGCGTCTGCTGCCACAATTACTTATACAGGCACACACATACACATAAGCCACTCCCCCATCCAATACACACACACACATACACACACAGCTCATTCCCGAATTGACTCACAAATGTGTGAAGTGAGTTGTGTTTTTTGGTTTTTAGAGGGGCATCTTAAATTATTTATGCGCCGCAAAATGTGCAAAGTAATTTATTCAGATTATATGCAAAAAAAAAAAAAACACACAAGGCAAGTAAAAAGGCATCTTCAAATAAAATGAAGATAAAGCCCTTTTCAAACTGCCGTCAAGTGTCCAAAGTCAAGTGCTCGAAATTAAGCTCTGCACCTGCCGGATGCTGCTTAATGCCGCATCTTCCACAACTTGGCCGTTAAATTTTATGTTGCTATAATTTAGCTTTAAGTCCAATACACACACACACACACCAAAAAAGGGGGGCGTGTGAACGGTCGGCACCTTGCCTCACGCACTTAAACGGAAATAAAATAAAATTACAAAAAGTGGGCAACTTTTTGACGCAGCGATTGTTATCCTTGGCACCGCTGCTACCGCTCCGGCTGCAGCTCCTGACAGTAAGTGATTTAGAAACTATGCCACTGCTGCCACAGTTACCTGTACTGCTATCCGAGCAGCTGCGGAGGAGGCAAGTTGCTTGCCAAGTTGTTGCCAGCCATAAAGGTGAATTTAAATTTGGTATTTTTCGCCCCATCTCGCTTTCATTTCTGCCATTGAAATTTGCAATTGAAATTGGATTTGAAATTGAAATTGAAGTACTACTTCTGCCACACTTGACTTGTAAATAAGCGTTTAAAAAGCAATGCCATTATGAAATATTAAAAGAAAACCCAACTACTAAAATTGTGTGGCACGTGCATCCCTTTAGTTTCATAAGCACAGTTATTGGCAAACTCCCACATTGGTATTAAGTGCTCCAGAAAATGCTTGCGTGAATATGCTGAAAATGTCAGAATTCCGTTTACATATTTAATGCGTTCTAACTGGCTTAATCAGCATTACAAAGTAATTAGACTTAATTCCTTTGTACTTGAACGCGTGTCGTGTACCTCTCTCGTTTCCCCCCCGCATCCCCATCACTCACACCTGCCAATTGTCACACGGCAATTTTTGTGCCACAAAAGCTCGACGATGACGCTGAGAATATTTGTAAACTGTTGCGTGGCAATTTGCATGGTTAATTATCTATTAACCTGTGCATAACTTTTGTATAAACGGATGGATGTCTAAGGCAACAGGGGGTTGTCTACCTGCCTGCCTGCCTGCTGCTGCTACTTACCAGGCTATCAGATAAAAATAAACCAACACACCAACACACACACAGATAGAGAGAGAGAAGCAAAAATGTATTTATATCCGTTTCCGCCTGCTGTTTCATTGTCGCTTTCAATATTGCTGTCTCTTTCACTATTCTTATGTAAGTCCAAAGCGCACTGCACAGACATAAACAATAACATGAGGTAGAAGTGGGAGGAAGGGAAATGGGGGAAGGGGGTTTGCAGCAGCAGAGCGGTTATAAAAACAAGTTATGCTAATCTTAATGCGACGCCATTTTCAGTTGCCATTTTACGTTTTAAAGCAATTCTTTGTTCTTGCTACTTTCTGCTGCTGCTGCTGCCGCTGCTGCTGCTGCTGCACACCGTAAATTATGCATATTAAATATTTGTGCTTAATTAAAATTTCATTTTAACTACATAACAGAGCTGCCTGTCTGCCGCCTGCCCGCCCGCCTGCCTGCCTGCAAGCAACTGGCAACTGGCAACTGGCAACATTCTGTGGCATTCAGCTGACAGCTGACAAACTGAGGTCGAGTTTTAGCCATTCAGCATAAAACTTATGCCTGTTTAAGGCATACAATTCTATTGTTATTGTTTTTACGTTTACAAGGAATATGAAAACGAAAAATAATAATAATGTAAATAATATTCACTACTAAGGCCTGCCGTTAGCAAATTTATTCGTTTTTCTTTAAATTATTATTTAAGTATTATTACTAAAAAATTGAGGCTTAGTATGAAATTTTCACTACTGAGGCCTTTGGCTAGCAAACTAATTCATTTTTCTTTTATTTATTATTTAAGTATTATTACTAAAAAATTGAGGCATATTATGAAATTTTCACTACTAAGGCCTTCGGTTAGCACACAAATTTATTTTTCTTTAAATTATTATTTAAGTATTATTACTAAAAAATTGAGGCATAGTATGAAATTTTCCTTAAGTGAAGCTGCTGTATGATAAATTCTTAACTTATTCAAAGTGCTAGAAAAATGAATAGGTCAAAGGAGGTCAAAGGAGACACATTAGCTAATCTTATTTTAAACGATTCCATTTCTGTGAATCAATATTTAAATCATCAGATCTTTTAGTTAAATTTACCAATATTTTGCTATACTTTGTGGAGTAAACAAAGAAATATGTGAGATGGCCACCTAATTTGGGTTTTAGGAAGGATACTTATAATCAATTTGAACCCTTTTGGCTTAATTTTTTAGGGGTTCTGCAATCGTCTACAATCGATCTACATTATTGACACATTTTTGACAAATTGCTGGCCTGCATGGATTTCATTTGCGGTCAATGTCCTTTTTAGAATATACATTTTCTTTTTTTTTATATCAGAAACGTGATTGCCATCCTAGAATGAAGCGGAATGAAATGAACTACTGACAAAAGGTTGAGCATACCTTTGGTCCTGGCGAAGGAGGTCAACGCTTTGAGTTTTATTTGTTTGTTTTACACTCACTGCGAACCCTTGTCAAGTGCAACCCCCTTCACCCCACCCCGCACAATGCCGACGTGCATGTCTCACTGCTCTCTCTCTTGGCTCGTCCTTGCTCCGCTTTAGCACTTCCACTCACACTGTTGCCCTTAATTATGTGTGCTCTGGCCCAAGACAAAATCAAATGCACACGCCACTCGCATGCCCAGGGAACAGAGGCTTTCACTCTCGGCCTAAGTTCTAGACCCAGTTAATTGCTCATGGCGCCACTTGACCAAGCTGCTGCTGCAGTTTACCCGACTGACAGCTTCAAACAGCCTCACCTACGACACACCCCCCAAATGGGGTGTGCAGAGACAGAAAAGACTTTACTTCTGGGTCCACGTTTCATTATTTAAAGAGACTCGGCGACCATTGTCTGTGCTTGACCCTCTCTCTGGCATTGTGTTGCCATCTTTCCAGTCCAACTTGCTTATTTATTTGCCCTCGTCTTTTCGCTGGTGTCCATGGTCCCACATCTTTGAATGCCTCGTTGCGCTGCTGCCGCCGTACCCAATCTTCTAAAGAGCTTGCTTTGATGTTCCCCAATCAGCAGTTTATCGCTCTTCTCAACCATATACTCGAGTGCTCCTGTCTTAGTACAGGTCCTCTTCAAAGGGTTCAAATGGCGAGTACTTCTGAGCATGTTCTTAGTGTTCCTATAGTCTTGGCAGCCGCATGTCAGTTTAAAGCCTTCTTGTTGACTTTGAATCGCTTTCCGAGGTGACAGCTGAGATACTAAAAATACTGGCAAATAATTTGGTTAACGAACGTGCCTTATAGACATATTTGGTATTTTTGGGTATTTTTTGGTATTTATTGAAGTATTATTTATTTATTTATTTATTTGTATTATTATTGAACACATTATTATTGAGAATAATTGTTTAAAAAAAATGATGAACTTAATATTATCCATAAACTAACAAATCGTAAGCCACACAATTTGAAGCGATTGCTCAGAGAATTATTACATAATGCATCTTGAAATTAATACTCAACATTAATACGCATCTGATTATTGAATGTATTCTGCTGTGGCATGCCACAATTTAATCCACGACTGTGGTTGTATTATGACTCTCCATCTTCTTGCAATCTATGTGGCAATGGGTGGATTTATACTTTGAGAAACATAAATGATTTTCATATATGAAAAGACATCGATAAAATTCAAACAGCTGCAGAAAAATAAAACTTGTTTAATTTCTAAGTAGGCAAAACTGAGCTTATTTTATTTTAAATTTACGTGACTTTAATTACACATTTCTGTGGTCATAATGAATGACCAGGAATCAGTAAAGTATTTAACAGACAACCGGAACAAGGAGCGACGTCTCACGCCCCAAAAACGTTCCTTTAGCCACTTAATTTCCGTTCCCAGTGAATTTTCGATGCGGCTTATTTTGTTGCACAAACACACACACACACACAAACAGATATAAAGAGACAAAACTGGGCTCACAAGCACAGAGGCAGCTTTGTTTCATTTTTGTATATACTATATAAGGATATATATAAATGTTTTAGGCTTTCAGATTTCTGACATATACTTGAAGCTCAAATAAGGCAAAGCAGAAGAAATTTTATAAATTTTCTTTAATTGTTTGACAAAGAAATATGTCCTACTAATAGAACACTTTTATATAAAAAAAAAAAATAAAAAATAAAATATATAAATTACAATTCTAATCACTTTTCTGCAGATGAGGCAAAGTGCTAAAAATATATACAAATCCAAAGTGAAAAATAGTAATATATAATATATATATAATATATATATATATAATATATATATATCTCAATTACAGTTGAGATCGTTATTTATTTTGAAGCTGAAATATGCCTGTTAATGCAGATCAAAGATATATGGGATACCGAATAGAATACCCATTATGAAAGGGAAAGCATTAATGTCCCCATTCAGTGGACTTGCACAATGGGTAAAGACAACCGGAGGCCAAAGCAGAAGCTCAAAAGGGAATAATACGGACTGAAACAGCACTTCTATGTTTATTGGCAGCCATTTAATGCACTGTACGTGTGTGATTCGGGGATGTAGCCCCAAGTTGTCCTGCTCCAGCGCCTGCCTGCCTGACTGCCTCGGTTCCCATCTCTATTTTCCCAGCGACTGTTGAGCATATTAAGCCATTTGGAATGCCGCTCGCACGCTTTTAACCCAAAACTCAATGACTCGGCGTCTCAGAGAAAACTTTTAACATGGGATGCATAAAGGCAGCGTGGCCATTACTATCAGTTACAGTCTATGCCAAGCCAACAATAACGACAACAACAACAACAACAACAATAATAATAGTTGGTTGGTTGCATTGTGCTTGGCCTGGTATAGCCGCTCTGTGAGTGTTTGCTGCCAGTTTTTATTTGAAAGAACCCGGAATTTGGGTTTATGGATGATGTGCATTCAGATGTCGTTCTATCTCGCTCTCTCATTCGATATCGGTCTCTTTCTAAACCGTTGTCTGTGTGTGTCAATGCAACAGCATCGCATTGTCCGTGGTCCATTGTCTCCTCGAGGTAGTTCCTTTAATGTCTGCGGTTAGCATTTCTACAGACTACACTGATAAGTGCACACACACACCCCTCCCGCCTGTCCACTGCAGGTGCATGCGTGTGTGTGTGTGTGTGTACATTATGTACTTAAATGAAAGGGCTGAACCCTTTTCTACCGCATTGTCGAACTGACTTCCCTTTCTGAGAGATTGGATAGGAAGAGCAGTGCACATTAGTTTGCGTGGGTGGCAAATGGGCAATGTGCGGCAACTAGGCAAGTTGCAAGTTGCAAGTTGCAAGTGGCAAATGGCAAGTGCTGTTTGAAATTAACATCAATAATTAATTTCGATTTGCATCAATTACAATTGGTATGGAAGCTGAGAGATTTATGTGTGCATTTATTCAAATGATTCACAAACTGATTGATATATTATACATATTTATTGATGGATTTGGTTGCTGCGGGATGTGCGGGATGGTTTCATGTGTGCTGCTCACCGATAAATGCTATAATAATTATTATAAACGCATTATTAATATGAATTTTGGACATGTGGTCAATCATTTGTACAAAACACGTATGTATTTCATGTACCCAGGGCTATTTAGAAAACATCTATGTTTATACCAACCTGGAGGCAATTGCAATCCAATGCATGTCACAGCCAAAGCCCACGGCAGCCGTGCCAACGGTAAGTTCCAAACTGCGAGTCCAACATCATCCAAATGGTCGCAATTGAATCTTAATTTTGATGCAACTATGATAAATAAATTAATAAATCAATAAAACAAAAAAATATGTATAAAATTAAATTATTCAGCAATAGATATAAAATGCAAGACAAAATGCATATAGATACAAATAATTCGCATAAGATACGTTTTTTTTTCAAAATTTTAGCTTGCAATTTATTTTGATTTTGCTTGCAACCAATTTTTATTTTTTTTATTATTGATTTTTACTGCTAATTTAAAGGCTTCGGAGGATGAGACATCTACCGATTTCAACATCGCTATGATGGTTTATTCAATAAAGGTATATTTTTAGAATTTGCTTATAAATTTGTATTTATGTTATTTGCAATTTATGTTTTTTCAATTATGATTTTTTTATGTATGATTTATTTTTTGTGGTATTTAGAATTCCCCACCCGGTGCACCACATATTGATGAAAATGATTTAACAAACGAGCGTTGGTGGAATGAGGTTTGTTTTTATTTTTAAGTCAATAAGTAAAATAAGATAATTTTAAAAATTATTTTTCAATATATATCGATTAAGTTAAGCAATAACCGATTAATCACTTAATTTTAAACAGAGTTGATTGTGCAATTGCAGCCGCAGGTTGTGCAGAATTAATAAACATGTCAACAGCAGCAATTTGCACTTAATGAGTTTTTAATAAGCCAACCAATGTATTAATCTACGTACATATCTTTACCGTTCGCCCACAGGCAAGTGACAATTTCGGCGACAGTGGACATAACACCGCACAGACGGAATTTACGCCCGAAAGACGTAAGTAATTTGGAAGCTCCCAGCAAGGTTGCAATCCGGTTATCTAATTAGCCAGCTTGTCTAATCAAATGACTCTTGTTTTATCCAAAATCCATATTCCTACGGCAGAATTACGCGGCATTAAAGGCGAGAAGGGCGATCGTGGACCCAAGGGCGATAGCATACGTGGTCCGCCCGGACCACCAGGTCCCCAGGGCCCCAAAGGTGACACGCCAGCATATCCGCCCTTCATCGAGACACCAAGTGCGGGAGCTGTAAGTATTAAAGTCGACTCATTTTCAGATGCATTGTTAACTGCAATGCAAATGCAGCTGGAACTGTAGTCAAATACATATAAAAAATATTACTCAAAACTAAAAAAAAATAATTTAAAAAAAACAAAAATTATTTCCAGTTTTTATTTAAATTAAAAATGTTTAAAAATCATTTATAATCATATTTTAGCATAAATATTAAAGTGAAATCGTGTTTTATATTTCAATTACAGAAATACACTGGCGAATGTACATGTAATGCGTCTGATATCCTGGAGGCCTTCAAGGACAATGAAACGATTCGCGAAACGTTGCGTGGTCCGCCCGGTGCGCAGGGCAGGGATGGCAAAACCGGCGCCCCTGGACTTACCGTAAGTACATGCGACTACAACACGCAAAGGGATGGGGCTGTGGCAAAGGGCGAGGGGAGTTGGATAAAACTGTTGGCAAAAAGGCAATATTTGAAATGGATCTAACGCATTTTCAATTTCATTACACACATCGTCTAATCTACAAGAGCGCACAAAGAGAAGAAGAGATAGGGGCAACTGTAATGGGAATGGGATGGTTATCGCCTGTCGCATACACATATACACACACACTCACACACTCACTCATACATAAACACATACTCTTCAATAGTTGCTGCTGTGTTATCCCATGTCAAACATCATAATTTGCAGTGTGTATGTGTGTGTGTGTGTGTGTGCGTTGTGTGCGTGTTATGTTTTGTGTGTGCGTGTAACCGGAAACGAGGAAAAACGTTAACGTGCAAAGAGGAAACGAAAATTTCTTTATAAGGCAGTCAACTCAGGCTAAAACACTTATCCACTTTGGGATGCTACTGGCACTCGTTATATTATCTCATCAGTCGGCAATGTCTTTCAAAAGCCATAAGAGTTGTTCCTACGGCACAAAGAGATGACTCTCTCTCTGTCTGTATTAGGTAGCCGTTTCAGAATCTCTGTGTGTGTGTGTCTGGGTCAAAGACTATGTCCACAATGCTACAACGAGATGTTGGTCTCAACATCCACTCGACCCGAAAGTGCCTGTCACGTTGCAATGGCAAAGACTACTTGGTAACTTTTATGGGGCTTGCCAAAAATATGAAACCTTCAGGCAAATGTACTTAAGCTGTAGCACTATCTAGCAAATGCATTTTATTTTGTGTCATCACATCCACACACACACACACACACAGATTCTCGTATCTCGAAAAACTCTTACTCATTGACAATGTGCTTAGCAACCTGTGGAACGCAGCCTCTCCAGAACATTGCAATATATCAAAAGAAAAGCGGTATGCAAAAAATAAAAAAATATATATAAAAAAGAAGAAAACAAAAATAAAACATTCTGCGGCTAGCAGCAAAACAGCCATGAAAATATGCCTGCCCCAAATTGTAGCAAGGCCCCAAAACAACCCCACTGCGATGTGTTGTAGGCTGTATACTGACCACCCAAAAATATCACAGTCAGTGCACACAGCTATTTTCAGACCCAAAACCCTCCAATCCAAGCCGGCTTCCAATTCTAACTTGTACAAAATGCTTGAGTAAAATATGGCGAACTGGTGCGCATACCGGAAATTCCTGCGACAATTTTGTTGCTCTACTGCTAATCCCTTAACTAATCGCAATTAATTTAAAAGACGACGATAAGCAACAGAACATAATAACAAGCACAACAACAACAACAACAAGAACAATAGCAGGACTAACAACAACAACAACAACAACAACTGGGAAACAGCAATGTGCAAAGGACAACACAAACACGAACAATCCAATGGCGAATGGCGAATGGCGAACACGCAAATGGCGCACAGCGCACAGCGTGACCATTTTGCATAAGATTAAGGACATTGGAAGACACATTTTTTGTGTGCCCCACAGCACAATCCAAATACAAAAACGCAGCCTACCAAACCGGATCTGACTCAAACCACAAAAACCCTAGCGCCTGGGCAGCTGGGGCCCAGTAGATTAATGAGCTTGGTCTAAAACGAAGCGATTATGTAAATCCAAAAGCAGCCAACATACCCCCAAATAGTTTAGCACGCTCTCTATACTATATCTATATATATATAACTGTATACACAGAAGTAGTCGCAGACATAGATGTAGATGTAGTCGTATATATTCAATATTCAACGCCCACTAATGTGATTTATTTCGCCGGTCGCCGGCGGCGTCGTTTTTCTTCGTATCTTTTGTGCATATACAGGGTGCGACTGGCGTCACTGGCGCTCGCGGCCCGGAAGGTATCCAGGGGGAGAAGGGCGAGCCAGGCGTTGATGGCTTGCCCGGCGTTACGGGTCCACCAGGACCTGCGGGCCCGCCTGGCTTGCCAGAGAGCTACGATGTAAGTACACCTTTAATTCGATTTACAAAACAATTATAAGAATATCACTAAAAAAAAAATATATATATGTATATGTACGTATATACATATTTATGTATTTGCCGACATCATACTTTCATTTAACAATTTTTTTATTTGTTTTTATATGCATAATTCGTTTTTTCTTATATTCCTAATTAATTTTCATTATAACTAAAATAATAAGTATTAATTTATATTCCTCATTAATTTTCATTCCAACTAATTTAATATTATTATTATTAATTTTTATTCAATCACTCATCAAATTTTAAAATAAATTATTTTATTTTCTTGAGATCGGAACTGTTTTAGTTTCAATATTTATACCCTGTACCAAAAGAAAACAAACGCGTTATTTAATTAGACGAGTACTAATTGAGTTAAATTTTTTTATAATTAGGCATTTCCATTTCTCTGCTCATCCATTTATCCAATTATCAGAGAAACGTATAGTTTCAGTTAGAGATTGCCTTAAATTTATTTTTTATTTATATTTTTATTTTTTTAAATTTAAATTCAATATTGTAATACACTTAGAAAACGTTTAAATCTCGGTACATGGTATCTCAGAGTCGAGCACTCTCGGCTTCCACAATCATATAACAACTATTATTAAATTTTTCAACCATACTTTTGTTTTCTGATTGAGTGAGTGAATAATTGCAATAAGGCTTTTGGGCCAGAATCTCAATCAGTTTAAGCATGAGTATTAATTCTTCGGTTGATCGAAGATTCGAGTCAAAGTTTATTTTTCTTTGAAATTGTGCAGAACAAAATTGCAACTTTTACGGTGACCCTAAAGGTCAAATGTCGCCGGTCCGCTTATCTCTATATATATCCGACGGAAGCTTTCAATCACGCACCTTTTATCAATATATATAAATTTTTTTTTTTAATGGAGGCGCACTTTGCGGTAAACATCGGTCATGTTTTGCTAGCCACACAATTTGCCTAAACCAATTTCCTTTTCCCCAAAACGAATGACGGCGCCTGCACTGTGAAAAATTGCCGTACAGATTTTTGGGCATGTCAGGCAGGTGGACGACACCAGCGCACGTCGGTTGTCGCAAATGGGTTATCTACGCTAATAATCTTAAAACCACAAAGGTACAACAACAACAACAACGACAAGCGGCAACAACAACAATGTCTCGAATAACATGAACATCTCTCAGAAATGCCGAAACGTAAGTGTCCTGAGCACGCAACCCAAAACAAGCCCAGATCCCCCACAACACTCGGAAGTACCCCTTGCCGTCACTTCCCCCAGTGGGAAGCGTGCGCGGTGTGGTGGGGAGATGCAGCTGGCGCTGCCTGCGGTTTTTGTGATTCAGGTCTTTTGGAGTGCTGGCATGCCAGCTTGTGGCAATTACTGTTATCAGCGCATGGCGCGCAGTTCACGCGGTTAAACGCGCTAACACGCATACAGATACTGAAAATTCACACACTCACTAACACACACGCACACTCACACACACCATCAGACTCTGGCATTTGTCTTGCCGGCTTTGAACCCTTTCTGTGCAGGAAAAACTTTTATTTTTTGGCCCTGCTTTATCAACGCATTTCAACGCCGTATGTTGCCTGCTTGCGCGTATCTTTCGCGCGTGTGCTTTAGTGTGTGTGCGTGTGTGTGTGTTGTGCGGTTGTGGTCGTAATCATTATCGCGCTGTTACGGTTATGAGTGTGTCAAGCTACTTATGGCCAACGCGCGAGTTAAATCAGACGCTCTCTCAGTCTCAGTCTCAGCCTCCCTATTGTTTTATGCCCGCTCGTCGGGGGTTTATTATCATTATCGCAACATGATGTAGGTGCAAGAGGTAAGTGAGCGGTTTGGTAGGAGAAGGGGGGAAAGGGTTGCTTTTTCAATTGCTATGCTGCTCTTGTCGTTGTCAAACATGTTGACCTTGTCGTGGCAGGACAAAAAAGCTTTTAAGTTTATTGAAACGACTTTTGATTTTTGACACTGCGTCAACTTTTTTCGCAAAACGCTTTTGGACGAGGGAGCATTTTATTTACATGTTTTATCTACATGTAAAAGTTGCAATTTTAAAAGTGCTAAAACAAATATGAAACTTTTGTACAACATATTAAATTGAAATCATATAATAATACGCTTTAATTTCACGCCCATTGTTCTATATATTATAATAATCCAATAAAATCCAAATCGTACCACAAAATATGTATTCTTGTAACAATCAACACATAAATAACAGATAAATTGGAATCCTACCAGGACTTTCAAGGTATAAACATTTAACAATATCATTTTATGTTCCTACTACTAAACCAAAAAAAAAAAAAACTACAACAATAAAAGAAAAAAAACGAATAGCTTAACAACAACAATCACAAGTTTGCTTTTGGGCAAGCAATGGCCACAAGCCTAATGGACTAGAACCCCGTCGGCATCATTAGTCCCAAAACATTAGGGGCGCCTCAAGCAGAGGCACATGCATACGCTTCCAAAAGAAAAAAGGGGCGCTACAGATCATTAATCAAATTTCCGTAGCAGATATGTATGTATATGTAACAACGTGTATCATCGTTGTGGGCCATCAAAGGTTGCCTGCTGCTTAAAAAATGCTGCCCCGAAAAATACATGTATTGAAAAAAAAAAGAAAATTGTACAACAAGCAAATATTTAACAAATTACTATGCCTTACCATTCCAAATACACAAAACAATCGCACAGGAATCCTTAATGGGCAACTCAATGACCAACCTACGCAGCTCCACCTCAA
This sequence comes from Drosophila dives, assembly GCA_035042365.1. NCBI lineage: Eukaryota > Metazoa > Arthropoda > Insecta > Diptera > Drosophilidae > Drosophila > Drosophila dives. The sequence goes on along the minus strand of JAWNLJ010000326.1, from coordinate 5,953,313 downwards.
CGCAGGCAGGACCAAAGGGAGAGACGGGCGGTAAGGGGGAATCCGGACGTCCAGGAGATCGCGGTGAAAAGGTGAGTCAAAGTTCAATATACCAGCTTATCCGGCATGTATTCGATATGTGTGTGCGAGTGTGTGTGTGTTTGTAAGTGTGTGTGTTTGCCCGGCAAGTTTTATAAAGTGTGCCACAGACCAAAACATTATTGTATCAAATAATAACTTCAGCTCGATTGATTACTCAATTGATTTAGGGTGCTGCAATCATTAAAGGGCAATCGATGTCATTATAATCGAAAAATAATAATATACTACGCATTTCCACAAACATAACAATATTAAAGCTGAACTGATTTTTAAAGGAAAAATATTTTCGATCATTTTTTGACTGATGATTTCTTTTCCAAATTTCTACTCAAATTTACTTTGTCAAACTAAGCCGATTTGGAAAATCTAAATTGTTTTTTATGTGACTTGATCTATATTTAATAATTTGTTTAGTTTTGTCAACTCATTGACTTTGTTGCTGTGGCAACTAAGTTGTCTATTTGTGGATAGGTTGACTGAATAAAACGATTTGTTATTGGCCAAATCACATAATCGCATATGCTTTATTTTATTGTCAGATATGTGAGATAGATATATATATATTCGTCGGCTTTCTCACACTTGTCATATTTGTGCTTGAATCCCCTGAAATTGCCATCATTTTGGTATAATTTCGAAGATTTATTGCAGTGCATTCATTTGCGTGGTCGGAAGTCCATAATTTGCCGCATAAATTTCTATCAGTCCTCCAATGGAGACCTCCCCTCTGAGAGTATGTCGCCACACATTTTATGTGTTTGTGTGGGTCAATTTGTGAACGCTTATAGCTCATTTGGTTGCCAGTTGATATGATTGAGGTGCTCTCCAGTTTATTAGAAATCGTTTACCCACATTCCATTTGCCCAGCATGACACCAAAGATTCCGTTATTCAGTCTGTGTTTGTCTGGTTTTTCGTCTTCATCCAGTTCTGCTCCCGCTTTTATTCTGTATTACTTATATAATAAGTTTTGGCCATTTCTGCAGCTCATCCTGCTTAGAGGGTGCTTACTTCCTAGCCATTACGCTTCATGCTATTTAGCAGCTTAGAATCCCTATCTCTCAACGGGCCACAGAGGGTGTCTATTCCCGTGTGTGTGTGTGTGTGTGTGTGTGTTGTTGTTGCAACTACTGGACCCCTCGTTAGCGAGGGTCGGCGAGCCGGAAAAAGTGGCGTACATATTTCTTTTATGTGCAACCTCAAAACTTTAAGCTGGCAACACATCCTCGCACATTTATAATATGTCTCTAGTTTGTTTGCTATTTCTCTGGATCTCTGGGAGTGTCGCACTTGGCTGGACATGGGGGCGGATTGGTAGCCTGAAACTAGAAGCTCGACAGTGGGTGTTTCACGGATTGTCAGCCAACTTACGGTGAATGTTGCGAAACTTACTTATGTTGCTCTTACACCTCCCATTCTGGTATGTGTGTGTGTGTGTGTGTATGTATGTGTCATGATTTATTTGACCTTTGATATATTAGTTTGTACACTTAAACAAAAATATGCACTTTGAAGGCTACTTTTAGTTTTCTAGCTATTAAAATAATTTAATTATTATTGTCAATCGTTTCTACAAATTAGAATTTTATTTCGTACTTATTTCTAAGGAAACCCAAAAGTTATAAAGTTTTTAAGCCGATTTTCTAGATTTATTTTTTTTTTCTTAGTGTAAGTAGGTGTGCTTGTAGGTCTCCTTAGGTGACCCGTGGCAAAGTTTTTTGTTGGGTCAATCTGTGTAGTTGACTGCCTTTTCTGGTGGCACACACCTCTCGATGTCTGTGCCCTTCAAGAACCGATGGTGAACCATATTAAATCGAGCGTGAAATAAAAAGAAATTATGCATAAAGTTGTTTGTAGGCTGATTGCCACAGCCAAACACCAAAAAAATCGATTTAGATTTTCTGATGAATTTACGCCCAATTTACGAACACACACGTTCCACGCCCATATGCAGAGCAGCACCCAAAAATATTTATTATTGCATTTGAAATTTGGAAACTAATATGGAAATTAGCATTTTAAACGTATAAATACACGCACAATTAGGTACATTTCATTAAACTCGAAAGACAGCTCCCCATCTCCCTGCTCCAATCCTCCAACTGCCGATTTAGGCCTCCATTGAAGAGAGTTTCCGAGGCAGTCGCGCGTACTTTGAATGTTGTGTATTGTGTGTGTGTGTGTGTGTGTGTGGGTGTGTGTGGTTGTGTTTCGTGACGTATGTGTGTAGCTTATTAATTATTCATTAGTTAGCATCAAGCTGCCGATATGGAGCAAGGCCTGCAGCAATGTGCACATACGGGGTCAGCTCAATTTAAACCAATCCCCCACAAACCAAGACTAAGAACGCTCATCCCACACCGCCCGAAGTCCATATTCAAAGCCCCAGACCCCAAAACCGAGACCCCGAGACCCCCAACCAGACGACGATGAGTAGGCGCGCGCGCAAATTTATGGCAAACCATTTAAGGCGCTGATGATGTGGAAGACGGCACAGGGGATTAAACGAGGTGGAGAACATGCTCAGACGGAGGCAGGCAGGCACTCATGTTGGGTGGCAACTGTGCAGCCGTTTAGCAAACTTCGACAAAGCAAAGTCCCAAAATGGGTGAAGCATATATAAGCATCAATATACCTGGTTGACTGCCTAACCAGGACTCGACTAAAAGATACCCGTGCCGAAGCCAGAAAACTTAAAAATATATATTTTAAAATTTAAAAAAAGAAAACTCTGCAAATTGTTACTGCTTTTCAGTTTGTTGGTTCCTTAATTTTGTTTAAATTAAATTTCAAGCTACTTAAAATTAATTTCAATTTGTAATAATTATAATTTTCGATTTATGTTGCTTATTGTTAAAGTGAATCAGCTTATTTTGAGGTAGAATAACTTTTGAAATTATTGCGCCATTGTTTACCCCAAACAACTCAATTTCGATATACATTTGCCGACTTATTGTCAGACATTTGCAATTTATTCAATTGAATATCAGGTTTTGACACGCTTTCATTTTTCATTTAAAGAAAATAGACGTAGGCAGCAAGAAACATAATGTTGTGGAACACTTGGTAACTGGTTTTGGTTCGGGTACAAGAACCAACTCAGAGGACTCGTCTTGTGGCAATGGTTTTGTGTTTTCGAGCTTGTCACTAGCAACGCACAAAATCAGTCGCATAAATTTGTGCGTGTGTGTGTGTGTGCGTGTGTGCGTGTGTTTGTGTGTGCGTGTGAGTTTGGTTTGATTGTGGGGATTGTGGATTTTAGAATTGATTTGATTTCAAAATGAGTTTGAATTGAATTTTTGCCGACGACAAAACGTTTGAAATTGAGTTTTACGGCCAAATTAGGCGTGAGTGCGTCCCCATGGGGCATGTACCGTATATTTAATTCCGTAAATCATTTTACACACACTGTATACATCTCTCTCTCTTACGCCCTTTCTATTGAACAGGGCCATAAAGGTGCACATGGACCCGCTGGACCCAAGGGTGAGCCCGGCGCACCCGGACTGCCTGGATTGGCTGGGCAGCCGGGCGACGGCAACGGCACCAAAGGCGAACGAGGCGAAAAGGGTGAGAGGGGCATGCGTGGCCGACGCGGAGGCTCTGGCAGCGCTGGACCAATTGGACCGCCAGGCAAACCAGGACCCACGGGTGATATCGGACACTCGGTAAGGCACTCGTAACTTTTGCATCCATATTCATGGCTCGCTTGAACAACTTTCACTTTTGTTGTTGTTGTTGTTGTTGTTATTGGCCACGCAAAGTTCAGTTATAGCCAAGCCAGACAATTTCTGGCCAAAATCCACCAGAATCCGATACCAAATCCGCATTTAAATCGGCGCACAACATGAACAAGAAGAAGAAGAAGAAGAAGCAATAGTTGAATCCTCAACTTGACTGGGAAATAAACTCAAACGTAAAAGTATTTTAAGTGCATTTTCATCATGGTTATTTAGAACGCGGAGGCAGCGCACGATTCCAATTGCAGTAGTTACCCTAGAATTTCAGTTCCCAGCAATAAAACCAGCAGATACAGCAACAACAACAATAACAATAACAACATCCTCAACAACTGGAGCTATTCCAATTGTAGTCTCTGTGCAAAGGGAAAAGTTTTAGTTTTTTGGCTGTCTGCGCGCTTTTGCCAAAAACTGCCATCGCTTACCGCCTCTCAAAATCAAAGTCAAGCAACGTATTTACATGAATTGCCGCACCGAAATGAAGCCAAAATGAAAGTTTCACTCAATTTCTGGCACACAAGGTGCCCCAAACAGCAAAAAAAAAAAAACCTAACATGAAGCACAACTATTCAAAAAAAAAATACTTGCACTCTAAACTGCAAAAGTTTTATGGTTTTTGGCGATTGTTCAACTTGGTTTTATTTCAGAGTTACTCCGCCTGTTAGAAACGATTCCTGGCAGCCATCAGTATTCAGTTGTCATTTAAGGGAAGAGTTTGCTTAGGCAGCAGATTTAACCAAATCGAATCATACATTTGGCCCACACTTATGCGTTTTTGCCATTTTTCTAGGGACGTCCGGGCATGCTCGGACCTAAGGGTGATTCTGGGGCCAAAGGTGCCAAAGGAGATGCGGGTGGACGTGACGGAGTAAGTCCTAAAACCAATATATATGCCTACATTTTTTTTGGGTTTTAACTATTGAACCACATCGATGATTACTTTCAAAATTATTATCTTAGGTAAAAGGGGAGAAGGGTGATCGTGGTAGTGATGGACGTGATGGGTTGCCAGGACCACCGGGTCTGCCAGCCACCACTGTTAGCGGTGATGGCGAAAGTGGTGACATGCATTATATACCCATGCCAGGACCACCAGGACCTCCCGGTCCACCTGGCATGCGAGGACTATCGTTCACCGGTCAAAAAGGCGAGCCAGGCATGGACTCGCGTAGCTTCTTTGGCGATGCCTCCTACTACGGTCGACCAGGTAAGCACATGGACATTCGCACAAGTATGTGTCCCAATCCCAGTTGTATATACAAAACGTACTCCTATATGTATAGTTAAGTGCCCATACCATTAATCATAACTGTACATATATGTATGGATACATACAAAGATAAATAGTAAAAAACCAACCCGTATCAATTCCAAATCATACTGTATTGTATTCGTAATCCAAGGTGCGCGCTCATCTTTGGACGAACTTAAAGCACTGCGAGAGCTGCAAGATCTGCGTGATAGACCCACAGATGGCACAGCTGGTAAACCATCAAAATCAAATCATATCAAATCAATTCACACATTTCTTTGCTGTATTCCAACTATTCTCGTTCGATGTTGCATGCCACACAACTATTCCTTAACCACCTTTTCACCTTACCACTGTTATCACTCTTATCACCTGTTTTCACCTTTATGAAGAGTAATGGAATAAGATTCTGATATGATTTTAATAAGATTCTAATAAGATTCTGATAAATTTTTAATAAAATTCTAATAAGATTATACTAAGAATCTAATAAAATTCCAATAAGATTCTAACAAGATTCCAGTAAGATTTCAATAAGATTCCAATAAGATTCTGATACGATTCTGATACGAAGAAGAAAAATTATAGAATGATAAGATTCTGATAAGATTTTAATAAGATTCCAATAAGGTTCCACTATGATTCTAATAAGATTCTGATAAGATTCTACTAAGAATCTAATAAGATTCCAATAAGATTCTAACAAGATTCCAATAAGATTCCAATACGATTCCAATAAGATTCTGATTATCATTTTTTTATTATTTTTATTATTAGTATTTTTATTATTATTATTATTATTATATTATTATATTATAGTATTATTATTATTATTATTATTATTATTATTATATTATTATATTATTATATTATTATATTATTATATTATTATATTATTATATTATTATATTATTATATTATATTATTATTATTATTATTATTAATATTATCATTATTATTATTGTTATCATTATTATCATTATTATCACTGTTATCACTGTATAGTAGTAATATATATAACGTATACGTAGACTGGTCACGTCCTTTCACCTCGGCATGCATGAGTAACAAGGATATTGAAGTGGTGCGGGAAATTGGGTTCATTATTTGCATATCATCATCAACTCATTTTGCCCGTTAATGAAGTACATGTAAACATTTTGTTTAACATTTTTACATCGTCATGTTTTCACTTACCAAAAAAACAAAAAACAAAAAATAAAAACAAAACACAAAAACGGAGAATAAATAAAAACACTCCAACTCATGAATCATAAGTGAATGCTCCAAAATAAGCTGTAGAGCTTATAATTTTGTAAGTGCCTCTAATAAGGTATGCTTGACCCGTACATATCCAGTAAGTGTAGATGTTTAGATTACGTTTATTAATTATTAACTTAATTAACTTAAAATATGCCTTAAAACCATTTAATATTAAATATCTTAGCCAAGTTTCAGCATACTTATTAAAACACTTTTGCAGTTAATGCATTAAATTTATTATTATTAAACACATTTTTTGTGTTGAAGTAAAGAAAAAACTTAGTTTTTATATAGAGTACAGTTGCAGTTATTATTATTATAATTATGCAGTTATTTGAGTTATCAACTTGCACAGATACAAATGCGGATGCAAATATTTAGATATACATATATAAAAATGCTAAATCGATGTTTAACACGCATGTCTCGGAATCATCATTTGCAGAGCCACCTCGACAAACGGCGCACTCGCACAAGCATGAGGAGTCCCCGTTGGGAGTTGAGTTGGGCATGGGATTGAGAGATGGCGAGGAGCTGCCATATCTTTCCGCATCATCATCCAACATGAACATGAGAATCGTGCCAGGTGCAGTCACCTTCCAGAACATAGATGAAATGACAAAGGTGCGTTGCCCTCACTCACACACGCACACACACACGCACACACACACACACACTCACGTACTTGCGAGCATATAAATTTAACAGCAAATATATTACTATTTTTTTTTTTTGTTTAAAACACATTTAAATTTGGTGTCTTTTGGGTGTTGCACAGAAATCGGCGCTAAGCCTGCCCGGCACCCTGGCGTACATTACCGAGGAGGAGGCGCTGCTCGTACGCGTCAACAAAGGCTGGCAATATATAGCGGTAAGTGGAGCTCAGGGTCTAGGATTTGGTTTGGGATCTCTGATCGATTTGAAAGTGGGCTTTTGGGCTCGGGGGGGGGCACAAAGCAAACAAGTGCCGCGTTCTGTGCGTGCTTTCCCAAATGCCAAATATGGCAAACAAAAGTCGCTGGCAGACGCCATTATTTTATGGAACCGCCCAACCATTCGACTGTTTTTTCTACATATTATAAAAATATGGCTCAAGCAAAAACCAAACAAACAACCAAAAAAAAATAAAAAAAAACACAGCAACACGAAACAAAATAAAATGCAATATAAATAGAAAGCAGACTGGAGGCAGAAAGACGGCGAACGGTTGAGCCTCAAGTGACGTACATATGTTTTTTTTTTTTTATTATTTGGGACTTTTGTTTTTGGCCATAAAATGGGGTTTTGTTTGTCAGTGTCCTTGTCTTGGGTGGCGGGCTTCTTTACGGTTTTTTATTTGCACATTAAATGTTGCAGACGTTCTGACTGATTGCCAAATGGATCGAAGCATGATGTCCCAAAAAATGCCGTGTGTGTGTCATGTTATTCAATTATATTGACTCGCGCCTGGTTTCTCAGTCAAGCGAGTTAACGATACAACAAGAATACCCACCCCCCTTGCTTCCTAAATCCGGAGAAGGAATGTGTGTGCGCCTTGAACTCGTCATATTGGTGGGGATTCTGATGGACAGGCCTCAACAGATTTCAGCCAGAAGGCAATTCGAGTCAACCTACTTGCTAGAAGACATTTACTCAGTCAGTCAGTCAGACAGTCAGTCAGTCAAACAGCTGAAAGGGAAACTTTTATTGACACAGAATGAAACATGCATATAGACACTCCCCCCCCCGCCTCATCTGGTATACCTTTCCCATATGTAATCGTTTGGCAGGGCAATAAAACGTAACAGGAGATTAAAAATATTACTGAACGGAAATGGAATATTTGCTTTTGGCCGTAGTTGACTTCAGCTTGCTTCAGTATCAATTTGGAAAAACGGTGCATTACTCAACACTGCCAATTAATCTTGCCTGTCAACTCCAATCTTGCCACATTGCCATGGTCAGCAATTGTGCAGCAAAAAGAAGCTTGAAATTACACGCAAAGCTAAAACATTTTGAGAAAGCTACTTACACATTAGAGTGGCCACAATTTGTGATGATTTCATAAAGGACGCTACTGCCCCTGAATACACTAGAAGTGTAGTATATATATATTCCCAAAACTGTTCAAGATTCGATTTCCGCTTCCGTTGTTGCAAGCACAGAGCCAGCACAGCAGCATATCAAGCGCTGTGGATTTGGTATTCCAACCACCACAGTTCAACTGGTAACTGTGCCTGACATGTCCACAAAAAGTGTAGGGGAAATGGAAATGTATTCGAATATACGAGGGGGGGTAGATATGAAGCTCAAATCTCGTGCCTTTGACGTCAACATTTAAATACTTTTGGCAACAAAACGTGTAGAGAAACTTCCCCGAGAATTTCTCTGAATAATTGGGCTAAATCAAGCAAAAGCTCATTGGTAATAGTGAAATCAGTGTTGCCAGTATTTTCCTTTGCGGCAGGAGCAGGCATCTGGGCTGTCTAAGCCACTTGCAACATCAGTGGTGACATTCGCCTCCTAATTAGATTTCAGTACACGAGTCGACTACTTAAAGTTCAAAATAGTAATTAAAACTTTTGTCAGGCGGCATCGCACAGTGTCTCGCATTTACGAGCAGTTCATTAAAAATTAAATTAGAATTTCTGAAATTGACATTGGCACACAGACTTATTCACAATTTGTGTATTATATGTATGGAAATGTAAATAAATTTGCCAGGTTATGTTTTGACATTCTTAGAAAATACTATTGAAAGGTTGAGGGCATTCCTGTCATGGATTATGCTGCATAAAATTGTCGAAATAAAATAAAATATCGACACTTCGAGAAGTGGTCAGATGAGTCTATAAATAGTTCAAGTAAACTGCTAAATTATTAAATACTTATAGTTTTCATAGCTGATCTGATTTGGGGGTGGTGTGGAGGGAGGTAAAGAGTTTGCTTGCAAGCAGATTTGAGCTTAGGTTTTGAATTATTGATTGAGCCCAGTCGGGAAATGGCTTGAAATGTTGGCTCGCTGCTATCACTTTGAATCAGAACTTTTGCTAAATCCCTATAACCCTTTCTGTTTGACAGCTGGGCACATTGGTACCGATTGCAACCCCCGCACCGCCCACCACAGTGGCGCCATCGCTGCGCTTCAATTTACAATCGAAAAACTTGCTGAACAGTCCACCTCCGTTGCTCAACACTCCCACGGTAAGTGCTCCAAAACTGTTGCCATTTTGCCATTCACAGATGCAAATTTCTCTGCTTTAACTCTTTGTCACATTTTGAGTACGGTTTTTATGCGACTAGAATTGTTAACGAAATTTAAAGAAATTCTCTGAATTTCAATTCAATTCATAATATAAAAATATGTTTTATAACTCATTTTTTTGGTATTCAAAGAGCAATTCTAGTTACATAAGTGTCGTTGCCATGTTTCACATTCATGTTTTTCAAGAGCCTCGAGGGCACTTTAATAATTTGTACAACACGCCAAATACAGCAAGAAGTTTCACACAAATAGCTTAAATTGAAATTTATATGTATAAATACTTTCAATAAAATATATAAGTAATTCAGTTAATAAACACTACTAAAAACCATTTATTATTAATTGTTATTAAATGCAGTTTACAACCGCGCCTGAATACGAAACGGTAATTAAATTTAATATCTCACACTGAATAAACACAAAAGAATGCGAGACATTTAAAAAAAATATAAAAATAAAATTTTACTAAATCGAATTAACGCATCTCTTACACACACACACACAAAAGAATTAATAATCTAATTTTGTTCTGGTTTGGTTTGGTCAATGGAAACGTTTCTAATTAGCGCAAATTGCATTTTGAGTTTTGTTCTGTAATCTATACCAAACAATTTCTGTAGTTTTTTGTTATTTCTGCTGAATTTCCATTACAATTATCAACTATTTATTTAATATATATATTTAAATATTTGTGTCGATTATGTACTTTTTTCACAAAGTTTCATTTACTTTGTTTGAGTAGTTAATGTTTGAAGGAATGCAATCTCAACTCCAACTGGAGTTGGATTATTTTTTTGTGTACTGTGTAAACTTTTGAATATAGTATAAATTTTTTTAAACAACAACTTTTTTGTACTATTTACTTATGCTTGCGTCGTCAAACAAAATTATTGGGAACGTCAACTATATGATGCCCAATGTCAAATGATTCGGTATATATTCTCAGTGGTATCCACGTATGGTGAGTGTCCTTTCAGTACAAACACAATATATATATATATATTTTAGCCTATAGGTATTTTTTTGATTTTCCAATTTACTGCTTTAATTGAAATATTTTTAAATTGTTTAGCTATCATTTTTACATCCCCATAAACCATAAATAAGTCTACAATTTTGCTTCACCTTCAAGTTGACAAAGCAAACAATTCGCAGTCATTAAATTCCATATTAATTAGATTTTAAAATGTTTGACATAAATTTCAAATTAATTTTTGTGCCATATTTACCCCCCTTCTCCCCTATTCTCACACAATATAGCTTCGCGTTGCGGCTCTCAATGAACCCTATTCGGGAGACTTGCAGGGCATTCGAGGCGCGGACTTTGCCTGCTATCGCCAGGGCCGACGAGCTGGTCTTCTGGGCACGTTTAAGGCCTTCCTCACTGCCAGGTAAGCTCCAAATCCAGCGTTAAGTGTATGTGTGTGGCAGGTGGGGTGTGTCTTATCTGTCCTTTGATTTTTTCGCGTATTAGGCATGCTTTTTATGTTTAGTTTGCCACAGCACGTCACTTGACCCGACTTGACTCGGTTCGATTTCCAGCTGGCATTGTTCATACGCAACAGCACCATCACCATCCTCCGGTATCGTCTTTTTTGGGGGAACTCATTAACTGGAATTTAATCTAGATATTCGAAGCGAAAGCAAAAGCAGCGAAAATGATATGAAAACAAAAGACGCCAGAAAACAATCTCGTGCAATTTATTTACACAGCGCCAAAAGCACACAGCGCTGAGTGGATGCCACAAATTATTGTTAGGACTGCCAGAAAGAAAAACATAAATAAAAAAACACATATACATATACACCTATATGTGGTATATATATATGTGTACCTGCTGTCTGCTTAGGCGTGGCACTACACTCAAAATCCCTCTTAGATGGTTGTTTGCTTACTCGCTTTTAATTTGTCGGGGCACTTAACATTCATGCTTAAATTAAATGCTTTTGTCGTTTGTTTTTCTTATTTTTCTTAATTTTTTTTTTTACCGCTAATAGGGTACAGAATCTGGACTCTATAGTACGTGCGGCTGACTGGGAGCTGCCAGTTGTGAATACCCGCGGCGATGTCCTTTTTAATTCCTGGAAGGGCGTCTTTAATGGCCAAGGTGGCTTTTTCTCGCAGTCACCGAGAATTTATAGCTTTAATGGCAAGAATGTCCTCACGGATCCATTGTGGTAAGTTTGAAAATTATGGTAAATTAATTCGATCTTTTAACTGTAACAAGTATGCATTATTTTTGATTAGAAAAACAACCGAATGAAAATAATTTAATCAAGTAAAAAATTCAAATAACAAGGAATTTGGTGAAATTGCCGCTCAAATTCTTTGTTTAAAAATAATTTATGTATTTTGTATGCTTAAAAATTAAATATAATATATAAAATTTAAATAATCAACTTAAAACTATTTTGGCAGGCCGCTCAAGCTAGTCTGGCATGGTTCGCTGCCGAATGGAGAGCGCTCCATGGACACCTACTGCGATGCATGGCACTCGAGTTCACATGAGAAGTTTGGCTATGCCAGCAATCTGCTGGGCAACAAGCTGCTCGATCAGGAGCGCACGCCGTGCGATGGCAGGCTTATCGTACTCTGTGTGGAGGCACTGTCACAGGATCGGCGGAAAAAACGTGAAATCAGCGGCAGGTGAGTGTGCCAAGGGTGTGGGGGTGTTCGTAATGAAATGCTTACACGTGTTGTATTGATTTGACATTAACATTTTTATGGCAACCAAACTCGAACTTTGCTCATTACAGTCGCAGTCGCAGCAGTAGTTACAGTTACGGTCGCAGTGACAGTGACTTGGAGTTCCACACGGCCGACGAATATGCTGAGTATTTAGAAAATTTACGGCTGTAAGATGCCATCGGCCCTCCCCCACCTACTAATAAAGCATGAGCAGCAAAGGGGATTGGGAAGGAGAAGAACGGTAACTGTAACTGTAATGAGCATAATATAAATACCGATAGGAAACAATACAATACAAATGTGAACAACATTCACCATTACCAATGCCATACTCATAAACACACAAACATACAAACAAATACACACATGCATACATACATACCGACACACACACATTAAATGTAAACGTAAATCATGGCCATGCATATAATCAGCGAATTCCAAACTGAAACCAAAAAATACTCAAGTAAGCAGACGGATTAACAATTGCATAGTAAATATGAATAAACATAAATTACATTATGTACTACACATACATATACACATTGGTAGGTACATACATAGACATATATATATTTACAATAATAATTTGTAATTTCTTATGTTTGACATGGCAACAAGCATTTTTTTGTACAAGCGAGTTATGTATTCGAAATTGTAGACTAAAAAGACTAAGCTAAATTTTGTAATTAAGTCGCAGCGAAAGCAAGTTGCAAGTTGCAAGTTGCAAGTTGCTTGTGTGCACCGCCGTTTAGGTTAGTCCTTGTCTCACAGGACACGAACGTGTGCTAATCCACAGTAAGAACACTATCAACATTTGAGATTAAGTGCAACGTTCTCGACAGTAAAATAAAATACCTACTGGCCAAATTAGTCTCCTATCTCCAGCCTGGATCGCACAGCAAAACAGGAAGATACATTTCACATGGCTGTATACGTGTATAAATGTATTTTGTCAAAGACTTCTAAGTGTGTAAACCTTTAAGATACGAAACAGAACAAATCAGAACAAGAAAAAAAAAAACAAATTTTAAGCCACGAAACCAACGTTTTTAACTATACCGCATGAATTAAATCCAAATTGTGCATTATGTTTTATGCCAATAACATTTTCTATTCTATTCTAATCTACTCTTAATGTAGTCAGATTTTCTACATTGAAATACTCGTTACTATAAAAATGATGTAAAACCAAAATGTAAGCTCCTTTTTTATATGAGAACGCAATAGAATAACGGAATTATAGCATTAATTGCAATAATATAAATGTAATAAATTAATGCACGTACATAACTGTAATGTTATTTATTGTAATTCTAGAACGAATACTATAACGAGAAACCGTAAAATAACTTGAATCAGTATAGTTAGTTATATAATTTAATTTGCATTTAACCAATGCATTTCCATCTACAACTCTGTAATGTAATTAATTATAATTGTAATAATTGTAATAACGTGTAAGCTTATTATTTTTAATACCAAAAGAAAACAAAAGAAAAATACAAAACACGATTAAACAGAAATGCAAATTGGGTTTACAGTCAATCCCAAGAAGTCACTGAGTATATTATACATAAAAATGTATTTATGCATGGTGCAAATAACTACATTTAGTGAAATCAAAATAAATACTTAAAAAAAACCCTCTAGTCGTAAGCCCAATACTTCTATGCATATAAAAAGTGCATATAAAATAATTATAATACAAATAACTATGATAAATAAAATAAAAATAAAATTATCAAAGCCAACAACAATTTATTCTTATTTCGTAGAGTATGTTTCTGCCAAAAATCCTGCACCTGCAAATTATATTTTTATATCGAGAAATTGTTTTCATCAATGCGCTTTAATCCAGTCAAAATCAATATTAATTTCCGTTTTAAATTCCGAACTAGCAAGGAATCACTACAAAAGAAAGCAAATTATCTTCAGTTCTCTCCTCAGCCCTCCCCACGTTTGATTACCAATTTGAATAATTTTTCACTTGAATTAAAGAAAATTATATCAAACAGAAGAGCGCCATGAAAAACCGCAACAGACCCCGCCACTGGGCCAAAACCAAGACCAGCGACCTCCTCACCCCTTAGTTCAATTCCGGAGGCATTGATGCTTTATGAATTTCAATGGTAAGCAACATAGTTTGGACCGTGGCGGATACGATGTGGTCGGCAGTGATACTGATACTGATACTGAAAACGAGCCAGAAACAGACCCAGATGGAGATACAGATACTGTTACAGATATAGATAAAGATACAAAACGGCCAAAAGGAGGCTTCCAATCGGCAGAAAACAAATAAACAAGCCGACACACACATACACACAACCAAAAGAAAGCCAACAATTGCGATTACGATTGTGATTGGGTCTCGGATTGGGATTGGGGGATTCAAATTGTGGCTTCCAGTCCACTTTAGCCACTTAGGCGCAGAGCAATCAAACCAGATGAGCAGAATGAAATTTTAATTTAATGAATGAATACGAATATTTTTTGATTAGTTGATTAGCTGTGAACGAAATCGGAGAAGCCAAACGGCGAGGCCATTGCTCCTTTTGGACGGAGCCAGCCAGAAGAGGGGGTTGAGACTGTATTGAAGTGAGCACTTCAGTTCTAACTTATAATAAAATCATGGTTCTGTATGTCTTGTGGCCAATTGCATTTTCACTTTTCAATTATACGAGCTCCGCATTTTGGGCAACTTTTAAATTCCAACTGTGCGGCTGACAATGCCATTCATCATAACACGTTTAGCCGTGAGCTTATTTGATTCCACTTTTGTAGCCAGGCGCGTTTACAACTTTTACTTGTTTTTGCTTGTTTTTCTCGTTTTTACTTTATTCTTTGTTGTTTCTCCTTTTTTTTTGTTTTACTTTCTTTTCTTTTCTCTTTATTCAAGCACAACTTGCGGCTTGTGAAACCACAGAACTTACGCATTTGGCATCCATAAAGAAGTAGCTTCTTGTGTGTGCTTTGCTGTGGATGTGGGCACGTTTCATATGTGCGGGCACACACACAAACACACACACACACACATGTACATGCATATGTCACGAATAAAAACAATTTATCATTTAGCTTATCAAGCGAGGCCTAACGTCCATTATTTTGCGAACGCTATGCGCTGAATTGTTTTTTGATGATAGCCACAGGCCAACAACAGTTGGACGGGCGGGCTGGAAGGGGACTGCTTGGGGACTAGGCTAGGACTAAATAGCATAAGAAATACCCAAAGAAATGATTATTGTGCTGGAGTGGACTGTGATTTGGATTAAAATGCATAGCATTGTTCCAGGTACTCGTTTCGTACTCATATGCTGCACATACTCGAAAGGATAATATTGAAATGCCTTGGGCTGGCATATAGAAAAATACGCCCACTATGCCTCACTCTAATAACCGAGTTTTGCGACCTGTGCAACCTGACCTGAACGTGTAACTAAAAACCAACAATTATGCACGCCAAAACCGCAGAAACCGATGCACCGCCGGCAGTGGCATAAACTCTAGTTGCATAGGTAGTGGTACCGTCATTGGCGACGTCAACAACGACATCCACATCCAGAATTTGCATAACTTTGTATGATTTTTCAACAGCACAATGCCACAAAATCATTCAAACATGCACAAAGCAAACATTGGCCAAATGAATAGTGAATTTTCAATGCTCTGTAAAATATAGAAAAAAAATTATTGCTTAAATTAGAAGTCGAAAGTAGGTATAATAATAGTAGTATTTGTAATAATAGTAGTAGAAATAATAGTAGTAAAAATAATAGTAGTATTAATTATAAAAATATAAAGCTGAAATTATAGTGGCATTACAGATGCAGTATATCTGAGCACAGACATTTTATATACCCATCAGAAGTAAGGGATAAAGACGCAGCTATACGCTCTTACACACACACACACACACACACACACATGCAAACAGGCTTACAAACAATACATGCACAGTGTCAGTAAGCCGTCAACATTTCAACTTGTCATGCGAGCAAACACACACACACACACAGAGACACACACACACTTATACAAGCTGAAGTGCATGCCACACATGGTTGCAAAGGCGAAGACGTTGCCGCTGGCCTACCTTCAATTTGTCGGGCTTCAGCGGGCATTCGATATCATAGCTTTTGTTGCATACTTTTGCAAGTTGCAACTCGAAGAGGGGCAACAATAACGTATTATTTCACTTGCGTTTTGCGGAAATGCAACTAAAAACTTGCAATTTGTTTGACGTTTTGGTATTTTCGTATGAATTTATAATGCTTTGGACTTCAACACCTGCCTTTGGTATTACCACTTTGTTTGTTTGCCACGTTTTATGTTCTTGTCGTCGCTTTCAACTGTTGACTCACAATGCAAATGGAAATGCGAATGCGAATGCGAACGTTGCCCGCTTCCGTTTCCATGTGTGTTGAGCTGAGTTAAGTTGAATTGAACTCGGCTATTTACCATGTGGCTTATTGCTATTTTAACGAAAAGTCCTAGCTGAAAGTACACACTCACACACACACAAACACACACAAACATGCATCATGGCGCTACTCACATGCGTATTTATGTTTTGCTGCCGCAGTAACACAAAAAGGTAGCAACTTTTAATTGAAAAACTTGAGCACTTACAACTTGCTGGCAGCGGGAATAAGTCAGGGATGAATGGTAGAGGGGAGGAGGGAAGGGTTCACAGCTAGCAAAATATATATTGTATTTCCGCGCTACTCACTACACCTACAGCTACAACACACGCACACACTCTCTATTAGCAATTGTAAGAGTCACATTAATGGAGAGCAAGTACTTTTAGGATAGAGGGAGGAGGAGGGGAAGACGTGTTGTCGCCGACATTACTCAAGTTGTTAGCAATGTTTACAAACACAATAAGCAAATACGCTGACGATACGCGACAACAACAAGTTTTGGTATCAAAAGCAGCGAACTCACCTGCACAGGTGTTGCAGACTTGGAGACGCCACGGTTTCTGTTTACCTAAAAAGTTTTTTTTTTCGCTGGCTACGCGTGGGTTTGCGTTGGCTTAGGCGAATAGTTTTAGTCGGCACTGTCAGTCCTGAAGTAAGTTCAAAAAGTCTGACAGTGAAACGTGCGAATAAGTTTTCCATTATTTTGCCAAGGATTCATATACAAATATTTTCCTGCTGGGTTAACTAAGCAGCAATTTCCAATTTAATGTCAAAACGCACTTCGAGCAAATTGGCACAGTTTGATAATGCAAATCAATAGACTGAAAAGTCTGTTATTAATGCATTTTTGGCAATCGGTTTGAACGTTTTCTGTTAAATGTTTTATCAAAACAAATTACTATTATACTATTAAAGTTTATGCCAAAAGTATAGTTTATGATTGTAAAAAATAAAATACAAAATCTATTTTATTTTAGAGCAGCTTGAAACCGTTAAACTCATAACTGTCAGTCATTAGCTGAAATGGGCTGTCCCATAAGCCAGACAAACAAAATATTTAACAGCAGCGGCTGCATAATTTAAATTATGATTTGAATGGCGTTGACTAAATCTATTTTGAGGGAGGCCTAATTGGCTTTCGCTTACCATATGCCAAATATGCCCAATGTAAAACAGTGATAAAGTCACACATGCAAATTGCACCTCTCGCGCAGCGGCAACCGCACTGATTATCGAGTGTCGACAATAACGCAGTCAGCAAAAACAACAAAACAAAAGCCAAAACCCAATCAGCAGCGGACCAGCTAATGCCGAAAGCCACACGGCTCCAGCTTCGGTATATCATATATGCCATAAGCCTATTAATAGCCCCCGTCTGCGATCAGACAAACAATTAAAATTGACGGCTCTTTCAAGCGTTCAGAATGTAGCCACTCGCCCCTCACTCGCCCCTCCCTCTCTGTCGGACATCCACTCATTGTTCAATTGGGCGTAAATGCAATGTTATTAGTGTTGTTGCACAGCACGGCCAGACCATCTTTTGGCCGCAACCGATTTCGCCATCTCCCTGGACATCACAATTAGTTTGCTGGACGGATGCCTGTGGCATTGCTGAGCAGCGACTTAAGCGATTTAATAATAAATTTATTTATATGTCAACAGTAAGTAAACTGTTAACTACAGATTATAAAAGTTTACTTTAATAATATGTTAAAGTTCATATTAATTTTTTATTTATTCAGTTGCGGGGTTATAAATACTCTTCTGTCTATAAAATGAAGTTGTTAAAATATTGCAAAACTTTAAAACACTTTATTTCCAAACCACAAGAAAAGCTTTAAATAAGCTTGTTTTACTGTTTCTGGCTTGTAAAAGTTGAAGAGCTTCGCTGCGCTTTAGTGAGCTTTTGACAGAGAGCTTTCGGCAGAGAGCTATAAAAAATCCCTTACTAACAAAATGAAAAGCTTTAGTCAAGTTGACTACCGTGAAAGCTTTAAATTTCAATTAAGCTTTTAATCCCTATTTAAAATAAAAAACTTCTTTTAATTTTTGAAATTTTATTTAATCATAATAAACAATGCAAATCCAAAGCATTAAAATGTAAATTTTATACATAACAAATTCAAATTTATATCGAGCCCGTTGCCCATAATTTTTAAAGTTTATTATTATTTTTCATACAAATTTAACCGCAAATCGAATCGTAAGTCCTATCCATGAAAATTGTAAATATTTGCACTTCTGGAATAATGCGATAATCGCGTCGAAACTTTAAATAACTTTATGTTAACGCCTTTTGATCAGTTTAGATATTAGTATATATATATATATTAGATATATAAGTATTGGTATATTTTTTGTATATATATTTAGTAATGTTAATTTGGTCTTTGTTTCATATGCAAATTGTTTAATTCCTTTACTCATAATACTTTAGTTAATTATTTAAGTTAAACTCGCGAAAATTGTTGCTGTTGCTTAGGTTAAATTGAAACTCGAATTTACAACACATAAATTCGGTTTAACACTATATGTATGTATGTATAAATGATGTATGTGTTTCTGGTATATAATATATATACTCATATATTATCTTTGTATATTTTAAGTTTTTTTTAGAATAGATTATTTTGTATTATTTATCATATCGCTTAGGTTCGGTTTGTCGGTGTACAAGTTTTGCAATAGTGTTTTTTATTGGACCAGAGTTTTAGTTATTTGGTATCGGTGATTTTTCAGTTGATATGCAAGTTGGAAGTTTTTACGGTATGAAAATTGTGTGCGCCTGAACAGAATGTGTTAACATCAACAACAATCAACAATAACAATTAAATTAGCTAATTATATCTTCTCCATTTGCTATAAATATATATAAACCGAATCGAATAACAAATACCAATTCCAAGTACTTCATAACATTATTGTCGCCTGCATATTTGGTTTAGGTGCGTC
Organism: Drosophila dives; assembly: GCA_035042365.1. NCBI lineage: Eukaryota > Metazoa > Arthropoda > Insecta > Diptera > Drosophilidae > Drosophila > Drosophila dives. The sequence goes on along the minus strand of JAWNLJ010000326.1, from coordinate 5,933,663 downwards.
AATTAAATAAATATGTGATTTTCAAAATAAACAATATTTCAAAGATTAGTAAATTAGCTTTTGGTCTGTTTAGAGTAGTTTTTAGTAGGTCTGGAAACTGGGTGGAAACTTTGATTAATTGTGCATAATATGTAATCTATACTTAAGTTTTATGCCTTGCTAATAGTTTAATAACAATGCGTAAAATGCAAAATGCATACATATATATAATATATTGACTAAGCGACATACATGTACCCCTACCTATTGATGTATATGTATGTGCTCAAGTATTTACATTACATAACGAAATCACACAAATGCTGCGTTTAAAATTAAGATCTCTCTTTCAATTTCTGACTTTTGTCTGTCTCTGTTTGGCCTTCTCACTACTATCACATGGACGCCAAGAGTCTGACCGGAAGAGTGTTTCACATAAGGACACAGCGATTCCAGCGGGATGTATTTCTCACCCCCTCGCCGCCCTCATTCAATGCCATCGTCTTGGAGCGCATCAGGTTGAGATCGGTACGGATGCTGGGACGTCTCGCATTTGGGGTGACTACGCCGCAGGCATCGCTGAAACGACGCTTAATGGAAAGCGCATTCTTTTTGGCACCACCGGAGCCAACAGAGCCATGCGGTGGCAGTGGCGATGGTGCCCCAAAGACAGAGACGAGACGTCGATGCTGATTGGGTGTCATCTCCAGCGGCAGATTGGATACGGTGAACAGTGCATGGAACAGATCATCGATGCGATAATTCTGCCTGGCCGAGCATTCCACAAAAGTGCAGCAATTATCCTGGCCAGCTATATAACCCATAACCTCATCCAGCTGCACGGATCTGTTCAGGAATATCCATTTATTAAAAGTATTTTAATGCAACAAATTTTTTTATTTTACTCACTTGAAATCACGATCACATTTATTGCCGGCTAAGATCATGGGTATTTTTGGCAAACTCTTTTTCTTGAAACCGGAACCAGGATTTAGCGCCGCCCATTTGGTCTCCAGTATATTCTCTCGCAGACGCACTACCTCCTCGAAGGATTCACGCGAATCCATGCTAAATACCAGGATAAAAAGATCGCCTGCAATTTGAGTTGAATGAAATGTTTAACAATACTTGATTAATTTAATGTAAATTTATTGCTTTGTTATTGGGTCCTTTTCCCCACACACACAAAGCCCGCAGTGCACATGTGTGTGTGTGTGTGTGTGTGTGTGTGAATGTGTGGCAATAACTGAGGCAGAGGCAGCTGTGGCTGATTCTTATGATAATTTATAGCACATTAAATAACATCCAGACACTTGGCAGCTTAAGTGATGAAACGTGCATTTGATATGATTGTAACGATTGACACACACACACATAAATACACATACACATAATAAATATATATATATATATAATCTGACGATTTGCGACTTACCCGTTAAAAATGACAAACGACGCATTGCGGGAAACGGATGATAACCAGAAGTATCCAAAATATCCAATTGAAAGACCTCATTTCGTATGCGATACAATTTACGATGGAACTCCTCAATAGTTGGCGTATATGCCTCCTCAAACCGATTGCCCAAGAAACGTGCCACAATCGATGATTTTCCAGCGCGTGATGAACTGCAAATAAATGAAGAATTTGAGCAGAGAACCAACTTTGATTAGAATCAGTAGTTGCAACGATTAAAAATCAAATTATTATAAATTAAATTTTCCATTACTTACCCGAGCATTACAAGTCGATAGCAATTCTTTGCCGAGGGCAGGCTATCATCGCACAGGGAGAGTCCTGCACCCGGTCCGTAGATAAAATCATCGGCCTGCTCGATGGCATCCAGATTGGAATGGTGCTCCAGCATGTGTGCCTGATGCAGTTCAGCTGTGGTAACAATACGGCTACTGGTTACGCCACCATTGTGGCTGCCACTTGGTGCATCATCCAGAAAGGTAACCACATGAGCTGCTTGCGGTGGATCATCGGTGGGCGTTGATCGGATTGCGTTTGCCAGCTGATTGCTATTGGCCTTGTTGCGTTGTCTATTGATGCTATTGCTGTTGCTATTGCTATTGCTATTGCTGGTGTTGGGCGGTGGGGGTATCGGTGGCGTTGACTCGTTTAGTGCAACATCAACGTAGTTGTTGTTGTTGCTGCGGGCACAAAACCAATTTTTGCAACGATACATTTTGTCTGTGTCATTTCCGCCACTTTAATGGTCAGCTTCCTCTCTCACACACTCCACACGCACACACACACACGCATCCCCGTATTAAGCATACGCAGCGTACACAATGGGGTCAGTCTCTCGTTCTATTTCCACCGTGTCCAATGTGTCCACTGTCCACTTGATTACTTGTTTTGCAGCCGCAAAATTCGTTTTAGCTTCCGTTTCCGTCCTGTTGCGTGACTTTCAGTCAGTTTCTGTAGGCGATCTGCATTTGCAATCTGTCAACTTTATCGTTGTCCCAGCTTGTCGTCATTTGCATTTATATATACTTATACTTATACATATACATATATATATACATATAGATTGAAGAACCTTTCAGAACTTTAGGTGCCGGCCTGCAGCTCCTTTGGCCACTGCTGCTGTTATCCTACTTTATCCTTATTTATCTGCAAAATAGAATATGCAAACATTTTACTCGTCAACTTGTAAATAAAACAAAGTGAAAATGCTGCAGTTGAGAGTTTTCGACGGAGACACACCCTGTAATCAGTCAGAATACATTTTATATAAATGACAGTTGTAAATTTAATTCTTATCTTGTTTTGAAAGTCTCGAAGATAAACAAACTTTACAGACTCGAAATTATGTCTTTATTATCCAATGACTTGGCTATTTGCCCAAATTTACGATACGATTTTCTGCAATTCTTTAATGGATGCAGGATATAATAAAACCGTTACGCGAAGTGCATAAAGAACAGCCAAGAGTTGGGCTGTCTTCCATGTGGAGTAGGGAATATAGGTGGCAGGGGTGTCGGGTGGTCGTTGCATGGAAAGTGACCATTCCGGGCGAATAAGCCACATTAAAATGTGGCGCATACAAATTTCAAATTGACTGCACTGTGTTGCCGTCCATTAAAAGGGCTTTCAGCCAAGGACCATTTGGCTTAAATAATGACCATCTTGCACCAAATCTAATTAACTTTGTTTCAGCTCGCTACGTGTTCGGTGTACAACATAAGTGGCAACACTCCTCTGCCTCGTGCCACATTCTGCTAGAGTTTTAGAATGCAGGCAGTGAAAGGTATCAAACCGGATGGTTCCCGTACCCGTAATCGAGTGCAGCAAGTGCTCAGCTAGAATTTTGCCACTCGAGCAATATTAAATGGCAGCAACGCTGTGTTCAGATGAATTCGTTTGGAAAATATGAAAGAAACCACAAATTTGCTACATAATAACTAAGTTCGGTTGTAATGCACACTAACTGGGTCGCCCCCAACGACCTTACAACCGACAACCCTTTCCAAGACCACCCCACCCCATTGTTGCCTTGCCACATAGGCAGCCCGGCAGCCGTTAGCGTTGAGAACAAAAAGCCATTTAGAGAAACACTATTTGAAATCGTATCATAATTGAATTTCATTTTTTTTTTTGGCCCGGCTCGGAGCTATTCTTATGTGTTTTGTAAGAATAAACGCAAATTAATTTGGCTAACGGGACCGGAAACGCCTCGAGACAATGATGACATTTGAAGGCAAAACTCACACAAATTCCAAGAAAAATATGAATGGGCGGTTGCAAATGCCACAAAGGTATAAAGAACGTTAGTCGTAAAAGAATCGTTAAATATTTAATATTTGTGTAATGCCCAAATTTAATAGTTTAAAGCTAATAATTATTTGTTGGTTCATATTCTCTTCAAGTTTCATAACATTCGCAGATCTGCTTATTTTTTAAGTACATATATTTCGCAGGCATATTTCAGAAATTTATTTTCTCAAGTTCTCCATAACATAATTTATCATTTACAGACAAAAATACTTTAGTTTTTTTGCTGTCACAGAGCATACAAAAACAATCAACTAAATGACTGTGCAAATATAGCTTTGCACCTTATCAGAAGTCTTGTCAGATGAGTCCAGTTTTCATCTCACATATATATCTCGACTGCCTAAATTAAATGCAGATAAGAAGAGCCTTAAAAATACATATATACAAAACTATATAAACATATATATATATATATAAATATATATATATACATGTGAGCATAAACCCAATGCATTAGTCAAGTTACGAATCCCAAATAACGATTGATGTATTCTGTGTGCACACAAATTATTCAAAGTTCCCAATGCCACTTAGTTTCTCGGTATCCCCATACAATTGCGGCTGACGTCCATGGTCATGCCTCATGCTTCAAGCCTCATGCCACATGCTCAAAAATGTTTTTAACAAATTCTTATATTCGTTTACAGTACGTGCATATAAATGCGTAACCGAATTGAGAGCCAAGCCACGACTCCGATATAAACTTGCCACAAGCTGTCGAAACTATAGGAAATGCAATCGACACCTAATCTGGCGTGCATGGGGCATGGCAAGAAAAGTAAAGAAAGCCCGGAAGAGCCAAGAAAAAAGCCAAAAATACTTAAATACAATGTTTTTACTAAACATATAAGCCCCAAGCTGGCATCTTAGAGCATTCCAGCTCTGAGACCACAAACAAGCAGACTACGTCAATTATTACTCAACCAAAAGCCAAGGTGAAAGTGGCAAGCTTAATGGATCTTTTAGAATTTTAACACATTTGGGATACTAGTAGCTGAAGTTGAATTTAAACAAAATTCATCTTAAGGCTTTAAGTAAATTCAATTTTAAATGAATATTTCCAAAATTACTTGTTTTTTTTTTTAAGTCTAATTCGCCTTCAAGGTGATTTTAATTTGTTTTAAAATTTTTATCACAATGTATTTTAGTTAAATTTTATTTAAATTTAAATTTTTCTACTTTATTTATTTTTATGTATTTTAATAAAATTGTATTTTAATTTAAATTTGTTCACTTTATTTATTTTATTGTATTTCAATTAAATTTCTAATTTACTTATTCCGAAAGAGTCTTACATCAATCTTTGACATTGATTAATATTTGCTTATTTTCTTTTTTTTTTTGTGAGTCCTAATTAGCATCTGTGCAGTTTTTGAACTATCATCCGTCAAGGATGTCAATTTAATTCATCAATATCTGAGCAGAGGTGAGTGCAAATATGTCTGGGATAAACAGAGATGTGACCACATTTATGTGGAACATGTGACATGCTCCGAGATATGCAAAGCTGTTTGTGTTCTTAGTGGTCAGGTGGGGGGTGGGAAGTAAGTTAAAATACAAGCAGAAACCCCCCGAAATATCTCATATTAGCATCCTTGCAATATTTTAGTGTCCATGAGATAAATTTGCAACCATCACGTGATTTTGATCTTTTTGGAAGCCACGGATTGGCACCAACTGTCACTGTCATAAAACTTCCAGCAGTCACTGTGCACATTTTTACGACTCTCAAATTATTAAAGAGATAAAAAAAAAAACGATTTTGTGCAGTGTATATGAAACATGGTTTCGAGTTATTATTGCCGTGGGTGTGTAGCAATTAAAAGTTAGCAGAAACAATGCCCAATTTCCACGAATCATCTGCCAACATGTGCATTTCAATCTGCTCGTGGCAAATGGCGAGTGCAAGTGTGGTTGTGGCATGTCAGATGTTGCACGTTGTTGTGTTGTTGATGGCAAGTGAATACAAACTATTGTCATTAAAACAAAGTGTGAAAACAAGCCTAACGGGCAACACCACGAAAAACGTATAAAAACTAGGTTTCACACAGCTAGCGAAATTTCATATAAAACCTGTGTTCAAAAAAATTCAAAATAACAACAGATAAGTTCCAAGCTGTCGAGAGAGAATTCCCACTCTCAGCATCAATTACAGGTCAAACAACTGCTCAAACTCAAGAGAGATAATCAATCGATAAGAGTAAAGCCAAATAATCAAATATTTGAGTATATATTCAGGGGTTATCGGCTTGTTTTTAGTCTAGTTTGTGTATTATTACACTCCCGGAATAACGTTCTCAACTCAAGTACAAGAAAAACAAATTTGTATTAAAGATTGTTTATTATTTAATAAAATCCAACTTTATTTTATATGTTTGGGTTTTAGTTCCTATAATATGATTAAAATCTTTGACTAAATTATCATGCAGCCGCTCGACCCTAAAAAGGTTTCCAAGCTATTTTTCTACTTTTTGTGGATTTGTTGAGACCGTCAATTCAGTTGCGCGCTGACAAGCGTAGAATTAAAACGCCAGTTTTATTGGCTCCCGGAGCATATCAGTGTGTCAAAATGTCAACGACTCCGTTAAATAGTGCTGCCTCTTACGTTGAGGTGGAACTAACTACACCCAACCAGCGGCGGCATCAGCAGCAGCAACAAAATGAGGCATCTCACGCAAAGTGTAGCATTGGCAAGTTGCTGAGCACAGTTGGCCTATTTGTTGCACTTCTGCTAATTGTGGCAGCCATTTACATGCACATAAAACAGGATCATCATCTTGGCCGACTACATTTCGATCTGGCGGAGAATAAGGAGGAGCACGATGTCAACGAGTTGACAGTTCCATTCGAAATGGTCAGCGCACCTGCCGTGGGTAAGTGATGTGAGTTAAAAATGTTAGCAGCGATTAAAATGTTTTCCTGGCTTCACTTTGACGAAGCTGATCCCTCTTGGAAAAGCATATTTTAGTAACAGATTATTTCATATACATTTACAAACACAATTTTAAAACTTAATCTCTTGCGACTTAACTCCTCTAACATGACCTAAATCGCTCATTTCAGCTGCACTGGGAGCACCGGCACTCAGCGAGGATTGTCTGGGATGCATTGCAGCGACAGCAACAGCCAATAATCCAGCAAAGTGCAGTGGACATCCGTGCAGCATCTATCGCATTTACCGGCCGTATTGGCAGGATGCAATGGGGCGAGTGGAGGGGATTGGTAATGTGAACTCATTGACTAACTGCCACTGAGTGCACTTAACTGGCTATGCTTGACCACCACTAACCCGAATCAACATCATTCCAGATTATGAGGGCTGCGTCTCGGACCCAAATTGTGCGACGGAGACTGTGCGTGCATATCTGGCGTCCTTTGGGAGGGATTGTGATGGGGACGGACTGATATGGTGTCGGGATCACATAATGCTGCACCAATTGGGACCCACGGGCTGCAGGGAGAAACAACTGCCGGCTATAAACCAAAGGCGAATGTCCGAGTGTCTGCGAGTGAAGGAGCTTCAATAGAGACAAAGAGTGAGATGGACAAGAATGAATCCTCAAACAGCATGTGTGAAACATGGCTTTTATTGATTGTGGCCGCGGGTGGGTTACCAGTAAAAGGTTAGCATAAACAATCCCAGAAAATCGTGGAACAATAACAACGCAGCAAACTTGTCATCCTTTAAACTGGCCCGCACTTTCCCATTGCCAACAATCGCCTGCACATGATACATGAGAATCTGCAAGTGGCGAGTGGCGAGTGCAATTGTCGTCGTCGTGGCATGTTAGTTGCGGTTCGTTGTTGTTGGTCATAAATAAAAATAAAAAAATAAAAAACCAATTGTCATTAGAGTGTAAAGTGTAAAGTGTAAAAATAAACAAACAAGCCTTACGGGCAACACCATTATGACAACGACTGCTGCATACACAAAATATACCCAACTTAGCTTAAGGATTATGTAAAAGATGGCAACATAGATGCTCAACATAAACACACACAGTTCCCACAGAAACAACACTGTTGTATTCTTAGTGATGTCATACTGCAAAAGAAGGATTCGTCAAAAATATTTATATATATTTATATCTGCACTTACACTGCCAAACAGGGCTAATATCGTGGCAAAAATCATGAGTATCGAAACGCTTAGAAAGCTGATCAGCAGACGAATGCAATTAGACTTGGCAGCCAGTAAGCCAATGGCCAATACCAGACTCTCAATTACCAGCACTGTAATAAGCCAATTTATGCAGGACATTAAACGTATTTGATGGCTTGAGGCAAATATTAACAACAACAACAGGCTCACAAAGTACAACAAAACCAGAGTTGGCTCATGCCGTTGAACCAGTTCCTCAGTTTCAGATCTGTAATTTTAGTATTACAAGAGTGAGAAATCATGGGCAGACTATAGATTACCGCTTCTGAACCAGCACCAATATCAACCATTGCAAAAACGCCAGCAGCTGAAAGATAATAAACTGGATAAAGGTTCGATAGGTAAAACGACGTCTGTCCTCAGCCTCCTCAAGACGGAGGGAGCTGAAATCGAAGCGCGTCTTAAACATTGTAACTAAAATTTAGAAAATGTATAATTTATATTTATGCCGAAACTAAAAGCAAATGCTAGCTGAGATATATAGTAGAGTTCACTAATGAATAATTTTACGGAGAAACAGTGGCAACTCGCACATAATTGAACTCTACAAAGTTTTTAATCTTGCAACATCGCGCACAAATTGAACGTCGAAAGTGAGTAATAATTAAAAGTTTCTTGCAGCACTTAAAACATTAAGGCGCCACTCCACAAGAAATCCAGATCTGAACCCAAAGTTTGAAAGTAACTTTTGAAACATACAACATATATATATACATCGTACTTGGACAGCTAAAATTCTATACGATTTGCTTTGATTTAATAGGTAGAAAATTAAATAGATTTTCTAATTTGGACTTTAGACAAAGTTTTTGATGTGAACATTCGCTTTTGCCAGGCTTTGTCAATATATTTTCAATCATTTAAAGGGAATGTGAAAAATCTTCTATTCTTAGAGCTACAAATTGTAATTAATGTAATAATCTAGACAGCTCTCAGAATCGATAAAAAAAAACATCGCTTGGAAATCTAATAATGTTTAACGTCTTTGGTTACCCTTATGCTATTTATATACATTCAGTGTCATTATTAAGTCCTTTGAGAGTCTTATTTATGAGGCCGCAGGGCAAATGCGTAATATTAATACATTTTAGATATTATTCAGATCAATTCAGGCGTGACCTTATCTTCAAGTTCATTGATACGAACGTAACCTGTACTGTTTACTGTGGTTTTTCGCTTACAATTTACATAAATTTGATTGTCGCAATCGTAATCATTCAATTGCATGACAAGTCTATATTACTTGATACAATCAAATGGGTTCCAGGGTTCCAGGTTACTAATGATGGTGTTGGTGAGGGATTTTTGTCTGTTCGCATTCCCTTTTTTATTGTTGAATCCTAACGAATTAACTAATTGCAGATGTTTATCAAGTGTTGTTGTTTATTTTGTTTGGGTTTTAGATAAATTCGAATATTGATTGATTGATGAATGTTCATTCGATGTTGGCCAAGGACAAAGAATTTCGCTTAAAAGCAACTACGAACATGGCCTAAACGGTCCGTTTTTTTTAGTTTTTATTATTATTTTTTTTTTTGAGAGAGGTCCTTGTCAAAGGTGTCGGTCGGCAGCAAATCTCACACATTGACGTTTTGGGAAAGCACGCTCAAATTGATTGCTTTATGGCAGCCACTGATGCTGATGCGGGGGTGTGAAATGAGTGGAATGTTGGCCAAGTTACGAAAAGTATTTTTGGGTTGCTTTCTGCGAGCTGCGCTCAATTTCGATCTCACATTTTTCCATTTATTTTGCGTCCATTGAAAAGTTGCATCTGCTGAAAACTTTTACTGAATTTTACTGCATTTTGTATAGACTCGCCAGCCTCACTGCACCTTTGGGCTCTTTTGGTAAATCCGCCTTCTTGCTCATGCATTTTTAGCGTTTCGCTTTTTGGCAATTTGTTTGCCGCATAAAAGGGAGAGAAATGCGGGCAATGAAATTGTAAAAAATTTATAATAAATTTGCCTGGTACACAAACTGGATTTACGATATGAAATTTACATTAAATTCGGTGCACAAAAAGCGAAAAAAAATTATATCAGATATAGGTATTAAGATGCAAAAAACATCTGACCCTTTTTCAAAGTGAAATGCACTCTGCTTTTACCTTCTGATGTATTTTAATTTAAATTGTGTCGTCTATAATAAGAAATTGGACTGTCATCAATCTATCTATCTTAAATCTATCTATCTTCAATATATTGATTGAAAGCTAGTTTACATTACGAAGCTCACACTACGAGGAAAACATTTCAACTTATAAATTGTCAGCGTCTGCTCAAAACAATATTATATTAATATTTATATAATAATTATATTATAATTAGGTTGCTGCATTGGCTAAATTGACGTCAAGTAAAAATATGCTGCATACCCCAAGGGGCATACAGGCAATGAGATAAATTTCTCTATATTGGCCATGTCATAACCAATTGGAAGTGGTTTGTTAGAAACTCAGAGCACTTGTTAGTTGGATTCGTTGGACAACTGACAGCTAAGGTTGCCAATAAAAGGCTATTAAAAGTCAAAAATTGATGTATTTTCAAAAGGTCAAAATTAAGAATTTTTCTATTCATAAATATTAACTATAAACTTTAGTATTTCTCTTTAGCTGTCATGTCCTCAACTGTTCCTATGATAATTAAAATATCATCCTAACTGGGTAAACTAATCAACATTTCCATTGAAAACGCATATACCCTATTTGCTGGCGATGCTACGAAAAGGGTTGACTGCCCAGTGGCTATCATAGATCGTTGGCAATCAGCAGGCATGCCACTTAATTAAGTGTACATCAGAGATTAGCCACAGAATGGGGCATGAGTTTCCCCCCCTCCCGAAAAAGGGAACCCCACTGGGCATAAATCCTGACTAGAGTCCGTAGCTTTTATGCGCATATTTAAATAAGCATCGACAATGAGACAGCAGAACGACCACAGCTGAGCTATGTCAACTGGTTGCAAAGAGGACTTTAATGTCTCTGTTGTGGCCTGAAGCTGTGTATTCATAGCTGAGGCGCTTCATTAATTTTATAGTCACTGCGGAAGCTGCTCCAAATAATGGCAGATAGAGAGAGAGAGAGGAAGAGGAAATTGGAAGGGTATAGTGCTGTGAAATCTGGGGTCTAGCAGCTTGAGGTTCGCGGTTGTTCTTGGTGGTTCGTTGGGGTTTAGCTTTGAAGTTGTTACATATCTTGAGCAAAAGTTTTGATTGTCTAGCCAAGCACTAATACACATACACATCTAACCAGATTGCACACATACCACACATGCCACACATGCATGCATGTGTGTGTGTGTGTGTGTGTGTGTGCTGCCAACTTAAGTGGTTAAACGTGAAACTTTTTTAATTAGAGTTGTGGTGGGCAGCGCATTGTGTAAACAATTTTTGTAATCTTGGGCGCATAGTTTTGTTGCCATCTTTGGAGCAGGAAGCTCTTTGAGCTCGTCCTGCTGTGTGGGATTCTTGACTGCTACCCGCTTGCTGGTTTGTCTGTCACGGTGTTTGCCTTCTTGATGATGCAGCCAAGGCCAAAGCAGGAATCCGGTAAAAGTGCTCATCAAATTGGCAACAGTGGCACCTTCTCCACCCCCTACACCTCCCACCATTCTGCTGCTATTTTCGTGCTAAATAAAATTCATGAGCCTTTGTAATAAAAACGTCACAGCGTCGAGCACAAAAGACTCTCAGACAGCGCAAGCACAAGCTGAACAACCAAGTTAACAACAACAACAACAACAATGGGCTATGAATGGAGCAGCTGTCACCGTTTGGCAATGACAATAGCACCCGAGAGAGCAGAGCGCATAAGTTCGAGACATCTTTTGTGCAGCGTCAACCAAATTTCACAACATTTTGCATTCATTTAATTTTGCTATTATCAAATATAAAAAAGGCTTTGCGCTTGATTGAAGTTTTCGTGGCATGCCTTTGGCCAGCGGCTCAATGTGTCTCAAAATTATGCAAAAGCCTTAACGACGCTCCAACCGTGGATACCCTGTGTCGTAAAGAATAAATTAGCAAAATGTAAAAAGAAAAAAAAAAAATTGAAGACACACAAGAGCTGAATTTTAATGAAATTTAATTTAAACAGAAAAAGCCAGAGACAAAAGTGCTGTATTTGTGAGAATTTTATGAAAGTGAGAATATTCCAAGTAACTTTTACTACAAAATAAGTTGTTAGTTTTCAATGGAATTGAATATACTGCTCTGATCGAGCAATTTGTATTTCAATTTTACTTAATTTAAGTATACATGCAGTCGATTTTCATCATTATTGTAGACTAGGCCTATATTTCGCTTTATTCCCGACCTGCCATCAACGAGCGCCTGCAAATATCCGCAGTATGCTTTGGCTGTCAATGCGATTAAGGCAACGCAATCAGCGAATGACGTTGCCACACAAACAACACCAATTTTCCTGCTGATTTCAAGCAATTTTCGATGCTTTCGATAATGTTTCTGTGCGCACAGAAATCGTTTGGCAAAATATATATATAGAAACAGTATTCAGTATAAACGCAATTTCAGAAATATGCAATATTTATCAAGAGAAAATCCATATCGTTACAAATCGTTTGCTTGTCTGCGTATCAATGAAGAAATAGCCTTTATTTCATACTTTCCAAAATGAACATTACGCACTCAGCACATACACACGCATACTTACACACACACACACACTTAGAGATACACTCCCACCCAAAAATGCGATGACAAACAATTTCCGTAGCTGTCGCCTTGAAGCTTCCGTTCTTACTGTGTTTTTCTCCAGTTTTTTGTTGTATATTTTTTGTTGTATTTTGGTCAGGTCACATTTATGTTTATATTGTAGGAGTATGCATTAATTATGGCTATTTACTTGGCCGTCTGCCCCTGCCAATTATGTGCACGAAATGGCTTATTATTGGTCCATATATACATGTTTACATTTAGATATGGGTTCGCGTGGTAAAATCAGCTCGCCAAATGGCCCTCAAAGGCCAATTTTATGTGGCCCCTAAAAGCGCACCATCAAATCACCCCAATAAACACAAAAAACAACACCAACAACAAACCGTAGCATTTTCGGCAAACAAAAGTAGGCCATGTTTACACAGCAGAGAACGGTCTTAACCATTATTTTCTAACATTCACTTATATAGTATACTCCTAGTTGTCCCGAATGATGGATGTTATTATAATGTCGCTGACCAAACTTAACCTAAATTCTGTTTTGTCTACCCCCAGCTGCATAGAGACATCGGTTAACCACAGAAATAAAGTTAGTTGGTCAATTCCTAAGCTGCTTAAAAACAATTTAATATCAATTTGATTCAGGCTCATAAAAACACGGCTGAGAAGGACAGTTTGTGCTAGTGTCTCTACTTCAAAAATTCATTTGGTAATTACACTAATTGCTTGCCGACTCAACGACCAGGCTAGCATAAATATAATGAGATAATTTACTGACTGCCAACTCTTGTGCATTTTGGCCACTTTCGTGACTGAAGTTGAATAAACGTTGGCATATTCTGAGAACTACAAAATTAGTTTGTGGCATTCGCAACGCTGACTATGAAAATGTATTTTTTAAGCTTCGTTGTGTTTTTTTTTACTTTTGGCTAAAGGACGAATAAAGCTTTTCAAAGTTTTCATAATTTTTAGGCTTTCACTGAACTATGTTTTTCTGAAGGGTACTCATTTCAAATATATCCTCACTGGTTTTCTATGTTTATGTGTGCATATTTATTTATTAAATTTATTATCTTAAGGACTTCTCTTTCTCTGTCAGACTGTGCTACACTTATTTCATTTCTAGCTAAAAATGTTGTTCAAATTTAAACTCAATTTCTGCCTAAAAATCAGATCAGCTGTTGCCAGCTTCTTGATGCTTGCTTTCACACCTGGCTCACACCTGAATCTCTTGCCAAGCGAAACATTTGTGCCTTCGACTTAACTGGCGATTGGGACATGTAACCGTATCACAAAATCCACTTTATGGCCAACAAGCCACAGTGGCTTTTATTGTAGACGACTGTCATTTTAAAGCTTTGCCTTTTGGGTTAAGCTTACAAATATATAACGCAGTATTTGCTGTGAAAATTCATAAGAATGTACAAACAGACATAATACACTTCTCACCCAACAAACTTGCAACAGTAGTTGTGTTTGTATATGTGTGTGGGTGTGACAGTGTTTTTGTATGCTCCAAAATCAAATGGTTTACGGCGGCAACACATGTTGAGAAATCAAAACAGACAGCAACAAAAGAAGAAAAATAATTGAACACCGCTCAATGATCGACTGTTAGTCACCCTGTTCTCTAAGAAAATTCCCCTATTATTCTTTTTTTCACTTAATTTGTAGCTCGACAGACAACAGTTTCTTAGCTTTCCTTTAACTGATTAAACATTTAAGATAATTACTTAAACGTAACAATTAAAACTGAGGCAGACAAATTGATGTTAATCTGTAACTTGTTGAAAGAAAAGATGATTTATTATCATAAAAACGCTGAAAGTGTGTTATTTCAACAAACACGCAAACCATTTATTTAGTTCTCAAGGGAAGGGTATTTTAGTATTTTAATAACGACAGCTGGGAAGCATCCACAGCAGCGAACCCTAAAATCATTTTCCCAAACATTTTGAGAGTTGTTGAAAGGACTTTCCAAAAAATGGCAGCACACGCCTCCATAAGGAAGAGTCGTATTTTTCTATATGCGGCACCCCAAACTTAACTTTTCATTCAACATTGTCCTCTCAACCGAAACCCAACCGAAATCGCTAAAGGATGTGTGAAAAGCGGCGAAAAGGCGTCTCAATCGCGTTTGTGGAAACAAAAGGATTGCGTTGGTGTTAAAGTTTAAGCTACGTATAAAATTACTGTGCACAGCTGCTGTCGTTAATTCTTTTTAATTCAGAATTGAGGGGGGGGGGTGTGTGTGATTTTGATTTGTGGTGCCACAAAATCAGAGGGCCTTTCATTTCTACTTCAAAGCACTCATGCTCAACCCACTGCCACATATTAAATTAGTCGACAGTCATGCAGAATGCTAGCTAATTTATTAATGGCTAATGTCAAAATTCTGGATGCCTTCAAATGACATTGAAAAATTATCCATGATGTGTGTGGGTGTCTTAAATCTGGCTGGGGGGAAGTGGGGCTGGGCTGGATCCACCCCCCAACAAGTGGGAGCTGTGCGCCATAAAACAATTTAGATAAGCAAAGTTTGCCAGCAGGGCAGAGAATGCTTCTAATACTCGAACACATATTTACATACGACAGAGCAAAAACAAAATACTGTGCAAGTTTCGCTTTTAGTCATTTTGTGTTTGCTTTTTAGCCTGATTGTGCAGTGCATGCTTTTTTTCTTTTTTTTTTGTTGGTTATATAGCAACTTAATCAGTTAAATTCTTTTACGGTTGACAAACTTGCTTCCTTTGCTGGTTGTTTCTATAGCCTTGATTAGGGATCTGAGTGGTAGATACTTCATGTTTAAGCTCCAAGTGCTTCGATTAAAGCTCAACTATAAAAGTGTATAAATGTAAGAGACAAAAGCCACAACGTGGTGCACTCAAGAGTTGGCCCGTAAAAAACTTGAGTGTTTAAGTGGGGTAACCCAATGCTGTCGAGCTCTTATAGGCCAAGTGGACGAGGGCTGGTCACGACATTCAACACAACAACAAAAAAAGACAACAAAAAAAAATAAATAAATATTTGGTCATGTTCAAGGCTGGTACATAGATAAAAATGGGTGTGGTAGGGGCTAACCTGTGCCAGAGGCGACCACAAATCAAATAATGAATAAAATAAAATAGTCGAAATTACATTAGGAACAATCGAATGGAATAATGGCGCCTATCTGTCGATAACAATGTATTCCATTATGTGAAGCACACAAATTGCTGCTCACCTGAATCACCTGGACATCAACCGAATTGCTTGTCCTGTGCAATTATAATGTGTTGCTTCTATTGCTGACACTTTGTACATTACTAAAGAACATTCATACGCAAACACATTCACACACGCACACACACATATTTAAACACATTTGTATAAATGCAAGCCATCAACATTTAGGCGAAAAAAACCCGTAATCAGCATTCAACGCACGAGAAGTCGTTGTCCTGTGGGCCGGTTGAATGAGCTTGTTTTGCTTTCACGCAATACGTATTATTATTGCTTAAGTGTGTCGTCGTCGTTTGAGATTTAAGTTGCCGTAAATGGGCGTTGGAGTGTTCCAACCAGTTGCCCGACGCGTCCTTATCTGAAATGTAATGCAGCCATCGCAAGTATGGCAACTATGAAATTCAATTGACGAGGATTTCGCGCAGGCGCTGAACTTAACAGCGAGAGCAACTGTTAAGGACTTTCAAACGGAAAGAATATTAAGAGAAACAAGGACAAGTTCGAGTTCGGATTGAAGTTCGAGTTGCTTGACACATTTACTGTGTTGTGTGAGTAAGTAAGTATGTACATAAACGGTGTGTGTGCCTGTGTGTGTGTGTGTGTGTATGTCTAGCTTTGACATAAAGTTAAACAAACAAAACAAATGTCAAGCTGATTTTCCTCCAAGCTCACAAACATATATTGAAAAAGTTGTGATATCAACAAGCGACTTGTGCGCTTCTTTCAACTTAAAGTCATAAAAATGTAACGACACACACACACACACACACACACACACACACACACACACACGTTCTAGAAATAGACATACAGTCGAGCACACCCACTCTCAACTCATGTACACATAATTTAGAAATGTTTATTTTTTTCTGGCGAGACATTTTGAATTTTTGTTTATTTAAAAATCATTTTGTATGATTATAAAATTATTTGTTGCCGCCATGAAGCTCAATTTGTTTGCTTCCCTGCTGACAAGCTAAGAGATCCCAAGGGGGCAATTTAAGGAAATGCTAAAACGTTGATAATTAAGAATATACAGAACCTACGTTATCTCTAATTGTTTATGTCCTTATTATTCTTATTATTATTCTTGGTATAGCTTAAATGTCCTGACAGCCGACGATTGTCTCCCGAGGTCTGCGGTCTCTTTGGCTCTTTGGCTTCACTGCGGTTTCACTCAATTGCCACAAATCCCAGACTAGGGTGTCAAATTAACATAACTAACCAAGTGTGCAACCCTTCACTGATATCCCTCAAATTAAGCGTAAAAGGGTTAGTTGTCATTAAGTAAGCTATCAATTAAGAATCAAGAGAGACACTTCAGCTTGTCATTAAGCCATGAATTAGAAACGCGATTCTCCCTTTGAATTCATGTGCTCTCAGGGACGGGCTAAGATTTTCCGAATTTAGAAAATTAGAATCGCAATTATGGTTTGAAAGTCATGTGAATTGTATGCCATGAAAAATAGCGGATAGAGAGAAACCGACTTTAAAATGAAATGGATTACTGAATAATAATACGGTTAAATTTGTGAATTATTTCCACTAGCTAATAATAATATTCTCTGAAAAGTCAACACTTTTGTTGTTAAAAACTTTACGGCTAAAAATACTCTCTGAGTAAACATTTAGCTTGTATTTTTATGCACTATTTATTTTTCTTGAGCGTAAGTTCAAAAGCCATTTAGCACTCCAGCAAATGTCTAAGTTAAAGATAACGTTTATATTGCACTCGTGCAGAAAGAGATTGGCTTAGATATGGGGTCGAAGTGGCTACTTTAAGCTGGTACACTTGGATGCACATGCAAAGAATATATCGGAGCCTCACATGAGAGCAGAGAGTAGAATAGATAATCAGATTTTATATGAATAAGCAATAACCAGATGGCAATGAGTGATGGGGCTAACATTCCTCGTTTTGTACTGGAATTTGCTTAAAAGCACACACAAATATAAACACATATATCAATGACATGATATGCATTGTTCCTGGATACAAAAGGGTGGAGGAATCATAACACAATGTCAGTGGATGAACGGCACTCGGCCATGATGAATGCAACTGTTTGCTGTGAAGGCGTTGCATGTTGTACAACAAAAGATATATATATATATACATGTAACCTACAATTGTCCTGCACACACAAACCAATAACGGCTAAAATCAACACACACACACAGAGAACTTGGAACACAAACAAAACGATAAAAAGCTGGCAACAAACCTGAATTGATAGCATCACTTGACAATTGAAATGAAAGCAGAAATCGCATGGAGCTAATGTAACGCTTTCCATGTTAAATCTCTCCAAGGAATGACATGCTGACAGGGAATGCCTGACGTTCCAACACGAATCACAGCACTCCCATTTAGCCAGGTCTCTATTATCAAGAAGATCTCATTAGTAGGCAGAGAATGTAAAACGTTTTATAATCAAATTATTTGCCTCGATATAGCTACTCACGAGTATTCATAATCCACAACAATTTCGAATTAATTAAAAGCCAATAAATGTTACTATTAGCAAGAAAGTGGAAAGTGAAGTTAACGGATGGATGGAGAGCGGAGGAAACCACCAACATGCCAGGTAAACAGCCGTCGACTTTATTAACTCTGACGATGCGTGGGTAGCTTAGGGAGCAATGAAAACTAATTAAATAACAATTTATCGCAAGAAACACTCGCAACCCCAACTTGAAGCCCCGTCAATTAGTCAAGCAGTCAGTCAGAATGTCAGAAAGTCAGTACACTTAGATAAAATCTAACAAGGATTGTAGAAAATCGACAGACTTATTACGCAGCTTAATTTCAGTTTACTTTTAATAGTACTATAAAACGATATATATATATAAACTGTGGAAATATATTTCAACCTCTGTACTTAATTTTTTAAGTTGTCTTTAAAAAATTATAGCTGAGTGTAGGTGAGAAATAGGAGATTAGCCAGACGCAATTAGATTTAATTATTTGTCGCCGCAAAGATACTTGACCAGGGAACACTTATGCTTTGGTCGCTGCTGATTCAGATGGATTGGATGAGCTCAGATTTAATGCTGAGTGGCGTCGGATGCTAGTCGCGTCCCATCATCATTTACTTAATGGTCCGCTTACAGTCAAAATGCGGCAGGCGGTGTGACTCAAATGAAGCGTGTCCTGAATGGCAGCCAAGTCACGGCTAACTGTCCCAAAAAAAGGACATCAAATATTTACATATAAGTACACGTATGGGGCCAACTCCCAACTGTTGGCTTCTGCTGCAGCTGCTACCATATATCGATTAAATTGGATGAGTGGCCTTAGAAAAAGTTAGCTGACCAGCAATACAATTTAAGCACATTATTAGCCAGGGCAGTGAAAAGAGCATTTTAATACAGACAGCTATATATTTTATGACATCTATATATCTATGTATAGAATTATATATATTACTTCACACGAAAGTTGCAGCAGAAACTTTGCCAGCCACAAAGGGGGGGATCGAGCAGAGATATGTAAATACCGCCCTCGGGCCAGACAAACTGCTTCAAGTTTGAATAGAAGTGTTTGTATGTGTGTGTGTGTGTGTGACTGTGTGTGTGTGAACCACAACATGTGTCGCCGGGCGTGAACAAAAGTGCTCTGAAAATCACATTACCAATATGCCGACGAACGACCTAACTTTGACTGTGGCATCAACATTAGCAGCAGGATGTGGCCTCAACGCCCGTCCCCTTTGCCTTAGGGGTAATGCCTTAATGCGCCTAAACTTGCTGTAAGTCAGCAGTGCTTTTAACTAATTTGCAACGTCGTCTCGTCGCCTTAAGCCAAACAAAACCAAACAGAGCCAGGTGTTAAGGATACCAAAAATACAATGCAAACAATCGACTTTAAGTGGCCCCTCGAATCGGACTGAAAATCGTAAATAGCAATCGCAATCATTTCAAGAATTTTAATGCAAATTTTTTAATAAACGATATCACATATATACACTTATATGCAACCACATCAACGACGGATAAGTGCTTTAATTAATTTACCTTTATTGTATATCCACACATATATTTTACTTTCATACATATATGCATATATTATGTTTCTTTGTGACAGGACCTCAAAAAACGAGCGCAGTATATTGTAGCAGTGAAATAATGCAATTTGTGTGTGAACTTTTTAACGTAGTTTTGCACACACACACGCACACACACCAACCACAACATAAAATCGCGGAGAAACGAGGGTTACCCCAAACAGGACGCATAAAATAGCTTATCAAACATGAATATTTACGTACTCCATTAGCACACAAAAGAACAACGTATTCTTTTCTATTCTTTTTTTTAAACCCAAGCGACGAGGCTTCGCACAACCGCCACGAGAAGCCAACGGAAGCGAACTGAAAGCCCGAGGAGCGCCATGTTCTCCATTTAAATGGCGCGCTTCCTGTGCGCTGTTAAACTTAACAGGGGGCTGTTAAGCCACTGTTAATTGTTGCATTCAAACGAATTTGTTTGTGTGTGAAAATGCTTGTTAATCATTCTTTGTGCACTTATTGGAAAATTCGCCGGTAACAACAAAGCAAAAAAAAGAATCGGGTCATCATAATTACACTCCTCTTTAAATAATTAAAAATATAATTATTTATGTTAAAAGTGCTTGATTAATTTTAATTTATCACTTTAGGCAATCGGGACCAATTAAATTGAATCAGAAAATTTTTCTAATCATTTCTGATGCCTCAGTGCAGCTGAAAAAAAGGAAGGACTAACCAGTTCGCTGAAAGAGCTTTTATTGAGCATTATTAAATTTCATCGCCTGTCAAATGCATATTTTTTTTCAATTTTCTATTTTGATATACATTGTTGAGGTGTTAAATTAAAAAACATAAACGAGATAACTCTCTCGAAATGTGGAACGTGTCAATTGGTCGGCAGTGCAGGTAACACGTTGATGGTTTTTGGTTGTTATTTTTTGTTTTTTTGGATTACAGTTATGGGGCTGACCAAAAGGGCACTACACCGCAGTTCACAGTTCAACTTTTTAATGGAGCAACGATGACGACGTTAGTGTCGGATGTGCGTCCATTACTAACTGTGTGTGTTGGTTCTTGGCTATTGATTTTTACTTTAAAATAAATTGGTTTCGTTTGTCTGCACTGCTATTTTGCTGTCGACAGCTCCTGGCTTCGTTCATTGTACTCGCCGCATCGACTAGCCAAAAAAAAATAAAAAAAAAAGTTTTCAAGCAATTATTGCTTGAGATTATTTTTCATTTGGTCGCCTTGTCATCGCCGCCAGCAGTCAACTATTGTTATTAATCTAGTCCAGCGCATTTCTGGACAATCCGAAATATTGCAGCTTAAATGAAAAGTGACATAGAACAGAATTAAAAGTACATTCACAAATCCCATGTTTTTCAAAAAAGGTTTTTTTAAATTTCAGCTTAAATAAAATGCTAAAAATGATGGTTGGGATAGACAATAAATGTTACCAGAACCCTTGCCCTTCTCAACGCTGCTTTATCCACTTTTAGCTTAATTGAAATGCTTGTTTTTGCCTACCCGTTTCTTGCAATAGCTACTTCCGAGTAGTGCTTTTGGGCCGTATCATTTTCGGGCATTCAGTCGCATATTTTGGCCGGCTACGTGACACATGCCGTTACCAAAAACCATATCCCCCACTTCCCCTGTAGGCGCACCCAAAATCATTATCCAGTTAGAAGTGAGAAAACATAGCTATTTTTCTCTTTTTTTTCTCTTTTGGAGTCCTCTTTGGGGGCCCTCTATCCTACCACTATGCACGTAAATACAAATGTAAGCCATTTGGAAGAGACAGAGAGACCTGTTTGCATATTAACACTCACAAAGGGGCTGCCGCCAACCATATTGTGTCTATTTCTATCCCTGTTTTCCTCTGCCTCTTTGTCTATATTTGATCCTAGCATAGGTGTTGCAAGGATAGAATTGTCTGCGTGGACAAAGTGTAAAAAAAGTAACAATTGGTATGGCAGATAATAGAAAAAAAATCACTTCAACTCTTAGAAGGGCTTTGTAACAGAATTATTATCATAAAATCACTTTAGCTCTTAGAAAGGCTGTGTAACAGAATTAGTATTATTCAATTAAATCAAATATTGATATATTCAACAAGCCTAGAAAAAAAATACACATTGTTCGGAAAGTTGTTTGTTATTTAATAATATGTATAAATGCATAAATACAAATAATCAAATGAAAAACAAACAAATGACAATGGGGCATCTATTTTAAAATGTATAATCATCATGTGCCAGCAAGGACACCCACACACAGGCACACACACGCAGGCACACACACACAGGCACACACACAATTTTGTCAAGTCCAGCATATCAAATTTGGAAAGCTTTGGTGGCCCAGATAGTGCCCACATTTCCACAAACCATTTATCATCAAGTTGAAAATAAAATAAAATGTTAAATAGAAGTTTTTGATTACACAGCAGGCAGGCATTGTTTTTGCAGGAAGTCAAACGACAAGCAGCATCAGCATTCAAGCGCGAGCCACCTAAAGTTGGTAAGGGAGATACTGGAACGGGGATGGGGACGGGGATTGGGATGGGTACAAGGATGCAAACGAGCGAATCATATAAAGAGCGATTGTGCTTACCTTTCGTTTCCTGTGAAATGGTCTCTGAATGTGAATTTTCACAAGTGTTCACAAAACGTTAAAAATATTTATGCAAAAATCAGCCAAATGCTTAAATTTAACAGATATGCTAATATTTTTATATATACTTGGATGTTTATTTGTACATGTTTATACTAACTCAATTGTTACGAATACCCACATCTAATATAACATAGATAATATCTACAGAAACTCGTAGGTTTGCACATATATATATTTAATTTATAAATCTGACTTAATCCTTTTAATTAACTATTGATATCCGCCGCAGAGCTTGTCTAATTTATATATGGAGACTGTTTGCCAAGTTTAGCGAATCCCCCATTTGCCACAGTTCATTACGAGCGCTGCTTCTGCGAGTGTGTGTGTGTTTATCAGTGTGTGCGATTAGATGTTAGTGTTAGATGTTAGATGTTAGATGTTAGTTAGATTCTTAATGAATTTCCATTTAATCAAAGGAGCTGCATGAGCTGTGGGCTATGAAATCCGTGGTGATCCAAACCCAACACAAAGCACTGAAATAAAACTTAAAATTAATGCAGTTTTTTCTATGAATCAATTTTACAACTATTTATTTAAACTATCAGAAATATATTTATAGCTATTTAGCCCCACTGTGCTCTGATTGTAAGGTGGAGTAATCTTCGCTAAGATGCACAAAATCTTAATTTACGGTTTGTGATGCTGTTGGCATTTTGGTGATTTCTCGACAGTTATTAAGACACAAATCTGAGTTTAATTTGCAAAACTACACTATTATCTGCAATAGTTTATTTATACAAAATTGTATGGAACTTTAATGGGATAAATCGGAACTATTAATACACAGTTTAGCTCTATTTTAGTTTGATGATTCGCTTATAAATACTTTTGACGAGTAATTCTATCCTCTTGTTCCTCGGGCGTGGGATGATTTTGAATGTATTCAATGGAACGTTGTATTTCAATTGGGATTGGTGGTGAAACGGGCAGCAAGTCAGATTGAGGATGGAAGCCATTTTCATCAGCCTCATAGGTCAAATAGACAGGAACTCCTTCAGGTGAAGTGTAGCTGAAACTTCCGACAGCAGAGTGGCCGGCTTCTCCCTTCTCGCTGACAACACTGCCATCAGTTTTTTCAATATGGTAGGAATACCTTCCATCCGTATCAGCACTTGTTTCAATTTTTGTTAATTGAACATCAGCGTCGGCTCCTGGCCTGGGAGCGGCGGCGGCGCCACAAGCCAAGAGTGCAGCGATAAGAAACTGTCAATAAAATGAAAATTAATTAGTATATAAATCAGGATTATTAATCCAAATAGCACGGAAACTTACAATTTTATACATGATGCTAGCTTTAGTGTGTCAATTTTAATATGAACTCTTTGCTACTCATCTCCAGCATTTATAGTATTCCAAAAAACACAAAACTTTGATATTTACAATAAACACTCAATATGTAAATCGAAAACGATGAGCAACCTAGATAAACGACATAATTATCATTAAAAAGTTAACTTGTGAACTTACCAATGATATGCATTATTTTTATCGAGATACTCGTTATTACAAAATGTGAGTGGATTCGATTTAGCTATACCCCAAAAGACATTCAAAACTGACAATGATGTATTAATCAAGCTGCAGCTGACAAACTCGACACTAAAATCACTCAAGAGACAATCTTCGCTGGGTTGTTAATTGAATCGAGTGGTGACAAAAGCGAAGAGCAGCAAATTTGATGTTGCAACATAAAACGAGTCAATCCAGTCACTCGAACGCAAAGAAGCCAGCAACAACAACAATGGTAGACGAATTTATAATTTAATTTACCCAAATTTCAGATGATGTTGCTCCTAAATACATGCTGATATATATATATATATGGAAGTAATTGTGCGGGGGGAGAACCCTGTAAAAGTGCGATTTATGAACCAGCTGGTCTCGTTGTGGGTGGTTGGGTGGTGTTGCTTGGCCATATGGTGATGGTAGGCAAAAGCAATGCCATTCGTACATAGTATAAACAACAATATTAAATTGTATTTTTTCTTTTATTACATTATTATTATCTCTGGCAATAAATGTCAACGTCAACGAGAGCCGACAAAGGAGACACAGCGCCCAGGAGCGGACGACTAAATATATATGTATGTTGGTGTGTTTTTTGTATATGTACAAGGCGTATATAAGTGTGCGTATATGTGTGTGTGTATGTTTGTGCATGTACCGTCATGTGCGTGGGCATCCCTTAGCAATCCAGTATCCAGCATCCACCTCCAGCATCAGCTTCAGGTCCAGAGTCAAAGTTGTCAAAGACGAGCTGATTGTTTGCTCATGTTTGTTGCCTCGGCCATGCAATAAACATATGCAAAGACACAACACAACACAACACAACACACAGCACAACATATGCACACACTTGAATGCAATGAACGAGAGAGGGAGAGAGAGAGAGAGATAGAGCGAGGCGGACTTAATTTACAAGATGAACATGTTAGGGGCAGAGTGCATCAATTTAAAGTTTCTTCTCGTATGGAAGATTCGATGCAGGGAATTGATGACCCTGGTCGCCACCATGACCATGCTGGTACTCCTCGTTCTCTTCCTCGGGATGCGCTAGGTTCCATTCCAATGACTTGAGAATCGCCTCGGGAATGGGATGTGGTGTTGGCAGATGCTCACCCTGCGCTTGGAATCCATTCTCATCGGCTGTGTAGGTCAACTGAATGAGCTGACCCTCCGGTGTGTAGTACTGCGATGAGCCGCTTGCATAGTATCCGCCCACTCCCTGCTCCTGCTGTGCAATGCCATTGCTCGTCTCGAACTGGTACTTGTAGCTGTTATCTTCCTGTTTGATCTCATTCACATAGCTGCGAATCTCGGCGTGCGCATCCGCAGAATCTGATGGTGCTGAATGCGTTGTGCCCAGGAAGACAACAGCAGCAAGCATGACAAGTTGCTGCAAATGGAAAGGAACTAGTCAATATCCACGACTCGAAATTTCCTCCTCTTTACAACTTACGTATTTGAACATTTTTGCCTGGCTTGGGGTTTTGAGATTTTAAGATTTGTTTTGTTTTTTTAGCTGTTAAAAGCCTAAAAGCTAAACTATGTTTGATGTTTGACTTTTGGTCGACCTCAGTTTTATATACCCCCAAAAGTGTAATATCTATGAAAGTTGGAAAGGTGAGTGTTGCTGCATCCACTGATAATGATGATAATGATGATTAGGGGCCAGAGGCCAAATCCAAACGGTTGCATTCCCAATTATGACAGTTGCGTGTCGATATGGCTTTAAAGCAAAAGCTTTAACTCTAATAAGCCATCATTTAATTTTTTAACACTAATGCTTTCTCACTCTGCTAACTGAAACTGAAACCAGGCTGAAATCGAAACCTAAAACAAAACCAACAACAATCTGACTGGTAGCACACATTTTGCCCGGGGTTCAAGAAACTCCGCAAAATACACGCGCTGCGATTTGCTGTGGCTATTAAAATAATCAACTGTTGGTGTTAATTCATTAATTACAGTTTTTGCATATATGTATTCACTCAGCAACGAAAGCAGCTCTCTTCCCCTCCAAGCTCAACAAATGTACCTGTTTCCCAACTTGTTACTCCAACGGATGAGCTGCTCTATTTGATGAAATATTTATTTGGAAGCTGTCCAAATTTAGTTTTCGTTTCCGAGTTTGTTGACTTACAATTTACATTTACATATGAACAATGGAAGTAAACATAAGTGTGTAAACATAAGTGTGTAATGCGATTATTTATACAAAACTTTAATAAATAATAAAAATAAAAAATAATTTTAAATTAAATCAAAATCATCTACATATTGTTTTAGTTAGTCACATCCGTTGCCCACATCTTTTATGATTTGTTGACAATCTTTGTTATTTGTCTAATATAAAATTTAATTAAAATTACCATTTTGGTCATTCGAGATATGTGATGCTTATTTTGTATATGTTTTTAATGGCTTACCTCTAAACATTATCGGCTCAAAACCAAACAAGAGTTAGGCTTGGTCACTCCAACATATAAAAAATATTTCGAAGAATGTATTGTATTTATTAACAATGCAATTTTAATATGTATCAAGCTATTTATAGACAAACAATCCACTGCACAAAATAGATTAATAATTAAAAAACAAGTAAATGTATGTCATGTATTTACAATCATTCACAACCTACGTATTCCTATTAAGTATTAATTCCCATTGACAAATGATAACCAAAAATCAGATTTTCAAAGCAAAAGACAAATAAAGGTGCGATTTTGTAATTTTTTAAATAATAGATATCAATTAGTGCTAAATTTGTGGGTTTGTCTTGCATACAAAGGTCAACATTAGAATGTGTATTTTTGAAAGTAGTTGACATTGTGTGCACTTATAAGCCAACCTCAACTAAACTAATCTCCGTGTAAAATTCATCAGTAATAGTATAGAGACTGGATAAAGTTATCAACAAAATATTCGTATCTATTGGCAGCTGCAGGCCGAAAACTACAATGGGGCTAAAAGCTATTTAATGGCCATAAATTAGGCCTTAATGAATTCATCGGCCGACCAAATGTAAATCAGAGTAAAAAATATATATATATATATTCAAATGCCGGGTCTTAGACTTTTACGACGATCATCAGCCTCAGCAGACGAACGAGAATTGAAAGTGCGAACCTGAGTTCACATTAAATGAAATACAAAATTGATATTGCTTTTTTTGTATCCATGACCTTGAGGCTTGAGACTTGTCGCAACCACAATATTTAGGTCAATTTTTGTTGTTTTTTTTTCTTACTTTGGCTGGCAACAACTGAACGTGGAGCAAGTGCTCCTTTTATATGACTTTAATTCGCAGCCTAAAATGGGTCGGTTTGTAATACAGACTCCAGCGGAAGCCACTTAGGCAGCAGGCAGCAGGCAGCATGGCTTTGAGGCAAGGAAGTGCCTGAGAATCGTAACAAGTTTTTCTTCTTTCATTTAAGCTCAGCCAAGCGGCAGACGGCACCCGACCAATTGGGTCCGAATAGCCGGTTCCGACCAACAAAAAAAATACAGCAAATGCGAAAAAACAAAACGAAAAAAAATCAGATTATGTTGCAGGCAAGCCAAACTTGACTTGACTCTGCGACTAGCTCTCGCCCATATGCGAATACAAGTATTCATAAAAAGCATTCACAAATCTTATAAATGGAACAGCATGTGGCTGTAGCTATGGCTTACCTCGTTGCTCTCCCTTCCCTCACTTATTCGTAATAGTGATGCACCACTAAATCACGCCAAATTGGCATATTGTACAGGAGTTGACTTACAGTGGTTTAGATACCTGAGAAAAATTAACAAAAAATTTTTTTAAATACTGTGTTGATAAAAAAATATTTTACATCTATATCTGTATATCTTTATGGATATTATTAGCACAAGACTTAATTACCAACCACCCGTAAAAAAAAAAAAAAAAAAAATTTTATAATATTTATATATATTGCGATTCATAACTAATTTCATATGTAAACTAGTTAAACGCTTAATTTTTTAATTAACACAGCCAAATTATAGTTTTATTAACAGATAATTTTCAGGCATCAAATAATCGTGATTGGAATCGAAGTCACTTTACACACAGTGTTTGAGCCGCAACAGCATTAAACTTCCAATCCGACCATCCCTGTCATATGCGCAATTTTTTTTTAGCCAAACCAGAAGTCGACACATGTTGCTGTGGCAAGGTCGCGGCTTCAGCTCTGACATGGCTGGAATATTTGGGTATTTTGGGGCATTGCTCACTGATTTTGTTATAAATGAATCCACTCGGTTATAATCGAACTTTTAAATAATTGTTTTTATTGTTTATAATACAATTTTGATTATGATGTATTAACATTAATATAATATATGTATATATGTATTTATGCGTCAACCTGAACTGCAACCATTTGAAGATAATTCATTAACAATTTACCACCCAGATGACACATAATTTTGGGCAAGGTGCTAATGAACAATTAAGCAAAAAAAACTTCTTTTGCTGAGTGGCTCAAAGGCAGAACCCGGCTAAAAACCGACAAAACTTAAACAAAAACCGCAAGAGCATAAAATTTATGGGCATGTCTGTGTTTTTTTGGTGATAGTCACAGCAGGGCCAGCGATGACTGTCTTGTTTGTCTTTTGAGAGTAGTTTCAGGTTCAATGCTGAGCACCTTAATAAAGTTGTCGTTGGCTGGTAGTAAATGTAAAAAACTGACTATAAATGGACCGATACTCCATTTCAGCAGCACTCATTCTCGCATCGACTGCAAACCAGCAAGTACCATGAAATTCGTAAGTTCACATGTCAATCGGAAGAAACTCAATCTAAATAGCTGATTTATACTCAACTCTCAATAGTTCATCCTGACCGTTGCACTCCTGGCCGTTGCCCAGGCACGTCCCGACTCCTTCGATGCCAACGCGGAGACGCGTGAATTTAAGAGTGATCTGCAGGAGGACGGCAGCTATTCCTATCAGTATCAGACATCCAATGGCATTGCACAACAGGAGCAGGGCGTCGGTGGACACTATGCGAGCGGCTCATCCGCCTACTACAGTCCTGATGGTCAGCTGATCCAGCTGACGTACACGGCCGATGAGAATGGTTACCATCCACAGGGCGCTCATCTGCCCACACCGCCACCAATTCCAGCAGCGATCCTGAAATCCTTGGAGTACATTCGCACTCATCCCCAGCAAGAGCAGCGCCATGGAAATCGCTTCTTCTAAGTCTCAAAACCAGTCATAGTTGTTTTCATTATTATTTTTAAAGTATTAACTGACACATTCTGGAAGCCTGAAGCTACCAACAAATAATAAGCTAATTTTTTAGCTGCTTGGAAATAAAGAACTTCATCCAATAAACTATAAATGTTCCTAATCTTCTGTAACAACAAATTTTATTTGGAATTTTATATTTGTAAAGTAAACATGCTGCAAAAATTAAATCGAAATTTAATTTCCATTTAGTTAAAACATTTAAACTCATTCTAAATTCACCAAAATTTTAAATGGCATTTTAACAGTTCAATTGGCAGATGTCCAATTAAACAGACGAGTCTTATCATAAAATAATTAAATTAGCATCGCATTTATGTATGGGATACTTTATTCAAATTTATTTAGCACATCAATAAAATAAATGAGGTAAGTGTTGGTTGCAACCCGACTACCCCGGAAGCGAAACCATCTATATTGGTTGCTGGTCATCATATACGAGGGTGGTCTGACAAGTTTCCGACCTCAACCAGAAGATGGCAGCACTCGTACATACGATTCCTAGAGTATTTGATTTTTAGAATTTTAATATAATCAAAAATATAGTTTTGTAATAGTTTTTTCAATTCAGTAAGTGTGCTTCTGGTCTTGCTATAAAAGTACTATAAATATTTATTGCCTTGTTCATAAAACTATAATAGGCCTAAATACATTTTACGTTTATTAAAAGAGCTATATTAATGCCTTATCTAGATAAATTACAATTGATTAAAAAAGCTCTAATAAATTTAATCCGTTGAGTTATTTCGATTAATTTTCGCATTTATAATGAGAGCTGCAAATAATCTTAAGCTTGTTGGTTAGTGTTATCAAAACTGATTTTATCTAATAAAATTATTGATTTTATTTGGACAGCTAAATAAATATTTGACCGTCAATTCAGAATTAAAATCATAATGAGTGTGAATTCCGACAGCTATGTATTTTAATCTGCGAAACTAAACTAAAATTAATTCAAAAAAAATAAAATCACTTTATCATTCGTAAACTAGTTTGAGCGCATTTTCATACTTTAAGCATTTGGCAGTTGTTTTTGTCTTTGACTTTCATAATTAATTGACAGTAACTTATTTTAATATACTTATAATTCGTTGTGCATTTCAAATTAGTTGTTTAGTATTATTAAATATGGCTATATAACTTTTTTGTGGGTCAACACTAAATAAATATATCTATATTACCTAATTAGTGATGCTGAGGCGATCTTAAATTGACATTTGGCATTTAGCATTGCTATAAAAACAAAACCTGGTGCACAAATCAAATTATCTCATCAGAATATGCAAAACATACAACTCTTCAATAAACTTAAAGCCACATTGAATAGAATATTAGTTAACAATAAATCTAAATTAAATTAATACTTGCACACGAGACTAAATCCTGTTTTCTTATATCTTATTTGTGGCCATTAAATTATCTCCAATGCTATGGTCCAATTTGTTAAGCTCATACATTTAGCGCTATTATACAAAAAAAATGAATTAACATTTCTGCTTAGACAAAAAGTAAACGGAGAATGAAATCAAAATGAAAACTTGAAAAACATAAAAATCAAAACTATATCAAGCGCGCAACCAACTGAAACAATAAATTAAGCTAAATATTTATGGTAATATATATATATATATGTACACTTAATTTAGACAAATTGAGTTTTGGGTGTGCCTTTTGTGCCACCCATCAATGGTCGACATTGACACTGCTGCATGCGGCGATACTTTTAGCATTTTTCGCTCAACTTTTAGTTTAAGCCCACTCAAAAGGTTGACGTCGAAACGGTTGTTGCTGTTGCTTTGATGCGTACACAGATTCTCCGGTTTTGGTCAATTCGGGTTATTGGGCTTCTCTTTTATTGTTATAGTTTCTTAAATTAATTTAACAAGCATCCGACGTACAAGTGGTTGGCGTGATCAGGTTTTGTGCGAATAGTGATTTTTAGTATAAATTTGCTTGCAATTCACAACTAAGTCAGCAATCCAGCTTGTCCATTAGTCGAAGGCACACAAATCATTTCAAAGATGTTCCGCTTCGTAAGTATTTAGTTCGCAACGCAAACGCTGCAGATTTTTAACTGAGGAACTATCTCTTCTAGCTCCTTGTAGCCTCAGCATTCATTGCATGCGCCTATGGTGCATCCTTAAACTCAGATGCCTATGCCACTGGCACGAGCGCCAGCGATATCCATCCCGATGGTAGCTACAACAACCATTACGAAACTTCCAATGGCATTTCTGGTCAGGAGCAAGGAGTTGGTGGCCACTCTGTAAATGGTGGATACTCTTACTACTCGCCGGAAGGACAACTGATCCAGGTCTCCTATGTTTCCGATGAGAACGGTTTCCAGCCATCAGGCGCCCATCTGCCAACACCACCACCAATTCCAGCAGCTATCCTGAAATCCTTGGAGTACATTCGTACTCACCCACAATACGACGATGCGGCCCATCAGTCCCATCAGTCCCATCAAGTCCAACAGTCCCGTCAGTTCCAACAGCCCCGTCAGGTCCAACAGCGTCCACCATCCAGGCGTAACAATGTCCTGAGGAAAATTACCGGTTAGAAGTAGAAGACTCTCTCTAAACTCTGAAAGCTTTGTTGTTATACATTACTTTAAATAAACAAATTTAATTTGTTGTAAATACTGAAATTCAATCTGTTTTTATATGTGTATTTTTTATTTTTATTAGCACAATAAACTCTTTTATATGCACTTACAAAATATTATTGCAAATAATATATAGACCGTTTGATATTTTTAAATCACATGAAATCCCTACAAGTATACTATGAAATATTGCTCTTTAATAATTCGGTATGAGAATAAAATAGTTATGTAAAGCAAATACAAATTTTAAATTTAAGTCCTAAAATGTAACATGACTGAAAGATGTATATGCATGACTGTATAGAAATTTAGTATTTATTGTTTTATATAATTCAATCTAACATTATTTTTAACGTTTCTAAACCTTATTCAAACCACAATCCCTTGAAAAAATATTCTTAAAGGACTTTCTATTGCCATAACTTTATTAAAACTTAATTCATATTTAAGCGAAGTGAAGTGGTCTGCATCATCAAAACTACTCAACTGTAATATAATAATAGATTAAAAAACACGTTTGCCGTGTTAGTCGTCAATTTGCGTTATAATAGGCAGCTCGTTATAAAACTGAGCAGAAACACAAATATTTACCACCTTCAAGTCTATTGTCAGCCTCCAAGTTGACAAAGTATAACGATTGCTTTTGCATTTCATTAACATCAAAACAGGTAA
Source organism: Drosophila dives (assembly GCA_035042365.1). Lineage (NCBI taxonomy): Eukaryota > Metazoa > Arthropoda > Insecta > Diptera > Drosophilidae > Drosophila > Drosophila dives. The sequence goes on along the minus strand of JAWNLJ010000326.1, from coordinate 5,901,114 downwards.
CGGCCGAGCAGCAACAAACGAAGTGTATCAGCTGGCGACGTCGGTTGCTAATGGTGGCAACTCTAATCTTTGTAATTTCTAGTGCAGAAGAAATGTCTGTTAATTTAATTATATCTCACTTAATATAAAAGCAAATGGCCCATATTGGATGGAAGTTTCCAGTGTAGTTCAATGTTTTGTTTTTTTTTTAATTTCTATCAGCTCTCTTTAAAATAAAGAGCAAAAGTATGCAGAGTATGGCCGAGTCGAGCACACACTCCTTTCTTTGAAAAAGTACAAATAAACACAAATCAAATTTAAAACTTATTTAAAATTTACTATCTTAACCTTAACATTATAATTCCATGCTATACAATCTTAATTTTTGGCTTTAATAACTGGAAATGGATGTAATTTAATATACTCCAAGCCCCTCAGAATGTAATCCGGAATTGGGGGAGGTGTTGGCAGATGATCGCCTTTAGGCTGATAGCCATTGACATCTGCTGTATACTCCAGATGAATTGGCTGTCCATCGGGTGCTATGTACTGAACAGATCCTTCGGCATACGAACTGCCAACTCCTTTTTCCGCTGCTTGAATATTGTTTGATGTGCCAAATTCGTAGCTGTAACTGCCATCTTCGCTGATATGACTTGTGTACTTGGTAATAACCGCATCCGATTCATCGCCTGCAATGCAGCCTGAGATTAGGCATATTACTCCAAAGATTAGACTCTAAAGGAATATAACAGAGTTTCGGTTAGAATGTAGTGTTCCCAAGAAAATATATATTTCATCTATTACACTTACTATTCTGTTCATATTTGTTGTTAATTTAGATTAATTCGTATTGCTCGGATTGATATTGCTGGTGATACTGATATCCAAGTCAGAAAATACATGACTTTTATAGAAGACTTAGCTAGAAGATGTGACCTACACCTACAACAACGCAAAGGCTTTAACTTAGTAAATATTCATAATAAAAGACTATTAATTTACGGAATTATTAATTTACGTATTTAAAATATGAATATGACCGCGATTTACACTGCGTTCACAAATATGCGATTTGTGATAAAACCGACTTACTTGATTCAATGGTCTTGTCGTTCACACAAAAATAGATGCATATTTATTCGACTTTATAAAGGTCAACATTCTTTGCTGAATGCCTGGGCTTATTATTCAGAGCATCAATACATTTTATTTCATTTACTTAACAATACCTATTGATAACGCTATATATACCTCAAGTGATAGCTAATAATAATACTATAACTATAAGATACGTTTTCTTGCCTATATACTGACTTTCATCAGTAGCTATTCCCATGCACATCTCATAGAGTTGAAATATTAACTAACATTAGGAAGACCAAAACAAATAAACAACTACAAATTTTGTGGAATGTTTTGATATTTTTAACAACTTAAACTTAAAAATTTAATGAATCAATGAATAATAATCAATCATAATAGGCTGATTCTACTTATAGTACTCTATTTGTACCATCATTTAATGTGCATGTCTTGCAGTAACACATGGACAAATTTTCAGTTATTTTGTTTGACTGCTAATAAAAGATAAGCATTTGTGCATAGAGAAACCAACAAATAGCCATTTGTTAGAATTTGAAGTAAAACACAAGTTGGCATTCCTCCAAAGAGCAACTGTACTGCCATCGTCTTTGAAATACTTCACTCACCTCATTTAACAACACTAATATTGCACGAAAATGGCTAGTAACTTACATACAATGTCTGCATTCGATAGATACAATATATGTAATTACTATCGCGCTTACAACTATCGCATATAAAATATCGATTTCAAAATGTATTCGAAGCTATCGATAGCTATATTCAATGCTTTCCATTTCTGCTAAGCAACCCTGATTATCAAGTCTGATATCGCAATAAAAGAATAAAGAAGTAAAACGTAAGAATTGCATTACTTCCATTAATAATTAAACGCAAGCCAAATAAAACGAATTTACTCACAATGTGAAGAGCGAAAAGTGAAAATGTATAATGCCTAAATATAGTTTAAAAAATAATGTGTTTAATATGCTTTTTAAAAGCTTTTGCAAACCTATAATTTTTCTTACAAGCGCGCCATTTTGTTTTTGGACTTTCTACTTCTCGCCGTGTTTTCTTTTGTGCAAAATAATAAAACCTCCCCCCTTTACCACCGAAAAAATAGAATCGAAAACATTGAAAATTGTTCGACCAATAAATATTTAAACGTTTAGCTGAAAAGCAATTATATAGTAAAACGCGCGACATATGCACATATGTGTGTACATACCTAAATAAAAAGCTGCTGAAAATGTCAATACGATGAATAAACGAAGCAGCGATTAATACGACGACGTTGGTCGTGGTCGTGCCTGACGGGCCTGTCGGTAGAGATATAGGCAGAGGCAGAGGGTCAGACGCGCTAATTACGTCATAACAATCAAAGAAAATTCAAGGTCTCCATAGCGCACATCACAGATATGAAGTCTATGTATTAGATTTCGTTACGTTTTCATTAAAAATAAAACTTAGGGCAAACCAAACCAACAAAAAAAACAGTACACAGACTTTCTGTTAAATTTCCGAGCATCTGTCCCCGTGTATGCATGTGTGTGTATGCTATTCGCGACTGTATAATTACACACATATAAACTGACGCACGTATTTGGTTGTTGTTGGCTCTGCTGATTATTGTTGTTGTAAACAGCAACGTGAGTGAGCGCATACAGAAAGAGAGTGGGAGAAAGAGAGAGAGCGAAAGAATGCGCGCGTAGACAAGAAGTGAAGAGATAACTTCACACACAAAATACGGCGGAAAACTAGAGGAACGCGAAATAGTTGAAACAAACAAATTTCAATATTGCTCTTATCAAATAAATATGTATATGTATAGTAGAGTATAAAAGTATACTTATATTAAATCTTGTCCATTTCAGCAGCACATAAGATGTTGTGTGCATATGTGTATTTGTATTTGTACATCGGTGCGGCATAGAAACCGCCGCCAAACGCCAAAAGTTCATACCAACGTATAACGTCAATACAAGCAATACATTGAAACAGACAACGACCAGAAGAACAGCAACAAAAACATCACTTGAAGAGGCGCCCCGAAAATCATACTGTACATAAATTTTAATTCAAACAAAACAAGAAAACCAAAACCATAAAAAACGTAATATCAACGGGGAAAAAAACTCAGAAATCAATAAGCTATAAAAAAAGTGTTGTTATCAGCGTGTTTTCGTCATTACAGTTTGGAATTGGAATTAAAATCGGTATTGTTGGTCGAGTTTCTTTGCTTTAGAATTTGCGACATATTGTTGTTGCTGCCGCGAGACAAAGTACGCGGCAGCGGCAACAGCATCGCGCTTTGTTGTTGCTGGAGACGGCGTTGACGCTGACAATGTCTGTGCAGCAGTTTTGCCTGCGCTGGAACAATCACCAGCCCAACTTCATATCGGTGTGCTCATCCCTTCTGCACAATGGGACGCTAGTCGATGTCACGCTCGCAGCGGAGGGCCGCCAGCTGCAGGCCCACAAAATTGTGCTCTCCGCGTGCAGCTCTTACTTTCAGGTGAGTGAAACATTATTCTAAGTATCTATGTATATAAATTTAAATGTATCTTATTTATAGGCGCTCTTTACAACGAATCCGTGCCAGCATCCGATTGTCATACTGAAGGACGTGCAGTACGATGATCTCAAAACAATGGTGGATTTTATGTACTACGGCGAGGTGAACGTGTCGCAGGAGCAACTGCCGCACATTCTGAAAACAGCCGAGATGCTCAAGATCAAGGGCCTAGCCGAAATGCCCACTGATCCGGCCAACCTCACCAAGTCCGACAGCAAATCTTCCAGCGAGGCGACCGAGTTGCTCGGTCAGGCTGGCGCCAATGTTGCCGGCACTGGTGCTGGTGCTGCAGCGTCTAGTTTGGGTGCAGTCAGCGGCAGCAGCAGTGCTGGTGATTCGCTTTGGAGCGACGCACAGCAATTTCAGCAGCATCATCAGCAACAGCTCCAACAACAACAACAACTGCAGCAGCAACAGCAGCAGGCGCAACAGCAGCAACAACAGCAGCAGGCGCAGCAGCAACAACAACAACAGCAGCAGGCGCAACAACAACAACAGCAGCAACAACAACAGCAGCAACAGCATCATCATCACCATCATCATCACCAAGCACAACAGCAACAACAACAGCAGCAGCAAGGCGGAAGCCAAGCGCAGGGTTCGCAGACGCATCACCATCAACTGAGGCGAACGCCATCGCCGCTAAGTTCTGGCACCTCGCCAGCCACGCGGCGCAAGCGCTTGCGTAAATCCTCGAATAACGGTGAGTGTGACTTGGGTAATGCATCGTACATCGTGTAATGTAAATTAGTAGTCGAGATGTTAGTTATTTAATTTGTTATTGGGCAATGAACAGGTTCTGGTGATCGCAACAACTCGGAAGAGCAGCATAGCAGCTCTCTGGATGCAACTGGCGCCGCTGGCAGCGCTGCTGGGCTGAGTCTGGCACAGATGAGTCAAATGTCGTTTGGTGGTGGAGCGGGTAATAATTCGACTGCAGCACTGGGCAGCCTCGCGGGACACTCGATGCATACCTCCAAGCTGCTGAAGGAGTCAGCGAACACAGAGCTAGAGCAACAGCCGCAGGACTCGGATCTGGACGAAGCTCACGGACACATACATATGCAAATTGTAATGAAATTGGTCAAGTTAATCCTACTTCTATTTCGAAACATTTTACTGAACTTCATTTCTCTCATCCTATTTATTAATGGCCGTGCAGAAGCCGGAGGTGGACATCGGCAGTGTAAATCAAACGATGCCCTTGGATATTTCTGGCACCACAACACCATCGGAACACGACGCCCCCAATTCGCAATCGTCTCACTCTGGTAAGTTCTAAAATATTTTTACAGTGTACTTGCTAAAAATGAATCGCACAGCAGAGACTCAACCGATTTGTATAGTAATAAAAATGAATTAAAAAAAAAAAAAGTGAAATTGGCACTATTTAGAAATATTGATAATGGTTAAATTTTAGTGAATCTTAATAAAAAGTGTTTAGCAATTTTAAAAATTAATGACTAGCACTAAGTAAAGATTTAAAATTGATATTTAATGTTACGAACTATCTTTTGTTTTTAATTGAATTAAATATCTCTTTTAAATAACAAATTGAGTTAAATGTGTGTAAACTGTGCGATTCATTTTTAATGTGCTTTTGCACTGAATGTGGTACATGAAATTGATGCGCTGGAAAAAAAAACACTTACATAAAAAATCATACGCCAAGATCGATCATGCTTCATTAATGGGTTGTACTTTCTACATTGCCTATATCAGGCTGCTAATGCGGGAGTCGAGTGAAGGTGCTCCAAATTTTGGTCCCTACATTTTTGTTTTTATTTGTTGTTGATTTTGCCATCATTATCATTATTTCATTCTTACGATTTTGCTAGAATGTAGCTACTCCTGTTGTTACTCTGCTATCGCTCATTCAAATGTCACGCATTCCATATACGCACACACTTACACACACAGAACACACACACTCCACATACAATTACAATTATGTTTAAACAATTTAAGTGCGATTCAAAGCGCTTGGAGAAATGAATGCTAAAGCTAAATACAAAAAAAATAAAAATAAAACAAAAAAAAACAAAGCATAAAGACTACCGTTATACCGATTAAGTGCGATTAAATTAATTACGTTACATCAAATTAATGCATTTGTATGTACATGTGTATATAATTAACTACTATTGTGTATTCTATTCAAAAACAAAATCCTACCTGAACTTGGGAATGGGAGAGAGCTAGCACAGAGTCCAAAAACAAAATAACTGTATTTTACTGATTTGAATATTTCTAAATTTTTTTTTGTTGTCGATTTGATTACTAAAATCTTTTGTTTGGCAATTTCTGTTTTTGTTTTCTTTTTTTATTTTTTTTTTCCTGGGCGAAGCATTTTGAAGAGCGGTTTTCGAATGATAATGATTTAGCATTAGCAATCTTTCTACTACTCGATACCGAATACCAAATACCATTCTATATACTCTGTAAAACACTTACTATACTCTATTCCTGTTTTCCAATGGATTGCCCTTATATTTTCAAAACTCAGATCTTGGCCAATTGAAGAGCCCCGTCCCCTAAACAAAACGATAATTGAGAGTAAATTGTATAGATAGTAATTTTGTTTCGATTTCAAACCCGTACTAAAGACAAAACCAAATCTTACGCCTGTCTCTCTCTCTCTCTCTCTCCCCTTCCCAGGTCTACAGTGGACAGTTGTTGATTCAAACTATTCGCGCTTTTCGATGCCCGCCTGCCAGTCCAATTTGATTGGCAATGGCAACGGCAATCAAAACAGCGCCGCGAATAGCAATGCCGGCGTCGGTACTGCCGGCACCACCGCCGACCAGCGCCAACAGCAACAGCACGAAGCTCAGCAGCAGGCGACGCAGCAGCAACAACAACAGCATCTGCAGCAACTGCACTATCAGCAGCAGCAGCAACAGGGCGCCACAGCTGGTCAGGCGTACTCGTCGCAAATCATAACAGTAAATAACCTGGTCAGCGGGTATGCAACAGCCGCCCAAAATCTATCGCCCACATCGCCCAACGAGTCCAATATGGTGCAGTCCGTCTACAGTCAGGGTCCGACACCCACACAGTCGCCTGTCCACTCCGGGGTGGGCGGCGGCGGCGGCAGCAGTGCAGGTGGAAGTGCGGGCAGTGCTGGCGGAGGCGGCGGTGGCAATAGCAGTAGTGGCGGTGGTGGCGGCAGCAGTCAAGTGACCAAACGCAAGCGATCCGTAAATCCCCAAGGCGATGAGAATTTCATTAGGGCTTTGGAAGCGGTGCGGACCGGCGGCATCGGATTTTGCAAGGCAGCTCGTCTCTACGGCGTGAACAATCGCACGCTTTGGCTGGAGTACAAGAAACGCGGCTATCCGGTGTCACGGCCGAGCATTAAGGCGCGAGTCGTCAAACAGGAGCCGAATCTATCACCCTCGCCCACACCATCCACAAATCCCGGCGACGATACGACCAACGAAACATATGACCATCTAACCGCTGCAGCCGTTGCCGCAGCACAAACGGCTGCGCTGAACATGCAAATCCCGCCGCAGACGGAGACGCCGACGCCGTCGCTAATGTGCACGCCGCATCATGCGGGCGCAGGAGCGGCCACCTCAGCCGGTGGGGCCAACACGCATCCGACCATCGGGGTGATGAGCCTTTTCGATGCCCGCTACATGGACTCACCGGCCAGCGTACACACCATGTCCCGGCAGCGGTATATCGATGCGACGGGCGCCAGTGCTGCTGCTGCAGCTTCGGGAGCGGGCACAATTAATGTTAATCCGGCCGCTGCAATGAATCTACAGAGTATTAACTTCAACTCAATATAGAATACGATTTCCAATCACATGGGCGTTGTTGCTGTCGCCGCCGCTGCAGCGGCAGGTGTAATGCCTCTGCAGGTTGACCAACTGAGCATCGGCAGCTGCGGCGGCGGTGGCGAGTCTGCGCACGGGCCAGGGCCAGCCCAGTTGCTGCAGGCAGCCGCAGTGATGGCTGCCAACGACCCAGAACCAATGAGCATATCAGCCGTGCCCGTATCGGTCTCAGCAATGGGCACTGCGCATAGCGCAGCGGCTACCGCTTTTCTTTTTAATAATTTTGTAACTGTGGCGGCGCCAACACACCCGTCGCCGTCGCAGCCACCACCATTGGTTGCTAGTACATTTGCGCCGCTGGTTAACACTGGCATGCAATATTTAAACAAATCCTAAGAAGAACCTCGTCTCCCTCAATCCAGTCGTTTGGCCGACTCTTGATACAGGTATTAGGGCAACGGCAGCTACTAGTGTGAACTATAGTAAATAAATAAGGCATTGCAAATCGAAATTTGAGCCGGTATGTGGATATAGCATGATGTCAGGCAATTAAAATACAGCTACACCCACTAGGATATAGAGTGTCTCTAAAGATAAGCAGATGTGCCGATAAAACACACATCCAAACACAGATATGTATGTAATAATTCATAGAACTTAATTCCTTACAAAACATGCTTCGAACCGAACATTATTTTTACCGTTGTTGAACTAAGGAATCGGTATTACAGTAATTGTATATGTAAACCCAAACAATTTGTATTTGTACATAAATTTATATACAATTTTTTAATGTTAAATCATCGAAAAGCAAATGATTTATGATATATCGACTTACTAGTATGTATATACAACTTTTAAATATAAACTACATCAAAAACGGCCTCCCCGTTCTCCCTTTAAATCCCGGCACTGGTGTTACAAAAGCAAAACCCTTATTACGTATACATTCTAACTCGCATAATATAATATATATATCCTGAATATATATTTTTTTGTACAGTTAACGGTCAAACAGTTTTAGTTGAAATTAATGTTTGTATCTAATTTGGGGGACAAAAGAATCAGTCGTTAGACGGATAGTGTTGTAATCCGTATAAAATAAACCGTAATTAAATAATTAATTAAGCCAACTCAATAATGTATGATATATATGTACGTACCAATATATACATTTGTAAATGTACGCATTAATTTTGTATTTTCGATTTTGGGATGGTTTTCTTTTTTTATTTTCTTAATTATTGAATTATGGATCAGTTCAATATTGGCGAATCAAAATCAAAATTCCACTAAGAGTTTCTGTTAAAAAATTTAAAAATTCTACGCAAACTAAAATATGCATATTGTATATATGTATGATTGAACAATTTATTATTATTTTTGGAGTGCAATTAAATACATACACTAAACATATCTTAAAGGGATTCTTGGTTTTATCATTTTGAAATTCACTTATTGTACATATTCCATATACATTACATATATGTTTTACTATGAATACATATGTACTTATGGAGAGCCATACGCATACGATAAAAGATAGGACTAAATGGGCAAGCCATATACGCAATATACAAAACTAAGATAACTCGTAACCACCCAAAATCCTAAATGGAGACTGCAGAAAGTAAAGGAAAAATCGAATAAGAATAGTGTGTTTTTAATACGATACATATATATATATATATATATACAATAAAATACTTATAAATATGTATGTAATAAAATAGAGAACTTTTTATATTGTCTGTCGCAAGGCAAACTAAAAACCAAGCGTGATTTGTTAGAAGTCATTTGTATTGTAATTGTAAACGTAAAACTTTGGTAATGCATTTTAATTCCTACATCTAGATGCATAAATCTTACACACGCCAATAAAACGAATACTAATTCATCAAAAACAACGCAAACAAAAAATAAAATAGCATAAACAATAATTATGACTAACTCTGTTTCCTACAATTGCGTGTTTAACATATACAGTTATATATATATATTTAATTATTTACAATTAATGTACTATTAGTCAACGGTAGTAAATAATGAAACGACTGTAAAATAAGTTACGGAAAATTTATGTACGATATAATGTAACTAACGAAACGAACCTTTTAGATTTTAGGCTTCTTCAATGTGCAAGAAACAAATAAAATTTAAAAAAAAAAACTCATTCATGTATAAATCAAATTCAAAGCTTTACGTTCTATTTATTGATTAGTTTTATATGATTTGTTTAATCATGATGATCTTATGTGTATTGTGTCTATCATTACAGAGCCCAGTCCAGCTCATGTCTCTCAGCATCATCCGACGCTGGCCATCATGCACAGCCAGGGCACCAGCAGCAGCAGTGGAAGCTTTGAGCGCACACCAAGCGAAACGGAGACGGCCACAGATCTGCAGACAACGCAGTCACCGGGCGTGATGGGTTCGAAAAGGAATCGTGTTCTTACGCGACAGCCAAGAGTAAAGCGGGACAGCGACAGCCTCTCGTCGACCAATCAGATTTCACCGGATACGGCTGCCACAACGCTAGACTTTGATTCTTTCAATGCGGCGGGCACAACAACTGCGAGGGATTACTCGACCCATCATCATCATCAAGCTCAGCAGCAGCAGCACCATCATCATCATAGTGCGCATCATCCGCATCTGTTGACAGTACCACCTCGAATTGAGCGGCACGCGTCTGAGCCTGCGCCCAGTCTCGCATCGCCGCCGACCCCGCATCTGTTAAGTGTGCCGTCCAGCACGCCATATCTGATTAAGCAGCACTCGGATCCCCTGTTGCCGCGCCAGCACTCGCTGCACTCCACCGGCAGCATTTCGGGCACAAATCCTTTTGCGCCATTACACCGGCAATACTCGCATCCGCTGTCGGGAACTAATGCTGGATATGTGCAGCCAGCTCCGCTGCATCATCCACATCATATCTCGCTGCCCGAGTCAATTTATGCCTCCGGCTCTCCGCCGCCAGCCGGCTCCTCGCAGTACCTGGTCCCCACACGCGTCATCAGCACGTCGAGTGAGGCTGCGGCGACGCCAACAGTCTCAGGTGGCACGCCAGTTTCGGTGGTCACATCACCACCTGCTGGCAGCAGTCGCCAACCCTTCTCGCCCACTTACGGCGGCAGTACGGAGCCGTCTCCCATTCCGGAACATCGCACGCCGCACTCACCGCTCTCGCACATTGTGGAGCGTAGCAGTGCAAAGGTCGAAACAGCGAATGGTGGTGGCGGTGGTGGTGGTGTCAACAAGTTGCGTAGCTCAAAGTCAACTGGCAGCAGTAGTAGCAGCAGCAGCAACATTCACCTGCATCCCAGCCAGACGACGACGAGCAGTTCATTTGAGCATTTGCCCACGCTGCGCGTGAAGAACGAGGAACTGCAGCGTTCAGTGTCATCACCTCAGGTATGTAAATAAAACATAATTCTTTGAAGAATTTAGTTAATGGAATTGCTTGCAGACCCAACGTGAAATCATTACCTTGGAGAATCCACGTTCTAGTCATTGTCCGGTCATACGACCAGGTCCAGCGCTGGGCTGCAATTTCTGTTGGAATACCATCGATGGACATAATCGCATTTTGCGCCGCAAAACGAAATACCATTGTCCAGAGTGTCAAACGAATTTATGCATAGTGCCCTGTTTCCAGGACTACCATGAGCGGCTCAACAATGAGGCAGCCGCCGCCGCCGCAACAAGTAGCAGCAGCGAAAGCCACGCCAACACCAGCAGCAGCAAAGGCACCTCCGCCTATGCGTCAGCCGCTGTTGGTAGTGGCGGTGGCAGCACCAATGCTCGACTTTACACGAAAACCGAATCGATATAAGCCGCACCGTGGAATCGAGTGCTTTGGCTTTACACACACACATTTGTATTTTGTGGCACGACGGATCAAAATGGGCGTCTGTCAAATTTGTTATTTGTCGCCAGGAAGTGACGCTATCGTCTGCTGGAGCATGAAGCACGGCCAGCAGTAGCGCACTTGTCATCCTGCATCGAAAATTTTTCATTTGTCGCAGTCCCACTGTCTTGGACGGCTCTAATGCCGCCAGTACAAGGACTGTTCAAGCGCGCTCGAAGCGTAGCTAAAGTTGTTTTGTACCTCTGCGCCAAATTTGTGGTCGCAGTGATGTAAAGTGCATATGCAAATGCATAAATACATACGCATATGTATGTTTTGACACATTTTAAACTAATCGTAACCAAGCTATGTAAATGTAAAATTATTGTTACATATGTATTGTATGTATATTCTTGTACAAATTGCAAAAGTAAAAATACAAAAAAAAAAATAGAAAGAAAATTAAAGAAATAAAGCATCAGCGGTGCAACTAAATAGCGTGTGCAACTAATCAAGCTCGAATCAAAAGTTATATATATATATATATATATATATACATACATACATATATATACAGCAACAAAAATTCTACTTGTACACACGGTGATCGTAAGATGAATGAAAAGATTCGGATTTATAGATGTAATGCAAAATTAATGATTGTGAAGAATATGATTTCAAAATTTCGAAATCGTAATTCTAATTTCTGATATATTTTATTTTCGAGCGATCACTGTATTTGTAGTACAACATACTTATTAACTTCCCGCCAAACAACTAGGATTGAATAAGAAGCCAGGCACCGCTGCGCAGGCGCACGATTTTTCAATACGATAACCTGGTAAACTGAATTTTTGTGTTAATAACTGTTTTGTAAGTGTAATAACAATAACAAAAAAAAAAAACTGAAAACACTATGCATATGCATGTGTCGTGGTCATATATGCATTAATCCGAGCACATCTGTGTAAACTTGAATGTTATTAGGTATTTTTAAAAACTAGAATCAAAAAATCAAATGCAGTTCCCAACAATTTCTCTGCTATTAACTGAAAGCTTGGTTATTAAATAAGAAGAGTACAAAGTGAGGTTTGCAAATATGTCAAACAGAAACGTAATGCCAACTAAACCAAGCGAATAACATTTTAATGAATTCAATTCTAGATGGAAATTTACGCGATTTCAAATATTGATGTTGTAATTCGATATATAAATATATATGTGTATATTTTTAACCAGCTCATGAGAATTTAGGAATATCATGTAAAACTCAAAGCACGAATCAAAAAAAAAAAGAAGAAAATTTTTTGAAATTGTCTTAAATTTCTAAGTTACAAAAAACATATTTTATAGAACTTGACATTGTCTATTTTCTTACTATTAGAACCGGACTCCCGAAGCCTGAATGAATGATTTAACTTTGAGGCCTCTATCAATAAACCATTGTTTTTAAATTTACAATTTCTACATATCGTTTTTATTGATGTACTCATATATTAATTACCATTAACAAACTGCTAAAACTTGTGATGCGGTTTGCTTACTTCTTGGCTGGCTCCACCACCTCTGCTGGTGGGTTTGCATTGCGGAAATTGGGGAACTGCTCCCACGGTGCCGACAGATCAAACTTTCTGAATTCCTGTGCCAGCTCCAAGGGTTCGCAGACGACGCGTTTCTTCTCGTCATCATAGCGCAACTCAACATACCCAGACAACGGAAAGTCGCGACGCTGTGGATGTCCCTCGAAGCCGTAGTCAGTAAGAATGCGGCGCAAATCGGGATGATTGGCAAAGAACACACCGTACATGTCCCAAATTTCACGCTCATACCAATTGGCAGCCTTGTGTACTTCACAAGCCGAGTCCAGCGGGGTCAGCTCATCAGTGTAGGTCTTGACCCGAATGCGAGCATTAAACCGCAGCGAGAGCAAATTATAAATAACCTCAAAGCGATGCTTGCGGCAAGGCACATCCATGCCAGCAATGTCAATTAAATTAGTAAATTGTGCCTGATGATGATCCTTCAAAAACTGAAGCACAGGCACAATACCATCTGGGGCAATAAGTACCTCCAGCTCATCGCCCGAGGTCAATTGCACCTTTTGCACATACTTTGGCATGCACTCGGCAACATAGCGACCAAAATCGGAGAGAGATGTTCGAGCAGCTGCGTCTGGTTTGCGTACAGTGGCTGTCAAAAGAGATGTAATTATATTAAGAACGACTTGCGCTTCTTACGGACTACTTACGTTTCTCGGGGGCTTTGGCATCGACAGCAGAAGTGCTGGATAAGCGCAGCGCAGCTGTTCCAGCTGGCACCACTATATATATATAAAGAATATGTAATAGTTTTGTTATTTAAATAATGAGCATGCATTGAATATTTACCATGCTTGGCCGTCAAGGCGGCGGAAGCAATTCTGGCACCCAGATTTCTTATTAAGGCGGCCATACGCTCGTTTGAAGCTGAATATTTGAGTACAAATTCAATAGTCTTCGCACTATTTGACAGTTTATGTAACAACAAAACGTCAAGATGCCAGTGTTTGCTAAGCTCGTTATATTTTGTGAACTAGTTCGTTGGTGACAGAACAGTTTGCGTGATACTCTAAAAAACAATTTTATTCAATGATATTTGAATGACTGGAGGTAGGCAATCTGTGTATATTTCAGCTCCAGCTATAAGGTCAGTAAACTAAGTATTAATCAATTTCAGAAGAGCACTACCTAATAATTTTGTATTTTAATTTATTAATTTTAATTATTGTTATTCTATTTTTTGTATTTTAATTATTCTTATTCTATAACAATACCTAAAACTACTGTTAGCTCAAAAAATAGAAAACTTTAATGCCAAGTCAAAAAAAACTGTACAAAATAATGAACATGTTCATGGTTTAGCTGCTGTTATTGTTATTGCACCCTAAGCGCGTTGGTGTTGCCATCTGCATTGCAATAATTCCATATTCCATATATGTAGTACATAAGGCTAATGTTGATATAAATCTAAAAATATAACATGTAGTAAGTAATAATATAATATTAAATTTATCATATGCATTAAATTCCAAATTTAGGATTAAATATTATTAATCGTATCAGCAGTAATAATCGAAAATCAGTTGGCAACCCTGACGCTTTTCATTTTCGTCGCGTTTCGCTTCGTGTGCTGGAATAGAATAGAAACAGATTTTTGGAAAATAAAACACAACAAACGAAAATGGTAATGGTTTTTGGAACAAATGCAAAAAACAACAATCGAAGCTGGTTTGTTTACATTTGAGCTGTGCTAATCTTTTCACAGAATCACCTGAAATGGATGGGCCACTCGTCCACAATAATGGATATCCAGCGCGTTTTGCTCCACCAGCAAAGCAACAATCAAAGCTGCGAGGTCCTGCTGGTGGCCAAAGATGGCATCAGCGTGCGTGCCCATCTTTTTGTGCTGAGCACGTGCAGCGATCTGATGCGCAATATCCTCGTCGATTTGCCCACTGGCCAGGAGGCAACGGTCATCTTGCCCGACATACGCGGCGAGCTGCTGGAGAGCATGTTGTCTTTCATTTATATGGGTGAAACGAGTTTGCCCTCTGCCATGCTCTCCGAATTCCTTGAAGCCATCAATCTGCTGGGCATCAAGTCTGCTATTAGTTTTGAAACGAATCCAATAGCCATGACCAGCACAAATGTCATCAGCAGCGCTATGGCCGTCGAAGCAGCAAAGTCAATTAGTGGACTACAAATTGAAAATGCATCGCTTGTCGAGGTGGAGGAGGAAGAAGATGCTAGCGCAGTGGTTGGCAAACTTCAGATGGATAACACAGTACTGGCTAATCCACAGCACCAACAGCAACAGCAACAACATCACGATCAGCAGCAAGGACGAACATTGGAGTTTCTTGATATGTACAGCGATCAGCCCAAAATAACGTATTCCATTGAGCATATGGGCGGCACTAGCAGTGGCAATCAGTTTATATTAACGGAGAACACGGGCACCTTTACCATTACGCAATCGACATCTTCCGTAAATAAATTAGGCGAATCAGTTAATTCCGTAATGGATACAGCGACGCACAGCAGCGAACTGGTTGACGAAGAAGTTGAGGCGGATGTCACCGATGACCACGACGAATCCGAATCTCAGTTAATTGAGGAGGAGTACGGGACATCCGCCGATCGCTTAATAGAGATCAGTGCAGATGCAGATGCCGATGCCGATATGGCCGAGGATGTGATGCATGAAGTGGGTGGCTGCGACGAGGAGGAAGATGATGAAGAACTGCTGGATGTGAAGCCACGCAAATCCCACCTAGACATAAAAATGTTAAAAACTAAGATACGGCAGCGCGCCACGCCAACAAAGTCTTCGGCCAAAAAATCGATAACGAAACAGCATCAACAGCATGTGGCACTGAAAAGGGAGCTGAAGGACGATATCAACGATGCTCTTGATCTGGCCGCAGACGCTGTCCTCCACGAGGGACTGAGTCTGCAGAAGGCTGCTGATCGTTTTGACATATCGAAAACCGTATTATGGCGACGGGTGCGCTCCAATCCGGCGTACATGCGAATTAAGCGGGAGAAGCCTTCGCTTTCGGAGGCCTACGAGCGTCTGAAGAATGGCCACTCTCTAAAGAGCATCAGCCAGGATCTGAACATACCCATGTCAACGTTGCACAGGCACAAGGTACGCCTGGCAGCCCAAGGACGCCTGCCCGCCTTCGTCGCCTGTCGGCGGCGAGACAGCACTCCCAAGGATGAACTGCGAGACAAGCTGGCGAAGGCGTTGCATGCTTGCATCAGCGGTGGTATGTCTCAGAACCACGCCGCAAATCTCTTCGAAATACCCAAAAGCACACTCTGGCGACATTTACAGCGTCGTGTCACCGAAGCGGAACGGAAAGTCAAGGAAGAACAGGAGGAGGACGACGAGGAGGATGGTCTAAACTAAACATATTTGCAAAACATCCAACATTTGTACACACCCACTCATGTATATTTTAACAATTTAACATAGTTTTCATCTTGCAACCCATTAAGAGATAATTTACCCTTAAGCTAAATATGTCATTAAAAATGTTTACATATTAATTTTAATAATAGATTGAATGAAAATTACCAGCTAACCAGCATTTTGATATCTATGCCGAATCTATAATACAAAGAGATTACTAAAAGTTCCTTTTGCAGCTATATGATTTAAAGATCCGATGCTATTAACATTGTTTTTATTTACTGCATACAGCAAAAGTTAAGTTTTGGTAGAGATTGGAAAGCTAAATCACGCTGAAATCACGCCATTTAGCTACTTTTCCACTAGAAGTAGCTAAATGGCGTGGTTTCAAACACGACACGCGCGCATCTCAATCGATACTCTGGCAGTGTTATCGATGCCGCAATGTCTGCCGGCTTGTTAAACAAATTCGAAATCTTGATATACTTTTCCGTTTACATTGTCTATATAGTTATTGGCCTGTATAAAATCTATGCACTACGAGATCGCATCGTAAACTCGACGAATTTTAAGTTCGCCGAAGGCTGGCGCCTGCTCCAAGGCGATGGCGTAGTGCGTTTGCGCGATGACAGCAATGACGAATTGGAGAATTTCGCTGATTTTATTGCTAAATTATGGCCCTATTACCTGTTGCATGGCATTGTGACGGGCGTCTGCAGCTGGAAGTGGGCTCACCTGCGTCGCTATGGACACATTGCTATCTGCGCATTATCGCTCGGCTTACATCTACACTGGACATCAGTGATCATGTTTGTCATGTTGTTGGTGAGTTATTTTTGGATTGCCAAAAGAAGGTCGAAGCGTTTGACTTGGCTGCTGACTGGCGTCTGGATTGTAGTCATCAATGTGGCCAAGGAGAGCACGTGGTGGCTGGATAAAGTGGGTTATGCGGAGTATGCAATGATGATAATCACCGCCTCCTGGAGTTTATTACGAGGCTGCAGTTATTCCCTAAGTGGAGGTCGAAACGAGGATAATCTAATTGATTACCTGGCATACACCATGTACTTTCCCTGTCTCACTTACGGCCCGCTAATCAGCTATGAGCGTTTTAAGCAGCAAGAGAAATCTGCTCGCCAACTTCAGTGGCGGAGATTCGTTGTGGCCCTGCTGCGTGTGGGATTCTGGTGGCTGTTGATGATGTGGTCGCTGCATTACTTCTTTATCCATTACATGGCGCGTGATGTGCGCACCGTGGCGATGATGGAGTCCGTCTTCTGGCAACATGCGGCCGGCTACTTTATGGGTCAATTCTTTTTCGTTTACTACGTGGTCACCTATGGCTTGGGGATTGCGTTTGCCGAGCACGATGGGATTGCGGCACCGAGGAGGCCTCGTTGCATAGGACGCATTCACTTCTACTCGGATATGTGGAAGTACTTTGATGAGGGCCTGTACGAGTTCCTCTTCCGGCACATCTACGCGGAGTTGTGCGGCAAGAAATCATCTCCAGCTGCCAAGATCTGCGCTACTGCTTTGACCTTTGTCTTTGTCTTCATTTGGCATGGCTGCTACACCTATGTGCTCATCTGGAGTGTGCTGAACTTTGTGTGCCTTGCGGCGGAGAAGATCTACAAGACCTTTGTCGCGCGGCCAGCCTATCAGAGATGGTCGCTGCAGCTGTTCGGTGCCGCCGGCGCTCAACGTTTCCATGCGCTGCTTGCCACACAACTCTTCATACCCGCCGCATTCTCCAACGTCTACTTTATTGCCGGCCAAGATATTGGCAGCTTTCTGATGCGTGGCGCCTACTTGAGCGGAGTGGGCAACTATTTAGCGTTATCCTTTTGCAGCTACTGTTTCTTTCAATGCTCCGAGCTGCTGCTAATCAAGATCAACCAGAAGAAAACTAAAAACTTTTGACTATCTAAAAGATGATAAAATAATGTAAATAAATAAAATGTGTAAAATCCGTGGCTCGTCTGAGGATGTTGCTAATGACTTAGCAGAAGACTCTTCTTCAAGATACAATAAAAATACTAAAGACTACATTAATGACAACAATTATATTAATACATTAAATAAGTTCGTAAGCCTCCATAAATCAGTAAAAGTCTATTTAGATTCAAATAATACACAGTTATCAGTTGGCAGCTCCTTCGGTTTCCTGCCACTTAATCCAACCGCCAGTTTGCGTACAAGTTGACGGAAAATTTTCCAGCAACTCGTCGAGCATTTCGTCGCAGGTCTGCGTATGCTGCGTATTGTAGAGCCCATCGTCGTCGTCGTCGGGCCAGTGCGTCTGTGTCTGTATGTGGGATAAACCGAGCTCCTCGAACAGCTCGTCGCAGGTCTGGGTGTGCATGTGCGCCGAGTTTTGTGGGCCAAACATTGGCTCTGCCGCCTGGTATACCCCATAGACGACGCTGTCCGTCTCCAGATCGAGATCCGTCATTGTGCCCTGGTCGAGCCGATTGTCGAGCGTTTGCGTCTGTGTGTCACGCAGCAGTGGAGCAAGCTCGTCCGCATTGTTCATCACAATTTCATTAAAATCGACGTCATCCGTTTGCGTTTCCATGTCACGCAATAGTCGCTCCACTTCCTCGACAGTAAAGTTGGACAAGGCCAGGTCGCTCTCCTGCCTCTCACGCTCCGCCAGTGCAACGTTTAGTGCTTCTTGTATGGCATCATCCATGTCGATGCTATCATCAGTTTGAGTTGCGGTCTGCAACACAAATGGAACTTCAATATCTGGCAGGCAGTAGACTGATGTTTGCTTAGGCAAATCCACTGGGGCTATCTGTTCCTCCTTAGGATTATCTACTACAAGAACTGACAACGTCGAATTCTCTCGTCCTTTTGGTTTCCGAATGTCTAAATAACTTACTGGCTCCGATTTGATTGTGGAAACACTTGTTGAATTTGTCGCAGTCTTTTGCTTCTTTCCGTTTGGCGTATCCACTTGGGCTGTTTGTTCTTTGCTGGCTCCACCTAAATCAGCAACTGACTCTGTTTTAATTCTAGAATAAGTTTTTGTAGAATTCTGAAGGTTTCTCCATGACTCCAAAGTGGGAATTGCAACTTTCGTTGATGGCACCTCATTGTTTTCCAGATGATTCTTCCGTCGCATATGAGTGGCAAGGCTCGCCTTGCTTGAATATGTGAGCCCGCAGACGCTGCATGGAAAGGCTGTGCAGCACAGATGATTCTCCAGATGACGTGCGAGCAGAAATGTTCCGTTGCATTCGTTGCATTTGAAATCTTTGACCATGTGACTCTTCTGGTAGTGTTGACGCAGGAACCGAATGTTTACAAAACTGCGGCTGTTTACTCGATCCACATGGTAAACACAGTTGGGCACAGGACAATGGTATTCGGTGATGTCTACATCGCTGTTGATGTGCACCAAATTGTGGCGTCGTCGGAGATGCAGTTGATAGTGGCTCTGGTTTCCGAATACCTGATCGCTGCAGTACTCGCAACGGTATTCGCGCACTGGCAGCAACTCGGTAATGTCAGGTGTGCGTTTACATGACATCGACACAATAAGTAAAACTACTGAAATTCATTGAAAATATGCAATAACAGAAACAACCTGCAGGGTTGTCAACTTCTATAAATTTAAATTTTAGTTAGTATCGATAGTCATAATTGCTGAAATCGAGCTGCGAATATTAGAAGTTCCAGCACGAAGCAAATAATAACATTGTGAAATACAAATCGTTTAATAAATATTTTCACAGCCGCAGAAACATCGATGTCACGGAACTTATCGATATTCGATATAGATATTGAATAGTTTGCATCGCTAGTTAGCTTGTTGCTGTTCTCGTATTGTTGTGCAAAATTTTGCTCGGTTAAGAGTTTTTGAGGTAATTTGAACAATTTGCTTTGAATCAAAATGTGTGTATATATTTATTTGTATGTTAGGGCAAGATGTCTCGCAATATGAAGGTCGTGATCATTAAATAAAATTGCGTAAAATGCGTACATTCGTTAAATACTGCACATAAATATTTACATTCAAATATATATATATATATTTATATATATATCTATATGTGTATATATATAAATAAATATATATTTTGAGATCAAGAAGGCTGCATTTTCAGCAATAAATTACGTAGAATGCGTGTTTACATTTCTTATTCGGATATAGCTTGTTCAAGGAATCTTTCGACTATTTATTATTGTCTAAGTCTTATTTATTTTTGATCTCGTAATAAAATTGTCAGCGTTACTACTACATTCGAATAGCTGTTACATGTGCATGTGTGTACATATATGAATATATATATATGTGTGCCTGTGATTAGAAATGCTCAATGAAAATGTACATCAAATTGTATGGTGTGTGAATAAGTGTGTAGATGTGTTCGCACTATATGTACTCTAATGTGTACACATGTTTATCTATGCATATATAAATGGCTAAAAATATGTTTGCTACACAACAAATTCATAGGGAAAACAACAACATAAACACACCTAATTTACTACTACTTTTGTGCCTGCTCACAGATCTCAGCAATCTCTCTCCAAATTTAGCATGACGTCGTCATCGTTGAGACGATTCTCGCAACATCTGTTTAAATGTTGTTAAAAGTTCTATAATTTTTATTGTTGTAGCTTAACTAACCGTACTTGAACGTGTCATTCATGGCTTCATTTATAGCTGGTGAGCTGGCTTAAATCGTAATTCGAATGAAATACATCACCCAAACAGAGAGTTTCAAAACCTTAATTTGTGTGTGCTTGTATAAATATCTTTTTTTATTCAATGACATCATGAAAGGGAAATTAGATCAAAATACAATTGTTGAATGTGTTGGCCTTTGTTCTAAATTATTATGACTTAATTTGCAACGAAAAAAACGAAAATAGTAATTATATTCCCTTGTGATTTAATTTGCCGCTTCGCTAATTAGCATTATCACATTTTATGAATTATATCAACTTAGCTGTGGGCTCGTTTTCCATTTTGCTGGGCAACTTACTGCTTGCAACACCCACCAATAGATTTTGCTGTCATTGCCACTTGGAATAGAGCACAAATCAACTATTTTGCACACAGCAATACTTCCGGTTGCGGTTGTTACCATGTTTCCCTCTCTGTTCACTTGTTTTGTGTCTCTGGTTTTTTTGGTTCGAGAAAGCTAAAATTTTTCACAGACCGAGATTGCCAATGGCACTGCTTGTTTTGTTTTGTTATCACTGTCATTCGATTTTGACCTTGCTGCTGGCTGCTGTAAACATTTCATACGTATGTTTCCAATTATCAATATGAAGTCAATATTACAATGTTTCAATAATATTGTGTACCTGTAGCTCTTATCTGGACTAAGCGGCTGATGCATCCGCCAGACACTCAACAAGCATACACATTTGGCACATTTTCTAAGAAACGAGTGAAAAATATGAATATAAATGTGTACGAACAATTTGTCACATGAATCACTTTGGGCCAGACAAACTAAAAAAAATCCCACAGTGGGCGCTCGATATCATGAAATGCTGTTTTCCTGTATGATTTGCTCTTGATAAACCTAAAACTTTTTTTTTTCAACTGTGTTGCCTTCACAACAATACAGAAATTCGATTAACCAACAATAATTAATTAGATTTTCCAGTTTAACAAGGGTGGGATTTTTTTTGTTTACTTTTCATCACTGTTCCAACAGAATCAGCCGCTGTGCGTATAACCTATATTGGCCTTGCTTGATTTTTGTTTATTTTAAAATATTTTTTAATTTGTGTGAACAATGAGTCATCGACAGTGTCGTTTGCTATTTATATCTTATTTCTGCTGATTTGGGGATTTTCATTGTTAATTGTAGAACGGTCATTGATTTTTGGTTTTCTTTTTGCAGGTCTCCATCGAGCACGTGCATTTACATAAAGTGTAAGGGAAAAAATGAGTAAATCAACAGGAAATGCGCCACCGTTCACATATGTTCCGCCGCCATCGGCTCCTCCGTCCTATTTGGAGGCTATGGGCGGGGTGAAGCCAGTGGGACCATACACGCCACTTGCTGCACCAGCCACCCTTGGCACAAATATATTGACCACTGTGGTGCCAATTGGACGCACCTCAACACACATGTTATGCCCCTCGTGCCACGCTGAGATTGAGACAACGACACGTACGGAGCCAGGAATGATTGCCTATCTGTCCGGTTTGGTAATTGCAATGCTTGGGTAAGCGACACTGTGATTTTCTCTTATATGTTCTTCAGTTTGACATATTGTTGTTAATCTTGCAGTTGTTTTATGGGCTGTTGCTTAATACCTTGTTGCATTGATGACTGCATGGACGTGCACCATACGTGCCCCAACTGCAGGGCGTATTTAGGCCGCTATCGCCGATAAACAACTGCCACTGCTGTCATGTACACGCACAAACATGACAGTGTTATTGATATGGATGGCGGAGAAGGAATGGAGGGATGCGAGGGAGGAAGTTAAACTTACGCGAATTATAAATTTTTTCTCATTTTAATTAATTGTAATAATATACCATTTTAATTCTTCGGCCGATGGAAAGCTAGCGCTTAAACCTAATCATATGCTAATCCTTGCTAAATTGCTCATGCTGCATGCGTGTATTTTGATAGTGATAACGATTTAAATTTATTGGTTTTAATTTTTTTAAATTATTTTTGTCAAAATTAGAAGAGTTTGCACGTAAAATGCTCAATATTCCGAACCACAACGGCAGCTAATATTATGTATATGTTAATATTTATGTAAACATTTACAGAAATTTGTCCAACAAACTTTTTTTGTTTATCGAATACCAATTTTACATGGAGTTAAAGTTCAAAATTGTTTCTAAAATTGACTGGTAATAAATATATATATATATATATATTTAGAAATTTATAATATAACGCTGCATAAACACAATACTGTAATTAAAAGACAGCAAATTTACAAATAATTTTAATATGTACTACTTGCAAATGTCTTCATGCTGATATGCACTATATACCCTTATAAGGCACATATCCAAATGTATCGAATGGTCAATAATATCAATGTAATATTGTCTAATTTTTTAATAATAAAGTCTACAAATTAATTTCAATGCGAGAAGCATTCTGATGGGCTCTTAGATGACTCTATAATCTTCGATAGATTAGGTCATTGCGTAAGGATTGGGCCTAGATAGACTCATATTTGTAATCCTGTCAGACTACGAGCGATTCGGATTCAATTTTCGTTGACTATATCTAAATGAATGATGGATGAAGTGAAGTATGCCGCGTTTTTTGCTCAAGGGAAATTTAGCCAATACACCAACCCCGTTTGTGCAACTGGTGCGTGCTCGCTCTACCCTAAACAGGAACCAAAATTACGATATTGAGTATCAACCCAACTAAATAAACTCAATCGATTTCATTTTTTCTATTTATAAATTGTATTCTTTGTATAATTGTAGTTCGTTAGTTTCGCATAACATACTCTCTTAACATGTTGTCAAATTTAATATGTTCAGATAACATTGTACACCACGCACATACACTTAAATTTGAATTACATAGTAAAGTATAATATGTAAATAAACATACGTTACACCGGTTTGTTTTTATTTTATTTTTATCTCTTATGCTTTTACTTTTTCGTGGTGTACTTCATTTGTTTATTATTTGTATTTATAACATGACTTACACATAAATATATTGCATGGAATTTTCCGTTTTCAATTCATTTATCGTAATAAACTCTGGAAAAAACGGAAAACACGCTCGTCTTCTATGCCTTTTGTAAAAACTTAAATATACAAAAATTATATGCTATAACTAACCATATACAACGAATGTATGTATATATTTATGTCTGTATAGTATATATATATATATGTATATATATATATTTTTTTTTGTTTTTGCTTTACATGAATGCGTGTATTTTGTATAAACAGTTTCAGTTAATAATATAGTATGGATTTATTCATTCATTTTTAATGCATTTGAATTGTTAACATTGTTCACCACGTTTTGTATATGTATATGTACTCGTATGCTTTAATTGTTTATCTTTTATAATCATCAGTATATGTATATAGATTTATTTATATATTTATGAATGCGTAACGCCTTAAGGTAATATTTTAGTTGCATCTCTTGATAGGTTGATTTTTAAAGTGTCTGCACATGAAATTAAAAGTTTTAAATCAAAAAGCTAAAATGTGGACAGTTTAAGTATTTAAGGGAATAATACTTTAATCTGCTGGGATTGGCATTGTTTAAGTCTAATTTAAAAGCTGATGCACAATGGTAAAGACTTGGCTATTTACAGGGTATACCCAACAGAGCTTAAACAATTGGCGCACAATTGGAGTTGCTTGTTGTCGCCTTGGGTGTCTTCACTAAGCACGATTGCGAGTTGTTGCCCATACTGGAGCCGTCCAGGCTATCGAGATCGAGTGCGGTATCAATCATTGTCGTATCATGGAGCATCCTCAATCGATCCGCCGACTTGGCCTGTTCGGCTCCATCACCCGCCGATTTGCGGTGATGGAATGAAGCGCTAACCGGATCGTCCAGATCGAGATCGTCGCTAAGCAGCGTCGAGGAGAGCACAGCCTGCTGTTCACTGTGCTGCTGCTGACGTAGCTGCTGCTGTTGATGCTGCTGTTGCTGATGAGCCTGCTGCTCATCGATAATGTTCGAGTAGACATGCAGGGCAGCATCTGTGGCTGCCACTTGCGGCACATTACTGTACATATTCTCCGGCTGCGACACGGACTTAATCAGCGTATGCTGCTCACCGTTAATGGCAGCTGCGAGCAGAGCGGCACCCGCAGAGGGTTTGTGGTGGATTTCACCCGTCTTTGGGACATTCACCAGTGCTGCATCAAAATCCACATCGAAGAGATTGCTGTAGCTGCCGCTGCGGTTACGATTTCGCATCTCACGCGCCCTGCTCGACGCAGCGATGGCGGATACGGCAGCAACTACTTCGGTGCCGGCGACCACAACGACATCAGCCGTGTCCAGCTCATCCTCGCTGCTGACGGCGGCTGCCAATTGGTTTTCGTAAGCCAAATCTGCAATGGCAGAGCCACCATTCGAAAGCTGACGCTGCTTGTGGTGCCGGAACTGACGTGTCTGTGTGGCCGTTTGTTGCGTATACGCCGGCATGTCCATTTGGGCCAACGGAATCTCATTGTCGACGAGCTGAGCTAGACTATTGGAATTACCTGGACATAAGTAGAAGAGAAGTGCAAAAGGTTAGTTCATAATAATTATTATGATTTTACTATTGTGGTTTCTCGAATTGCATACATAATTAATGTGACACATTTATTAAAATGGTTAAAAACTCTCATTACAACAAATTTGACAACTAATTAAATGTTCGTATTTAAATTTTGGGTGTATTTGTTTTTTTTTTTCGCTAGTGTGTTCTCTGTGTGTGTGTGTGGCTGGTGTTTTTGTTTTTTTTTATTTTGTTTTTTTTTGGGTAGCTGCTATTTAAATATGCAAACAATTGTAAGTTCTGAAAAGGTGGCAAATGAAAAATTCAAATAATGTTCAAATATCCAATGCACAAAACAACTCAAACAAAATTATTGCGGTTGACCAGATGTCCGTTTGGACCAGTTGGGTATTAACATAATTATAAATACATAATATAATTTGATAAACACTTAAATAAATATGTAGCCAATAACTAAATAAAATTTTTAATTATCATAAAATACATTTATGGGTAATGATTTATGTTTTATTTTGTTTGATTATTTTTTTTTTTTTTTTGGGTAAAACCAAATGAATTTTCTATGCAGTGCCAATTCAAATAAATGCAAAAATTAAATGCATGCTTTAATAATTTCGTGTATAGTTATAGAAAGTTCAGTTAGCCAATATTTAAAAATACATATAGATGGATATCAAAATAAATATTGCTATTAATGTATAATGAAAAATCGTTGGGTGATTTCGAAGTTTGTATTGAGATTTGTGTGTGTGTGTGTGTGCGACAAATGGTTTAATGTTGGGTTTGTTTTTGTTTTCTGTTTTACAGCAAATCATAAGTAATTCTTGTGAATTGGGTATATATATATATGTGTAAAACAAGACTAAGCAACGAAAGGCAGCTTTGATAAATTATACTATTGTACAGGGTATTCGAACGCTTTTGGTTTACACGATTTCATTAGCTAATTGCGCTATCGTAAAAAGAAAAAAAAGTACGGCATATGTCGGATTAATATATTTTGTACGTATATAGCTTTGGCTTGGAAAATAAATGTCAGAAGCGTTGTTAAAATACTTGAATTTAATTTACCATTATAAAAGTACAACAACAAAAATGTATTTTTCAATTAATTTACTGTTTTTTTTTTTTGGTTTTTTTATTTTTTGTATTTTGTAGAAGGCAAACTCACCCAATTGAGGCATTTATGTTTTACTCTATGTATTAAGCGGCCCTCGAAAGCTTTCACTCAATTTCATTTAGTTTTTAGTTGCAATTTTGGATTAGATTGCAATTTTTTTTTTATAATTATTAAGACACAAAATGTTTATGGTTTTATTGTTGTTGTTTGTTAGATTTGATTTTTTTTTTTTTTTTTTTGTTCCATAGTCACATGTTGTATTGAAAGATATAAAAAAAGAGTTTGACATTAGTGTATGAGTGTGTGTATGTGCAATAACCAAGAGATAAATCAATCATGTATTCGCAAACAAGTATTGCTCGATATTTCATGGAGGTTGTTGTTTTTTTTTTTTCGTATATTCGGGTATAAGGTTAAATTGGGGTGGTGCGTCTGCTTTTGTATGGGCGCGCCTGTACCTTGAAGTGAATTTATGCGAAATTATATCACGCTAAATGGAAACTCAAATATGGCGGAGATTTTGGCAGCGTTGTACGAAGTAGAAGAAGAAGAAGCGCGTAAGCTTTATAGAATGGCTGCCACATTGCAATGGTAACCGTACACAGTTGCCACTATGTGTGTGTGTGTATATATGTGTGTGTTTGTATTTGACTCTCAGTGTGTGTGTGTGTGTCTAGTCTTGATCTTCAAGTCAGCAGTTTTCATATTGTTTTATTCTTGCAAACATTTCTTTTTATTTATTTTGAAAGTTTAAATTGCTATTTTCAAGCTGCTCTTTTATCTTCTATCAGAAACCTTTCACCTTATTTTGACACTATTTTTGGTGAGAGAAAAACGCTTTGCCTGACACATATATTAATGGAAATAATAATATACATTTTTGGGTGTATAGAAATGCTATTTTTTATCCCTTCACATAAGTTGTTTATGAAAACAAAAATAAAAATTACAAGATCGATTTTATGCATTGTCAAACCACTTTTCTGATGAGAAAGATAAGGAAAATGTTTGCAGGAATCACTGCTTAATAATAATTATTTGTGTTTGTTTCTGTTTGTTCCGTAATTCATTAACATTTAATTTTTTATAAATACGCTAGAGTACATATTATTATTGCCCAACATTTAAGTATAATTATATAATTATGATCTGCATGTTTGTGTTGTGTGTGTGTGTGTGTGTGTGTGTGTGTCTGTCTGTATGTGTGTATCATTTTATCATTTTATTATTACATACATAAGCACATACATAAGTATATATAATATATATATATATATTATTTAACATGAGTCAATCTGATCATATTCAACATAACGTATGAATACAATTTGTATAACTCTTCCATTGCTAAAAGGAACTCATTTATGTATATATATATAATATATATGTGTATTGTTAATGCGTAACATTAATAGCCTTTAAGACTGGGGCACGAGCTGCTAGTGCGCCGTTTTACAGTAAGCCGACTTATTGTTCTATATTGAATTTTCACTTAAAATCCAAGCAACCCTCTCTGGCCCCACAAACATGTTCCTTGACTCTTTGCCAGGAGGGGAAGGGATGAGCTTTTTTGTAACATTTACAAACTACTTAATTTATGTATAAATATTTGTCTCTCAGTTTTTAACATATATTTATTTTTGTTTGTTTTATGACATATTTGCAGTCACTTGGCAATTTGTTAACCCTAATAAATATCCAATATTCCTTTGCATTGAATTTGGTTTGACTAGAAATTTTTGGTTTTTTTTTTTATTTTAGTATAAATTACAGATCGTTTAAAATTGTTATACAACACTACACATATCAAATTCTTATTGAATTTCGAAAGTTGTTTTTATTTTCATTGTTGTAAAATACAAATTAATATCCTAACAACAAAATGTGTTATTATTTTTTTTCGATAAATGGCAGTTGTTTGGCTTTTTTGAATAATTGCTTGCTAAGTTTACTTTTCGACTTCATATAATTTAAACCTTACAAATTAAATTTCAACTAAATTGCACAAGTGACTGCCACAATTCGAGGGCTCTCTATCTATATATAAACATATATATATATATATGTATGTATATATATTAAACAAATTAAAATCTCAATCGACTACGAACTGAGTTACAAACATGCAAGTGTCTTCAAAATGCATTGCTTTTCAGTTTTTAGTTATTAGTTTTTCGTTATAATTTGGTTAAAGTTATTTACTATTTTTTTTTTGGAGGTGGCGGCGTCGGGATATGGACTTTATACATTATATAGTGTGTTAAGTAGTGTGTTAAATTGCTGCAAGAACTGAATAAAAAAAAAATATTTATATTTGATCACACTGGCGCTCCGCTGGAACAGCGATGCGACAGCGTGATTTTGCCTATGATATATAAGTGCTACATAAACGCAAAAGTTTGTATGAACCAAGTTGTATTTCAGTTTTAGGGGAATAGGTCGGGGGTACTACGAGTGGGTTTTTTGGGGCTTGGTGTGTTTGCAGGGTGTCCAAAAATTTTCCAAGTAAATTATAAGTGAAAAAATTTCGCGATATCTTTGCTGCAAAACTACGCGTGCAAAATCATAAAAAAGGTTTCAACTAACGCTACCAAACATTCAACTATCCTAAAAAAAAAAAGCGCTCGCGTCACGAAAGCCAATTAATTCAGCCAGTGTTGGGTAGTAACCAAGGAATATATACGTATATATGTAAATGTCATCAGACTCTAGCAAATTTTTGACGAACTTCAAATACAATCGAACTTCTCTAATAATTTTATTAGTCGAATTTTTTGTGTAGATTCTTGCAAAAACTTAATATAAAATTCCATAAATCGCTCGACAATTGAATTTTTAATGTAGTGTGTTTACACATTTTTAAAGTTTTTAAATTATTAATTTTTCAAAATTTTATAACAATTATGGAGTGTTTAATTTATGTAGTCTTTTTTTGTAAAAATTTGTTCGACTAGTCAAATACTATTTTTTTTTTTTTTATTTAATTTTTTAATTTAATTTTTAATTTTTTTTTGGCAGATTTTCGAGTTACAGAAAAGTTCGACTGTATATAGAAAAATCCGTGCGTTACGACCTAACTATTGCCTGCACAGCATATATGTATATGTAACTAGCCCGTGAAGCCCGGCAGCAGTAGGAATCGGAGGCATGCTGCCAGGACGCCAGCAGCAGCGTGGAGCGTAAGCGTGGGCGTGACCGAGGGCATGGGCGTGGGCATGGGCGATCCCTTAATAGAAGAGCGTACAGCTTTAAACAACCAATCAATGTAGTCACAGTTAGAGGCGGCAGTGTTTGCTTGATAGTAGTAGTAGTAGTAGCTGTGATTAGCTGCGTACTAGGACGAATCGCTGCCCGCGGCATCCTCGATAATCGAGTTAAGATCGATGTTGAACGAGTACTCGTAGAGATTTGAGTAGCGATCGCGCTCCTTCCATGGCGATCGATGATTCATATAAAGATTTCGTTTACTAACACGAAAGATCTGGCTATCCTTGATCGACTGATCGTCGTCACAGGGTTCGCCGCCACCGCCAAAGTCGCATTCGCGAATCGTCAGTCGATTCGTCGGTGATTTCAGCTCAAACATGACCTCCTGATGCTTGTAGGGCTTCCGCATCGGCAGCGGATGATAGCCGGCAATGTTGACCTTCTGCGAGTCCACCGACTGCGTGGACTGGCGTCGCATGGTGCGCGCCTGCTTGGGGAATGGATAGTTGGTGGTGCGTTGCGGGGAATAGTATTTAAAATCGCTCGGCGCCGGCGGCTGTGGTGCGGCTGTTTGTATGCTCACATTGGAAGCGGAGCCCATCAGCTGCAGCGTTGAGGGACGACGTGGTGCAAGCGTCGGCGCCAACGATGTCGACACCGGCCCAGTCGTTGTCGTCGTCGAAGAAGATGAGCCGCATCCGGCAGCTCCAGCTGCTCCAGCACCTGTTGCTGAGACGCTGCCAATGGCAGTGGTTTGCTGTGCATGCACATGATGATGCAGTAGAGGCAGTGGAGAGTTCCGTGCATCATACGAGGGAGTCAAGGGCAGATGCAGCGAACGCTTCAGATTTAGACGGTATGAGGAGGAGGTGGCTGGTGAGCGTTGCACAGATGGTGGCGTCACCAGGCCGGAGGCTAGTGCCTCCTGCTGCAGATGTAGCTGCAGTTCGGCGGCCAAAAGTTGTTGCTTTTGTTGCGGAAGTTGTTGTTGTAGTTGTTGTTGTTGTTGTTGGTGTGTTTGGTGTTTGAGTTGTTTGTGTTTATTGGCTTTGAACTGTTGCTGTGCGCTGGCGGGCAGCAATGTTTGCAGGGAGCAGCGCTGATGCTGCTGGCGACGTGACTTGGACTTACCGTTCTGCAGCATATCATAGCTGGGCGGACGATCGAAGCCATGTGTTCCATTATGGCCATGCCCATGACCGTTCACAGCTCCTCCAGCTGCAGCAGCAGCAGTAGCAGCGGCTAGTCCGTTGCTCTCCATGGTTGAGGATGAGGGATTCGACTGAGTTTTTGTTGTAGTTTTTGTTATTGTTGTGTTTTGATGCAAAAATGTGGTTGATTGTTGTTGTTGTTGTTTGGCGATTGCGGTTGAGTGTTCATTTTTATATATATATAAATATATATTTAAAGATATATAACGAGTCGATACCAAAATGAATATTGAGCAAAAACCAAAAAACAAACAAACAAAAAAAGAAGAGATAGAAAAACAGCATTAAAATGTGGTGCATATAAATTCATCGCGTTAGATAGAGATAGAATGATATATAGAGAGAGAGAGAGAGAGAGATAGAGAGTTACACGGAGAGAGGTATGGAGAGAAAGAGAGAGAGAGAGATTTGAGATAAACAAGCACAGGTGCCGAGAGACATTCAGATTGAGATTTAGTTGGAGTAGGTGCTCGAATTGATTAAAAGTATTTCTGTTCAGTTTGCTTACCTCATCGTAGAAGCGGGGCTTGAGCTCAGCGCCTGCACCACCGCCAATGCTGACACCACCGCCGGCACCACCAATGCCCGACATGCCACCAAGCATTGGTTGCGCTGTGGTGACCAATTGCGAGGCACTGATAACATCGCTTAAGCCATGCCGCGGACTGGAATGATGCATTTGTTGTATATACTCATCGGTGGCAATGCCGCGTCTGTTGAAAGGGGGGTTGTTAGCAAATGTTGCACAGTTCGAAAAAAAACATTAGTTTACCTGTCGATCAGCGAGGGCGTCATGGGTCCGCACAGGATGTGGCAGCAATTGAGGCAAATGTTGCCACGCGAATACGGATTCTGTGTGCGCGGACCGCCTTTCGAAGAAAACGAACCCTTGAGCTGTGCCAGATGTAATTCAAAATTAGTATTAAATGCAAATGCAATTTGGAGCAAACTTACATCCTCGTTCGTTGTCTGGTCGCTGGTGGTCAGATATGTGTGAAATCCAGCCAGTCCGATGACCGACCAAATGGAGAAGAAACAAATGAACACAACAATCACAGTGAAAGGCGCCTTCTTTATTACTTCGAAGACCTCCTGTTCCGTTTTCATCACTAAATATATACGCATATTAATATATATATTTTTTGGGCATATATATATATATATATATTATATACTCACATAAAACTAAATGCGTCACAGAGCACGAGAATATAAATACGGCTAAAAATGCCAGCGAGACTAGAAACAAATAAAAGAACCGATAATTTCGCTTGCCCACGCAATTTCCCACCTGCAAAGAGATAATGGAACAAAAATTGTTAATTTCAATAAACAGAATTAAAAAACAAAAATCCAAAAAAAAATTGGAAAACGTTCTCTTTTCTAAAAATCTACATAATGCTCATTATGCCAAGGCATTATCATGCACAATAAGGTTAATTGCCCTTTCATGACCCACACCCGTCCAACCACCCTCCCTAATGGGTGGTATCGCATCCATAATTGGCGACAAAATGAAATTACGCGCCGTGCACCACCAACACAGAGAGAGGGGGGGAGCAAGGGGGAATATGCCTCAATTTTCCAGCCAGCATCGCCAGCTGCTTTAAGGCCCAAAAGGCACACGAACACGAGTCGACCTTCAGCTGCACTGGCTGAGTAGCAGTTCCACCAGCTCATAATCAAGCCGGCAGAACGGGTTTCGAAATTGGGGTTGAGGTTAGGCTTGGTTTTGGGTTTGGGTTTGGACGCGGTTCGTCCGAGCGAATGGCAAAAAAAAAACCCCCACATTTAATGCGGGTTGGCGTCAGCGAACGTAGGCAAAAAATGAACGAGTCCCCTTCAGCTGTTTAGGCACTGAGATACCCTGTATTTAAATTGAAAGCAAAGTGTTGTTATGGATATTAAATATGTCAAAATAATAATAATAAAACCCATGTTAATATTTTACACAGCTTTTGTGGCACAGTTGCAACTTTAATAATTCCTTTGCTGTCAGCAGAAAATCCTAACTGTCAACCATTTGACAAGGGGCACATTAAAAAATATTGATCCCTATTTTCACTCGACAAGATAGTTGATTGTGCAGTTATAGTAAAATCGAGTAGATAAGTTGATTACTTATAAAATATAATGAACAAAGAATATTCTCAAGATCCAAAGATAATAATCGTATAGTTAATGGGAAAGGGTATAAAAGCAACGAGGACAATTTTGCCTGTAAAAGCGCGTTACACTTAATTGCAACATGCCCCTTACACACACACACACACATAGACACACCCGGAATGGCTACTGTGCGCCTACTTAAGTACGAGTATGCCAGTAGTGTAAGCGTGTTTTTGTGTTTGTATGTGTGGTTGTATCTATGTGCGCCTTGTGTGCAGCGGTTTGTTTGTTTGGACAGCCACCCGCCACATCTTGTTGCATTTTTTAGGCGCTTGCGGAAAACTGGCGACAGTAAAAAATTAAAAAAAAAAATTCAAATTTGGATAGGTGGATGGCAGTGGGTGACTAGTGGTTGCTGCCGGCAGAGCTGGCTGTGGCGGGGAAGTCCTTTTGCATGTTGGAATCATTTTGCACAGCAGTTGGCGCCGAAATTGGGTTAAAGTCAGCGCTGCCGCCGACGGGCAAAGAGCGAAAGTTGTTTTTGTTTGTGTGGGTGCGGGTGGTGTGTGTGTGTGTGGCACACATTTGTGGCCATATTAGCAGCTATGTACTTACCCAGGGACAGTGGTGATCGAAGCGATCCACGCAATTATCGCACAGGCTGCAGTGCGAGGCGCGTGGTGGCCTGAAGATCTTGCAGGTGAAACAGTACTTCAGCTTGACCGTCTGCCCCTTGACGAGCACCTCCTTGGTGCGGGGCGGCGGTCGGTATGTGGGGCTGTTCAGCGAGTTTGGCACTTCTGTTGTTAACGGGAAACGGAAAATGTGCGCGAGTCGCGTTGCCAACGGAAATGCAGCATCAGCAGCAGCATCAGGAACAGCGACAAAAGTTGTTGTTGTTGTTGACATGCAAACAGAGAGAGTGAAAGAGAGAGAATGTGAGTGAGTGAGAGATAGATAGAGGGCAAAAGTTTTCTCATTTTAAATATTTTCCAGGCAGCAACAAAAACTCATTAGAGTAAAGGCAGCCGCGTTGTGGTAGGTAGCAGAGCATTCACTTTGATGATTTTTATACATATTTTTGCAGCATTTCTATGCCAGGACACGCTCATTACTTTTTATGTGAGACACACACACACACAAACACACACACACACACAACAGCGCAAACACACTCACCAGCTTAATGAAGTGAAAACAAATATATACAAATGAATAAATGCATATATGTGTGTGTGTTTGGGTGTGTGTGTGTGTGTTTGTTTCTGGCTGTGTGTTTGTGCTTGTGCTTGTGGGCGTGACAAGTCCCGAGCAATTCAACAGGCAACAACGACCTTGCCCACATTCATATTTTAAGTGGACACAAGCATCAAGGCAAAGAAAACGGGGGAAAAGCGGGAAAGGGGGGAAAATAGTGGAGAACTCACCAATTTGCTTTTCAATATAGGCAGCCTCATCATTGGAGGCACGCGGTATGACGCCAGGATCTGTGAAGGTTGTGCGCAGCAGCGAGCTCATCGTGAAGAAGTATAAAACGGCTCCGACAATCGGTATAACTGGATTAATGCGCGTCGCCAGAAATGGGCAGCTATTGGAAGAGGGAGAAAGATGAGAGGGGGGTGCATAAAAAGATAATTAGTCAAAGGGCTAATAATTAAGGACAAGCTTAACTAATCGATCCTATAGAAAATGTAATCAATTGGCAAAAAGGGTTTAGTTAAGTGGTTCTTAGAATAGCAATTTATATATTTTACACTAAGAAAATAATTTGCCGGAAATTTAGGAAAATAACTCTAAGAAATAGAATTATTTTTGCCTTTTTGGAAATTTTGGAATATGCGAGGAACAATTTATTAAAATTACAAAAGCGTTTTTAAATATTTTGAAACGTTTTTCTTAATTATATAAAATGTTACTCTTAAGTAAAAATATTATTATTAAAGTAAATGCTAAATTTTTCATATTTAATAAAATATGAATTTATAAACTACTTAACGTGTTTGTATATGTCAAATCTAAAAATCAAAATGTTTAATAAAAATAAAATTTCTGAGTACAATTACAAAACTAAACATTTAAAATTATAAATAATTTTTCTGGCATATTTTCTGAAAAATAAGAATTGATTTGTTACATCATTCAATCAATTTTGGAATATTTCACCAAAGCTAATTTAATGGTGGATTATCAAAATATGGACTAGATTAAAGACTGGTTTTAAAGCATAATTTCCGCTTGAGGGATTTGTGGCAAATGTTTTGTTGAAAGATGCATG
The DNA here is from genome assembly GCA_035042365.1 of Drosophila dives. NCBI lineage: Eukaryota > Metazoa > Arthropoda > Insecta > Diptera > Drosophilidae > Drosophila > Drosophila dives. The sequence continues at coordinate 5,865,730 of JAWNLJ010000326.1, read as the reverse complement.
CAAATTGTCTCTGGAGAGTTTTTTGGCAAATGTCCCAAGTGTTGTGCGCCCGCACAAATATGCAACGAGGGACTTTCGTTGAGCGTCGTCCAGGCGCCGAAAATAAGCAAAAACTGTGTGGCACGAAGCATGTTGCAAAAGCCGGCAAGGGAATTGCAACAATAATGATGCGGCGCTGCTGCTGCTTCTGCCGCTGCTGCTCCCCAGCATTGTTACATTATGCCGCCCATGCGTGCCACCGATTTGTGAATAGCAATACCGTACACGTACACACACACACACACACACATGCTGCTGCTGTCAGTTGCCCGGAGGACCCGAGCATAATGAAAGTAATGTGTGACAAGCCCCAAAGCTCAGAGTTTTGAATTGCAGTTGGTATATTTTGGGGCCAGTCGAATGTGCGACAGCGACAGCAAAACTAACCAGTTAAACACATTTGTCATGACAATGGCTAACAGCAGCATCCTTCCCCACCCGTATCCTGCCATTTCCCCAACGACTCACACTCACACTCACACTCTCACACGGTAAACCATTCAGAAAATGTTTTTCCTTGCATTCCATCTGGCAAATCGCTGACAATGGCAACATAAAAAGGAAGAAAACCAACGCTTTTGTGTGCTACCTTTTAGCGATTTGCATTGCGGAGCGCGTTGAACAGAATACAATTTGGCCACAGGCCCACAGGCGACCGACTGCAGGTGCAGTTGCAAGTTGCAGGTTGCAGGTTGCAGGTGCCAGCTGTAGATAGATGCAGCAACTTCTGCCGAAGCACTTAAAAGCATAGAAGATATTGTAATGCTTATAGGTTGCCACCAGCATCATCATTGTTGTTGTTGTTGTTGTTGTTGTTGTTGTTACCTGCTCGACTGTGCGCTAATATAAAAGGCAAGCAATGAAAATAAATTTCGCGTTGCCGCACAAAAAAAACCTAAATATATGGAAAATGAGATTTGGCAAAGCAAAATCTTAAATACTCTGTTGAAATTATTTAAAAAACAGGAAATTTATTCAACAAAAAACTCATATTTTAATTATGACATGCAACGCAAATATACAGTCGAAGATGGTTTACAAAACTGTTACCATAATTCAAATACTCTAAGCTAGGGTATACAAAACTAGAGGCAAGCCTTGGACGCTGTTCCATTGCAGTTGCCATCGTTATTGTTGTTCCTGCAGCTTTTTCGGTAGCGCATAAATTTGTATAGTAGGTTTAAGGCGGCAGCAACAACTACAACAACAACAACAATATCAACAAGCAAGCCGCAAATTTCAATTTTTTTTTTTTAATATTTTTTTTTTCTACACACATGCAATATTCTTGGCGCTGTTGAAATCAACTCGTGCAGAAAATGTTGAGCATAATTTTTTCTAATCGCGCACTGTTGGAAATCGCATCATTATCCTTTCGCCCCCCCCCACGCACGCAATCAGGATGTATGCACAAGTGAATAGAAAATAACTGTATGCTGCTACACCTCCTACACTTGGCTGCGACCTCCCCCCGTTCGTGTTGCCATTTGTATTTGTGCTACGTGACGTATACGTTATTTGCCCGGTTTGGCATTGCACATACGACGCACGCAAATAAATATTTATATATATATATATATATATATATGTATATTTGTAAACGTACTGAAATAACAATCTATTTTGCAACTAACATTTATTTAGTAACAAATATTCATTTGCCAACTTGCTGCCGTAATTCGAAGTACAACAGCAATTTCAATCCAGGCATCAAATTAATCTCTGTGCAACTTGCAGATTTAACAATAATAATACTGAAAATCCACATGCAATTTTCCTGAACAATTTAAAGAAATTTAAAAAAATGAAAATCAGTAATCCTCGATTAGAGCTAACCAACAGTTAAATAATTGAGTCCGTTTATCTCTAATTCAGAGTAATTTGGTCTTACAATTTTGGTCCCTTTTGAGATTTGATCACTGCCAAGATTCGTGTGTGTGTGTGTGTGTGTGTGCAGTGCATTTGCCATGCAACAATTTGACAAATCCGAAAAGCGAACTTGAAAGTATTTTGCCGTCTCTGTGGGCAGCCAATGGACGTAACGGTTGCTGGTAAATATGCAAAGCTTAATCCGTTCTTTCGTTGAGGCAAGAACATCCTTTGCCATCCGGCCAAGCATAACGCATACGCTACGTTGCACAGCAATAATTAAATGCCATTGGATACGTACGGTGCAGTCAGACTCAGTGTGACAGACAAACAGATTCAGTGACCATTAATGTGGGCGTAATTGGAAACCGGAGTGAAACCCAAAAGGACGAGAACAGCACCAAGACTGAGGTCAGGGAAAGACTGTGAGAACTGTGTACTCTGGACTGTGGACTGTGGGATTGGTGATGCTTAATTAGCAACGTATTCATTTTGCAAACAATGCAACCGCAGTGAGCGCCATTGAGAGGGCAGCATGAAACTCTGGCCAATGTGTAAATACACTTGAAGAAAAATTAAGTTACTTAGAATTTAAATACCTAAATTAAAAAGGAAATACTTTTTGACTTAACGAATGTTTAAATGTGTAAAGATTAAATAATAATTAATAATAATAATAATAATAAATAATAATAATAAATAATAATAATGATAATAAATAAAATTGATAATAATAATAATAAATAATAATAATAATAATAAAAAATAATCTATTTTCTTAAAAGAGAATTTCGTTTATATCTAATAATTTTTCTAAGTGTATGAAATACTCACTCGAAGGCAAAAAAGAGGGCACTGGTGCCGGTAATCAGGATGCACGTCAAGTAGAAGACACCCGTGTGCGGAGCGGACATTAGCAATCCATCGCAGTAGAATTTATTGCGTCCGGCAAACAGTTCCCATTTGCGTGTGACGCGCTGGTTTGGTGCCATGTTACTGCAACAACAACAGCACAGAAGATTCATCGGGTTGTTGCCACTGCTGGTGGTAATGGGTACTGGATATAGGAAGGGATTGTGTGTATGTGTGCTGCTGTACTGTTTATGCTTCAGTTGCAATTGCAGTGACAACTGCTGCCTGAATATGACAAGTTGCACGCTTCGACTGCGGTTTCGCTTGCGTCTTCTTGATGATGATGGTGTTTTTGGTTTGGTTTGGTTTTGAGCAGGGTTTGCTGGTGGTGGTGGTTGTGATGGTGTCGGTGATGGTGGGCTTGGGGGGGTGGGGTTGATGATGGTTCGAAGCCAATTCGTTGCGGGTCTGCCACGATGCGTCCGCTGACGCTTTTCTGCAGTTGGCTTAAATGCGATGGTGCCAAGTGTCGCCTGTTGAGTGTTGAGTGTGCTCCTCGCTCCCTGCTACGTACTCCTTCGTCGTGTTTGCCACAGCGGCGTGTTCATGTGTAACTGTTGATGGGCGACTTCCTTCAAATCCTTGAGGCATGCAAAAGTGACTGCGACTATTTCAGGCGTTAAACTCAACAGATTAAAACTTTGTCCTGGTACCTGGTTGCTTCTCTGATATTTTGGCTGCTGTTTGGTCCTTGCTAACTTGTTGTGTTTGTTTTTGTTTTCGCAATATAATAATTTTTAATTCATTTATGTTGTTTTTGTTTTTTGTTATTCGTTTTCGTTTTTGGCTAATATTTCAATGTTACTGTTTGTAAAAAGGTAAATGTAATCAAAATGAAATGTCGGCTTCGCGCTCTTCGTTTCGCTTCCGCTTCCTCTTCTCTTCTCTGCTCTGTCTATGTATGCGTTATATCCGGTAAACGCAGCTCGTTCAGTTCTAAAAGCAATTTCGTCCACTTTGTTCTGTTGTGCACAGTGCGCGGCATCAGCCACATTGCGTTTCCAATTTCCTCTCACTCTCTCTCGCTTGCACACTCGCCGCTTTGCTCGCTGTCTCTCACTCGCACTTTCTCTCTTTGGGCACCGCCGCCACGCGCCTCCTCCGCGCGCGTGCAAACTTTAATTAAAGCAGCGCGGCTGTCATTTCTTAGCCCCCCTTTTGCCCCCCGTCTGTCTGCTGCTGCTGCTGCCCTCCTGCGGTCGATCCACGTCCTCGTCCTGCAACAATTATTCGCTTGGCTTTGTTAACATTGCCCGCTGTCGAGAACTTGGCTCCGATTTGTCTGACTGTCTGTCCGTCCGTCTGTCTATCCGTCTGTCTGCCTGTCCCTCTGTCTGCCTGTCCGTTCACAGTGCTCGCCGTGTCCTTTTATGATTCAATTATCCGTTGCGCGTTTGCGAATAGTTCGTGTTTTCTGAAAAGAAAGGAGCAAAAGCGTGCACGGAATTAGAAAACTGTACAAATATCATCATTAAGTTATTTTGATTAAGCGAACTTTTGGACAAAAGTGCCAAAACGAATTCAACGTGCAAACACAAAGAAGAGGAAGAGAAATGCTGAAAGCCAGACAAAAATTCGGTTGCAAATGATTTTTTAATGGTTCTTCTTGTTGCACTTCATTTCGATTGACTGCATAAAATGCATTAAAATTAGTTACTCAATTTCCCCTTTCCCCCTCAATTCAAACTGTATAACGGGAACAGAATAAATTATTAAATAAAGTTATTTTGAGTATTGCAGCCATTTCGTAATTGAAACAAACCCAAGTCTGGCGCTTCGAGCATAAACAGTCCATAAATTAAGCGAATTAAGATGACAACACATGGCAAACACACACACACACGCACACACTTACTCGCACACACTCTCGCACACACACTCGCACACACACTCTCGCACACACACAGGCTCGCACGTGTCCCGACTATAATGCGCTTATATTCGCTGCATCCGCGCATTTTCGGCTGTCACAGATAAATTGCACTAATAAAGTTAAGCATACGCACCGTTGTACAGATACAGCTACAGCTACAGCTGCGAATTTGCCAAACTCCCCTTTTCACCCACCCAAATGTTATCTTAAGGCAAACAGAAACAGACACAGCGCATGCTATAAACTAGCAAACAACACAACAATTAAAATGGAAAGGAAATATCTTGTTCATAAGGACGAATATTAAATACACTTTCCTACAAGGTGTAGGAGCAGAAACACTTATGAGAGTTTTATAAGGATCTTAAAATTATTCCTTGATATATAAAAAAAACAAAAATAAATTAATAAAGAATCTCAGAACTGATAAACATCTTCTATTCAAACAACTTTTTCATCCCAAAAATCATCATAAATACAAACATTACAAACTGCATAGCAAAATGCAAGTGCCATTTGTTAGGGTATAATGAGAAAGTTCTATGGAGAGTAGATAGATAGGGCGATGTAGGAGGAGTGTTGTACGTTAATTAGGCGCACGTTGTCCATTAAAAGAGCCACAGCCACAGCCACATCGAGAGCAGCGAGATTCGTGGCAATGCCAAGTTTATGCAAATTGAGCTGCAATTAAAGTAGCGGGAATAGCTGCCTCATACTCACTGGCAGTGGGTATAAATAAACTGTTGGTGTATATAGATAAACAGTTGCTTTCATTAAATACACAATCTTCAAGGAGAAGTGCCAATTAGCAGCAGCAGCAGCAGCAAAAGCGAATAACAAACGCATTTCTGTGTGGTAATTTGCACTACTCTCCAATGCTGCTGCTGCTGTCGATAAACTCATAAATTGCACAATATGACGCAAAAGTGCCAGTAACAATATAAGCAAAAAAAAAAAAAAAAAAAATAGCAGTGTGTGGCAAAATAATAACAATAAAATTACAATAAAAACAAGAGCAATGTTTGAAGAGCACTTGGCAAACGAGTTGCCCGCTCAACGCAAATATGTAAATAAATGGCCACTTACGGCAATTCAATTCAAGGGGAAACAGCACTGACTTTGACTACATACAAATGTCCATGTGTGTGTGTGTGTGTGCGTGTGTGTGTGCTTTGTGTAAGCGCAAACAATATGCCAATTTTATGTTTATTAATGTAATAAAACAAAAGACAACAGCGGGTCGCGCACATGTTTGCATTATTAAATAACAACAAACAAATGCAAACAAAGAGTCAGAGTTTGGGAGGGAGTCAAAGATAATAAGACAAAGAGAGAGAGAGACAGAGAGAGGGGGAGTGTGTGCTTGTGTGAGAGAGACAGAGCGTCAGAGAGACACGCATTAGTTTCACTCACTCTCTTCAGCAAAAGCAAAAGCAAAAGCACTTGGCATTGTAATTGCAGCTATATTTACGTATACACAGTGAAAAAAAATGTTGCACGCAATTTGAGTAAAATATATTTGAGATAACAAATATTAAACTAAAATCATTTAGAACACAATTAAACGGCTAAGTAATTATTCTTATTAATTTAAGAAAAATTTAAAAAATCGGTTGTTAGTTTATATGAATCCTATATGTTATATTAGTTTGATATCTGTCACTTTTGGCCAAGACATAATAACACGCATAACTGAAGAGTTAATTGGTATAAGTTGGTAAACAAAATGTTTTTAAACAAGAACTCAGTTTTCGTTAGATTGTTCCGTCCAAAAGATATGCTCTAAAAATATGATCACTATTAATTATGACTAATTTTAATCCTAGTAAATAGTTCTACGACACTCTGAGTATTTTCTCTCAGTGTATGCGTTGTATATATTGTGTAATACACCAAATACTTAAACACCACAGAGCAGCACTTGAAGTTACCCGCATATTCTCACTCACACACACTCACTCAGTTACTCACACCTACACACAGACACACACTCATACGTACCGGTAACCGTTACTCATACGCATGCATGGCGAGTACACTCAACATTGTAACGGCATTCACTCGCACTCACACCTAACACTCATCGTGGTAGGCAAGTGCACTCAACGCGCGTCGTCCAACTCTGACTCTGGGCGAGACTCGGCTTATGCTCGACTGGGCTTATTCATTTACGCAAAACACGCCTCAAAACCCATTTGCACGCCCCCCACTTATTACACACACAAAACGCACATACACACACACATGCATAGGCAGTCAAACAGAGACAGACACAATACTAAATGTTTGTGTGTGTTTTAATGCTTTGGCCTGGCCTGGCCTGCAAATGAATAGTGAGTGAGTTGTGAATGAGTGGTGAGTGTATGAGTGAATGAGTGTATGAGTGTGTGTGAGTGTGGCGGGGTAAGTGTGCGCAGCAATTCAAGTTGTTGTCGCTGCTGGCAAGTGTGGCAAGCTTTCCTCGCTGCCCCTCGCCGCACCACACAATTTAACTTCCACCACTGGTGATAAACCATTGCCCAGTAGTTTCACAATCAACACAACAGCTGTAACCACGTTTCAGATAATGATAGCCTCCCTCCCCCCCCCCCCCCACACACACACACACATACACTCACCCTTTCCTATGTGTATGCGCAAAATGGCTCAGAATACGAAATCAGATGGTAATGCATTTAATGCCTATTATTATCCGGTCACACAATATGATGGACGAATATTGGATTATTACTGTATAAATAGTTAATTTAACATTTAGTTAGCTGCTTATTCGAAACAACAAACTAATTTATGCAAATAACGAAAACAATGTGTGTCCATCAAATTGGTTTATTAGCGAATTGTTTTACACTGATGGAAAACGGCTAAATTGCTGTTGATTTCAACTTTAATCAAATTTGGATTATACCAGAAATAAATACGATATTTATATACAAAATATTTATATAAAATAGAATTTTTGCCATCCATGCACTCAATTTAATCAAACTACAAATTTAATTATATGTTATAATTATGTTGTCATTCGCTTTCAGCTCGAGTTCAACGTGGCTGCCTCTGACATAATATTCGAGTGTTTATGTGGCACGTGTGGATGTTGCACACTATGAAACACTTACAGACACACACACACACACACACAGAGTGAGAAAGTGCAGGCGAGACCCAAATCAGAGAAATGCTTAAATATGAAAACATATTTAGAACAATTCTGTTGGAACAACACAAACATTTCCTCGCTTCCGACATAACGTTCAATTCCGTTAATGCAACAAAACGACACACACACACATCCTTAGATTGCTTTTGTTGTTGTTGTTGTTGCTTTTGCTGGCGCTTTTATTGTTGCTGACGTCGCCGACTACTATTTCCTCGGCATTGCCATGGTCAGCGTCATCACCATCAGCGTTTGGACCACGTTTAGTCGCACATTTTATTTCACTGCCTTTCACATTGAAACAAACAAACAAAGACAAAACAAGCGAAACATGGCAAAAGGGGTTGGCCAAAAGTTACCCTTTAATAATTTATAAAGCGCAAAAAATTTAATAAAATATAAATATAAATATAAATATAAATATAAATATAAATATAAGTATAAATATAAATATAAGTATAAATATAAATATAAATATAAATATAAATATAAATATAAATATAAATATAAATATAAATATAAATATAAATATAAATATAAATATAAATATAAATATAAATATAAATATAAATATAAATATAAATATAAATATAAATATAAATATAAATATAAATATAAATATAAATATAAATATAAATATAAATATAAATATAAATATAAATATAAATATAAATATAAATATAAATATAAATATAAATATAAATATAAATATACAAATACATATACATATACATATACATATACATATACATATACATATAAATATATATATAAATAAATTATGAAAGATATTAATAATAACTTGACAAATTTGCATAAGAGAATCTCTCTGATATTTACTACAGAAATAAATAAATAAAATAATAATAAAAATGATAAAAATACTAAGAAATATTATTAATATCATACAAAAATTAAATACTGCCAGAAATCTTAAGTGCCAGGGGACTGACTCTGATATTGACTATAGAAATAGTTCAGATTTAATACCTTATTTACTGGATTCATACAGGGTAGTTGGAAGTGGAACAAACTACAGTTACTATTAACGTAGAATAGCGAATTTTATACGTAGTTTGTGTCCCGCTTGTGTTTTGTGTGTGTGTGTGTTGATATCTGTTGTTAATCTTTGATCATTGTTTGCTTTAATTTCGATATTCCTGTCCATTTGGCAGATGGCAAACTTTGCCATCGGTTTTAGTTTCATTTTCTGTTTCTGTTTCTCTTTGTGTGCTGAAAATTGTTCAACTATTTCTGCTGATGAACTGTTTGGCATTCGGTGGTCGCTTTATTTTTATTTGCGGATTTTATTTCCTCTCTTTCTTTCTGTCCCCGTCCCCGTCACTCCCACAATTGCCCACTGAGGCGCATGTTATTAATTGGTATTTGTTTTTTGACTTCTGCAACGTTTGCATAATTGTTGTCCGCTTTCGATATCTTTGTGAACATAAATTTAACTTTGCACTGGCAGTCAGCGTTGAATTCCCCATCAACAAAAACCTTGAGAAATAAGTAATTTTTGAAAATTCTAATTCTTATTTCCAAGTCATTTCAGATTCAGCTCTCAATAAATATAATAATTTATTATTAATAAACTGTGAAGTAATTTTAAAAACTAATATTAGAAACAGTTTTTTTTGAATAAATAAAATGTTATATAAATAAAATCAAGTTTGCATATTAAGCTCAATTTTTTGCATTGACATCGATTTGAAAAAACAAGTTTATTTGTTGACCCAAAAATGCTAGTTTCGGGTCCCATTCAAAGCTTTCATGTTTGGATACGTTAAATATTATGCTGCGTGTTGCGGTCCATTTACTTAAATCGACTGCAAACGTCCTTCAAAAATACTTTCGATTTACTTGAAATACAATAAAAATAAAAAAGCTCTAACCCAGCACATATTTACAGATACAATATTGCCATAGCTCAATATCTATTATGTGCAAATGTGTATTCAGCTTCCGGCTGTTTGCTTATCTTGCACGCGCCCAATTCTCTGCTGCTGCCACGCCCCCCTACTCAAAGTCCAGTACCCCGACATACCCACAACCTCCCCCTCTACAATCATCGTTTGGCATCGTTCAGGCGCCTTTGGAGATTCTTACAAACGACTTGTTTGGCTGCTATGATTTGGATTATTGCTTAATAACAAGCATTTATTTATCATCGATTTGGCATCGCATCTGCTGCGAATCGTAGTGTTATTGCCCGAGAATGGTCAATGGCTATTTTCCTTTTCCACTTGAATGCCTCACTTTCAATTTCACTACTGCTGATGCTGCTGCTTGAGGATGTAAAACGTATTTCAAATTTGAATTATGATTCAATTAAAATTCAATCAAAAATCAATGAATTGCCAATTTCACACACACACACACTTATAGTATATATATATATATGTGGTGTTAGTGTGTGCGTGTTTTGCCGCATGTGGCACAGTTTGTGTGCCATAATCAAAAACTTTGTTTTACATGCACTGCAGCAGCGGCGGCCCCAAAAAGTATGCAATGGCAATATTGCAAAAATCAAAATTGCAAGGCTACATCATTTGTGTGTGTGAGTGTTAGTGTGAGTGTGACACAAATTGAGCACGACACGAAAAACTGCCAAACATTTCAATAAAGTTGCGCAGCTGCGACGCAAGCAGCAAACAGCAAACTGCGACTGTGACTGCGACGGCGACGGCGACGGCGACGGCGACTGCGACTAAGATTGCCAAACGCAGATTGTTTAGAAATTTAGTTTTATGAGCATCGCTCTGCTGCTGATGCACAGCCAGTGTGAAAGAGACTCGATGAGTGAGTGAGTGAGTGTGACAGAGATAGATATAGAGATAGATGAGAGTGAGAGAAGTGACAGAAACATATGTCTGCATATGACTACTACTACTATGCTGCGCCACCAGCTGCGACGGCATTATGACCAAAAGCAGCACCATTTGTCAACTGCCTTTCATACAGATTTTGTGCGCTTGTTTGTCTGTTTTAGCTTGTTTGCTTGCCAGCTTGCTAGTTATGTTAGTTGTTGTTGTTGTTGTTGTTGCCGTAGTGGCAGCAGTATTAGTTAGTAGCCTGATTGTGTTCAGTTGCAGCAGCACAATAGAGCCGCTGCTCTTTTGTTCTCTAGCATGTTGTTGCTGCTGTTGTTGCTGTTGACAGGCATTGTTTGAGTTTTGAGTGCAACTGCAAGTTTTCAGCAATTTGAGTTGCTAACAAGACAACAAACAGAGCCAGCCAAAATCAGCAGCAACTGCAGCAGCAGCAGCAGCAGCAGCAGCAGTTAATCAGCAGTTAGCAAAATGCTTATCGGCTGATTAAACAAAACTTCTAAAGTTACGCCCTGCCTGATGGCGTTATTCACATCACAAAACATCTCCAAACTCACTACACAATTTGCCCTAAAACGCAAAAGCTGTTCACGTTTAGCCAATTTTGGCACGCGTCTCAGTCTTCAGTCTTCAAACATGAACAAAAAGGGCAACAACACAACAAAAAAATTGCTTAAATGTGCGCAACAAAACAACACAACAACAACACACACACACACACAGCGCAAAAAGGGTAACTCTTTGAAGCAGCTACTCACTTTTAATAGCCTTCTCGCTGTTGTTGGGATTCTTGTTTTTTGTCGAAGCGCTGTGTTGCTGTGAAAATTTGCGCAATAAAATTGTAAAACAAAGTGGCAACACTCAAAAATCTATTGTTTCCACGACAAGGATGGGCAGCAATGGCAGCTAGGGACACAAACTCAACATTTCGCACACTGCGCTGAATATGTGAATTTTGCTGCTTTGCTGCTGTGCTCTAAGCTTCAAAGGACATCATCAAAATCTAGCGACATGAATAAGCAAAGATGCTTTGGTGTCTTGGTATCTGCTTGGCAGAGGGATAACTTGGCCAACTTAGGCAAAATGTGCCACAAATAAAATTGAAAGATTTTGTATGTGTGAAAAACTTAAATATGTAATTAAAATTAGTGACAAATAAATTAAAAGAATATTAAAAAATATAAATAATAAGACAATAATATTTATAATGCATTATATATTGGGAAAATCTAGAAAAAAATTGGAATTTGAGTTTAAGAAACAAGAAATGCGAATATAAAAAACACCAATCCAAAAAAAAATAAAATACAATTTTAAAAAATTTATAGAGTATTTCGAAGTCGTGTTTGCTGCGTTACCACTAACTGTGTCTTGCTTTTGATTGCGGCTGCTGTTGTTGTTAGGGTCTTGATAGGTGGAGGCAGCGTTCAGTGGCAGCCACCAGCAACCAGCAACCTGCAACCAGCAACCACTTCGTTATGTTCGTGAAAATCATTTAGCAGAGCGCCGCACGCTATGCATGCGAGATCTGCGTGAGGAGCAGATGGAAATTTGCTGTCTTCAAGGTGAGCACTGCAAAAAAAGGTTGAGCAACTTTGGCAGAGGTAAAAGAGCAAATTGATTTAGCGCGTGCAAGTGCAAAGGGGAAGGGGGGTGTTTGGACTTGTGTGGCTTCGTTCAGTGATTTACAGCTTCAAATCACGGCGCCTTAAAGGGTTAAGGTGGGCACACAGCGGGGGGCAGGATGAGGGCAATGAAATGATATTAATGCAAAACAGCGCGCACAGATGCCATAAAAAGAGCAAAGCACAAACACGTGGCAAATATATATATACATATATATATATATATATATATATAGAAAAACTAAATGTTGGGCATCGCATTTCCTTTTGCATTTCCCAAACACTCCAAAGCGGGCGGAGGGGTGGGTGTTTTTTCGAGTCACTGGCATGGAAAATGCAATTTATTATGCAAAATGAAAAAAAAAACAAACACTCGAAACGGAGCCGCAGTTACAGCCACAGCGACAAGGAGTCAAATCGGGACGGACAGCGAGAGAGAGACAGAGAAAGAGAGAGAGAAAGGAAGAGAAAGATAGAGATTGCATTGCGCTTTATTATGGTGCCAAACAATAATATCAACTGGCGGATATAAACATAATTCAATTTTTATTTAATTCCGTACAACAAACACAATAAATTCAGCTCGACTGAAGGATTGTTGAGCGAGTTGTCCGTAATCCTTATTGCCAAACCAGACACTGTTAGTAGCATTGTTGCCATTGGAGTCTAGCCAAGCAGTCGCGTCCGCATCGCGCTTCCGCACTAAAAGCCAATCGAGCACCACCCATCACCCACCCCAACTAACGTTTGGCCAAAAAGGATACAAAAAAAAAAACAATGTAAATAAATAGAAAAATAGGTAGAGCATGCTCAAAAGGTTGGCCGCTAGGCACACAGCAAATGTTTGTGGCCACAAACTGTTGACTAATTTGAGTGTGCTGGCGCGGCCAAAAAGCGGGACTGGCCAAAATAAAAAAAACTACTAACCTATGCGGGTGGAAAAAAAGCCCTTTAACCGAACCATTCATTCGGCATGTGAAGTGGCAGGAGACACGACCTGTGCGATGTCCATTCGGTATCAGGAGACATTTTCAGCAGTAGTAGCAGAAGTGGCCCGAACCACTTTTATGGGAGTTACAATTTGACATTTTGGCTCTGGCTCTGGTTCTGTCAAAGTTGGCTTAAAGGTTACACAGTGGAGTGTTTGTCAGCTGACCACAAATTGTTCGAGGTGAGCTAAGTGGGTTGACCTTTGGCGCTCACCTTGGCGCACGGCATGTCAAGTCATGCATATCAAATGATTGTGTAATGGCCATTTTTGGTAAATTGTCAATATGCCTTTTTGGCTTATTACAGCATTACAGCTAAGTCGGATGGAAAAGAAGAAAAGGCAGCTGTTTAAATTTCGCTATTTTTATAACTAGCTTTACAGCATCTCTAATATGATAAAATTAAGATTTATTCTGTCTATTTCCGACCACAAAATGGCTATTAATATGCCACAGATAGGAAAACCCATTAAAATATTCTTGTTTGTGGTTTTAGTGGATTTAGCACAGCTTAGCGGAAAGTCAGCTTAAGCCCTTGAATCAACAGGATTTTCGGGAATTTTCGCTTAGGACGTGCCATAATCATTGAATACATATTAATAAACCTTCAGTTGAGCAGTGGGCTTAATCAAAGCCCCCCCCCCCACAAAAAAGGGATGCTAAGAAAAAGGACGAAAGCCTTTGCTAATTGCGAACCCAAATCAGAGAAACCTTCCCCAAGGAATAAATTACATAAAACATTTACACGTCAAGTGTGACAAGGTTCTGCCTAAATTTACAAAATACACGCAAATGGCGAAAAAAAATAACCCTTAGAACAACAATAAGTCTGAAAATGCGACGGAAATTGTTTATTTTTAGCACATTTATATGGCCATCAAAAAAAGGGTTAAGTCAGCGAGTAGTCAGCAAAGGGGCTTTGCACCCATCCAAAATTCCATTCATTTGTCAGGTCATTTTTGCTGTTGGATTAGGTCACAATTTGCATAATTAATCGCGGGTTTCTTGGCTTTTATAAGGCAGCAAATGTTGCCGAAGCAAAGAGGCCAAAGAGGAAAATTTTGTAAATTTATATAATAGAAATAAAATTGTCACAGTTGACTGGTGCCAGCTAAAGGCATAATTAAATCATAAAAAGTGGCCATCAAGCAAAAAAACAATTATATAATAAATCCTTAAATGAAATTTCGACACAATCGATAAACAAATTTTGACGCGTTTAAAGCGGCTGACAATTGGTTAAGGCCCATTTGTGGTGGTGGCCAAAACACAAATTCCAAGTTCGACGTTCGACGTTCAAAGGCAAAAGCCAAAGTTATTTATGCGTAAACACGCGCCTTTGATATAAATGGTATTTTAGGCATCCAACTCGAATGTAAACAAAACGCGACTGCGACTCCAACTGCGATGGAAGTTAAATATTTGGACATTAAAGGCGATGCTATAATGCCACATGTTCGTCCATGCACACATACGTCTAAATAAATTGGTGTCATTTCAAAAATGTGCCAAAGGTGGCATGTTCAACTCTTGGGGGGCAAGAGAAAGGTTCGCTTGGTTAGCTTAAGCTGAAAATCAAACCATTTGTTAGCCAGCGACAGACTTGACAATGTTGCATGTCTTACACAAACACAAACATACGTACGCACACACACACACATAGAGAGAGGCAAAGTATCATGTGTGTGTGTGACGCATGGCTGCAATTTAGTTTGCTGGCCAATCTGCTCGAGCTGCGCACTTTAACCGCAATGTGCAAGAGGATAATATTTCAAGCATGATTTCTTATATGGCTTTCAGGCTAGTGTCGCCTATTGCCTACTGCCTACCGCCTATCCCCTTCGTCTACCTTCTACCGACCATCGACCCACCGAGTTGCCCGCCACATTGACCCTCAGATATGCAGGCGCAGTGCCCCGGCTCTGGGTCAAAGCGAAAGTGGCACATTTTGGGTTGAAATTTGTGCATTTATCTAGGTTACTGTGACAGTCCTCCCTCGAGTTGGTGTTTTCTGCTGTGCTGTGCTGTTGTTGTTGTTGTACAACATGGCCTACAACACACACACACACAAACACTGACAAAAAACTAGAGACACACACACACTTACACACACATACATTTATACGCAAACTTTCGCTCACATACGAAATCGAGACCCAAATAAACATTTTCTGGTCTTCGGACTCACGTGCCACGTGCCACGTGGTTGAACTTGTGCGCCATTTTTATTGCCGCTGCTAGCGCCATTGTTTTTACCCCAGTCTGCTCTCTCTATCGCTTTATCTCCCTCTCTCCCCTTCCTCCCCCCTTCCACCCCCCCTACCCTTCCCTTTGTCCATCTCTTCTCACTTGCTCTTCAGTTTTTGTTCCTGGCTGGCTGTTGATGTTTTTGCTTTCGCAAGATTTCAGTGGTGTTTTATCTGTTTACTTGCCGTCGCTCCCTTTCATAGTTTCCAGCTGCTTGTGTCCCTTGTTACCCTTGTTACCCTTTGCTCTCCACACTCCACACTCTTCACATACCCTTTTAGAATGTAAGTTTTTGTTTATCCAAGTGCTTAAGCTCTTTACGTACATTTGGCTAACAGGCTGCAAAAAGTTTAAAATAAACTTTGCAAACTTCTTAAACCAATTAATTGCAATTTCAAGCGAAATTAATTTGAGCTGCATAACGTGTTCCACAACTTTTACTTTGGAAGAGAACATAAGATCAAGATAGCCAGAGTAAAACTATGTTTTTTATGGAGTAGATCACAGGACGACTGTTGGCGCCATCTTTTAGCCAGCTATATACACAGATTGTAAGTTGTTGGCCAAAATATGACTTATATATCTGCAAAATACTACAAAGTGAGATTAAGTTGTCAAGCAATTCAAATTGTGGGAATCCCTTACTGTAATTATGGGATCATATAAGACTGAAATGTTTCTCGCTATCATTAAAGCATTTTCCGCCTCACGCTGATTACACGGAAAATCCCAAAAGCCACAATTTATCCACCTTCATTTTGAACAATGTCACCATCGGCTCATTAAAAGCGAAAGCTACCGAAAAAAATAATAAAATAAAAATATAAATCATGTTCATGTCGTGTCCTTGCTGACCGGAATGGGTCTCATAAATTGGGTCATTTGCCAATGGTAGCAAGCATGCCACTTGCACTTTCAAATGGCTACCTCGTCCGGCCAGCCGATGCGGCACGTAGAGCCGAATGCGAACGTTGCCCATTCACAGAGGCCTCTCCTCCATTATAATATTAACCTGATAAATTGGCGGCCAGCCCTCGTTGCAATAGTTCGCCAAACTTGCGTGCGACCAGAGAGAGACACCCAAATGACACCAGCACACAGACAGACAGGCAGACGGAAGGATGGACGCCCGCACATCCGAAGTCGACCAGCCGGATGGGCTATGCACTACTCCTACTCCACCGCTCTCACAACCCCGACCCCGTGCTCATAGTGCCACCCCTAGTTGCAAGAAGTAGGAGGAAAACTGACAAAGTAGCAGCCCGGCCACTTCCTTTTGTTTAAGCTGCCGCCTGACACTGGCCATCGTTGCGGCAAGTGCTGGAATAATGGCGCTCTCATATCCTTCGACGCATACTTGTGCACCCGATATGCATATTTATATACGTATATATATATATATATATGTGTGTGTATGTACGTTTGTATGTGCATTTCGGTCATTGTAAGCATATTGAATATGCACCGGTCGAGGCCTCGTATTCGATGTCAAGCTACCCCCCCACACCGCACCCACTTCTCACATACGTTACAAATCGACCGCATTATTTTGCTCAATTTAACTCGAGTTTGCGGTAAAGTTTGCAGCTTAATATATCATAAGTGCTGAGTGTGCATATTGAATGTTGAATGTAATTCTTTTACTATCCCTCCCCCCCACACACACGCTCCCACCCCGTTTGGGTTCACTCACTTTTCCGCTAACCGCTGCCAATTGTAAAATTAACAGAGTCTCCTCACCCCTATGTGTTCCTTGTGCGATTTACCGTTAATAGTTCGGTTTTTCGCTTTCGTTTGGCATACAAATTTTATTAGGTCATTGCAGTGGCAGCGACGCCAGCAGCGCTGTCAAACACTCACATTCTCATTTTTAGGCCTGCCTGCTCCCCGCCCTTCCGCTTGCCTACCGTTTTATTTTGAATATACCGTTCAAATTTATCATTTTATAGCTTTAATGCTCGACGGCATTTAATTCCATTTTTGGTTAAAAATTCAATTACATAACTTATGTTATTTCCGTAGCAGTTTCAACTAATGGAAAATAAACATTCGTTTTAATTTTGTGCAGCTAAATTTGTCCATAAACTCGCATGCAGAAAATATGTCAATTTTTAATCATGAGCAATGTATTTTTAGACATGTTTTCATCTCTAGATAAATATCTATTTAAACCATGAAATTTTGTATTTATAGCATTAAAGGCAGACAGAAAATGCATTTTAATCTTTGAATGCAGCTTAAACTTGGAGGTCAAAACAATATTTACCAAACAAGTTCAATTTGACAGAGCAAAAAGCACTTGTTGGGTTTAAATATTAACGTGAACCAGAAACCGATTTTAACTTTTAATGAAAATTTCAGAGTCAGAGGTCAAACTATGACTAACAAGCTCTAATAATAAAATCGATTGAATTTGACAGTTTTGGCTGCTTTGACCCTTCATTATTAATATTACAACAATTAAATAACCAACAATTAAATCTAGACCAACAACTGTAAACGAATTTGATATTTGGCCATTGCATGAAACAAACTTTGCATCTTAATTTCATTCATTAACGAAAACAATGTTGTTGCTAAATTTATCTTGACCTTTTTCTCTTATTCTTTTTAATTGCATCAATTATTTATATCAAATTTCTGTAGGGAAAATCTTTCCCTTAACAATTTCATCAATGTTTATGAAATATGCGGCCAAAATATTTCTTTGACAGCAGGCGCACATTTATTAAGGGCTAAGAATTTGCCAGTTTATTAAATAAATGTCCCTGGCCATATTGATGTAGACTTTAAAGACCGACAACAAAGTCGCATAATTATATTTCGAGCGCACTTCATTTGTGAGCTGTAGGACCGAAACTCATTAAAAGTGCGCCGTTCCGCAAAGACAGCGAAATAACAAAAAAAAAAAAAATAATAATTTGTAATTTGGTACACTTCATTTTTGCCCATTAATACAGGAGCAGAAGCGGTGGACGAGATGCGATGCGACCTAACTAAACATTCAGCGAATTTAGGAGGTCAGTCAAGTGTGCCAGTGAAAAGGATGACGGGGTGGTGACTGGACTCAAGTGTCGCTGCCTGGGCAAATCAATGATGGGTGGCTGCATCACCTGCTACCCGGTGCTTAGCCTGCGGCTGGGAGTCCTCTGCTGCTGTCACTCCTTTTGTTTATTTATCCAATCTGCTAGCTGACTGGCTTGCTGCTTCTTCACGTTAAATAAGCGCACAAGTGTCACCTAACAGATTTGAAACCGCACCCTGACTGGATTCATAGGGTATCTCAAGTTATGTAAAGGTATGTCACAAGTTGAAGGAAATATCTTTGTTAACTAAACCAGAATAAGAAATGATTACTAATAATATTTAAATACCATAAGGAATTTCCTATAAATACATAAAAAAAAAAGATTATCTGATTAAAGTTGCGTTTTTTGTTATAATATAAAAATAAGAATTTTTCACTTTTTCAAAAACGGTAATTGATATCTTTTCTACAGAGTATGACCTAGTTGCTAATTTGGAAGTCTACTTGTTCCTTGTTGCTGCCACCGAGCCGCAACAGGACTTTGAGTCTTGGCCAAGTTGCGCGCGATGGCAAATGAAGTTCAGAGTAACTAATGCCGTAGATTGCTGAGCCAGCTAAACTACAATCCAGCAGCACTAACAAAAAAAAAAAATATATATATATATATATATACATAAAAAACAGCACAAAGGATAGCAGCTAGTTTGCAGCAACAAGCGGCAGGCAGCGAACGCACAATGCAAATATGTACCCTTTGGAGGGGCAGCAAGTTGTTCTTGCTGCAGTTGCACTTGCAGCAGCAGCTAACTATTGCATGAAGCTATTTTTCATATTTTTGCCTTTGTTAGGCCAGATAATGAAAATGCGAGTGCGCCAAAGGAGCGCCATCAAAAGTTTTTAATATAATTTGGAATTAACTAAAGTGGCCGCCGGAGATGTAAGTTGTTGAGGTCGGAGTTTGTTGCCTTAATTTATATACCACCCGGTGATATTGCTTTAAATTTAGTTGCGTATACGCAATGTGTGTGCGGGTGTGTGTGTGTGTGTGTGGTAAAAGCTAAAAGTTAAAAGTTTGGCCTACATACTGCACACACAGAGTTTGTCATATGGAATTAAAAGTGGGCACTCGACAACATGTTGAAAAGCAGAAGAAGGAACTGACAAAATTCCTTTACCGCATCTCGTTATAAAAGGCTTAAAATTTGAATTTCCCAAAGCAATTTTAAACTACAGCTGCAAAATACTAAACTTTAGCTCAAGTTTTACAGGCATCTACATAAGACAATGTATCGATAATGTTTTGTTTGTTTAGATATGTGTAAAACACCGCCCCTGCCCCTGCCTACGTCTCCGTCTCAGTCACCGTCTCTGCCTGTCAGCACCGTTGTCAGAGAACCAACTTTCGACTTATCTGTTAAGCCGCATAACTTTGCATAAATATGAAGCTATTCAACAAAACTACCACAAAAAGCTCTAACAGAAGACCCCAACAAAAAAAACATTGAAAAACTGCCCTTAGAGCAACGCCAACGGTTTTCCTGTCAACAGCATCAGGAACAGCAGCAACAACAACAACAACATCAACGACAACAACAAAACTATTGTCTACTGCGTGGTATGAGTGAATCTCCGGAATCTTATTATATTTATTATATTAAAAACAACAAGGCAAACTCAAAAACTAGTCAAAGACTGCGGCATCAACTTTTCCGATGATGGCACTACTTTAAAAGATTTGCATAAATTTCCCCAGGAAAATAAACAAAATATGTTTGAGCCCAAGTGGCAAGTCCAGGATTCACACAGGCTATAACTAACCCCAACCACAACTCTGCCCCCTGACCCAAGTCGTTCATTTAACTGTCAATGTCGCTGTTATGCGGCAACAAAAATGGCCAAAATTCATGGCAATCGTCTGCGAAACTTTGAAAAAAAAAAAAATGTGTATGTAAATGTAAATGTGTGAATAAAACATGACAGAAACACGGTTTGTTTAAGTTACAAAAGATGAAATACCCTTGTCAGAATACATTTATTGAACTTCACATAACTCTTATTTAATGATGTCACATATTAAAAAAAACGAACTATAGATGAAATAAAGTCCACAAACTGAGCAAAAAAGTTATACTTTTTCTGTCTTTTGTAAATTTATATATATTTTTGTCAGACTCAAAGATTTCAGCAAATTGCAAATACCCGTTGTCAATGAGTATATATATATATATAGACAATTTAATATATGATTATTATGGTTGGCCTCCCCCGCTGTGAGGGGGTTGAAGCTCATGAATTTATGCGCCATTGTTTTTTGCACTCGCGACAACCGCGACGACGAGTTATCGATAAATATCCAACACAGACACAAAAAATATTGTTGTTGTTGTTATTGTTGTTGGCGTTTAATATTTTTTTGTTGTTAATACAGCTGCCGCGGCTGCAGCTGCTGTTTGAAAAGAAATTTTGTTTTTCCGCATGTTTCTCCCACACACACACAAATACACACAACATACACACATGCACAAACAGACACACTAACAATATACTTCATTTTATCTGACAGGCATCGCGAGGCGACATCGCGAGTTGTGGGTGGATGAGATGAGTTCAGTTCAGTTGAGTTGAGTTGAGTTGAGTGGAGCTGAGTGGTTGTCACAGCACTGGGCCAGTCAATCTTTCATAGCCATTCAACAAACGCCTCCTCCTACTCCCCCTCCTCCTCCTTTTATGCCGCTGTCCCACTCTGTCCGATCCGTCAGCCTGCGGTTGACATGGAAGAGCAAGCTGTGTCTGTCTGTCTCTCTGTCTGTCTGTCCATGTGTCTGCCTATCCGTCTAACGTTTAGACTGGCGCTCGGTTGGCTATTGGGGGTTATTGGCCGCCAAAGCGTGGCGAGACGCGTCACTTCCCCATCTCCACATCACATGTCGTAGGTCAAACAAAATGTGTTTGTTGATGTTGTTGACGCTTGGTTATGGATTTATGACACTTTTGGTCATTGCGGTTGTCAGTTTTCGTTAAAAGTTCCACATTTTTCTCCTGTTTTTTGTTTTTCTTGTTGTTTTTTTTTTTTGGTGGCTAGTGGCTTATGGCCTGGTCAGAAATCTGAGGCAACTTTATGGCTTGGCTGATCAAACATGCTGGGCTATAGATTTTTTGCTGGCTCACATGTTAAGCTTGTCAAACCCAACACGCTCTGGCCATAAAATCTGCGGGAGATGAGTACGCTGGGAGAAAACGTTGAAATGGCATAGAAAGCCAATTGAGGGCATAATATAACCAAAGACATGTTATTAATTCTTGAATTCGATATCGAACTGAGACCAAAATATATTGATTACGTCATTTTTTGTAACTGAAGCAAGTTTAAGTTTTGTAAATTAAATACTTAACTTATTTATTAGGTTCAATTTAGATAGTTAGTTATCAGAAAATGTTAACTTATCTGGTTAATAAGAAATACGTTTGATATTAGAATTTTTTAATTCACCTTGAATTGAGTATACACATATATATTTTTTTAAGTGTAGAATTTGAAAAGGGTTGTTTTTGTAGTTGTGTATTTACCTTTTGTAGTTTTGGGGATTGCTTGCTGAACTGCAAATAGAAACAAGGAAAAATGACATTATTAATAGTCAGAACGTGACACTTACGCACTTAAAACCACACACACACGCACACACAACACACACACACCCACTACTAATACTACAGCGCATATGGCGCCATCATTTATCATATCAGAAAAAATTGTCAACAGAACTTTACGCGTATTTCCGTTAGAATTGTTGGCCATTAATTTACTGGTCAAAATCGGATACGCCGCATTATCTGATCATTAATAATGCAACAGCCTGGCCTAAACATTACAGCATCCGCCTGTCAATATTGAAAAACTATTACGACGAGTGTGGGGGGAAAAGTGGGGGCGAAGTTGTCAGTTGAATACTAAAAGTGCAATTAAATTTAATTTTAGTTCATCCTACGAGCACGCACACAATCACAAACACACAAACATACTAATGTAATTGTGATTTTTGCTTTTGGACAAAGAAGCATAAATTGTATGCCACCATTTTTGTTGCAATGCAATTTTCATACGTATGAAAAGCAACTGAAAAGAGAAAAAATCAGCGCAAATTCAATGAACTCGAAATGGAATCGAAAACACGCCAAAAGAACCGAGTGACTGACTGACTGGGTGACTGACTGACTGGGTGACTGACTGACTGACTGCAATAAACAGTGAATGCGCAATGGCTGCGGCAACAGCGCACAATGTCCTGCTCCCAATGTCCTTGCGTCCTTGTTATGAATGCTTTGGCCGATGTTGCTGCTGCTGCTGCTTCTGTTGCTGCTGCTGTTTCTCTTGTTGGCCGGCGTCAACGGACATGTGTCCCGCCACGACCACCCCCCGCCCGTGGCATATTCCGGGTTGGCGTGTGTTTACAACCAAAATATTTACACACTGCAGGCATAAAAACTGCATAAATGTGATTATATTTTCATTGGCTTTTACACGGGGCAAAACGGAGACGGAAAATGACCAGCCAGTCATGTAATTCGATTGCGATTTCAATTAGCGTAAAATGCACAGAAAATTCAAGCGGGAACGACCAAAAGTAGGACATGAATACATTGACTAATTTGGTTTGGACTTAATGGATGTTTGGAAAGAATTACCTGTAATGAATGTGCAGCCAGCCTTTTGAATGAGTTGGCTTTGATACCGGAAGTGGAGTAAAATCGGTATCCATTTCTATTGAAAAGAGCTGGCAACTTAATTAAAACTTTGTTGAAAAGCGACTGCAATTTGCCATTAAACTAGAACATTTACAATGGCGCAGGGATATTATTTATTTACTATTAACTGAACTGAATTAAAATTAAGAATGAATGAAAATCTATAATACAAAGCAGAATTTAAATCTGGGGGGTATTAAAATAAAAAATGTTTTCGTAAATATTGTTAAACGTTAAAGAGCAAAATAGAAAAATATAGAGATAAAGAGGAGATTCTTAAATTCTCAACCCACTTCAATATTTTTCATAATTTATGTGTGCTGTGCTAATTGCTTGCTTCTCGTTTAATGTTAATTGTTATAAGCCGAAATGTAAACAGCAATAAGCTAGCTAATTGCAATTCCATTGACTGCTCGAAACAATTAAAAAAACATTTGGCCATAAGCCGCACAGGAGACGCCCATTCACAAGGACAATATAAGCGCCAAGCACTTCCTAGGATCATTGCAAATTGATGCTTCCTGCCGAGCAGCTCGACGCCTGAAGACGACAGTTCTGATGGCAATTGTGTTGCATCCAAAGACACAGACTTTGCAGCTAGGTGGGGGGAGGTGTGTGAACGAAAGTGGGCGACGTGGCGACTGAGCAGCGCTTTCGGCACTTGCAGCGCCATCGTCAAAATGCCATCTCTGTCGTTCGCCTCAGTGCAAATGCACTATAGTAAATGTTATCTTTGCAAACATTTGACAATCAGAAATGCTCAAGCCATTGTTTAAAGTAAAAATCAAGCAGCAGCAGCAAAAAAAAACCAATCGGACCAACTTATGCACAAACAAGGTCCGCAGCACAGTGGAAGAAAACTGGAGATTAATATCAGATTCCAGCTTAAGTAGTTTCCACTTCTAATTTAATTTCGTAAAATTATGATTCAGCTTGGAATATATTTTATTTATGTCTGACTAGCAAATATGCACAACAATTTGTAGCACAGCTAAATAGATGCTGATTGTTTGTGCAACAATCAATTTGTGTCCACTGTGCGGCCTCGACGTCAAATGGCTGCACTGCTTCGATGACAAAGCCTGCAGCAAGCGCAGCTAGTAGCTGGCAAACTCTATGGGAGAAGAATCAGCTAAAAAAAAAATGCACAAATACACAAAAATACAGACAACAATTGGCGCAACGTCGCGTCTTTGACGTCTCAGCCGGGGTTAAGTTGACAAGAGAATGAGATTGGATTCTGGCGGCGCTGCCTGAGTTCAATTCATTTCCACTTGAGCAAGTGCACGTCTTAAGGACAAGCAGCATGCCACCACTGTCAGTCCCAAAGCATCATCCACCCACACACACACACTCACACATAAAAGTAGCTGCAAAATGTTGTCCCAAAGGGCGGCAAATGGTTGCGCTGAGTTGTCGCCTTGAAAATGCTCGCTGCAGTTTTGTTTGTTTCTCGAGTTTTGAGGAGGGGGAGGTGGGTTGCACGTTGCAGCAGCATCATCAAATTGAAACTACACATCCTGCAGCGCGTTGTGTCGCTCCTTGCAGCTGGCTGACACTGTTGACAGTGCGAAGTAATGAAAATGATTATTGTCAAGGGTCGCCAACAGGCAAACAAACAAGCAAACAAATTTCTGGCAAAGGCCAAATGTGCTGCTGGCCAGCGATAAACGTTTTAGGTAAGTGTTAAACCAAGATTGCGATATTCGTTAGGACCACGAATTAAAAATTTTGGAAGTCTTTCACACTAATGACGCACATAGTCGTTGCCAGATGAAATTTCCTGGCCGGAATGGCAGACACACTCAGAGAAAAGTGTGGCCTACAACTTAAAAGCTTAGCATTCTTGGAGTGAGCCTTTTTTGTATTTAGAAACTGAATATTTGAGCCTTTTTAATAAAAGTTTTTTTTTTTAATTCTATTGAAAATTAGTAATTTATTTTATATCAAGTTTTTTTTTCTTTTAAAAATTCTAGGTTTTATTTATTTATTTTAATAAGTGCATAAGCCTGTCGGCTCTCATTTGAACGATACTTTGTCTTCTTCCGACATTTCTGCTTCAACTGGCACACGGCGTTTTCGCTGCCACTGCCACTGCAACTGCCTCCACAGCTGTCGTAGTCGACGCTGCTGCTGTCGGTGCCAAAAAACGTAGATGCTAAAATTTAGGTTAATTGATAATTGATAAAAGCGTTGCAAGTGACTTTTCTTTCTCGTTGCCGCTGTTGCTCTTACTTTGGCTGCCACTGCTGCAAGTGTACGGCTCGGCTCACTTTAACTTTTGCCCCACACACATTTAAGCCAACCGCAGCAGCAGTTTTGCGGGAGTGTCAGTCACACGTCAAATGCAATGAAATCCAACCACTGCAAATACAAGTAGGTAGTCTGAAGTGTCACGTCACGTCCCCAACATTATCACAATCCTGTACACTCAATCAAAATTCAGGGGGCGATTCCACCACAAATGAGGTTGCACCAATTTGACCCAAAAGGCCACACACAGCAGAGACGCCTCCAGGGCCTGTGACAGGGCCTCTAATAGAGATCAACTCACTTTACCACGCACACAAATCATTTGTAATACACACGACAGACAACTGGCAACTGACAATGACTGCTGAGTAATAATTGATGTAACAATTCTGAGACACACACACATCACACACACACACACGCACACACAAAAGTCAGTTACACAATGCGTTGCATATTAGGAATTCAATTTCAAATTCAGTTTCGACTTACACTAAATGCCATTATCCATCATTTTATAAAAGCCCCCAAGTCAAAATACATTGCGGAAATGCCTGTGGCACACACACACACACATCGAGATAAGTTCAAACAAAAATGTACACACACTCACACACGTGCAGAGAGAGAGAGAGAGAAAGAGAGAGAGAGATGAACAATTGCTTGCACACGCACACAATAATAATTTGCAATTGTGTTCGTGCTCACAATGGATTTTTTCTTATTATTTTATGATTTAATCAAAAATACAGAATAATCGTTATAAATCTCACGTTCAATTTAATTTGATTGTGCGTAAATTCAATTTTGGCCAAAAACAATTCAATCAATTTATGCGTTCAAATGTATGCTTTATTTTTTCATTTTATTATCTTTTTTTATTGTATTTATATAAATTGATACTTTGCTTTGTCAAGGCTACAATCTGAAGGCTATAATTCAAACAGGACATGCCAAATGTCTCTAATAAAAAAAGGGAAAAAATAGAATTGGAATACTGATTGTTTTCTTGACAGGACACTGTGGATTAGGAGCTTACATAACTGGGACATAATCTGATAATTTTGTGACAACGAGTAGGACTTCTCAAAAGCACATCATAGCAGACTGTGCCAGTAGAATATGCAACTTACTAGGAAATAGTGCCTAAACACTGGTCGAGATAGAATATCCTAACTCGATAAAAAATTACCAACAAATTACCAAGTAACAGGCTCAGAATAAGACACAACTGATAAATATATTAATATACATAATAAGATATAATATCAAGCATGTTATAAATTCATCATAAATGGTTTTTCGATATTTATCGAAATACATCTTTAGTACATTCTAACTTATGTTGGAATGTTCTTAAATTTGTATAAAATAAAGTTAAATTTGTTAAACAAATACAAAGCCAAGTTTTCTTCTTTGACATAGAAGTAATTTTTTTTTACATCTGGTATAAAAAAAGGACCTGCGTTTATCCACAGTGCAAAGGGGATCTACAAATGGGCATAACAAATTTGTTTACAAGCAAACAGAATGAGGGGTCAGGTCAATAGTAGAAGTAGGCTTAACACAAGAATTGCATTAAACGGCAACAATGGAGTGGAAAGTGTCTGAAAGCAGAGAGCCAATAAAGATAGAAAGAAGCACCATCAATATCGTATGAACTCAAACTGGGTATGTGATTAGAGACATATGTGTGTGCCTTGTGTATGTGTGTGTGTGTGTCTGGTCTATCATCCGTTGCAAACTTGGCTTTTAAAACAATCGAGTGTCGACATGGAAAATTAGTTTACGCAAGCATTGCCAAGTGTCGCTTGCCAGCCAGGATGCTATGTTGCCAGGCTGACAGGCTGCCAGGATGCGATGCATCCTTCAAAAAACCGAAGAAAGCTGTGCTAAGTCAACTCGATGCAAGTCAATCAGGCGGAAGTCGAAGAGCAACTAGCAACGAGCGCAAGCCGGCAAGGGTCCAAAAACTTTTCCAGCTCACGTAGCTAGTTGGGTGGTGCGGGTAGGGGGAGGGTAGTCGATTGGCGTGGCAGTTGCAGAAAAAAAAAACAACAATAAAAAAAAACGGCAACTTCTGACGTAGCAGCTGGCTGCAATTGCGTTGCCACTAACTTGCCATTCAAGTGGATTTGCTTGCTCTGCTTTTTCCCCAACAAAATTGTTTTTCCTCGAGCAACACGCACCGCCCCCCCAGCCACCCCCCCTCCGGCAACCCGCAACACACTTAATTGAGTGCAAAGCTTCTGCGCTTCAGAAGCGCGGATTTAAGTTTGGACAACTTGAATTGATTCAAAAGTTTTATTGTTGGCATAGCACACAAGAGGAGACGATAAAGAAGAGGGAGAGAGGGAGAGGGATTTTCACAGCTATTGGCAGCAAAATGAAGTTTGCTTGCTTGGCCAGCTGATTGATGTTCGAAGCCAGTAAAAATCATGAACACCCAAGTGAAAGTTGTGTCTGGCTTGATAATTATCAGCAGGAGAGCTTATTGAGACTTGAATTACCATAAAACTAAAACTACTATGCACATTACGTATACGCAATGGAAACCATGCAACAATCTACAAAAATCTACTGCAT
The DNA here is from genome assembly GCA_035042365.1 of Drosophila dives. Taxonomy (NCBI): domain Eukaryota; kingdom Metazoa; phylum Arthropoda; class Insecta; order Diptera; family Drosophilidae; genus Drosophila; species Drosophila dives. The sequence continues at coordinate 5,837,578 of JAWNLJ010000326.1, read as the reverse complement.
GGCTTTGCATGCCAGAAACAAAGTTTAACCATATTTCAGGCTGACAAACGCAAGGCAAGAAATAAAATGGAATTTATTGCAGCAGGCAGCAATTACAAATGTGCAGATATATATATCTATATATATGTATATATATATATATGTATGTGCAGCACAGTTTGACATTTAAGGAAATATATCGATGCACAAATTAAACTGCAAGTGGAACAACAGCAAGTGGCAACAACAAGTGCGGCAGACAAATAAAAAATGTGTTAAAACTGCAACAGGATAAGGGGCATGCGGGGAGTGTCAAAATATAAAGAGAATTACCAGTTCGTGTGGTATTTAATTTTCTTGTTGCTCTTGGCCAAATAGAAATAAAGAAGTTGCAGTAATTGGATACCTACAAAGGCATTTGTTTTCAGCCTGCAAAGGCACAAAATTACGTTAGGCATTTTGTAAATTGGCTTAGGATATTTGTTGGCTATTGAAATTGGCAAGTAAAATACTCACAAACGATTTATTGCCACAAGAATTTCATTTTTTGGGTTTGCACTTCAAGTGGGCAATCTCGATTAGTTTTTGGCTACTTTTGATATAAGCCCGGTTCAATAATTTCCGTATTAGTAGCTGGAGCACGCACACAGTGTATAGCGGGATTCTAAGAGGAGCAAAGCCGTCGGGTCATTGCCAATGGCCTTGTGTCTCATAAATAAGTCGACAATAAATAAATAAATGGGTGAAAAGCGCCCAGAAGCAGCACTAGGAACAGCATCTGGAGAAAGCCTCGCACAACAACTTAATGTAGCAGACAATAAATAACAAAATAATTTTCTTGGTCCTTTTTTAGACAACCGACACAAGCTTCTGCTTCTAGCCAGGAAGCAAGCCAAAGCTGCTTAAAACATTGCAGGCCATAGCATTATACACCCTTGTAATTGTGGCCTTCGGAAAACACTGACAACAGCTACAAATACAGCTTTTGCTCTGCAGGACACTATAAACAATGAGTTTGGGTATACTCGAACTAAGGATATCCTGAAGGGATATTACATTAAAGACATTTAAAATAATTGAAAAAAAAAATGTAAAAAACTTGATGAATTACAATCAGAAAATGAATACTTAGTCAATGTCAGAATCAATTGGGAAGCGAACAAATATTGTTAAATAAATAAATTTGTTAAACCTTTGAAATCGCAGTTATCAGAAATGCAATCAGGTTTTTACGTTCGCACATGCCACAAATAATATGTGAAACCCCTTGCTGAAAAAGGACGACGAGGTGCACATATGTACTGAGCAAATATAAATGTCCTTGCTGTGGTCCCAGCAGAGGTCGACCACAGGCGCAAGTTTTTTGGCTCTCGCTACGAGGCGCCCACTTGCTGGCATGGCAGTGCAATGCAGGCAAAGCTGTTGTAAATCACAGTCGACATTGCAACTGCAACACAGCAGCGGGAGCCACAATAAAGGTGAGGACACGGAGGCCACAGCGAATCCGCTGCAGCAGTATTAAATTTATAAATTATTATGGCAGCAGCAGCAGCGAAAAACTGAAGAGCAAAAACAAATAACTTTATTATTAGCCCAAAAAAGTTGTGGAACATAAAATGCGTTAATAAAAATCACAAGCACATCAATTTCAGACCTGCGCTCCAACAGCCCCCATACTCTTCCCCCACTTGTTTGCTGTCTGCGGATAATGTTTAAATATTGTCTAGGTTTATCTTGGTTTATGGCGCGCCATGGCCAAATCAACGTCTTCTGTGTTCTCTGCGTTGGCAGATAAAGTTTGCGAAAGTATCTTAAAGTTGCATGTTAACTCTCGGTTGCCTAAAAACCGCCAACCACCAATGCTCTACGTGGCGGCAAACTTTATATTTTTTCTGGGTTGAAAGGAAATTGAGCAATAAAGCTTGCAACACATTTGCGTGCCACCCAAAAGTGGGTAGGTGCCACATGCGAAATATGCAAATATTGCGGTTTAATTAACTCGACTCGTGTGCGAGCAAGTGTCAGAGCAGGTAATCGTTTGACTCGCTTTTAATTGCTTCATCGTCGCATATGGCGTATATATATGATGATTAACATTGCGCATACGCCATGCGCCACAAAATGAAGATAATAAATTATTCACAAATAAAACTCTCGAGCGCCCCGAGGTAAACAACAACAAAACACTCGAAGAGTAAAAGTGGCTGCTGCTGCTGCTGCATTAAGAGCACTCGTAGACAAAAAAAAAAATAAAAATAAACGAATAAAAATGGCACAAAACAATTTTCACCAAGACATCAACAACTAAAAGAAAAGTGTCAGCTGCCCGCACATCCAACGCGCCGCGCCATGCCGCGCCGCAAAGAATTTGTTGACAGAGTAATTTGAGCCACTGAAAAAGTGAAAAAGAAGCGGAAAGAGAAAAAAAAATGAGGCAACTCAACAGATGATGAAAATTGCATTTGCCAGTGTTGTGTAACCGCACAAATGGTAAATGCCAGCCGCTAAGTACGTGACTCTCTCGCTCTCTCTCTCTCTCGCTGGACTGAGGAAATTAAATTGAAAGCGAAAACAAAACGCGCTACAAGTTGTAAAGGCCTTCATACAGAGCCAAGGCAGAAGCCAAAAGCGCCGGCATTATAAATGGAGCAAGTCGAGCGTTGACGCGCCGGGGTGCCAGCAAAAAAAAAAACCGGAAATTAAGTTTATGCCAACGCGTTGCGTCGCCTCCATTTGCGGGGCACCGACGGAAATGCAATACAAGAAATATGCTAAATAAAATGTGCGGCGGCAGCAGCAAAAGCCGGCAGCAGCAACTAAGACGGCCAAGTTAATGCTAAATGGAGTTGTGCACTTTATGCACCCACGCAATAAACCCTTTACCCACCCTCCCCCTTCTCTTTCCATTAAATGCGTGTGTTTAAGGCAGCACGTGAAGTGAAATGAAACGAGACGAAACGAAACGAAACGAAACAAGTGCATTATTTGCATTAAATTATGCATGCGACGTTTGGCAGGCGGCGAAGCGTCAAAAACTGAGAAGAAAAAATACTTCGAGTGCTGAAAATTGAAATGACTAACAAATGCCCTGTAAAAAGAAAATAGACTTGAAATATTTGCATTCATTTATTCATTTTGTTGTTTTACAAAACTACTTTATTAAATATTTTTATAATAATTACATATTTTATTTCATGTTAAGCTAATTAATATTAGAGTATTAAAATGTTTGCTTTGGTTTATGCACTTATCTAAAAAAACATAAGTGAAATATATTTGTATTATTTTTTTTATTATTTATACATTTATTTAAGTTAACTGTAATACAAATACACATGTTAATAATTAACATATTATATATTTATTTATTACATATTTTTTTATTTATTATATTTTTTTTTTTATTATTTATATATTTATTTATGTTAACTCCAAATCAAATACACCTGTTAATAATTTATATACAGGGTATATTACAAAGTGTCAGCAGTCGCGTGAATTCACACGCCGGTACCCAACACTGTCGTACACAGAAGGCGGAAGAGAAAGGGGCGTGCAGCGGGGCAGCAAACAAAGCACAAACAAAGAGCGGATCGCGTGAAAAGGTACACAGAGCTAAGCTGAGCCGAACTCAGGCTGAAGGCAAAGGGCCCGCCTCTAGGGTATTGCGGCAGCTGCCACATGCAAAGTTGGCTTTACACAGACGTATTTTTTTTTTTTGTTGGTTGCAGAATTTGTACAATTTAAATTAAAGTGCTGGCGAAGAGAAAGCGAGGGAACTTCACATCACACTTACAATGATGACGACTGTGGCTGTTCCATGTCAAGGTTGATATACAGCATTTATCATTTTCCATGTGACCGAGAAGCTCAGCTTTGAGTCATCTCATCGTTAAATTAAATACGAATTGCGAAGGCTTAAAGATGTTGATGTTGCGGCTTTGGAGTGTACTTCATAGCCACCTTAATTTGATATAAATTGCTTTAAATAGACTTGGTCAACATAAATAGCTAGATTATGAATATAATAGTCAAACTCAATTTGATATAAAATAGTTAATAGAACATTTTCAATTTTTTCAATTTTAATATTTACTGCAAAAGAAATTCCTTAAAAAAAGACAAAGCTATAAAAAGTAATTGTCAATTTTAGATGAGACTAAATTTAAAAGTGGAAATTCATTTGATATTTCCTTATTTCTCTTAAGCTATTTGATATAAATTCTTGCTGAGATATTTTTCAGCTTTTGGTCACAAGCTTTATTGCAAATTACTTAAAAAAAATTGGCTTACAACCCAACTTATTCAAAGCTACATCAAAATTTATCCCTTGGCAGCTGCTTTGTCAATAAATAGTTTGTCAAGTAGCTTTAGATGATGACTCCATTTTAGATAACGTCATGTCATTTATAACTATTGAGTATTTTAGTTCGTTTTTGGGTTCGGGTTGCTTGCTTGTTGCACGTTGCACGCTGCCAGGCAGCCACCCCCAGCACATGCTGTCGTAGCAGTCAACAGAGGCAAACCGGCAGCATATTGCTGAAAAATTACTGCAAGCACTATTTACAGTTTGCTTGGGGCGGGCAAACTGACCAGATCTCGACAACTGACGGACAGGACAAGTGGTGCAATATTTACCCCTCGGGAGCCACAAAAGTTCAAGTCAAAAGCCGGAGAGCTAAGGAAACGCTTAGGAGATGCTCCCAATAATGGCTGACAAGCACAAGCCATAAAATGCAATGACAACAGCAACAAATGTTTACCACACACCCACACGAAATCCACTCGCCCTTGTCCTCGCCCTCCCCCTTCCCCTTCACGCTTCCACACTTCCAACACACATCACTGCACCATTCCCTTTGGCTGCTTTGCATAGTCAACTGATTTTGATGGCATTTTCGCACAGCTTAAAACAATTTACCATAACGCTTTTACGGGGCTGCAGTGTCCTGATGTCGGAGATCCGACGATAAAGTTGCACAGTTGGTTGAGGTGTGGAGGTGTGCAGGGAGAAGTGGTAGGGGAGGATTGATGCTGCCCTTAACTGTGTACAAATTGAAACAGCTATGGCTGGCAAATGTAACGGCCAGTCGCGAGGCGCAGAACAGCAAATGGTCATAAAACTCGAAAATGAAATTGCTTTCTCTTGCTTTCTTGACGGCCACTGAAAATGCATTTCCGCCCCACACTCACATGTGTGTGTTGGCGTGTGTGTGTGTGTGGTGTGTGGGCGTGACCGTTGCAAACATGCAACTGTTAAAAGCCATGGGCGTGCTGCACGCAAGAGGTGCCAGGGTTAAAATCAGAATCGGACACTACTTTTGTTTAAAAGTTGAAGCGGAAAGTTGAAAAGTTAAGAGGCGCACCCAAAAGCGTGCTATATAAAATATCGCATTAAATAAGCAAGAAATAATAATAATAGTAATAGTAATAACGAGGCTCTGGCAGAGTTTGCTACTTTGAAAGTTTTCTTGTTTGCCCCGTTCGATTCGAGACTTTGCGTAACTTTTGCCACCGAGTGCAAGGCAATCCTATTGGGGATACCGCAGTACCTGTCTACTCACTTGCCACCAGACCAGACCAGACCAGACCAGCACCAACACCAACACCCCAACAAGCACGTTGCACAAAGTTATAAGCAGCTCAGCAGGTGCAGGTGAGGATTACGAAATGTTATTGCCACGAAAAACTATTAAAGCCCATGGCCCGTTTTGCTGGAACTGAATATCAACATCCTTTCAGCAGTGCATTAAAAGAAAAGTGATTTTCGAGTTAGTCTCCTTCGATTCGCGAGAGTCGTTAACAAGTTCATGTTAAAAGTCAACTTCATTATTAAAAATAGATATACATATATATACATATATATATACATATATTTATATTCTATGTGAGCATCGCCCTGCCCTGCCCACTTTGCTGTGGTCTCAAATTTCGGCCAATTCCATTTACCAAGCCTAGTTGCCAACAGCAGCGGAGCAGCGAGTGTCTGCGCACGAATCACTAAAATGTTCACAAAAGTTAAACTTCCGCTTCCTGCCGCCGTTGCCAGCGGAAGCAAGTAAAGCTTTTCAACATTAAAAAGATGTAAAGCAACGCGACAGAAAAACGAAAAGAAAAAAATAAGAAAAAAACAACAAAACACACACAAGAGGCAAGAGCCTTTTTTTTGGCGGCTCAGCTTATATATCCTCTTACAAATTCTGTTAATCTATGTGTAATATCCAAGATAGGATATGCCTATTTTAAGGACACATTTTTTTTTTAGCAGCCTTAACAAAAGCAGGGTTTGTGTGATTTTGACAAATAATAAAAGATTTCTACAAAAAAAAAAATAAAAGGTTCAAAGCAATTTCTCATAAAAATTATATGTGGCAAGCAGCAAAGTTCTTTACACTTTAGAATGTATATTAGAAAAACAGCTTGTATTATGGAGATTTCTACAATTCATTTTCTGCAAACAATGTGACAAAGTTGTAATACCCATTTTTAAGGGCTTTCTAAATGCAAAGCAGAGGAAAACGGTGCAAAAACACATGCACACACAAACCTGAGCATATATGCATATATATATATACTAATATACATACGTATATATATTTTGCATATATATATATACTATATATATATATGCTAAAGCTGTCGAGCGGCCCAGCCTGACAGTGGGAAGAATGTAGATAAGCCGCGTCAACTTGTTCGAAACACAAAAAAAAACCCATTAGAAAATCCAAAGAGAAAGTTTGACAGCGAAGATACCCTGTAAAATACGCGTATACGCGATTAACATAACTTTAAGCTTAATTTTGTTTACAAAATGAAGATCCTATTAAGCTACTTCTATTTATAAATTTTTATTTATTTCAATGTTAAAGAAAATGTGTTATAAATTTATAAAATACTAAACAAAAAAAAACAAAATAAATGAAAACAAAAAAAAAAAAAATTCTTCTTTAGAAATTGTCAGAAGCTAGCTTTCAGGGATTCTATATAGTAAATAACATAACTATATTTATTAAGCTCACAATTCTATTCATAATTCTTTTCTTAAACTGAGCAACTATAAAACGCCCCATTTATGCAACGTTTTGTGGCAGCAGGGTATGAAAAATACAACGTGTGACCTGCAAGACTGCGAAATATTGCGGGAATATTCAAAACATGCGCTTAAAAGTATTTTGCAGCACATGACACAAGAGTCGAAAAAAAAAAAACAGCGAAGAACTGTTGGGGCCAAAGTTGAACGCTAAAATATGCAGCACACTTAGTGGGGCAGCCAGAGGCTGCGAGTCACGTGTGGTCACCTAGGCGGGCCGGGCTTTTGTTTTAAAAAGTGACCCGTGGGGCAGTAAAAACTTTTGTGTTTTTATTTTTTGTTCCAGAATCTGGTTTTTAGGCTGGTAATTGCTTATGATTTCTATCAGCAAATATGACACAGACCTTCTGTGATAATCAATCAAACGCAACGATGCGAAAGCGAGCAACTATCCAAGGATTAGGAGCACAAATTGAGGCATGAACAAATCGCAGAAGATAATAGAAAAAAAAGCAAACAACATGCATGTGGAAGAAGGGAAAGTAAGAGTAAATGTGCGGCAACACAAAAAGCTGCAAACGTGACAAAATTAGTGAACAATGGACGGCGGAAGAACCTTATGAACTCTCTCTTTCTCTAGAGAATGTGATCCCCAAGCCCCAGTTAGACAATGGCAAGCAAACCGCCCAACCCCAACGACTAAATGTGGTCAGCCACTGCGGCGAACAATAGAGTCGGACAATGCAGACGACAACGAGGAAAATGCGATGATGAGGTAGTCGAGGTGGAAGACCATATTAAAAAGGCATAAAGCCCCCAACTGCCGCAAAAGTCGCACAAAAGAGTGGCCAGCAGCGGGTTTTATGGCAGCTTGGGAAATGGCCACATAATGGCACACACACACATTTATATATATATATATATATATATATATATATATATACAAATACAAATTTACTGACATATGTGACTAAGCAAAGCTGAGACAGCTGTCCTCCAATCTGTCCAGCGGCCCATGGGCAATTGGCGTCGTGGCAAATTGAAAGCGAAAACGCAACGAGAGGAAACCAGTTGAGGAAACTAAAAATCAAATGTTTGACCTCAGATTCAGATGATTCAATTCGTAAAAAAAACGTAGAAGCTTTCAAGTTTGAACCTTGAGTGTAACCCAAAACTTAAAGGTACAAAAATCTCAGAAAAAGAAGGAAAATAAATTCGATATATGGAAGACAAATAAATGCTACATTTACGTAACGCCTTATTTAAAAATATAAACATCTCAGGAGTAGACCCAAAACATATTGTTTTTTTCCTCCGCGTTTGTAGAAAGTGAAGCACTACGTTTTTTAAATTATTTGGCATCCTTTTTTTTTTTTGGTAAGTGCAGTTTTGCTTGCTGAATTTCAGCTTGGCAGCTGCAACCAAAATGTTTGTCAGCGCAAGTTTGCTATGGCAAAAAAAATGTGCCAGCTTAGAGCAAAAAGAAGGAAAAAAAAAGGGAAAAATTGCACAGGCCCGGCGAAAATGCACAGCACTAGATAAATAGTTGGTCCAAACTTTTCAACAACCTAAAATGTGAAAGTTGAGGTGAAACGGGCGAAAAAAAAAAAATATATAAACTGTCAGCAGAGCAAACATTATGCTGTGAGAGAATCAACGTTGGGAATGAAAAGCATTTCAGGCACGCGCTCAAAAAATATGCATTAGAAAATGTTATAAAAATAAATTGAATCAAGCAGAGCAGCAGCGGCTGTGGCAGCAACCACAGCTTCAACAGACGTCAATCTTTGGCTTCCACAAAGCTGGCTAAAATATTGCCACGTATACGCAACGGGAATTTCAAGTCCTTTTCCTGTCCACTACCCACCCGCCCGCTCACAAGACCAAGCTGACTTGGCAATATTTCTCATGTCTTATATGACATGTGCATGTCGTTATTAGGCATACAGCTTTATAGATTTACACACAGCACACACAGACGTATGTCTTGCTTATCAGCAAAATCACATACACACCCACACACACACACAGAGAGCGACTCTCATGCATGTGGCAACGTAATCAGTCATATTATTTGGCATATGAATGATAAGATAAGTACGACGTGTATTCCCACAGAGTTAGTCATCACTTGACTAATTTCTGCATAAGTTATGGCCCAAAATGAGCCCTTTAATGGCAGCCAATGTATAAGAGTCGAGGTAACACATGTGTTTTGGGCTTGATAATAATAGTATTTTTTGATTGTAAATATCTTATTAAACAAAACATATTTTTAAACAACGTTTTCTCAAGATACTTTAATAAGTCGCAAACGTTAAATTTCTATGCATACCAAACGAGGCTATAATAAAAAAGTATCTTTGCACCTTCGCTATTTTTCTTAAGAAGTCAAGAAATTTAAATTTAAACCATTTAAAAATAAGGGTGCACAGAAATTTATCAGGGGTCTACAGCTCAAATATTACGATAAATATCACAAAAATTTTGACGTGCAACGTGATGATTAATTCTTGTGGCATTTTTTATAATTATAAATTGCTGATATTATCGCTTCTCAGTTATTTTAAGGTAAGTAAGTTGAGTAAGCGTAACATGTGAATTTAGTTTTACAATTAAATTTATACAGATGTCATATTTTATGTAAACTGAGTTTTAACAGAGATTAGAGATTACCCAATGACGACAAAACAAGCCAAAAAATATATATTTGAATTGAGAAAGAACTTAAATGAGTAAGCAACATATGCAGATGCCAGATACAAATGAAATTTGGGCCACAATTTAACAAGTAGAACAAATAAATTGAGTAGCTAAAATTGCTTGCGGCACAACTTAAACACAATGTGCAACAATGGCTAAAAATAGTAAGGCAACAACAGGAATGAATTTAATTAAAACCAAAAAACAAAACAAAAACACAATGTTTAAAAAGTATTTTAATGAAAAAAAAAAATACAAAATAAACAAGTTGAGGCTAAAACAACTTTTTACCAATCAATACAGCGCATAATGAGTGGGCGAGAGAGAGGGCGAGAGAGCTACTAAGCAGGAAAGCTAAAAATCTAATCAGTAAATTGTTTAAATAGCTGCAACAACAGAGACTCCGATTACGAGAGTGGAACACACAAGCAAAAATACAGACGCTCGGAGGCAGGCGTTGCAATTATCGGGCAATATTTTGATATTAACAATAAAAAGAAAAAAAAATCAGAAAAAGCTGAGTGTATCGTGACTCCAACGTTTGTGTGTTTTGCTGATAAGCTGCGTACAAACCTCTAGATAAAGATATAGATTTATTTATAGTTTACCTCAATATTCGCCGACTCAGAGCTTAAAAGCTAACAAAAAGTAGTGACAAATCGACAGATTTACAGTGGACGGGGAGACGGAGACGGGGACGGGGACGGGGACGGGATAGGCGACAAACGGCTAATCTTTGGCGGGCTTCTAAGCGGACTAATTTACATACGTTAGCAGCTTTAATCAATTGCCAAATGGCAAATAGATATGTGTCAGTTGTCAGCTGGCAGCAAAAATGTTTGTTCTAACAAACTAAGAGTGCTCGAGACGGGTATGCACAACTAAGCAATACCCCTTAAATAAACTTTCAACTCTTTCTACTTGTTTTCAAAGAGTACAAAAAAGATAATATTTCACACGAATTGTGTGTTTATTTTTGTACAGCAAAATGTATGCAAAAAGTCGCAGACAAATATTCCCCTTTTAACACCCACTACAGCGTATCTAAATGCAAATAAACGCGCTTGATGGCGCCGTTTGATAGTTATGCAAAAATATGCAAGTGAATTGGCAACAAGCGCAAAACTGCGCAGCCAAACTGCCCGACAGGCAGTCAGTCAGTCAGTCAGTCACGAGCTGCACGACGACGGCGACGACTACGACGCGAGACAGATAGACAGCCAGATAGTCAGACTGGCAGGCGGGCAGACTGACAAGCTAGAAATCAATCTGACAATCACACAAAACGACGGAGCAGAAATCGACATGTGCGTTATATTTTTTTCCCCCTTATTTTTGGTGTGTGTGTGTGCAAATTGAAACACGGCTCGGATACGTGCAAGCAAATAAAATGCAGTCGTGCGCGGGGAGGGGAAAGGGGACTGATGGGTAGCTAGCTTGCCAAACCAAACAAAAGGCAGGCAAACAAATCTGTTACTGGCCAACACGCGCCCAGCAAGCCATAAAGTATGCAGCAAAGCAAAGCAAAGCAAAGGCCAAAAGCCAACGCTAACCCCAGGCAACGGATACGATCAAACTGACCCCTACAAAGCAGCAACAACCCTCTCTCCCCAAACATTTCCTTCCCTCTGCCACACTGGGCAAAAATTATTCTTTGATATTTACAATAATAAAATTAATTTTAACAACAACTTTCTGACTGAAATCCAAAGATAAACTTTTCTATGTAGTTAAACTTTTTTTGTCTGTGCCGCTTATAAACTTTGGAGGCGTAGTTTTGCTGAGTGTACTTGAAACTGCAAGCGTTGCGCTTTTTGTGCGTCGGCATTGTTATTGGTGCCCCGCACACACACACACACACACACCGCTTGCCACATACCTCTTGCAATGGGCCTGCCAATTGCTTGTGATTCATTCATTCATTGCACTAGCCGTTGGCCATTTGTTCCGTCTATCTGTCCATCTGTCCATCTGTCCATCAGTCCATCTGTCCATCAGTCCATCAGTCCGTCTGTCTGTCAGGGCTGTCGCAGCTCTCAAACCGCATTGGCATGGCCATGCATCACGAGTGGCAGCCAACCAATTTGAGTCAAGTGGTGCGCACGTAAAAAATAAAACCCCGTAAAGCACACTACAAATTTTATTTTCCTTCCGTTATTTTATTTTTTTTTTTATATTTTTGGAAGGGGGTTGAAATAACAACCAATTTATTTGGCCATACTGCAAATTCTTGCTCAGCTCGCATTCGATCAACTTCATCATCATCATCATGCTGCGGCTGATGCTACTGCCACTGCCACTGCCACTGCTGCTGCTATTGGCCAGGCTTGTCGTCCTTGTCGAGCGTCGTCATCATCAAAAATCGTTGATTGCAACAAAACAAATTGCATTTTAAGGAGATTACTCGGTTGTGCCCCCATTCGTTAGGTTACTTTTGCACTGACCCCCATTGAGATGAGTGTTGTTTGTATCTGTGTGTGTGTGTGTGTATTTGTGTGCTCTGCCCTGTGCTCTCTATTAATAAATCATAGCGCATTTATATGGTCTACTCTGTGGACGCATAGTGAAAGCCAAGTTCCATTAGCACCTTGTCATAACTGTGTTATTATAAATGGTTTTTCAACTAAAGCCAATTGCTCAAAACTCAATAAGCCGACAAGCCAAAAATAATATTAAAAAAACATAAAGTGGCATAAAAAGGATTTAATATATTATCGAGAGAGAGAGCTGAGCCTGATAATTGATGATGAGGTTAATGAAGTTTAAAGAGCAGAAGAGCAAAGACTTCACAACACTGTAAATGTATTAAATGCGATTTATTGCTGGATAAATAAATTAAAATTAAGTTCTTGTTGAAATGATTTATTTTGTTATTCTTAAAGTTCGTTTCTCTTTATTTAAATCAGAACACTTATTCATTTTTGCTAAGATTTGTGTGCATAAAAAAAAAGCTAAAAATACACTCATAACCAAAAATTTATTGCCTTTTTTGAATGTTTCTTTTTATTAGCAAGAAAATATCATAAATAATTTTATGTCAAATAACTCTCAAGTAATCTGACATTGAGCATTAGAACTGAAACATGTTATTTTATTTTAATGAAAAACATAAATAAATAAATTAAATCAGAAATTCATTTCTTTTCCATTTATGTCTGTATAGAAATAATGCTAGTAGCCAAAATTTATTGTTTTCCTGAAATATGTTGATTTTTATCTACTAAATTAAATAAAATCCAGCAAATATTTAGAATCACAGTTAATCTCAAATATTAAATTATTTTACTGTATTTTAAATTTAAAAAGACTTATTTGTGATTTAATCACAGGATAAATCTGCTGCTTTCATTTCTGTATATTTCATTCCCTTCCGCTTATTGAAATATAAATTTAAGTACAGCACTTAAATTATGTAATCGGTGACGTGATAATACAAATATGTATTTATATATATCCGTCCATACTGCTACTAACAAAGCTGTGATTTTTTTTTAATTTCATAATTTTTATGTGGATTGTTATTGTGCCCTGGGGACAAACCACAAATAAAAAAAATTAAAGAGTTCAGATCACTTTTAACATACAACAACATTGTCCCAGCAGTGCAGTAAAAACATTTGCAATGATATTTAAACCCTAAACTGTTTACAAGCGCGCTCGACCGGCGACAGGACATAAAAAAAGAGAGAGAGAAAAAACGAACAAACAAAAAGGAGCTCTCGCAAAACACGCACTAAGCATCGGACACAAAACACATACAGCCCAACAGCAAACAGACGACCAATAAAAATGCAAGAAATTATAAAAAATTCATAATGCACAAGCAGCACTAAAACAGTGAAACAGCAGCTGAGTCGAATAGGGCGACGGGAAGAAGCGCGGGGGCAGGGTTGGGTCCATGAGTCACCGAGCTGGTGCTGCTGACTGGCAGGCGGCACAGCTCGGAAAACACGCGACTCAAATGGCAGCCAAACAAAAAAAGGACAACAGCATAAAAATTGTGCAAAGCTTTAAAAACATATAACAGCCGCACCAACCAAGACAAATACGAATGAGAAGGGTTCGGCTTTGGGTTTTGACTAGCTGGGCACTGAAATGGGTCCAAATACACTATGTAGAATTGTATCTAACTAAGTCCCTAAAAAAAAACAAACGAAAAGTGGAAAATAATTTGTGTTTTCGCTGAGTGCAGACGACGCAGTCGGCAAATATAATAGGAGCCACTCATTAGCCCCTCAGAGCTGGGAGAGATTCCCCAGCTCGACCGTTTATAGGGACACGCATAAAGTGGTAAATAAACGCAAGCAACTTGCAGAATAAATGCGATTTCAAGCTTCTGATTTAGTTTTCGCACAAATTCACGCACAACGTGGCGTATTAGCAATGTAATTTGATTTGATGTTTATGCGCAGCGAGGGAGAACTGGACCAGGACGAAAGCAAGGACGAGAGTGTGTATTCGAGTATGGAAAGGGGGAAGCATGTGAGTAACATGGCCGTGATACAGCCGCATAATTGCGTTGGGTGCAAACACACCAAATTATCGCAGTTAAAATGCTAATTGGAGCAAGTGATTAAATTTAATTGGATCGGATAACAAGCAACAAAAAAAACTTTAAAAAAAATGCTGCTCGACCAGTAGATACCCTCTAACTACCCGCAGCCACATAGCATGTGCAACATTTTGGTTTTCTGCGAGTCATGCAGTTGTTATTATCGGTACAAGATGAATAATAAACCACAGATGACTTCGAGCTACTCACACAAAAAATAAATGAACAAAAGAACCAGTGGAAAAATACTATATTTGTAGCGGGAAATATGTACCATGAGTAGGTAAATCTGTAAAATTAAAGTAAATCTACGAATAGTTTAAATACTGTTTAGTAGCGCTGAGGTAAACTCAAATAAATGAAAAATGTATTACAAATAAATCGCATTTAAAGCTTGAGTTTAGAGAGATGCCAAATATATTTGATTCGAAATAAAATGCATTTATAAACCCAAGCTAAACTTTTATACGTTCAACAAATATTCAATATTTTACCATTGAATGCATCAATCAAACAGAAAATACATTTTTCCGATTTTTGTGTTGCTATGCAACGTTCTGTGAATCATGAATAATACTAAAATAAGTGGCTTTGCCATGCAAATTTATTGTTAGGTCAGGTGAGTAGGTGTTTTAGGGGGGAAGCATTTCCATGTCAGGAGTTCAAAAGACAGGCAATTTGTAAACATTTTGAAAGCCTCTTTGTAAAATTACAATATTAAACGGTAGAGTGCACAAAAGTTATTGAAAAATATTCGATGCAACTAACACACATTCATACAGTCAATGTATGTGCACAATATATATATATATATATATATCAATATTTATTGTGTGTTTAAAGTTGCGTTTACAATTTACAGTTGCAGTTTCGAATTTTTGCTGGCGCTTTTATTCGAATTTATTTTATTTGCGCTCGAAGCAATTTCCATATTGACACGAAAATCTAAACAAAAATGAAATTTAAACTGAAATAAAATTTAATTTTTTTCCCATTGAACACAAACGGTCAGATTATTTTTATCATTTTCATACACACAACAATTTATTTCTTGAATAAATGCAAAGTTTCTGATTGCTTTAATTACGAATACTAATTAAATCTGAATATTTAATATGAATGTAAACAACTTGTATTTTTTTCTGTAACCAACAACTCCCACAAACAAAAGAATGTATAAAATAAAATGTTGTTTACAGTGGTTTTAAATTTCAATTGCAATCGTTTCTGTTTAATTGCACTGCAATTAAACTAAATTAATCAAAGCTGTCACAATACCAAACGAAACAACAACAAACAAAAAATAAAAAGAGCATCGTCAATTACGTACTTTATTATGTGCTAATTACTGTCAAATACTGGATTATCTAATTTGTTTTGCATGAGTAAGTGATGGCTTTTATTACTTTCAATATATCTTTTTAATGAAAATTCGAAATGGAAATTTGCAATATGTGGAAAGTATTTTCAATAATTTTCGCCTGTGTTTTAAAATGTAATTCAATAATTAATCTTCAAAGGTAATGAACATATTATTTTCGCTACTTTCGCTATGTAAAAAAATTTCAGGGCTACATAAGCGATCATTTATTGTGAACTTAGCTTATGTGGCCCTAGGAATGCAGCTTATTCTGCTTACATCAGCTGTTTCGAAATTATTTATTTATTTTTGACCTAAGTGCAAGGCAACGAATAAAACAATTACACGTCGATCCCACGATTAAATTTGTGAATGGCAAATTAACAGTAATAATAAAAAGGCAAAAATGGTAAACTCACCAAAAATGTTTTGTTTTTCAAACAAATAAAAACAGCATTGACCCCGAAACACTTTTATTGTTGTTTTATCGATGCGGCGAATATTGAAATTTGAAATTGATAAATATTTATGTGTGTAACTGGTTTTTGTGGGTGATCAATTAATACGTTCATTTAATTCGACTTTAACGACACTTTTTTGTTGTTATTGAATATTACACTGTGATTATTATCGCCGTTTCGCACACGTTTCCCTGGAGTATTAATTTCTGTAATGAAAATAGTTATTAACTAAAAGATGCATCAAGTAAAAATTCACAAAATGCGTGTAAAATGAGGTAATTTTTATTTAAAGCGCATAGGCAACTAACAAACAGGTTTTTATTTAGTTTTATTTGTTAAATGTAATGCTAACGTTGAAACCGAAACAGAAACCGAAACCGGAATAGACAAACCTACAAATGAAATTTTTTGTAACAACTTATTAGCATTCATATTTAAAATATTAAATAGAAAACAACAGTAAAACAAAAGCTCAATTAATAACACAGTCTCTCTCGCTCGCACACTCGTGCAAAGGCAGAACCAAAAGAAAAGAAATGAAAAAATACGTGAAGACAACAGACAACAATAAAAACGCAGTCACAGCGAACGACACAAAAAAAGAGTTGACGTTGACGTTACGCGCCGAGCGGATAGGTAAAGGGGTGGAGAAGAGACGCTATTTCAAATGTCTCGCAAATCTAATTAAAATTGGTTAAAGGCAATTAATATAAACATAACAGCTTCATCGCTGTGGCATTTGGACAGTTGCAAATAATGTGTTTGTTAATTTTTTGGCGTCATCGCTGCTGCCGCATTGACACAGTTCGCGCTCTCTCGCTCTTTCGCTCTCTCTCATTCTAAATGTTTTTGATTTTTGCTTTTGTTTTTTATGCCTTTGCTTTTGCACTCCACGTTGCCTGGCTGCTGTTATGTTTTATATTGTTTCTGTGGTTGTTGTTGTTGTCGCATTTGGCTTTGGTGCACTTTTGCCTGCAATCAATTTTTAACAGAATATATTGTTTGTCAGAAATAAGAGAGATAAATAAAATAATAAAAAATAAGAAAAGAGAAACAAAAACACGTTGGCAAACACAAACAAGAGACACAACACACACACACACACACCTACAGTCACAGACACACACACTGACACTATTTAAGATTAGTTGTGCGAGGCAAGCGACAACAACAACTGTCTGCCTATGATTCACAGCCTAACGCAATGCAAGTAAATTGCATTTATATAAACAAATGAACAATGCCAAAAAATAACTTAAACAAAACACATTTATTTCAAATATGAACAGAACAATTAGAATTAGCGGCGGTAACTGAATTTGTTGTTGTTTACTTGTTTATTAGAATTTATACTTTTTATGTTACTGTTTTTCTTTTTTGTTTATTGTCGGTGTCGGGGACGTGGGTTGTTTCAGAAATGTCGTAAATATTATTGAATCTTGTTTTCGAAATTAAGCGCAAATTATTTGATCAAAACGAAAATTTATCCGCGCCTCAGAAATCACGACGGCCAAATGTAGCAGACTGAATGTTATTAACAGCAAGCAGATTCCAGGAAATAGCAAATTCACATTAGAGATGGGAGAGCGGAAGCGGCTATCGAACGTTAGCTAATTGTTGTGTTGTTGCTTTATCGATGCATCCGTAAACAATTCAACAACCAACTTAAATAAATGACAATTATTAAAAAAAATAGACTATTGTGGAATTTTTAAATGTTAAGTAGCAAATTTGAATGCATGTTACTTACAGATCAACAAAAAAAATTCCAACTCTTTTGTAATCGATATATTATTGTGTGGGTTCTCGCCGCAAAACATATGTTTGCAATTCGCCGTGGATGTCTGCTACATAAATTCGATCAAACAACAAACACAATTCGCGTATTTTTCTTTCTGTTGAAAATGTTGCCTACTTAATACTAACATTAAAGAAAAACAATTTATACAGACAACATGGAGCTGCTTCTTGAGGAGGTATGAACGATATCCGAGTGAATAAGTAGGTTCTGAATATTATTAAAAATGCTTTGTGCGCTTTTCATTTATAGGTAAAATCAAATGTGCAACAGAAATTCAGTGAAATACGCGCCGCGCTGCATATGCGTGAAAAGTTGTTGCTACGGCAACTGGAGGTGATTGCTAACACCCACCAACAACAATCGGCACCCGTTTACATCGACTACGAGTCGCACAAGGAGCAGGAGAAATGCGAAAAGTGCGCAATTCGATTCTTGACAGGTGACAAAAACGAGGAAGAAAAACTGCTCTCGGCCATAAGGAGTTTTGGCCAGTTCCAGCTGGACAGCAACATGCAACTCGCGCTGCATCGAGCGCAGGACAATCGCAATGCGGGACTGCGCAATGAGGATTACATTGAGCCAATGGATGATCACGAAACGATGTACAAGTGTCTGGAGGATCGGGAGTCGAGTGTTGCCTACTACGATCTCAACGATGAAGTGCAGCCGGAGGCGATAGTCGTCGACTTCTCACGCAACAAGGCGCTGCTGGAGGACAATGCCAAGCGTTCGATTATCAACATAACGCTGCAGGAGGCCAAGGATTTGATACGACGGGCGAAAGTCAAACGGGAAACTTTTGTGCCGCCATTGAATCTAGAAGAGCTGGACGACGAGCTGGAATCGTCCATAGCCGATGCTGTCTCCACTCTGGGTCGCAGCTCCGCCTGTCCCGAGCAGACCGGTGGCAAACCAAAGCCAAAGTCGCGCAAGCCACGCTTCAAACCAAAGATCACCATTAACAACTGCAATGGAACGATTAATCTGCGCAACATTGCCAGTCTCACCATAAACTGTGCCAGCGAGGAGGCAGTCAGCGCTGAACTACCTCTAGCTGAAGCTCCAACTCCAGCTGCAGGTGCAGCAGCTCAATCCGCCGATTCCAGCACTACCAGCGATCCCTCCAGCTGCACACCCAGCAGCTCCAACTATTCCAGCAATGCCAGCTCCCGCTCCCAGTCGAAGAAACACAAGGAGACAAAGGCCAAGGCAAAAAGCATTGATTCCACGCCCACAACGGACAACCACGAAGCCACCTGTGACTTTTACAATCGCCTCTTGAACGAGATCAAAAAGAGCCTCAAGCAAAAGCCTACAACCGGAGTTGCCACAGGAGGAGCAGAAGCAACCACTGCGACAACAACTGCAACTGTGACCAGCAGCGATGCGGCTGTGCAGGTGCAAGCGGATGCCGACTCCAGCTGCGATGCTGGCGACGGGCCGGTCCATGTCACCAGCAGCGAGTCGGCGATCTCCTCATCCTCGCAACTGCAGCCGGGCAAGCGTTTGGTGCTCAAAAACTTTGAGAACCTGAAGATCATCCTCGAGGCAAACAGCGGCGACGAGGATGCTTTCCATCCCGTACAAATCGAACAGTGGCTGGCCGAAATTATATCCGAGACAGATCTGGAGCCAATGCAGAATACGGACATACTCGAGCACAGCAAAATCAACACCAGCGAAACCAATTAAAATCACACCCAAAGCAGTTCCACAATCGTTCACAGTATTTCCTAACTAGATGTTATAGTTGCATATGTAGAAATCTAGTTGTAGTTTCCTTAGTTACAACATTTAAATTACTCCACAAATTATGTAATTACTTTTACAGTTAGTTGAAGTAATTGTTGTTGCAAGTATTCAGCTCTGTTTAGTTCTGGCAACTGCCCACAGAATCAATTAGTTTCTTAAGTTTCACTTAAAACACGGCTTTTGTGGTCCAAGTCTCTGCATTTAAGATTAAAAAAATATTAAAATTGTACCCACAAGTAGAAAAAAAAACTAAATTGTGCTTTCGCATTCGTTGTACTTAAACTGAGTATTTAAATGCACTTTATTTTGTGAGTTTACAATCACATTCCAAGACTTAATATTGCACCATACCACATCAAAAATATACCACGTAAATTTAGCACTTAAGATTGAGGGCATTCCATTCACACCTTTTTGCAAACCAAAAAAACAATAACAAATGATTTCTATATTTAATTAAAATGCAAACATTCAACTGCTAAACATTTATTTAATGTGCTTTCAACCCAAAAACGGAGCATTCACTTAACCGATTGAAACAGGTATTGTCAGATAAATATATATATTATATATTTAAGCATTATTATAATTGCTTAATAAAAAGTTCTCGTAAATGGATGTTTTTATTCCCCATTTATATATATATATATATATATAACACAGTCATATTTATAGAGATATAAAAATAAGAATGCTTCAAATTTGCACATAATTATAATTGCTTAAAAGGTTTCAACAATTTTAACTTTGTGTTTAGCAGATAAGAAAAGTTACTTCAAATGAATCAAAACTTCTTATTTTCTACAGATCCACATTTATATCTACATATATATATATATATTTTATATTGTATATATTTCAAAATTGTACTTCAGCAAATTGTCATGCTGATTGTGCGCTTTGCTTTCGGTAAATTGGAAAACGTTTTGTGACGCAACTTTCGGCAGAGGTGGTTCTTGTTGGGGCCGAGGAGTGGTTGGTGGGTAATCATTTGACTTCCAAATGCGATTAAACTGATAAGCATATTGAATGACTACAACGGACAAATACAAATCCTACTATACACGTATGTAGATAAATGTTTTTTTGATGATTCGCTAAAATAAATACAAATGAAATTCTACATAAAATAAATGGACATATAAAAATTGGTCTACTTCTAATATTTGCACGCTTTTTGGACTTAAGAACTACAGAAGATGTTTCTTTAAGTACACTTTGAACACAAACAGAGCATACCAGGTCATTGGTACTGTCTGGGGTCCGATTACGCCGACTTGGCGATTATGTCCAGTAGGTAGGGAGTAAAGTAGGTAATAATGCAATCGGCGCCGGCACGTTTGAAGCCCTTCATCGATTCGAGGACTGCCTCACGGAGTGGAAAAGCACCCGCCTTGGCGGCGTGATACAACATGGCGTATTCGCCGGACACCTGGTAAACGTACAGCGTGTGATACGGATAGGTGTCCTTGGTCTGGCGCAGGATGTCTAGATATGGCATGCCGGGCTTTACCATAAGCATGTCGGCTCCCTCGCTAACATCCCGCTGCACCGCACGCATGGCCAGATTGCGGGAGCCGCTTGGCAGCTGATAGCAACGACGATCGCCAAAGGCAGGCGCCGATTGAGCTGCCTCCCGGAAGGGACCATAGAAATTGGAGGCAAACTTCGCCGAGTAGGCTAGCAGCGAAACATTGTTCAGCTTGGCATCGATCAGCGCCTGTTTGATCGCCCGCACCCGGTTGTCCATCATGTCCGATGGGGCGACAACGTGGGCACCAGCTCTGCCATAGGCTACAGCTATGTCTGCAATGCGCTCGATGCTCGCCGCATTCTCCAGACCCGCATCTCCGAGCAGGCCGCAATGGCCATGGGAGGCATAAGGACAGATGCACACATCGCAGGCAACGAGCAGATCTGGAAACCATTCGCGCAGCTTGGGCAGCGCCAGGACGACAGGATTCAGTTTGGAGTCCGCATGCGTGGCAAGATCATCCTTCAGTGCACAGTCCACAACACCGAAGAGCAGCACAGACGCCAGTCCTTTCGCCACGAGTGGCTCCAAGTGCTCGCGTAATCGATTCACGCCGTAACGTGAGATGCCCGGCATGCTCGCTATTGGCTGCTCGTCATCGTCGTTGCTGATGATGAACACCGGGTACATCAAATTGTGGGGCAGTATTTCACAGCCTGATTCCTGCAACAGACGCAGCGTTGAATGATGTATGCCACTGTGCAACTTTCGGTCCATTTTTCCTTCACTATTTTTCTTCTTCCGCTGTCTTCGGCACTTGTTTCACTAATGAAATTTTAACTTTCTATTATTTCGGTTGTAAATCGACTATCGGTGTATCGATTTATACTCACAGCTTGGTTTTATCGGTTATTGTATTTTTGTACCACAAATCATCGGTTTGAATTGAGCGGTAAATTCAAATTAAAATTCAAAAGTTTTTGTAGTCGATGGATAGCCTTGAGTTTTACTAAATTGTTATATTTCTTAGCTGCAACAAAATTGCATGAACCTTGTTAAATTTATTTGAGTTTACCCTTTAGCAATAAAAAATGCATTTGAAAGAATTGTTTGATCTGCGTACGACATTTTATTAATAATTTTCAAACATTTCAAGTGACATCAGCTATAAGCTACACTCCTAACACTCTCAATTTCGCATACACACGCTCTTACTCTCAATCTCCGTTTCTTGAGCGACTAATTGAAAATTAAATAATGAATTCTAAGTGTATATATTATATAAGAATATGAGTACGTTGGTATATAATGTATGTGTATATGTATATACTAGACGTTAAATACAATTTAAATAAGCACGAATAAGTACATAACATTTGCATTTTGCTCGACCCAGACTTAGTTTATTTTTGCATTTGATTTTTGGCCTTTTTCTTGTATTTTAAAATCAATGAACGTAAAACAACTAAATATCCTAACTTAAATTATATCAACTGGACTTTTAAATATTTGGTTTGGTTATCAGATGCTAGTTACAGCCCTTGGAAGTGTGTGTGTTTATTTTTGGATGTCTTTTTGTTGTTGTTTGTGATGCAATGTAGTTCCACTGTATAATTTGGTCGCAATCATGATTAAAATATTAGCCTCCACTAGGAAACCAGAGCATGATGATAGTGCACGCGTTTCTGGGAACGCTTCTGGCGACGGGGCTTAAGGTTCTGTGGCTTCTGCTCTGGTTTAGCAGCATGCAATATCACTGTGTAGCTGTGCAGCAGTATTAGCGGCTCCTTGGTGTCGTCTTGTGTTGCGGGTGTAAGAACATTTTGTGTGCTGGTTATACACGAGGGGATTGTTGTTGTTGTTGTTATTGCTGTTGTGGTTGTTGTTGTTATTAAGTTCATACTACTCGCTAAATTTAAGTGTGGTGCTTGTAGTCGACGCGTATCTGTCTCCACTTGAGCTGGTCAAGCGAAAGTCACTTGATAGAAAAGCCATTCTTCCATGAAGGATGGCACAAATGCCTTTGTTGTGGAGAACTTCACTTTGGGTTTCAGTAAACGCAACTGATCCTCGAACAACTGTAGCGATTCCACGCAACTGGTGCCGTTGCCGTGAGTCAAGTATTTGCCATCTGGCTTAAGCAATTGGAAAGAATGCTCGAATATGGTGCGTATGAAATCCCAGCATTCGCCAATCGGTTTCTCCGATATTGGTATATCAGTTAGATCGCCAAACACATAATCAAACTTGCGTCCCTCGGCAATGAACTTCTTCATGTAGTCCACACAATCACCCACAATAATCTCATACTGTTCGGTCTTGCGCTTCTCCAGAACATCGCCACAAATGGTGTTCAAGTACTTGTTGCATGCCTGCATCACAAGCTCATCGATTTCCAGCATGACCACATGCTTCGGATTCTCCTTGAGCAGCTCATAGAGTAGAGCTCCATCACCTCCGCCGAGTATGCAGATCTCTTTGCCCTCGTAGTTTTCAATGCCACGACCCATAAGGGTCTCTGTGTATATCAAATCCGATTCGGCAATATCTGCATAAAGTTAACAAGTTTATTTTTGTTTTCAATTGATTTTTTAACACGTAATGTGCAACCCCCGTCTGTTTTTGGACAATCGGCCATGACCTTAATTTGCACTTTTCAAGCGCCTTCGTTGGGGGTTGCAAATTGACGTGTGCTGGTCGCATTTACTTACTCTGCAACTCGTCTAAAATTAGCATATTGCCCAAGGTCTTGGAGTGCATGATTTGTATCTTCTGAAACGGCGAACGTGCCTCATACACCAGAGTATCAATATCGTATTCAATAATGCGTTCATCTGTGAAACAATATGGGCAGAAATTACTACAATTACTATTAATATTTGATGTGAAAGCGTATCTATTTACAGACTAAATACTTTGAGAGGTTTACTATATAAATATATAACTACATGCAGAGAACTATATCTATATATATATATTCCATGTAAATTAACAAAGATATTAAAACAGAAGTAAAAATATATCGAATTTTAGAATGGTAAGATTAATGTATGCAAACATGCTCTGTGCTCTCATTATGTATATCAAATTGGACGAAGTGCTTCAAGTTGCTCAACTAATTATATGATTATTATGATATAGTTTAAGTTATGATTATTGAGTACGTTACCTGCGGATGGATAATACCTAGCCACATCGCCCCGCTTCAATGTTGGTATCTTTTGGCCCGAAAGGGCATTCAATTTTTTTGCTATGGCATTTTCCATACGTCTGCCAGTCTGTGGTGGTTTTTATAGTTGTTGTTGTTGTTGAACATTGTTGTTGGTACCATGAGAGAGAAATAGAGCGAACGAGCGGGGGTCGCGGGTGACGGTGAGACATGTGCATAGTAGGGTGTACGTACAATTTAATTTGGTTACATATATATTTATTGGTTTTTTTTTTATAATTGAGGAAATTTTGTTCATGTTGTTGTTGATGACGTTCATAATGACGATGATGATGAGGATGATAGATAGAAGACCATAGACATCGTGTGGGTTTTTCAGTTTGTGTATTCATGGTAATATGAAAATAAGAAAAAAAAAATTAAATAAAAAAAATAGTTTTTGAAAAGAAATAAAAAATCATAAGAAATTCTTAAAATTAAAACAAAATAATACGTCAACTGAAGCGAATCTAGCACGACGAAACAAGCATGCAACAATTGCCGCAATTATGAAGGCAATTTCTATAGGGTAAACCGAGTTTATATAGTACAATGTAATATATGAAATACTACGATGGTATTTAAAAATGCCATTAAAAGGAATGCTCTTTGGTGGTTTTGTTTTATTAGTTTTTTTTTTTTTTGTAAGAAGCAGCTTTGCAAATTTTAAGAGCCATATATAGATTGGCTAAGGGACCGTGCAACCAAATAGTTAATGAATATATGAAAGTATGCCGAATCTATAATTATAGTTTGTGAGTGATTCTTTTTTATTTTATTTTTTTTTTTTTTTGCACAGCTTGAGGTACAAGTTTTTGCAATAGTTTTTGAAGATAGAAAGAGAGAGAATTCGGCAAAGGAAGATATATAGTACGAGTATAAGGATTTGCATAACTCTTGATATATACTGCATTTGTATGTTGCATACACGAAAAACTAGCAAAAAAAATAATTTTTTTTTTTTTTGGTGTAAATTAATATTTATTTTGACCAACCTGAGCTAGTCATGTATATGTCTATATATCCACCACGTTTTATCGGCGGTAAATACTTGGATCGATCGGAATCTAATTTTTGTCGTAGTATAAGCTCCATTGTTCGCATTGTCTGCAATTGTAAGTTTCTTGACTTGTTATACAAGGCTTAGGATATTTAACCTAAGTATTGTATTGTTATCTTTTATCCTAATGCAATTGCAAATGCTGTTGTGTGATAAAATATATAAATGCAAAAACAAAATAAACTCAAAGTTTCAATCAAAAAATTTTCCACAAGCGCAAACTTTTCAAGCATCTCATGTTTTTGTGACAACAAATATAGTCAGACCCCGCCAAACTATTTATAGTTTGCGATTCGTACGAAAATGGAAAGTTTTTCACAAGTGTTATCGTCTGCTTCTGATTCAACCAAAACCAAATCTGATACAGTAGAAATTCTGCTAAAGCTGTGGTTAAAACGAACAATTAATCGATAAGCGAAAGTTGCCGGTGCAAAAAAAAGTACACAACTGTATTTATTTAATTAAAAAAAAACATAAACAATGGCAAAGCTTTACTGATAAACGCAGCTGATTGAAAGAGGGGTGGGAGAAAGAG
Organism: Drosophila dives; assembly: GCA_035042365.1. NCBI lineage: Eukaryota > Metazoa > Arthropoda > Insecta > Diptera > Drosophilidae > Drosophila > Drosophila dives. Next base: position 5,811,663 of record JAWNLJ010000326.1, on the reverse strand, counting down.
AGAGAGAGACGAGCGAATGCAGCAATCATTCTGGGAATCAATACAACAAATGCTCGAAAATTGCACCCACGTGCTTTCATCCACCCAGAGAAGACAAAAAGAGAAAGAGCGAAAAGCGTGTTATGCCGACGTGTGGAACTATGCATACCCTTTCCAATCAATCAGATGCAAACTATTGCGCGTAGGCCGCTCAACATTTTCATTTGTGTAAGATTTTTATCAGCAAATTATAAAATTGAGACAAAAAAGATAGAAACACGTTTTGGTGAACCAACAACAAATAAGACTTTCCGGATAGGGCATAAGACAGCCGCATTATGATATAATAGGTACAAATAGATACACATACGTACACATCTATTAGTTCTTAAGGTCTTTGCCAACTCGTGATGCTTGATTAAGTACACAACACGCTTTTAACACTCTTTCAATAATATGCAAAAACAATGCAAGCAACGCTAATGGAATAAAATTACAAAGGGCGCACACACGCACACACACACACACACACAGATACGAACAGAGGGCGGGCGAAAAATCAATTTCGCCTTAACGTTGCAATGGAAATCAAAACCCTTTTTGGGGGGCAGGCACCACACACACTAACAGCCGATTGACGGTTTGTGTGTGGCACGTGTATGGGTGCCATAGAATATATGTGTGTTTTTGTAATAAAATAAAAAAAAGTAAAACAGATAAATGTGTAATGTGAGCTTTTTACATACATACATCAAAGGACATGATGGGTTCCTTGCCGTCAGCCAAATAATATTCCACATTGATGGTTAGCAAACCCTGCGGAAAGATGCGGCATGTGATTATCGTCTCCTTGTTCTCGTGCAGCACCGAAAAATAGCCATTGTCTATGGACTCCAGCGAGTATGCCAGTTCCAATTGCGAGAACACATGCTCCAGCTCGTTCCGGGCAATCCGGGCGACTTCCTGGCGTTGCATAGCCGTTGCCGTCTTGCCAGCATCCAGTGTGAAATCGAAGAGTATTGTCTGGGCAGCCATGTCTGCGTTCAGCCCGCCGAATGTGCGAAATACGAATGCAGATATTTACTGAACTTCGATTTGATTTTATCGTCACAGTGTGTGTTTCCTATCGAAACGGTCGGTTAACAGTGTATGCAAATAGGTTACGGTCACACTACAACCAGCTGTTCTAAATGTTCGATTTATTAAATTGAAAACATCAATAAAAAAGTGTGAGTTTCTTGTCGCTTGAATGTGAGAAATATCAATAGTAAAGCATACTTCTTAGCTGTCAGTCGATGACGTTAAGTTCAAAGTGTTTGGCTCTTCTGTTGTTTCTAACATAAATTCACTATATATAACCACACTGTAAACGCAATTGTGAGTCTGTTAATGAACGCTCTATGATATTTACGATTACATGAAACGCATAGCGAAAAATCGTTCTATCGAGTTGTGTATCGATTAACTTGGCCAAATAAACAATATTCAGTTTGTGTTCGCGGGCCATGACACACACGAGAAAGCATAAAATGTGCTAGATCGAGGCACAAGGTCGCTAAAAAAGTGTTAGTATTGTTTTTGTTGCAGCCTGCTGTGCCTGAACCTGAACCTGAACTTGAATTTAGTTTTGTGCGTTGCATGCTGCTGTATTTGTTGTAATTGTTGGTGTTTCAGTGTGCTCGAGACTTCGCTAGATGCCTCACAGACATTCAAGGCAACTAGAGGAAAAAAAAAACTAACGTTTGGCGGCAACAATGGGCTGCTAATTATAAATCCCAGCATACAAGCGCACCGGCGCACAAATCAAGTGATGTCGCCAACGATTGCTTTGCCTCTTATTTATTTCTATTTATTATTTTTATATTTTTTTTTTTGTGCGTGGGTGGACGTCACAGCTACCGCATCGGCAGCTAGATGCCAATGTCGTTACGTCTTCGTTGTTGTTGTTGCTGTTGCTCTTTCTTTTATTCCTCTCTTTATTTCTTTCTTATATTCCTGCTGTTGACTTCCTACAATTGCTCCGGGCAACGCGCGGGGGAGGGTTGATTTCAAAGTTACTGCTGCTGCCTCGTTTTTTTTTATATATTTTTTATTACGATTAATATTGATTTTTTTTTCAGCGCGCGCTGATTCCTGATTCATTTTAGTTGAACCCACGCACAAGAAGCGGCAGTAGGTAAGTGGAATGAGTTAAGTGCCCATTAAAAACACCATTTGATTAAAGTCTTTTAATATTGCAGCACCAAACAGCAAAAACTGTAAAAAGCTCAACATGGGCTGAGCATATCAGTGGAAGGATTACATACATATAAATATATCTGAAAATGTATAACGTCATCAGGCAAACATTTCGACAGTAATTGCAACCATTCAAAACTGCTGCAACTATTTAAGTACAGTAACCTCTCGCAAAATGGAACGAAGCATAAATCTAATTCAATACGAAAAATCCAAAATCGATAACTTTAAAGTTGAAACTGTTAGAAGTACCACAAGAAGCTAAAATGCTCAAAAAAAGAAGCACAAACGGATAAACATGTGATAAAAACCAAGTATTTCATTGAGCGACTGCAAATGTATTGAAACTGCTCAAACAAATCCTGGATAACTGAAAAAAAAAAACAAATATCTATATTAATCAAAACCTAGTTAATTAAACTCTCCAACATGCATCGGAGTGCGGGCAGCGAGGAGCGCATCACAAACAGTCCGCGTTCCACACAAAAAACGGGCACAACCCTCTTTGGGCTACTCAGCAAGCGGCCCAGCAAAGTGGAGCCGCATCCGGTGACTCCCGAATCGCCAGTGGTGCAGCAGCGACGTCCCACATCGGCATGCGGCCAATACGATGTTAGTTTCGCCAAATGCTCTGCGGAAGCGAGCACACACAAAAGTCACACGTTGCCCAACAATTCCAATGCGTTGGACAAGTCGCACAGTGGCCTAATCAGCTTTCACAGACGTGGCAATCCCACTTCTAAGAGCAAAGGGCATACACATCGTCATAGCAGCGATGCCGGTTCGCAGAGTGATGGCGGTGCGGATGTGAGATTGCGCCGGAAGTCACCAAAGAAACGTTCGCCAAATCATAATCGACTCAGCCATCAGTTCAGCCTGTGTTGCAAGGCCGAGAAGAAACCGCTAACGCCACCAATTTCAGTGCGTTACAATTCAATACCAGATGCCGTGATTGAAGCTGGAAGTATTCTGCGACGCGATAATCTTTCGCTCAGCTTAAGCATGATGGACAACTCAGGTTCGCTGCACTCTCACTCCAGCGAGGGCGCCCCATCTACTCAATTGCCGGCGCCACAGCGTCAGCGTCCGCGTCCGTCTAGTGAATGCGCCAGTGCACCCGATTCTCCAGTGGCTAATAAAACGTTTTTCCCGCAGTCCGGCGCCAGTACCTCTGGTGCCTCCATTCACCAGTCGCACTACTCTCCCTCGAATTCATCTAACCGAAGCGAAACGCTGCAACGGGCTCCAATCCGGCCCATCGCCGTCTCTGCTTGTCGATCGCGATTGCGCCTCAAGCTCTTTCCGCCGGGTCAAGATTTGCCGCCCCTGACAACGGATGAGAGTAAGGATAATTTAAAGCGAGCCACAACGCCACAGCATATGTCTTCGCCAAACATTGCCATGCTACCGGATCATATAGATTCGGGCATCCCAGAGCTGCCCGGAATGCGTTTCATGTCGCACGAGAACATGACGCTGCATCGTCAGGGTTCCGGTTCCAATTTGGCCCGACAGGCTTTGATGGCTGCACAGGCTTTGAATCTGATACCAGCGGACAAGGCTCGCGAGCGCAGCTATCTAGACGGGCGTCTGGGTTCCTCTTCGCTGCTGGGACCGAGCGAGCTGAGTCGTGTGCTGCCCCAGAAAGAAGTTACCATCTTCGTGGGCACCTGGAACATGAACGGCCACAGTCCGCCCAAGTGAGTAACGTCTTGTTTCTAATAAAAAGCAATTAACTTGATTTGCTTTCTTTCCGTAGACAAATGAACGATTTTGTTTTGCCACCGAATGTGGAACATGTGCCCGACTTGGTTGTTATGGGCACCCAGGAGTCCAGTCCGGATCGTTTCGATTGGGAGGTGACGCTGCAGGAGACGCTGGGACCCTCGCATGTGCTCTTCCATTCGACGACACTGGGAACCCTTCATCTGGCCGTCTATATGCGTCGTGATCTCATTTGGTACTGTTCGGCGCCCGAGGATGCCTCGATGTCTGTGCGCACGGGATCCGCCTTTCGCACCAAGGGCGCTGTGGCTATATCGTTTTGCCTCTTTGGCACATCCATGCTGTTTGTGACGTCCCACTTGACAGCGCATCAGCAGAAGGTCAAGGAGCGTGTCTCGGATGTCAAACGCATCATCAATGCCCTTGATTTGCCCAAGAATCTGCCCAACTTACGGCACAAGAACAAGGATGTAACGCAGAATTTCGATAATGTCTTCTGGTGTGGCGATCTCAATTTCCGGCTGGGTGAGCCACGCGAGAAACTGCTCGAATGGATACAGCATACCAAATTTCCGCTACCCTCGCATTTGCCACATGGTTACATGCACACGGATCAGCTGTCCTCGGTGCTGGCCGATGGCGCCGCCTTTCGTGGCTTCATGGAGGCAAACATTACGTTTCCTCCCACTTACAAAGTATAATTATATATTCTAAATAATATTATCTATTATAAATTAATGTTTATCGCTTATTTGCAGTACGACCCCGGCAGTCAAAACTTTGATACGTCCTCTAAGCAGCGGGCGCCAGCGTATACGGATCGTATCCTCTACAAATATCGCCAGGTGCAGGGTCTGGTTATCCGGCGACAGAGCACTGTACCGGGCATCTCGACGCCCACACAGCCGTATATACAGTGCCTGCTATATGATTCGGTGCCGTCCATAACCACGTCCGATCACAAGCCAGTCTGGGCACTGTTCCGCACGCTTATAAGAGCGGGTTCCGATGCGTAAGTGAATCTTAATTAGGCTAGTGGAATGTAATTTTAAACGATTCTTTATTTTGTAGCATACCCCTTGCGGCTGGTCTGTTCAGTCGAGACATTTACTTGGAGGGCATGCGTCGTCGGCTAAATAATCAATATACTGGCGCCTCCGCTGTGTGTGCCATACAGTAAAAACTAAATATGTGCAATGCAATGGATAACATCCCCAGCTGTAGTTATAGTAAAAGCGCGAGCTACGAGTAGCTGTCTAGCCCAAATTATATATATATTGGAATCTATTATGGGTACAAAAGATGTCTCTATGAAAAGTTAGTCATGTAGAACAATATACCAAAGCAGCGGCTTGTAATGTGTCCCAAGTCCCAAAAATGCTTTAACACGGTTGTGTGTGGCCTTTGTAGCATGTAACTAGTTAGTTAATTAGTTAGTTAGTTAGTTAGTCTGTTAGCTCATCTCTTGGCTTATCTCGAATAGCAACAAATACCAAAGTTCGAATAGGTTTTAAGTGTTAGGCGCTGCCTTTTTGCTTTGAGGCCTTAAATAATTAAACGTTCCTTACGAATTAGAGGCGCAGTCAAGACAGAAATGAAATCTTTTAGTGTTTAAATTAGTTAAATTTATTAGTTAATAATTTAGTGCAAATGAAGTTAAATCTTGAATGTAAAATAACATATACAAACTTAAATATACCTATACTATATATATATACATATTTATTTAAAAGTATTTTGCGAACAAAATGTTCAGGAAATGCAATTGTTAATTGTTATAGCTATGAATTTATTTAATTATTTATTATTTTACGCTTGTTTAATTATTTTTAAGGCTATCAAACATTTGTGAATAGTGAAATCTATTATTTTCTTATAATTTAAATCACGACTTGCTTTTTGATTGCATTATGCATGTGGCTGCCATTAACAAATCCAATTTCAAATTGGACAAGTGGACAGAGGAAACTCATAAACAGTCCCAGCCACAAGAGTGCCAAGCCATGATGGCCATGATGTGCCCGCTGGCAGCACTCGACTATGCAGCGGCGGCAGCAGCAGTTCGGTTATTTACCAAAAAATTCGCCAAAATGGACAACAGCCATAGCGGAGTGGCAGTGGCAGGGGCAGGAGAAGCATGTGACCCCCAAACATCCTCCACTCTTCAGTTGCAGTCGAGAAGCCCTCTCCGCACACACGCAAATATGTTAAACTTTTGACCAATTTCAACTCGAGTTGAATGCCGCTAGCAGGCGGTGCTCTGGACGCAGTACAGCAATTTATTGCCATGGCGATTTTGGCATCGGACATCGGTAAGGACAACCACCACTGCTCTGCCCCCACTCCCCCCCATAAGTGGCCTCGCGAATGAGCTCGATTGTGGTTATGAGAGCACACACACATGTAGATCCGACCCTACTTTTGCCTGGACGGGACTCCCTACTTTTGTCAGCTGCACCCCCTCCTTCCCCCCCATCGCAGTGTCATCCAATTGACCAAAAATCATTGAAGGGCTGCCAGCACCACTGACTGCTGGCTGGCTGGCTGTCTGCATTCGGGCGGGTGGGTCAAGTGGGCTTTTGTGTATTGGCCAATGTGTCTGCGCTTGTCTCTGCAAGCACAACAAAAAAAAAAAAACAAATAGAAAAAATAAAAAGCGAACAACAATTTCGCATCCGTTTTGTTTATTGCAATTTCAGTGTTGTGGTCAGTTGCCAGCTTTCAGTTTTCCGTTGCCACTGGCGAAATTCGTAAAGTTTGTGCCTACTTTTAATAGTGGGTTTTGGGGAATGGAACCGCGACTGAAATTAGTTTTTGCATTGCAAAATGCAACTCACATATATATACAAATATAAATAAATGTGGCAAGGCTGGCCCAAAAAATGTGGAACTCATTTCCGTCTCCAGTTGCACGTACAAAAAAAAAATAAAAAAATTAACCACAATATTTGAAATTATATTAACATTGAAGTCAAGCAACTTGGCGCATAAAAACTATGCCCCTACATCCTTTGAGGGATGTGCTTGTGTGTGTGTGTGAGTGTGTGCTGCACATTAATATCCTGTGCGCACTCGTACGTGTTAATATGACTTTATGACTTCATATGTGTCCATATTTTTTGTCGTCTCTTTTGGCGCTTCACACTAAAAACTTTTATTGTTAGTTACGCTCTGCTCCTGCTCCTGCTGCTCCTGCTGCTGCCTCTGCTGCTGCCTGCCACCATCAAAGCAACAATTTTTATTCAAAGTGTTGGAAGATGCAGAAATTATTAAAATTTTCCATTCGTTATGCTGGGCTCCTCTGCATACATTGCATATATATATAAATCAGTAGCTCGCATCGTCAGACGGCGAATATTCTTCATATATATAATGCTGCGCGTAGGGAAAGACTATAAGGATAAGGCTAAGGATGTGCATTATGACAGAAAAACAGACTGACTGATATGTTAACTGTGGAACAAAAAGCACAACTCGACTCGAAGTATATTCGAAACGACTTAAAATTAAATTAAATTTAGTATAAATATTTAGTATATTTGATTATCACCATTTTCATGGTGTATAAAGATGTGGGTGTCTTTGACCTGGAATGACTATTAATGACTTAAAATTAAATTAAAATTGTATTCAATACAATTACAATTTTTTAAATTTAATCTTTGAATTTAAATATGTATTTAATATAATTTAAACTCAATTAATTAACAGAATTTTTCTTGGGTATCATGAAATTACTTGAATATATTTATCTAAGCTTTGTACATTTCCTGATTTGCATAAAAATTATGAAAAGAGTTTATTATTATAAATATATACATAAATTTTGATATCAATTATTTCTTGTATTTATACATTTTGTGCCTTTTTAAACAAAGATATTATGCATTTTGTTAAATCATATCCTTTTGCCCAATTTAAGCATTGAACAGCATTGATTTTTGGAGCCGATCTTTCAAATGTTGCCCATTTCCGTTGGCACAGATCGTCAACAATAAGGTTGAAAGCAGTTAAGCAGCACTTTATGCTGCTTTCGTTCCGTTCCCATTTCTCTATATGTGCTTTTGTAAATGGAGCCCCTCGCAGCCAGCTTGGGTAGTTGCCGAAGCCACTTGAAGAGCTTATTGTACATTTCAAACAACTCTATTACGAATATTTTTCATATTTTCTGCGCAGCAGCGGCACACAAAAAAAAAAGTTAACATTAAACGTGGCGAAAGGCCGAAAAGCCAGCATCTGAAGCAGAATTGGTGGCACAGCCAGTGGCAGTGCCATGGATTGAGTAGGTACTGTCGGAGGGGGGAGGGGATATGAAGCAAGTAATTCGCATGCGGCACGTTACATTCTCGCAATAAAAAATGAAAACCGTTTTGCATGCATGTGCTGACGTCTCCTCAATAAGTGTGTATGTGTGTGTGTGTGTGTGTGTGTGTGTGTGTGTGTGTGTGTGTGTATAAAAAGTAATAAATGTACGTGCCGCACTGAAAGCACACAACAAAAATAGCAGCATCAGTGGAAACTACACACGCACTCACACTAAAGCATACGTGTAAATTTAGAGTCGAAAAAGATGGCGTTTCCGTTTCCGTTTCCGCTTTTAGTCACTGGCTCGCACATGTCACACTGCATGCAAATGCACGCATTCCCGTTAAGGGGCTGAGCGGTGTGGAGTGGAGCGAAGCGCAGCAATAAATGCAATAAAAATAAACTACAATTTTCTATGACTACTTCTTGCACTTGTAATGCAGACAAAAACCACCCACGCATTCCCCATCCCCCTCTCCCATTCCCCCTTCCCGTAGTCAGCAACACATTACTTTCTATTATGCGCATTCTTTTCCTTTGCGATTTTTTTTCGTCTTTCCTCTTCAGCGATGTTTTATGGACTTGGGGTTGGGGGATGGTGCCGAGTGTCGTGGGTGGGGGTGGGGATCGGGGAGGAGTCGCACGCTTTTGCGTTTGAAGTAGCTTTGGATTGTATAAAAGTAACCATAGCTACCATAATTTAATGAAAACATAATCTGCATGCATAAAAAACACAGAAAGTCATACCTGAAGCCGCCAACAGGGTAACAGGAGGCAGCACAAGAGTTGTGGGGGAGGGGGGAGGATTGGAGAAACATTTTTATTAAATGCTGGCGCGATTCGTTTTCGAGAGATTGTATAAAATGCACAGCGTCATCTCTTTTCCACTTGATTGTCAAATTACAATATCTTCAGGACTTAGTTGGATGATCCGATAAGGTGATAAATCGGAAAAAGGATAGAGAAAATTTAAATGAAATGATCTCAAATATATATCTTATATTAAATATGTGAATAATAGTAATTATAACGATAATTTCATATTCATCTAAACAACTCAATTCTTTTTCAATCTTAAAAAATAATTTTTTATCTAAAAAAGCACGCATTTTCTAACTCAATATTTCTATTTTTGGGTTTCGTAAAATGGTTTTTATTTTAATCAACTACTCAAGACAACACCAAGCATTGCCAAGTATCTGGTTTCGTTAAATACCACCTCAGTTTTTTCCAATTTTCATTTATTTTTTTCTGTAATTTTTTTCGCGATGCGTTTTTTTTTTTTAACTCGCTTTTTTAGCCAGAGCGCCAGGCTTGGGCACAACAATAACTTGAGCAGCGACTTGAGTAGCTGGCAGAAAAGTTTCCAAGACAACTCCTTTAGTGGCGCAGTATCATCAGAGTGCCTTCTGCAGAAAGGATGGAGGAAAAAATCGCAGAAGGACTTCTTGCTAAATATCCTTTAGCCTTTGCGAAATCAGTAAAGCGCAAAGGACCACTTGTGAATACGCTTTGATGCGCGCGGCTTTGAGTGCGAGTGTAACTGCCAGCGGGGGTGGCGGTAGGGGTATAAGGTGGGTAACAGTGGGGAGCTGGCTCGCTTCTTTTTTTTTTTTGGCCCTGTTTGATATTTATTCTGAGTTGGCTTACAGTGCTCGGTGCCTTTGTTGTTGCGGCTGTGTTGGCATCAAGTATTTCGTGAGTAGCGCAAAATACGCGAGCGCGAAATGTAATAAAAACATTTTTTGCCAAGCAGCAACAGCAGCAGCAGCGGGAACAACGGGAACAACGGCTACAAGGACGACAACGTTGGCAGTTGGATAGCCAACGTCTTATTTTTTATAAGCCATCGTCATACTAAAGACCACTTCTAGCACTGAGCTCTAGTCGGTGCGGTGCGGTGCAGGGGGGCGGACTGTTGGCTCAAAAGTATCTACAAGATATTTTTTAATACATGCTCACGACTTTGAATTCACTTGCAAATATCTATACAGCTGTTATCCATTTGCTCCTTATTGTTGTTGCTTTAATCAAAAACATTCCATTTTTATATATATATTTATTTATAGTTAGAAAATTGTAATGCATTTTTTGCATGCTTCAAAATTTTTTGTTCGTTTCCGAAATGCGCTTTAAATATATTTATAAACACAATTTGCATAAAACATCATTTTGCTCATTTGCATTTGAAGTTTTTGTTGCCGGTCACAAAAGTCATGTTTGGGGATACTTTGATTTTGGTGAACTACGCCCCTTTGATGTCCTGTCATGTTTAACTGGTTTCGATACGCTTTGAACCATAAGTGTAAGTTAGACTTTGAAAAAGATTTTGCAATTCAAATTACCTGCAATCGCTGGGGGGGGATGGTTGGGAAGGGTAGATTATGGGGTTTCAGGTCAGCAGCTGGCAAATTGTGGCTAGTTGAGAGGTGTTTGTTGCAGCATCTGGCGCTGCTTACAAACAGTTTTTCTCATTAGGTTTCGATGGGTGGCGCCACTTATTGGCCACTCTTAGGCCTATTGGAAACTCATTAGTTGGCTTCTCTTACGTTCAACTTTAAACTAATAATGTGGCTCTAAGGCCCCTGTGGTCAATTGAAAAATTTCAATTCATGTTCATGTTTGGTAGCCAAGTGGCGAGCATGCAACCAATTACGACGACCAGGCGGCAAAACCAATCTCAATCTATGGCATCAAGTGGACAAATATAGACTATATACCAAGCAATGCATTGACTACACTTTCGAGTGTGCTTGTATGTGTGTGTGTGTGTGTGTGGGTGTGTGTGTTTGAAGTTCTAGTCTCCATTTGGTATTCAAAAACTGTGCGTCTATGTGATTTGACGCATATTTGCCAAACATACACAGACATACATACAAATAGGCATAGAGATCGACTACGAATGTAACTGTGAGATACGTTTTGATGCTTCAGGCAGGCTGTGCTTTCAAAACTACGCACACACACACATACACACACACACACACACACACAATTGCTTCATTTTGCAAAACGACTTTTATTAAACCAGAAACAAAGTCAAGTCCCAGCACCAGCTAAAAGCTAAAACCATAGCAAAACCTTTTGCCGATAAAGATGACTACACTGAGAGAAAAATTTAACGCATTTAAAATTAATCAGATTTACTATTAAAGTGACTAAGCAATTTTATATGAGCAGCTTGGAAATTTCAAATCTTAAATAAAAAGAATTATTTTAAAAACTAGATTCAAAATTGTAATTAAAAAATTTATTAAATTATTTTATAGTTAATTAGGCAATTCTAAAATTCAACTATTAATTACTCAAAGATTTGGATGCGTGCTTAGATTTTAGAATACTTGATTAAAATTCATTCTCTCCGTGCACCGTCCAGAAGGGTGTATTAGGCTTTGGGGGGGTCTTCTCGCAACTGCTGCGTTTGTGGCTGCCACTGCGGCTGTTGCCAGCATCGAGGCAGCTGTCAGCTAGGCAATCGAAGTGTGTGTGTATATGTGTGTGTGTACCTATTTGTGTGCGTGCCTAGTTATGGTAAATATTCATATTTGTAACGTATGCACAATGTGTTGAAATTAGCATTTATGAATTTTGTGCCAAATGCCGAAATGGAACTGAAACAGACGTCGCCGAGCGGAATGCTCCATTGTACTTACTTCTATAGCACCACAAATACAAAAGCGAGTTCACTTAAACACACACACGCACACACACACAAGCACACACTACATTTACACGTCAAATGAGTTGGGCACGCCCATTTACCGCCCCCCCCAAACTGTTGGCTGCATTATGCGCAAGCTTCTTGGTTATGGGTTTTGTGGCTCTTTTTGAGGCAACCCATTTGCATTTAGATTGCGACAGGAAAACTTAGTGTTTGCCCAAAACCTGTCCGGTGTCCACATCCACACAGTGAGTGACATCTGTGCCTTATGATTCTTGCCTGACAACTTGTAAGCCTAAACAACCGGACGGAGTTCATGTGATGAGGCTCAGCCTGACATAATTATGAGCGACAAAGTTCAACTTTGCCATTGAGGTAACTTTGCCACAGGCAGCAGATCATGCAACATGTTTCCCCAACAGGGAACAGGTCAACTAATTTAACAACAAATTTAAAGTTTTTCTTTGTTAAACATTTATTTATTTATGCATTTTATCTCTGCAGCAAACATTTGAAGATTATAATTTTTGTCCAAATAAACAATAATTTTTTTATTTTGTGCAATTAGTGATAATAAAAAACATAGCTAATCTAATCATTAGATAAGCAAAACAGAGCTATAAACAAATGATCATAATAATTATAAAACTGAGCAGTTTAATCCAACTGAGATTAGGCATTGAAGCTGAGCCAGTTGGCTGGATTGGTGACCGTCATTTGCTCGACCTGGTCGAGAGTTACGCCGCGCTGGAACATTCTTGGCAGTATATTCATGTGGATGTGATGATAACCATGTCCGCCATAGGATGTCTGCATAAGAAATTCCAAATTAGACACATTCACAATGTAAAGATTAAGAATTACCAATCGATGCTTTGTGTGTATGTCGTGGGACATGAGCAGCCTGTCCACGAGTCCTTCTTCGATCAGCTTGATGATGTTATTGATACGCTGGCCATCGGAGATCATGTCCACAGCTGAATTGAGTTGATAGTAGGAGCACTCCGTGCCAAAGAGATCGTATTGCAGATAGCAGCCCATCTTGGCAAACTCGAGCAGCTCATCCATGTCAAAGAAAGTGCCTGCAACAGGAGAATACTCCATTGGCCAAAAGTTCAATTTGGCAATCTCAATCTCTATCATGCTTACGGTCTAAATGCGACATGACTAATTTGTTGGCCCGTCCACCGGCCTCTAGATAGAGACGCAGAATCTCGAAGGGCGCCTTGGAGTCTCGATGCGGATGCAGCGAGACGCCACAGCCGAGTACCTCCTGAATTTCGCCAGCGGCACGCAGAGCATGTCTTTCGAACTCTGTAAATTCAACGAATACACTTAGAGAAAAAAAAACATTTTTATTTATGCTGTGCTCACCTTGAACGGGATAAACGCTGGCCACCTCGCCAATGAAACCACTCTTCACCATGGTGCCATTGACCTCGATGCCCGTGAGGATGTCCTTTGAGTAGAGATCTGTCATCTGTTCGACAGAGAGATGCTTGTGCGAGGCATCCTGTGTAGCATGTATATAATGTCCTGTGCCTGCTATGAAATGCACACCAGTTGTCTTTGCCAGATCCACAATGAACTCCAAATTGCGCTTCAGGCCATAGCTGCTGTTCTCCACAATGGCACCGCCACCATGTTTCTTATAGAGCAGCACATCCTTCCTAGATGCTTCCAGTGCCTCCTCATCGTAGAAGCGCACGTTCTCCTTACTAGAATATGGATACAGACGAACATAGCCGAGCGTAGCCATGCTAATCTTTTGCTCCAGTTCACTCTCGAAATCTGCCGGCGGTGCCTTGTAGAAGTGCTCAAAGTCCATGGCCACATGCTCGTGGGTGAGAGTACGGCCCAGCAGATTGGGCGTAATTGTACCAAGAACTGCAGAGGATTGGGTCAGTCGTTTGTTTTCATTTTGTAAAGCAAATGTTTGTTTACATATATAAATATATATTGAATGCGAGATAAGCGGCTTTTTTTCACCTCTCTCTCTCTCTTTATCTGTCTAACAATAACAGTTCAGTTGCCGGTTCCAACTCACCAGTTTGAATTTTCGACATTTTGCTGATGTTAATTGAGGTCACTTCTTATTCTCTCTCAGCTGCTCTTTTCAAATTTCTTAGTTGGCGTCTCTCTTTTCGGGTGCTGCTGCGTGCAATCGCTTTGAGTGCAGATTTCGAACTGATCGTCGACGCAGAGTTCTCTGCGCTGGTAACTTAATTATGCTGCTCTCTTATCGCATTAATCTAAAAATCAACAACGCAGATATACATAAATATTAGTATACATACATATTCAGATATACATGGAAACGCAACGGCAAATAGGTAAATAAATACTTTTTTTGGAGATAAATTCGGCTTTGCCCGGACTAATTTTATCTGTGATATTATCTGATTTTATATTTTTTGACATATGACAATTTAATAGAGATATTAAAAGTGCACTTAAAAAGCTAATATGATAAGATTAAAAAAGTAAATTTAATTTAACAAGTAATTGGTAAATTATATGCCAATCATTCATCAAGCAAATATATTTTATATATATACAACACATAAGTATGTTTTAAAATTACTTATATAGATAAGACCACTTAAGACCTAAGTCAACGCATATTCATTTGGCATATTTCCCAGTCATATCCCATATAATTAAAAACAATATTATTGTACACATTCGCAAGTATTGTCATCTCTCAGTTTGGGATAAAATAATAAAAATAATGACATTTTTGCTCTGCTTTGTTTTTACTGTAAATACACATTTTTTCCTCACTTTTATGTGTGTTGCTTTTACTGAGTTGTTTTTATTGGAAAAATTCAATTGATTTTTGATTTTTATTGTTGTTCCCATAACGGCGTGTGACTGGATCGAACAATGATATTGCGACTGTGAAAAAGTATTGAAATGTGAATTTTTGACAACCATTCAAAAATGCAGATTGGCTTTTGAACGCCTTTACTTGGTTGACTTGTTCATAAAAATCAACTGGCAATTTTAAGTAGATTTGGAGCGTCCTAAATGGTTGTTAAAATTTGCATAATGTTCCGATAACCGACTGAGCAAATGGCTTACAGCTGCTTATGGCAAAAATCGAGCCGGCTCAATTCGACCATAATACTTTATTGGAACTTGTAATCAATCAAATTGAACAGCAAATTTATTAAATGACTTTTGAGCCATAATCGCAATATCATCTTTAAGTTTATTATTATTTTATAGTTCAAGTTATGTTTAAAAAAAAAAAATAGTTTTTTAAAATCGGTTAAAAAAAAAACATACAAAATTGTCAATTTTATGATGAAATTCGAGACAGAAAAACTCCTAAGTTGAATGTATTATTTATTCACTATGATTAAGAAGCCTAAGTAACAAAGCCTTTGCGAATTTTTAACCCTACAAAAAAGAAACATTCTATATGTATTTTTTACATATAGTGCAGACTTTAAAGTTTGTCATCAGTTCGCCTGAACGAGAGTTTTAATGCCCATTAAAATGCTTTAATTGCTCTGCGATAATGCGATAATTAATTATGTAATTTGACAATTTAAAAGCGCGACACACAGTTGACTCCATCGCAGCATGTAAAAATGCCACTCGATTATACCACATACGAGTGAAGATTAAAAAAAAATGGCGTAGTACTGAGAAAGATGGTAAGAGGACTGTAAGCCAAGACACTTCGCCAGCCATTTGCATTGGACTCTTTTGCATGCACTTGTTTTATGGTCTTTCCGGCATTTGATTAATGATGTTGGCCTGCGGAACGGGTCGAGTTTCAGTTCCCGTTGATGCGTATTTTTAAGAGTGTGTGAAAGAAAACACATACAAATATGTCCAGCTTGAAAGATTCAACGGTGGTTAGTGCTCTGGCCATGATCTGTGAGTGGTGGTTGTGTGGCATGTCCCTTTGTTTAACTACTTTTACTACTCAGCTTTCGGTGTCGCAAATGGGGTATAATCTGGTTAGCGGCACAAATGATGATGACGAACGCTGAGGGAAACGACGACGACGAGGACAACATTTAAGGACAATTGCTGTGGCTAATGTGACACATATTGTGACAAATTGCATGAGGCTGCTGAGCGGGGGGTGGAGGCTCAGGAAACCAACACGTGCAGTGCTCCCTTCCCTCCCTTCAATAAAGGGTAGCAGGTTTTTTTTTTAATTCAAGCAGGCCTATTAGCTATGCAGAAAGCCAATTCTTTCAGCTAGTCTATCCCTAAATTATCCCTATGCCCATCTAACAACCAATCCCTAAGCCCATATGAATATCCCTTCTGACTAAATTATATATTTTGACTTACTTTGTAAACATAGGGAAACTACTATAAAATGTATATTTGAACATGTATTTACATAAAAAATACAAATTTTACAATAAACTGCATTAAATCTGTCTTATAACATTTATTTTGGTATAAAAGATAAGATATTAAATTAATTTAATTTTTTTTTTTTATCGAAATTCCTTAGACTTTAATTCTATTAAAAATCATATAAAAATATTTAATCATTTTTATTTTATTGCATAAATTGAAAATATACTTTAGGATTACCTAAAAACGATGCTGTTAAAATTTTCTTAATATAAAAACTGAATAAAATATTTTTCTAGAATGAAAATCGTTTGTTTTTTTTAAGAAGAGTCGAAGCTTAAGCCCCGCCCCCAAAAAAACGCTGCATGCATGCCAATGGTATCTGGTGCCCCCCTGCATGCCTCAGATATCTCAGTCGTCACCGATTTTAGCTGAATTGGGGTCGCTCGACCCGCGCCACAATGACAGCTCAGTGCTGTCAACAGGGTCGCCCCGGAGAGGACACATTGAACGAACAATGCATGACGAATCGGTATTTTACGCCCATTTTGGGAAATGTGCCCATTTTGGGGTTGGTTGTGGCAACTGCTGCTGATGCTGCAGCCTCTGCTGCTGCTGTGTTAACCGCTTTGTTCTTGTCAACTGAGTGGAACGAATTTGGTCGCTGCACCTGCACGACGCAACCTTGCGATGGGTGGTTGCACTTGGGGGTTGGGTGGCGTGTTGCGTATTGCCTGCACGTGCAACTGCAACACTACGTTAATCGAGTTTCTAGCACTTTAACATTTTTTGCTTTTGTTTATTTTACAAGTTCTAATTTTGATTTTGGCTTAAAATTGTGTTTAGTTTAGCAGGCGGCAACTAGTGATCCATGGACTCCTTGCCGCCACATTCGCCGTAGGCGCCCAGCTCCTCGGGCCTAAAGTAGGAGCTCTGCATGCTGTAGAGTCGATCGATCGGATTGATCATTGGCGTCTGCGTGAAGGGACCCATCAGCTGCTGAAAGGTCGCATAGCTCAAACCCAGGATGGTGTTCAGAATGGGTTCGCTGTTCTTGTTGCAGTTTTCTAAGGAGTGGAATTGGTTAACACAGATTCTATAAGATTATTTTAGGTCTTTTCTTACCTTTGTTGGTTTCCATGCAGCTTAATGTGCCCTGTTCCTGTTCGTCCTTGATGTTGCAGCGCAGTCTTGTCAGTCCGTCGGAGGTGGCAGAGAATGGCGACTCCTGTTGCGATTCGCTGTCACTGTGCGCTTCGTCCTTGATTTTGGTCGTCAAGCTGCTATCCTGCGACTCCTGCGAGTCCTGGGAGTGTGTGTCACTGACACCTTTGGCGGGTGGCTCCTGCTTCGCTTTCTTTTGTATTTTCTTGACTTTGGCACGCTGGTTTTGAAACCAGACCTGGATGAGGGATCGATAACGGATTAATAATAATAAATTTATAATATTATTAACTTAATTATTTTTACTTGTACAATCCTTAGGCTGAGTCCCGTATCCTTTGCCAGATTTTCTCTCACTTTGCGACAGGGTTTTGGGGAGACCTCAAAGGATGCTTTGAAGGCACGCCGCTGCTGGGTGTTGAGAATGGTGCGTGGTCGCTTGGGTCCACGACGGCCATCCATTTTGGGTGGAAACAGGTCATCACCATAAAAGTCTACAAACATGCATTTTGGACTTAAATGAGGGATGTATATATATATTTTCGATTCTAAACTCACCATAGCCCTGCAGCATTTCGACCTCCTTCTCATAGTCGAAGCGACAGAAGAGCTGTCCCTGCTTGACCACATACTGCTCGCCCTTCTTCAGCAGAGCACCACAGACGACGCAGGCAAAGCACTTGAGATGGAAGATATTTTCCTGGGAGCGCATCACGAGCTCATCGCCCGCAATTTTGTGTCCACAGCCAAGGCAACGATTACGCAAGTAGAGCCTGTTGATTACGAGACACATTACTGCTATCCTGTGACTCCAAACCGTTAGTTACAGCCCACAACCCACCTACCTCTCGTAGTCCAAGCGACAATAGAGTTTCCCATCTCGCGCATAACAGGAGTGCACCAAATGCTGTGCACATGCAGTACACTTCAAGCAGCCCTCGTGAAACGAGCTGTCCACCACTCGCATAATATACCGATCACAAATTGGCTGGCAGCAATAGGCGCAATGATTGCTTATACCCAAACCCATTGCATCGACCATTCCTCCAATGCCCATTGGGTTGTGTTGCTGCAGCATTTGAGGCGCTTGTGGTGTGTGCAGCGCTGCTGTTGGTTGTGCTGCTGCTGCTGCTGCTGACGGTGGAAAGCCATCCAACTCATTGAGACTGCATTCGCCTAAGGTGACACGGTGACTGTTCAGCTGCATTGGAGGACCAGGACCTGCACCCACACCCACTCCATCTCCCGTTCTTGTCATTGTCATTGTCAACGTTTGTTGTTGTGTGTTGCTGCTGTTGTTGCTGTTGTTGTTGCTGCTGTTGCTGTGGTTGATACAACTTCCGTTGACATTTCGACTTGCTGACGCCATTTTGTCATTGTGGGAGCTGGCTCCAGTGCTTGCCACTGCCCCTGCTCCTGCCCCAGCACCGGCTACTCCAACTCCTGGTCCTGTTGCTGTCTTGCTGGCTGCCGGTTGACAACTCGTTGTGTTTGTTGCTGCTGTTGTTGGTGTTGTTAACATGCGCTCATTTCCGTGCAACATCAGTTGATTGTGCCCCATTGCAATGGGTCCTGTATGTCCGGCACCAGACACATGATGCTGCTGCTGCTGTTGCTGTTGATGTTGCTGTTGGTGATGGGGCTGGTGTTGCTGTTGCTGATGCTGCTGTTGACATTTGATGTCCATTGGAACTATTTTGGTTTTTGCGGTTGTGTCGTGGTACCCAAAAACATGGAAAACATGGAGGAAACATTTTAGTTATTTTTATTTTCGATTTTTGGCATGCAAATTGCGGCCAGCTCACAATTTACAACTGGGCAAAAACTATGTCCCAAACGGGATTTTGCAATTGCGGTTTAACCTATCTGCATTTTTAGCTGCTGATGGACCCATACTGTAACTGTAACCATATATATATGTAACTGTAACTGTAAAATGTAACTGTAGTTTGGAGTGTGACCATTTGGCAAACCAACCATTTCGAGCTGTAGTAAATTTGTGGTTTTGCAATTATTGAAATTACTTTTGTTGCAAAATATGTGAGTGACCGTATGCCAATCCCATGCTCTCTCTCTCACACTCACTCTCTCTCTCTCTCTCTCCTTTTGCAGTGGAAATTCCACGCACTTGCTTTTTGTATGGGCAAACGCTGCGTATACGTATTGTGTGCGGTTGTTCGAGTTGTTGGTGGCAAAAAATGACTGTACATTTGCGGCATTTGTTGCTGCTGTTGCCTGCTGGATGCCTGGCTGCTTTTTTGTTGCTTGTTGTCTCAATTTATGGCAAATTGTTCAAATTGTACGGTAATTTGTTGTGTTTGTGTGTGTGTGTATCTGTGTGTATTTGTCGTTTATCTTGTTTCGCTACGCGCTTTTTCAGTTGGTTTTTGTTTTGCTGGTTTCCTCTTTTTCACACACACTCTCTGACTTATGTGTGTGTATGTGTGTGTGAGTGTGTGTAAATAATACTTCACATTCTGCGTTTGTCATTTTGTATTTGAATGATTTTTACATGTGCGTAATTTCATTTAATTTTCACAACAATTTTCTTCGGCATGCAATATTTATGCCAGAAATATGTGCAGCATTTTAAAGTAATTTGCGTTAACAATTTGGATTTTTGGTTTTACGTGTAAGAAATACCATTTCTGCAGATTTGAAAAGCAAAATGACAAAACACTAAAATGACAACTTGCATTACAATCTAAATAATTTTGCAACTTTCTAAATATATTTATCATATTGTTGAGTAATTACTTATTATATATTTTATACTATTTTAGCAAAAGTTTTTAAATAATAATAATAAAATGTAGTATTTAATTGATAATTGTGCAATTTTTGAATAGCTTCTCATTCTAAGATTGTAAGTCTTTCTTCAGCCCAAGAAATTTCCTTACGCTTTAGTTTCTTATAGACTGAGAGGAAAGTCGTTCCGGGATTACTAGGAAAACTATCAATCTGGCTTAGAAACTGTCAACTGTCAAGGCCAGAGTGGCCTATGTGCTAAAATATTTCGCATAGCTTTAACAAAGCATTAAAGCTGCCTTCATTTGATGTAGTAAACCGATTGATATATATATATATATATATATATATATATATATATATGCTACTTATTTTGACTGATCCATCGCATTTATTGTCAAGAGCAACTGCTGCAGCATTCTATCATATGCCATATGCTTATCATATCATCGCCAATCCGTGGCTCATACAATTAATTTGGGACACCTCGAGAACAATGGGAGCAACTTGGTGGGATTGTTGTTGCAGTGTTGCTAATCCGCTCAGCTGGCGCACCTGTTACACTTTTTCCATCTATGGATTGCCCAAAAGGATGTCAACATGTTGGCTGGACATGTCCGAGCTGAGGAGCTGCGGATTTGTGAGGACAAGTGCAGAAGCTGACATTGATAGCGAGATGCTGCTGCGCTTTCGCCGCACACTAATTAGAATCTAATGTGCAGCAGCAAGATGAGGGGGGAGGTATTGGAACCACCCTAAAACGCGACTTTTGCGCTGCTTATAACTAAATTATAATAGAATTTACGAGTAGTGCGTGTGCAGGCCAAACCGGGGCATATTTGAATCAAAAACCAAAAGGGGATTCAACCCCTACCCTCATCATTTCTCACCCTTGGCATAGCTCGTGCTTAAAATATGCGCTAGCTTAGCGGCCTGGTGGCGGAGGGGGTTGAGGCAGGGGATTCATTACTTTGGTTACGGCTGCTGGCGGCATATGTTGGCAGTCTTCGGCAGTCGACAGGAAACCCTTGCCAGGATGCTGTGTGCAGCCGCTGCCGCCGTTGCCGTTGCCGTTGCCGTTGCCATTGCTGCTGCTTGTCAGTCGCTCCAGAGAGCTGTTGCCGTCGACTGGCGTTTAATTTAATCGGATTTGGGCGGACAAAGAAATTATGGCATCCCGTTTTGTTGTTGTTGTTGTTGTTGTTGCCAGCGATACACACACAACATAAATGCTTTGTTTTTGCCTAATCTTTGACAGAAGTCAGCATTTGTTTTGCCCACTATAAAATGTGTCCAGATTTTGTTTTGGCCCTCTGCCAGTTTGACTTAAGCACTCTTCGCTCAAGTGCCAAGGGCTGCAAGTGGTTCTTAGTAAACCTGTCAGTTTGTACTAAGACAACAACAATTATTTTGGCAAATATGTTATATATACCTTTGTGGACTTTCCTAGAATTCTTATAAAAAATATATATATAAATATTTGTGAAAGTAAATGTTTTCTTTTTATGATTGAGCTTTAATCTTCCTAAACTGTAAATGATTAAATATATATGGAATGTTTGCTTAGTGTAGGTTTATTTATATGATTTATTATGTACATTAATATATTATCACACATTAACACATTCAAATTCGAAAACAAATTTCTTTCAAATCATCTAAATTGGATTCAAGAATTCACAGCAATGAAGAATATAAATTTGATTTATTAAATTTATTAAGCATATTCAAGTAAGTTTAGTATGCATATCAATTAATTTATATATGTATAAATACTAGTAAAGATTATTCTTCATTAGTTTCTAATAATTGAAAACTAGATATAGTTCAATAGAACTGTATTAAAACTTAAATCAGCCCCAATTTTATAAGAAGCAGAATATGGATTATATTAATCACTTCAAAAAATACCGTCGGTAAATTGGAATATTTGAAAAAAAATTATCCGACGGCTTTTCGCACAATTCCAGAGCAAAGATAAAATACTTACACAGACCAATTTGCATTGGATGATGTTCGTCGATCATTTTGTGGATTAGTTGGGGTATCAAAATTCTCACATGCACAAAGAGTCAGCAGGTTCAATTTCAGAACTTAATATTATTATACAAATTGTACACTTTTGAAAGTAACACTTGCTTAGGTGAATAACTGTAGACACTTCTCACATGGGATTATTTGTAAAAGTCGCGACAGTTAATTGTGGCAGGTGCAAGTATGCAACGACAGAGATTTGAGTGGCCAGCGTGGAAGGCTTGTCATGAGGCCAGTTACGAAACGCGATGCTTGAATGATTACGGACCTCTGATGTTAATGAAATTTGTTAAAAATCATTTGCTGACTTCGGCCAGACATCGCATACAACTGCTGCTGAGGCTAGGAAATTTTCTCAAAATGGAGGAGAAGTGTTGTATGTGTGTGTGTGTGTGTGTGGGTGCGCCCCCAAATCGAGACAACGCCATTTTATCCGGCTCTTGTCACAATATTTCCTTTGCGCCCATTCAACTCACAACTCCAAACCATTTATGTGCTCTGGCAGAGTTTCCCCGCTTCGTGAGATTCGCCAGTTTAGGCGCATGCGCTGATCCAGGATTCATGCTCGCTCTCATCCTCCTCCTACTCCTCCTCAACGCCATCGTACTCGTTTCCCTTCTTGGCTTGCAGTTTTGGGGGCGCCTGTTATGTTTTTTGCTTTTGTTTTTGCACTTTTGACTTTTGTCTTTGTTGCCATTCTCTGTGTTCTTGTTCTTATTGTTGTTGTTGTTGCTGTTGTTGTTGTCGTGTGCTTTTATTTGATTTGTTGTACGTATTTTTTGTATTGACAAAGGATGTTTGGCTCGGCGATTCCGTGCTGCAAACAACAACCACACGTACAACATCCCTGAAGAGAATTTTCTCCAGTCCAATCGAGAATCTATGGCAAGGGCCATGAGCTCTTTCCATTTTTTTTTGTTTTTTATGTTTTCTTTTTCTATTGTCATACAATGTTTTAAATTTATTGATTTTTAATGCTCGACAGCAATTTAAAGTCTCAGCTTTAATTGTACGACTGACGAAAGCCAAGAGCAACATCCTTGTTAGCAATTTGGTGTAGTTGGCCGTGTTAATGACTGATAAATGTCGGGACGCGCTGCCGACACTTTAAACTTTGGCCAGATGAATTTGGTCTATTAACTGAGCTTGGCTGGATGCCTGGCTGACTGGCCAAACTTTAATGTCTAAGCTTAAATGGCTGTCTCGTCTGGCTGGGTCTAGCCAGTCGACTGGATGCCTGCCCGACTTGACTGCTTGACTGCCTCACTGCCACGCCGCTGCCTGCATGCCGTGCCGTGCTCTTGTTTCCCAAGGAGAAATTCTCTTAAAGTTATAAACGTGAACGTGTTACTCACAATTAGTGCAGGCGTGCTCGGAGCCACTTAGTCGCGAGGCAACTTCTTAGTCGCGTTTACCACCCACCCCGCCCTTCTGGCTGCCTTCCCGCTGGATAATCACCATAATTATGTTGGCTACTTTTTTATGATTCATTATCATTTGATGTTTTGGCTGCTTAGTTTATTCCCACCTCATTAGTGTGGTTAGGTACTAACTAGGCAACCTAATAGCAAAATTTTAAATTTCTTTGGAAACTTTAGATCTTTTGATAGATTGTTGCATAGTGAAAAATAGCTATTAAGACTCTACCCAATAATATTATATATATTGTAAATACATTTATAATATACAAATATATATATCAATAATTCACCAGTTTTTACCTAGTTTAAAAAAAAAACTTAGATTTACAAATTAAAATAAATTATTTAAAAAAAAAAATTAAGTTTTTGTTTCAAGCCTTTATTTTCAGTGTAAAAAGCTTTCATTATCACCACAAAGTTTTGCAAATTTGTTTTCAAATATAGCTGCGAATTCTGCTGACTCATTCTTACAATGCGTTTCGCTGGTCAGTTTTCTCATTGTGAATTTCATATTTAAACCTGCATCGTGCAGCCAAGCCGTTATTCAGCAAAAAAAGAAATACATATTTACTCTATTTGTTTTTGCCAATGCATTTTAATAACATAGGCGACATGTTGATATGCTTACATACATATATATTAATAAGCAAGTTTACCTAAGTTGGAAAAGAGAATAACGGAGGTGCAGATGCAGAGAGACAGAGACAGATGTTTATTTACATATTGGTAAAAACTAGTTTTTTTTCCGTATACTCTTGCTGAGAATATTATAATTTTTGAACATTGTTGGAGACAAATATGCAAATTCTTGATCGAAAACAATTTTTATACAAATTTGTTGTCTATTTTTGCTCAAACTTTAGTTTTCTTTTTTTTTTTTTTTAGAAAATTCTCAGTTTTAATAAAGACTATTTACTCGTCGGCCAATACCTTACATTTTTCTCAGTCAAAAGATAACAGTTCGTTTTTGAATCGGTTTGTTTTGATTTTGTTGCGAAAGTTCATTATCAGAACTGACTTGGCTGCATATAAGCGTGGGGAGAGCTCTCCAAATTATTCAGTTAGAGCTACTTGCTGGCTGAGAAGAGTCGATCAGTTGGTAACGAATCACCAATACAGTAATGGCTATAATAAAAGTACCACTTGCATGCGACAAATTGCGACTTATTGCGCTGATTGGCGCCAGATCGACACACGCTTCAGCTGCATTGAATGTAAGATGCAATTGATAAGATTTCTATAATCAATAAATTAATATTAATTATTGATATGAATCTGATAACAGCCGACTGATAATGCAACTGCTGCACCGGCACGTCCATTCAGCGAAGTGCCTCAACCTGGAAGACTGCGATTCTTTCGCAGTTTCATGCCGGGTGGGGAACTTCATAATGCTTCCATTAATAAACTTGCGTTTACCTTAAGGAAGCGGTATGGCGATGTCTTTATAATGCCGGGATTTTTTGGACGAAAAAATGTCGTAGTCACATTCAGTACCAAGGATATCGAGATGGTATTTCGAAATGAGGGAATTTGGCCATACCGAGGCTTATTCGAATCAGTGCAATATTTTCGAGACCACATCAGGCCTGATGTGTATGCAGCGACGAAGGGATTGATTGCCACGTGAGTAGTTGCAAGTTCACGTTGTAAACTGCAACAACTATATGGAGTTCTGCTTGTAGGCAAGGGGAGGATTGGGGCAAACTTCGTTCGGCTTTGAACCCAGTGTTTATGCAGCCCAAAGGCCTTAAGATGTATTATAAACCATTGTCAAATATTAACAATGAGTTTATTGAGCGGTATGTTTCCCAAAAAATAAATTCTTCATTTAAATCGTAGAAAATTTATAATCATATATTTCTCTCAAATAGCATCAAAGAAATACGCGATCCGAAAACCCTGGAAGTGCCCGATAATTTCGAGGAGGAAATGGCTCGCATGATTTTTGAGTCATTGTCGTTGGTCGCCTTCGATCGGGAAATGGGCATCATACGGAAGCGTCGTGACAATCCCGATGCTCTGACACTATTCCAATCATCACGTGAGATTTTTCGGCTGATCAATGCGCTGGATGTGCAGCCCTCAATTTGGAAATATATATCCACACCGACCTATCGCAGAATGATGCGCATTCTAGACGAGAGCTTAGTGATTTCCCAGCGTCTAATCGAGGAGAGTCGCTTGGATCTGGAGCAGCGCCGTGCGGCCGGAGAGCCGACCACCAACAGCAGCATGATGGATCGAATGTTGGACATCGATCCTAAAATAGCAGTAATCATGGGATGGGATATCCTCTTTGCAGGAGTCGATGGAACTATGATCTTATTGTCTGCGTGCCTTTTATGCCTCAGCAAGAATCAGGACAAGCAGCAAAAACTGCGCGAAGAATTGATGAGAGTGATGCCCACGAAGGAGACACTACTCAATGATGAATCCATGAAGGATATGCCATATTTGCGAGCAGTTATCAAGGAGGCCTTGCGCTACTATCCCAATGGACTTGGTACCTTCCGGAGGTGCATACAGGACGTTACCCTTTCCGGCTATAATATACCCCAAGGAACAGATATTTTGGTCACCTTTAATGGCCTGATGAGGGACAATGCATACTATCCAGAAGCGGATAAATTCCTGCCCGAGCGTTGGCTGCGTGATGCCGAGACGAACAAGAAGACGAAGATCAGTCCATTTACTTTTCTACCTTTCGGATTTGGACCACGCCAGTGCATTGGTAAGCGTATTGTGGATCTGAAAATAGAGACATCGCTGGCAAAAATCATACGCAATTTCCATGTGGAGTTCAACTACGACGCATCCAAGCCCTATAAGACGACATTCCTGTTGGAGCCTATTATTAAATTCCGTTTTAAGTTTACGGATGTGGAGAATTAATTTTAAGCAAGATTTAAATAAAATTCAGATTTTTCAATAGTTTATATTACTAAATAAAATGTGCAAAGGATCTATCAATGGGAACACTCAACACAGGGAAATATGAGGGAACGAAGCAGCGGATGAGTTGGCGAGAATGGGTGTAGAGAGGCCCCTTGTAGGGCCAGAACCAGAAACACATAATACGGCTGCAACTTAGAAACGAAAAAAGACAAAGGAGACTGCGGAGCTGGGAGGAAGCATCGGGACTCCGACAGGCCAAATGTCTTTTGGGCGGCTATAATCATAAACGATTTAAGCAAGTAATATCCATGGGTAGGAATAGGCTAAGGATACTTGTCGGTCTACTGACAGGACTAAAAAGCCATCTGTCCAAAATGGGTATCTGTAGCAACAGTCAATGTAGGTTTCGTGAAGTCGAGGAGGAGTCTTCAATGTATCGCCCTTGCCTGGAAAAGATGCATCATCCTAGGGATGCATGTTATGAATGTCAAAGACATAGTAGCCCTCGACCCATCAAAGATCCGGACATTCGTTCAGGAACTGGGGTTGATGGAGGAGCTATAAGCTCAGAAGGGGGCACAATAGATCTAATATGTCGCAGTGCAGAAGACCCCCAATTAATAATAAAAAAGCTCGACACATAAATTGATTAACAAAATTATAAGATCATCAAAAATTTAATTTCCAAATTAATAAATGGCTTTTATCTTGTGCTATTCAGGTATTATGTGGAATTATTCCTACTATAAGTGTTGATAATTTGTGTCTTTAAATTGTATTTCTAGTGTTTTATTATTCATCTGTTACTTAAAATAATAAAGTTATTTGTGTACAAATCGTTTGTCAAAAGTGAACCAAATTTTGTTTAATTTTTCACGCCGTTGAATTTTGAAGAGACGACAACAGTGGCTGTCATCAGTACGCTCCCACTCCTATAATATATGGAAAGTAAACTTATGCTACTTTTGCCGGCGCACAAGTCAAGGGTTCAGGGCCCCTCTGTGGCTGTGTCTGTCCGTCGGTCTGTCTGTCTGTCTGTCAGGCGACTTCAGCAGACAGACACTTGCTGGTGCTAATAACTAAGATTAATTTGGGTCAGTGTGCTCTGTGCTTCCACCCATTCCCCTGTCACCTTTACTGAACCGTTGATCACAATTATGCGAAGTAAACTCTAATTTCGATTGAATTTAGCTCAAATTATTTACTTCCTTTTAATCAGATTTTTTATATGCAGTATTAAATTAAGAGAGAACAAAACTAGAATTTTAAATAGATTTTACAGCTGCATAAATCATGAATTAGTTTTTTCATGAACTTCATTGCATAAGCATTAGCAGTACGTTTGCATACCTGTGTGTGTGTGTGTGTGTAGTGTGTGTGGTGTGTGTGTGGGTGTTGGTGTCAGACAGTCGAAGAGCTGAAATTGTTTGGGGTTAATTAAGCGCGACATGTGTGGCATTGTATGCATTTGTGCACCAACTGTGGCTGCCACTACGACTGCAACTGTGACCCCGAACATACACACAAACACAGATGTGTGTGTGTGTCTCTGTGTGTGTGTGTGGGGCACACTCCCGCAAGTGTGAATAGGCGCCGGGTGCAGCGATTTGGGGTCCGCTAAACAATGTTTCAACATAATAGACAAATTACGCAGCCGCGTCGGTTCATTATTAGGTTGCAATTGTTGCCGCTGATGCATTTATGAAGCCAGCAAATTTCAACAGTTTCTCCCAAAAGTGTGCGCCTCTCTGATGGTAATTTGATTTATGAGCCGAGCACCAACGAACGAACCATTTGCCAGCCGTTGGAACCTGTTGAGCTAATCGTGCCATAAAACCAACAAAATAAATACTCAGGCTCAGACTCGCATGTATTTCATTTATTTTGTGTTGACAGAAAAACGCACTGAAATCGCCAAATAAATAAAATACTTGGCATTACAAATTGTTGCGATTTTTTTCGTATATCCGCATCCCAAAAGGGATTCCAAGCGCCACGGGTGTGTCGGCCAAAAATAACGTAGAATTATGCGCAGTTGACCAGCGCAAGGACCCTGATCGCTGACAGCCTTTTTTTGTGGTTGTTGTTGTTGTTGTTATTGCACGGCCTTAAAAAATAAACAAAATCATTCACCTTAAGGCGTAATAAAAGTTTATGGCTGACAATATATGTACATAAAGAGGCGGCAGCAACTACGTGGGAGTCTCGTGTGGTTGGGAAAAACAAAAGAAACGAGGGCGGATATCTCGGTATTGGGAACGTTTAACGCTATTAAAGGATTTGCCATTTCGGATATAGTAGAGCAAACGTAAATATTTGTCGCCAGTTGGCTGGCTGGCTGGCTGGCTGGCTGGCTGCGTTTCCAATAACCATTACGGAGTTGCGAAAATTTGCGCACAGCTTCGCACAGCGGGCAAAAACAAATAGTTTTGTACTGCACTACAAATACAACACTTCCTTTGGCACTGTTCCCATTTTTATGGCCAGATTTGTAGGGGTGGGAAAATGGGAATCGAATAGACATATCACAGCACCGCCACATGTCTTCCCTCGCCTGACGCTCAGCGTGTGACTTCTAAGGATCTGCGTCTGCCATCAATTTACAAGTTTTTAAGGCTAACTCGGATTTTTTCTGTAGCCTGCTTAGTCGTATAAATCCTTCCCTTGCCCCGCTGGTGATTATTTCAAATCCTCGCCTAGAGGATTTTGCATAGTCGTCGTAAAAAAGCAACGATCAGTTACTTTATATCTGGCTTAAACTCTTTTCTTATAACAAGTTTTTCACATTGTAATTATTTTTTGTTCTTTTTATAAAAATATTTTTCCTAATCTTTTTTCTAACATATTTTTAACAAAATTTATTCATAGCATTTTTATATGTAGCCTCAAATAAAAATTATTAAAAAAACAGCGTTACCTAAATTATTTTTAGTTTGAAAATAAGCTGTTTGATTTCTTGTTATATTTAAGCTTCGCAATTTAAAGATTCAGAAGCAACAATGCTTTTGCCGCTGTTTGCAAATGGATCAAGGATATTTACCGGAGGCACTGGCTAGATACTCCTGAGATAAGTAAACAGCACAGAATGCAAACAGTTCAAATCAAATAAAACACACAAAAACGCTGTAAAAAAGCAATGCACACACATACACACACACATGTATGTGAATATATATATATATATAAATATATATATGAAGATGTACATACACTCAGGGAAGATTCAGCAAACAAGCGTTAGGAACACAAAATGAGCAAGCGACTAACCTAAGGACAACAAAATAAACATTTTGAACTCGACTGCGAATGCGAAAGCGTACGCCCCAAGTGTCCTTGGGGCGCCGCCTGTCGTCTGACTGCTGTTATCCTGACGGGCAGCGCCTGTTTTTCTTCCACCTTCCCAATCCCTCTTGCCCTCTTGCCATGCTGTAAAGGCTAAGCGCAAATATTACAAGCATTATATGAATGTCTATGCTTATGTTAGTGTGTGTGTGTGTGTGTGCGTGTGTGTGTCCATGTATTTAGAAGCCAGCAACATGCTGAGCCAACAACAACAGCAATAACGGCAACAACATCAGCACTGGATGCTGCCAACAAAAGTGTAGAAAATCCGACCAAGCACAAAAACCGACTCAGCACATTTCGGTACAACCAAACACGCAGTAAACCCCAACATCAGCCCACACAGCAACAACAACAACAACAATAACAAGAGAAATGGCATCGCTTGGCTCAGGCTCAGGCTCAGGCTCAGCAAGTCATCAGCACATAAAGCTCGAAAGATTATGTAGCCCACGGCGGTGGCAAAGTCCACCAAGCCACCAAACACAGCGGCTGCGGAAGTGATGCATGGCCTCTGCATGTGCGAGGGGTTACATCGGTTAAGGGGGAGGTGGGAGGATTGGTTGGTGGGCGGAGTTGGGGCGCTGTGGTATTAGACGACAATAGAGCTTTGGGTTTGGGGTCCTTTTCTGGCTTGCCTTTTTGTGCCTTGTGACGTTTGACGCCATGTTTGATGGATGAAAAAGCCATTCATGTTACCAGCTGGGGCGCAGAGGTTGCCTGTCGCTCAATGCTGTGTATGCTGGTGTGTGTGTGTGTGTTGGTCTCTGTGTGTGTGTGTATGCAAAGATGGCGCAATAGACGTGAAGTAACCACCGCCTGTGGCGCAACTAAATCCTTTCGGATTTTACCCGACCAGGCGCTGCATGCTTTAATGCGCATTTTATGAGTGTGTAGGTAAAGCGCTAAGCTTGCCAGGATGTCGTTTGCTGCCGGAGCGAACACGCTGACTTTAAAGTGCACACAAAAACGCTTGTTAAAGTTTCTTTGCCCCTGTTTGGTTTCCCCTCTTGGCCTTTTTTTTTTGGCACTGCCAACTGTCGACCTGTCAGCTGCATGCGACCCAAAAGTCAACAGAGAACAACTACGATGACCCCGAGCCCCGAGCCCCGAGCTCGGCCAAAATCCTAAGCGCAAACTGGGGGTTTGACATTTGGCAAATTTCGTTGCATAAAACGCAGGTGGCCCCTGCAACGCCCACCTGACTACTGGTTGTGGGTGTGGCATTAGCATAATTTTGCATAGCAGCAGCTACTTTGAGTTGGTCGCATATATTTTTTGTGGGGCGACACTTAAAACTCAAAATGAAGTCACTTCTGTTGCCAGCTTTAGTCGTGGCGTGAAAAATGCCCTTATTAATAAATGTGTGGATGTAGATGAGCTACTCCATCCAATACCCAGCAACACCCTCCCGCACATCCCACAACCAGCAGTCATTTGGTACATTTTATTTGTGACTGCTTAGCACGGCAATTTACATTTCAAATTAGCGACTTCATTGCTCAAAATTGTGGAATTACTTTTCATTTTCATTATATTAGCACGCGCTACAAAAATGAGAAGTCCTTCGTCCTGTTCTTCGCATTCGAGTTTGGAGACCAGTGTCCATTTTGGACTGTGCTGCGCTTTTGCTATGCTAATAAATTAATATAAATTCAAATTTGTTTGCCAACTGCTGGCGGACTGACGCGGCTGCCAAAGTGTTATGTTTGTGTCAAAAAAGGCAAACATTTTTACTAAATGGCTGCCAAAGTTTCATAAAAATCGACAATGAAACAGTCCCCCAAGAAAAATGCCACAACTACAGCCTTGCCCCAACCACAGCGACACACAAGTGTTGCCTGCTTGAATATTCAATGGATATTTCCGCAATTCGACTCAAGTCCCACTTTGGAGCAGTCAAACCACTTCCAGAATAACCAAAGTGTTTTAATAAGGAAAAGCTAAGTTGGGGGACTCAAATTGCTGCATTTAAATTACAGCCTTGGAATTCGAAACTTTTCGAGTTAGCTAAAATAAAATTATTAAAAAAATATCTAATTCTAAATCTAATTTTTGAACTCTGTGAAATATTTATATTAGATATTTAGATTAGCTAAAATATTATTAAATTTATGTAATTCTAAATTATTGGCACATTTTTTAACCCTATGAAATATTTATATTAGTTATTCGAGTTAGTTAAAATTTGATTGAGTATATATAATTCTAATTTATTGATTAATAGTAATTAGTAATTACATATCTATATCTAAGTTATAAAAACTAAATGAAGTCCTTTTATGCGACTTATTAAATTTTTAAAATTATATATTAGTATATATATTTATATACTTAAATTATATACCTATTAATTAACTACATCAAAATTTTAAGCACCAGTTTAAATCTTTTAATTGCTACTTATTAAATTTTCAATGTAATTTATTATTATATACTTATATTGTATACTGATTACTTAACTACATCAAAATTATAATCACCAGATTAAGTCCTTTAATTGTTACTTATTCAATTTTTAAAAGTTATATAATTTTATATACTTATATTGTATACTGATTACTTAACTACATAAAAATATAAAAACCAGATTAAGTCTTTTAATTGCTACTTATTAAATTTTTTAAAACAAATATTCTTTTACTACGAAAAAAGTATAATGCGAAAAGTTCAGATAAAAATTTCCCGGCATATATAAATCCAAAAACTTCGGATGAAAAATATTAAGAACAATCTGCACTTAAGGGTATTCAAATCAAATAAAAAAAACGCACCAAAACTAAGGGCGGCTGACTGCGACGTCGCTGCCGCTGTCGCTGCCTGCGTAGTCAACGCATATATGGAAAAAATGTACGCGCATTGCTGGAGTATGCGAAGAATTCGATGATGCCTGCATACATGAGGTATGAGGTATGAGGCATCAGGCATGAGGGTCGTCCTGCCGAGCCAGACGCACATACAACCTATATACCCTTAGCATCATTTTGAGCATATTCCGCACCCTGTGTCCCGTAAGCTGACGGCTTACAGCGGCAGCGAGCAACCCTTGCCAACGGGGCGGAACGGGGCATTAGCCACGCGCATTTAGCCGGCAATCATTTAACAATTTACAAATCGATGTTTAAACGCCGCGTTGAACGGTCCGTTGAGCCAAGTTACCGCATCTGCATTAAAACTTTGGCTTTAACGTTAATGTCCTGTCGAAAAGCACACAAAGCTCTGCGTGTCGGCATTTAGAGGATGTATCCTTCAAGAAGAATACAGACGGGTAAGGTGGCGTAGGAGGTAAGTATTTGCCAGTAACCGTTAATGCCCGCCCGACTGTCATAACAATAACGGCATTTTTAGCACCTCATTAAAAAAGAGTTCATATCCGAACAGTTTGACTGAGTTGCCCGTTTAACTGATGTACTTATTTTTGCTGTTATTCTGTCGCGCCTCTTCTCTCCTCATCAACGACATCACCCGCCTCTCTCTCTCTCTCTCTCCGCCTGCTCAATAAAATCGCTCCGTTCGTTGTTTCTTTGAGCCATTCCAATTTGATGGGCTTATCAATTTTTACAACAATATTTATTTGTATATTCGAGTTAAGCCATTTCTGTTATGGGAGTATTAAATTTAACCCAATAATGGCCAGGCATTGACTTGGCCCTGAAATCGTAATTGTGGTCGAACTTAAGCGATTTATGACCAAAGGACAGGGCCATAATGATGGGCTTAGGTTTTGATCCTTACTTGACGAGATATACACTAAAATTGTTGCGATAAGCTTGTGATAATGGCAAAAGGCAGAAAATTCTATTATCAATTAAATCAATATTTTTTTTAGTATATTTAAATATTATTATTTAATTATAAAACCTGTGAATACTAGAACATACTATCAATGTTTATCTTAACTTATAATTATAGTCGACATCATCTTAAAAATCTTTTTCTTCATCTTAAACAAGGCTTGTGACTATTCTGAAAAGATATCTTTTGTTTGAAATCTGCATAGCAAACTTTACACAATCAAGAATGAATGAGGCATGCCACATCACTCAGTCCACAACGTCGTCATTTCCGACGGTCTGTGGACGACCATTTAGGCTACATGGAACGCTCTGGACGACATAAACAAAGAAGAGATCTGTGCTGTGCTGGGCTCTGCTGTGGAGCTTTTGCTGTCTTTAACTTTGACTTTATTGTGACAGTTAAAAGCGAAAATAATAGCAGTTAAAATCCCATAAAATGCGTCTTAATCATAAAAATGCGATTATAAAAATGGACGAGCCACAGCAGAAACCAGGCAGAGGCAAAAGCCAAAGGCAATGGCAAACCCAGACCCAGACGATGGTGAACTCTTTTTGCTTGCTCTGCCCGCAGCTTCATTTGGCTCCATTTGGATGTTGTTGTTGTTGTTGTTGTTGTTGCTGTTTGTTGCCTTTTGGCTTTAATGAGCTGTGCGCTTATGGTTTGCCTCGACTTTATTGCAGTTTAGCTCAGATGATTGTCAGCGGCTGGACTTGGGTAAAGATGTGACATTTGTAATTGTTTATCATGCCGTGCGGCCTGCATTAATCGCTGCTTTAAACAGAGCACAATCCCCCCCACACACCCCTACCACAACAACCTCTCTCCATCAACCCCTACGAATATATACAATGGTTTTTTTTTTTATTAATTGTGCGCATTTTTGTTTCACACCAAAAACCTTTGCAACTGTTGTGCGCAAATCCTATAAATTTTTTACTACTTATTTACGCTGCTAAGGCACATTTAGCCATGTCAAGCAATCGCTTGGCCGTGATCGTAAAAGCAGAACAGAGTAACACGCCCCCCCCCTCAAAAACAACCCACCCACAATTCGACATCGACACCGAATGCCGGCCGTTGTCACTGGGTGCCAGCCAGCCAGCCAGGCCAGGACGATTGGGGTTCGGAGTGTTGTGCTTTTTGGGGTGAGCAGTTTTATTTTTGTGAAATTTCATCACGTTTTTATGTTGTGACCACGTGACGCCAGTAACGCCATGACTCCTTCGACTCTGAATTTGCCACAGTAAGGTCCAGAGACCGAATCTCAACGGCATCCTTATGGCATGGTCCTTGGACTGGCCAAAGAAAACGGACGAACACGAACACACAACTAAGCAAGCCGAGGTACCTGCACCTGCTGGCATCCCAGCAGTTGGTCGGGGCACGTAGGAAAATAGAAATGACGATGGAGAACGGTGAACATTGAGTGGGGAATTGGGGAATGGAAATGGAAATGGAGCAAATGTCCGTTGGTGGCGCCAGTCAAAGTGTCAGTGTGTAAGCTAGTGGCATTTACCTAGATTGTGGCTGTAAACGGATTTGCAAGCACTACACATACACACACACACACACACACACACACATACTTGGGGCTCGCTGTAAAAGGTGCCATTTAAGCAGAAAAGGCTTTAACAATTTATTTCGTTTGATTATTCCGCACGTTATTCACATCTAATCTCCAATACTCTATTATGGATTGCGGTCAAGTGATAAATCCTTGTTTAACTCTAGTTTTTTTTACCCGCAATACAATTAACTTTTTCTTTTTTTTTTTTGGTTGTTAAATATTAAAGTAAATACTTGCTTTATATTTTTTTTTTAAATTGAATTAATGTTTTTTATTTTCATATTTATAGTTTGCTTTGTTGAAAATTTTTTACATTTTATTTTAATCACATCGTGTAATATAAAATTACTTTTTTCTTCTCTTCTACATATTCGAATTTGATTTGAATATCAAATTTTACAGATACTCATTTTATAAATACTTTTTTTTGTACATATTGCTGGTGGGGATGTTTTCTGAGAAGAGGAGGAAGAGGAGAGCCAGTGCCACCAAGTTTCAAACAATTGAATGCAAAGGAAAAATAAAAACTAAGCAGCCAATAGACGATACAATATTTTCAGTGGGATGATGCTACTCCCAATCCAGGCAGGAACTACGGGTGCGTCCCTTCAATATGTTTTCATCGAACTCCGGCACGGCAGCAGCTGTTGCGCGAAAGCAAGTCAAAAAATGAAAAAAAAAAGAATATATATATATATATGCGTCGGAACAGTTGTTATAAGCTTAAATTGCCGGAGCTGATGTGCAGAATGTCAAAGCTCGTGAAAATTTTCAATAGAGGGGACGACGCTATTTCCAAGGAATTAGATCCTGCGTGCTACAGAGACCTTGAACATACTTGGCCAGACACAAAGGGGATGCTGGTGTCACAAGGTGAGTAGGTAGTGTCCATTAAATGGACTGTGTTCGGGGACCAAGCCATGGAGACGCTGCTCTCATTCCACTAACCCCATTTGACCAAACAATACAGCGTTGCCCTGGCTACCGACCCAACAAACGAACCGTTGTTTGTGGATGCGTGGGGGGTGGAGCACTGGCCACATCGATGTCCGTTGGCAGCAGTGCGAATGGCACTTATAACAACATTCTTCTATTTGACCACACAACGTGCAATTGGCAACAGCTACAGCGCCATTGATGTATTTTATGCACTTCCATTTCATGGTCAGTTGCCGTTATGGTTTTCGGTCGACAGAGTCCCAGCGACATGTGTGCTCGATGACAATGCTGTGGACACGTTCCGGAGCGATGAGGATGAGGAGACAATTTTCATATGTCTGCCCTTAAGCAAAGCCTGCTGATCTGTGTTTGAAAGTTGCAACAAATTTGAATTTGCTTCTTTGGATTTTAGTGCTTACAAATATATATATATATTTTAGCCCCGATTGTTTCGCGGAAATTCCCTGTGCTCGTAAACAATTTATACGCGGGTTTTGCAAATATTTGATGTTTGTTATTTGCTGTTTGTGAGCAACGTAAGTCAACAATAAAAAAAAGGCATGCGACTTTGTATAAGCGCTGAAAGTATGTAGACTATTTGCAAACATCCAACACAGATACTTCCTCACACAAACACACACACATACACACATTCACATGGTAGATAAATCTATAGAACATGCAAAAACTAATTTTCCATCAGGCAAAATAAAATGCCAGAGACCAACAACGGAGCTGCCTGCCAAAAGCCAACGATAATTTTAGCGCGTTTTTTGCATGCTGCATTCAATGGCTTTTGTAAATGCGCAAATTTTGTAACAAACAATGTACATATATAAATATATATATTGATACATTGATGCATGCGTACAGCCAATAAATATATATACATACATACATACATGGCTGGCAGCCAGACTCTGTAGGCTTCGCTGCCATGTGGGGCATCCGGATGCGGATGGGCTGGGTTGCAGTTGCACCTTTTATAAAACACATATTTGAGTCTATTAAAAATGCGTTTAAAATGCTTTCTGTGGTTTTATGGTTAAATTGTAAAATTCAAATAAAATTGCATTTTGCCCAGTTAACTCATCAAAAGGGCTTTAGAGTGAACTGGCATGTCTGATTACACTTCAAACTGAACATGGCTTAAAATAGCCAAAAGCATAATCATCTCTAGAGAATTAAGCGCTTTTCTAACTGCTAGTACATTCTAAATATAGTTAGTATAGTTTTGTGGTTTAAAATATTAAGAATTTATTATGTATAAAATATATTAATGAACGAGAAATTACATGGCTAATTTTTTTTTTATATTTATTTTTATAGAATAATAACAAAAAATGTTTAAGCAAATAAATCGCTAGCAAGTGCAACTTGTCTATTTGAAACCACTTTCTGTGACAGCTCATGGCCCATGGCTTAAGGTTTGCCATGTCAGACAGCCGACAGGAAAACCAATGGCAGAGTGCAAAAGTCGAAGACGATTGCTCAGTCGGTTGGGCGGTTGCCTCGAATGAAACATGCAACGTAATTTCCATGTGGGTAACCAGCAATTTCTGGCATGTAACATTTTTCAACATCAACAACTCCAACAATATGGCGGCGTTACTACACTCCACACCACACACAAACACACACACCCACAGACACAATTCTACAACCTTTGCTTGTGCAACGAGAAGAGGGAAAGGGGTGTGTGTATGTGTGTGTGTGTGTGTGTGGCGCAGTCAAGCGCAAGGACTACAAGAAAAATTGTAAGTGAAGCGAATAAAATATTATTTTCTAATGCTCGCGCAGACATCCAAAGCTGACGAGCGGCAGTTAAGCAAGGAAAACTGCATCAGTATCAGAGTGGAGCAGCCAGAAACCAGAATGCGAATAAAAAATCAAGAAAAATTGTTTAGCTGGAAAGTGTAGCAGCAACTGTCTGCCTGCTGTTCGCGGGCTACTTGGTCTTAATCTTAATCCATCTTAGTCTAGTCAGCGAGGACTGCTTCTTGCCAACGACTAGGACATTGAAATTTTTTTTTTTTTTTGCCAAGAAGCGAGAAGAAATGTAAACAAAAAAAAATAAAATAACCTAAAAACCAAATTATTGTGCAGCATTTGTTTGCATCTTTTTGTTTAAGGCGCTTCCAATTTTCATTTTCTTTTCTTTAGTGTGTGTGTGTGTGTGCTCATGGGAAAAGCGCCTTAAGTTATGCTGCCATTTTTTCATTTCTCCTATTTCGCACAATATTCTTTGTAATAATGTTGCATTGCAGCAAACGCGCGAGCTGCAAAATGAAATGAATTGTGAAAAATGTGTTTGAGCCCGTTTTGGGGTCGTTTTGTACGTGGTTCGGTGGCTTCTGGTGACTTCTGGACTTCTGGCCGCTTTTGAACTCAATTACATAAGCGCAGCGTACACACAGTTTGGCAGTTTTGTAATTTTTTTGCAAATGGCAAGTCAGTCACATTGCCACCGTTGCCCCAACCTATCCGGGTGTGAGGCAGAACCATGCCACCCCGCTGCTCCAAAATCACGTAAAATGTCAAATTGGTGAACGTCAAGAAAATGGCGCGTTTGTTTTGTCATTCCAGCTTTCTTACCATTTCTCCTTATCTACTATTTTAACGCGCAAATATTTTTTTATACCCCGTAGTCCAAAAAATGGCCAAAGGATGGGTATAATACGCTTGTGTAAAAAAAGGCAGAATATTCTAAAAATAGTTTGGAAAATTAAATTCGCTATCCTCCAATTTGTATGAAAAAAAAAACTTAAACATTTTTATGCCTACAAATATATATTCCAATTGCAGAATGTAATCTTTACTTGGTCAATTCTGTTGCCAGCGTATCTGTTGCAGGGGGCAACTTCAACTTGTCAATGCTGACTTGCTTTCGACTTGGTCTGTGTAATGTGAAAATTTCGTCCCGTTCCGCACATCTTCAGTTCCGCTTTCAGCATTCAAAGCACACAGCAAAAATGCCAACAATCCAAAGTTGAGTTTTCTTTGGAATTTGTTGGCGTTTTCTTCTTTTCGTTTTTATATATATTTTTTTTCTTTTTCTTGGCGATATTTTTTTCTTTCGTCGTTTTTTGACATCTCTGCTGGGGAGGCAACATGCGCGCGCCACATTGACAATTGCTTATTTGTATCTATGGGTGTGCAGTATGTGTGTTTGTGTGTGTGTTGGTGTGTGTAAGTGTGTGGGTGGTTGCTTGTACGTGGGGGTGGCACTGCCACAGTTAACATGTAACTTCAACGTCAAGTCAAACTGATGTTGTCGACGTCGCCATTTTGTTTTTAGCTGCCTCTTTTTTTTCATGGCTGCTGTTTTTGGCCGCCTTTGTTTGAGCGTCTTTTTGCCTCACCTCGTCTCTGTCGCCGTCTCCGTCTCCGTCGCCTTGTCTCTTGTCGCTGTCTCCGCTTGTCTCCGTCTGTGGCCGTTTTGTATGTTTGTTAAGTTGCGCAGCGCTACGCATTCCGTTGGTATTTCACCATTAATACTTGTCTACTTAACGGTAAATTACAGACATTAAATGCACGCACACACAGCAAGACAAATGCGTGCGCGTGTGTATGTGTGTGTGTGTGTGTGTGTGCGTATCTCTGTCTGTGTATGCACATATCTTTCAGTGTATTGTACGCTTGTCAAGCATCCTCAACTGTATGTGTATCTGTTTGTGTGTGTGTGTGTTTGTGTGTGTGTGTGTGTGAGCTTATTTGTTGTCAGTACGCGTCAAACATTTGAAAACATTTATTTTTGCCCTTCTATAGAAGGTTACATTTCTCGTACATTCGTCGCACACACACACACACACTCCTCACACACATTTCCTCTGCCCCTCTGCGCCTCTACTTTTGCGAGTACTTTTTTTTTAGCTGGTTCCTCCGCAGTTTGGCTGCTGTTGCTGGTTATTGTCTTGATGTTGGAGCATTCAGGATAAATGTGGGCAGCGTCTCAGTCTTCACTTATTTGACAATAAGCTTCCAGCACTATATTTTTAGCAGGCAACACTGCACTCAATTGGATTCATTCCGAGTGCCGCATTTTGATACTGCGATTTTATTTTGATATTGGCTGGTTACTAAGTCGATACAATTTTATAATAAAAAACAAAAGAAAAACCAACAATCTACAAATTTTACTCAGTCTTTTTGCCCATTGAATTTCATACTAAATGAGATTTCTATATCTTTCAAATCAGACAAGATTGTTAAAGCTTTAGCAATACAGTTTAAAATTAAATCTTAAGCCAGAAAGTATTTTAAAAGGACACAGCTAAATACACAGGCTGCCATTTCCTTTGTATTTAATTTCTATTTCAATAAAAGTAAAACAATACCTAAAATCAAACACACAAAGCAAGTGAAAGGTGAAGCAGCAGGCCAAAACGGGGGGCGGCAGTTGAGCAGTTGAGGAGGGGGTTGGTGTTGGGTTGGGTTGGGGCACACACAACTTGCGAAATACTTTTGTGTAACTTTGGCTGAAAACTTTATTTTGTGTATTATATATCCTGTTAACAATATACTTCAGTTTTTGTGCCGTTGCTGCCACCGCTTCAAAGGCAGGCGGAGCCAGAATAACAAAAGCCAAGAGTCACTTAGCAGCTCGTATAAGTATATATATATATAAATATATAAAATATATATGTGTGTGGGCTAGTATTGGTATGCGTAGGAGTGTGCGAGTGCGGTTTCCGTTAGCCAACAGTCTTAGCAGGTTTGTCTCATGCTGAGCACTCGAGTTGGAGCTGCTCGAGCTTTTCTTTTGTTTAAATTTTGGTTTGTGTCAGCAACCACATGAACGAAACGCACACACACACACACAGACATACCCAATTACAAACACATATGCAGCGGGTACACAAAGCCAAATTGTTTTAAAAGAAAGTCAAAAGTCTTCCACGCAGCCAGGCAGCCAGGCAACCAGCCAACCAGGCAAACAAACAGTGGGCTCTCTGCGGCTCTGAAATAGGCAACGACCGGTCGGGTTTTTGGTCGGGACAAAAGTTGTTCAAACTAAACAAGTCATGCACATTTCAATACCCTCCATGTCATAGACAAAATGGGTATATGCATTGCAATTGTAGACCGATGAAGATATAGGATGTATCGAGGAAAAAAACGAGCCATCCATATTGAACCCCTGAGTTCTACAAAAATGAGATCATCCAATAATTTGCATCGCAACTTTGAGAATTATTGTATATTATTATAATCGTATTTTTCCACAATTTTTTTTTAATATTCTATCAGCCTTCTCAACTCATCTCTCTCAGAAACCCATACTTTGTTACCTATAATTTTTTATTATGATATTTAAAATAATATAAATTAATTTATAAAAATCACCGCTGACCAAATAGTTCTCTACTATTTTATCCCTAATATAAAAAGGGTATTTTTGATATGCTTATCATCTATATCACCATAGGTGTATATGAATGTGTGCTTTTGTGTATATACTTTACACATCCGTTTCCGGCAGAGCCCAGTACACACACATACCTAACACAAACAGACACAAACTTTTGCACATACATCGATGCACAAATAAAATTCAGAATTGTGTGAAAAGCTGCCTCTTGTCATTTACAAGTTTCCTGAGGAAATTTGCATTAGAGCCTCGCGAAGATTGCTCCTTTAGAGTTACGCAATACAAATGGGATGCGGCTCCCCATGAATAAATTTGTAAAACTTATAAGGTGTAAATAAGTTGAGGATGTCGAGTGCAAAAGCCTCGTTTTAGGAGCAGCACAAATCACTGGCTTGGCAGGCCATAAATACGAAATTGACACTATTACATGGATTCAGACCGCCCACTTTCCGCCCACCTCGAC
Organism: Drosophila dives; assembly: GCA_035042365.1. Taxonomy (NCBI): domain Eukaryota; kingdom Metazoa; phylum Arthropoda; class Insecta; order Diptera; family Drosophilidae; genus Drosophila; species Drosophila dives. The sequence continues at coordinate 5,769,681 of JAWNLJ010000326.1, read as the reverse complement.
GACAACTATATCTTTTTATGGGCTACGAGGCGCGTGTCCGCCTTTAATGGACACCTTTCAGATTAATTGCCGGCGGCGGTGCTGGCCACATGAACCGCAAAAAGAACAAAGCATTAAGGCAAGACTTGGTTGGCATTGGGTATGGGGTTGGTAGGATTGGTCTTAGTCCTGGTGTTTAACCAGCCGAAGTCACGTGTCAAATAAAATGTCAACAAAACAATTGAGTTATTTATTTGCCAATGGCGCAGAAGAAGCAGACCAGTCAGCCTGGTGAGGCGTTTAATTTGAGCAGCATCGCACGCTTTGGAGGGAGGAGGAGGAGGAGCGTGTGCCGAGTATTTAAAAATCCATTGGCGGTCACTCGGCTAATGCCAGGGAGTTACTTTGTCAGTTGCCGTCACCGGCTCAAGTGTTGAGTTCATTGCAATGCAAGACGTACGCCGGCCAACAAACCCAATCCCAATCCCACCCCGACCACATATCCGCTTCGGGGGGACACGTGCCCAGTACTTTGTGTGTGTGTGGGCTGTCTTGGCAACTAGAAAATCATTTAGCGGCAGCATCGGGATTAGCTGATGACACGCGTGTCGTAGGTTAGCGTCCAGGACCAAAGCCGAGCAGCTCAATTGAAATGAAAATGATATTTGCACAGGCCTAGCCCCGCTGGCAGGAGTCATAGATTCAGATGGTAACGGCGATGGAGAGAGGGGTGTGTTGTGGGGGGGTGGTTACAACTGACAGCCTGCTGTATACGTTATGCGCATCCTTTTTGGCTTTCGCTGCTAAGCAAACACAAATAAAGACCTTTGATGTGAATTTATTGGCAATGGCCAGAAACTACAAGCTAGCTGCAGGGAGCAGGGAGCAAGGGGGGGGGGCGGAGAGTAGTGCAAGTGAGAAGCGTTCAGGCAAGGAGGCGTGAGAAAGGTCTTTGTGGAAATTTGCACAACAAATGTGTGTATGAATTTGGTTGTGCATAAATGCATAAATAAAACCGAGAGTGTGTGTAAATGGACATTGAATATGAAATAATTTATGCATTTGTATGCGCATAATAAATAAATATTAAATGCATATATATATAAATTCATATATACAACAAAATACACTGAGAAAATTAGCTAATGATTTTCCACTTTATTATTAAATCAATATTAAATTAATGATAATCGAAATGAATATAAAACTTCTAAACTCAACGATTTTTTTTACCATCTAAATTAATTTCGCATTGGTTTAAATTCATATATACAACAAAATACACTGGGAAAATTAGCTACTGATTTTCCATTCTCTTAATAAATCAAAAATTAATTTAATAATAATCGGAATGTATAAAAAACATATCAAAACTTAGAAGCTGAAAGTTATTATTAGTTTTTCAATAAATTTAGCATTGATTTTCTCAGTGTATATATAGCTCAACAAAATACACTGAGAAAATTCGCTACTGATTGGCCATTCTTTTAATAAACCGAAAAATAATTTAATAATAATCGAAATGTATAAAAAACATATCAAAACTTATAAGCTGAAAGTTGTTATTAGTTTTTCAATAAATTTAGCATTGATTTTCTCAGTGTATATATAGCTCAACAATATGATTTTTGCTTATGTAATGGTTTTCATTTAAAATATATTTATACTTATAGAAAAAACCTCAATGTCACTCGCCTGCCTGCCACGTGGAAATTATGAAAAGCAGCAGTCGACAATGTCAGACGATGTCATAAAATGAAATGTGGAAAACACACAAATGAAATAGGCTGCAAGTCCAAGTGATGTGGTGGTACACCACAGCAGTCCATTCATCCCGACGCCAGCCAACGGCATAAATTATGTAAATGCAAACCAAATCCACAACGCCCCATCTCCTGCTCCTGCTGCTGCTCCTGCTGCTGCTCCTGCTTCTGCTGCTGCTCCTGCTCCTGCTACTGCTACTGCTACTGCTGCTGCTCCTGCTACTGCTGGTGCTCCTGCTACTGCTACTGCTGCTGCTGCTGCTCCTGCTACTGCTGGTGCTCCTGCTACTGCTACTGCTCCTGCTGCTGCTCCTGCTACTGCTCCTGCTCCTGCTCCTGCTCCTGCTCAATCTTTAGCTCAATACGAACACGAGAAATGGTAGCCAGTTAGCTGCATAGTGTACACTGTGCACACAGTTTGGTTTTGGACATTTTGGCCCATTAGGCGCACCACACTCCGGCGCAAACTTCAACAGTATGTTGCAAACCCTACGCCGTAGCTTGCCCCAAACTCCTCAATCCTCACCCCGCAAAAAAAAGGTCAGCATTTTACGGTTGATTAAAGTACGCTGTTCGCTGCTCCGGGCGGGGCGCACGGGTCAGTTTTGCCTGGCGCCCAAATTGTTTAAATATTTAATGAAGTGCATAAAAATAATTTACAAAAATATTTCATGCATTTTCGGTCGAACAGAACAAAAAATGTTTGAAGCACGCATTTTGGTTCGCCTACTTTTTATATTATTCTCTCACATACGTATATTCATGTATGTGTTGCGTGTTTGTGTAAGTATTTTTGTCAAAATATTTTTTTGTACCATTTATTTGCGAAAACCGCCAAAAGGCAATTTGTGCATATTTGTTAATGGAAATTGTTAAAATGGCTTAAAGCATTTGGCCCAAATGGACTGCCCCGTCTGCCGTCGGCTGGCCAAAAGTCTGCCTAATTGAGTGAGTTGGGGAAACACAAAATGAAACCAAAAAAAAAAAAGGACACTGACCAAAATCCATGCAAGCTGCTTTTTTTTTCTTTTTTGTTGTATATATTTAAAGCCTGACCTCTGACCCGACAACGCCTTTCCTTAGTCTGCAGCAAAGTCTGGTTCCTTTTTATTAAAACAAAAAATATTTCAATTATTTTTGGCTAAGCCTTTGCGGACCAAGGTGTTAATTTGGCTAATTTCATTGCGGGCACAAATATTTGAGATTATTTCATATATATAAAACAATTTGCGGCCAAAAAAACTTTAACCCAAAAAAACCAACCCCAGTACTGAAGCCGAAGCAGATCCCGAACCTGACCCGCACCCGGAGCGCTACATAATCTTACACACGAGTACATGAGCGTGTGACAGATTGTCCCAACCCCCCCGCCACCCCTCTGTCCGACCAAGGGGTAGTCGGTAAAAAGCGTAGCCAAAGCGAGCAGGACATAAATGACAAGCCTGTTTGGCAATGTTATAAAAGACGAGGGGGCGGTTCGGTTGGTGCTACTGCAACAAGGTTGCAGAACAAGTGTCCGCCTTGTTTCCCTGTTCCCTGTTTCCTGTTCTCTTTTCTGGTTTTTATTTCCCCCCTCCCTTGACTGATTTTATGGCGCAGAAAATTGAATGATTGATCGCAAAAATAGGCGCAACTAATTAAATTACGTCTGTGACAAACTGGGCGTTGCAGTGGGCGTGGCTGTCCGACAGGCCACCTGCAAACGCGGGCAGACGCACGTGCGTTTTCCTGCCACAGCAGATCCTAGCTCTTTTTTTTTTTTTTTTATTTTCCATTTGCATAATTTGCAACTTAATTTAAATAATTTCATCGTTGCACACGTGTGCGACATTTTTTGAGCTTTGCGGTTCACATTTTGTGGTTCACTTCATTTTTGTCATTAAGCGGCGCACCGCTTAAAAAACTTCCAGAAGCATAGAAGTAGGCGTTGCCACCAAAAGAACACACACCCCGCCCCGCCCCGCCATGACAACGCCCATAAAGCAACGCAGCAGCTTTGGCATTGGCATTAAGTTTTTTGGCTCTGGGCGCGTATAGTTTTCAGCTCGAAAGTCAACTAATTTATTCATGACATCATCATTAGGATGTCGTGGTGTGCACACCAACTCCTTTGATCCCAAAATGCTCTTCATCCTTTTGCACCTTTTGCAGTTTCCCTTGCTCCTGGCAGCAACACATTTTCTCAGCGTTTGCCAGTTTTATTTATGTTTATTTTGCGTCGAGCCAAGACATTTACTTTGTTTATGTTGTCTCCCCATCCCAGCCAGCCTCAGAAGGATTGACTGAGCAGCCTAACGGCTGTGCATTAATTGGCTTATTCGCACAAAGTAAGTCTGTCAACTGAGTCCTTCCTTTGCCAACTTCTCATGAATTTTAATGAGCCTCAAAACATTTCATATTGCGCTTGTCTTAAATTCTCCGACGAGTTTGGATTTTATTCAATCCCAAATAAAATATTTGATAAACAGTTATTTAAGTAACTTTTGGCTTTAAGTTGTTGCTTAAGCTGTTGACAACATTGCCTCATAAGTTGTCACATTTGAGTGCCCTGCAGCTGCATACGAGTTAATAATTGACTTTACAGCACTTGCTGCCACACACTGCTGCAGTTGCAGTTGCAGTTGCACACATGACGGAAGCTCTTTGAGTTGTGCCTCTTACCAGGCTGTGCTGGGTGGCAGGGTAATGCGTCAACAATAGGCTTACACACGGTATCAAAAGAACACATGACATGCATGCAACATGCAACATGCACTTCAACTTCATTACAAAAGTCACGACACAGACACAGACACAGACACAGAATTGACAGTAACTCAACGTGGCACAGGACGAAATGCTTGCAACGAGACGCAAATTTACATTTACATTGACTGAATGATTCCCCGGAAGCCATCTACTGGATTTGTGGACAGTGCAGGAGCTGCCTCTGCTGCTGCTGCTGATTGATTTCGAGTGCATGTATGTGCGTGTGTGTGTGTGTGTGTGGGCGTTGTCCAGACGGTTGCTGCCGGTTGGGAGCCGGTTCTGCGTAAAAACCACCAAACATATTTGGTTTGTCATTGGATGCAGTGAAGCGCACGCTCAAAGTGTGAGCTCGGTGAGGAGTGGCGTGCGGTATGGTGCAGTGGCCATCCTGATGCGGTAGAGCTGGGGCAAGGCGTTGGGGCGCCAAAAAGTGGCCAGGCTCATTGACATTGGACACACGCAGGCTTCAGTGCTTCAGTTCAATGTTTTTTTTTTTTGCATGCATGTTGCTGCGTGCTGTGGAGATGTGGACTACAATTGGTCGTACTGTGACACACACACACACATTTTAAAATATATGTATGTGTATGTGTTGGTAAGAGCCCATTTAACTGTTTTGCACTGGCTGTCATGTTGATTTTTTTCTCGGCAACACTTCGTTTCAGTCTTTTTTTTTGTTGGCTGTCCTTCTGCCTGCTGTGTGCTGTGCGGTTGCCTGAGTGCATACGTGATTGTGCATGTGTGTGTGTGTGTGTTTTTGTGTATTTCTATGTGGCTCTGTAGCAATGTGTGTACTTTCATATCGTTGTGTGCATGCATGTGGTGAATGCTGCAATGTCCTTGTGCAAACTTCCCGCACTTTGTCGTTTCTATCGTTGCCATTGCCTGTTTTCCTGTTTTGCTGTTTTCATCGCTTCCTTGTCCGTCTGCCTTGTCCCAAACTATTCCCAACCCTGTCCTGTCCATTTGTTGGTCGCCAGGTTCTGGCAGTCACTTTGTTAGTTGTTGCTGCATCTGCTGCTCTTCGACTCGTACTAGTTTCCTTTACTGGTTTTCAGCCACGTTTTTTTTTTTCCTCCTTTTTTCTTTTTTTTTACGTTTTTAATAAGTGGCTCGTACATTCGGCATACGCCATGTTGTCCTAGCCATCGGCGTCATGTTATTTTTCTTGTTTTCAATGCTAGCATTTCCGTGCGGTTTACTCTGCAACATTTTACATACAAACTATAAACTAAATATACAACACATACATACTCCATGTGCTTTAAGTGGAAAGCTTGAGATGGAGATCCTTTCCAGCTTGGTATAACTACAAACTTGTTACTAAATAAGAGCACATAAATTTGGCTTAAAATCTATGTATAAAATAGAGATTCTTCCAAGAAATGATTTCAATATATCTGAAAAAAAAATATATAAAAAATATTAAAAAACATTTATTAGATTTACTTTTAAATATTTTATCCGCAATTTTCTCTTATAAATTTATTTTATTAAATCGCCAAATAAAATAAGCAATTTTCTCTTATAAATTTATTTTATTAAATCGTTAAATAAAATAAGCAATTTTCTCTTATAAATTTATTTTATTAAATCGCCAAATAAAATAAGCAATTTTTTCTTATAAATTTATTTTATTAAATCGTTAAATAAAATAAGCAATTTTCTCTTATAAATTTATTTTATTAAATCGCCAAATAAAATAAGCAATTTTCTCTAATAAATTTATTTTATTAAATCGTTAAATAAAATAATCAATTTTCTCTTATAAATTTATTTTATTAAATCGTTAAATAAAATAAGCAATTTTCTCTTATAAATTTATTTTATTAAATCGTTAAATAAAATAAGCAATTTTCTGTTATAAATTTATTTTATTAAATCGCCAAATAAAATAAGCAATTTTCTCTTATAAATTTATTTTATTAAATCGTTAAATAAAATAAGCAATTTTCTGTTATAAATTTATTTTATTAAATCGCCAAATAAAATAAGCAATTTTCTCTTATAAATTTATTTTATTAAATCATTAAATAAAATAAGCAATTTTTTTTTATAAATTTATTTTATTAAATCGTTAAATAAAATAAGCAATTTTCTCTTATAAATTTATTTTATTAAATCGCCAAATAATAATGGAATAAAATTTCAATTGATTTTAAATTATTCCTGTGATATTGGCATACTTTCAAAATCTCCGCATACAAAGTAGTTAAGTACTTAAGCACATACTCAACATGGACTACATACAATTCCAAGATCGACACTGAATGGGCTGGCTGCATTTACATTAAAACATGCGCAGGAACACTTGTCCCCCGGGTAACTTGAGCTTGAAATTAGCTCCTTGCAAACATATATCATTGATGTGATCAAGTGGTTGGTCCTCTGTTCAATTGTTTTCAAGTGGCGCGTATCTGTAAGCGATATCTGTCAATAAAAAAAAGGCCCGAGGGCTGCACACACACACACACACACACACATGCACACTCGAAGCGTGGCAGCGCGTGTAGCTACTTAATTGTTAAACATTTTGTAACATTTTGCGTAGATTAGCATCGCAAAAAACGCGGACTCGTAAACTGCCGGGTTTCTCAGGGTGTGGTGCAAATCAAACAGGTCGTTGGACCGGACAAGCCAACCGTTTGCCCTAGCGGAGGCACTAACTCGACGGGTAGTTGTTGTTTGTTGTTGTTGTTGTTGTTGTTGTTTGTTGTTTTGATTGTGATGCGCGGATAATCCTCCGGTGCTGGCACGTGAGCACTGTTTATTTGTTTGTTTGCCTATTGGCTCGTTCGCATCTCTCTCTGGGAAGGTGTAATGCGTTAAGGGCAACTACGGGACAACGGCTCTGGGGGGACCCTGTTCAATGGGAAGCGGCGCATGCAGCGGACACGCGCCATAGATTTTTCACATGGATAAGCTTTTGCGACTTGGCAATTTCGTGCTGGGCGTTTGGGTTTGCCCAACTCGCGAATCAAAACTTTGCAAGGCTTTGAAGTTGCAGTTGTTGGCTCTACACTAGTGTCTCTGTGTGTGTGTGTGTGTGTGGCTGTTGGCCACAGTTGTTGGTCGCCATTTCGTTAAACGTTTTGGCATGTCCCAGCGACCATTACTTGGTTTATATATATATATATATATAGCTGTGTGTGTCTGTGTGTGTGTGTGTGCATTGGTACCATTTCTAGCTGAAACATTTTTTCTAATATTTTTGGCGACTGCTGACGCTTTTTGCGCAACCATTTTGTTGGCCCTCTGGTACGGACTGGGACCCAATTGAACGGGCCAGTAGCAATCGCATTTTTCGCTGGCTTCGCCTTTCTTTTATCTCCCTTTCCTTTCCTTTTTTTTTTTGTTTATTTTATTTTTTTTTGGCATCTTCCTCTGACTGCCCCAGCTATCCTTGGCTGCTGCTGCCAAAAACCATATCCTGTGCGCTATTTGCTTTTGCCCGATTTCTATTTGCGCTGGTCGCTGGCTCCGCCAGTGTGTGTTTATGTGTGTGTGTGTGTGTGTACGTGAGTGTGTGTATTTCTAAGTATGCCGAGCATGTAGCTTTTGGTATTTATGACTATTGTCGGAAAGCAAATATTTGTCTGCAGCGCATAAAAACAACAGTTAAACGAACGGGCTACGTAAACGGAATATGTATGAGATAACATCGCTGCCCCCTCTCTCTCTCACTCTGTCTCTCTCTCTTTCTCTCTCTCTCTGTTTGGATATTGGAGTATTTGCTGTGTTTGTTGCTTTGTCGCCAGGCCATCGTAGGCAATAAAAACAACTGTGACTACAACAAAAACATAAAAAGCTACGCAACCAAAAACTACTGCCAAAAAATTTGTGTTTGCTTCGGTATTTTTTTTTTTTAATATTTTTTTTTTTTTATTTACTCTTGTCCAATATTTAGATGCTGCTGTGTTTTTAGTTGGGCTTTTGGCTTTTATGGCGCCGCACTTGACCATTGAATCTCTTCTATAAATTCATTTGTATATATTTGAATATATCGTTTCATATTTTTATATTGCTTGGTCAACATAAAACATTTGGCTCTAATAGATTTTAAAAATTTAACAGCATGATAAATAAAAGCTATATTAAAATACTTAAATTTATTATTAGAATTATAGTTAAAATACTGGCGATTAATAATATATTAAATGAAAAATAAAAACTATATTAAAATATCTAAATTTATTATTAGAATTATAGTTAAAATACTGACTTTTATTAATATATTAATGTTGAAAATATTTAAGGATAAAGCGTTGTTTAGCTACATATTTATCAAGTTGACAGCGCGATTAACCAACTTGAACAACCCCGTCCCGAAATCCCATTGAAACATACCTCAAAATTGTTCCCAAGGGCTTGAACATACATCAAATGCTTCGTAATGACAATTTTTAAGGGGGGGGGGGGGGGGGAGGGGGCCACAGATTGTGCCATTGAAGTACGGTCGAAATTGCGATTTGTGTTCGGTCCACGAGCGATTTGTGTAAATATTGAAACTTTTGGCAGGGGCAGGGGCAGAGGCAGGGCAAACAAATCGGCATCAGCATCAGAAAATCAAAGATTGTGTGGCTGATTGGAGCTGCGAGAGCTGAGAGAGCTGGGAACTGAGCAGGAGGGTTGTTTGCTTTCGTATCTGTCGATCTGAGGAGTCGTTTGCCTTTGCCCCTTGTGGGCCATCCAGCTTGTTATTTTCACAAATAAATAGTATCTGAGTTGACTTGAAATAGATTTTCCCATTGATGGCTGTCATTGCTGAGTTCGCACCAATTGCTGCTGGTCAGGGGACGAGTTGGAGTTGGAGTCGCAGCAGGTCCAGTGAACCAAGAAATGACCAAAATTCAAATATTTTTCAAATTAAACTTAAAAACACTTGGCTTTTGGCTAAGCGGCGCATATAGCCTCTTTTTTTTTGTTAGCCAAAAACGGTTTTTACACTTGACTTCAAATCGCTCAAAGGCAATGCGTTTGAGACAACAAAAAAAAGGTGGTGTAATGGTGCGGGATCTGCCACGAGAATTGGCGGGTTACGCATCAAAAGCCCTATGAAAAATGACCAAAGCTCGGAGCGCCAAATTGAAAGCAAGAAAAAATATGGTTGAAATGTTGCTTTTTCAAACGGCCAAACGCCTGTTACCGCTGCTACCTCTACCCCCCTCCCCGACCCAATGATGGGAATGGCAATGACGATGATGATGACTGCGCTTGGTGCCGTCAATGATGAATGCGTCCGGGGCCCCCAAAGCGAAACATTCCGCGTTCGTAGAGCGCGCAAATGAAATTGGAAATTGTGCTGGCAAGCGAAAGGAAAATATGAGCAGTCGGTGCAGAGACGGATGATGGTCCCAAAATGGCTAGCAAAATGAAAAATAGTCAAGCAGCAGCAGCAGCACAAACAATTTGAACGTCCATCGATACCGGCGACCGTTTGAAAAATCATTTTTATGCATTTATGGTTTATGCGGGGCCTCAAAGCACAAAGCCCAAATCGCGCGTATGAATAACGATCCCAAATATCCCAGTCCAGTCCAGTACCAAAATATAAGCGGGTTTTTGTGGCGCCCACAAGCAATTTATTGCCGCTTCGTCGCACGCCAAATGAATATTGGACAAAACCAAAAAGCGGGGCGGATTCCGCCCGCCAACTATTTGATTTTGGTCTCCAGCGTATTGCCAATATTTGTATTTCGCATTTGTGTTTGTATTTGATGTTGTCGTTCCCAACAAGAGAGCCAAACTCAAAGTATCGTTTTCAATTTGACACTCCTACCAGCACAACACAATATATAGAAATATATCGGTGGAGGACAAATCGTGTTGACTAAAAAGTTCACACCATAAAAATGTTTATAATTCTTGCTGCTCAGCTTTGTATAAACATTTTGGACGGGCTGGCAGATCATGGCTAATCATAAACAAAAGCTTAAATGCTATTTCGAAAGACAAATAAACCATATTTGCGAGTGTTGCAATAATAAACAGACAACAGCAAAGACAATGCAACTCTCAGCGAGCACTCCTCCAATTCATTTTGGGACTCAAAGCGCATTCAGAGTTCGAAGCCAACACAATTTTGTAAACGGTAATAAAGTTACAGTAGTCGCTCGCTAATTGAAATGCTTTTAGTGAGGAAATAATTCAAATTACTAGAAAAATTATTTTCTTACATGCAAACATAAATATTTTTGTTCAAAATTTGTTTATAGTCAGTAGAAAAAATTAATAATTTTTAATCATTTATTTTTTTGTTTAATTGTAATACTTTATTTAAAAAAGCTTTATTTTATTTTTAAAAGCGTTAAACTACTATATAAAATATATATAAAATTTATAGAAAATAATTCCAAAATGTGCAAAGTTTTCATAACCGAGAGAACACTGTATTATAAGTAAGATGATTTTGTAAACGGCACTAAACATACAGTAGTCGCTCGCTAATTAAAATGTTTTTAGACTTATTTTTTTACCTGAAAATATCCACAGTTTTGTTTAAAATATCCAATTCTTTAGTCTTTAAAAACCATTAAATATTTTAATCATTTAGAAGGCATTCATTATTTTTTTTTTAAATGCATTACTTTATTTAAAAACCATTAATATTAAATAAAGATTATTTTATATGACTACTATATAAAATATATATAAAATATAAAGAAAATAATTATAATATGTGCAAGGTATTCATAACCGAGAGACCACTGTAATATCAGCAAGATGAGCAATCACAATCAAGCATTGGGGGGGCTGTGTGGTTCAGGGGGCAGCCGTAAGGAGTTGGGTGGATTCACCAAAGTTGACATTAAACAAACAAAACATATTATTGAAAACGTATTCAATGAGAGCGAAGAACGAATGAGAATTGTGCACACGCTGTGGCACTTCATGGTGCACAAAGACAGGAGCTGAGTCCGCTGGCTGGCTGGCTGTCTGTCGAGCAGACAGCGTGTCTATCAACTGCAATTGGGAACTGAACTGGATTTAGGGAACTGTGTTCGCTGCTGCTGTTGACACAAGTCCGCACACACACACATACACACACACACACCGGGCAGGAACTAATTTGGCCGAGTCCATATTGAGTGAAAGACTGAAACTGAAATCTAAACATCTGCAAAATTACGCGCATAAATCCTTTAACACTTTTATTTTTACAGTTCGGAGGCTGTTTGGACTTTGGGGGTTGTTGCAACGTTGCCATGCAGGGGCTCGTCAAATTAGCCCACTTCAGGCTGTGGCATGCAGCGTGCTCATAGCGGGTGCAACTCCAGCAAATAGCTCCTTATTTCCACAGCCTTTGTTGTTTACACACTTCACATTGCCTGCCAGTGTCCTTTTTTTCATCTTCTCATTTTTGCCTGCCCAACACTCAGCACGCGTTGTACTACCCCAACCCTGCACCGCCCCCCCCCCCCCCCTCTCTATCTATACTTCTTTGCAGCTGCATTGTTGCTGGTTGGTGTTGTTATTGTTGCCAAGACGCTGGCTGGCTGGCTATATATAAATATAAAAATAACTTGGCCTACGCCTGCGGAGTGGGTCATGCGTCTTGGCAAAACAAACAAAGCAAATGACACCCACCCGAATCCCCATCTCAGCCACAACGCTCTCTTCTTCTACTTGACTGCTCATCAATGGGCAAATGCGAATGTGAAATGGGAATGAATTGTTGCCCAGGTCGTTGGTACATTGCCTACTCCTAATGACCCCTATCCCTATCCCTTTATCAATGAGTCTCTGGCTCTGCTCTGCTTTGCTGCTTCATTTCACACACAAAACCCCACAAGGTGGTCCCCTAAACACTCAAAGAAATAGTTTTTTTTTTTAATAAAATGAATTAATTATAACAAGTAAAATTTCTCCCAGCATCTTAAAAAAAAATTCGCCTGCACATTTAAATTTTATTTTGTATGTTTTTTTTTTTTGCCCCTTGTACACTATTTTTTTGAGTGCACACTGTGACTCTAGACATTGTGAAGCAGTCTTGTGTGGCTTGCCAATGGTTTTGGTTTTATTTTATTTTATTTTGTTGTACCACTTTTCACTTTCCAACTTGTGGATTGGCTGGGCTGTTTACTTGTTCTTTATGGCTCTTTAGCGCTTATCATGCTCAAATGATAATTGAAGTGCCACACAAAAACTATTTATCCTCGGGCTGTCGAGCGTACTCCTCTGGTTGCTGTTGTGGTTATTCAATATTACTCAGCTCACAATGAAACCCTTCGCACACACACACACACTCACACACACAGCACATAAATACAGACAATGCGTGCTGTGCAGCCCCTGCTACTCTTTCCCTCTTTTTTGTTTTTAGATATTTTATTAAATTTGTTTCTAGTACCCAAACATTTTGCTTAGGCGGCGCAGGCAATCCTGTTCCGGTCCAGTTCGATGACATTTTCCACTCTATGCGCATTGTTAACTTGATTTCATTACTGCTGTTGTTGCCTGTTTATGCTGTCATTATTTTTACCTATTTATAAGTGGTTGACGTAAGGAGTCAGCAAATGTATTCAGCCTGGGTATCTGTCGACTGTTACCAAGGCTAATTGAATTGTCGCTGATTCGTATCTCTTGCAGATATGGCCCATCAAAATGTATATACATATATATATATTATGTATATCACGAATATATTTATATATGAATTGTAGTCAACTTATCTTTATGATGGCTCGTAAATAATAATTTGCAGCTTTTGTTACGGCCACGGTAAAATGTTGAGTTTAGGATTTGTGGCACACGTGCTCAGAGTTGGCTTAATTATGCACACGCCCCCGAAATAGTAGTGATTATGGGCTATAAAACTTCACATTTTGTGATATGTACTTATATATAACTGTAACTGACCGATTAGTATTTACTCAAGGACAAAAGTTCATATTTTTAAGATATTTTATTTTGATTTAAAACGACCCAAATTAAATGAATATGTTTTTCATGATGTGGAAAATCCTTAAGCAACTTTTCGAAGCACTCGGTCTTTTTTGAGTACGCCATCAAACAGTGCGAATTCTTTGCACAATAGGGTAACTGATATAAACCATGTTTAGCCGTAAACGGCAGCATGAATCATTGGCATCAACAGTTTCCTGGCACACACAAGCCAGCTCCAACAACAACAACAACAAGAACAAGAACATAAGTTAAGTTTTGTGCAAAATCGCCGTGAAGCTAAAGCCCCAGTCTTAAGCCAAAAGCCAACTAGAAGTTGCCAAAAGCACAAGACAAAAGAAGAAAGCCAGAAACAGCATTCAGCTAAAGCCAAAGCCAAAGCCAAGGCAAAGGCAAAAGCAGAGGCTGAAGCAGAAGCTGAGGCAGCAGCAAAAGGAACTGAAGTAGCGCCAAACTTTTATGCACAGCGCCATGTTTGGTTTGTCTTGTCAGCTTCCGTCTTTCCCTTTTTTGTTGCATGCCTCTCGTAAGCTGTGTGTTAAGGTGTGGGTGTGTTTTTGTGTGGGTGAGCGAGTGCGACAGTACGAATCGAGTTGAGTGCTCGACTTGGTTGCATTTTTACCATATACAGGGTGCCACTATCCAATGTCATTGCGCTGTGGCTGGCCTTTTCGGCAAGTGCAACACCCTGTGTTGCAGCTGCAGCAGCTGCTGCTGCTGTTGTCCAACTTATGAGGCCACCGAAAAAAAGTAGTAAGCAAAATGCAAAAAACGACAAGGCCACCGTTAGCAGCATGTATTTTTGGTCCACTCAAAGCCAGCAACGACCACAACTGGCAAACAAAAAAAGCCCATAAGAAATGGCCACTGCACCATGCAACAAACACAAAAAAACTTGCCGCGACTTTCAGTATGTCTTTGTGTGCACCACCAAACCACCCGAAAGTTGCATCAAATTTATGCCAAGACGTTAAACAAAAAAAACAAAAAAAAGAAACTAGAAAACAACGAAAAATTCAAGTCAAATCGGATTCCCCTGCGAAAGGGCTTTTTGCGGCATGCGCATCAGGCAAAAAATGGTTGCCGGGGAAGCTGTCGACCAATCAGAGCGTCGCTGAGGTGTGGCCTCTGTGAGCGGAGGGAAATTTGCGCATGAGTAAATTTCCCTTTACGCTGCTAATAATCACTTCAGACATGCGCCGTTACGCAACGTGCCTAAGGGGCACACAGGGTTTGGGGGTTGGACATTGGCTGTTGCCAATGTTGTTTTGTTGCATGCAACCCTCTACGCTATGCCTGCTGCTGCCTTGCAACGGCAAAACTCTCCGAGTTGTTCTTGCCGTTGCTTTTGTAAACATGCGCAGGCGCACTGCACACAAATCAAACACTCTGTGTGAGTGTGACTGTGTGTGTTTGTGTGTGTGCGTGGGTACATTTAATGCTGGGACTTTTTTTCGGTCAGGCGACAGTCGACAGTCGGCAGCGAGCAGCGGGCAATGTGAAATGCTTTGATTTCTCTGATTGTTCGATCACACGCAAACTGACAGCAGACTCAGCTGGTTGTCAGCGCGCTTGGCAAATCCCAAATATAAAATAACATTTTTAAACGTTCACTCAAAAACTCGTGCAAGTGTTCGTAGTTTACCAAAAATTTGACTTTTATACGTGTGTGTATTTTTAAAGAACCAAACTAAACTTTATTGCTAACAATTAAAAAAAAAAGAGAAACATTAATAAAAAAGGAAAACTGTGCGCGCGTTTTTTATTTGCGTTAATAAAATGTTGGAGTTTTATCCAATGCCCACGAATCTGAATCAGGTCGGTGGCAGTTTATATTCGCTGCAGCAGAATCATGGCGGTGCACGATTTCTGGACAGTCCGAGTGTAAACAGCAACATGACAACTGCCTGTTTGGCCAACACCAACAACAACAATAATGTACATAACAACAGCAACAACAATTTGGCAGCAAACATTTCCGGTAGCAGCAACAGCAGCAGCCAGCATTCGACAGCAACAGCTTCATTAACGGCAACCGTAATTTCCTCTCAACATCAACAACAGCAACACCAACTCGCTGTCTCTCCAGCACCAATTAACAGCTGCCCAACGCCCACAGGTCACAGTCCCAGCAGCAGCAACAGCAGCAGCAGCAACAACAACAACAGCAGCAACAACAACAACAATAATAATAATAACAAGAGCCAAAACTCCGCCTGCAACACATTAACAGCTGCTTCTGCTGCCGCTGCCGCAACAACAGCAACTGGAGCCGGCACAGCAACAACAGCAGCAGCAGCAGCAGCCGCCACGGCAACGGCGGCGACTGCGTCGACGTTGACGCTTGCGTCAGCATCGAAATTGTCTGCTGATTGCAGTGGACGCACAGGTATGTTCCAAAAGTATTTTGCACCGGCAGTTGAGGCATTTACCGGGCTCGTTCCGCTTCCGTTTCCCCCGGGGAGGCATCCCCGTTTTTCGTTTTTGGCATAGTTGTGTGTGCGTCTGGCGTGTGGGTCTTTCTGGCCGGTTGGGGGATTGGTGTGTGGGGTTGGCTGATATGCGTCCGTGTTTTACTTACGGCTAGTTTGCATCGCTGCTGTTGCCATTGCCCCCTCAAAGTTTGCCCAAATTATTTTCGCAATTTGCGTGTGATATTCTAGGTTTTGGGGCCGGTCTTTACGTTTGCTGCCGCTGATGTGGCAAGCAGCTTGTAGCTTTAATTCACTTTTGAAGCGATTGTTAAATTCAGCAAATGATTTGCGCTCTTTGAATTTAATTTATGCATATTTAAAAAATTGTGTTTTTTTTTATTATTTGATTATTATAAATTTAGGGCTTACAACATTTTAAAAGTATTTACCTTAAAAATAAATATTGGTTAACCTTTTATAGGTCTCAAAAAAATGTGGCTTATTTGGTTTTCAATTCGTATAATTATTTAATAAAAAAACACATATGTGTACTTAATATCAATAAAAATGGGAATTTAAAAAAAGTACATGCTTTACATATATTGAATTTAAATATAAAAATTTAATTTTTATGCGAAGTTCGACACATAAATTTATATTTCCTCTTAAATTATTTAATTAACATATATGTACCATATTATTATAATTTGACTTCTCGTTGTGTCTTATATAATATTATTTAATTTATTTCAAAAATTTATTCATCGTTTAAAATAAATATTTCCCAAATGGTTAAGGAGGTTTTGCCCAAATATTGACAATTATTTGTCTGTATTTTATTCGTTTAACTTATGCTAAAATTTCTTTGATATTTATTCGTGTAGATAATTATTTGTAGGATAATAGATTAATGTACAAAAGATTGCAAATTAAAGAGAACAAGCCAAACTTGTGGCCAGAAAATAACCAAATAAAATTTAATTGATATGCAAAGCGAATATTCGCATAATAAATCATAAAGCAATGAAAATTTAAATTTCAGAAGCTGTCCGACGGCAGAAGTATTGCCAAAAGTATGACCACAAAATAATTTTGACAATGAAGCTGACTGAAGGACATTATATATGTTTATATGTGCAAGCAATAAAAGGCGATTAGGGCATGCAACAGACTCTCACGAACAAGCACAAGCACACACACACCCACACACACACACAGACACACTCGCCCGAAAGTAGGCAGCACTTTTTAGCAGATTGCAACAATGAAAGTGTTGCTGGAAAACTTTACGAAATTCTGGGCAAAATGCAAAGTGTGCAAACAATGTGTGTGATGCATGTGCTCAAACTGGGCGAAGTACGCAAATATCTCGATGCACACACACACAGACACACACACACATTAACATTATGCTTTTATTTACATATGAAATGTCTATTAATTCTTGGGCTGCTGCCATTGCCAAAATGGCAGCAAATAGTTTCCGTTTGCCAATCACTTTACTGCCAGCAGCAGACTTGAGAGCATTGCTCATCTATGAATTTGAATTTGAATTTGACGCCAACAACCAAAACCAAAAACCCAAAACTCAAAAGCCAAAAGCCAAAACCAACTGCAGCAGCAGCAGCTGTAAATGGGATGAGGAATTTCGAGGCATTTGTGGCTGCCACAGCACACAGACCTGCAGTTTGTCGACCCGACCTCGGAAATGAACACACTCAACACCCCCAAAAGCTCTTGAGGCTCCACATCTCTCTAATCCCGTGTCAGATATGCGCCGTGTGTCTCAGCATATCTGGTTTTTGTGGCATATACGGTTTGCTCTATGTGTGCCGTAGGAGGAGCAGTTGTAGTACAGTGATTACTCTTAAATGAGAATGCTGGGTTTAGAGGGGTTTGTGGGATACTACCCCGTTGATTGTTAGTTAAAAATAAATAGTCAAAATTTCACTTTTCAATATTTATTTAAATAGAGTTTTGTGCAGATAAATAAATAATATAAATAAATAATCGAAAAGAAGCCAAACTTAAAGATTGGAAACAATGCTCAGACTTGGTAAAGATACTTCCACATTTGGTAAATTCCAATTAAGCAACGTTCTCATTTGTCAGCAAACACTGTGTACAGTGACAGCTAAAACTATGTGCACACATACACATACGCATCCTGTACATATGTGTGTGACACTTGCATAGAATTTGTCACTTTCGCTTGAATGGGTTGCGGAGTGCTTTAAATTGCGTTCGCCAAAGTAATTAAAGCCATCGCATCAAGGAGCTGTCATGCAGACTGTCTGGCCAAAAAAATCTCCGTGCCACGTGGACTAAGTTTTATTTGTATGAGGCTTGAGTTGAAAATATATATGCCACAACTTTTGGCTGCCTGTCAATTTATCATCATAGCCCTGCGCTTGCCTGTCAATGTGTCAATAAGTGCGCCATAAAGCGTGGGATGGGATCGGAATGGGTTGGATTGGGCTGGGTTGGGTTGGATTGGGTTGGAGGTGTCCCTAATCAGAGACGCCGTGCGTTGATAAGCCCCGATAACGATAACGTACCTTGGGTGCTCTAGTCTATTAACTGTTTGTATTTTATTTTTTGATAGTACAATGCGCGCTTATCAACGTAGTTGATTTTGGAATTATCTGCTGTTTAATCGCCACAATTTGACATGAGTTTGCCGCACTTGTTTTAGCTATGTTTGTGTTTGTATTTTTTGCTGTTCGCTTCTCGACAAGTTTTCCGATCAAGGCAACCCGTAATCAATCAGCAGCCAACTGCCAGGCTTCTGTTGCGCTTCCAATTGAATGCGAACAACGCAACTACATAACACACATCAAATGTATCAAATCACATTTATCTATCACATTTCGCTAATGCGTCAAAATGTCCTTTGGCTGCTGCAGAGCGGCAAAAAATCCCCAACATTTCTTCATAAAACTGCAACAAAAGGCCATAAATTCCGATTAGATTACACAAAGCCAAATGTCAATGGATGGCAGAAAAAAAGAAAGTATAGCAAAGAAAGCCAACAGAATATCGCATTCACAGTGCACACATGAATAGATGAAAAGCGGAGTTTTGCCAATTCAAAGCAGGACTTATCAAATGATCCTTTGCCATGACCCAAACCAGCCTAAAACTGCCACAAAGCAATATTTTTCGCGTTATCACGAATGCGATTGGATGTGGACACACACACATGAACACACACACGCATACACACACGCACAACGGGGCAGCTTGCATTGCATCTGTTTTTGTAGCATACTTTTTGGGGCCCTTTGCTCGCTTTTCGCAAACGAAATATGAACAGCAACTTCTCTCATCCGTCGTCATTGCCATATCTGCTTTCCAGCTCCTGTTGTCAATTTTTACGCTACGCTGGCTTAGCGCACAAAACACGGAACAGCCCCCAATCATTGGGGTAACACTCCCACACTGCCCCATTTCTGCTTTCTGCATGGGGTTTATGCCATTTTCGCTGCTCACTTGGCTCCCGCACATAAATACGAATACATCTACATAGATCAAGAGCTAGGCAAGTGTGGGGGCGGGGGTAGCAGGGTGCTCTGCCGTTGTGCCAACCATAAATCATGCACATTTTTCTGTCAGTGAGCCAGTGAGTCATATAATATGAGAGTGGCGTCGTCCTTCCGTTCATTTTTCAGTTTAGCTTCCAACCAATTCTCATGGCGCTCGTCATATATATTTTTTTATGTTTACTGCAGCTTTCGTTGTGTTTTTTTTTCTGCTTTCTCCTCTTTTTTACTTTTTTTAGGTACTACTTTTTATGACTGCTTTACGGTTTGAAGGGTGTGCGTGCATGTGAACAGATTAGTCGAGTCACTCAAATGCAAAAATATATCTTTAAGAAGCAAGTAGAAATTTGACTAGTACTTAATGCGTAAATTTAAAGAAAAATAAATTACTTAAAAAATTAGCAGATCAACTCGAAGCTTTAATTATCTTAATAAATATAGACTCTTCTACAGATTGTATTTAATTTTATGGTTTATTTAACAACTTATATCTTACGATATGTGAATGAGACTCGTATCGAAAGTTCGCTTCAATTGCCTTATTTTGGTTCATCAATATTGGAATGGGAAAACATTGTAGCCAAGTTTACGTTTCAATTACGCATCAAGGAGCTATCAATACAAGCTGTTGCAGCCGCCGACGGAGACAGATAATTTTTTTTTGTTGTCTTTGTTTCGAAACACTTTTGGCTGCCAGAAGTGCGAAACAATGAGCATAAGCACAAAAAGTATGAAGGGGGGGTTGGCGGGGGAGAGGTTTGTAAGAAACATTTTCACACGATTTGACAACGTACTCGTCTGCGTGTCCTGCGTGTGCAACTGCTCCTGCTCCTGCTCCGGCTCCTGCTCCTTGCCTTATGTCCTCTAGCAACATATGCCAGCTGCCAGCACGTAGGGGGATCAGTTTTTTTTTCTTTACGTATTCCATCTGTTTATTTTTTTTTGTGTACAATGGGATATTAAGTGGATTTGTTTGTTAATTTTTGTCTTTCCTTTTTTTTGACCCTTTGCAAAAGTGGGCCACATCAAGTGCGAGAAGAACTATGAGCTATGCGAAGGATGCGGCCAGAAGATCCATGACCGTTATCTGATGAATGTGGGCGATGCCAATTGGCACGAGCAGTGTTTGGCCTGCTGCTACTGTGGAATGCAACTGCATCACACCTGCTATGTGCGCAACTCGAAGCTTTACTGTAAGCAGGACTACGATCGCCTCTTCGGTGTCAAGTGCGCCGCCTGCTGTCATGCGATCCTGCCGCAGGAGCTGGTGATGCGTCCCATATCCAATTATGTATTCCATCTGCCCTGCTTCGTCTGCTATGCATGCCGGCTGCCCCTCCAGAAGGGGGAGCAGTTCATGCTGCGCGATGGACAGCTCTTCTGCTATCGTCATGATCTGGAGAAAGAAATGTTTCTGGCGGCGGCTGCTGCCCAACATTGTGGATTTGTTGGCCTCGATGAGGAGGATCTGCTGCGGCCAAGGGATGGCAGACGTGGTCCCAAGCGACCACGCACAATTCTCACCTCACAGCAGCGCAAGCAGTTCAAGGCCTCCTTTGACCAGTCCCCCAAGCCGTGTCGCAAGGTTCGCGAGGCACTGGCCAAGGACACTGGGCTGTCGGTGCGTGTGGTCCAAGTTTGGTTCCAAAATCAGCGAGCCAAGATGAAGAAGATACAGCGTAAGGCGAAACAGAATGGCGGCGGTACGAGCGGAACTGGCAATGGGCGTGGCAACAGCAATGCCAACGCCTCCGATGACAAGGACTCCAGTGAGAAGGAGGAGAAGTGCGTCAAACAGGAACACGGTGTTGACAACGTGAACTTCCTGAGTGGCATGGACAGCGCCTTTGCCAGTCAGCCGCTCAATCCAAACTTGCCCTTTTCACCGGATGGTGCGTAAATCCCAATGATAATTGAGAATCAGTAATTGCTTGGAAATTAAAAAATGTACAAATCATTTTAATTTTGAAGCAATCACTTTCCATACATTTTCAATGAATCCAACTAATCTCGGTTTTTTTTCGCCTAGCAGATTATCCGGCCAATTCGAATGACAGTTTCTGCAGTTCTGATCTCTCGCTGGATGGCAGTAATTTCGATCAGCTGGATGACGACGCTGATTCCCTGTCGCTGAATAATCTCGAGCTGCAGTCGACCAGTTCGTCGGGACACCACAATCAGCACTCGAATCCGCACGATATGCTGGCCAATCTGAACACGAGCCTTATCAATCCCATCGACAAGCTGTATCTCATGCAGAACTCTTACTTCAGCTCTGATCACTAGAGAGACCGAGAAAGAGATGAAGAGTGGTGGCAGAGAGAGAGAGAGAGAGAGAGAAAGAGAGAGAGTCGTAGTCATACGAATTTATTAGCGTTAGAGTTTCTGGCTATAGTTGGGAGCGCAACTGCTGGTAGGCACTGTAACTCCTTCGGCTTTGCAACTAAGTAATTACAATTAGATCAGCCATTCGGCTATTTGGTAAAGTTGAGATTTTAAGGAAAACAAAAACAAAATATATATAAAAAATATGAAAAGTTATCAATTGTGATTTTTAAGCTAAACGAAGTTTTAAGAACAAATTGCATTACAGCGATGTAAACGAGACGTAATGCATAAATTATTGTTAGTTCGAAAATAAGTACATAAGTAGTAGAAACCAAAAGATGAAATCAATGTGAGCCTATGTTTGTAAATAGTCTTAGAACCAAAAATTGTTATAAAAATGTAATTTAAATTAAAACGTCAATAAATTATGTATTAGCAAGTGCAATTGAAACTTATTGTTCTTAATATATACAACTGAATCTTAATTTCGTCAAACAGAATTCTCAAGCAATTTAGAATTCACAAAACTCAGCATTGTTTGAATTTACGCGCTAAATATCGCTGAGGTTCGTTGCGCCATCTAGTGCCGACAGTAGATTGATGTTTTCTATTTACTTGCAGCCAACTTCACGTCTAGCTTTTAGTATTTTCTGATAACTGCCAATAGGTGGCGCACTGATGCTCAGCACTACATTGTGGTGGTCGGTCGATAAGTGTTGAGCACAGTAACTTGACGGTTAAAACGTCGTAATATTAATTTTCTTAGTAAGGTGCCGTTTAATTTTGGGCAAAAACATTGCGTTGCTGGCAGTTTTTTCAAAAACAAATTTCTGTTAATAACATTTTACCGATTGTTAATTTATTTGGGTGCCCACAGCTGTGCCAATCAGTGTTGTTAAACTTGCCGAAACAACTGGGCAAGAAGAAGAGCCAGCAGCGTTGATAAACAATATAAAACAATTTAATTTGCAATGGTAAGCGTGAAATAAACATAAATAAGAATAATAAACAAGTAAATTTATTTTACGAACAGCTCTTTTATTCGTTCTTCAAATCGCTGGTGGGCAAAGAAGTCGTGGTCGAGTTGAAAAATGACCTGAGGTGAGAGCCGGCAGCCTTTTTTGGCGCGTGTTAACATAAAATAATAACTAATACAATAGAAATTCTTGTAGCATTTGTGGAACGCTGCACTCCGTGGATCAGTATCTGAATATCAAGTTGACAGACATCAACGTGACAGACCCGGACAAATACCCGCACATGTTGAGTGTAAAAAATTGCTTCATCCGCGGCTCCGTTGTGCGCTATGTTCAACTGCCCGGTGATGAGGTGGACACGCAGCTGCTGCAGGATGCGGCACGCAAGGAGGCTGTGGTGAGCACGAGATAAGTGTCGCAGTATCTGCTACACACTCTAATTATAAGCTGAACATGTACGCAACTCCTCACTTTTTGACCTATATCTAAGTGAAATTCTGTTAAAGCCAAACAAATTTGATTGAAAATACGAACTTTAAATGTTTATTCTGGTTTAGTAGACATTCAACGATTGGTCCTTTAGCACATCTGGCATTGTTATACATATGCAATTCTCCTAGCTTATATACGGCTCATAAATTTTTGATGAGTCACTTGGGGTTTGCCTTACAGTTATGCGTATGTTTTATTGGTTTGTTTTGATGAGAAACGCAATCATTATTGGTCTACGCATGAATGACATTAATCGCTGCGAAATGGATAATATAAGCTGAGTTGAATAAAAAACGAAATGCCTTTTAGGTCAAAGTCAAAAATTGTTTTCAACAAGGATTTGGTGAGGGGCAGAATTTATTGTTTATTTCCCATATCCTTGTATAGTTACAAATAAACAATTACATCTTGTACCAAGAACGTTATGTTTACCTATTTGTTTGGTTGGGAAATATGGAGGTTCCTGTTTAATATGCCATGTACACACACCCATTACCCGCACTAGGTTTATGTACTAGCTAAATTACCCTTAAGCTAGGAAATACTGCATACTTTTAGGCGCACACAGTCGACGATAATTGTAAACATTTTTGGTGGTTTAAAAAGGTACTTTTACTGCGGGGCATTTGAAATTCACATATACATAATTATTCAAGCTAAACAAGCGCAGTATATTTGATCCTCAACTTCGCATAGTCAGCGTATCCTAGCGGGGTTTTTAATTGAAGCTAAAAAAAGAGCAATCATATAATGATTGCCTTGTGACGAGTGACTTGTCATGCTTTGAGCCATCTTTAAATCAGCTTGGGTAAATGCGTAAAAGTTCTGATAACCATCGTCCAAATGTTGTCTATAGGAAGGGCAGTGGTTGCAACGAGCGAATTGGATTTTTTTTTCTACGCAATATATTCGAATTTAAATTCACGAGCAGTAAATTGTCAGCACGGTATTTACATAAATACCAAAGCGATGCCTATTTAGGGAATTACTTGCTGAAATATTGTGCCATCAAATAATAAACGTGTCACTCAGTTTTGCTTGTCGGCCTGGCCTGGTCGTCGTGAGCCTGTGCATAATTGTCTGTATAGTCGACCTCCTGGAGAGTGTAAATAAAAACAAACTTTGGTCAACCAATAACAACGTCACGACCCTTCATACATGTTATCCATCCACGTTTTCCATTATTTTCAACAATTTCGTGCGAATTTTTTTTCACAGGCAGTTTGACAAAAAATTCATGGCACATTTTGTAACGCATTTAATTTGATTCCTAGTGCCATTTTTGTAAAATATTTTTGTGCATTTGAACACGAACTTTGCAATTATAAAATATGGGTCCATGGTGATGGAGGATGAGTGTTTTTAAGGAAAGTCACCGAAGTGGGGTCGATCTGCCCTGCCCTGCAGTGCTGTACATAAAAAAAGTTTAATATGTTTGATGGGATGCCGATGGGTGTGGGATTTGGCCGGATTTACGAGGCTGCGCTGGGTCAATGGCATAGGCATTTTTTCCAGATTCCGTACGCTAGTTCATCAACATGTTGAGTTGTGCGTGCGACGTTAAACTTGGCTCGTAAACATTTTATTTTATTTTTTGTTTTTTTATGCAATTCACTCATTTGGATTTTATTAAAAAATTAAATTTACAAATTTTACAGAGATTATCTTACATGTACACATGTACATGTAAATGTAAATTTATGATTTATACATTTAGAACAAAAAACATATGTTGTATTTGAACATTACTTATGTCGTCGAATTTATCAAAATCCCCCATAGCTTATGTTTACGTTTCAAACGTTATAGTTATTGTTGTAGTAGTTGTTGTTGTTGTTGTTGTTGTTGTAGTTGTTGTCGTCCAAATTTATCCATAAGCTCGACAGTACATTTATGCACATCTTTTTGTATGCACACAGTGGGAATATTTATATAGCAAAGTTAAGTAAAAGTTTCTTAAGTATTATAGGGGATTTCCTCGTTGGCAATTAACCTGTGTAGATTATAGTTGTTTTTTTCCTTATAATCCTTGTAGCAGAAATTCGCAATAACATTGCATTTAACTAGCCTGTACGTGTTTCCAGGCTAATTACACAGATTAAGTTGGATGTCCAGCTGCAGCTTCGTATTTACTCTTTGCTATAGTTGCTGAGTAATTATAAATTAGTACTAAAAGTGTTCGTTTTTCCTGCTTCCAAAGAGAAATCTAGCTTTTGTGGCAACTAAAATATCATTATGTTTACATAGTTAGTTTACATATATAGTTGGTAGCAGCTTTTGCCTATTAATTGTCAATGTAATCTTATGCCAAGTGTCGATACTTGGCTAACATACTTAGCCATACGCATATTTCAAACTAAAGCCTACAATTACGAACTTACCACACGAACAGTGTTCAAAGACTTAATTCTCAATTAGTTGCACTAATCCAATGTTAGCGCTATCTCAATGATCTGATCATCGGCAACGCCCCTTGCCTCATGCCCCACGACCCGCACCGTCTCAACTCCTCTCTCTTTAATCAACGAAACGGGTACTGGAAGAATTGGACATTAAATTGCATAGCAACTTTGATTTTAGCTTTTAGCTAGTGTGTTTCCTTAGGGTGACTCTAGGAGTTCCTGTTGGCGCCGCACCAACTCCTGGCTCAGGCAACGGCAGCAAGAGCAAGCATCATCCTCCTCTGCCGCACGCATTGTTGTACCCACCTCTGCCTCGACCGTCACCATCGCCGCCAGCTCTGCTCACACACTCGACACCCGATCATTGTTGTCAGCCATTAGGGTCACGCCCTTCATTAGCTTATGCCCATTGGCTACGCCTCGCTGGCTGTCGTAGTTGAGCACCAGGGTCGCTGGCGTCGTCTGCAGCAGCAACTGCTCCTCCTGCTCCCGCAGACAGTCCGGTTGACGAACAGACACTGCCGAGTTGTGATTGGGATGTGGACTGCGCACTGAGGAGCTTTTCCGCAGTAAATGTGGCGTGGGAGCATTGCTCACAGAGCTTCCCACCTTCAGCAAACCCACCTGCTCTTTGAAGGGTCCCCCGGCAGCACCATTGCTCGAGCTGCGATAGTAGCTCTGCTGGCGGAAAGTGCGCATTTGCCGAGAATTGCCACCAGCTGCATCCACTTGCGTAACGGCCGTCAACATCGAAGGAGTTCGCTGTGAATCGCCCCTGTGGGTAGCCAGAAATAATGGATATGGAATAACGGGTAAAGGAAGTAGCAACGCTACCACTTACCTGTTCAGGCTGTATGCGTTGTTGTTGCCACCACCGGTGCCCGATTTGTTGCCCTTGCCAGGACAGAGATGGAAAGCGCCGTAGATGAGCGGATTAACCAAGCTGTTAGACATGCCAAAGAAAAAGATTGCATCCTGTAAGTCATCGCCCAGCTGAAAGCAAAAAACAGTTAGGCTCAAATTAATTTCCGGCACTTAAATATATGTCAACCGTATTCCGTAAAGTGTTGACGCATGCAGCTGATTGCCCACCTTTTCATGCCTTTCATTATCTAGTCACTCTCGTAATCCTATACACAATACGCTTTTCCTGGCTAACATAACCAAGTCAACCATCCGTCGGCCCAGCTACATTAATTAAAACTTGACCATAAAAAATAATTCTGATTTGCTTCCAGCAGACACACAAAATGGGTTACACAAGAAAGTGTGTAAAAAATTCAGCATAAAAAAAAGGGATTTTTAGGAGCAGCTGTCGAGTATATCAATTGTGAGACATCAGTTCCCTTTTTTTTTTTTGTGTATTCTGCAGTAAATGCTTATTTTGTTTTCAGCTGCCACACGCTGTAATATAAAACATGTCAAATGAAAGCACCAAAAAAAACACTCGTAGACTCTTTCACCCCCTCCCCCCACACCTTTGAGAAATCGACTGGTGATTGATGGGGCTTCCAAATGACTGAATGGCTTCAACACCATTTGTTATAGACGAACAATTCGTGCAGTGTTCATCCGTATGAGCTGTACATGTGTGGAATTAAGAAATGCATATCTGGATAATACTATTAAGAATTTCTAAGTTTCATAGAATTCAGGAATTACTTATGCTTAATGTTAAGCTTGGCATAATGTTTTTGTTTTTCCCTTTTTTTGTTTTACGAAAACGGACGGAACAGGAAGCATTACCAAAAAAGCAGCCTGAATAATCTTTTGAATCCATTGAAATGGTCAACATTGTTTCACAGAAGTGACCCAATAAGCACATCCCGTGGACGCAGATACTTGCCCTTTTATCTGGATTCCAGAACATGAAGATAATCATCATTACGTAGTATGGTGTCCAGCAAATGAGGAAGGCGATAATGATCACAACTGATATACGCAACGATTTCATTTTGGCCTTGTGTATCAAACGTTGACGGTTCGTTTGTGTTGGTAGCTGCTTTGTCGAGTAGTTGGCCAATTTTGAACCCTGAAACATTTTTTCACTGCCTGAGAAAAGAGGCATAGATAAAAAAACATTAAGAATAAGAAAACACAATGGAGATTTAACATAAGAAAAGCAAAGTTCATGTGGGTCCAATCGTGGCCATTCACTTACTCGAAATTGTCTGAAATGTTGACATGTAAGTGCCTAGAAAATATTTAAATTTGTCACGTCACATTAGCATCTAGATGGGCATATATACAAATGTATATATGCATGTATGTATATATTTACCGAATAAAATACATAGCGGCAGCAAAAAGGTAAAGACGAGTGTAAATGTGGCATACATCTGCTCCTGCCAGTCAGCTGTGTAGAATCCGTGAGTAACACACTGATAGAACTCCTCCACAAAGGGACCGCGTGCCACATGGAAAATGAAGAACTGCGGGTTTGCCATTTTTTGATTTCCATTTGATAGTCACCCGGAAAGAAGTGAAAAATTGTGAAATAGATGACACAAGCTTTTTATTAAAATACCATCGTACAAAAGTACAAACATGTAAGACAGATTTTGATTGAATACTTTTATCAGCATCTCTGAATGTGCCATAAAATGAGGGACTTGATGGTTTCTTTGCTGGTGGTTTGTGGGGTGTTAAATGTGTGTTTGCTGTGTGAATTTTATCTGTAAAAAGTGCTTTTCGTCTGGAACTGAAGCGTGCAACAAATTTAATTATTCTTTTACTTGGAATCCTTTTAGACCTTGTACAATTTAGCATATTGACCACAATTTTGATGGATCACCATTTTATAGTCTTTCTTCAATTATTCATTCACGTCCAAGTATTTTAAATATGTATATCTTAATTTTATTTGCGACTCATATTCTTAAGTTTAATATAAAAATTTTAATTATTTTTAAATCGAAATAATCCTTATCTCAACGTTGCAGCTTGATCCCACTCTTTATGTGCATTTTTTTTTTTCAAGATTTATGTGCTTGTTGCTCGCGTTTCAAGTTCCACTAGGTTAATTTCAATCTCTGGCGTAATAAAATTCCCATTGCGCCGATAAATCTTACTGAATTTCAGGACACTGCTGTTGGTCCCCTCCTTGAAACATTTCTGATTATAACTAATGCATTAAGAGTCTTTTCATTTGGACATTTTATGGTTTCCTATTGCTTGACTTACCCGGAACTTATGGCCATGACGACAGCTGTCGCCAGTGGAAAGGTCGACTAAGCTGCCAAAGTAGTAAAACTAAAACACTAAACGTACCATGGGTGGTCATCGATATAAAGACAGATTTTTATTAATTTCAGACATTAATAACTTCCAAGCAATTGAATGACTCGATGTTATCAGAATAAGAAAAAACGTTGACAGGAACTTGACACACAAAATGAGATTTTATCTAACAAATTGAAGTATCGATTTGTTTGTTTAGTTGTACCAGCTAAGCGGCTAAAAGTATTATTTAATTGTAATTATATGCTAAGCAAACTTTGTTTGTCTCTTTTCTACAAACTATTAATAAATAAGAGAATTTCACAAGCATTTCAAATACCCTCTCAAATACAACTGAATGCATAAGTATATATTGCCTCTGAAAATAATCTGTGGAGTTTTTCTATAAGATTAAATGAAAACAAAATCCTCAATTCCAAAAAATACTGCTGCCTGGTATAATAAAAGATGGAATACGCATGAACAATAATCTCAAGAAGAAAAACACATATTCAAACTTATTGCACAGCTGTGAATCAACATTTGTTCTTTATTGCCTCTTGAATTAAAATTTCATTTTGTTTTATTATTTGAGACGCGTGAAAATGGAGACGTATTCACATATTGAATTTGATATGAATCCAAGTGAGTACTGAAGTGAGTTCTCTTTTTTCACTGATTTTGTATGTACTGCGAAAATGAACTCTTCAAGTTAGAAAAAGTGACGCAGAGTCAAGTGTCACGTTGCAGAGCCTTATGAGTTTTGTGTGTCATATTCGATAAGGCCGCAATAAAAATGTATCCTCTTGTGGCTGGCAAAACAGCTGACAAGTAAATGCTTCATAAAAAACTGCCATAATTGCTAAGTGCGTGTAGTCTCTATGTGTGTGTGTGTTTGAGTAAGTGTATGTGGTAATTATGGTTTGCTAGTACTACAGAATTAAGTGCCACAATACTTATGTTGCTGTTGCCACAATTTAAAAACGGCCTATATATGTAGGTGTGTAAATTTAACATTAACAAAAATTTAATTATTCTTGATGTTTATAGCCACATCTACAAACAGTATCTAATTATAAGCAAACAGTATCCGCCTTCTCTCGCCGTTATAATTTAAATCCCGAATAATGTGCACAGATGCACCTCGACAAATTCCAGACACAGATAATTAAATTTGTTAATGTATACAAAAAAAAAGATAGCACATATTTCAGAGCTGTTGCTATGTAGAGATTGTGCTTCAGGAGATGTCGCATGGATATGCCAACTGTTTAATTAAAGAATATGAGCTATGAATATTTTCTGGGAAATTGTGAAATAACATACAATGTTACAATTCACATACGCTCAATATGCAGATTGGATGACCTGAATAATAATTCGTGACGATGCCATTGGCAAACATTGTTTAGTGGCTCTGAAAAATGTCCAAATGAATTTAAGTGACCCAAAACACCTAAAGGCGAAAAATGAATGACGTAGTTTTACTTCCCGGAACCCAACTTTTGTGTACACAATAAAAACTTAAATATGATTGTTTTTTTGGAACTAAAAATAAACAGCTAATATTCTAAACAAAAGGAACCGGATTCTTCATTAGTGTACATTAAAATGCAACATAATTTAAAAGATTAAATTTTCTTTTACTTCCGTTTGGGATGAAACACTGAAACACTGATAAAACACTGAACAATTGAATACTTTCAGTTTCCTGGCTAACACACTACTATTTACCTATTAAGTAAATTCATTCATAAAATATTAACAATGAACATCAGATTGGCAATGAGCCTATGAAATTCATATTAGGTTTTACTTTTTCTAATTTATTATTTGGAATTCATTGTAAGTAACTTGCTTGACTCAAATGAATACCAACTAATCCGTAGATCGCAATAAATTGTTCAGAATTATAGACTATTAAAATGCCAGTTGAGCTATAAATCAGATGGACAACTCAATTAGATATACCATTAAGTGACACAAAGGAATGCCACATAAATAATGCAATAAAAGTGTGAAAACAAAGGTTTACAACAATCAAATAAGGAAAAATGTTTTTATATTTATTTTTTTGGCTTGTTTTTTTTTTCTGTGTTTGTGTCATTAAAGGAAGGGAAAAGGATTTGCGTGGATAAGCTTTTTATTGTTGAAAAGCTGCCGGGAAATGTCGCTTACAGGTTTCCAGTCAGATACCGGACATTATTTTTCCCAACACATGATCGGCAAAGCCGTGCAGTTAAGCTCTCATCCTTTGGACCCTGCACACACGGGTCTTGTGTGGAGAAGGGGGAGGAGAAGGTGAGGAGAAGGTATACTCAGCGCAGCGTTTAGAGAACTCTTTATGCAGGAGGCAATCACTTTTAATGCCGTCGCACGCAGTGACGCCTTCTTAAGGACTATTTACGCGTTGGCTTGGGGCGTATGAGTGCCATAAAGCAAACATTTAATTTTACTTCATCTGTGGCAAAACCTGGTGCAGGCCTCAGGCTATAGGCTGAAAGACCTGCTTTTGTGGGTTGCTGGTTTCTTCTGCATGACTTAACGGCGGGGCGACAAATTGCTATATAATAGTATTGAAAGCGGAAACACTCAAAAAAAATTATTGACTTCGCTAATAAAAATAAATTTTATATTTTACACTTAAAGGATCTGTTACAGCTATGCGTTAAATTTAAGCAAAGTGTATTTATCTGAAACTTTGGCATCGTACAAAACTCTTCTATAACTTTAATATGTAACCAATAACTTTTGCTCAGTGTATGCACAATGTGTAGAAATTCAATTTGAATTGATTGGGGTGCGGATTTAAACTTTGTTACTCAAGGACGAGATAGGTAAGCAAAAAGGTCGTCACTTACCTGGGGCAGGCTGAGCACCAGCGAGAGGATATAGGTGCCACCAAGCAATCGATGGCATCTCTTGGCCATATTGAGCGACTTCATAGGATATTTGACTGCGATCCAACGGTCGACGCCGATAAGAACCAGCACATAAGTGGATAGATAGAGGCTGAACATTTGGAAGAGCTTCACCAGCTTGCAAGTGAGCTCATTGGCAAGCCACTGGACCGTATAGCACCAGGCAGCCTCGCCAATGAGGCAGAAGCCCGTAACCAGCACATCGGCGATGGACAAGTGAAACATCAGGGAGTAAATGGCGCTCCAGGTGTGTCGCGAATTGCGCCGCGTAATACGTGTCTTGTATATATTCCAGATGGTCAGCAGGTTGCCCAGCAAGGAGAATAGAGCCATCACAGTAAGCACATATACCTTTAGTAATCCAGAGCGGGACAACTGCGGTGCATGGTCCATGAAATGCTCGGGCACTTGTTCCGCCACTGGCGATGATTCGTGCAGAGTGTTGATGTGTCCGACCTTTGAACTATTCAGGTGGGAGCCCGTCATAATGGCATAGGCTGCCTCGTAGCCTCTGGTTGTGGTGTTTGTGTCTGTGTTGGTAGCTTCTGTGGCCATTGTCAAACCTGCATCCAGTATGTTGATTGTGTAGTTGGCAATGTTAGGAGCCACTTCCGCAGCAGCGCCGACAAAAAGCCGGGTAAAATTTGCCACTGTTGTCCAATTGGTTTCCGTGTCATTGTTAGCGTTATCCAGCAAAACAGAAGCATTGTCAACCGGAAAACGGACGTGTGTTGTATCCTCAAACTCCTCCATTGTTGTTTTAAGCAGCTTTTTGTTTTGTATGGAATATTTTTAGTGGCTTTGGAGGGATGGATTTGGAACCTAACATTAACCAGCTTTCATTTTGGTTTCGTTTTTAATATTTTAGTTAGTTTCGTGTTGAGGCAAATAGAGTTTTTTCCAGCTGTGTTACTGTTGACCCATTTTAATTTTTTGCTGCTAACAATTCCGTTTTAAGTCCGCTTTGCACTGTAAATTTAAAAGCTTGCGTTTACTGACTGTTTCGATTATAATTGAAAATAAAATATCAACTAACACTAAAACTGCGTAAAAATAAATTATTTGCCAAATCGAAGTGTTATCTCATTCTCAGAATACATGCAATAAAATTGGATTTACTCTATTTTCAGAAACCAAATAAGCATTTCACTAGAAAAATTATTTAAATTTATTTGAATTTCACTGTTTTAATCAACATACAATCCGTTTGTGTGCATTGCAATTTTGTGTGAAACGAGCAGATGTCATTTTTTTTATTGGTATTCTCCTGTTCATTTATTTGTTTTAAAATTTTACTTGAACTTTTTAAAAATAGATAAAAATATAGAACGGGTTTCCAAAAGCTTGTCTTGCCTTTAATACTTTAAAGGTAAATTTAAATTATGCCCTAAGATATTAATATCAATTTACACATTATAATATGAGCCCACTTTCCAAGTAATTCATTGCAAATGCATTAAATTTGTATATCAGCAGTATTGCAGCATCGATGCCATTGGCATTGAACTTTGACACGTAATAATACATATTTAATTGCAAAGCTGTTAATTTAGTAAAAGTGCAGGTGAGTTACAGCCACTACCAAAGCTGGCCAACGGCTATTAACTGACAGCCACCAGGAAACACAATTTGAAGCGAACCAATTAGCTTTTATAGATTATACAAAATACATTTTGCGACGCTTCGATTTGCAGTGCAAGTTCAAAGTAAAATTCCGTTACATTTCACTATCCAAATTAATTTATGAGCATAAATTAATTCGAAGACCTTACCAAGCTTGGTATTTTAACAGTGGGCTATTAATGAAAAGAAAACACAAATTGTCAGCATGTAAATAAAGAAGAATAAAATATACATCAACTGTGCACCCAAAGTGCATTGAGCAAATGCAGCGTTGAAATGTAATCAATGTTAAATCAACTCAAGTTCATTTTAACAACTTATTGAATTTATTGCCAACGAGTTTATTCTGTTATTTTTTTGTAATTGGCTGAAATCGAGTAACCGCCAATTACATGATGATGATGCTTGTATTGATGCTGAATTGCTTAATTACAATTCGTAGTTGGCTCACTAACTTAATTACATACATACACACACTCACACACACACACACTTTCATACACTCACGTGTCCACGTGCTTATATGTAAAACAGTGCCTTGGTTATCACTATAAGCACGTTTTCGAATGGAAAGAGTTTTCAATTCCTTTGGGGTACTTAATCATCGCAAATAATACAGAAATACAGATATGATTGATCGAAACAGATGGGACAACATGTGACCACTCGCAAAATGGAACAGTCTTGAGTGCCAAGGGGCATCTTGCAAAAGGTTAAGCCACAGATGCATCAAAAAATAAAATGTAAGTAATGTGCCTGCATTTGATTGATTTCCACATATTGTGTCAAAAATTTAAAGTCCACATAGTACAAACTGTTGAGAAACTTACTCTTGTGTGCACAGTCTAGACGGACATTCATTGACTTGAGAGCGTTTGAGGCTATAAGCCGACTTATTGCCAGGTTACTGAACATTAAAAGAACTTAAACATCAATGAACTTTTTTGGTTCTCGGCTGCTGTATTTATAGAGTTGCCACAAAAAATTACACAAAAGTTAACAAGTTTCGATCGATATTGAAACACATTGCGTATGCGCAATATAATGATATCCGATGGTTTGGTAATAATTAAAGTGAGGATTTCCTCTGTACTTTACCCGGGCCAAGGCTAAGCCTTCACATCAATGCGAAAAAGGACAATTGTCAAAGCTTTTGCAGATTGCGCTTTGAAATTGTAGTTCGCGTTTGTAATGGTTGAGCCAAAGGACATTTGAAATGATACTTGTGGTCCACCCTAGCACTTTGTAAACTTTAATCAAAGCTTTGACAAAGTTTATTTCAAATGAAAAATATTTCTGCTATTATATTTCATTTCACTTACATTAAAGTTATGAATTGTGAATGTCAGTTCACTCTATTCAATGACAAAAAAAACGACTGCAGATAAATTAATTTGATATTTATACATATCAAAGTGAGGAAAAATTAATATACAGAGGATTATTTTGATATTTAATTGGTTCAGCAGAAAGAAGCAGAAGTGACCAGAGAGTTTATATATGATTATACATATGTACTTATATATTTACATGTGTACATACATTCATATGCGACAATACTTGTACACTCCACAATGCTTGAGCTAGGAATTCGGAAATTGTCTTCATATTTGGTTGGAAAAGAAAACTTTTCGCATTAATTTAGATTGAATTAATTTGTAATAGTCTCTCTTCTTAATGTTAGTAGGCTTCCTTTTCTAATTGGAACAAGAGTTCGTAAAAGTTTGAAATTTCTGGGAAAAGCAAAAGTGAGGAAAAGCCACTTGTTTTTTGTTTCTGCTATTGAAACTCCTACAAACAGACTCACTAAATAAAAAAATATAAAAGACTCTTTTGCTTCTTATGTTTTTCATTTTCATTTGAACACAAAAGCTATTCAACTGTTTGCTGTAGCTCTTGGATGATAAGTTTGTTGTATATCGCATTTTGGCTTTGTCTAACTAAGTCAAAGTTTTGGGATATTTACACAGTTGTGCCGGTTTGTAGACACACACTTTAAAAATAAAAAGAATCGCTCAAACACAAGTACTACACAAATATAAAATTATGAGCGATGTTAGATCAAGTTGGAAGCCATAAACAAGGTGTGTTTCCAATTGAAATATTAGCATGTCAAAATATATATTTATCTTTTGACAGTGAACATCTATCTATTTTGGTGTAGATATATCAACATTGTTCAGTTCTCTGTGTTTTTGAAATATTTGCACAATTTGCTTTGGTAAATTTCGTTTTGCATTTCAAAGGCGAATCAATTTTGAGCATATAATTCTTCTAGAATTTGGCAATTATTTGAAACAATTGCAACCAGACAGCACACATGCACACACAACTGTTTTGTATTTAATCTAGTAAAACCTTTAAACCACTTGCCTTCAAATATATTTTTTCATATCACTTTAAGCTGAATATTTTGTACAGTTTTATCCAATTGAGTTGATGCACAATTAATATTATTATAACACGCACATAACACGGATTATCCTTTTCCAATTCATTTCATAATTCACTTTATGTAATTACAATATCAGGAGGATTATAATTATGTTGTTATGTTATAAGCTTTTAATATTTAATAACAAGAACAAGTGCAACACTTAATTTCGGAAAGACAACTCCTTCGCGCACAACATGCTTATTGACAACTTTTACTTATTCTTTATTGGCACTCTATTAAATCTTATCTTATCACTTGGTTAGCTTCTGTTGCCCAATTTGAGTGGCATCAATTCAACGCGCTGCTCACTGATGTATATCACTGAACCAACAGCAGACAACCGATATGCCCCATCGAGAACTGGCAACTGACTGAGGTTCTGTTCCGTTCACTTCAATTGTTCACTACGAACTGTTCGCATTTCGATGCAGACTCGTTTGGCATTCAAACTTGTTTGCATTCGTACAAGTCGCAAGCTGTTTCATTCATAAAATCTCAGCTGCAGCAGCAGGAGCAGCGCAACCAACACGCAACATGTTTGACGTCTACTTCGGTGTTTTGGCGCGAACATAAAATCTTTGCTGCCGAAGGGCAATGCTCGCTAGACATAACTCATACGCAACGTAAGCCCTCAATATCAATGTCGAAATTCTTGCGAGACTGAACAATGGTACTCGGCTTTCCGTATCAGACTGTCTATAAGCACCACTACGCGGGTGGTGACAATGTCTCCCTTGGCGTATATTCGACAAGACTAAGGCGGCAAATGCTGTCAATGGCAAACAAACTATTTTACCGTATAACAAGTATTTGCCAAGCGACGTGTTTGTTTTTTTGGTCGACCATATTCTCGTTGGCTAATTAAAGCGCCGTGCAGACAATTTACTGTTTACCATGCAAACGTGTTTCCATATTAATTAACTAAATCTGCATCAAAAAGGCACACACTTTCTGTCACAGCAACCGCGGACTTAATTCTGTAAAGATGAAACAATTTTCAATATTTTCATTAGACCTGCTAATGGAAATTGTAGAGAGAGTTTCGTAAGTGTTAATTGAATAAGAAGATTCATAACTTTTCGATAGCTAAATATATTTATTTTATCACAATTTGTCACCAAAAGTCATTTAAGGTAATTATTATTTACTTATATTTTGAGATGAATTAATTTAGTTAACTTACCACAAATGTCAATGCTTTTATAACAACGACGCAAATAAAATTCCTAAGAAGATTCCAACGTTTTCGTTTGTCAGAGTATTCTTATTCCCACACCCACCAAATTGTCCACTTCTGTTGTAGTTTCCGGTTCGTAAAAGTAAATTTGTTTGCATGTGTCAAGAGAAGTTGACAAATGATGGCCGAACTGGGAGAGTGAGAAATGTGAACGTGAAATACTTGGACATTTGTATGAGGCACGAGCATCATTATCGTTGAAAGCTGTGGCCATTTGAGGAGAGCTGTGTCAAACGCAGTCGTGCTATTTTGATAGTGAACTGACAACCTTCGTCCTAAGGTGCCCTATTAATCCTTTGTCTCCTAAGCTCCTTGTGCATACATGACGGTATTTTCGTTGCTCCCCGTTACCATAACCGAAACTATTCTGTGGTCTATGGGAAATTTAATTTGCATGAATATGTGAGAATATATAAGCACTGACACGCGTCTCATTTCGTTTCCGTACATTGGCTTTATCCCGAATATGGATCCACATCCGCAGGCCATTTTCCATGTTTCAAGTTTAAAGAACAGGCCTAAAAATCTGTGTGTGCTTGTAATTTGTATCTGTGTTGTGGACAACGGTATAATTTAGCATATAAAATTATGGCACGTGATTTAAAAACCTCCTCTGCCCATCCAGCATTCAATTTTTCGGGTGATTTATTTCTTTTTCTGACAAAGTTGACACAGCTCTTGACTTAAACTTGCCCTCGGATTATTGCTTTATGCTGGCTGGGAAAAAAAGCCTCGGGAATTGGCCGTATGGTAAAAAGCAAGAATGGCAAAAAATGTTGTCTGTGTTGCGTAATCTATTGAGTGCTCCTGTAAAATAGATTTATATATGTACATATATTTTTGAATGAGCATATATGATATATGGCAAGCAGTAAGTGGTGGCTTTTGTCTGCTATCAGATTTAAAAATATAATGCCCAAGTTTTGCTGATTATATATGACCAGTCCTAACAAAGAAATTATTTCCAAAACGCTATTGCTACGTGCTGCCTCATACTAATGTGGTACTTATAAATAATATAGATCAGGAAGCAACTAACCCAAATCTAAATTGGCACACATTATAAGAACCTTTAAACCCAAACCCAGATCAAAACCCCAAGCACAGTTTTGTACTCCGACAAATTGGTTTCATCGTGCTGAATGCTGTACGTCCGGATGTAAGTTAGTTAGCCTCCAACCATCCGTATCGCTGGTTGTGAAAGCGCACAAAATTCGCAAAAATTTTAATTTTGTTGATTTTTTCATTATGTGCTTAGCTTTCGCTTGAAATATCTCCCCATCTTTAAGTCTTACGGACATGCCAACCCTGGACGATGCTCATTTTCTTAAGCATTTGTTTTTATTAGTTCAGCCCAGTACTCTTTACATTTTATGTCTGTCTTTAAAACTACGTTATTTAAATGACTTAAACAAACGTACCCTTAAAAGTCCGATTGGAGAATACACCGTACTTGTCAGTCTACGTATGACAGCTGTATGTCCAATAAATTGTTACTTTTGACATGAAAATTATTTATAATGTTCGTTCAGAAAAAGCCTTACTTAGGTGCGTAATAAATGTCAGTTATTTCATATGTGTTCACTAAAGTTGTTAGTGATGTAGACTTCCATTTAAAACATGGATTTCAGTTAAAGCCGCAGTAAGATGACTTTCAATTTCAAACGCACTTTAAGTCTAGACAAGGTCAAGTTGCCTCGTTGACAAAGGATTATAGTGCTTACTTTGAAATGTTTATTTATCTCTGATGCTTTGCCTTGAACCTAGATTGATATATGCTTTTAAAAGCGCACTGAAATTCGTGGAAATTAATAAAAGAATGAATGAAACCACATTCTTTCAGAAAGTGCTTGCCAAAGATATGTCTGGTATTCATGGCAATAATATTAATAGAGTATCTCATTTCTATGCTATTGATTTTAATCAGATATTTTAGCTTGAAATTATTATTTAAGCTGTACATTTACTCGCTATCTAACAACATAAAGAGTAGGCTCATAAAAACAGTCCCAAAAGAAACAGTCATCAACTTTGGTTAATAAGAATTTTGTGTCATTCGCACAACATTTCAAATACACGTGCCAGAATAAATGAGTGTCAATTTCTTTCACAATGGAATGTCAATACTATAGAACACCTTTTCCTTCCATGGCTTTGTTTTCGACGAGTTGCCCAATCAACTCCATTAATATGTTAAACTTACCCTAATCCAGCTAATGCTCGATATCATGTCGACTAAATTGACAATTCATCTACATATTTGCCTAGCTTATCATCCGTTGACCTTTTCGCAAATGTCGCAGGAAAACAAAAGGGTTTTCTCAAAGATAACAATAGAAAATCGTGATGTATTTGTCATTGACTGTCACAGCAAAGTTGTCAAAATTGATTTTCAGTCCTGTTACCTTAGTGGTAAGTGGATCAATCTGTCAATTTCGTAATACTTTAAACCCTGCAAATTAATTTTAACTAACGGATATACATAGTTGTAAATTAACACATTGCCCTGACAGCGCCGAACAATCGCACCCCAAGGATTTTCATCATTCATTGAACCCTGCTACGACACAGCACATTAATCATACGCCCTGTGTTTAAAATGTCATCAAGTCGCCTGATATTGAATCAAAAGCAAATACTTAGCATGAAATGCTCAACTTTGCTTGCAATAGACATCCGGGACATCGGGAAGGGGGTGTCCCGACATACCTGATGCTTTGATAAAAGCCTGTTTACCTGCCAAAAACAGGAGAAACTGGAAGCAGGCAGATAACTAAGTTTTAGACACGTTTTTGGTTTTTTGCCGTACTTTGTGCTTAATCGCATATTTTCTTTTATTCCGACGTTTTTGGGATATGTCTGCCGTTTACAGATTAAATCGAAATCACTTCAAGTCATGCAAACAGCCAACAAACTTGGCATCAATACTCAAGTGGTCTCTCAAAAAAATTGTATTAAGCACTGTTTGCTATTAAGTATTAAGTGTTGGCATATCAGTTTTCCAGGAACTGTTAAAGCGACAGAGGCAGTCAAGTAAATATAAGTAGACCAAAAAAAAAAAAATAAGGAATGAGGATGGATTACCTTTTTTTTTATTAATTGTTGACTTGTCAGTCCAGCGTGGAAACCCTTTTGACACTTAATGGCGCCACAAAGTTAATTTAAGTTTATGTCTCATATACAAATTACAATTATATAATGCGCAATAATGATGGGCTTGTCTCTTTGTGGCACCAAAAAAATTCCCTTCTTCATTTTCCGCTGGACAACCAATTAGAGAGCAATAATAGACCCACCTCCACCCAAAGCCATGTGTATTAATTAAGGCTAAACGTGAAGGAGCTGCCACTTTGTGGCACATGCTTGGCTGGAACGTGCTGTCGTGTTTTGTAGGCTGGGTTGGGTGGGGGCTCGGCTCATATTACTCTCCTCATTTATATTGTGGCACACAGGTGGAGTGTGCTGGGTGTCATACATAATTGAATGCGTGCCGTAGTTACACAAAATCTGAGACGTTGAACTAAGCATGAAAGCCAAATACAAGCCCACAAAATGGCCACACGCTCATCCTCTCTCTATCTGTCTTAGCCACAGGCAAAATTCAATGAAAGGCCAAATGAATAACGAATTAGCAGTGACAGCAAAAGCGCATGACCCCCCCGAACTAAGCCAGGTTAGGTGTTGCTAGTCTTTCCTGCCTGCTGTGTAATGTCTCCTGTCTGCTGCCTGTTGGGGCATTTCAATGCTCAATTATTGAGTAGCTGCTCCCTTCGCATGTTTGGTTCGCAGCGTATTGATTTTCTGCTCAAATGGTGCTATTCTTCTTTCATGACAGTGTTTTTTCAGTTTTCCTTTAGTGCTCGGCCAGGCAAAGCAATCATTTTGGCAAACTTACGGGTCGTTAGGTGGCAACATGCATATGCCGGTTCGCCTTGCGACCTTTAATGTGGCCTTTGTACCGGGCTTATCATGGCGTCTGTCTTCTGCAGTTTTTCGCTCCTGCATGGATCACGTGCTGCCCAATGTGGCGAAAATTGTGTGTCAATGCTTGGCGAAAAGTGACCAAGGGGAATTCGGGCGTCAAGACAAACAAAAGCAACAGCTGACGAAAGGAGAGCTGGCGAAAATTAAGAGGAACACATCGTCAGCCAAGTGCACATCAAATTGGTTGTGTACATAGACAGCAATTAATATAAATGGCTAAGAAGAGCTCAGGTTGCCTCCAGGGTATTTGTGGTTATTTTAGTATTTGCCATTAATAAAATCAACATGTAATATTAAACATGAAGCAAAACTATGAAAACCAATCCTAGTTTTAACATTATTGGATATTCTGATGTATTCAGTTTAATATTAATTTTGGTAATTAATAATCTACTAGAGTCAGCATAGCGTATTCAACTTTCAATGTTATATTAATCTACAGGTAAATCATTGACCGAAATGCCTTTATTTTCCAATAGGATTATTTTTGCCATGGATGCCTTTATGCGATTAGTCTTATCAGTTTCTCAGTTAGCATTGCAATCGAAATATAAATCAAACCACTAATACTGCCTTTATGAATCCCATCTCTACTATATTGTAGTAAAACCCAAGCAATGCTCAATTTAATGCGCTTAAAACTGCATTGATTCGTTTGAAATGGAATCAAAAGGCAAGACATAAAACCACCAGTTTAAGCATCCATCTGTTTGACTTCCATGCTTAAGCTATCAAATCCCCACCCAGACGGATGTGGGTTCCAGTCGCCTTTGGCCAGGTTAGCCCAAATGAGAGCAAATGTAAGAAGGACATATGTTCGATATACTCGATGACTGTTCTTGTAAGCGGCTTTTATAAGACAACAGGTGTAAAACTTGGCTTGAACACAGAACCCTCAACGGGTTTTCAAGAAGCATTGTTTTCACTTTGCAGCTTAAGTCGAACTAAGATCCTATACCTTTAAGCCTATCTAATCAATAAACAAGTTTACCTTTGAAAAGTGGCGGATGACTCTGCTCCGATAAGCTTCTTGTGCGTCGAGACTTAAATCAAATGATTTAAAAAGGCCACTGGCAAAAGAATAGCAAATAAATCAATTGAAAACCACTTAAATTTCTCTTTTCCGTTTCTTAACTGATATCAAAGGAGCTGGCCATGAAAAGAAAAAATTAATGATGTTTTGCCAGATAAATCGAAAAGATAAATAAATT
Organism: Drosophila dives; assembly: GCA_035042365.1. Classification (NCBI taxonomy): domain Eukaryota; kingdom Metazoa; phylum Arthropoda; class Insecta; order Diptera; family Drosophilidae; genus Drosophila; species Drosophila dives. The sequence continues at coordinate 5,727,500 of JAWNLJ010000326.1, read as the reverse complement.
CGAATGTTCTGTCGAATCATTTTCACTGCCACAATCAAGAACAAATCAAACATCATTTATATGTGTAATTTCTGTTTGTAGGTTGTCTCAAACACTGTTATTCTCGCTAAAAAAAAATCAACATTTTGACAGGCCTAAATGATTTTTTTTTGGTAACTTATGTATCTTCAGCGACTCAAAACGAAACCGCAAACTAGCACTTGTCAGCACCAACAATATTTTGAGCCAAATAAATTTCAACTGATGTCTTCTCAGATATTATACTTCAGTGCTTTTTTAGGTCGCTCCATTAGAGGTTAAGGTGCTTTCTGTACGTGCCACAAACATCATTAAAATAAGAAATCACGAAATCACTGCACAAGGCTCATTCGCCATTTTCAGCTAAAGAAGGCATTTGATATTAATGTGATAGAACTGGCTAAAGCACCTGCAAAGGTGTTAAATCAAAACACGCTGCTGTATCAAGAAAATAAACACACTAATAAAATGCTTTTCGGACAGGAACTGCGGAGTTGCCCCTGGGCATCCATTAGAGCCAGCTATTTCCAACGCTTACTTAAAGTGCTTGTGTGTGTGTGTGTGTGTGTGTGTGTGTGTGTGCGTGGGTAAATAGTGAAAATTTTTTTGCAATTGGTGCTCCGTTATTTGCACACAATCTGACAAGCTAAACAACAACAGACAAAAAGCACACATCCTGCGAAAACTTGAACAATATAAAATAAATGGGCACAAACAGGTAGAAAAATAAAATATAATCCTATTTGTGCATACTATTATGTTAAAAATCATTTCGTCTGCATGCTCAGCAAATTGTCGAAATTCTAAAAACGTGGGTGTATGTCAGGCATTTTATTTTGCCCCAAGAGTTCAAGGACTTACAAATTCAGGCACATGGGAGCTGAACAGTTTCTCAACAGCTAATAATATGCATATAAATACATGTGAATATCTCAAGAGAAATATCCTTGAGAAGGCAGAATGTAAATTTTAAAGTTATGGTAGTTCGTTAAGTTTTATAAAGTGCAAAGATACTTTAAAGACAAATAACAATAACGATTATAATTTAAATCTACTACTTATCTTAGAAAGTTTTGAATTGTGATGGAATCTCAGTTTTGTATATTCTGCGCTTAACACTTTACCACGAAATCGAAAAATTACAAGAATTTCTGAATGCCAGCATAAGTAAGTAAAGTTGAAAGGGTTAAGAAAATCATTCGTCAGCTGACAAAACAAGAAGCCACAAGGACCTCTGAACGTGGCTGGCAAGGACTGTGGGTGTTTGGCAAGGTAGAAGACTGAAGGAAACATTTAAAACATGTTGTTCATGTTGCTTGTTGCTTGTTTACTCGTTGTTGTTTATGTGGCTCATTGGTTGTTGTTGCTCAACTTGAGGCTTTATTTAAACAATGTTTGTTGTGTTTGTGTTTCTATGCCGTTTGACAAAAAGTGGGTGCGTTTAAGACAAACATCTTCTCGGTTTTGATGGTTTTGTCAAAGGATCCTTTGCACATGCCAGTTGGAGTATTCAAAGCTGAAATTATGGCAAGCACAATGTGGTATCTGAACTGCGTTCACAGCTGTTGGCCCCTATTAATAAATCAAGTGTATACACCTGTATATATATATATTAATATACATTAATATATATAAATATGATGAATGTGCCGATTATGGCAACCGCAAACCATTTTGATCGGCACTTTGGAGCCAAGTAGGCGTACCCATATATAATTCAACAAATTTACCCAAATGTATTATAATAACTAAAAGAGCCTTGATTATATTATATAATTCTGTGATTTAATTAATGGAAATGCCGTTGCCCTGGCGCTCTTTTGGTTGCGGTTGGCCCTGCTTGCCTGATTTATGAGCCTTGCTTAATTATTAAGAAGTTATGCTGAATTTAAACATTTATTGTGAACAAAACGGCAACAACGTGACGCATACTAAGTAACAGCAGCAACAGAGGCCACAGTAACGACAATTAAAAGCCATGATTGACCACGCCCCCATCTTTAAGTAGCCAGTTGAAATTGGGATTTGGGTTTTACGATTTTCTGTGTTTTTGGGCAAGTGTGGCGGACGGCTTATTAGCTTGGCCGGTCATAAATATTTTATGCGGCATATAAAAATGTAGGCTTTACTTGGCCAAAAGTCGTTTGGTTAAAGCTACTTGTGGTAATTAGTGACATTTAGCTAAAAAGCTAATAAATACATTGCTATTGTCTGCGAATTTGGTGTGCGTGATTTATGCACTTGCCCATTTATTTAATGTCAACGACATTTGTAATTGGTAATTAAATGAGCCAAGTCCAAGTAAGTAATGATAGTTTACAGCTAAGCAATAAATATAGCTTAAGGACATTTACCCAGGATACTGGACATTCTTTTATATATTATATGTTTATAATTCGAGGAAACTTGCTCCGGAAGCTCAAATAAGAAATTAAACTAAATAAAATGCCAAAAAGCAACTTTTACTTGGGCCACGTGACGTGATTGCAAATATTTGTCTGTATCAGCAAGCGCCTTTTCAACTTTGCCCTTGTCAAGTCATTTTTTACATTTTCCTTTAATGAAAATTATTTGCAAAAGCACGATTTCAAGTAAGGGTCTGTTCTTTTTAAATTACAATTATTTCTGAAAGTATTCAAGGACCATATTTCAATCCTGTAAGTCGGATATATTATGATCCCAGCCCGACTCAATGAAGTGCGTGAAAATGCATTGGCAATTGTTATTCTCTCTTGCTCTCAAAAAAAAAGCTCTTGTCCATTTTCAGCGAACGACCATTAATATATATTATTTTTCTAACAAATTGCACAACGCAACATTCGCTGGCTGCTTCGCTTAATTCAACAGCTGCATATACGGCGTATACGTAATTTCTGTGTGCGAAATGGGACTCCTTTGGTTTTGGTTAAGCCTTAAGTGTCACTCTGAAGCGACTTCATTTACGGCTGACAATTAAATTAAATTAATATAGCAATCGTACGACTGTTTCGGGATAAAGTTTCTTGTTAAAGTTGTTTTGCAGTAAACATTTAAAATTAACTTGACAACTGGTTATTAGATTAGAGAGTTAAGAAACGCTGAACTCAGCTTAACAATATATTTATTTTGGTTTGGTATTTCACCCGCATTGCTTGTGGCTTTGCTGTTTATATTTTCAGGTAACTCAATGATTATTTTCCCTTTTGACACATAAACACATTTACAACCAATTTGTTGTGGCTGTAATTGCGGTTTGTGTGTACTACATAAACATTGGATTCGTAAGTTAATAATTGTTTTAGAAATCATATATGTCCTTATGTAGTTTGCTGAGCAATCAACACTTTAATTAACTCAGAAGCCTTATTCATTTCGAAAGGAGCTCAAAATGCAATTAAAATAGTCTCAGCTGTTTATAGTATTTACCACTTTAGAATTTCTAACTAACATCAAAAGAAACATCAATATAAAAATTAAATAATTTTAATTTCAGCATTTTTTTTAACTGTTCATATATTACTTTTTTCCTAGAATTAACCTTAATACAATTTAAACAATTCTTAAATAAAATTGCGTACAATTTTGAAAATTGCTGCTGTCAAACTTTATTAAGCGACAGACACAATTGTGTAAAGTGGCAGAAATTGTGTTTTATCGCTAAAAATTAAATAAGTTATTTTTGCTTGAAATAGCAAATAAAAGTTATTGCTTTAAGTTTTAGCAAAGTATCTTTAAGTATGGCGAATAAAAAAAGCTGAGCCAAATAGATGGGAATAGGAAGTGGAAATATACCCATCTGAGCTGTAAATATAATTCGTCCTCTCGAACAAAGAAATTGTTGAAACCACACACATACACAAATATATATAAATATATCTATATACATTAGAGATGCTGTTGGAAGAGAATTGTGTCTAGGTCTTGCTAATTTGCCATAACTTTTGGCTAATGGCAAACTCAGCCTCATTCAGTGCGCATTTGGCTCAAACTTTTTCATTTCACGTCCCATGCGAGCTAGGCAAATTTCCGCTTTGAAAAGTAAACTCTACAAATTCCATGCTCTGCACAAGCTCCACATCGCAATCTATAACGAGGACATTTTATTGTGTACACGTGACACACAATTTTGCAATTGTTTGCTGTCTCTGCCAAAAATGTTGTCCAATCTGACGTTTCCTCGAAGGAATTGCGTATTTTTTGCTGTCCTGTGGTATTCAAACGTTAAGTTTCAATTTTTGAGCTTCATTAAAAATGTTTAGTGCTTTATTCGGTTGGCGCAGCCTTGTGGCATGTCCCGTGGCATGTCGCAGTAGCACCCTATGTTCCTTATGGCAACACCGAAAATGTAACTGCTAGTAAATAATTTAGGCCGCCTTATTGTGGCAATGCTCACGGCGTGGCAAACAAACTACGCTGCCATTTTATGAGGCACGGCAAAATGAAGATTCCTCTTAGGGCATTCCCGTATCGATCCGAGCCGCTTGCAGGACAGACTGGTGTGATGCTCCTGAAACATAAGATAAAAGACGGTTAGAGGGCAACTTGGGCGCTTCGATGAAATAAATTAAGGACAAGCCAGTTTCAAGGACAGGGTATGCTGACAAGAAACACCCATACTACATTCGAGGCATATATGTATATTTATATATGTATATATATTTATTCACTGAACCGGATTTACTGGCAGACCAGATACACGGCCAGTATTTATGCGATAAACGCTTGCATAATAATTTTTTTATAAAATTATGCTTCGCGTTCGAATATAAAATGCTGAAACCAGCTGTTATGGGTACGCTGGAAGGAAGGAAAGTTTCCACTGCTGGGGTTAGTCATTGGGGTGAAGTTGCCACCTCTGAAATGATATGAGCCGTAGGGGATATCCGCGATTTCTAACCCATACCCATATCAACAAATGCAAATTTTTGCACAAGTTAAACAATTTTATTTACATTTCTTAAAACGCTTTTACGGAAGTTCTTTAATTCCGTGTATTGAATTTGCCAAATCACTAATATCGGAATTCGCAAAGTCAGCGCTGCGCAATTAATTTCGGCTATAATTATTGTAAAGTCTATGCCGAGGGATTTTCTCAACATATTTGCGTAAGTCATTAACCCAATTTATACTTGGAAAACTTTGCAGACAGCTAGCCGCCAAATGTGTTAAGTATACGGCTCGTTGGACTGCAGGTAATGGAAAAGACACGCAACTAATTTAATGCGTGTGTGTGTAGTTGGTGTGTGTGTGTGTAGTTGGTTTGTGTGTATGTGTGTGGCGATTCAATGGGTGGTGGTGCGTGCTAACTTCCTGCAATTGCGGGCACATTAACGGTTCCGCATCGCGATTGATATAGGACTACAATGTGTGGCCCGGAATTTGTAATTATGGCTGGAGCCCCATCCTTCTGACAGCTTAATGTAGGCGGCGGTTGCCTTTATGTTACGCACGTGTTTGGTGGCTGCTCGGTTTGATTTATGTTCCGTATCGAGCCTGACTCTGAAAGTGCACAGCATTTTTAGCCGAGCTAACAAACAGGCAGAAAGCCAGGAAGGCAGGCAGGCGGGCAGGCAATGCGTGCTTTCAATTTTTAATTACCGTGTCGAACGCAATGCTGAGTTATTGATGTAGGTCAGAGTATAAGGTTCATGAGCGCTGGGCAATACTGGTATTTCAGTAGTTCGACTAAAGTTTCACAAAGCATTTATCATAACCTAACGAGCAATCGTGCGCAAAAGAATGAAAATTGAATTAAACACAACATAACTTGACTTAAATAAAAAATAAATGTTTTGGAATTTCCTACTATCTATTGAATCTTGTGTAATCCCAAACGATTGATTCCTTGTTCATTGGATTTTTTAAGCTCATAAGAAGTCGCAATGCTCTGCACTTTAACGAAGCACTCATTTGTTCCGTGCTCGTCAAAAACAATAATCGACTAATTGGATTTACATTTTTGATCGATTTTCTTCCTACACAAATCTCTTAAAGTTTCCGCTCATGCTGCCTAGACTAGGATCCTGGGCGGAATATAAGCAGAAAGGATTAACACACTTGTTAAGCCCAAACAAAATCAATGGAATCTAAGAATACTGAGTGAAATTCGAATGCGTTGTCGTTTCAGCATTAACAAGTCCTGGAAAGCGGCTTACAAAACAATTTGTGACTATAAAAGATTATAATAAAATAATAAAAAAATGCATAACATAGACAAGAAGTCGAGTTAAGCGGCTTTTTGAACAAAATATTTATACCTTGCCAAAGGATGTATTAAACAACAAATCATAGAAACGATAGCAACGGATTGCAAAAAGCAATTAGCTAGCCTTGGGCTATAAGACCTACTCAAATAATTCCTTGCATAATTTAAATATAAAATTTTAATGAAATGAAATTTTACTTGTACAAATGCTACGACTGTAATTGCCAACGGGTTTATAACACAAGATTCAAAAGGCCATAGACATGTGTACTACATATGTTTAATTTAAGCAAGAGAAAACATTTATAGCGATTTATGAAGAAACTTTATGACAGAGGATGCCGAGGCACATCGTAAAAAACATTAACAAAAGTAACAACAAGATTTTATGTTACCAATTACACAAACACTTAATGGCTTGAACCTATGAACAGATTGCTCGCTTCACAAAAGGATTTGTGAGTAGGAAGAATTAACAGCAATTGCTTAACACTTTACTTTGGCAGTTGTTAGTTTCGCAACTAATTCCACTTTTGTTTGCATTTGTTCGTTAAGTAGTTGGCAATAAAATAACTAGTATTCGACAAATCCATCACGTATATTGTGGCTTAACGGCTGCCCCAAACTTGATCGACCAAACAGTCGACTTGAGAGCCGGAATCAACCACCAACATTCACTTTACACGCACGAGTTCACTTCATGTTTGGTTTTTGCACCCAAAAGAAAACTTAATTGATCTAAGCAATGCGAGCTGGTATGTGGAACTTAGTTCATTAGACGCAAACACACACGCACACACACACTTATAATTACATAAATGTTGTGTAAGAGAGCTTGCGGCGGAGGTGTTGCTAAATTAATTTTTTTTGTGGTATACTTTCAGGCGCATTCATAGTTGCCATTAAGTACCAGATTCGTGTGTCCATATGTATATCAGTGTTTCACACACAGCACTAGTTAATTTTCCCTTGAGTTGATAAGAAATGGCAGTCATTTTTCACCGTCAACCACACTGCCAGCTTTGTATGTTACGTATACGCTGTGTGGGCACTTATAGAGAGAGATTAGATACTCCAAACTGCAATTCAGTGAGTGTGGGTGTATGTGTGTGTGTTGGTGGTTTTGAGTTGTTTGCCAACCACATTGCAAATTGATAAACATTTAACATACGGCATAAACAATACCACGGTTATCCTCTCAGGATTTAGCACTAAAATAAATAAATAAAAACAATCAACAGAAAACTTGTTAGATGATTAGTGCTAAATTGCTATTGATTTTTCCAATATCAATATTTGGATAATATTAATTTATTTAGCAAGCATTGCGGTCAAATCAAAGCAGAATATAATTAAAATCGAAAGGTCATAATTTCCATTGAATTTTAATACCAATTTTTAAAGGATTAACTTGAAGTATACCAATCGTTTTGTTATATAAACCAATCGCTTAACTGTAAAGATAAAATCCATAAAAAAAAAATATGAGAGTAAAATAAATTTTTTAAAAAAGGGAATTTTCTCATGAATATTTTATTTGGTTACTATGCATTTTACACCACTTTACACACTACACACAGCTGAATAAATACACACGACATTTGAGTGTTATTCGATCAGAGTGTAAATTGTTGGAAATTTCAACGACATTTTACACTGCTGAATTGTTTATTTAAAGTGTCGCACTGTCAGCCTTAATCAAATATTTAAAGAAAAATACATTTGAAAAGCAAAACCTGTAAATAACAATTGGATTACGGTATTTTACCTGGAAGACCACCAAAAACTGTAAAAACCATTTATTTATGATCATCTTTATTATATCCGCCGCGTGTTTAGTAGATTTTGCAACATTATTGTGTAATAAATTAAGTTGCCCTTTTTGGGACTGACATGGCCATTGAACCGCAATGGGATCCGGGGTTACGCCCAAATGAACTGCCATAACAATTTAACTGTAAACAAAATGAGCAAATTAATATGCCAAAAAGCAGCCGGCGAATCCTTCAGATTAACCAGCATTGTAATGCTTGATCTCGACTTAAGGTCGACATTATTTCAATTACACCCTCAATGCAATTCGGAGTCAAACGAGAGCGGCGTGGAAGTTCACAATTTGTGGGTTGCTTGGTTGTGTCGATGATAAGGCCAAGGCGATTGTTAATAGCCGTAAGGACACGCACGTAGCCGCAAAAATAAAAAGGACACACGAGAATTTCTTTAGAGCAAATTCTTCTTCACAAAATGTGTTATACAAAAGGAATACAAGTCTGCATTAAATTTAATCGTCAGTGTGCGTCATGGTTGGGGGGGGGGCTTGCATATATCTATATAAATATATATAAATTCATTTATGATACAACTAGAATAACATAGAATTCTTGTACTCGTACAACTAACAACAAGTTTGAGTTTGGTTATAAACAGAATACAAAAGCGGCGTCTGTGCCACGCCTACGAGTAGAAGGTGAGGACACTCGTCTGATTGCCTCGCACAAACAAAAATGGGGGCATGTCGCGACTTAAACTCTCCAGCCAGGCCATATAGAGGGGTGCCGACACGATGTTCTTGCGGGGCATGGGCAACGTCATCACAACGAGATCCGATGTGGTCGATTGCTCCCGCAGATACTCCCTAATGCGTAGATATCGATTCGTCTTATCAACAACGGCCAGCAGATCATCGTCGCTAATGAGGGCTACGGATTAAATACAATATAATTTATTAAATATACGTTAAAACTCAACTGTCAAACAATTTCACCTTCATCCTCGTTTAGCGTTGCTTTGCTGCTGTTGCCATTTTCCTTGTCGCTAACAACGAAATCCTTAATCAGTTCGTTGAAAAACTGAGTGGATGACTCTTGCGGCTTCTTGGTAATGTCCGGTATCAACGTCAGGTCGGAGTAATCAATTCTAAATTTGGACAGCAAACTGGCCATAGAACGTTGCTCATATTCCAATTCCGCTTGTTTGTTGGCCAGCGCATAAACCCTAGAGCAGTTAAAAAAAAAAAAAAAAATTCATATATAAGCGAAAACATTGACGTTTCGAAAAAAAATGTAATCAATTTTATCACTCCATGTGAATCCAATTTAAACCAAAAATATTTCACAAAAAACGTTCATCTGTGAAAGTAATTGGAGAGCTTGAAAAACCCAATAAACTAATGTTTGTGAAATGTGAAATACTGTATTGTTCCCAGGACGTTGCTTTAAAGTGCGGTTTTTTTTTTAGTTTAACAATCCAAGCCAATCGAATTTTTTTTATGGCTTACGATTGAAAAGTACATTCAAAATAAATTTTATAAATGTAATATTTATTCATTCATTTTTTTTTTGGCATATTTTGTCAGTCAATAACCCAACTTCAACGTGTCGAGCAGCATATAAATAGAATAAGCTGAATCACTCGCATCGCATCGCATCACTGCATCGTGAAGTGGATGATAGGTTCCTGCCACCAGAGTGTTTGTCAGTTTCTGTGGCAGACATGCTGACTTTTTATATATATATATTTTTTTAGCAGCGACAGCTACTCTCAGATGACCTGTTTATTGTCTGCCAAACTGACATCCGTATCTCTATCTCACTCCCCATATTTTTGCCCTGTTTCATTCTCAATTATTGATTCCGTCAGTCAGTCGAATTGCCAGCTGTCTTGGCCCATGCTCACCACTTAGCGAGTCCTGCTTAGGAATCGAATCTAAAAAGTGTCTGCTGACATGGGGGAGGGGTGTTAAAGCCACGCGATGGCATATTTAATTGAAATTCTTTTCAAGCCAAATAAATCCGCACACGTAAAACGATGGAATTTTTTTTTAAACACCTTCGGATTTGGGCCATTTGCAGGGAATGTGGCTTTTTTTAGCCTGGCTTGGCAAGGTGCTTACCTTAATTTACATGATTGCCAGGTGCGTCGGGTGCTTATGATGTAAGGCAGCAGAAGTGTGAGCCCGCCGTCGTCGTATAACCACCAGACATCGATTACGGCGTGGCTGCGCTTACGCGTAAATTGCGTCAAATCAGCCAGCACATCCTTTGGTAGCTCGGCGCCACCGGGGCCACGGTATAATGATACAGGATCGTCGTGCTTCTGTTTCGATTTCCGCAATGTACTTGGCTGTTTGTTGCATAAGAGTATATATAGCAACAAATTGAGCACAATATATATATATATATATCAATATAATCAGGCTACTTTACCTGCTCGTTGACGGTCTTGGTGTCAAGGGGATCAGGCAACCCAGACACATCCTTCACCTGATTGGCTGCTATGAAGGATAAGTCGCTCGTGCTGGAAGCTGTGTGGTGTTTGTGACAAAAATAAATTATAAGTACTCTTGCCAGTTTTTTTCTTTATGAGCATAAAAACATACCATAAATAATTATATAAAATACATGACAAAATGCGAGCGCAAAATTACGCAAAATTCAAATGACTTAAGTCAAGCAATCAAATACCATTAACAAGACAATTAAATGCGATTTCGTGGGTGTTCTTAAATTTGGCAAATATTCTAAAATTGCGAAATTTATGCAAAACAAAAGCTAAAAAACATGCACGTGCTGAGCCACCTTCCTTGGGGGAACCCTTGGACTTACGGCCCCACATGTAGTCCACAACAACAATTTGGGTTTCATGCTTTTAAGGGACATTGTATAAATTTAATTTCAAATTTACGGGAATTTCTTAATTTGGGGTCGCTACAAATTGCCAACAAAAAAAAAGGGTTGCGCAACAGCTGCCCCAAAAATCACCGCAAGGGAAAAGCCTTCAACATTAAGTAGTTTCCACTTGATTTAGTGGCCACTCAAACACTTCCCCAATCTTGGCATGGTTGTAGTTTTCAACAGTTAGTATTCGAATTAGTTCCATGCGTCAATAGAGTTTAGTTTAGCAAGGCAACACGACTCAATTAGGGACTACATTATGGCATTACGCATGCATGCAGAGTGCGGAGTGTGGGAAGGGGACATTAGGGGAGGATTCGACACGCTGATCATACATATTTACCTACTGGCCGTAACCCTAACTTCACATCACATTCCATTCAATTACCTTACGACACGTAAAATTGATCTTACACTCAACTCCAACTGGCCAAGAGCGTATTCTACTTAGGCCTTGCTTGAAACGCACTACGAAAAAGAGAACGGAAACGGAAACAGAAATGGAAAACGGAAACACAAACACACACGCAGAACTCGAAAGCCAAAGTAATCACACATCGCAATACCAATGCCCAAATCGCACATCATTTTTTGTACTTACTTTTGACAAAATTCAATCCGTTATCTGTGCGAGCCAATTTGCTGGCGGCATCTAAAACTTTTGGGTTTACAGTTGTGGTGCATATGTTAAATTGTGGTATTTTTTTGCAAAAGGTGTTTAAATTTGTTTTGTTTTGTTTTTTTTTTAGTTTGTGCACAGGTGCGCATTTTTGGTTCCATGCAAGAAATAATTAAAAAAATTTCCAGATTAATAAGCAGCTCACATGCAGCCAGAATTATCAACTTACCTTGGGATACATTTCGGCTCAGAGAATCCATGCTGCCACTGAGGCCAAGACGTGCGGCATTCTCGGCAGCTTGTAGATCGTTGGAGCTCTCATTTGGCTGCAGCGTACGTGGCACCTCAAGGCTGCAGTTGGTGGTAGTCCAACTGGTATCCGGCGAACCAAGCAGCTGTGAGCAGTCCAGGCCGTTCGGCACACGCAATATGGCCACAGAGAGATACATGTCAAGAGCCTGCAAATTTATAGAATTATTATCAAATAATAATTAGAAATAAATTGTGATTTACTAATAGTTTTTTACCTTATGCATAACGTTGAAATATTGAACCAGTTCCTTTCTATCGCACGTCTGCCAATCGGTCTTGTATCCCATTAGGATGATATTGGGCTTCAGTTTGCCAATGCCAGTGGCCTGCATTAGGGCCCGTGTACCTGCTTCGAAGTCCTCGCCATCGATGAGTGCGTAGAAGCCCTTGACGCGATGCTTCTGGAACCAGTTGGAGGCACGCTCCTTGAGGTAGTTGCGGTACTTCTGCGAACCGGGACCGCGCAGCACATGTCCGCAAACCAAGAGCGATAGATTCTTTGTCAGCATGTAGGCCAGATCAACCAAAACCGGACGTGTATTGGGCAGACCAGAAAGGACGAGTATTTGCGGCCGATAGTTCTTCACATGATCCTCCACATTGTTGAGCTGCTGCACGGACATCAATGCGTTCTTGTACGTCTGTGCCTGTGTGGTGGAGCCCCAGTTGACATCCGGTTTGCGATAGGCGACAATTAAGTACAGTGCCAGCACCACGCAAAAGGTGATGAGTGCTGTGGCCCACGATATCAGAAACATGACAGCCACACAGAGTATGGAACCCATCAGGCTCAACCACATATTATAATACTGCGCAAGGAATGAGATTTATAAAAATAAAACTTATATTGCCATATTTAATTGTAGCCTACCTTAAAAGTTGGCCGCCAGCCAACTGGCTTGGCCAGGCTAGCATGGAATGTGCTAAAATTGATTAACATGTAGGCGGCTAAGAAGAAATTCGAGATGAGCGGCGCAATTGAGTTGAGGTCCCCAACAAGAATAAAGCTAAAAAATAATGAAAATTGATTCATATAACATATCATCAATTTAAAGATGACATCCGACTTACATCATTGATATGATAAATGTCAAAACATAGCCTCGCACTGGCTCATTGTTCTTGCCATAGCCTTTGGCAAACCAAATTATTTTCGGGTACAACTCATCCCGGCAGAGAGCCTGCGAATGTGTGCAGAATAAGTTATTTATTGGACCCAAGTCATGGAATCTCGTCAAGCACTTACCTGAAATACCTTTGGCGCCGAGACAAGGCTGGCCAAGGCCGATGACAGTGTGGCGGCAAAGCAACCAGCATAAATAAGCGGCCCAAAGGCGGATACTAATTCAATTACCTGGACCGAGTTCTGCAGGCCATAGAGGCATGTACCTGTGGTGGCTGGGTTAAAATGTAATTATTGAGAGGTGAGATGGACACTGACACTGATGGAAGCTGCGTTGCCTACTTGTCGAGCAATTTAGAAATGCGAATGAACCGTTGAGTGTATCGACCACGTAGCCGGTAGCATCACGAGCAACAGTGCTGCCACAGATCAGGACCATTATCAAATAGGTAGCCGTTGTGATAGCGATGGCCAGGATGGTGCCCTTGGGTATAGACTTTTGTGGGTCCTAAAAGAGGCATGTCGTAAATTGGTTGGACATCGCAACATATCAAAATTGCTGTTTTGACGCACCTTTAAGTCGCCAGAAATGTTGGCGCCAGCCAATATACCCGTGGCCGCGGGAAAGAAGATGGCGAATACTGAGAAGAAATCGTGGCTGACATAACCCTGATGACGGTAGTCCGCAAACAGATTTGATTGGAATACCGTTGCTGCAACATTAAGCTGATTAAAAGACTGATTCAATGATTCCTCTTTTAAACTTACCATTATATCCAATGAAACCTTTTGCCAACTCGCCATCATTCTTGGGACCAATCAGGCTGCCTATGACGAAATCAATGATGGCAGCCAACAGAATAATGAGCAGTCCAATTTGTGCCTACGTGCGAGAGGGGAAAATGGGAAATATGTTTAGCAAATAAGTAGCATAAGTAATAATAGTGGCAAATAATAATCATACGCACCTTGGCCTCCCACTCCATGCCGACGACAACGATAATGAGCAGCAGCAGTATGGTGGTGCTGCCCACAATGCGCACATCTGTGACACCACCATCAACGATTTGGACGCCCATTGCCGTCAGCATGGCCTGCAATGACTCACAGAAGCCAACCACATACATGGCACATGCAACAACGTTGGCCAGCGAGAAAATCAAACCAATGGAGCCACCGAATTCGGGTCCCAGGGAACGTGATATCATGTAATAGGTGCCACCTGAAAGTACATATTAAAAAGCATTTAAGCCAACATCAAGGGAAAATGCTCACCTCCTTTGATGACACCGTTGGTGCTTATCGCCGACATTGACAACGCCGTTATGGTCGTCACAGCGGTCGTTGTCAGTATTAATAGGAATCCCTCGATGATGCCCGCCTGCCCCACCACCCAGCTGAGGCGCAAGAAGAGCATCACACCCCATATGTTTAGCAGGCAGCGAACGAAGACACCTTTGATCCAACCGAATTTGAGTACACCATTTGTGTTGCCCGACTCCAAGTCCTGATTGCGTTGCAGGCTGTGCGTGTTCTGTCAAGTGAAAAGTGAAAAGTCAAAACTCATTTTTAATCGACTCTGTCAAGTTGTAATAGATGATGCCACATGACTTAATTACGATAGACCCGATATAAGGTATAGCATTTAAGATATGCCGTCAGTATCATTTAATAGCAGTCAGCTCAGCAGGTCAATTGCCCCGCTAACATGTCGTTACCTTGTAACCGGATTATCATATTAATCATACGCCACCGACACAGCAAGTGCCCTTAAATTTAAATTTTAATCTGAGCTCATTAACAAAATCTAAGAGGCTTAAACGGCGTCAAATTTTAAACAAGCTTACACCTATAAAATATGTCTTTAATGTTAGCCAAATAGATTCTCCACAAATTTACTTTAAATTTTGTTAACATGTTTTTGAAGGAGATTATGAGATATTTTTATTTCATGCTAAGTAATAAGGAAACTCTGGTCTAAATGACAATTCTCAAATAATTGCAAAAATATACAATATGTCTTTAATGCCAACCAAATAGCAGCTCCATAAATTTTATTTAAATTTTGTTAATTATGAGATATTTTTATATCATGCAAAGCAATAAGGCATTGCTGATATAAATGACAATTCATAAATAATAATAAAAAAATTTACAACTGTATTTTTTTTTATATATATTTTTTTTTTTTTAATTCAATTGACGCCTAGTCAACCCATCGCAAAAGTTTAAAATCAATTAGTGGCAATTGATTGTCTTAGAAAATTACATTTGCTCCCACACAAAATTGAAAAAAAACATAGGCTCAAAACGCGCAAAAGTCAATTGAAAAGTCAGCGCCCTCAAAATGTTACTTTCGACGTGAGTCTAAAAAGTTTGAAACATTATTGTCTAAGTTGCCTCATGACGAGAACATATAATTTGGCATGCACCCAATTAGTGGCAATGTTGTAGCTGCACTTGCCTCATGCTGTGGTTGCAGTGGTTAAAGTGTCTGACTAACGTTCCTTTTCATCTGTGTGACGAGCAAAAGTTAAATTTAAGCAAACCACAAACCCTGTGATTTAATGGCAACGACCTGAGTGGTGGTTTCCAAGACGTCAATGAAAGAAGAAAGGAACACGAAAATGTGGCAGCTGCAATTTTTCATTGTGTTGTTGCACGAGCTGGCAATGATTTTACAATTTTCCAACTGAACCGAACCCGAGGACATTGCCTGCTCTTGAATTTTATTCAGTTGCTATAAATTTAAATTTGTGCACGAGACTAATTTATTTCGAGGCAGTGTTAATGTGTATGTATGGAGCTGATTCTTGGAAATTTCATGTCGCACTTGGTTGGAGTCTATTGAGTCTACTGAGTCTACTCACTTTGCCCACCAGCGTTGCATTGTGCAGCTCGTCGAGCGTTGGACGGTAGGCGGCCTGTATGGACATCATGTTGCGATAATTATCCAGGCGTGGCAGCGCCTCACGAGTAAAATGCCTGTGCAATTAATCTGTATTAGGTACTTTCTGCAATTTATCCATTTGGTGAACTTACCGAAAACTTTTGCCATATTTGGTATCATATTCATTCTCCAGAAGGTCACGTTCCTCTTGCGAATCATTTGATGTATCCGACTCCTCATTTTGCGGATCGACTTGGAAGCGCGTAGTTGTTTGGAAATCCTTAAAGCGGGAGGGCTTATCCTTATCGCGAAAACTACTCTTGATGGATTGCCTGCAAGTGAAAAAAAATTATAATAAGTGCGGATAAAAAAGGATTTAAAAAGGGTCTCTTTCCCTATGTTCGCTGTGCCATGACAAATGTAATTTCTTTTTTGCCCCATTCATCTACACTTTTAGGATGTAACACACAAAAGAACAATAATAATAATCAAGATCTGTAAATTGCCCCAGGCTTTAAAGAAACGAGTTGGATACAAAAACACACATATATACTTAAAAGTAGACATTACTCATTCTAAAATGAAAATGTGAAATTAAATTCAACTGGACCGTGTCATGTCCTTTTTGGGTGTTTCATTTGCAGAGCATTGTCTGAGTAAATTATGTTACACAACATTTGAACACTCTACTGACAAAATGTCAATTTTTGATTGTGGTTTTATTTTGTTGCAGAGATGAGTGCCACACACACACACTCACTGTCACAATTACCAGGCGCAACTCGGTGACAGCATTGGTTCATTATTTTGATTGTTGCTGCTGATTTTGCTATTGCTAACAATGTTGTTTATGTTGTTGTTGTTGTTGTTGTTGTTTACTATGATAATTAGATGCATGGCAGAGTGAATCCTTGTTGGTTTCCGTGCATTCACTAGACTCAAACGATTGACATTTATTATGAAAAGCTCTTCTGAATTCGAATATGCTACAAATGCGCGAAAATATGTTTATTCATAAATTTACATCCATTTATGTGCAATTATTACAATTATTACGAATTACGCAGAATTTTCAGATAATTCCATTCAGCTGTTATTTTGCGCAGTTGTGATTCCACGAATTAATTATCCAGCTAAGCAGTAAATCAGTAAAATGCACTCGTTTAAGGACTAAAATGATTTGAGCATGTTTCAGCTTTTAAATATAATATACTTATACTTATGTTATGTAGGTGATAAATTTATAAATGTAAATAATAAAATAACGTAGAACAATTTAAGAAATAAAATTTTTACTCCTGCAAATTCAATCGAATATAAAAATGGCAATGAATAATGCCACACTTTATGGCTTGCGGTTATATTTGATAATTTATCGCCCAAGGAGCAAACCAAGACCAGACCAATAAAAGGTCAGTGCCCCCACTCTCCTCCCGCCTATGACTATGACAGCGGTGAACTGTGTTAAAGGTCTCGAAGGAACTGAACACGAACTCCACATTGACCATGCAAATGTTGCTTCCAGTATTTGTTGCATGCGTTGAATACACAAACGAAAATTCATTACTTTTCTAACTGTGATTGTTTGTATTGTTGCCTGCTGTTGCAATGTGGTTTCATTTGAATGAAATCTCATTTTCTATGATTTTCAGTAAAACAAGCCACTTGACGAACTTATGGACAGCAAGCTGGGTCGACAAACTTTCGAGTAACTTGATAGATGAATCATAATAAAATTGAAACCACTGTCTGAAGTGGAGATTTGACTATTTCCAATTTAATTACTCAGAAAATATAATAACAAATAATGAAATCAGCAGCAATCAAATATTATATTTCAAAATGATAGATATTATTTTTCAAGCACCTCAATAAACTTTCTAAGAAGAAGTGTCTATTTTAACTAGTAATTTAAAACTGAATGCGAATCCATCTATTATTTTTATATAGCATTGCGATACATTTTAAACAATTTGTCTGAGGGCATCAAAATGTCAATATCAGATAAGTAACAAAGAGAAAAAAAGGAAATGACAATCACAAGATGAATTAGTTGGAAAAAAGCACAACAATAAAATAAAAGTTGAAAATTTTAAAAAAGTTTTCACTTATTTATAAATTATTTAAACTGAAGGAAATCAAGTGGAAGCTGGAGAAAACATACCTCTGCTGTCGGGGCTGCTGTTTGTTGAGCAATTGTGTGGCATCGAAAGTGTCGTCCTCGAGCAGGTCACCCTCGATGTTGGTCAGCCGGCGGTAGACCTCCTCGCCAGGAGGTGGATGTGATTTGCGGTCTCCGTTGCTGCCATTGTTGTCATTGTTGTTTTTGTGATGGTTTACAGGATTCACTTGGAAGCGATTGGGTCGATCGACCGACCCCATTTCAAACGATGTTGTGTCCGACATGTTTTTCTGTCTCTAAGTGTGTATCTCGGTGTGTGTGGTTGGCTCCTGTCGGTCAGGGTTTCCAAAAGTTTTGCCAGCTTCGGTTGCGTATCTGTGGTTTGGCTACTGCAGACAAGTTTCTGGGTAATCTCCTTCGAAACCCATTCACCTCGTTTTAGGTCAGCTGTATTAATTGTTTTGTTTATTTTCTTGGTTTTGACCCACTTCAAATACACACGTTGTTCAGCTGTACCACAAATAATTTCCTGCAAATACAGTAAAAAATAATACCTTAAATAAAAAGGATTTGTAGGTGAGTTGATTTTGCCATGGCAAATATTTTTAACCACAACATAGAGTGTAAATGCAATAAAGCACTTAATTAAATATTTTGTTTTCTAAATATTTTTCATGGCAAACTACCACAGTTAGGAGAACTTTCAATTAAAGACTATAATAATGGGTAGTTACTTAATTTATAGTTCCTTTGTCTATTTGCAGTAGACTTTGTACCTCTGCGAAAATGTTTACGCAAATCGTTATGCTAAATATAGCTCGGGCAAATTGATGCAAATTAATCATGATTAGCGGTCTAACAGATCCCAAGGGAGACTGCATGCCAGCTGAGTCAAGTGTGCGAGCCTTTGTATGGCACACCTGGCGTATGCGTAATGAGTTTACGAGTAGGATATAAAGTGTCAGCTCGAAAGCCAAAAAGGAATTTCATCAAGTGATTTCACAGCGGCAATAATTTGTCACGGCTCTGAGGCACTCGTGCAGCAGTTGCCATTTATGGGTCAAGTTGAGAGCGCCACAAAATGAAATCGAGCAATTAGCGTCGAATGGAAGAGTCAAATAGGAAAAAAAAAAAAAAACACAAGCAAAAAACACGCAGAGACTTTTGAATGAAAGCGCGAGATAATTATGCCAATTATGCATTTTTTTTTTTTTTTACTGTGCGGAATACAAGTATGTGGGAACTTTGCACTCGGTCTACGTGGAATTTGCACAAATTTATTGAAGCAATTAAGCTCTTAATTTAAAAAGACCAGTTGTAAACACGACAGCAGAGGGCATCAGGGGGCAGCAGGGTATCAGTGGACAATCGACAGCTGGCAGGCATTTTGGCTTTAACAACCAAAACTTTTCTTAATTCTTATCGGTCAGGTAGTAGGCACAGGCTAAGTAGCCGTCACTTGACCTTTTTACTTCAAAGGAGACCCAGGTGCCCTTAATCAGCGTCGATCCGCAGGGCTTAAAGATTTTCAAGAACAGAGAAAGAATGAAAAGAGTCAGAGAGGGAATTAAAACCAGAGGCACTCAAGAGAGATTCATGATTTATGATGGTTTATGTGATTAGTTGAGCAATTGCGCCATAAACAAATTCATTTGCATTCCTTACCCACAGCACAGGTGACGATGAAGTGGATTTGCGATTTTGTATTCAACTTCACGTAAAAAAAAAACCATTGATGTGACTTGACAGCTGCTAAAACGCATGGCATAAACAACGAGAAAAAGTTGTATAAAAAACTTATCTGAATAATTGCCGTTGCCATTGTCCAAGCCAAGAAGTGAGCGACGGGCCCCCTCTCTAAATGGTCCCACAATGGGCCAATTGGTCTCGATGGTGATTTCGCCTGTGTTTCCCTGTTATGCTTGCGATTGTGTTATTGCCATTGTTGTTGCTTTTCTCAAGCTTTTAACTTATTTTGTTTTATTTTTTTGTTTTCTGTTTTTTTTTTTTTTCTTGGCTATGCCTATGCGAATATGCGTATTTAAGCATTTGCTTCGCTTTCTTCTTTTGATTGCTCAATTCAACGGCAATTCGCATTTCAATTGCCGCAATAAAATAACATTTTTACAACTTTCGTTGGTGGCCCATATAAAGCGTACTACAACGCCCTTTGCTATATGGCCAAATTAAATGATTGCCCTTGAGCTAGTAGCTCCCATGCTTAATGGCCATGAGATAAATTTAACTTTGTGACTTGCTCGTAAAGAGTTGAGATTCCGAAATTAGAATAGCCAAAGGATACGCCTTATATATATTAAAAATCATTAAAAAGTGTTTGTATCAGCAACTTTGCACCATCAAAAAGAACTTAACTCAAGCTGTTAAATTGGAAGAACAGTCGACCACCTTGACCATTCAGATTATAGACATATATGTATGTTATATAACAAAAAAAAATTTTATTACATGACCTCAATTACAAGGCGATACGAAAGAGCCCAATAAAATATGTTGACGCCAAAAGTTAAGACCCGGCTATTGCTGCTGATGTAGCAGGTCTTAATGACAAAACGTCAACACAATGGCAAAAACATGGTCTATGTGCGATGCGATCATGTTTTGTGATGACCGTTGAAACGTGCCGCCAACGTCTCGAATGGTGGACCAAAGTTCTAATATTGATATCAATCGTTTTTATTCTTGATGGGAAACGATACATGTTTGAATGGTAATCAATAATACGGCAGACAACAAAAAAAATAAATATAATAAGAGACTTTTCGACAGGCATCAGCAGTGTCCACAACTTTTTCTCCAAAAGCCACACGACCTGACATGACATGACCTACACCACCTCGCCCATGCCACTAAGTAGATGTCATTCATCAGCACATTTAACCACATACAGGAAGCTGTGCCAGAGCATTGGGAGACACACACACATCAAAGCTGATTAGCAAGCAAAGTTCTGCCGGAGCCACGATGGCCTGGCAGGATGACAACAAAAAGTGTCAAAGAACATGCAACAAAAGTCAAACAAGTCAAGCGTGTGCCTGATTCCAATAAACTTAATGCTTAAAGCTATAAATGGAAAACAATATTATATATATATAAACATTTAGCAGACTTACACACAAATCCTCTTACATTTCTTAAAGAAGTCTGTCAAAGTTGAGGGATTACCAAGTAGAATTATTTGACAATTTATGACTTATTTTTGTTTTTGTTCAAACATTAAAGTGGCATCTTTAAACTTTGCAGGCTGTAACCAGTTATAGCATGTAATTTATATTTTATGTTAATATTTATTAAAACGTGTAGCTGTGACGCGCAGTCTAATTAATTAATTAGCAGCAAGTATTAATTCAATTTTGACATGCGCGTCAAAAATTTCATTTCTCAAAGTCATAAATTTGTCGAATATTTAAATTATTTCTACTCTGATTTGATTAAATATCTAAAGTTGTTGTTAAAAATTCCATTTATTTTTTCTGAGTCTAAGTAATTTCTTCAGAAAGCGTTGTTTGGTAAAAATAACTTCCTAATTAGAGCAAAAACGACGAATATAAATTGCCAAGTCCCTTAAATTGATTAATTGTCTTAATAAAAAGAGTCTTCCTGTCCAAAAATAAGACCTACTTAAAGAGACAAAATATTTAATCATAATTTATATATATATATAAAAAAAATGTAAAAAAATTCATTTTTGCACATTTCTATTCTGAATAATTCTAGTATGTCGAATAAAGGTATACATTCTAAAAGAAAGCAGACGGTGGCAAGAAAGATTAAGTCCAAAATAATAACCAGTTTTTTTTAAGCCTGAAACATTAATTATTTTTGCTATATGCTTCATTTATTTTTATCTTTATCCGTTTATTATGCTTTCAAACAAACGTATTGCCATGAATAAAGATGAGTGGAGATGTTTCTACAATAAAAAATAACCTTTAATAAAACAGGTTTTGATCAGAACACAAAATGTTAATTGTGCAGCACCTAGAAACCTTAACTATGTCAAATTTGTCGTTGAAACTAATAATTTATGTATGTAGGTATGGGTTACCACAAAATCTTACATCTTTGTATGTAACTTCAGTCATCTACCTATCAATATAATTTTAACTTCACCCATCAACATTTCTGGTTTGACAGGTCCAACACATTGAATAATTATTAGAAGAGGACAGCGAAAAGGTTTATTTTTGTTTGAAATTTCGAACGTCTTCGAATAACTTAAGCTTAATAAAGATCCACCGAAAAAAATTGATTATAATTTTTTGAATTGTTGTTTAAAGGCCAGAACCACTTTTTTCTGGAGAACCAGCAGAAAGCGAGAATTAAAAAAAAAGGTTAAAATTGTGTCTGGCTATTTCTGTGAGAACTATAGCAACAAACTAAAAAGACAATACAATTAAATTTTAAATATATGTTTGATGAATAATAAAAATTTGACACTATCCGGAAAACCATCAAAGCGTGGGACATTTGAGCCGTAGAATATTTGGTAGCCACAAAGTCGAAGAACTTTCGGTGCTTTATTATGCGACACATTTGGTTATATTGGGATGCGAATATAAATATTATTTTTTGCCTGTAAATTTTGCATTATAAAAATGTATCATAAATATTATTTCGCGAGTTTTTATGAGGCAAACAGGAAACCTGTGAACAGCTCGAACTAAAAGGCCGCCACAAGCAAGCCGCCTCTGCGCTGACAAATATGTATGTTTAGGCATTTGGTAGGTCTTTCGGGAAAAGCTGGATCCCAATAAGCAATGTTTTTTTTTTATGATTTAAAGTCGTAAATTTGTGGCAGCATACATTTACGAGTCAGAAATGGAATGGCATTCGATAAGTACTCTTCAGGCGGCAGTCCACTGATTCCCGAATACGGGTAAACAGTCGCCACAAGTCTGCGGCTACGTGGGAATTTTTTGGGTGTTTAGGTATATATGTGTGTCTCTGTGTGTATACTTTGACAGCGGCCCTTATTTGCTTCATTTGCGGCAGCATAAATTAAGTGCAAAAATCTACAAAAACAAATAAATCCATATAAATATGACGAGAGAAAGGCAGAACAAAGAAATGCCTGCCAACATTATAAGGTCCATAAAAAATATATTACGAGCATAAGGTAAATTGTTTTGACGAAATCAATGTCCTTTTTATAATCAATTTCATTGCCTCGCAATAAATAAAGTTGCTGAGCCAAAAATCATTTTAACCAAGTTTATTCCACAAGTCATAAAAATACAAAGCTATCAATTTAGGGTACTTTTGATAAGTTACGAAACTAAAATCGTTTCTCAAAGCCAGCATCATAAATAAATTGACAACTTCATATCATTGCTCATACCACACGTGTGACATTTGGAATAAGTGATAATTTATTTAATACTTCGCATGAATGCAATCAACTGTTTCAGCTGTAATAAATTTTAAAGTCAACAATTTGTTGAATGCATAACTAATTATTATTTTCATATTATGAGAGTCTCGCAGTTTGTGTGCTTAAAAATTCATTTTGCGGCGCAAAAGCAATATTCAAGCAGATGCTTATAAAAGAATTTTTTAAAAGTATTTACACGTAACGGAAAATATCTACATATTTGCATGTACCGTAAAAAACGGTTCAAGATATTTAATCGTATTTATTTCATTGATTTTTCCACAAGGAATTAAAGCATGTACACGAGAAATAAGCTTATTAAAGACGATATTTCTTGTTTACATATTCAATAATTAGTTGGCATTATACACAATTTAGACTAATTTTGGCCAGTAATGGTGTATGCGAACTGCGCCTAAACACGCAAAACAATCATAATTTGTGGAGCATGCAACATGTTAGGAACATATTCAGAATCATGCTCAAATCAAAGGTTAGTTAGATGATTAACACGCGCACTGAATGTGATGTGAGCCAACTTAATGAATTCGACAAAAATCAAAGCTATTTTTGAGCCATCTCATTAACAGCTATTTTTGAGCCATCTCATCAACAGCATTGAGATTTGCTTTGAGCCACTGAATGAATAATGAAAGTCACTTAAGGTAAATCACATGGCGACAGCAGCTGCCACCTAAAATATGCCATTAGCAATGCAACAAAATAATGCGCACACAATTTGAAATAATGAATTTGGAACATTAAAAAAAAATTGAAAAATTTAACAAAGCTTATAGCGCAAAATAGGGGAAGTACTTAAACTCACACCAGTTTTATGAGCTATACTCATAAA
The DNA here is from genome assembly GCA_035042365.1 of Drosophila dives. NCBI lineage: Eukaryota > Metazoa > Arthropoda > Insecta > Diptera > Drosophilidae > Drosophila > Drosophila dives. The sequence continues at coordinate 5,703,314 of JAWNLJ010000326.1, read as the reverse complement.
TACATTAAAGCTAGTCGCTGGCAGCTAATTATGAGCTTCTAGAGAGTCTTAAGGTGTAGCACATAGCTCATAGCACATATTTTTCGTCTGGGCGCTCAATTTATAACAATATGTTAGGTACCCAGAAATAAGCCCCAAAGATTGGGTTGACTGCACAAAGTTCGTCATAAATTTTAAAGACGCACAATTCAGCTACTTATGAAACCAAAAAATTTAAATTTAATAAACAAACATTTCTAGGGTTATTTTCATTTATAATTTGTGGCGGCAGCTGCAAAGAATTTAGACAGATTGACCTGCCTAAAAAATATGCTCCCCAAACTTGACCCGCAGAATATCAAAAAAAAAAGAGGAACAAAAAAAAAACACACATCAAAGCACCGAAATTGTAATCTTCGAGAGGCCTGTACAATCGTTGAGGTCAGGTTTTGAGGTTTTGGTTCTCGTTTTGGGTTACCGCGTTTTGCCCGTTTTACTCGCTTATTTCGCGTGTTTTAATTAACGTCGTATTCAATTAATCGCGGCAAGCGAAAGATGTTGTTTATGAGTCCCGAGCAAGACGTCCGGAGCAGCGCTTTGATTGGCGCAATGTGAGCTCAGCTTTTGCCGCTTCTTTCGTTCTGCAGTGGGGCCCCACCTAAAGGCCCCAAGTGCCCGCGATTACTGGTTCTGTCGTTTCGTCAATTGCCATAAATCTTGATTAAAAGCGGAAAATGTGGCGAAAAGGTGAAAATTGTTCGCGTTTCAGTCAGAGACGATTGCTATTTTCGTTGCTTTCGAGAAGGTTTTTGCATATTTCTCAAGTCGCATTTCCGCTGAGATCCAACCCCTGCACCACCCACATCCACACATCAACCCACCTCAGTTATCGGCGGTTGTAGTCTGCCTTTTGTTTTTTTTCCCCCCTCTATAGCAGACTGTCGTATTCTCTTTGTCAAGGTTCGCAAGGTCAATGATTTAATAGTTTATATGTCGGCTTTGCATTGCGCTCCCCCAGAGTAAACATTCCTATGACTTTTCTTTGTGTTTTCTTTGGCTACAGTGTCATATTTTTGTATTATTTATTGTCTGTTGTTGACATGAAAAGTCTTTGCTTCTAGCGCCACTTGACGCCACGATTTCCAGATCTGTCTCTTCGCCGTCGGCTGCGACCAGTCAAAAAGAAGTCAAAAGTCAGATGCTGTTAGAACTTAAGTTGCATTTGAATTCATTTTGTTTAACTGGGGAATGTGACAGTTGAGTTTTACACGTTACGCCTCGCGATTTTCAACAGTGCCACATATTACTCATGTCAAATCCATTAAGTGCAACTTATAAGAAATTAGTTGTGTATCAAGTTATATCTATATATAAGATGACAGAAATGAGCCACTGAATTCATTATCTAGATTGTATTTGATTTTATATTTTTTAAATACAAATTTGTCTTTCTGGTCCACAGTGCTGTTACGCATATGTCTTGAAATGATTAGGGTACAGCACTCGAATGCCACCCCTTAAAAAACTGGAACATTCGGCTTTTTTGATGAATACTCGAGGGTTGAATGAATAAACAGCGCCTGCGTAACTTTATTTGGAAAGCAGCTGTAGTCAGGAAAGTTGATAGTCTGGAATCAAACAAATTGTGTGCTTCTTCAGCAGGTGTACGTACTCCAAACACCATGTGACGTACACTGGAAAAAGTTAGTCATGTGTTTGAGATTTTCATATATATATATATTTTTATATATATACTTGCATAATAACTAAATATAAATTTCTATAATAAATTGAGATATTTATCATCTTGCACAACTTATATTATCTAGAGCACCTGCATATAATTTTAATGACTTTTTTATCTACAAAAACTTGTTATCTGCCTGTTTTTACTTGAATAGAAAAACCAAGTAATTTTATGGCGAGTTCGGTAATAAACTGATTTTGTTGTTAAAAGTAAACAGGGTCAGAATTTGGAGGGGAGGCCCCCGAATGGCTATACTTTAATGATATGAGAGACTTTCTTCGGTTAGCGACGAAATGTAACTAGATAAGTGACGGCATGTTTCCGATCACATTGCATTTCAAAGTGCACATATGTATATAGATATGAACTCGACTGTACTAGTGCAAGTAAGTTGAGGCTTGAATATAATAGATACATACCAAGTGACCGTAAAATGTGCACCGAAAGCTCAGTTTATTCTACACACATAACGAGCACTTAAATTCACCCCGATTAGGAAATACTCTGACGTGACCGAAGAGAACACCACGGTCACCTCACTGCAATGATAAAGTGCCAGACATTTAGAGACTTGCCTAATGAAACGATCAGATACTAAAAGTGTAAAACGACTAAGGAAAAACTTAAACGAGCACCAAAAAGCTGGCGTCACACATTTACTATATATATTTTTTTATTTATGTGTATAGCTTAGCTTAGATTTATATGAGAGCAAATATAGCTTTCAAGTTCAAGTGCATTTAAACTAAGCGGCACTTGAAACTAAATAAATAATATATTTACATAGGTATATATAGCATATATAGCATATGTACAGTCTTAAATAAAGACTTTCTTTTAAATGCTGCTCAAAGCAATATTTACCCAGACAATATTATTTTCATTAACGCTGAGCCATGCTAAGTATTTTGGGTCGGGGTCAAAATCCAATTTAGAGGCTTTTTTACGTTATATACTTGTGACGGAGTATATAAAGATTCTGTTATGTGATTACCTTTTAGAGTACATAAAGGAGAAGAACGAAAAGAAAGAAGAACAACGAATGAACAAAAAGATTAATCTAAGCTGAAATCTGCCACATTTGAAGAAAAGTAGCTATTAACCGAACAGATTTGGGTAGGGTCCAAAATTCTTGGAAGATGCTGATGACTCAAGAAAAATACAAATTAGACAGACGTGCAAGTACAGTGTATCATTAGCGTGTCAACTGTTTATTTGTAGGCACGTTGCAAAAAAATTAAGCAGCAATTTGTATTTGTTAGATTTGTATACCTATTCTGAAAGATTTGAAACGCTCATTAAAAAAAATTAAAAAATAAGCATTCTTAGTGTACACCAGACATTTTTCCAATGAAAACAATGAAAAGATAAACAATACAAATGGAAAAATTGCAAAGTACTTTTCAGGTATCAATAAATATTATTGGATTTATTTGGCAACTTACCAAAGTTTGTTTTATTGATTGAATTGAAATCCAATTAAAAACGAGCGTTTTGCGTAGATATTCGAGGACGGTTCTTCATTAATTATTTATAACCTCTTCTGTACAGCTCTTATGCCACATTACTGAATACTACCGATGCAGTAAATAAAGTAATACAAACAATCGTGCCGACAATAATTTGTTGAATTATCTACACCACAAAACAATATGCAAAAATCTATAGACGAAAAACAACAAAAATTTAAATTCAAACAAATGCCTTTTATCAGCAAGCACACCCAAGAAAAAATATAGGTACTTTTCACAAAACGAAAAGTAAATATATATATACAAATTATACAAGAGTGTGACGATACATAATAAGTTTGTGGCACACGTGCATGTTTGAAATACGAAACTCGAATTCAGAAAGAAACACAATTAACTTCAAATTTCTCATTTAGTTGAGACTGTGTTCTCGTCTTCGTAGCACTACACTATACACTTTTAGGTATATGCCCCCTTTAGCACTAATTGCGAGACTTCCTAAGATAGCACTTGAGAAATACACTCAAAACACAGCCACACAAAACACCAGCCTGTGGGTCTCAGTTCAAAATATAAAATAGCTATGCATATCTGCAGTTGATTGTCTTCTTTTTATTCATTTCGTTATATGTTTTTTTTGTTTTTTCTATTTGATCATATGTATAAATAGCTATTATTTGAGTCTGCAATCCATAAATAGATCGTTTATATGTTCATATTGTATCTTATCTTCACTGGAAGAAATGTATTTTTGAAAGTACTTTAAATGTGGAGCACCGAGATGGGGATCTCACAAGTACTGAGCTGGTGGCAATCGCGACGAAACCAATTCAATACAAAAGCCACCGCACGTGCAGAGAGCCAAAGAGTAACTGAAACGAAGAAAAGAACGGCTCGCGCGATCAGCACAAAACATACTGAAAGCAGCGACCGACCGAACGACCGACCGAACGACCGAACGACCGAACGGCGGAGCCGACGAAACCGACGCAACCGGCGCAACCGTCGCAGCCGACGAACACAAGCCCCGAATTCAAATCGCTATTCGACAATACAATTCGACATTTCAACTCGGGTCCACAAAGCTGTGACGTGATCGATGACAAATCACTGGGACGTGCAACTTTCTAAAAAATTCCACTCAACGAACATGGAGTTATGCTTGAGTGAGAAACTATAGTTCTACATTTGCCAATGTATACAATATGTCTGTGAGTTAATTCTCTTGTGTGTGTGTGCATTGTGTGTGTTTGTGTTTGTGTTTGCATACGGTGCCGGTTTTAAAGGCGCCGCATCCGTTGCAGGGTGGTTACTTTTTATGCCTCCTGGCAACAAGGGATTCGTTGCAACACAATTTATAAGAATGTAAACAGCAACTCAAAAGATATACAAATAAATATGTATGAAAGAGACTGAAATTTTCTAGATATTTAATTAACTATTCCTTTTGTCAAGCGTTAAACGTTTTTATACCTTTTTTTTTGGTGTGCCAATTAATGGGCCTAGCAAATAATTGGCAAGCTCATTGCCGATAAGGCCAACACCGTTTCATTAAAAACAACACTCTTATTTTATGGATCTTACTACAAATAAATATGCAATACTATTTGAAGTGCATATGTAGTATGGACAAATCTTTACATTATTTGCATTTTGTTCCATATCCATGAAGTGGCCTAAAGATTGCTCAGATAACACAATCTGCTTGCGGTGAGTAATTATTTATACTTATATTATATAGCCACATGACTGCAACCCTCATAGACTTGTATTCTGCGAAATCATTACTAACTTATAATTTTACGTTTTGCTGATTATATAATTAACCACAATGCAAGTTAGAAGTGACCACAGCATGTGGGTACTATTAAATAGAAATTCTCAGTATTCCATTTGCACTGAAGCTATTTCGATAGGTTTGTAACGCAAATCTGCAAATGCATATAAAATAAAACAGCTATTGAAAATTTTGATATGAGGATTACGCATAATACTCATTCAACTTTTTATAGCAACAATAAAAAAAAATTAATCTAACAAAAGTTTATTCACACAAACAAAAATGAATTACCCAAAAACAAATACATATGCAGATAGATTGTTGAGCACAAGGAACAACTGGTGCCTCGAGCCCCCTTTATAAAAACACTGTGCATGTCAAACGCAACGAAATATGCGAATTCATCCATCTTATCGCAAAAAAAATAATGAAAGAAATACTGGTATGCCGACATACATTTCGGTAATATCATTTACAAAGCTCCTGAGGTCGTTTTGCAATTCACCGAGTCATACACAGAAACACATATGCGAACATCCTTCCCGCATACGGTTGGGTGTGAAAGTGTTTGTTGTGTGTGTGTGTGTGTGTACATTACACCTACATGCATATAGAGTTAACACATTCTCATGTGTCAATGGAAACAAGGTCGAGTTGACGTCAATTTTATAAAATAATAATTAAATTGGCAATGGCTTTGGGCACAGCTTAATTACAAAATTATTTGTGGAGTTTAAATTTAGGAAAATATGCGATTTTTTTTCTATATATATCATTAACATAAATCATTTAATACACATATTACTCATACGCTGCATGCCACACGACAGATCTTTTGACTTGACATTTGACTGTAGGTCGGTGGGTCTGTGGGTCGGTGTTCGGTAAGTATGTGGGCGACCACACAAAAAAAAAAAAAATACAACCGTATGGCATATAATTTAATTAGCTGGTGGCCTTTCAATTGCTTTCATTATAATTACATATATATATTTTTTTATCAGTAGTCGTTGCTCATGTGTGTCAGTTGGCGTTTGTCAATAAGTCAAGTGATGTTAATTAATTGAGGGTGATACTGGAAATTGCCTGCAGCAGACAAGCTGCTACAAACAGTTAACATCGGAGGCGCAACCAATTAAAACTGACATCTATGTATATATCTAGATATATATAAATATATCCATGTACACTTCTTTCTTAAACAGTATTACATTAATTCTACTTGAGCATGTAATTGAATAACAACCCAAGGCATTGGATTGCATAAAAACCAATACAAACATTACGTACGTTTTTTTAATCGATGTTATCGCTGTTGATTTATGCCCTTGGCCAATCCTGCTAGAGCAAGCCAATCACTTTTTGCCAAAAAATTTCACAATTAAATTTGTTGTATTATGATTATTGAACTTACAGGCTATATCACGGCAACAAAGTTAGCCCCAGGAGACGTTTCTTAAAGTAACATTAAAATAATTTTGTTTTTTGTATTGCTTCCGAGTTGTTGAAATGATGTCTGGCAATTTTATAGGCAATGCTGCCAGGACGTACAAGCTGTCGCTGCAGTGCATCCCCATAGAGTTTAACCAGCGAGGGCTCCTCCTCAATGGGTTCTAGATATGCGTCCAGGCCACCAATCAACTGTAATATATAAATTAACTTTAAACGGTGCTAAACACAATGTACTCATCAGATTACGGCGCATACCAATTTCTCGTCACAGTTTAAAAAGCGCACTGCCTGCACATGCTCAGACCAGATGCGACGACGCCACTTGTTATCATATTTCTGAGCCAGCGGGAGCAGCACGAGTGAGCTAAACAGTTCATCTCCATAGCTGGCTGCCTCAAAGTGATTAACAAACAGATAATAGAGCGGCTCAAAGTTGGCCTTGTCCTCGAACGTTGCTTCAAAGTTGAAATTGTGCGTTAAATTTTGCGTGTAGAAATCGAGCAGTTGAGCGTGGAGCAGTTTGTGTAGCTTTGGCTCCAGAAACTGACTATCGGGACCCATAAAAGCAATCATCAGATACATTAACTTTTCAATTGGACTAACAATTTGTAATCCCTGCTGCTCCAGCTGCTGCACAAAGGTGAATGTCATGCGCACCACTTGATTCTCTGTGAAAGTACTTTCCGTTAAAGCGAATACAACCAAATCAAATCTATTATTACGACATACCCGAATATATTACTGCCGGAGTTTGCTGCACATTTTGCAAATAGCTGTTGAGTATAAGGCGCAGCTCAAAGTAAGGCCAATCAGGCATAAGAACTGGCGCTTGAGTGTAACATAGTGTCAACGTGGGATCCTTGTTGTCCTGCACATGAATTAGTAACTATTTAGCATTTACAAATAATTCATTTCTACTTACGGCTATAAAATGAGAATAGACAATTTCCATGCAGGTTTTTTGCAGCAACTCCAAAGATTTTGCATCCAGATCAACATACTTGCCACTAAATATATACTGATCAAATATGCTCTTCATTTGCTTTGCCTGTGCGGTGGTCAGGCAACACAGATAATTATAGACGAGCTGCAGGAGCTGGGTGCGTGTCAAATAGGTTTCCAAGCCATAGGTGGTCAGCAGCTGATGAACAAACTTCAGTTCGCTGCGTGCAAAAAAATTACTGGCCAACACTCGATTTAGACGTGTGCTCAACTGCCTGAGGTAATCAGCTAAGGGTTCCAATACCGCCGGTTGCAGCAAAGCCTTAAACAGTGGCTTTAGACCATCCTCCCTTGGCGGTTCGAGCAGTGCCCAGATATTACTCATTAAATGTACAGGATACGTATCGCTGACGATTAGCTGCGGCCCATAGTCGTTCATCAAGACAGCGCCCAGATTTGGGAGCGGAGCATGCACGTTGCGCCGATCCGTAAAGTGGCGTAAAATTATAGAGCTTCGTCTGTGATTAAGGAGATAGTTATTAAAAAACCTATTAAGCGATCAAAAGGCCGTCAATCAATGTCAAAACTCACTTCAATTGCTCAATGCATGCAATGAACGCAGCGGAGAATACAAACTCAGGCAGAATCTTGATGAGGCACTGTTGAAAGGATGCGGTGCCCAGATAGCCATGCCGTGAAAACCAATTCACGGCGTAGATACATGTGCTCAATAGAGTCAACTGTGAGTACTGAAAGATAAGATATAGAAAGACATGATTGGAAAAATGAGGGGCATTAGTAGTAATTAACTCACATCCTTTAGGCTTGCAGCACGTGTCGCCTTGTGTAGCCAACTGCAGCAGCAGTTATGCAATGGCTCGAGTAATAGTTGCTGCGCCTCCAAATCACACACGCCACACTCGCCGCTTGCCACAATCGCGGAGAGTACGGCAGCTGCGTGCTGGCGTATAAGCGCCGGACCGCCCACATCGAAAACGCAATGAGTATAGTGCCAATTAAGCAGTTGTCGCATTGCAGGCAGAAATTGTCTGTCACAATAAATTGTATATAGATAATAACAAATTATTTTGCTTTTGTTTTTTTTTTTTTGTTGCCACTAACAATATTAGCTATATAAATAGACAACGCTTCCGGCAGCTCTTAGTTCTCTTAGTTAATAACTTGTGTAAAGTTCGCATTTTAAGCCTTTCCTTAGAATGTCATCAAAAATCTGGGGATTTACTTTAGCCCTGCTAGTTTTGTGCTCTGCCATGAAGGCTCAAGCAGGGGTAAGTTTTTTATGATTCGTCTTGGGTTTTTAATATTTTTTGCTCATTAAAAACTTGCGCACAGCTGGATGTACCTGATGTGGTGAAGAAGCAGGTGAAAAAGGTGCATGCACGCTGCATGAGTCAAACGGGCGTCTCTGCAGGTATTGCAAGGAATAATAATAATGAAATCGTTTTAAACAATTTACACAATTACAGAGTTAATGGACGACGTACACAAGGGCAAACTGCCAGATGATGCAAAATTCAAATGCTTTCTGCACTGCATGTTTGATATGTTTGGACTTGTACGTAACGCCACAAATCTAATATATATGCATTTATATATATAAAATATTTTCTGAGCAGGTAGACAGCAATAACGTTATGCACCTTGACTCTTTGGTCGAAGTTTTGCCACCGGAATTTCATGACAAAATTATGAATTTGGCAAAAACATGTGACACACAAAGTAAGTATGGCAGTTATATCTAAACTAATTTATAGCCTTCGTTTCATTTCGTTTCTTCATTATACGGAATTGCAGATGGTGCTGATAGCTGCGACACTGTATTCCAAACGTCGTTGTGTTACTTTAGAACGGATAGTCCGTTTATAACAGATGCTGTTAACACTATTATCGGCTAAGGACGAAACTCACTTGAACAATTCCCGATCCACGATTCCTAGCAGCAGCAGGCAGCGGAGAATTCGTAGCGCTTCAATCTGTACACGTATTATTTTGCCCTATAATTCAAAAATTAATAAGTGATTATAAATTAACATATTATACAATTATGCGCACCTTCATATCGTCACGATAAAATAAAAAGTATTTCAAACGCTCAATGAATTCTTCATTTGCCAGCTGCTTAGCTATTTCCAAATGCTGACAGATCAACACGCGCATCAACTTCAAACAGAGATACTGAGGATGGCCGTAGAATGAAGTCTGTGTCGAGCTCTTACCAGCTGCTGATTTAATGATATAAACTATTTAGTAATGGTTCCTTGGATTGGTTGCTCGACCACTTACGATCCTGCGGTATTTTGCACATAAAGTTACTCTTAATCACATTCATAAGATCCGTTTCCTGAGACAACTGCTTAGCCACTTTCACATTTGTTCGTGCTATGCGTAAAAGCAGCTTCAAACAGGATTCGACTGTGCTATTCTCGGGACGCACAGAGCTTAATATAAAACTGTGGATGGATAAGCAACATTAAACTAAAGTTTTACAAATTAGCACAAAACATACTTGATGCGCTGCAAGATATTTGATCGGAGTAGGCAATTTATTAGATCGGTTTCGGCCAGTTGAAAGTCATCCATTGACATCTTGCTGTCGCTTTTTTCCTGATCCTCATCAAAATCAGCGCTTACAGCTTTCGTATTCGTGCGCAACAGCTTCATATAGCGCTGCAGAAAGGCAACCGATGTGGCATCGCTGGAATCGTCGCCGTCTGTGAGCACCTGCAGCGTTGGCTGCCATTGGCAATAGGCATTCTCATGCACATGATCGAGAAGCACTTCATCCGTCTCGTTGTAGCAGAGGCGAGCCAATGCTCGGCTCACGACTTCAAGCTGTGCCGGCGTGTTGTCATCCAGCCCGAAACGCAGCAGAAAGAATATCTTGGAAACGGGCAATGTAAGCACTTGATCATAAAATCCCTGATTGTATATGCTGAAAATTCCAGCAATCGCTCCAAATGCAGAGATGCGCTGCTGCAATACCGTCGAACTACAAAGTGAGACTTTTATTAAAAGGAGTTTTAGCTTGGTTATTGAAAGCTTGATTTACCGCGCTAGGCGAAATAGCTCCTGTAGCGTATATCCCGGACGATCAGGCTCCTCACCATGCAAGTACAATTCGCGCTCATCCACGGTTTGTGGCAACTCCTGCAGCGTGTGTGGCAAGAGGACACCCTTCCAATCGAAGCGTGCATTAAACTGATGTCCTGGCTTCAGTTGCGACATCTGCGCGGGTATATCACGCATCCAGGCCAGCTTGTGATCCTCAACCATATTGAAATTAAGCCAGTTGCCCTCGTCGCTTTGCTGCAGCAGCTCGTGTGCGGGATTTGAGTCGGACAAAGTTTTTTCTGGGGGTAAAAGTTGGGGCTCGCTGGGAATAGTTGAAGTATCCTTTGGTTTGGGCGGAACATTTTGGTTTTCTCGCTTTTTTGTGAGCAGCTTAATCAGAGCTGGATCTGATCATAGAAAAAAGATTTATTTATAATATCAGCCTTTCTCTGTTTTATATATTTATTTACCTAAGGAGCTTAGCAGCTTCTGACGCTCCTCCAGAATTTCTTCCTTCCTCATTTTTTTAAGGATAGACGCATTTTCTGCATGGATTTCTTTTGATAGACTTTCATCTTGAATCATAACGCTAGTTTCTGGTTGCTCTATAACAATCATTTTTTCATCCTGATCCTTTTGATTGCAGCTCGAAATTGATGCTTTGAATTTTTGCGCAAAAATACTGGACTTGTTGGTGTTACGCTTTAAGGAAGACAATCTTTAATTAAATATAAGTTGATTAGTTGCATTAACTAAGGCTTACTTGATTTCGCTGCTGATCCCTGAATGTGTGTCCTTGCACTCCATCTCTTCTTTCCACAAGTTCACCTATCACATTATTTATTAGATTGTGATTTATTTTGCTTCCTTGCAAATCGCCCAACATATTTTCGTGGATTTCATCAAGCAAAACTTGTTTGTTTCTCAAATTGGTTTCACATTCAATTTTATCAGCTTTGCCATCGGGTATTGACTTTGCAGTTTGTTTAACAATAGTTAAAGAGCCTTTAAGTTTATTCTGTTCACGCTTCTGTGCAAACACTGATTTTGCTGGAGCTTTTGTTTAAGAAGTTTGTTTAACATAATTATTTTTATAGTCAGTTTATTTCACTCACGTTTATCCATGCGTACAACTGTAGCCGCCGGCTGAAAATTTGGATTTTTCTGGCGTTCTGCATTAAATTCGGCTGCCATACGCAGCACATCTTCTTCACTTTCGCCAGGTTTGAGTTTTTTCATCATTTTGCAATTGTTATTTGTCCAAAACAAAACTTGAAAGGAGAATGCTAAATTAGCCGGCACCAAACACACTGCAATAGAGATGATTGATTATATTAACGATAACAAGTGACTGACGATTACAGTATGACCTTATCAAAGGTAACGAGTCGTAGTAACAGGTACATCACATAACAAGTGACTGACGATTACAGTATGACCTAATCTAAGGTAACGAGTTGTTAGCAATTGCATTTACAGTCACTATTAAGGAAAACGTTAAAAACTGAACTGACACTATCGCTAATTTATAACTGTTATAATCGATATACAAAATACTTGTAACAATCAATTTATCGGCTTATAGCATATTTTCAATCGTTTTCCAATACTACCATTCTCTTTCCCGCTCAAAATAACATCATTATCCATATTTCAAATATGAATTTCAAAAGATTTCCAGTAAACAATAATATTTTGTGAAAGTTTTCAATATATCTTTAATATCTTGTACAAAACTTACTTACTGTCCCTCAAGACACATTTTAAATAATGAATTTATTATAAAAAAAAACGCAATAAATTATAGATTACTTTTTGAATGTGGAGCCCGTGTTGGCCAAACATTTGAGCAACGCCTGCTGGGCAATTAAAGTATCCTTGTGTGGCAGAGCTGCTACATGGAAGAATGCATCGATGCCCTCCTTAAAGAGATCAATTGCCTCATTCGTCTTTTGGGCCTGCATCGCCTCAGCAGCTTCGCGATAAAGTTCCTCGATTTTAATGAGCTTTGCGACGCTTTCCTTCAGCGAGATATTCTTGCGGCAACGAGGGCAACGCACATCCTTGGCCAAATCTTTGGGAAACTTGAGCAAATTCACACAATTAGCTGAGGTGCACCTGAAAGTAGTAAACTGTGATATATAACCTATGTTTATAAACAGAAAAGATGGCTTACCAGAATCGAACTTGTTTGTCGATCTTCTGCAAAAGGGGCCAGTTCTCCTGGCAGGTCATACAGTTGCAGCTGAAGGCGTAACGCCCACGCAGGGATCGCTGACGCTCCTTCAGATTCGCCTTAGTGAAGATGGGCCCGTAGTTGACGGCCACGATCTCGTTGGGTCGATGTGGTTTCGTGGCTGCCATAACCAACTTTTTGCCCACATAATAGCCCGCTGTGCTTGGCCAGCATTCGTGATTGAAGTAGGAACCGGTGCCATAGAGACCAGCACCTAAATAAATAACCTTGCAACCCTCAAAGCAATGTTCATCCGTCACCATGGTATGATAGATCTCATGGGCATTGTACTGCAAAACTTGAAGTAAACCCAACAGAGATGTGGCCACCTGCAACTCGACAGCAGTGGGGTTAACGCCTGCGGTCTTACGACGTCCAAAATATTCAGCCTTTTGCAGAATACGCATAAGGAAACCCGCCATGAGGGATCTCTGCAGGTAGTCGTCCGGCTGGCGCACATCCTGATGGGAGACCAGATGCTCGAAGAGCAGATTCGAGGTCTGTAGACCATCCTCCAAGCTGGCTGCCTGTGTAAAGATTCGCAATGCAATAAAACAGAGTATAGACATCCCCGAGCCAATAAACAGATCCATAAACTGGCACTCGAAGCGATGATAAGTCTCGCAAGCCTCTCCCATGCACTGGGCGGAGCAGAAGGCAATCCCCGAGCAATGCAGACATGCAACAGGTGTGTGCAGCCTAAAAGATGGATCTTTGTCAGACTAAAAATATATATATATATACTCGCAGCTCACCTCTTGAAGCAGTGATGACAGTTGGTGCCAAAGAAGTTGGGCAGCAGACAGGCAGCCACAGGATTCTCGCAGAGCACCACATCGCCCGTCTTTAAGCCATCATTGGCGACCACAAAGCGTCCCTTGTCCTTAGTCTCGACCAGCTTAACCACATTGGCAGCACCGCTCAGCTCTGGATTCTCGCCATGCGCCAATGCTGGCGTCAACTCTTTCTGGGCTGGCTCACGCTTGACTGCCTTGAGTGCAGCAATATCCTTGCGACAGGCTGCAATTATTGCTGTCTCAGCGCCAGCCAACTTCTCCGCAATCTTTAGCGAGATTTCGGCACGTGCACTCTCCGCCATGACTAAAAAATAAAGAAGACTTTAAATTAAGTAAAAATATTTTAAAATAAGTACTTGCCCGCATACGCCTTGGCCATTTTGCAGTAGTAGTCGACGCTCTGCTTGGACTCCATGCCGAAATTGGTGGCCAGCTTGAGGTCACTCAACGCCGTTTCGCCCTCGCCCAACCCAATGAGGATGGAGGCACGTGTGCGATAGGCCAATGCCAGCGACAGACCATTGTCCACACTCATGTCCAGCTGTGGAGCTGGAGCACGCATCACGGCCAGATTGGCATGCATCAGCGCCTGCTTCAGCAGCTCTTTGCGATCCTCTTCCAGCTCGGCACCGCTGCTCATCAGCTGGAACTTATCGGCCTGTGCCCGGCGTTGCGACGAGACGAGCACATCCTTCTGCTTATAGACTGGCTGCACATGCTCCAAAACACCAAGAACCGGATCACAGATCTCGCGATCACTGAAGATGGAGAGGATGCGTGCCGCATTCGATTTGAGTTTGCCGAAATAGTTTTGCAGCCACTTGTCGCCGCATGACTCTTTCACGTCCAGATAGAACTCGTTGAAGAAACCCTTCTTATCGGATTGCACGGTGCGCGTCGAGCAGATCTGCTGGTAACTCGGATCGTATTCCATATTCGTTGCAACTTTTATTATGTAAAATAGAAAAATAAAAAAATGCAATTGGATTTTATATTTCTTTCGACACGTCTCGTTTTCCGTTTGGTTGCGCTGAGTATTGGAAACAGCTGGTGGACGGATACCCTCCAAAAATAGCACCCAATTTTTCAGTTCACCGCGTTAAAAATAATTCCGCCGGATTCGATTTGTGAACTGGTCTGCGGTTCATTCCTCATCTTATTTGAATACTCAATTTCAAATTTCATCCAGTTCGCCGCTAGAGTGCGCCACATCGAGCATTAATCATACGCCTCGGAATCTTTGGATAAATAGAATAGTTCAAGAATAAGTATACGAATAGTGGTATGCTTTGCATTTATTATATCGTTTATATGTATATTTATTTTTAACTTGAGTAGGGCATACAAATCACATCAAATAATGTATTTAAAAATTAGCTAAACGTACAAAAATATAACAATATATATACCATATATGCAGTTATATATTTATATATTAAATAGTATAAGTTGAATTTCTTTTTTTATTTTCAAAACATTCAATTCAGTAATTTAATGGAATATTTATTTATAGTATATTTAAACATACATATATTTGTAATATCGGCAACTACGTATTTCGAAAGAGACTTCAGAGGGGGAGTTGGTGACTAATGCACATTTGCTATCTAGGGAAATAAATCGGGTTTAAGAACAACTACAAGGTTATATTTCTTAAGAGACGGCAGAATCTTTCTTCTATGACTAGAATGAATCATTGTGTGTATGAATTAATTAATAAACAGAAAAGTAGTTTGAAGAGTTTGTATTTATTTGTATGTTTTAAATAATGCATATGATCTTGTCTTTGATTTCCAAGGGTGAAGTGTTAATTAAATAGGTGATAATGTTTTCATTTTTGATTTGTTTTCCTTCCTGAATAATGATGTGCTAGTTACAAACATTTTACAAAAATGCGCAAGTAATTATTAATAGAGAATTCACAATGTGGGTTTTTTTCACTAAAAATAGTACAAACAAAAAAAATTCATTGACTAATTAAGTGTAAGTTATAAAATAATAAGACATACATATGTAGATAACTTCTATAATTCGTTCAGCTCGTTTTACATTTGCTTTTCAAGAATTTCAAAAGTCCAACCAAATTTGATGTACATGTGTAAATGGTATATTTATATAAAAAAATAAATAATTTATAATTTTTGTTTGTTTGCTGTAGTCACACATAATCTCGTTGGCTTCAACTTGATACAATCTATGAAAAAAAAATTGTCACTAAACTTAACAAATAAAATGCTACAAAATTTCAGCCTCGCCGTCGAGCCAAAAACTGCGACTGTTTTTTTTTTTTTACAGAAACGCATCGTAGGTCGGTATTATTATGTATGTATGTATGTATGAGTGTGTATGTGTGTGTATTTATGTACGTATATTATAAACTATTATCATCACATTTCAAACGTTAAGTGTTAATTGGTATTTCTGTAATTTTATGCTAAACAAATACGAGTAATTTATGTCTTTTTTTTTGTGTACAAGCTTAAAACGCTCCTAAGTATTCATCATATTCAATTCTCTTTCGATTCATCCATTATTTTAACGCATGGCCCAGCTTGAAGCACTTGGACTCGGTAAAACCTTGTAGCCTATTTTAGTTGTCTAAGTTGCTCTAAATAGTTCACAGAGTTAACAGCGTTAACTTAACACATTTTTTTCTTAATTTGTTTGTTTACAGTTTTCGTTTAGTTTACTTGCGACAGCATTGTTAGTTGTTTAAATCAATTTTGTTTTTGCTTCTATTTTTTTTTTTGGTATATATATTTGAGTTTAGCTCTGCGATCGTGTTACTATTCTAAACAATCTATAATGCTGTCTTCTCTGACGTAACCTGCACATGTGTCTTGTCTTGTTGTTTAAATAAATTAGCACTTAATAGTTACAACGGCTTGAGCCTACTGCGATTGTAGGATTAGTTAAAGAAACTTGGGATTGGTTTTATCGCTCTTTTTTCCCCTCTCCACACCTCCGCACCAACGCATCTCACATATTTCATATTTTTATAAATAAATTAGCCATAGTATCACTTATTTTGTATTTTTAGAAAGTAACCAAAAACTAATTTAACTATAAATTATAAAGAAATATACACCAAGAGCATGGAAGAGGCTTTTTGTTGTTGTTGTTGTTGTTGCTACACTTAAGAAAAGCATCTAAATCATCAGAATCATCATCATCATCATAATTATGTTTGTCTTATAGTAGAAGAAGAGTCTGTTCGTCTGTCTGTCTGTCATCATCATTATTGCAGCAGAGAGCTAATGGCGTTAATACGATACACCCATTACTACCACAACTACTACGACTACTATACAAATTGGAGCACAGCACAGCATTGCATAAAGCACACATCCGATCGATCCGCACTGCAGACGGCGGCGGCGGCAGCGGCACGTAATCTTCCATAGATAAACAAATCACGACATTTTGATGCCCAGCGCTCGACTTGAATATTCGTAGACCACATAGCTTATGGAAACGGCGGGCAGCACCTTCAGGAAATTGGGCGTTATGCCACGATATAATCCTGTGAGGCCCTCCTGCTTGACGATTTTGCGAAACAGTCCAGTCATTGTCTCCTGCCCGCTGTGCGCATCGCTGCTCTTTAACGGAATCTGTGTTTTTCGCGACTGGCTCGAAATCGTTGCATCGGCGGCTAAACAAATAAAAACAAAATCTCAATTAGAAAGGTAAACAAATTTTAAGATTAATAATAACAACGCACCTTGTGCCTGTAGCCGCGTGCGCACTAAGGCCAGTGGATACGAGCAGAGTTGTCCGAGTGCGCTCGATGTGCTGCCGCAGGCAAGGAGCACCAGGAAACTGGGCTGCTCATTATTATCGTGGCTGGCAATATAGCGACGCTTGAGCGTCTCATAAACGGCCAGATCGATTCCAGCGTACGGCAAGATTCCCAATATATTGGGCACATAGCCGCGATAGAAACTGCGTGCACCCTCGTTCTTGTAGATCTTTGCCGCCGCATCGGCGATGCCCGCATATTGTCCCGTCTTTCGCAGGGCCAGACGCGTCTTTAATACTTCCATGGGATAGATGATGGTCTGTGAGATGCCACCGGCTGCGGCGCCAGCATAGAAACGCTCCACAATTGTCATCTGTCGCGTTGTGTCATTGCCCCGAATCAGACGCTTCATTTGCTCGTAGGCGGCAAATTTAAGCGCCGTTTCCGGTGCAATTTTAACCACATTGATGCCATTGCCGCGCCACATGCTGCGCGAACCGCCCTCCTTAAGCAAGATCTTCATACACTCTGAGATTCCCATTCGACATGTTTGCACCTGGTAAGGCAAGAGATTAGTTAGGGTTGTTCAAATACTAAAGAGTATTTATGGTTTACCTGTAGGAAGACTTTGACTCTGTCCAGGGGAGCTGTGCATGTGCGTGAAACTGCGCCGGCGATGCCACCGGCCACAAGGTGGCGCCACCAAAGGCCCGTTTGCATTTCCTTTTGTGTAAAGTCATCAGGTACATTCATATCCTCGCCAATATCGAGGTACTGTAAAAAGTTGACAAAATACAGAGGAATTGTTAGTAAAAAAACAAAGCTGATAAATCAATATATAACATGCTTAAGCTATAGCACAAAAATATAGATTGGTAGGATGCTTTAATGAGAGAAAGGTGGGTAATTAGTATATACACTGAATTCGTCTCTAGCTACAGCATAGCACAAGCACAGATCAACTAGATTGATGAATGGATAGATAATCAGGTCAGACCAATTCCTTTTTTGTGTTCACTGCTGCACTTATTCCCCACATCAGCACCACGCACATCAGCCATTCTCGAATCCACTCCTGTAAGTATTCCATTAGTTTGTCATGCGAATCACAAGCGACGGATTTTTATTTCGATTCCAGTTGAGCAACAGCAACGGCAACAGCGGCAACAACGACAACTACATTACAGGTGTGTAGTGCAACAAGAGGTAATCCAAATAAGCTGTTTACCCGCACACTCAAACAAAATGATGAAGGAATCGCAAAATACAATGCGGAAGAGCAAACTGAGAATACACGCAACTAGTTCTAAAAATACACCAATTTGCAATAGCAGCTAACTAAGCAAAAAAAAATAAGCAAGACACGCCAGCCAAATACTTCTCGCTCCCCCTTCCCTTCCCTTTTACCTACCTCTATGCGTTTTGGCAACAATTATATCATGTGTATGTTGCATGTGTGTAATACTAATTTTTGTTGCTTCCATTTCGTCTCTCAGACGTGCCCCCCTATTGCGTTACGTTACGAACTACCGTTACGTAATTAGCCAATTTGGTCTTGTGCCCAACAGCAATGCTCGCCTGTATTGAGCATTTCCTGAGCAATGTCTGATAACAATTTGGTTGATAAGCCGATTAAGTTGAACAAAATGTCAGTAAAGCCGACTAAAGGTGATAAAGACAAATATCACATCAAGTCTTGTGATTTTTAAAAAGCTTTTCACAAGAAAAAACTCAACAAATATTTGACGGCAAAACAGCTGAGCAACAATTATGCACAAACATTTCTATAATTTATATGAATTTATAGAAATTGTTGTTGCTTAAATTGTGTTCACCTATATATATATATATATTTGAACACAGTTCAAGGTGAACACAATTTGGGCAACAATTTCTATAAATTCAAAGTTCATTTGCCTTTTAACAAAACGAATGACATTGAATGAGATCAAAGCGCGAGTGCACACAAAATGTATAAAAAAAAAAGAAGCACTCAAAAAATGTGATCTGCCCAAAACTACAATGCCATAATATGCATAACTATCTGTGTGTATAATATATATATGTATATATAATTGAATTTGTTTTTCTGCATGTACGCTTAGTTATTATATATATGCGAATGGATGAGAACAATGACACTTGGTATGAAATTCAAATTATTATTTTGTTTGTCATGTTTAACATATTTGCACCACACATTTGCGGAAAAATTTTTATAACATTTGGTGATATTTATTTGCATTTGTCATTTGTAGAAAGCATTAAGAGCAAAAATATTATGTACTCATCTAATATAGAAAAAATAAAGATTTTAAAAATGCCATCGGCTTTTGTGATTCCTGTTCAAAAATATTTGCATTTTTAATACGTTTTTACTTATTTTTAATAATGGCCCGCTAACGGAACTAAATATATACATATATATATATATTTATATATACATATATATAAATATATCGATTGAGCACATGACAGGGAAAAGCTTTCTACAAATTGTTCTATTTATAACAATCACTGCCAAAAATGTTTATCGCTATTGAGTGTGGAAGTCTTCAAAGTAAAGTAAAAATAAAAGATCAATTTTGTATATGAAATGTTGTTGAATAGTACCAATTTATATTAGTTAATGAATGCAAGTTGTCAGCCCCGAGGGGCCTTTCCAGTTTACAGAAACAAAAAATATTTAAAAAAAAAACCCCAAGCCAAGGCTGAAAACCCATTCAAACCCAGCTCAAAGTTACTAATGCAAGTCAGCCATGAAGGTAAACTAGGCCAACAGAGTGCAGAAGGTGCAGTGCCCAAAACTGGATAAACACCTTGGTCTCGTGATCCGTTGATCATTTGATTCACAGAGTGATTTTTGCTGAAACGTTATCAGCCATCAGCGGGTAATTCCACGAAACAGGTTCAATGACGCACCAAACGGAGACTCAGACGACGTCAACAAAATGTAAAGTAAACAGCGAAGTAAAAAAAAGAATGCAAGCGATTGGAGATGATCAACATGTTTACACAAGCAGCAAAACATTGTTTGACGTCATTATAAGTTACGGGGGCGATCAGTCCAGTCCAGACCAGCCTCCTTCCCGCCTACACACATAGTCTCTGCGATAGCCGTGACTCAGTGTCCATAACTGGCTAAAGTTGGCCAAGAGCAAATGAGCATAATGACGTCCCCCAATCACTTGGCAACAGCAACAGCAACAGTAACAAAACACCACATGGCGAATGCTAGACAAGTGAGAGAGAGCGAAACAAAGAGAGACGCAAATTAGACACGAGTGCGTAAGGCCCTGTGTAAAGCATGTCAGTGTGTATATGTGTATGTAAGTATGTCGTCGACACGATTTAACGATCGACAAAGACGAAGACGAATTCGTAGACATGGACGCCAAATGTTAAGTGTGTGGAGCACCACAAGTGGGGAGATGAGGGGTGGGCCGAGAGAGCATCAACCGGTTCAGTATCAGCATGTTTTGCGCTTTGCACAACGTCGCATTTTTCGAATGTTTGGCGCTGTTGCTATGCGACCTTTCCCGAATCGGAACTCGCAACTCTACGTAACAACCAATGGGAAACCAATTCGAGTTCGAAAATTCGTTTCGACTTCGAGTGGAGCAGCAGCAGCAGCAGCAAGTGCAAGCAAAGGCAATTGCAACAGCTGCGTCTGCAGATGCATCGAGAAGAAGCTGGAAAGTTGCAGAGCAAAGCTTGCAGAAATTTGAAACGACAATTTTGTGTCATACCTAACAAAAAAGCATGCAAAGATAACTGTTGAATGGAATGTGCAGCTTTAGCATTCGATTGTAGTTTGCTCTTTTCTAAAGAACTGAAATTCACTGTTAACGATAAGATTAACATTAAACAGAACACAGAATTAAAAGGGTGAGTCAGCTGTAGATACCACAGCTGTCATTGTATTTGTGGCATTTAGGGGGAAAACCAATAAATGATATATATATAAAAATGGGTATTTTCAGTTTAAAAAAAAGTTAAAAAAACGTTAAAAATATATTAATAAAACCTACCCGTCCCATCATGTCACGAAATATGACAACGAAGTCCTCCATTATGTCGCCAGCGACTGCCATTTGTTGTATATTATGGTAGTCGACTGGTAAATTGTATTGGTATGTTGTATTACGGAACATATTGAATTTATATAATTTATATATGTATTTTTATGTATCACACAAATTGAGTATTTATACGAATATCAATTTGCTGGTTGTTGCCAATATTCCACACTTCCGCTTTAAATAAACGTTGAAGATGGATGTTTGTGCGTATTTTAACTAGTGCAGCTTTCACTAATTTTGTGTTGCAATGTGTGTTGCAAAAACTTTCACTATTAATTATTATTTATAAAGTTGTGTTTTGAGTATAGCAGAACCGGGGCTTTGTTCGATTAGCTCACAGAATACGCGACACAGAATAAAATATTCACGTTTACTGTTTGCAATGAACGAAGGAAGGCAAAGCCGTGTCCACTTGAGTATGATTATTACATAAATGTCGCTGAATGAGAGCGGATTGAATTTGTAATTTTACGCGCGCACAACCTACGCGTGAGCCAGCTGCCACAAGACTGAGAGCTTTCGTCTCTCGCTACGGCCACAGAGCCGACGATCGCCGTCGTCGCCGTCGTCGCTGTTTGCTTTTGCACTTTGTATTTAACGCTTCGCTGCATTAGTTTTTTTTTGCGCTCTTGCTATTATCAGACGGCTGTGGCGCGTGGCTCTTGCTCGTCCTCCTTGCTCCCGCCGCCTAGCTACCCACTAATGACCTCCCACCGCCCTCTCCCGTCAACTATCGTCAATTAACAACTTTAACTCTTAACAAAATGTTAACTTATGGCAACTTCATTGATAGAAACTGGGGAGTGTCCACAGACATTAATTGCGCTGTTTACGGTTTTCTTTATCAGTGACTAAAATTTATTCACATGCCTAACCTGTTTAGACCGATTTCACACTTAATCAAGGGCGCAGACGCTTGCGTCAAATGCTGTGGAATGGAAAGGGGACAGGCGGTTTGGAATATTTTCGTTGATAGCAGCACAAGCACGAGCTGAGCTGGGCATATGACGAACAGGACAGCCTACTGCGTCAAAGAGTCTCAGCTGAATTTAGCACGCCCGCGCTTTATGACAATGCCGTGGAAATTTTACGAACTGCATACGTCACGGGAAATTGGCTACAATAAAAAAGAGGCAAGTGTTCTCAAAGCAAAACTTGAATACACAAGATAATTGGGCGGTGCAAATTAAAATGCTATTAAAATGTTCAAAACGAACAAATTTATGAACTGCTCACTGGCAAGCACTAAACCCGCAAAAAAGTGTATACAAAACCAAAGCCACAAAGCTTATCAGACAAAATTGGCAAACTGTATTTATTATTATTTGCGATTTACCTAGAAAAACACTCAACACCCGGTTTACAGCAGGCAGAAAGAATGCGAATCTACTGGAACCTTGATAAGGTTGCACATAGAAATAAATACAAATAAAAAGAAAGACACTGACACACCCATTTTATTGTGACAGGCATTAATCAGTCGCACACACACACGCACACACACACACACAAACTGCAATTGCTAAGGGGTTTAAGTGAATGTATTTTATACTATAATAAAAAACAATTGTAATGCTGATATGAAGATACACGGCCACAAATAACAATCGTTCAATTAGCAGGCCCACAAAAAGATCAAGTTACGTGTATAGTAAACACAAATAAACAGCGGGTTTTTTTTAAATATTTTTAACTAATAAATTCGCTATAAAATTAGCAAGTGTTTTTTGTGCCCTGTTGAAAAAAAAACAACAAAAATGAGGTTATCGCAATTTTTCAATAAATTCTAACGCAGACGGAATTCAGTTTACTAGTTTCCAGTCTAGTCGATGAGACTTCTAGGTCCATGGACTTTAATCTGGAATGCTTTGCAGTAAACACAATTCAACAGCGTAATTAGTTTTTTAAAAAAAATAACCGCAGACAAATAAATATGTTTATCAACAAGCAAAATACTGTCAATTTGGCAGACCAATATTCCTTACGGTACTTTGACTTAATTATATGTTTCCAGATAAGTCAAATTCTGGTTTCGAGCAAAAATATGGCGTAGCAACCAAAAACTGGAATGCAATGCATGAAAAGAAGACGAAACTGTTGCTATCGCTGGATTCGATTCCAATTGGCTGTTTTCAGCAACAAAATACCAGCCTGTTTCGAGGAAACCTGTTGACCTTAAGATTAAACATTAATTGGTGGGCAAAAACCTAGCAGACTGAAAAACAAAAAATCAACAGGATCGTAATATTTCTAGTACATTCACTTTTATATGCTTGCAAAAAAAAAGAACTCGTTAAAACGAACCAAATAAGCACAGCATAGCAAAAAATCATAAACAATTGAATTATAAGTATATAAAAAAAAGATATAAAACAATAACCGAGTGACAACCACAACAAACAGTTAAATATATGCAATCAAAATGATTATGCAGACAACAAAGCCAATGAAATGGAACTGTTAGTTGTCTCACCCACACCGCACACTACCCCTCTTTATACTTCATCCCTATGCACAGATAAGCCCACGATAAAAGATCAGTTGACAGAGGCCAGCCTAGACGCAAACATTAAAAGCTTCGCAAAGCACAATGATGAAATAAAACGCGCTGAGTTACGTCAGCTAAAAACAGACAGCAAAAAAGAAAGAGAGCAATGGGTCCCGAAGAGCTTTCAAAGCTTAAATGTTCTCTTAAATGTGCTTGCCCTAAATTAATGTGCTTAGTGGGCAACCCCATGGAACGATTAGGAATTTATGAGATGTCTGGGGGAATTTTAATGTAGAGCTGATAAGTTTTGATTGCTTGTATGGCAGTGATTCAGAAAGTGTGGCAAATGCAAATATATATGTGCGAAATATATGTGGAAATGAGATATACACATATGAATTTATTTATGTGCCCTGTACAACGACTACGACGACAATAAGATGATAATTGTAATTAGACGATATGTACCTTCAAATCTTCCTCTGTTAGTCAGGAGTGGTGTAAATGCAGGTACTACACAATATAAGTATTATAGTACGCGGATATATATAGTAATGTCAATTTGTGTATGCGTAACGAGAAACGAAGAACGGTAGGGTGGAAGGGGGGAGTAAAAAGGTTTAACAATTAGTTATTAAATGCGATACGGATACGATAAAAAAACGAAACTAAGCTAAGCTAAACTAAACTAAGCTGGAAGTAAACTAAGGCGCAACAGAGTACAAATTCGAATTGACTGCAAATCGAAATGGAACCACAAAGTTTACACAGGCTCCGCTTACAACAAGAGCAAACAAAGGCAGGCAAACAAAGGAAACTTATCGTTTCCAAGCCAATCCAAGCCAATTACAAAGCTTCTAAATATATGCTTATTATACACTATTGAATTACTGGCAGCTAATTTAAGCAAGGCTGTAGCAGCATCGACTTACAGTAGAGTGCCGCCAAAATTTGATTAGATCGTGAATGTCCGTCGAGGGTGCCAGTAGCATAAAATCGCGCCATTCATTAAAGCTGATGTTGAGGCTGCCATCCTTGTCCATTCTGTGTGGTAAGCAAACAAAATTCAATTAACTTTAAAAAAAAACATATAATCGACCAAAACAACCTGCTTAGCAGTTTTCTAGCCTCCTCGATATCAACATCCAGTCCCAGATCTGCGAATGCCGATATTAGCTCCTCCAAGTCCACTTTGCCTATTTTATGTGACATTACAAGATATGAATATATATGTATAAAGATTAACTCTGAGCCAACTTACCATCCCGATTTTTGTCCAAATGAGAGAACTGCAGACACAAATTTTTCTCATGCTCGCGTACATAGTGAAGGAACTCGGCGAAGCCAACGTTGCCACTTTGATTGGTGTCCGACTGCTGCATGAATCTCTGTACAAAATCAAACAATAATTTAAATTATTACATTAGTCAAGCACAGTTGCCAAATACTGACGTGCACGTGTCTGACCCAGACATTATGCTATTGCCAACCTTGGCCCCACCACCAGCTATTGTTACCAAAAATAAAAGCGCAGTGCCCGTTTGTCAAAATCAATAGCAACATATAATCTGCGGATCAAGCATGAAACCTTAAAAACCAAAAGGCTAATTATGCAAAAATGTAAATGCACATCAGATATTTTCTTTTGCTTTTGACACGCCAAACAGACAGCGAGGTGTGCAACAGATCAGATATTTGTGGCATACAACAAAGCACACAACTGTGGCCTAATGTTGCATATCTGTGTGGCAAGCACCTAGCCAAATCAGTGTCAGAGACCAAATAACTAGCAGCTGCCTAGCTTGCATTTATCTATATATACCTCTATATCTATATATATAGTTGCAAGTTGACACTTACCACCGCATAGACACTGGACATGCCAAACTCGTGTAGGGCCGCTGACAGATCGTGTATGTCGATTTTGCCATCGCCGTCTCGATCCAATTGATTGAAGATGCGCTCCAGTCGCTCCTCGTCCTCGGCAGGAATCTCCGTCGGCACGATGGCGAGTGGCACGCCCGATGCGACGACATTCTGTGGCGGCATCGTGTGGAAATTGTGTGGCACTGTGTCGAGATGCGCATATTGCAGCTGTACCTTATGGTGCAGCTCATAGCTGGTCGTTGTTGCGGTGCTGCTGCTCGGTGGTGCATAAATCGCATTTGCCTGGCGTGCGTAATTAAAATCAATATTTGGCGGCTGCTGCTGATGTTGATCCGGCGTCAAATCGATGTCGATGCGTTGTTGAAAAAGATGATGAAGATGATGATGTTGTTGTTGTTGCTGCTGCTCCTGCTGCTTATACTGCTCCTTCTCCTGCTGCTGCTGCTGACTTATTACTAAGGACGCGTTGTTTTTGAAATCGACTTGCTTTTTAACCATTCTCCAGACTCGTTTGAACGTTGTTTTCAAGTACTACTTGCTTTTCCGTATGTTCTCTGCTCTAAATGCTTTTCTTTTGTATATATTGTGTTATTTGGGTTGTGAGTCCCGCACAAATGCGAATGCAATCAGTGCAGGTTGTTTCTAATAATTTTAATTCCCAGGTTAATATATATAAACGTATTTTGGCCGTTTGTTTTTATGGCTGACACATTTTGAATTCGGGGCTCGGTTACTATTTGCTTGCTCAACTGAACTGAATTGAATTGATCGGGAACGTGGAATGGAGGATCTCAGCGGCGTCTTCGTCGTCGTCTTCTGCACTCTCTCTCTCTCTTTATCTGTGTCTGTCTCTATGTCTATAAATAAAGAAATTGTTGCTGTTTATGCTTATATATACACACACACTATATACCTATATATTTGTATAAATCTCTATATCGAATGGCATTGTTTAAAATGTATTGTATAAAGTAAACACAAATAAGAAAAAGGTATGCATAAAAATATAAAAAAAAATGGGCATAGCAGTTTTGTTTAAAATTTATATGAATTTCGGCAAGGTCCCTGTTCTAACCGTAAAGCTGGCTACGCCCTTGACATATTTGTCGGAATTATCTATGGCTTAACGAGATTTAAATACCCTTGCAGAAATATTGCAAATTCTGCCATATAAAGTCAATGCTACTTTGATTTTTAAAATAATTTAATTTTCATATTATTATTCAAACATCTTTTAAATTATAGGTGATTAATACAAATATACGGATATAGGTCATGATTCAATAAGATGCCTTTAACACTCACTAAGTGCACAACGTTAGATTGATTAATAGATGGTAAATATATTTAAGTAATTATGTCGTGACAACATCGAAATAACATGGGAAAGAGTATGAACAGAAGAGTACTAAAGCAGCCAGGCATAAATTTTGCTTTGCGGTTTTTTCCTCGAGAAGAGCAAGAGGCGAATCAGCTGCTGGCCCAAAAGCTGCGACGCCGTCGTGAAAATGAAGTCATTCGCAAGCGGACTTTCTCTCATTTTATTTTTTCAAAATATTTTTCAAGCTGCCAGCTGGGCAAAGAAGAGAGATCATAGAAGTGACGAGTGGGAATGATTCATTGATTTTTTAAAATTGTTTTAAAAGTTAGCTTCTTGCTCTGCGTGTGTCCTGCAGGAGGCTGCTGAAGCCTTGAAAATTGACAACCCGACTCACGCATGCACGCAATGGAACGGAGAGTGGAGGGTGTGTGTGTGGGTGCAGGACGATACTGGAACTTTCTATCGATTTGGAGTTCGTTTTAATAAAGGCCTTTGTACTGAATGCTGCATGCACATTTAATTATCTCAATTGGGCAAATATTTCGGTCTCGAGTTACACTTTTGTACATTTTTCATTCTTGCCAAATTGGCAAAATTAAATTTCTGCGTACGCGTTTTTGTGCACACACACGCACAGAGGAACTCACACACACTGAAACACTTGCAAATGGATACGAAAAAGAGAGTTGCTATGACCAACACAGCGGGTCGCGTGTTTAGTACCTACTTCTTGTTAACTGTTCTAGTTGAGTTGTTTTAAACAGTATATTTGTATTAACTATAAATTTTAAGTCACTTTGTATCTTAATTAAGGAAATAAACTGCGCGCACTGCCAACTCGAATGTCACGAAAACGATAAAAATCGCGTCCACACAGTTTGTTCAAAAGAAAATGAATGAAAGAACAGAGAAAACACTGCAGAAAGTTTCGTACATTATCGATATATCGATAGTTTTAAGCAATATTACATAAATATTTATCTAATTCGTGTGCTACTAATGTCATCGATATTTTTTGCTATTTTACTTATTTGAAATTAAGATGTACTTTTAATTAAGGGATATTATTTCTTTGATATCGAATCGAAACTGAATGAAGAAATAATATTCTAAATATTCTCGACCTTAAAATAGTCTGTACTCAGACAAAAATATATCAATTTTTAATAGAAAAGGTTTGATCAGTGATATAATGCAAGGATTTTGTTACATTCATATATATATATTTCTGTTTAATAATTTGATTTGCATCATTTATATATAAAATTGGTCTAACCTGTTAAAATTATATGGAAAAGGAGAACGTTCATTCGTTGAATATCCGGTACATACATATATAGATTTGAACATAATATCCGTTACATTAAATGCGCGTACGAATAAATTGTAGTTTTTCCTGACAAAATGACAATAACAAAAACATAATACAAAACAAATCAAGTTAACCGTCAAAATACACATTTGTTGTATGCTCTGTGATTGTTATTACTTCATTAACAGATCCCATGCATCATCCTCCGCGCTGGCTTTGCCACTTGACGCTATTGCGGCGGGTTTCACATTTTTCACATCGAGATTTTCGAACCCTTCGCTCAGCTTTTGCGAGGTCTCCTGCAATTTCATGTTCCGCCGGACAGTCTGGCCACCCGACGGCGTGTTTTGATACGATGTCTCAGCATTCTGATAGCTTGCCGCATCGAAGCCGGACCAATCATCGTCCTGTGTTAGCCCAGATGCACTGGTTGTACCTCCGATGGCGTTGCTGCTCAGTTGGTTCTGGTATGAGCTGGAGCTGGTCAGATGTGTCTTATTGTTAGCATTGTCCTGCCAGCCACCCCAATCACTATCGCTAACACCGCTCTGTTTGCCCAGGCCACCAGCCAAGTTGCCGCCAACTGAATGGGAACGCTGATACGCATTATCATCCATGCTGGGATCACTGTAACCGCTCTGGGATGTAGCTGTATTGCTGCCCGACAAGTTATTCCAGCCACGTTTGCCAATATCCGAAACCTACGGGAGTATATGAAAAGGAACCCCATGAATATATATGATAAGTGAGGTTATGTTTGTGGTTTTACCGACCTTGAAGGCCGCCTCCGTAACTCCACTCTGAACGGATTCTAGCAGAGTGCCTTCTTTAATCTACAACGTAAATGAAAAAGCAAATAAAAAGGCATACAAAATTAAATCAATTAAATTAAAAAATAATAATATCAATAATCAAATACAAGTATTAAAAGAAAAACATATACATAAGATATAAATATAAGTTATATAAAATATACATTAAATTATAAACTTCCACAACTATAATATATATATATAAGTCAACAAGTGCAAATAAATTTAATAAAATATTATGTGCATATATTAAAAATATCAATTCTAATTCCAAGCAACCATTGTAAAAAAAAAATACAATTCAGATGCTTTTAAAAATCATACCTTAGTTGAAGCCAAATTAACCGTGGTTACGGCTTTCTCCTTGGCTGTGTTAGCCAATTTGGAGGCATTTGACGAGAACAGACTCCAGCCGGATGCTAGAGTGGTCAGGGTAGAGTCAATCAACTCCTGAGATTGAGTTTTCGGTGGCGGTTCGCGTGAGAAACCAAATCCTGCATATTTTCCTCCCTGATTTGGTGGCAAGTTTCTGTAAGGTCAAAAGATTAATTACCAATTTATAGATAGATTTAATAAAAAGAAACCTACGCGGGTCGCGATGCGTTCTCCACTTGGCGACGATTAAAGAACTCTTCCTTCTGGTCCTTGAACTCTTGCGTCTGGAATTGCTGATAGCCAGCAGCCTCATTGTAGGTACCACTACCATTCTGATAGCCTCCCCCACCGTTGGCTCCACCGTAACCTGTTGCGTTCTCACGTGACTGCGAACTGTTGTTGCTACCGCCTGCTGCAGAGTTGCCGCCATAACTATTGGAACTATTGGAATTGCTGTTGCTCAATCGTGATTCTGCATCCGTTTGAGTCCAGGTTTTGCCCTGGGCCAGCGTTGCTATCTTATCGCGATATAATGCGGCTGCTTTGGAATTGTACCGTTGTGTGATGGGCGCACGTTCATTCCAATCCGGCTGATCCTCTAGAAATTCACGAGCATTGCGATTCCCACCCGCCTTCATCTTCTCCAGCTCAATGTCCTTCCATTTATCCATGGTCACGGAGCGCACAAATGAGAGATGAACGCCCAAGCTGCGATGCTTGCCGGAGCACTCCAGGCAAATCCAGATGCCATAGGTAACCGAAACCCATTGGGGATTGTGTGTGCCACACTCAAAACATTTCTGGGTGTGCATGAAAAAAAAACATGATTTTAAGACGCGCAAATTAGCATTGTAATTTAATATCAACTTACCGTATTGTTATCCTGTGGCTTTAGTTCTTGCAGCACTCGACGTGTCCTGGGACTGGCCATAATTAACTAGAGTAATGTGGCGTCTATAAACTAAATTTTTCACACTTTAAAGTTGATAGCGAAGTTTTTGCTGACGTTGGCGTTGCTTCAATCGGGTAAATCACAGTTGCACGACATCCATATAAATGCGTCCAACTTACTGTTTAACGATGATTTTTCGACACTAAATTAACACATTCAACCAATTTGTGCATTTGGTTCTTCCACCTAATCGCTGGTTATTAAAAGTTATTCGCACAAAAAAAGATTTGTTAATAGCGAGTTCCACTTGGAATGGTCAAAATTAGTGTGACCGAATCGTGCAAAGGCCAAAATACCAAAATTTTCTGTTTGTCTCAAATGTGGTTCAACTGTTTAAGGAACTAGCTCGATATTCAGTGTGCAACAATTTCGATAGCCACTGTTCCCAATACATTTTGATCTTGCATGCAGTTAACGGTTCACATTAAATGAAATATTTATGTATTGTAACAATCATTTTGTTATAATTTCTTAAAAGTTGTCCATTCTTTTTTATATAACTAATAATTAATTGAAATCTTTTTTAATTTTCTTTACATACAAAAGTTATTTTACATATATTTAAATATCTGTTTTGAAAACAATAATTAAGTGGATGAACTTTTACATTCCTACTCTGGGAGCACTCGAACAAATTTAATTAATTAATTTTTGTATTTGGGTATTTGTAAAGGTTGCGTTATCGATGACGCGTCTTACAAATTATAACTAATCATGCTGATCTGATTTTCAAATTAATTTCATTCATGTTCTTCCGACCGACGAACGCACATTTCTGCAGCGTCATGCCAAAAGTTAATAAAAACAGAGATTTATCACACTCTTTACAGTAATCAATCCAAACTGTCGGTAAATCTAAGACGCAGAAATTAGGGAATTACATGACCGATTCCAACACAAACAGACTGCGTGTGGTCCCTTCAAATTTTGAGTCCGACTGGCGCCGGGTGCCCCAACTTTCTTTCATTAAATACCGATGCTTACATATATATAATCTGATAAGCCATATATTTTTACATGTGGGATATATAGTAGACGATGCTGAAAGTTATCTATAATTTTAACAAGAATAATAATAATTAAAAGGCAGTAATTATTTTCGGTGGATGTCAAGTTTTTAATGCATAATTTGAATTGCCATGCGCAAAATAAAGTATTGGAAGAGTATTTATTTGGTTTTTTGGTGGGTGCAAATAATATTGAAATATATAAATAATACACATCTTTTATTAATTAATTTAACATATTTATAAATAATTTACTGAAAGATGATTTTTATAATATTGTTTTTGTGCAACGAAAAGTGTAAGTTGGAATAAAGTTGGCAAAGTGAAGTTAAAAAATCAATAACTAAAGAGAGGACTATTATTATTATTATTATTATTAACAGAGAATAGTTTTACATTGATTCAATTTGATAATGCAACAAACTATTTCATTATATTAAATACTTTAAAGTAAATCAAAGCCAATTGAAAGTTAAAGTTGAATTAAAGTTAACATTTCTTCCAACTGAATGTTCCAAGTTCAAAGCAAGCCACTTTATATATATATGTAGGGACATATGTAGATAGCAATAAATCAGTAAATATTTCAATGTGAACATTAGCGTATAATTATGCATAATATTTTTGCAATTCACCGAGATGGGAATCTGCGGCATCCACGTCTGCCCACAGTTAATTTCTTTTCAATTTTCAAACTTGCGCATTTATTTAAGTCAGTCGCATTGCTATAATTTGCGTCCAAATGTCCATACGCCCCTTTCGGAGCGAGGCGGGGGCGTGGTCGAGGTATAGCCAAACGATTATAATTGGGCAGGCGACGCAAGCGAACCAAAGGATGTGTTGAATTGAAATGCCTGCCGGGTAATCCGATCGAGAGCAACTCCAACTTCGATTCCAACCCTGAGTTATGACGCATGGACAACTAAGTGAGCCCGGGTTCTTGGCGGGGTTTTCTCGCTGGTCAATCGACGCTTTCAACAACTACTGCTGGAGTCGCCGCAGCCAGTGGTGGAGTGGAGTGGAGTCGAGTATGGTGTGTGGTGTGTGGCGTGGAAGATGCCTTTGGTGGTGGTCTTATCAGAAGCTGTTGTGCACTCCCCAAAGCTGCCAAAAATGGCATTGCTGCGCATTCATTATTCGCTTTTTCTGTCACTGCTCTTCTGTGTGGTGCTGTGGTTACGCCCTGCACCACCATGGCAGCGCCACTGGGCATTTTGCACCAGTGCCAGTGAGTTATTGTGTGGATATGATCAAATTATAGGCTTAGCATTGCATTAAACTCGCATAGAAGTCGCTGGTAGTCGCATTGCCTGCTGAGCATCCCAGTTGTGTCTTATATATATATATATATATATTTATAAAATATATATATATATATATATATGGTATAGAGGATGTGCCTCTGACGTTAACTGCTCTGGGTAAGCATGTGCAAGCTGTGTACTGGCCAGTGTGCATCCGGTGGAATGACATCAAGAATAATGCCCCATTCCGGCACATAAGTTGTCAGCAGCTGTGCAAAATGTAAAGTGTGGCATGAACTTAGAAAAGTCCGTTTGATTTAAGTTAGTTCTTGGAATAAGAAACTTAAATTATATTTAAGTTAAGCTAAAGTTGAAAAATTCTAAATTTAAATATGTAATTTGTATCACTCATTAAATATTCCGCTGCTTGTTTGCACCATGTCTGTAAAATATATATATAAACACAGACAATGTGTTTTTATTTGCCACACGATGTTATGTAAATGAGGCGCGTTTTGTTCGCACGCCGCTGCCACAAAGTCTGCGCAGGTTGCACAGTGATCTACCCCAAAAAACTCAACATGCAAATAAAACAAAATCGTTGAAAATTGCACCAATTAAGTGGCAATGTATATTCAAGAGGCAAGAGGCTGATCGACGAAGGGGGTAGGGGCTGGGGAGGGGTGAAGATGCTTGGGTATTGCTGCGTATTTATCAGCGATATTAAAGCGTTAAGTGAATTACTTATTCTCTGTGGCACCAACGGAGCAGCAGCAGCAGCAGCAATGCGTTACCTTTCATGTCTACCTGTCCAGGGCGATTCCGTGTCGTTGTCGCTCTGCATCGTGCTATATAAACATATATGCATATATACATATATGTATATATATAAATGTGTGCCGATAGCCGCGATGTTGCATGCGACAATTATATGCGCTGAGCGAGCGACGCCAGTTTGGCTCCCGCTCCCATGGCTACCAATAAACGGCAGACGCTGGATGGGGCACATTTGAAGCTGCCGCACAAAACCAAAGGATGATATTTACACTTACAGCACACACAGGCCCAGTCACCAGCACTGAGGCACTGCTACTGCTTGCCACTTGCTCTTGCACTCGAAAAAAAACCAATGATTTGAACTAGAAAAGTGCTCAATTTGCTCTAGTTGAAAGAGTTTTTCAAATTTGGGATATTTAGATTTAAATAAATAAATACGTCTGAAACTTAATTTAATCAAATTTATTATATATATAAAAAAATGTCATTTTGTAATTATTATTGTATATTTATTTATTTCGAGTTAAACTTTCTCCAATCCAAAGATAAATAATGCAATTCTCTTAACTCAGAAAATTATTTTACATTTAAACATTTTTTTTAAAAATGCTTACTTTAATTTTACTGTTTATTGCCACTTTTTTTTTGCGAGTGTTGACAATTTCCATTGCCTTTTGCCGATCGTTTGCTGATCGATTCTCAATCGATCGGCAGCATCATGCAACCGCGCACAGCCTCAGTTGCCTCCATTCTCCAGTCTACACTCTGCAGTCTCTCTGTGCAACATCAGCGACGAATGCAGCTCCTTAGTTCAACAAATCGTGCCAAATAACACAACATAATGACAACAAAGACGACGACGACAGGAGCGAAGAAGGCGACGACGACGACGACGACGTCCTCCACTTGTCTGGTTAGCTCTGCAACTGAGAGGCAAGTCGGTGATTGCCATTTCAAGATTTTGCCACTCATACACTCGCAAGCAGACACACACACACAACATTGGGGCTGGCAAAAATTAAGAGATATTTATAATAAGCACGAAAACCACTTAATACTAACGCCTTTGGCAATTAAGAGTCACAGCTATGGCAAGGATGCAAGTTAAGACATTCCAATGATCTGTAGCAGCCCAGTCGAGACACAGTACAGTGCTCACTCACAAATAAGCGATTATTCGAGTGAAAGTTATATGCATCAAAAGGGTATATTTATTTGTTTAAAAAAACCGTCGGGTTTACAATATTTTAGATTGAAAAAAGTATGCCAAGTGCGAGAATTATGCATTGTGGAGCGACTACTGTACTATGTATGTATGTGTGCATATTTCAACGCCTCCTCAGCACCGTTATTGATTGGTGGCTCAAGCGGCGGCATTTACATAGCGCCACATGCAGCAGCAGCGGCAACAGCGTGTCTAAATGAAGCCACGTCAGCCGCAGCTTTGCTTTGTAGTAAACCGTATACTCCATATTCATATATATATATAAATATGTATTTAAATGATATTGTAGCATGTACTTGGCCGCACAATGCTTTTTGAGCGACTCATCAAACAGCCGCAGGTATGTAAATTTCATGGCTTTAATTGTTTTCATATTGCAGAGGCTGCTGAGGCTGCTGTTGGCTTCTTTCTATTCATTGCTTTTCTTTGGCTTTCATCATTGTTGTGTGGCTGAGATTGTTTTTTTTTTTTATTATTTTTTTTTTGGTGTAGATCATGTTGACGCCTTCGGTGGCTCATTACAATCAATAATAGAAGCAGCTGGCGCTGCTGCTGTTCAATTGATTCTTTCAGCCAAATGAATAACTGTTTCGTCTGTTGCTTTTCTCTTCGAGCCGCCGAGCCGCCGAGTCTCCGAGTCTGGCTTAAGCGAACGATTATACAAGTGGTTTTCTGATTTGACAGGCGTTAAATTAAAATTTAATTCGGCCATCTATATAATTATAGTGATCCATTCGAGCATACACATTGACGACGACAACGAGGACGCTGACGACTCCACAACTTCTCAGCGCATGTAATTAAAGCCACATTAATCATCCAGAGCCAAAGTCAGAGTCAGAGTCCCAGCCAGGCCCAGGCAAAGAGGCAGCGAGCCCAGTCCGGCAAGGCACTTCAACTTTGAGTCGATGCCTCTGTATGTTTTCTTGTTGTTGTTGTATCTGTGTCTGTGGTAGCCACAAAATTGTCAGATTTGTCCACTTGAGTTATTTTTGAATGCGCGTCGAGGAGCTCCCTTCTCTCTCCCTCTCTCTCTCTCCCTCCCTGCCCCTACACCCCTCTCCGGACGAGGTGTCAACACTGCTGAATTCCCGACCAATTATACGAAACCCGTGAGAATTTATCGAAATTCTTCTATATGTATTGTCCTAAAAACATATATATATATAAATACATACATACTTATAAATATATATATATATTGATCTATGTATATAGATTCATTCTTTATTTGTACTCAGCACGTGTTTAGTTTTAGTTTTTAGAAACTGCATAAATTAAGTATGTAAAAATTGCACTAAATTCTGGATTTAAAGCGATAGGAAAAATTGACAAATTCACAAAACTTGCACATTTTATATAGATTTTCTTTTCTTGTAGATATTTTCTAGCTATAGGACTTAAGCTACACTTGAAAAAAAAATGTCATAGAAGCTGAAAACCATTGAAAATTAATATTTCTTAATTTCAGAAAAAAAGTTTTAGAAAGTAAAAATAATTTGCAAAATTTAAAAGTTTTTAGAGAGTAAATTTAGAAACTTAGTTGGTAATTTTTTCAAGTGTAGCAACTGGATATACAGCATTTTTTGATTGCACTGTTTTTTAGTTAGCCTCCGATTCCGTTTCTGGATCCTCCGCATCCACATTGATCTCATCCTCCTCCAGCTCCGTTTTGCCATCGGCATAGTTCGATTTTTGTGGCACGGCCATTTGTCGCCACAGATATTGCCGAGCAAAGTTGAGCGCAAACGCAGCCGCCGATGCGGAGGCGGAGGCAGAGACGGAGGGCATGGTCGCATGAAAGGCGCTATGCTCACCGCCCATTAATAATGGAACTGATGCTGTGATTGAGGCAGGCGGCGCTGTTGCTGTTGTTGTTGCTATCACTGGCACGGGACTGGGATCGGGCATGGCCATGGGCATAAGATGGTGGCCTGTGGCCATAGGGCTTCTGTTGGTGTTGCCGGTGTCTGAGGTGCTCAGCTCCTGCGGAACTGTAGTAGTAGCTCCTGCTGGCGTCTGTGAATCCGATGCCGATGCCGAGTCGCGCTGCTTCAGCTGATTGACCCGCTGGTGGCGTCGCCATTTCGCTCGTCTGTTGGAAAACCAAACCTAATTCAATCAATCGATGGAGAGACAATTTGTTAGTCATTAAAAAAAAAAAGAGATTCGAAATCTTTTTTTTGGTGTTTTCTTTTTTTTGGTTAGTATTCAAAATGTGGAATTTTTGGGGGCAGCCGCGATATGTAAACAGAGTTGAGACTCCAAACTTTTGACTCACCTGCACCCGCGCCTCGCTTAGCATTGTGCGCGATGCTAGCTTCTCTCGCGTACCCACGCAGGGATAGTGACTCTTCTCGAACTCCTTCTCCAGCTCGTCCAGCTGCTCCGGACTGAATGTTGTGCGATTGCGTCGAAATTTTGGCTGATCACTGTCCTCCGTGTCGCTGTCCTCACCCTCAATATCTGGCAGTTTATATATAATAAATATATATATAATATATATATGTAATAAATGTGTTTCTACACTCACCTATCATTTGATTCGCATCCACATCCGGCGAATGGCAGCTGTCGCGGCTGCCCGACTCCGGTGATAAGGCAGGCAAGGATAAGCGTCCGCTGCCAGCGTTGCTGCCGCCGGTGGCACTCGTGCTATGGTTGTTGTTGTTGTTGTTGGTATTTGAATTGGAGTTGCCATTGCTGTTGTTGTTGTTAAAGCTGCTACCCGGTGGCAATGAGCTGCTCGCCGGCAGCGGCAGCGTGCCCCAAAGTGGATGATGACCGGGCAGACTTCCCGGCCAGGTGGGAAAACTCGTGTAGGGATGTGAATGTGGATGCGTTGGATGCAAAGCATAGCCATAGCTGGCGGCACGAGCAAATTCAGCGGCCGCTCGCTCGGCGGCTCGATTGCGCAGGATGCGATTGATGCTGCTCACAGATGGAGCCGTCGCATTCGTGCAGACACCTAACAACGAATAAAAATATATATTATATATATAGAATATATACTAGGATTTGAAAAATAAAACTTAGTTAAATCTTTTAAACAATTAAAATTGCTCTAGTCAAGAGAACTGGACTAGGAGTGCTGACCTGAGATCAGCGGATATTTCTGTTGATCGATAATTATTAATTGGAATGCTAAGTTTTGGATTGTTACTGTATCAAAAAAAAAAAAATATATATATATATGTATATCTATATATAAATGGGCGGAGTTGTTCAAAAAAATAAACTTAATCTTCGCTTGATACGCTAAAACTAATATTCCATTGTTGATCCTGATTTAGAAAATATATACTTCATGGCAGCAGAGAAAATCCCTTGGGTCTGTGGCAATTTAAACTTTCTTACTTTTTTTATTACTTTTAAAATACAAAAAGAATCTTTAATACTTTCTTTCTCTCTATTTGGACATACCTTAAAAATTCATACTTTTTTTTATTACTTTTAACATATTAAAAAATGTTTAATTCTTTCTTTCTCTCTATTTTGACATAGCTTTAAAATTCTAACTTTTTTTGTTAATTTTAACATACTAAAAAAAAAAATAATTCTTTGCTAAATTCATAGCAAAATGAGTAGCTGAAAACTGATTAAAACTGTGAATTTTACTCCAAAATCAAACAGCAATCAAAGTGACATGTTTAGTAAACAAATGTCGACTGAATTTTAAATAGTAGTTTAAATTGACATTTAACAGATTTAAAATAGTCAAATGTCTGAAAATGCAATTGCACATATTATTTTTTAAAAGCAGGCAGCAGGCAAACGGATACTGGCGCCGGATGCAGTGCGTCGTGACCTGCTCATGAACCCCAAAGCTCGACTGACGCAAATTAGATTGACTGTAATGAGCAGACCAGTTGCGATTGTGATCTACATTTGGCCAAGCACAGACTCAGCCACAGTCACAACCACAGAGTTGGAGTCCAAGTTCGGAGGCTCTGTCTTTGTGTGTGTTCGAACGTCTCATGTGAGCGATGGCAATCGGGCGATTCATCGCACAGCTCGATTGAGTGGACTGCAGCGGGATCTGTGTGTGTGAGTGTATGTGTGTGTGTGTGTATGTGTGTGGGGGGGAATGCCACAGTGAGTGACACAAATGTGAGCACATTTACATATCAATCGAGTGGAGCCAAGGAGCGGATGTTCATAAATTAGCCAATCGATAAATCTACCACAGAGCAAAACAATATATATATATATATTTATATATATATATATATGTATCGCATGTACAAATGTAACATTAAATGAGGCAAGGGTACGCAGTTCTCTCTGGACATGGACCATGGCTAATTCGTTTTACGAGTACGTTTGCCGAGTACCATAAACACATCAAGAGCCGATGCTGTCAGCTGCTCAAGGAGCAGGAGCAGCAGTTGGACTTGGACTTGGACATCAAGTTGGTGGTTGGAAGTGGATGTTGAATGTTACGCGTAACCCTAAGTATGCCCGCCCAGACGCAATTCAATTGATTGTTGACGTTTTGCTCAGTTGCCTCAGTTTCGAGCTTGTCACTGGTTTTGTGCAATTTGGCTTTTGGGAGTTCCAATCAGTTAATTTTAATTAGCTACTGTGGCTACTTGTATTGTGTCCCTTCTTGCTTCTTCTTCTTATTCTCGAGATGAGATGGTTCTTCTCATTGTTCAGCTCACTCACCTTCGCTAATCAGTCTCTCGCGTATTTCCCACGCGAATATCGTTGGGTTCTCGCGTTTGTATTGCTCGATCTTGGAGACAACGGTTGGCGTGGCCACCTTTGGCTTCGAGCCGCCAATCAGTCCAGGTGGACGCAGTGTGCCTGGAATATCAAATAATAACAATAATAAATGTAGTATGCAATATGAGTATTTTTTCTAATTATTAAACGCTTGCGGTTTTTAAGCATTTTGTTTAGAGATATATACATATAAGAGAAAAATGTATTTATGTTATTTTAATTTTATTATTTTTACACATTAATCAGAACTCTATCAAATTTTGAGCACGAAGAGCAAAGGGTTTTGGCTTTAATGGTAGCACGCCAGATTCTTATAATTTTATGCTCCCTACTTAAATTCAAGTTAATCACATTGGAAACGGCTTTAAAGTTCTTGAATAAAAAATTCTATAAATAATTAATAAAATTATCGTTAAAGACTTAATAAATTTTGTTTATTTTTCATTCAATTTTTCGCTTGACACAGCTTATTTTAAACAGCTTAGTTCTCTCTATTAAAAACTACTTTAACACCATTTGACCTCTGGCCCAGAGAACAGTGTCATTCAATTTTAGACACATGCAGCTGCCTTGAGGGCCAGTCGTATAATTTTCGCATTATCAATCACTGCTCCCGGGTGCGACACAATACACAACAAACAACACACAACACACACACACACACAAAACAGAGACAGTATCCGCAGCCGTGGGCCGTGTGGGCGTTTCAAAACAAATCAAAAGCCCGCTGGCTGCCCACTGCGAGCTGCCTGTTAACTGCTATCTGCTAACTGCTACCTGTTGCCAACAAACTAACTAACTAACTCACCAACTAGACAATTGAAGTCGCGTTCCGCCATTCAATGGAGCGCTAATTTGAATATTTGGCAGCGACACATTCGTGCCACAACAACAACAACAACAATGCCACAACAGCAGCAGCAGCAGCAGCCTCAGCGGAGCTTCGATGATAATTTGTCGGAAGCGAGTGACAGGCGCATGCTGTTTATCTTGTGAATTAGTTGCGAGAGATCGGATACAGTTAGAAAAAAAAAGAATCACTAGCATTAAAAGATTGAAGATTTATGGCACACATATTGTAGATTATAGCAAGTATTAACTTTAATTATTATTGATGATGAATTAGATAAGATCTCATCTATTTATATCCAAATCGAATTGTGGAATGCCATCTTAACTTTCCATATCATTTGAAATAAATAAGATTAAGTTATTATAGGATAAGAATTGTATTTATAATCGAATAAAACTAAACGTGGAATATAAATAATATAAATAAATTTATCTTAAGATCCAAATCGATTTGGAGTACAATTTAATTAACTATGGAATATAACTTTTAATAATTTTGTATACCTCTGAGGTTGAATAAGATGGGAAATTATTCGAATAAATATTTTGACTATAGATAAAACTAGTCTGCTTTTTGGCATTTGTTATTCCTATTTCTATTCCATATTCCTATGACTAATATAAATTAATTTATCTTTTGATCGAAATCGATTTAGATTACAATTAAGTTGACTATGGAATATAGTCTAGTATTACTTGTATCTTTAAGATTGATTAAGATAGCAAAATTATGCGCCAAGATTTTATTTATAATTTAATTAGCTGTGGAATAAATATATATAGTCTATAGATGAAACTGGTCTTTTATTTCACATTTATTGTGTAATTTATATGACTGTAATTTATGTAATATCCATTTTAAATATCTTTGAAGGTAAGTAAGAAAATTATATTCTAAATTAAGAATAACTAGACAAGTCTTATCTTTATATGTTATTAATGATACAAAGATTATCTTATTATCTTATGTCCCTATAATATAATTAATTTCAGTGTGGAATATAACCATTATTTATTTTAAGCATCTATTAGAACTTATTTTATATCACAAAACATTTATGGAATCTTAATAGATGTACTGTAAAATATTACTGAACTTGATTCAAGATTATATTTAAGCTTTAGAACATATTTATAGCACCAATTGACTAACATTTCAGATAATTTTTTCTCAGTGTATATCACAGTTACTTCTATATAGGCATTTGTACCTACTATTCAATGTTTGAACTTATGCAAATTTAACGTTGCGAAAAACGGAAATTACTTACACATTTACAATGTTTTAAATGAGCTTGCGACAAAGCGCTTCCCCCCACACCTCTCCTCTACACTTCTACACACGTCAATTAAAATAGTGTGAATGAATTATAGTCGTAATGATCAGATAATATATGGGAGTATGATTCAAAGATAGCTCTCTGAATGGTTTTAATGAACGAATTGAATTATTGCTCAACAATAAAACTGCACTTATTTAACCGACTTTTGTGGAGATCAAGGTAGGTTAAAATGGAATTCGATTTGCAATTGCAATAAATAAATAATAATAAATTAATAAATATAAGCAAACACAAAGAAAAGCAACTTAATTTAATCGAAATGAACTGTGATTGAAATTCATTATGTGAGAGATAATGTAATCAGTAACATTATATCAGAGAATACAGAGATAGATATATATCTGTATTCTATGGTTATATCAGACAGACGACAATGATCTGGCCAAACCTTATGCAACAAAGAGAGAGAACAAAGAGCCATCGCTGCAGACACCCGCTTCAGTGCCCCCTTGGAATGTGTTGGCTTTGTTCGCAAAGTGTGCAGAATTGCAATTTGGAGCAAGAAAACAACAAAATTAAAAAAAATAAATAAATGTCTGGCCTGAAATGGCAACAGGTGTGCGGCCGAGAATTGTGTGTTGGCTATTGGCCAGGTGGGCAGATTGGGCATGGTAAGGTGCAATCGATTTGTCGTGTTTACGTGGCCCCCAAACACAATCTGGAACTTACAGTCGCGCAAATCGATTACGGACGCTTGAGCCTCTAATTCAGTGGGACACACGACAAATGCATTTGGAGCGCATTGATCGAATTGGTCAGGCTGCACTTGCACCCTTAACGGCGCCAACCGACACCCCCTCCATGCACTACTTGAACTTACCCAGCAGCTTGGATACCGCTCCCTGTTGCGACAGCATATGTTGGGCCAAATCATAGCCACGCAGTCCAAAACGTGATAGCTCCAAAAGTCGATGCTGGGAAGCCAAAGCGCTGAGATTTGTTGCCGCTGCGGAGCCCTGAGCTCCATTGCCAAACAGGGAGGACGCTGCCGGTGGGCAGTGATTGTGCGTAAGCGCTGCAAGAAAGAAGGACAGTAATACAGTTAGAGAGAGCATACACTCAAACAAAATATTGCGCATAATTAAGAAATTTAAATTTTGAATTGATTGCAAAAGTTTATATATAAAATTTCTTAAAAAATTATTTTCTTAGGAGTTAACTTTATGAAAATAATACTTATACTAAAATGTCTTAAACAACATATTTTTCTCTGAGTGCACAAGAAAGAGTGCGCGAAATATCATTAAATGTCAATTGGAATTTAAACGAAGCTGCTGCCAGAATTCCGCGCATGGCAGCCAAACACCAAGAAATTTGTAGCACGGAGTGGGACAAGCATCGGATTGATGGATGAGGATGAGGAGTAGAAAGAGTAGAGGTGGTTAACAGATGATTGGACAAATTTCGGTCTGTTTTTGATCGAGCACGTCAAAGTGTAAAAACACAAGACACACAGAGTCAGAGTCAGAGTCAGTCTCCGTCTCCGTCTCCATCTCTGTCTCCGTCTCCGAGGCAGACGCAGACGAAGACATTGGCAGAAAGTGACGAGCGCTGCAGTCGCTGGCGGAAGTGTCAACGTTTATGGTCATAATGGCGTGTCAAGTGGACGTGGTGTGGTCCATTACCTGGTCGAGCCTGGCCACTGCGATCGACTGCCAACACACAGTCCTGATACTGCTAATTTGTGTTGGAATTTATGAAATTCCTGATGTCTCCGTTGCCATCCCTGTCGCAGTCCCTGACAATTTGTTGGGTTCAGTTTTGCGCTTTTGGTATGTATTGGTATTGTTGCATCTCCTTGCCGCACCATGCTGTGGCACCGATTAGCAATTCCTCAGATGTAGAAGCTTTTATGTTCATTTTGACATTTTATCTGATCGCGAGAACTGCACACATTTTAACACCTCGCCTTTTTGCGCTACTGTTGTGTGTGGCATTCAGTTGGTCAGTAACTGTTGGCAGGATGCATTGGTATGCTCTTCAAGCGGGGCGATCTCTGCCCATCTCCGAACTCGATCTGACCCTCTGCTACACGCTGAGAGAAAAATGTGCCCTACAAATTAGCTCAACTAATTTATGGAGATCTGAATTACCATTTCTGAATCAAATGTGTGTTTTATTTAAATTTAAAAATAGTATTTATATGTCATGGGTATTTTACGTAAATGTGGAATTAGTCATTTTTAAAGTAATTAAAAAAAAAAGA
This sequence comes from Drosophila dives, assembly GCA_035042365.1. Classification (NCBI taxonomy): domain Eukaryota; kingdom Metazoa; phylum Arthropoda; class Insecta; order Diptera; family Drosophilidae; genus Drosophila; species Drosophila dives. The sequence goes on along the minus strand of JAWNLJ010000326.1, from coordinate 5,659,487 downwards.
AGAAATATTCTGCATAAAACTACAAAGCATTTCTTGAAAGTAGAAAAAAATAATATATTAATTAATTTATTTTCTTATAAACAAAAAGAATTTCTATTGGACTATCGCTTAAAATAAATTATTTCCACTTTCAATAAATGATGACCTAGTAATAAATTTCTTTCTAACTTTTTTCGCAGTGTACGTACGCATTTTGTGCTAATTAAAGGTGATGCGTACACAAATGCTGTGCAATTTGTTGCAGCCGCATGTTGCGGCAATTGCTGTGGTCGCGTTTATATGGTTATGGTTATGCCTGATTTATATGCCGCGCTCCAAACAATTGACGACCAGAGCCAGACCCAAACCCCAGCTGCCAGCAGCCAGGAGCCGCTAGTCACATGAAGTACTCAGTCGCAATCGCAACGTAGAACTGCGCTTATGCCACGGATGTCAACTCTCTCACACAGCTGTGAGAGGCTGCGGCAGCGTCTTGGCCACACCGATGATTTAGTAGCCAATGTTGAGGGGGCAATGCGACAGCTTGGGCTGCCTCGACGCGCCTCAGTCAATTGCAAAATCGGCTTAAAAATCGCACGACTTGGCGCACAAACTTATAACAAGAAGCGACGCCAGAGTCAAGAGGAGCGCAGCACATCCAGATTCACATCCACATCCAGATCGGGATCGTGCGCACTGTGCGAATGTGCGTTGCCAACAGCAGCAGCAGGAGGAGCACAAGTGATGATCGCCTCGGAATTCAATTGATAGTTTGATTTATTGCTACCGGTAAAGTTTTTGCCGCAACGCACTGCATATAAATTAAAGTTGAAAGCGTTTTTTTTTGTTAAGCGCTTCAGCCCCAGTCTATAGTCTGCCCCTCCAACTGTCTCTCTCTCTATCTGTTTTTCTCTCTCTCTCTCTCTCCGCTGATTTGTTGTTGTTGTCCCGCCTTGTGGCTCAGTTGCTGCTCGCTGATCTTGTTTGTCGCGCGCAGCACATTACTCGTTGTCTGCAAATCTAGGAGCTTCTGGTTTTATTTTATTTTATTTTTCCAGTAATGCGTCATATTGTGATCTTCGCACGTTTAGCTCTCTCTCTCTCTATCTCTCTCTCTCTCTTGCTTCCACAGCGAGCTGATCGCATTTGCAGTGCAAAAGTTGCCAGCAAAGCTGGATTAATTAAGGCATATTTACACAATTGTAGAGGATATTTTAATTTGGTTTTTGGATGTAGAAAGCATTTAAAAATTGAAAAAGTCTATAAAGAAGTTATTCAATTGATCAGCAGTCTATATGTGTGTCTGTCTGACCGAATCTGATCACATATCTGCCACAGGATAATTCTGTCGAAGGACTATAGTTTATATTAACTTCTCCTTCGACTAAGTTTCTTTTTTACTAATAAAATAACTTTTTGGCATATACATAATATAAATTGAAATATATAAAAGATTTTAGGATCAGCTTAAATTATAGATTGTGAAGTACGTTTGAATTTAATCCCTCATTTTTACAGGGTATCATTGTCAGATTGCTTTACGTATTATTGCAGGTATTTCATTATTTGTTTTGCAATAATTGTCTGAAATTTATTTATAATAATAATTTATATTTTTTTAAGAAGTTAAAACACTTGCGTTTTCAAGGCAATGCTTATTTGCTCATCATTGTTTTTTATGCACTCATCAATTTAATAAATAAAGGTATACAAAATATGTTTACTAAGAAATATGCAAGTTCTGCTGATTAACGAACCAACTTAAGAAGTTGGCTAAAAAAAAGTAAGTAATAATATAATTAAATGTCTTTAATGCGAAGATATGAAAAGTAGTTGAGTAACATATATTTACTCGGATCTGCAGGATTTACCCAAATTAGAACACATACAATTAAAAATTACTTTTTCCCTGAAAATGCCCTTTTTACAACAGCTGAGACATTGCCAAAAGCGGAAGGGAATGCTCCCATAAATTTCCGGTCAAGTGACTTATGCTCGGTAGTAGAAGCTGCATGTCGGGTGACATAAGTAGCATAAGCATCATGAAGATACATAGATGGAGACAAATGTGGAGCATAATGTGAGCATTAGTAGAGAAGCAGCTCGAGGTAACCAGCTACGTGAATGTACACTTGAAAAATCATTGTGCACACCTTTTATACGCTCGGCTTTCTAAGAATAATGCGAATACACGGATCGAGTAACCCGAAACCCTTAAGTATGGTTTCTGCGCAGTGCTTAAACATAAATGTATGCCATGCACCCAGCTCTGAGATGGTGTGTGTGTCGACAGTGTCTAGAGTGTGTGTGTGTTTATGTGTGTGTGTGTGTGTGTTGAGTGTGTGCTTTTTGCCGGTTTAACCATTCTCTGAGCATTTTTATAATTATTTATTTATTGTGCAACTTCCAACACCTTTTAGAGACAAGTCAAAGCTTTTGCACGCTGCAACCGCATTGGGCCTCGCCTCTACGTCGCAACCCCCCCTCGACTATACCCCTGTGCACCCCGTAGTGGCAGTTATAGTCGCATCTCGACGTGGCCAACTCGATGGCCGACGACATGAACTAATTTTATTTGACAACCCATACTTGTGCAAAACAAATTGCCACTGATGTGCGAAAGACCAAAACAGTTGGCAGCTTAGCTCGCCGTTGCAGTCAGCTCTTTTTAGCCACGTTGTTGTTGTTTGCTGTTTGCTGTTGTTGCTGTTGTTGAAATTTCCAAATCATTGCGCTTTTCCAACGGGTTGTCATCAGGCAGTCGCTGCGGCTTGGTCAGAAATTCAATTTTAAGTCTGGGCTTTTAGCTTTTTGGCGGCCAGTGTCACCAGTTTCATATACAACATGCATGCCCTGGCTTTTGGGATAGTTTAGTCTTCCTTTTCTTCTTCTTTTTGCCAACCTATATCCTTCACAATTCATAGAATTCCTGAATGTTTAGACTTGCAAGGTGCTGATCTGGGTAACCATAGTGGGAAGCAGTCGAATACACTCAGTCAAGAAAATGACAGGCCACCTTGGGTGTATTTCTTTTCTAAAATAGCTCAATGCAAAATAATCTAGCTTATCTTTAATCTTATAACAATTGAAGGTATAAATATAAATAAATATATATATAATGATATTTCATCTTCATTATCTTATTGAAGGTATAATTTCAAATTTACTTAAATGCTATGCGTGATTGTAAAAAATACATTTTTGCAATTATTGATTGAGCGTCGAATATATTAAAAATATATTCCTTGTGCAAATATTTTAATTTATTTTTATTTTATTTTTTTCTAAATTATTGTTATTGTCAAATAGTTGATGTAGATATTGTACATTTATCTACAACAGTATAATCGAAAATTATATATATTGCAAAAATGTATTAAGACAAGGATTTATAAAAAATTTTTTTTTGATTAAAGAAAATATTTTGTTTTAATCAAGAAAAACTAAATTTACTTAGAATGTCAAAAAGTTTTTCACAAAACCTAAAATTGTTTTTTGTTTTTTGACGATAGAAATTTCTTCGAACTTTAGTTTTTTTTTCTGAGTGTAGCTGCAGCTATAGCAGTAGCGGGTATTTAACTTATTGTGCTTTAAAACGAGTCTAAGAGAATTTTAATCTATAAATTGAACGGACTAACCTGTGGGCGATGTGGGTGAAGCAGCGGCTGTCAGATTTGTTGGACTCGTTGTTGCCGTCGGCTGTGCACCGCTTTTGGCCGCACTGCTTTCCAAGCCACCCAGCAACTGATGCAGATGGGGTGGCATGGGCACGGCAGCGAGGCCCACGGGCAAACCTGCAGCAACGCCTACAGTTGGCATGATCGTAGCTGCTGCGCGTGCGGCTGCTGCTGATGCTGTTGTGACTACTGTACAGGTGGGCGTGGCAGTTGGATAATTGGCGGCAAGCGCTGTGCTGTTTTTCGTGGATGTCCTTGTTGGGGCTGCTGATGTCGCTGTTGTCGTAGCCATGCCACGCACAACAAACACACACAATTCACGACAGTCGATAAGTTTTGGGATAAAGTGTGAAAATTTGTTGAAAAACAGAAACAATAATATTAAGCGCGTGCGGTTTCTCTAAACTAACTAATTGGGCACGTGAAGTATTTGGCAGAGCAACTCTTTAGCATTAACCGTCGGCCTTTTGAGCTCGTCTTTCGGCATTCACACACACAAGCAAAAAAGTGTGCACACACACACACACATACACGTACAAATATACCACTCGAGAGACAGCGAACGGGAAACGTTCCCGTTCGACGCGCACTCACTCACGCTGTTGGCTGACGCCGACTGTGACTGAGAAACTGAGACAGAAACTGACTCGCCTCGTTTGCCTGGTCTCTCTGCCGGCGAGCAGTCAGCAGTCGCAGCAGCGCAGCTGATCTGGGCTTTGCTCTGTTACCGTTTTACTGCGTCTGCTTCTGCTTCTTCCCCTTCTACGTCGTCTGCTTTGCCTTGTCTTTCTCTTTGTTCGTGCAATGCTTGTTTTACTCGTTTTCGCTTGTACATGCGTGCGAGTGTGTGTGTGAGTGAGTTTGTGTGTGTGTGAGTGAGCCGTCGCACAATTGAGCGCTTCGTTGAGTTTCTGTTTTCAAACAGTAGTAAAAGTTCAATAATTAATTGACTGCCTAAGCAGTCGTCGTTCGCTGCCTTTTGTTCAGCTCAACAAAAAAAAACAAACTTTCGGTCACATTTTAATTGATGAGTGATTTTGTTTTGTAATACGGGCGTATGTGTGACTTCAAAAAGTTCTCTATTCGATGTTTTTGTTGTAGCTAGCAAAATGGCAGCAGACGAGGAAAATCGGAAGCACATCGCACATTTTGATTATGATATATGGAGGCATTCATGGTTGCTGCTTGACAGCTACTGCTTAGTCGTCTTCTTCTTCTTTTTCTTGCTCTTCTTTGTGGACGCCCGCTGTGAAATGAGCCCTGCAAAATGCAACGGCTAAAAAACGCATTAGCAAAGGCCAGGCAAAAAAGCTCAAGAATTTGCCGACTTGAGGCTAGCCAGTAACAGTAACCGATTAAGCTTAAGAACCAACCCCAAGTGCAATGCGAGTGTGACAGAGATAGCGCTAAATCAAGTCCACCCTGCTCCTGCTACTCCTACTGCTGCGCGTGTCGTGTAAGTGTAAGCGAGACGTATTCATGCAGAGGTCACCACACACGGCACAGTAGGCAAAGCGACGCGCCTAATTGATTTATATGCCCATTTACGATTCACATACATGTATATCTATATTTATGTATATGTAAAATGTATGTGTATGTGTATGTATGTGTAAAATGGTTGTCCGTCGCTGGTTGGTTTTGCTTTTTGCCCTTGCTTGCGGTGGGCTGCATGGGGCTGAAAATCGGACTAAGAATTTTTTTTTAATAATGGCTGCGATATTACCTCTCCTTTTCTTGTGCTCTTAGTGCTGATTATAGCATTGGAGCGCAGTGCAACATGCGTGACTCTGTGTAGGCTTGTCACACACACATGTACAAGCACACATTGGTTGTGCTGCATTGTTGCAAGTTGCAGGCGTCCGTTTGAAACGCTACAAAAGTGTCGCTAAAATAGCCGGTAATTTTTTGAATAATTATAGCAATCAGGCGGCATGCCAATTTTTTGCGCAAATTATAGTATATTAGAATTTTGTGATATTTATTCGACATTGATTGCTGATGAGTCCCCGCGCACCTCATGCCCATGAAAAATAATCAATTTTAATGGGCTGTAATTTGCTACCGCAAAGCAACAATATTTCAAATTAAGAGGCAAACTTTAACCGGCAAAATGCCACTACACACACACGATCACACACACACACACCATCTCTAGTAGTTAATAGTTTGTTTATTTTTATTATAAATAAACGACTAAGCAAAGTTTTTATTTTTCGAGAGATAGCGCAGCACAACCAAAAATTGTCTTTTAAATTGTCTTTTACTGCGTCTCATTTCAACATTGTCTCTCAAAACTTATATAATTGAGAAATGCCGATGTCATAATTATGCGCTCAGTTTGCTGAGTTGCACTCACAAATTGAGTGAGAGTGGTGCGCATTGCTTGTGGCAGAGGCGTGTCAGTCGCACCAATGCTGCTTTAGCTGCGCACACAGCTGACATCTCTTTCTAACGCAAGCAACGGCTGCAAGTGCTCAACAGCCAATCAGATGCGCAGAACGAATTGTGTGCTCTCAATTGGAATGTAATCGCTTCCGACTGAGTGTAGAGGTGAGCGTGTGTGTGTGCCTTGTGTGTGAGTATAGAAAATCATTATTGCTGCTGCTTGTTTCTCACTGCAGTCGATTGCCGCAGATTGGCTAATGGCGCTCGGTCGTCTGCTCCCCCTCCCGCTCGACCATCTCTTTTACACTCCACGAAAGCCCCTTCATGATTGATTTTCATTTTGTTTTTGGGCCAGCATGATTGATTACGTTAATTACGCGCCTAATTAGGCATTTATCACTGTGTATCTAATGGGTACATAAAGTCCAGAGCCCAGAGTCTTTATATACGCCATTTGCATGCCAATTGTCTCGCTGCTGGCGTCGCTGCTAGCGTCGACATCGACGGCGCTAACAAATTATGCTTGCGTCTAATTGCGTTTCGTGCGCCCTTTTTTCGAGGGTATGTCTGGATAGGGTGCTTGGGGGTAGGGTGGTGGTGGTGGCTTTAATTATGGCCGCCGCCTGACAGACAGCCGTCGCCATTATTTTAACATTATTTCACTATTATTTTTTTATTTCTATTTTTTTTTTTGAAAGCCGAATGTAGTCGAGTATTCCTAGTCAGATAGGCATCTAGTATCTACATGCAAGTGGCAGCCAATGCCCAATTCCCAAACTCAAGACCGGGCCAAAACTCAAAAGAGGCAAAGCCAAAGCCCTGCTGCGAGCAGACCGCGCATATTTGTGGTAGCCACGCTTCCTGTTTTTGTTTGTTTGCCGTGGCCCCTGTCCGTCCGCCTGCCTGTCTGTCTGTCTGTCCGTCTGTCTGTTTGTCCGGGCAAAGTACATGTTTCAGGCCAAACAACATAGACACAAGAAGTTGCACCGTTGTGGGCTTTTTTGTGGCCACGGTTAGCGGCGCGGTGATGTTTACCCATATGTAGGCATATGCATATGCTGATTACGATTCCGGGCAGCGGGGCAAAGGGGCAAGCGGTGTGGGTGTGTTTTTTTGAGTCTATACGAATCAGTATTCATAAGTGCCTAGCCCCTGACTATAGTCTCTAAGCAATAACACAATGGCCACGAAACTCTGTGAACCGTAAAAATGAAATTTTTGCCGCCGCTGATGAACAGGGTTTTTCCTTGTTCATTTGCTGATTAAGAAAAACGACTAATAATTAAAAACTTTTAGTGCAGAAACTGAGACATTGATTAGATGCATAGTCTGGCCATAAATTGTCCAGTGCAGATGTCACAAGAGTTCCCTTAGCCTCGTCATTTTAGCCTCGTCACTAGCCAAAGTTCTACAATCCGTTGCCAGCGGAAATGAGTTTGGGCTTCTCTCTTTTTGTTTGCGCCGCTTCGACAATGGCCGCCATCTGAGGAAGTGCTTAGCGCCTGACCAGAATTATAAAGTTCCGCCTTTTGTCTGGGGCCCATGAACACTCGTCTTGTCAGAGGTGACTAAAGCCTTCTGGCTTGAATATGAACTAATCGATTGTTTTCATTGTGGTTTTTTTTTGTGGCTCAAAACGGCAAACAAGTGTAACTTTGCATGGGAATTACAAAAAAAGAAAGTATGTATTTATATATTAATTATTATGTATACTGATATATTTAATAAAATAAAAAATATATATTTATATATTGCAAATATATTGTGCTGTACTAAAACTGAAATACATATATCATAAGCAATATTTTTTTATACTACTGTTTACTTTAAAAAATTACATAAGCGACAAAAAGAAAAAAGAATAAAAACTCAAATAAAAATGTATTTATACTTGCATATATGCTGACTTTGTTTTTATATATTATTTATATACATAAATAATTTAATCACTAGCAGAAATAAATAAAATGTATTTTTATTTGCAACAAAAAATATAATTAGAATTTTCTTTTATAGGTTTAAAAGAGACAAAACGAATTGAAATTTCATATTTATACAGTTTATATACTTAACTATTTATGCTTATTTATTTAAAACTTATATCTACTAGATACGATAAACTACTCATAATCTTTTTCACAGTGTTTAATTTCCAAAAAAAATGTGGGCTGAGTTTTCTTTTAACTAAGAAACTAAGCAAGTTTTCCATTTTCTTTTAAAATTACAGAAGCGACTTTTCGATATCGATTTGCATATGAGTACATACATTAAATACAAGGACAGTTCTGGCACACTTGCGAGGCCGAACCGACTTGGTAGTGAAAATTATAGAAATTATATATGAAGGATATATTTATAGGAATATGCATTTATTCATGTCTGTCATAATATTATCAATATTGCCGACTTTAGAAAAACTCATTTGTATCGTTACTGGGGATGAAGGTGTGTGTAATGGTTGCAGGTAGTGGATTCATGTTCATCATCTACATCTCTGCATTGCACACACGCACTGGATGAGATGACCCCCACTCGCTAGCTGGCGGCGACTGGCGAAATGTAATGATTAACTCCTCGTCGTCGCTAAATTAAGTGAGTTTTTTTGCTAAACAACGCAACCAATGAGGTGAGGGAGGGTAGGAGGGGAGGAGGGAGGGAATGTAGAAGGCGACGATGCGGGCAAGTTGTTAATGCTGTTGCTCCTGCGACAAGCTAATTCTGCTGGCACATTGCGTGTCTGGGCGCAGAAATGATTTCCACATACCACAGCAGTTAAAGCCCTTAAGTCAGGGAGAAAATCCAATTAAATTCGGTAGCGAAAGAAATAAGTCCGAACTGTCGGTAAAATGATTCTACATACACGTATTTGCGTCAACATTGATTTTGACCGGGACGTGGAGATGGGCGAGATGGGCGACGTGAGGCGGGAGCTGAAAGACAGAAGCGGAGACAGAGACAAAGACGGAGACGGAGGTGGAGACGGAGACGGACTAAAGTAGTTCATGTGCATGGCGTGATTGAGGACGAACTCAAAGCTGAGGACAGGAACAACTGCAACTGCAACAGCAGCAACATCAGCAGCAGCAGCAAAATCAACTTCAGCAGCAGTTTGGCAGAGGCGTGATCCGAGTTTTGTTGACTGTTGGCATCAGCTTCAGAGTCGCATTCGGTAGATGGTTCTTTGGCAGTGGCAGCCGCAAAACCGTCCAAAAGTTGCGTGCCCATAGGTCTTCTGTGTAATTGCGCAACAATTGTCAGTTGGGGCCCCAGTTTCGCTCGCAGTCAGCGTCAGCGTCGCTGTTGACGTCGCTGCTCTAAAGGGCGCATTGCAGCAACCGCAATCAAGACACGGACACGTCATGGACAACAATAAAAACAACAACGGCAGAAAAAAAAAACAAAACAAAAAAACTCCTGCAGCTATTGGCTACCTTCGTGTTTGCGTCAAACTTGCGGAAATCTGATTTTAAAATTATTAACAACATGCAATGGCTAAATAGTTTTGCATTCGATAACAAAAGGCGCTCCTGCACCCGGATCCCCATTCAGCTGTACTCAAAAACATGTTCAACTGTTCGACTGTTCGACGTTTGTTTGCCTTACCGAGCATCTACTGTGGCAACAACAGGAGCGCCGCACGTCACGAACCAACAACCAATTTCCAATTGCTCAAAGTAAAAACCCAAGTTTCGCCATCAAGTTTTCCCATAAGCCAAAAGTCGTCTCAAATTAGAACTGTAAGTAATTAGAATTGTTTAGAAATTGAAATTGCCATTTATCAGGCATTGAATATTGAATTGTATTTTAAAAGAAAACCTTTTAAAAATGCAAATGCAATCTTAAATTTAATTTCTTTGGACTTTAATAATGCCATTAGAATCAAAAGCATGAGTAATTGTCAGAATTAATTAAACCTGTTTCTTAAAGAATTTAAATATTATTGCCAATTAATCACAGCACTTTTAGAATTTTAAAATTATTTCGAATTAATCAGAAAGCTCATTGACATTGCTCATGTTTAAGCAAATAAACAAATACAATTTGTGAAATCACATTAAATTTAAATCAATGTAAATAATTAATTCGTAATGTGAATTATTTTTTTTCTTATTTACATTTAATGTTACAATATTACAAAAGTAGCTTATGCTTTCCACATGGTGTTTAAATTGGCAAGTTATTGCTGGAAAAGTACACTCAACTTATATATACAAAATATTCGCAATTTGCATTTACATTCAAAATCGACGTGGCGTTGAGCCGCGTTGTCCAGTGACCGCAACGTATAATTCACAAATTCAAATTCAAACGATCGAAAGGCACTTTTAGTTAGCGAACCGTTATAAGGTTAATTAAATGCAGCAAACGGAGAAGCAACCAAACTCCAACTCCAACTTCAGCTTCAACTGGCAGCTAACAGTTAGCCCCATCTTTGGTAGCTCAGTTCCCAGCTGAGTGCGACTCTTTGGCTCCACTGCACGAAAAGTAGGTACAACTACGCTTTCATTTCCAGCCAAGTTTCTCCAATGCGGCTTGCAATTAGAAGTTGCACAAAAAGCGCAATAAGACCAACAACAACAACAAAATGAATTGCACGAAAAAAACACAAAGCGAACATGCAAAAACAAAATGGCGATAAATAGCGCAATTTGCATATAAATGGACGGTAGAAACGTCTTTAGTCACCCGAATCTTGAGCAAACCATAAGACCGATTAACATTGTTGTCGACTTTGCCCCAACACAACTGGCGATAGCTTGGCATCGCAGGTGGGGCCAGCGAAGTTGTCGAAGGGAAGGGGGAGTGTAGGTGGGATGGTGTGGGGTGGGGTGTGGTGGTGTGGGTGGTAAAAGTACACCCTAACAACAACAACGACTTGTTACATTGATACGAGTTACGAGTAGCAAAGCGCAATTGCGAGCCAGAGGAATGAGGAGCAAGGAATGAGCACCCAGGTCGACGCACAGTGGCTCAAAATCGTTGTACACTAGACGAACTTTTGAATTACTCGTTAATCATTTGATGCGCTTCAAAAAGTTTTCAATTTTAAAAATATTATTAAATTGAATTGTCAGACTAAAGTATTTCCTTAACAAAAAAATTGTATATATGAAAGATATAACTTTTTGGTATTTAAGAAAAATAATTATTGCATATAAGAAACTGGGAAAAAAAACTATAGACTTTAAAAAAACTATAGTTAGAAGTACACTAGATTTAGATACAACAAAATGAATATAGCGTCAAAATTATGACTCTTGCCTAGCACTATTATTTCCTTATCTGTATGAGCCTAGTTCCTATATTATATGATATATGCAAAGTTATATGAAAGGGATAAACTTGTCCCCTAGCACAAATGTAAAAATGTTCGATATTCAAATTAACAGTTAGTTGAGTTAAGTAAAATTATTATTTACTAAAAATTAAGCATCAACATTTGAATTGATAAAATTATTAATTTATAATAATATTTATATAGTAATAAAACATATTTATTTTATTACAGGCGCTTTACTCCTGAGCCACAGTGCGGAGCAGCAAAATGGCGGCTCGAGCCGTCAGAGCGTGGCAACAACAGCAACACCAGGCGATGTTGTTGTTGTTGTTCTTGTTGTTATTGTTGTTATTGTTGGTGCCATCAAGCGTGTTAGGTTGGTGGGCAGCGCACATGGAATAGTGTTGGTGTTGGTGTTTGTTGTTGGTGTTTGTTGTTGGTGTTTTAGCTGGCGTTAGCTGATGTTAGCTATATGCACGTAATTGCATTGGTTTTCTTTTATTATTTTTTTTTTGTTTGTCCGAGCTGCAGAAAAGCGGCCGCTGCCGTTCATGCAACCGTCCTTCCGTCTGGCTGCCGGCAGCCGCCTTTGCAGAAAAGGGGCCGCCCTGCCTGGCTGGCTGACTGACTGAGTGACTGGGCTGGCTGGTTGGCTATTATGCAAATGGCATTCACAGGTAATTACCACCGCTGCACCGTTATAATTGCGCTCGAAGCCCAGCTACGAATCACGATTGCAGCTTGCCAGCCGTTTGCCTCTTTTTGCCACATTTTTTTGTTATTTTTTTGCCAGTGTGCCACCGTAAATCGAAACTGGCAACAAGACCTTTGCAACTAGGTGGCAACTGTGTTACCACAAAACTTTCCCATTGCGATTCCCGAGCGTAACACACAAAAATGATTTCATCGCAAAACTTGTACTTAGTATTGAAATATTTATGCTTCTTTACTCACCGTTTACACTTATCAGCAATTTATGGCTAATTACTTTTAATACCTATTACTTTTACAAACGAGCGGATTTGGACGCGAAAACATGAACTAAGAATCTAGCAACTAGACCTCAAAAAATAACTCTTAAGATTTTGGTGATTAATCAATATTTTTACTATTGATTTGCGATTTTCCTATATTTTCTAGATCTAGATCAATTTTACATTTAAATTGAAAAATGTGAATTTGGATTGAAATTCCTAAAAATTTCCCAACAAAATTCTCTTTGAATCGATTGCAAACTTTTCACTTCCACAAAAGGAGCAGATTTTTAAAATGTATATATTTTAATTTTGGTTTTATATTAGTACTAAAATTCAAATTGACACCATAATTTTGGGTTGCAATTTATGAAAGAAGTCTACCCAAAACATCCTAGGCAGTTATGCCTCCAAGAAGATCGTATTTCTAATAGCAATATCTGCTTAGTCCTGGTTATGTATATACAATCGGATATTATTTCAAAATAGAAGCTAAATTTTCAAACATAATCCATGAGAAATATTCAAAATTTGCAGTTGTGCAGTTCTTCACTTTTCGATAAGTGCAACCGCAGCTAAAGAGTAAAGTTTGGTCAGACCAGAGGCGGCGACTGCCACTGATGTCGATGACACCTCTTTTGCAGTTCAGCGGGACTGGCAGACAGAGAGACGGAGAGGCGGACAGACGGACGAGCGAGGCGCTGGCAAATTAGAACAACTTAAAAACGCGGCGGCAGGCATTAGCGCATTTACCTGCTGGCTCATCGCTGGGCACATATAAGAGAGTGAGGAAGGGAGGTAACGGGGAGGTTTTATCAACAGGCACATCAGCATCAGCGAATCCTTTTCTTTTGCAGTCCGTTCTCGACGCACTATCAAAAAGTAATAAATCTGCGGCTGATCTGTCGTAAATCTTTGCGTTCCCTTCATGATTTACCCACATAAATCAAAATTATCGAAGCGAATGGGGCGAACCAAAGGCAAAAGTCAAAAAAGCTGAACTTGTTAACCGATGCAAAGTGTTAAATGGATTCAACCGTTGATTTGTCTGACTCCGGCACTGAATGTGTCCTGTTCTGCACTCCAACTCCGACTCTTGACAACTGCAAATCCAAATTGAAGTAGATGGCTTGTGTATGTGTGTGTGTGTGTGCGAAATGTTTAAAATGTGTTTGAAATTTTTTCGTGTTTCATGTGTTAACTTGTCTCATTGTGTTTTTTGGTCATTGCGTTTAGCGCTGCAATTATCGCCTTGCAGCTTGCCGCAGGATCAACATCAGCGCTGTTGCTGCTGCTGTTGCTGCTGCCTAAGCAATAGATTCCCAGCTGTCGGCTTTTGTGGCAATCAAATGGTTCACCCACCAGTAACCAGCACCAGGTCACGCACCTCTTTGTTCATGTGCCTCATCTTTTGGCTGAGGAGAGAATTCGTCACATGCAAAGTGAAATTACCTGGTCGGCTAATTTCATTTAATTTTCGGTCAGCCAAATAAAAAAACAAAAAAAAAAAGAAGCGACCGCCACAATTATAGCATATTTTCCCCAATTAATAATTAATAATTTGTTTGGGTCACGAAACGCTCTCGTCCCGTCTCGTCTCGTCTCGATTCGTTTCGTTACATTTCGCCCCGAATCGCATTGTGTTTGTGAACTCCAAAGTTACTCATAGATACTTAGAAATTTACACACGCATACACAGAGAAAAAAAATGGTGTTAAATAAATTATGATTAAATATTGATGAATTGTGGTTAAAGTCTTGTTCATAATTTAAAATATTCTAATATTCATAGCTTAAAATATTTTTTGATTAAATATTTAATGATTTGATTTATAATAATTTTTTGCACTCTTTAATAAATTTTAAATTTTAATTTGCTTTATTAATTTACACACGCATAGACCGAAAAAAAATGGTATTAAATAAACTATGATTAAATATTGATGAATTGTGGTTAAAGTCTTGTTCATAATTTAAAATATTCTAATATTCATAGCTTAAAATATTTTTTGATTAAATATTTAATGATTTGATTTATAATAATTTTTTGCACTCTTTAATAAATTTTAAATTTTAATTTGCTCTGTCTCCATCTGCTAAAGTTTCACTGAGTATATCATAAATTTTTTCAGTGTGGTAGGCGTCACTCAGAGTTTGGTTTTTGGTTTTTGGTTTTTGGCTATTTTTGTGGCTGGAAAACAAAGAGGCAGATCAGGTTAGGGAGAAAGGCAAAGACTCAGGTTGACTGAGACGGTTAATTGCTGTCACAGAGTTGAGGTTGGACTTCGAATCTTGAGTTTTGAGTTTTGAGTTTTGAATGTGAGTTTTTTGAGGTCGAGATAAATGCGTAGTCTGCAATTGAAAATCTTTTGTACCCAATGCTACGCGTAATATCATTAAGAGCACGAAACACGCAACTCCAGCTGGAGGTGAAGAACACATTTGGTGCGCAAGTGCCGCTTCCTTCCTGCCCCACCATGTCAGATGAGTGATGCCTGTGAGATCTGTTGCCTGCTCGTTGTTCCAGCTGCTCAGTTGGATTTTTGTGTGCATTGAGCTGCCCTGATTTGAGATGTGCCATGTGTTCACCGCAGGAGTCTAGGAGTAGTCGGCTGTAGTAGTCGGGGGCAACGCCTGATGTCCTTCGGCTACAATTTGTGCGCGTAGTGCAGCGATAAATTAATGCAGCCACAGTCTGCCCCACTGATAAATATCTCTCTCCTCTCTCTTTCATTCACTGCTCTTTACCCTCCCCTGCACCCCATCATTTGCTGCAAATTGCGCTGAGCTTCTTTTTTTTCCATATATATTTTTAGTCAATTCGCCAATAGAGACATCAAGCAAACCAGGCCAGACTCCAGAGTCCAGACCCTCAGTACTTACACAGATGCATGCCTGCCCCTATGTGCCCCGTGCACCACCCCACCACCTCACCATCCCATCGCCACTTTCAACTTGAGTTATGTTTGTCGCGGCCTGTGAATGAAGCGATGTGCGACCAGGATTGGCTAATGTACGTTGCCGATCCCATTCCCTGCCCTCAACAAAACCAAAACCAAGCCCAAGCTGTGACTGCCACTGCCCACTCATGTTTGCCTGCTTTGCTGTTTGCCACGCTGCCCCGTTGCCCCGCTGGCCCCTTCGTCACCCGCTCGCCTGCTCGGTATCATCAAAATTGTCGTTGGCTCGCAGTTAAATTAAGTCATAAATTCAGTATTTATCTGTTGAATGTAGTTTGTTGTCCGGTCATCACTTCTGCCATTCTGCCCGATCTGCCTTTTGTCGCCGCAGCCAAGGCTCCTCCTCTAACCCCCACATCCCCTTCCTTGCTACTCCTCAGTCTGACTTAGCAGCCCCAACCCCGAATCCAAGAAACGCCGCTCTTATCCACTGTTTGCTGTTGCTGTTGCTGCTTTTATGCCAGCAGATAGTTGTCCATGGCGGGGGCAAGGAATGGGCAGAACGAGGCACGTTGCGACGCGTAGCTGTTGCAGTTGCAGCTCGCATGTGTCAACTGGCGCTCCCTTTGCTCCTTACACAGCACCAAATGTTTGGTTTCAATTAAATAGCAATACCAAAAATTAAATGAAATTAACATTAAAATTACAATTAAAAAAAAGAATTTAAGTGAAAATATTTCAATTTCGCATTTTTAACCTTTTTTTGTGGGGTAAACAAAATTACTTAGTTAGTTTAAGGTATTTATTAAATTTAGGGATACTTTTGTTTAATTCAACTTCTTTTGTTCAATTTAAATTTTAATCGATTAAACTGCTATTTTGAACTCAAATATAAAACTATTTTTATAAATTCTTTGTGGCTTTAGTTATATAATAAATTTAGCATTATTTAATTACATTATTGTATTCAATTATTTATAATTAATTTGTTATTTAATTATTTGTATTAACTGTATTTATTCGATTCAACTGCTATTTTAAAGTCAAATATAAAACTTGCTTTATAAATTCTTTACGGCTTTCGTTTTTTTTTTTTTTTTAATAAATTAAACATTATTTGTATTTAATATCAATAATGATAAATATCACAATTTATAATTCTTATAATTCTTTGCTGTGTAGCTGCTGTTGCAGTTAGTTTAGCCACACTTAGCCGCTGCTTTCGAGACGCCTCGTAATTGGCTTGCCTCTCTCTCTGTGGCACTCTCGCCACTTGGCCAAAAACAAGTTATTTGTTTCTGTTCGCATTGAAAAACTGAACTTTGCCAGATTTATTATTGCACATCAATTAGCTGCCAGCTGATGGGCATGCATCGAGCAACTTCTCACTTTTCAGCTCAAATCGAATTCCAAACACAAACCCAAACCCAAAGACCCCAACCCCAATCCCAAACCCATTTCAATCCCATTCAATGGCTGCAAGTGAAACACGTATTTGTACAAATCGCTGATAATTCAGTTCAATATGGCAATGTGTATGTGCTGCTGCCCTGTCCTGTCCTGTGTTCTGTCCTGTCCTGTCCTGTCAATTAGTCAACAGTGACACGCTGCTCACGGAAATCTTTATCTTGACTGTTTACTATTGCAACATTGTCTTGCCGGCCATTTATTGAAACATAACGCATTTTTTATTGTCAGCTCAGGCTACAGAAGCCAAAAGCTGTGGCTTAGATCTGCGCAGTCGCAGTCGCACTCGGAGTCGCATCCCAAGTCGCACACTGGCTGGGAGTCACACAGTTGCAGGTAGCCGAGTGCTCTCCGATTGTCACATCACATCACTTTCCTCTCCCCCCCCCACCAACCACTCCCCTCCTTCATACACTTCTCCTCGCTTGCTTGCTGTCAACTCAACGCTGACAACGCCAACGCTGATGGGATGATGACATCGAGTACTGAGTACTGATTACTGCATTGCCTGCAGCAGCGGCAGCAGCAGCAGTCGCAGTCGCAGTCACCTTGAGTCACTCCACCCCTTGCTCACGTGCGCAACCCCTCCCCTCCCCCACAACACACACAGTTTAAACTGAGCTGCTGCAAGCGTGAAATATTTTGACAAATCGCAGCCACTTAATCAAAAATCATCATCAAAAAGCGATCGATGTTTTGTATTGAGGTAGCAAGCAGCAGGGTACAAAGGACAAGCCGGCACACTGTGTGTGTGTGTGTGTGGGTTAAGCAAGCTGTAGCAAGAGATTTCCGCCAGAACTGATAAAAAAAAGAGAGAAATAGAAAAGAATAAGGACAGCCCGCTGTGATGCCTGAAAATGGAATTAGTCGCTTTAAAGTGTTTGCCGCACTTGTCGCCTAGACGAAATACATGTGCCAGTGAGACATAGAGAGAGAGAGAAAGAGAGAGAGTGAGAGAGAGTTGGAGATAGACATAATATAATGACAATTCATTTATGTTAGCATGTGATTAGGCCTCATATCAATCTTCATAATGCCGCTGCTTATGAGCTATGTACGTGACACATATGCATGTATTGATACACACACACACACACACACACACACACTCACACACACACACTCTTACACACTCACACATCAATGGAGCTGTGTGTGTTAACTAACCGATTGACGTTGATTACCGATGGGTCGCGCGACTCTGACTACCTTTGTCGCTCCCATCCAGAGACACCTCCTCCATCCAGTCTCCCGAGACGACTCCAGTCTGTTGGCCTATCTGCCACATATTGACAGGCATTTATCATTTACCTAGCAGACGTGACGAATTAACAGCATTGGCAGCCTAATAAATGTGTGGCAAATACAAAATGTACACCAAATAACACATTAATAAAATAAAACAAATAACTTGATGAGTTGTTTGGTTTCGGTATTTACAGCAAATTAATAAATTATGTTTATTGTACAGCAACAATATCTTAATTGCTGCCTAGAAAACAGAATAATTACGAGCAATAATTATATGACTAGTTGAAATTAAATTGTTTTTCAGTTGTTATAATATCGGAAATTATTAAAAAAAAATAATTAAGCATTCTCTATGAAATGTTTAACTTACAAAAATGATTGCCTACAAAAGCGAAATTAATTAAATAATTTATTTATCATTTCAGAATCGAGCAGATTGAATTTGATCTGCCTGCTGAAGAAGCAATTAAATATCTTTATAGGAACAATCGAGTAAATCTAAATGAGAATTAAGTATGTGATACGAAGACAGCTGTTGGCCAACTCATCTTCCTTTGAGTCATTCCTCATTTCACTTCCATTACTCATTTTAATGACAACAGGGCATTAAAAGCTTTAAATATGTAAACAAAGTGGAAACTCATCAACCAGATGATTTTGCCGTTCATTGAATTCAATTTAAATACCCAACTCCAACTCCAGCTCCAACTTCAACTGCATCTGCATCTGGATCTGCATGTGTGTCTTTGTCTGCAATTACAAAGCGCCAGGCGAGAGCAACCCGTAATTAAAGTGTATCAGGAAACAAATGCTTAAATCACGCAACGCACAAAATACAAAAAAAAAATAAAATAAAAAAAATCTTCAGGGGAGCAACAAAGGTCGATTGCTTCATCCGACAGTCAGGCAGGTGATGAGCCGTCATGCAAGGCCGGTATAGATAGGTTATTAGAGCAAGGTGATTGGGATTGGGATTGGGTGAATGGATGCCGAGGCTAACTAACGGCTACACGTTAGTTAGTTAGACGGCTGCTGTTCCTCCTGCTGCTGCTGGGAGCACGCGATTGCAGCCGCGGGGCAGCAGCACATGCTCAGGATTCAGGATACGCATCACACTAAACACTCTGCCGCATTTTTTTGTGTGCGTTGCACGTCTAAAACTCACCTGTCTGTCGCGGCATTTCCGCCGGCTATAATAAAACAAAAACAAAAAAACAAAACAAAGCCTCAAATGTTGCGTCATTATCAAAAACACAAGTTGATGGTTCCTCTCATTTTTGTTTTTTTACTCAGTTGCTCATCGGAAATTTATGCCATATTGACCTGATGCACATTGCTCTAATTTTTTCCGTTTGGTTATCGTCCTTTTTGTTTTAATCAGCAGGTCCTGCAGCAGTGCCGCTTCACCCCTTGCATGTTTTTTTGATGAATTGATGATGGGGTCTGCATTCTGCATCGGCATCGTCATCGGCATCTAGAACTGCATCAGGGAATTGGAGCGTGTGTGTTTGAGCATGTGGAAAATGCTTTCACGGAACCCTTTTTTGCTTGAAGTTTTTCTTAATTTGGAATTTATTTAAATCTACAAAGGGCTTCTGTTCCTGCTCCTGCCACTCGCACTGACTGTCAGTCAGTCAGTCACTCTTAAAGTGTGTGTGTGTGTGCGGGGGGGGATGAGTCTTGGGGTTCGTCGCCTTCGTTTTTGGCAGGTGCTTTGGCTCGATGCTAATGCATAAATAACACGGTTTCGCCTTCGACTTTTGACTTCGTAGCTCTTTTTTTTCCAGTCTTCAATTGCCTGGTGTCCATCGCATTTTAAAAGGCGTTTAGCTTGTTACCTTTTTAATAATACCATTTAATTTCCAACGCTCGTTTTGCTGCCTGTTTTTTTTTTTTTTTTTGGCTGCGTAGGTGCGCAATCATCAATCAGCTTGAAAGTGATGTACACACAACGCCACCTTTTAAACTGCAATTCATAAGTCATTTTTAGTTTTATTTTTTTTTTTTTTGTGTATCATTTCGTGTTCATTTTTTATGCCAGCAGCGGAGCATAGACAGCTAGAGATAGCATCGCCTCAGGATGCAAAGAGTTGGAGTTTAGAGAAATTGGCTTTATACTGAATTAGATATATATATATCACTCAATGTGAAGCTTGAGCCAAGATTGAACACTGTTTTGGTTATATATATTGTGGACTAAGTCTTAATTAAGCACTCTTTCATTTGGTTTTAACCCTATAAAATACATTATTTTGACTTGTTTCACTTAGTAATTTCATTTTTCTCAGTGTTAGTCCTTTTGGAAATTATCAGTTATTTTCTACTAATTTTTTTTGCTATCCCAAACTTTTAACAGCCAAAACTCTGTCTACATTTTCCACAAATTTATTGCCATTATCTGCTTCCCAAATTCTATCTAAAAAAAACTTTTTATCTTTTGACCTAATTTAATGCCAAATGTTTTTTTTTTTTCTTAATGACACTTCCTCATCTACAATAAATACAATTTATTAATATTTAAAAAATACCAACATTTAACGGCTTTCAAGTATCAAAATTAGTGTAAAAATGTGCTCATATCTTTGAATTTTTGTAAATTTGTCCCTTTATCAGTGAATTATGTTGGCGAATGATGTATTGAATGCAGCTCCAGTTGGAGTGGAGTGACCACTTAGGGTGGACTTGGTGGACAAAGGCAAATGGCTGACGCATTCAAATGGCCGGCACACAATACAGCACAACCCGCATCCCCCGAAATTAGGGTGTGTGTGTGTGTGTGGGAGTGTTAGCTACTGTTATTACTGGCCAGTCGAAAGCAGACAGACAGACAGCCCAGGGGGTGTGTGTGTTTGTGTGTGTGTTGGTGCTGGCATGACACGACTGCCTTGGCCAGCTGGCTGTAACATTTACAAATAAATAATGGCTTCAACAGAGAGTGAAGTCAGTTTGCGGGGGGAGGGAAGGGTTGTGGAGTGGGTGGATCATATACTTCCGCTGGTGTAGCAATCCAGCATTGGGCAGTGAAAGGCGCCGTGTGAGCATCAAGCTTACTGAAAAATTGAAGCATGCCGCAAACCGAAACGAATTGCGAACTCAAAGAGGGCAAACCAAAGTCGCAAATTGCTGGTTAGCGCGCGGAAAACCAACTCTCGATAAGCAAAAATAAAAAAAACACACACAGGAGAACCGAGACGAAGACAATTGGCCAGATTGAGACAGGAGCCTGCCTGGCAGCCAGCGCTGCTCTGATCTGCTCTGCTCTGCTCCGCTCTGCTCCGATCTGCTCTGCTCTGATCTGCTCTGTGTGTGCTCTGTGTGTGCTGTGTGTTTATGAAGTTGTGGATTTTTCGTCGGGTTTCGATTTTCAAGCTGACTGCAATTACAAGCCGTAAATTTGTCAAGGCGCGATAAATGACTGCAGCAGGAGTGGGGCGAGGTGGTGCGGGGCGTGTGTGGTGGCAGCCTAATGCATGTAATCTGCCACTCAACACCCTGTCAGATGGTCCAAGACCTCGTCCGGCTGGCTTGTTAGGGTTAAGCAATTTGGCACGGGGGTTACACATATTTGGAGCTGAACTGCCGTCCAAAACATGGCCAAAAGCGCAATGTTCAAACCACAATCAGCCACAGAGCAACTAGAAGACCAAGGCTCAAGAATGACAGGATTATTGAGTATTGGCATTGGTGAATTGTGCGCGGCTGGCGAAGGCCAATTCATGCTCACATTTTGGGGCTGGTTAATTAAATACGGATCTCCTTTTAATGGTCGATAAAACTTGATGAGATACTTTAATGGCCGTTGCCGGTAGAGCCCGAAGGCGAAGGCGTTCGCTCTTTGGAGTGCTAAATCACCGTTAAAGCGATAAGATTAAGTTGGCCAACTAGCCGCAAACTTTGGCAACATAACAACAACAGGCAACAGACAACAAGCGAGCATAATCTGATTTTTACGAGCCAATTGGCAACACAATCTCTGCCTCCTCCTGCTTTTGCTCCTCCGACTATTACATTGTTGCCGAGGCGCACAAAATTAATTGCTGATGAATGTCAATTTCATCCGACACGGATACGTCGCTGGCCCATCAACATATTTGCCTGCTACACAAGAAAAAAAATCGCAGCAGCATCCAAATGAAATTAACAAAAAAAAACTTCAGCTAATTGATTTAAGCCAAGTTCTATTTAGAATTTTGTTGTTAATACTTTTTGACAGATTATTTTATATGGCTGTTTTCTGTCTAATATTTAAGGAAATCAGTTGGCTTTTTCCGGGTGCAGTTGGCAACCATCGTTGAAGGCCAAATGGCAAATGGAGCGTCGAGACGTCGGCTCAAAGTCACTGGCAAAAATATTGTAATCCTATTGGCAGTCACATCAAAGAAAACATGCAACACAAACTGCGACCGCATTTGCCGATTGCTTAACGCTGTCTGCACTCCTCCCTACTCATCCCCCTGTTGCTCCCCTTTCGCATCCACTTTTTGACCGCTTTCGTTAGCGGCTTACAAGTTGCCCCTCCTGAGCCGCTCGGGCAGCCATAACCGTTCGCCATGCTGGGCATAAAATTAAAATGTTGCACTGTAACAACCCCAACCAACCCGCAGTCGCCACGCACACCCGGCGGGGCCACCAAGCCGTAGAAGAGGCGCACTCATTAAAAACGCCATAAATGCAATAAAACGTAGAGCAAACATCGATTAAACAATATTTATGGGGCTTCACTTGCACATTGTTCGTTGGCTCTGCGCCGAACACGTCCGTGAATCCACGCCCGGCTCAATCCAATGACCCCCGCACCCACCACCCTGCCCATGACAAATTCCCCCCACTCTTTGCCCCCTTTAGCCGCATTTGCTTTAGCTGTGTTCGCTTTTTGCTGCCATTGCTGTTGACCTCTTCGATTTTATGCGAACAGTTGCCAAAAGCTTTTGGGCTAAGACGATTTTACATACGCTTTTTGGGATTAGACTAAAATTGCGTGAAGGAAAAAATATATATACTAAATATATGACAAAAGTAAATACTGATTTTTGAATGATTTTTTTATATTTGAGCCATATCTGATCGAAGAAAGTCGAACAAAGGATTTTCTTTGGAGAATCCCTAACCTGATATTTATATAATAGCAGAATAACATAATTAATAAATTATTTTCCTATTCTTATAAATATATAATCACAAATATGATACTTAATAATTAGTACGTATTTGGTAATATATACCCAAGTGAAAATTCAACTTAGTTCGGCTGATCTTTCTATATAATTAATACAATAATTACCAACAGATAATCACAAATAATTCCGCCTGTTTCCCAACATTTTTTGGCATGTAAATTGCATTTGTAAATATGTAATTATAATAACCATGTTGTAACAATATTGAAATCCATATGATAAATATTTCCACATAAAAGCCAAATTATAATTAATTTATGATAATGATTAATAATTTAAAATAATAACACAGCAGATACATTTATAGCTATATCTTTTGGACCAACTTGCTTGGCTCATGTAAACAGTTAAAAATTCAATAAATATTGGGCAAACATTTCAATTTAGTTTGTTGGCATCACCGGAGACAGCCCGAGATGCGGCAATTTGGCAGACTGTTTTGCGGTTTTCAATATTAGCCAAAAGGCAGCTGTTTGGGGTATGGGCCAAGTGTTGAGACAATAGCACAGCGCGGCGCTCAATGAATAACAATTACAGCTATTAATCTTGGTCCAAACAGGCGTTTTGGTCTCCTTGCCTTGCGGTTAGCTGGTTCTGCTCCTGGTTCGCGTTTTTTTTTTATTTTATTATTTTTTTGAGCCCCGCCAATTTGCGGCCCATTTATTTATTTGCTAAGTGGCCGTAAAAACGGCAACAAACGGCACTTGGCTGCATCTCTGTCACCTTTTTTTTTTCCTCTTTCATACGTGTTTTTTTTGTTCAACGTTTTAAAATTTATATTGTATAAGTAATAATTGTGCGGAAAACGGAAACAATGGAGGTTGTGTAATGCGTCAGGGGAGTTGCCCGAGCTGCTCGAGTTGCTCGAGTTGGCCGAGAGGCCGTGTTGGCCATCTGGCGTTTGGACAAGTTAACTCAAACAGCCTGTGGCTGTGCGCATGGAAAGGAGTGAAAATTGCACGTAATTACCCAAACACACACACGCACACACACACACAGGCACACACCAACCGACAGCCGCATAGAAGCACATGCGCCATTGGTAAATTTAAATGGTAAATGTGTGGTCATTATATATATATATATATTCCGCCACGATTACGACCAGTAACCGGCGCAAAACGCCTTCATATATGTGTTTGTACATAAAATGCACCTTCAAACCAAGCTGAACTGCACCCAATCGCCCAGAGTTCAATCCGCCATTCTAGCCATGCGTGTGTGTGAGTGTGTGTTCGTGTGTGTGTGTGTGTAAGTTATAATAGCCGGGCACAGGAAGCACTCGCGATGGCGATCAGCGCACTTACGAGCACAACTACTGCTTACGGCCATAAGTAGCTAAAGCTAAGACCAAAGCTAAACAGCAACTGCAACTGCAACTGCCACTGCCACTGCCACAGCCACTGCCACTGCAGTAGCCGCAATCATCGTTGTTATATATGTATACCCTGTATGTGCATACAAATTGCAAGAAGAGGCATGATTTGGCCAGACGATGATATCAGCAATATGTGCCTCAGCAGGCTGTCTTTTGGCCTCATTGATTTTACAGACTAGAACACAAAAAATACTAAGAATAATTCCTTAAGGATTAGCCAAGTATTATTCAAGGATATTTGCTAGTTTCTAACAAAAAACTAGACTCTGCCAAGTCCAAGTTGTGGTTGCTTCAAGTGTAATCATGCGCCAGTTATTTATTATTTTGGCCAATATTATGCAGGATTGCGGCAATCAACTCGGAAAGAGTTGAGTCAAAGACTTTTTGTGGAGGCAGACACACCCACCACATTGGCCAAGAAGGAGCCCCCTCTATATTTTTGAGCTAATTATGATTATGTATGCCAGTGAAGCGCAACCACTTTTGGGTTGCTGTTTTGGGTTTCGTTTGAGGCTGTTTCTCATTGAAAATTTTGGAGAGGTGTTGCCAATGAATCGTCGGTAGTCCGGTTGACCGAAGGGGTTGACAGACTTCTGACCGAGTTCCGACCACTCAAGCACTAACAGAAAACCGCCCCCCCTAAAAACGCAGACCGAGCGTATAATTGAGGCGAAACCCAAATGGAAATTCGAAATGTAAATGGAACTGGGAATGGGAATGGGAATGGAAATATGGCTAACCCCAGAGAGGCATTAAGCCTGACCGCAAAGTACGGGAGAGAGACGAGTTCAGTTTGGGCGTTTTGCTTGGTTTCATTTCATTTCGAGCCACAACCACACTGAGTTTAGTACCATTTAAACTTAATGATTATTTGCATTTCTAAAATTCAATAATTTGCATTTTCGAAATCAGAGAAGAGCTTCAACTTTTTTCGACTGTGTAGAGAACAGAACGAATTGCGTTTATTTTTTTTGGGGCCAGGCCAGGCCTGGTAAATGCCACAAATTATATAGTACAGTAGTCACTTAGATATGTACAAATGTACATTGCTACACAAATTGCAGGTTATTAGCCACCGAGGGATACACTCAACTGGCTTTTGCCTCCCGGAGTGTGTGGCACTGACTTTGGCTGCGGCTCTTCTTTATGCTTAAGGTCGAATGCAACAAACATTTGGTTAAGACTTAAATATTGATGGTTTATACTTAATTATATATGTATAAATGCATGTATGTATGTGTGTTCTGGCCGGGCTCGAGGCGACTCGTATAAGTTATGTGACTCACTGGTCGCCATATGTTGCGAGGCCGGATAAACGTTTTCCCATGGATATCAATATTACGCCGAAGTCAAGAGTGAATCTCATAGATTTCGACATCGTCGTCGTCGTCGATTCGCTCAAATGAGCAAATGGGCTCAAATGAGACACTTCTAAGTAAAACCTCAATGCCGGGACGCACCGGAGCCCAACCATCGACTTGGCGCAGCATCTTCCGTGCCACATAAAATAACCAAACATGATTCGCATAACAAAACAAAAAGAAGAAAAATCGAAACTCAACGTTTTGATTTTGATTTTGATGTTGATGTTGATGTTGTTTTCGGTTTCATTGGATTCATTTAATCCAATTAGGCTAGGCTCTGCAGTGGATAAAGGGTTGCGGCATCATTGGAGAGTTATGGGAAAGCTTTTGTCGTTACACTCAGAAAAAAAACATGGAATAGGCAAAACAAACGAAAGTTTTTTAGAAAGTTAAGTTTTTATTACAATTTGATGTAAGCAAATATTTAAATAAAAAACATTTCTGCTAAGTAAAGTATTATTAAAAATTAATTCCAGTTGTGAAAGGAAAACTCTTTATTATATTGCCAAAGTTTTTTCCAAGTGCACTTGATCCGATTTTGATCTAAAATCGGTCTGCTCGTTGGCCAGTTTGACGTAGCTTATCAGCTGCAAGTCGTTGTTGCAACTGCCGCACATATTTAATAAGCGTCAAGCTAAACATGAGCACTCATCATTCAGGTACGAACTGGCCATTCATCAGCGCACACATTGAAGAAGACATCACAAAAGCGCAGTTGCTTTGGGGTCAGCTGGGTCAGCTGTCGTTTATTGATCCCGCACCCGTTTCAGCTCCAGCTCCTGGTTCTGTCCAGCTACTGCTGCTGCTGCTGCTGGTTAACTGGTTAACAACTGGCAGGCCATTTGAGGAATTGCAGCACAATACGCATTTAATTGAATTAAATTCCAATTCCTGTTTCACTCCCGCTCTCCCTTCACTCTCCCTCGCTCCCTCCCTCTAACTCTGTCTTTAAAGACAAGACGGACAGTTGTTGTTTTTGTTGTTCTTGGCCGTCCTATCGCTTTGATCAGTCAATCCAATTATTTGCAAAATTTTGTCACATAAATAACTAGGCGAACTCGCGCACCACTGACCAAAGCGGCGCCCCTAGAACCACAGTGAGCCACCATTCACCATTCACTGATGTGCTGCGTTTCCTTTCATGTTTCACCTGTCTGCCAGGGGAGGAGGGGAGGCGAACCAATGTCTTCCTGGTGGCCACTAAAGCGGACGTGGCGTTGGCGTGCCGATTACCCCAATAGCTCTCTTTTCATGCCCGCTGCGTAAGTTCTAAGTTTTGAGTACACTTAAAAAAAAGATTCACTGTGCAACAGATTTTTATAGAGTTTCTAATAATTGTCAGATTTTTAACTCGAATTTTAGTTCACTTTAACTCTTTAGAAATCTGTAGAAACATTTCTTTTACTGCTCAAACTATGTTATTAATTTATGCAAGTGTACAGCCGACAAGGGTGACGAAAGGCATGGAGCAGGAGCAGACCTGCGTGCCACCGGTGCCACTGACACCACACCGGGCACAGCATTCAAGAGTTCGTAGACATTTTATGTTTTATGCTAAGGTGTTAATTGAATTCGTTTTGCATAAGTGGACGAGGGAGCGAGCAAGGAGCTGGGAACAGGAGCAGGCAGGAGTAGTAGCCACAGGAGGACCACCTGCATAACTGAGCAGCAGAGAAGAGGCAGAGTTTTGAGAGGCAACCCTTTTTGCTTAGCCAGGGCATTGTGTGTTAATTGTTGCAACAATAATACAAAAAAAAAAAAAACGGGGCCAAAACAAAGCCAACGACCAATTGTCAACATGACAGCAACAGACAACAGTTGTTGTTGTTGTTGTTGTTGTTGCTTTAGTTGTTGCTGATGTTGCCGCTTTTGCTGTTTATTGTTTGTACGGCGTGATCTTTATCGGCGCATAGTATTTGCATATTCCGGGGGCAGAGTGCGGCAAGTTAGGCATTGTGTAGTTGCTGCTGCCGTTGCTGCTGCTGCTGCTGTCGTTGCTGTCGTTGCCACTGTTGTCGTCTTTATTATGTCATTGCATCATCAGCGCCTCTTTATCGCAATCCGTCATGCACATTGTGTAGAAATTAGCACATAACCCAAATGTGTAAAATACACGCGTGTCAATTAATTGCCAACAATTAGCAAGTAGTTTTATAGTTAAAACGAGGGTAACTGTTCCCTCACCTATCTGAGAAACTGTTGCCTATAATCCGAGTTTTGTGGGTATACTAATAAAGTCTTTGCAACAGCAGCAGCAGCAGCAGCCACCAGTCAACTTTGCTTTGAGTCGCAAAGACGACGCATCAGCAGATCTCACACAGGTGTCAAAGCGTTGGACAGCTGCGAGTGTGCAACAAACCTGACAGCAGAATGCCCTTTAATGTCGCATTGGCGACTCTTGCAACTTGCTGCGCGAGTGGCGGCAACAAGCGGCAGCAGCACCGATCCATGCAAATGTCCGCGTCTTGGCGATTGTCACAGCGCAAATAAAACATAAAACGAGCCGTCTTAGCTATAAATCATTTGGATTGCGTTGGCCGCTACACTTACCAAAAAATAAAAACCTTTTTTTTTTTGTAAATTTCATTACACTAGAAATACTTCTGCACAGCCAAAAATATCTTATTTGCTTGTATATTTTGGTAAAACGCCAAAATCTTAGAGAACATTTTAGCTGCAAATTTTAATACTTTTTTTTTAAATTTATAAATATTGGATTCAGAAAAATATAAAATTTGTAAAATTCTAATTTCCCACATTACTACTAACCAATTTATTAAAAATTCATAGAGCTTTCTTTTTAGAATTCTGAAACTACAAAAAAGTCTCAACATAATTTTAGGCCTTATATAATTTTTTTTTTTCAATAATTCAACACATAAAAATAAAATAACCTTGAAATTAAACTTTAGAAAAATGCAGAAATAATTAATATGGTCTACTTTTTTTCAACAAGAATTTAATTTAACAATTTAAATCATTAATTTTTTAAAGTGTACTAAGTACTGAGTATTACACTGAATACAGCTTGTCCCGTAGGCTTTCAGCAACGTTTACTGTCGGAATCTGCAATGGATTCCGCAAAACTGAATCTTGGTCACTCGGCGCAGGCGTCGCATAAATTAACAATCTAATTACCACACCGAACCTGACCCAACCCAGAGCCAAATCTCAGCGGAAAATCACGAAGCGCAACCGACGCTGAGCACGAGCATTCACCATTTGTATGCAAATTACGTTGTCTCCGATGTGGTGCCGATGGCCACAGATCGCCATTGAGGCGCAATCATAATCGACGTCATAATATCGTTACAGAGACGTTGTTATCACCTGGTTCGAGCCAACAGGCACAGCCACAGCCCCATTCTCCGTCTCAGTTTCAGTTTCAGCTAGAACCAGCGATCAGCTATGAGCTGCACTGGAAATAAATTTGCATATAAATTGCAGCAACTGCGCTGCGTTTCCATTTAAATCGATGCGCACCGTAAGCAATTTTTGAATTTATGTAAGCATTTCGTTCGCAGATTTAATTGACACGGTTAGCGGGCTAAAAACCCTTTTGCAACTGGTAACTGAGCTCTCTGTGGACCTGGCCACACGTCCCTCCTCGTCCAGTAATCCAATTAGCCCCGTTCGACGTTTCGTACAAGAAAAAGCACTTGTCGCTGAAAAACGATACAAACTCCAGGAATCCAAGCTGCTCCTCAGTCCCAATTTCCTAATGAAGATGTTCTCGGCTGGTATTTGGGCCTCAGGGCGCTGAATGTGCTCAATATTGACGTGGCAATAAAAAATAAATAAATTACGACATTGCATAAATAAAAGCTACACTTGTCTATATAGAGTAGTTTTTAATAAACGAGCATTCATATGTAATTTTTCAAATTGATATGGAAATGGAATTTGTATTGGAACCGGGTGTGGGAATGGGAATGGGGATTGTAGTTAACCGTTGCCAGTCCACGCTTTGTCTGTGTTGCGGCTATTTTCAAATTCAATTTAATTCACTTTGTTCGATGAGCATTATCTGGCGATAGCAGATAAATTGGGATCACTTCACGCTCTTAATGGCAACCTCAATCTGTGCAGCTGGAGCTGAAGCTGAAGCCGAAGCTGAACCCTAAAGCGGCCTCAGGCTGGCTCGAAAACGATGGGACAGTGGCAAAAGTAGTCAAGCATTGACACGGCAACGGGCTACAGGTGACGCTGGACGGGCTCTGGCCAGCAACGAATGACTGGTCAAAAAGGTGAGCACAAACGACATCGCATGCGCACAATCAGAGTACAGCAGCAGCAGTAGGAGCAGCAGCAGCAGCAGCAAAGAGTGAGAGTGATGGGAATATGAGAGAGAGGGAGAAAGGTTGGGCAAGGTGTCGAGGAGATGCGACCCAGAGTCCAGAGCCACACTGTTTGCCCGTTTGCCCAAAGAGATATCACAATAAATTAGGAAACGAAATCTTTACTAAATAAAGACATAAATTACACTCCGAATCGCACTATGCCCCGGACTCTCGAGTCCCGACTTCAAATAAAAAAACCAACCAACTATGTCTGTTGAGTGAAAAAATAAAAACACCAAATAAGAACAAGAAAGAAGAAGGTAGTAGGCGAGAGTGGTCGACTGGCAGATGCCCTGTAGACATTAATAGCTAATTTTACTTAAATAAAAATTGGTTTTTATTTATACTTAAAAAAAGGATGCCATTTTGGGAATCATTAATAGCTAAGTATACTTAAATAAAAATTGGCTTTTATTTATACACATAAAAATGATGCCCTTTTGGAAATGTAGACTCGACTTTTAATGCTGATAAATTACGTATGTAAACATTTACCAAGTGATCTATTTTTTACCTCTTACAAACAGTATTCTCTCTCATTTTTAAATGATTACAGGGTATTCAAAGAATAAAAAGCTGGCGCACACAAAAAAGCAAACAACGGCGAGCCACAATGGCGACAACAAGAGGAGACATGACAGCAAAGTGGAAGGCTTATAAAAAGCGAGAGAAATACAAATAATCAAACGAAATGTATTTTATAGGGTGATAAGAATCAATGAAGCCACTGAAATCCTATAGAGACATATTGTATGCATTATGAGGCATCATCACCGATCCCAGCCACATTTAAATTGAGATTTAACCAACAGCAGCAGCGAACCGCCGATCGCCGATCTCCAAGTGTCGCTCGATGCACAAACTTTTCAAACAGAGAGAAACCAAAACCCGAATCCAAATCCGTATCCCAAAACGGAGCTGAGAATGTTGGCTGCTGCTTATCAGTATGATGGTTTGGTTTTTGGTTTCCGTGTCGTTGTCGTTGTCGTTGTCGCTGGGTCAATTAGTGGGCGAAGAAGGGGCGCATGAATACCTTAAATGTTAACGTTAATGTTAATGTCAACGCTATGGTTAATGTTGGCTCTTTGACTGTTGCCTGTTTGACTGTTTGGCTCTTTGACTCTTGGCTGTTGGCGACTTCATTTATGCGTGATTTGCTGGAACGTGATCGGCTGCATCTTAACTCTTTTTGTAGGGCCTTTGTTTGGTTTGATTTGGCCGCATCTGAAGCGGCAGCAACAGGTCTATCTCTCTTTCTCTGATTTTGGGGACAAGCAATAAATCTTGTGTCAAAGCAACCTAAAAATGCCATTTAACATATTTGTTTGGTAGTCGTCGCGCTTAAAGACAGTCACCAAAAAAAAAAAACGATAGAGAGAACAATAGATCGTAGTTTAGTGGAGGAGCTGGAATGCATTTTAATTACGCACATCGACATAACTTTTGGTTAATTGCACTGCACCAAGACCAAAAAACCCATTCCAAATCCATTCCAAGTCCCTTCACATGCCGATGTTTATGTGCGAGCTAAGTGGTCCGAAATGGAGCAGCTGCCGCCTTAACTCTTTGATTGGACATTGTTTGACTGACTTAATCCCGCTAATAACTCACGTGTTGTCGTACTTTTGTGCCCCCTCATTTCCCCTCTCTCTCTCTTTTGAGACATTCTTTAGATAACGTACCAAATCATTATACGAAACAATAAGTTTTTATAAAATACTATTTCCCAAATCAATTCATAATCTTTGCTCATAATTCGGTAGCCGTTTGCTAATTAGAAGCTTAACAATACAAAAATAAAATAACAGCATTGCAGCAACTTTATCAAAAACAAATTAATAATAATAGTGAAATTCCATTGAAGAAATTCAAATGCGAAAGTACCAAAAGTTAATGAGATGCGTTGAGCTGCTTAAGCTCATAATTTTATTTATTTATCTTTCTTAAGTTATTCTATAGATTTTTAAAAGGTAAACATTATGAATAGGAAATTATGTAAATTTCAAAAAAATTGGCGATGATAGATTTGCACAAAGATGGGCGATAAGATTTTGCATACCATATAAAAACAACTGGAAAGCTCGAAAGTATTCAATTTGCAAACATAATAAAATAAAAAAAGGATAAATAAAGATGAGAATAGTTTAAAACCCAATTTATCAATTTCATATTTGAATTTTATTAGGGAAACTGGAGTTGTTCTCCTATGTAATATTTGTTGTTATAAGAATCTACAACGGCCTTGAAATATGTAAAATTGTTAGGTGGAATTTTAAATAAAAATTAATTTAAAAAATGCAAATAATTTCAGCGATAATATTTTTGATATGTTCTTAGTTTAAAAATATAGACTTTAAGTCAAAGTTCCACTGGGTTTGCCTATGCTGCCTGTTGCCGTTGCTACTCTTAATTAAACCTACGAGAATGCGTAATATGTCTTTCTGGCTTTGGGGCACTATCAACACCTCATTACTCTTTTGATCACACTCCTCGTTAATGAAGATGTCAGGCAGCTGCCGCCACAGCGCAGTGAAATACAAGACACACACAACACACACACAACACACATGAAACAAGACAAAACCATTTTGAATTCAAAATCAAAATCAATGCTTAGCATTCCATTTTTGTGGTGACTTCGGCGACAAAGATTAAATATATAATTTTTTTTTTTTTTATTTTTATTTGGTTGAACGCTCGAACTTTGCTTGCCGCTTTCTTGATGCTGTTTCAAGTTATTTTTATCGGTCCAATGATACCCTATAGTTTAAATATATATAGTCGGTGGTTAAGTGGTGCTGATATGCCCGTTGCGTGACAGCGTATGGGAGTTGGGAAACCTGTATCTGCATAAACTTATAAACAAAGAAAACAAATTTGTCTTATCGCCCGATTCCTAATGAGATGACAACGAGACAAAATCACTCGGTCGCAACGCGTTGAAAGCCCGAGCTCATTTAAGGAGCGGACAAATACAAATGCCCACATTTTAATCACTTTGCTCATTAACAGCAGCTCAGCTCCGAGCTCCCAGCTCCCAGCTCCCAGCTCCCAACTCCAATCTCACCAGCTGGAAGAGTGACCTTAACGGGGGGCTGCATCAAACATTTGTTTTGTCTAGAAGTATTACTATTGTTGCCAATACAAAAGATGTTTCGTTCCTATGCCTGAAACTGTTTGAATTACCCACGCAGAAAATTGAGAAGTCAAACAGCTCCCGTACTAATATAAAAAATATGCAGATAGCTCAGGATTACTAATCATTTGCTTTTTAAAATTTAATTGATATTAATTTTTCCAAATTCCACTATGCATTTGTTTACCTTACATAATTGAGCCTAAAAGCAGGTTCAAATTTTTCAAAGCGCTAACATTGTAAAAATTTAGTTTTAAAGTTGAAGACCACAATTAAAGTTACAGATTAAAGTTTTTATATTAATATGTATTGGGGGTCTTGTGCACTGCGACCTAATAGATCTATTGTGTCCCCTTCTGAGCCTATAGCTCCTTCATCAACCCCAGTTCCTGAACGAATGTCCGGATCTTTGATGGGTCGAGGGCTACTATGTCTTTGATGTTAATAACATGGATCCCTAGGATGCTGCATCTTTTCGTGGTAAGGCCGTTATATTCTGTTAGGATGTGAGTTGAAGCCTCCTCCTCGATCTCACAAAACCTACATTGACTGTTGCTACAGATTCACATTTTGGATAGGTGGCTTTTTAGTCTACAAAGTCCTGTAGTAGTAGACCGCCAAGTATTCTTAGCCTATTCCTACCCATGGATATTACTTGCTCAAATCGTTTATGATTATAGCCGCCAAAAAGACATTTGGCCTGTCAGAGTCATGATTTATTTATGTACTTTTAATAAGATCGTGATTTTGGCTTGATTAACATTTTGTCAAAAGTCAACCGAATTTGCATCTTTAATTTTTTTAACATATTGAAAAATAACTGAGAATCGGAGCCCATGATTATTTCTTGGATAAATACTAGTTAAGTAAATAGATATTTTTTATTTCATGAAATAACTAATAATAATTAACAATAGCTAAGAATATTTCAATTATGTTTAGAAAACACAAGGTGCCATTTGAGTTTGCTCATCAGGAATTCTATTATCTAGTTAGGTCGATGGTCAGTTAAGGAAAGGTGAGTGCCTGGTGAGGCAGTGAGGCAAACAGGCAGGAGGGCAGGCAGGCAGGCAGGAAGGCAGGCTGGAAGGCAGGCAGGCGGCTAGGGCTATCAGCTTGCAACATTGTTGCAGCACACATTAGTTTACGTAACTAACTTTAGTTATTGTGCGTGTTGTGATTTCGCGCTTTTATGGTCCATTTAAGACTATGAGATGGAAATGTTGTGTCGGCGTTCCCAACAGATTTATCACCGGGGCCCCTGATGTGAGAGAGAACCCCTCTCAACAGGCGCAAGAGGGGGATAGAGTGAGAGGGCGGGTGGGAAGGTAGATGGAACTGGCCAGAGCCTGTGTGTAAAGTTCATCGATTTCAGCCAACCCAAGCGATAAAAACTGTGCACAGTGATCAACAGAAGAATTTGCGAAAAGAACTCTCAACATTGTTGCCCGGCTCTGACCAATTTTACTGTAAAACCCAAAACAGCAAAACGACTGGCAACTAGCAAAAGGCAACAGCTAACAAACACAACAAACAAACACAACACACACAACACACATCCTGAAACAGACGCAGATCGCAGCTGCGAGATCGTAAAAATGTTTGACTGCGATTATATGGCGCTCTTGAGAGCGCCACTTTGTCAGAGTCTGTCTGTGGGTTCGCCTGATGTTGATGGACTGACTGGTCTCGCAACGTAGTCGGGGGCGTGGCAGGACTTGACCAGGAAGTGGGAGACGGGGAGGGGGAGCGGGGCAGACCTGGATACATAGTAGAAGTGTATTGTTTGTGTCGCAATGCTTGCAGAAGAACTAATTGGAAATGAATCAGCAGAGAGCAGGAGGAACTGCCAGCTAAAATATATATATATATCAATACAAAATACACACACACTCACTCAATCGTATATGTATAATTTAGGTATAATTTATGGCGAGAGAGGTGAAAATATTTTCAATAGAAGGTGATTTAAATTTATTAAAGGAATGCTCAGCGACCAGCCACAGCACTAAATTAGAATAAGTCAAGAGTTGGAGTTGAAGACGGAGCTGAGGTGCAGGCGGAGGGGAAAACAGAGGCTCATAAAGACGCAAGCAAATTGAAACTGAGTGTATGTCAGTGTATGTGTGTGTGTGTGTGTGTGTGATTCGGCGCACGCTTGCACATGGCACAGATTGAGCATCAGAAATGGGACCATCATCAGCACAAGATCCAATCCGAGCGTCATCTAAGGTATCGACAACGACGCGAAGAGAGCTCGCTCTCTTATCAGATCCGAAGTGCACAACATACACCAAGCGACTCATTTAAATCTCCAGCCGTAGTCAGAGCCAAGAAACTTAACCAGTCCACCAATGGATTGGTGTTCCCAAACGCGCCGAGTTTGCCTTTTGTTAACACCATAATTTACATTGATTTATGTGCTTAGTTGACTCTGCATTTTTAATCGGTTAGTTCTCGGACACTCACCGTCACCGTCACCGTTCCCAATCCCAAACCCATTCCACCCCTTGCCCATCATCGGTTTGTATTGGCTTTGTGTGTGTGTGTGTGTGTGTGCGCGGCTTCATTTGGTTATAATTAAAATGTCGATGTTATCATCCCGATTTGGACATATTGCCCATTACACACGAAATTTAAGCGATTTCTATGCGCTTATTTTGATCATTTGAATTTCGATTTCGTTTGAATTTGTTTAAACATTTCAATTTTTGGTGTTTATGTTGCTGTTTCAGTCTTTGTCACACAATGAATATTGATTAAATTAATATTTAATAACGTTTTTAAGAAGCTTTTGAGTGTTATATGTTTATTTATGCTCATTGTCGCTGTCACATGTAGCCCCTTCCCCTCCAATCAAATTGGGTGTGTGTGTGTGTATCGCTGATAGCTGGAAAATTGTTTGTGTTTGAAATAGTAAATAAATAAATATCGATTTTTATGCGCGTCTCCTGTTAACACCTGAATAATTGTTATACACAAATGGAATAATATTATTAGTTATCTAAAAAGGAAAAATGGTCGGATCTGTCAGAAGTATAGCTAATTATTTAGTTATCAAAATTTATAGGAACAGGCAGAAGTTAAAATAACTAAACTGCAGCTAGATATAAAGAAAGAGTAGTAAAATAGCCTAAAATCAAAGGCTTTAAAATATCAAATTTTTTTTAAGCTTAATCACTGATTTTTGAAACTAGCAATTTGTTAGTACTTTCGAAAAAAATGGTTGTGCAAGGTATAATGAATAATTTTATATTTAATGTGTAATATTTTATGATGGATAATTATTAATAGCAAATCCCATTATTGCTTATTTAAGAAAACAAACAACTTTCCATATTTTTTTTTCAACAGTTTATTATTGCGTCTCTGGCCTGTATTTTTTCGAAGAGACTTTTGAGCCATCGCACATATTGATGATGACATTAGTTCAATCAGTTAACGCTATATCAGATTGTGTGTATCAATATCAGTTCAAACGCAAACCGACTGCAATACATAAGTGCTTATATATAGTGTTGTAGTTGTAGGTGTAGTTGTAGTGGTAATACCTATATAGACATTGACAGTCATGCGGCACGAATATCTCGCACTTAATGAGCATACATGGCTAAGCTTAAGCCTAGAATAGGGCTAAGTTACAGATAAATATTGCATACGCTATAGCCTTAAATGGTGATGAGGTAAGCCGTCAGCTAGCGACCAACTTGGCCCGGCATTGAATAAATAAAATTCTAGTTTCGAGACAAGAGTGCTATTATAATAGTATTTAGTTGAAGTTGTAGTTGCAGCTTTATAAAAAAAAAAAATCTAAAAAAAAAAACTACAAAAAAACAGAGTGAACAAAGTGGGGCAAGTAATGCGCCTCTTCTACCATATAGTGGTAAGTATTAGTTACAATTTGTGTTTAATTGTAGGCATGCACACACAGTACATACACATGGACAAGTTGCTGTTGCCGCAATTACAGCTTGCAGCACATACAACGTAATGCAGCTCGCTGTTGCCGCGCTACACTCAGAAAAAAAAGTTGTACAAAATCGCTAAAATTAATTTGTATTTAAATTTTATTTTTTTTTGTTTTTTGGGGAAATACTTTCTATGAATTTAATAAAAGTAGAAATCGAAAAAGACCATTTGATTAATTTATGAATAGTTTTTCTAAGTGTACGATCCGCAGCGAAGTGGGTGAGCAGCATTTTAACTTTGGTTTTCGATTTGTTGCTTTTTTTCTATTTAGTTTTTTTTTTATGCCTACAATGCCGCAGTGGCGACTGTCGCAGTTGCAGTTGCCGTCGCAGTCGCCGTTGCCGCGTCTCAAGTTACAGAGCGCAACACAAATGTCGCCGCCCCCCAAGCCGCCCCAACCCGCCAATTTGAGTGGGGACTCTGTTGCTGTCAATCACATGCGCGCACACAACTCAAGTTTTTAATTAGAAGCTACATAGTAGTAGGAGCAGAGTGGCCCTACCGGTCATGCTTTAGGAGCTGCAACGTTGTCGTCGTCGGTGCATCAGAGGATGACATGCGTCCCACCTTTGCCGCCACTGGCGACTCAGTTTCAGCATCCGAATCGTCGTGCACATTGATTTCCTCATCCGAATCTGACGAGGAGTTGTCCACATTCACAGTGCCACCACCGCCCGACGCTGCACACTCTCCGGCGTAGTGGAGACGGGAGCGTTGCTCCTCCGCCACTGTCAGCGAGGCGGCGACGGCATATTGACGCGCCAGGCCCAGAGCAAAGGCAGCCGCAGAGGGCGAGCCCACCAGGCTGCGAAAGGCGCTGCGCTCCCCGCCCATCGAAAGTCCACTCGTCGGACTACCACAGACGCCACCCGACGTAGGCGAATGTTGCTGCTGCTGTTGTTGTTGTTGTTGTTGTTGCTGATGATAGTGGCTAAAGAGCTGCAGCGCTGCTGGATGCGTGGGCAAGTGATGGTGGTGTCCTGGTGGGCCCGGCGGGAGCGCATGCAGTGGATGCATCATAACGGAAGGCGGCGTTTGTGCCGCTGCTAATTGCGAATCCGCACAATGCACCGATGGATGAGCATGTGGGGTGGTTGGTGCCGAAGCATTGCTGTGACTGCTGGGCGTAGGTGAACTGGTGACCGGTCCGTCATTCGATTGCTGCGAGTGCAGCGGATTGGCGGGACTGGAACGCTGTCGCTTGAGCAGATTCATGCGCTGATGACGACGCCATTTCGCTCGTCGGTTGGAGAACCAAACCTAAGGAGAGGGAATAAAGATGGAATGAGTTAATTATTAGTTTACTTACGATAATAGAGAAGGTAAGGAGAGATGGTCACCTCCGAAGGGGGATAGCTTGTGGGGGGAATAAGAATTAAGAGAAAATCTGAACCTACTTGAACACGTGCCTCGCTGAGGCTGGTGCGACTGGAGAGTCTTTCCCGTGTGCTCACACAGGGATAATGACTCTTGTCGAACTCCTTCTCCAGCTCCTCCAGCTGTTCGGGACTGAAGGTGGTGCGATTGCGTCGAAACTTGGGCTCATCATCGTCGTCCAGATAATCGGAATCGATTTGACGATTCTCATCCGTCGACTCCAGTGTTTCGTGGCTACCCGAGCCTGGTGAGATTGCGCGATTCATTGCAGGAGCTCCGCTGCTCAGCAGATTTGCTGAGCTCAAGCTCAGACTGTTTGGATTGACGCTGCCTGCACTGGGGGGCAGATTAGCCAGCGTGGGCGCAGCCACAGACCAGAGGGCGGAGGGCGGCGGCGGCACTGGTGAGCCTCCCGGCACATTGGCCGGATGCCAGGTAAAACTGCCGTAGGGATGCGGTGGCGGTGGATACAAACCATAGGCAGCAGTGCGTGCGAATTCTGTGGCCACCCGCTCAGCGGCGCGATTGCGCAGGATGCGATTAATGCTGCTCACCGAAGGCGCAGTTGCATTAGTGCAAACACCTGCAACGAGGAGGAGGCGGGAAGAGGTGATGGGGAGGGGGACACAGATTAGAGATGCAGCTCAAAGGGCAGCCGCCGCTGCTGTTGATCAGTGATCAGTGAATCAGTGATCACAAAATGCAGATTATCCGGCAATTACTCGCTTACCTTCGGAGATTAAACGCTCTCGTATCTCCCAGGCAAAGATCGTTGGATTCTCGCGCTTGTACTGCTCAATTTTGGAGACGACGGTTGGCGTGGCCACTTTTGGCTTGGAGCCACCAATTAGGCCAGGTGGTCGCAGCGAACCTATAAACAAAAGCAACAAATAATAATAATAATAAGACAATGATGCAATAATGACTTATGGATTATGTTCATCGCAAATGAGTGTGGGGATCAGCCCACAATCGTCAGTTGCGCTTTCCGTTTCCAGTAGTGACGGCTTATCGCGCACACTTAATAGCTTTATCAAGCAGCAAACATCAACAACAAGGAACACGGAACAGGGAACAGGGAACAGGGAACACGAAGAAGCAGCAGGACGCACCCAAAGCGCAACCCTACAACCGAAGCATTCCTCCTCGGACTCGGACTTGGACTCGAAGTTTTTGTTGTTGTTGTTTTTTTTTTTTTTATTAATGAGCCACCTTCGGGCAGACCAAGTTCGAGTCGTTTATGCAATTTTAAGTGGCTAAATTACGCGCCAGGTAGGCATACGGATCAGGAGTGTGGAATAGGGAGCAGGAGCGGAGACATTGGCAGGGGCAGGATGTGCATTCGCGTGTGCGCCTTTCAAGGATAATAATATTATACATAATTGTGTTTATCATTGAAATTGACAGGAACAAATCGCAAACAAAGTGGGTTATCTCAAATCTCTACACTCAGAATAAAATATGGCATAGAATTGCAATTATAAATAAAATAAATATAAAACTTAGAAATAATTTTTCTCAATTTAAAATTTTTAACAAATTGTGATTCTTTTTTTAGCAATTCTATTAAGGATTGTGTTTTAGCCACTTACCTAACAGTTTGGAGACAGCGCCCTGCTGTGTGAGCATGTGTTGGGCAATATCGTATCCCCGCAGTCCCCCAAAGCGGGAGAACTCCAATAGTCTGTGCTGCGACATTAAAGCGCCGAGGGTACTGCCAGTTGCCGCTGCTGCTGCTGCCGCGGCGGCTGCTGTTGCCGCTGTTTGGCCAACATTGTTGTTGGCAGCAGAACCGAAACCTGGCGGTATTTGCACAGTTGTTGGTGCTGTTGTTGTCATCGTTGGCGCTGCTGCTGTTGGTGATGCCGACGCCGCTGCAATTGAAACGAATTGAATGATAATTGGCCATTGTTAGCATTATTGTTGTTGTTGTTGTTGATGTTGTTGCTGGTGTGGTTGCTGTTGTTGCCTCTGCTGTCAGCCACAATGGTTAATTATGATAAATTAACGGTTAATTGTGTTGACGTTGACTAAACTGAGCTAAAAAGCCGCCAAATGACTGATGACAGCAAAAGTTTCGATTGTTGTCGAAGTAACAACAACAGCAAAAGTTACATTCACAGCAGCAACATACACAGCAGCAACATCCACAGCAGCAATATCTTCAGCACTAATGGCGCTGCTCAATTGTCACAATACTCGTTTTGTGGTTTTTTAAAACTAATGCTTAGCAAATTTAACATTTTCGGGCATAATTTAGCGTTATAAAAAAAAAAACAAATTAAAATTAAAATATTTAATCAGCTGCCAAGCGAGCACCTGAGCAGCTTGTTGGATGATTCCATTGTTTCACATTTTTAGAATGTGCCCACATTAACTTATTATAAGTGAGCAGACGTAATAATATTTATTGTTTCTTTTTCCAAACACATTTATACATACTCCCCCTCTATTCCCCTTACACAGCCACCTCGTTGCCATTGCCTTTCAAATGGTATTTCCCTCCACTTGTCAATTAGCGGTAAATAAAACATTTGTTCAATTTTGAATTTACTCTTATTATTGATAAATGTGCACGTCTATTGTATTTGGCTTAAGCAGCCTGACCAATTGTTACAATCCAAAATTGTTGAATATGAATTTAATAAAGTGCCTGCAAAATTTGTACAACTGATGAGATATTAAATGCCATATTTTATTCGTGGAAATATGAAATGAATTTTTTTCTGGCGTAATTCAACTTAAATTGTGATTATTATGAATAGTTGTGTTTCCTTTTTAAATCACTTATAGATACTACAGGAAAACCCCATATTTGCAATTAAAAATTTCTCAATCGTTGTTTTCACTTTGTAATCTATATCTACATTTTCTGATTATAATATTTAAAAGCCATAGATCAATTTACCTAATCCCAATTAAATTTGCTTTGCACTTCAACACTACTTTTTCTAAGCAACTAAATTAAGCATGATAGAAATTATGCAAATTGCCGTCGGCAATTGTGGCTCAAATACACGTTGGGCAAGTTGAAGGGTTAATGTCAAACTCTTACCACTGGCCGCGTGCGGTGGCAGCGATGGCAGACGTTGCGGATGTGGCTCCATTTTCCAGTGTGCGGTCGCGATGCCAGAACCTGCAGCAGTTAGCGAGCCAAAGTCACGGTTCAAGCTCGGCTCAATCAACATGTCAGTGGCGTTTTTTGGCAACTATCTGCTGTCGAATCGATTCGTTGAGCTTGATTCAATTGAGAGTACACGCATAAACACACACACACACAGGCACTAAGTGGCACAGTCAACGTTTGATTTTGGGGAAGCAGTCGCGTAGTTGTTGCACATACAAATCACACTTGATAGCAAACGGAAATGCAATGCGGCCAATTAAATTCATAACGTGCCACTTCTCACTGCACCCGCGCACATATTGCCCAACCGAAAGAATGATGGGTTTTCAAATTACTTGTTGTTGTTGTTGTTATCGCTGTCGCTAATACGTTTATTATCTCGACGTTGTTCCGTTTGAACGTTGTTCACGTGAAAGCCGCTCTCAGCACACTGAGTGGCAGCCGCAAGTGGCTTGAATTTCACCTGAAACCTGGACTGTGGCCAACCACTCCACTCATTTGTGCTTTTCACTCAAACGATTTGAGTGCTTTCGACCGGTTTTTTTTTAACATCGGCGCACATTCATAATGGCGGCCATTCTCACATGAGCAGCAAGCGCGCGAAAGGGATGGCAATATAGTCTATGCTCAATATTGGCGCACACAATTCAAAAACACACAGAACAATTACATCCCGCTCCCCCTCACGACAAAAGCAGCAGTAGCAGCAGCAGCCACAACAACAACAACAACTGGACGCGCCAAGTGGGCAGTGGCCAACGCGCTCATGACTGCGTCCAAGCGTATAAACAACAGCCAGCCAGTCAGCCTCAGGAAAAGGAAGGAAGAAGAAGTTGTCTGTCTATCTGTCTGAGAATCTAAGTGTCTCTCTGAGTGTGTGTAAGAAAAAAGGGAAGTGCAAGAGTATTTATGAAAATAAATTGAACTAAAGTACTGTTATGATGGTCAATTTTGTCATTGAATAAAGAATACGTCTTCCGAACGACTTTCAGTTTTTTGTAATAGAATTAGAAAAAAAAATAATAATAATGTAAATTGGGATCAACATTTTTTTAATATTAATACAAATAATATATAATACAAATCTGAAAACTTATTTGGTATACTTACATAATTATTTATTATTATTATATTTATTATTTAATGTCGATATTTTTGTTTTGATATTTTTCTTACTTCTTTTGAGTTGCTTAAAATTGCAAAATTTATTAATTAATATCATATAGCATATGCAAATATAATTTAATATGACCTATTGAATTGATATAAAATTGTATTATTTTGACATTCTATTAATGGAATTCCAACATCAATAACTTTTTCAGCGCTTAATTAAAATTTAATACAAAATTAAATTTTCATAATCACAGTCATATATTAAATAAATGTTTTATAATATTTTGATACATATGAATAAATGACAATATAGTTATAACAATATGTTTCTCTATGCAAATATATTAAAAATGCAGCTTAGTTATCAAATTATTTGCTGATTGCTTTTCAAAAAAATGTTGTCCAAGTCTTCAAACTCAATTAACGTAATCGGAACTAAACATTTTTAAATATGACTTGTTTTCATATGAATTTAGCAGCTACACATTAATGTTTAATATTTTTTTGCAATTATTTTGTCATAATTACAATTATTATAATCATCGATTATGAAACACAGGAAATTGCTCCGGCTGCCTGCCAATATTTAACACATCTTCCTGTAATATAAATATTAACCCGTTTCATCCAATCATTCATGAATTGCAAGATTGAAAATACACATATTTATGCAGACTCCAAAGTGTGCGGAGATTTGTGGACTGTCTTTGGATTTTGTGGTGTGCGTGTTGAATGATTGATGTGTTGCTTGGTTAAGGCGACTCAAAGCTGAATCGAAACTGCAACTAAGCTACACATAGCGTGATTAAAGCACCACACAGAATACCATAGAATTTTCCTGATGCGGATAATGGGGGCCAACGGGGGGAGCAACAGCGGTGATGGTTACACAGAAGTCAAATTGCATTCGATGCCTGCTTGAATTGCGTAGCTGCAGGCGAATGAATCCAACTCCGAGAAGCAAT
This sequence comes from Drosophila dives, assembly GCA_035042365.1. NCBI lineage: Eukaryota > Metazoa > Arthropoda > Insecta > Diptera > Drosophilidae > Drosophila > Drosophila dives. Next base: position 5,615,624 of record JAWNLJ010000326.1, on the reverse strand, counting down.
TACCCGTTGCTCTTTCATTGATTGATAGAACATAAATTTCGCCAAGTTTGTAGGAAGTTTATGTTGCAGTTTGCACACAATACCACTACCATAATATCTAAGTAACGGTTCTGATATTTATTTATAAACAAGTAAGAGTGCTCCCAGTAAAGTTTCTCTGAGATCATGCAGACTGTTGAATGGAAAGAGGAACGCTGTTCCTGTTCCTTCCTACTTCTGCTTGTTACCAAGCTCTGCACCGTTTACAGTTAATAACAAGCCAAACATTTTTGTAGTAAATGTGCATAAACTGCAGCTTACATACTTACATCAAAATTGTGAAAGGCAAATCATGAATGAACGAATGAAAGCTGAACGATGACGCTCGAGTGCTTTTATGCCAGAGATCCAGAGCAAACGCAAACAATCGAACAGGAATAATTTACTATGTAAATAAGACGTGAACTGGAGGAGTTGAGGAGTTGGAGTTGAAGTCGGCGTTGGAGTCGGAGTCAGAGTCGGAGTCGTAGTCGGTGTTGGGTCTTGAGAGTAGCGTGCGCCCTCGCGCCATCGAGTGCCACTTCAACAATCAAGCATTCACACAAAGCAGATGGTTCGCAGCAAGCTGGCCGCAAGCGACCACCTCAAACGAAAATTTCATTTACTTTTGGCCTGTCATCACGGCGCAATCGCAATTCCCCAGACTGCTGCTGTTGCTGCTGACTTGCCTGAATGTGATATATCTATATATATATGTATATATATACATATGCATATGCACAACGAACACTCGCTTTATTGAGTGTTTGTTTACCTAATTCGATTACCGCGATCGCGTCCGTTCGCCATAATCCACAAAACACTTGACCATTTGGGTGGCACACACACATCATAAATGAACACATACACATACACACACACACAAAAATATCAATAACTTCGTACCATTGGGGAGTAATAAGGTTGCTGCCTTAATTCAAGCGCTTGAAAGACTCTTATAACTTAATGCAATTAAAATCGAGGAAACGCACACCAGCTGTGCAATCTGACAAATTAATTCGTAAAGACTTTTGAGCTTTCAAATCAATTACCATTTTTTTCAAGGTGTTCTTAAGAGATTGATTGTATGATGAAAGTTCAACTTATTGTTAAGATGCCTTTTTTAAGCACAGTACAATATAATCAATATCAATTACTTTTTGAACTTAGAAGTGAGTATTTGATTTAGTTGTGTATAATATACAAATGAACTTGTATTAAGTACTATCGCAATAGTTATTAATACGAATTTGGCTATATATTAAGCACATTACGTTTTCTAGCTTAACAGAATACAGAATACACGTTACCAAAACAGACCTTTAATTTCTCCTTTCCTGTATTTTCGTAGAAGACAAATTTTTACACCTGTTTGATTACTTTTAAATAATAATAGATTTTGGCGGTAAGCTACATATGAATTGTCTGCCTCTTTTTTAGTTAAGAAACTGAACGAAACTGCCATCGATATATCGATAGACTAAAGACAAACATCGTTTGTAAGCAGTTTGCGTCAACATCGTATTAAATATACAATTATCGATGACAATATACTATCAACATTAGAGACAGACCAAAATTTGCTACATATTTTGTTTTGCTGAAAAATTAAGAGTTTATAATGCGCACCGTGCTTTTAAGCAAAAATGATGAGCTCTATTTGGAAAAGTGCGCACAGGAGCACAGTGTCTCCTACGGCGTCATCGTTGGTCACGTAAGTAACAAGTATGCTCCTCTGACCGGCCACCCGCCACGTAGGTTTATTTTGTTAACGATTGCAATTGCAATTTCAGCAAGCCGATATAACCAAGAGCATCGTTGTCCACTTGGCCCGCAATAACGAGGAGGATGCCGATCTGGAAGACCTAAAGGATGTAAAGTTAACGATAAGTGACATCAAATCGCAATCGTTGGCCTCCCATTGGCTAAGTGCGAGTAAAATGTGCCCCGGCTCCTTTGACGTCATTGGTGAGTTCACTGTGCACATTAACCTAACACCAACACAACTTAGACTATTAACTTATTCGTAGGTATTTTTATTGCTTCTGAGCGTCTTGAGATGGGCAACGAGCAGAGCGATGAATTTAAGAATGCCAAAAAACTCTTCTCTGATGTACACGAGTAATTATCGCAAAAGTAAAATCTCAATGGGAAACCATATTTTCATCTTCATTTGCAGCTTATTGCTGAAGAGCAATAGCACCTTTGGCATCTACACCACAGACATGGCCCAAACGGAATATGTGTTTCTGGCCTACTCGCTGGCCGATAAAAAAGTGGTGTGCAAAAACTATACCCACGGAAAGTAAGTGAAAATCTAGATGCACTTGTTGACTATTTAAAAGTTAGGAAAATGCCACAGAAAACTGAATCACTGTATCTTTATCTTTATACCGATTATCTTGCTTAAAACTAGACATTGCAAAAAAACGTATTTTACGGCAAACATTAAATGCATCATATGGTAAATAACATTAAGTACTTTACACCTTTTGAATGTTTTTTATGACGCCCACTAGGGCGTATATATATATTTATTCGTAACTAAATATGTACTTAATTTTTGTAGCTATTTTTTATGGATTGCATTTTGCGTGTTTCGGTTTATAGATACAAAAGTATGTTGTATTTTTTTAAAAACATCTGTAGAGCTTTGGTCATTCAAATTATTTTACTATATATGTTTATACTTTATTAATCCCACTTTACGCTTATCCCTGACAGCGGTGGCACTTTTTCCAACATGGAACATCGCATCGTGGAGAAGCCGTTCGAATGGGTCCAACTTGAAAGCCGGTACGACTTGGATGATGTCATACCCATAGTGACTACCAGAATTCGCATTAATATTGAAGAGCAATTCCAAAATATAATATTCACGGTGCGCAAATACCTTGTTGCCAGCGAGGTATTTCTGCAGAACGAATTTGTGGAGGACACAATTGACTTGCAGGCGTATATAAAGAAGAAAAAGTCACAGGATGACAAGCTCCAGACAAAATCAGAAAGCACCGGTGCAGCATCTGCCAGCTCAGCTATGTCTGTATCCGCTCTGCATCTCATGTCCTCCCATGTCAGTTCCTCCAGGGGAGGTGTGATTCGGGCCAGCATTGTGATGCCGGTCAAGTGTCAACTGAATAGTCCGAAAGACGTCAAAGTGCAGGAGTATAACGGCACTCTACGCATGAGTGGAACAATCTGTTCTCGAATTTACTGCAACTCAAGGAACAGCATTGCAGACGTAAAGCGATTCCTACGCGATGACGTTCTACGTTCGCTTGTCACACGAATCCAGGTGTATTGCGATGGCCTCACCGATCCGCATATCACCAGGGAGGCGGTCTACATAAGCGAACCACCGCGGCGTGTCTTCTTCAACATCCCAGTCGATGCTGGCAACAAAGCGTCAGCGAATACAGTTCAGTTTTCGGAGTATCTGTTTCGAGGCGAAGCACCCACTGTCGCTGTGGCCCAGGCCAAGCAAGTTCTCGACGTCGAGCTCGATCCTGAAGCGATTCTGTTGGACGCCGAAGGTCTACCCGAAGATGGCCACTTCAGCAAAATGCAACGAGAAACAGAGAATTCAGATGACAATCATAAATTAGGCAGCTCGATGCCAAAGCATGAACTGTCCCGCAATCTGTATATAGTCGGATTTGCATTTGCTCTTTTGGTGCTGCTGGCCTCGCTGATTCTGCATCATGCGATGACTGGGTAGTATCCAACAGCTGCTCGATTATTGGTTGTTTACTCGACTAACCATCATAAACACACACACATACACACTCACACTCACTATACGCAACCTAATCCATTAACAATGTGATGGCTTTTTTGATATAAATATATATAATATATAAATATATATATATATTATAAACAAAAGGTGTACTCGTAATTGTAGTAGATGATGTGTAAAAATGACCCGTTAAATAGTTATATTATTAAAGCCTTGACGGGCAGCATTTAATACTTATGTAATAAACTAAAGTAAACCAAATCCGATATGTATTCAATACTATTATAAAGGGTGCGGAATGTGTACCATTCTAAAAGAGATTGCCCAAATAATTTTATTTATCAGCCTAAAAGAATTCTTGTTATTTAATCATCCTGAAAGTAGGCATTATTTATTATAGACTTTTAGTAAACCTGAAAATTAATTTATTTTTTGGTATCCTAAATGTATTTGGCATGATATAATAATAAAAAAAATATCCTTTAATTTAATATTTTCAAATGATTGCTTTCCATTTATTAAAACAAGTTTTTCCAATCTGTTATATACATTTTTGTACTAATTTCTGTAGAGTCAAGATCTTAAGTATATAAATAAGCTTAGCTTATAAACCAGATATGCCATCTTGCAATAAGGAAATAAATAATTTATATTTAGTCAAAGAAGAGAAACACAAATAAATCGTAATTAATATGTACATTAGGGAGTACTTATTTTTAGTAAGGATGAGTTTGCCCGGAATTGGGATTAAAACTAAATAAGTATCTCACAGCCTCTGAAACATAACGACCTAAAAGCTAACCTATATCTATTATAACTTCGAATTGGGCAAACCAATGGGCATTAATGGCAAGGTATATCTAGGATATCTACAAGTGTATCTCATCCTCTAGTGAAACATGCAGTTGCCATCGCAGTTGACCACCGACCAGACCCAGTCGACATAGTTGGGCACCCTGGCATAGATGCCAAATTTATTGCGTTTTCCACAACCATCGCCAAAGGAAGTTATTCCGAATATAGTCCAAGGATGATTAGGTTTGGTGGTATCGCGACATAGCAACGGACCACCCGAATCCCCTGCGCAGGTATCGATGCGTCCTCGACTGTGTCCAGCGCAGAACATGTTCTACAATTAACAAAACATTTTTATAATATTATTTCTCCAAAGTATACAAGTAAAATTTCAGACGCACCTTTGTAATTGTATAGTTTTGGTAGACATAGCTGCAGACGCCCATGGGTATGATGGGCACGTCTGCCTGCCGGAGCACACTGGCTCCGACCGCATCCCGGTTTCGTCTCTTGCCCCAGCCTAGAATTTTACAACTCACGTTTTCGGGCAGTGGCTGATAGGGACGCGGCAAGCAGGAGTAGTCAACCCAGCGGGTTGCATTCATCATTTTGGGCAGCCTTAAGTGAATGGGAAAATAAGTTAGAATGTTATCGGATTACAGAAGCTATCAAAATGAACCTACCTCAACAGGGCGACATCACTGTCAACCGTTCGCTTATCGAAATTGGGATGCTTGTAGCTCTTGAGGACTCGCAGCTGCACCTCGTTGCCATCTTCATAGTCCAGATTGTGCTCGCCAAAGCGAACGTAGAGCACCTTCCTCACACAGTGGGCAGCCGTCAGCACCCAGAGCGGAGCAATCAGTGTTCCACCGCAAAATGCCTCCTTGAAGCGATTGAAGATTGCCACCTGCCAGGGCCAATCGCCTTTCCGCGCCGGCTTGCCACCAATTATCTTGAGCATGTTGTACACGTTATTGCTGTGGTGTCTCACCAGGCCACACTTTAGCTTGAGTTCCGAATATTCAGCTCCACGGTAGCCCTTTCCACTCGTGATGACGTTCACATCGTTCTTGCTTAGCGATGCCGATGCCATCTCGGTGTGCATGCGTCTCATCGCTGTAGCCGTACCGGGCACAGGTCTGGCGACCATGGGTCTCGACTCATAGGCGGGCATCTTCTGAACCTGTGTCTGTAGCCACTGCTGACAGAAACTGCCTTCGGTGTAGCAGTAAGCGATCTCCCGGAGCACCTCACGTCCACACTTTTCAATAATGCGGCATTTTCTGTAAAAAATAAAGAAATGTTTCATTCCCGATCCTACTGCTAATCTAAAGAGTATCATTATGATTATGATGACTCACTTAAATCTCCTAGTGGTGCACTTTGGTGAACACTTTCTCCAACGGCTCCACTTGAAGAAGAGACGCCTATGCTTCGGTTGCATCCCGTCCGGTATGTAGCGCTCCTTGTTCCCGCTGCTATTCCGACTATCCACATATTCTTCCGAGTCGCCGTATTGATTCTGATCTGTTTCGAAGTCGAAATCCTCATACTGAAATATGTCGCCTTCCAGGCCAACGTCTTCACTGCTGTCCAGACTGCGCTGCTGGTGGCTAAAGGATTTGCGCTCGAAGTAGTCCTCGAAATCATCATCAATGTGATCAAAATTGTTCTTTTCCCTATTTTTGTGTCTCGAGTTGTGCCTCGAATGGTGCCTGGAGTTGTGCTTTGAGTTGTGCCCCGAGCTGTGCCATGAACTGTGCCACGAACTGTGCTTCGGTCTTTGCCGCCGCCTGTGATGCTTTAGCACAAAAAAGTCATCTTCTTTTTGCTTGAAGGGAGGCTCCTCTTCTTCTTCCTCTTCTTCATCTGGATCAGATTCATTTGGGGGCCAGTATGAAGAAGGCGGTCTTCTATGCACCACCTCAACAGAGTCTGCAGGCAGATGAGGGTAAACTTCAGTGGGTTGAGGCGGCGTAGATGATTGGGGTCGGGGCTGTGGATGCACAGATTGTACGGGTTGCAAGGGTGGCCCACTTGCCGCTGCAGCTGCTGCATTTATGACAATCGACGGCGAATTCAAACTGGGAATGTGAATGGGATGGGAATTGTTGTGCTGGAAATTGCTTTCAACCTGATGCCACTTGATGGCTGGATGACAACTGCAAAGGCAACCATTAAATATATGAAAAGCAATAATTACATTTTGGCTTTCCCACTTACTGCGAACACTTTCGCTGCTCGATGTGCTTGGTGTGTCCACATTTTCGCTTTGCTTTGCAGAAGCGCTCGCGTCGCCTAATGCAATCCTCATCGCAAGTGGTCCACTGTGTCCAGCGGCTAAAGGGATGCTGATGATGGATTGCGCGCCGCCGGGCACTCCATCTTTGGCGTGCATGCGGCATATGGACTCGATGCACTCGCTCACCCTGGTGCCAGTGTGAGCCATAATACCCGGGGGGACCCAAAACATCGCGAAACTCTGCGCGCAAATGGTGCTTTGCCTCTTGAACTCTGCCACACTGTTTTTAGAGATTAAAAATATACATTTTCGCTAAAGATTAGAAAGCTTCAATTATAAATGCATTTTAAAATTGCAAATAAATCCAAAACATTTATCTTACACAGCGGAATTATAGCTTAAATCCGAGGAAAGCATTTAAAATAACCAACATAATTGCTGGAAAATATATGACCATTAAATTTCCTGCCCCTTTTCCCAATGGAGTATGTAAATTCTCGAAAGTGTTGTATATCTGCTCAACAAGATGGCATTGCATCTTTTTCTCTACGTGGATGTAGGAAACCCCATTGATGCGCTCCGACAAACAATGCATTAGAAATGCATCACAGCACTGCCCCAAGATGGAAGAGACGCGCCAAACACTCAATTTCTGCGCCAACACAGACTTATCACTGTGGATAAATTCGACCGTGGCTGCATCTCTGTATCGGTTGTCGAGGAGGGGGCTGCAAGATCATTTGAGATGTCATTGCTCTCGTCTGCCTCTCTCTCTCTCTCTCTCTCTTTCCCTCTCGCTAACTCTTGGCATCGAATGGGCGGACGCAGTTATGTTTCCAGCTTGAAGATTGCTGTTTGTTGTTGTTGTTATTATTGTTGTTGTTGCTGCTGCCAGTCTCACATTGCTAAAAATAACATAAATTTACTTCTGCCGGCCGAAACGGCACCAGGCAAATGCGCCAGTATCCCTTCTTCCTGTCTCGTGTTCCCATCAAAAATAGGTTTCGACAACGACGCCGACGCCGACGCCGTTGCCGATGCAGACGCCGACGTCGCGGCTCCTTCTGCGGTAGATCGCCAATGGAATCAGCTCGTGTGTGACATGTACAAGTCCACATAACTAATATATACATGTGTCTTTTGATTTGGCAAAGAACTTCGCCAATTCAGTGCACTTCAAGGGTAAAAACAATTTCCTGTTCCAAGTTTATCCATATAAAAAAATATACTTTGGCAGCCCAAAATAAGTTTTTAATGCTTTCAAGATTTCTATCAAAACAACAACTTTTCTGCCTAACATATGAAATAATGTAATAATAATAAACTCGAGCAATTTGCATGCCTAATTTATTTATGAGCAGAAAATGGCAAAACAACAAATATATATGCAAAAAGTTTGTTCCATTAAATAATTTAGATAAGCATATTAAATGTCAACAGGCTTATATCAGCTGCCACGTCTCAATTAAGGCTTTTGATTAACAAATGCAAATAATATGCAATAATTTTACGTAAGAATGTACAATATTATTTTCATATGTAGATAAACTAGATCTATTTTTAATAGTTGTTGACTTGAAACGCAATTTAAAGATCATTTCAGAGTTGCCAAACCTGACCAATTTTGGTTATTTTAACTGGGGTTAACTGTAACACTCAGTCATGCGGAAATACAAAACTGCACAAGGGCATTTTTACCGTTACGTTGCCGGGGTCACATACACATATATGTAGTGTATATAATGTATAATGTATACTTAATTTGGGTAACAGATAATTGATGCAAAACTTATACAAATTTGTAAATTGTTCACAGTTGCCAATCGTCAAATTGTCGAGTGAATTGTTTTCGATTGACATCATGGATTCCCATCATGTGTCAAGTGGGTGAAGTCAAACCAATTTTTTGATGCGCTTCAGCGATTAACTAACCATTAAACTCACCTGACTTTGGGACAGCAGTTGGAAGAGTGCCAGCCATTTGAGAAACTCGCAAATTAAATGCATCTTTGTTAAAAGTTGACACCAAGATTTCAAAAGAAAAAGCTGAAAAGATCATAAGAAAATAAAAATGAGAATTTAATATATTTCTCAGTATTTTCTTCTAATTAATTTAAGGAAGACAATTAATTTAACACAAATAAACACATTTGATGAGTCAACAATATTATTTAGAGGCAATTAACTTGTTTAATTTAGCCAAACTAATCGGCTCATTTGCGTTAAAGTACAATCAGTGCCATTGCCATCTCTTTTGACTACGCACAATTCATCAATTTTTGAATCCGTTTCTGAGTTATGTTTTTATTTAATATCTTTTTTAGAGCAGTCTGACGCAGTCGCTGCTCCCAGGGCTATCGTAACTACAAAGCAAATATTTGAACTTTTATGAGACCTTTAAATAATACAAGCCAGCAGCCAGAGAAATAAGTGAAATTAATTAGCAACATGTACATCATCGTCATCATCAGCTGTGTACATGTAATTAAATACAGACGATCAAAAATTAAAAACATACAGTTGAAATATTTTTTTTAAAAATACAACAAAATCTTTGCTTGCTTTGATCAACGAGTTACAGTTCAGATCGGACCTGGCCACAAAGATTGCTATTAAAAACAGCTTTTTCTGTTACACTGTGGAATTTAAAGTGCCAACAGAAGCACACAAGTTGGTAAATGCCAAAAGAAACAATTTATATTCCTTCAGTTTTTTTTAATTTATTTTTATTTTTATTTTTTGTTATAATAAGCAAGTACAATCGATCTTACGTCAATGCTGTATGCTGAGTACACTGAATGCCTAACTAATTCCGAGGGCCATACTCAATCACACATGCACATGCAGTCAGTCAGTCGATCGCATTGGAATACTCGATCTCACTTGGTATCTCGCATATATGGTCACGGGTTGGTTGGCCCTTTATATGGACGCACGTGTTTACAAATGTGCTTTGGAGGGACACCAAGGCAAACTGAAACAGTCGTGGGTCGCTTTAAAGTTTAGTACTTTGCAGTTCTCGGTTTTCCATTACCCGTACTATAATGGCCATTAAATCCATGAACGGCCCCATTCATGTGTCAACAGTTTGGCGTTAATGCAATCGCTTATATACAACTAGATAGATAGTGTGGCATAAGCGCAATAATTGATTTCAGTTGAACAATTGAAATATGGGAGCGTAACGCATAGCAAAATTCCATTGAATCTACTCTACCATTTATAAGATCGATTTCCACATTTCGACTTAATGATAATGCAAATGTGTCTGTCGCAAATTTTGCACAATTTATCAAATTGAACTGAATTCTTCATTTTTTTGTTCATTTTTGTTGCTTGCAAAATGTAGCAAACTATTTGCATATTTTGTTCATGAAAGTGAAAAAATAATTAATTAAGAAATCTTTACATTTAACTATATATGTATGCACACCATAATAAAAATGTATATTATGTATTTCTTAAATTCTTTATTTTTTCCAAGAATGTAATCAATGCGAAATGCCATCTATAAAATTGAGGGTTCAACTGTATGTCAATTTTCTATTTGCTGCTTTTAAGAAATTTTTGAGTACCGGGAATTCCTGAGTTCATTATTTGAATTACCCTCCGGTGGCCTTAGCATATGTGGCTTATCTGTCAGCGCGCTGATCTCATAATATGCACCGGGCAACCTAATAACGGATCGTTGGTTAATTCCCGCTCTGGAATATAATTTAGCATTATCAGAAGAAGAAAAAAAACACTAGAAAATATTCTTAAGCACCTGATGAAATACGCATTTCGATGTGTTTGTGTTTATATACACAGATATGTACATAGAAGACGACGTTTCTTAATTTAGAACGCAACGCGATCGCAAATCACCCACAGCAGCAGCAGAAGCAGAAGCAGCAGCAGCAGCAGAAGCAACAGCAGCAGCAGCAGCAACAGCAGAAGCAGCAGCAGCAGAAGAAGCAAAAGCAGAAGCAGAAGCAGAAGCAGCAGCAGCACAGCAGCAGAAACACGGATGCGCTGCCGTTGCCGTCATGTAAACAAACCGTTTGTCATAAATTGGAAACGGTATCGTTTACCCCTTGCTTATACACCCCCCAGCAGACAAGGTGGGATTAAAATGTTACGGGTTTTTTGCTTGAGATTATAATTGATAAGCATTTGACAAATTCCATGAGACAAGTCACTTGCTGCTGATTGTTTTGCAGACAGCTGAAAAACAATTGTCGTGCTTCTTCTGTGGCTCTCTTGGAGGGTATGCTAAGCCAAAGTCGTCCAACTTGGTATTTAAATTTAGCCATAAACCAGTTAACTAAGCTTGCCCAAATTTATAAGCACATAAATATCGCTTTGTGAATGGAAGACATCAAGCAATTAAGTTGCTTATTTACTATGGCTATGATAATTTATGCTCTTTAAGTCTTTATAGGGTAACTGCCAGTCGTATATGCTACACACAAAAGCACTTATTTGAATGAGCACTCATGAATGAAAATTTACGCAAAACGAAAATAATAAAAGAAAAAAAAAACGGTAGCAACGTGTTAGTTAAACGCTCGATAGTCATCCGATTGGTAGCACCACCTGCAGCTGCTACTGCCACAGCTAGCCGCAAAGTCTGGCAAAGCCAAAACAGCTCGGCGACGAGTGGGTGAGGTTTATAAAGTGGGAGAGGGAGAAGGAGTGTGCAGGCCACTTGTCTTCGGGCCAGTTCAACGAAATGCAATTTTAATGACGCTTACGAAAAATCGAAAAGCGAATCGCCGCTACTTTGTCTGTCTGTCGTTCTGTCCGTCTGTCTGTCCGTCTGTCTGTCTGCTTTATTTTTTAGCATGTGGGGGTTTGTTGTTGTTTATGTCTCGAGTGGGCAGCGTCACTGATCGTGGGCAGTTCTCGTCTTACTATACAAGTTAACGCAAATATACTTATATATATATATATATATATACAGCTATATATATACATGTGTATGTACCTGCTGCTTATGTACAGATGGGCAGTCCGCAACGGAAGTTAAAAAATGTCAAGATGCGTCTGGGACTCAAGATTATTTATTAGTTGCTGTGTTATTTTTTTTTTTATAAAAATAAAGGCCAATTTTTTATTCGATTTCTGTTGTAATAATTCACAATTCCAAGTAAATATGTGTAGGTATGTAAATATATATATAACGGATGTTGTTAGCCATAAATCATCATTAGCTCCGCGCTGCAATCGCAAAGAAGCTTCAATCGCGGCGCCAGCACCCCAAAACACCCCCCTTAGATGACATATTTATAACACATGCAAACATTTACTGCATTTTATATAAAATTTATGTGCATCTCTGTCTACAGTGATCGCTCGCTTATTGCAGTTTAAGGAAATTATGATGGTTCAAAAACTATAGATTCATATTTTATTTGCTTTTTAACTTTAGCGTTTTAATAGTCAGTAAATATAAATTTTCTGTTTATTTTTTTACGACATTCAGTAATTATATTTTTTGCGAATTGAAACTAAAAAAATTGTATTATTTATTAGATTTTAAGCTTCATAATTATAAGTTGCTAAATTTTATTTATTTAATTTTAAAGAAATAAATTTGATTTTTTGTCACTTTTAATTGTCACTTTTTGGTTGTCATTTCCATTAATAAATTTTTGGAAAATTGCCAATTACCAAAATGTTGATACATTGATTAAATTTTTTTGGGAATCTTAGACGCATCTGTAACGGAAGTATTGCAATTTGGAGCGATCACTGTATCTGCATATTGTTTTCATGAATGAAACTGTTGTTGCATTTATAACTGATGCATTGCCGTTGCTTCCAGCTGCACTTGGAACATGTGGCGCATATACATAGCATATATATTTTTGTATATATTAACTGAACGATGTGTATTATGCACACAAATGAGCCAACTCAATGAAATCGAATGACGACATCTATTTGAGGACGCATCATTATTGGCTATGTTTGTGTTCATTGTTGCTGCGTTTTTTATCGCCTTTCAATTGAACAATTTCGAGTGCGAGTATTCAGTTAATGATTTATTTATATTGTTGTTATTTGCATGTTAACTGAATGAGAGGCACTTATCAATTAGAGGCTAAGGCTGCCGGTTACCTGCTAAAGTACCTATCAAATACAGGGTGGCTAAAGCCGCACAAAATATTTGATTCGATTTGATTTGTGATCCGCTAATAAGACGACGAATAAAATGTTGCAAAGTTTTTTTTCGCACTTTTCACTCAGGTTCTTTTTAGCACATTGAAAAGTGACTTTTCAAATATGTTTTCGTAAATTTTATTTTTACATTGGAAGAACTGAATCTCAATATTCATATATAGACCGACAACTCGCAGCTTCGGAGTCTCGCGCTGTCTCGACAAACACACACACTCGCACACACACACGCACACGCACCGACCAAAAAACACATCCGATCGCAACGCTGTCTTCTCGAGAACTGAACGCCAACGTCGACCGCTTCGAACCCAGCAAACGGCAAACAAAATGTACAAAAACGTTGCGTTCGATGTTGCTGGCAGCGACACACTAATACACTAACACAGACACACTCGCACAGTGGGCCGCAAACAGTGATGCGTTGCGTCGCGTCGCATCGTTTGGGAATACTGCGCAAAAAGTGTGAAAACCCCTAACCGTGAAATGGCCAACAGATTCAGTCGGCGCTCGACCTGGTTCAGATGCCAGTCCCTAAATATGGCCATGGTCATAAACCAGCGCTTAACGGAGAATCCAAATCCAACACATAAGAGTTAATAAAAACGATGAGCATATAAATTTAATGATACACTCAGCACATAAATCTGACATAGAACTTAGAAAATCAAAATTAACGAGAGTTGGTCAAAAATAAAAAAATATAACAAATAATAAAAATATCTAAATTTCAGTTATTTTTACAAACACAAATTATTTCTTAGTATTTAGCGAAAAAATATAATTTTTTTAATTTAAACAACATTTTCTAAATATTTTATTTATACATTTCTGAAATATTTAATTATATTTCAACTTTTAAGAAACTTGTTTTTATTTAAATATTATTATTATCAATTTAAAAAATAAACACAAATATATAAATATTTTATATAAATGCAATAGCATATTTTTCTCTGAGTGTATCAATAGGGAAAATGTAACTTTAATTTTGGTACTAGACATTGGTTTAGAAATCAATGGCTTGAAAGCTGGCTGAGAATTAATGATAGCAATGCCAGGTGCTCACACGCTCATTGACTGGCGAGTCTCTTAACAGACGCAGCTGCTCCTGGCCCGATTCGGAACCCTCGCCGCCGATTATAACTGTGCCCAGCACAAGTTTCTTGCCCATTTTTAGCTTAGTTGCCAACGTTGTGCGAATCACCATATTCTCTAGCTGATCCAAGCTGCGCAGGGGTATACAAATGGTGGCCTGGTCTCCGCCAGCGCCATCCCACTTGGTCGAGAGTGAGGGATAGAAGATGGGCGATTTCCAGGCGTCCACATAGATGCCATGCTCAAAAACCGACGTCTTTACATAGACACCACCGGCGGCCGTCGCCTCCAGTTCATCCTTGACCTTGTTGGAGCAACGCATTCGGGATGTTGTCACTCGAAGCATAAGTGTGCCGCCCAAGATATTTGTCACATTGCTCATGCCCATCTTGCGCTTCACCTCGGCCCTTACGCGCCGCCAGTTGTTGGCTCCCGCTGGGATATCCTTTTGCTCTGATGGCGCCTCCACTTCTGGTAGGGATTCGCTCTCGCTAAGATCACGCACCTCGAGCACCAGTTCGACAACACCTTTGGGTGCATTCGTGAGCTGGAAATGAAAGCCAAGTTCAAGGGTTATTCTTCATTTAGGCTTTTGCTTGCAGCCGGTTTAAATTTACTGTCTTTGGTTACGTGGTTAACGATTGTCGCAATTTACTTTTAAGCCAACTTTCACGAGACCAAATGAAATGTACATCTTAATTTCAGTTATTTTGCTGTTAACACTCAGCTGGCTTATGGCATTCAGTTAAGTCATTGTTTAGTCAAATGTGGCTGACACTTTGTCGCCGGTTTGTCTGTTTTGATAGCTTACGTTGTTGCTGCTGTTGGTGTTGTTGTTATTGTTGTTGTTGCTGGGCTTCTTCGAGAGCACAGTGGTCGTAATATCTTTGATGGGCAGCCAGAGCTCCTCAGTCGTGTAGGAGCCATTGCGTGAATTACGCTTAAATATCTTTTTGTCAAGGTAACAGGTAACAGAGCCTGAAATTAACAATCATAATAAATTAAATTAATCTGGTATGTAAATACATTTATATGTCGAACTTAATTTATTAGTTTACCCAAATTTCAAGCCTACATTTTTTTGTCAAAACTTAACAGCAAAGTCGTTTAGATCATGATTTGGCCTCTGGTATTTTACTATATTTCAAGCTGGAACACGTTTTTCGTTTAAAATTATTAATTTAAACCTAATCTAATTAAACACTTTGAACCCCTTCAAAACTAAATCGATTTTTAAGTAAAATGTAGTTTTGAATAGTATTTGCTGAAAACATTTGAACAAATATTACCCTTCTTTATATCTACTTATTACATAATTACCAATATTTCTCCGTGATTCACTTATTGTCAATGGTGGCATGGCATCCCGAGGATTGTCAGTTGACTTCTTTTGCTTCCCATTTGGGGCCTCCCCGTTTTCAGTCTGTGTTTCACCTGAGGCAAGCCGCTGCACAAAATTCGTGCTCTTATCTTTGAGGGAGCGATAGGTCTTGCTGAATCGATTAAAACTCTGAAAATAGAGTCATATTTACTCAACCTACATAGATATAATTTGAAATTTGAAAGTGTAGCCAACTTACTGCGGCAGGCAACTCGAGTAGAGCATAAACCGTAAATACCACAAATTGCCCGGCAAAGAGGTCGTCGAGAGCGGAAGAATCGCCATTACTTTGATTCTGCGTCTGTCTTCGGGTTGCAAAGGCAGAGCCATGTTTCAGGGAAGGTCTTTGGGTAGTCGAATATAATGTAGTAAAAGTAAATATAAGTACACTAAATGATAAAGTTACTTACTTTATGTCAGGCATTAAGGGAAACTTGAAGTTTTCATTAAATTTTGGCCAGGTATTGGTCTGAATGCTGCTGTCCAAGCGCTTTGTGCCCGGAAATAATTTAACCTGTGAGAAAAATGTAAGGAAAGTAATAAATAATATTCCAATTCATATAAAGAAAAATTTCCAAGATATTTCGCTTGTACGAATAAAATATTAATAACAAAAACTACAAAATTAAATTAAATCTGCTTTAAAATTTAAAAAGTATCTTTAGATACCATAAACTGTTTAACATCTAAAAATAATAAATACATATAACTTTTTGAAATGTTAATGTTTACCTTTATTAAATAGCCCTGCACGATCTTAAAGCCAAATAGTGAAGGTAAATGCCTTGCCGCAATTAAGTGAACATTTAATTCTGGAACTGCAGCCGAACCGTTCCCCGACTTAAAGCTCTGCTCACTCTCGGTGTGCTGATGCATTTCAATGGTTATCTGGAAGCAAATCTCCGGCTCCAGAGTAACTGAATTGCGGGCAGAATCTTTGGCATTGTGGCCCGGCATCAATGTTAGCAGTTTGTTCATATTGATCTATGTAGTTGATGACTCCACTGCTTCGCTGCACAGACTGACAAGTCAAATGCACAATGCTCCGTTTGTCCGCTGTGGTTTTCCATTGTGTAAATGAGAAAAAAAAAACGTTGATAATTTATATAAATGATTCGTTATCTGCGACTCGTACTCCATATTGATAAACGAGCGGGCAATTAACGCTCTTTTATTATCGCTCTCCCTCTCTGTCTCTCTCTCTTTAGCACAAACATAATTCCAGTGCGCTTTCCACTTATCACATGCTAAGAGAGAGTTGAAAGAGAGAGACCGCAAGCCACTAAAAAGCTACACAGCTAAACAGCTGTTCAGTGGTAGAGCTTTTGGTTTGCTCCGTTTTTATACGGCTTGATTAGCGCCAGCGATCTCTCTAAACGCCAACCAAACGCTCGTGGCATTTTAGTGCCCAGTTGCCAATTGGCTGCTCACTGGCATTTAGCGGCGTTGGCGGCTTGATTTAAACTGCATATGTTATTGCATATAAATATGAACATTTTTTTATACTAAATTTCAGCTAACCGTAACAATTTTTGGCTTAAAGTCTTTGACCACATAATACAAGTACAAGCACTCTCACACACAAACACACACCCGTTTATACACACACATATTGGTGACTAATAGAGCAAACTATATTGCGCATACCTCCCGTAGGGCGCTGCCAGATAATTTGAAGCGCTCGTGGCTCTTGTCGCACTTACACTTTAACAAGTTCAAATTTAAATTCCATGAACTATGCCAAAGTACTTGAGTTCTATTTTTTCCCAAGAAGACCTCAATTTATTAACAATTCCTCAATGCGAGGTTGGAGATGTTGCTTACATTGTTCAGAGACCGGTATTGCGAAGTAAAACATTTAGCACAACAATTAGCAACAATAAACTCGAACTCGAACTCGAAATCGAGATGAGACAGCGTTCTACGATCGTTGGTCTAAAAACAACGTTTAACGATCCACGTTCAACGCTGGCCGTTCTCCAGCTGTTTCAACGCTCAACTGAAATGTAAACTTTGAAATCATTTCGTATGCGGTCATAATAATAAAGCGTACAATCATAATGCCGACATACATTCTCACAAGACTCTTTTTTGTACCTATACAGAGATATGTACAGTTGTACATATTAAGAAGTACGATCACACGTACAAGTACATACTTAGTACATAAGAGAAGACACACACACACACATACACATTCACACACATGTGCATGAACTTTACGCTTTCGTACCTCGGGCTTTGATTGTCGTCGCTTTCTTGCTCAAAAATGCAATAAGATTCTCTCACATTCGTCGTCGTCGTCGTCGTCGTCGTTATTGTCATTGTCTTCGTGCTTGTTGGCGTTGTCTGTGTCACCGTTATCGTGTTGCAACAACAAGCAACCACAGTAACAACAATCATTCTTTGGCAATTAAATTATACGACAGCTAAATACGCTACATCATAACTAATATATAAATAAGTAAATTTCTCTTTTTAAGATTTGTAAATCTAAACAAGTTCTAATTATTTTTGAGTAAATCATTTTTATAAGGAATATCGTCTTGGCACCAGTTAAACTAATTAAGATTATATACTAATGTTTGTAAATAATTAATTGAAAACAGTTAAAATATTTAAAATATATAATTACAAATATTTTAAAATACAATTTACCAATTTCTGCCATTTAAGTATTCAAACTGGATATGTAATTTAAATTAGAATTATTACAGTATCTAAATTTTAATAATTTAAACACTTTATAGAAAATTATGGTTTATAAATAACATTTAATAGTCCGTGAAAATAAAATTTTATAAAAATTAAACGCCGAAATTTTAAAAAATACTGTTTTATACATAAGTCATTAATTTTGTAATAGTAAAAACTTTAGCCCATACATTTCCTAATTGAATTACTTTCGCAAAACAAAGCTAATATAAAATGCTATTCTTAAAATGGATTGTTTTTGAAATGAATTAAACATTCACATCAATTACTCCATTTGTTAAGCAATCGCTGAAAACTTGTTCTCGAATTGGACTTATAGCATAAAGTACTTGAAGTAGATATTGAAATAATTATATTTGTACATACCTCTTGTGTGTAGCAATTCTGTTGAGAACAGGGGTACAATTAAATGAATGAAAGATCCAATGAAGCATTTGAACAAGAATGTATATGTATATATTTAAATAGAATACACGCACACAGAGTCGAGTGCATGGATATAATAGCATATATATATATATATAAAAGTCGAGAAATGAACTGCAATTTCCAGTTTCCGGTACCTGTAATTGTTGCCAAATTGGATGCTGCAGCCCGGGCTGTTTATATATATGTGTGTGTATAATTGTATTTTATAATTTAAGTTGCATGCAACAATTTTGTGGTGAGTTTTGTGTTGTGTTTTGTTTTTGTCAAATGTCTCAATGGTATTCTGATTTAGCCTAGCCTAACCTACTGCCTAGTCATGGATAACTAGTCCACCTCCAGTTTCCTAAAGCTACCCACAACACCAGCATCGATGTCACCACTTTCATGGCCAAGTAACTTGGCCGAATCCTTGGTGATCTCAATTTGCATTTCATCCAGGGCGAGAATGGCGGCACGACGCTGTTGGATTTTGGCCTTGAACTCCTTAATCATATCAGCAAGGGGCACAGTTCCACCATATTCCTTGGGCAAAATGGCAGGATCGATCTTCGATCTAAGCGACTCAACATTCTTGTGCACCTGTTGCCAAGATGAACAAAGATACGTTAAAACCCAATTATACAGTTTAAAGTATATTCAACTTACGATAATACGCTTCTTGAGCTTCTCGCTCAGCATGGAGACGGCCAGTTCGATGACACGATTTGCATAGTGGGGTATATTCACAAAGTGTGTCTCCTTGTGACGCATCGGTGTTGAATTCTGTATGGTTTTCACAATGTTCCGCAGATCGGTCAGAGACCACAGGCTGACAAAGCCCATATTCATGCCGCTCTCATCGTTGACGTGGACATAACCTGACACCTGGGAGTCCTCCTCATCTAGCAGCGACTCACAGATCATGCTGTGCACACGCACCATCTGTGCCGAGGTGAACTTGTACGGATCAAATGCACCAGCCACCGACAAGATCACTTTGCGACCAGCGGCATCGCGTTGGGGAAGCGGCACCAAATATCCGGCATCAAAGATCTCATTGATAGCCGGATCATTGATGTCCAGCTTCTGGAACCAGTGTGGATTCAGCTGCCGAAGCGTCAAATAACGCTCGAGCATTTCACATGCCGATGGTACGGAAAATTTCCGGCAACGCAGAAAACGCAGCAAGAAAATGGCATCAGTTCGGCATTTTTTGATGTGTGGATGCTTTGCAATCCACTCGCGGAACTGGGCTAGTGCCTGTCGCCTAATGTTGTCATCCTCGTGCAGATCCTCCTTGGCCAGCATCTTCATCTCTGCACTCAGCGAGCACACATACGGATCGTAGTCCACACCACTGGATGCCGATCCGTCCAGATCCGGTTTTTGCATGACCCCAGTTTCCAACACTACAAAAAAAAAATGCAATTATGTGATTAAATATTAACTTAAACTGCAATTGAGCACAAAGTGATTTTATATGTTTAAAGCAAAAACAAAGATTCTTCGAATTCTGTCAGTTGCCGTTATAAACCAATTAATGACATATGAAAATCAAGTTTTATTACAGTGACGAATAAAATACCCTACTGAACAAAAAGCAATAAATATTCAGAGATTTCATTGAGAGACTGTCATTGCTAGAATTTTATACTCTTCAATAAATTATATAATTAAAGAGATGCTTCTCCAATTGAGTTGTATACTCGTTAAAAAGAAGAATAAAAAAGGCTTAAACTAATTATTACGTATACGTAATGTGCCCAATTTGCAGCGTACAATCAGATGGTGGTGCATAAAAAACTAATTATGTGGTTGGCCTTGGTCAACCACTGGCCTCTGAAGCCCAAAATGTTAAAATTCATCGAACTCTGTTGATTTTGCTACCAATACCACTGCTTACTAACCTACATTAACAATCAAACACACACACGCACACACACACACACACACACATGGAAAAACACAATGCATATACAAATGTTACAAGTCAATGTTTAAAACCCACTCGACTGTTATTTCGACATGGGTCAATGCCTTTGACTGTGGTTTAAATTCAACTTGGAGTTTAACATGTGGGCTTGAACTGAGGAGGAACTCAGTTGATGTCGTATATATTTATATATATATTTATGTAAAATAATTTCATCCATTGTGAAGTTGGCAAATTGATTATAAATAGAGCTGAATTATTGTTAAAATTGCCACAGCAGACAGATTAACTGCTGAATGGCAGATGAACAGCTTTTTATCGACACACCGGTCCATTGACCATGACCCAAATGTGAATGGACCATCCGATTTGCATAAGAAAACACCGTCAACATCTTTCGATTGGCTGATTTAAATTTCTTCATGCTCAAAAAAAACCATTTAAATCGCACGAAGGTCAGTGGAAAGACGAAATTCAAAAGACAACCGATTATATCACTGCAAGTCGGCCCAAAAAAGATGACGATTGCTTGCAGTCACAGTAACTCGATATGGCCAATTGACTTTGTGGTTATACACACACACACACACATGCACACTGAAATGAATGAATATTACACACATATATTATAATAAAAGCATTATTAATTAACTGATCGAAAGAAAAGTAAGCATTTTTGGTCAACAAACTATTTATGAGCACACTCCTCCACCGTCGAAATGGCCAAAATCAAGTTTGGTTTTTTTTTTTCACTTTCATGGCCTTCACACAGATTTCAATGTGACGGGGCAGACGACGTTAAAAAAACGAAATTTGTAATATGCCCTGCTTTGACTATGCCCAGTTACCAGCACCCATATTAGTGTGTGTCTGTGTGCCTGTTTGCATGAGTGTGTATGTGCGTATGCGTGTGCAGTTACTCGCAAGCATATTGACGATTGCGTTTTTGGGTCAGACGACGACAACATTATGAACAGGAGAGGGCAGGAGGTAAGTGAAAGAGAGAAAGAGAGTGAGAGCATGTTGCGTATCAAGCTGCGCTTAAGACGTGCAATTTATATTTTCTTTTGCACTCTCTTTCTGCATCCGCTCCGCCAATTAGAGTGTGTTTGTGTGTACTGTTACATCATAGCATAAGATCTGGCAAACCAAAGTATAACTGCTACAAGGAGTGAGTGGGGAGGGGTGCACAAAGAGAGTTGGGAGCCAGCAAGCAGGCGAAAAAAAAGACTCAAAAACTCGTTTAACATTGAAAGCTTTCAAGCTCCTGTGTTATTACTACTCGACTTGGTGCGATCTCAAATGTTTACACATGACGGATATTGATGTAAAGTTTACATTGTAAACTGTAAAACCACCCACTTGACTGATCGACTTGAGACCAGTGAGCTTTACTCGTCACTCACTCTCTCAAATCATTATGCATTGCACATGAATGCTAATTTCTCAAGTTGATGTTCCAGGTAGTCTGGGCCACGTGAGCAATTAATTTAGACTCCCATCATTAGAATGCAGTTTTATGTTCAACTACAACAAAACTAACTTAGAACAATGAATACAACTTGTCATTGATTAATTGTAAATTCACAGCACGTCGAAGATTGTACGAATTAAAGACGTTTATTGATCGAGAAGCCTTAATAAATACCCCAAATGTATCTAGCATTATTATGGATCTGTATGTATCTGTATTCGACTGGTGTCTGTTTCGAGGTCACAATGGTGTGACCGTTACTGCAGTTGCCAAATTGTGTTCGCCAGTGAATATTAATGCATATACATATCAACGTATTCATAACTTACCACATCCACACACACACACATACACACCTATACTAATGACTACACATTGCGTGTGTGTTTGTGTTTGTGCTGTATTTACTTTTTTATGGCATTAGCTAACATCGGTGCCGGACGAGACCTTGTTGCGAACGCGCCTTTTGGCCTAACATTCAAAAACTGAAACGTATTACCAACTACCGCGTAATTTTAATTGAGTTTGTTGCTTGAGCAATCCGCATAACAAATTGACCAATCATAGATTGTAGATATAAGTATTGCATACATATGTACAACACTAGCGAAAACCTTTTTAAAAGATAATTGATAGAATTATAAAAAATGATTTAAATCTTTTTTTTATGTAATTAAAGTACGTCTCAGAACCCTACATAAGTGTCAATAATTACGAGAAAAATAAAAAGAAGCTTACAAAAACTTCGTTATTTCAAAAGAAATACAAAAATGCAAATCATTTCATTTGTCAAAACAAATTTTGACATATAATCGCCAATCTGGGAATTAATTGACAAGCGACAAATAGATCTATTTCCATGTGCCTCAAATGAAGTACTGGCCATGGCTAACACCGCAGCTGTTGTTGTTTGCTTCAAGAAAAGCTCAAAGCGGCGCTTCGGTGAAAGCGAAAGTTTTTCTTCGACTCCAGGCAACAACGACAACAACTGGCTTCAGTTTTTTTTTCTGTGTAGGTGTTTCTTTTGTATGAGTATTTAATATCCTTTCCCCTTTTGTTTAATTATGTAATCGCTTACTTTTGAATATCCGTTTAAAATCGTTGGGTTGCTTGTCTTATTTATGAAATAAGCACTTAATAAAGAGATCAATTTCACAACTTGGCAAAAACGTATATAAATATGGTTTAATTGTGCGACGCGGAGTTACAATATTTTTAAAGTTTTATACAAATTTGATCAAAGTGAACGCTGTGCCGTTTGAGCCCAGTAAACACTGCCGACGGTTGACGTTGTTAACGTGTGAACGCGTTGAGCGAAACTAACCATTTTTCGGTTGCTGAAAACGTTTTTAAGCCTCGCTCACAGCATTTCCACTCATTTTGGGCTTTCAGCCCAGTCACAGCTGCTGCTGCCGCCGTCATTGAGTTGAGTTGCTTGCAGAGCAGAGCAGAGAAGAGTATATCACAAGTACTATGGGCTTTGAGCACTCCTGATTTTCCATTCCAGGCATATGGTAAGTGGCTCGTGCTACTGCAAGGTTAAAAGTTTATTTTTCAAACAATTTTCCACTTGTTAGCCATGCCAGATATTAAAAATTAGATTAGGTACTTGCCCCCTAGTCCACGAATTTCAACGAGAACTCTCAAATCATTAGGAAGCTTAGAATTTGTATATTAGTTTATTATTCTAGGTCATAAAAAAACATTTAAATTATTAAGTACACAGGGCCCATACTTTTGGTAGTTATGTAAGACTTGTCAACAAATTGATAGTCAACAACCATAAAAATATTAATTTATTATTTAACATGCCAAAAATTCCAAATATATATATATTTTACATATATTTTAAATTCATTGTTTACATGACGTCATTAAACATGTCAAAGATCATTTCCATTAACCCTTCTGGTGACCTCCAACTACCTAGAACATTCAAAAAATATTAATATTAAAAAGAGCAAAGCTTTGATGTCGTCGTCCGCCTTTTTTTTTTTAATCACTTTACTAAATCATTTGTTTTTAAAGGCAGAAACGTGCTATTCATTTTTATGAATTTAACTATATTTCCATATTATATCTATTAGAACAGCCTTATATTTTTTTTTATAAGTTTAAATATAATGCTTCAAATAATTGGTTAATTCAGTCGATTAGTGCCCACAAAAAAATTAAAAACATTTTCATGCATCATTTCGGTGCATGGCGTAACTAATAGTTGCCACAATAAATATCAGATCTTCTTAGTTCGACTACCAAAAAGTGTGGTAAATTATAGCCGAATAATAAATGATCTTTTTTACTTACTCTTCTGGTTGTCATAAGAAATGAAGAGACTTAATTTTACTTTGCGATCACATTTATTAAGTTTCGTATTTGAATCAAATTTTCTTAAATATCTTCTCACAATTTTACATATTACACAATTCACTTGTTTGTTTTGTTTTGTTTGCTTTTTTGTTTATCGTTTTCATTACGAGTAACACAAAAAAATCTCTTAAACGAATTTAATAAATAACAGAAATATGCGATATATGATCATGTGTGTGTGTGTTTGTGTGTGTTTGTTACAATTATGTAGTATGTATGTATGTATTTATGTTTGTAGTGTATAAGCGAAAAGTCAAATAAGTATAGTACGATACGATATATAATACGTTTCCAAAGTGAACAAATAAAATTAAACATAATGAATCAAATCGTTTTTATGCATATGCAACGATTTTTAAAGTTTACCATATAATTAGGAGTTTATATAATTATTAACTCGTTTGCTACAGCGCCATGGTATATTTAAAATATATGATATATTTATATATAAATAGTATCTCTCATTCTATATGAGATGATTTTACAAATACATATGCGCATATATAAAGATATTATTCTTGTTGTTTTTGTTCTTCATTTTGTTGCATATGCATAACTCATGTGATCTGTTTCAAATTAATGTTTAGGACTAAATGAATTTTAAATAATAATATAATAATAATAATTAAAAAACAATTACAGCTTTATATTAATTAGTAAGTTGACGTTGCGTGGGCTGGTTTCAAAACATTTCTCACAAATAGTTCTTTTACTTTTTATAGCTGTGTGTTTTCCAAATTTGTGTGTGTGTGTGTAGTGTGTGTATGTGTATGTATATAATTTAAATGTATATATGAAAAATATATGTTTGTATGTATGCATTATATAGTTAAACTAATCTGTAACTAGGGCTCATTTGATGAATATGTTCTCAGTTTTCTTCTTTTTTTTTGTAAAGGTTTTGTTTTTTGTTTGAAATTAACCGTTAGACAACATCTATAACTATAATTATATATTTTTGATGTTCATAATTTTCTCTACTTTGTATAAATGTATATTTATATAATTTGACCATGATGGCATGATGTATGATCATGCTCCATTCCATGTTTATAGTATTTTTTATTTTGGAAGAGAGAAAATTAATATAAAAAAAAAACAAACAATTTTCAACGAGTTTCGAAACATGGTTTCCATCTTTAAGCACACAAAAATAATAATCATTTAATAATCACACAATAATAATAAAAACAGAACTCTTCTTTCGATATTTTAATTGATTTGATTTGATTTCGTGTTGCCAGCTTTTTGTTGACTCAAATTGATGCTTGCCTTTTGGATGTTGTTGTTGTTGTGTTTGTAAAGTAAACTTAAGTTAAAACATAATTTCATTTACTTAATTTACTAATTACTCTTATCAACGCTGCGTTCTCCTCCTTCAGGCGATGATTATCCGACTTGTAGACATCAAGTTGCTATTTTTTAATAAAAGAAAGTGTAATTAAATTAGTATCCAAATATAAAATATAATAAAAACAAATAGCGCAACAGCACATTAAGTTATAGATTCATATCGAATATGGGTATTATATAGATTATAAAGGACTTTGATATAAATATATAGAAAACATGCGTTTTAGTTTTGGGTTGCAGCTCACTGAAAGCATCTCAGCATCAGCAACAACAACAAGATCAACAAACAAACAGTTAGTTAAAATAAATCTTAAAGACCCTGGAAGAATCTCAAAACTGAACAGCGCCCTAGAAATCAGACATATAAAAAATCATGCACTTCACCCACAAAAGGAAACAATTGAAAAATAATTTGATGTGATCATTTTTTTCTCATGATCTGCTTAAGATTGAAGATATGGTTATGACAGGTGTACGATAAGCGAATTCCTGACTCTGTGATAGAGAACTTTAAACCCACAAGGGCGATAAGACAAAAAAGACAACAAACAATAAATAGCTCTTTAAAAGGATAGACAAATGGACAAACTTTTATTGATAACTCTCGTAAATAGATGAGAAGAAACACACACACAAGAGTATAAAATTTCAGCACAAAACTTTTTGTAACAATATTAACAACAAGGGAACAATTTATATATATATATTTATATAGTACAGTTATAGTTTATAGGTATTACATTTAGATAGGTATATACAATCAAGTGTTTCAAAAACAGCGTACTAAAATCACAATTTAGATTTCAAACGGATCTTAAACATAGTTTTTACTTTATTTTCCGCATAACATGAATTCATAATAAATTTTGTATAATTTTTGAAACACTACCATAGAATATAACATTTAGAACTCAGATCGTTTAGATAGTTTTTTAATAAATTTTAATATAAATTCTTTTTAATTCGTATTATGCAACAACAAAACAACAGCCAGCTCATATGGGACGCAGGTTCTTAGTCAGTTTGGTTGGAACAACATTTACCATTAAAGCTCACAAAGAAGAAATTTTATATTTTCGTTGCTGATGTTGCTTGGGCCTCGTTGCTTGTTGATGTTGTTGTTGCTATAGTTGTTATTATTGTTGTTGTTGTTTTGGGGTGGTGGGCAGCAATTGTTGAGCAATATCCTTGAGTTTCGATGAGATTTTGTTTCTGATGTGGTATTTACTTTTTGATTATATTTGTTGGGTATATATTTGTTGGCATATGTCGTGTCATATTCTGTTACCGATATTTTGACTGATATAGACTAGATTACTTCTAAGTACAATATATATATATATATGTGTAAATTCGCAAGAAAGTTTACCTATAGTTGCATAGTATAAATTATGTATTGTGTTGTATTTCGTATAAATTTCCTTTAGCATTGCAAAAATATAAACTTGCAAACAGATGTTTGGTGTTCATACAAAAAAGTGCCCCAAAAACCAAGCTGTGTAAACTTGATATAGCTACAAATATATTTAATAATTGTTATACGTTGCGCTCAATATAACAATGTAAATGAAATTTATTTCTTTTTATAATAATAAGAGTATTAATAATAGTAGTATCTATATAAGCTTTGATCAATTGGTCGTAGCTAGTTTCATCTTCGAGCGGTATTTCTAAGCTAAACTGTGATATATAAGAATTTAACTATGTAGGCGTGCGTACGTTATGCTTTATGTAAATATGTATGTAGTACGAGTATTTAGAAACGATGACGATTACGATTGCAATTTTCTGTTGTTTTCTTTTATGTTTAGTTTTTGTATATATATTTTTGTTTGTTTTGTTTTTTTTTTGTTTTTTGTATTTTGCTGGGGTGCTGGGTGCGCTAATTAACTGTATAAATATTGAATGCGTTCTGTTCTGTTGTTGACGCCTATTTGGTCTTGGCTAGCTGACTCTGTGCCGATGTGGTCAACTTAGAGACGACTCGAGTCAGGGCACGATTCTCGGCGCGCAGACGATCGTTCTCAGTCTTTAGCTTCTGCAACAGCTAAAACGACAAAACAACAAACAGCGAAGAAAAAAGAAAAAAAAAAGTAACAAAACAAAATACACACATACATACATATATGTTTGTATTTGTTGTATAAGTTTGTTTTGTTTTTCAATATATTTATTGCGTTTCGATTCGATGGATGAGGCGCGCGTGGGAAGAGAGAGAAAAGAAAAACAAAATTTAAGTGAGCGTTTTTTTTTATTCGAAATGAGCGCATTGCGTTAAAGATTAAAGAGAATGTGACGCACCAAAAAGAGCACGCCAAATGATTAACGTAAAACGTGTAACGTATAACGTATAACGTATAAGCGCATGGATAGTGTGACCAAATCATAACACAAGTGTTGGACGAAAAACAGAGAGTGAGAGTGAATATGGGACAAATGAGAAGAGATGACAATTGACAGTGGAACAACAACAATGATGATAAATGTGTGAATTGATGAGATGAAGTTGCAGTTGAGGCGTTGATGTGAATACAAAAACAAAACACAATCGATGAGCATATTTTGTACACATAATGATTTGATATGATATGATTTAATATGATTTATGTACTGATGACAATAATTTTTTGATCTTTTTGGGTGGGTTCATTAAAAAGAAAGAAACGATTCACAACGAAATGATAAAATTAATAAACAATTGCAACTGTGCCGTTTAAATGCATCCACAGTGAAATTGCAAAGGTGGCCAAAAATGTAAAGCGAAAAAAATAAATAAAATATATATATAAATATAATAGAAAGTACGATTTCGCTGCCTTTACAACTGGGTGCGAAACGTGGCCGAGTGGATTGGGATATTGAGCGATACTTAGTGCGACTATATCGGTATTAATATTAACGTTATTGCATGTGTAATTAACCGTTAAGTGGTAAGGGCATCAAAATGTAAATAAAACAAAGCATAGGGTTGAGAAAAGGAGGCCAGCCAGCTCCTTCAGCATGCGGCTTAAGCAAAAAAAAAATGTTTTAGGGCAATAAATATAAAGGCCAAATGAAAAACAGAAACATCAAAAATCATAATTTTCTTGAGTTCGATGGCATCTAATGAAACGAGTTGCGATACCGATAAACCCATTTCCAATTTCATTTTCATCAAAAAAAAAAAAAAAAAAAAAAAAAAATAAGGAACACAAACAGCAGACAGGCACAAGGCTTTATAACTGTTATGGTGGTTTGGGAGGGGAAGAGAATATGGTTTTTGGGTTCGGGAACACATTTGTAATTACCTTGAGCTCTTCTTCCAATTCGGAAAGCTTGCGTTCCATTGCTCTTCTTTCACGCTTCTCAATCTCAGAGAGTGAATTTTTAGTTGTCTGCGAATATGTGAAATGATTTTTTTTGCATTTCTATATTGATACTCTAATATATATGGCAATAGGATAACGTTTGTCGTGTTTTATATACTGTTACTGTTGTTCAATTGTATTGTGTTTTTTTTTTTTGGTTTAACTGGCATTTTGATCAGAAACAGAGAGCGAGAGCGAAAGAGAACACAGCGCGAGAGCGGCAAGCGTCAAAGTTTTTATTTACTTCTTTTTTTTTTTGGATTTTGAGCCAAGACAGGAGTTTATATTTTATATATAGTTGATGAGTATGTGTAAGATTTGTGATAGTGTGAGGAAGAGAGTGAGAGTCTGGCCATTAACAGACGCAGAGATTGGTTAAGAGAGCGCGAGAGATAGAGACAAAAAGAGAGAGAGAGAAAGAGAGCGTTGGTTTGTTTGTGTGTTGTTGTTGTTCTGTTTTGTTACTGCTGCTGAGAAAGTTTTGCTTGGGTATTGTTGTTAAGAATTTGTATTTTCTTGTTGGCTTGTGGCATGTGGCAAGTGGCAAGTGGCATGTTTAACTGTTTACTTACGGCATTGGCAAATCGCTCGAGCGTCGCACGCGATTGAACAACTTCATCGTCCTTCTGCTTGAGCATCTGCTTCAGCTTATCGTTCTCCGTTCTATAAATCAGATGAGAGGAAATTTAATATGCAATTCTGTTGCACAGCGAAAGACTTTGCCTCTTTTTGAGTCTCATTGGCCAAACATTCAATATACTTACTTGGCCGCTTCCCAGAGGGCCTTGTAGTCGATGCCATCTCCATTCTCCGCCTTGTCGCTGCTGCTGTTCGAACTCTTTGAATCGCTGGCGGTGCTCGTCGTCGCTGTGCTCCCAGTGCGAGAACGAGAGGTGCGTTCACTGCCGCTCTGCAAGTGGAGATCATTAAAAGACATTTAAGTATTATTCTAAATTCAATTTAAATAATAAATTCCTGCTGCCTACAACAACAACAACAATTAACAATCCATATAATATGCCCTTTGCTTACTTCGTAGCCCTCACTCTTCTCGGAGGATGCGCTGATTGAGCGCTGTGCCGCACTGCGGGATCGGGTGCGGTTGCGTGACTTGCGCTCCTGTTCCCGCAATGAGTTGGAGCGTGTGGCAGCAATGGCTGCCACTGTACTGCTTACACTCGTTGCTGGTGTGCTGCTGTTGCCCACATTGAGGCTGCTATTCGAGGCGGACAGCGATTTGGCCTTAAGCAGACGCTCTCTGGCTGAACCCTTAAACGAATTGGAGCCGCTCAGGCCGGGTGACTTGAAGCTGAGCGATGCGGTGGTCACGCCATTATCATAGCTGCTGGAATAGGGACTAACATAGCGATAATCGCTGCCATAGGCAGAGGCAGAAGACGTCGAGCTGCTGGGATAACCATAGCGGGAGCTGTCGTAGCCACCACTCGCTGTGGAGGCCGTGGAGGATGATGAGTTCGAGTTGGAGGAGTTGGAAAGAGCAGAAGATGCTTTAGATGCTTTGCAATAGCCATTGCCAACAACGATGTGGTAGTGATGATGATGATTGCCAGCTGCTGATGCTAATGCTGCTGCTGCTGAGGAGGAAGCCTGCACCTGATGCAGTTGGTAGTAGCTGCCGTTTCTATGATTGCTTTTAGTGGCGCTGCCAGCAGCAGATGAGGAAGCGGATGATGCAGAGCTACCTGCCCCATGATGCTGATTTAGCTGATATGGCTGATGATGTGAATACTTTGAGTAATCATAACGATTGCTCGCATTACCATTCGAATAGTAGGAAGAGTTACGAGCACCACCAATACCACTGCTACCACCACTCGCACCACCGCCATACAGGCTCTCCCTGGAGCTGTACATGCTTGTGTAGGGGCTCTGATAGCTGGTGTTGCTGACACCGCTGCTGCTTGGATAGTAGCCCGTGCTCAAAGGCCTCGAATTGTAGCTGCTGCCATTGTAGTTGTAGGCGCTGCCAGCCGAGGAGGAGCTAGCTCCGGCTCGGGCATTGGAGGACAAAGAACGCCGTCGACTGGGCAGCGGCGCCTGTGCGCGTGATCTTGAGCGAAAGGACATGACTGATGCGACTCAGACACGCTCAACAAATAAACAAACGCTACAAAGAAAATCCTTAATTAGAGTTGATCCAAGACTGAAGTTTTATTAGTATATTTTCCACATCGCTATCAAACTCTCAAAATTACAAATTACGCTTCAATCAGTTTACCAATCGATACACAAAGCAATTTCCATTTACAGATTTCCAATTTTAAAAATAAATTCTATCTTTGAAAATCAAGAGGCTTTCATGAAAATGTTTGTAAGTTTAAATTGATTTTTCTTTGCTTTTTTATTTATTTTTTTTTTTGGCATAAACAAAAGTGGAAAAACAAACAAATTTGCTGTAAAAGGCACAACGATCTTTAAATGCAAAATGGAAAACGCAATATTAACATATGGGGCCCCCCTCAAACCCCCTCTCTACACATTATCTCAATTTCAATTGATGTGGAAAATGACGTCAAGACATAAATTTTGACATTTTGCTTGAAAATTGCCGCATTGCGGTAGAAAAAAGCGTTTCCCTCATTTCCCTAGGTGTGTTGTTGTGTTTGTATGTGTGTGCGTGTGTGTGTGTGCTTGTTCGCTTGTCTGTTTTCATTTCTGGGGAGGTCTATCTGTTAAATTGTTTCTAGTATATATTTTATACTAAAATATTGAAAACACACAACAAGAAACACTAATCTAAAGGCCGGGACTCCATGTCATCTTCTATTTATTTACTGTGCGGTGTTAATGTCTTAAGTTGATGCTTAACCCACGCAAGTCAAGAGACGCAGACATGAAATGAACAGCAGGCAAGTTAAGCATTGATCAAATGTTGCATACCACGTACAAAATATTACTACAAATTTTGAATGAGTCGGATAATTTGTGTGTTAAAAAAAAAGTTAAATTTAGCCATTCGAATTACTTTAGTCCGCATATACCCCATTATTCTTGCCACACAGGGTATCTAAATGTTTCATTTAATCTAAATGTCGAGTGCATTGAATTTATGAGTTGAATATTGCCTCATATATATATTAAGTCATCTCATTCTATAAAGATCTCGTCCATGAATGAACACTAAAATTTTTTTTATCGTTTTTTCCCCCTTTAACAAAATTGGAATATTTTCGAGAATCTTTTTCTTTGCAACATTTCCGCAATAAAAACGTGGCTAATTGGCTAAAATGTTTCTGAAATATCCTTAACTTTGTTGTGTCATGGCAAATAAATTGATGCCAAGTTTAGGGGCACAAGTTTGTTTAGATTATGAAATAAAATGCAGATAATAAACACAGAATTATGGGTTTTTAAAAATGCATAAAGAAAACTAATTGCTAATTTTTCAAATGAAAATGTTTCGATAATAAATTTTCATATATATGTTCCACTTTTCGTTGATTGCTTCTTTAATGCGACTCGTTGACCTTTAACCTTTAATACGCGCACGAACGAAATCAAATTAAAAACTGATCAAAATATTTCTGACCATATGAGGAGTCTCAAAGCCAAAAAAAAAAAAACAAAACTTGCAATGCCCAAAAAACGTGTGCGCAGTTCTCTAAATATGGTAAGACGATCGATGGAAAAACCACACACACACAATGTTGCCCCTTGCGGCGACTCCCAATTGTCTCTGGAGTCTCAAATCTCATCTCTGTGTAAACTGATAGCAAAAAATGTAATTATTTGACACGTTTGACAGCTGTTGTGGTTTATGGTTTGTTTTTCTGTCAATGCACTCATTATAATTTACTTTAAATTAAAATAAAAAATTGTAGTTGAATTGCGACTGCAATTGTTGTTTAGCTCTTGTTCAAATTGTTTCTTTTACTGATGCTGTGTGTGATGCGTTAGACGAATAAAACTCAACTGTGCGACCCAAGCAAAGTATTCAAATGTTTTATTTGAACAAAACTTGGCGCACGATCAGAAAATAGCCAAACGCAAGAGAGAAAAATCAAGTTAAGAGAATTTCTAAAAGAGAAGCGAAGCGAACGAATGCCGGAAAACCCGTTGAAGACTATTGGAAGATTATTATTATAATGCGTGTGTGTGTGTGTGTGCGTGTGTGACTGTAAAATATGAAAACAAAGAGTTGCAAAGAGGGAGGAGGAACTAGAAGCCTTGGCAGCAATGGACTTTTTTTTCTGTTTCACTTGAATTGCGCACACAAAATCGAGTGTGTATTTGTTTATATATTTCACCTGTGTGTTGTGTTGCTTAGCTAAAATTAGTAAATCGCACACTTTTATTTGGCCCAATGTCCGAGAGGCAACTGTGTAAACTATGCTGGGGTCAGCTGATGCAGTCAGCTAGGCAGGCAGCACAGCACAGCCCCCTGGCTGACAACTGGGCCAAAAGGCGAAACAGTCATTGACACGTGTTAAGCGAAGAGACACCAAATTCGAGTGTGCAACAAGGAGCGAGGTGTTTTTGCTGCACCATTCGAGCTATATTTACATTTAATGTTGCAACCGTTTTGCTCCCCTAGAAGTACACAATCATAACTAGGCCAACGAAAAAAAAAAAATTTTTATATATATATATATATATATATATGTCTTCTATGGTCTCCCCTCTCTTACTAAATATAGCAAATGACGGAGGCATTAGCCTGTCCCGCTCCCCATCCATATTCCCGTAAATAGAAAGTGCAGCCGGCAGGGAATGAGGAAACAAATGCTGCTTAAAACGAAAAACTACACATAAAATGCAAAAATTGTAAAATTGTATAAATTTAGCGACAAATGCAGCGCAAATGTTGAACATAGTCTTTCAGTTCCTAAAGGGGGGCATGGATCAGCAGAAAACAAAGTTCATTGTACGTGTGAGCGATGTGTGAATTGTTCTTTCGGCTATAATTGTTGTTTTTGTTGTTGTTGGTAATTGTGGGTTGTGCGGCTGTTTTAAATGGGCAATTTATTGTGTGAAAAGCGCATTGTGAAAGCATTTAGTAGCTACAGCGATAATCGTGCAAGTATATACATAAATTGTATACTTTATGTACATTGTCGTGAAACACTTGACATCGTCAATCAGCCTCAATTTTTGACACGATTAGTCAAAAACAGATTTAGCGGTGGCGACTACTCGTCTGTGACTAGGGCTGCAGGCATAGTTTTTAGTGGTTCTGATATTAAAGAGATCGAATATAACATTTGAAAAGAGAATACTCAGAGTATAAAGAATACTCTGTATTTTTCTGCATATTTATACATAGAAAGCATAAAGACAAATAAACAGATTTTATAGAACCATTTTAAAAACTATCAATCAATGTTCTAAACATAATAATAATAATCGAAAAATAAAAAATCAAATCAAAAATCTGTTTTAATTGTCTAATATATATATATATATATATATGTTCTTATATTTTAAGTCAGTCACGTTGAGAGACGCACGAGCAGACAAACTGTCTGCTGAATGTTGTCGCTGAATGCAAAATGACATAAATGCATTTAGAAAATGTGACATTTTTATTAATGGTCAACAAGCGACACTTTAGTCAAAATGTTTGAATAAATTGTTAACAGGTTCGTTGAAAATTCAAACATCTCTTAAATATTGTCACAAATTGGATGTGCACTAATAGTTTTGACCTCGGCCATGAAAGGATTTGCAAAATATTGCCTTGAACAATGCATCCAATAATAATATCATCCACACAAATTGGAGCAATGGCATTCACAATGCCACGTGTACACACTCTTTTTCATCTCTCTCTTCTCACTTCATCTTCTGCTGCTGCTGATGCTTCTTCTTCTACTAATGGCAATCATAATTTTTGTTTCATTATTTTTCTTTTCGCACAAATGGGTCGCTCGCTAATTGGAACAGACAGAGCAAAGACCAGGCCACAGCACAGCTACTTTGAAGGACGCACGGGAGTGTCTAAAAATGTGACAAGGTGTGACGAACGAATAAGTGTGTCTTGAGGGGTAACACAGGGGGAAGGGAAGTGTATATATTTTTCTCAGTATGTGTGTGTGTCTCAGGTGCATTATCGACGACGCAATTAGATAGAAAAGACAAACAGCTGTTGGAAAAAGAAGAACAAAACCAACTGGGCCCCTGCAACAAATTTGAGCCCAATATTTGCAAGGTGTGAAAATATTTATGCACTAAATACATATATGTTCCGACTCGATTGTTGTTGTTGTTCTTTTTGTGGTTGTAGGTATAGCAAAATAATTAAAAATATATAATTAGCCGTGTTCCGAATTGCTATTTCATAGAACTCGTATTGTTGAAAGGGAAAACAAAGAAAGAAAATTTTTACGGTATTCTGCGAATTGTTCAAATTGCACAAAGTCTTTGAATTTTAGACTATTTTTAAATGGCTTAAATTTAATTTTCATTTTAAAATTCGGCTATTTACAAAGTATTTAACAATAATTGAACACAAGCCGAGTAAATAATATTTTAGATACATAAGGAAATAGCAATGTGAAACAGGCTTTTTTTGTTTTGATTTGTATTTTGTTTTTAGACTCACCTCTCTTTCCTTATCCTCCTTGTCATTGCTGGTCGTTTCGTTTTGACGCTCCGGATCGAGTTCCTGCAGCCAAAAGAAAGTGATTTAAGCAATTTAGTTTCAGACCCATTAGCGTTTCATGCTAAATATAAATGACATGCAACCGCTCACGGCTCATTTAGTTTGACAAATGGCCGGGCAATTAGTAGTCACCAGAGAGACAGAGATCCACTTACATCCATATCGAGATGCACCACGCCGGTGGATCGGCGTTTCGGCTTACGTCGACGATGTATGACAGTCTGTGTGCGATTATCGTTCTCCTTGTCGTTATCTGTTGGACAAGAATTGAATTAGTTTTCAGTGGATATATATGGTTGCCAAGTGTGTGCGCAGATTTACCCTTATCATCGTGGCTAGTGGCCGTTGCATGGTTGGCACTGGATGCAGTCGACGCAGAGTTGTTCGCTGTCGTGGCAGTTGTCGGTGTGGCAGATGACGCCATCGTTGATGCCTCATACCGGCGTGCTGGCGGCGTCACATAGGCGCTATTATTGATGCTCTCACTGGGCGCCGACACGGGGCGACCCACCGAGTTGATCGACTGATTGGAAGCGTTAACTGCAAGTCAAATTTAATTTAAAACAATTGAACTGTTAAATTTTCAATATAAGCCAACTTACGCGCATTGGATCCACTGCTGATGCGACGCTGCGAGCCCGCTGTGGTGGCCAAGTTAACGGCGGCCATTACGGCCGGTGCGCTTGGTATTATGGTGCTCTGATTGGGCGGGTAGGTGCCACCGCCGGTAATATCCTCCAGCTTGAACTGCACAAGATATTAGTATAGGATTAGGCAAGGTTCATCCAAAGTTACGTCACATAAAGTTCAACTTGGAATGTAATCCTCTTAAATACTGATTGTTCTTGTTTCTTGTTTTGTTTGTGTGCATGTGTTTTGTTGGTAGTAAAAAAGCTATGCTGGAGAAATGTTGTTTTATTTTTGTTATTGGTATCCATTTCAATTGGATTTGGTAGATGCGTGTTTACTAAAATCAGCGGCAAGAATTATGTATTTAGTAGTCCACATTTAGTAGT
This sequence comes from Drosophila dives, assembly GCA_035042365.1. Classification (NCBI taxonomy): domain Eukaryota; kingdom Metazoa; phylum Arthropoda; class Insecta; order Diptera; family Drosophilidae; genus Drosophila; species Drosophila dives. The sequence continues at coordinate 5,578,945 of JAWNLJ010000326.1, read as the reverse complement.
CAATCCAAACACCGGTTATATTTTTAAGGGACAATTTTTGCTCTGAACACAATTAATAAACTTTCATTTAGTCCATTTCTGAGAAATTATCTTTTTTTTATTAAATTTTGTAAGATTGATTTGCATGCATTTGGCTAACAAACACAAGAAAGAAACTATTATTTATACCGTATCGAATATAAATAGTACCATTAGCTTTAAGAATAAAGTTTAATGAGTAAATTAATAAATATTAAAAGAGCGATAAGATAATATTATATTTGTTTTCAACCCCTATCCAAAAACTTTTTCCATAGCCCACCAAAACCAATTTTGCAAAAGTTTTCAGTTTAATTTTCTGCATTTCAAATTTTCGTATTGTATAAAAAGTATTAATAAAAATTGTAATAAAATATATTATAAATTTTAAAAGCAAGCCAAACATAGCAAATAGTTAATAAGCAATATTTAATGACAACATCAATGGTGGAGGCACATATATGCATGTATATGTATGCTATATATACAAAATAATGTTCATAATGCTATATCATATTTCCGATAATGTGTATAATGGTATATATTGTTTAAAGCACTACAATAAAATATACATAGATACATACATACATATATATTTATTTATATACATAGGATAGTTATAAACATCTAAATGCAGATGCATAGCAATTGAAACAGGCATACAAAATAAGCAATAAGAAATCAAAATGAAAAACCAAATATATTACTTAAGAAAACCAAAAATAAATAAATAAATCAATATAACGAAATGTAAGACCTATTTTAAATAAGAATCTAATTGTAGATTGATCAAACAATTAGCTGACAAATTCATTCAATCTATATGTTTTTTGTATACCCTTGCAAAACTATGAGTTATATAGCAAAGTATTATGATTTATATACAAACTAGCAAAATTAACTAATTTGCTAAGCGATTGAAATACAAAATATAAATGCAATATTAATCTAGATTTCGTTTCTATTAGCACATTTTGAGAATATTATTTTAAAATTAAAATCAAGCTAGAATCATGATTCCAATTTTAAATTTTCGAAAATCGTTTCACTTTTTACACAGTTGTTTGGGATTAGCCAAATAAATGAAGTTTTGAAAGGGTATAACTTCGGTATACCGAAGCCTCTTAAATACGTACGCTGTAAAAATTTAAATAGACTAACACTAAAAAAAAATAACATGCCACACTTAAAGTACGACACAAAATCGCACACAGTTTTTGTTTTGAAAGCAAGTCGAAATAGTTGATTTGATATATTTTAACAATTGTTGTTTGTTAAAAGTTCGGTTCGATTAAAGGTCAGTTGGGTAGTTGAGTTGTTGTTGTTTGTTGGTTGGTTGGTTGTTTTTTTGGTTGTTTGTTGGTTGTTGTTGGTTGTTGTGTGCATACCTTTGAGCCTGCATCGAACTTGAGACGCCAAGACGGACGCCGCTCGGCTGCTGACAGAGATGTGCCTGTAGACGACGTTGTTGAGGGTGCAACAACTGCAGCAGCCACCGCACCTGCACCACTTGCACTAGCAGCACCACCACTTTCAAGTGTGCGACGTGCATACAAACCGAGCAACGAATCACGCGCATTGAAATCGGGTCCACCAACTGGCGATGCTGTCTCGGATTTCTCGCCATCTGCCTCTTGGCCGGCTGCACCACTAACACCACCAGCGGTGCTGCTAAAGCTGCGCTTGTCACGCAACCGCACCGGACTCTCCAAGGCGCTCGGCGTGATTGCAGACGTCGGCGTCGTTGCTGCTGGTTTGCTTTCGCCCAGAGACAGATTTGTGGGCCGATTGCTGATTGCGTTCTCCAATTGTGGCTCAGTCTTTAGTGGTTTGTGGCTGCTCGATTCTGGCTCCGCCTCCTCCTGAGGCTTCTCCCGCCTCGAGACTATTGTGAAACTGGCGCTGACCGCCGTTTGCTGTTTATCATCATCCTCGCCAGCTTCACTTGCTGTTGCTTCCTCTGGCGATATTCGTGTGGTTGGCGCTGCCAACGTGAAGCTAGCGGTGGTATCAGCAACCGATGGCGTCAATGTGGCAACCACTGACTCAATTATATCTAAATCATCATCCGCTGTGGTTGTTGTGCTTGGTATTATGGCTGGCGGTGGTGTTGTGGGCGGTGGCGGTGGTTGCGCTTCATCTTCTCGGCTGCTGTTGCTGCTGTCAATGTTGCTGCTGCTGCTGCTGCTAGTTATTGTTGCTGTTGTTGTGCTTGTAGTTGTTGTTGTTGATGTGGTTGTTGTTGTGGTGGTGCTTGATGTGGAGCTTGTTTCATTCTGTTAATAATATTAGTTGTGGAACAAATAATCAACAAAAAAAACAGAACCACTTGGACCTGCTAGTCTCTCTCCCCAAAAACAAAAATCAAATGGAGTTTCTGGATGAGTTTCGGGGAATAGTTGGGGGTAACTCTCAAAGTAGTTTTATAGTCAGGTTAGACGTACGATATACGATAAGAGACATACATACATACGACATACGTAAGAGTGCCCCGGCACTTTTATATACTTTTAATAGAGAACTCTAAACGCATGCTAAATCAAAAACATGCACAAATACATAAATATATATATGTGATTGAATATATGAATATATATATAGTATTAAAAAAAAAGGTAACTGTGCATTCGCCGCTACATAAAAATAAATTAACTTAAAAAATATAGATATATGTATAGAAATAGAGCTACTCTTAGAGAACTGCAAATATGAAAATGAAAGATTTGATATCGATGAGAACCGATGCGAGTTTTATTATTTCGAGACGAGGGCGGCGGGCAGCGGCTTCAGCGGGTCGATTTTTTTGCTTTCAATTTGATCAGCGGCGCAATAATAATAACAATTTATATATATATATATAATGATATCGGATGCAGACGCAGAAATCTCAAAAGCGCAATCGCAGTAAAAAACTCAATTTAATTGGCGCTCGGTTTGCTCAATTGTTAAATTTGCAGCTGGCTAAATGAGTGCTGATTGATTGATCGACTGATTTGATTGATGGCACGATGATGATCAAAACTCTACACTACTTGTTGGGTTTTGCTGAACTCACACTATGCAACAAATGTGAGTCACTCACTGCTAATCGTAGTTTCTATTTTAAAAAGAAATTAGTTTAAATTGTTGGATTGATTAACAATTTTTAAAACTTTTAATTTCTCTTGTTGCATAGTGTTTGGGAAACGTTTTGAGATAAACTAAGTGCTACCATAAGGCTTATTGTTAACAAAAACTAGGCTTAACAAACGTGCTATCTCACACACAGACACACACTCGCACACACCACAGTTGGGAAGGGGATTACATTAATATGAATGAGAACAACAAACACCAAAAATGTCTAACAACAAACTTTATATGAGGGGGGAAAAGAGATGATGAAGGCAGAGAGTTGTGCTTATCGATTGAAGGATTACAATCGTTGCACTCAACACACACACACTCACACACATACAAATGGAAGGTTTTGTTTGTTGAGGGTGGTGGTAAGAAAACACAACAAATACATTAATGGGAACACCATAACCATAAGCAGTTGTTTTTTTGGTGTTGTTTGGTGTACGAGTTAAGAATTGCATGTGGACATCATCATTGTGTGTGATTTGTTTTTTTTTTCAGTTCTTGTTGCACTACAGATAACAAACATATACAACATATAGTATATAAGCTCTATATAATTAGGTATGGAATGGCTCTTACTGATCTACGATTCGCTAACGATTCTTTTTTAGACATGTGTTGGGTGATTTTTGTATTGAAATGTATTTAAATTTTTGTCGTTTTGGGACTTGGGCACAGAAAGTACTTACGCTGCTGCTGTTGTTGTTGTTATTATTGTTATTGTTGTTCATGCCCAGGTTTTTCTTCTTGACCAGCTCCTCGGCACTCTTAATCTCATCGAGCGTAACGCCCTGCGTAGATCGACGCGTCTCCCGGACTCGCTTCGCATGCGCCTTGCGCTGCGTTTCGCTCTCCTCATCACGCACGGGCGGCACAAAGGATCTACAATGGAATCGGAAAGTATTATCAGTAAATAGTACAACAAATAAGCGAATATTATCAACATAAACAAGAAGAGTCAAGAGATATTGGCACATGCTATGCAACCAAAGTTGCTGTCAAGTGTTAGCAGCTGGGCACAGTTTGAACGGCTTGTTGGGGTTAGCGCAAAAACAACTGTCAACAGTTAACAGTTAAACCAGTTAACATTATTACTTGAAAAAGTTCTTGAATATATTTGTCGCCGATTGCTTGGGTTTTGGTGTTTCCGCATCACTTGCCGCACTGGCACTGGCGGCACTCGCCGTTGAGCTGCCATTGTTGTTGGTGTTGTTGTTGCTGTTGTTGTTATTATTGTTGTTGTTGTTGTTGCTAACGAAATTTTTGAACATGTATAATAGTATATAATGTATTTATCGATTAATTTAGAGTCATAACCCACTTGGAACACCTCAGATAACTTAAGCTAGTTGGTAGATATTTGATCAATTAATTTAACATCTTGTCAAGATAAGGTTTAACTTAAGGAGTTACTCAAACCAGGAAAAATTTCATTAAACTTGTATAAATTTCTAAAGAACCCTATTACATTTTTTAATATAGTCGATAACTATTAAATTATAAATTAATCGAAAATTTCTGAAATCTCTAAAAGAGTAAACTTTAAACTCTTACTCCCAACTAGTTAAACGTATCTATAAGGATACCTATCGTATATTGTTAAGAACTCACCTGCGTATAGGTGGGGTGAGCACAGTCGTTGAGGGGGAGCTGAGCGTCGTCGTTGTTGTTGTAGGCGCTGTTGTTGCTATTGTAAGCATTGCAGCTGGAGCAATCGGTTTCCTGTGTGAGCAGCAAAGAGAGCACGTGAGAGATAAGCAGAAATTAAAAAGAGAAAAAGAGAGAAAGAGGGAGAGAAAGAGAAAGTAGCACATTAAAGAGAGTCACTTAAGGGAGGGGTACATCATATCTAAGATAGGTAGACGACATTGTGCGCATTGCCTAAATAAATGTTGAAGTAGATTTTGTTGTTGGTGCAGTGAGAATTTGTTTGGGTATATATAGGATATATATGTAGTACAGAGTACATTGGAAGCTAAGCAAAAGCAATGATTATATAGATTACGGTTAATAGAGAAAGAGTGATATTACGGTTAACACATCTATGATTGTTATTTAGTACTTGCTAGTTAGTTACGGTTAATTAGGAGTTATGTTTTTTTTGTTTTTTTGGCACAGAACAAACCTGAAATACACAGAGTTATCTTTGAGGGAGGCCGATCTTTGTACGCTATAAATTTGACTTGGATTTGCTGTAGTTGTTGCTGTTGTGGATGTTGTTGATGTTGTGTAGTTGGTGTTGTGTGTGTTGAATGTTGTTGTTGGCGTGTTGTTGTAGTTGTTGCTGCTGCTGCCGCCGCTGCTTGTTACGCTTGCAGTTCTTCCCAACAACAGTGTTGTGCTCTTATTATTGATGTTGTTGTTGTTGCTGTTATTGTTATTGTTGTTATTATTGCTACTTTGGTTATTGTTGTTATTAGCATTGTTGCCGCCGGGCGGCAGCGCAGCAGAATTTGCCGCCATCGTCGCTGGCAGAATGGGACACGAGTTCGCCTTTATGCGTGCCCGCAGCTCATTATATTTTTGATAGAATCTGCATGGATCGTGGGGGCAGGCGGAGAGGCGGGTAGAGGCGAACGGGCAGGCGAAGGCGGGCGGGCGGGTTAGAATTGGATTTTGATAAGCGTTTGATGATTTGGTGCGATTTGTTGGTGATTTTGTAGTAGTAAAAGTTGTTTTGGTTGTTGTTGTTGTTTTGTTGCACATAAGTAAAAAAAAAACACACATAAGCAGAAAAAAAAAACAAAAGCAAAACAAAGTTAATTACGAAAAATAAATTGTGCCACACAATAAATTGTTTACTTATTGCTTGATTGTGTTTCACACTTTGCCGCAGCAGCACCAATTTTTGTATCTTTTTCTTTTTGAGACCTCAATTGCTCTTTTGAGTTAGACATTAAAGACTGTTTCTACTTTCTTAGTTCAAGTTGTTTTTTTCCTGTCTATTTTTAACTGATTCACAAGCTTATCTAAACAGTGGTCATATTTTAAAAATAGTGCATTATTTTTTAGCCGCTTCACTACAAGTTCTTCGATAATGGTCAGTAATCCAATGACTGAGTTAATAGTACAAGTCGGTGCCAGTGTGTGTTTGAGTGTTTGAATGTGGTGTGCGTGTTTGCATGTGTGTAAGCGGCGTGAAGTATTTTATATTGATAAGCGGCGCGCAATCAGCAAATGTGAAACACAAACGGCAACAAAGTGAACCGAAAATTGTGACAGTAAATTAGACCAATAGTTATTGTTTTATAAATGCGGGTGTTAATTTGCATTGTGTGTGTGTGTGTGTTTGTGTGGCACGCATTTATGTCTAGTGGTGCGCAGTTGTGTGTGTAGATGTGCTCAACTCACTTTTGATCATTCTCAAAGCTTTGCGTGCGTCGCAATATGACATCGTTGGCGCTCTCATTGGCACCCTTGCCACTCAGCTCTTTGTCAGGAACTTCTGCAAGGCAAATGGAAAGTTACAATTATCGATAAGAATACTAAATTTGACGAATTGACTTCACTTACGATTCTTAGTAGGGCTGTCGTTGGGCGGACGCTGTGAACGGCGTCGCCAGGGCGCCTCCTCCTCGACGGGATGATCGCCGGTATGATTGGGCTTTACATTTTCAGCTGCAAGTGCAAAATATATATATATTAATTATTGGACTTATGGGAACTTATATATATATAAAATATATGCGGGTTAGTCTTCGCTTAATGCAGGTTCTTAAGCACATTGAGTGGGGTCGGGGCTAACTGAATTTCATATGCACAACTCTCAATTGGCGACTGACTACCTTCGCTCTCGTCTAGACTTGTGCTATGCGAGCTCTCTGTAGAATCGCTGAGATCTGAATCACTTTCATCATCATCATCATCTTTAATAACATCGACATCAACTTTATCATGGTGAGTGGCAGTAAGATCATCATCATCTTCATTATCATCATCCTCATTGACAGCATCGGGCGCAATTTGAGCGCTGGCGCTAAGCGAACCGCTCGCAGCTGCAGTGTGCGGTGTGTTTGGACAAAGACAAGACAACAAATAGAGAGAAAACATAGACGAAGGGGTGGGGGGAAAGACAGAGAGAAAGAAAGTTGGGATGCGTAGGAAGAGACAAAGAGAGAGAGAGAATGAGAGAGAAAGAGTGGGTTACAGAAACTGTTTCGAGTAGACGATGAGTTGATGACTTTTGATGATAATAAAGATGAGACGCAAAAAACATACAAAGTGGCAGCTAAAGATGTGGACGAGAACGAGGAGATGGCAGTGTGTGGCAAGTGTTTTATAATAAATGCTTCAACTGAACTTTTAACGCGCATGAGAACCTAATTAAATGGCACAACAAAAATACACACACACAGCGACACAACACAAAAGTTGGCGTAGAAATATGAAAGAAAACTTATTATATAATATGCAAAAAATAAACAGCTGTGCTGTGTTTTTTGGGAGTGGGTGTTTCTTGTGGGGTGTGGCGTTTGGAGTTGTGGCTCAAATTTACGCACCATCCTTAGCAGCATCCGTTCTCATTTCAACGCGTACGAGTTTCGTTGGTGTTTTGTCCACATGGTTTTCAATCGTATCTGAGATTCTGCTGCAAGCCAAAAGAAAATAGAAAACAAATTTTAGCAAAATGATTCACTGATGAAAATGGGAAGAGGAAAGTCACCTGATTTGACTAGATGGACGCCGCTTGTTTCGCTTGTTGGCGCGCAGTTCTTCAAGGAATTTGACCATTTTGCGATCGGCCACATCGATGCAGGATTGGCCAGCATAATTGCGTATATCCATATCGGCCAGTGACTCCACCAGCATTTCAGCTGTCTCCTTTTGGCCCCAGTGTGCCGAGGCATGCAACGGCGTCCAGCCATCGTTATCCTGCCTATCGACATTGCCACGACCGGCTAGCAACAGACTCAACACTTTCGTATAGCCCTTGGCGGCAGCCACATGCAACGCTGTTGCACCAGTTTTGGGATGCGGTCTATCCACTTCGGCGGCATCGCTGCGCAACCATTTCTTTGCATCGTTCAGCATAGCCTGCTCCTCAGCCTTGCGCGCCTGATCCACATCGATGTTGAGCTCCTGCACCACCTTCTCCATGTAGTCAATCATTGGCATGTGCTGCACATCGATTGCCAGATCTAGCGCCAAATCACCATCGCTATTTACGGCGGCTACATCCGCCTTTTTCTCCACCAAATATCGCGCTATGCTCACAAAGCTGCACATGAAAAATTAATAGAGATTAGTGGAATATAGAAATATTATACTTGAGTAACTCACCCGCAAGAGGCGGTTGCATGCAGTGGCGTCCAGCCCTCATTGTCCTGTCGGTTAATATCGGCTCCATGCTCTATTAAGAACTCAACCATCTCCAGTTTGTCATCGATGCAGGCCTGCGAGAAAAATAAGTTATTATCATCAATTAAGTTTCGATTGTTATGTAAAATAAAATGCAAATCTGTCACAGCTCTACTTAAACCAGCTTCTACTAATTTCTTCTTATAAGATCAAAAAACTGTGCTATATTAAATAGCCATTTGAAAGCATAGTCGAGTTTAAGTTATGCAGTTGAATTAATTTCAAAACTCCAAGGTTGATATTTGAATACTCTCGAAGATCGCATAAATAAGATTAATCATTTTTAAATTATACATTTGGGCTTGCAAAATAATTTGCAGTTCTTTTTCTTCTCTGTTTCCAGTTGATAAATTTACATTTTGACTTGTTTACTGTTGGCTAGGTGTTTATTTGAACGATTGACTACATTGCTTCTTAAAAGTATTGAGTTGGAGATTCAGTACAATTTTCTTTTCATCTAAAGTGCATATATTTTTTTTTGGCAATTTGAATGTTTTTGTATAAGTAATTGTGCCATGCTTAACAACAATTCTGTTTATCTAGTTAAAAACGATAAAGTAAACACACACACACATACAGAGTTGCAGATACACATACACATGCAGACTGGGTCTCGGGCTGAGTGTGGCACATGGGGAACGTTGTTTATGCGGATTTCCGTTGGAGCGAAAATCGCGTCGGTCGCCGTGCGCACAACCAAGAAGCCAACAACGAACGAAGGCAACGACAGCCAATGATGGCGATGATATCATCATCATTGTGAGCAACTGCGCCGGTGACAACGTCTTCTTTGCGGCGCTATCTAGCCAAGAACCCGCCCAATCACAGCGACGACAACAACGACAACGTCGACAACAATGCGAAGTGAAATGCCGATAAGAATTCATAACAGCCGCAAACACAAAAAGAGCTAAGCGCTAACCTCGAACAATAATAAAGTGATCACTCGGCGCCATGGTCAATAACAGCGGTTAGAAATTTACAGAATAGAAGAAGTAGTAGTTTTATTTCAAAAGTAAACTTTTTAGAAAACAAATGAATTTTATGAAATCTAAATATATTTCTTATCTTTGTAATATACATAAAAATACAATAATATATTATTAACGTTCTCACTAAAAATAAAACCCACTGAAATATAAAATAAAAAATATCAGCGAAAAGCATATTTTAATTATAAAAAGAGCTGACACTAAACAGTAAAAAACCAAACTTTGAAATCATTGCAAACCAATTAGCGAGCGCTCACTGTACGAATATGAATACCGATAGCAAAACCCATAACATATCCCCACCAATTGTTACTCTTGATAAGCTCACGTTGTGGAGTATTTAAAATCAAATGGTTTTAAGTTCTTTTTTGCTTGTTTTTATGGTCAACATATGTTAATTTAGTTCTTTTTGTTTTAAAAAGGGGACTGCTGCTGACTGCTGGCTATTTGCTTTGAAAATGCAAAAGCAATTTCCATTTCGCAGTAAAACGCATAAATGGCGCACAGAACACGAGGCAAAAGGCAAGTGGCATGTGGCATGAGGCAGTCAGGCAAACAGGCAAACAGGCACGAGGCATATATAAACCAAACGGGTCTCTGGTCTGAGCAATTTGTAAATCTGGAACGCAGCCAATTAATTAATTATGAGCAATTTTTGATAAACTGACCAACTGACGACAGCGACAACTGACGACGACCACGACGACGACGATGGGCGGACCGCCCACGCGTGACCATCCCGTCGACAACAGCAAAAACAAACGACAACTTTTTGTTCGGCATGCAAAATTTGACATCAGCTATTTTGACTGACAATTTGTGACTTTTGATTTCTGGTCGAGTGTTAATGTCAGCCAACAGCAGCAGCAATAGGAGCATAAAAGCAACAACAACAACAGCTGCAAATTCTGGGCTATTTTTAATGTATTGAAAGCGAATTTTTCTTGGCCAGAGCGAAAGATAGCTAAACTAAAAAAAGGCGCTCTACGAAATTGCATGCTAAGTTTAGCCTTTTGTTTTTTTGGCACGCCATTGAGCGGTATTTTGTCTTTCGTCTACCCAACATACTTCCTCTCTCTCCCTCCCCCCTCTCTGTTGTTCTCTCTCTCTCTTCAACTGTCAGCCACTTTGCGCCTTAAATGTTATTCACCCCGCTGCATTACGTATACGCCACATATCGCAGCAAATCAGCAGCAGCAACTTGTTGAGACGGCTCAACACACAAGCTGCTTACTAATAATAATCCCTGCCCCATCACCCCTCTTCATAGACCAACCCACACAAATGAACTCTTACAACAATCCTTGCCAACTCGTTTTGTAAGAGAGTTCAAGCGCTTGGTTCTAAGCTTAAGCTATGGTGAGCATTTGATTTAGTATAAGTCTGAACAAAGCCTCTAAGTAGCTAGCTTTCTAAGCAAATTATATTTTTTGAAAAATTTTTGGCAAATAATTTTAAATTTAATTAATTACCCACACTTATTACTAAATGAAACAAAGGCTGAACCGATTTTTCAAAAATTGTGGAGGCCTTATTTTGGAATACATGTACAATAATGGCGTGGCACATGGCTAAATGGTCTAATGGCTTATGGCAAGCCTTCATAATTTCAAATCATTTTAGTTTCATTCGTTTTTTTTTGTTGAAAGTGTTCGTGTATTTGATGCCACTTGAATGCCTCGCCTTCGCCTAGCTGCCAAAAACAAACTGTGGTGTCTATTAGTTTCACTCTTTTTTTATAATTTTTTTTATATATGTATATTTTTTTTTTCATAGATGAGATATTTTAGCTCATCGTAGTTTTTGGCTCGGGTCTGGAGCAGAGCCACCTGACTGAATAGCCGTCCAAGAGGAATGTGTATTCAATATGAATAACAAACAAAGAATGCATACAACAATTGGGTTAGAAACGGAAAGAAAAAATCTGAACAGGCATATTCGTAATAAATTGAAAAGCACACAATATTCTTATAGAATTTGTTTATGATATTGCTATTATCCATATTATGCAAAGTATTTGGAATGTGCGAATAGACCACATTAATCACCACGAATCAAGAGCTAATTCATATATATATATATAGAACATTTTAAATATATATATATAGAAAACTCAGTAAAGTAGCTATGAAAAAGTTGGTTTAACTTTCTATTATAGCACAGTTGTGATAAGAATTAATATAAATATATTTACTCTATCACAAATAGGGGATAATTTAATGTGGACTATAAAAATAACTCCTGCGGTCAATCCACCCACTTAGATACCATATTATATATATTCTTTGTATTTAATTCAACTATTTTTGTGTATATTTCGTCATAGGTTGGCCAAAAAAATTAAAATTTTTCGTGTTATGAAAATTTGTGCGGCTCGCCTTTAAAGCAAAAACAAATTTAGGCAGTATTTTTCTTTTCCTATTTTCCCATACATTTTCACCAGTTGTGTGTGTGTGTGTTTACTGTATGTGTATATTGGCTGCTATAAAATGAGCTCAAATAAAATACAATTAGAAGGCGAACTGGGAAACAGAGTCAGTTGTAAAAGTGTTCAAAAATGATGTACATTTTACAGGCAGTTGTTTTCAATTTGGCTCGAAATGGTATTATGCAATGCACTCTTTACACACACGCGTAAACACACATATTTGTTGCAGACACATCAAATTGTATTTCATAGAATGATTTTTCAGTTTTGCTCAATTCGCCAGATTTTCAGCATCGTTTGTTATTTTGGGTGTAAAACACCAAACGAGAAATAAATCAAATCAAATGTAGCCAAAGCAGCCGCAGCATCAGCAATATACACTGAATTATATATGCCCCAATATACACACATCTATGTACAACAAAATATATATATATATGTAACTATATATCAATTTATACATAAGGCGATATATATTTGTATGTGAAACAAGCGCTGTGAATTCTTGAGGATGTTTGATTTGTATCTGCTGCTGCTGTATATTTCTCTGTCCGTCCCAACTGATCGTTCCGTCTGCCCCGTTGAGAGCGCAGAGATAGAACCGGGCCAAGGTTACAAAACACGTCAATAAAGCGCGTTAGAGCCCCAAACAATAATAACAAGCAACACCAATATATACAATATTATTATTGTTTTATTTTTGTTTTTTAGTTTTTTTTCTTTATTTTTAAAACTCACGCAACGCAAACGCAACTGATCTGTAATTTCCGAGACAGGATCACAGCGAGTGATATAGACAGAAACCGAGAGAGCGAGAGCGAGAGAGAGAGAGGGATGGGGAGAGATCATTAAAATTGATTTTGGGGTCATATAACGATCACGTTCATGATTTGTTGCCATTATTATAATATATTCATGTGTGTTTGATTGTGTGTGTGGAGAGATATCGTTCAATTGCAAAAACTTGACAAAATAATTAGCTAATTTATGTGACAATTTATTGTTAGCTGCTTTGCAGTAAATTGCAACAAAAGTTTAAGCTAATTGGTCAACATTTAAGATTAGAGTCGTATTCAAATTATATACAACTACAAATGCACACACTCACGCGTGCATACACACACTTTCACACACACACACACGCAGCTGTCACCGCTTTATCTTAAAGACATCTTAATTATAATGTGACCAAAATTGTTAATGTGGTTTTCCAACGCGTGTTTCTATAATCCGACAATAAAATAAAAAACATTTTTAGCGGATGCTTAATTTCAAATATAATTTTGTCTTTTGAGGATATGATGCAAGCTTTATGGCTGAAAACAGCACGATTCAAAATCTGTATAAAACTAATAAAAACAACAATAATTTTTGTTTGTAAGCTAAGAGGACAAATCTATTTAATAACATGATTTTATTATGCCCACATTCTAAAAATTTCACCATTTTATAATTAGTCTCCGTTAATTATTTATTTAAATAACGCAGCAGATGAGCTTATTCTTAGGTTCGGTCTTTAAGAGATGAATAATAAAACAATTAATTTAAACACTTTTCTACAAGCTACTTAATAAATAAGAAATAAATTGTAAAATTATAAAGAGTTTCATTTAAATTTTGCATTAGATTATAATAAATTTTAAAAAATAAATTCAATTCTATTTATTCAACAAGCTATATTTTGACTCGAAATCAGCTGCAGCTGCAGATAAAGAATGCTAAAGTTTACTTAGTTAGTTGCGCAAAGACAAAAAATATGCTTAGATTATAATCCAACTTTTTCACACCCATAAATATCATGCTGCTTAGAAAGGTTCAAATCGCAAGGGTGCAAAGTTCAAATAAGTATATGGAAACAATCCAACTGTGTTCTATAGATGTTATTTGGCGCATTGCCGTGACAATTTATGGACCATTTCTTGTGTATTTTATTAGCCAATTAAAAAACATTTAAATATATAACATTCCATAGATATAATATATTTATATATATATATATACATATCTTATACTCGGCCATGCAGTATATTTTTAAAATGAGCACTAATAAATCATAATTATCCTTGAACTAGCGCATGAAAGAACACGTTGAAATGCCGCAGACACAACTTATACTAAGTAAAAAAAACATTAATGCAACTAATTGCAATTTATTTCAAGTTGTGTCCCCCAGCGAGTTGAATGTCAACGCACAACAAGCCCCGTTCCACGGACACCCCCAACCCCAAAAACTAGCCGCAGAGTCCAATTGGCCGCCATCGGCTTTTTGGTTGTTCGTCATCGGCATCATTCATGGCCAATGGTGGCCATTGAATGTGGCATGCAGGTGTTTTTTTTGGCTTTAAGTGTTTATTGTAGTTGTTGTTGCCGTTTGTTTATGAATGAAAGCCCGCTACAAACAATTTTCACTAGAAATCTTGTTTTTTTTTTTTGTTTGCATTTCTGTTTGGTAAAAAGAAAGCATCAGACACGATCCACGAAATCAGCAATGAATTAATTAATTATAATACTTACAGCATATAGTATAATAAATGCAATGCAATTTCAGTTTGCGGTTTAACAAAATAACAACAACAACAACGACAACTGTAAGCCGCAGGTAATTTAAAACTTTGCACAGTTCCCATTGTTATTGTTACTGCAATTATACTCCGCTACCCCTTTCCGCCCTGCCTCTGCCTATCAACACACCCCTCGCTTAACAAGATACAAGATGTGTCTGTGATTATGTAGATAGATATTAGCATCTGGTTAACAAGTGCGTCGCGGGCTAAACGGTGAAAATCTGCCGCTCTTAGCGGGCGCGGCATAATTAAATTCAATTATGCTGCTTTCAAACACATATTTCATGCTATAAATCTGAACACAACACACCTAACAGTAAGCATATGCATATTTATAATATGTACATATTTACTGTACATAATATCGATAATCTATTTGCATTATTCACTTAGCATTTTTTGCTTGCCTCTTGCCACAACCTGTTCACAATTTAAAGTTAAGCTAGTTATAGCCTGATTCCACTATAACCATTACTTGCATTCTAGAATTTTTATAGTATTTTAAGTATGTTCACGACATATTT
This sequence comes from Drosophila dives, assembly GCA_035042365.1. Taxonomy (NCBI): domain Eukaryota; kingdom Metazoa; phylum Arthropoda; class Insecta; order Diptera; family Drosophilidae; genus Drosophila; species Drosophila dives. The sequence continues at coordinate 5,563,938 of JAWNLJ010000326.1, read as the reverse complement.
GCGCATAAGGAACAACATTCTGCATATTCAAAAAAAAATATTTTGCAAGCTCTAAAAATTTGTCGAAATTCGTTATATTCGTGGTTGATGTTCTAAAAAATTACTGATATTTCAAGAAAGGTAAGTAATTTTTTAAATAAAATTATAAATAAAATTACTTCTTATCATTTATTTTTGAAAGATGACTTAACTTATTTGCATTTAAGAAATGTTGAACAAAGTCAAAAGAGGCTACTAAATTTCAACGTTGAATGCATTGAAATTATTTACAATTAAATTACAGCTGCATTAATTGATTTTTCTTTTCAAATATATGTAAACAAGATTGGCTGAGATACATTGAACTGTCCATTGTGCTAGAATTGAAAGGCGCCACGTGAAATATATTTTAGCAAAGATTTAAATTTCTCATACATAAAAATATATTTATTGAGGCGAAGGCTTTAAAGAACAAACGAAAAATGAAAATGATTTTGCGAAAATCTTTTCTATATACAACAGCCAGTTGTTGCGCCTGGGTGTATGCGTGTGTGTGTGCGAGTATTGTATATTTTTCTAGGCATTTAAAAATAGAACAAATTTTGTATTTTTCTTTTTAATGCTTGCGCCGTTTGCTGTTTGTTGTTGCTGTTGTTGTTATTTCAGCAACATTTCAACTTGTTGTAAATCGTCGGCTTGCATTAGAAATGTATTTGTTAATGTTTTAGTGGTTTTGCGGTGCTTTGGAAACCGCAGCGAGATCACGAAATATATGCCGTAAACAACAACACACAGCAGTGAATGTCTAAAATTCGAGTGAATTCTACTATTGGTCACCCTGTAGTTTTGTTGATTTTATTCTTTGTCGTAAGTTCATCTAAGCTCAAGCGGTGTTTAAAAGAAAAACCTTTTTAATAATGGTCTAGAATAATAATGTTTTTAAGGTCGTAAAAAGGAATGTCTGTTTAAATTAATTTTCGGTCGCACTCGCTTTAAAGAAATAGTGTAATTTTCCTATTATAATAATAATCATAATTAATAATTAATATTTATATACTAAATGCCTATTTTCAACAAATTTAAAAAGAGTGTAAATCTGAGCCGGGCGTCGACTTTTACATCAACGGCAACTGCGACGCTGGCATCGCTGCTCAGTTGGGCGCAACAGTTTCGAAATTGCCCACTGCACAGTGCCGCCCCCTGTTGTTGCTGCCTATTACTAACAAATACCGCTGCTGCTATTTCTGCTGCTGCTGCTGGGAGTCAATCGCGTGTTTGCAATCACTGACGTAATGAATCTTTTTGCTCCCATTTATATATTTACATTTCACCATTTATCGATAAACAGCTAGGAATGGGGAGAATAGGGTTGATACGCACCTGATGCAACGCTGTGAGTCCATCCACATTAGCTGTATTGATATCGGCTCCCTGATCGAGAAGCTGAACCACATCCTCCTTATCGCCGGAAAGGCAAGCGGCGAGAAAAACGCAACCCGAACTAAATTTGATGCGACGTCCGTGCTCGTGGCGTGGTGTAGGTGCGGCATTATTTGTGTCCGACTCCTCCCAGCGTTTCAGTTGCTCGGCCCGCTTCATCATCGCCGAATGGTTAAGCACGTCCAGCGTTGACATCTTTTGACTGTTTTATTTGTCGTGTTTCTTATTGTTATCTTCTTGTTGTTGTTGTGGTTGCTTGGCGCTTAGCGGCGCCTGCAGTTTAATTTTGATTTGTTTTTGTTTTGTTTTATGTTCTTGCTGTTGCACAATGAATTTTATTTTACACTATTTACGGGAAAAATATTTGCACATTAATATACAATTTAAAATATTTCTTTTTATTATAGTTTATGATTTTTCTGCTTCTTTTAGCTTGCTATTAAACAATTTTCTATTTTCACTCGCTTTGTGCCCACTGCATCTTCTTCTTCCCTTTCTTCTTCTTTACGTTTTGTGCGCTTTATCAGCTAAAACGGGCCCAACTGCTCTTTTTTTATTTCTTGTATTTTTATCGTGTTTCTTTTGCACTTCACTGCACACACTCAAACATTCACTCAAACTCACACACACACAGACCGAGTGACAGACACACACACATTGCAGCGATCTTTTCTTGGCCGTTATTATTGCTTGTTGCTATTTTTTTTTATTTTGCTGTTTCCTAACACATTTTTTTTTGATTCTTAGCTTTTGCATTACATTCAAAACAAACTCGAGCTGCACTGAGAAAAACTAAATTATGTGGCAAAAGTTGCGCGTAAAAAATTTTGACGTTAAACACAGCACTGCCGAGACGCTGTCGACGCCGACGGTTACGCTGACGTTAGGGCGCTACTGCTGCTGATTGCGCTTCGAGCACAGGGTTGTCGCTCTGCGTTAATGTTGATTTTTTTCAATACACCAGAGTTGATTAAGTTCACACAATTAATGGGAGCGTTTTATAAAAATTGTAAAAATAACATTTGTTGCTGTTGATGTTATTCTCCCCACACACTTTGTTTATCATAGCATGTTGTTTGCGCGCTCGCTTTTTCTCTCTCTCTCTTCCTCTCTTTTAAGCACACACACACGCACAATATGCAACACTGTGTGTATGTATGTGCATGTGTGTGTGTTACCAATTTGACATAAATTCAACAGCCGCGACGCTGACGTCGGTTTGTGGCGAGTAAATAGAACGAAGAACGCAACTAAAAAGATGGAAACCGATATTTTTCTCACTCGATTCTTTTTCGCCTGCTTTGGATTTTTTTTATTTATATAATGCAAGTGTTTTTAGGCCGATTGCAATGCTAAAATAGCAATAATGCGCGTAATTATGTAAAGGCATTTTACACAAACACTCACATACACAGTCATTCACAGGCAAACGTTGGAGAAAAATGTAGAAAATTGCAGTTGGAAAACTTTTCACACCCGAAACGCACGCAGTAAAAACAGACGCACTTACTTTGCTTGCTACACGCGGCACGCGCACAATGCAATTTAAGTGTGTGGCGCACTCTAATATATATTGGCTAATAGGCTCTGGGCGCTGCACAATAATTCAATTTGTGGTGCACATTTCGGTAAAATATGTGTATTTAATTTCGTTCACCATTCCGTGCCATTCCGTGCGGCCACGACAAAGGTTAAAATGAAACTGATGAAAGAGAGGCGAACAGCGAAAACACATAGAGAGAGATAGAGTGCGACAGAGAGAAGAGCGGAGCGACCCTGTCATAGTCTGACATGTTGCTGCCCGTTGTGAATGATCTGGCAGATGTTGACGTAATGGGTGAATGTCGGTACATGTTGCCTCAACATCGATTAGTTTTGTAATTGCAACCATGCGAAGCAGTGTGTACATGTGGCAGAAATTGTTACGCTAAGACAACACTGCTGCCAGGATTGTATTTGAGGAATTTAAAACTGCCGCCAATTGTAATTTTCAAATTAAAGGGTCTAAATTTTGTGAACTGTAACGGTCAGTGTTGTAATTCTCCCGCTCTCTTTCTCTCTCTCTATCTGTCTCTTTAGGCCAGCGCGCACACTCCCCAAAAATAAGTAGAAAACCCACCACCCAAAATCATATTGCGCATCGTACTCTATAAGCAAACTACGATTTTTACTCGTTCCAAGCGGATGCGTTTCTAGAAAGCAAAAGCAAAAACTGAAACAGTAACTATGCAATAAAATACGCAACAAAAACACTTTAAGTACTTTGCATGCAAAATAGACAAAACTAGCCGCTCGAATTTCATTTATTAGTCGCTGCTCGACACTCAAACGCAACGGACGTATTTTAATTGTTAATGTTTCTTTGGAAAATGTAAAAACCACAATAAAAAAACATTGAAAGTATAATCTACAAAGGCAAACATTTAACTTACCTTATCAAATATAGTGCAAACAAAAAAAAAAAAGTTGTTATTCTGTTTACAAATGAAAGCGCCATGAATAAGGTGAGTGAACACAGGCGTAGTTTAAGTGCTTATAGGTGTGGGGGGGGGGGGGGGTTGATGGGGTTGTTTGCCGCTGCTTCATTCATGTAACACATACGATTCGAGAACATTTTCCCATTTCGCAATTACAAGTAATCGCTTTCCACCCCCTTTTTTTGTTGTTGCTCATTACAATTATTTACTTCCCTCTCTTTCTCTGCTCGATTTTACATTGCAATTTTAGAGATGCTGAGCTCATTTCATTCATGCCGCCTCGCATGTCCCTGCCCCTATTTATACACATATGGGAAAACGACACACATGCCTCACATCACATCACGTCACCCTTCACCTCTTCACCGCACCACTTGCCCAGCAATTTATCTAGTTTTCTATTTTCTACGTGCTTAGAATTTGTTGCTATTATTAATTACCGCCCAATGTCAAAGCGATTTTAGTGGTTTACTTGTTGTTGTTGTTGTTGTTATTGTTGTTATTGTAGCTGCTATTTGTTTTAGTCAATCTAAACTTATCAGCTGTTCTTACCTCATTCATTTTATTTAGAATTGCTTTTACTATCTTGTTTCAAAAGCTTATTTTTTTTTGCATTGCACAACTTGTTTTATGGGCGGAATTCCATATAGATAAATAAAGAACAGTGATGATTCGATAGAAAGTACAATTTTTTGCAAAAATCGAAATACTATTTAATTACGAATATGGTTAAAACAGTTTTTATTAATATTAAAATGCCAACAATTGTTCAAATGTTTCACTACTTTGGCATGCGTAATATTAAGTCAAAATAACATTGTATATTTATATATATGTATTTATATATATATATATATATATACATAGATATACAAAGTATCAAGCGTAATCTCTTCAATCAATTATCTACAATTTAATTCAATTTGCGTGTTGGCGATAACATTTCAAGTATAGATTAGATTTGCCAAATTTTCCTTGAAAATTGTTGACTATTTTTCGAAAGAAGTATCATGAATCATGAGTACTAAAATATGTTTACTCAGATGTTTTTCTAATTCAAAACAAATCCCACAATTCGGTAAGCAAGCAGTGCAAGCAAGCAGAAAAAGCAGTTGACAGCAGATCGCAGCAAAGAACTGCTTGAATTGTGAGTGAATAAAGTAGAAACTACTCGATCAACTCTCTCTGTCGTTGAGGCAACTCCTTGTGGCAGCAGCAATCCACAGTTTGCAGCTGGCAGCTGGCACCATGCCCCGTTCCTAGAAAACACAAAACACGCGCACTCAATGAACATGTTCCTTTGTGAAATAAGAAACAAGTCCTGGCAACAGCTGCCGTTTGATCCTTTTGCGGCCAGCTGCCGGCACACGTCCTCATTGCCTGATTGGCAGGCAGGTAATTCCGAACCTGCCCTATCCTACCCCTCACCTCACTACGCTGCTGTAAGGGAGCCCACAAAACAGATGTTGTAATAATCAATCCTAAGCTTTTGTTGTTGTTTTTGTAGTTTTTATTATGACACCTTTCGCAAGTAGCAAATGCAAAAAATACAACATCAAATTATTACAACAAAGACACAGAGTCAACCATGTAGGAATTCTGTAGGCGACTGAGCTCGACTTAGATATACCCTGCAGCCAGCTGTTAGATATATTCTACATCTGATGCCAAATTCCACTTTTAATCTTGGAAAGAAAAAATGACAGTAAAAAGATAAAAATGAAAATACATTTTTTAGTATAATATTTAGTTTTTTGACAGCTTTTTAACTGTTGTGGATGATTTGTTCAGTTCAACAATAATATGTATATGATGTGCTTACATCATTTAACACAAGTTCAATATGCCCCTTTATAAATTTTAAAAGGGAACAGGGTATAAAAACTGGTTTCGCTGCTTTTGGTTGTCAATTAAAAGGCAAATAATGAAATATTAATTAGCTGTCGAAGATTAAATACGCTTGCCAAAAAAAATAATAATTTTAGCTGTTTTCAAATAATTTAAAAATATATAAATATAATATAATAGAATAAAAAATATATTATTTTAATGAGATTTAAACTATAAAATTATGAATGCCTTCTATTGTAATTGTAAATTATGTAAAGTACTTTAAAATATTATATAAATAATAAATAATAAGATTACCATTTTAAAATAGGCAATAATATTTGGAAGCTATCTTAAGCTAAAAATAAAAGAAAAGCTTTAAAATATTTATTATGAGCAGAGTTAACATAGCTCATAATAAAATTTGAATATACTTTTGTAGAGTATGCAGAAATAAAAGCAAATTGTATAAAATTGCTAAACACAACTGAGCAGCTCGCTGCGCATGCGAGTTGCGTTTGTATTTTTTATTGGTGACTAACAACAACAACAACAACAACAACAACAACAAGAACAACATCAAGAACAACAAGAAGTGCAACAAAAGCGAGTGCAACAACTTTAAAAGGCCTTGCAAGGCCGTTTTTGTATAGTATAAGTAACATTTACCACAAGTTGCCCCCAAGAGTTGCCAAGCGCATTTTTGTAGTTGTTTTTTTGTTACTTTTTGTGACTTGAGCAATCTTTGCGGTTTATGAAAAATTGAAAATGGAAGCTGTGCGCAGATTTCTGCTCTTACACCGCAAATAGAATAGATTGCAGATTGTGTATATATATATATATATAAAGATGACTTTTCGAGTGCATGCAGCAACTTGTCAAAAGGCGTCTAGACAACGCTTGTGTTTTTATAGACGCACATTTTGAAATGCGTCGCGACGTCCGATAATTTTAGATGCATTTGCACACAAACATACATATATATATATATATATATATATAAATATATATATGTATGTATGTATGTATTTACACAATGTTGTTGCAACTGCAACACAACGTTTGGCAAGCCGATGACTCGATCTGTTTTTCTTCGGTATCGGCTAAGTTATTATTATTATTCATATCGCAATCTGGTCAACTGGGATTTCAAATTGTTTTGTACGTGTTGCTATTTGCTTTCCTTATATAAATAAAATAAAACGTAATCAGTTGTATATAAATATTTATGTACACTGCTATATCATAATTCCAACTATCTTTCTAGATTTTCATAAATATATTTTGCGGGTGTTTTTTGACATATAGATAAAGCATACTTTAGTTTATCGATAACGTTCCATTGATAAGTCGCCGTCAGCATTAATAGGTTGTTTTTTTGTTTTTTTCTTAAAGAATAAATTAAGTCTCTGTACAGCGTAAATACATCCATTTAAAACTTAATTTAAGTTCAAGGCATTCAAAGTAACCTTTTTTAATTTGTGGACATTTCTAATTGCTGGCAGTTCGTAAAAGTTCACTTCCTACAAACAATATATTCAATTTAAAGGTTGCATTGAATACTCAAAGGTTTCTTTGGAATGTGACTAAGTGTCGCATTTCTGATTAGGCGAATAGTAAATGACTTCTACGATTTAAACATACCTGTGATTTTTCATATAATTGCAATCTCAGAAATTTTTTTTAATGTTATATCGGAATACTAGATAGACAAAGACAGAAAAAGAGAGAGATATAGTAATGAAATTTAGAAGGAGACGTCATCGATATCATAAGGTATACATATTCTTAATCAGAATCAGTAACTGAATCGATCTGACTGTTTTTTTTACGAACTAGTTGCAAATATCCATATTTTCGATGGAAGCTTAATTTATGGGAGTTGCTCTGATTGAATCTTTATATCATATAGCTGCCATAGGAAATGTTGGTCATAGAATAGGTATTGGTTTGAAAAACTTTTTGCTTGCCAAGCCAACTCAACAAAAATCATTTAATATGTTTTAAATATTATATTAACATTGAACTTCTATATCATATAGCTTTCCTTGGGAAATTCCCACGGATTCATGGGAAAATCCAACTGTTGATAATTTGACATCCACCTGCAGGGATATTAAGCAAATAAATAATTACTAAATGGCATTCATTGCATTTATAATTACGAAACTCGTGCAAAATTAATAATAATTTAATAAAGGGTCAGACTACTTTGACTTTAAATTAAAGTGGAAATAAATATAGACCGCTTAAGCTCAGTAATTTATTATTATAATAATAATTTTCTTTAGTATAATTGAGAAAGTATTCTTCAGCTGCCAATGCTCAACAAAACAGAAACAGATAGGTATACAATTTAAGCCAGGCCCAGACAACCAGGTAAGCGAGTGCAGCGGAGCATATGTGCACAGAGGCACGCACACACAAACACACATACATACACACAGATAGGTGGTATACAAAAAAGCAGCTGCTGTCGACGCACTCCATGCTCTCTGCAAGCGTCAACGTCAGCGTCGTTGTCTGCCTCTGGAAGGTGCGCGATAATTATGAGCTGCAACTGGCTGGCTGGCTGGGATGAATGTGGATGTGGATAGAGGTGTCCATGTCGATGACGGTGCATTGACACGCGCCACAAGACAAAGGTGGACGAGGCTGATGATGATTTTTAATGGCATCGGCGCATGCTCGCCAAAAAAATCAATGATCCTAGACACAGTGTATTGCAGTGTTGTAGGGCGCTGCACCTACTGCGTTGGAAAAGGATAACTGTAGTGTGTAACGGTTGTACGGTACGCCATCTTGCGTACACTAACTACTACGGCAAAAGTTGTACGGTTGTATTGGAGCAGGACCATTGTGACCAGATGTGCCCAAAGCGGAGCATGTATCCATCATTCACACACATACAAACATACATATGCATATACAAACCTCTATATATGCATTGAGACATATAATGGTGGCATAAAATCAATAGTTTTTACTGAGCACAACGCTTAAATGTTTTTGCTCTCCTTTTTTCAATAAATTAGCCAAATTGCAAGCAGTTCTGAGAAGTGCAACCATAAACATGAGAAGAAAAAAATACAATTTCCAGACTAGCGTCTGTATATATACTATGTACGTTTGTATATATGTAGCTGTTATGTTGTACGTGTTTGCGTTTTTGTGTGAGCTCTGCCTACGTTGTACATCTGTTTCTCTTTCACTGCTTCTCTCTCTCTCTCTCTTTGGGGTTGCTTTTGCTCTCAGACAGCAGTTCGGTCGTAGCTAGCAGACTGCGATTACTTTTTCGTTCACCCGATTCAGTTCAGTCTCGCAGCTCGAATAGTAAGCAAGTGGATACGATGAACCAAATATAATCATTTTTTCCATTAAAAAAATCAATTATAAACTAAAAAAAAAATACGGTTTTCTGCGGCCTCTCATGTAAATTGTGATATTGGTTGTAAATATTTAACAACTGCAAGACAGCGTCTCTGTGTGTGTTTTTGTATTTTCCGTCAACGTCAACATCGTCGTCGTCGCTCAATCCCGTGAAAAATCAATACGAAGATAAGCACAAAAACTAGAATTTTCGTGTAAAAAACTTCAACACAAAATTTTAAATAAGTCTATGTGTGAAACTTGAGTTTTTCAACAAAAAGAGAAAAATTGTCAAGGTGAGCTGAAGTTTTACAGTATATGTACTTAAATATGTTAAAATATAACCCCAAAAATATAATAAAAACGTGACATCACAAAGCTATAAATGTTTTTTCCTCTACACATATGTGTGTGTATTTCTGTACAATGTACATTAATTAAAGCTACAGCTTACAAACACTTTTAAGCAGAAATAAGTTACACACACAAACCCATACACACCGAGAAGAGCGAGTATTTTGTTGGTGCACAAGACAAAACTTACCAAAGTGGTTTGCTTAATCTATCAAATTTAATTAATAGCTCAGTTTTGAGACTGCTTAAAGGTTTGAATAAAAATATACAAATTAAATATTATAATTGTCTTCTAATCGTAAATATTATGACAAAATATTTATGTAGCATAAAATTATTTTGAAAATTTTGTCGGTTGTTTTGTTGTTCCCGTTTTGAGGGTCTCTCCACTCTCGCACATTCGCTCAGCGCACAGCGAGAGCGGCTATAGAGTTGCCAAATGTGCACAATTGACTTAAAATAAATGTTTTTTCAATTTATGCATGTGCAGCGTATTTTTATAAATTTGTTTATTTAATTACTCACTTTTACATTACTCAATGAGCTGGTTATTTTGTTTATCGTTTAAAATTAGACAGCAAAAAAATTCAGTGCTGGCATTCGCATATAACCAAAAAAACGAACACGAATGGCAACTCTATATTGTGAGTAATATCAGCACTGCTGGCGCTTAACAACATTCCAAATGTTGTCGAAGGGGAATCGTAAGAGGGAGGTGTAGCGGAGCGAGTGGATTGCCTGGCACTTATTTGTTTTCGTTGGAATTTTCGACTGCGCCATTTGCAGCAAAGTTGTTTGTGTCTATATATATTTAACCGATGACTATATATATAGCCAAAACCGGAGGCTAGAAGGTCAGACACAGATACACATTCCATCCCAAAGCTGTTCTAATTGAATTAATTGTGTTTTCTTTTATTCTGTACTTCTTTTCTTCACTGGTTTAGTGTAGTATATTTCCACTATTCTTTTAAGCTTATCATTCATAATACACATTGCGCGTTTGTTATTGGATGAAGCGTCGTTTCCTCTTTTTACTACATCCGATTATTTACACACACACAAATACTTAGACACACTCCCCACCCAGTTTCAGTTCACATTTGGAGTTCTGTTTTGTTTTCTCTTTTAACGTTTGCTTTGTTGCTCATTTCCGTTTTGAGCGGAAGTGGTGCACTCATGCATACTTTGGAGTTTCTTCTACACTCTGCACAAGCCAGGGCCGTCAAACAACACATGACATACCCAGAGACCGAAGCGTTAATGAAGTTTGCAATGTTGCCAATTTTCACTGGCTCGTTTCTCTTACATTTGTTTTCTTTTTTGAAGTTTTTATGCTTCATTGCTTTGAACTTTTGCGCTCGTTTCGCAGAAAGCAAAATAAAAATTAAAAAAAACAAACAATACAAAAGAAAACTGCAACAAAGAGAAAGTCTCAGAGCTCAAGCTTTGCAGCTCTGTGGCTTGAGCAACTTATTGTTATTGCTTGCCACAAATGCATCCCACACCCATCATCGCCGCCTACACAGACAGAACACAGAGAGAGATAGAGAGATCCACGCTGGTGGTCCTGCCCTGGAACTCAAACAACAACTCCTACGTATATATATCTAGTCGATTTTCTACGCTTTTCACCAATAAACACAAGTTCTCACGTCGCAGGAAAATCGCATTAAAAGTAGATTTCGTAAAAGAAATTATATTTATTTTTTTGTATTTATCTTTTGTTGTCCTCTGCTTCTTTGCTATCGGCAATCACCATGAATGGACCAAGGCGCGGCGGCGTCGTTGGCCCTTGAAGAAAAAGAAGAAGAATAAAAGTACACACAATAATCAGTAAAACAAATGCAGCAAAGATGTAGGAAAGAAAATTGCTTCGGAATTCCCGGAATATTCTGAGCTGAATCATCTCTCGAATCGCGACGACCTTTGAGTCTTGGCCGCGTGAAAAACGACCTTTCATCCATATTCACACACTAACGAGGCGCATTTAATGCATGCATGTTTCTATGGGTGTGTGTGTGTCTATTTTTCATGAGAGCGTACCCACATTCCAAGTCTCACATTTGAGCTGGATGCTGCCAGTTAGATAGAGAAACAACAGCACGACTTGACTTTCGGGTTTGGGAATGAATTTTCTTTGGAAAACGATTGGTTGCTGTGGCGTCAGGTCTTTGAACTGAGCCGCCGTTAGATTTTTTTTTTTGGACAATCGATCATGATCATTATAGCAAAGAGTAAGACAGAGAGCAAGAGAGAGCGACACCAAGACAAAGATAGGGCTCAGCTTGAGCCGCGTTGTTCGCTCTTTATGTGCATTCTTTAGCAGCAGTTTTCTCTCAGCCGTCGCATTTATTATGATTACGCTGAATATTGCCCTTTGTTGTGTTGTTGCCTTGGGCATTCTATAAGTACACACGAACCACAGTCAGTCAGTCAGCATCCGCAGCTTGGTATTGGTATATTTATGTATTTTATTATTATTATCATCGAAGTCGTCTTTGGCTTCGTCGTCGGCGGTCATTTTATTTCTCCATCTTCTTGTTCTTCCTCTGCATTGTCGGCTGCATTTCTTGGAAGGACACACAGAAAATGTTCTGGTGTGCGTGTGTTCGTTGTTTTATCTTCGTCTCTTACAGCGTCTGACTCTCTTCTACTCCCCTCCCTTCGACATAACATCTACTCCTGCATCAAGTTTTGTGTGACGACGACTCATGCCTGTTCTTTCTCCTCTTCCTTCTGTTGTACAAAACTGTCTCTATCTCTGTCTTGCTGGTCGTATCTGGTATCACCGCATTCCAATCTGGGTTTAGGAAAAAAGAATGGTAAAGTGTTTATAATAGTTTCCCACAGTCTGGCCGCGCTGAGTTTACTTACACATACATGTAGAATACAGACCTTTGCTAGCTGCGGTTACCTTCACTTACAACACACACACACAGGCAGACAAACAGCATTGAAACTCCAATCCCAGCTTTGCTTTATATTTCAGCTTAGTTTCCAATCAGAAAAATAAGTATAAAAAAAAAACCCAGCAACTTCAGTTCTTGTTGTTTTGCAGAGTTTTATAGAAAAGTTGTTGGACTGCATTCCAATGCGCGCCTCGTTAGAGGTTCTCATTGCTTGTGCTTGTTGTTTTTGTTGTTAGTCTTTTTATGTTCTCTGTTTGTTGCCTTGCCTCCTGCACCGTTGTTGTTGTTGTCTGGCCTTTGATTATGATTTTTCTTTGCTTTGCTCTGTGCCTATCTCTCTATGTGTGAGTGTTTTCTTTGGTATTTTTCTTAGTTTTCATCTCATTCATGATGCGCGCGGGAGGCCTTTTGCTGTTTTCAACTCTCATTTATTACAAATTAGCAGCAATATTTTGTTCAAAAATGTATTGAATATGAAGTATTCGATTTTTTTTCTATCGATATACTTTTGTCAAATTAATGATATCAACTCTGCACTGCCAGCCCTGGTAATGCTAATTTTGTACATAAGGCAGCAGCGCATTGACTTCGTTAAACTTTTGCTAAGCTGCAGCTAAAAGCAAATGCATTAAAGCGTTTACATTACAATTGTTAATGGGCAATTGCATTCCACAATAACAGCAAGAAGAGGAAGAAGAAAAACACCAGCAGCAGCTGTAATTGCAAGCTTCTGCACTTTGTACTTAACATAAAGTAGAAAAAGAGGAGGAAACAACGGTGCATGTAAGAGCTGCAATTGAAGCAAAACAGAAGCAATACCAGCACCAGCACCAGCAAAAACAATAACAACTGCAGCATCCATTCTCCAACAGCCTCTCGAAGCTATCATCTTTGTTTGTCTGTGCTGCTGTTGCTGTTGCTGTTGTTGTTGCTCCACTTCAGAAAGCAATGCGCAATCTCTGCCAACCCTAGACAGATGCCTCGCGTCGGGCATTTGTAATTTACAATTGCTTTTGTCTCTTTGCATTTTTGCATTTTGGTCTTTGAGTCTTTTCTTCTTTTTTTTGAGCTTTTTTCTTGTATTTTTCTTCTTACACCTAAGCACTGTGGAGCCTTGTATCTCTGTGTGTGTGTGTGTACGTGCATAGTTGTTTTTCCATTGATGGTTTTCGGTGTCTATTGCTATCCCCGTCGCACGCACGCTGCAGCAAACAGACGTCACTGCATTTATGCTGCACTGCTTTTTTTATGCTGTGGGGCTGCTTGTGGCTGCTGCTGCCCAAGTCGTTTGACTGCATTCCATTAAAACTTTCTCACAGTCGGCTAGCGCTGGTTACGAGTGCAGTTTGCTTGCTTGCACGAGTGCATGGCACTGCCACCCACCCCCTCTCGCTCTTTCCCTCTCTCTGTTGGTGGGGCAGTGTTGCTCGCATTCGAAAAGAAAAAATGCTACAAAGCACAAGCTGATAGAAAAAGCTAAAGCTAAAAATAAAAATCAGTTTTGTTTTAGTTGCTGCTTTATTTAAAATCGAAAAAAAATATATAATAAAAATTGAATTGTTTTTAGTTTTTAAACTTAATAAATAAATAAAATAAAATAAACGAAATTTAGATATTTAGCTATTAAATAGCCAACACTGAGCTGCTGTCGACACTGGCCTGCAGTCGTTGCCCCATGCGTCGTGAGCAATTTTTTGGCTGGTTTGTGGCTGTTGGTCGTCGCCTGACTTGACTCGCTTTGGCCAGGCTTGGATATTTTGGACTTTGTACAACGTTCCGACGACAGACGACGGACGGCAGACGACGGCGTTCGTGCTTTGCTTTGCTTTGCTGCTGCCGTGAAGTAAATGTCGAAAAACGGCTTACAATCTCTTTGGCTGGCTGCATGTACCAGAAAAAAGAAAAAAGAGACCACCAAAACAGTTGAAAATTTAACACAAGTTAAACTATCAAAAATACGTTATCGATTAAAGTGTCTTGACAATAACAGGAGCAGCAACACTTGAACTCTGTTTATATTCCCATTTTCTATCTTTCCACTATCTTTCATTTAATCGACCAGCTGTGTTCTCTATAAGATTCTTGATGCAACGACTTGCATCCATTGCAGATGATTCGCATCGGCGCAGTTCCTGCCACTTTCCACTCGTAGTTGTAACTGAGTTGTACGCTACGCATTCGCTACAACCAACCCCCTTAGCCAGAAGAAACCACCCTTTTTCCCGTTGCTTGCCATATGTGCGTGCGAGCGAGACGGCATCACATCATTTCTAGGGGTGCTTTAAGGTCGTTGATGCAGCATCATCCAGCATCAGTTACATGAACTGCGTTTCAGTTTTTCTCTCCAGTCAGTAAAAAAAATACATACAAAACTCAAAGCTGCATAGAACATTGGGTTTTTCCTCAATCAAAGCAAACAAAATATAAAAAATATATATAATAAAGTTTAAAAAAGTGAGTTTCTGTCTGTTTTTCTTTATATATATTTATTGCTATAGTTGAAAGTATTTTTCAAATATTTCTGTTGAATTTATTGACTTTCAAAATTTACTCAAACAAAGACAATTTTTCTAAAGATTCCAATTAGGCTTCTGACTTTTGAGCTTACGCTGCGATAACTCTGTTCACCTTATTGCTTGCGATAACGAAGCGAATCTCTATATAAATTCATTCAATAGTGAAGCCAGTAATCCATGAGTTTTCAGTTGCATTGCAAGTGTACTGCAGACTACAAAGAAAAATAATTACATGGAGAGTGTAATCGCGGCTGTAAATAAAGTGGACGATAAAGTAATACATTTCAATAATATTTTGAGCGATAACTTATCTATTTTGTAAGCGATAACATTATCTGTACACCTGTTTTTCTTCTATAAATTTTAATGTTCTCTTTCATTTTGGTTTTCTTTGCAGTTTGAATTCAAGCAAGTTAGGACTACCGGAAGAAGTAACAGATATAATAATTTATCAAGATGGCAAATATAGCTTCGCAAACCCTTTACCACCATACACCCTATGGATCCGTGATAACATCACCAGCAATTGTCCAACCAGCATTAACAGCAACAACAACCGTATTGGTGGATCAAGTGGACAATAACACGAATGCAGCAAGATTCTGCAAATTTAATATAATGGATGAGAAATTCCAACGTGAGGACGAGCGCTTGAGGACATTTGCGAATTGGCCGTTGTCCTGGCTGGATAAGCAGACGTTGGCCCAAACGGGCATGTTCTTCACCAACGAGGGGGACAAGGTCAAGTGTTATTTTTGTGAAGTGGAAATCGGTCGCTGGGAGCGCGATGATCAACCTGTATCTGAGCACTTACGCTTTTCCTCTAATTGTCCGCTGCTGCGTCGTCGCCCCACCAACAACATACCCATCAACGCCGAGGCACTTAACACCATTCTGCCCCCCCTCAGCTATGATATATGTGGCTCCCACAATTCAGAGATAGTGGTTCACGACACTGCCTACTCCGAGGGTCGTCAATCGCTTATACAGTCGACGAGTGCGCTACCCCCCAGACCAGCCGACGTTGTTACATCGTTGCAACCATGTAGTCGTCCACCGGCGGCTGCCTCAAGCGGTGGCTCCTTTTTTCCCGAGTATCCCGAGTATGCCATCGAATCGGCTCGTTTGCGCAGTTTCGAGGATTGGCCACGCAACATGAAACAGAAGCCCCAACAGCTCGCCGAGGCGGGTTTCTACTATACGGGCGTTGGCGATCGCGTTCGCTGTTTCAGTTGCGGCGGTGGCTTAAAGGATTGGGACGATCAGGACGAACCCTGGGAACAGCATGCTCTCTGGCTGAGCCAGTGTCGTTATGTAAAGCTCATCAAGGGTCAGGTCTATCTGGATGCTGTGTCCGAAAAGGCGGCTGCAGCGAGGCGAGCGGAACACGAAGCTGTTCACAAGCCGGAACGCAACGGCGACGAGGAGCATCACTTCTTTTCAAGCACTGCAGCAGGCAGTATTGCAATCTGTGCTTCTACTCCTTCAGCCACAGCTCCAATTGCTGTTGCTGCTGCCTCAGCTGCCACTGTCCCTGCTGTGGAGAGTGCCGATGTGGTGCCGGTAGTAGCAGATTGCAAACCTTCATTGCACATCCCCGAGAAGGTTTGCTGCACCGAAGGCGGCTCAGGAGAAAAGACGCTGATACGCGAGGAGAAACTGTGCAAGATTTGCTACGCCGACGAATACAATACGGCGTTTCTGCCCTGCGGCCATGTTGTCGCCTGTGCCAAGTGCGCCTCGTCCGTGACAAAGTGTCCACTGTGCCGGAAGCCCTTCACCGATGTGATGCGTGTTTATTTTTCTTAAACGCTCGTTTTACAATCGTAACTCTTCAGCAGAAACCCTACCAGCGAACGGAGGAAAAACCCGAGTTGCTTAAAGTGTGGCACGGCCAGCTGTTGGTTAATCTAATCCTTCAGCTGGCCGTTAACACAGAACACAACAACAACAACAATAAAATAAAAAACACATTAACATTAAATTGCATAACTAAGAGTAGTATGTATAGAGTATATATATATATATAATAAACTTGAACTATAATAATATTAAGCAATTAATGTACAATTTAAATATATATCCATAAAGCACAATTCTTTTTGTTTTGTTTTGCCTGGGCTGGGTTTTCTCAAAGGTGCCGGCGAACAACTCTTGGACAACTCTTGAAGGCGTTGTAATGGGCCCAGCCCACAAGTGGGTGTATCTAATCTAATCTGATTTATTGATCTGAACTACAAATAAGGTCAACAAATTAACTGCAATAAATCTACTATTTAGTCGGAAGTTGCGACTTTGTTTGATCTTTTTCGTTATCTTAGAATACAGATTTGTTAAAATGTTATTAATGATAACCATTTAAGTCAGTATATAAAAATCCACTTTTCCCGGAATCAGCAAAAAAAAACTAGTATTTTTTTGGAATTGTATTATTATTTCTAAAAAAATATTGCTTATAATTTACAATTTGTTGACATTAAGTTTAAAAAATTTAATCAGTTGAGTTTTAAAAATAATAATGATTTATCCACACCACTAAAAATGGAAAATTATAAATAAGCAGCAGTCACTTCAATTTATAGAATTAGAAACAAGAATTACGCAATAACATGCATCAAAAGTTATATTTCATCTAATTTCTTTGTTGGGCTATATAAAAGGTGTTGCAATCCTTAATTTTCGCATTTCAACGACACCGTGCCCCGTTTGCTTTGGGGTTCGTTGAATCCATCAACAAAGGGTTCAAGTTAACTTAATTGGCACGTTTCTCGATCTTTGTTTTTACTTGTTATCAGTTTGGACAGGTTTCTTATCGTCTCGAAGATACAATAAAAAAACGTTACACAAAGTTCATTCAACTGCAGAAATGCATTCACAATGCGTCTTCGTCATCAACATTGGCAACATCATCGCTGACTTGGCTAACTGCTGGCCAAACCAATTGGCGGCTTTGGAATTTGAAGTCTTGCAAGAACAACTCAACATTTGCCACATCAACTAACAGCAAATTCATTTGCAGTGCATTTCAATTAGTTTCTGCCAGATCCGGTTTCAAATCTCTTAGCCAAGGTAGGTCGCTTTAGCTGCTTGCTCTACCCCAGTTGGGCATTTTGGCAATAAGCATTGGTTTGTCGTAGAAGGAATTAAATGAACTGGGTTAAGACAGCGCTCGAATCACAACTGTTGCTGCATTTTTTGTTTACTTATTCTTATTTTTATGTAAACCTAATAAACATTTTTTTTTTATAAGGTTGAGAAAATCAATATTTTATTGATATGCAAATCTTTGCTTTACTTTGATCCTAATTTCAGTTCGAGCTTTTAATTAACCCTTTGAAATTGAACCACAAAACGTTCTGACTTGAAACAAGTCAGGCTTACCAAAGACTTGTCTTAATCTTAAATTTTGCATAACTCGATTTATGTTGTTTTTCAATTTTTATTTGTATTTAGCAGCGAAATAAACAAATACTTTTTTGGCTAGTTTTAAGAAGTTCGCTTTTAATTTTGTGGTAAATTTAAAAACACCTCTGCCGGAAGCAAATATTACATTCATCATCTATATTAATTAGTCTGACAAATGAGTGATAAATACGTAAAAAAGTTTGTATGTGCAGTTGTTTATGGCTTTTCACAGGTATAAACAGATGTGTTTATATATTTATTTGTTTGTTTACCTTATATGCATTTTAAGGTGATCTTATTTTTGCCAAAATTATTGTATACCTTACAACAGATGAAATTATTTGTTTAACTACTGTGTAAATAATTTAAAAACACACTCATGTGTTGAGTCATTATATAAATACATGTTTTAATGTCAAATCAGCAATGAAAGCAATAATTACGTAATCGAAAGCGAATCAGTAACTATATTTAGAAACAAGAATTTACTTTTTTATGAATTATTACAAACATGCATTTCAATATTAATTTAAAATATGTACTTTAATATATTAATCTGATTTATATTTAAATCATTTTCTTTTAAATGCAAAATTAACAATACAAAATTCAGCGATCGAAATTACTAATAATAAAAACTTGAATAAAAATCAATTCAAAAGAAAAAACTGGTTTATTTTAAGCTAAGCAACCAAAATCTTTTCAAAGTTTAACATTTATTGTCAACTGCTTGTCCGCCATGCTTGCTACTTGGTGTGTGCACTGGCTAAACGTCAAGGGCAGCCAACTTAACGAAGAACATTATGTATAATTTTCTTTTAAATGAAAAATTAACAATACAAAATTAAGCGATCGAAAATACTAATAAAAACTTGAATAAAAATCAATTCAAATGAAAGAACCGGTTTATTTTATCTAAAAAACCGAAATCTTTTCAAAGCTTAAACATTTACTGTCAACTGCTTGTCCGCAATGCTTGCAATTTGGCACAACTGCTTGTTGTGTGCATTGGCTAAACGCAAAGGGCTGCCAACTTAACGGATAAGGTTATTATGTGTAATTGGCAACTCGGCGAAAATAGTTTTATGTGACTTGATTACATATTTAAAAAGATTTCCTAACGGCGACTAAGAAATCTTCAGCAGCGCCACGGCTCTGCGGGATGTACCACATTGCACTCCTCGGGCAGAAGGCTGTGCCACAGTCGGCAGCCCTGATGCACTGCATCGCTGGATGCGAACATCAATGCCGGTCTAAGTCAATACTGAGTAATCCTATATTTTTGAGTGGCGCCAACCGTCATAGCTAAATTGATAATAGTTCAAACCACACAATGTTCGTTTGTAGTTTGTTTTTATTTAATCGATCATCCATCGGGTTGCAGTTGATTCATACTCTTACCGTTCATATAAATACATAAATACACTCGTCAGCAATTCATGACATTTCAGTTGCATTGCAATCGTTGTGCCGACTACAGTAATTAACGGCAGTTAAAGAGGACGATAGATTACTACACTTCTCTGATATCTTATATCGATAGCTTATCTAATTTGTAAGAGAAAGCATTATTTGTACACCTGTTGTTCTTCTATAAATATTAATGTTTTCTTTCATTTTGGTTTTCTTTGCAGTGTGAATTGCAGCAAGTTAGGACTACCGGAAGAAGTAAAAGATATAACCATTTATTAAGATGGCAGATATAGGTCCAAAAACTAGTTATTACCATGATACACCCTATGGATCCGTGATAACATCGCCAGCAATTGTTCAACCAGCAACAACAACCGTATTGGTGGATGAAGAGGACAATAGAATGAACGCGAAATACCAACGCGAGGACGAGCGCTTGAGTACATTTGCGAATTGGCCGTTGTCCTGGCTGGATAAGCAGACGTTGGCCCAAACGGGCATGTTCTTCACCAACGAGGAGGACCATGTCAAATGTTATTTTTGTGAAGTGGAAATCGGTCGCTGGGAGCGCGATGATCAACCTGTATCTGAGCACTTACGCTGGTCCCCCTCTTGTCCGCTGCTGCGTCGTCGCACCACCAACAACATACCCATCAACGCCGAGGCACTTAACACCATTCTGCCCCCCATCAGCTATGATGTATGTGGCTCCCACAATTCAGAGATAGAGTTTCGCGACACTGCCTACATCGAGCGTCGCCAATCGCTTATACCTTTGACTAGTGCGCTATCCCCCACACCAGCCGCTATCCCCCACACCTCGGCTGCCTCAAGTGGTTGCTCCTTTTTTCCCGAATATCCCGAGTATGCCATCGAATCGGCTCGTTTGCGTAGTTTCGAGGATTGGCCACGCAACATGAAACAGAAGACCCAACAGCTCGCCGAGGCGGGTTTCTACTATACGGGCGTTGGCGATCGCGTTCGCTGTTTCAGTTGCGGCGGTGGCTTAAAGGATTGGGACGATCAGGACGAACCCTGGGAACAGCATGCTCTCTGGCTGAGCCAGTGTCGTTATGTAAAGCTCATCAAGGGTCAGGTCTATCTGGATGCTGTGTCCGAAAAGGCGGCTGCAGCGAGGCGAGCGGAACACGAAGCTGTTCACAAGCCGGAACGCAACGACGACGAGGAGCATCACTTCTTTTCAAGCACTGCAGCAGGCAGTATTGCAATCTGTGCTTCTACTCCTTCAGCCACAGCTCCAATTGCTGTTGCAGCTGCCTCATCTGCCACTGTCCCTGCTGTGGAGAGTGCCGAAGTGGTGCCAGTAGTAGCAAAAGGATTTTGTTCATTGCACATCCCTGAGAAGGTTTGCTGCACCGAAGGCGTCTCAGGAGAAAAGACGCTGATACGCGAGGAGAAACTGTGCAAGATTTGCTACGCCGACGAATACAATACGGCGTTTCTGCCCTGCGGCCATGTTGTCGCCTGTGCCAAGTGCGCCTCGTCCGTGACAAAGTGTCCACTGTGCCGGAAGCCCTTTACCGATGTGATGCGTGTTTATTTTTCTTAAACGTTCGTTTCTGATTTATTGATCTGAACTACAAATAAGGTTAACAAATTATCTTCAATAAGTCTACTATTTAGTCGGAAGTTCCGACTTTATTTGATCTTTTTCATTATCTTAGAATACAGATTTGTTAAAATGTTATTAATGATAACCATTTAAATCAGTATATAAAAATCCACTTTTCCCAAAATCAGCAAAAAAAAAACTAGTGATATATTTTTTTGGAATTGTATTATTATTTCTAAAAAAATATTGCTTAATTTTGAAATTGAAATAAAGTGAGAAAATCAAGTTAAAGTCTATTAACATCTTTGATAATTTACAATTTGTTGACATTAAGTTTAAAAAATTTAATCAGTTGAGTTTTAAAAATAATAATAATTTATCCACTCCACTAAAAATGGAAAATTATAAATAAGCAGGGGTCATTTCAATTTATAAAATTAGAAACAAGAATTACGCAATAACATGCATCAAAAGTTATATTTCATCTAATTTCTTTGTTGGGCTTTATAAAAGGTGTTCCAATCCTTAATTTTCGCATTTCAACGACACCGTGCCCCGTTTGCTTTGGGGTTCGTTGAATCCATCAACAAAGGGTTCAAGTTAACTTAATTGGCACGTTTCTCGATCTTTGTTTTTACTTGTTATCAGTTTGGACAGGTTTCTTATCGTCTCGAAGATACAATACAAAAAAAACACACAAAGTTCATTCAACTGCAGAAATGCATTCACAATGCATCTTCGCTCGAATCACAACTGTTGCTGCATATTTTGTTTACTTATTCTTCTTTTTATATAAACATAATACATTTTTTATTATGTGAAAAAAATTCATATTTAATTAATGTGCAAATCTTTGCTTTACTTTGTTCCTATTTAGAGTTTGAGCTGCGTGTGACTTTTAATTAACCCTTTAAAAAAAATTGAAGGTCGCCACCAAAATTTCTGACTTGAACAAGTCAGGCATGCAGGTTTACATAGCTCAATTAATATTTTTTATTCAATTTTTGTTTCTTTAGCAGCGAAATAAATTAAAACTTTTGTTCATTTGACTTTAAGTAGCTACTTTTAAGAACTTTGCTTTTAATTTCGTGATAAATTTAGTAAAACCGCTTGACGCAAGAAAATATTAGATCTAAATCTATATTTATTATTCTGATAAGTGAGCGAGAAATTCAATTTAATATTATATATGGTATATAAAGTAGATCTAGGGTAGGTGCAAAGTTTTCATAAATTATAAGTCCGAATGAGACACTGCAATTAAAGCCCCGCGGACGTATGCAGCAGAATTAGAAATTTGTGAAACCATACCAAAAAATTGGAATGAGAAAAAATGACTACCAAATTTAACCATAAAAAAAACTCCGCAACGAAACCGATCAAGAAAGAGTTATAACCTCATCAAAAACATTCGGGATAAAAAATATACTGTCAACTGCTTGTTCGCAATGCTTGCTACTTGGCACAACTGCTTGGTGTGTGCATTGGCTAACCGCAAAGGGCTGCCAACTTAACGGATAAGGTTATTATGTGTAATTGGCAACTCGGCGAAAATAGTTTTATGTGACTTGATTACATATTTAAAAAGATTTGTTAACGGCGACTTAGAATTTCGAGATTAATGAATTTCTCATTGGCCGTTAAAAATGCTTTGTGCATGTTGACATTAATGGCCACATCGACCAGATTCGTATTACTAAAGTAGTCCATGGCGACCACATTGGCATTTATGCCCCAGGGTCCGTTGAGCCACTGATTCACTTTGGGATTAATTAATGCCGCTCGCTCTTTGGCTGTCTGCAATTTGTGATTGTTGAGGGCCTGTTCGATGCTCTTCACTGCCAGAAATATCCAACCATCGTCCTGCACCGGCGAATCCGGCTTCTTGCTGAACAACATACGCATATAGTCCAAAGTCTGGGAAATATTCATGTAGCTGGTGCTGAAACGTTGCCAGGGACTGCAAAGTAAAACAGATTCTGCAACGGGAATATGTTTGTTAACGACTGGGATATGTTTAAGTGTTGCTTCACTGACCATTCTCCGGATAGGGCAGTTCCTCTGTGGGGAACAGGAGCAGCACCTGCCTGTTCACAGCATGCAAATCATCAAAACTGCGATCCGCACAATGTTCATTGAGGCTCACATTTCGCTCGTAGAGAACTTCACCCAGTTCCTGGCGCAGCAGATGATAGACACCACTGTAGATCTCCGGATGCTTGTAGAAGCCAATGGGAAACGAACTGAAGTCCAGTACAACCACCTCATTGGACAGTTCCACAAAGCGACGCACATCGCGAAGCACATCACTTAACGGATTGATGAACATATTCTCATTGACCACCCAAAAGTTGTCCGCCTCATTGCTGCTATCCATGTTTCTATAGCTGCGGGAAGGGGAAATGAAAGTGAAAAGGATTTGCTCGGCTCCTGAGAATACTTCTCCCCTTGTCCCTTACCCCACACTGAGATCCAGATAGCGTATGCCAAAAACTAGCTGTGACCACACATCAAAATGCTGGGCAACCAGATAATCCTTGACGAGCAGAGATTTGGTCTTGCTGTAGTTGGTTATGTATGCGCCCGAGGCATGGGTGCCGGGTAGAAAAAGACGCTTCAGTGGCATGGTTGCCGCATCCTTGAGATGTGCCAGCCAATTGGGCTGGATCTTGAGGCAGTCAATGGTGAGGAGTTCACTGCCATTGTAGCTGGCCACATAGTAGGGCAGACACTTGCCCTTAGGGTATCTGGTGGCCGTTGTCTGCTCGGCTGGAGGCCGATTCCAGCCACCTGGAAATTGCAGTTTTCCCAGCTTAATCGGGGTTTGTCTCTTGCCCGTTCGATTCCTGATGCCATCGATTCGCAGCTCGGGCTGAAAATTGGACACGGATGGATCCTGGCGATAGATGCCCACCCACTCGGGTGGTGCAAAGCAATCGGGTCCCCAATTAACCTCCAGGCAGGCTTCCGTTAGCGTTTTGCCCGCCAGCGAAATGGTCAGAAAGATGGGACAACTGGCTGCACGAGAGCTGCTTTAGAGTGCTTGTTGCAAGCGCTACTCAGACAGAACACTCACCTGTGGGCGGCGCCACAAGCAGCTGCAATTGCAGCAACAACAACACAATTTTCCACATTTAAAACTATTTAATGCGTTTTAATAATTTGATTATTAGTTTTCACGTGTTGATTGCTCAATGGCTGGCGCTGAATTAAAAACCAGCCACAATTTGTAACCTTTGTGGATCAATTTGCACCACACACACAACATGCACACAGCGGCACAACCAAATTGAGCGAATCAGATTCATTTTGATATCAGCTTTAGTCGCTGGCATCTGCTGCCTCATTCAATTAAGTCGAATTAATGAATGGCGAGTTACTCACAAAGAGAGACTAAGAATTTGAGATAATAATATTTGCTCTCATCATTTTTGGTTTTTTTTTTTGCTGTGTGAGAAATATTTCTGTGAACAAATCTGGTTAGCTGTGTATTGTAGATATTCCCATTCACAAGAACTATAAAATTAAAAACAGAAAAAATTAAATAAGGATATGTAATAAAATAATGCGTAAATTCTCTTAGATTTCATAATCCCAACTCTTGCAACTCTTGCTCTTCAAATAATTAAAGTATTTTCTTTTTTTTATAATTTTTAAATACAAATCTTTTCTCATTTATTTGTTGCGTTTCTTGCTTCTGTTTTTGTTTATTTTTTTTTTTTTTGCAATTTTTTCTTTGTTTTTGTGCAAAATTAGAAGCTGTTTGTCGAACTAGAAAACTAAAATTGTAACAATGAAATTGTAGTTTTTTTTTGTTTTGTTTTTAACTTAATCTATTAATCTATGCATATCTTAAGTACAACAATTCTTAATTCTTAACTTTAACCGGTTCTGTACAGGCTAGCAATTAATTTTTGATTACACTTTATTTATTTATTGTTGTTGTTGTTCATGTAAATTTATATAAATAATATTCGAGTTTGTTCGGTTTTGCTTCATTTGCCATTAATTAAAATTATTTTGTATATATATATATAATGTTTTAAGTACAATTATTTTGAACGGAATGCGGGCATTTAGTATAATTAAAAAAAATAATAAAATAAAAAATGTTGCTAAAATACAAATATTTAAATAAATAATGTTAAGTATTAATTGTTGTAATTTGAACAGGTACGCAATGGTATTCAAGGCAGCTGTTTAATAATTTCTTTTTTCATTTGTTTTTGCTTGAGGTAGGTAATTTGTAATTTATAATTTGTAATTTGTAATTTGTTAATTATGTAATTGGTAATTGGTAATTATAGAACAAAACAATCAAACTTGGCATCGGGCAATTGAAACAGTCTACAAAACTTAAAACAGCTACCGTCTTAACAAATAATTTATAAATAAATTATGTACTTTAGTGTTTTCTTTAATTAATTACAATATTTAAAAAAAAAAACATAAAAAACAGTCTTGTGGTTGCATTTGTGTTAGTTTCTCGTTACGCATGAAAATTGGATGCGAATGAATACGAATACGAGTATATATATCTTCATATATATATATATATATATATATATGTATTGGATATATAAGTGTGTATATGTGTATATATGTGTTTGTGTGTGTGTGTTTTATATAAATAAATTCTGCTTAATTACTGGGTACTTATGCGCATGTCTTTTTAGGAATTGGAATAGCTCTGATTTAAGCTTTCGATTGATATATATATATATACATAATGTGGATAGGCTATACAGTCTATGGCTATATCTATATACAGGCCAACTATTTACAGATCCAGCAGCTCATTACACTCAGAGAAAAATGCTACATACAGATTCAAGTACTTGAATAATCCAAATGCTTACAAAATTCCGGAATTAAAAACGTTTTTCTAAAAAGCTCTTCACTTTGGATATTTTTTAGATTTGACTTTAGATTTTTCAAACATGGTTTTAAGAAAAAGAAAAAGCTACTTCCAGAATTTTCAAGCAACTTCTTCATGCATTTTCTCTGAGTGTACGCTCTGCTTCTTTTCAGCTCACCTGCTGCGTGAGCAGATTAACTAATTCCGTTCGCTCCATGTTGTTGAGGGTGTGCATATCGACTCCCAGCGCTGCTGCCACCGCCTCAATGTCCAAGCCGAAGGAGGTGAGCAGCTCAAGGAAGCGCATCTCCTCGCCGGTAAGGGGATTCGTGAGCGTGGGGCACGAATGGTTGCACTGCGGCCAGCTGCAACGCTCGAGCAGACGCAGATTGCATTTCTCTGGGACGCGCGGCACTCGCTGGTTTGGCTTCAGTTTGGAGGCATTGTTGGAGGCGCGTCGCTTTTGAGGCTCACGCGGTTCCAGCGGCTGCTCCTGTTGCAACTGTTGTTGCTGCTCCTGCTTGCGTCTCTGCTGGCGTTGTTGCTTGCGCTGCAGCTGCTGCTCGGCTGTCAGTTGGGGACGTCGCTTGGACTTGCTCTGATTGCTGTTGTTTTTATTGTTGTTGCTGTTGTTGTTGTTGCTATTGTTCTTTTTGTTGTGGTTGGCTTCATTTTCTCGCTTGCGCTGCTGCTGCTGCTGTCGACGCCGCTGTTTGCGTCGCTCCTGGCGGCGACGCTTGCGTTCCTCACGCTGCTCCTTACTCAGGTGATTTCTCTTGCGCGGCTCCACCTGGTTGAGCTTCTGCGCACGCTGATGCTGATGCCGCTGCTGATGTCTTTGGTTATTCCCGTTTGCATTCGGATGTGGATGCAGATGGGGATGTGCATGTGGATGCAACGCCGTCGTCGTTGTGGTTGCTTCCGTGGAGCGTTTGAGTTTACTCTCGTGGCGCTTGCGTCGCTGTCGCGTGGAGTGCTCCCAGCACCTCAACGCTTCCGGCAGCGAGATGTCATCGATCTTGATGTTGACCCAGTCGCGTTTCGAGAGCACAGCATGTCCAATACAGCTGGGCGCAAACACAGCGCTCACATTGTCCAGCGAGGAGCGCAGGGCGCCGCCCATCTCGTGTATATAGTTCCATTGCTGCGGCGTCACCGGTGCACCCACATTGTCGGCCCTCATCTGTGCCTCGTCGAACAGCCACTGGAACACGAACAGTGGAGCTACAAGTTGGAAAGGATAAGATTAATTATTTTATTCGAATTTATTTCTAGTTTTAATCAACTTACTTTTTAGCGTTGGATACAGGCGATATCCGAAGTAGCAGCGCCACGGCTCTGCGGGATGTACCTTAGTGCACTCCTCGGGCAGAAGGCCTTGCCACAGTCGCCAGCCCTGACGCACTGCTTCGCTGGATGCGACCGCCGATGGCGTGTAGGGTTCGCGATCGAGAAACCAACCCGAGTCGCTGACACCCCGCACTGTCACCGGCAACTTGCGCTCATTGACCAGAAAGTCGCGTATGCGATCCAAATTGAGCATGACACCCAAACCGCCGGCGGAGGAGCCGACCAACAGCAGCTCGCCTCCGGCAACACGTCCCAGTCCAAGCGGAATCAGATCGGCAATTACCTGGCGCAGGATTAAGGCGCCCATAAAATGCCATTTATTCTCGCGATCCCGCGTATCGGGCTCGATGCGGGTGCCCGACCAGGAGTCGCTGCTGCAGTAAGGCACCAACACATGGTTCGCATTGTGCCAATATGGATTCTCCTCAGCGTGAGGAGAAAGAATGCCACCAACTGTAAGAGAGAATTTAAAATAAGTTTGAAATGAACGCAAGCCAAAGATTGGGTTTGATCTGGAATTTAATTTAGACCCATTTATATAACTTACCATCTCGTGTCTCTGGCCACTGGGAGGAGGTCATCAGATGACGCAGTCGGAGCCAGCGCGCTCGGCATGAACGGTTGTCAAAGCAATGCCAGCCACCCTCGAGGAAGACGACCCACTTTTTGGAGTTAGGCTGCTTGCGGAGATAGAAACCCGCATGGGTGCCATCGTTGCAAGCGATGCTCGTGTTTGTCAACGAGGCGCGTTTCAGCGAACGACTATGATCCCCACCACTCGCTCCCGCTGGATGCATAACCATATAGTTGCCGTTGCCGTTGCCATTGCTGTTTACGCTTGCGCTGTCCAGCGGTGTGCGTTGATGCAGCGAATTCGCATTAGACGCCGCCTTCTCCTCTTCCAGTTCCAGTGGCGTTTTACCAACGCCAAATATTTCCATGTTGTCGTCGTTGTTGTTGTTGCTGCTGCTATTGATGCTGTTGCTCTCAGCGAGCGGCAACACACTGAGCACAATTAACAGCAGCAGCAGCAGCAACAGCGAAAACCGATAGCTTAACGCTGGCGTCGACGTCGATGTCGTCTGCAAAAGAGAGTTAATCAAAATTGAGGTTTAGTTGGGATAACATATACAATATATATTTAAGGTCTTGTTTGATTATCGCGTAGTACTTATTGTTAAGTTATCAATTTGTTAATAAATAAATTAATATTATGTATAAATCCTATTAATATTTATGGTAATCATGCATTGTAATTTGCATTTGGCGCCTAAGAAGTAACTTTAATTCCTGCCTTGGACGCTCTGCTCTCAAAGAGAGAGCTGGAAAGCTAAACTCAGCCTATCAGATGCACGTGCTCTTCCTGCTCTCCCTCTCTCACTCTCTCGCTCTCTCTCAGGCATTGTCACTGCTAAGCTTATTCACAATTGTTTTTTTGTCGTCGTTAAATAACACATCTTTGAGCTCGTAAATAACACAACACTGCGCTCTCTCTTGAACTATCTCTCTCTTCCTTTTTGTCACTCTCTCTCGCTTTTGCTTTTGCTCTGGTTCTGCTCACTCTGCTGCCGCCTGTTGCTCTTGTAGTTTTCTGTTATTGTTGTTGCCTGTTGTGTGTTTTTTTCTTCTTTTTTTTCTCTTTTTTGGCGGAAAAACTTGCTTTGATCAAAATGCGAGCAAGAAGCTTTGCGATAAGATCAAAGAAATTTTTGCCGCGCATTTCGTTACGTTATTGTTGTTATTATTGTGTTACGGTGCACAGCGTTTTTGTTGTTATAACGAGAGCAAGAGAGTGAGATTGAATGAGCCTTTCTCACTCTCTCGTTGTGTTTGATGAGAAAAGTATTTAGTCAAACATGGCTAGAAAAGTTATTGCTCTGTTTTTACATACACGTATATTAATATTAATCATACGCCCTGTGGGCAAACCCTGTCAATCAACAAAAACAAGTACGTAACACCTACACTTAGAGAAATACGCTGCTGCTTTGGCTAACTAAGCTTCTTAGTTTAAGCTGTTTTTGTTTTATTTTATGATTAAATCAGCTTTCATTTAACAACTGGAAGACTTTAAGGACGTAAATATATTTATTTAAGTAATCAAGTTTTTCATTTAAGCTACTCTTTTAAAATGAGAAAAACAATGCATTTTTTTTTTATCAATCTATTTAAATCACAAAAAATCATATTCAAGTGTGACATTTTGGTTTTTTGAAGAAAGAAGATTTTGAAGTTCTATAATCTTTGACCTTGGTCGGGTTTTGACACGATCCGAATGCAAGATGCTCTATATTTTTTTTAGTGCACACAAGTGTTTCCACATTGTCATGGCCGCTGACGTGTGGTAATCAGCGGCGTCGACGTCGACGTCTATTTTCTGCGTCTATTTCTGTTTCAGCTTTTATATTTAGTTGTTGTTGTTGCTGTTGCTGTTCTTGGCTTTGAACTTAAGGTCGGTTGTGCACATCAATCAAAATGAGCAGCGGCGATTAGTTGTTGTATATAATTTTATTTTATGCTATTTTCCAGCAATTTGTAAATGATATAAAAACAAAAAAAACAACAACAACAACAAAACGCGTGCCGCCAACAATAACATAAAACAACAACAGCAAAAAGTCTAAAGGCAACGATTTTAGTGTCTCAGTGTGTCAGTCTGTCAATTGTGTCCGCCTGTCTGCGCCGCTGTCTCTGCATAAATAACCATTCAGAAATCGTAAAGAAATCTTCAATCAATGTTTATTTTGGGCTTTGATGTTCAGCCGCCTGTGCCGCTAGCAACGACAATTTGCAGACAAAATGTAAATGACACGGACAATTTGAGAGGAGGCCTACAAAATTCAAAAAACAAAAACAGCAACAGAACAATTATGGACACACACACACAGATAGACTCACAAACACAGCTTGGCCAGTTGTCAAACAAGTTCAAACTTGACCGCAGGCTACAGCGTGTAACGGTAGCGCATTTAGCTTTGAGCCAAACAGCTATGGCTTTAAGCTGCTTCAGCTTTTCCAGCTGCTCGCAGCTCTTTCTCGTGCTTGATACACAAATCGAGCGACTTTCCTTCAATCAATGTGTGATTTTTTATATATTCTTTTTAAGTTTTGCTATCGCTGCTGTTTTGATTGCTGCCTGTCAGTCAGCGCGTCTGCTGCGGGGTCTTCCCCTCGCACTGCCAACGAGAAACAAAAAAAAAAAAAACAGCACCTCTGATGTTTGCCGCTTAACAAATTGACAAGAACTCTAACGCTAACAGCGGCATCGCAGAGGGTTGCTCCGTGAGTACACAGCACTTATTACAATTTGGCAAAGCACGCATGAATATCAGTTGAGTTTTAACTAATAAAATTAGGATTTTGGGGGATTATTCCTTTCTTGGGTTAATATTATTTTAACATCATTTTTTCAGCTGTAAGTGTACTGTTATTCTATAGTTCAAGTAATAGGCAAAAACGTATTTCTTTTGACAATGTTATTAATTATGATTTTAACTAATTATAAATTCCTTTCTTAGGTTAACATTTTCATATAAATAATAAATATGTATTCTGCCATTGAGCTCAAATCATATCTATATTTTCTTATGGCTATCGATAAATTGGCTTCATATACAAATTCTTGGAGCAACTCTCGCTTGGTTGACATGCTTGACGATATAGTTTTTGGGGCTGCGCCTACGATCTTCTAATGTTAACAACGACCCAC
The DNA here is from genome assembly GCA_035042365.1 of Drosophila dives. Classification (NCBI taxonomy): domain Eukaryota; kingdom Metazoa; phylum Arthropoda; class Insecta; order Diptera; family Drosophilidae; genus Drosophila; species Drosophila dives. Next base: position 5,532,753 of record JAWNLJ010000326.1, on the reverse strand, counting down.
CAAAACCAAAACAAATGTAAAAAAATTACGTGTTACGTGTGTGCGCGGATTTACGCTTGAGTAAACAGAACGCGTGCCCACATTGACAAACACACACACACACACACACGAGCACACAGCCTAGGCAAGTAACTCACAGATACAAGTGGAGACACTGAAGATAGAGATACTTGGATTCGAGCGTACGTTGCACTTGTTGTTTACCTGTTAAGAGAAAAAACGGCAGCGCCGACAACGACAACAACAACAACAACAGGAACAACAACAAGAGCGGCAGCTGCTCTGTTGTCGTCGTCGTCGTCGTCGCCGTCGGCTCCGGCAAAGGAAAAAATGTTCACAAGCGCCGCTTAATTACCCTATATAGCGTCTTAAGTTGCGCTATTAATTGCGGGCACTGCTTATTAATATTTTGCTTTTGGCTTGTAGCGACTCTTTTTCTTTTTCTTTAGTTGCCTGTATTTCGATTTTGTGCGCCGACAAAGGCGCCTTTGCTGCTGCTGCCCCAACCCCATACCCCTTTTATCTATTTGGCTCTCCTCTGGCCGGACATTCAGATTGGGCGACTGCTCTGTCTGGGGGCTGGCCGGCAGCGAACTACTTGTCGCTACGATTAAATTGTCAGTTTTTATTAATTGCTGCGAATAGTCAAGTGCCGCTGTCGCTGTCTCTAACTCAGCCGCAGTTGGCGTCTCTGCTGGCGCTAAGTTTTTTTTTATTTTTTGAAAATTAAGCATACGCCCCGTGGGGTGACTTGAATTAATTTGATTTGATTGCGAGTTTTTGCTTGCCAGGTGGTGATGTATGTGTGTGTGTGTGTGTGTGTGTGTGTGTTAATTTATTTATAATAAAATGCTTGCAGCTTGTGCAGCGAATACTAGTATTATTAAATTTGTTTCAGGTTAAGTGAATTAATCGCTTACAAATTGTTACAAGTTGTTGCATTGGCAAATTTGCCAACGATTTACGGCTAATAATTATTTATAAACGTCAAACAGAGGGTGTAATAAATTCAATTAAATCATTAAATCGTATATGTCAAACTTGTATTTGTGATTTATAGATGAATGTTATTAGTTGCTATTAGCAAAATAATCCATTAATTTAAAAGTAAGTTATTACTAAATAATAATTTATTCAAATTCGATAGATGTCTGTGAGACTTCAACAAAATACCATATCGAATATTGATGGATATTCCAGATTAATGCCGTTTAATTTAATTTGAATCGATAAGTGCCACAAAATTGTAGCAAGCTTTCTTGTGTTATAACTGAAGTTTTGCTAAGCGATAAGTTGTCATACACTTTTTATATCACTGCATTCCCCATTGCAATTAACAAATCACAAACACAACACACCCACATTCCACTACACACACACACACACACACACACAGAGAGAGACAGTAAAAATGCAACATAATCAATAACGACCTTGTCAAATCAAAGAAAAAGAGCGGCACATTTGGATTGCAACTAGAGCGGGTTGATCGGCAACAAAGGAGTGAAGGCAACTGAAGTGGAGAGAAGTGCAGTGAAGTGAAGTGGTTTTTATTTATATTTTGGTTTTGCGTTTGCATTTGTCTTTGCTTTTGCGGCTTCTTTGGCTCCTTGTGCACCACTTAACCCTTCATCGACTCATTGACAGAGCACTTGCTGCCACAGCAGCAACAACAACAAATTTCTCTATCTCTCTCGTTCTGTTGCTATCTCCATCTTTGTCTCAAATAGCTTATCGCTTACGCTAAAATAAATAGCAGGCCAGGCATAAATAAACTTCCGTTGCTGTTGTTTTTTTCTTGTATTTGTTGTATTATTGTTTTTAGATTGTTTGTGGATGAATCGGAAACAACGTTGTGGTAAAAAGAGCATCCAAAATGCAGAAAAAATCAAAAGTGGCAGTTGAATTTCAAACGGAAGCTGTCCTGGAATTTACCATCAATATAATAAAAGCCGTTACAAGAATATGTTGGCAAAATAAAATGTTTTCAATATGAAATTCCTGGCATAGAATTGATTTGAAAGGATTTACGCAAAGCTGTACAAAAACTCAAGCAACAACAAAAAAACAAAAACAGAATTGGCACTTCAATTTCAAACGGAAGCCACTATCAATATACTAAAGACAGTTACAACAATTTGGTAGAAACAACAATTTGTTTTCAACTTGAAAATCCTTGCATAGAATTGATTTAAAAAAGTTTTGGGTTAGCTTTTAAGCTTAGACCAGAATTGGTCAGCTAAAAAGTTACCTATCAATAATATTATTAAAAACACAGTTTACTAAGCACCCCAATTGAGCTATTTAAGTTTTTTCCAAGGCATAGAATTGTGGATAGGCATCGATAATAATATGCTGCACCGTTTTCAACAGACTGTCCTCCTTGGATGGGTTGTCTCTGACCTGGTCTCTTGCGTGATGCCTTGGCATGCATAAAATACACCTGTTTGCAGCAATTTAATACTTTGTACGGCATGGAAATAATGCGACGGCTGCTCTTGTTGCTGCTGCGGCAACTGCAATGCCACGCAGGTAATTCGGAAGCAGCCTCAAATGAAGCCGCAAGCAAAAGCGGCAACGGCAACGGCAATGGCAACAACAAAAGCCGACGCCGCGGCCTGAAACATGTAGCCAAGTGCCAGGCAGCGTTATTAGACCGGCCCCGGCTACAACTCTCGCTGCGTGTGTATGTGTGTGTATGTGTGTGTGTGTGTGTGTATGCTGAGTGTGCGTGTATCTTGTATCTTTGTATCTGTGGGATGTGCGCACGTCTGCCGCTGATCGCTTTTTACTCTGAGCGCGCTAAACCCGTGCCGTTTTTGGCTTTGTACTTTGCCGCTGCTGCCTTTGCGGCATGTTGCAAAGCACAGGCAACCAAAACCAAGCAACGAGGCAACGGAGCAAACAACCAGTTCGGGCCAACATACGAGCGAAGCCAAAGGCAGATCGTCGCACTCATTGATCTTAACTTTGAAAACAGTAGCCAACTACTCTACGACGACCAACGGAGATCTGGGACTCTTTTTTTTCTTTCTGTTTTTTTTTGTTGTTTTTATTTCTGAGCTGGGGTTGTGGCTTCAAGCGAAGTGGAGCGCACGAAAGCGGCGTGCACTTTGTTGTTGTTGTTGTTGTTATTGCTGATGAGGGTTTTTTTGTTGTTGTTGTTTTTGGTTAGCTATACTTAAAAAGTCTGCCTTTTGTTTTTTATTTCGGTTATTCGTTTTTTTTTGCGCACGCAGGCAAATTTTAATCTCATTTCGAATGCCCTTGCAAAGGATTTTCAAATTGATTTCTGATTTCTGCTGATATGCTAATGTCGTAAATAAAGCTGTAGAGGGCACTTTTGATGTTGTTCTTGTTGTTGTTGTTGTTGCTGCTGGTGGTTTTTGTCGGTCAACTTGATTGGGGCGGCTTAAGTCGGAAGCTATTAATTTTAATTGACGTGCTACTGTTTTTTTTCGTGGCTTATTTTTGTTGTTTTTCATTTTTTTTCTTTGGTTTTCTGCGGCTACTTTTGATATTGGCGGCCCTCTTTTACTGCTGCTGCTGCCATATATATACACGTATATATATATTTGTATATTTTAAGCTGATGCTACTGTATGGCTTAGCCAATAAATTCAGTGGTTAAACTCACCTGTTTGTGTGTGTGGTTTTTAATCCATTTATTTGTGACTGCTGGCATTTTTTGTAGCTCAACAGCTGCCATGTTGTTAATGATTACTTATGATGATTTTGGCTTGTTGAATTTGTTTTTGTATTGCTTGCTTATAATTTTTTTCAGTTATCAAGTTGTTCAGCACTGTTTGATATCAATGCACATTTTGTGGCACTGCAGCATGTTTATTTCTGCACATCTTTATTCGTATATTTGTTGAATGCACTTTGAAAAAATCTTTGTATCAATGCGTGTGTTAATTATTATTTAATGATTTTCTTCCTAATTTTTTCTAACACTTTGAACGACCGTTTCACGACAAAGTGAGTGCGATGGGGAGAGTTGAGAGACTTGAGATTGGAACACGTCCGCACACGTCGAATGCTCGAAACGGAATGAAATTTTTACCTTAGCTTGTTGTCGCTCTTCGGCAGCGTCGCTGTTGACGTCGCTGTCACTGTCGCCGTTGACGTCAACGTTGCCGGCAGCAATAACGTTTGCGTCGCTGCCAACTGCAACTATCACATGTGCGCTCTCCCTGCGCTCTCGTTGGCTCTCTCGCACTTGCTCGCTGGCTCGGCGTGGCCTCCGTTTTTGTTTAGAATACGCAAAATAATAACAAAACTAATAATAAACTGCAAGGCAATGCAATTTGAAAGAATTATGCGAGTTGCGCAAAGCGCTCTCTGTCTCTCTCTCTCTCTCTCGTCCTCTATCTTTTGCTCCCTCGATCGAGTCAATGCCGCGCTGCGTCGCTGCGCTGCCGACGTCGGCTACTTGTTAATAATCGTCTTACGATTATGGCCGCTTTTATCAGCGCCTTTGATCTGCTTAATCGAAAGCCGAAATGGCTTCTGGTTTTCGTTTCGGTTTTTTTTTTGGTATTTTTTATTTCGGTTTTTCAGTTTTTCGTTTTTTTTTGGCTCGCCATCTTTTGCGCTCCGAGTTTGTTGCCTAAGTCATTTGTTTGATTGCTTTTTTTTGTGTGTCGCACATTTAACGCACTTTTAATGCTAATTTAGTGTAATTGCAGTTTGAGTGCAGTTACGCTTTATGCGGCCATCATAATTCGCTCAACGCATATTTTTTTGTTTTTTATGTTTTATTTTTTTTTTGTTTTCAATTTTATTTTTAATGCGCCGCATTTTTGTGTTTTATGATCGCGCGGCATTTCTTGGAAAGAGCCCGAAAGAGCTCGCTGTGGCCCTGGGATAAACGAGTGGTATTGTGGAATATGTGGGACGGCGGCTTAAGCACATAAAATCTCAATAAAGTAGTCAGACGCGACGGTTTATCTAATTGTATATCTAAAATATATATATTTATATATATATATATATATTTATATATATATATAAATGATTATTTTTGTAGGGACTTCACGGCCCTGTGATACGCATTTTCATTTCTTTACAAAATTCAATTAATGACTGATCATTAAAACACAAAAATATCTTTTGGCTTTGATATTGCGCCTTTTGCCGGCTGCCGAATTCAAAAATATTTCAATCTTTTATGATCTTTCAACGCTGCATACTTGATTTTAACTGCCCATCGAATTGGTTGCCATAAAATTGTATTTTGCAAAGGTGTGTTTTTTTTTGTCTTTATTTGGCTTGCTTTTTTTTATCGCAGAATAAATTGATTTTCCTTGCGCTGGTCGTTTGCTTAATAGAGAAATTTGTAGGCCTATCGACCAAAAAAAAAAAAAAAAAATTAAAAGATCGAGATAAAAGACTTTGGCGGCAAACTTAAAAGGGAGAATTGGAAAGGCAGTGCAATAATTTTGCATTAAGTACGAAGTGAGCGCGTACGCAATTATTATGCGGCGACATCTCTGGAGATTATGCTGGATGTTGTATAATGGATGCTGGCTGTTCGCATTGCTCATACGCACCGTGTGGCACTTGCTCTTGCTCTGGGGGCAATTAAAACGCCGCCGAACGCCGCACGCGATGAATGCCCATAAACATTTAACGCGCAATCAGCAGGGAGTATGTAAGGTAGTAGTAGGTTCAGGGGGATGTAGCGGCGAGGAGAAAAGAAGCGTGTAAATATGTATGGATTGTAACTCTTGTGGCAACAATTACAAGAGTCGCGCACACACGACTTTGAAAGCTGAGCATAATGATGTCTTCGCCTTCGGAGAGGATGACCAACATGATCATGATGAAGACGAGTGCTACTTTTGCCCCACTACCGCAACAACAACAACAGAAACAACAACAACAGCAATGAGCAGCAACAGATGGATGCGGGACATGGACATTCATTTCGCTTAAGCGCACTAACCGGTCGGTGTCTTTGATCCTGGCATTCTATTGTTCCGTTTCAAAGGCCACTATTATGTAAACAATCGGCAGCTTTGATCTTGGCCGCATCAAAGTGTTGCCGCCACCTTTCATCTTTTGCCGCATTTGCCCAGCGACGCCAGCAGCGGCAGCAGCAGCAGCAGCAGCTGATAATGATGATGATCATCATGATGATGCTGTTCTTGCTGTTGTTGCTCATAATGTTGCTGAAGAAGCTGCCAATGCGTAGTTAAAGCTGCTGCTGCTGCTGCTGCTATTGCTGCCACTGAGCCATATAATTTCGCATGCTAGGCAAGAACACCTGGAGCACTGTTATTGTTGCTGCTGCTGTGGTTGCTGCTGCTGCTGCTGCTGCTGCTGCTGGCTAGGTTGCTGCTGCTCATAACTTTCGGCATAATCTTCAAAGTCGCCGTTGCCGCAGTCGCAGTCGAAGCGCTTGACATCAATCGTGAGAAGTCTCAGTATCCCTCTCTCTCTCTCTCTCTCTCTGTCTCTCACCTGCCCCCTTCTATGCCGTTGCTCTAATCTCTCAGGGTGCTCGTGATAAGCAATTAAAATTTTCAGTCAATGCACAAAACTTTATTAACGGATCAAACTCCCAGCTCTGAGTCAGATTTACGGTAACAGCCTTTGATCCTTTTGCCTGCAACAGTTGCTGTTGCTGTTGCCGTTGCCGTTGCCGTTGCAGCTGCCCGCTTGTTGTTCGTGTTCGTTTCGCAAGCCACAACAATGTGTGGGAAAAGCAACAGGTGCTGGCCAGTTCAACACTTAGTCAGATATTCAGTTCTTCAACTCTAATTTTAACAGATTAAAATCATAATTGCATCCCTCTGTGAGAATAAAAATCTAAATTTATGTGAGATTTTATATAATGTGGATTATTCGTACAATTATGTTCCAAACAATTTATACTTTTAACTTAGGATCTTCTGAAAATAGAGATTTTATATATTTTAGTTTCAGGTTTTGTCACATTTTAAACAGAAAATGATTTTAATTACAAAATGTTATTTGGAAAAAATCATATATTTTCACAAGGAATTTTAGAGGAGTAAAATAACATACCGACTCTGGTGTAGTTTTGACCAAGTTCTGTGAGTGGTGCAGAGATTTCAGTCTCCAATCCAAAAGAGTATTCACTTTGGATTTGTGTTCTCCACAGTGGCTGGTCGAGGCTGGCCAAACATAAAATTAGCAACGGCAACAGCAACTTGTCGAGTCTGGTGTTTGCTGGTATTATGGGGACAGAGAGCTGCTGGGTTATGGGCCATTTGGTAGTTAGTTTCTCGCTCTCTCTCTCTCTCACTCTCTGCATCTCTGGCTGTCTGTCTCTGTCTGCGTATGCTCTCCACGCTTTACGCTCCACGCTCTACGCTGCCTCGTCTCAGTTGGCGGCAAATTGCTGTTGCATGCTCGTCGTCGACGACGACGACGACGTCGCTGGCGTCGGCAAAACAACAAAGCGGAATCTCTGCATTGGGCACACGCCATTCCCAACATCAAAGCGCCGCCGACCGAGGCACAGATTTTCTGAGGCTGCCGCCACCGTTGGAGCAGCAGCGGCTACAGCAACTGTTGTTGTTGTTTTTGTTGTTGTTGCTGCTGCTCATTTGTGTTTTGAGGCGCATTGTGCGACGCGCGTGTTAAGTGGACTGTTAATATGAAAGGAAAGTTCGACAAAATATAAAAAAGAAGAAAAACAAAAACAACATTTGCCGCCAAATAAATGCAGACGAAGGCAGCCAAGATTCATGGCAGCCTTTTTATACTTACTGTCCAGTTTCAATATGCCTCTCTCTCTATATATATCTATCTCTCTCTCTCACTGGATTTCTGTCTCTGTCTTGTGTCTGTTTGGTTCTTAATCACGAAACGCATCGGCGGCGTATCACAGTAGCACTTTAAACGTAAATTGCTTTTAACATGGTTATTACAATCTTAACGTTTGTCTGGCCACGAAGCACTTCAGGCAGCAGCAACAGCAGCAGCAGCAGCAACCTGTTGCCTGTTGTTGTTGCTATTCTTCTTCTGGTTGTTGCCAGTTGCCAGTTGTTGTTTTTTTTTTTTTTTTGTTGCATGCAGTTGACTTCTATTGCTGGCTGCTGGCTTTGGTTGTGTCCGTTAGGTTTGTTTTCGATCATCATCATCGTCGTCGCTCTTTGTTTTTTCCCCGTCTGCGTTTCATTTGGTAGATTGTTGTAATTATGATTGCGCGATTATGATTGGATTAGTTGTCGGTAGCTTTTTGCCTTCAAGTTTTGCCTTAATCGAAATTGTTTTGTGGCGGAAATGAGGCAAATGCCAGCTCAGTTCAGTCCAGCTGCTAATTAGTTAACGCTCTCTGGCAAAACCAGCAAACCGGCAAACCGGCAACAGCAGCAACAGATCAAAAGGGCAGGCCGCAGGATTAAGTCAGCGAGCCTTTTGTTGGCCAACTGTTTTTATTGTTGTTGTTCTTGTTGCCGATAATCTTGCATTTAAATATTTCGCAGGAAGACACGCAAAATCCGCTGACTTGTCACACCTTGTGGCCAGGTAAGTTTACCAGCAACTGCAACTGAAAACTGTGGTAACCAATATGTATAAATTGTTGCATGTGTGTGTGAGTGTGTGCTTGTGTGTGTGTGTGTGGCAGGTGATCAAAGTGCGTGCCGCTGATTAAAAAGGGGGAATTAGTCGCCCTTCTGTTACCCTGTAAACATAAATTCAGCAAAATAGGTAAGCAAAATATGGTCCACAGCTGTCAGCGGCTATAATGCTGGTATATCCCAACGTGGTGTATATAAAAACTGGGTTTTCCCGTTCCTAAGTAATTTAAGGTTAAACATGAGCAAAAGTTATAAAAGTGGGTATGTAAATTTATGTTGGGTAATAGATGCCTATATATTTATCCATCTATCTAGAAAACTGCTGATCTTAAAAAAACTCTCTCCTCTCTTATATATATAGGTCAACTATAAGTTAATCTCTCTGCTCCAGATTATTACTAGTTTACAAAATCTAAGATCTACAATTTCTTTCACATTCGCAAGCCACTTTTTAGTGTGTGCAGGGTGTCAAGTAGTGTGGCAGACATTTATGGAATTGTGTTGCTATTGTTGTTGCAACGTAAGTATTTAATTTCAGGTAAATTTGTAAGATAAATAATTGTCGCTTACCTGACGCGATGCGCTTCAAAGAACTTCATTGTGTTTTGCATATGCAGCGAGCGCCTTAACCATTGTCGTGTAGAACTTTGGCCAAAAGGACCTTCAAAAGGACCGACAGAACGGCGTGTGTGCGAGAGTGACTGTGTGTGTGTGTGTGTGTGAGTGTAGATTATGGATAACTGCAACGGCGACAACGACGACAACGACAACGAGCGGCATTGTTACCTATCACTTGGGCCTTTTGTAATATCTCACGCTGGGAGCGGATCACAACAGCGGGACATGCAACGATCAATAACGCTCAGCCGCACACTTTTGAAGTCGAGCTGAGCTTGTGCTGCATCAAATTTAGGTGGAACTGCGTGTGCATGTGCATGTGTGTGTGTGTGTCCGTGTGTGTGTATATATGCCATGGCTGTCAAAACACTCAGAATGTGCCACACACAGTGTTCTTTTATATATATATTTATATATATATATTTATTTTTTATATGTATATTGTGTTTTTTTTTTCATTTATGTAGTATTTCGGAGCAGATTGAAACTTCACTGATCGCATGATGACGAATCGGAAATGGTCCCCGTCGCGGCAACAGCATTGATAATCAATAAGCCGAGAAATGTAAGACCTCTTACACGAGTCGAAGACGACAACGACAACGACGACGACGTCGACGTCGAAGAGGATGTGGATGTGGACGGGTCTCCCGCTGAGCGCTCATCAAATTGTGCCAAGATTTACGAGCCCCTTGATTGAGTTTTCTTATGCTTTGAATACGGCAAACATCAGACAGGACCACCACACACAGGCTGCACCGAGCTGCCAAACAGCGACAGCGACAGAGATGCTGAGATTTCGGGCTAACAAACATTGTCTTTCGGGCTTGGTCTTTGGCAGCCACAGCGAACGTGATTCGCTTCCTTATAAAATGACAAATTGTTCGGATATCGCAAAACATGTTGATTGAGTGTTGCAACACTGTTTGCAGAATCCGTTGCATCGTTTGGATTTTTTAAGAATTTTTATTATGAGTTTTGCTTCCATAAATCTATTTTTTTAATATTTTCTGTAAAATTTTTTTTTTTAATAGTTATTTTGTGATTTTTTGAAGAAGTTGATTATGCAAATCTTGGATGTGTCTCCAATTATTATTTATAAAATTTATTAATAGCTAGGATTTTTTTACTTTAATTAAAGTTCTCAGACATATCATAATATAAATAGCTACTATAAACAATACTATTCTTCAAAATTAGTTTATCCTTAAGAATTTGAATCAAAGCAGTTTTCTTCTGATTTTGTATAAAATAATTTATAAGTAGGTTTTTATTTAAGATTTTAGAAATAAGATTAATTCAGTGCTTAGAATCCTGTTAAGAATTAATTTTCATTGGTTTTAAACAGCTGATTACTTGCATAATAAATATCAAAAAATTATTAAATTTATTGCAATATTTAGCTGAGAAAATATCCTAAATAAAGCGGAAGCAACTTTTGCATATGTATTAAATACCTTTGAACAGTAAACACCCTGTAAGTACCACCAATTTTAAAATACTTTGACGGAAAACTCATTTGTATAATCAAAATGTTTAATTAAAATTCAATTCAATTCAGGATTACGCCTATTCTGAATATTCTGATTATACTGACTACGACACAACAGCAACGCCTGCAACAACAATTCTAGCAACAGCAACTACAGTTAATTCAGCTCCAGTTCCAGCTTCAGCTCCAGCTCCAGCAAGCCCCACGTTATCATCGGATTGATATTTCTTCAGAGGATCAGGCGAAAACACAGATGTGCACAGCGCAGCAGGAGTAGGTATCAGTGGCGCAGAATTCGACATTGTTTTTAAAACATTTAAAAAATATCAACAGAATAATAAATAATTTAATTTTTTTATTTACATCAATATTCACTAAGCCTACATAACAATTCTATAAAAGCTGAATTTTTGCTTAGCAGTTGTCAGGTATAGCTTCAATTTATTGGGTTGAGGTAGGTCGACTTGTTGTTCGTTAAATACGGCGTAAATATAGTCTTTCTGCAACCGATTATTGCCATGGCTGGCATATGATATACGATTGGCCATTTAGCCAAGTTTGCATTGTTGTTTATGGAATGACAAATTGCGCCTGATATCGCAGCATGTTGATTGAATGCACACGCGGAAACCTTGTAAACAGGACGCTGGTATGGAAGCAGCGAGTCGGGATTTGCTGGAGCTGGCTGTGCTTTTTTTCGGACCCATTCCGATTGCCTCATTGCTGGCTCGGTGCCGTTCCTGTTGTGTGCGCGTGCTCACTCGCTTTGAGGCTCGAGGCTGAGGCTGAAGCTCCTCGGCTCGAGATGCGAGATGCGAGAGCCGCAACGGGCGCGTTTCTTACACAATGCAGGCGCATGAAAACCCAAAGAAATAAAGAAATAAATAAAACAGGCAACAGCATAAAAAAGAATAAAAAAGAGAGAAAAAAAAAACACAAAGAAGACTCGAGATGCCGACAAAGTAATAAACCAATTAGGACATCAAAGTGTTCAACCGACAGCGGCAGCAACAGCGACGTCGACAGCAGCCGCGGCAGAGGTACTGGCAGCAGCAGCAGAGCCGCCAGAGATCACAGAGATTTGCGCTGATCCGACTTTAATTCTAAGCTACAAAACGCAACCTACATATGTCGCCAGCTCACCTCAGTCCAGGGGTCTCTCTAGGTCTCTCCCTCCCTCCCTCTCCTCCCCTCTCCTTACCATTACGCTCTCCGCTAACACCTTTCGCTACTGCTAGGAAATCGCTTTGTATTTCTTAACAATTGTTGTTGTTTTTGGTTCTTGTTCAGCGCATGCGGAAATAGGTTGGAATCTGTTGAAGGATTAACGGAAATGGATTTGTTGAAATAGAAGCTAAAAATTCGTTTATTCATTTCAATATAGCATTTATTTAAATATTTCTAATAAAAACTTAATAACTTTTTTCAAATCAAGTTTTAAAAGAAATTGCCATATTTCTTGGAAAAATCAAATATTTATAAATTTGGCAGACAGCTGTGCTAATTGAGCCGTTTTTTTTTTTACCTCTAATTCACTTTGAATTCCCTTTCAAATAAACTTTCCTTAATGCCAAAACTGACTGGCTCATGGAATTATGCAGATTGGATTCGTTATCATTTAAATCATTGTGGCAAGTCTGCCTACAGTAGCCGTTTGCCCCAAAAAGACCCGAACCAACACCCCCGCCGAACGACCAAATTGGGCATTCATTAGGAATTTAAACAAATAGACAAAAAAAACTGAGCATATAATTAAGGCACAACAAATGGGGCTCGGTCTTTGATATGGTGATATGGGACAAATTCTACTAATAGCTGAAATCAATAACAACAACAATAAAAACAACAGCAACATTATTAGCAGTAGCTACTAAATGAAGGCATAATTAAATCATAAAATGCTGAGCACCTCATTAAAATCGCTGAAATTGCTACTCGGCTTGAAAACAAAATGAATATTTATTAATAATAACAACAATATTTGTGTATCTATATTTATAAACATTTTTTGGTTAATTAATTCAAATGGCGCTCTGTTGCTGATTTGATTGGATCATTGGATCAGTGATCAGTGGCGGCATATCTTGTAACGGCATACATCCCACCACCCCCCCTCTTCACCTTCTGCTCCTGGCATGCGGCTGACTGAAGCAAAAGCCCAGTCGGAAGCTGGGCTCAGAGAAGTCGACGTCGCCTTCTACGCTGGCGTCGCAGTCGGCGTCAGCGTCAGCATTTGAGTGGGGCACGGCACGTGGTAAACGAGATGCACGCTTCAAAGGCGCCGGCCACGGCCCACCTAAAAGTCTAAATTGAATACGAAAACAGCAACAACAACAACAACAACGACTTCGGCCTAAACTGGTTGCAAACGCACATAAACCATTTAAGCCAAAAAGAAATCGGTGCGCTGGCAACTCTAACGATTTAAAGATATGGTCAGCACCACAGCGGCCAAAAAGGCTACTTTCAATGGTATTTTATATATCACTGATTCTATACCCTATTTCACAGCAAGTTCTAAGTATTTCTCAAGCAAAAAATTGTCAAAATAAAAACAATTTAAATTCCACAGAGTTTGTTATAAATTAAATTGCTCAAACAATAAAACCATTAAAAATATTTAAAGTAATTTTTATCAATTGAGCAGTAAATTCGCGGCTATAATCTTATCGAACAATGTCTTCTTCTGTATCCCTATATGTATCTGTATATGTAAATGTATCTGTATCTGCATCTGAAATGGTATATATGTATTTGTATTTGTATCTGTTTTTGTATCTTGATATATTTTTACATCTATATCTATATCTACATCTACATCTATATCTACATCTACATCTACATCTACATCTATATCTCTATCTATATCTTAACCTATATCTATATCTATATCTATATCCATATCTATATCTATGTCTATATCTATATCTATATCTCTATCTATATCTTAATCTATATCTACATCTACATCTATGTCTACATCTATATCTATATCTATATCTACAGCTATATCTACATCTACATCTACATCTATATCTCTATCTATATCTTAATCTATATCTATATCTATATCCATATCTCTATCTATATCTTAATCTATATCTATATCTATATCTATATCTATATCTATATCTATGTCTATATCTATATCTATATCTCTATCTATATCTTAATCTATATCTACATCTACATCTATGTCTACATCTATATCTATCTCTATATCTACATTTATGTATATATCTATATCTACATCTCTATCTCTATCTATATCTATCTCTAACTGTTTCTCTATCTCTATATCTATACCCATTTCTGCATCTCTGTCTATATATATATATATTAGGGTATCTAATAGTCTCAGTTGCATAAACCATGACATTCTTAGTTGTTTTTCTGGTGGTCACCCACTGTTTTATTTTATTTGGTGGGGGGCTGCTGTTGGATATCGATTTGAATTGGAATTTCAAAGAGGCCGCATTTCATTTCACAAAGTCAAAACAGTTAATTTATATCATGTCGCGACTACTGGTCTTACTGATTTTGCATTTTGTGCGACTGTTCGAGTCGCGACTGTTTCGAAATTGAAATATGAAAATGAAATCAATTTGGGCAAAGAAAACCTGATGAGCAGCAATCACAGACGATATATATGCAGACGGACTTGGCTCAGCTATGTTATTTTCGATATCAATCCTAAAATTAGTCAGATTATAAATGTACATACAGATGTGTGCGGTCATAAATTCTGCTTTTGATTTTACGTTTTTGAATCGGTAACGAATTAATTTGAGACATACAAATCGATGTTGAAAACTGAATGAAGTTGCCACGAAATCGAAATTAGATGCGAATACGTTCAACTAACCAAATCAATAACTTAAGAGACATCCATATAAAGGCATAATGTATCTTTTAGGGACACAGAAGTGTCCTTTATGCCGTTGGCTGTGGTGCGTAACTGAGTAGCCGTGGATGAGGACACGGTGTCAGCAGGTGCACCACAAAGGTGCCGCTGAGCTCGGCTAATTTCAAATTACACACTTCATTCGTCGCTGAGCATAAGTAAGGGTAAATGGGCAGGGGGTATCCGGGGGTTCGACAGCGTAACTAAACCGCTTTGCAGGCCAACCGCAATTGACAGCGCGCCCATTGCATTGATCTTGCTCTGATCCTCCTGCACATCAAAAGCCGCCGCTGCGCCCGCGCCGCTCCCTTTTCACGTCCACATCCAACTCCTCATCTTCACCGTCATCTTCGTCGAGATATCACTTCTAATGTGCGTGCAAGATGGATTTTTCGGCATTGTGGGTGTGGCTTATTTTAAAGCAATTAAACCATAGTGAAGCGTGTCTTCTCAGACTAAAGCGAGGTCGAGCTCTAAAGCGAACACGGTGATCTACGAGGACACTTTGCGAAGCCATTGTGTACCAGTCTTCGCTTTCATCCATGCCGCTCGAATAGTGGGCGTAGCTAACAGTTTGCTTATGCTTCGAGTTGATTACTTGCTGCGCAAAAGACATTTCAAATGGCTGAACAACTACATCAAATTACCGAGGAGAAAGAGTTTGACAAGGCTAGATTTTATATGTCTCCGCTGGGCGTTTGGCGTAGTCTTAAGGATATTAAAAAACACTAAATATACACTGTACAAAATAGCTGCAAAATTTTATACACTATGAAAACTATTTTTTATATATGAATCTTCGAAGGACCCACCCATAAAGACTGTGAACATTTTTATAAAACAATAAATAAAACAATAAATGAAAGGCCAACCCAAAAGTCCTTGCAGTTTCTGAAATATTAATGATTTTGTAATTTCTTTTCCATCGTTTGTATGCCAATTAAATTATGCCCCTAAAAGTATGCTAACTTTTGCTGCTGAGCAATTTAGCCGATGCATGAACCAAATCTATGTTACCGTTTCGTGCACATTGTAAGCAGCGTGCGAAGAGAACGATGTACAACGATTACATTTCACACACACTCGTTCATCCATGAGCGGTCCTCAACATTCTTAATATAACATGCACTACTTGATATAACATATAAATACTTGCTGCTTTAAATATGTCCCAAATATGTAATATTTTACCTCAGCTTAGTGATGTTTGAAGTTTGTAGCTCTTGGCAAATTTCTTGAAGGTTGTCTAAAGTGTGGAAGATGTAAACTTTCGTATTTTTTTTGTTAGCTTTTGTGCCAGAGAATATCCTGCGGGCATATTTGCAGCATTTCATATTCAAAGCAAAGTGTTCGAGGGTTACGCCTCAGAGCGCTAAGAGAAATTTATTTATAATATTTCCGATAATTTTGACAAATTATGGTTGCCATTGCAATAATAATCAAGCAGAAACCAGTGAGCTGCTCCCCGTGCAGTTTGTAACGATCGGTGCTCGGAAATCTTTGTTATGTTTACATCGCAGACTTTTGGGTGCGATGTAAAAGTAGATCTGGGGGAGGCAATGATTATTTTTCTAATTCTGGCATTAGTCGCGCACGAAGGAAAAATCGTTGCATACTTTACGGAGCTATCAAAACGTTTTGGGAAGCAAGTGAAAGCTTTGCTGCGAATAGGCCAAATTTACATGGTGTTGGCCATGTCCGTTTTGGGCGTGTGTAACTTGGGCTGAGAAACGCGAAACAAAAGCAGAAGTATCTCAGTATTTGGAGTAAACTCGTGTAGACTATGCATTTATCTTAATTGAAGTCTACTCAAAATGAAAATAATAAGTAAAATGCAAATAAAATAATATAAAGTTTATAAATGTAAACAAAAATTGTAATAAAAATAATACTAATAATTAATAATAAATAAATTCGCAATAATTTAAAAAAAAAATTGTATATAATTTTTGGAAACACTTACTTTATTTAACACAAATATATATGCAAACCTTCTTTCATATATTATTTTTGTTTATGGGCATTCAAAGTAGGTTCCATAAAATCCCAAAAGCGAGCACTATTTTCTATAGTATAAAACTTCTTTTGGGAGGAAGAAACATCTTAAAAATTGTATGGCCATCAAAATTTATTGCGTGATAATCCAATTAAATAAAAAGTCTAAAATCTTTATTTTATTTTGTGTATTTGTCAATGAATATGTTTTCGAATAACGTTTAAACACTTAATAAACAACAACATTTAGCAAACGTCATTTAAAACTAAATACTAGTGGAATAATGCATAATAACTATGGCTACAAGTAACATGAAATACTTTTCGTATATATAAATATAATGTTACATATTTTGGTAATTGTATTTTAATAATTTGTTGCTGTACAAGCATTTTGCGTTCGTAAAGGGAAATAACACACGTCTACACACGAGGGCAGGGAAAGAGATATATATATATATAGATATAGATTTGGATATTTATAGGTAAGTACATAGTTAACATAATTTAATTTGAGTCCAAAATTGGAGAACTCGTTTGCTATTTAACTAATTTAAACAGTAAACAATACTTTACTGGTATATTTGAATTCGATTTTTTTTTTTCTTAGTTTTTCATTTTAATTATGCTTTTATATTACTTTCGGCATAAGATAATCTGGTAAACTTCCGCCCTAGTAGGGCAAATTGGAGCCGGTGTTGCGTTTGCGACCCATGTTACAGATTTTGAAGTGACATGGCAACATATCTAAATAATAAGAAAATATATTGTTAACTTTAATAAGTTTATTAAAATTGTTAAGTCGCATGCAACACTTACAAAATGTACGAGCTATTTGTTTAGTCGAGATACAAGAAATGAAAACATGAAATAAAAGAGAATTCATTTTTTTTAGATATGCAACTACTTCATGCAAAGTAAAGTTCCAAAACTAAATTTGTATTCCATTTGTACTCACATTTCACATTCTTCTTGATGTTGTGCTGTTTCGAGTTGCTTTGCTTGATTTCCTTCTTGCTTTTCATAGCAGTCAAGTCATCCAAAGTATTAACAAATCCATCCCCATTATCGCCCAGTTGATGCAGACGTTCCAGTAATCTAGAGCCCAGTGGGTAACGTTCAGCACTCTCCATGGATGCGGAATCGTCATAGTCGGCAGTAAGGAACAAATTCCGTAGAGAAGGCCATTTATTGGATGTCGGAAATTGTTTCTGTTTTTGTGGGTACATCTGTGGATAAATGGAAGGTTACAAAACATTGATTTTATATAATATGTATTTTTGCATTTTTAAAATATATAAATGTATAAAATTCCAAATAAAAATTGTATATACATCAAATGATAAGGACTGAATTTACTCACCAGTTGCTGTTCGTTGTAGTAGGTTTTGTCCTCATTAACCGGTCCGGTTTCGAGCAGCTCATTGAGGAGCAACTGCTCTGGCATTGCGCCCACTGATGGGCGTGGCATTGCATATCCTGGCGACAACAGCACAATTGACAGCACCACAATGGAAATGACCAACTGATGACCGATAGCCGAGCCGCATGTTGCTGCTGATGTTGAAGCCATCACGTTGTTATTTTCGTTTGCTAACTGCGAAATAGCAAATTGAAAAAGTTATTCAAAAGGGTAGCCCAATATAATAGCATGTGTGTTCGAGTTTATAAGGGCTAGTGAATGAGAAAGAGAGGGTTTATTTTTAAATGACAATTAAGCAGAGCACAGTTTACCCACAACCAGCCCACTTTCATTGCACCCCTCCACAAAAGCCAAACGCTTACGCAAATAGGGTTTCCTATTTCACTTGGTGTCGAAACCCAACAAAGTTGACAAGTACAAAATATGCGCAATGTTTTCACTCTCTTTTTTTAAAACTTTTTATTTTTGTTATGTTGGAATTTGATGTTACGATTACTTTGTATTACTTTAGACGGGTTTCGTCTCAAGGTGTTTGATATATAAAACAGTCACGTTGCATTCGCAAATTCCGAAGCGTGCCACTTAAGATTGGACCCGCTTTTGGTTTGATCAAAGCCAACACATACCAGGCTATGGGTCAATGGAGTCGGACTCCTGCGACCCGTGACGTGGTCTGCAGTGACTGCTGCCCTAATTGCCGCTTTATGAAATATTAATGCCTAATTATGCTCACCGCCAACGCTAGCCCTTCCAAAGTCCAAAGGTCCTTTCGGTGTGTTTAGAATGACCGCACTGAGTAAATGCCTTAACATTCATTTAGCAAGAGCCAAAAGGACATTGAGGAATGTGGCACTTGGTAGAAAATAAACTTTGTCTGCAAAGTTCACATGAAAAACGGCTCGAGGTTTTTCAAAGATGAAAATTATCATTACTGAAAGATGAATTATGCGCAACTGTCGCGAGAAAGAATAAAGCGAAGATGTCATTTAGTTGATAGCTGTATATAAAAATTTTTGTTTCGAATAAATAGTTAACTTTATCAAATTGATTTTGTAAGGCAACAATTAAACTATTATCAACCATTACAGAGTAGATATTTATAATAAATCCAGGCAGATATACACATTAAAAATCCACCGAAATAAAAAAAAACTCACATACCAATTTTCTCCCCGAACAGCAGATGACAATATATAAATAGAATTTTTTCCTTAATTTTTAATTCGCTGAAATGCAGGCGATAAACTTTTGGTGACATTTGCAGGGGCTTACACGCTCTGCGTTTTGTTCACTGTGATTAATATTAATTAATCATTGATGGCTCTGATGCGACTCTTCAGAAACGTTTAACGTAATCTTAGCAAACGCATTTTTGTGTCCCATCAGAGCTGATAATGCGACGATGCCGTTGCTAATTTTTGGCGCCAAGCACACATATTTTAAAATATATAGAAATAAGTACGTTTTGTAGATTGGCAGGCAATTTTTAAATTCATTTAAAAAATACAAAAAAAAAAATTGAAGTCAAGGTCTAGCGCGTAAAAGTTTCATTGAACTCTCACACTTAGCAACTTGGTTTAAAAACCACGCCCTGTAATTAACTCTCGGCCAACATTACAACAAAGTTACAGACGACTACTAAATACATCCAATACTGTCCAATTAAATTGCCAGGCGATATTGAAGGTATTGCAAGATAAGAAATGTTGATGTTGAACTAAAAACCATCAGATATCTATTCAGCTAAAGCACGATAAAACCAAATTTTACTAGATAAGCTGCTGCTTGCTCAAAATGTTAGTTTCTAGATTTAAAAAGATACTTTTAAGTTAATCTCTTAATATTAAAAATCTAGGCTTTTAATTATTTGTTTAAAACTGGCATTCGAAATTCAGTCATTTGATAATAAAAATATAAGTTTAATATCAATCTCTCTAAGTATGGATCTCTGTGACACGTATGAATAACAAAAACTTTCCCAAGTAAATTCTCCGAACAATAAATCCGTGTTTATGTTTAAAATATGTTTAAAATACATTGTTTTAGTGTGATTCTCAAAAGTCTTTTTAAAAAATAGAAACTCATATAAAAATATATTATATATTTAAGGGTCACCCGAATGAACTTTCCCAAGCCATATTTTTTATTGCGAGTCAGCACATTCCTCGTTCATAATCTAATTCTAAAAACAATAATAAAAAAAAAACGCCATAACATCAACATATGACATGATTTTAAATATCATAGAGTACCTATCAGTTATTCGATTGTATCAAAAACTATGTTACAGCATATATATAATGCAAAATGTTCACTAACTGATATAAAAATAAAACTAAATTTATTATATATTATGAAAAGTGTAACAATAATATTGAGATCTGCTCAAGCAGACAAATATATTATTTAACATATATAGTCAATTCATGACTTTACAGATTGAGAGTATAATATTTCAATTATAATAAATAACCTTGACAAATTAATATTCTTCATAATGGGTATATCAATGTCGACTCTTCACTCATAAATTGCAAACTTATTGTTCTGTACTAAGTGCGTCACCATCGCTTGGAAAAATAAATTGGAAGATTAGGAAATACTAGTCTTATCAATAAATAAGTCGCATCTTTATGACGGGCCCTCTTTTGGACATAGATGTAGATGTAGGAAATTTGACGGAACTAACCCCTAGTCAAAAATTATCGCTGAAAACAAGATCGACACAATTGCTTTTGTTGTGCCCCCAATTTAGGATCACGTGACTTTAATTTGTTTTGCCAGGTCAACAATCTGTAATTGCTGTATGATCAGCCATGCAAAATATTGAGTAGTCCTTAAAAATCACTTTAACTTTTTTGAGTGTGCGCTGATAAGACGACTATGTTAATTTCAAAAGCGATTATAATTATAAATAAAAATCTAAATTTATAAATTCAAAATCGCATTGCAAAATGAAAATTTATGATTTAGAGCTGATAATCGCATTTGAGAGATAATTATAAATAGATTTCAAGCACTATCAATTGCCTTTATAATTTTACGAGAAACAAATGAATAAAATTTTGCTAAACATAGGATTTTTTTTTATTGTAGAACATTTAAAAATTTAATGTGAAAATGAGATACATTAATTTAAATTTTGTATGTGAATTTTAACTTACCTTCGAAGAGTGATAAATTAAAAACGTAACTTTAGTTGGCTTTTAAATTTATCACTTTTTGACAACACACACTAAAATTGTAGTTTTGTTTTATAATTTTTATCAATTTCCACAAATTGTACATCAATATAATAATGATTTTTTTTTTAACTTTTGCGCTTGTCTTAACTTAACCGTTAGGTTGGACACCGCAGAATAAACGTAAATCCGTTGAACGTATTGGTTTTTATAGGCGCTGAGAGCGTGAAAAAAGCGACGCAAAAAGGGTAAATCAACAGGTACAGTAAACACACACACACAGACACAACTAGTGAAAAGAGGCGGACAACGACGACGACTCTTATGACTTCGTGGGCGGTGGTCGTCAGAGAGTGGGTGGAAATAACTCTGCTGAGTTGCAGCTCTACACGAGCGAACACTTAAAAAATTCTGTTACTTTTTTACGGCTAATGCGAGAGCAATCAATTTGATCTCAACCTAAGTTAAAATAAACTTGTAGTATGATTTAGGGAGACAATTTTTCAGACGTTCTTAACGCTTTCTCGTGCGTTTGCAAACTAATGTCGACATTCGCGAACTTAAGCATTTTCACGGATCGTTTTCTACTATCACTCAACGCTCAGTTTCGATCCCTCGATCTCGGTCTCAGACCTATGCTTAGCGTTTGCCGTGCCACACGTTTTGACAAATCGGCCGATAAAGATGAGATTTATGGCATTTTCTATATGCCAGCCGAGGATTAATACAATGTTGTATTATTGAGCTACGCATATTGAGGTATATTAGCTGTTGCAGTCAAAAGGCACTATAGATTATTTCTGTAAAAATATTTCCCCATTAATTTAATGAGCCACAAATATTGGAAAGTTTATCATACAAAATTAATTTTACATATTATTATATTTCTGTACAATTAAAGATGATAGTGAAAGCTGTGAATATTGACTTAAATATTTGAATCACACAAAAAATTTTTGATGCCATCATAAATTATGCCCAGTCGGGTTCATTGGCCACTGACTACAAAATTTCAAGGTACTTTTGGCAATAAAAAAAAATTGGGCCCTAGATTACCAAATAAAATACCCCATGAACTAATTTATAAGTCATTAAACTCGCAATAATATAGCTAGAAATTTGTTGAAGTTAAATGGGTCAATGTCAAAGCATCAACAAATTATTTAAAACGGATGTTGAAACTATTTAATTTAAGATTTCTATGAAGAAAGGGGATTGATAGTTTATTTTGTCTTAAATAAATTGCGCATGTAAAATCTCTGTATATTCCAAAATTATGTTAAATCAGCGTAAAAATATCAAAGAATAGTAAAACGGTGAGTGTAGATAAAGATAATCAACAATTAGAATATCTAATTCTATTAAACAAAAATGAACATAGATATTATACTATGTGTTGAAAGATCGTCTTAGAATTTCATCAGAAAGAAAGAATATTTTATAAAAATCGTTAATAAGCCTTATCTCGCATAGACACCGTTAGGCTGTCCTAAGATTTAATTAAAAACTGACACAGCAATTTAAATTTATATTTTATAATTTGAGGAGCAACATTTGAACATTGGACCGATAATCCCGCCCACGCATCATATTTATATGTGATTAAATTAATTTTTATGGTTTCATCAGCGCACAGATAAATGTAATTAGCTATATTCTAAGGGTACCTCGTTAGTTTGGTGCGATAAGCTTAAATTGAGCTCCTCTTGACATGCAAATCAAAAATTAAAACATATCAGTTCTGCTTGGCATTTATTAAAATGAACAGCAGTAACGAGACACACACATTGACATATCCCTGAAGCCGGAACAATTGTGGACACGTGTTGCTCATGCCGGCATATTATTGTTATCAGAAGCAATCACAAAATCACGAGACCTCCGCAACCTGCAGATTGCATTGCTCGCAATGAATCATTTTGTGTATTATGTATTGACTTTCTGTCTGGGTTATTATATATAAAGTAAATACAAAAGAAGCTGCTTTAAAGTAGGTTTTTGCTTTGCTTATCTATTATCATTTATACATTTGAAAAACCGCACTTAAGAGTCGCCACGGTTGAAAAATTTACCAACACTGTTTGCCCCTGAGGCAGAAGCGATAGTTCCTAGCGATGGCAGTATAACGATATCGCATGTACCACAGAAACTGTGATTTTTCCAAGAAAATTACGCATTGAAAACATTAATTTTATGGTTGTTACAACAATTTTAAATGTATAGTACTCAAAAACGTATATGTACCAGCATTTTCATTAAATATAAAAAGCGTTTTCACATGCATTTCGCCAAGAGCATCTCACTACTTTAAGATACTTGTGACAAGTAGCCGGTACATGAACTATCGCGAATACAGCTCTACACTCTGCTGTTCAGCTGGGGGCATTACAAAAAAGAAACCGAGAAGGGGGGCCGAAAATTAAAAATAAGAAAATCATCATGGCTACATCAACGCTGCAGCTAGAATTTTCACAAGCCATGGCCGATTTCAAGAAGATGTTCCCCGACATTGATCGTGAAGTAATTGAGGCTGTGCTGCGCGCTAATATGGGTGCCGTGGATCAGACCATCGACCAACTGCTTGCTATGTCAACTGACAACCAGGTACATATCTCTGTGTGTGTGTGTGTGTTTTGTTTGTGTATACTAACAGGCTAAACAAGCTAAATAACACTAACCCAAAACTAACTAACTAACTAACGCATGTGATTAGAACGAAAAACTGCGCAATGAACTGGATGCTAATGTCTCACCACAACAGAGTCTCATCAATCTCAGCGATACGGACAGAGAGCTGAGACGCAATCAACTCATTGATACCACAGATGGCGCCAGTAGTGAACGCACCGAGGGCGCTGCTGCTGCTGCCGCTGCAGCTGCATCCACATTGCTAAGTACTGCGAGCGCATCGCCCAATCATCATCACAATACGGGCGCTTCGCCCAAGCAGCGTCCGTTAGGCGCATCGAATAAAATCAACAGCGCTGGAAATACGCCCACCAAGCGTAGTCACACCGTTGCGTTGTCCAACAGTAACGCGTCTCGTCGCTGGAATCCACCAATATTGGGTGCACTGCCAGCGGGATTCCTTCGCATCGCTCCCGTTGCCGGGCAACAGGACTTTGAGCTGCCCGACGAGCAGTTCGCTCTTATGCTGCAGAACGAGGAGTTTATGAATCAGTTGCGATGGAACCAGGACTTTATGAACGCACTGGAAAAGGAGCAGAATGGCAAGACCAAGGGCGAGGACGATGCACCGTTTCAGGAACGACTTAAGAATATGGGCAAAATGTCGCGCAAGAAATTCCTACAAATGGCGCGCGTTTTCACCTGGCAGCGCAACAAGAAGGTGACCACCGCCAAGCAGATTGACTCGCTGCCATTGCGTGAGGAGCCCAGCGACGATGAGGACCATCATCATCATCATCAGCAGCAGCAGCAACAGCAACAACAACAACAGTCATCAAATCATTCGCAGCAGCAGAGCCAGGTCCAACAACAATCGCAGCAGCAGCAGGGTCAATTGCAGCTGCGCAAGTAGAGGATTGATGTGTAGAAACCCATTGTTTGTTATCTTATCCTTATTCTTATCTTATATTATATCTCATTGGGCCATAAGCATACGTCAAGGTCATGTGTTTACTTCATGCATAAGTAAACCCCAGCGCTAGTACTCGTAATCTTCCCCGTAATCTTGTAGTAATCTCAAACCTGAAACTAAACAAATCTCGCTACAGACGATGCATATTATATACTTATTATGATTATTAGTTTTAATTGTCTGTCTAAAAACCTAAAGTGCAATTTTTCCCTCACACGTTCACAAAACCCAGTGCAATATATATTTTACAATTATCAAATATATTAGATACTTATTTTTTAAATCATATATATATTTCTTTTTTTCTTATATTAAATTTTCGTTGTTGCCAAATTAGCGTTAATTAAGTTTTATTGATAATTTGTAAAAGGCAGCTCGTGTGGCTGTGTCACAAGGACAAGTTGGACTGATTCTCTAAATGTGTTATTTAAAAATTGAAAGCATCGCAGAAACTAAAATGAAATATGTATTTACAATTAGAGCACTTGCTAAAACTCAAAGCTAGTCATTACAAAAAAAAAATCAACGCAATTTATGTACAGTAATCAAGCTAAATACCCACACAATAACTACCCCCAACCGATATTTCAACCACACGAACATTATTTTAAAATCTGCATTATACGAACATATAATAATCGCCTGCGCTTCGTTGGCTTCTACTCTGTCATATTCCATAAAAAGAAACGCAGTAACATTAATAAATGTCCATATCGAACTGTTGATATTACAGATACCATACATATATGGACATATAGCATCCATAGTTCTTTGGTGGCTATGCTAAACATATGCAACTATTTGATTGTAATTGTAATTGTAATTGTATTATAAACCATATTTGAAATACTATTATATTCATATTCCAAGTATCAAATACAGCAAAATATTTGAAAACTCCAAGCAATGTGTTTTTGTTTTCAATTTCGGGAAAGTATTCCAAAGAGTAAATGTGTAAATTACATTGAGAATGAAAAACATATTTATTCTTACATGAATTTATTTAATTTTTATTTTGTTTTTGCTTTTAAATTTTTTTGTTTTTTATTTTTTATAAACATAATACATTTATTATGGATACACGTTGGTTTGAATCTTATGTCTGTGTTTGACTTTGATTTAAGGGCATATTGGTTACTTGTTACTGCTATCATAAATTGTATATTTTTTGCATATTTTTGCTTGTTTTGTTTTTTGTTTAATTATTTATTTTTATTGTAAATTTACTTTGTTTTGGATTGACACGTGACACAAATTTGTTGGGATTTGTTGTTACGTTTAATTAACAGGATTTAAATCGTTTTACATGCAACAATTGCAAATTGCGATCAAAATTCAACTTTTGCATTACCTCTACTGAATGAATTCCTTTCCATCAACTGCATATCTTTCTCTCAGTGTATTGTGGATACTGTTTAATTATATATGTTGCACGCTCTCTGAGCATGCCGAAGTGTCATGTGTATGTGTTGTGCTGTGTGTGTATGGGTGTGCGTGTATATATGTGGCTATGCGGTTGTATGTATTTATGTATAGTTGATGTGTGCAATTTATGTGTGGTTTTTTTTTATTCATTTTTTAATTATTATTTTTGTTACTTTTACTTACACAGAAATTGATCATTTTTAAACAATTATTTGTAAATTTGTTTTAAATTAATTACTAAAAATGGATTTTCTGGTTGTTTGCAACATTTTGACATCTCATTTGCATACAATATTTTTATAAAATATGTGATTTTTTTTTGTATGTTTTTCTTTGTTTTTTTTTTCAAGATTTCATTTAGTGATTTTTAGGCATACAATTGAATTTTAGATTTACGTTTTAGCTTAATTTGATTTTCTTTAACCATCTTCTTTCTTTTTATTGTGTTTGAAGAGCAACGAGTTTGTTTGTTATTTAAATGCTTCATCTATTTATGTATATGTATTGTATAGATTTTGTATATTTATTGTAGTGTATGTTGTGTATATTAATGTATGTAGTATAATCGAAAAAAATGTAAAAAAAATCAAAAAAAAAATAAATACGAATGTTTTTAGTTACGAATGTTTTGCTTTTGTGTTTGTTGCGTGTATTGCATAAATTTTTTTTAAAAACGGCTCAGAAACGAACGACAAATATAATTTTTATATAATAATTAATTGTTAATCAGCAAAAATAGCATAGTAATAATAGTAGTAGTAATAGTAAGTAGTAATAATTACAAAAATCTTTGCACAGTTAAAAACATTGTCAGTTAAATTTAATTTTGTTTTTTGTTTTTGTATATGGTTTTTTCTTGGTTATTGCAATTTTAACAATCTTTAAGTTTTGAGGGGTTTGTATGCTTTGTTACTTTTTACTTGTTACTTTACTTCTTTTATGTTTTTGATTTTTTTGTTTTGTTTCTTGTTTCTTTTTTTTGGAAGTCTTATAGCAGAAAACATGTGTGCTTTTTCGGTTTCTTTTGTTTCTTTTCGGGTGACTTCTTGTTGATCTGCCTGACCAAATCGTAGAAAATATCGTTCACATTCACTTTGGCTTTGGCTGAGGTCTCCATGAAGGCGCAATTGAACTGATTGGCCAAACTCTTGCCCAGCTCCTTGCCAACGACGCGCTCATCCTCCAGATCGCATTTGTTGCCAACCAGCATCATTGGCACATCGTCCGTATCCTTTACCCTCAATATTTGCTCTCGCAGATCCTGCAGATCATTGAACGTGGATTGCGCCGTTATCGAATAGACAAGCACAAATCCCTGTCCATTCTTCATGTAGAGATCTCGCATCGCTGTAAACTGTTCCGTGCCGGCGGTATCTAAAATCTCCAACATGCATTGCTGTCCATCCACTTCCACCTGTTTGCGGTAACTGTCCTCGATGGTCGGATCGTATTTTTCCACAAAAATGCATTGAACAAACTGCACAGTTAGCGCCGATTTGCCAACACCTCCGCTGCCCAGAACAACAATTTTATATTCACGCATCTTTTGTAGGCGACTATATATACTATATATATAAATATATATATATATATATATATATATATATATATATGTGTATGTTATGAATGTAGGTTTATTTTAAAACCAGGCGCACTTAGTTACTGGTGTAGGCGGGGTGACGAGGTGGTTTGTTGCTGTTATTATTGTTTTTGTTGTTATTGCTGTTGTGCAAATGTTTATTTAAAACTCTCTCTCTCAGTTGGTCGTTCTCACTCGATGGTTTGACTCCTCTCTCTCTTTAGAATAAAAAATCACTAGTTTTAGGCGTTGTTCGACGATTGCTTTTGGGTTGCAGTTGCAGTTCTTGCAGAAAGCTTTTTGTTGTTGCTATTGCTGTTATTCTTGTTGTTGCTGCTGTTGTTCTTTGTTATTGATGATAACCTTTGTGCCAACAAACAACTTTAGTTGTATGCGTGCATTCGTGTGCGTCTCTCTCTTTCTGTTGCACCACTCTCCCTCTCTCTCTCTCTCTGTCTGTCTATCTCCGCTCAGGTAGTAAAGTTGCGAACGTTTTTTGGTTTGTAGTCAAATTGTTGCTTTCCGAATGGCAGTGTAGTGGGGGGATGAGGGGCGATAAATAGAATTATTGTAGCACAAACACACACACACACTGTAGCCCTTGCCGCCTCTGCCGCTTCGTCTGTCTGTCGTCTCACTCTCTCTGACTACGACAACAACTTCCGTTTTACAACAGAAAATTGCGCTATCTGCTGTTGCTGCTGGCTGAACACTAAGTGAACTGAGCACTGTGGAATGTAAAGAAAGCAATGGTTGTATTTTATATTTTTAAAATAGATTTTTTTCACTATATAAATTCGTTTTGTTTCGTTCTGTGGTTGGTTTGCTGGTGCTGGCACTGCTTTTAGGAATTTACTGCACTCTTTTTCATTTTTTTTTCTTTTATTTTTTTGTAATGAACTCAAAGTGTTCTCGCTCGTTCGCTCACTCGCTCACTCAGCACAAATTCGCTCTACCCTCAACATTTTTATGATTCATTTTTAGAGTTGTCGAGCAGCGGTCGGTTGCACTGTTGAGCGCAAGCAAACAGCAAACAATGCGCACACTTGTAGCATGCAAACCAATTCACCAAGCCTTTTGTTCAATGAAAATCACTTAATTTTGGCAAAACAAGTGTATGCCAATGCTAACACTAGTTACGCGTTATATTACATATAATCACAACTTTATTATGTGCAAAGGAGCAGGGGGCAGAACCCGCATGTCACGCACACGGCAACTCTATTCGGAGTTTTTACCTTGTGTTGCTGCGCACAAAAAAAACTGTTGTTGCTGTCTGTGCTGATTTCCGACGATTTGCGCGTTTTACGTCGGTATATGTCGTATGCGTGTGCAAGATAAAATGCCACGGCTCGCGAAATGTGCAATTTTTTTTGTATATTGATAACAAATATTTAATTCTAAGGCAGATAACTTTTTTTCGGCTTAGGCGCTTGTGCTTGCTACCTCGCTCACACGCTCCCAAAGTGATTCATTTTCAGTGTTGCCACACCTAACGCAGTGTCATTCGTGGCGATAAGCGATACCGTGAAAGAAGCAACGCAAGCAATTATCGATAAATGTTTGAAGAGTGGCAGTATTAACGAATTTTTAATTTTATTTGATATTTCTGAAGGAGTTTAAAATCTTCTGCAAGAACTGCATTAGCAGTTGATAGCACATTATCAACATAGCTTTTATTTATCATAGCAAAAAGTAAAAACTAACTAAAATTTTGTACAAACTATTGTTAAAGCACTCTAACGAATTTTTGTCACCATCCCAGCGGCAATCGTAACGCCAGCGACGCGCAACATGATGCGTCCCAGTTCCTTGAAGTCGGCATAGCGCTCAATGCAGATCGGACGTGATGTCTCCACTTCGACGAGGGCGCAGGAGTTGTTGCCCAGGCAGCGCGGCTTCTTCTTCACCACCTCGCCGGTGCTCTTGTGTATGGAGGCGGTCAGTTTACAGACGACAGCCGGCTCGATGAGCGACTGATGATGCAACAGCACCGGGTAACCCATTGTGATGGGCACTTTTACATTGAAGACAATGATACGGCACTGGAAACGTGTTGTTACCGGTATGGGCATCTGTGGATCACAGATGATGCAGCCCAAGGTCACATTGCTTATATCGACACCGGCGAGTGTCACCGAGATCTGATCACCAGCAAAGACACTGGTCTGTGTTAGTTCGTCCATGACAAGGGATTTCACCTGTGCCTGCTCGCGACTTGCGCCCACCAGCACCTTGTCGTTGAGACACAGCACACCGGTCTCGATGCGACCCGAAATGCAAAAACCGGAACCGGTTCCCTTATATATATCCGAGACGGACATTCTCAGCGGCCTATCAATTGAGCGTTCGGGCACCTTAAAGTGCTCGATCACGTCCAGCAGATGAGGTCCATCGTACCAGTCTTTTAGTGAGGGCTCCTGTGCCGCTTTTGTGAGATTCTCGCCGGTAAGGCCCGAGCAGGGCGTAAAGCTGACATCCGACTCCTTAAATCCCGCCTGTTTAAGAAACGATTTGAGCTTGTGGAAAATTTCCTTAAAGCGCTCCTGCGACCAGCCCACTGTGTCTAGCTTATTGATGACGACGCCCAGTTGATTGACGCCCAGCGAACGCACAAGTATCGCATGTTCCCGCGTCTGTCCGCCCAACTCGAAGCCGGACTCGAATTCACCACGTGTGGCATCCACGACGAGCAGCGCCACATCTGCCTGCGTGGCGCCAGATATCATGTTGGGTATAAAATCCTTATGACCTGGTGCATCGAGCAGGGTGACTATTTTAGATTTCGTCTCGATTCGAGATTGACCCACGTCCATAGTGATACCCCGTGCTCGTTCCTCGCCAGTTTCGTCCAGCACCCAGGCGTACATGAAGCTCTGTTTGCCCAGCTTCTTAGATTCCTGCTCGTGCTTATGCATCACCCGCTGCGACACGTTGCCGGTGTCATAGAGCAGATGACCCATGAGTGTGCTCTTCCCGGCATCCACGTGGCCAATAACAATCATGTGAATGTGACTCTTTTGCGCGGAGCGCTCCAACTGATAAAGCTGTTGAGTATTGCGATTTGCCTGATCCTTGGATACTTTAAAAATGGCCATGGCACCGCGTCCAGCCTCATCGCCACCTACGCCAATGTCCACGGGCGTATTTCGTCCAGAGACAACTGGCGAGGCAGGTGCCTTGGGTGAGGCAATCTCGAAGCCACGTTTTGCTTCTCTTACAGCTGCCAGTGTAATCTTGGTGGGTGTTGGCTTGGGCGTAGTGTTCGACTTGATTGTTGTCGTAGCTGTTGTTGCCGTCGCTGTTGTGTTCGCTTTCAACTTCGGCGGACGTTGTTTCTCCTTATCTTTTTTATTCGTCTCCTCGTTGAGAATCTCGTCGAGAATCTTCTGAATGTCGTAGTCGAAGCGCATAGATGTCTCCACAATGCGACGCTCGGAAACGGCATCGCCGACCACACTACGCACCTCATCCACGCACGAACTGAGCTTGGCCTGTGCCATCTCATCCAGCTGGGGCATTTGGAAACTTTCCGAATCGCGTCGAGCCTTGCGATACGCCTCATCCTCCTCGTCCTCGTCGTTGGCGACATCTTCGGACTCCTCCTGAATGTCCTTGTTCTTCTTGATGAATGCCGACATACTGTGCTGGCCACGAGCCCTATCATACAGCCATTGCTGATCTGTGGGCGAGACGCAATCGTCGTCAACGGAATGGCCATATACATCTGTGTAGCCATCGTATTCGTCGTTGTAGTCCATTCCGCGTACTATTCGGTGACGCGACATCTTGGCGGTATATTAAGGTCACGCTTGCTTCTCAATTATATTTCACAATTATTGGAAAGAAAAAGCAAAATAGAATTTCATTTAGTTGCAGATGAAAGTACTTGACAGTAAAGAGCGTTGCCAGATAGTTTTATATGGCATGCAGACCATACGATAATACTAATGCGATGCTCGTGACACATTCCATAGTTACAATACTAGTGTGTTGGGGTATGTCGTGAAATGCATTCTATACATATATATTCAGATCATAATAGCTTTTTAAGTCAAAATATCGTAACAAGAAATAACTGATATGAATACATATTTACTGTCATTGCCATTTACTTTCCATCGCTAATGCTTTATGCGTGAAACGTGACACGATTGTTGGATTGGTGAGCGTTTTGCGCATCACTAGACTGCCCACTCTTCTCCTCCCTGACATTATCTTTTGTGTCGCGTAAAATATTAAGAAAAACACTGTGAAAATCGTTACGAAGCAACCGAAAATACAAAAAAGGTTAATAACACCACGGTTCAATGTGGCTGATAATGCTGGCGTCGCAGCACTAAGCGCTCGGTGCACCTCGTTTTTTGTGAAATAATCGTATGCAACCTACTTACATTTACATTTACCACACCAACAACGACAACAAAAACAACAGCAGCTAAAGAAAACAGAACAGCAGCAGGCTAAGAACAAAAACAACAAAAAAAAAACAGCAAAAACAGTAAACAGTATGTACAACAACGGCGCACGGGGCTTCTCGATACACGACGCATTCGAGGAGGAAGAAGAGGAGGCGATACGCGTCTATGGCTCCACTGTGATCTCGACGCCAATGCGAGGTGGCGTTAGCGGCAGTGCCAAACAAGGTCGCTCCACCGAAGATGTATCCATACGCATACAGGATCCAAAGTAAGTCCAACAAAAACAAGTTAAACGTTGACTGGTTCTCTGTTCTTGTTCGCCTGCCTTGGTAGCAGCATGCGTGGGCAGCAGCTGCTTGACAGTTGTTGACACCATTTTGAAGCTGCGAGCTTTGTGAATCACAACAAGGAAACGCAAGATTATTTTTTATGTTGTTAAAATTTGAATATCATTGGTGTCTACTTTTTTTATGGTGTTAAACCATTTTTCAAACTAGCTCAATTTAGGGCTCAAATGGTTTTAACTCAATTTAAACCGGTTTAAACCAGCTGGTACAGTGAAAACAATTTACAGAAAATAATATATATAAAAAATAAGTGATCTAAAAATAAACATGTGCCGATGCTGTTTTTAATAAGCGAGTGTTCACTGTAATTAGCTCAAGGCACATTTTATCATGACTAAATTGAGTCAGAAGTTAAAGCTGTGCTTAAACCTGAACCGGCTAAATATAAATAAATACAATCATCATATAACAATTGCAATTTGAGCCAATGCACTCTAGTTGTCCGCTGATGACTATGGAAATGTTTAGCACCCTATGCCTTTTGTGAACGCTGCATCTTATTTCCCGTTTCCTTGCCGGAAACGCTTCGAAGATACATTTGCATAAATTTTCACGACGGCACTCTTCCACTAAATGGACGCCCAAAAAGCGCGTGGCTGCCGCTTATTTTATTCATTCACATAATTTTTACAATTTCTTTCGACTCCCATTGTGTGTACACCATTCGCGTTCCATTATGCATTCAAGTCGCGCTTCAAGGCACAAGCTACAACAGCAACAGCTAATTATGGCGATTTAGGCACACATCGTCGCCGCCGTCAGTGTCTGACCAAATGCATCCAGCTAATGGCAGAACCCCTTCCTCCCCACGCCCGCCCCCCTTATTTGGCATTCAATTGCGCATCATTGCGCATAAATTTCGTAATTCCTTGAAGAATTTTGCACGACACTCAACACCAGCAGCAGCAGCAGCAACAACAACATTGACTGGCCTTCAATTGTGGACGCACTTGTGCGGCTTTTATTGTAATTGAGTAACATATATATAGATATATACAATAGCAGAGACATACATATTATATGGGTAGTCTTGGGCTTGATAAAGGGCGTTAATGTGATTTGTTAAGTCTGACTTTTGTTTAATCTTGTCGCAGGGGCTACAACAAATATGCCGAAGACACAACGTCGCGGGACAGTGACTCGCTAATACAGGAATATGGCAATCTGCCGACGGAGGAGACAAACACATATTGCTGGCGGCATCCCAAAGTGCGGGAGAACTGGCGCACTGTCCTTGCTGCGTTCACGCTCCTTGTCGTTGGCACTGGTCTGTTTGTTATGGGCACATTTGCCATCGCCGATCCACACAATACATCACAGGGTGTTGTATTTTTTGTGGCTGGACTCATTTGCTTTATACCAGGCGCCTATCATGTCGTCTACATTTGGCTGGCGGCCAAGGGATATCGAGGGTTTGACTTCTATCACTTGCCTTTGTTTACATAGATGTGTGCAGTGTTGTGTGTTGTAAATGAATGTTCGTCGTCATCGCATTGGTTGATCCAATTGATCCAATCCAATTGAATTCATCGCAAGCCCCCTGTCTCTATACATATATTTATATATATATATTTATATTATACAATTTATATTTTGTGTATGGTAATTTAAATCGGACTCTCGTTTTATGTAGCGCAACATATACTTTTACGTGTGTCCTCCTCTATATGAATTTTAATAGACAAAAAAAAGAAAAGAAATCGCAAAACAAAATTTAAATCCTAGCATTAATTTATGTATGTATTTTTTAAAAGAATATTTTTGGTTATCTACATATATTGAAAAAAAAAACTTTCGGTATACCATCTCAAGTGCAAAGGATACGTATTAAAAAAACTAAAGCACTCACAAACACACATTCGAAATTTATTTCCAATAATAACAACACAAAAACAAAAACGAAAGACTTTGTATATGATGCTAAATGTTGAGCGCGCGTTAGTGTTAAAAACAATATATAAACTGTAATTTATTGAAATTTAATGGCACCAAAAAGAACGGAAAAAATGGGATAGAAAAACAGTAAGCTGCGCTTGCGCAAAAGCTAAAGAAATGTTTTACGATTTTCGAACACGAATCTATATATTAAAGTACATATGTGTATGTATATGATTAGTAGGCGTCTGCCCAAAGCCGCGCCTTAAAATACATAGTTTATATATATACATAAATACGTAGCAGCAGTAAATTGATAAATACTATTATTAAACAAATTGTAATGATACAACTCGTAAAACAAACAAAAACATTAAAAAAAAAAACAAAATAAAACCAAAAGAAATATTTTAGTGATATAAGTCCAAGCGCTGATATTGCAATATGTATGTTTTATATAGCTACAAAGTTAATGCGCTAATAATTTTTTTACCCCAAAAACGAATTCAACCCGTCCTCTAATGAAATTAATCACTCAACTCGCACTGTCATTAACACACACCCCACAGACAAACTGACACACACACAGAAACTCAACCGACTTCAATCGCCGCATCACATAAATAGAAAACATATATATTTTTTAATTCCGACGTTTAGTTATTAATGAACTATTTTTTTAAGTAATTATGCTAAATATGGTTGTATGTTAAAATCTAAAATAAACAAATTTGATATACCATATATCGAAATTAGGCACATTTCTAAGGCAGCATGGACTCTTTTTTATGCTGTAAACGAAATTAATTTGTATACTAAAATTTACTTGAGCTTTTGCTTTTGACTTTTGTATGTATTACTTTCATTTATTGTTGGTTCTTTTATGCAAATTAAATATATTTTATTGTGAAATTTTCTGCATTTTATTTGTTTTGCTTTCGTTATTTATTGAGTTAGCTGATTATTGATTATTTTTTATTCTAGATCAGAAAAAAAAATAAACGGACTACTGATATTTTGCAAATACTGCAAAGCTTATCTTTAAAAGACTTTGATGAAGACCTATCTAAAATAAAATATGGTTTTATATCTTATTGCTTTTTTCTTTCACGTCATGGTTTGTATTATTTTCAAACTACTTGTGATAATGCTTGGGCTTTAATAATCATATATATTTATTTTCGCACGCGCAGATAACAGATATTAAATATTTTATCTTCAGTTATTTAAATAACGTATCATATAGATTTTAGATATACTCTGCGACTTTTGACATTTCCCATACTTCATTCACAAAATCAATCATGGATTGCACACTTTAGGCACTATGTTGAATAGTATGATTTGGAATATATATTAATAATATATTTTTGGGAGTGGATAATGACAAATCAAATGGATTGGCTCGCATATGTTGCTCAATACACTGGAAAAGTAAAAGGCTCTAGTTTCTAATTGTGGTACTTATTTG
Organism: Drosophila dives; assembly: GCA_035042365.1. Classification (NCBI taxonomy): domain Eukaryota; kingdom Metazoa; phylum Arthropoda; class Insecta; order Diptera; family Drosophilidae; genus Drosophila; species Drosophila dives. The sequence continues at coordinate 5,496,862 of JAWNLJ010000326.1, read as the reverse complement.
ATGTGTACCAAATTATATTGATATTGTGAGTATTTTACGTAGTTTATGTTTTTTATTAAACGTTTCTCGACTCTCGACTTTGACGACTAACGATTAATGTTTAAGCTTTAAATGTGGTTAGAGAAGTTAGCCAAAGAATGAAATAAAGTGCATAAAATTCAAATATAAATCTAAAACTTGTTGTTTGCTATTCAATATTTGTATACACTTGTAGAAGGTATTTTCATTTTCTCGATAAGCAGTAGAAAAAGAGAGAGATCTGTGAGAGGTTGAAAGATTAAATGTCTTATAAAAAAATATTTTATTTTATGAAGATATATTTACTAAATTCAGCTGTTTTATAATAATTTAGCATTGGACTACTACAACATACATTGGAACTTTCTGGCGAAACATGAGATTATTTATGTTTTTCACAAATATTTACATTACAAATAATGAAATTTCATGAACTATCTATGGCAAAGGTATCCAAAGTTCGATATTCTTGCTTTTGCTGTTGTTAAAGATAAATTGTCACCAGGCATCGATCAAACACACAAAAGCTCAGGTCTAAACAGTAGTTGGGGTGTGGGCCTGGCAACGGTGCCAATGAAATAGAGACAGGATAAGCATAACCATAACCGCAACAGGAGGAGGTGAGGCGCACTTGGTTGTTGCTATTGTAGTCCATATATCCCAAGTTCATTAGACTTTGATGGGCACGCTTGCTGGTCGAGGTGCTGCTCCTGCTGGCAATGGGTTTTTTGGTCTGCCACTAACCAGGGGCTGGCACGAAATGGAAAGTTTCGCAACCACAGCGCACATAAATCCATTTTAGCCAAAGTCTAAAAATAGTCACAGCAAAATTTGCGTATTACCAGAGATGTATGAGCCCGAGGCGGAGTCGGACGAGGATTGCGAAGTTTACTGTGAGTATTGGCATCTAAGCAAATAATGGCATTTAATTGTCATTAACATGTCGCTAATGTTGGATTATTACGCAGTCCTGAAGCCAGTCAACGAGTACAACATTGTGGACAAAATTAAGGAGGCCAACAAGCAGCTCTTTGCGCTGGACAACGAGCAGGATGAGGGTGATGGCAACGGTGTGGCGGCCAGTGAGAATCCAAATGGCAGCAATCGTAAGGTGACTTTTGCACTTAATTTGGAGGATTACGAGCCGTCAGCACAGCAGCTCAACGCGGAGCAGCAGCGCGTGGAGGAGGAGCCACTAACTCCGCCAGAAGAGTTGCTGCTGCAATTGGCACAGTTAAAGCTCAAACCAATTGCAGAGGAGCCCGCCAAGGAGCAACAGAAAGCAGCAGAGGAGCCAATTGAGGAGCTGAGTAAGGAATTGGTTATGCAGGAGGAGGAGATATGCGAGGAGATCTTAGAGCTTAGCGAAGTCGAAAGCAGCAAAGAGAGGCAACCAGCAATAGAAGCAGCCACTTTACCCGCTAGCATGGACTATGATGATGATGATGATGACTTCTCCGGTGTGGATGAGGATGATCTCACGGCGGCGAGTGAAACGCTGGCGACGGCCACACAACAGCGTCGCATTGAACGCCAAAACACCTTCGATATGAACAACGAGCAGCTGGAGGGTGAATCGGATCAGAGAAGTCTCACCAACTTGCTCACCGAATCCGACTGTGAGGAGGACGAACGTGCAGTGAATGAAGCAAGGCTCAAATTGCGGCAGGCCTACAAGAGTCTATATAAAACATTGGATGCCAATGGTCAGGCGCAGATTAATCGGCTAACTGCAACCGACAGCCAAAATGGTCAGGACGAGGCCGAAGAGGATGACTTATCCATCATTGTGGCTAGCTATATACCCGATGACTTTGAGTTGGATGAGCGCAGCATTTACTACAAAAAGGATGTGCCCGAGGAGCAGAAGCTGACGATCTCACCCAACGGCAACAACAACAACAGCACTGGGAGCAGCAACTGCACCAGCACCAAGACTTTTTTTAATGCCCGCCGCTTTAGCTTTCGGCGACGTGCACGACCCACTCCTAGTGCGTCCGTCCAATCTGTGCCGGATATCAAAATGAACTACAAGATCTGCTGCGAGCATCGGAACGCGCTGCAGGACAAGCTGCCCCGCTATACCGGCTACATGTCCGAATACGGGCTGAGCGCTCGACAGTTACAGCAACGAGAACAGCAGCTGAGACGAAAGCAGCGCTACTCCATGGAACATACGTTGAGTCGCAACGAGCACGAGATGAGGAAGATGCAGGACAATGAGCGAGCATTCACCACATGGCTGAAGAACAAGATGCGCTATCCCATCAACAAGACGCGGAACATGTTCGATGCGACGCGAAGGCGAGGAAGTGTTGCCGCCGCCAACAGTCCCAATCCTGAACAGCAACAGCAGCACCATCAGCAGCATCAACACCACCGTTTGGGTTCGAGGAGGCGGGATAGCCACGAGGTGCACGCGTATCGGCATTTATTGGGCAGCTGGAACAAGTAGTCACAACAAGCAATGATCTCTTACAACAGTTAGTTTATTACACACACAAATACATATATATATATATATATATATATATCTATATATATATTTACTCGTTTTATAATTATTTAATTTGTAATACAACTTTCGTACTGACGCGATTGGAGTAGACGACAAAAGCGACTGAAAGGTGACGAAAGTTTTTAACAGTGAAAATACATTTAGAAAGTAGAAACGCATACTTGCTGTTTGTATATGGTATGTGTTGGATGTAGGTGTGTGTGTGTGTGTGTGTGTGTGTGTGCGTAAGTGTGTATATTGATCGTTAAATGTACAGGATGTATGCATAATAGACAACTATTAACCTAGGGTTATGGTATATTGTATGTGTGTGTTTAGTGTGTGTGTTCCGGTACTACTGCTAGTTGTGTGTGTAGGGGAGTGTGTTAGTGTGTGTATCCTTAACGTCGCGACTTCTTTGATTTGTGGCCATTGTCTCGACTGTCCTCGCGCGAACGCTTGCGGTCCTTATCCTTACTGCTGCTTTTGTGCCCCGACGATGAGGAGGAATGATGCTTGTCGCGATTATGATAAGCCTTCGACGACGATTTTGATGGGCTTGAAGAGAGAACATATTTTTTAAATTTCAATCTATAAATTCAAAACATTTTGCAAATATCTTTTTTTTTAAAGAGGATGCAAAACTTTTTTGGGAAATATGTGTTAATAGGAAAATTTTGAGCAGAACATAATTTATGAAGTATTTTCTCAATATTCTGATTTCGAAATATTTCAACATTCATTAACAGCACAAACTTAAATATTTTTGAAGATACTTTCACACATCAACTTAGTTCTTATAAATCATTAAAACAAATTCCATTTCTAAAAATATAATTTGGTAAAATAAATCTTTCTTTCTTAGTTAAAAGTTAATCCCCACAACAATTTGGAAATGTTCACACACACTACGAAAATATGTATAAAACAAAGAAGAAATAAGTATCATATTAAAACAGGATATCATAAAATAATTCCCTATATATCCCACATCTAAACTTTTAATTAGTTCATAAATAAAATTTTAAATTAAATTATTAGAAAAAATGCTTAGTACATTTTAGGATCTTCGAAACGTTTTGTGTGTTTGATGATCAAATTGTTAAACATGATATTAAGTGAGTGAGTGTGTTTGAGGGTTTTGGTGTATGTTTGTGTGTGTGGTGAATACGGTAACAAACCTAGATGAGCTGCCATGTTTGGAGCTGGAGGATTTTAAATGTGAAGAAGAGGAGGAATTCGACTTATGCTTTTTACTGTGCGACGATCGCTGCTCCTCACGCTCGCGACGACTGTGTGTGTGCGAGATGCGGAAGATTAGTTATTGAATAAATAAATAGAGAAGAGAGGAATTTGTATTGAATACGCTCTAAAGGATTAACAGGACACACACGATCTGGTGCGTATGGACTTAATCATTTTGTATACCTGTGCTTCGAGCTCTTGCTGTGCTTCTTCGATTCGAATTTGCCGTTGCGCTTGTCGTCCACATTGTAATCGTTGTTTCGATCCTCTTCGGCGGCCTCACGTTCCAGATCCGACCAGTCCTTGCCAGATTCTTCATCGCTGCCCAGATCTGCAGTGAAATGAAAAAAGTTAGTGGAAGTACTTCAAAGTTTTAAAGCGAAGATGTACAGACCATCGCTATCATCACTTTCGTCCTCGGAAGCCTCAGAGTATTCGGAATCATCTTCATCGGTCTCATCGTCGGAACCGGCATCTGTGGGATTATAAGCCTCATCCTCTTCAGACTCGGCGGATTCGTGTTCATCTTCGCTACCCGATTCTGGATCCAAAAATGTCCAGCCGCCCTGTTCGAAGAACCCTTCGGGATCATCGGTGATGGTCTTCATAATCTTTTGCCAGTTGAGCGATTGGACGCCCTCTGAGTAACGAATGTCGCAGGAGCTACAAAAAACCAATGACAGTTTAATGACTGTAAATAAATATTAGCTGTTGATAATTGGGACTCACTTCAGCCACTCCTTGACGTGATCGAGCATATTCATAGGTATGGCATTGACCATTGCTACCTTCCTGATGTATTCCTTGAACACGAAGATCATGTCGAAGTTGCGCAGATGAAACTGAACGCGTTCGAAGTGCACCAACTCTACATCGTCTAGTGTAATGACAAATGGTGGCCACTCTGTGAGATTGACTAACGAGCCGGAAGTCGGCTGGAGTGTAACCGTACTGCGGAATGGAGCTCCTGGGAAACCCAGTTCACGGAACGGCGTATCGAATTCAACCTGCGCCTTGGTCATCGCCTCGACCTTCTCACAGAAACTCTTGAATGCCGTCTTCAGTTTGTGGCGTAGTTCACGTTCCGCCTGCTCGGCAGCCAAATCATCGCGATCGTGCATATGCTGGTGCTTGCCCAGATCTGTGGTGATCTCGCCCACCTCAGTGTAAAACTGTACATCTAGATGCTTCTTCTTGCCAAACATAATTGCATATTTGAGATGAAAGTGCAAGAGGATAAGCATTTCACCATCACATGGCTGAAAGAATGCGCTCTTGATGTTGTTGTACAGAATGTCCACTTTGTCGCCGCGCACAGAGATGTAACGGAATCCATTGGTGTGCGCCTCCAGGCTGCCAGTCATGCGCTTTGTCACAATATTGGGACGTATGTAAAGATCCTTTAGCTTGGGATTGCCCTTGTTCTGTGACAATATGAGCGTATCTTGCTTTACCAGATCCTCTTTTTCACGCTCCTCGGCCTCGCGGGTCTTGAAACGCTTCTGTACCTCTTTGATGAGACGGAACGCATTGTTTAGATTGGCTGAGGGAGCAGCTACAGCGCCATGCTCCTTCATATTTGAGCTTCGATAGGTGCTGTAATTGACAATGATGTTAGAAGGTTTTTAAGAAAACGAATATAATTACTTACACTTCCTTAACAAAGGTCGCCTCCGGTTGGGGATAGAGCCCGCCCTCGTTGCGTCCCATGGTGGCGCCTGGGTGAAAGAAGTTGATACGCAGATAGGTGTACTCGCCTTCGACGGACTGCGAGATGTTCTTAATGGTAGATATGTGGAACGGAACCTGTATGCCAAATACGGGCATTATGACAGTCTCATACTTCTTGTCCACATACAGCTTCAGTTCCTTGACTTCGGGTTCTCGTGGTATTTGACTCATTGACTTGTAGGATACGGTATTTTTGCGCACCTTTTCTACCTCCTTAGAGTTGCCCTGCTTGGCCAGACGCTCCTTGGCACGCTCATTGAGCAGCTGGGCGAGCTCACGCTGATGCTCCTTGCGCTTCTCCTCGGTGTTGATCTCGTTGCGCAGTTTGGAATCTAGGACAGCGTTGCGCTTGCTGCGACCGAGTATTTCGGTGCTATGATCTGACTTGGTTGCCTTCTTGTCATCCGCATCCTCCTCCTCGTCGTCATCGTCTTTGATGAAGATGCCAACGTTTTTGATCTTCTTCTTGGATGGTGTCATTACACTGGCCGGCGCCTGGTCGCCAACCAACACAGTGTCCCCAATAAACAGAGCATAGTTTTTGCCCTCCTTGTCGGACGCATCGGGATTGGTTAAATTCGAAATTCCCACGTGTAAATTGAAGACCATATTCTTCTTGATAAGCGCCTTACACTTTGGCCCTATGACAATCGAATTCTCTCGAAACTCAAGACCCATGGCAAAGCCGAAGCTCTTTGTAAGATTTTCTACCATGTTAGGTTTTTCCTTTTTCACATAGGCCAGCGTTTTCTCATACACTTCGCACAGTTTGGCGCTTGGGACAAGCAGTTTGAGTATTTCCTCTTGCACATTTACCAGAAACGTGTAATTATCCTGCATTGCCTCCGTGGGATTCACCAGAAATGTGCGTGATATATTAGAACAGTAGGATTTATAGCGCGCGCCCAGCGAGCACACAATCACACCGAAATGCAAATGATTTTTGTCAGCAGCCGCAGAGAACTTCAAGCTGTAGGCGCCGCCTGACTGAATAATGGGTGGATAGGCCATGTCCAGCAATCGTGGATCGAGTCCGCTGGTATATTTCTTCTCTCCAATAGCTGCCTCACAGCCATCCGACAGCTTGGTGTGTTTGACTTTCTGAAATAAATGAATTTCATTACATTACTTATCAGAAATTTGATCTCTAAAAATAATATTAATAAACGCTTGCCTTATCCGAATCAATGATGTCCATGATTTCATCCTTTAGATACTTGTTGAATATGTCCATAGAAACCAATGAAGCTTTACGTATATTGTTTATCTCAGACTCATCCTTGGGGCACATTAGATAGGCAATAATCGTGCTGATGTCCACATGTTCAAACTTGCCGGCTGTGAGCATAGTTTTCCAGGATTCGCTAAACTCACCAGGGAAGGCATCCTTGATAAAGACGCCCAGGCGTTTGCCCTTCCGCGAGTCCTTTATGGTCTTGATGAGCTTCTCAAAGTTCGCCTTATCTTTATCATTCTATTATAGAGTAAATTTTTCATCAACAACTCAATGCAAATATTTGGGGTTGATTAGGAGTAAATGCTTACACGATCCCGGACGAGTAGCTTTATTTCGGGTACACCCTCTTCCCTGATGTTTTGGGCCTGTTTGAGGAACTCAATTTTCTTCTTGCTGGTCAGAAAATATATGGTATCCGAGGCAAACACCGAAATTGTGTCCGTCAATTCGTAGCCAAGGAGCCAGAGCTGCAGTGCCATTGATTTGGAGTAGATAACATCCTCGTCCACGCCCACCACGCTCATTATGCAGTCCAGGTTGCTCAACGCATCATCATGGCCAGTACTCGGCGCCTGTTCAGAAAATTTTACAAAGTGTTTGCATCAAAACAAAAAGCGGCAAAAAAAACTCATGTGTTCTAACCTAAATTGCGGTTAAATTTGTTTTTGTTATTTTATTGCCATCTTTCTTTGCTATCAATTTCATCACATTTGCCAATTGCATTTTAATTAAATCATATATATTACGCCAGGTGACAAAACAACGTGGAACTGGAAATCCTTTGCAGGAAAATGCCTTTCCTAGACTTTTGTTCCCGGCGGGCAGAGAAGGTGATCACTTACCTTCCATTCTGTGTAGAGGCGTTTTATTCGACGCACAAATGATTCTTTATCCAGCACAAAGCTCGACATGATGTCAACTAAAAATTAATGCGTTGTTCAAATAATTGCTCGCCTTTTTAAATAATCCAACACATTTATATCGCAAAATTCCTCCAGACGAACGTTTTGCAAAAAAATGCGCGGCGGCCGACGCGTGGACATTCACATGTAAGCGCAAAACACAAAATTATCGAGATTCGCCATCGAACAGTGAAAAGCGTTGTGGTAGGACAGTGCTCAACAATGCTAGATCGATGCGCCTTAAAAATATTTGCAAAATTTAAATAATTTTAAATTTACGAACTAACATCTAATATAATGTTTTAAGAATAAATCCATATATGTGAATCGTATATCAGCTATATAATTTTTTCTTACCCACATTCATTTATTTGCAGTCACGAATCACTCAAGATTCTTGCACATCTCTAGCAGAAGGGCGTAAATAATAAACAGCTGTTGCGTGATGCATTTTCGAATGTAGTTAATGCAAAAATGAGTGAATTTCTGTCGGAAAATAATGCGTGCGGACAAAATCTACTTAACATTGTGTCAGTAGGCAATTCCATAATTGCCGAAATACTCCGCTTAAAAGAATACGTGCCCAGTATTTACCGGTAAGCCGCAATCGTACACAAACAGACGAACATTTTTCTTATTGGATTCATCCACAGGTTGGAAACGACAGCTGATAGGCAAAAATATGCCGAAATTATATTGGATTTTAGCTACTTTAAAGTGGCCGAGGCGCATGAAAAAAAGATCGAAGACAGCCCAGTGAGTTTAGTTTTCATAAATAAATCGCGTCTGATTGTAATTGTATTTTTTTTCAGGAGCTGAGCGACTTGGATTTGGAAACGCGAACGAATCATCTGCAGCTGATTACACGCTTCTATTTGGCCTTTCAAAGCGTTCATCATTATGCCAGCGATTTGAAACAGTATATCGAGGAACTGAACACTGGCTACTACATCCAGCAAACGCTGGAGTCGGTGCTGCAGGATGAGGAGGGCAAACAGTTGCTAGTATGTGGCAGATAATATATTTACAATAACATATGATATTTTATGATATGATATTTTATATTTAACATTATTTCTCATTGTTCTTGCAGTGCGAGTCGCTTTATTTATATGGTGTAATCTTGCTCGTCCTGGACTTTCATATACCAGGCGATGTGCGGGAGCGTCTCCTCATTGCCTATTATCGTTATAGTGGCGGAGATGCCACGCCCAGCGGGGATGAGAGTAATATACACGATGTTTGCCTGCTACTGCGCTCTACTGGCTTTGTGCAGCAGCCGGGCCGAAATCAGCCGCTGAAAAAAACTACAACTGTGCCTGTGGCCAAATACCCGGAGGCGTACTTTGCACGTTTTCAGTTTGATCAGAACTTTATTGATTTGGTTATAGCACGTCTGCGTTGCGATGATATCTACAATCAGTTGTCCATTTATCCGCATCCCTCGCACCGGAGCACAGCGCTCTCGACGCAGGCCGTCATGCTCTATGTTTGCCTGTACTTTGCGCCCCAGTTGCTGCACTCGCAGGGCTCCCAGATGCGCGAGATTGTTGACAAGTTCTACTGTGACAATTGGACAATTTCCATTTACATGGGTATAACGGTCAATCTGATCGACGCCTGGGTCTGTTTTAAGGCAGCCAGCGCTGCTATCTGTAATGTTGTGACTCCAGCAGCGATAAAGACGCTCTGCCAGCAGCAGCGCGAACAGATGCAAAAAACGCTGCAGAAAACTCAGGAGATCGTGCGTGAGGGTGTCCTCGATGACGGCTTCGTGCTGGAGCATGTCAATAACATTATTGTGCTGATGCGACAGGCGAATGTGCTGCTCCGCTGGCATTGCCTTCATTCCAGTCCAGCCGTGCTGATTATGTCCGGACAGGCGGCAGCATCGACACAGGTGCATCAAATGGTGTTGCAGGAACTTAAATTCGAGCAAAACACACTCTACCAATTGCTGCTCAACTGTGGCCAACTGGAGCTAACTGTTCGAGAGTTGCTTGCCAAATTGCAAAAGGATCGCACGCAGCGCTGGACACAAAGTCGCGAGGAGGCCATGCAATATTTGCGGGAACTGAGCGAAGCCTTTGCCGGCACACGTCCGTTGACGAAGATCGATACGAATCCGCAGCTGCAGCAATGGTTTGGACAGGTGGCGCAACGTCTGCACAAACTGGAGCTGGACAAGCCGCAAAAGTCTGGCAGACTCATCATACAGGTGATGCAGGCACTCGACGAAGTCCAAGAGTATCACAATCTACATGCCAACATGCTGGTCAAGCAGCAGCTTCAGGAGACCCGGGATCTACTGAATCGCATGGCTCAGGTTATAAGTTTGTCTTATACTTGTATAAAGAGTACTTAAACCCTCAATTAAACTGTAATATTTAATAGTTAATCAACCTAAAAGAGGACATTGAAGTCAACATTCAGATGATCACCGATTTTAGCTACGCCTGGCAGCTGCTCCAGCGAGATTTCACCATCACCATGCAGGATCACATTAAAAGGCAGCCAAATGCTGTCATTGGCATACGAGCGGTGTTCCTGAAGCTGGCCAGCACTTTGGAGGTGCCGCTTATGCGCATCAACCAGGCGAAGAGCGAGGATCTGGTGTCAGTGTCCAATTATTACAGCACGGAGCTAGCCAACTTTCTGCGACGTGTGCTGCAAATTGTGCCGGAGACGATGTTTAACATTCTGGCACGAATTATACACCTGTTGACCAATGTCATCAAAGAGTTCCCAACACGGCTCGATAAGGATAAGATGCGCGAGTACGCACAGTTCGAGGAGCGCTCCAAGGTGGCGCAATTGACCAATTCCATTGCGGTCTTCACCAAAGGCATTCTTATGATGAAGAAGACGCTCGTTGGTGTCATCGAACTGGATCCCAAACAGTTGCTCGAGGATGGCATACGCAAAGAGCTGGTCAATCACTTGGCCAATGCGTACAATTTGGGTCTGATCTTTACGCCGGAGAAGGGAAAAAGCTGTGTACAGCTGCTGCAGGAGAGACTTCAAGCGCTGGCCAAAACCATCGAGGGCTATCGTCGATCCTTTGAATATATTGAGGACTATTTGCGGGTACAGGGACTACGCATTTTGCTGGAGGAATCGCAGCGCATCATCAACTACAATGTGGAGAAGGAATGCAATTGCTTTCTGCGGAACAAAATCCAGGAATGGCAATCGCGCTTCCAATCCCCAACCATACCCATACCTAACTTTCAGCCGTTGCACGGTGATCCCAGTAAAGCGAACAATTTTATTGGACGCCTGGCACACGAAATCATACGTTGCACGGAGCCACGACAAACGATCTATCTGGATCTGAAATGCACTTGGTACGAGAAACGGTCTCCACACCAGGAACTCCTCGCCGGCTCTGGTTTCTTTAGTGTGCTGCGCGAAGCTATGGCACCAGCTGGTATGGTGGGCTTGGAACGCATCTATGCCAACATGATTGCCGATGAGCTTAAGCGAACACTGGACAAGTTGCACAAGAATCTAACTTCTGATCGCATGTGGTGCGATGCGCTGAGCAACATGACCAAAGAACTGGAGTCACGTGACTTTCCAGGCGAAGTGGCCAAGCAGCCGCTCAAATATTATTCAAACTACACGCAACGCTGGCTAAAGGTGTGGCCCACTCTTCTGGATTGGATACTCGCGCTCGGTCAGAAGCAGCTGCTGCGCCAGCAGATTGCCGGTGAGCTAAGCTTCAGCAGCAAGTGCGATGCCAAGCTACTGGAGAACACGACGGAAACATTGAATCGGTAAGTGGCATATATATTATATATATATATAGAATATATATACATGTTAATCCTTAATTCTTGCAGAGCTCTGCTGCTGGAACTTTCGAGCAACACGAAATTGTGTGATGAGCAGGGCGTAGGCATGTTGACGGAGCTGCGGGAGATACTTCAATATACTGGCAACTATGAGCCACTAGAGCAAATCTTTGTCAGCACCAAGAACACACACAGCATGTCCCTCTTTCTGTTTCTTTTCACCATTGCGCATGTGGGTCGCCTGCAACATTCCACAAACACCGATTGTCTGCTGCCCAAGTCCGCCAAAGATGTCATCGATTGTGTGCCGTTTATTATGGGTCTGCTCACCGTGCTGCAGCAGTTCCATAAGAATGTGAAAATGCTCTACATCTCCTACATGTGTCAGTATGTGGTTACAGTGGCCGAGGCGCAACTACTGTAAGTATCAAGTATCTGTCCAAATCGGGCATTACCTTATTGTTTCGTTTTCCTTTTAGGGACAAGGAAATGCTGGGTGCGGAGGTGGTAACGATGCTACACTATCTGCTGGCCTTCATACGCTTGGCCCGTATGCCACTCAATGTTCTCGAGCAACGCATACCCAATATAATACTAAGCGAGTTTGATTATCTTGCCACGCCCATCAAGTAACCAATTAAATCAACGTAACCTATTAAGAAATTAATTTTAAATCAAAAGTGTAAAGCAAAAATTAACATTTTTCCAAATAAAATTTGGTTTATGCATTTTTAAAACTTATATGAAATAGATTGCCAGATGTGTGAAGATTCTTTTCCTCTATATATATATCTATATAGTTTGTGTACATTATGTGATTTAAATTATTTTATTTGCCAATCTTTGGTTTAATAGTTTCAAAACGGGGTGCAGATTAAACTGGGTACTTTGCGCAACAACAACAATAACAAAAAACTACTTCAAAATGGCAGTTGAACAAGTTAAGCTCATAGAGACACTATCTTTGATTGCTTATGTGATGACGGTGGGTGCAGTGCGACCGGTGAACTTGGGCAGCTGCGAGATTTCCAAAGCGATATCAATCAGTGGCTTTAACATGACGCTAGCCTGTCCAAGCACATTCTCCTTCTCATAGGAATCGATGTACAAGCTGCAAGCAAATTGAATTCAGTTTAGAATTAAATATTTAAAAATATTATTTATAATTTAGTTTTTACCGCACTGTGGCTCCGGAGCTGCCAGTGCCGCTGAGACGCATCACAATGCGGCTGCCATCCTCGAAGACGATGCGCAATCCCTGTTTGGTTGCCACCGATTTGTCCACGGGATCCGTATAGCTAAAGTTATCCGCCTGCTTCACCTTGTACGTTTTGTCGCCGCTGGCAAAGCTCTTTCCTGCAAAATCAGCAGCTGTAATGTTCTTCTCCATGGTGGCCATCATCTCGTTGCAGGGATCAAGATCACACTCCTCGTAGTCGTAACGGGTAAAATAGTTACGTCCATAAGCAGACCAATGTTGCTTCAATATATCCTCAATGCTCTTGCCCGTGTGTTGCATGACAGAGATCCAAGCGAGCACCGCCCAGATGCCATCCTTTTCGCGAATGTGATCAGAGCCGGTGCCGAAGCTCTCCTCACCGCACAAGCACAGCCTGCCAGCGTCCATTAGATTGCCAAAGTATTTCCATCCAGTGGGCACCTCAAACACTTCCTTGCCCAGCTTCTTGCCCACCAGGTCCACGGCGGAAGCCGTAGGCATGCTGCGTGCAAAGCCATGGACGCCGTTCTTCTGGAAATAGGGGATGACCTCCAGATAGTGGGCAATCACGGCTAACGAATCGCTGGGCGTTACAAAGAACGCCTTGCTTCCGATAATCATGTTGCGATCGCCGTCACCATCGAAGGCGGCGCCAATATCGTAATCCCCATTGGCTACCGTATCGACCAGATCCTTGGCATAAGTCAGATTCGGATCGGGATGCAGTCCACCAAAGTCTGGCAGTGGTGTCGTGTGCACCACCGATGCCTCTGTGGCGCCCAAACGATTCAGAAAGATCTCACGCACATAGGCGCCAGTAACACCATTCATGGAGTCAATGCGCATCTTGAGGGGCGTCCCCTTTGACTTGCCACTGACGAAATCGCGCAACTTGCCAAAGTCAAAGATCTGCTCCATGTGACGCACATAGTTCGCCACCGAATCGATAACCTCCACAACGAATGGCTTGCCATCCACAGTGTAGCTGGTCTCGCCCACCTTGCCGATGTCAATCTGCAGGCCACGTACCAGTTTATAGCTCTTAATCTCCGTCGTCAGCTTGTGAATGTGGTTGGTGAACGCATCTGGTGCCGGACCGCCATTCTCGCAATTGAACTTAATGCCAAAGTCATTCTCCGGGCCGCCAGGATTATGGGAAGCAGTCAACACAATGCCCCCTATGGATCAATTCAATAAATTTGATAATTTTCTATGGTAATAATAATAAGAAGAATATTGATAATAATAATTAAAATAATTACAATAATATTAATAAAAATAATTACAATAATAATAATAAAAATAAAAATAAGAATAGCAAAAATGATATAAAAATCTGAAAGAAGTACCTCATTTTATATTAACTTACTTTAATTAAAAACAATTTAACATTTCTTGTATCCAAATATTTTTCTTGACCTTGAAAGCCAGCCAAAGACTCTTCCTACTATAATTATATATGTATTTACCTAGTATACATACTAAAATATTAATCTAAGCATTTAAATCTGTTTTTATTATCAGTTACAGTCAAGCGTAAATATGTATGTAATTTGGATGATTAAATAGAGGCACCTACCTAGCGCTTTGTTGTGCCTTATTAGGCTGGAGACGGCGGGCGTGGAGAGTATTCCATTTTGTCCGACCAGCAGCTTTGAGACGCCATTCGCGGCTGCGATGCGAACGATGAGCTCAGCGGCTTCCTTGCAATAGAAGCGACCATCGCCGCCGACAACAAGAGTGGAACCAACCAGAGCAGCACCATTGGCATCCAGGGTGCACTGCACAAAGTTCTCCGTGTAATTGGGCTGCGTGAACACTTTGACCTGAAATTTATATGATGCCGCTCAACTGCATTGAGAGAAAATCTTTATATTTTTTTGCAACTTACTTTTTTGCGTAATCCGCTGGTGCCTGGTTTTTGACCCTCGTATGGTGTTGTTTGCACAATTTCCACGTTACCGCCTTGAGACATTCTTATTTATTTTTTTTTTTGTTTAGCGTGGCAAGTGTTTTCCAGCTGCTGGTTAAATTCCGACTAAGAGCAACTCTTGGCAGCGGCAAACAATGAACTGCTGGCCGCTTCTATTGATAAGCGTTTTGAGTCGGCTTTGACGACTCTGATAAGCTCTTTCATTCTAACTGAGAGCAAAATCAAACCCAAACATTATCGCTTATTCGAATAATGACGACATAGTGTCGTCATTATGCTCAACAATGTTAAACAACAATTATAATTACATTTTTACAATAGTTGCAAGCATTTCCAAATTGTATGCTGAGAGAATGGAAAGATAGAACAATTTGTCTGTAGGGTGTCAATGTCGTTCAAGGGCATTCAATGGAGCCGGTTTACGTTTCCACCCACACCCACAATTGCCGATGTGCCGCAGACCCCTTTGAATACAATTATTACAACTTCCATTTTTAACGAAAGCTGTGAATTAATATTAAACAAAGCGCGTAAACATATATTTTTATTGTTTGGTTTGTTATTGTTTTGTTGTGCACCAGCTGTTCTCTCCAGGGCTGTCGCTGACAAATCGTGCAGTTAGTTATCAATATCGATACCGCTATCGATGCTGGTATCGTTGAGGAATCTACTCGTCCGAAGTTTGACAGCCGACAGTTTACACGTCACGAAGCAGCCACGAGAAACGCAACCAGATTTGTCGCCAGCGCTTTTAGTTTAACTCAAGAAGCCGCAGATTAAATAAGTGCATTTCATGTAAGTTACTCGAAAATAATATAATAAAGGAGTCTAGAGTATTTGTAAGGTGTTTGTCTGTTGTTCTTGTGTTATAATTCGGTATAAGTGATTCAGAAAAATTGTGCCGCTTTCTTTTTACATCTTTCATTCCACGTCAACAAAAAAAGTGAAACGTTTCAAATCTTTTTGTATGTTTTTCTTGCAGCATGTTTACGAAAACATTGGCTTTGTGTGTCCTGTTCGCTGTGCTTAGCGTTTGTCTGTCGGACGATGAGACTCGTGCTCGCCTGCTCGTGTCCAAGCAGATCCTCAACAAGTACCTGGTGGAGAAAAGCGATCTCCTCGTCCGCTATACAATTTTCAATGTGGGCAACGGTGCGGCCACAAGTGTGCAGTTGGTGGACAACGGTTTCCATCCTGAGGCTTTCGAGGTCGTCGGTGGCCAGCCCACAGCGACTGTAGAACGCATTGCTCCACAGACGAATTTCACCCACGTCCTAGTGGTGCGTCCCAAGTCATCGGGTTACTTCAACTTCACCGCCGCCGAGGTCTCATACAAGCCCGTTGAGGAAGCGGAGACGGTAAAATTTTAATTCCCTACATTAATTATTGTTCTATTGATGCTTATTGTAATTAATTCTGTAGCTGCAATTGGCTATCAGCTCGGAGCCGGGAGAGGGTGGCATTGTCAACCTGAATGAGTACAACAAGCGTTTCTCCTCGCACTTCTTTGATTGGGTGGCATTCGCCATTATGACGCTGCCTTCTCTGGCCATTCCCCTCATCCTGTGGCACTCGTCGAAGAGCAAATACGAGCGTCATGGCAAGAACAAGAAGCATTAAGTCAACATTCAGCGTGTGTGTGCCTTGGAACAGCCACTTTTTGATGAGATTCCTTTCCAACAGCCAACAACAATAACCACATTTCCGTACAATTTCAATCGTTCCATGAGTTCATCCACAAATACACAACAAACACACTCACATTTATGTAGTTTAGAGATTACAGATCCCATTGGAATTGTATATATATATGTTGAGGAAGTTGAAAAGCGTTAAATCGTTTTAGATTTGATTCGAAGACGCATTGAAAAAATGACAGTTGCAGTTATCATTCACTGAGACAGTTAAGCTATTTTTGTGTAATTAGACTGTTTTTTCTAAATAAATTAAAATCAAATTTACAACATAATATTAATTATTATTTACGATAACAAAAGGGTGCCCAGAGCAGTTGATCACTGTGCTAGACCATGGCCTGATACACCATGAGAGGACTGAAGATTTGCTGCACCTGCATTTATAACAACAACCACACAGTCTCGTAGATGACATGCTTGAGCTGCACGGTGCGTGCCGGACCAGCTGTAAAACCAGCCTGCCATGCTTCCACTAAGACCTTGTTGCTGGCGCATTTTCCCCAATCATTGATAGAGTTAAGATATTTTAGACTGGTTTTTTACTTAATAATTTAAAATATAATTTACAACATACGTTTATATAAACAAATAATAATTAATTAGGATAACAAATATTTGCGACCGAATATCTCCGATTTCTTCTCGAACATGGGCGACTTGATGGGCGTGTCGATTTTGTAGAATGCGTTCATGGAATGCTTGATGTAAGTGTCGTAAATCTCATTGAAGAAATTCTTGATGCCTTCATCGTTTTTGTTGTCATGGACGATGATGAAGCGTATCTGGGAGGCGGTGATGAAGGCGCTCACAAACCACTGATTAAATCGATCAATTGACTTCAGTTGCATATTCGCCGTCTTCCATTTGTGCTCGTCAACCAAATCTAGGGCTGCATGTGCTATAAACTGACTCAAATGTCTATGATCCTCTTTCTGCAAATGACAAATGGGCATCTTTAAATGGATGAATTTTAAATATAGTATATATACTTACGCGGAGCTCTTTGTTTACGGTGCTAAACTCCTTTTCGAAGATGGGATTGTCGTTGTGGCCAACAATTACAAAGTAATAAGTGGACATTTCGCGTTTTATTATTAATAAACAAAAAAACAACTGCAGAAAACAGAGGAAATATTTGTGAGCAGCTGATTTACTACGAGTTTTCAATGAAGCGTTGCCACCTGTATAAAAGAAAAACAAGGTAAATTCAGTATGCAGCTCACCAGCAGCAGAACAATTATTTTATGGTTATATCATTCTTTTTATTAAATTCACAATTTTAATGTACTATAATAATATGAAAATTTTATAAATATAATCAATGTTACTGATTAATCCATAATTGAATATATGTTGGTCTAACAGCATACATGCCTACAAAAACGTTAGTTTGTTACGCTTGCACGTACGCTTTGCATGTGACGTATGTCAACAGCTGAGCTGAAAATACGTAAGTCAAATTACAGTTGTTAATAAAATTTCGAGTAAATAACAACACGGCCTGTTAGTATCCGCATTCCATATTCGGATGTGTGCGGCAGCTGATCAGTGGAGCACGGCGTTGCTCTAGTGGGTTACATAATGGCAGCAGCACTGCGTTGCCTGCCCCTTCTCCAGCCGCACAAATTGGGACTGCGACTGCATCGCAATCTTAGCACCGAGTTGGCCTCCGCTCTGCGTCCCTTCTACTTTGCTGTGCATCCGGATCTGTTTGGCCAGCATCCGGAGCAGCGGCAGACCAACGAGAATTCACTGAAGCTGCTCAGCGCACATCTGCAGGCGCTCTACGAACGTAACTATCCCAATGAGGATGCAAAGGTCCTCAAGTTCTATGTGCGCCAGAGTGCGGATGCCGAGAAACGGGACAATTTTCGGCTGGTGCAGATACGCATGGATCGCAGTACGAGGGACCCTAAACAGTTCATTCAGGGTCTCCTCGAATCCTGTAATTTATCCACGGACTACATCAAAACTGTGAAGCCAACGAGGCAAGCGAAGCCGCAGGAAAGCATGGCCAACAAACCAAGTCAGGATTACCATTACAATACGGAGTTCGCCGAGTTCGAGGCACAATTTCGCAGTGTAAGGAGTCATATCTTAGCCAAAAATATATAATAAACAATTTTCCTTCACAGGAAGCAAGCAGTAGGCGTCCCGAGTTAGCCACCTGGCTCGCCGAGAATGCGGATAAGGCAAGACAGCGTGCCAAGGAGACGGCCGATCTCGTAGCCGAGATAGATAAGCTGAAGAATGTTCTGGTGCGCGATCTACAATTGCAGGATGTGCGCTACGAATGCGGCTGGAATATTGAGCATTATCGGGGTTGCTTGAAATCGCTGCAGCGGCTCAGCCAAACGCACGCAAAGACGCTGGAAACATTGAGAAATCGTATTGTGGTCTTTGCATTGTTCACGGGCATCAGCCTGGAAGGTCAAGTGATGCTCTTCACCGGTGATGTGCAAAACAATTGGATTGATTTTATAAAGAACATTCCACAGCACGATGCCTACCTGAAAGTGGTTCCCGTCTACGAAGTAACGCTCTCCCAGGTGCTGCGTGGCATACAGATTGGTAGACGCAAATTTATGCCCAAGCAGCAGGCACGTGGATATACCAACTACCTTAGCAAGGTGACGACATCCCTCAGCGATTATCTCAGCAAACAACACTATCCGGCTAGTTGGCCGGCAACGCTCGAGGAGTTCACCATTGTTGTAGAATCGGAGGCGGGACCACTGATGGTTAGTCCAACGGGTCAGTTCATTACTCCCGCCACCTGTCCCGGCTCCATACTCGTCGATTTCATCAACCAGCACATGCAGCAGGCACGCGAACGCATGCACAAATACGACAAGGATAAGCACATCGAAGAGCAGCTGATCGAGGAATGCATTCAGCTACTCAGGCTGCAGTCCCTCACCAAAGACGATGCCGTCACGCCCGACAAGATGATAACGGCACTAAGTGATTTGCGTCTCTGTCAGCCGCAGCATTTCGAGCACATCAAGCTGCATATATCCCATTACTACTCTGTGCTGACAGATGGCATCGTTTGCATACCCTGGGATTTTATGCAGAAGTAGAGTCAATTCATTCATCTATCTCCTCGTTTGTGCCTTACTATCAATGACAATACGCATAATAAATTTAGTAATTAATTAATGCCATATGTATAGAAACTTATAATAAAATTGTTCATGTTTGTGCTTACCTATACCACTAGTTTCATAAACATGTACAGGGTATTAAAAAACGGGTTCACTTTTAACTATCGAACGCGATATTTTTGATGCCGTTTGGGTTAATTTATTCTTGTTTAACAGGAGTAAATAATTAAGACCATCTAAAGTCGGCTACTTTTCACATTGATAAGAAACTGTTTGCGATACTTGGCGCAGATAAGTTGTCTTAAGTCGGAAAAAGTTCTATAGATTTTCCCCGAATTTTCAGAAGTTAAATACACCTATGCAAATAAGTATATATAAATCTATATATTTGACTATGGGTCTGTTATCTTTTTCTTATACTTTTTATTTGCTCTGCGCTGATAAAAAATACCTCCATTTAAAATGTTCTCATTTGCAAATTATTTTATTATGCAATTTGCAAGAATATATATAGACCATGCTGGTAATATTTATTTGTCAACATAACTGCAATCTTCGATCTTCCAGACGCACTCCCGGCGATAGTTGTCAAAGTCCTCCGCATTCCGAGTATAAACATGTTCCTCCTCGTTATCAAAATATTGCTGATCTCCGCCACACAAAACCGAACGATTTGTGGCTGCATCGAATAGAGCCACACCGAGACCATCATCTTGGATGACGACATACCACCAGCTAAGGGAATCCCGACTGTAAATGTTCTTTCTTATCGCATTAGGGGCCGTATGATTGCTCGGCTCAAGGGAAATGTAGCGATTGCTCCAATAGGAGCTATAGAATGCAAATTGCAGGCTATTTTTGAGTCCACCATGGCCACGCTGCACATTGTAGGATGCTTTCTTGGGATCGTTGGCATTGGTGCAGACCAGAAAGGTCTGGGGACACTCGTAAATGTAGGCATACTCATCGGTCATGTTGCGAAAACAGATCTTTTGGGAGGTGTACAGGATGCGCTCATTCTCTGGCAACTGGGCATAAACTTGTTGCCGCAACACGTACTCCACATCCAGCACAAATGTGGGCTGTTCCAGAAGTTTGCGCAGATTCAGCAGCAAAGCTCTGTGAGCCTCTTCATCCAGCGGGAGCTCAGGGCGCTGCTGCAGTTGAAGATTGGCCTGGGTCAATTGGGTGAGGTTGCTACTAAAGTTGCCCAGACGCTGCACCACACTTAAAGTGGACTCCAGTGCGAGTATGGCGTTAAAGAGAGCCTCCAGTATGTCCCGCAGATAATCCAAGGTGCTCAGGGAGAGCTTTTGGAGCAGCTGTGTGACCAATGGAAATATCGCAGTCTGGCTGGTGGTGTGAAAGGGGGCTGAGAGCAGTTGAGCACTGCGCTCTACCATTGCCTGATATACCTTCTCCAGTAGTGGAGGAGGCACATCCGTTAGCTGCTCCAGTTCTGCATAGAAATCCAGAAGCTTGAGAGGATTGTAGATCTGCTGCATTTGCTGTAGCTCCAGCCATAAGGCCTCGTAGATGGCATGTTTGAGCTGCACTGTGCGTGCCTGACTGACCAGCTGCAACACCAACCTGCCACGCTCCCAATCCTTGTTGATCTCCGCCCGTATAACGGACTCAAGACTGAGAGGAGTCTCAGCTGCTTTAATGGGCCTATTTTCCCCAGTCATCATATCAATGTGGAGGACCAAGTCCACTGATGGATCAGTTGCATTCAGTATGGCCAGGAATTTACTGTTATTGCTGTTGGTAAACAATCCAAGTCCATGCTTTAAGGGCAATGCAAGGAAGAGCACCAGATAAACTGAGAAAGCCATTGTTACTGATTGCGATCCAAAGCAACCATCTTCTTATATTGCCCAAATACGAGCGGTTTTTTATTTGTAGTTCAATCGGATATTTGCATTGGCATTTCATTGTAATTTGTTTGTTTGTAATGAAGTAATCTAAGTTGGCAATTACTATAAAAATGTAGCCCAATTTAAAAAGTCAACATAGTGGCGCCATCTGTCGCCATATCTAGAAACTCGCACTTGACAGCCAGTCTCAACTTTATAACCATAGATGGCGCTGTTATGGTAAGTAAATTCAAATTCAAAATTTAAACGTTGGTTTTTTATTTTATTTAGGCCAAATGGCAACAAATTAACTTAGAATTAATATCACAAGGCTGAAACAATACGCTTAGGCGAAACTATGGAAAATGCAACATTGCAATTATGTTAACTAACAATTGTATCTACAATTTGGTATTGTTACGCGATTGCACAGATCGGCGTAAAATGCTGGAACGCAGTTCACCGCGCGTGGAGGCTGTCAAAGAGGCGCCCGTTTGAGTGCCACGTACAAAGGCTTTCGAGCGCACCTCTTCCACGTCGGTTTTCTCCTCATCTAGTTTCTTGGCTAGACAGGGGAAATCCCAAATACTCTGACCACGTCCAAATTCTTCGCCATCGTTCAGCGTCTGCGGCAGATCGTGATTCAGTGTTTCCGGCAGCATTAGCGATAGTAGACCACCAATGATTCCCAGCAGGCCCAAAATGATGAGCGGTAGTGCCGTCGATATATTAGCGAGATACACAACAAAAGGAGCAATTATGCTGGCCACATAGCCCATAATGTGAATGAAGGCCACGCCCTGGGCACGCACCACCGTGGGAAGAATCTCCGCCGCATATTGCAGTCCAATGTTGTAGCTAACGTTGACAAAGAAGCGACCCATAATGGCCAACGTGGCCGAGAAGACGCCCACAGGCACCACAGTGGCCAGCAGACTGAAGATGCCGCTGGCCATCATTGTGCCACAGGCCAACCAACGTCGTCCAAAGCGATCCAACGTAAACGTAAGCAGCGTATCCGCTGGCAATTCCGTAAAACAGGCAACAGTGAACGTGAAGAAGATATCGAGACCCAGGGAGCCCACATTACGCACGTGACCATCGAAGACAAGTGAGATGGCCATCCAAATGGCAATTAGCAACAGAGTAGTGCGACGCAAGCGGGGCGACTTGAACAGATCCAGCACAGAGTAGCTGGCATTCTGCTCCTGCTCCTGTTCGCGCAAGCGACGGCAGCTGTCGCTGAAGTGCTGATATGTCTGCTCCGACACCAGACGACCATTCCGACGCTGCAGTTTCTTGAGTATGGAGATCGCCTTCTCCACTTGACCCTGGGAGACTAACCAGCGTGCTGACTCCGGCACAATAAATGGGGTCAGCACGACAAGCAGCAGCGGTGCCGATGTGATAATCGCCAACAGTTTCCAGTCTGCCACAAAGTATGCAATCCAGGGCAGTAAACAGGCGGCGGCCGTAAAGAATATGGCAATTGACATGTTGGCAACAAAGGTGCGATATTTTGGACCCACATACTCCAGCACTGCAAATGGAAAGAACAAAGGTAGTTTGTGAGTAATGGATGAGGTTAAACGGAGATGGGAGATGTCGTGTCTCGAGAAAACACGACTTGAAAGATTTTTTATTACTGAACAAAAACCTATTGAAATATTGTTAATATATTCAACTTTTCGTGTTTAGAATTCGTGTTTGTTTCTTCATACCAATAAAGATAATTCTCCAACTTGGCCTTCACTTACCCAGTATGTACATCATGGTAAAGCAGTTGTCAAAGGCAAAGCCCACAAAGAAACGCATTGTGGCAAACTGCCAGAAGTTGTTGGCAAATGCGGTGGCCACACCAGCAATTAGACCCATCAGATTGCAACTGATCAGCGCTGGAACGCGTCCAAAACGATCCGCCACCCAGCCAAACAGCAAACCACCGCAAATTGCACCAAGGAAAAATATTGACTGTGCATAGGTGGGCAACGCGGCATCATCGCAGACCCAATTCTGCTCGGTGGCTATCGTCGAGTAGGGAATCTCTGTGAAATTGTATGACCAGCCATTGCGGCACTTGACCCTCGGCCACTTGGGATCCGCCATAACCGTGCCCTGGGCGAGCACTTCCGTATAGTTGACATCGTACATGTAGCAATTGTTGTACTCCCCATTCATCATCGGAATCGATAGAGCAAGTCTGCAAAAAAAAAGAGAAAGAATATTTTTTTGGTGAATTTTTCAATTCGTTGGAGTCATGAACCCCCTTCAGGGTCAACCGGGCATTGTTAGCGTTCTCAGTCACACCTCAGTTTCGCCTCCCCGTCACCTCCCTTGGTAAGTGTATAGACAACATAATTATCTCTCATGATCTTGAAACGTGTATTTAGCAATGTGCATATGTCTAAAATTATAGCCGTGCAAGATTGATTGCTGGTGGCATGAATGACAAGCGGATAGGGGAAGGAAAAGGGGAAAGGGGGTGGCGAATTTAATTCAAGATAAAAGGTACCTGTTTAATTGCCAATCTTTATTAATGTTAAATAATTTCATTCACAGATTTACTCTACCAGAAAAATCACGTAGCAACAATTTGCTGCACCGCTGAACTAAAGAAATTTCAAAAGTGTTGTGATAAATGACAAGCCTAATTTTTATTTGCTTGCCCTGTTACTAAATAAACAAATCACTTAGGATCTGTTGTTATTTATGCAAATATATCGCAAAATATTTGCATAACTTTGTTATGTCTAATATAAATACAGTAAACGCTAACTAATGGAAATGTCGGGGTATATGAAAGGTGTTTTTTATTTGTAGTTAAAATTGCTTTATCAAAACATGATATTATTCTTTAAAATACTGGTTGTTTACTTGATAATTATATTTTAAAATTAAATACAATCATTTTCAATTATAGATTCTTATAATTAATGTTGGTTTTAACTTTTTATTTCTATATATTTATAATTTATGGAAGTTTCAGTTCCTAAGCGAACTAATTGAATATTTTAAATTACCTTCATTGTTTCCTATACAAAACTCAACATTTTTATATACTTGTTATAAACTGTAAAGTCTGTGTTTAAGTTCAACATTTTTGTGCTTAAATGAAAGTTAAGTGTTCATAAATCTTGGCTTTAAGTAACTTTTTACTATTATATTTGTTGAACTGATTGGAGAGCATTTAAGCTTTGCCTTAGCAAACATTGCCTCTGTAATTTCTCTCTCTCACTTTAATTTTTGAGACTATTTTGGCTCGTGTTTGGCGTCGCTACACAACATTAGTTAGTTAGTTAGTTATTAAGTTGCTTAGTTAGTAGCACTTATATTTGGTTTTAAGTTGTTGTTGTTGTTGCTACCACTATTATTTCACTTGTGCGTCGCTGTTTTCGTTGTCTGTCGCAACCAGCGCTGCTAATTAAATGCCCCTTGCCGCTGCGCAACTGACTTGGCCAACTCCAGTCTACCAGTCTACCAGTCTGTCTGTCTGTCTGGTTGACTGGTTGGCTTAGTGGCTGCTTATCTAACTGCCACTGCCACTGCCACTGAATTTGAATTTGAATTTGCCTTCGCTTTGGGGATACCCCCGTTTGTGCTGCCCCCTTGCGATCAGATGCTCGTTTGTAAGGTTCTTTGCCTTATTAAGCCAACGGTCAGAATGACTAAGAACCAATCACGGCGCAAGGTTAATCGGCATTCTAAGCCGCAGCACTTGGACGAGTTAATGACTTTGGTCAGAACACTTGAATTTTGAACGTTTTCCATTTTCCATTTAGTGTCGATTTCGGTTTGATTCGATAATTGTGTTTGGGCGCTGCAAAACACGTTATTATAATTTAGCCTCTTTGTTTAGAACAACATAGAAATCTAATTTTGCTGCTTTTGATTTGATTCTTAAATCTGACACGTCTCATTTGGGGGCAAACTTGTCGATTTCAAGGCGTTTCAAATTCAATCCGAATTGCTTTTGTGAAAGTGAGTTTGCGGAACCGCATAACTCAAATTCGCAATTATTTCCGGCTTGAGAATCACATAGAAAAGGGGAGCGAAAGGATCGTGAATTAAATTGAAATATTTGGAGGTAATATTTCATTAAAATTGGCGCAACTTTTGCGGCATCAGTTAGTAAGTAAGTTGTTTTTAAAGTTCACATCATTAATATGCCAGGCAATAATTGCTAATATTAAAGGCATTTTAAATGCTTGAATTTATTTTATTCAATTGCAAATTATAAGTGTAAAACTTCTCAACAATTCCAAAAACTTTAAATACTCTTTGTAAGTTATACAGGAAATTTTGAAACTGACCTTGTCTCAATCTTATGATCTATAGTCAAGGTAATTTTGTATTCTTCATATTGCTAAGTCATAATCATAATTTTACTTTTGCTCAATTTAAATATACTAAATGCTCAATATTAAATTCTATTTGACAGTCAAAAGCTGCTGGTTTTAATTTATATGTTTATCTTTAATATATACCGATAACTACTGATTAACATAAAAAAACCATAAGGCAAAACAAATCAGCGTCAGATTTTCATATAACAAATCAATTTATGCGCCACACTAATTGCTGCTTGCAACTCGAGTGATAAGTAATTAAAATACCAGCCAGATATTAAGTCATAAGTCATATTGTATACTCAGTACACATATGTATATATGTACATATCTATATATGTATATTTATGTGAATTTGCTACGCTGAGCTACTGCCTCAGTTTTGGTTACAATTGTGTTGTTAACAACAAAAAATGTACGTTGTCGGGAAAATCAGCAGTGTTTGTCCCATGAATCAGCCTTAAAGCCAAACTTGTTCTTTATGAAAATCGGTTTTTTTGCCATTTACGGTTTTTCAACTATATTGAAATGCATGTATTAATGTTCTGTGCCAAATCATAGTCAAAAGGTTAGTTCATTGCAAAAACTTAGTTTTAGTTTTAAAACCATGTTAATCGATTCAAATGAATATTAATTTCACGGTCAAACCATGGACATAAATACTCAGTTTAAATATATTAATTATCATATTTATTAATTATTATATTTGTTGTCAAATCGAGAATCAAAATTCACGATGTGATTCAAAATAAATCAGAGTAGTGCAGCCAGTGAAAATCATTTTAGTTTATTTATTGCAGGGGAAAAATGCAATACCCAGTTTTAAATTGCTCACCTGGCTTTAACGTCCAGGGCATCCAGTTCGGGCACATGGCACCAATGCTGCTCGGGAATGAGTGTGAGAAAGATCTGTGAGAAGTACACGAAGGCCACAAAGAACGAGAATGGTATCATGCAGAGGAAGAGGATCTTCTGATATCGACCAAATTCCCCAATCATTGGCAAAATGTCATCAAAATCGAGGCTTGGCGCTGTGGGTGTGGCTGTCAACTCTTGACCCTTCTTGCCTGTCACATCCAATTGCAGTTCCTTGTTGTTGCCACCACTGCGACGACGTGGTAAATTGTCCATACCCCCACCGCCCGCCCCTTGGGGTTGCTCATCGTGATTATATGCTTCATTGACGAAGTATGCTTGCTTCGCTTGACCTTCCATTATTATAGCAGTAGCAATTGTTATTGTTATTGTTATTGTTGTTGTTGCTGCTGCTTCGACCTTGCAGTATCTATGTCACTTGTGAGCTTGTAGTTACAAAAGAAATTCACTTGGCTTAATCAAAGCCAAAATCACAAATGCAAGCACACACACAATACACAACACACAACACACAGTACACGAGACACGGCACAACACAAAATAGCTTATTCGTAGAGCTCTCGGCGCACGCGCGCGTTTCCGTTAATGTTCTTCAACTGAGCTGAGCACGCGCGCCGGATGGTGTTTTTATATCAGAGGCAAATGCTTTGGAATCCCCAGTGGCCAAAGCCGAAGCAAAATCCGTGCTCAGCGGTTATTCGAGCCGAGCTTCGTTAGCTGCACTTTATTGTTAAGAACAAGAAATTGGCAATACCGGCAGCGAAAGTTGAAACAGCTGTTGGCCCGCACAGCTGGGAAACCGGTCCGGTTCACTCCTAAGCGTTATGATCTTGATCAGCTCTTCGCAATTTTTGTTTGTTTTTTTTTTCATTGATTATTTTTAAGTTTGCCCGAATTGATGGACGGTGGCCAGCTGTTAACAGGGAGGCGCACACACGTGATTCATGCATAAACAATGGATAAAAATTTATGTAAATTTCGAGATAAAAACGTCATATTTCCAATCTGGTGGAATAACCCTTCCCCCCACCCAAAAACAAAACGAAAAAAGACTGGCAGGTGGCATAGTAGATCTGACTCAGAAGTCAAAAACCCAATCAATTTCAGATTACTCTCACACGCCTCCAATTGGATAACTGTGTTGAGATACAGAATTGTGCATAATTAGTAAGATATCTGTTGAGTTGATATTTGTGTAACTGAACATGTTTTAAGCGTATTTATTTTTTTATTTAGTAGTGCGAAAGTTGTTAAACGCAGTCCAGTTTGAGCTTGTTTCTAGCTGCAGTTTCAATTGGCTGGTTTGCTACGCATTTAGTGTTTTAATTAGCGCTATTTGTGGCCAGCTCAAGGACTCAAATGAGTTCATAGCACCCCGCACTTGAATAGATGGCGATATTGAGCTTGAGTTGGAGACTGGAATTGGACTTGAAATTAAAATTGGAATCAGAATTGAGATATAAATCGGCACAGTGTGGTTAAATTAAATAAATATTGTGTGCATGTTTAAATTGGTGGCAGGTGTCATTTTTATTTACCTGAGGCAATTTTTTTTTTTTTAGAAAGTTTATAACACACTTTTTGTCTTGCCAGAGCTTGCAATTATTCAGTTAATTATGTGGTTAAATGTGAGACAGCTAATTGTTGTCCAGGAAGACCTTTCTAAAGGAGAGTTGCCGCAAAGAGCGGACATTTTATGGGAAATCAATTTGGGATTCCCTTTTAGGCATATCAGCAGCTTTTTACTTTTTATGGCTTAAGCGATTTTGATTGAATTTTATGATTTAATATATGCATCGAGTTTCTTTCACTACAACAAAATTAATTTTTTACTTAAACGGTCTTCTCAAATTGAATAAATCGATCCAAGTTTCCAAACATTTTGTTTAAACAAACATTATTTTTTACTTAGTGGTTTTTCTTTTCAAGCCAAAATTATTTAAAGTGAATATATCGATAATTTTTGCAAAATTGACAAGTATTTACTGGTAAGTTGATTGTCTTTTGAGATAAAATGTATGTTTCAAGTCATTTTTATTACAAAAAATATTACTCTTGTTTTCAAACTGCCTTTAAATGAATAAATCGATACTAATTGCTGTAATGCCAAAGGTGGAACAATACATGTAACATGCAATTAATTAGAGATTTTATTGTCATTTAATAAAACTGTAAAACACGATGAAGTACTTATGATAAGCACAATCTTGAGTATATTTTTACGCTAACACGTATTTTAATTTTAAATCCAAATATATTTGTCAATATTATTAATTGTCAATAAGAAATTTAATCCCATTAAATTTAAGATTAGCTCTTCATTTGTAGAGCATTCAAAAGCCGTCTTTCACTCCAAGTGAATGTCAACCTTTATTTCTGTGTACTTAGATTAATGTAACCTTCAGTTCAATAAATAAATCTTATTGCATTAAATTCCACTTCCGTTTCCATTCTTAGCTTTGTTGTTAGAGCTTATTATTTCTATTTTATAAGCAAACATAAAGCCCGATAAAAGTTTTAATGAATTAAACAGTGGTTTTTAGCGTAAAAGGCATTTAAAAAATAGCCTTTGGAATTATGTGTGCCAGGAAGTGAGTGCATCTGAAAGTGTGCATAATTATTTTAATTAATAATCATAATAATGTCGTCTAAGTAGGTTGACTGATAATCTCCTCATGTAGAACATCGTCTATGGATTAATTTATAAAGGAATAAAATTTGATAAGATTCCGATTACCTTGGATTGAATTAAATTTTCTTTATCAATTATTTCTAGAGTTAGCCTTTGATAAATCGGCTGCGAAATCTAACAAGTTCGCTAGTACATTGAAAATGTGTAGTTTTCAATGACTACACATTACGGTAAATAGACCATATAATTAAATAATATTTATTTGCCACAAATATTTGTGTTCATTTGGAATTGACCGACATGTAAGACGGTAGCGTTATATGGCCAAGATAAAGGTTGATACGATGGAAAATCCCGACTAAAAGCGTGTCAACACGCGTCTGATGGGAATCGGAATGAATAGCTGAAATCAGTTCACAATCATAAATCAAAAATCCGCTGTTACCTGATAAGAGATAAGCCAAGATATATGGCCAAGTGTGCTTGAGTTTTGCGGCTATAAATGCTTAGCCAATTGGCAAACTAA
The DNA here is from genome assembly GCA_035042365.1 of Drosophila dives. Classification (NCBI taxonomy): domain Eukaryota; kingdom Metazoa; phylum Arthropoda; class Insecta; order Diptera; family Drosophilidae; genus Drosophila; species Drosophila dives. The sequence continues at coordinate 5,467,243 of JAWNLJ010000326.1, read as the reverse complement.
CTTTAGTTAGAGACTAACAAAATGAAATTCGCTTGTGCAACAGTATTGTTCCTCGTTGCCATTATCGGCGCCAATGCCGTGGACTGGGAATCCCTGAAGTCGATGGACATTGATCCTAAGGTGCCGACGATTCATCGTGGCAATGGGCTTGGTGGACGCATAACCAAAGGCCAAACGGCTGGTCGCAATCAGTTCCCTTACCAGGCGGGACTCATGCTTTACGTTGACGGAGGAGCTGCCTGGTGCGGCGGTTCTATAATCAGTGACCGCTACGTTCTCACGGCTGCTCACTGCACGGATGCTCTGACCACCGGTGTCGATGTCTATCTGGGTGCCTGGGATCGTACCAACAAGAAGGAGGCTGGCCAACAGATAATCTTTGTGCAAACAAAGAATGTGCTTGTCCACGAGGAATGGAACCCTACAGCTATTGTCAATGACATCTCCTTGATCAGGATGCCAGTTCCAATTGAATTTAACGAATTCATTCAGCCAATCAATCTACCCCAGAAGTCCAGCCGATACGAAACCTTTGCCGGAGAGCATGCTATCTCTTCCGGCTGGGGCAAAACTACCGACTGTAAGTATTCCATTTATTTATGATCCCCAAAGAGTTCCCTTTTTAATGAGGATATCTTTTGTTTTTCGCAGCTGATAAGGGCGCCACCTCTGTTCTGCAATGGATTGACTCGCCCATCATGAAGAACACGGGCTGCTCTTATTGGTTCGCTGGTGTGATTAACAGTAATCAAATTTGCATCAAGACCACCGGTGGCATCTCCACCTGCAACGGCGACTCTGGCGGTCCTTTGGTGCTGGCTGATGGCAGCAACACTCTGATTGGTGCTACTTCCTTCGGCATTGGTTTCGGCTGCGAGGTTGGCTGGCCAGGTGTGTTCACCCGTATCACAGGATATCTAGACTGGATTGAGCAGCACTCCGGTGTGGTCAACAACGGTCAATAAATTGGCGCTTGATTATCTTAAAATAAATGTTTATTGAAAGCTACAAGAAATAGAAATCATTTTCCGACTTGGGTTTGGAATGCGTCCGCAGACTAATCGTCTCGGACGTATCGTCCTCATCGGACTGCGGCATTGGATGATGGACGTCCAGTTCGTCGGGCACATCATCCATTTCGAGCTTGCGATTGCTGTGCTTATTCCCATAATTCTTTATGTACTGATCAAAGAAAATGGCCTTTGTTGTGTCCTGATGCGAATGCACACCCGTCTCATCGCTTATCCAATCAAGGTATGAGGCCACCTTGGTGAAAGCCGCCGGATAGCCGCGATCACAGCCATAGATGCTGCCAAACGAGGTGACGCCCACCAGCACCCGTTTCTTTGAGTGGCGACGCTGCAACACCAGTGGCCCACCAGAATCACCGTTGCACGTGGAACGCGCATTGCGTCCGCTCGTGCATATGTTCGTGCCCCGAAACGAGAGCGGAAAGTTACGCTTACAAGTGCGTCCGTCGATAATCTGGAGCTGCACATAGCGCAGCACATTACTGATCGCATGCACTCCAGTCGCATAGCGACCCCATCCCGAAGCAATTCCCAACTTGTTCTTAAAGTTGCGGTACTCGTAGTGTCGCTTAGGCAGCTGTATCGGATGAATGCGTTCTGAAACACAGAGACGAGGATAAGGATTAACTAGTTGATCTTTAAGAAAATTGGGTTTGCTTCAAAACCTCGCATATGCAATTAAAATTAATTAAAGTTTCCATTTTTTTAAGCTTTTTAAACTTAAGCTTCAAATGAGATTAAAAAAAGATGCAGCTGGGATTTATATGTGATGTAGTCCTTAATATGAAAATAACATTTTTAATTAAATGAAAAAAATTGGAGACTATTTAAACTTAAATGTTTAAAGAAAAGAAGAATTATTAAGTTATTTTTAGATATATGTTTTGTTAATAATTTTACTAAAGAAATAACTTTAAAATAAAAAAAAAGTCTAAAAATCATATATTTTTCTTTATTATGTTGTTTTTTCTTCGCATGCAAAGTGCAGTTTGACTCACCATTAAAGCTAACCGGATGTGGTAATTTAATCAGAGCAATATCATCTTTGAGCCGCTTGGGATTCCAAGTGGGATAGATGTAAAAATTGCTGCTTGGCACCATCAGACGCACCTGACCCGACTCCTTGGCATTCTTGATCTCATTGGCGCCCAAGAAGACCAAGGCACGTTTGGCCCTGTGCACCAGAATTAAGACATATTAAAAAGGTGATTGTTTATGATGGATAGAAGATTAACGTACATATCCACACAATGGGCGGCTGTTAGCACATGCTGATCGGAGATGAGCGAGCCGCCGCACCAGTAGAGGCCCTTGGGACGCTGCAGGAGCATGCCCACCTGATAGGGGAAGCAATGCGGATTGCCAACATCACCGCCAAAGATTCGATCCATGGCCATAGCACCGTCGGGCAGCATGCTGTCCAGCAGCGGTGTTGTCTCCAAATTCAATACCAATGGCTCCGGTTCGACGTCGCCCATTGGCAGAGCGCTGAAGTCTCTGCTGCTGTCAGCGTCGCTGCTAATGCGACTGTCATCGTTGGTGGCGCTCATTTCCGCGTCCAGTTCAGCGGACAGCGAGGTGGTTGGCTGGGACGAGGCCATGCCGAACGGTCCCGGATACATGGACACCAAATACATTGGCTTAACCTGTTGCCAGTCCAACGCCGCTGCGACGTCGCCAACATTAAGCAGCAGCGCAAAGCAGCTGGCAACGCTGGCGAGCAGCAGCAGCCTTTGCGTTGTTAATGTGGCAATAATTGAAATAATCGCCGATTGTAAAAACATTTGCGCTGATTTTTGTCGTTGCTGCTCGCTGCTGCTGACGCACGCATTTAATTTGAACTTCAAACTTAATTTGGACGCACACACACACAGCACACACATGCAGCACACACACAAAGACACAGCACAACTTCTTTGAACGCAATTTCCCCGTTACTATTTTTGAAAAGCCGTTACGTAGTCAACGACGTGCAGCGGCAAGTGCGTAATTTTCATTTACTTTCTTTGGTCTTGGGACGCGGCACGATCGATCAACGTCTCGTTTGCAACTGTTGCGGCGCGCGCAGGTTGCAAGCATTTTTATAAACTCTCTTGTTACCATTTCTTTGAAACCAGCAACCACTTTAATTATTTCGTCTATTTTGCTGCATTAATTTGACGTCGCTGTCGACGTTGACGTTAGCGTTGACGTCGACATCGACAATTGCATTCATTCCATTTACCGTATTTACCTCTCTTAATTTGCATGCTCGTTGCTCTCTCTTTTTCTCTCTGTCTTTCTCTCCTGGGGCCACCTACTCACAACACACACTCCCTATTGCTCACTCATTGGCTCTGTTGTCAAATTTAGGCGACCTTTATCGCCGGTTGTGCGTCTTCATGTGACTTCTTCATACTTTTTGAGCAAATCTTAGCAAGCGTCGCGGCTGCTCTGCTGCTCTGCTGCTCGACTTGCTATTGTTGCTTTTACCATTTAACTATTTGAAAAGCTACTAAAGTTGCAACTCGAGTTACTTATCCCCTTACTTGCTTTGGTGCGATTACATCACGCGTGTGCCGACTGTGTGTGTGTGTGTGTGTGAGTGTGTAATGTAATGCGCAGCATGCGGTAAAATGCTTTCATTGAGAAAATTTTTTTGGAGTTGTCGTTGTTGTTGTTATTTCTGTTGTCGGCTTTGTTAACTGAAACAAAAATATTACACGATTCATTTTTTCTTATCCCATTCTTCGCCCTTCTCTGCACATTATATATATATATATATATATATATATATATTACCAGACAGTGGGCAGCATTTTCTTTGCTGTCTCCAACTTTAAGAGTTTAGGCCATGCAAATTTATAATCAATTTTCTACACACTGTGCAAAAATATCTTCCACGCTTGTCGCATTTTTTGTTGTTTTTCCATGTGGCCAAGGTTATTGCCAGGGCACTTGGCAGTCATAGGAAAATTAACAGCAATGTTGTAATTTTTTTGTTGTTGTGGCATTTGTTGCATGTGGCAAGGCGGGCTGAAGAATTTCTTAGCAGGAAATGAAATGCGCAACTCTGTTAACTTGTTGCATGTGTTTACAATTAAATTAAATTTAATAAAGCATTATTCGCATTGTTTTTTTATATATTTTTTTTGGTGTGCTTATTTAGGAAATGTGGCGGCTCACTTTGCCTGCCTAGCGAAGCAAATAAATCAAATCGTCTCGCGATCGGTGATATGTTCAAATGTAATGAGGCAAAAACAACAACAACAGCGGCAACTTATAATATAATCAACGCAAAAACCAACGGCAACAACAACCACAGTTGCAGCAGCAGCAAAGACTGGCGTCGATTATGCAAATGTTTTGGCCAGCTTTTTGCGGCTTGCATTTGTTGTTGATACCCTTACGGAAGAAGTTCCCATATTGCTACCGATTTTGACTTGGGTTTATAGCCTAGTATATATTCCATATATTTGAGCCATACTTTTAAAATAAAAACTTTTCGTTTGCATTTAATTCCCATATTTTTAAAATTGCGCTTACATTTCGAGATCATTAAAATTTAAGTGGCTTTCAAATTTGTTATAAAATGTAAAAATGTTTGCTCCGAAAAAATATAAAATAGAGATTGGAAAATAATTATCATTTAACGAGAGACCATTGTAACTATAAAACATAAGATTTTACATTCGATAATAAACACAATAAACCCTGTAGGGAACTATTAAGTATTTCTTCACTAACTCTTTATCTCTAGGTTATAAAAGACAATTTTACACCAATTAAAATCTTGATGGGGAATGGGAAGATCATTTCCCATTCGATATGCTGTAGAGCAAAATAATTTCTTTTCTTGATTTGTTTCTCTACACTGCATTTAAGTTTCGTGCTGAGCTGTGCGTCGATATTTTTTTTAATGCATAATCGCGAATTATGATTACAGCTCTTGCATGTTTGTTGTCTGTGTGTGTTAATATTTATTAATAATGAGCACATACTTTGATTTGATTGCACTTGCTAATGCATTTGCTGTTATTTAATTTAGCTCCATGATCGCGCTACTATTTACCCAATGATTAATATTTCTGTCTCTTTGTTTTTCTCTTTTTCATTTTACCACATGTACAATATAAACTTTATGGATGTATGTGAGTTTTTTTTTTCTATTTATTTATTTATTTTAATGGTCTTTATGGTTTAAGTTAGCGATAGTGATATTAGCATCTGCAGTTCCTTATTGCCTGCTGAGAATTGTATTCTTACTTAGTTTTATTTTTCTTTTAACTACATACACTGATCTTAACATAAATAAATTATTTAGTTTCTTTTTGTGTGCGCACCAAAATTATTAAATTATTTTTATGCTCGACTCCACTTCCTGCACTCTACACATAAATATATATTATGTAAATCTAAATACAAATAAAACTTATATAAGACAGCATAATTGGTATCAGTTATCAGTACGACAACAAAAAGTGCTACTCCTCATCCACAGTTAGGGTAACCATCCAGTTCCAGCTACACTTTTGTTGTCCAGGATTTCAGTCTCTTCCCCGCAAACACTACTCAAATGCAGCCGATTGTTGCGGCAGCATCTGGAGCATCTGCATGTCGTCTGTGAATACGATGCCAATTGGTTTGGCAGCAGCTACCGAGCATTCAGCGACACCGGCATCGGTGGTATCTTCGTCGCCCTCACACATGGCGCTATCGAGACTCTTGTTGAGGCGGTCATGAAACTCCAGCATTGAGATCTTTCTGACTGCGAATCTCTTGCCAAACGTTTTCTTTACCTTCAAGCGTCGCTTTTTGATCAGATTTTTGTTTTTGTTGAGGCCATCATTAAAGGAAATGGCTCTTCGCAATTTCCGTGATCCGAACTTGACGACGCGCACCTGGCTACTGATGGGGCACTCCTCGCTATCGTCCTCGGCATCGGCGGCATTCTCATCGCTCGGCTCCTCGAATATGGTCTCCAGACTGGCGGGCGTAAATTTCTTCATCCGTTTGCTGGTGTACAATTTCTCAATGCTCTTCAGCATTTGTTCGTTGGTCTTCAGCTCTTTGCGTCTCTTTTTCACCTCATTGCGGGCGATGGCGCTGCTCATGCGATTGAAGTTATCCTTGGAGATGCGAGCAGGCATGCGACGCCGCGTGACACCACCACGCCGCCCAATGCGATGATTTTTGCCACTATTGCCGCTGCTGCTGCTGCTGTGGCTGTCGCTTTCATCGTTGTCCTCGCCTCGACTTTGCTGTGATTCAATCCCATCAGATTGAATGGAGTCGGCGCTGTCTGAATCCAGCATCTCGTTGGACATGGATGTGGATGGCGTTGCACTTGCATTTGCAGTCATTGGCTTTAGATTCCAGGAGAATTTGCCTGTCGCAGAAAATGTTGCTGCAGCGCTGCAAAGATATTTGTTGGATTTTGTGTTTTAGTTTTTAGTTGGGCGCAGCTTTTTCCTTTTGTTTTCGCATACTTACCGATTCTCGGTCAAAACTACCTCTGTTGGCTGAAAACTAATCGTTGCGAACTTGTGAACAATGTTTTCCATTATTTAATCTGTAACATTCTGTGCGTTGACAATGTTTTATTGGGTATTTCTTTTATCGCCTTGATTTATTTACAATTTTTTTTGCTTTCTTAAGAGGAAGAATGCAATGCCAAGCGGAATGCTATTTCACATAATAGCGGTGGTTTGTTTAACATTTGCTGGTCTCTGTTATTAGCAGTGTACTGCAAATGCAATTCTTGATAACTTTTGCGACTTCATTTTTGAATAGAAGGATCAAATATTAATTATCTTGATAAATCTTTGTTTTATCGTGAACTTAATAATAAAGTTAAGCTAGATGCGGAAGTACGATTAGCAAGTTAAAATTGTATTTAGATAGACGCCAAACGAAAACTCTTTGCTAAGCTGTCGATAGGTATGGTATAAGCAGAAATCTCTTATCAGCTGTTATTACGCTGCTAACATGACCCGATTTCACTGTGAGCGATTATCGTTTAGTGTTGATTTTAGTATTTGAAAACGCCACATAAATACATGAGTTGATGTCCCACAGATGGCGTTTTTAACGGTAGCTTTAGTTTAAATTTGAATGTTATAGACGGTAGTTGTTATATTAAAGCTACGATACGCATTAATGCACATATTTATTTATGCTTTTTATGATATTTTTGAATTGAAAGTATAAATTTATCAAATATAAATTTATATATAATATAAATAAAGTCCTTAAAAAAAATTTAACAGATGTGTTAAAACTTTAAAAGGTCTTAACATTGCTAAAAGTAAATCGATTTTCAAAAGCAAGAACTTTTTAATCATCAATGATAAATAACTTGCACGCACAGTAAAAAACAATATTATCTAATCAGATTTTATTGATAGAATAAAAGTTTTGCTTCTATATTTTGCACAAAAAATATAACAAAAGTTAACGAATTGTATAGAAATCTAGTCGATTGCATAATTAAAAGATACAATGTTTAATTTATGTATGTGTATATAATCATGTCGAAAATTCTCGATGTGATTTTTCTATAAAAGCTTTTACTCGCATTGAATGAATTCAATTGGTTGCTCGACATGAAGTTGTTCATTGTGTTTTCTTTGGCGCTTGCCGCCGTCTCTGCGGACATATTGGAAATCGAGCATCCCAAGGACTTTGGAAAGATCTCTAAAGTCAAGGGTCGTATTACGAATGGCTATCCAGCATACGAGGGAAAAGCACTCTTCACCGTGGGCCTGAGCTTCAATAATTCCTGGTGGTGTGGCGGTTCCATCATTGCTCATGACTGGGTCTTGACTGCTGCTCACTGCACCAATGGAGCTGATAGTGTGACTATCTTCTATCTTCTTCACCCGCACTGTGGGAAAAAGCGAGTTTAGACAGAATCCCAAGTGGCCAAACCAGAATGGAAATGATATCGCTCTGATCCGCACACCCCTCGTGAATTTCTGGAGTATGGTCAATAAGGTGGAGCCCCCCAGCTTCAATGATTGGAATAATATGTACGATTGCCGGTGGGCTGTTGCCTGCGGCTGGGGTGGCACCTACGATGGCAACCCGCTCCCAGACTGGCTGCAGTGTGTCGATCTGCAAATCATCAGCAATAATAAGTGTTCCCAAACCTATGGCCAACTGCCGAATGGTATTCTGTGCGTCACTGCTCCCGATGGAAAGTCGACTTGTGGCGGAGACTCTTGTGGTCCATTGGCGCTCCATGATAATGGACGTCTGGTTGGTGTCATTTCTTTCGTTAGTGCTGCGCCCCAGCTGGCTTTACTCGTGTCTCCAATCAGCTGGATTGGATTCGCGACAACTCTGGTGTCGCTTACTACTAAACTTTTACAATAAAAGATCCCTTTGAAAAGGAAACATATCCGAACCATAAGCTATATATTTTTGAACCAACAGCCGAGTTAATAGGGATTATCTTATTAACACGGAGTTTTCAGATCTTCTAAAATTAAAATTTGGAGTAGAAGTTTTATTGACAAATTGTTATCATTTCATTGGGTTGTGATAAGAACTACTCAACATAAATTCCAAATCTGTTCTCATATTGCTTATATTTAAATAAATATGAATAATAGCTGGATTTAGGATATCTCGTAGTCTCACTTATTTTATCGTAATGATTACTTGATCTTCATAATAATTTGGTGTAAAATTAAAAAATTATTTGAACGTTGAAAACTATTATGCCAGAGCAATACAATGTATGTCAAAAGTGGTATCACTGTTTCTTGATAAGGTTTATACAATTTTGATAAACCGGAATATCAATTATTAAATAAATATACAAATTTAATATATTTTTATATAGTGCAGCTTATTCAAACTCTACATTTTAGAGTATGTTCGGTTAAAAGTGAATTTAGTAGGAAACGCCGGAATTGTCACGGATCCAGTCCAAGTAGCTGGTCACACGGGTGAATCCAGCTGGTTTACCAGACTCGCAACCGGCCGAGGCAACGAAGGAGGTAACACCGACCAGTCTGCCAGTGCTGTCAAGGACCAATGGGCCGCCTGAATCACCATTGCAGGTGGAGGACTTATTGGGTGTGGCAATGCAGATAACACTAGAAGAGGCAGTCTGAGAGCCGTAGTAGTTCTGGCAAGTGGCAATGGATACAATATCGAAGATCTGGTACTGCAGAACGTTGGCCACACCGGAAGCACTGTCCGAGGTCTTGCCCCAGCCGGACGCAGTTGCCTTCTGGCCTTCGAAGGTGGAGTAGCTGCTGGCAATTGGGGGCAGCTTAATCTTGTTGACGTACGAGCTTAGGGTAACGGCGGGAGTCTTGATCAGTGAGATATCGTTTTTCAGGGTAACAGAGTTGTAGCCGGTGTGCTGTTTGAAGTTGGAGCTGGACACGGTCTGGATAATCTGGGCGTTGGTGCGCTGCACAGCACCATAGTAGATTGTCACTGCGGAGGCACTGCAAAGGATCTTATTTGATTAGCTGTGGACTATGAGGAAAGTTGTGGGTTTATTGCTTACCCGCTGGTGCAGTGAGCTGCGGTCAGCACCCAGGAGTTGTCAATGAGGGAGCCACCGCACCACCAACTGCCGCCGCTGCTGGAGAAACTAAGTCCCAACTGGTAGGGGAGCTGACCCGCAGAGGCAGTCTTGCCATTGGTAATGCGTCCATCAATTGTCGACTCAACGGGCATGTCACGAGGATGCACTGCGATATCCTTTGGCATAACGCCAGCGGAGACAGTGGCAACTGCCAGGGCGAGAACTAGAAGCACTTTCATGTTGATCAGTTGTTTAATAACGAATGCACTTACACCTATCACAGATCCCATTTTATACTCCTTTCAGCGAAAACATTTCGGTTATCAGTGTAAGCAATTACACTTCTAAGTATCAAAATTTGGAGGGACACTAGAAATCCTACTTTTGTTTTGAATTCTATATCATTGTTGAGATATGGCAACACACTCTGGTATTGTTAAGACTCTTAAGTTTGGTCAACGGACGTTTGAAAAAGTATCAATTGTGGAAAAATGTTCAAAGATAGATAATTCTGCTTTGTCTCGATCAAATATATATTAACTGCATGTCAATAGTATTAAGTATAAATTACTCACTACCCAAATATGATAACAAAATAGTCGTTCGACTCAGGTATTATCAGTTGAGTAGTTGTTTCTGTCTGAACTTTGTCTGTTATTTACTCGATGTATTTACTCTGAATTTTTATGAATGAGTTGAGTAATTAGGCGTTAAATCTTAGCGATAAGATTATAATGTCAAGTGCATTGAAAATTCAAGTTCTCGTCATCTCATTTGATTAATAATATGAAAATAATAAAAATATAATAAACCTCTTTAAAACGTGTACATGAAAAGATTCATCCTTAAGTGGGCTCTCGAGATTTACTGATTTATTTACTGGTATAAAAGAAAACTATATTACTTGCAATAATACTTTAAGACTAGTGTGCAGTATTTAATTGATTTACTTCTTACTTTAGAATGATAATATTTCCAGGTGATACATATACACCTCCTGAGAGTCAAGGTAACCAGTGACACGGATAGCTGTCAAAGGATGAGATGAATTTAAGCAAGTTGTTGGCGGGACTATTTAGACTAAGAAGTCAACTTTGTAAACTTGGTGTAATCACTAGCAACCTGTGATAATGAGAAAGAGCAGATTGTTTCGCCCTGGCCAGGAAAAGATTTAGTATTCTAGGGAAATATATCACATAAAAATTCTAAACTCGGCGGCAGAGATATGCATTCAGAAGAAGTCAGCTCGTAGCCCATAAATAATAAGCGCCGACAATTTCATGAGAATATTGTTGACTGGCCTATTGAAATTGATGCAAATTTATGCTATCTTATCGGGAATATTGCGTTTTTTTTTTTAAATTCTGAAGCAACTGACACACCACATTTTACAATTTGAATTGATTATTAACGGGGTTACCTATTCTGCTTTTGCATATTATAAATCCTATAAATATAAATTAAGTTCATTATCAATAAAAGATAATGCACAAAAGTAAGTTATAAGTATTGATATGGCTGTAAAAAAAAAGAAACAGAATATGTTCTATAAACTCAATTTGATATATAGCAATTCGGAACTTTTCAGGCAGGCGTAACTGATTGCGGAATACTCTGATACCAATAAGTCATACCTTCTGAAAGCAGGTTCCAATGAACCTATTTTTGAAGGAAGGTTCCGTGTAATTTATCTTCAAAATTTACCTCAAAATTGTGTGGGATATACGGTTATATTGATTTATTAATCATTGGTTTGGGGAATTAGACTGAGCGTGGTCAAAATTTGGTGACTGTTGTCTGTGGGAGATATGTGGCTTTATTGATTTATAATTATCGATTTAATCGATTACCTAGCCTCCTAGTGAGCGTATCACTCCAATTAATACACTTTCATTTCATGTCAGATGGGCCAGTTTATTAGTAAGAGATGCCAGTGTGCTGCTTTATCCAGTCCAAGTGGTAGGTGACACGCTGGAATCCAGATGGATGACCTGATTGGCAGCCAGCAGAAGAAACCCAATTCGTAACGCCAATCAATTTGTTGCTGTCGTGTGAGACCAGTGGGCCACCGGAATCACCACCACAGGTTGACTTGCCATTGGGAGTTCTCACACAGATGATGTTTTCTCCGACAGTATTCGAACCGTAAGTCCGGGCGCACTCAGAATTCTGCATAACCTGGAGATCAACGCACTGCAGCCAGTCGGGAAGTGGGGAGCCATCAAAGGTGCCACCCCAGCCGCAGGCAACAGCCCATTTTTCGTTGTAGTCATTGTAGCGATCATTGAAGCTGGGCAGCTCCACCTTATTGACCTGGTGCCAGAAGTCCACATGTGGAATGCGGATAAGAGAGATGTCGGCGGAAGCGTGATTGATCATATCGTTCCGGTGCACCCAGTAGGTGAACACAGCATTGGTGCGCCAGGTGGCCCCAAAGTAAATAGTCACAAACTCAGCACCTCCCGAGCAGTGTTCGGCAGACAGCACCCAGTTGTGTCCGATGATGGAACCGCCGCACCACCAGGCATTATTAAAGCTCAGGCCCACGGTGTAGGGTGCCTTACCCTCGTAGGATGGATAGCCATTCGTAATACGTCCCTCGATCTGGGTCACCTTCACATCCTTCGGATGCACAACTTCCTCAACTTGCTCGATTGGCGAGGCGGAGGCAACGGCCAGAACCAGAAGCGTTATGAACACTTTCATCTTGTAGATACAACTTGTGCTCCACCAAGCTTCGAGTCAATCTTTTATACCTGCGAAATTTCGATTTGGTCAAATCTTATCGTGTAGTCGAAGGGATCGTAAATATTTCTTTAGTTCCATAAAACTCTTGGAGATAATTATTGCATAGGACACAATATTCTTCAGCACATTTTAATAAAAGAGTGGTTTTAAAATAGGCCTTATCTACAACATTCAATTGTGAATGCCATTTCAGCCAGTTTATATTAATAAATGGCTTTGTTTATTAACAATTATTTTCTCTGTGGAATTTATTAGTTTGCACTATATAAAATGATGTTCTGTCATTATAATTAATTCCACAAGCTTTTTGTTTATTTATTTCTCTCAATTCTAGTGCTGCACATTGATATCTGATCTTTCAATCACTTGGTGTTAGTAAAATTGTTTAAATAAAATTTTCTAAATTTATATTAAATTATTTTCCTTATATTGTTTGGGTACTATTATTCGGCTAAATATTATTATTTTTAATTTTATTGTTTATGTGTTCAGCTTTCCCTTCTTTAGATTCTAACCATTACTCGGTTAAAGATTATTTTGTACTTTATTAATCACAGATTATCGCAGTATTCCATTTTTAGATCGGAAATTTAAATTAAAAAAAATACCTCCAGCAGACTCTATCAACAAATCTCAATTTATTCACTGTTATCTGATTTATTTACGAGCTACACTTGTAAAATTTTATAATGGCAATTGAGGTAAATTTTGGACGCATATAAGGCCATTTGAAATAATGAAAAAGTGAAGAAGTGCACTAAACATGAAATTGTTCATTGCTTGTGTGGCTTTGGCCATAGCTGCTACCACTGCAGCACCTAGTGCATCCATGATGCACAATGGACTCTTATAGTGGACTTGCCGGAGACCAGCGGGCAGATCGAGGGTCGCATTACCAACGGAGTTAACGCCTATGAGGGTCAAGCACCCTGGACTGTGGGTCTGAGCATCAATGTGCCTGGTGGCACCACGTTTTGCGGAGGTTCCATCATAGGACACAACTGGGTCCTGACTGCCGAGCACTGCACTGGTAGCGCCGAATCGATAACTGTTCATTTTGGAGCCACCTGGCGCACCAACTCCGTGTTCACCCACTGGGTTAGCCGCAATGATATCATCAATCACCATGCCGCCGATATCTCTCTGATCCGCATCACTCATGTGGACTTCTGGCACCAGGTCAACAAGGTGGAGCTGCCGAGCTTCAACGAGCGCTATAATGATTACAATGGCTATTGGACCTTTGCCTGCGGCTGGGGAAAATATCATGACAACAGTGGCCTGCCCGACTGGATGCAGTGCGTCGATCTCCAGGTCATGCAAAACTCCGAGTGCGCCCAGACTTACGGGACTGTCGGCGACAGCACCCTCTGTGTGAGGACACCCGAAGGCAAATCCACCTGCAGCGGTGACTCTGGAGGCCCACTGGTTATACACGAAGGCAAGAAACTGATCGGTGTTACTAACTGGGTGTCGTCTGCCGGCTGCCAGTCTGGTCATCCATCTGGATTTCAGCGTGTCACCTACCACTTGGACTGGATTCAGCACCACACCGGCATCGCTTATTACTAAGCCATAAATTAAACATTTTTATCGAAAATTTCATGCAGAATATATAAAGAATTGATTACAAGTTCAGGGATTTCAAGTGGAAAGTAATCAAATATCCAGCACTTCATTTATTTGGTGATTTTGATTTTCATGCCCAAAGCATCCTTTTTGGACTAAGATTTGTGAAGTTTTACATTTTGAAACATGAAGAATATTTTCTACTCAATTTAGAAAAAGAAACATTTTAAGGTAATTTTAATGTACTTATTACATTACCGACTTTTCAGTTATTATTTCTTGATTACTTTTGTTGAATATGGTCCTCCAGATTTATATTACAGAATCTTGTTAATTTTTAATTTTTTAATTTTCGTAATTTTACTTCTAAATAATGGTTTTACATCCAAAAACTGAATCGATATTCGTAGCTCATCTTTTATACAGATTAGTTGTCCAAATTAAATTTAGTTTTTTTTTATTTAGTTTTACTTTTCTGGAACATTTCTTTGAGACAGATTTTCAATGTTTTTTATATTGTCACCAAAATAATTTTTTTTTTTTTTTTTGCAGTTTTTATTAGTGTTCTTTGTAGTTTATTTTGAAAGTGCAGTTAGTAGGAAATACCGGAATTGTCAAGGATCCAGTCCAAGTAACTGGTCACACGGGTGAACCCAGCTGGGTTACCAGACTCGCAACCAACCGCCGCAACGAATGAGGTAACACCGACCAGTCTGCCAGTGCTGTCAAGGACCAATGGGCCGCCGGAATCACCATTGCAGGTGGAGGACTTATTAGGGGTTGCAATGCAGATAACCTTGGATGTGACAGTTAGGGAGCCATAGAAGTTCTGGCAAGTGGGAACGGACACAATGTCGAAGATCTGGTACTGCAGAACGTTGGCCACACCGGAAGCGCTGTCAGAGGTCTTGCCCCAGCCGGAAGCGGTTGCCTTTTGGCCTTCATAGGTGGAATAGCTGCTGGCGATTGGGGGCAGCAAAATCTTGTTGACGGAAGAGCTGAAGGTAACAGCTGGTGTCTTGATCAGGGAGATATCGTTTCTCAGTAATACGGAGTTGTAGCCGGTGTGCTGTTTGAAGTTGGAGCTGGACACTGTCTGGATAAGCTGGGCGTTGGTGCGCTGCACAGCACCATAGTAGATTGTCACAGAAGACGCACTATAAGAGAAAATCATATATTAACATGAGGTAATGCTTATGATAATTTTAAGTTGTGGATTCGTTTCTTACCCGCTGGTGCAATGGGCTGCGGTCAGCACCCAGACGTTGTCAATGAGGGAGCCACCGCACCACCAGCTGCCGCCGCTGCTGGAGAAACTAAGTCCCAACTGGTAGGGGAACTGGCCCGCAGAGGCAGTTCTGCCATTGGTGATGCGTCCATCAATTGTCGACTCAACGGGCATGTCACGAGGATGCACTGCGACATCCTTTGGCATAACGCCAGCGGAGACAGTGGCAACTGCCAGGGCGAGAACTAGAAGCACTTTCATGTTTATCGTTTGTTGAGTAACGAATGATTTTGCACTAACCATTCTGGAGTTTATATACTAACTGGATTTCTCCCAGCCTTATCAGCGAGTGAAGACTATTCTGTTATCAGTGAAAGCTTTTAAGATTATTCTTTAAATAGTCAGTGGTCAATGGGGCACTTCATTGATTAGTTATCTATAGATTATTATATTATGATAACGAAAGCGTCAGTCACGTTCTATCTATCTGTCTGTTTCCTGCCGCATTATCCTGTTGCAATCCTATTAAGCCGTGTCGTAACTCTGGGGTAAACAACTCCTAAGCTTTTTCAACAATTATGATTATTGTGCTAAGATTGAATCCATTTTTTTTATAAACTTAGTCGTGGTCTCGCCTCTACATAAACACTTTGGAAGTTTATGCTTAATTTGTGCAGAGTTTAAAATGTGCGGACATTATTATTATAGTGTTCCACGGCAACAATTCTTCACGGGTTATAGATGATTTCGATTAATGACTTGCTAATGTTAACTCTAACTGTTCTAAACAAAGATAAAAGCTATGTGTGTGAAACACTTATAGGGTGTAGTCAACACGATGAGCCACTTAAAAATCAGCTCCATGTGATATTTTGTTATCTGAAAATAGCTGATCCTTACAGTGTCTCATGTTCAGACTTGAACACTATTAGAGCTATGAAGTCCAGAGAATCATCGGCAAAAATTAAATACCCTCAATAAATTGCGTTCAATATTTTCCAGAGCCATGATTTTGTCAAAAAAGACACAATTATTATTAAAAGGATTTCTTGGTCTTCTTTATATAATTTTGATACATCCCCTAGTTTATATCCCCAAGTATTCAAATGCAAATAAAACGTAATATAATTTTATATAAAGTTCAGTTTATTTAAACTCTACATTTTAGAGTATATTCGGTTAAAAGTGCATTTAGTAGGAAACGCCGGAATTGTCAAGGATCCAATTCAAGTAGCTGGTCACACGGGTGAATCCAGCTGGGCTACCGGACTCGCAACCGGTCGAGGCAACGAAAGATGTAACACCGACCAGTCTGCCAGTGCTGTCAAGGACCAGTGGGCCGCCAGAATCACCACTGCAGGTTGAGGACTTATTTGGGGTGGCTATGCAAATAACACTAGAGGAGGCAGTCAGAGAACCATAGTAGCTCTGGCAAGTGGGAATGGACACAATATCGAAAACCTGGTACTGCAGAACGTTGGCCACACCGGAAGCGCTATCAGAGGTCTTGCCCCAGCCGGAGGCAGTTGCCTTCAGGCCTTCATAGGTGGAGTAGCTGCTGGCAATTGGGGGCAGCAAAATCTTGTTGACGGAAGAGCTGAAGGTAACAGCTGGAGTCTTGATCAGGGAGATATCGTTTCTCAGAAATACGGAGTTGTAGCCGGTGTGCTGTTTGAAGTTGGAGCTGGACACGGTCTGGATAATCTGGGCGTTGGTGCGCTGCACAGCACCATAGTAGATTGTCACAGAAGACGCACTATAAGAGAAAATCATATATTAACATAAGGTAAAGCTTAGGATGATTTTGAGTTGTGGATTCGTTTCTTACCCGCTGGTGCAATGAGCTGCGGTCAGCACCCAGACGTTGTCAATGAGGGAGCCACCGCACCACCAGCTGCCGCCGCTGCTGGAGAAACTAAGTCCCAACTGGTAGGGGAACTGGCCCGCAGAGGCGGTCCTGCCATTGGTGATGCGTCCATCAATTGTCGACTCAACGGGCATGTCACGAGGATGCACTGCGACATCCTTTGGCATAACGCCAGCGGAGACAGTGGCAACTGCGAGGGCGAGAACTAGAAGCACTTTCATGTTTATTGTTTGTTGAGTAACGAATGATTTTGCCCTGACCAATATGGGGTTTATATACTTACTGACATTCTTCTATTCATATTAGCCACCGAAATTTTTTGTTATCAGTCGAAGCTTTTATGATAATTCCTTTAGACGTCAGAGATCAACGAAATTCTATTGGCAAAAACATTTTTAAATAATTTGAATGGTCATTTCATTGTGTCATTGTGTTTTCAATATCAATTTTGAGATTATTGTGCCGAAATCAAAAACTAAAGACGCACGACTATTAATTGCTTTAAATTAGAGATTTATTTCAAACTGATAAAAAGTTGCATACATCACTACAAATAGGCTATTAATCTAGCCAAGTGAAATTATCTTATCTCGTATTTTTTGCGTCAAATAAATATATTTTTGTAATAAAAATATTTAAAAATCGAATTTAGTGCTTGATAAGTAATTTAATTAGTGATTTGTACATTTTATTTATGCGTTTCAAGATAAAATCTATGTTAAATTATTAAATGAATATTATAATTATTTTCTCCTCTATCGAAACTTGTTAGATTTTAAATTTTTAGCTGCCTGCCAGAACTGATATGGCAAAATTTTATAAGCCAGGTGCTTATAAAAATCAAAATAAGTAACAATAAAATATAATGATTTGTAGTGATTAAATGTGAACTGATTGTGTTAGGCCACAAATGGCTATGTCAAGTAAGGGATTTCCTAGCGATTATATTACGAATGCTTTGAGTTGCATGCAGTCATCGTTGAAATCAAAATTTGAAGATTAAATATTATGATAAAACGTACAATAATAGAGGTTCTTGAGATTAGTGGAAGTGGGGAATTCTTGACTGAATAAAATCTGGTTTCTGCATTTATCGACCATAGGACTTAAAGCTTTCTATCTGAGGATCCATTCTAAATGAAAGCAATAAGTATAGTTAATGATAGATTTCTTATTATTATCTTTCATTTTTTTTTGTAAATAATTATATTTTTCATTACAATACTTCATAATATAATATATCATAGATAAATCTTGATTAACTGGCATATTAAATATAATTATTATTGTCTATATTTCTCTTATCTATCTTGAAAGTATCAATAAAAATGTAACCAAAATTTCTTTGAATTATTATTGATTAAATTATTGAAATTTCATCAGCAAATATTCTTATCACCACTGATAAAAAAAAAATGATGTCTTAAATATAGAACCAAGACGATTTGAACCTTTGCAGTTTGCTCAATATGATATCATATTTTTTAGCGATAATATCATAGAGCACGCGCCTGAAATAACATCAAAATAGAAATAAGAATTTAATTATTTATATTGATTAAATATAACTGTGATGCCCAGCGATTAACCCAATCACGCTCTGTTGTCACAAGAATGTTACCGACTCATTCTCAGCAAAAGCAGACGCCTGGGCGCTGTGCATGTTGAATCTGGAAAATTGAAATCAAATCGCTTTACGTGCTAAGCATGCAAACAAATCAACTGGGAGACGATTCTGGTGAGTTGCTTGAAAAGCTGGCAAGCTGAGCATTAGCACATAAAAAGAATTCATTGCCTCTGCTGCTGACGACACATGTAGCTCCACAATATCCGTCTGGGTCATAAATGCTGAGCACACACTGCCCACTGTCCACTGGACACTCGACACTCGACACTGAACGTGTGCGTGAGTTGCCTAAATTCAAATAGTTTACGGCCATGTGACACTTGTGTCCTGTATCTGTGCGCCACAGATTGGCTTACAGGCTCTGTCGCGCTCTTTGCCTCCTATTTTAAGCTAAACTGCTGGTATTTTGGTTTATTAGATCATTATTGTGTGGGGTTTTTTTTTTTGTTTTTAAGTATTTATTTTTAACGCTTTTTATGACGCTATCTGAAAGCAGAGCAGAGCAGAGCTTGATTTTTTTGTCCTGTCATACGCTTTGTTTACCGAACAAAAGAATCTAATTTTCGTTGAAATATTTGCCTTTATTATGGCTGGTAGCTTAAAGAAACCCAGCGGCCCATCAATTGCTGAGCTCCATTTTAAATTGCCCGTCGAGCATTTGTTATATTACGTATACGTAATGCGCTTACTACTTACACACTCACTCGGGCGCACACACATCCCGACAGACTCACACGCTTATTAGACGCATATCCTGCAGCTCTCTTACAACAATGCTCAAGTATCCTTTGCCAACGTAGTAGGGGTGTGTATGCTGTGTGTGTATGTTGTACTCCCAGCCGGCATTTCAGAAGTGTCCCCCAGTCGAGCTCCTTTGACAACGACAAACAAGATTGCAGCAATAAAATTTCGACAAGTGAACAACAAATGATAAACGAAGCAGCACACGATAAAAAGCAGTCCGAGAGAGTCCAAGCTCCAAGTCAAAGACGCACTCCAAGCAATGCTGCCTGCCCCAAGTAGCAACAACAACAACAATAGTCATCTAATGTGAGTCGCATCGATTACGCTGCTGCTACCCAGGACAGAACATTTCCAGGACTAACTGTCTGAGTATGTTTGCTGGCGATGTTTTTTTTAGCTGCTTTTTCATTACATTTATTTGCCGAGGCCATTGTTGTTATTGTTGTTGATGTTGTTGCTTCTGGCAGATATATAGAAAACTTTGCACAGTTGCGTTAAATTGTCATGAAATTGTGGTCAGGCAGCTGCCGTTTGCCTTGTTGGTCCAAAATTAATGACAACTGTCTGACGCAGCTGACCCGTCCGGCATTCGTTGATGACTTATCACAATGTCCGCCACTTGAATGGCTAGATTCCATTTCCATTTCCGGCTATAATTCAAAATTGCGAGACGCCTTCTTTAGCTTGTCAACGGCAGATCCCCCTCATTAATCATTACGTGGACGTACTTCGGGTCGTATGAGTAATGCATTTGTCAACCTAAACAAGTTGCTGATGTCGCCTCAAGCGTTTGCCCATCCTGTAACTGGGCGCAAATGCATTTTTAAAACTTTTCAACAGCAATTTGTTGTCCCGCAAAACATATTGTTGAAAATAATGTTATTTTACATTCAATGCAACCGAAGATATGACAGTTTTAAAAACTAAAAAAAAAGCGAAAAACATCAATATCTCTATTCTTAACAAAGATATGACAGTTTTAAAAATTTAAAAAAATAGCGAAAAAACATCAATATCTCCATTATTAACAAAGAAAAGACAGTTTTAAAAATTTAAAAAAATTAAAAGCGAAAAACATCAATATCTCCATTAATATAAAAATGACAGTTTTAAAAATTTAAAAAAAATAGCGAAAAACATCAATATCTCCATTATTAACAAAGATATGACAGTTTTAAAAATTTAAAAAAAAGCGAAAAACATCAATATCTCCTATATTAACGGAGATATGACAGTTTTAAAAATTTAAAAAAATAAAAAGCGAAAAACGTCAATATCTCCATTATTAACAAAGATAAGACAGTTTTAAAAATTAAAAAAAAAATAAAAGCGAAAAACATCAATATCTCCATTAATATAAAAATGACAGTTTTAAAAATTTAAAAAAAAACCGAAAAACATCAATATCTCCATTATTAACAAAGATATGACAGTTTTAAAAATGTAAAAAAAAGCGAAAAACATCAATATCTCCTATATTAACGGAGATATGACAGTTTTAAAAATTTAAAAAAATAAAAAGCGAAAAACGTCAATATCTCCATTATTAACAAAGATAAGACAGTTTTAAAAATTTAAAAAAATTAAAAGCGAAAAACATCAATATCTCCATTAATATAAAAATGACAGTTTTAAAAATTTAAAAAAAATAGCGAAAAACATCAATATCTCCATTGTTAACAAAGATATGACTGTTTTAAAAATTAAAAAAAAAAAACCGAAAAACATCAATATCTCCATTATTAACGGAGATATGACAGTTTTAAAAATTTAAAAAAAAAAACCGAAAAACATCAATATCTCCATTATTAACAAAAATATGACAGTTTTAAAAATTTAAAAAAAAGCGAAAAACATCAATATCTCCATTATTAACAAAGATATGACAGTTTTAAAAATTTAAAAAAAAAACCGAAAAACATTAATATCTCCATTATTAACAAAGATATGACAGTTTTAAAAATTAAAAAAAAAGAATTATCATCACCAACATGATGCAGACAGACAGGTAGCACCGGAAAATCGATTTAAATTGTTGATTAATGCCGTCAACGATGAAGAAACTAGGAACAGAAAATCCAACGAAACCTGAGCTTAAAATGACAGCAACTGTCACAGTGTGTGTGACATAAAAAATGGATATATTCGTATTGGAAATGAATAAAAGAATATTGCGACTATATCACTATATATAATATATCCACATTTTTTGTTGTGTATTTATTTATTGTTCTTCAAAATGGAGTAACAAAATCAATGCAAATCAAATAGTTTTTTTTTATTAAATTCTAAAACTAATTAAAAGAAAAAGCAATTCAATATATTAACAGCTATTTTTTTTATTATTTTTCAAATGTTTAAATATAAATAAATATATAACATATTTTGTTAGATTAAAAAACGTCAATTCTTTCGATTGCCAAGTAAGTGTTTTGACAATTAATCTTATTGTTTATGATAATAAAATATTAACGATGAATACTATTTAAGTGAATTTTGAGTCGTCTTTTTATGGAATTGATTACAATTTTATAATCGCATTTGTATTCATTTATTTTATTTGTTATCATCTGTTATCTCCTATTATTATCTGTTATCACCTGTTATCATCTGTTATCATCTGTTATCAGCTGATATAATCTGTTATCATCTGTTATCACTTGTTATCATCTGTTATCACCTGTTATCACCTTTTATCACATGTTATCACTTTTATGAAGAGTTATAGAACAAGATTCCGATAAGATTCTAAGAAAATTCTAAAAAGATTCTAATAAGATTCCAATAAGATTCTGATACGAAGAAGAAGAATGATAAGATTTTTATATGATTTCAATAAGATTCCAATAAGGTTCCAATAAGGTTCCAAAATGATTCTAATAATCATATTCAACTACTTAGACACACCCACACACACACACACAGACACAGACACACACGTGTTGTACATATCGAAACTTGTCCCAGAGCTTGTGCAACTGGTCAAAGTTTGTCTCTTGCAATTCTCAACACAGTTTTTAATGCGCCCCTTTCCCTTATTGAAAAAGTTTTATTGGCACAGCTGCTTTGACTCCACGCGATTACCTGAGCATCATTTCCATCAATAGTTGATGTTGTCAATAAATTTGAACACAGATTGTGCATCTCAGAAATAAGCTCCTTGGTCTAATGCAACGAAATCTCAAAGTGGCTTGGATTTTTTAGCTGATGACATAGATATTTTTTATATTTTATAGTCGAGAGGAGATTGAAGCTTCTTTCATTATTTTTTTTTCTTAATCTGCCAAATCTGTTCTAAACATTTTTCTCTGCTTTTCAATTCAAATGTTATTTAAAAAGGTGTCTTCTTGTCACACTTCCCTGTTGTCTTTCTCTGCTGATCAACTGAAGAAATCTTATTATTTTCTTCTCACTTCACTTTTTTCACTCTTCTCGCTTCACTTATACGCTTAAGTAAAGTATTTCTTGTACTTTGCAATGCAAACACCTCGCAAACTAAATGTCTCTCTCTGCAATTTGGACCAGTTGCCAAGTTACACATAAGTTTTTCAGTTATCGTTTTGCTGGTGTGCAATAAAGTGCCTCCGAATAGATGCCAATATTTTGACACAAATCCGCTGCACACAGAGACGACAAACACAAGCTGGCATTAAATTTTATGGGTAGGGATCAAACTATGTAATATTCCATATATATATATATATATGGACTTGCTGTGCCTTGGCAGAGCAAATATTTGAGAGATTTCACGACAAACAGCAATTTCATTTTTAGCCTTTTTCATTCGGTATCAATAAGCTGACTCTTTGCATATGAAAAAGTTCTCCTCGCATAAATATAAATATAAATATATGTATATATATATATATATATATAAATAAATTCCAAGCATTCAAACAAATCCCTTTTGGCTGCTTTTTCATTGCTTTTTTTGTTCTGGTTGAGTTTTGTATATTTTTTTTTTGTATTTATTTTATTGTGCTGAAGCTTTTTGTCTACGCGACAATTGGATTTTCGGGAGCGCCTTGCGCCGTATAGCAATAGAATATTGAGGGATCTGCTGGCATCGATTGCCGGGCAAAACAGCGAGACAAATACGTGTCCCTGTCTGAGACACTGCTCAGCTTATTGGCGCATGCAAAATGATTGCGCCGGCGGAGCGTATCAATGGCTCCGATTGTGCTTTTACTGCCAGCTTTGGGTTTCCTTCTTTTTGTCCAAACATTAAAATTGCATTCTTTTTTTTTTTTTGCTGTCTAGTCTGATTTTCTTTTGTGCTTTCGAATGCTGTCAGACAGCCGTGCAAATAGTTAATATTAAATATTATCAAAGTGCGATTCCGCGTTTTTTTCATCCTATTTTTATGCATATACAAAATACATAATATGACTTTATTAATGCGAATGAATTTGGTATGCACAAATAGATTGTAAATATTTTTTTTTTTAAATATGGCTGCCATAACTACTCATCAAATTTTAGCATGCTAATGTAAATATGCTAACATACACAGTTTGGCAGCTGCGTCGGGGCCAAAATGTTTTATGGCTTATGAACATTTTTTGTTTGCCAATATTTCTCTGGCCTGTGCTTGTGCTGTGTTTGCTTTTGTTGTAATTTCGGTTTATTGTTTTCTATATATTTTTCTGCTTGAACGCACTAAAAGCTACTCGACTGCCAGTCAACCAAACAGTACCTTGCATACCTACTTTATCCTACTCCCCGTCCCCCTTGACTTACATCCCTCGCTTCCGTTTTCATCTCCAGTTTTGCTTTGCAAGGCATTTGTTTGCTTTATGTCTTTATTTGTGCCAGGCCAGAGAGGAGTTGAGGAGTCGAGAGCGAACATGTATTATTGTTATACCCTAACGAAAAGGGTATTCAAGTTTCTCTTTTTGAGCTACTCGTGTAAGGTAAGGCAAGCAGATAAGCTAAATATATTTTTATATATTTTTTAAATATTCTTAATTAGCATGATAGGAAACATATCTCTTCGCGCTGTATATTAGATTAGATTAAGTAGGATTGTTTACAAACAAGAAGTTTCATTTGCTATGAATATAAATAATTCTAGATAATAGATAATAGTAAATAGTTGCCATATATATCATTTCAACCTTTTTGTAAATGTGGTATAGCACAGCTTTGATAGTGTATTTAATATTCATCATTGCGAACGAATACTTTGTTGCTGGCTTCAGTTGTTGTTTGTTTTGTTTTCTTTTTTGTTGCTGAATGATGACTGCCATTCAACTGGGTAATGGCAATGCAGAGTGAGTGCTTGTTGAGCGGCTTTGCATATGTGGATGGATGTGTGCGTGTGTGCGATTTGTGTGCCTGCAACTTTATACACACTCTTTGTTAAGTGGCAATTTTAGAATATGGCCAACGAAAATGTTTCAATTATTGGACAAGTTTTACCAGATTTAATAAAAGCAGCCAGCTTATGTATTAGCATTGGGCTTATCGTTGAGGTCCTTAGCCCATTCACTTTTGCTGTCAATCAAGTGTCACTGCCAACAACAAACACCAAACAAAAAGCAAGGATGCAGAACAAGACAACACTTTGTGCAAAAACAAAAAAATAAAATAAAATCACAAACAAAAAACAAGTAGAAGCATTGGCAACGAGCGATGAATTAGCTGAGAGTGTTTAAGTTTTACTTTGTAGACTACGAAATGCTCTATACTAACAATAATTTGCACGCCTTTAATTATCTTCTAACACAGCAAATGGTTATCTTGGCGAAGCAAGTGGCAAAGGCCAAATATCCAAAAACAATGGCCAAAAAGTATTACCACTCAATCAGGCACAACACAACGACTAAAAGCAGCAACAAAAGTCATTGTCTTTGCAGCGAACTTTGCCGTCAAGTCATTGTTGTAGAAGTTGAAGTGGTTCACAGCATGGACATGAGCCCACACAGAGAGAGAGAGAGAGAGAGGGTGGAGAGTGGGAGCGGGGAGGCATGACAGTGGCTGCCAGGCATTCAACCCGGCCGCAGACAAGTCAAGCCAAAGTGTTGTTTGGATTTCATTATACAATTATCTTGTTACCAGAAATAATGGTGTCGAGCCGGGCAACATGCCAAAAACATTCAATGAGAGCGCCTGATGTGCCAGATGCCTCATCGCTATGTGGGTGTCATATACAGACTTGTGTGTGTGTGTGTGTGTGGTAGTGCCGGAAGCTTTGCGCGTTGTTGGCAAAAACAGGAAGTCATTAGCCCAAAAAAAAAAACTACGCACGGTGGCTCGAAGTCAACATAATGTGATAAATAAATGAAAATGTTTGAGTTAAATGAATTAAGTGTGCGATACTCAAAGCGTGTGTGTGAGTGTGTGAGTGTGCGAGTGTATATGTGTGTGTTTGTCTGCCGGGCTAAGGACTTTGTTAGAAACACTTTATGTGTTGGCTGTCAGCGCAAGTGACAAAGCATTAAATATCCTACACACAACTTGTGGGTAAGTGCTCTAAGTGTCACTCTTCCCCGTTCTCCATCTCTCTTTATTTATATATACCTCTCTCTCTCTCTCTCACACATTCACAGTTAGTTTCTTTTTGTGCTCGTAATTGTGTGGCAGTTAATTATCCAAACATCACTCAATGTGTGACAGGCAAAAAGTCATGCAGATTGTGTGCAGATTTTCTGGTTCAGCTTCAGCGACAGATAAACTGACCAGTGTTGGGAAGTCTCTCAATAGTTGCTCAGATTCTTTTTACTGAGTCAATGTCATTGATTAATTATAGAGCTGATTTGCTTTATGATAATATATGAGTCTTGCTGCCTCATCTAAAGTTTGCCATTATCATAATCATTATGAAAATTCACATAAGAACGGAAGAGTCGACAGAGCACAGGCAGAGGCGTGGCTAAGGGGGATTTATTTCGCACAGGCAATCAATTCCTGAAAGTCGATGAGATAGCTAAATGATGTTTTAAACTTTGCAAAATTAATTTAATCTAATGGCAAAGCTATTCAAAAAGTACAAAAGTAAGTTAATTTGATCTTTACAAAATAAATAAAAGCAAATCCATGTTTAAAAGCAATCCCCTTCGCCTGCACGTATGTGAGTGTGCTAAAATGCTCCTTCACACACGCACACTCACTAACACACATGCAGCACAAAGCATTTTTTTTTTTTTTTTGGCTGATGCTCAACTTAATTAATTATGTAGCCGACTAGTTGGCCAACCAAAAATCGTTAATTAACTTGATTGCTTTGAATCGTTTGCAATTTATTAGCCCACATTGCTTTGACTCCTCAGTCAAAAAGTTTTCATGTGTGTGTGTGTGTGTGTGTATGTATGTGTGACTGGGTATAATTGATGAGCTGCTTCTTTGTTAATTGATTTTACTGTGTGGCCAACAACTTTATAACGAAGCCAAATTAGTTTTATTAGATGGCTTGCAAAATAATTGATTGAACTTGACAACAATTTTACAGTTCAACTTTATGGGTCAAATTGTTGACCCTAATACTCAGGTGACACGGCCTAGCCATTGCATAGATAAATTCTATTTTGGAAACGATGTCCAGAGACCGTAAAACCAGACCAAAATATTATGTGCAAACCAAACTTGATCTGACCAAAATAGCCACAGAAGCTGTCAGGAGAAATGCGATATGAGCCTTGTTCAATGGAGCGACAGCCAAGTTTTGTGGGCCAAGATGAAATTCAAAAGAAAATGGCAACATTTGCAACAATATTTGCGACTGTGTCTGCGAATTCGAATTTAAATCAAAAACTTTTGCAATAAATGCTCGCAGGCCACACGACGTATGTGCAACCAATTCAGATTGTCATATCAACTTGGCTTTGACATTCTAACTAACTTTATATGTATAAATATATATATATATAAATGTATATATTTTTTTTTACTTG
Organism: Drosophila dives; assembly: GCA_035042365.1. Lineage (NCBI taxonomy): Eukaryota > Metazoa > Arthropoda > Insecta > Diptera > Drosophilidae > Drosophila > Drosophila dives. The sequence continues at coordinate 5,440,010 of JAWNLJ010000326.1, read as the reverse complement.
TTTTTGTGTAACTTTTTTGGGCTAGTGTGCGATATTTTGTCATATCTAAGCCACAAAAATATGAATGCAACTTTTTGCTGCTGTCATAAATTTGCGCAATGCAAACATTTATCAGCATGACTCGACCCGCAGCTAGTTAGCAACAGTACTGTGGCAAGAACTCCAGCAATCCAGTATTTAAATCCTTATTCCCAACTCGACTAGTTTTCACCCAGTTATCCGAGCTCGCAAACTAAGCAGCTACTGCAACTCCTAAATTGAATCTGAAACAAATACGAATCTCCATTGAACATTTCAATAATATGACAATTTTCTTAGAATAAGCTAAATATACATATTATATAAATTCAAATTAAATGTATATTTTATTCATCACTTTACCATGGTATTCGCAAGCATGCTTGAAATAAAATTTTACTTAATCTTATATTTTGGACTTTTTTGAGTGCTCATCTGCTCTATGTAAAAACCCATTCACAAGTATTGCTCTAAAGCAAATGTCGAGTTTTCTGGACGGAACATGTGTTTGTCTGTGTGTGTGTGGGCCACTTCATTGTTGGCCAGTGAATATGCAAAGATTCGAGCGCCATTTTATGAACTTGCATATGTGCATGAAATGGCTTAAATTTAAATTTTTTACTACGCATCCAGACACAAGTGTTTCTAACTTGGGCGCTCTTCTTTCAAATTTGCTGTGCAATTTTCCAGCTCAATGGGAAAACTTTGCGTAAAAATGTGGAAAAAATAAAACACTCATAAAACAGAACACAGCAAAAACAGGAATAAGAAAAAAGAAAAAAAAAATACGAATAAAACTTTTGCCATTATTTAAATGCGTTGTAATAATTTAAATGTTGACATATTGTCAGCCAAACACGCCCACCCAGCAGCGCCCACTTTCACTTACTGCCAACTTTTTGTGCCTGTTATTATTATTGCTGTTTTTCTTGGGTGCTTTTTTTTTCTTTTATTGTGTCGCCGCGTAAATTTAATGAATTTTAATGAAAACTTATGTGCGCGTCACTTGTAGCAGCTGCTGCCACGCCCCCGCCCTTGCCCGTGCCCCAAAAACTTGCAATTGTCGCTTAATGTCAATTTAAACTTTTGATGCAAGCGTCGCCATTTTGTTGCCCATTGGAATTAATTTGCTTGAATGTGTCTTTCTGAGGGGTTCAACAAATAAGCAAAATGTTCTTTACAAACTTTTATTGTTTATTTGTGAAAGTTTGTAATGATTAGGTGTGGGTGTGGCACTTTATTCGGTCCAGCTGAAGATGCATACGAAAGCAATGTCCAGTAAAAGTTAGATAACTCCGATAACAATGCCTTAACTAAAACGCATCCGATCAAATTTATCACAGTTAAAAAAGAGCCAATTTTTAAAACTGGGAAAAATTGGTCTGCGTTTTTTCTCTAGGAATTATTAATATGAAACCTCAAATAAATCGTAATTTTTTTATTTAAATAAACTGAAAGCTCCTCATTAATAGGAGACGCCAGTGTGGGACTGGATCCAGTCCAAGTAGCTGGAAAGACGGGTGAAGACAGCGGGGTAGCCCTTCTCGCAGCCGGCTCTAGTACCGAAGGAGGTTAGACCGACCTGGATTTTGCTGCTGGTGAGGACCAATGGACCGCCAGAGTCACTGCTGCAGGTTGACTGTCCGTTGGGGGTGGCAACGCAGATGTTGGATGCGGTAACAACGTAGGAGCCATAGATCTTGGCGCACGCGCTGTTGGCCATAGCTTTCAGATAGACGTACATAAGATTGCTGGAAAGGGTTGGATCGGAATCGCTGGTGTAGCCCCAACCGGTAGCGACTACTTCAGAGTTCTCATAGGTGGAGGGGGAGCTGGACTTAGCTGGCAAAGCGACAACCTGGATTCTGCTGGTTAAAGCGACAGCTGGGATCTTAATCAGGGAGATGTCGTTTTTCAAGTAGTTGGCATTCCAGTCGGAGTGAAGGATGATGTCGGAAGCCTGGATTAAATAACTAACCTCGGCCGTGGTCCGTTGGGTGGAGCCCAGATAAACGGTGACAGACTTAACACTGAAAAAAGTTTATATAAAGAGGAACTCCTTGCTGCAGAACAGGCTAAGAAGCACTTACTTATCGGTACAGTGAGCAGCGGTCAAAACCCATTTGTTGGCAATCAGAGAGCCACCGCACCAGGAACTGCTTACAGCGCTTATCTCCAGGGAAAGACCAACCTGGTAGGGGAACTGGCCAACCGCCGCTTTCTGGCCTCCGGTGATGCGACCCTCGATGTTGTCCTGCACGGGCATCACACGGTTACGAGGCACCAGCTGTGGTTCGGGGAAGGCCGTTGCGACCGCCATCATAGCAAGAAGGATCAGTAACTTCATGTTTAGTCTTAGTTCAGAACTCAACTGTTTGTCTGGCCAACAAAATGACATTTATATAGCAGTAAAAAGTTAAGGGCTTTAACCATGTTAACATATCGTTTTAGGCGTTGTCTTATCTTAACATAATCTAGACTAGCCGATATCGGCTGCTGTTCATCAGATTTAAATTATTTTGACAGCTAAATTAAATATTTAAAAAAAAACCCCGTTAAAAGTTGTATATTTTTCTTAAGTATTCAATGAATTAATTTTGAAGTGTGCTTTGCAGCAAATATTCTTAGATCGTTTGATTATTGGTTAGTATCTTATCAGCAAAGCTTTAACTTGGGATTATTTGATCTATCAGAACACATTTTTCTTGTTGAATTATTTATAACAGTTGGTTATCAATATAATTTATAATAAGTGTGACACTTAATTGAGTGCAGCCGAAAATGCAGACTTTGATAATGCGTTAATTTTTCAATTACTTAAAAACTTGAAAAATAGATCTGAGTTCTAAAGGGTCGGTTCTTTCTGAAAAATAATAGAGCAAAAACAACAAATATAGCGAAATTTTCTCTTTTTATTTGTGCAAATTGAAAGCTCCTGTTTAAACGGAGATGCCAGTGTTCGACTGGATCCAGTCCAAGTAACTGGTAATACGGGTGAAGGCAGCTGGGTAGCCCTTCTCGCAGCCGGCCGCAGCACCGAAAGAGGTCAGACCGACCTGGATTTTGCTGCTGGTGAGGACCAATGGACCGCCAGAGTCGCCCTGGCAGGTTGACTGTCCGTTGGGTGTGGCAACGCAGATGTTGGATGAAGTAACAATGCTGGAGCCATAGGTATTGGCGCACTCTCTGTTGGCAATAACCTTCAGATTGACGTACATAAGATCGCTGGCAACAGAGCTAGCGGAATCGCTGTTGAGACCCCAGCCGGAAGCGGTGACTTGAGAGTTCTCATAGGTTGAGGGGGAGCTGGACTTAGCTGGCAGAGCGACAACCTGGATTCTGCTGGTTAAAGCGACAGCTGCGATCTTGATCAGAGAGATGTCGTTCTTCAATGTCTTGCTATTCCAGCCGGAATGAATGGTGATGTCGGATGCCTGAACGACTTGGGTAACCTCGGCGGATGTGCGTTGGGTGGCGCCCAGATAAACGGTGACAGACTTAACACTGAAAATGAGGTTATATAAAGAGGAACTCCTTGTTTCCAAATAGAAGTATTTACCTTTCGGTACAGTGAGCAGCGGTCAAAACGTATCTGTTGGAAATCAGAGAGCCACCGCACCAGGCACTACTTAAAGCGTTTATCTTCAGGGATAGACCGACCTGGTAGGGGAATTGTCCAACCGTCGCTTTCTGGCCTCCGGTGATGCGACCCTCGATGTTGTCCTGCACGGGCATCACACGGTTACGAGGCACCAGATGTGGTTCGGGGAAGGCCGTTGCGACCGCCACCATAGCAAGAAGGATCAGGAACTTCATGTTTAGTCTTAATTCAGAACTCAACTGCTTGTCTGCCCGACACAATGGAGTTTATATAGCAAAAAAGGCGTTGCATTTAAGGTTGGATTATTACGTTTGAGGTTTTAAGCTGCCGGTCGATAAGATAGTATGTACGATGGTATATTATGGGTAATCTTATCTAAACGTGGGCCAAACACTTTTTGGATCTTTTTTTTTAGCTAGGTGATTGGCCTGGCCGATATGGGTTATTGGCTGCAGCTGCTGCACCTCAGTTTTTCAATTGTTTTTATACTTAAATTATGTTTCATAATAAGTAGTACCATTTATATTTATACTACTCACGTATTGTATTTTGTTCGCGAGTATTCACTGTATTAAAAAATGTTTTTATTTCGTTTGGTTATTGTACAATATCTTATCAGCAAAGCTCCAATTTAAGATGTTGAAATCTGTATAAATATTGGTTATCAATATAAGTTATAAAATGGGAAAACCTTATTAAGCTCAATCATAGTACATGGAAATTATGCTCAATGAATTGTTGATACAAACATGAGAAGAAAGACTCGATTTTAATAAATCTATTGAGAAAGGCACAAATTATAATGGTCATGGGAAACAGAGATTTATTTTTTATAATTTGAACTTTGAACTATATTTTTTTTTACAATCTTCTTATTTATCTTTTAGTAAAAACCAAATAATATATATATTTTGTAATTAATAATAGCTTTGGCTCTAACACCTCAAGCAGGGACTATCAATCAGTAAGTGTGGCACTTTATTCAGTTCAGCTAGAAATGCATAATTCAGCATTATAAAGAGTATCTTAGATAAGTCCGAGAACAATACCTTAGTTTCTAAACTAGAACGCTTCCTTTGAAACATATCGCAATTAAAGGAGAGTCTATATAAAAGCTTTAAAAGCAAATCTGAGTTCTTAAGGCTTTCTTTTCTTTCTGAAAGATAATAGAGCAGAAAGCTTGATCCATGTTAGTTGTTAAATTATTATTTCTAGGAATGATGATTAATAAGAAACAACCAATTTATCGAAACTTTCTTTATTTAATTGTGCAAATTGGAAGCATCTGTTTAAAAGGAGATGCCAGTATTCGACTGGATCCAGTCCAAGTAACTGGTAATACGGGTGAAGGCAGCTGGTAAGCCAATCTCGCAGCCGTCCGCAGAACCGTATGAGGTCAGACCGACCTGAACTTTGCTGCTCGTTAGGACCAATGGACCGCCAGAATCACCCTGGCAGGTAGATTGTCCGTTGGGGGTGGCAACGCAGATGTTGGATGATGTAAAAGCCCTGGTGCCATAAGTCTTGGCGCACACGCTGTTGGCGATAACCTTCAGATAGACGTACATAAGATCTTGGGCAACAGAGTTAGAGGAATCGCTGTTGCGGCCCCAGCCGGAAGCGACGACTTGAGAGTTCTCATAGGTTGAGGGGGAGCTGGACTTAGCTGGCAGAGCGACAATCTGGATTCTGCTGGTTAAAGCGACAGCTGGGATCTTGATCAGAGAGATGTCGTTCTTCAATGTCTTGCTATTCCAGCCGGAATGAATGATGATGTTGGATGGCTGAACGACTTGGGTAACTTCGGCGGAAGTTCGTTGGGTGGCGCCCAGATAAACGGTGACAGACTTAACACTGAAAAAGAAAGATGATAAAGAGGAACTCCTTGCTGACCAATGGGCTAAGAAGCACTTACTCTTCGGTACAGTGAGCGGCGGTCAAAATCCATTCGTTGGAAATCAGAGAGCCACCGCACCAGGAACTACTGAAAGTGCTGATCTTCAAGGATAGACCGACCTGGTAGGGGAATTGACCAACCGCCGCTTTCTGGCCTCCGGTGATACGACCCTCGATGTTGTCCTCCACGGGCATTTCACGGTTACGAGGCACCAGCTGTGGTTCGGGGAAGGCCGTTGCGACCGCCACCATAGCAAGAAGGATCAGGAACTTCATGTTTAGTCTTTGTTCAGATTTCAACTGTATGTCTGGTCAACACACTGCCGTTTATATAGCATAGAAAAGGCGTAGGCGTATCATGCGTAGTCTTATCTTAACGCAATTCAGACAATTTTTGGATGATTTCTCTATTAATCTAGCTGATTAGCTGATTAGCCTAGCCAATATCGGTTATTGGCTTGCAGGTGCTGCCCTTTCATTTTTAATTATTTTTATACCTAAATTACATTTCTTGGAAACTATTTTATGATCTTATCGAATGGGTTTTTCTATTTGTTTGTCAACACAACGCAGTTGTAGTTGTTTCTGATCAAGTTGGCCAATTATTTTTTAAGAATTAAGCATTAAGTTTTCGAGTATTCACTGTATTCATTTTGATGTGTGACTTGCAAAAAATGTTCATAGATCATTTGATTATTGTCTAATATCTTATCAGCAAAAGTACTTTAATTTTTAAAGTATATTTTTCTTGTTGAGATTTTATTAACTTTTGGTTATCAATATCAGTTATAAAATGGGAAAACCTTATTATGCTCAGTCTTAGTATATACAATTTCCGGTAAATTGTGATTTATATATTATAAGCTGAGTTTTAAACTTTCATGCATTTCGTAATAAACTATTAATAAATCGTTAAATTAACAATAACTTTAATTCTAAGCCATTTGCCTATTACAGCCTTAACCAAACCTAATCAAACTCGTAATTTATAATTTATTAAATTGACTCGAGAGAAGACAAAAATCTGTCAATTAAATATTTTCAATATACATTTAAACACCCCTCAGCCCCGATAAGCTGACCACCAAACTTGTTTGGTCATTTTGTGTATTTATCAACATTCAGTTGTGATTCCGTCCACTGGCAATTTGAGTGGATTTTGAAGGGGTTTCTCAATGTGGTTAGTGGCTTTTGTTTAGGTTGAGTTTGGGATTGGGCATTGGAGCTCCCACAAACACAAACTTCCGCAGATCTGCGGTTAATTGGCAATTCAAAAATTGACAATTGAAAGCGATTAGCAAATGTGCAGAGAACAAAAAAATATACACTGCGATTCATTAGAAATATGTTCAATCGATGATGGTTTTGTTTTATGTATTTGGCAATTTTTATGTTAACTGCCAATGTGCAATGTTTATTGTTATTTATAACCAACAATTTCCAATTGCGAGACAGAAGCCCATAAAATGACACCCAAAAGCAAAGGAGCAAAAGTAAAACTCGTTTCAGACCCGACTCGATTTCATTGTTAGTGTTAAACTAATTGGTTTTATTGTCATGGCCAGGACATGCCATGGCCCTGACTATATTGTTAAGCAATTAATGGCCAACAATTAGGCGTTAATTGCATTTAGTTGACTGTTGACTGCCTGGATGCCCGATAGCCAAGTTGCCAGGATGCCTGGCTGCCTGGCTGCCCGGTTTCCCTTCAGCTTTCCATTTTCGTTTCGTATACAATCCAGTCCAAATAGGCCGTTATCCGAGTGTAGACTGTGGGTGCGTCCAGTTCACAGCCGTTGGCGCTGCCAAATGTGGTTAGTCCAATCAAATAGCTGACATTGTGCCACCGATAGACCAGTGGACCACCCGAATCCCCCTGACACCCGCCACGCCCACCACGACCATCGCTGCAAATGTGCCGCTTCGAGCTCACCAAACCGGGTAGAAAATAACAGATGCACATTTGTTGTTCCAACACTCGCACACTCACATAGTGTAGCAGTTCTTCCTCCAGCTCCAGCTGCTGCTCCTGCTCCTTGGTCACATTCAACTTATCGCCCAATGCACCCCAGCCTGAGGTGGTAACTAATTGACCCTCCAGTAGCGACTGCTGCATGAAAGGACGAGCCAGTGGAATGGTCTGTATGCTGGACGTAGGCGTTACGGGGCGTGGCAGGCGCATCAGTGCCAGATCATTGTAGCCACCAAAGCCCAAATAGCCGGGATAAACATTAAAATTTTGCCTCTCCACTTGAAATACATTCTGGGCATTTGTTGCATTTGCATATTGGTTGCTGCCCAAATAAATCTTGGCTCTCATCGCATCAATCAAACAATGCGCCGCTGTCAGCACAAACTGCAAGGTGATCAGGGAGCCACCACATTGCCGATAATTACCCTGACGCAGCTGCAGCAGTAGTCCCGCCTGGTAGGGAAACATATCCTTCTGCGCCAGTTCTCCATTAGCTATGCGTGTGCTGATTGCTGCTTCCTGCTCTGTGGCAGATAATTCCGATTTTTCACACTCTCGCTGCCATTTATCATAGCCAATTTGCCAGTTGATGGTTTTTTGCTCCTCGGAATCATCGGCCTGAGTATTCCGCGCCTGCGTCTGGCCGACTAAAATGATAAAGCATAGACAGAACTTTAAGTAACCCATCTATCGTCTCCACTTGGAACTGGCGAAGTGGGCTCTTCACTCGAGTAGTTTGTTGTTTTATATAACCCGGCACGTGTCGTTGGCTCTGTTAATTGAATTCTCACACATAAAGAGAAACCAGCAGCTGTTTGGCATTTCATTTTGCTCAGTTTCATGTAATTGCCACACGTTTTGGCGATTATGTTGTTTAGGCCTTCGTCTTTAACTACAGCAACCCTCAGCAAATGGGCATCAATGGGCATCAGAAGCAGCAGCATCTCTGCCCCTTCCACCACAAACGATTATAACCTGTCTTGGTTGCATTTGCCTTAATTGCGTTCCACTCATTGAGGCAGCCTTCAATTGCAGGTTTCACCATCCCCCACAACCCCACCATCCAAACCACTTAAGTGTTGCCCAGTTTTAGTTGTGTTGGTTTTCATCGCTTTTTTTATTGCTTATTTAATTTTATTTAATTTACACTCAGACATTCGATTGCTGCAACAAGACTGAAGCACCTCAACATTATTGCAATCATAAATAATTTTTATTAAATATTAGTTAATTTCTATTTATTCAATGTCAATACAATTTGTGATCTTATCAATGGGCTTTGGGAACTTTTAACTGTTTGGTTCTGCCTCTATTCTGAGAACACTTGAGTGGACTCACTTCAGTTATTGATATTGTTCTGATTGCAGAAGGCCAGCTAGTTCAAAATAAAGTAATATGTAAAATATATTCTACATAAAAACTTTAAAAGCAAATCTAAGTTCTTAAGGCTTTCTCTTCTTTCTGAAAGATTATAGAGCAGAAAGCTGGATCCATGTTAGTTGTTAGAATTATTATTTCTAGGAATGATGATTAATAAGGAACAACCAATTTATCGAAATTTTCATTATTTAATTGTGCAAATTGGAAGCATCTATTTAAAAGGAGATGCCAGTGTTCGACTGGATCCAGTCCAAGTAACTGCTAATACGGGTGAAGGCAGCTGGTGCGCCAATCTCGCAGCCGTCTTTAGAACCGTATGAGGTCAGACCGACCTGAACTTTGGTGCTGGTGAGGACCAATGGACCGCCAGAATCACCCTGGCAGGTAGACTGTCCGTTGGGGGTGGCAACGCAGATGTTGGATGAGGTAAAAGCCCTGGAGCCATAAGTCTTGGCGCACACGCTGTTGGCCACAACCTTCAGATAGACGTACATAAGATCTTGGGCAACAGAGTTAGAGGAATCGCTGTTGCGGCCCCAGCCGGAAGCGACGACTTGAGAGTTCTCATAGGTTGAGAGGGAGCTGGACTTAGCTGGCAGAGCGACAATCTGGATTCTGCTGGTTAAAGCGACAGCTGGGATCTTGATCAGAGAGATGTCGTTCTTCAATGTCTTGCTATTCCAGCCGGAATGAATGATGATGTTGGATGGCTGAACGACGTAGGTAACCTCGGCGGATGTGCGTTGGGTGGCGCCCAGATAAACGGTGACAGACTTAATGCTGAAAAAGAAAGAAGATATAGAGGAAATCTTTGCTGCCAAATAGGATAAGAAGCACTTACTCTTCGGTACAGTGAGCAGCGGTCAAAATCCATTCGTTGGAAATCAGAGAGCCACCGCACCAGGAACTACTGAAAGTGCTGATCTTCAAGGATAGACCGACCTGGTAGGGGAATTGACCAACCGCCGCTTTCTGGCCTCCGGTGATGCGACCCTCGATGTTGTCCTCCACGGGCATTTCACGGTTACGAGGCACCAGCTGTGGTTCGGGGAAGGCCGTTGCGACCGCCACCATAGCAAGAAGGATCAGGAACTTCATGTTTAGTCTTAGTTCAAATTTCAGCTGTATGTCTGGTCAACACAGTGCCGTTTATATAGCATAGAAAGAGCGTAGGCGTATCATGCGTAGTCTTATCTTAACTCGGGCCAGACAATTTTTGGTTGATTTCTCTATTAATCTAGCTGATTAGCTGATTAGCCTAGCCGATATCGGTTATTGGCTTGCAGGTGCTGCCCTTTAATTTTTAATTTTATTTTTAGTTTTACCTTATTGACTACAATAAACAGTATTCATATCGTTTTTTTTTTAAATATTTTAAAGCCCGATAAAATGTATCGTTATTTGGTTGAACTTCATCGCAATACTGGCGACTTCAATGAACTTATTTTCTTTTGCTGCTTTCTATAGCCAATTTTATTTGTTTTCATCTGTTTGCTGGCAAAGCCAAGAATTGTTGTTGTTGTTGTTTTGTGTTGTTGTGTGTGTGTGTGTACTTTTGCTATTTGTAGCTTAGCTTTTCTTCACTCGCAACGCCTCTGTTTTTATGTTTATGCGGAAATCTGCAGAAATTGTGTCAATATCAATAAAATTAGATTAGTATCGACGACGGCAAACAACCAAAGTGTGTCAGGCAGTCAGGCAGGCAACAAATAACCCCCACCCAGCCCCCTCACATGTGTGTGTGTGTGTGCGTGTGTTGAGTGTGCGTGGGAGCAACTTGGAGAATCAACATCCGATGTGGTGGGTCGGAGATGGTTTCACATCCGGCCTGCGGCCTGCAAAATCATCGCAGCCAGAGCAGAGCCTGAGAAATTGTCTGTGTGTGACAAATGCTTAAGTGCCTTGAAATTGTTGTAATTTCCAAAGGAACCCCAACAACAACAACAACAATAGACCAAAAAAAAAAGTTTCACTCAGTTAAAACATGCTCCACACTTAATCTCAGTTAATTTTCTTAATGGAAAAGTTTTCACGGGTTTACTCGTTGTCCCTTGTTGCCACATTCAATTTTTTTTTCTTTTCCCATTTTTGGGGCCCGTTTTCCTTTGTGGCATTTGTCGGCTGCGTGTAGGCTCAATGAGAACGAGGACCCAACCTAAAATGGCCAGTCCTTGAAATTACTTCTGCGAGCTGGCTAACAATTTTTGGGTAGCTTCCAGCATGAAATGAAGATAATTTTCATAATGCGAAAATTAGAAAAGTTTCTGGCCAAAAAGTTGTTTGCTATTGGTTTTAAATTTTTATTGTTAGCGGATTTTCTTTTTATTTTGCGCTATTTTTTTTTATGTACTGATGTTTTGGCTACCATTTAATTTAAAGCTGTTTTCCTATTGATTTCCCATTCACAACATTTACGTGCCATTATCGCATCGCTTACAAAGCCAGCGATATGCCCCCGAAGCGACTCCATTTCCATTTCCATTTCCATTGCTGCTGCTGAGTCCAACTGCGGATGCGGATGCGAATGCGAATGCTGTCGTTGTTTTTGCACCGCTTTCTCCGCTGACAATGACGTAATCTTTTATATAAACACAGCAGCGCTCCAACACTTTTCACTTGCTCCTGCTCCTGCTGCTGTCCAAGCAGTAGAAACCATTTCGAGCAGCACTTGCCAACCAGCCTTTCCACACGACCCACACTCCCCCTTCACCCAAACAGCATTTGTGCTCGTTGGCTGCGAATCACGTGACGAGTGATTGAGTGCACTTCTGTGTGCGCTTTTTCACTTAAAAATGTGCGATTTCAATCACTAAAAGCAAAGGTAAACATCGAACAAAATCGAATCAGCCACAGCTGACTGATGTCCTTGTAATGGCTAAGGCAGACATCCGTTCTTAACTGGAGTAAGCAGTTAACCGTAGTGCGACTGCTGCTGCTGCTGCTGCCACTAAAACAACATAACCAAAACCCAAAACATCTAAGAGGGAAGTTGGCAATAAATGTTAAAACAAGTTATGTGCAAAATGGTCGGAACACGTGACGGCGGCAAACCAAATTGCTTTTTTTTTTAAGAAAAATCAAAAGCGAGTAAGCAGAATATGACAAGGAACACGGGTTCGACTTGAAGTTACACTGTAAAATATCTTGCATACTACATTAAGTATACTTTCTTACAAAACTAATTTTATTAAGTATCCATTTTTTTAAATATAAAAAAATAATTAAATCAAAATATGATATTGAATAATTCAAAATTTATTTTGTATTGAATGAATGCTGAATATCATTAAGTAGTTTAAGTTGTATAATTCAGTAAACTATAACTAAATCAACTCTACACTGAAAGAAATTTTATATCATACATTTTAGTTAACTGTAACACCTTGAAGGTACACGGCTTATGCCTTGTTTTAGCCATTAAAGGTGTACAGGTATGAATAAAATAAAGAAAATGGCAAATAAAAAAATATCCATGTTTGCCGTGCATGAGAATATATATATATATATATATATATTTGGAGGAGTTAAGAGTGTGTAGGTTGTTGATGCTAAACATTCCGCCCATCAAAACGCGGCGCCACTTAACAAATCCCAAGTTGTTGTTGCGTGCCACGTGACTGGAATAGACAAGAGAGCAAGAGAGAAACAATAGCTTTGCTTTGGGCAGTTGGAATTTGGGTTCCTTTGTCCGTCGTCTGTTGCTGCTGAATGCTGTGTAGGTGCATAGAGATGTGCCGGGTTGGGGTGCAGTGTTGGGGTGTTGGGGTGTCGGGAAAACGCTTTCACGCACGCTCGCCTTGAAGCGTCGAGTCGCATCGTGTCCTGGCGACCTGCCGCGCTTAATTTCCGCTTGTAATGGACGCACGATAAATCTCGGCTAGCGTTTCCGTTGCCCACAATCGGAGTCTCAGCAATCTCACGTTGCACGCTATTGAAATACATATTTTCCTACAACTCCTTGTTGCCTACACCGAAGCGCGTTGTCCCGCTTGATTCACCGCGCTCCACTTGAAGCTGCTGCACATTAATAAAGCAGGGAAATGGTTGGGTTGGGGGTTTTGGGCTTTACTTAACTGTAGGCCTTAAAATTAGCAGCAGAATTAAGAAACTTTGCAAAACTTAAAACGCTGAGTGTTTATTAAAGGTTAGAGTAAAGTGTCGCGAAATTACAGTTTAATAAACTTCATAAATTAGGCGGAAGTTGATGAGGATATGGAGAATATATATTTTATAATAGATATAAGATGAGAATCAACAAATATCTTGGTATATTGTGTGGCAGTAAATTATCTAAGACTCGATTATCCCCAATATATACAATAGTAGTTTATATATAGCTTCTTTAATTTGAATAAGATATTTGCTTAATATTTTGAACTTGTTTTTCTAATTAATTGTAAAATTAACAAATTTAGTTTGAGCATTGCTAAACAATAGTTTTAGTTTTTGTTCACAACTTTTTGCTAATCTTTTGTGTGAGGTGCTCCTGGCATATGAGATGCCATTATTTAAAATGGCAAATCCCTTTAACTTGCCACCGCAATGTGCCAATTGCCGGAGCCATTTTTATTGTCGCCTCGTTAGTCAGGGAGTCGGCTGGCAATGCGACTATTGCCAAATCCTCGACTGTCGCTTCGACTAAACCGACTAAACTCCCACTAGCCCTTACCTCTGGTGCGTGTCGCTTAAGCCCCGGCGATAAGGTGTGCACATTTGGAAAGCCCTCTTACCCCTTACCCCTTACTCCAATATAGCCAGCTAGCCGCTACGTGCCTTTCCTTGGTATTGCGATAAATTGCTATTGGCTTGCTGCTGTTGCTGTTGTTCGTATGTGAGGGCCAAAAGGTAAAGCTGCTAATTTATTAGCCAGTTCGGCAAGCAAAACGCCAGCAAGATATAAATAAGCGAAAGGCTGCCATATGGTAAAGAGATAGAGAAAGAAAGGGAGAGAAAGAGGCCGTCTGAGCTGAGCTGCAACTCAAATCAGTTGGCAGTTTGACCTCAACATTCTTTGAAATTCAGCCAAGTTGGCAGCCCTTTATCACACACACACACACACAAAGGCAAAGTCTCTCTTTTTGTGTGTGTCCCTTTGGCAATTTGGCTTTAATGCAGGGCACAGAAATGTGTGAAATCGGCGTATAAATTACAATGGTCAAAATGCTCTTGCTAAGCTGCACCTTTGTGTCGAGTGCCTAGCTCCCTAGTCTACTATGTGTGTGTGTGTGTTGTGTGTGTGTGTGTGTTGCGTGTATAGTGTGGCAACAATAGGACAACGGCAACACTTATTCAATAATATCCTCGCTTTCAACTTTTGAGCTTTGCAAATGCAAAATCTGCATGGCATATGAAAAGAGAAAAAAGTACAAACAGAGAGAGAGAGAGAGAGAGAGAGAGAGAGAGAGAGAGAGAGGGGAAAGAGAGGGAAGCTGTATAGAGTTGGCAACACATTGAACAATGTTGTCAAAGCCGTGGACTAAAGTTCTTGGCTGTGAACAATAGAAAACCGAATTAAACAAAAAGCCAGGCTAGCAACATATATGTTAGTGTGTAAATAAATGTGTGTGTGTGTGTGGGTGTGTGGGTGGGAGTGTGTGTTGGCACAACAACAAAAACTTAAAAGGGAAAGCAACAACAACAACAACAACAACGACATTAGTAACAATGAGCCATGCCATGAGCAGCTGCAACAATGGCAAAGAACTATAATAAATGTGTGTGTGTGTGTGTGTATTTTTCCATATGAATATGTGCCAGTGTGTGTGATTGTGTGTGTGTGTGTGTTTATATGAATATGTGTCTGCTAAGAAGGCAGCTTCTGTTGCTTTAACTGGCTTTTGTTAGGCGTCATCCCTCCTCTTCCTCTTTCCCACTTTTCAGCTGCATTCATTGTTGATGGGTGTCGTCGTCAGAGCATTGTTGTTGTTGTTATTGTTATTGTTGCCATTGTTGTTGCATTAGCGAGCAGAGTGCATCAACATGCCACATGCCACATGCCACATGCTTGTTGTGCGCTGAGTTGGTGGCACATTTGAATGTAGTTCAGCGCCATAGTTACCATCTGCCGATAAGAGCACAAATAATGATGGCATCAATAAATGTCCCTTTTTATGGAGTATATATTCAATATACATATTCGATTTTCTGAGCTTACAAATTTGATAAAGTTAGAAAATTCTAACAGATATTTATTATTTATGAGCTCTAACTTGTAGCTATCTGTATAGGAACTTTTGAACACTAATTTAATGTTATCTGTTATCTGTAAAAATGAAATTAGCTTGTTGCTTAAAAAAAAAAAAAAGTCATTTTTTATGTTTGTTATTTCGGAGTTATGGCCAAAGTAAAGCAAGGCTAATCAGCTAGTTTAAAAAATAAATTATCCAAAAATGGTTTGGAATACGTTTAGATAAGACTATGCCTACTATTCCTATGCCTTACTTTTGCTATATAAACGCCAGGTGTTGGCCAGACAAACAGTTGAGTTCTGAACTAAGACTAAACATGAAGTTCCTGATCATTCTTGCCATGGTGGCGGTCGCAACGGCCTTCCCAGAGCCACAATTGGTGCCTCGTAGCAGTGAGATGTCCACGAAGTACAACATTGAAGGTCGCATCACCGGAGGTCAGAACGCGACTATTGGCCAGTTTCCCTACCAGGTCGGTATATTCATGATAAAAACGGACCTCAATTGTTCCTGGTGCGGCGGCTCATTGATTGACAAAAATTGGGTTTTGACTGCTGCTCACTGCACCGAAAAGTAAGTACTTATAACCCCATTTTGAAGCAAGGAGTTCCTCTTTATATAAACTCTTTTTTAGTATTAAGTATGTCACCGTTTATCTGGGTGCCACCGAACGCACATCGGCCGATGTTACGTATGTCGTCCAGCCATCCGACTTCATCAGTCACCCCGGCTACAATACCAATACCTTAAAGAATGACATCTCTCTGATCAAGATCCCAGCTGTCACGTTAACCAGCAGAATCCAGGTTATCGCTCTGCCAGCTAAGTCCAGCCTCTACTCAACCTATGAGGGCTCTGAAGTAGTCGCTTCCGGTTGGGGCGCCACCAGCGATTCCGATCACAATAAAGCTAGCAGAAATCTTATGTACGTCTATCTGAAGGTTATTGCCAACAGCGTGTGCGCCAAGACTTATGGCACCAGGGCTTTTACATCATCCAACATATGCGTTGCCTCTCCCAACGGACAGTCAATCTGCGGTGGTGACTCTGGCGGCCCATTGGTCCTGACCAACAGCAAAATCCAGGTCGGAATAACCTCCTTCGGTATGCCCTACTGCGAGAGGGGCGACCCAACTGGCTTTACTCGCCTTACCAGCTACTTAGACTGGATTCAGTCCCACACTGGCATCTCTTATTAATGAGGAGCTTCCAATTTGCACAAATAAAGAAGGAAATAAATATAAATTGGTTTTTTTTTATTAATCATTCTCAATAATAAAGATTAACAAAGAATTCTGCTCAATTATCTTTCAGAGAGAACAGAAAGCGTTTAAATGCAGATTTGTTTTTCAAGTTTTTGAGCTTGCAAATTTGACAAAGTTGAAATTCCGTTTAAACATTGAACCTAAGACATTTAAGATTGAAAGAATTCTTGTATGTCCAAAAGCAAAGATATTAAAATTTACTTATAAATTACAGTTGTTTACAAATAAGATTATCTAAAATGATAAGAGAGAAATTAAATTAAAAGTCTCATATTAAAAAAAAAAAATAAAATTAATAATATAATATTTAAACCTGCGGGGCAAATGGTTTAGTATTTTTTACTAAGCTAGTGAAAACCTAAATAAATTCGAATTACACCAATAATTTTTAAACTTTAATCGCTTAGTAATAAAAGTAAAAAACGAAATAAATTTTTAGGTATGAGTTTTATATTGAGTACTTTTGCTTCTACCTGATTAATTATTTGTAATCAAATATTTATTTATATAGATTCTCAAATTAGTTATATAAACATTTGATTATTTTAATAAACTTTGAATTATTTTCAGAAATTATTTTGAAAAATTAAGATTTTGCATTATGTATTTTTATTTTGTCGAATTCTGCTTATTGGTTAACCAATTTGTTGGTGAATCCAGTCAAGATGATCACTGACTCGGGTGAAACCATTGGGTAAGCCACTCTCGCAGTCTTTGGTCACATAGGAGCTGATACCGATGAGCACTTGGTCATCTTTGGAGAGCAATGGGCCACCAGAGTCGCCGTGGCAGGTGGACTTGCCTTTTGAAGTAGAGGCGCAGATAATCTTGTTGCTGAGCCCCGGAGAGCACTGGGCATTGCTAATTATCTGCAAGTCGACACATTGTAGATTCTTTGGCTGTGGACTCCTAGTGGAGGTGAGTCCCCAGCCGCAGGCGGTTCCCAACGTGTTCTCGTATCTATTTATTCTGCTCTTAGGCAACGGGACACTTTTGATGAGATCCGTATAGGATACATAAGGTGCCCTGATCAGGGCGATATCATTAACCTTAGTGATTTTGTCGAAATCCGGATGTTCGATGAACGCGTCCCTGTTAACACTAAGGATTGGCTCACCATCTCCGAGTTTCGTTGTTCCGTAGTATATTTTCACAGATATTGCATCAAGTGTGCAGTGGGCAGCAGTGAGAACCCATTGGTTGTCAATAATGCTACCACCGCACCAGTTGTCATCATTGACTACATCCAACATCAAACCCACAATGTACGGAACTTGCCCTATATCCGCGGTGTTGCCATTGACAATACGACCTTCGATCTTGTTCTTAATCCCAAACGGGAAGTTAAATTTAAATGCGCTCGAAAAGGCGACAGTCGTAAAAAGAATGGCCCGAAATAACTTCATGTTTTCAAATTGGTTAACCCAAAACCGAACTCGCAACTCTTTTCATGAAGTTCTGCACTTTTCAATTAGTTGAACAAAAATCATATAGATATTTATTATTTATGAGCTTTAACTTGTAGCTATCTAAATAGAAACCCTAATTAAATGGCATCTGTTTTAGCTTTTTGCTTTAAAAATATTGGTTTAGTTATTTTCTTATTTTTAAGGTTTGTTATCTTACAGTTATAGCCAAAGTAAACTTTCTAATTATGCATTCCTGGCAGTGAGAAAGTTGTTTCATTCACTCAAATATTTCATAATTTTCCTTAATTCTCAATAATAAAAAATAGAGCCTCCGAGTTCAAAGCTCAGCTTATGAAAAAAAGGTCAATGTTTCTAGGAAATTGTATTTTTTATTATAAAGCTCTGGCCTTGGCTCTCATGTTCATAATAGCAGCTGTATGCCAATTTCCGATATCGGTTAGTCTAATCAGCTACTTTAAAAAATAAGTGATTCAAAAATGGTTTGGAATACGTTTAGATAAGACTATGCCTACTATGCCTAAGCCTTACTTTTGCTATATAAACGTCAGTGTGTTGGCCAGACAAACAGTTGAGTTCTGAACTAAGACTAAACATGAAGTTCCTGATCATTCTTGCCATGGTGGCGGTCGCAACTGCCTTCCCAGAGCCACAATTGGGGCCTCGTAGCCGTGAGATTCCCGTGGAGGACAACATCGAGGGTCGCATCGCTGGAGGCCAGATAGCGACGGTTGGTCAATTCCCCTACCAAGTCCATATAACCATGGATAGAGGCGATATCAATATTTACATGTGCAGCGGCTCACTGATTGACAAAAATTGGGTTTTGACCGCTGCTCACTGTACCGTAAAGTAAGTGCTTCTAAGCCCATTTTGAAGCAAGGAGTTCCTCTTTATATAACCTCTTTTTAGTGTTAAGTCTGTCACCGTTTATCTGGGCACCACCCAAAGCACATCGGCCGATGTTATCCACATCGTTGAGCCATCAGACATCATCAATCACTCCGACTATATTATCGGAAAAAATATCGATGATATCTCCCTGATCAAGATCCCAGCTGTCTTGTTAACCAGCAGAATCCAGGTTATCGCTCTGCCAGCTAAGTCCAGCTTCTACTCAACCTATGAGAACTCTGAAGTAGTCGCTTCCGGTTGGGGCTACACTAGTGATTATCCGACTTTTACCAACAATCTTATGTACGTCCACTTGGGAGTTAGTGCCAACAGCGTGTGCGCCATGATCTATGGCTCTGACGAAGTTACTTCATCGAGCATCTGCGTTGCCACCACCAACGGCCAGTCACCCTGCCAGGGTGACTCTGGCGGTCCGTTGGTCCTCACCAGCACCAAAATTCTGGTCGGACTGACTTCCTTTGGTTCTGAGGCCGGCTGCGAGAAGGGTTACCCAGTTGTCTTCACCCGCCTTACCAGCTACTTAGACTGGATCCAGTCTCACACTGGCATCTCCTATTAATGAGCAGCTTCCAATTTGCCCAATTAAAGAAAGAAAGCTTCGAAAAATTAGTGGTTTCTTATTAATCATTCCCGGAAATAATAATTAAACAACTTAGTTTGCATTAAGCTTTCTTATTAATAAAGAACAATAATTAATACAAAAAAAAATAATAAAGAATTCTGCTCTATTATCTTTCAGAACTCTTTAGAGTTTTTAAGTAGACTCTCTTTTAATTGTGATAAATTGCTGTCCCGTTTCTGCGGTTCTCTCTACTCCAAAGTTACTCCACATCCCACCAGCATTTGCCTTTTGGATCTTGTGACATGCAAAGTGTATTGTTCCATTTGCATTGTTTGAAATATCCTTTGGCACTACTTATAGTGGATCGAACTGGAGGGGTTAGGCGAGACGGGTTGTGGAGGATAAGTGTGTTTGGCAAAACTTTCGAGTGCCATCGAAGTGGAAAAGTTAATGCAAAATGCGAATGGGAATGCGGCGCCGACTGCTGATGCCATATCACTTGAAAAATGTTGAAATTCTTGGTCAATAGCCATGCAATTTGGGGTAAGCAAACAAGTCAAGAGCGGTGGCACGTTTCGAGGCCAGTTCGAGCCTGGCAAACATTGCGCCATAATCAGAGATGGAGATGTCCGCATTCACATCTTTGTCTGCTGCATTCGATTGGCCCCGGGCATATTGGCAAACTCGGCCAATTGGCCAAAAACCATATTTGGCAGTGGCTGGCGCAAAATCTACCAATACCAATATACCGCAAAAACTGCAGCTGGGTCAATGTTGATGTTGATTTTCGGACGTGAGACGAGCTGAAGCTGATGTCGTCGATGGCGATGGGGTTGTCATTTGTCTGGCTGCCGCAGTGCCAAGCCCATAAAATCAGGCAGTCAATGAGCCGAATGTTCAAATAGCCAAATAGCTGTTATTGTTATTGCAGCCGCCGCCGCCGCCGCCGACTGGCAAACTAATGAGGTGTCCTTTTGGCCATCCAGGCATAATCACAGCCCACTGCACTAACAGTTTACGCTGCAGTTGTAATTGAGCGTTGTCAGCTGGGGATATGCAAATCTGTGAGCCAGTTAGCAATTTGGCCAGATTGGCAAACTGTTTTTGGCATTGACTTTAAAGGACTTTGTTTTAACCAGTTGGCACTTTAAGCAAACGAGTCAGACAAACGCCAGACAAGATTAGCATTTTCCGCTACGCTTCCCTTGGCTGACAGTCCAACACTTCCCCAGACAATATTTGCATGAAAACTGTTACTGCCACTTAAGCATATCCTTGCCAAAAAACTTCCTTTACATGGCTGTAAGCACATTAAAAAAAACAAAAAAAAACCGAAGCTCTCATTGGCTGTTGCTTTTTATTGTTTCTTGCTGTCGGACACTTTTTTTTGTTCTTACTTGGTTTGTAGTTTTAATGACAGTCCCCCAAAAAAAAGATGGGGATACACTCTCAAAATTGTCGCCTTAATGTCAGCGAAGGCGTCGAATAAATGCAACTTTTTTCCATCTTGTTTGATGGGCTGGCAAAAAGTTTTTCCGTTTTAATGCGCCTCGCAAAGTTAAGCGACACAAAAATGCAAAAATGTTGTTGGACAGCTCTGCGGCTTTTAGTTGAATTTAAGCCTGTTACGAACTGAAAGAGCGTTAGTTGCATTGCCAAAGTTATGGGCCAAAAAGTTGTGGCAGTTTCGAAATTGTTCAAAAACAGTTCAGTTCCATGCACTGATTAGTTTATTTGGCCCTGTCCGCCAGAATATTTGTATGGGTTATTCGCTAATATTTTGCATTTTTAGTTGTTATCATATTTTTTTAATTATTATTAAAAATAAAATTTTTTATATACGAGTAATTCTTTTTTGATAATGAAATCATATTAAATTAAAAAAATATTCGTGTGATGCCATTGTAGTTCGATTCTGTTCCCCCTCAATTAAGTTTTAGCCACCCACAAAAGCTGCTCGCGGCATTTAGATCCATTTAAATTAAAGTTATAAAAGTTGTCTGTGTTCGCGTTTGCCTCGCAGTCATAAAACACTCAACGCTCATACGCCATGTGTTACCCTAAAAAAGGAAAATGAAGAAAAAACAGGAAAAACTTTCAAGACAGTGGCATAAAAAAGAAACCCAACCAACAGCCAAACATTTTTAATTAGCCTAATGAAAAAGTTCAAATGTAAAAATATAAAAACAAAAAAACAAAAAAATGAATATCAACAAAAATCTTGCAAATTTCAGTGCTGTTGCCTGTGCTTCTGTGGATGCTACAACAAAAGGCAATGACTGCTGACAAATGAGGAAAACGCAGCGCAAATAAGCGAGCAATAATTTTTGCCATTGTTCAGCTGCAGCAGAGGGGGGGGGCATGCAGCAAAGGGGCAGAAGAGCTGAGGCACAAACAAAGAAATGCAACCAAAATGGGCAGAGAAGGAGATGCGCAAAGAATGTTGGTAAATAATACAAATATGAAAGACAACACTGCAACTGAGCAGAGACAATATCTCCACTCCCCTCCATTCTGCTCCACATCAAGCACAGAATTGAGATTGGAACTGAGAGTTTTTTGGTTTGGCCGGCATTTTGTATTTGCCTTTGTGCTTGGACCAATCGTCGTTCCCGAAAACAAATAGGGCTCATTACGCAAATGGCGGCGGCACGTTGCAAAATGTTCAATTAAAAAACTTTTCAATTCCCATTCCCATTCCCATTGAATGTGATAAATGGAAATAAGCTGCTTTAGAATTATGAGAATATGGCACTTGGTTCCAACTTCTGAATCGTAATTGATTTCCAACATTTACATCTATCGTTTTTGTTGTTGTTGTGATTGCTGTTGGTTTTTGGGCCACTTTGGCTTATTAAATATTTAATGGCAAGTTGTCAGAAACAGGCAAATGAATGACAGGTTGCTCCCCTCACAGCATTTCTGATTGAATGGAAGCCGAAAAGTTTTGGTCATGAATACTTTTAGCTGCTTAGTGGGGCAATTTCAACTGTCCGACTGTCAATTCGCCAATTATTTAAATGTTTTCTTTGCCTTGTTTGTTGGATCTTTTTCACATTTTATTTACGCACGCATTCGTGTGTAGCCAGGCCAATAATTGCAACAAAGCGAAACTTTTAACAGAACATGAAAGCAAACCGAAAAAGCAGAAAAGTAGACAACACTTTGACACCAAACAAGCAGCAGCAGAAAGCAAAAATGGTTATCCAAAGGAACAAAACAAAGAATAAATGGAAAAAAAATAAAAAAAATGAAAAAAGAAAAAAAATACGATGAAATCGCTGCTGGCTAAAAACTTTTACCATCGAAAAGATTCGCCACAACTTTTGCGACAACGGCGACGTCTGAGGAAAAAGTCTTTGACCGGACGAGGTTGCAATTAAAAAAGGGATTACGTGGCCGGGCCAGACTTTGATTTTTCCCCGGACTGTTGCCCCCCTCCCCACCCCCCCGCTGTTGCGTTTCGATTAAAAGTTGAGCAAATTAAAATTGTATAATGACGGTGATTAGGCCAACAACAGACTTGGAAATTGCTCAGCACCAATTGCCGTGCCAGCAAAAAACAAAAAAAAATATATATTCTTTTCTTCTATTGTAAGCACAGCTGACGGATTTCTATTGTTCCTGATTGAGAATTGAGAACTTAGAAAAATTACCTCTACACATAAATATTTAAAGTAGTTGGCAGGAACTTTTGAATAGACGATGACTAAATGAATTTTAGTATAAAAAGAAGTTTAAGCCAGGTGGTAGTTGAAAATAATTGGGATGTGATTTAATTTATGCTGAAATAAATTAAAATTTTCACATGTGTGCATAAGATATGACCTGCACGGCCAGCCATTTTTTGGTTATTAAAATTAAACTGAAATTGCGACGCGTTCAAAAGGCCAACTTAATTAACGTGTGAAAATTTATTTGGCCGCACAGCTGGCGAACGCAAAATTTGCATAATGACAAATTGATTATTATTATTTGTGTTTTTGTATATAAATTAAATAACTTTATTTACTAAATTATTTTACGGAGAATTATATACATTTATATATATATATATATTTTTAGGTTTATGCATTTGTTTGTCTTCATTTACAATATGCAATTTTTGCTTAATACATTTATTTATTTACGCTTAACAATTGAAGCAGCAACAACATTTAACATATAATTTCAAATACATATAATATTTAATTAATTGTTAATTTATTATGATTTTATATTCTTTTATATTATTTACCAGGTTATCGCAATTGAAAATGCGTCAATTAATATGAAAATTAATGGGCGAAAAGTTAAACTTTGTCTGAATTAGAAATTAAAGGACATTTCACATTTTCACACTGCTGACCCCTTGGCATATTTTCCATTTTGTGTTATTTGTTTATTTTAATGCCAAAAAACAAAACCAAAAAACTAAACTAGAATTATTTTCACCATTTATCAGCTAGGCGTTTCATTTGCAGTTTCCGTGTTAATGAGTGTATTTTGTGAGTGTGTGTGTGTGTGCTTGAGTGTATTTTTATGTGTTTGTGTTTGTGTGTTCTTTTTTATAGATTATCACATTTTTGGTATAGAATATTCAAGCAAAATTATTTTGCCTCATGACAACTGAAATGCAATCTTGTGCTACAATTATAGTAAGATATCGTTGATGATATATTATATATATATATCTTATGCTACTGCTCCGTTTCCAGGTTCTTGGCGCGCAGATACTTGAGCAGCATCTGCAGCGAATCATAGGTATCAAAGTCATCCAGATTACGTCGTGACGACGACATATTTGCCGGCCGTGGCATAGCAAGGGGCACCGGCAGCAGTTCCGGCATTACGGAATGGTGGGTAATCAGCGCCTTCAAGCTGGAGAACTCCTTGCGAAAGCCCTAAACAATAATCGAGGCTTAGAACGAGGAACAGGCTTAAACAGCTTTTCGGCTTACCTTAATTTTGTAGCCACGCGGAGAGCGGAGAATAATATAATTTGCTATCTTGGGGCCGGGTGGCGAGGGAACGCGCAGGGTCAACGCATAACAACCTGGCTTGGAGCTGCTCTTGCGGACGAGAAAGGCGCCAGGACTCTTGTTCTGCAGCACCTCGACGGCAATGTCGCGCGAGATGCCCGCCTGATACCAGCACGCATCCTTAAGCTCCACATCCGACTCCTCATCGTTGGTAAGCGTATTGGCCAAGCTGCTGCTCCTCTGATTAGGCACCAGACTGGCCGCAGCAGCAGCTGCTGCTGCATTGTTCATCCGCAATCGATTGGCAAAGATCTTGGGACTAGAATTTGCTGAGAACACAAACGAATAAATCAAGATTGGGTTCAACAAATTACCAGGAATGAAATTAGAAGCTATGAAATTATTTTTTGATTGTTGAAAATATTAATTTCAATCAATTTTAACAATACATCAAATAAATATTATTTTTAAATTAAGTTAATTCAACTTTTATTTAAGTATATTATTATTTTTTTATTTTTTTTTTATTTTTTTTATTTAAGTATTTTAAAATTTATAGAAATTAAGACCAAAATTTATTAAATTAAAGTTATGATTTATATTTAACTTAAATTTAAATTTATCTCTTACCACTGCTGGTTTCGCGTAGATATCGCTTCTTGAGATTGAACTCGCTGTTGTCGTTGAGATTGACGTTGTCCAGCATGGGAATGGCTGTGAGGGATTGGCGACACGAGTCACCAAATTTGCTATCGATGTAGGAGTCCTCGTTGATGTAGCCATTGGAGTAGATGGGCTGGCTGTCCTCGCATTTCAATGCAGCTGCACTCAGGGGCATCATATTGCTCACCAGGGGGCGTGACTCCTCGTTGTGGCGCAGCAGACCCATGGTCAGGCGCTTAACCTGCGGAATGCGAGAGGATGTGGCCAGCGCACAAGCTTTAAGATTTAACAGTTGTCTGGCACGTTGAGCTCAAAGGATTAAGGATCAGGCAGCGGCGCGTTCAAGTGGCAACAAAATTAACTACAATTTAAACACCTTGTAAGCCAAGCCAAACCTGGGGGCGTGGGCGTGGGCGTGCAGCCCTGTAGCCACAGACGGGCCAACAGCAACAAGAAAAACCAAAAAAGAAAACGAGAAAAGCAAAAAAAGGAAAAAATAAAAGAATTTATTACCGAAAACCGCAACTAGACAAAAAGCTCGGCAAAGCGCACAGTTGAAAAAGTTTTGTGCCTGCACTTAAACAGGAAGCGGATGCTTGGACTAGGAATTACAGCAGTGCCAAGTGGCCCCAAAGAAAAGGGCTGGCCATAAAAGCCGCATAAATTGGAGACCCACCACAGCAGCAGCAGTAGCAGCAGCAGCAGCAGCAGTGGCAGACGCAGACTCTGACGTCGAATCGCATTGCACGCGACGGACGCTAAAAATGTTGCAAGGCGTCGGATGCGACGGATGCGGAAGTGGCGTGCTAAGCGGAAATGTGCCGCAGGCCAACCAGTGCCACACACAAAAACGACAAAAAAAAAAAAAAATAGTGGAAAAAAAGTAAAATAATAATAATGGAGAACTATGTGGGCATAAAGGAAACTGAGAACAGGCGGCGATAATTCAGCAGCACTTGTGCGCGCATGTTAAGATCGTGTTCGCCGCGCCTTCCTTTCTATTTCTCTACTTTTTTTCTCTCATTTCTATATATATATATATATTTTTTTTTTTTTTGGGGTCAGTGGCTTTGAAAAGTCTGTCTGGTTGTGCACAATACTAGTCTGAAACTAGACTACAGTTGTGCCAAGTGCATGTGCATGTGTATGTGTGTGTGTGTGTGTGTGTGTTTGTGTGGCATAATTTAAGGCGACATTGACAATGAGACGTTGAAGGTGGCAGCGTTGGGTTTGCTGGTATCGCATTCAGTGTGGTTTTACCTTAGCTCTGGGCCGGCTCTGACAGCAATTGTTTGCTCATTGCTGCATAATTTAACAGGCGCGCGTTGCATACTTTTAGGCTGCTTAAGCAAACATTGTTTGCATATTTCACGGCGCATTGCACACTGATTTCTCTCGCACACTTTACCCTGTATTATGTGTGTGGCCCAAACACACACAAAAGCAAAAGGTATGCTGAGCTTACAAAAGTTATGCGATGAGCACTTTTTGGGCTGTTATCACATATTAAATATTCATATTTCTACCTCGCAAAAATGAAAAGCCTTTTTTGCCTACCAAAAACTAGTTAAAGACTTAAAGCAAATTTAAGTAAAAATAGTAAAAATTAGCTTAAGTAGCATAAAGAGCACCTTGTTCAATATATTCTAAATCTATATATATTTTTTTTACCAACTAAGTGGTATTTGCCAGCAGTTTGTAAGCCACGCCTCGTATATCAATCTCCACATTGATAATATTTATCATCCTTCGCACGATATTCATATATGCAAATGCCATAAATGCAGTGATTGTGTTTGCATATCTTGTCTGGGTTTATAAGTGATACTGCATATATATTCACACAAGCATGTATATACATAATATATGAGTATATATAGTACACAGTTTAAATTTTAATGATTTGCATTTGCATTTCTTTAATAACTCGCCCACCAAATTTATAGCTGACAAGTCTAATCTGAGTTTTTATCAACCAAATTATTATAGATATATATTTTAACAGAAGTTGATTTATATATTTTTTAGCTGTAAGGCAACTCAGTAAAGTAAACTCTGAAATCGCAGGTATTTGCAGAGCGTACTCTACTTTTTGGCACTCATTTTTCTTTTATTCTTTTATTTTTTCAGCCAGTTCTTTGTCTATTTGTTTTCTGGCTTGTTGTGTGTTTATTTACTGTTTGGCTTGGATTGTGCCTTAACTGTTTGACTTTGATATTTAGCTGGCATGTCAAATTGAATTTGGCTTTTTGTGCTGCACAGCATTTCTGGCCATAAAGAAAGTGTGCGACGGGACTAATTGCTATGTTGGCTTAATGAACTGGCTTGCGGGCCAGAGGACATTGGCATCAGCTGTTGCCGCCAGCAGCAAGTTGGCGAAATAGGTGGCACGTGCAACCGGAACGGGCAACATTTTCCACTCCAGCATTTATGCAAATTTAATAAACTTGCTGCGCCCCACTGACTGCGACGGGTGCGGTGCGGTGCGGTGCGGTGTGCTGACCCCTCGCACAATCAAATTGGTAAAAGTCAGCTACGTTTAAATCGGCCAACAGATTGCTAGATTGTGCCCCAAAAGGGGCGTGGCTGTGTGCTGGCCACAAAATATTATTTATGGCATTCGAGCCGAAAATATTATTCTGGCCCCCCACATGATACACGAGGAGGCGTGTCTGAGGACCCGGCCACATGTGGCTGGCTGCCTGTCGCTCAATGTCAGTCAGGAAGTGGGGATGCCGATGGGCCTGGGGCAGGCAGGGACGAAGAGTATGAGCAGGACGATAAATTTGGCTGAGCTCGCTGGTTGTTGTTGTTGTTGTTGTTGTCGTTGCAGTTGCTAAACAAACATTTAGCGGCAACGAGAGTCAACAGCATCGATGCATCAACGCCAGCAACATGGCCAGAGGCAGCAGCATCAGACCCATCACGTCATTTCCGGTCTGTGCGCGTGTCTATGTGTATTGGTGTGTGTGTGTGTTGGTGTGTCTTGTTATGCGGGTGAAGTGCATAATGTGCCATCGCATTTGTCTTTGCTTTCCATTCGTTTTTTGACTGGTCGCATGTGCAACTTGCCTGCTGCTGCTGCTTTATTTTGCTTATCTGAAATTGAATCAGGCAGCCAAGCAGACGACGACGATGGCAACTTTTGCCGTCGGGCACAATTAGGGTAGCTGACTCCTCCCCTCCTCCACTACTGCATTTGGGCGGAGAGGGGATATTAATTTGCTTATCGCGCTGCAGCCGCACCCTGCCACAAAATCATGTTATTGACAGGCAACCAGGCGGCAGGCATATTGAAAAACTATGTAAAGCAGTGGCAGAGCCGAAAGGATAACAGCCGAGGCAGTCTATGGCTTTGACTGCCTGCTGCCACGTGGCGTATGCGTGTTATGTTTATAACAAAATTGATTTATTGACAAAACAGCAACCGGCAGGCACACAAAAATGAATGTGAAAAAGAAGGCGCAGCTTTCAAGCTGAAGACATAATGCTCTATAACTGATTGATCGGTTTTATGGATGCTGTAGTATATAGTAGTCAAAGCTTAATAAAAAAGAATAAGTAACACTTATAATTTGTGATTAATAAAGCTATTATCTTAAAAGAAGAAATTAGTTTCTCTTGCGAAACTGAAATTTCAAAACAGGTCAAATGATATGGTAATAAATAAAGTCATCTTTATAATCCAAGTTTTACAATTAATATTTTCAATATATAAAATGAATATATATAATTATTATTTATGTCAGTTTCAGTTGTGCGACAAAATATTAATGCCCTTTGGCAAGTGTATAAAAATGTGAAGGCAGCGCTGAACCCTTTTCTATATTTTT
The DNA here is from genome assembly GCA_035042365.1 of Drosophila dives. Lineage (NCBI taxonomy): Eukaryota > Metazoa > Arthropoda > Insecta > Diptera > Drosophilidae > Drosophila > Drosophila dives. Next base: position 5,411,329 of record JAWNLJ010000326.1, on the reverse strand, counting down.
TCAACACATGTGTTTTTTTTTTGGTCCTTTGGAGTCCTTGGCAGGCGTTTTGTATTTACATTGGTGACTCTGTGGAATGCTGACAATATTTATGGCTTGCCATTAGAGACAACTGATTGGTTTTCGCTTTCGATTTTAGCACTGCAAAATTTCAATTTTATAGAGTGTTTTTTTTTTTTTTTTCATTTTGTTTCTCTTTCGATTGCTTCAAGAGTCACATGGCCTTGGAATTGGTTTTTTGATGTTTTGTAACTGCGCTTTTGCTCCATTTAAGGGCCATTAGCTCAAAATGTAATCATCATAATGCGGCCCAGTAGCAAACCGGTCATAAATAAGACAAATACATTACGCATACGCCGTGTGCACACACAGCAAAAGAAGAGCTGCGAGAGTTTCTCATATGAATAAACTCGCACGTACTTATCGCATAGACTATGCTCGACTGCGCACAGCTGCCTCGCTGCGTATATAGATATAGATATATATATATGCATATATGTATATATATATATATATATATATATCGATATATATGTAGTCTTATTATATTTGGCGATAGCTATGCATGTATCTCTGTGCGGACGTCTATATGAATATTTAAGGCGTAAAATTTATGAAAACAACGTGCCGCAACTCAACTCCACTCAAAGTCGAAGACGGCAACAGCAGCAGCAGCAGAGGCAGCAACAGCAACAGCAGCAGCAGCAGCAGAGGCAACAGCAGCAACTAAAGCGAAAACTTGTGCAATGCAAAGTTTTGCGTCCTGCGTCCTGCGTCCTGTGCGGGTGCTAGTGCCACGTGACAAAAAATGACAAAACATTTGATAAACATTGCACATGTGAAGCAGTCTTCATCCCATTCTCCCCAGTTTCTCCCTTTCTTTATCTATCTACGTGTTATGACAATAGCCATAGAAGAACAATCAGAAATTGCTTTTTTCTTATGACACTGCCAAATTTCAATACTCTTTCGTTTTCAATTTGAAAGGCTTTAGATTTTTATTTTATATATAGAATACAAAATATATTTAAATTATATTACTGAGATATATATTAAAAATTGTAACTGTATTATTCCAAGTCAATATATTTATTTGCATAGAAAATAATTTATGATTTATTATTATTATTTTTCAGTTTTCTAAATTCATTCTAACAATTTTAATGCCATTTTTTGCTCAAACAGAGTGAATACTTTGAATATTTTTTTTAGCCGCTTTAGAGCTAAAATGTATAGCTAACAATCTAAACATACGCCATCTGATAGTTATCATGCCCGGGAACCCTTGGAAGAGCATACAAATGGCATCAAATGGTCTGCGTCTTGTCTTGGGTGTTGGGCCTGGCCAAGCAATTTATTTTTGGGACGCGTCTAAAGTTGTTTCAACTTTTTTTTTACTTTTGCTATTCTAGAAAAGTTGGTATTTGGCAGGAACCAAGCCGAAATGTTTTGTCTAGCTTAGCCCAAAAGCTTTTGATGTCCTTTGCAAGCGTACGCTTTATTTTGCCAATAATTCATAAGAAGCGGCAAATGCAGCAGAATAAACAAAGCAAAAACTGGAAACCGAAAATTCATAAATTTTGAAAAATATTGCCGATGACAAAAAGCAATAAATGGCCACCCTTGTCAAAGTCAAAGCACAAACATATCAAATATGCAATGATTGGGGGCTGCTTCCATTTTTTTTTTCCATTTTGTTTACGGGTTCTTGGGGCGGATTCAGTTTGACTACGGCTTTGATCAGGTCGAACCACAGTTGGATTTAAATTTTTGAGTTTTCCTTGGGGTTTCACTTGGGGTTTTTAGGGGTTAGTTGGGGTATTCCCTTTGGTTTACTCACCAGTGGCGGCTTGTCCGTTAAACGCTTGCAATTGTTTAGCTCTGTGGGTGAGTTATCCTCGTCGGAACTGGGCGTTTGTGCCACCTTCTCGTTGTCATTGCAGCTAAATATAAAAGCAGTCAAAATTTCATTTATCAAACGATCTTATTTGGGTTGCTAATTACTGGTTTTAGAATGTGTTTTTGAGAGTGTGTCTGATGAACATGATTAAAGCATTTGGGGATTGTAATTTCGCAGCTTGAGATTTGCCTAGTTGGTGTTTACTCACTTGAGATTCGCCTGGGAGAACAGTTGCAAGGGGCGTCGACGACTGGCTGGCGATGGGGGCGTGGCTGTTGCCAGTGTTGTCCTGCCACGCGTTGCATTCGCATAGTGATGTGAGGATCTGCCATTTCTGGCATTATCATGCAACTTGCTCAGCGTTTGTTGTTGTTGCAGCTGCTGCTGTGTCTGCTGCTGGCGACTGTTGCAGGAGGAGGAACGAAAACGTGCTCCGGTAATGACCGCTGCCAGATTGGCCGCAATGCGATTGTCAAAGCGATTAAAATATGAGGTCGTACCACTATTCGAATTCGAAATCGAATTCGTATTCAAATTCGAATTCGAATTGCTATTGTTCAAATTGTCAGCCGTCGGCGAAGAGTTGTTGCTGCTGCTGGCACTGCCATTGCTGTTGCTGGTGCTTGTGCTGCTGCTGATGATGTTGCTGTTGCCGCTGGCAATTGTTGGCATGGTGTCTGCTGTTGCCGTCACTGTCGTCGTCGCTGCCTGCGTGCAGCTCTTCTCATAATCCAAATTATTGTTGGTTATCATTGTGTCGTCGCTTTTGGGCATTAACTTTTTGCACTGTTTTTGAATTATGCACGCATATAAAAACGCTGCGGGCGGCTTTTCTCGCACTCACCCACTCTCTGCGTGTGTGAGCCCCGTCAGAACAACAGGGGGCGCAACACACACAGTCACACACAACCACCCGCACACCCACAATAATAATTGTGGGGGGTTTTGGGGAGAGGCCGTTGCGTAGTTGCACGGCCTTTATTAAATTCTGTCCACTTGGGCTAGCGGGGCGTCTGGCAGGAGGTTGTGCGGGGGCAAGGGGCAAGGGGCTGTGGCAGTAACCGCAGGGGTCGCGCTTGCTACTTCAGTGTAAACTGCAGGCGACGAGGACAACGACGCAGATTTAAACACAGAATTAATTCAAGCGGAAATTGGCAACGAAAAGCAAAAAAAAAAAAACCAAAAAACAATAAACAGCCAAAAGCAAAAACAAAATCGAAAGCGTGAAGCATAAACAAAAATGAGCTTGGGGAGGGGACGGGTGGGGGAGGAGTTGGTGTTGGGGAGGGGTGCATAAAAACGGCAAATAGAAAGCGAAATGAAAACGCATATGAAAATATTGTTTGGGGGAGAAGCCACAAAAATGCACATAAATAGCAGCGACAACAAATGGAAGGGGGAGAGTGGAGCAGGGGGATGTATTGTTTTTGGACAGGGGTCGCAGCAGTGACGTCACATTTGTAAAGCACATAAATAGCAGGATTTTTGCAGGGTGTTCATGACGATGTCGATGACGATGATGATGATGATAATGATGTTGATTGTTTTGTTTGTTTGTATGTTGTTGTTGTTGTTGTTGTTATGATTTTTGTTGTGAAATTTTTGTGTTGGACATTTGGAAATTTGATTGTAAGTTTCGTTGTAAAAAGTTGTTGTTGTTATTTTGCCAATTTCACAGTTGAATATTTTTTGCCAATTAGTTGCCATTTTGTTGTTGTTGTTGTTGTTGTATTTTATTTTTTGCCAATTTCAGTTTGATTTCAGTTCAGTTCAGTTGTAGTTGAATTTTAATTGTGTGCAGTCCAAAAAATTTCCATGCAAATAAAGAGTGGAGAGGAAGAGAGATAGATGTAGTATGTGTTTTATTTTTTTATTCCATTTTCTTGTTTGTATAGCAACTATTTTTTTTTTTTAGTAAAACATTTGCTGTGTTGTTGCCACTTTTGATTATTTAATTCGATTGAATGCTTTGGCAAAAGCGAATTAAATACGCAAAAGGATTTGCCTTTGGCAATTTTTATAGCATACTTTTCAGGGAGCCAATTGAAAGTGAAATGCAAATCGCAATTCAATTACTACAGCTGCAGTTTTTGTTATTTGCATGTGTGTGTGTGTGTGTGTGTGTGTAAGAGTGTATCTGTATGTGTGTGGATATTTGTATACTCACGTTGCTTCGATGGCAACCAAACTTTTCATTGAGTTTTATCAGTGGGCCACGTATGCAATTGAATCTAGAAAGAGAATAAAGCAAATTATTGGTGAAATTTAATTAAATATAACTTTAAAGCGGGTACAAAGCTGTACCAATATGTATATACATGTGTGTGTGCGTGTGTGAGTGTGGAAGGCAATCATTAGAGGGTTATAGTCAACACCTCATTAGGCGACTAATCAAGCGTGTGCCTGGGCAAGAAATAACAACCAGTTCAGGCCAGCAGACACAGCCACAGATTAAAGGAGCAAGGACTTCAACCAAAGCAAATCATCAACACCAGCTAGCAGAAGAAGAAGAAGAACAAGAAGAAGAAGAAGAGTATACACAAACTACAGCCCGGGTGCATTCGTGCGTTTGGGGGCCAACCGGAGTAAAGAACAACAAGCCGCCGTATCCAGTCGGTGGTAGAAGAAGGCCCGGCAAATAAAACGCACAGATTAAAGGATGCCCGGGTGAAATGTCTTCTTAATTACTTCGCCATGAACAGAGAGAAAGCAGCAGCAGGAGCAGAAGGAGCAGCAGGAGCAGCAGAGCGCCGAGGGAGCAGCGTTGGTTTGACTTGACTGCAGCGACGTAATTGAGAAGTCGATGGTCTGGGATTCGTTACGTGTGGATGGCGCATTGGAATTGGGATATTGTTGGATTGGGCAGCAATCGTCGTCGTCGTCGTCGTCGTCGTCGTCATCTCAGCATGGACCACAACGCCATGTTGGCGGCGCTCTTTAAGCGGAAGTAATTTAATTAATTACAAATGAAACGGAAACACGACGAGCAAAACGAACCCCCAAAACAGGAGCGTGTGTGTGTGGGAGTGTGTATATGGGTGTATATGTGTGTATATGTGTGTATTTGCTAAATTTAAGCATAATTCTGCGCAATTTAAGGATTGGGCAACTGGGCAAGCCGACACACTTGACGGCTTGGGATAAGCGCTTTTCAAAAAATGCGTCCCGGCAGCGCAATTAAAATTTTTCTATGCAAACTATTAGAACAACGTATTTACACACACACACACATATATGTGTAACACACACACACAAGCAAACACATTAAGCACAGCTCATTTGCATTGCGGTTTTAATTGCCAGCCAACCCCGAAAGGGCGAAAGGATGATATTCTCTGCCGCAGCGAGGCTTACAAGGGTAATGAAAACAATTTAACGACTCTCTCGACGATTCACTGGGCCTTCCCAGCTTCTGACCAAAAAAAAAAAACTCTGGCCGTGCTCCGTTGAGCGCTTAAGCAAATAGAAACCTTTTTCCATTTGGCAGTTTTGCTTGCCTTCCCAGTTTTCCTTTTTTTTTTTTGGTTTTATTTATTTGCTTATGTTTTGGTTTTTTCTGCTGTTGAGTTTTGCGTGTCTGCGCAAAATATTTGCAGATATTTTTGACATTTTAATGAAAATATTTTGCGTAGCATTTCGAACAGCAAAAGGCAGCGTAGACCGTTGATGAATTCCCGCTTTGGCTTGCATCCTTTCTCTGGCTTAATATTATTTTAACGAAGTGGATTTGCCAGGACGAGGACAAAGGGGGAAGGCATCAGCAGCATCAGCAGCAGTTGTTGGTCTGGTTTGGGCAGCGCAGTGCGAGAGCTTTTTTAAGCTGCTGTGATGGCCAGTAATTAAATGCTTGACATGCCTTTGGGTTTGAGTCGCTGGCTGAAGTGGATTAGCGCCAACAGAAGCGGAATAAGGGTTTGAGGTAAATTAACGCTGATGTTGGCATTATAATTATGGCATGTAGTTAAGGCGATTCCTGCTCAAATTCCTGATTCCTCCCTGCGACAGCTTGATAAGTTAAAAGTTGCCAGAGCGAGCAAGTTGTAAAGAAGATATCAAAATGTTAATAATTAAATTTAACTCGTTTTAAATGTTAAGAATTATGCTGCTTAAGCAAAGCAAGTAGAATAGCAAATTATATAAAGGTAAATATTTGGGTTATATATTAAGATTACTTGAGTTATCACCTGTAACTAAAACTTTGTTCACTTTAATTGTTTTGCAGATCAGATACTGACCGGTTGACTCCCATTTTAAATAAATTGACAGTATTAACCGATAAATCTGATTTTGTTCGTTCGATTCATTTTTTTTTTTGTTCTTAGCGAATTAAGTTTCTACAAGTGTTGGCAATGCAATTTAGGAGAGGTGTACCTTGCGACAAGTGTTTAGCCGAGTTAGCTAATTTTTCCCAAAAGTATGCCCCAATTTTTCAGACCAATTTTTTTTACCTTCAACTCATTGCATATATCACTTACGGTTTTGTTAACATTGCCTATAAATGCCATAATTATTTGTGAACGTCGCATAATACGTTTGCCATAAAAAAAAATCACATCTAATATGAAATATTTCCCATTTGGCTAAGTGAGTGAACGGTGAAAGCAAACAATTGTGTAATAAAATCAACTGCCTAAACAAAAACATTAATAAAAAACCTAAAAATCTCTGCTGGCTGCTGTTGCAGATGAGGTAAACATTGGGGGGGAGGGAGGCGTGGGATGTGTATTTTGCCAGCCAAATTAAAACAAATCAAAATCACATGAGCATTTTCAAGTGATTGCCGCGGCCGCGACGGAAAATTTGCTGCAAGGCCTGTTGGCGGGCAAACATAAACAAGCAATTTAACAAGCACTCACACACAAGCACAAACGCACACACACAAACACATGCGTAGAACGATAAAAAGGCAGCGAAACAAGCTGCGGCGGCAGATTCTTGAACAGGCGTCAGGCAGTTGGCAAACAAACGAAGCGTTCAAGCGCAAAAAGCAAAGCAAAAAAAAATATACACATATATATATATACATATATATACATATATATATATGTATAAATATATATGTATAAGCAGAAGGGAAAATGGAGAAAAAGGCAAGAAAAGTGTGCAGGCCACAAACAACAAAAACGTTTTATGTACTAAGGCACATGTGAGCCTGTGTTTGCTTGTGTGTGCTTGTGTATGTGTGTGTGTGTGTGTGCGGGAGTTTGTGTGTGAACAGCTCAACGCCGCAGCCACCGCAGATTTCTCACACATGCTTTAAAGTATGCCGCAAACTTTTTGTTAATGAAATTTTAATCAAGCTCAAACCGAGTCCACTTTTTAGCGCCAGCTGAGCAGCGTTGCTTGTTAACCCTTTTTTTTTTTGGTTGTCTTAAGCAACGGGAGCAGCTTCATTAGCAGCTGCCGACAACGCGGCGTATGCGTAATAATTTATTTAAAATGCAATTCGCCTTTGAAAGGCATAAATCATACGCACCAAGGACGAAAATGGCGTCACGTAGCAAAACTGAGCAAAAAGAGATGGAATAAAATGCTGCATTTATTAACAATTTCTGTCATAAATTTAATTGAAAAGCTATCATAATGTCAATGGGAAGTTTGGAGTTTGGAGCTTGAGAGACGTGAGTGCATGTTGATGATGCCAGCGACTTACATAAATTGCCAATACTTCATGTAGAGAGAAGAGAGAGAGAGAGGGAGAGAGAGGGAGAGTGAGATATGCGTACTCTTTGGGAGAAGCACATAAATCGCATTGCGCCCAAAATTAGGCAACAAATTTACATGCAAAACGAGCACGGCACGCAGCTAAATCACCAACAACGGAAACAAAGCGGCTCCAAAATGACAAACATTAAAAATAAGAATGGAGAATGGAAAAAAAAACCAGGTCTGTCGTATCTTAAGGAGTAGTTGCTCCTGCAGGGACGAAAGCAAAAAGCAAAAAAAAAACAATTTTGGTTTTACAAGCGCGTTTTCGACTGCGCCTTTTACTCAGTTATTTAACATATGTATTGTTGTTGTTGTTGTTGTTGCTGTTGTTGTTGCTGTTGTTGTTGCTGTTACGCCTTTCGCTCGAGGCCCGAGTGAATAATGTGAACTTCTCACGGCAAATAATTATTTTCGCTTAGTGGCAAACAAAACTGCCAACTGGCATGCGATTTTTAGGCCATTTCACCGGCTGCAGTTTTTTTCCCCCCTTTTATTTTGAGCTCTTATCGTCAGACCCAACACTTTTCGACGCCTCCCTCCCTACCCAAAATTTCTGACACCCCCGCCGCCTTCAGTTCATTATGTGAGTTTTATTTTGAAAATTCTTTGGCTGCAGGGCAAACGGTAACAGTAAAAATGCCAGCACGTCGAAGTGCAGACAGAGTAGGGTGCTTCATTCTTTTATTTTTTTACCCCCTACCCTTTTGAGCTTTTTCCTTTTCTTTTTTTTGTAGCCAACCCCCAAAAAAAGGTGTTAAGCAAAATTACAAAAAATGTTTAAATGTTTGAAATGTGCGCATTTGTTATTTTTTTTTTTTTTTGATTGCAAAAGGAAAAGGAAAGAAAAATTAAAAAAAAAAGAGAATTTTAATTAGTTTTTCACTTTGTGTTATTATGCAAATTTTTCCTACGTTTGTTGCTTGTCAATAATAAAACAAATACAGTCATTTTTTTTTTTAAAAAATACTTTGTATCAAAAATTCAAATAAAATTTCGCAGTCTATTTATATTAATAGAATGTGTTCATTTTTAATGTGAAATAAATGCAAAAATATTTAGAACTTGTATACAAGAAATTCAAGACGAATTTATATGCAAAGCAAGTCCAAATGTCAAGAAAAGACCAGAAGGAAAGTGAATAAAGATAGAAATGGAATCATTTCCATAGATGAATTTCAATGGAATTTCAGGATTGTTTTCTAACGTTTAAGGAACTATTTGCATAGAATTGCCAATTTGTGATTTGAAATCTATTCGATATTGAAGAAAATGTAGTTGTTGCTTAAAGTTGGCAACAACAGCAACTGTAAAAGTCAAACAGGAACTTTGAATTTAACAATTTAAACTCTTCAATTGCTTTGAGACAAGCAACAAAGTACAACAGAAATATCTATATATATGTGTGTGTATGTGTGTTTGCCGAACATGCAAACTATTGATTAAAAGTTGTGCAATTTTATGGAGCCATAAAATTTGTCTCAGCCAAAAATGGAGCAAAAGCGAGGAGCAGAAAGGACCCGGTCGCCATAGACTCAATAAACGAAGAAGATTTTCCATAGATTTTTTTGGCTGGACAAATTTAAAATGACTGGGCAAAAAGTCAAACTATTTTATATGCGACGATAGCAACAAAATAATGTGACTACCTTTTGGCTACTAAATTGGGGCTGGGCAGACAGAATGGAGCAGAAGGGAATCGAATGTCTGGGGCAGCTCCCAAGCTCCAGGCTGAGTCTGAGCCTGAGGCATTGCCCCAAGCAATAAATGTTCGAATCAATTGAAGCGTTTTGCCAAAGCCTCACACCTTGCCGCATGTAAGGGGAATGTGGGGACATAAATCGAATGTACGAATAAGTCGATTCCTGGGCAGCTTAAGGCACCGATTTGATATGCACAAAAACCAAAATCGATAAGGGATGCTAAGATGAAACAGATGAAAAAAAAAAAACCGAACAACAAATGTCAACTAATTTTGAATGTCAAATAGAATTTGAGCCTGCTTCGCGTTGACAAGCAGGAAGAAACAAGAAATAGAAAATGCTGTCCATACGCAGTGCGGTCAGAAGCAGGTTGGAGCAACCACTTGTCCCACTTTCGGAACTAGAAATCGACGTTGTTGAGAAGCAATAAAACGCAATTCGGTCATAAAAATAGTCGAACGTCGTATCGAATGAGTGCCGGGGAAGGGGAGATGGCAAGGAGTGACCGCTTGTCAGGCAAGCAAAGCAGCACAGCAAGCAACTGCCCCTGGGCTGTTGTGGGCCTGTCGTCCTTTTGTCCTGGCATGGCAAATTGCGAATTTTGCATATTGCCAGTAGCCGTTGAGGTCCCCTTGCAGCACTTTTGCTCTCTCTTCCTGCCACATTCTGCTCTTCCTTTGGGCCATTAGTCATTTGGCCAGGCCAGCGCTTTGGCGTGTCGCCACTTTGCAGGATGAATGACCCCAGTACAGTTGCTGAACCCTCCACCCCCCCCCCCCCCTGTCCACTCTTGCAGCAAGACGACTTTTCCGCAACGGAAATTGCACACACGTCGCTGGCCAAGAACTATTTTCATAGCAGAGTTTTGTATTAGAGTTTGTCAGACTACAAATCATAAGAACTAAAAGTTGCCTCTTTGGTCTTTCGTTACTTAATATATATTAAAATTTTGTGAATAAATGGGATGCATTCGGATCGAACTTTAAGCTGAAAACTGACCAAAAGATATGTGTCTTAAATTAGTCGGTACTCTTAAAAATACATTTAAATTAAATATTTTTATTCTTTACTTGTGTGAAATATAAAATAAAATCAGGACCCATCCGCGCTGAGCACCCGTTTTCCCACAATCAAACATTGCCAGTTTGCTGGCTTAAAATAAATATTAATTTTAATGCCACGGTGCATTAACAAATTGTGCGCTCAGCTGAACTCATTGCCTGTTTAAATATACAAAAATTAAAAAAATAAATAATTACATTTTTTTTTATTTTTTTTGCATAGTTGCTGACGTTGTTGTTATTTCTGTTGCGCTGTGTATTTTATACATTTCACATTTAATTGATTTTTGCATTCGAGTGCATCAAAGATTCATGCATGTGCAATTAATGACATTTACGCAAATGTGCAAAGTGCAAACCGATATATACATATTTCAGACCTGCGATTGTTAATGAATTATCATCAATTATAGACGCAAATTGAAGCACAATTGATAATTGCATTTAATACTTAGTTGGCTGACTTTAAAGTGAGCTTAATTTATTTAAAATTACTGCGTTTTTGTGTGACATGAGTATGACTACAGCTTGATACTTGGTTTTTAGTTTAATCCTACACTTGTAAGGCTGCACTGCATCATTTAGTAGTTGCTTTTGTAGTTCGTTAGCAAACTGTGCGTCGCTGCCTCACTCTGCGTCACTCCCTTCAACCACTTCGTCATATTTTAACCCACCCACCATTTCACATGTAGGTCAAACTGCCAGCACAAAAAACCGTTGCATACCTTCGGGCTGTCAATTTATTTCTCGCGCTCGGCACATTTTTGCCTGCTGGTTTTTGTTTATGCTGATTCCTTGGTCGCGCTTCTCATGCGCAACAGCAACAACACAACAACAACAACAAGAATGGGAACAGCAGCAGCAGCACCGCTCCAGTCACGGCTTGGCACACGGTCTGCTGCTCGCGTCCTTGAAATTTATGCGTTCGACGCAGGCGATGAGAGCGTTGAAAGCTGCTTGCCATTTAGACAAAAAAAAAAGTTGGGGCACGCCTGGCACATGGCGTGTAAGGTTCTCATTATGATGCTAACCACACACACACACACACACACACACATTGGTAGATAAATGGCCATGCTAAACTACAACTGCTTATGCTCGGTGCTGGAACTGGGCCAATGTAAAAGGCATTGTTTCCCTCTTTACTGCTGCTGCTGCTGCTGCTGCTGCTGGCAGTGTGGCAAGTAAATTGGGCCTGGGTACGATAACGCGACCACAGATCGGACAACGTAGATAGTCCAGCAACAGCAACAGCAACAACACAAACACTAACCACAAAGCATTGCCTAATTCTCTCATCAGAATTTTTACGTGCTTTTAGCTTTTACTTTCAGGCAGCCGCACTTGAAATTTCACAACTTTGAAATTGTTGTCGCTTGTTGGCCATTTGTTTCCTTTTTTGTAGCTGTGGCTATATCGATTTTGCCATAATCATTCGAAGAATTCTCGCTTATCTGCATGCTGTGTCCAACAGCCAAGAGCATCATTAAAATAATCTGCAGTTTGCTGGTTGCGCATACGCAATGTTATCCGCACTTTAAAAACGCGAGTTAAATTGCTGCCAAAAAATGTACAAATATATTGGATGGCAACGTGGACTTCCATTTCATAACTTCGTGTCAATTTAATGGCAGCCAAAACAGAAGCAGTCATAAATTTTTATGATTTTCCATTGGTTGCAGCTTCTGGCTAAGGGCCAAGCGGAAAATTTCGTGGGAAAATGTTTGGGAACAGAACACGATATTTTATGCGAATTTCATAGCCTTGCGGATGCGATGCAGAAAATTATTATGGCCACAAAATGCGAACATCGTCAAAAATTTTCAATACATTTTGATACATTTTGGCGGCTGGCCATTAAAAGTAAATTTAATCATAGCAGAAAAGATGGCTCAAACTAAGAGATGGGAAAAACCCACAGCTGACAAGAGTGCTAGAAAAAATAAAAAAAAAAATGGGAGGCTGCTGCATATTGACATCCTGCCATCAATCACGCATGACAGCCTGGCTCTGATCGAGAGGCGGTAGGAGGCGTGGCAACCACGAAATTTATCAACAACGCCGACAGGCAACGTGACAGGAGCAACAGAACACAACAGAACTGAACAGGACAGGACACGGCAGGTAGCCAAAGTAATCTAATCCAATTACTCAACAATGGCAAACAAGCTTCAGACCTGAAGGTGGGCGTGGTGGGCGTGGTGGGCATGGTTGCATGGCGCCTGAGCTTGCGTGGTGGGCGCTAATGGACGACAACGAGCCGAAAAAAAGGCAATGCGCACACAGAAAGGATATCAAATGTCGATGTTAAAGTTAAATAACCAACGGCAATCACAAAGTATCAGTGGCTTAATCTGGGGAAAGGATGAGGGAACCAGAGCCACGCTAGAGCCGCCGGCGCATATTCACGTTGTGTGTGTGTGTGTGTAGTCCTGGCAAATCCTTGCTGAATGCGTTTCATCATTAACTGGTGTAGCGAGTGCAAATCCTGTCAGCCATCGAAATTGAAATTCATGCGAATTCAATGAATTTGTGTGGGTTTCCATTGTTATTCGCTCGTTTCCTTACAGGAGAATATGGCTGCATATTTGAGCAGGATAACTGGAGCCCTGCAGGACATTGTATTGACGAAAATTATCATTTTCGTTGTGCTTCAATAAAATGACAAAGCAAACTAATATCAGGCCGCCTCCTTTTTTGCCAGCAACCAACCACCACCACTAAGCCTGGGCTTAGGCATCAAATTGAAAATGTGCCACCCCCCCTTGGAAGCTTTTGTTGTTGTGATGGTCTTGGGGTGGTGGGAGGTAGGGTGGAGGCTGGGGGGGTTTGTTATGCTGATTGGATGTGGCTAACAGCAATGTTGTTGATGAGCTGTCATCGATGTGGCTGGCATGCCATTAAATTGCCAAAAGCAAGAAAAACAACTTAAAGAATGAACACACACACACACACACATACAGAAAATGTCTTAGTTTTAGGAAAAACAACCCTTTTTACGAAGGCATCCATCAAAGAACAATTATGCCGCCCATAATTCAAACATTTTCCATTGACACTTTCCACTCAAGTCGCTTGTGTAAATATGCCAGGGACAAGGATGCATGTCAACAGATTCATTAGAAGCCAAAAACTACGACTACGCCACGCCTTATCTGAGGCGGCACACTCTAATTTCAATATACAAAACGTTTCAGGATGTGGCATTAATATTCACTTCGTGGGCGTGGCTTTGTTGATAAAGAGCCCAGGCAAAAGTGGCAACAAATTGAAGTCCAACAGCTCATAACAAATCCTCACACTGCCCAAGCACACGCACACAAAAACACACACACACACACACACACACATATACACATGTAGATAGCCAGCCAAACACAAGTTAAGCATCGGGGCCAAAGGGTCAATTTGGTGCACATCAAAAGGACAAACGAGTGAACAGAATTTACTCCGTTCGAGCTTAAAATAGTTGTTGAATAGAGCCAAGTTAATAAACAGATAGGCTAACCGGCATATTTATAAACGCATTAAGAATGCTTGACTAGATCAAATATTTAGAACGGGTTCCCCTTATTTTTTTTTTTTTGCTTAATATTTTTGCTAACTGAAGTTAACGGTATCCGATTTAAGCAAGAATTTAAACAACTGCAGGGAAAGCTGAGGAGTTGCCAGAGTTAACGATTAAAGTGTACTGAGTAAAGCTGGTTGTGGGAGGATTGGAAGTGGATACGCAGGATATGCAGAAGGCAAGCGAGCAGCTTGAATATTAACACAACACAAGTCAAAGTCAATGTTTTGGCAATGCTCAGCTGCAAGCACTCGCACTGAAGTACTACGAGTCGACTATATATATATATGTACACATAAATATATATGAAAATGTTGAAAAATGTCAGCTGCACATGGAGCACAGGGCCTTAAGAGTCTCAGCAGCAGCAGCAGCGGCATCAGCAGGAGTAGCACAAATGCCTGTGGACCCTCTGAATGTGAGAAGTGTTCTGACACCAATGAGTAACCGCTGTGGGTTTGGGAGGGGGCAGGGGGGTTGCGTTGGTTAAAATTTCAACTTGCAACTAGCGGCTGTTGCACTTGTCAACATGCACTGACAGCAAGTCAGAAAACTTATAGTTTTAACCAAGCAACAAATTTGAGCGAGGCAACCTGCAAAAACCAGCCTCTTCAAGTTGAGGTGGAAATTAAAGAGTTGTGCAACACAAAGCAATCTCAAAAATATTAAATAAATATATATTAAAAATATTTAAATAAATAAATATTAAAAATATTTAAATAAATAAATATTAAAAATATTTAAATAAAACTTTCTTTAAGTTAATTTAGCAATTTGTTGTGTTGTTCGCTTTAATATAAAAATCGTTTTTATTTCATTTTAAAATTTAATTTATAATTTTACTATAAAACATTTTTTATTATATTTTTAGCAACTAACAAAAATTTTCTTCATTATCTAAAACGAAACTTTAATTTGACCTATTAATTTAACTATTTTTCATGACCATAATTTCTGCTAACCCTAACTTAATTCGTGTCGAATTCAGCATTTCACTGCTAAAAGTTATGGCTAAAAACTGTAGCAGCATTTGACCCGTTTTTTTTTTAGCTGAATTCAAGCGTTTAAATGGCGTTTAAACAGTTTATGACTGTGGCAATTTGTAACCTTCATGTTAATGCGCATTCCCCCAAGTTATTCATGTAAATTACTTGCAACTGCAACTGCAACTGGCGGAGTGGCAACCAGAGCAACGGGAATTATTCTATCTATCTCCGTTTCGCTTTCTCTCGTTTACTCTCTCTGTGTACTTTCATGTTTTATAATTAAGTCAGTAATTTAAAAGTGTCGAGCGTAGTGGGATAGCAACTTTAGCCAGCTTTGCTTGACTGCATTTCTTCTTGTGGCTTACAATTTGGCCGGGCAAAGTTTTCGTTTGTGTTGCTGCTCGGCACCCGCAACAAAACGAGACCAAAACTGAGCTGAGTTGAACTTGCAACAAAATAAAAGTGGCGAACAACAAACGGAAATGTTAACAACTACTTTGACATTTGCTGTGCGTGTGCTATGTGTGTGTGAGTGTGTGTGTGTGTGTGTGTGTATTGTTTGGCAAGTTAAAATGACTTAAGTGCCAGCGCGACGAGCCGTATGAATGCCAAAATGTGTGAGTGAAACGGCAATCAAATGAAAAACGAATCCCATCAGGTGTGTGTGTATGTTTGTGTGCCTGTGTGTGTGTGTGTATGTGTGTGTCCCAAAGTCGGAACATAGATTAATGCGCATGCAGTAAAGAGTATTATGAAGAACTTTACGCTGCGGCCAAACCACTGTGGTTGAGCTCGTCAAAAACACACACAGCCAACAGCAACAAAAATAACAACAACAAAAATAACAACTGATAGCAGCAAAGAGAACTGTGCAGTGGCAGTTTTAACAAAAGTTCAGAACCTCGCAACGAGGCGTAAAAGGACAACAAAAAAAGGACGACGACCAAACCATGCAAAAAACTGATAGCAAAGTTGGCATTGCAAATTTTTGACTTTAAAATACTCTGTAGTTAAAAAAAAAAATAGCTGAAGGCCTTTGCATAACGAGGGCAAAAGTGAATGTCAAAAAGCATTTTTGAGAGTAATCTTTGAAACCGATCAGCATTTTTGTAGTTAGCTCTGATCAAAGAAAGATAATCCTTCAATATAAAAAAAACATAGCAAACTAATTTTTTGATAAGTTTTCTAAGAGTTATTAAATAGTTTGAAAAGTCATATTTTTTTATGGCATTTATTTGAATTCTCTCTCTCTTTCTGCAGAAAGGGATTAATAAATTTTTAATGCGTCTGATTTTAGTTGAATCAAATCGAATATACTCCTTTCTGCCGTGCCGCAGAGAGTGTTGCCAAACTGTAGCATATTGTGCAACGTGCGCCTCTTGCATGTCTGTGTTGGGGGCACAACAAAAATGTGACTTAAATTTGTTGTAACATTTGTTTTTCTGCACTCAGATGATGCCAGAGACAGAGGAGTGAGATACATATATATATATATATATATATATATATATATATAAATATACATATAGTTGGCAACTCAACTGCATTCAAAGTGCATAAGTCAGTCCATGAGGCAAGCGAATACGAAAACAAATAGTCCAAAAGTTATTTGTTAGTCCAGTTTGGATGAAGTGCCGGAGGAGACTTCCCAACTTAAAGACCAAGTTGGATTTAGGCATTTGCCACTGAGAAAAAAAAAAACAACTTATTTGTGCTATGCAAAAAGCGTTTTACCTAAAATGTATAAAATTCTTTTTGTTTTGTTTTGAGTTTTGGCTAAAACTCTTTAAGCTGCATTTGAAAATTATGTTGAGGTAAAGAAAGTAATGGACAAATCTCCCCTTGAATTTAGTCTGGGCTTGCTGTGCGTCACTTTGATTTGCGTCTCTATAAAAGCACCCTTTCTATTTCCCCCCTATTCAAGTTAAGTTAAGCCGTAGCCCATTCCCCGGATTTTCATCTATATTGTTTTCTGGATGCTGGTTTTATTGTCTCTATTCGGTTTTTTTTTCGTCATCGTCGTCGTCCTGTGCAGACTGTCCTTAATAGCCTTGAGGTATGCATTAATTACTGTGACCATAAAAAGAGTCTCGGCCAGCAGCAGCAGGCAACCTGCAAATTGCAGAGTGCAACACCAGCAGAAGCTACAACTATCAAAAGCGAGTCCTTCGCAGATCCTTTTTAGACCTTTTACTTTGTGTTACATTTTGCATTTTATGGCTCGTCGACTATTGTTCTCACCTCAGAGCAGCTCCAACCAGCTCCAACCCGCCCCAAACAGCCCCATCTTTATCACTTCGCTGCATTGTTTCCATTGTAATCAAGGAATATTTGGTGCATCGCTTGGACTCCTCAATGCCTTCAACTGGCTCTTCCAAGTTTTTTTAACTGCTTTAAAAATACTCTTTTGAGCATTGCCAGCATTGTGGCAAGAAACGACAAAACTCATGTTGAAAGCTCATTTGTTTTATGACAGCGCTTAGGCAAGCATATGTGGCAGGGGCATCCCGTCCTCATTTTCAGCTCCCCTGCTCCACTTATTTGACACGCTTTTCAAGCGGAGCACACAAACAACAAAAAAAAATATTAATAATACAGGCCAGACTACTTCTTGCTGCTTGACGCATTCATTGCAATGGAGCTGACACATACACACACACATAAGCTCATTTATCACACATCACACACACACACACACTCAAACAACATAATTGCGTGGCTGTAAAGCAAATTTGTTGCCCACTTTTTTGGGTTTGTTTATTTATTTATTTTTGGTTTTCTTTGCGCATAGCACACAAAAATATTCAAAGTGTCTCGCCATATCAACTTTATTATGCGCGCCAAAAAGTTGCAAAATTAACAGACAGCTCGCATAATAACCTCAACATCCCCTCCCCCCACTATACTGCCACACCAGCCTGCCACCCACTTTTACTCTACTTCTGTTTGTGGCAAGTGCAGGCAGCGCGTAACAAAAGCTGAAACCAAAAGCAAAACTGTTTCAATGTCCGCCTTTTTTTGCTGTATTTCTGACTATGTGTGTGTGGGTGTGTATGTGTGTGTGTGTGCTTCACCTTGTTTATCTCGTTTTTGTTGTGTCCTCTTTTAGCATCGTGCGCTGTTTTCGTCTCCCCCATAACAAAAAATGTGCCTTATTTCATGTGGCTCTTTTTTGGGTTGCTTGCAACATGATTTTGTTTGCCTGTTCCATTCTATTTGTGTGTGTATGTTTCTGTGTGTAAACTACTATGTGTGTGTGTGAGCCAATGTGTATTTTGGTTTGCTTGTGCGTACTTTAGTTTTGTGTGTGTGTGTGTGTGTGAAACGCGTCTTTGCTGCTGAGCTGCGTTGTTCGAATGCTGCTGTGCGCCTGGTGCAAATTATGTTATGTGTGTGGGTGGAATACACACACAAACACACACACACAGAGAGAGAGATGCGAAAACATAACGAATTTGTGTGTGTGCGTGTGCGTATAGGCTTAAATGTTGCCAGCAACATAAATTGTTGCCAATTGAGTGTTGCTTGGGCGCAGCTAAAGATACAAATGCGATTTGTGAGAGGAACAGGCTGGCAATTTTAAGCCGCTTATAGTGTCGCTGGCTGAGCTGAAATTTTCATTAAAATGCCAAAGGTGAATCCTTGCCAGTAGCAGCAGTAGCAGGAGCAGCAAATGAGCAGCCTGCCAATGCCTCAAAAGGAGCGACGAGCAAACAAAGATCAAATCTTATCGGCAATCATTTTATGCGCACTTCACAGCGCTCTGAGGCAACCTGGCAAATTTGTACACATTTGAAGAGGAACAGCAGCAGCCTTAAGGATAACATAATGAGCTGTAGTCGAGGCAGCTGGGCAGAGGCAGGAGAGGTTGTCTTATCAGAAAGGATACTTGGCACTCTAAAGAGTCGGCTGGAAACGGCAACATCGTCATGGAAATTCTTCATTAACTCAACTTGGGTGTTGAGAGAAAAGAAGTTTATGTTATTAAGCAATGGATATGAAGGCGGGTGGGTTGGGGGGGAGGGGAAGGGGGGCAGGTGTGTGTGTGTGTGTGTTGCTATGATACAGTTGGAAAATGTGAATGGGGCAGCTGTTGTTGCTGTGAATTGTGTATGTTTTACTTGACGACTGCTAGATAAAGGTAAATGAATATGCAGCAATTTGCACGCCCACATAATGAGCAGGGGGTTAGGGCCAGAGAAGGGCGATGGGCGCCGCTAGACAAAGATTGAAGTAATAACAACAACAACAACAACAAAAACGACTAACAAAAGTCGATAAACATAAAGCAGGAGCAAGCCCAGATAAGTATGCTACACTTCAAGCTAAGCAAGTAAGTAGGTGCGTGTGTGTGTGTGGGTGCCTACATATGTGTGGCCGCATGTGTGTGTGTGTGTGTGAATAACGGGTGCGTCTATGTGTGCGTATGTGTTTGTGCAGCAAAAGTAAATTAAAACGATTTTAATTACGGTTGCCAAGACGATGAATGAAAATGTCAACGTTGCTGGAGCAGCAACAGCCACAGTGTGGCAGCAACAGCAGCGGCAGTTTAAGCCCCGTGGGCGGTCGCAGCAGGTGGGCGTGTTGCCGTGTTGTAAATAAAAGTGTAAAATAAAAAAAAAGTCAAATGCTTAAAAGCGTTTCGCTGTTGCCAATGCTTCTAGGAGTGTGAATAATTGCGGAGCCCAAACTGAAGCCTCTTACTTAAAAGCTTCATTTCAGATTTTCATTTAAGCTGCAAAAAGCAACAAAAATAAAACAAAATTTCGTTATATGTTGTTGTTGTTGCTGCTGTCGCAGTCGTTGGCCACTCGGCTCAAAGTCAGGGCCAAGAGCAGCAGCAACAGTAGCAAAAACCTTGGCAAATAAAAGTGTTGAGCAAATGAGAAAAAAGGATGCAGCAGCAGCAAAAGCTGAGATAAACAAACAGCCGCCATTTTTATGGTGCGCTTTTGTTTTTCTTTTCACTGTTTGTTGCCTCCCCCTCCCCTTTCCATTTCTATTTGTTTTACTTTTTTTTTTGTACACCTTATTAACGGTTTCTATGGCAAAGTTTTGCCCGTGTAGCAGGCGTGAACATTTTTTGCATTACAAGAGCTAAAAAGCTGCACAAGCCACATAAAAGTAACAAAAAACGAAAGAAAAAAAAATTTACTGTGGCGCGCTGATTAACTTGACACCGTTTGGGGAAAGTGGGGTGACCTGGGGGAATACGGCATTCTGGCAATCTGGCATCCTGGCTTTTTCATGCAGCTGACAGACAACACCTGTCGCCGATTTCTCCCTCTTTTCCCCTCTCTTACTCACCGTCCCTGCAAAACTGCGGCTGCCAAACCACGCTGACATTTCCTTTTGCTCACCGCTGACGTTTGCCTTGACGACGGTTACCAAACCGAACTCCCAACCCCCCAACCCACAACAGCCCGCCTCATCCATCTGATGTGGTTGCCTCACGTATCAAAATAACATTTACGATTCTCGGAACTGCAACTTGCAAGTTAAAATAATAAATGTGGAAATGCTTTGATCGAAACGAAAATAGTTAATATAATCGAAGAATAATTTTGCATTTAATATAATCGAAGGATAATTTTGATTTAACGGTGACAACTAAGAATTCTGAGCACATTCAGACAATGGAAAAAGCTTCATTAAATTTTACGCTTGTTTTAATATTTACTCACTCAGTATAAATATTAATATATGATACAATTTCTTAAAATCTCCATTAAAAATATGAATTATTAACAGCTGCACATTTATGCTGTGCAATGCAAAACTTTGTAAGCTCAAAAAGAGGTCAAACATATTTTTATTTATTTATTTGAAATGTGATTTTTATGAGAAAGAAATAGAAATTTAAAAATAAATTTTCTTTTCATTCAAATTTATTAAACATTTATACAATATACATTTAGGTATCCGCAATCAGTATCAATATTTTATGTGGGCTTTAACTAAGCTAATTCCCTGCATGGAGACAGTTTTCAGTATTGCCATGTATCAGCCATGGCCCAGTTTAAGCTCTTAAGTCCTTTGTTTGCAACTTGTGAAATAGTTAACAATTCTTTCGTTTCTACTGGAAAATCCGTCTATTGTACAATGCCAGCTGCATATAAAACAAGGTACAAATATTTAACTATGACGGCAAACTGTAACAGTTTACTCAAAACATGTTGACAGCTTAACAAGAATCCCTTTTTGGTCCTCCCCAACTGGAGCAACTAAACCAGTTCCCACCGCAAGAGATGTGAACTTTAAGCAACTAAAAACTAAAATAGTTTTGCCGAGTTTTCTTCATCACATCTGAACAAAACTTTGCGTTGCATTTCGATGCATTTTAATATGCGGCAAGTGCAACGCTAAATGTCAACCAAAGTGTCAACCAAGGTGGCGACAACGTTGTTCATGATGCTGCTGTGGGTTGCACGAAGGATTGCACCAACTCCAGATGAGTTGGCATGTTTACATAATAAGATACTGCAGTTGGGTATAAACAGCATTTGAACTTAGCCAAAGTCAGTGAACTGAACACATAAAGGGTTAAAAAGAGAATATTGTCAACTGATGGCATATTTTTCACACGGATTTCACACTTAAAAAATGCGAATTTTTGGGCATATAATAAATAAATGTCAGATATATAATTTACCTGGCATAAACTTAAGTTTTTTCCTTTGCTCCTTTCTCTTGGTTGACTGGGCTTAGTGGCGCGGCAAGTGTTGACCGTTATCGGGACCACAAAACTCAAGCGATTTTGATGCTGAGCAAGCAAAAAATCAACTTGCAACTTTACGCATAAAATTCAATTGCGATTCTGATGGCGCATAAATTTGAAAAACTTGGCATCGCGTTTTACGAGCGGCTTTCTTTGATTTGCCACTTTCTTATCGCTGTTATCAGACGCAGACTGGCCATAAAATTAGCCCAGCTCGTCACATTAAAAGTTAAGCAATTTTGGCCAGTCTCCTTTGTGCCCAAATGCTGACCAGATTTCTTACGTTTATCTCGTTTCGTCTCTTATAACACTGAGTGACTGGATTTACGTACGTTTGAGATACTTTATTTGTGGGAGAGGCTGGCAGAGGGCCAACCGTTTCAGTTGGAAGCGCGCAAGGAACTGTTTATCCTGCGTTTTGTGTGCTGGCATTCGACACGCGAAACTTGGCAACGAAACTTGGCATCCACCAGAACGCATGCGCTGGATTGCCAGTCAAACTTCCAGTCGGGCATTTGTTTACTTGGCCAAAGCAACTGGTGGTTGCCAGCCAGACAGCCAACAGGCGAGTCCTAGCAAGTCCTGGCAAGTCCTTTGCCCAGTTCCCATGGGCAGCCATATGTGACGGCTTTGACTTTGGTACTTGGCTTGAGTTGGCTCGGTTTGCTTGGCTGCTTGGCTGCTTGGCTGGTTGTTGTCGTCGTGACAACTTGATTTCTTTGTAATTTGGCTCGACCCCAGAGGTTTCGCATTTCAAATTGCTTTATGTTGTAATGAAATTGTGATTTTGATTTCAAACTGCCAATGGCAACCTTTGAACTGTGTAAATACCACTCCCATTAATGCGCCACTCACAGCGTTTATCTAATTATGACAGCGTTGCATACTTTTGAGCTGGCCAACATTTGAGTCGGGGTCGAGTTGGCAAATTGAATGGGCATTAGGGCAAAATCCGCTTAGCTACAGATACATTTACAGAGATATTTCGCATTGTTTATGCAAGCGCATTAAGCTGGCCCACACTGATGGTGCAACATGCAACATGCACCTACCTAAACAAACAGTTACGCAGCAGCAGCTACCTCATCACACCCACAGCAACGCTGTCGAACTGTGGTTTTGGTACTGTGACTGTGCAACTGCAACTGTGGCCGGCTGCTTAGTACATTAATAGATAGGCCCAAGCCGCAAGATGCTCGAGTGTCGGCATCTTTAAGCCCAGTTTGCGAGCTGTGCCCAGCTGCTAACTGAATTTAAGCCAGAGTCAACGAAGCGCAAAATGGCAAAAGACATTTGCAGCAAGGCGGCGGCTTTGTTGCCGCACGAATAGATCATAATCACACACACACAGGCATACACACAAGCACACACACACAATAGATGACAGGTAGCGTTTACCTGTCAGTCATGTGTGTGTGTGTGTGTGTAACCCAATGCTCAGCTGCCAAATTGATATCGTATCTCATAGATACGTACTTTACTACGTGCACAGATACACATAAAAAGCTAATAAAAAGCATTTTCTTTTATTTTTTTTTTTGGGATTGCTATGATTTTTCTTCATTTTATTTGCAATACATTTTATTGTTTATTTAGCGCATTGTTTAACGACGAACATTTCCATTGGATTTCGTTGCTTTTCTCCTCGCAGGTTACGCTCTGATTTAATGGCTGTAAATTGAAATGATTTTTCGTTTGCGAAATTGCCAAAAAAAAATGTTTTGTAAAAGATTTCAGTTCAGAGATGCAGCAAATAAAATGACTATTTTGATGGAACTGTCTGCTGATGTTGACATTCAATTTAAAAAAAAAAAAAAACCTTTTACTGGGTAATTTTGCTGTGAAATGCGTCAAATATTAAAGCAACTTTTCTTTACTGAAAACAAAGTAACAATTGATTTATTATTCAATTAATAATATATTCAGCTTTTAAGGAAGCTTTATCCTACAAAATAATTCGATACAAAATATAGCATTTTATCTAAGTAACAAAATTTGATTGCTTCGCTTTATTCCAGTTGCAACCGGAAATTTGATTTGTTTCTGATAAGCGCCATTTATTTTACTTATTCAAGTCGCATATTTTCTATCATCGTTTTATCCTACTCCAACCAAATTGGACTTTGTTGTAAAATTCAATTGCCAAATTGATTCAACTTTTTGCCTTTTCGCACGATAGTCCCACCAACACCTACAACCACCCACCCACCCATCCCCCTCCCTTGGACAACCTAGAGCGGTGCTGAGCCGCAGATAATTGAATGATTTGAATTTTTATATTCAATATTGGGTCTGACATGGGCGGGCATGCCACGCCTCCCATTTCTCTACAGCTGCTAAAAATTTTCCTCATTTTATTTATGCGTTCTTTTGTGTAGATGTTTTCTATTAAAATGGAAATTGTTGGCGAATTGGAAAATTGCTTATCAATTGGCTGGCATATGCTCCAAGGATCAAACGGTGTTTAAATTGAAACCAACAACATAGGGGCAACTCCCTTCGGTTTCCCCCCCTCCTTGACACAACGTCTGCTGTTTATGCTGCAATTAAGCATTAAATTAAGTTTTTCGCTTGGCAACTTAATTGAGTTGTTGTTTGGCATGCATTTTCCCAGCATTTCATTTATTAAATACGCCTTCTTTTATTTTATTTATTTTTATTTTTTGGGGATCTACTGAAGCGTGACGCCGCCAGTTGAATGCATAGCAAATTCTGAAATAGTGCCAAGTTTTTATTCTTTTAATTGTTTTTGTGCAGCTTATAGACAAATGCCCGCATGATGCAACTTTCGGCAGAGAAGGGGAATTTGATTAACTAATGCGTGGCAAGCAGTTGTTGGTGGGAAGCAGGACTACTCAAAAAAAAACAACAAAAATACTAATAAAAATACAATGGAAAACTGAAAGCCAGACGCTGAGTCTGAGTGGCAAGGTGGAAACCCGATGAGAAGAAACCATTTAGTTATTGCTTCGTAGAAATCAACTAGAACACAAAGGCAACTCAAGTGTGTTGTGTGTGCTGTGTGTGTACTATGTGTGTGTTGGTTTTTGTGGACCTTTGTGTTCGCATTGTTTCGCAATCGAATTTCAATTCAAAAGCAATACAAACACGCTCTGCGGGTGCCACTTCAATAACCGGAGCAGCAAACTGTAATTACCCAGAATTCACGCGACCGTCACAAATGGTTCTCCTTTTCCTTCTCCAGAGTGTCAGCCGAGGGCGTTTGCCAGTGACGCCCGCCTGCTGATCCCGGGTACCAGGTACCGCCTAGCCGTCTAATCGCCTGACTGACTGCCAGCCAGCCTGCCTGTCTGCCATTCTGGACCCATATGTGTCACATAATACTCGCATCTGAATTAGGTCGCTCGAATATGCGCAGGCGCGCAGCTTGACTCCTAAGACGCCAGTGGGTTTTCATGCCAGACGCACTGACGCAAACCACATGCTGGCTTTTACCAATTTTCCCAAATGCAAGTCGCCGGCATTTCTAATGCAAAACGTGTGCTGACTTTGGATGGGACTGGGAATGGGGATGGGGATGGGGTGTGATGGGTTGTATATTTGTGGCAGACACTTGCACACGTTCGCATGTGTCTGGCAGCTGTCCCAGACCGAGACGAGGAGAGCAACAAATGGTTTAAAATTAATAACAAAATACAGTCGCTGACAGTAATTGAAGTGTGACATTCTCTCAATATGATTACGACCCGAGTCAAAACTCATTTCGAATGCGTCCAAAGTGCTGCTGGCTGACAGGGCAGATTACACAACGGATGCCAGCATTATGTGGTGCAAACTGTAAGCGGATACAAAGCCAATTAGATGCCAAAAGCTGTTGATGGACTTGTAAACTGTACACTGCAACACAAAAGGGGGCAAAACACATTGGGCGCAAGATGTGATAAGCATATAAAAATGTCAACCAAACAGTTGATAATAATTGACAAATTTTTGATTGAGAGATTACATAAATATTTTAACATAAACATTTATTAGTTGTCACAAAACATTCTTTATTTTAACTTTGTTAAAAATTAAATGAGAAAAAGCTATGCAGCAAAATTGTACTTTTCTTGCCAGATATATTATATATTTATTTTAACTATAATATATAATTTATGAAAATAAAATATTTTACAGCAAATTTTTATTTTTCTTGCTAGATATATTATATATCTATTTTAATTATATTTAATAATTTATGAAAATAAAATGTTTACCAGCAAATTTTTAATATTCTTGCTAAATATATTATATATATACTTTAATTATATTTTATAATTTATAAAAATAAAAAGTTTACCAGCAAATTTTTATTTTTCTTACTAGATATATTATAAATCTATTTTAAATATTTTTTATAATTTATGAAAATAAAATGTTTACCAATTTGATATATATTTATATAGATACAACATCTAAAGACTTTTATTCCGCTCTTATTTTGACCTTTAAGCAGTTATATAAGCTTTATTATCAGCATTGTTTTCCCCTTTGTCGCATTGAAAATTTTGTGTGAAGCCAAAATCAATTGAAAAAAAACAAGGTTAAAAATGGAATCGAAAAACTTTTAAATTGCTGCCACCTTGTTAAATTATCGCATTACCTGTAACACATTCACACACACACAAACACACACACACAGTTACAGCAGCTATTTGCAGTGTCCTTTATGGCAATCCAATTCAATTCCAAGCCGGAGCTCATATCAATAATTCCCAACTGCGGTGCCCATAAAAGTCAAGAACTTAATTTCCAGCTGCTGTCATTTTAAGAACAGCATCGGTTTTATGACTTTAACGTAAACAGAGGGAGAAAGAGAGACGAGAGAGAGAGAGAGAGCGACTATCAAAAACAACCTTCGATATCAGTGGTTATATCCGGCTTACACACACATACACACACAAGCAAACACACACAGATGGAGACTTAAGGTGCAATCGCATTGTTGACTTTTGTGTAAAATGTAAAATGTGAATGAAAATGTATTTTATGCATGCTGATGCTTTTAAGTAAAGCATTGTTTTTGCAGTGACAACATGGACACAGTAACACCTGCTCACACACACACGCACACCCATGTAAACGTGATGTTTGCCATGAGCATGCAACATGCTGCAAGTTGAAGCTTCTCCACTTTTTGTAGAGCTGTCTCTGGGCTTATCGGGACAAACTGTAAGATCTTTTTGTGGTTGGTTTTAGTTTGTTGTTTTTGTTTGTCGTTTTTGTTGGGGTTTGTTTATCTGTTTGGTTTTGTGGCAAGCGACTGGCTGCCGCTGATGCTATTGCTGCTGCTGTTGCTGCTGTTGCTGCCACAGCGTTTACCTATGCACAAGTTGAGCAAATAAAGTCGTTAAGTGTACATGGAAGTTGGGTCGACAGCTCGGCTACTGCTACTTTGTTGTTGTTGTTGTTGTTGTTGGTCTATTTGTGATAACATCTATGTTGCAACAGTTACTGTGGCAATAGTTGTTGCTGCTGTTGCGCTCTATTTATTTTTGCTGTGCAAATGACAAGACGGCATTATGCTGCCAATCCTGTGACACGATAAACAAGCTAAAAATCCTTCAGTTCCTCACTGAATCTTGTTCAGCCGCAGAGAGCTTTTTGCTAATGCCACCCAACTGCTGCCACCCACCCACCTCCACTCTCCTGCTGCGCCTCCATCTACTATCGCTGCTGCTGCTCCGGCCTGGCAGCTCTTTTTCCTGTCGCTGTTTTGCACATTTATCCTGTTAGTGACACCTTCTTTGTCCCCCATGTTTGTCGTCTGTCTGCCTGTCTGCGTGTCACTCTTCATTCAATGTGTCCCACAACCCCAACCCCAATCCACACCCCGCTGCTTGTAGTCTGCTCGACGTCACATGAAATTCAAAGCAACTGCTTGCATGTCTATCGCCTCTGACCCCTCCCTCCCTCCCTCCAACCCCTTGCCACAAGCAGTGTGAAAAACGTGGAAATTGATTTTCTATTCTATGCTCTGGATTCCTGTTTTATTTTATATTTTTTTCTGCTTTCATTTTATTTTTTTTTTTTTTTGTATCTTGTGTGTCAGTGATTGTCAGTGGCAGCCACACGTGATTGAGTCTTATCTTTAGTTTTGTCACTTCAACTGCCTGGCAGCTACTTTAAATGTCAGCACACAGTCAGCTCTTTTTTTCCGTGGCTTCCCGAGCACGTGCTCGCCAATTTTTTGGGTTGCCCTAGAGGCGGGCGTTCCCCTAATCTCGCCACCCGAAATGCCATTGCTCAAAGGCTTAGCCAGCGCGTGTGCAACAGCAGCAGCAGCTTCCTTGCCCCTCCGTGTGCTGCCCCTTCACTGGTTAAGTGCAACACATGTTGGCACTTTGTTGGGATTTCGACGCACATGCGGCGATTTTAGCGATTGTTTTTATGTGCGCATTTATTTTGTGCTTGAGGTGGCAGCAAGTGGAAGTAATGGAAATTGGCTCAAATACCTAAAAATGAAGATGAGATAAAAATTGTGGGCCAATGTGGCAACACAGATAAGCAGTCTTTTAAACAAAATAAGTTCACTTAAATTACTTATATTTTCTGTATTGGTTTTTCTGATTATTTGTCAAACATTAGAAATTTCTTCTCAATTGTCTAACTTTTCAAGTTCGAAGCCAGAAATATGACAAAAATGTGGTCATTTAGCTTGGCCCACACTGACACCTGTAAATAACTTTGTCCCCTGCTTATCTCAGCAAAAAAAAACAAAATCACTTTTAAACAATTTGAACAAAAATATTTGTCTGCGCGTCAACAGTGTCCAAAAATTGTTTCTTCCTTGTAAAATCAAAAGGACCGCAAAGTTTATTTAGGGCGTCTCATTCCCGCTAGGTTTCAACAGGACAACAACGTGGCAAGAACGAACAAAAAAAAAAGAAGTAAACTTTTGGCCCCTAACGAAATTTTTATGCATTCTCAAGGAAAGTCGAGGACAATTTCAACATGGGACACATTAGCGCCAGAGCGGGAGGACTAACGACCCGCGGCCAAGCCAGGACATTACGCTTTAAATTTATGTGATTAATAAATTTCCATAATTTTTTGAGCAGTGGAGAAAAATGTTGCCTGCTAGGCAAATAATAAAGCACACGCGCTCCAAAGACCGGAACTAGGCGCAGGCCAGGATGTAGCCTTACAGCCCAACAGCCCCGCAAGGAATCGCACATCCCAAACATCATTTTGGCTGTCAGCAATATTTCCGCCGGTTCCCAGCAATCATTTTCAAAACAGGAAGCTGAGATTGCCAAAGATGAAAATTAAAGATTTGATGCCAAATAGATGGCGTATTTTCTAAATGGTTTTTCCGGGGGTATCCAAATATTTTTATTCAAGTCTTGTAATAAGATAAAAATGCATAATTAATAATAAAAAATAAAACGTGAAAGTGTTGAATTAAAAGTAACAGAATTTTTCTAAATAAACCAATATTAAATATTGAGTTTTATAATCGAATATATTTAAAGAAAATTCCATTAGTAAAAATTAGTTAAGTTTTGAGAGATTTTCTGAACTCAGAATATATTCCTTTACTTCTTTTATTCGAAACTCCCTTATAAGCTCCTCTCTTTAAATTCAAAGGGTATTTAAAGCTGTGGTTTTTAGTGCTAAAACCATTTCTAATTTTGTATATTTCGCATTTTCTTAAGTATTAAAATAAATTAGTGCGCTTAGTCGTTGGCTTAGAGCTGAATGTGAGCGAAACAAATTAATAAAAATTAGTTTGCAGCCCATAAAAAATTAGGGCAGCTTAAGCTGAGAAGTAGAGCAGGGCGTGTCAGATGCAGAAGAAGCAGAAACATCCGCAGAAGCCCAACTGGGAGCACTCAGGCAAATTTATGACAGTTTGCGCACATCGCATAAATCCTGGCAATTGTGTGCGATTTTTAATGCTAGTTAAATCGACTGAAAATGACAGTTTAATGATTGACATGCGCCGCAGTTGCTGCCGCTGTGGTTACGACTCAGCGGACACTGGCAAAGAGCAAGCCACATAGCCACATTCAGATCCAGAGCACAGAGCTCTGTGTGGGTTCAGTGTGGGTTTCCTCGTTATGGGTTGGGAACGGGAACGGGAGCGGGTTCATGAAGCGCACAAACGTTTCAAATGAATGTCAACTGTCTGCTCGAATGACGAATACACTCGTTAAAGGGCATACGCCGGAATGAATACGGTTTTGTGGAGCGTAACGGCGACCAGGGATGTCAGCGGCAACGGGGTTAGTCGGGTAGTTGGCCGGCACGCCCACTTGTCATTGCCATTCAAAAGTAACAACAATAACAGTGGAAGCAGCAGCAGCAGTAGCGAACATCAACATCAACATCAACATCAATGTCAATGTTTATGACAGGCGCAGAGGATTAGCGGGCTACCCAGTTGGAACCGTTTACCAAAGGGGTTGCATTATGCAAAATGCACACACAAGCAGGGGATTGGGATTGGAATTGATGTGTGTATGTGAACTCATTCTCCATTGCAGTGGCAATCGTCAAGCAAAACCCAAAACGAGTGCTTATCAATCAGCGACCATATTGAGTATGGATGAAAAGTGCATAATGCAGTTGAGATGCAAGCAGAAGCAGAGCTATTCAAGAGGATTCTCCCCCTTCAGTGCCGATGATTATCGGATGGCAAAAAAAAAAAAATAGCTAAATTTACAAATAGTCTGAAATAACAAACAGCAAAAGAGGTATTAAAAAAGTTGCCTGAGATTTATCTGCTTTTGATATTAAATTGTTCTTCTGTTTAGCTCAACAGAATTTTCCTCATATTACTAGAGAGTATCAAAAGTTTTCCATGAGCTCATGCCACAATATCATACATATCGTTATATATTCTTATATATATAATTTTTATTACTCATAAGAAAAAAAGAGCGCCACAATATGAACAGCGAATCGTATATTTTCATATCTTTCTCGCCATCACAATTTCAATAAATCTAAAAATGTAGTAATAAAAAAAAGAGCTAAATTGGCAACTCTGTGATGGCATCCACATCCATGTGACCGAACGACCTCCCACTGACTGTGGACGGACCACACTTGAGGCTGCATTATGCGCGGAAGCAGCTACTATTCCTAAATGGGGGAGTCAGCTGCAATCATGACTGCTGATCTCATTGTTGTTGCATTCCAATGATGACCGACTGGTGACTGCGGACTGCGGACTGCATCTTCTTGAATGTTCAATTGTCTGTCGGATAGTTGATTCAATTGTCTGTCTGCCTGTCTGTCTGTCTGTCGCTTGGCGGCATGAAAATGACAAAAACGCACTTGAGACAAATTGTGAATTTATTTAAGCATATTTTTCAAGTGCGCTTAACACAATTTCTTTTCTCCGCGAGTAGTTGTTTGCTTTGGAGGAGCTTCACTTGGTGGGCGTTTGATTTGAAATGCTAGATGATGATTAATTACGTGCAGTTCAAGTGGCTGCCAAGTTGGATGAAGGCTGGGGGGGGGGGGTCTTCAAAGCTGATCAGAGCGCTCAGTTGCAGCAATTGGAGCGAAATAAGCTTGGTAAATTGGCTCTCAGCGGCATTACCTAGGCAATGACATAATCTCTTTGATGGAACCGACTCACAGATAATAATCATCGTGAAGGTATCATTTTCATAACATGACTCGTGGCAGAGCCAAGCAGATTTGCAGCTATGACAACCTGGCAACAGGCAACTGGCAACTGGCAACCGGCAACAGGGTTGCCAATCAGTCAACTGAAAAACAAGCAGAAACACGTGAACAGCAGCCGTTTGTCAGACTATATAAATTTATATATATCTATATATATATGTGTGTGTATATGGAGTGCATGCCAAATTGCAGTACGGCACTCAACACAAATTATAATAACTGTAATTACGCGTCGAATAACAACGACAGCAACGAGGGGGGAAAGAGCAGCGGTCAGGGGAAAAACTTACGTGTTTCCTTCTATAGAATTTATGGCCCAAGTGCAGGACACCCCCAAACACTGCACAGAGAGGGGGAAACAGAACAGAAAGCAACCCCTTTGGCCCAGTAGGTAAGTAAATCGACTACTCGGCGGCAGCAATTTGGCATTGGGAATCTATACTTAGTTGCATGCCGCTTGTTGCAACTAGTCGCGAGACGCGTTTGATAAATGAGGCCACGTGCCTTATCAGCATAAGTAAACAAGCAACGGACAAACTTTGGACACACTAAACATATATATATATATATACATATAAAAATAGACCGCACTGAGATCACGTCGAGTGCCCAGAAACTCCCACTCTGCCACCACCCTCGCCCCCTCCAACCGTTTTCTGGAATAGTCTGTGATTATGCAGCAAGGCAAAATAGATGTGAGTTGAACACGAAAACCAATTTGTAAACGACAAATGCACGCATGGAGTGGGAGTTAGCCTTTAGCTGCATGGGAGGAGGGGTGGAGGGGAGGAGGGAAGGAGGGGAGTGGAGAGCAGTTGTCTGGAACGGGGGGAGAAAGACACGCTTCTTTGACTGCCATTAATGCGGCATGAAAAGCAAATATTATTTAAAATGTTAAGTGGCAGCAATAGTCACTTGCCTCTCTTTTGATATACCTAAAAAAAAAATAATCAAATTTTAATATACCTAAAAAAAAAAATAATCAAATTTTTATATACCTAAAAAAAAAATAATCAAATTTTGATAAACCTAAAAAAATAATATAATAAAATAAATACTTGCACAACGTCAATAAGGCGTTGCAACAAAAAATACCTTAAGGTTTTTAGGAAAAGTTTATAGAAACTATTTATAACTATTTTTCTGTTTAAAGTAGTACCCAAAAAAGTAGAATTCTTCGGTTCCAGAGATTATACTAAGTTAATATACAAATGTAAATGATTTTCAACAATATTTTATGCTTTGATTTTTGAAATGTGAAAAAAGGTTTCTAGAAATTAAGCTATTACAAAGGCCATATTTTTACCAAAATATTATTCTCATTATTAACAAAGAAAAGATGAAGTACTTCAAGAATAACTTAGATGGATTCCAACAAAAAGAAATACTCCCAAAAGAAGCCTTATATACCCTTCCTTCAATCGGATTACGAGGTATTTGCAACAATAATAATAAATAGAATATTTGAAAGTAAGTGAAAATACATGCGACAGTAGAAAGAAAGAAAGTATTTGCTGCCCTAAGCCGCAAGGATCCCCAAGGACTCGGGCATTGTGTCCACACCCCCTATGATTATTGAGGGCTTCTGCTACCTTAACACACAAATTTTGGGTCTACTATCTGGCTGACATCAGTTTTCGTCGTTTCTTTTCTGATATTTTGGCAATCAGACAAAAGGTTTGCATCGCGCGTGTCCTGGCAGCGTTTTGTATTAATTTAATGCTCGAGCAAGGATGGGCGCAGGCCCATCGGCACAGATGATGTTTCATGACGTCACGCGGGCGGACTTTGGCGTCACAGCGTCAACGGCAAACATCATAATTCAAAAATTTCATTCGAAAACATGACGTTTTCATTTCGGCACGCGTCTCCCCCGCCCGAGGGTTGCTCGAGGGTTGGCCTGCAAAAGTTTTACAATATTTTTTTTTTTTTGGTGTGAAAGTTGTCCGCTGCGTTTTTCATAATCATAATTATATTTCAGTTTAAGTGCTGAGAAATTATGTTTATGTTTAGTTTAATTTGCAGTTTGCAGCTGAGGCGAAGCGGCACGAATGGAAATGCTGTCCTGTCATGCAACAAGGACGACTAACAATAAGAAGCGTTGAATTGTTATTGCTGCGTGTGTCCAGATACAATTTGATTGTGTTAGTGTATCTCTGTGCGTGAGTGTATCTGTGTGTGGCCAAGCGCAAAATTGCACAATAATGCAGAATGGAGTGCCAGCATAAGGGTTGCATGCAACATGACGGAAAGGACAATGTCAAGTTTTCGGTGGTTAGCTAATAGACCTGATTGATGACTCATTTGACTGGCATATGTTTGAGTGTAAAAGTGAGTGTGTGTGGCCAAAACAACTTTAAAATTCCCCACTGCCAACAACGTCAGTTGGCTAATGGCAAAGCATAGTAGCAGCTGGCAAGGACTGACAGCTTTGGAGACTCCCTGGGGAGAACAGCTTAAAGTCTAAGCTTTAAATGGAAAGCCATTAAAGTCTCGATTTTCAGCAGTTAGTAAAAGTAAAAAGCCAAAAATAAAAACACTGTCAGCTGCCAGGCTCAAGCATTAAAAATGTATAAAAATCAATTTAATAATTCAAGCTAAATGTCATTCAATTAATGGAACAGCGAACATGGACCACAGCCCAAGCACAGCAGGACACCGGCTTAAGGCAGCGGCCAAAAACGCCCACAGGACTCGCTCTTTGGACCCAATCCAGCCGCCAGCAGCTGAGCCGATGGAGCGGAAGTCGATGATGCCGTTGTGGACCTGTAAACCTAAACTGCTAAACTGCCAGCCATCAAAACCAATAAATTTTACGACGTGGGAAATTATGAAAACCGTAATTGAAGCGTACACGAAACCAAAAACGAGAAATGAAAAAAAAAAAATTATATTACAAGGAGAACTCTTGGGTCAACAGCAACGAGCGTATTTTTGCTCATTTAGAAGAGGGAGACGGGGGAAAAAAATAAACCCTCGGTTATCTGTTACCTGTTGGAGGTGCAGACGCTTCTAAATGGGGGGCGTTTGGTTGCTAATAGCATTCCTAATTGGTCGATCAGGCGGTCGCTTTTCCAAGTAACGAGCGGGTCCTTTGATGGCCACACAATAGCAAGGACACACACATACACTCACACACTGATGAGAGTTTATTCATTTAATTATAATTTGTGTTGAGTTGATGAACAATAATAAAACCTTAACTGAGGAAAATTTAACGAGATTAAAATTATAAATAAGTGTTATAATTAGTTAACAGTTTTAAAAAACAAAACAAAAAATTGGAGTTGGTTTTGAATTTAATAAGAGTGTACCTGATTTTGACTTGGTTTCTAAATTATGTATAAACTATATTTTTCAGTTCGCCCACACGATTTTTGTTTCCTTAAGAAACTCATGTTTCTATATATACATTTTTTCCCCCAATTTTATTGCGACTTTTCCAATCAATTGGCATTGTCAAACTTTTTTTACGTTTCGCACAAATCTCTTCCACACAAACAATTTGAAACTTTATCAGAATTCTGGCCGGGAAATCGGCAAATAATAAGCAAAATGTCGCGTTTGATTTATGGCAATTGACGCCTTTTGAAGTAGGTGCCAGTGGTGAGCATTTGTTGCCTGCCATTCCCATTTCAGGATCTCTGTAAATGTGCCTTTAATGGCGCTTTGTCATCATCAACATTTGTCCTTATGCCAAGTGCGTAGTCGGCACACTAGGATATGATTTATGTGCTCGCCTTGGCACCCACGCCAAGCACACACACACACACACTCACACACATGTGTGTAGTTGTTTGCTGTTGTGTGTATCGCCATTTTTTTTTTCTTTTTCTTTTCCCTACTCAGCCAACCACAAATGAAAAGCCGCAGCCAACTTTTGGCTTTTTGGCACGCCGTTGACTTGGTCTTAACTTTTTTTCTGGCTACTTTTTGGCTGCCTTTTGTCGCTTGCCTAATGACAATTTTTCATGTCGTTTGCTCGACTCGACGGCTTTTGTGTTTATGTAACTTCCCTGATGCCCCGATAATAGTCCTAATCATAATTTATATACATTGCTTAGGCATCGCTTTTTGCTGGTCTTTGATTTATGTTCTTATTTCTTTACTTTCTGTATTTGTATTTAGACACGATTCG
The DNA here is from genome assembly GCA_035042365.1 of Drosophila dives. Classification (NCBI taxonomy): domain Eukaryota; kingdom Metazoa; phylum Arthropoda; class Insecta; order Diptera; family Drosophilidae; genus Drosophila; species Drosophila dives. The sequence continues at coordinate 5,375,904 of JAWNLJ010000326.1, read as the reverse complement.
ATCTGAATGCTATAATCTTTCTTTGAAAGAGTGAAAAATCTAACCAAAGTTTGGCTTCAACTTTAATTGCATTTATCAACTAATGAGCATTTGACGGGGAATTGAGGACGGTTCACCCATAGAATCAATTGCTATTTCATATATATATTTCCATTGTCTTGCGTTGGCACTCGTAAATCATATTTCTCTTGACATTTCAACTCGGCTGCAATTGGCAAAAATCTTCAACTGCAAAACCATTGTTTACATAAGTCAATTTGATTACGTACCGCTGACAATTGAACTGCCAGCCATCAATCAGACTTGCGAAGCGAACTGCAATGTGCACAAATGATTGAGAATTGAGAATTTAGAATTGAGAATTTAGAATTGAAATTGTGCTCGTATGCAATGACAATTATGGCATGGATACGGATACACTGCAGATGTGGCAAAGACGCAGAGCGATGTCAATAAAGTAATTGAGACTGGCGCCGAAGCTAAGCAAACAAATGGAAAAGTGCGCCCGGAAGGGTTGCCAAATGCTTGAGCCCAGGGCTGCTGCTGCTGCTAGAGATGCAAATAGAGCCGGCCGAAAGGCAGGCAAACAGCAGATACATTTACCAGATACAATATACAGTTACCAGCACAAGGGCTGACTGGATGAGTGAGCGAGTGGTTGAGTGATGGGAAAGGGAATGGGAAAGGGAAAGGGAAAGGGAGGGGAATGGAAACGAAAATATTTACATAAGCAGCGCTCACATTTAAAAGACATCAACGCGAAAAGGGTTAAATTGATGCGTTGAATTACCAAAATAAACACAAATACGAAAATACTTTCAGTCAGTCAAGCGATAAACGGACAACACACACACACACTCAAACACACATATACATACTATAGTCTTAATTGGTCTGCTTTGTATCTGAAAGATACTTCAGACTAGCTGACAACTCTGTCGCTCACTGCTTATGACAGCTGTCGGGCCGCCTGAAAAGTTTTCTTCTGTTCTCCAAACAAAGTATCAAAATTATGACTGAATGACTGACTGAATGACAGACTGACTGACTGACTGACTGACTGACTGACTGAGGGGAGCAGTTCATTAGACATCGATTTCAGTATATATGAAATGGCATTTGTATTTTCTTTTAATTTGCTGCTGCTATTGTATTACAACTAATACTAAAGAACTGCCTGCTGACAGCACCATTTAAATTGTGGCATTGTTGCAAGGATATTATTGGGCACAGGTAGCGGAGAAGCAAACACTTCTGCAGCTGCCACATTATAATTGACTTTGGCCTGACTTTGATTCGTACTGCTGCTGCTGCTGCATGTTGCATGTTGCGGTTGATAGACAACATGGCGCGTCCTTTGGCAACGCTCCTCAAGGCGCAGCCGGGAAAAAAAAACTCATTATTTCTCGTTTGTTTTCAATTGCAACGTCATTAAGTGCCCGTTGCACTATACATTTTTATTTTGTGCCCAGTTCGCTTTGCCAAAAACTCATTTGTCGCTGAAGCGTAACACTCCCGTCCCATCCATAACCATTTCTAGGTCTGGGTCTGGGTCTGGGTCTGGCGCACCGAGTCTGAGTCCCTGTTTCTATGCAGGACACTTCAACGCGCACAATGGTTTTCTGCCGTCCAGACAGTCAGGCACTTGGCTTTGTTTTCCCATCTCGCTGACTTTTTTTTGCCGTGTCTTTGTGCTAGTTTTTGGCATTGTTTGGCATATTTTTTTTCAAACTAGCACAGCCTTGAAAATTTTTTGAAAAAGCAATCTATTTACCCACAAAAGTAGTAGTGGCTTGTGAAAGGTATGCCTTGGCTGGCAAGGACATGCTGCCTCAGCTTTCCACTTGAAAATCGCATTAAGCGGATTTACAGCCGTGTTCTTTAGCGCCTTTGTTTGGCCACATCTTCATCCATCAGTTTTACTTTCTTTCCACGGCAATGCGATTTCAGATGCGGGAGTTGTTGGCTTAGCAGTCTTAAGGATACGACTGCATGTGACAGTCGCCAGGATATTAGATCATTGCTAAGCATATTAACTCAACGGGAGGCGGGCGGCGGGCGGCTGTACAAATAGTTTCCACGAACTTCAACTTCACTCAAAATGGATTTATCATCTTTTATTTTGTATGCAAAAGGCAGAAACAAAAAATAAAAACCTAAGTTTGTGTTACTAAAGAGTCACCCCTACAAATAGTTGATCCTACAAAACGGCATATGCTCTAATCTCGTTTAGGATAACTCAATTTCCGCTGATTACCCTTATGGGCAACATCAAACACAGGACACACACAGGACACATGCAACACACTCTATTTGCTTGTTCGACAGCATTTTTATGTCTAAATTTCATTAATTCCAAACAAATAAGAGAACTTTAACGGCGACCGGCGCCCATATCGAAAATTACTTCCTCTCCGCCAATCCGCCGTAGTGTTTGTGTCTACGAGTAAAATATCAAATTACCCAAACAATATTTAAATGCAGCCAGGCAGCTGGCCGCGTCCTGCTCCGGCTACTTTCAGCGGCCATTAATAAGAACTGTCTGCTCTGCGAGCTCTCCTTTTTCGGCGTAAAGGGATAACGAGGCAGCCAGGCAACCAGGCAGCCTGGCAGCCTCTCCGTTGCACATGTCTTCATTCTGATTACTTGTGTTTCTGCGGCAGACACACACGTAGCAGACACGGCGCGCTGTGGCGCCGAGTCGTGTGCAGCACCTTGTTGGGCACAGGATGCGCCAACAGGAGTCTCTTGCAGGCATATGTTTTGTATTCCTTTCTTTTTTTTTTGTCTATTTTCTTGTATGTGTGACATTCTTCGCACTTGGCCGTGACACCCAGAAGCAGGTTATTTGAGGCATTGCCTTGCCATGCATCCTTTTGAGAAATTGTCACACATTTGTTCCAGACTCCGCTCCAAAAAAGCCTCAAAGCGATTACATATGATTTGTGTGCATGTTTTGTAGTTCATTTATCTTCAGGAGCAGTTTTAGCCCAGCAAATAGGTCACCAAGCCACCAAGGAGACAGCCATTTTGTAGAAGTTCTCCCTGAGCTCATTAATAGTGTGAAGGAACTGAGGAGCCGCTAAGAGGACAACACTCAAGTCGGATTGTCGGATTGTCGTTTAGACAATGGCCCGCATCTTGTTTGACATTTATATAATAAATATACTTTTCTTTCGGCACATTTACATTTATCATTTAATTTACAGTCAGCAAGATCTTTTCACGCTTATCGCAAAAACAAAATTCGTCCCTCAACAGATTTTTTTGCAGCTGCTCAATCGCAGCAGATCTCAGCTGAACAATGGAGAGAACTAGCACCTTCAGCAGCACATCCGAGACGTTATCAGTGCGACAGATTGTTCAGTTTTGATAACCCATCGCACTTCCGCCAAAGGTCCGCTGGAAAACAAAGAGCAACCGCAAAATGTTAGCGACTTGATTTTCGAGCCATGAGTTTTTTTCACGCTACGCGTTTTTTTTTCACTCTCTTTTTTTTTTGTTAGTTATGCTTCGAGTTTTCATTTCGGGGTTAATTTTTTTTTGGTTTTCCATTTAATGAGCATGAAAATAAAAATACGACACGTTGCGGCGAACATGCCACATAAAATAATATAAAAAGCAAACCCCGGCACGCCAATTACGATTTATTTGTCTGTTTGAAGTACGAACGTAAATAAAAATTCCAACAACAATATTGAATCCCTGCCCAACCCCAAACGATCCCTGGAACGATCAGTTTATCAAGAAACACCTTTTGCTTTGTGGTTTGCTCTGTGTGGAGTAAATCGGGTCACACTTTGAGAGACCAAACATTTTGTCACGTTTTTTATGGTGGGTTTTCCGCTTTTCCAGCGATTATATGTATCATGCATGGCCATTAACTTGAAAAGCAAACTAAAAAACCCAAAAACCAAAATACTCATTTGCAGTGCATTCAGCGACTGCCTCGAATTAAATGGAGAGCTTCGTGCGGTGGATAGCGATGTCCATCTAATTTCCATACATGTTTTGTAGTTACTTAGTTCATTCGTGTTTTTTTTTTATTATTTTTTATTGGTAATTGCCGTGCAGGAAATTAGTTATTCAAGACGGGGCTGTGCATAATTTATGCGTCATATAATTGTTTGTTTGTGCTGCTGGAAAATCGTTTTTATTTCTCTTGTTGGCGAGTTAGAATCAAATGTTCTTGTTTAATGGGGGCGTTATCGAAAACCAGAAAATTTGGTGGTCGGGGAAATTAACTATTTGATATGTAACGCAACGTGTGAGAAATTCAAATGCAACTGAAGCTCCAAAAAATAGGGTGAACCCACAAAAAAAAAAAACACAAAAACATTAAACAAGTTGATGGGAAAATGACGAAAAAATATAATTTCGTTAACTAAAGTTTGTTATGAAGGTTGCTTAAGTCGCTTGTCGCTTCTCTGTTGATAAATGACTTATAGATAGTGAAAATGTTTGAGGGGAAATGATCGAAAGTCTTCAACTTGATGGAATTTGTGGTGGCCAGTCAAATAGAATTATGAACAGACAAGTTAATGCCACAAACGATAAGTACATTGAACTATTTAAAAATCCCTCTTTTTGGAAAATATTTAAAAAAAAAACAATAACTTTTTGGAAAAACATGAAAAAGAAATGAAATAAATCAAAGCAAAACGATGAAAATTGTTTAAAATATGCACGCCCTTATGGGCATAACTGTAGTATGATGGTTCGTACATCCAAAATGATTTATGAAACAAGGCGGTGCTTACGAGCCCCAACATATAAAAAATAAACAAGTAAGTAAGCTCCAGTCGAGAGAGCTCGACTAGAAGATACCCTCAGCTGGCTGAGCGTAGTTTTTTTAATATAAAAATAGATTTTGATAAGCACATTTTGTGCTTCTTTTTGAATTTTTTTGCAATTTTTATTGTTGCTCATTAATACATCTAGGTTTATTATATCTGTTTAGGAAGTATATATCTTAACAGCTGAGTATTTTATGACTATAAACGGATAGGAAACGTTTTTAAGTAATAGACTGCAGTTCAATATAAAAGTCTGTGATCTTTTCTTTTTGAAGTGCTCTCTTCTACCTGTTACAAACCTATGTTTAACTTTAGCATACCCCTTTTACACACTGTCAATAAATAAAGTGTATGAAAAAAAAAGAAAACATTGGAAAACATAAACGAAGCGAACCGCTGCAATTAAAAATCTGTTGAACTCGCCGCCAGCCATAAACTAAAATACCAAATGAAAAGCCAATGTGGCTGTACAATGACTCCATAATATGAATTTCCAGCATTTCCATGCACATAGCCATAAACATTATAAAAAAAAGAAGAAATTATTTCCCAAAGGGTTTGACAGAAATTCAAGTACAGTTTTTAATGGTTTCACACATAATTCTTCAGCTATTTATTGCCATCGACATGAAGGATTATCGAACAATGCAAAACACTTTATGAGAACAAACCACGAAGAGAACTAAGACCACCCCAACAAATCATTTATAAACATAATTGTTGGAGTCCGTTGAGAGATAAAAGAGGAAAATTGGGCTTTGATAAATAAAAACGCCACACATAAAGACACCGCGGGTTATCCTCTATGAATGAATAAGATCTGAGAAATAAGTTGAGTTTTTTTTAGATTTGGAGTATTCTCTTTAGTGGTCTGTGAGTTATGTGTGCTGCCTGTGGCTAGTTTTATGCGATTTCATTAAACAAATTGTTGTTGGAGCACAAGCCTTAACTATATTTTTAACACTTGCACCACCCCCCGCGAGGTGCTTAATGAGTTGCCACAATGGGAAATCGATTTTAAACCAAAATGTCGCCCCTCCAAATGATCTCGAGTTACAAGCTACAAGCTGATTTCAGTCGTATTTGTTTAGTTGTGTCGATTTTGAAAGGGCAAATAAATAACATTTATTTTCAGCTATAAATTATATAAGCCACAACACGTTGAGTGTGCTTGTAGGCCATTTATTTATTTATTGCTAAGAACTGATGATGAAGCCATTAAAAGCAACGAAAGCAAATGGAAAACTAAGAACTAAACATTGGGAACTGGGAACTAGGAATTTCAGCAGTCAACAGCCATGTAAGTGCAAATGGCCATTAAAAACAATTTAGGGTTGGAAATCCCAGCAGAAAGCGTTTAGAAATATTGCAAATTACTGCAAATAATTGACAAACATTAAGAGCACTTTGGTTTTGCGTGGGCGTTTCTTGGCCAGCTGTACCAAAAATCAGCAAAAATGTATTTGGAAAATTTATGCGATTGTCTGGCAAACAATTTGACAAATCAATGTAAAAATAGACAATGCACAAAAAGTCAAAGGCAAATGGAAAATGAAAAGCTTTTTATATAATGAAATTGAATTTGCCACATGAGGTAAGTATATACAAGTACTCTTTATAGTTGTGCTGCTTTGTCTGCCATTTAGCTGTAAGGGGTTGCAACTTGATTTATGAGTGGCACTTGAGTGTGTCGTGAAAATGCTTTCTCATTGATAGCTGCAATATATATTAAACGCTGCACAAAAATTCAATTTTCGCAACTGTCCTCAAATATCGCAAAAAAAATGAAATGGAGAATGTGTTTGGGTTTTTCGGGGAGGGTGGTAAATTTGAACATTTGTTAAAGCGACTTATTAATTTCATAATCTAATTATAAGCAGAGGTTTTTCGCTCCGATTTGGCAGCGGATTTCGTTAAATGCGAGTTAGCATTGATTATTTCCCTTTGTGTGGCACTTTCGAAGAGGGCGTTGCGAACCATAAAAAAAAATAAATGTTGGAGGGTGCAAAACATAGGCAATAATATTTTGGGTGTATAAAATCATTCACCCCAACCTGTGTTTTTATTTATTTTTTGTGTTCCGTTCTGCTGGCAACAGCTGAGCTGCAACAAAGTAATGGATTAATAATAAGCTGTCTTAGTTTAGGGTATTATGGAATAGGACCTGCGTATTATGAGCTTAAAGTGATTTTTTATTGCAACAGCTGCTGCAACTAAGTGAAAGTGTTGCAAAATAAAAAGGTCAACTAGGAGTTTTAATAAGTGTAGCAGTAAAGTTGCCTTTTCTACTTTGCATTTTTTATTGTTCCAGATATCAAAATATGATAAAAATGTTTTTTAAAAATCAGATCAGATGTGACAAAGTTATGGCTGTGCTCAGCGATCAGCAAAACATTTATTTCTTTAGTTTTATAAATCAATAACTTATTTTATACATTTTTGATTTAATCTATTCTTTAAGATATTCACTTTTATTTACTTATTTTACTCCACAGTGGGGCCAAACTGTTTCAATTAAGGACATCCTGTTGCAACGTCAAACCACAAAGTTTGACTTCCCATCCCTCTCTTTCTCTCTCTCTCTCTTTCCCTGTCTCCCTTTCTCTTTGGCAGCCAGTCCTTAACCGTTTCGTTGAGCTAATTAGGCAACAAAAGCAAGTAACGGTGAACCACAAGCCAACCCACAACTAAAGCCGCCCCCATTCTTGTGGCAACCTACTCAGCCTCAAGTCGGATGGCCAACTCAATTAAAAAAGCAGCGCGCTCGTAAATAAGCCACAAGAACTTTGAATGCCAAGCCAAAAACTCATAATTTCCGGAGGTGCTAATAAGTTGCAGAAATAATTTTCAATGAAAATGACGCCAAGGACTTGCAACAAAATGTGGAAAAATAGCGTTGCTGATGCTGCAGGCAGCTGTGGCATTCGCCACAAGCAGCAACTGAGTAAAAAAAATTGACTTCAATTAAAGTGGCATAGTTGGCCGCATAAACAGCAAAATGAAAGGCACAAAACGAGCAGCAAAGGATAATGATAATTACGGACACATCCACACAGACGATGATGGCCGGGGATGGCCGTATGCACTGGGGGGAGGGGATATGCACTGAGCAAATGAAATGCTGAAGTTGACAGAGAGAGTGGGGAAGTGGGGAGTGGGTTCCAAAAAGCAGACTCGCTGCTGAATGAGGCTGCAAAGTTTTTGTGTTTATTTTATGCTCTGGCACAAAAACAAAAATTTACAAAAATAAAAGAAAAGTTTGGGAAAAGAACTACGCAAAAAAAAATATAGTAGCAGATACGATGATACAGCGTTTCCATGTGGGTGGCAGAGGAAATACGAGGGGTTGTATGGGGGGGAGTTGTTGGAGATGGGGCACCAACAAGTAGCACAGCAACAACAACAAGAAGCGAGTACGTTAAGCAAATAGGCAAAGGAGCAAATGAAATGTGCAGCAGCAGGCAAATGAATAAGCTCAAAATGTGGAGCAAACACAGAGACAGACAGCGATGGCAATTGAGTGATAGAGACAGAGACAGAGATAGATACAGATATAATGATAAAGAGCGAGATAGAGGCAGACATTTAAACATACGTCAATAGTAGTCGTAACTCTTGCAGATGAAAATGAAAAGTCAGTGCAGCCTCCGCATTTGGTCAAACGAATGCGAAACGTGGACGTGGACGACTCCAACAAATGCGCACTATTCCAAGTTGAATGAGCCGCCGAAGCGACGACGACTTTGCAATTGCTGAGAGTAGTAACAGCAACCCCCACAACTCCTCCCCACAACTGCCACCCACTCAACTTGTTGACGTGGCTGCCAGCAACTACCCTTCAGTTCCGTCAGTTTACTCGGAGTCAGAGTCAGAATCAGATTCAGAATCGGAGTTTCGAGTCCGAGTTTTTACAGCACTCGAGTTCTCATTTCATTTCATTCCCGCCTGCCCTAAACAGAAGTTTGTCAGTTCACTTTGCACTTTTCTTTTTTTTTTTAAGTGTAGTATGTTTCGTCGTAGTAAAATTTTTCTCATTTCGCTTTTTGTTGAGTGGTTTTTCTTTTTCTATTTTTCAGCCCCGTCGTTTGAGTTATTTGTGAGTGTGTGTGTGTGAGTGTTTCTTTAGTTCTAGCTGTTCCTGTTTTGAGCACAACACACTCACACACACACACACACACTTATACTCTCGAAGTGAGCTAGCGGTAAATGCTGTGGCAGCAACAGCGGCAGCGTTGCATGAACAACGCCGGTTGAACATCGACGTCGCCGTTGCCCATTGCCCTAACATGAAATTTGTATCTCTGCGCCGCTGTTGCTGCTTTGCCTCCCTTCTAGATGAGTATTTGCTGTTGCTGTTTGGTATTGCTGGCTGTTGCTTTGACGCTGCCAGTGCCACTGCCACTGCCTCTGCCTCTGTCTCTGCCTCAGCCTCTGCCGCTGTCGCGCGCTCTTCTGTCGTTCTCATTTTCCGTTGTATTTTTTCGAATGCATTCAGTTGTGGCCCATCATTCCCTCGGCGCACGTCGCGCTGATCGCTAGCTAGCCAGTTCGCTCCCGGTATTCCGGCATTCAATTTCAAATATTTCCAATTCAACTTGACTCGAATCGACTCGTCTCGTTTTACGCTACGTTATTGAAAACACTTCAAAGAACGCAATAAGTTTGACGATAAAACGAGCAGCCCTCTGTTTTTCTCAAAAAACTTTTGCATATTGTGTGCGAGTGACGCGATATTGTGAAAAACAACAACAACAACAACAACGAACACTACGAACTCAACAACTTTGTTTATTGAAATTGTAAACAGAGAAGAATCGTGAAAAATGGGTCGTCTGTTCCAATATAATCGGTTTGGCGCCATGGAAAGTGTTAATAAGCGCAAAAAGGATACACAGGAAATTAACCACGAAAAGACCAAAATGGTAAGTTTAATATGGGATTATGAGTTAGGATTGAAATGAAATTCGGATATACCTCTTAAGGGATTATAAGATTGAAATTGTATTTAAAATAAATTTAGATATAGGTAGACTTTTTGGGGTATTAGTTAATTTGAAGTTAAAAAAAATATTGTAAATTTACTTAAATAGCTAAGTAGAGATTTACTTCAATATAATGAGCTTAAAATCGTTTACTAAAAACCCGAATTAAACATATTATTGATATAAATCTTACTATCAACAAAAACATTAACAAAAACTATTAAAAACCTGAAACTTTTGCATTATTTATCACAATTTCTCATCGGATAGTAAGCTTCCCATAATATTCACACACTTGCACACCTTTTTGTACAGATAAAAATTGGTTCCCTCTTTATATTCTTTTGACAGACCTCACAAATATCACCCACAACATACACTACACATACACACACACAGACACACACACACATAGGTAATCGCTACAAATCCCACGTACAGAAAAACAACACGCACCCAAAACTAAAAGCCTCGCATTTCAAATGAAAACATATGGAATGGATAAGGTTGTGGGAGCTGAAAGGGCGGGTGGGGCAGATTTGGGGGGGCGACTGCATCGAGAATTCGGAAAACACGAACGACAACAATTAAAATGATTTAGTGTCAGAGATAGGAGAGACAACAAAAACAACAACAAAACATAATAAACTCGAATGTCGGCGTAAATCAGATGCAAACAGTAAATCACTTATAATCAAATAAATATGATTTGCATAAAAACTAAATCAAACTGAACTCCTCCAACTGGTGTGTTAAGCCAACAAACAAAGCCATAATCAATGGGATCAAACAAAATGCAACTGAAATGCACAGATTTTGACCATATCGTAAATATCGTCCACTTTTTCCACATCTGTCGACGGAGAGAAGCAGTTAACATGGGCAAAACATATGTTGCGGCTCATAAAGATAATGATTGATTGGACTAAATGCATTTCAAACACATATATATATATAATTTGTACATCGTATTTGTATATTAGTGTTTGATCGGCGATAAGCACCAACCAGGCATTATCAGCTAAATGGCGACGTCTGGGTGCAGTTTGATTTTATTTTTTTTGGAGACAGTCTATAAAATGGGAACAGCAGCGATGCCAAAGCTGATTAGTCAAATGCCTTAATTAAGCCCCGAGCAGCTACCTGAATTCCCAGCTTAAATATCCACAAGTAGCTGACCAAATCCTATCCACACACACACACTCTCTAATCTCTAGCTTGACTTTGACAAAACAAAAAAAAAAAAAAAAAGAAAAAGAAGTTTGTAATTTCAAACTGAATGTCAGTTTGCGTTTTGGCTTCTGCCTTCTTCTGGAGATAAATTCTCTATCTGCTCTCTGCTGTGCTGTGCTGTGCATTTATCAACAACATTTCCATCATCATCTTCATCAGATTTGTTGTTGTCGCTCTTGTCATTTTTCACGGGAATTGACACCCGTTCCCCTGGTCACAGCACTTTATCACAATGCTCATTGTTTTCGCCAACGTGGTTTTTGGGCTCACATTTTATTTTATTTATATTTCTTCTGGTTTTTTTTCGCTCTTTTGATCTATGAAAATATTTTTGTAGTAGGTGTTATTTGAGACTCCTCCCAAAAGGATTGTCTTGCTGCTGCTGTTGGTTCTGGGTGTGTCTGATTTTCGTACTGACGCTGCGGGAATTCAGTTTACTGGAAGCCCTCGGCGATCCATCTTTGACAAGTAGTTTTCAAAATAACAGATCATCTTAATTGTTGAGCGGAACAATAAAAACTATGGCATATTCCGGGGAAACTCTGCATAAAGAATTTCTGTTATTTTTGAGTTTTTATTTAAGTTCTTATTCAAATTTGTTGTTTGAATGTTTAAGAATTGCTTTCAAAACCTGCTTATAAATCTTCAGCAGTATTACTCTATTCTTTGGAGCTTTTGCTTTCTTTTCTAGACATACCACAATCACTTTAATACCTTTTCATCTACTGAATACCAAATGGGGATCTATTTGTAGCCTCCTTTGTAGCATCTAAGCTTATTACGAAAATCCCTTAGATCTTTTCCAAAAGCATAAAACCGCTATTTTGTATATAGACACGCCTATTCGGCATAAATCGTTCGTCACCTCAAGACATGATTTCCCCATGCCGCCAGCGACGATGCCGTCGTCGCCATCCGTTATCAGCGAGCGGACCCGAAAAAATGCTAGACACAAAATATTTATTGGCAACACAAAGTCAAAGGCGGACAGACAAACAGACAGACTGGCTGACAGACAGATAGACAGACAGACAGAGACGGAGAACATTTGTGTTTACAGTCGCTGACAAACGGTTTTCAATTAGTTCGAGTTTCACTTGAAGCGAAAAAAAGGCGACGCGCATCGCGGGTCAAACGATAAGGCAACAAAGATTGCAGACAAAGTGCACACACACACACACACACACATATACACAACAAAACTAATAAAGTTGTCATACAAAAATGTTAGCAAATGGAGCACCCAAAACTCAAACATATGTCGCCTGTGAACATATTGCCAGATTCAAATCTAAAACAATTAAACAAAGATAAACACTTTTTCTCGTTTTCTCCATCATCAACATCTCAGCCAAAGAGAATTTCATTTGTTAGCGAAAAATGGAAAAAAAAAAAGCGCAAAAACCGACAAAGAGCTCCGACTGTAAGTGGGGCTAATGCAGTTTAATTTTCTGTATACCCTAAACATATTAATTGAAAAGAGAGCATAATGAAATTGTACAACATTTTGCAACAGGCAGATTGAATCATAATAAGAGACTTCATTTTTGTAATATAATTTGACATATAAGAAACGTAGATAAATTTGTATAATTTTATATGATAAATGCGTTTTGCGTATGTCGATAGAAATCGATTAACTATTGCAATAAATGACATAAATAATTCATATGTCATGAACTGCAAAAAATGAAATTTAGATTAAATTTGAAACAGATTTGTTAATAAATATTTAATTTAGATTAAATTTGAAGCAGATTTATTAACAAATAATTTAAGCAACTTTTAGCAAGTATTTTATATATACATGGTACTTGCAAGTCGAGCTATTCCAACTACAACATTCTAACTTGTTTGTTGCTCATTCGTGTGCAGTCTGTAGAGGATGCTTCGACACTCGCCCTAAGTGGCTGCCACCAGTGCTCATAATTTTCGATGAGCTCCATTCTAAATTTAACATTTGGAAAATATCTACGTGCAACGATTAGCAGCAATGAGCTGAGCATTTAAAATTCAAATTCAAAGGCATTTTAATGCACTCGCATGCTTAGCTGTTGTCTTTCAAGGGCAATGATTAATGTGTGGATGCATATATGGTTTATAAATAATGTTGAACAACAACTCGCCTCTTCAAACAGATGTCTAGTTAGGTGCCACAAATTTTTGGATTTTGATTTTCTAAGTAGAGCTGCTTGGAAAGTTGAAATTAATTGCGGCGCTTTTAAGTGCATTTAATTTGAAAATTATCATAAAACCGAAAAGCAATGTGTACTGAAGTGCAGGCCTCGTTAAGATTAATGGCCAAATGCAACTGCAAATGCAACGGCAACTGCAACGGCAATGGCAACGGCATCTCTGCAACTGCAACAGAAGCAGCAACTGCAAATTGATGAGCATAATTAAATGGCTGGCGACGGCCACATTGGCGGCGGCGCATTGCATGCATTGTTGTTATTTATGCACCATATTGCACCAGCTTACCACACACCGCCCCCCCCCCCTTCTTCTCCTCCTTCTCCATGCAACTCTTTTGACTGCTTGAGTGGCGACTGCCCCGTCGTTTTGAGTAAACAACAATTTCACTTATTTTCATGCCGTCTGCCCGTCTGCATTGTTATTTTTACGCTCGACTCAATATAAATTTTCGCTTTTATTTATTTTTTTTTTTGTTTTTTTGCCGACCCAATCTCGTTGTTGCTGTTGTGATTGCCACATGCCACGCCAGGAAAATGTAATGCAAATATGCAAAAAAAAAAAAAAAAGCTTTCAACGGGAACAAACCACCGCTACTAATCAACAAATAGTTTAGGTTGGGGGCTCTGCTTAACTTCACTTTCGTCTGGCCATCAACGTCAGACTTGCAACAACAAGTTGCAACGACAACAACAGGCAACATCATCGTTATCATCAGCTCGTCATGCGGCTGAGCCGTGTCCGTTGAGCTGTTTGAGTTTCATATATGGCTTCCACAAGGATTTGTCTGCATTAGAGAGCGAGATAGAGATAGAGAGAGCGAGAGAGACAGAGAATAATAACAACATATTGGCCACAAAACAAAAGTGGCTAGACACAGTTTCTTTTTTCCTCTCTTAATGCTTAACAACTTCTAGTAAAACTGCACAAAGTTGTTCAACTCCAAATGTAGAACTAACTTTGTAGAGACAAATATTTTCAGAAGACATTTTTTAACTGCATGAAAATATGTTGAATGCCACAACAGTTTCCCAAGTTCAATGCACCATTTTACATATCTACATCTGCCACTTGAGTAGCAAACAAAGAATCATCTCTTCAACCATAAATGCAGGAATATTTGTTTATTCCCATGCGATGCACGCTGCCCACATAAAAAAAAATGCCCATAAAATACAATTAAAATTTTTAAAAATTTTAATTTGCATTTAATAAACTCATCAAAATTTCCCATAACAGGGAAACGGCTCAATTCCAAAAGCGTTTGATATGACCCCATTTTTTACGCCTATAAAAATAAGAAGAAAAAAAAAATAACGTGTTGAACGGCGTTAAAAAACCCAACTATAAAGAACACACAACGCCACATGCCACATGTGTCCAAACAAAGGATTTTCCAGCGAATGCGACGCTAATTGCAGCACAAGATATCAAAAAGCTAACCCAACCAGAAACTATAAACTATAAACATTTTACATTTTTACCTCAAAGCATAAAATGAAATTAGTCGAGGAAAAAAAACATGTTAAAATCATTTTATGATATTTGGGGCACCAACACACACACATATATATATATATATATATGTATACTCATAGTAAGTAGTAGCTCGGAAACATGGAGTTCATAAATTTTCAAATGCGCCGCGGGGCAGATAGACGCGTGTTCCAAAATGTCATAAACAAGTCACAGTTTCTATCTATCTGACATTTTGAAAGCCCCTAGACACGTGTGTATCTTCATCAGTGTGTGTGTGTATCTGTGTGTGTGTGTTAAACTTTTCGGTGTGGCATAAAACTGTCAAATTAGCCCGAAACGAAACGAAACGAAATGTCATTCAAATATTCTAATAGCCAAGTTTTGTAGCATATTACTAATTTACAGCTGTATTTGAGCATAGCTGACATGCCACAAATACCAATACAGATACAGATATAGATATATATGTATATATGTTTAACTTATGTATTCCTATTAGTTCCGTTTGGTTTTGCGGTTTTCTTGCAATAATCGCTGATTGGCATTGCGTGTGTATTCTGCGGGGTAGTTTTTGTAAGCGTTCTAAATTCAGCCACTTTAGCAGCTGTTTGATTTTCCAGCATGAAAATTTGTGCATATGCCCGGCTTCAAGTGGGTTTCTCGAAGGAACCTTCACAAAAGGCAACATTTTGAACATTTCAATAAATTCATCAACTCATGCCGTGTCCACTTCAACTAATTTCTAACCCTCACCCCGCGCACCAACTCCTCTAAATGTACAATAAATGGAAAACTAACAACTGCTTTTATTTTATATTTTTTTTTGAGAAGAAAAGGTGCCCCGGGGTAGCTGGGCTCCTTTTGTTGTTATTCTTGTTGTCAGCTGGTAGATCAAGCGATTCTGTTACCTGAATTTCGTTTTTATTGTAATACAATTTGATTACGAAAATATGCTAACACCTCGCGTTGGCCCAAACAACAACAACAATAATGGCCCGTTGCTTCATCATCAATTAGAGTTACCTTTCCGCAGGCCAGGATCAGCTAAGACGCTTCTCAATCCAAACCCATCATTATTGCATTAACATGCACACACTATGAAATACAACAATGAAAAAAGGGCCCAAACACCTTTTGGCCACTACTGTTCTTCTTCTTCTTCTGCTCTATTATCAATTTTTATTTTTTTCTAGCTTGCATAAATAAAAAATCATGTTTTTCAGTTTTTATACTAGCTGCTTTTTCTTTTGTAAATTAACATTTTTTTTTGTTTGGGGGCATTAAACGCCTGTTTTCCGTGCATTTGCATTGTGTTTGATTTAAGCCGATAAAAGGCAAGATTTTAACGCTTTTTACACACCGACAGCTTTCAACAGATTTATTTATGCGCTGTGCGTGGCCAAGACATCAGACAGTTGCTGGCCACGGCTTGTTTGGCTTTCAATTAATGGCCACCAAAACTAGCTGGCCTATTCGTGCAACTCGAATTGAAATTCAATTGTAGCATGCAAATTGATGCAAGGCCGGAAACTGTGGCAATTAGCAGACGTCAGCACTTCCTATACGAAAACTTGGAAAACTGCCAGCCGGAAGCTCGAGGAGAAGCGTATAAATTTATGATCACTTATAGCCAGGCAATCTTCCGTTCCATATTCGATACAAATCAAATTCAATTTGGCTTAACACATTTGGTTTTTTTTTTTTTGCTACCTGGATTGCTATTGTCCTGCACAGTTCAATGTGAATTGAATGCTCATTATTTTTACCACTCATATGAAGAACATGTGTAAGTGTGTGTGCGAGTGTGTGTGTGTGTGTTGAAGTGTCATTGTATGCTCTCGTTGAGTGCTGTGCACACTCGAACGCACTTTTTGAGCACATATTGAATACTCTTTGGCAAAGGTGAATGATTTCGCATTGTTCGCCGAGTGACAAAAAAAGGGGTGTGTGCGTGTGTTGAAGTGTGTGTGAGTGTGTGTGTTGGGGGTAATCTTAAAAATTTTCAAATGCGAGTTGATTGCACTGCTTGTTGAAATTCCTTAAAGGCAGCATATCACTTAAGTAAAAACAAATAATAATCAATTTTGATAATGACCAGATGACACAAAAAGCAGGGCAAGAGGCAGTTGCTGCCCCGAGGGGGGGGTTGTTACGTATGCATATTTTATCAGGCGAATGAAAAGCAAATAACACAAACACACACACACACACAGGCAAATTACATAACAATGAACAACTGAAACAAGCGCATTACAAGGATATCACAGCAAGGATTTAACAGCAGGAATATCAAAGCAGCAGCAGAGGAGCAGCAGAGGAGTAGCAGAGGAGCAGCAGCAGCGCTGACCCAAAGGCATTAGCACATTTAGCAGTCGGCGAAACAATGGAGAAAAACGAGAGCACAATGCGACTGACTGTGAAATAAAAACGCGCATTGTGTGTATGTATGTGTGTGTGTGTGTGTGTGTGTGTGTGTGTTATCAGGCCAAATGTATAAAAGGGATTCTTTTGTCTCGAGCTCTTACACAAGCAAGCGCATTTCATATGAAATAAGAGAGTGGCCTTTGTTTTAACAGGTATCAGAATATATATATGGCCAAAAGAGAGAGGGGGAGAGTGGCAACATATTGTGGCTAACTGACACAATGCTAGACAAATTTAACGACTTGACCAAAACTAATCACAGTGTTTCCTTTCTTCTATTCTACTCTGCACAGTTACGCAATGCCATCAACTGCCCAACGTATTCGGATATCTATGGCGACTACAAAGGCTCGAATGCTGGCACAAATCTTGACTTGGCCTTCAGTAAGTGCCAACAATGGAGCAACAAGCTGAAGTTGCAGCCACCAACGACAGCAGCAGCAGCAGCTGCTGCAACAGCAGCTGAGGAACCCTCTCAGAGTCGCACACACAAAGTCTACGACAGCATGAAGAATTTCCTGCAGCGCAAACTGTTCGCGCAACCCTCGCACAAGGAGGAGCCAACCAGCGACTATGATGAGGTGAGTAAACAAAAACCAAAAGACAAAATAATATTTATAAATAAATTAATAGTCAATAAATCAATATGAAAACCTGTCTAAACCAAAAATATTTTTCCGTATTGCAGCAAGATCTGCTGGACTCCTCGTATCATGCGGACGCGGAGGAAGATGATGAGGATCTGTTGGCCGACTGCAGCTGCAGCTCTAGCAGTGCCACGCCCAAACGTGCGACCAGCAACAAGTCGCCACAGAAGTCGCTGCTGTCGCTGAACTGCTGGCAGAGCAGTCAGCACAGCGACTCCAGCTGCAGCGAGGAGGCGCCACCCGACCAGAACGAGGAGGATTCGGATGCAGGCATCTCCGATTGCTGCCAGCTGCTGAACGAGAGCAGCAACAGCAGCGCCAAGCGACGCAGTACGCCCAAGAAACGTGCCACACAGCAGCGCTACAACATCAACACCGACGATGAGGATGAGGAGCCGGAGCTGTTGGACCATGCCTGGTATCAGCCTCGCATCACTGCGAAGGCGGCGCAGGAGCATCTGCAACAGGTGACGCCCGGCAGCTTTCTTTTGCGTCGCAGCACGCCGCGCAGCTTTGAGCTCTGCCTGCGGCTGGAGCACAAGGTCAAATCGTATCCGGTGCAGTGCAGCCGGAACGAGATGTTCAGCCTGAAAGGAGCCAAGAAGCAGTTTAGCACACTGAAGGCACTCATCACCCATCATTCGGTGATGGCAGAACAATTGCCACTGACGCTGGACATGCCCAGGGAACGGGACTTGGTCAAGACATCCGCCGTGCGCTATGCGGATGACTTTGAGCCACTCGAATCACTCCAGCTGCTGGGCATCCTCAAGAGTCTCCAGGCGAAAAGTTTCGAGGCATGAAAAGATCGTGTTGCGAATCGAGTTGTAGTATTTAAGAATCGGGCGGGTTTATCGAACTGCAAAGGGAACGATAGGTGAAAAACTAGTTTGCTAAGTTTGATTATGTATGCTTTTGGCCAAGGCCTTGTGATATAGTTTTCGATCGATTCGACCGACCGAGGCATATAAATCGTATAAATTGTAGTCTATAAGTTTTCTGTACAAAACCAAAATAATTGTATTGAAAATTGTGTTTATGCTTAAGTTTTCTATTGTACAGTGAATGATGAGAGTTATACAATAAAAATTCAACAATGCAATCCTGCAAATGCAACCCTCAACAGTTTGTCCTCATTTGAGCTGCAAAACACGCCCCAACAATAAGCATGTTTCCTGCCCCTCGTTCCGCCTCCCAAATCCATTTAGTACCAATACTGCGCAAATTCCCAGCCCCTTGAGTAACATTTGTATGCATCTGTGTGTTTAAGTGTGTGTGTGTGTGTGTGTGTGTATGTCCTGGAGGGTAAACCTGGCTGGTTGTACTTCACTTACATGTGATTAGCGCTTCAAGTGCCTCTCATTAATTTTTCAATTGCGGTTCTTCACTCAACGCGCTTAGCAACATGTTCCTAACAGCGCTAGCAACATGTTCTTATCAACATTTAACTGTTTCAAGTATTTTAATCTCAAAAAGACAATTTTATAGACAGTAGAATTAAATTTATAAGCTCCAAGCTGTTTTCACAATTTATGTACCTGATTTTTGAAAGTTTTGACATAAATTGCACTAAAATTCACACAAATTTATTTTTAAACACTTCAAATTGCCATATATTTGACAACATTGTTTCGATTTTAGGTAGAGTTCTTAGAAGAACTTGAGAAGAGTATATCAGGTAAGTTTTGATATAGATAATTCAAATACAGATACAGTGTTCATTTGAATATAGCCTGGCTTATACACATTACGGCACAAACTCTGGCATCCACTGGCAAAAGACTATGCCAGATTTCTCCGACCACTGTTTACCAAAGCACTAGAATTTTAGAGTATAGCATACTTTCAAGCATTTGGGAAAATCTTTAAATTCGCCCGCACACAAGTATGCTACAAAAATACTAAATTCACAATTTCATGTGAAAAAAATTTTGTTCATCCGGAAACTATATTTTTGTTAAAGATAATGCTCTGTGATGTAGAGCTTGGCCAAAATATGTGGTAAATAAATTGGAAATATTTCAATTTGGCACATATATATTTTATTTTCATTGCTCAAATAATCAAATAGAAAACTACCCATTAAGGTTAACAAGTTATTAAAATAACGACCATAAATAAATATGGAAAATTAAAACATTGGCAATAAAATAACAAATAAACAAAATAACTGTCAACATTTATGGAGCAATCATCATTAATAAATGCATCTAATTGAATGCAATAACAGGAAAAATATAATTATTGCAATAAATATACAGAAGGTAAATAAACCATGAGAAATATATCTAAATTTAAAGCTGGTTTTATATGGCTTTCAGTTTCATTTTTGAAATTTGCCATAACTAAATATTTGCAATGGCATTTTGGTCAACGGCTGAGTCGTATAATTCAAACTCAAATGTTTGCGTAATTAAAAAAAAAAATATCAGTTAACGACCAAAACGAGTCAAAACATGCAGAACAAAATAGGCGCACTAATGAACTGCATTCAGCAGCAGTATTTATTTTATGGACGTGCAGCACACACACACACACACACGCAATGAGTGTGGCTGCAAGGGGCATGCGTGCTTGTTTGTATGCGTTGTGGTGAAAGATTCACTCTGTGAATGTGACCAGTTGCAAGGACGAATGCAGTTTCATTTTCATTTGTTTATAGCTCACTAATTATGAAAACGTTGCAAATTTAATTGCAATTGCAGTTGCAAGCAGCTTAGCTTAATACGCACTTTTAATTAAAAGATAATGTCATAAATATATGAATAACTGCATTACGCAGTAATCCATATATATATCGTAAAATAGTAGAATAAAATGTGAATAAATATGAGTTGCAAACACTTCTCTAAATACTTTAAATAAATACTTTAAATCGAAAACAATCTAATTGACAAACTGCTGTCAGCTTAAGTTGATGAAAGTGTTTTTTCAAATGTCAAATTTTTGAACAAATGCGAAACGAGTTTGGTAACAATTGTGGACTAATTGTATTTTCTAATTGAATGCGCCACAAAACACAGCAACTGCAGCCATGCCCCAAAACGAAACAGTAAAATCAATAAACATAACTCTTGGCCGGCAACGTGCCACACGCAGAGGTTCAACCGGATAGCATTGGTCTGAATGACGTTTGCAATGCTGTTGCCGGGATTATCTGCTGTTTATATGCGATTTATTTGCCACACACACAGAGAGAATGAGAAATATAAATTGTGAAGTGGGAGTAAAGTGAAACTGGCTTTGAAAACTTGTGGAAATATTTGCTGGTTGTCATGACGGCCGCCGTTGGCTTTGTGTTCGTTCTGTGTGTGTGTGTGTGTGTGTTGTGTGTGTATGGAGTGCATAAGAGTTGTGCCTTTTAATTAGCACGGCATTGCACCATACCCTCGATTATCTACTGAGCATAATTAAAAGCATAAGCCGCAAAAAGTGTTCGTTTAAAGCTGCTGTCAAAACTGCTGTTGTTGCCACTCAATTGGGCGTTGCATGAAAATTCAATCAATTCAGCAATTCAGCTGCGACCATGGCAGTAATGAAATCAGGAATACATAACAAAAACAAAACAGGGAAAACACAGAGAAAAAAAAAACGTGGAGGAAAAGGAAGAAAGATTTGCAGTGTGCCGGAAATTATGTGGCACTCGAGCGTGCAACGAGGCGTGAAGCGACGAGCTCACTGCACAGCACGCTCCAAGTATGATGTAAGACTACTCACCACAAATAACAAAAAAAAGAGAAGAAGAAGAAGACGAAAGTGGCAAGTGGCAAGAAATTGTGTCAGCGACTGCAGCTGCCAACTTATTAAGCTGATCAGAAGCAGACACACAAGGACAAATCCAAGAGGCAAGGGGAAGCAGTCAACTGCCCCACTGAATGACGAACTAACTGACTGGGAGTGCCACTGCCTCATTCACTTAACCCTTGTCCGCTTCTTACTTGGCCATTTTAAAGGCAACATGTTTTAACCTCAACGGTTGAGCACGATTGCATCTTCAGCAGCAATCGTTGCAGCAGCTGCAACATCAGCGCCTGAAAGTATGCAACAAGCAGCAAGCAAGCAAAATGCACTTACAAAATGCAACCATTCAGCTCAAGCATTGAATGATAGCTACACTGAGAGAAAAGTGCAGCTATAAATTATGCAAAAGTAAAGCTAACGTTTTGTTTATAAAAATTGAGTAAAAATACATAAAAGTAATTTTCCTTAGTAAATTTTAATTTATCTCAATCCTGCTTAAAAAAAATTACCTTTTTTAAGTGTACCGTTACGAACACAGTTTATATATATATATATATATATATTTATAAAGACAATAAGGCCTGCCTTTAGCCCCTGGCAATCTATGGAATATATGGAGAATCAGTTGGCATTTAGCCAGTGCGCATATTAAATGCAGAATATCCTGACAATCAAAGCCCTTACCCAAGTGGGTCACCGTAGCGGAAGGATCCCAGCCAATGGGGGAATTGATAAAAGTCAGTTAAATGCAACGGGGATTTGTTTGCCACATTCATCCGACAGCGAAACTATTTGCAACAGCTACAAAATATGACCTGGTTAAATTGAAAAAAAAAAATTAATAATCAAGCATGTTCACTTTCCATGATGAAATTTATTTTATTTCAGTTAAATTTAAATTTTTTGTATTAAATAATAAGCAATATCCATAAATTATATTTGTATTTATACAATTCTAATTTGGAATTGACTTTCATATCTAAACTGATTCAATTTCTTCTAATTTCTTCCTCAAGTTTCCCAAAGCGTTTCCTTGCATATTAATGAATAGTTTTTGGTATCTCAGTAATTAGAAGTAGTTATCCATATAATCCACTTCTCATATTTCACCCTCAAAAAAATAATCACTTGCACATTAATTATCCGTTTCCTGTTGGTAAAGTTATTCATATGTGGCAAAGCTGAACGGAAATCATTTCAGCCCCTTCAGCCCCTTTCATCATCTGCTCCAACTCATATTTCTCTCACCAAATCAAACCCTTGCATATTAATTATCCGCTTCCTGCCACAATTCACCAAGTTTGAGAAAAACAATCGAATAAATCACAAAAAACCATGCATCAGATGCGAATATTTTGAGGGTTGCAGTTGCTTTAAGAACTTTTAGCCTTTAATGTCGTTAATGAATCGATATGCTCTCATTCCAAGACCTCAAAGCCGTCTCATTGTCCGTCCGTCTGTCGGTGTGTCCCCGTGTCTGTCTGGCTAGCAATTAGAAAAACGTAGCAGCCATCAAGTTTGCCATGGCAACAATGGCAACCGACTGGCCCTGGCCCCCCAAGGCACAGAGAACAACAATAAATGAAGTAGCAGCAGCAGCAGCAGCAGCAACAGCAATAGAAACAACAACAACAACAATTACTAAAAAAAAGAAAAAAAAAATCAACCAGCAGCATCTGCCACACATGCCCCCATTGCTTCATGTGGCAGCATTCTCATATGATTTACCGTCTCAAATACACGAAACGACGATTCTCAAAAGGCCGTCGGCAAAAGTTAAGAAATGAAATTTCAAGAAAATTGCACAAACAACAGGAAGCAAAACAAATCGGGGGCACGGGATGAGCAGGAGCAGGAGCTGGAGCTGAGAAAATATTGTAAAACTCTCTGGCTATAAAGTAAATACAGATACAGATATCGGCAGGCAACAGACGGCAAACAACAACAACAACAACAACAATAGCGAAAAGCACAAAAGTCGTTATCTTAATTACTTTTATAGCTTCGATTTGAGAGGGGGGAGAGGAGGCGCAGAGTAGAGCAACAGCTAAAAACAAGCGGGTAAATTTTACGACTTTAAACAACACTTTAAAAACAGAACCCAACCCCCTCACCCTCCCCGCTCAACTAACGAAATATGATATAAAATGTGGCTCACTTGTGGCACAGCTAACGGGAGATGTTGCCTCATTAGCCAGCATCAGAAGAGGCCTGCTGCCATAGAAAATCTTTGCATATTTTCGCACTTCATTATGACACTTTCAGAGATCAGAGAGGAGTGGCATCCACATGTGTGTTTGCCAAGTTAATGAAGTGCTCAGCTAGTCAACGTCTATGTGTGTGTGTGTGTGTGTGTGATGAGCATTCATCCACTGAGCGTGACTTGTATCTATTCAGGTTTCTGGGCCTCGTCCTTGGGTCTGTTTATAGCAAAAAATTTAATGAGCTGCCTGCTTAAGCCTCATATTTCATTTGACAAACTGGAAGAGCTATGTTTCGGCTTTAAACTAGCATTTAATTAAAGTTGCGTATACGCCACGCAAGACGGCAATGAATTATTCGAAAATATATATTGCACAACCTACACCAAAATCAATTTCCTTTTGGAAGCCCGGAAGCGCTACACCGGATATGAAAGACGACTGCCTGCGGCGACATGGCTTCAAACATAACAACCAACAACCAAACAACCAACAACAAAACAAAGGCAACAACGGTACATAACAAGAACAAGAACGTCAACAAACATCCAGTTGAACAACCGCAGTTGTAGCAATAATATCTTCGGGGGCTTTTGAGTTGAAATTATTTTGGCATTTGGTATTGCCGCAAAATATTTTCGGAAAATGCCAAAAAGCCAACATCAATAAACTGTTGACAACTTGAAAGTAACAGCCAAAACACTCTAACAAGGTGGTAATGGAATTGACAGGGGTGCCAGGTGGTGGGTGGGGGGTTGGGGGGTTGCTTGTGGTTGGTGGGTGGTTTGTGGGTGGCACTTCGTTTATTGAAGTGTGAACAAAAGTTTTAGTCGTCGCTTGTTAATATTGAAACGCGCATTATTTATGGCAAACTTTTTAGCAACTCTTTGGATTGATGGGCGTGTTACTTTTCAGGGCGTGGAATCGGGTGGGGGGGGGGGGGGCATAACTTAGTGTCTGGTTACTTTTTGGCACCGAGCAACTTTTAACGAGTTGTCGACTCGACTGTAAACTGTAAGTGTTTGCACCTAGGCACTGCTATTTTGTCGCTTCGCTTTTTACATCAAATGCTTGGCAAAAAGTTGTTGGCTGCTTAACTCGTTGCAGGAGGCAGCAACACACAAAATGAAGTTGCTGCAACTTAACAATCATACGCAACGTTGCCCCAGCAAGTAGCATACCCCAAACTGCTGACTTCTCCTGCTTCCTTCCTTTTCTTTATTTTGCGTGAAGCTGCAACAGCCTTAACCCAAAACAAGCTCAACCATCTTCGGACTCTAAACCATAAACATTTCATTATTACGACACAAAAATGAGGAAAATTTCATTAAATGGCTGCACTCCACAAAGCAACCAACTGACCAGACTAAAACTAAGAAATAAGCTTGTGCCCCAAGCCAAAACTAAATTCAACTAATGATACTTGCAACATGCAGCTTACTAAATATCTAAATACACTGGGAAAGCTTGAATTCTCTTTTAATATAAATTTAATTTATCTAAATAAATAAATTGTTTTAATCTGTATATTCGACATTATTGTATAAGTATAAATAAAATATATTTAAAATAATTGCTTTTTATTAATGTTTGTGTTCCTTTTCTAAATCTAAATTTATCTATATCGTATCTACATCTGTTTTTAAATCTCAATCCAACTATTTATTTATATATCTTAATTATCCCCATATATAATTCCCTATCCATTTTCATATCTGCATCTAATATATTTATCTACATCTATATAAATAAACATATATAAATATCTATTCTACAGGCAGTGAATTAATATTTTATATTTTATATCCACAGAAAGAAATAACACCCGGATCTGGTTTATGTAACAAACATCAACATTAAATTATAGAAGCCAACATTTACACGCAAATATGACTTGTTGTGCCAACAAGTGGCAGCCACAAACAACAACAACAACAATAATAACAACGAGAAGGGCAAAAAAAAACAACCACAAACAAATTCATAAAAACGTTGAAAAACAACCTTCAAACCCCAAGTTTAACCGTGTCCAACTGAAATTCCCAGACAGAGAAACAGGATCCCAGAATGCAGTGGACTAAGGTCCCCAGACTATGCACCCATAATGAGGCAGATAGATAGACAGAGAAAGGAAGAGACAGAGAGAGAGAATGAGAGAGGGAGGGGTAGTCACAATTGTGGTAGTGGTCAGCAGCAACCATTGAAATTTCATTTAATAACAAAATATTTGGACAGCAGAATAGTCCCAGTTAGGAGCTTAGCAAGAGTCAGAGAAACCAACTGAAAGAGAGATACAGAGTGAGACAGAGTGAGACAGAGAGAGAGAGAGAGAGAGTAAGAGAGAACTGACAGCAAATTATTACGTCTTTATGCAGAAATTATTTATGATTGCATTGTCTAGACTCCATGGCGCGTACAATGCACCGGAATTCCGCGATGCCCCAGCCAGGAGAAACCTTAGAACAATGTTTGTTTGGTAATTTATGTGCTGATTGCTCAAACGCCACGTGTGCCAGTCGCTTAAGGATAACCAAAAGTAGCTTAACGTGCAGGTGAAGTTTTTTTTTTGGTAGTACTCAAAATCTGTAATAAACGTACTTATCGATTGCCATTTGTCTAGATCACGTTTCCTTAAAGAAATTATCTTAAAAATTATTTAAAAAATAAAGTTTGATTATAAATTCGATACAAAATAAAAGTCGTCTTATTCAGCATTTATAAAGCACTCGAAATCATATTAAAATCATATAATTACTGACCAAACAACGCATATATTGAAAAGATTGTTTATTATGCATATCGCATGCAGCGCCATCTACTGGCCATACACACATCATCACATTCACACCGAATGTGACAACTTTAAGCTGGACTTTAAGCTGAGATTGGATTATGGGTAGCCAACTGCTGTTGGCTGGTTGAATTAAAAAGGCCTGTGAAAATTGCATTGGCAGAATTTAATTAACGTCACATTGAATTTTAATCAAGTTCATTCAACGGCGACAACCATAACGTGACATTATTTGCATGCGAAATTAACCTGTCACTTGGTGTGAGGGAGGCGAGCGCACGGCTAACGGGCGCTAGGTGGCGGTCGCGGTCGACAGGTGGCGCCATTTGACAAACATGACACGAAATGTATAAAAAAGAAAAACACCAATTGGAAAGGGAATATTCTTTTTTTTATACACTGGAACGAGTGGATTGCAGGTCTGCCATTTTTCAATATGCATGTTTGTTTGGTTTGTCATTATGTCAATAGATTGAAATTGGTGATTTCAGCGAGGGAATCTTTGGAAAACGGTTGGGATTGATTTGAAGCGTCTGTTAAAGCTGTCCTTTTAAACATTCAATCCCCAAACAAATCAGAACTATCGCAAGCATTCAATTTGATAAGCAATGTGCAAATTAGCAAGCGTTTCTATCGAATCCTTTGCATTGCACAGCAATTTGTAGTTTTGGCAACAATTACGGCCAAAATGTGCAAACAAATTTGCAACAATCCAATGGAGAAATTTGTTGTCCTTCTGCTTTGAACTGATTTGTGACTACCAAATAGCAACAATGCGAGTTGGCTCTTCAATTTGGCCAGTATTCGGATTTCTGTTGATTATTACACGATGTTTGTTGTTTGTTTGTTGTTCTTGTTGTTGTTGTTGTTGTTGTTGGCCGGCTGGCTTTTAATTGGAATTGAAATATGATTTGCAGACGGAGCAACAATGATTGAAAGAGCAGATGTTGCATATTCAAAGCCATGTCAAAAACAGAG
This sequence comes from Drosophila dives, assembly GCA_035042365.1. Taxonomy (NCBI): domain Eukaryota; kingdom Metazoa; phylum Arthropoda; class Insecta; order Diptera; family Drosophilidae; genus Drosophila; species Drosophila dives. Next base: position 5,348,439 of record JAWNLJ010000326.1, on the reverse strand, counting down.
CAAATTTGATATCTGCTTTCAACAATATGTGTATGCAAAGTGCATGCACAACGCGTCTGCCGAATGTCCTCGGGTAATGTCAGAAAGCTAACATTTTGGAAAAGTGTTGCACTCCTTTGTGGCAACATTATTCATACAGCATGCCAAGCACATAGCAGCCACACAAAACTGTCATGTTTCGAAACTCTAAGTACAACCCCAAAAAGTCACAAAGTTTTTGACTGTTACCCAAAATCATGCAATATGCAAAAATGGTCAAGGCGTCATTCTCAGTCAGCCAACGAAATATGCAAATTTGACTGGAAAAAGCGCACAAAATGGCCAACCAATAATTTCAAGCAGCAGTTGGCTGTAGAACATTTTTGAACAACACTTGAAAAACCAAATTGAAATGAACTATGTATGTAAATTTACTAGGAAAAGTGCATTAGAGTTCTATAAAATTCAATTAAGTAAGTTGAAGTCGTATGAATAATTCTAAAAAGTTTTAGCTAGGATTATAATTTTTACATATTTAAGAACTGGTTGGTATAATAAACCATTGTTTTGAAAGGAGTGTAAAAACAGGTATTAGATATGTATAAACCAAATACGATAAGTGGATTTGATGGATTATTTTGACAGCAGAATAATATATTCGAGAGGAGCTACCTCAACTACCTACCTCAACTAACATCGAGAGAGCCTTTTAGAGCTGCACTTAAAACCAATTGCAAATCATGCATTACTCTGATGACAAATGCCGCACTCCACCTCTCTCTTTCTCTATCTATAGATATATATATATATATCCAGGCCAACTTTTAATGGGTCGAGAGAGTGAGAGAGTTGGAGTGGGCGTGTCAATGTCTCATTGCTGCATTTACGCAACCCATTCCATTTACGATGAGACGAACGATGCACAGCACTTTATGTGGCAGCCGCACATTCACTGGAGATTGCCCCGAGGCAGCCGGGATGCACTTTTCGGTCCACAACTAATTTTATGTCCGCCTTGACCCACCATGCGTCTCTTTTAACGGCCCCTCGATTCGCCGAGTGATTCCTCTTAACTCATAATTGCAGCATTGGCGTCGTCTCGGCCATTATGACAATTGGCAACGGCTTCAACTGGTAGTGAGTGGTCCAGGAATTTACCCTAAACTGAACAGAGACATTTAAAAGTTGGCAAATGAACGCGACAACAATTAAATGTCAATCCATTTAATGGCCCAGACATTTGGAGACGTCGGTTCGCCCATATCCTCATCCTCATCCTCGCATATCTTAATGTCCACAATATTGTCACTTTGAAGTTGGCGCCATTAAATTCTCGCTCAAGTCAGAGCTTTATGACTACTCCAAAGTTTAATTTGTAGCACTTTCTGCTGCATTAATCCCTTAAACGTATTTATTCGATTTTGCTATTATTCAACACTCGACGCGTCGCAATTTCCCCAATGGACACATTAAACAAAAGCCAATCCTCTACAGAGAATTGCCCTTAAAATGTTCAGTTTTTAATTGGAAAAAATATATTTGTAGAGGCCGAGATTTAACCTTATCCATTATTATTTTGTGGATTAAGGATTAAGCTGTCTAAATTTACTTGCAAAATATTTTCATTAAAAATAATATATACACAATTGTTTTTAGCCATAAAAAGTTTATTCAGTTGCATAATGAAAATAGCTGCCAGCTAAAATCTGGCCAAAACTTCGGTTGAGCAGTTTATTTACATAACAATTTGACATTAATTGATAAATTGATTTATGGCGCCCTCTGGCGTTGACTTTTCGTGTTACATCCAGTCCATTGCGCTCCATCAATTTCAGTTTAAAGTTGTCCACTGTATTTAGCAGTTTTTTTTTTTAAATTTAACCAGTTGATGCTATTTTGTTTCAGCGGTCACTAATTAAATTCCATGCACAAATATTTCAATTAGCCTTTTTAATTTGATTGCAGAGAGTTTTTTTTCAGTTGTTGATTTAAGCAGGCTGGTAATTTGATGCAATTGATCTGGCTAATAAACTAATGCAGCTGGGGAGGAGTGTATCAAAATATAGTTGGCAATATTTAATATTCACAAATAAATTGAATTTTTAACGGTGAAATCAATCTAATTACTTTTGTCACGAAAAAACGTCACTAGGATTAAATAATAAAATTCAAATTTAAAATACTGCATAAAAAAAGAGATTAAAATACAAAAATAATACACAACTTTAATGCAAAATTTCTATAGGAGAATTAAAATCAATAAAGAGTGAATTTCTAAAAATACTAGGGGGCTTAAGAGGGGAACTCGAAGCTCACATTGAGTATGGTATTATTATATCATATGCTTGAGATGACACAATGATTTAAATCTAATACAACTAACCAAAAGGAAAACAAGCTCAAACAAGGGTCGACAGCTAGAAACACGCTTAACAATGCTCACAGGCAAAAGTATACAAATAACACACACAAACACACACAGGCACATTTATACACACACACACACGAGAGAGAAGCATTTTTAATTTGCGTATTTTAGTCACGTTCAGGTAAATCTCAATTGAATCGAATGTGACACCGGATGTGAAAATTGTGCACATTTTCCAAGCATTTTACCAGCACAGCGAGAAAGTGAGTGAGGAATGTAGCAATTGTTATTGCTATTATTGTTGTTGCTGTTGTTGTTGTTGTTGTCATCGACTCGTTGCTGGATTGTAATTGTTGTTGTTCCTGTTGCTGGGGAAAGCAAAGCACGAGACACAAACAAAGATCGCATCACTAAACATGCTGCAAATGTTCAGCAGGCATAGCAAAACACGTAGTCCCATGTATCCCAACACACACACATTGGCACACACATCGCAGGATGAATGAATGCTGGCAACCAGCTCCAACTCCAACTGTAGCTCCAGCTCCAGCTCCGACTCCCAGTCTGGTGGCTGTGGCTCCTGCGTTGCAGCAATCATCGACATGGACATCGGCGAATGGTGTAAACAAAACGTTTAAAGAGTGTGCAACATTTTTACTCCACCAATGACGGCTACTTTGTGCCGCAACAGCTTTGCTATCTTTTCCTCTTTTTTATAACCGGAATCCATTAAAAAATCGGCAGAAAGGGGTCTAATGAAGTTTTGCATATGTGTGTGTGTTACATGCAAAAAGATACATGTCCAGCCCATAAAGTACATTTATTCTTGGTTAACATCAACACATTGATTTAGCCATGTTCATCTGTCTGTCTGTATGAAAAAGACGATCTAAAAAACTTAAAAAAATAGTGTCTTTAAATTTAGATATAACTACTCGCTTACCACACGAAAATCAGGTATATTTAATTTTCAATCAATCGATTCAATTTGATTTCCGATATCAATAAAATATAAAATTTTAAAAATACAAACTACTTATTGATATATCCAGGCACATTATTAATAACCTGTAAAACATACTATAAAGCTCTTTAAAAAATTTAAGAGTATTTTCATTTCGAAATGCCATCAGCAAGATTCCTAACCACATTCAGGGTATTTCCTAGTTAAGCTCACTCGACTGCAGCATTCTAGCTTGTTTATGAAAGGTTCAGGAACGAAACGTTTGTTACATAAGAGCTGCGAGATTATTCTCTGCTTCCTGTTCAAGTGTAGTTGTTGTGCATGTTCTTTTTGCTGTTGTTGACCCAAGCCAGGTGGCAAATACCAGCAGGATACTAAATACACGTATTGCTCTTTGATGTCGAAGCGTTTGGCCAATATTGATACAGCACAACAACGGCAACAAATACAAATTGCTTAAAGTGTATGTTTTTTAGGGCATTGTTAAGAGCTAATAGTTAACAGCATGGATGCTGGGCATCCATCAACTTGCGGCAGTGTTTGCAACACACACGTAATTACATTTTTATTTATTGAATTCTCGCATGAGGCAGCAACATGCGGCAACAACTTTTGTCGGACGGCTTAAATTGTTTAGCGACAAATTGTCACAAGCGCTGACGTGACCGGCTCATGTTGTCGTCGTTGCAGCCTCAACACGACTCACCAACTGACTGACTGACTGATGCGTTGCCGTTACTGTTGCTGTTGCTGCCACAAAATATTCCACAAAGTCAACAGCAAGCGTCAACAAAATGAGGTCAACCATGAAAATTGCACCAGCGGCAGCAGCAATTTCTCATTTTGAGTTTAGCAGCCAACAACCAGAACAACAACAAAAAAAGTCTCCCCCAAAAAAGAAACTGCCAAAAAGGTAACAAACAGAAAAAAAAAGAAAGAATTTCGCGATGCGGTCCACTGGCAACAAGAACGACAAATGTTTGTTGTTGTTATTGTTCATGTTGTTGCTTGTTGCTGCGGTCGATCGGTTGCTGTTGTTGCTGCCACTGCTGCTGCTGCTGTTACTGCTGCTGCTGCTGCTGCTGCTGCTGCTGGTGTCATGTCGTTCATCAGCGTAACAATTTTTATTGCTTTCCGACCGCAACATTTTTGCCGATAAAATTTTAATTCACATAGCCAATTGTATCATTTTGCATATCCCAACAAGAATTAATGGCAATTTTTATGTTGACTCCATAAAAAAGATATTCTACGCTTAAATCACCACATGAGTTTCAAATTGCATAAATAGTTTAAAATTAATGTTTTGCCTAAAAATATTTTGCATTTATTTTCAGCCAATTGTAGCGCATTTTAATTTCTCCATAGCCGAACAATCTTGCCAGATTTTTGCATGCTGCTTTTTGGACAGCTCTTCCGCCAAATTGATTTATAGCGTTCGAACATGTAGCAGCCTCCCCAAAAATTATGTGGCACGAAACACCAAAAAAGTACAAAAAAAAAACTATACAAGCAAAAGATTTTTTGGAGCACGTTCCTCAATTATAAATGCAACTAATTGCGCTCGACAATGTTGCATGAAAGCGTCGCAAATTCTTAATAACATGGCAAGCAAATGTTGTGCTAAATTGTCAACATACACTCAAAGGCTGTAAGAGCAACACTTGATGGTGCATGCAACAAGAGCAACAACAACAACAACAACAACAGCAGCAGCAGCGGCAACCATTCACAGATTTTATAGGCGCACATTTATCATGGATGCATGATTCAATTTCTGGCTGGCTACCGTTTGTAAGTTGCACGCTTTTGACCTGCACCGGCGCAGAGCGCGTGCCACAACAACAACAACAACAGCAGTGGCTTCAACAACAACAACAACAACAACGACGACAACAAACAAACAATGGCAACACGAATCGTGGAAAGAGCGTTGCCAAAACTTGAACTTGCTGCCTGATCTTTTGATCTTATGGCGACCATCTGGCAAAAGTGTTAACTGAAACTGAATGCATCGCCTCCTTTCAACCTCCTTTCAACCTCCTCAGGCACCCTTGCCCCACCCCTCCACCATCCTACTGCGCTTGCCCTACGTTGATTAATTGAAATTTCACTTTATGCGCCTCAATCATCATTTATTTTGTGGCACTTTAATTTATGCCACCAAAAACGTGAAGCACACGCCTCACAGCACAAGTTGCAAGTGCCATTTAGGGGCGCAGTTATTATCACTTTTTAGCTCCACATGCGCCACGCCCCTTTCGGACCACCACTCTTTTTGCCAATTTTCAGTCAGCAATTAGCCGCCAGCCAAAATTGCCTCACAGCCTAATGATTTGCCATGTGGCAAGAAAGCCAACTTTAAATGCAATTTGCCACACAGCAACTACTTAAGCTTTGTCTGTCTGTCTGTCTGTTTGTCTGTTTGTTTGTTGCATGTCTATCATATTTTTGAGTTGCATCTGTTAATGATTTCGAGAGTGGAGTCTGTTTGAAATGGACTTCATTAGCAGCAGATCATTAATTTTGACAACGACCTCAAATGAATTCCATTTGAAAATAAGCATTTTGACGAGATCAAAGGATAAGAGTACTCAAAGTTGAAGAATAATTGCAAAACTAATAAGAAAAATAAATATTTTACAGATTGCTGGACTGACAGATGCCATTTAATGATTCCTGTAGCAGAACACATGAATGAGAAATTTACGAGATGTTTTATTAATAACAAATAAAAAATAGAAAAAATAAATAAATAAATTGTAAAGTAATATTTGCATAGTTTAAGTAAAGAAATTAATTTTGAACTCAAATAAGCTTAAGCAGCAGTTGAAAAGAACTGGCTTATAAATAGTAACAGGCTGATTGACTCAGTAATATATATACATATATATAGAGGAAATGTCAGAGAGGCCCAATTAGAACTACTGCCACATTGCTGCAACAAATAACACACAATACTGCGGCAAGTAAAAAAAACATATAAAAAAAGTTATAGACCAACTTAGCGCCAACTAAAAAGACATTTTAATTATAAAAAAGAGATTAGCACATAATAAAAAAATTATGTGTTATTTAAATTTACAAATGGAAATAAGTTCATAATTCATCTTAACTACTTTAATATGTACAACATAAAAGCCAAAAAAATTATTGTGCTTTTTTTAACTAATTGATATTTTTAGTATTTAACATTTATTATAGAAAAGAACAGTAAAAAGTAGAATCTTAAATTTTAAAAATTAATTAAATAAATATTAAAAAATATGATGTAAAATTCAGTTGACTTTTCCCAGCAAAATCACAACATAATCTGCAGCATAATCTGCTCCTCTCTCTATATTTTCTGCTCGATCTAAGCAGTCGTTGTTGTTGGCAATGGCAGCTTAGCAACATTTGCCCCTTGGCAACATTGCGATTGCTATTCCAACTGTGTTGGGGGCATGCAGCAGCCAAAACAAACTGAACTAAAAATGTTGCGATGTCGCCCGCTGCTGCTGGCGTCGACGCGGCGACAAAAAAACACGCTGCCAACTTATGCGGCGCACAGCAGTTGTCTGCACGTGGATGTCAGCAGTGGCAGTGGCAGTGGCAGTAGCAGTAGAAGAAGTCGCAAGAGTAGCATCAACTCTGGCTGGCAGCTAGCAACGTGTGGCACGCAAAACCGCGTGGCAGCAGCAACAACAACAACAACAACAAAACTCTGCTTCGTATGAGCAAGTTCGGCTTCTGTCTGCACTTCGTTGAGAGTTAGTCGCAGCTAAAGCTAAAGATGTTGCTCATGTTGCTCACGTTGCTCATGCTGCTGCGGCTGTTGCACGTTGCTCGTTTATATATTTCCTTGCCGCTGGGAAATGTGCATCAAAAATTTGTGCATTGCCAAGTTTTCGCTCGCTTTTTGCTTTGCCTATTGAATGCAGTTCGCTTATCAGTCAACACTTTTCTGTCTTGTAATAAATTACGAAGTGCTTCACACACACACACACCTACACACACACACACTTAGAACTTTCTCCAATTCAGTATTGAGAATTGGAACTAACACACACGCGTAGAGTCGCCTCAATAACTCATCCCTCGATGCAGGGGCAGAGTCACGCCGTCTGCGGTCTCCGACATGTTACGCTTGCCTGCCTCAGTTCAGCCAAACTTAACTAAAAACCGCCTTGCATTTCCTGCCACACGGCCAGCATCGGCACTCTGCTTGCCCCACTCTGCTCCACCCACTCTCTACAACAACCATCACATCCATCCCATCCATCCAATCCATCGCATTGCAAATCATTTTGAAATGCAGCCACGCACGCAAAAAATGAGTTCGTTTGAAATCCAAACATTTTAGCTGACTCTCTCTCTAATGCCACACTCCTTCCCCAGTCCCCCACCCCCCTCCCAGCACTATTTCGCATCTTCCTGCCCCACCGTCTGGTCTTCGCTGCTGCTATTTATTCATTGGTGCGTGTTGCCAAATGCCAAACATTTTTAGATGCGACTCCGAACGATGCTTGTAAATACTTTGGAGTTGTGCAAAAGTGGAAAAAGATTTGCTGTCGCAGCTGTTTAAAGTTTTTGTTGTTTTTTGTTGTTGTATTTGTTGTGTGTGTGTGTGTGTTATTGCTATTTGGTATTTACGAGAAAATTTGCTGTGTGCTTCTGTGACTTGGCTGCCGGCTGTGAAGTGGAAGCCCATTTGGACGGTCGGGGAAACACTTTTAATGCATTTTTAATTAATTTTTTTTAGGAAATGAAACACGAACCAAATACTCAAGTCCAATGCAATCAGCTCGTCGAGTTCTGCTCTTAGGAAAGTGCCACAAATTTCACTTTTTATTATTCAATAATAAAAAAAAACTCATTAAACTCCAATGAAATTATGACTTGACGTTTTCCCAGAAAGTTTTCAAACCACAAACACAATCTTTTAATATGACTCAAGTTGGTTTCTGTTAGCCACTAACCACCAAATTAATGGCTATAAAATTAAACTCAAACCACATAAAACAGTTACGCTAGTTAAATAAGCCAGAATCTAACATTTTACGATAGCTACAGTAAACACAGCTATAACTAACAGAACATGTTCTCAGACTTTAATAGAGCCATTAGATCGAAATTATCAATTAATTATTACCCGTTTTGAGTTAAGCCACCAAGTGCTACTTAAAGTTTATGAAACTTTCATGTTTGATAACGCAAAATGACTTGTTATCATGGCCGATAAGCAGAGGCTCAACTCCATATTTAGCACACATTGCTGCATACCACTTAGCCGGCGTAGGCTTTGAATGAGCGTTGTGGATGCTGGAAGACCCAGTTTGTGTTACACAGACCCTCTTTAGGATCCTCACACAGACACACGCAAGCATACACACACACACACTAGCACACACAGCAACGAAACACCCGCGAACAAACAGTGAGCAACATTCAACTTACGTTCCACAAACATTGTCCGTGTGAATGGAAGGAAACTGGTTGTTAGTTGCACCGTGGAAACATTGACAGTTTTTGCTGGCATAAATAAATGTTTTACTTTAACAGAGATTTTATTAATTTCACTAGTTTTATAATGAGTACTTAGTAGAGTAGTAGTTTTTATATATATTATATTAAATTCTAATATTGCATAATATATAAAAATAAATATATAAAAATCATATAAAAAAAACCCATAATAGTAGTCCTAATCTGGTGATTTTTTTTTGTCAAAATCGGAGCAACATGCTACTTCTAAACAATAGTTACTCTGGCTTAATGATAAAATTCGATGTTGATAATTGCTTGTCAAAATGTTAGAAACGGACACGGCCATATCGATTTGACTACTGATACAGATTAATCACGAATATTTATTCCTTACGGGATCGAAAATGTCTTCCTTTTATTGAATAAATTACAACAAAGTTTATTTAGTAAAATTTAAAAAAAAAATATATATATTATGTGCATTTATATACCCTTTTACTATAACTAGCAAACTTATTGCCATGAAAGTAAAATGCTCTTCCCGTAAAATCATAATAAAACAAGTTGATTTTTTTGAGAGCTAAACAACTATGTATGTCCCACTGTGCGACAGCGACGTCAGCTGCTGGCTGTGTGTGACTGTTGAGCGAGCAGTCGCTGCCTGCATGCCTGGCTGCCTCACTGCCTGACTGCCTGGCCTGGCCCGGCTGCCTGGCCTATTGAAATTTATGTGGCCGCTTTTAGTCGTTTACGCTTAGCCAGCGGAAGCGAACGTCGCAATCGGAATCGCAGTCGCAGTCGCAGCCAGAATCGGAATCGAAATTGGAATCGAATAAAGTCGTGTTGTGTGTGTGTTAAGTGTGTGCTATGTGTGTTTGTCGTCAAGTGTTGTGTTTTGCTCGTCAGCATCGTCTTTGTCTTTGTGCATTGCCGATGTGCCTAGACGTAGGTGCAGCTGCCGAATAGCTGGTTTTTAGAGCCTACACATTCATTTCGCAATACATTCAAAATTATTTAATAAAATCAACAAAGTTTATCAAATTAATAATTTAATTACAAAAGTGATAAACTAATGTCAAGTGAGCAATTGACTAATTAACATTTCGGAAACAACGTATAAAATTGAGGCAGCGAAACCTGTTGCAGAGCTAAAACTGAATCATATAGCGGATATACTTAAAAAAAATAAAAGCAGTTCTCAAAGGTTGGTAAGAATTAAATCATTTGAATCGTGTGTGCACTTCTCGAACAAGACATTTAAATTAATCAACTTGACGTACAACAAACAACTAACCAAAGAACTAACTAGCCAACTATGCAAATTATATTGAGGAAGTCAAAGAAGTCGAGAACAAAAACTGTTACACTTTGCTGGCCATCAGCAGAAAGAGGAACAAGTTTTTATTTTTCATATTTAAATAGTGAAAAGGGGTATGATGATGTATAAGCCACAAAGAAACATCTAAGAGCCAAGTCAATTTCCGATAGCAATAAAATACACAACTGTAAAGAAACTGCATTTAAATTAATATATTATGCACGCAGACAACTAATTGTTTAACTGTTAAAATTTAATTGTACTTTGTTAGCCAAAATGTATTACAGGCTTAAATTTATTACTGTGTTTGGCTCAGGGTGTCTCTGAGTCGAGTCGGAGTCTCTTCGCCAGCAGCTTTGTAACTTGTTATTTAAGCGCTGCTCTTGGCCAAGCGTGAGAAAATTCACAGCGCATTAATTAGCAAAGAAATCATTTTAAGGTAATCGACATTGTGGTTAGCTATAGCCAATACCCTCAGTTGCTAGTGCTCAGCGCTCCCCTCTCCCCACTCTGTGAGCTCCCCTTTGGCACACAGGTATTTCTTTCGCATGTGGGCTTCGTTTTGGCCTGTGATTTCAATTGGATAGCAGCAAAAAAAACTAATTGCCTGAAAATTAAAAACGTGTCAGCTGACACGCTACGTTCCCCGTCGGCAGCTGCAACTGATTGCAAGCGGCAACATTTGCTGCTGCCACATGCAGCATGCAGGAGTACACAAATATTTATAGAAATTGTAAATTTGTTTTTAAACTTTTCATTTGCATACAATAATGTGGCAAAGTAGATTTGAATTGTTTTTATATATATTTACTTAATAATTTAAAACATTCTTTTCAATCCGGAATGCAGCTGCGGTCTTGCAACAATTTTCATTTTAAAATTAAATTAAAATTGCCAGCAACAGAGAGGGAGAGAGAGAGAGAGAGAGAGTGAGTAACATAAATTACAGACAGCCCAATGCGTGTTGTTGTTGTTGCTGTTGTGGCACAGCATGTTGCAAGCAGAAACCAAAAGTCAATTCGAACAGACTCATTAAGGTTTTAATTTACAAGTTTAACCAGAGACTTAAGCGTGGCGATTTATATGCGTCGACGACGAGAGGCAATATTCAACAACAGCAACAACTGCAATCACATCGGAGGCAACAACAACAACAGCAACGATCTGTGTCCACCTACGCAGTCCAAGAAACAAAGCACAAGACTTTTAGGGCTGGCCAAGAGCAGCAAACAACGGCAACAATGACAACAACAAGCCAGACAGCAACGATAACGATTTGTGCAAATGGACCGACATTAATGTTTGTGACATGAGCAACATGAAAGCGATAGCAGCAGGAGTGTTGCAACACAAGAGGGAGGATGTGGCATGATTAAACACACCTTGACAGGGCTGGTTGATGATTACCTTGGCTTGTCACTTGGCCAACAACAGATACAACTGATTGCACGTAATGCTGACCTTAGACAACAGCAGCAACAGCAGCAACAGCAGCAACAACAACAACAGCAACAGCAGCAACACTCTCTTTACCTCGACACCTGCTGCAGCTGCCAATTATAAACAGAATTCAACTGGACGCACGTGCATGTGATTTGAGACCGTTCTAATTTCTCAAACTGTCAGTGGCAAAGAGGCAATTCTAGCCTGCAACAGCAAGAGCAACAGCAACAGCAACAGTAACGGCAACAGCCACAGCTTGCAACGAACTCGTTAGCTTTGTTGCTGCTTTGGATGTTGCAATTATGTAGCGCGTTTACAAAAGAAGGTCGTCAACGTTGTTGTTGCAACTCATGTCTTCATTTTGGGCTTTTTTGTGCACATGGCAAACAGCAACAGCTACAGCAACACATGCTGTTGCTGTGCACGAGCAACAGCAGCAACAGCAACAGTTGAAGCAGGAGTGCAACAGCAATGCTTTTTGTGTTTGTTTGTGTTGCCAACACTTTTGGCCTTTGGCGAACTCCACCAGAAACCCTCTCATCACCCTCGACCATCGTGCCTGCCTTACCACCCTCCTTTCCCATGCTTCGCTTCTTGCCTCTATTAAGCGACGACGAAAACCAAAGTCACTTGCTGCAACTGCAACAGCAACAGCAACGGCCACAAAGCGTCGCCTGCAATCGCAGCGCTTTTTTAATAGTATTTTTTTGTTGTTGCTGTAAACGGGTTTTTTTTTTTTGTTGCTGCTGGTGCCCCTATGAGCCCCTTCGGCGTTGACGTCGCCAGTGGTTGGCGATTTTTTCTCTAATTTGCACCGCTTTAATTTTGCGTTTTTATTTGCAACACTTGTCGTTTAAATGCAGCAGCAGCCGAGCAAAGTGTTGCCAATAAATTAAATGCATTGCAAACAGCCGCAAAAAAAAACAAAAAAGAATCAGCAAAAAAATTATTCATAAACAAACCGCAGCTAATATACACTATTTAAGAGTGTTTGCTGATTGTTTATTTTTAAACTAATGTAATAGGAATATTTTATTTACTAGCGATTTTTCTACTGTGCAAATTATCATTTGTAACGCATACAATAAATATTGTTTTTTATATAAATTATCAGCCATTATAATACATATTATATAAATTCAAGACTTTACCCGGTTTCATTATGAGCTCTTTTTCTCTCTCACTGAGATTAGGTGCACAGCTCATAAACAATTTATTTAAATCTCTGCTAGAGTATATATATATATATATTTTATTATATATGAAAACTAAGGCATGCAGCATGCACAGAGTGTGCGGCATAAGAGGAAGAAATTATCTATGTGACCGGCAGTTCTCAGTTCTCATTCGTTTTGTGGCACGACGCAATCGCAACAAATGGCATTTTTATTGATATTTCGGTCGGTTTGCCTGGCAGCTTCATGTTGAAATATGCGCGCCACCTGTTGATTTTGTTTGCAGATTGGTTAAGATGGGACGGGCACCGACTCCAATTCCAGCTCCAGCTCCAGCTCTAGCTACAGCTCTAGCTACAGCTACAGCTCAAGCGATGGCTGCAGCTCTTAGCCAGGCTTGGAGCCAAAGGGGACTCGTGATTTGCAGCACAAATTAAAAGCGAGGGCGATGCATATAAATAGCAATTTGGACAGACGAATTAAGCCAAATGACTCCAAGTACATAGACCAAGTTGTAAACTTGTCGTGTCACAGAAATGAGCTGAAGTTATGTCAACAGCGTGACTCGAGTGTTGTGTGTGTGTGTGTGTGTGTGTGCATGTGTGAGACATGAGGAAGCATTTCATGTGTAGAAAGAACCCTTGGGAAAAATGGGGGAATTTTTGTGTAGGCTCACAAGACGACTTTTGTTTGGATTTCTCTGTAAGTAAACTGAAGTAGAATATTAAAAATAGCAAACCAAAAATGGCAACCTAACAGATATCCATTACTCAGCCATTACATATATGTGTACAGGGTATACTCAAAACTTTTTTCTAATTTAATTAAATACATTTTAAAGAACCTAAGAATAGTAAAACCATAATAGAAGCTAATTATCCCTGACGGATTTTCAATTAATAGTTATCTTTGTCACAACAATTAATATTATTTTATATCACTCTGCATTCACACAAAAAACCCTCTGTTAAGCTTTATATATATGTTATTTAATATTTTATTATTTATTTTATTTATTTATTTAATATATATATTTATTTAAACCAATCTAATGAACCCATGCCATATTTGTTGCTTAATTAAATTAACGACAACCTTTACACTTGCGCAGAATACACACTCTTTTTAAGCCATAATTTGTCCATTCAATTGGCAAATAAAATGAACATAATTCGACTTTTGTCAATATGCCTGACAATTTTAACTATAAAATTTAGATACCGATTTGATTCCCACGATATAAAGCTGTCCGATCTCTGTTTATATAAATTGACTTATAAATTTATGTATTTGGATATGTTAATGCTAGGAAAGAGAGAAATACATTAAATATCTGACTTTGCAGCAGCAGCAATTAAAATAAACATTTTATTACATTCGATTTACTTTCAATGCTGATCAAGTACTTTTTCAAAATGTTTTCTTTTGTATTTTACATACATTAAAAAAAACTTCATAACAGACTTTTAAGCATTATTTATTTATTTATTTATTTATTTATTTATTATTTATTGTATATATATATATATATTTTCCTAGTTTATAATTGAGCTCAACTTAATTTCACTTATTATTTATCTCTATCTTTGAACTCGATTTCGACATATTTTTATGAAGAATTGCGATAAGTATCTAATTAAATTTAAAAATAAACTTGTCATTAAATATCTAACAACTCAATTGAGTTAAACCAAACTAACTTATTTATCAATTATTAACTTGGTTATCAAAACGTCAACATTCAATTAAGGTACACCCTTCGAGGGACACATTTTGTTTGTTCCAATAAGATAAGGCAACTAGAAATGCCATCAAATGCATTTCATAGAATTCCCTCACTGGAATGGAAAATTATATGGATGGTGTTGACAGAAGAACGAAAAGTGTGGAGAGAGAGGGGGAGATAAGTAAACCGCTGATAAGCAGCGAAATTTGACAGGCATAAAGCAAAGGAACTGGCTGACTGACTGACAAGCAGGTAAAAAGCAGATGTCAAAAAAGTGGAGCCAAAAAAAAAATAAAAATAGTGCCAAGGTAATTGTAGGTAAAATCCAAAGCAAAAGTCTGAGAAAACCAGTTTTGGATTTGGAATTTTTATTGTATTTTGCGCATGTCGCTTAATTAAAAGACAGTCAAAAGCTGCAGACGCAGCTGCAGCAGCAGCAGCAGCAAAAGAGTTCATCACAATGCAACGCAGCTGGATCCCCACTAAACCTGCTCCACAAAAAAAAATGCTCCAATCAACAATTTTATGAGCCTCAGAAACGTATAAATATTTACACGAAAACTTCACAGAGGGGCAAGCCGAAAGTAAGATAAGTCGTGAAAGGATAGGGAGTGGGGGGGCAAGGGTATGGTGTAATCTGAACGCCTTCTAATGAAATGCTAACGATATACATTGGGAAAAATCAAAATCATAACGAGCCAACTCAAACCGAAGAGCTAACATTTTGAAAATCGTTTTGGCCAACAAAAGAAAATTATGTAAATGCTGGAAAATTGTTTTGGCCATTCCCGCTGCGGTTGCCTAGCAATTTGCGCTGCGCTTCGGCTCCACTGCGCATTTGGGCAAATCAATTTCGGAAATGCCTCCCAGCGAAACGGCCCAGGAGACAGCAACAGAGGCAACCGAGGCAGAGAGCGAGTGAGATTCGGCCAAAGGGCGTGTCCGGAGTCAGCCACCAGTAGCCAGCAGCAGAAGGCTTATAATAATAATTGAATACATTAACGCCGCCAGGCAACATTTTGACTATTTTGCAATTGAATTGAGCAACCTGCAGCAGCAGCAGGAGCAACCCAATCAGATTCGGAGGCGGTTGGCAGAGGCAGGTGTAACTTGCGGCAGGCAAAAAACTGGCCAAGTGGAAATTTGCTACAAAATCAAATTTTATGAACCGTTCTTATTGTTGATGTTGCTGCCCCAAATTGTTGGTTGGCTATTATTGGGCATAGCCTGGCTTTTAGCTGGCGCTGAAAAGCACAACAAAAGCTGCAAGCGCAAAAGAAGCCATTGAAAAATATTTTGCCAATTTGTAATTTATTTATTTATGCACTGCAGCAAACTTATACAAAATGACTGTACAAATAAATCCGATTTACAATATATAAATACTATATAAATTATATTATACCATCTGCAACTTCTGCCCCGATTTAACTAATCACCTTACAATATATGTTAACTGACATGCCACAGTTGAATTATCTGTCGTGGATTGGATTGAGCGACCACACAGTAAAATGATTATGTTGCTGGTTCGCTCCTCATTGTGGTGGATGATGGAACCGATTCCAGCAGCAGCTTATTTATGCGCATGCAACTGTGGCTCTTCATCAAAATAATGTAATTATCCAAATTGTTTTCTTTGAAATTTGTTTACATCATTTTTTTTACTGCTGCCTGCAATATGCTAAAATGCCAGCCATGCAATGGGAAACGGTTTCCCGTTAAGAGCCACTCGAAGCTGAAGTTGATGCGCTCCGTCTCCACGCCACACACACATGAGCCAAAGAGTGTGTGTGTGGGGGGGGGGGGGGCAAGCGCATATGGGAACTGAGGGACAGCACCAGCAGAGAGCCGCAAGCAGCTTTGCAGCTTCAATTTCATTCAACATGAAGCAGCAGCAACAACAACAAGAACAACACAGCAAATTCAGCTAACATTCAACACACCATCAGCATTTACATTCACATTCCCATCCCCTTACACCATGCATCATCCATGTCCTCAATCGCATTTGCATCTTCATATCCTCGTTCTCGTTGTCGTCCTCATCCCAAAAACAGCTGGGATGGCGCTCCAATGCAGCGGCATAATCTTCATTATCATTAAAGCGGCAAGCGGCAAGCAGCGCGCGGCAAGCGCCGCTAAGCTGTTAAACTCTTCTTCTTCTTTTTTCCGCTTCCGTTTTGATTTCACGTCTCATCCCCCTCGATTCCCCACTTTTTTTATGTTGCCTCTTTTGCATGCAAACTGTTCCAGATAGCATAAGCACATATAACTATATATATATATATATCGCTAACGTTATCCAGCCCAGCGCGCATTTTAATTGCATTTTCCATAATACTAACACACAACACACACCTACACACACACACACACACACACATACACATTGAGTATCTCAACATGGTTTATTTTCCGCTTATTTTCCAACTCAAGCGTTTTTCTCATAATGAAATAGTTTTGGCAAGCATTTTTTTTAAGCGCCACTAAATTATTTTGGCCAAATTACTTGGTCTTATTTGATTAAATGAAAATGCAGCCAATTTGTACAAATGTTACCATCATTATAAATTTTGATATAAGGCATAAAAATGCACATTTAACGCTTTTTATACACACAATAATTAAGGCAATATTAAACCAATTTCTAAACTTGTACAAATGTTGGTAAATAAATTTCGATATAAGGAATGAAAAATTCACATTTAACGCTATAACCAAGGCAATATTAAGGTGATTTCTAAATTGCCTGCCATTTAAAGCACTTTGATTTCATTCTGCACTTAACTGATTCCAGATTCAAAGATGCTGTTTAAGATTCCCACCAGTTATTACTTGTTATGCCCTCATCTCTCAGATCAGATTTGCTCGTAAATTGCTGCTGTTGTTGCACTGAATTGAGCCGGAAAAGCTCTTAACTCTTAGCAGAATGTGGCGCCATTAGAAAGCAGTTTCCAATTGCCCTCAGCACGGCAGCCAAGTGTAAATGCAGCACTTGAGCAAACGTCCCAAGACAAGTGTTGGCCAAGTTGTGTTTGATTTGAGATGGGATCAGTTTGGCGGTCTAATTGCTTTGAATTTTTTGGACTGCCAGCTTCTCAGCTGCTGTTTGATCTTCGTTGATCTTGGCAGCCACTTGAAGAAAGAGTCTGAAAATGGGTTGGAAAGGGATTTTGGATTGGCTAAGTAGGCGCCTCTGACTAAGCAGCTGCAGCATTGTGGGAATAATATTTTTAAACTGACAAACAATGCAGGAAATGCGCCAAAGCAACTAAATTGTGTCGCTGTCAACAACAATAATAATTGTAATAACCAGCAGAGCACCCATGTTCCCACTTCTTTATAGATATAGATAGGTATGCATTGTGTGTGTGTGTGTGATATACATACCACATATCAAAATTGTTCAGACCATGTGCTGCCCAGAGGAGTTGGCGCCGAGAGCAGGTTCAGCTTGACAGCCAACGTTGTGGGGCAATCAAAGCTCTTCTTCCCACTCTCTACACATATCGCTCTCTCTCTCTCTCTCTCTCTCTCTCTCTCTCTCTCTCTCTGGCAACGATTTACTTTGAGAATCGTCGTGTGGGGCGATCCGTCCGTCCTCGTAATAGTCGTGTTACTTGTTATTGTTGTTCGCGGATGAACTGGATATTGGCCGCTAAGAATAGAGCTAGTCGCTGTCTCAAGTCCCACAATGCTGGCCAAAAGGACGCAATGTTTTTGTAATGTTGCCAGATTGTTTGCGGCGTAGAAGAATGATATTGTTGCACACAAAATTGGTTGCCCAAGTCGCCTGAGAAAAGTAATAAAAAATATATATATATATTGCCTGGCAAAAGTAGCCTCAGTTGACCCCAATGTACCCAAGCAAAGTTGCCAGATTGTTGCTCCATTTGGGAAACGTTGAGAAATGTCATAGATATATCATAAAAACTGAAATACTGAATTATATATATTATAGGTATTTTTCTATTGAGATTTATATATATTTATTAATTTGCTACGATTTATTTTTTATATGTATGTTGTCTCTATTCTATAAATTAATCCTAGATCTAGATCGAAGTTAATGTGATGTCTTTTATCATAATTTAATATTACAATAAATTGTAAAACTGTTTTACCAATTTCCAAGATTTTTTCAAAAATTTATTTTACATATTATCTACTTCAATTTGAACTTTAGCATCAACACATCCAGCTAAATCTATATTTAATCCTCTTACCTTTTACTTAAGCCTTTTACTTAAGCTTCCCTCATTATAATTAACTATTTCAATAACAGATTACTACTCGTTTAGGCCCTTCTGGTTTTACAACAATCCATCAGGTTTGTGCCACAGCCAAGTCAACATTGCTACCTTTTGGGGCAGAATCACCCAAAATTGCCCGAACTTGATTAGCAATTCCAATTAGAAGTTTTTCTCATTTCTGACAGGCAGAATATTTGCCATGGCAAAAGCCCAAAACAGCAGCGCTTCGTAATGGCAACAATTTCCAGTTGCATGTAATCATTACGATCATTATCATCATTATGATCATCAACTGTGGCATGCACAATAAAAATAAACAGATCATAAATAATATATGAATTCAATTCATATCCGAAAGGATTTGCGGTTAAGACGCTGACGGCGACGCCGACGCCACGCACAAATATGGCTAAAAAAAAACAAGTTATCCAGTCACTGAATACTGTTTGGATGTGGCTGTGGATGTAGACCTGATGATCGTGGATCTGGGACCAAGAATCGAGCTCAAGATCGCGTAGATGCGATGGATGCAACAGAAAGAAAACAAGAAAAACACGTAGCCGGCTGTGGCAGTCACTCTCTGTGTGTGTGTGTGTGTGTGTGTGTTTGTGTGTGTGTGTGTCTCTCAACTCACTTTTTTCCACAATTTTCCGATGCCGGTTGTGAAATTTGCCCAAGCATCGAATGTTTCATGGCCAAGTTAACAGGCGCACAGCGCAATCAGCTAGCTAAAACAACAGCTAGCCAGGTAAGCAGCCAAGCAGAGAGCCAGATCTGTAGCTAGCTAAAGAGTGAGAGAGAGAGAGATAGAGAGAGAGAAAGAGAGAGGCCATCATTAACTCAATGTCGCTGTTGTTGTTGTTGTTGCTGTTGCTGCAGTTGCATGCAACATGCAACACAGAAATTCAAGTTCAACGAAAGGCAACAAGTTATTGTTGGTGCCATAGACAAGATTCTTTCCACTTATTACACAAGTCATCAGTGCGGCATGCAGCATGCAGCATGCAGCAACATCATCGTCATCGCTGTCATCTTTTGACATCACTCACAAATCTCAGACAGATCTCATGTCTCCCTCTCCCTGCCTCTCTTCCCCTCTCTCTTTCTCTGTGATCTCTGCTCCCTGTATTAACGGTCAATGTTTGTTGCAGTTGCAGTTTCAGTTGCCGCATCATTATCAACTGAATGTGCCACGAATATGCTCACAATCGCTACCGTATCCTGTCGCCAGCTCAACTTTCAAATTGATGCACCGGAAAGTGATGCGCATCCAACGTATTAAATCAAAAAAAAAAAATATAATAAAATTATACTCCCTTACTTTTGCCTTGCCCCAAGCAGTGAGTTTTTCATGCATTGCGCACATTTTGTTGTTGCGGCCGCACCTTTGATGGCACACTAATTGTTAATTAATGAAAGGCAGATGGCATGCAACATGCGGCATGCGGCATGTGACGTGCCCAGCTAATTCGACTCTGAGCATTAATATAGAAATTAGTAAATTGGCAGCATCATTTTATTTTAAAGGTGATTATAAAAATTATCTTTTCTCTTTTTCTCAGAAAATAATGAAGAAGCTGTGATGAGGCAAAAAAAAACATTTAATTTAAATATTTTCAATTTTGGCATAGCTAAAAATATAATTTTAACGAAAACATAACTTTAGAGTTTGGGTTGCAAAATGTATTTTGATTATCTCATTTATTTATCAAAACCGACAGTTTTCTCTAGCTGCTGCTTAGGAAAATTTCAAGAAAATTGCAAGAAAATTGCATTCCAATTCAAGCGGCAAGTAATCTAAAACTGAAACAAATTACCAATAAAACTTTTGAAATCTGTTAAAGTTGAAACTCACTCAAACAATTGGCAGCAACGAATACGCAATTTCCGCACTTGCCACGACTTGTTGTTGTACTTGTTGCAAGAGACGGCCAAAAACTTTTCATGAGATACATGGCTGGGATGTGTAACGCGTACGCATCATCTGTTGACAGCAAAAGTAACTTAAGATACTCGACTCGACGCGCAGCAAAGTCATGGGACTAAAAGTGAAGCGCCCCCCAACCACCCTCATTCCTCAAGCGTGCAACACTCAGTTGTCGCCAAGGTGCTTATCGATTGCAGCACCTTCCTCCACATTGCACTTTGCATCTGCTCAAATCACACACAAAAAAACTGTTGCAAGAAAATGTGAATCGCTCAAAAATATTTCGTTTTCAGCATCAGCGAAGCAAAAGTTTTTCAATCTCGCAGAGATGCAGCTCTAACCTGGCCCACCCAGCCGCGATTGGCACATCCTTTCACCCAAAAACCATCTGCTTACATGCCAATCCCCAAACCCCTGGCACACAAACAGTGTGTCATCCGCTTTCGTTTGTCGCATAACTTTTATTGAACTGTCAAGGGAGGGTGGTGGTGGGGGGTAGGTCTGCCACGAGTGGCAAGTCAAATGCCGCAGACATTTGTACAAAATATTACAGTCGCATGCGTCTTGGCGCCTTGGGGAGTATTTGACTATTTTGGCCCCAATGCACCCATCGGGGCCAAAAGCGATATGCATTTATGATTGCATGTGACATTTGCATGCAACGCCTGCACAACACTTGCAACTTGTTGAAATCAAAGTGCAACAGCTGAGGTTGGGCCGCGGGGCGTGAAAAGTGTTGTGCGCTATTTTTGGTCTCTTTCACCCAAAGTTGGTTGCAAGTTTTGCTTTGGCATTTGCACGACACAATCATTAAATAGCCATGGCCAAGTGCTGACAACTACAACACAAACAACAACAACAACAATAACAACAACAACAACAACAACAAATTACAAGCGCACATTGTCAACGTTGCACTTTAGGCGACATAAATTTCATGTACACAGTAACAACAAGAGCTGAGAGCAAAAAAGCGCTCCAAAGCGGCAACCATGAGGTGTCAATGTACAATTGCTGCAACAACAACAATAACAACAACAACAACAATAACTGCTGCAACAAGGAGTTGGCAAAACAAAGACGCGATTGTGGCTCTTTCTGTTTTTTTTTGTTTCGGTTTTTGTGGCATGCCAAATGCGGACACGACGCCAAGCAGCCGCCATACAATGTTGGCCCTCGCCCTCGCCCTTGCACTCACCTTCAGCCAGAGGCTCTTCATGCTGATACACTCAACAAAATTTAACTAACTTCAATTTTAGTGTAGATGTTTGGCATTCACTTATAGCCAGTAATTCGGAAAGTTGCGTTTTTTCCTTCTTTAAATTCCCAGATTTATTATATGATATATATATATATACTGTTCGTGTTAATCAATATATTTAATTATATAACACATATTTTTCTGAGTGTAGTCCTTGCTGCAGCTGCTCATCCACAAAGCAGTCAACGCTGCGGTTTCAAAAGCATTTCTCGTTGTTCTATTGACACACGCGACGTATGAGTAACGTCTTGGAATGTTGCCGCCGACAGTGTTGCTACTGTTGTTGTTTTTATTGTTGTTGTTGCAATTGTAGTCGTTGTCGCCACATTCCGTAATTACGCAGCATTAGCACAACAAATCGAGCGAAGAGCATTGCATTTAATTAGTGACATCAACAGCAGGAGCTGAAGCCAAGACAGCAGACACTAGGCAAGAGGCAAGCGGTAAGAGGCCTCTTCGAGGTGGCATGAGGCATGCAGCAGAAGGAGCAGCAGGAAGAACAGTCACATCAGTAACTAAGCCAAGACCCACAGCAAACAAACTCAAAGTAAATTGTTGGCATAATTCATAATTGAATTGCATTTGCTGCTGTTTGTGTGAAGGCTACATAAATTTCAAACAGGCAGACGACAATGTGGCTAAAAGTGCTTCTTATAATTTATGGCATTTGCCCCGCTTCAAATGTGGCCAAGAATAATGTGAAATGTTAAATTCTGTTTATAGAATACATAAAAAAAATATTTAAGCATGCATTTTTTTAAAATATAAGATAAAAATGTCAATCATGGAATGTGAAATATATTTTTAGTTGAGTTTAAATCATATTGGAAATGTAGTTAAATAAATAATAATATAAATTTAAAACAATTTCCTTGCAACTTAATTACTTAACTTAACTAATTGTAGTTACAACTGCTATAATCTAGGTGTGTTTCTTGGAATTGGAAACCCTTCTTGCCTAGTATTTAGTCCCACTTTAGCCCACTCAGATTACTTAGCCAAAACAACTATTTTTGCCAAGTCAAAGATATATTTCAAAAAGTCAAGTAGTCGGGGCGAAAGCTATTGGCATTCATAAATTAAGTTCAAATCGAAGTCAAGCACTGAAAAAAGTCTAAGCCTGACTTCAGAGTTGTTGTTGTTGCTGTTGTTGTTGCTGTCTCATTGTTGGCCATGTCTTGGTCTGTTTATTCTCAGCTTTTGTCGTCTCTGCCTGATGTCAAGCCAAATGCGGTTCACATTTTAAGTCTTATTGTGACTTTTGCTGTTGTTGTTGTTGCCATTGTTGTTGTTGTTGTTGCTGTTGGTGGCCAGGGCGCGCCTACTTATAGCTTACCACATACATACATACATACATACATACA
The DNA here is from genome assembly GCA_035042365.1 of Drosophila dives. Lineage (NCBI taxonomy): Eukaryota > Metazoa > Arthropoda > Insecta > Diptera > Drosophilidae > Drosophila > Drosophila dives. Next base: position 5,325,192 of record JAWNLJ010000326.1, on the reverse strand, counting down.
GACTGACTGACTTGCTGCATGCCACATGTCGGCACACATGAAACTGGGGCTGGCGGATTGTCACGTAACAACCGACAAATCCCGAAACCGACTCACCGCTTGGCAATGGGAACCGTTAGTTATCACTCGGCACAGTTGTTAACTTGATGGTCTCCTGGTCTCCGTATTTTATTACATGCCCAGTGTGAGTGCTTGGCCACCCGGGTGGCCAACTTCGAACCCCAAACAAAAGTTCAAAGACTTTTGACATTTTCTGCCTGTTGCAACGTTGCATGCAACTGAACTGCCGATTGAGCAGCCAATCGACGATTGAATTTCACTCAGTAAATCCACATAAAAGTCAAAGAAAATATGAACTTAAGCCAAAAATAACCAACCAAAAAATATCAAAGCAATATTATAAAACTCTTTTATATGGCAATCAAAGACAGCGTCTTCTGCAAAATCAATCGAAAAATAGATTTCCAAGCGATTTAACAATGAGTTTCATAAGAAAATCTCTATGAAAAATATACATATATATATAAAAGCTGCCACAAAAGACAAACATGGCCAGACAGACAGACAGATAGACAGACTGGGAAGACTGTCGACGGCAAACTCTGACATAATATCAATTTCAATAAACTAACAAGCAAATGTGTGTCTGCGTGTGCTGGTATGTGTTATTATATATGTATGTGTGTGTGTGTGTACGGCTTTATAAGAACTTATAGTAAGCATATATAGCGACACTAGCTAAACACTTGCCTTTGAGAGCCGTTCATATGTTCACCGTCTGGGTAGTTATCCTCGGGCAGGGAAGGCACTGAAGTAACTGAATCAGACAGCATATAAAGGTAAATTTCAATTGTACGAAATAACATAATGAACACAACGCAGAAGGTTAAAATAAGCAAAAGGGGAAAGTATAATTTAGAAGGAGCTGCAACAACAACAACAACTATCAGCAAAAATATTAAATAGAGTTGACGAAAACTTATATTCGTAATTGAAATCACCAGCCCGTATGATTTTTGCACTAGCAAAATTTATATATATATATATTATATTTATTTATTTAAAAAAAATATATCTAGTTACAAGCTTTTACAAGAATTTAAAATACCTCTTTTGGTATTTGCAATGGATTAAAAAAATATTGGGAAAAGATAAGCTTTTGTTATTCTTTTATTCTTGTTATTTTTTTAATAAATGTAAATTGGTTGAATATGATAAACTTGTTGTAAAAAGCAAAAAGAAAAAAAAATAACTTAAAAGCTTGCATAAAATATATTTAAATTGGATTTTTGATTTTTATTATTAACGAGAAGTTTACATACTTAAAGGTAAATGTTTGCTTATAAATTAAATTAAATTAAATACGAAAACTGTAACTAAAATCTGCGCTTAGCAATGACAATAACAATAATTAATGCCCATAAATAGTGATTCATTCATTTATGATTTACTTTTATCCAAAAGATGCACAAACAAGTTGCAGTTGCCACAAAAGAAATCAAGCCAAACAATAACAAAGCAAACACATTAAAACAATTTGTTTATATCTTGTTTCCAATTTTTGTATTAGTTTGTATTGCAATTTTACAAAGCTGTCGTTATTGTTGTTATTATATTTGCTGTTGTTGTTGTTGTGGCACGGCAGTTTTAGGCACTGCCATTTGCCACATAGATCCAAAAACTTTGCTGGCCAACAATGGCCAGAACAAGAAGTGCAATAAAAATAAGTTTTTTTGTATCGAACTAAAGCTAAAGTTGATTTCTGGCAAGAAACAAACGAAGCAGAAATCTGTGCGAAATATTTTGCCATACTGAAAGTTTTCGCAGCACAAAAGACGCACAAAAGTATGCTATGAAATTTGTCACGCTTCAAAAATGCAGTTGTTGTTTTTGTTGTTTTAATGCATTCTTGTATGACAAGTTAAATTAACATGTTGGGCGTGGCTGAGTTGATGGAGAAATGCCAGAGAATAATCATGCTTGAAAAGTCAGTTGTTGTTGTTGTTGTTGTCGCTTCCGTTGTGACTGGCTGACATTTTGCAAGTTATGCAAAGGCAACTTTTACATGAAGTGCCAAATGTCAGCACATTTGTGTCTCATTGTCGTCGTCGTCGTTTGTTAAATTAATGCACAGCCAACATGGCGTATACTTGTTAAATGCACAACAGCAACAACATCAGCAGCAGCAACAGCAGCAGCAGCAACAGCAGCAGCAGCAACAGCAGCAGCAACTGCTTCATTTGCATAGCTTAAGCTCAACTTTGCTTAGAAATTCTTAAATTGCGACCACAATTGCAGTTTTTCTGCCAGATTCGCATTTATTTTGGGCTGATTACGTGTATACCCTGTAAAAAGGCAAATAGAAAATCAAGTTGTTTATCTTTGTACAAAATTTGTATATATTTTGTCAATATTTATATACATTTTCCAATTAACCTGTGTAAACTGGGTATTTTGCAGTCTTGGAATCCTTTTAATCTGTTGCACATTGCTTTAGTCGTTTTCTCTTTGAATATTACAAATTCTTTGTTATCGCACAACTGACAGGGCTTTGTGTCTGGTTGCATTGTTGCAACAGGCAGCTCTGATTGTTGCAAGTAGGTGAATGCCACAAAGGACAGACAACCAGCCAACCACATCAGGGTAAACGACAGTCAGTGAGTCAGTCGCTTGGCTGCAAAAATTGTGCGGTTGTGCCACAACCTTAACCCAATTTGCAACAGCTTCTCTGGCAATTAAAAAACGTTTTGATGCTATCCAAGAAAACTGCCAAAGAAAAAGCGTAAAAGCCAAAAAGCTTTAAAATTAATATGCTGAAAATCTGGTAACGATTTGCAACTAATAGGCAAGGCTTAAAATTGCATTAAAACTTTTCAAAAACTGTGCTCGATAAACACACATACTCATAAGTGTGTGTGTGTGTGTGTGTGTGTGTGTGTGTGTGTGTGCATGTGAGTTGAAATTCAATAAGCTAAAACTTGTGGGAAAAGTTGGCAGCCGTCGGCGGTTCCTAAGCCAGCTAAATGCGAGAAAAGAACAGAGATAGAAAGAAAGAGAGAGAGAGAGAGCTCTTAAAGCAAAAGTTTTACAAGTAAGTCGACCACAAACGGGCGAAATATGTCTCGGCCAAATTTATATATATATATGGTCTAAAGTAAGGCAAGAAATCATAAGCATTAGCATAAACTTAAAGTGACCAGTGCGGTAAAAAGTTCTTGGCTAAGAGCTGTTGAAAGGGTTTTTTGCGCTGTGCTGGCAACAACTTTTTAACAAGCTGGAAAACTTCTTTCGACTCTCTTCGCAGATGCAGATGTAAGTAGGTGACAAGGACTCATGGCCATGCAGGATATACGACTACGTCTCGAGCCGCAACACAATACAGCAGCGTTCTCCAACTTGCCACCCGTAATAGCAACAGCAACAGCAACAAAAACAACAACAACAACACTCATCTCTTCGACTTCGGAGACCGCGGAGACAACGCTCATTGAAACTGGCGATACGACAGGCTCGTTGAAGGACTCGCCCAGGAGTCGCTCCTTTGCCCAACTGCTGCCCGAGTTAAGCTTCAGGTAAGCCACACCTGGACACCAAAATATAAATATTTATAGCTCGTCGAAAAGAGAATACTCTTTAATAGAAACAATAATATCATTTCCAGAACTCCTTTTTTTATTAAGGGAATATTGCTTTATGAATAAATATTTATTTAAATAATAATTAAGTTAAATCTGGCAAGCTTTTGGAAATAGATGCTTATTTATTGGCTTTTTAAAGATTTTTAAAAATAAAATAAACACACTAATGATGTTTATATATATATATAAATATATATATATATATATCAGATGATAATTAGCCTCTCACAATAAGTTGGCAACCTTTAACATAAAAGTGCATAAAAGTTAATAAATTAAAAGTTCTTACATTAATTTCTCATTTTGCTTGAGAGATCTTTAAAAACGAATAAGTTTTTCGTATTACATTTTTTTTATTTTAAGCCAGTTCAAATTAATAATGTAAGTTTCCACAATATTAAAATACCTTCCACAAGAGTATAATAAGTAAGGCATCCCACATCCTTCCCCCTTCTCTCCACAGCGCACCAACAACAGCAGCTGGCCAACAACAACAACAAGGAACAGCAGGCACACAGCAACAACAGCAACAACAGCAGCAATATTACCAGCACCATCATCATCATCCGCATCCGCATTTGCATCCGCAGTTGCATCCGGCTCAACGTCGAGCATCGCCCCGACATCAGGTGGAGCAGCTGCAGCTGGTGCACAGCCATCACGTCCAGCATAGCCACGATGCGAACGAGGAGCAGGACCAACAGCAATTGCCACGCTCGCCCAGCTCCGAGGAGGACAATTCCCCAACTGAAATGAATAATTGTCGTCGTCTGGTTGATAAGCCACCGCTGGTGAGTCCAAAGCCAACGCAGACTTCATTCATTATTAACCATTCCTTTGGCCAAATGCATTTTGGCCTCATTGTTCGAGATATTGTTATTATTGCTGCTGCCCAACTGGAATCGATTCAATTGCCAAGTCAAAAAATCTGTCAAGTCAACTTTGCAAACAAAATGTTGAGCAAAAAAAGTGTTGCCTACTTTTGGGCGGCTCTGAAACTACTGCGGAAAGTAAAAGAAACTTTTTGAAAATATTTCATTTATATTGGCAAGTTGGCCAATAAGTTGAGAACTCTTTCGAAGTTGTTGTCAGTTTAGCGTTTACTTATTGATCAATTTTGTCGGCTTATAAATGTGTATAAAAGTAACATTGAATAGTCTCTTTTCAATTAATCGATATTTCTCTTTATTTTTGATTATTCAATTCATCATTGATAATCGATTTATGTGGGCATATAGTCATTTTAATAGCACCATCTCTATATAATTTCTCTCTCTCTTTCTCTTTTCTCTCTCGTCGATTCTTCTTTGGATTCCATTCTTAACCGTTTAACCTTTATATAAATTAATATAAAATAGTTATAGAAGCCAAATTAATTGCATAATCTCTATGCAATCTGCCTCTCCTTTCTCTCTCTATTTCTTTATTTATTTTGTGTTCCCCTTTTCAATTCTTTTTTGATCACATTCTTAAACGTTTGTGCATTAGGTGAGCCTCGAAATAAAACATTTTATAGTATATTTAAAGATTTATTGTTCGCTCTGCTGGCAAACAAATTGCCGTCACTTGAAAATCAAATGCAATTTAGCCAGAAGCACTAAGAAAAACAAAAAAAAAAAAATGGCTTGCCACTAAACAAGACCGAAAAGCGTTCATTAAATTAATTTGCAAAAATGCAAATTTCCAGCTAACGGCACTTTGGCACGCGCCGCCAGCAATTGCACATGCAACAACAACGCAGCTGAAGTGCAACAGCAAACGTAGAAAGAAAGAGACAGGGAAAGGGAGAGGCAGAGGGAGAGGAAGAGTGTGTGTGGGAGAGATGGAAAACTTACAGCAGACATGCAGCAGGCAAAATGGCAGCCAAATGACGTTAACTTAGTGACTTTATGACACATAAATCGCAGCAACAAAGCCGACTGCCATCACGTGTCCTGTTCTCTACACCAACACACAGACACACACACACTGCGACACACACATACTCATTTATACATCTATAGGCCTACACAGTTGACAATTGCAGCTGCCGACAACTGAAATGCAGTCAATGGGCAAAAACTTTGCTGCCAACGTGGCACAGACTGAAAAACGGTGAAGACAGCTAAAGGAGCAAATCAAATACAAGCTCAGAATGTAGTGTTTAAGTAAAGACTGATTGACTAACAGATATCCTATAAATTTTAAATTTATTATTATCAACTTTTCTTTTAAGTCAATGAGAAACCAAAATAATTGTTTATAAAAGTAAAAAGGCTTTTAAAATATGTTTAAAATTTATTGATAGATTTTAAATAAATTTATAATAAATATATATAAATATAAAGATAAATTGTATAGATAAATTTGTAAATCAAATTTGCTAGCTTTACCTACAAAAAATATACAGAAAAATACAGAACAGAAATTCTATAGGCGATTATGATTTGAATATAAATCGCATTTCCTTAATTTTCTTAGTTCTATGCCCTATTCTTAAAAATTAGTATTAATAAATAAATAAATAATTACCTACTAATATGCCTTCTTTGGGCACTTTAGGACTACAGGGTATGAGAAAAGGAGTGCTTAACAAATGCTTTCAACTCTTAGACACGCCCATGCCCAACTGTCCCTTTGTTCCCATTGTGCCTGTTGTAACCTGTTCTCGTATCCTTCTCCTCTTCTACTCGCATCCTTCTTGTGCTTCGCCATTTATTCTCAGTTCTCCCCATTTCCATTGCACATTTTCATATATATTTACGCCGCTTGCAGTGCAGTTGTACTCGGCCGGATTTGTCGAGCACAGAGTCTTCTGGTCCGAGTGCCACTTGAGCGCATTGTCTTGCTCTGGATTTTTGCATAGTTGGCGAGAGTCTTTTCCAATGTCATTAGCATAATGGGGGCATTAGGTTGCCAGAATGGCTGCTGCCACTGATTGCATACTTAACGAGAGACAGATAGAAAAAGTATCTGAAGGAGCACCAGCTTGATGAGAGCGTGCCGACTGCCAATTCAATTAGCTGCAGGTGCTAAATAATTCCCAACAGCAAAAATTCCTTCAATCCTTATCTGTACTGAGGATATGTTCTCAATAATAGAACCTTAGCCTTGAAATATAGTAAAAGTAAAGTTATTAAAATGCTAAAATTATATTGTTAAAAATAAGTATTTATTAATAAGTATTATTCCATTAAAGCCTTCTCTTTAGTTTAGAGTTTTCATCTCAATATAAATCTAAAACTTAAAATTCAGCTTATTAATTTCACATAGAACATGAGTCTTGAGTAAAATTTTAGTATGCATGCAAAATGGTTTAATTTCGACAAAGTGAATGTCATAAAATATGTATTCTTAACACTCCTGTTGATTTGTGCTATTTAGAAATATATATCTTGTTGAACAAACCATTTGCATAATTATTCAATGCATAAATCATAATTAATGAGCTGCTGGCATAATCAATGTTTGCTATTTGTGGTCCACAAATTGTGCTATTCAACAGTTGAAAGTTTCTTGCAAAATACATCAAACATTCCTAGGCAATATTTCAATTTATTAAACTAGAAAATTTAGATGCCTTTTGGCATAGAGCTTAAAACAGGCATTGAAATGCAGCCACATCAAAAGGCGAATATTTTTCAACTGTTTTGCCCCTCACTCCGTTGTTTGGCTACTACATAAAATCAACATAATTATATAACAAATTAGGCAAATAGCTTATGGAGGGGGGCATGCAGGCAATACTGGAGAGTGGCAAGGGGAAGACAGGCAGTCAACACTTGAGCAAAACTGTTTGCTAATTGGAAACGCTTTAAGTGGCGCCCCAAAATAGCCAACAAAAGTTTTGGCCTTAACTCATTTCAAAGTAATTTACCGCAAGCTACCCTCCCTCACAAAAAAAAAAACATAACCAAATTTTCTATGTGTTGGTGGGGGGGTGATAACTGAGACAAAATAGTTAACATTTTATTGGCAACCAAAAATGTAACACATCGATGCAAGTTGCTCGACTTTGTGTTGTGGCTCGTGTTTTGTGCTAAAGTGTTTTCGATGTTAGCTGGCTTTGTGGCCAAAACAGCAACAACAAAAGCAACAACAACAACAGCAATTTAACTGGCTTCACAACTGTTAAGGGGCAAAACTAAATTGCAATTATTGTGTTGCGTCAAAAACTTTGTTGGCCAAATTGGCAGCCAACACGAATCCCAGCAATGCTAAATTTGCATATATACAAATATATATAACACATTCTCTTCTTCTTCTTCTTCGTTTTCGCCTTTCAGGTGAAACGCCTCACAATGGGCATTGGCCTGTTGCAACGTGGCAACGAGGATAGCCGCCCCTTGGTGCACAACACCAACTGTTCGTCCTCTTTGAACTCCGGCTCATCGCAGACCATATCGGATGGCTATGTGAACGAAGCCATCTGTGAGCCCGACAAATATGTGGCCAGCAAATTTGGTGACTCCTGTCGCCAGTCTCTAACGGCACTTGAAACGGCCAATCATCGTCTGCAATCAGAGCTGCCCAGCAACAAGAAATATCTCAGGGAAACCTGCAGTGGTGAGTCTTGTGAACTGACAATACTCCGTATTTGTACAATATCCATAATATAACATATTTTCTTTAACTACAGCCAACTCCAGTCCGAAAATGTTTGCAACGAATTCATCCCTGCGATTGGACAATCTCAGTTTGGCGGAGCAGCAGGAGCTGAAGGGCGCCGCGTGGTATCAGGCGGGCATACCACGTGAGATCTCACTGGAGGTGCTCTCACGCCAAAGTCCGGGCGCTTTTCTGGTGCGCCAGAGCAGCACCAAACCTGGCTGCTTTGCATTATCCTTGCGTGTGCCGCCACCCTCGCCACGAGTAGCCCACTATTTAATCCTGCGCACCCCAAGGGGATACAAGATTAAGGTAAGAGAATGGAAAACCAGAGTTAAGTATGACATAAGTAACCCAATTCATGTGATTATGCTTGGAATATGATATCAAGAAAAACTAAAATGCAACAATCGAGAGAGACTGACTAGTAGATACCCTTTATTCAGCTGATATAAGTTGGTTCAATATGAGAGGACAAAATCTGTAATTTTCATTCGATCAGAATGAAATATTTGCATTATATTAAAAATATTTCTAGATATAAATATATCTAAAGGAAGTATTTCAAAATTATAGAAAACATTTGATAGAAATATTTATCTACTTTTAAGTTAAATCTTTTTTATATTTTATTTTTAAATTTTTTATTTTAAATTTTATTCTTTTAAGTGTTGTAAATGCATAAAACTTAACAGAACCTTCTTCTTATTTTACTTCTACTTCATTTTTAACAGGGCTTCACAAAGGAGTTCAGTTCGCTGCGAGCACTGATAACGCATCATTCCGTTATGCCAGAGTTGCTTCCCGTACCGTTAACTCTCCCACGGCCCGCACACATGCGAGCGCAGGCACAGCAGCAGTATGGCAACGCGGGCGGTGGAAGCGGAGGGGGTGGTGCTGGTGACTTTGAGATGTATGGATCATTGAATGACTTTCGCAAAATGATGGCCGATTTGAATGTGTGACCAGATGGGCAAAAAGCTGCAGCTACACAAATACATGCAAACACACACACAATAACACACTCAAACACATACATGTGCATATGTGTAAATGTACCTAATTAAGTAATTATGTCACGTTGATTGAATTAAGCTGGACAGGAGGTAAGGACAAAGGTACTGCCTCTGTCGGTCTGTCTGGCTGTCTGTCTGTCTGGGCGGGATTACAATCTGTTTAATTTGCTTAATTGGCTGTGCAAACGGTGGACGAGTAACGGTAAACACTACGCAATGTAAAAAAATTAAAAAAAAAAAAAACATGTAAAATGATTTTATGAAAATTGATAATGAAAGCTAATGTAAAATGTCTGCCGAGTGCGGGAGGGGGCTTTTGCGTCAGAGGGAAGGGCCAGTTGCTCAGGCACAACTAAAAATAAATAACGCGCTCAAAACATTTTTTATGAAACTGAATGCAAACGAAAAAATATGCAAAATGCAGAGAATATAAAAAAAACATACAAAACAAATATTGCAATTATTTTTCATTATTTTTTTTTTTTTTTGATTGTGCAAATTTCTGTGGCAGCTGCAATCGTTGCCACAAATACGAATATGAATTCAGAGTGGTTCGATTTAAAATGTTAATGCTGATGGATTTTTGGGGGCATTGCGGGAGGTGCCTAGTAAGTGTAAAATGTTTGAGCAGCTGCCAGTGTTTATTTTAGTCTAATACCCATTCATAGTTAGTAGTGAAATTATTTGATATACATATATATATATATATATATATATATATATATATATATATATATATATATAAGCATATTCAATGTGGTGTAATATTAATCAGTTAAGTAGCTAGGTTTATACAACAAATTATTGCATTGTGCTTGCTATATGTACTGTTTGTAATTTCTGTAATAAATTATATTTAAATGAAACTCTTTGTAATTATATTTTATTCTTTTTGAAATTGTAACGACTAGCTTTCACATTGTATTTGCGTTTTACAGCACAGATAGATATTTTTCAAAACCACCGTCCTTTCAATACAGGGCTGCATCAGTAATGTAGCTGGTCACACTCTGTCAGTCGTGGTATCGCCCGAATATCGATAACAACTATCGATAACCATTAACATTTGCAAAACCAAAGAAATGCTAAAATAAAAACAAAATGTTATGGTTAACATAAGCAAAATAACCACCAAACGAGTCGGCAGCTGCTCATCGTTGTATTGGTGCTCGTTCGCATAATTTGTTTAAATAAAAAGCCAAAATACACAGGCAGCGAGTCTGTGCCGCTCAGTGGTTCGCCGGCTGCTCAAAGAGAGAGTTCCCATTTGCGGATAAATCAAACGAAACAAAAAAAAAGAAAACCGTAGCGCGTGCGTTAAAAAGACAGCAACAATAAGTAAATGCATTAAACAATAACCGTTGCGTGCTATTTGTTGAATAAATTAGTGTGTCGTGTCTCGGTGAGTTTTCATCAACGGTGTCTGATGGCGACCAGGAAATTTGCCACTGTTTTTTTTTTTTGTATACTTTGCCACATGTAGTTTTGTCGTATTTTATGTACTTTATCGATTACGTCGGCGCGCTCAGCATAAAATGAGTGGAGGGAGGCAGGCATAGATGAGGGAGATGAGAGATGGGCAAAAATATAAATGTGTGAGAGGCATAACGCGTGTATTTTTCTATTTCTGCTATTTCTTCCTTTTTTTGCCAGGGCAGCGCAGACGACAACATAAAAAAAAATATATTCAAACATTGTTATGTGTAAATGTATATGCATATGTGTTTATTTATATGCATGTATATGAAAACCTTTCGGTTAGCGGCAGCAGCGAAAAATTTCTCTAGAAATTTTTGAAAGCTAAAATTAAAAAACCGGATATTATACTCAAAAGCTGAGCTTGAAATGAAATCAAATTATTTGATTGTGCGTGTATGCGTGAGTCAGCATGTGTGTGTGCGTGTGTGTGTCGCGTGTCTGGTATGCAATTAAGCATTCAAATAAGCACAGCAAATGCATATAAATATAAATATATATGCAAACACAAATGTGTTTCTATATTGCCAACGACCACCCGCCGGTGTTATTTTTTTTCTTATAGGGGTTTTTTTTTGTAATTTTTCGCATTCTGCTTGGCTACTCTGTTTTTTTTTCTGAGGGACTGAATGAATGACATAAAGTGGCCGCCAGCCGACTGATTGGCGCGCGCCTTAACTCTTCCTCTCTCTTTATCCTTCTACTCCTCTACTTTGTCACTTGTATGCATGAAGCTGTGAAATAGGCAAAGGTGTGAAAAGCGGAAGAAGACGCCGCCATTCATGAATGAGTTGCATTTTTGTGCGCGTGTATTGGTGGGTGGCTGTTGGGAGCGACAATAAGCTTGCTCTCTCACAATTGCAACTCTGCCACTCTCACGCTCTCTCTCTCTGCTTTTTCTTCTTAGATGTGCCTATGCCAAATCATTGTGACTGCATCCGTGGGCGGCTATGCAATTGAGTAGCCACACTCTCTCCCTCTCTTTCTCTCTCGAAATTTAAGAAAAGGCGCGCTTTCTGGCTGAAGAGAGACTGAAAGAGTTTACAGTTATTCAAAATAGTAAATACCACAAAAACACAGGGTTTAAAAATTAAGAATAGGAACTTTATACACTTTTAAATTATTTAATAATATATAAATACCAAGTTGTAATTTTTTTCCATTTCGTAGATGATACAAATTAAAATTAGCTGTAGACTAAAAGCAAATACTAATGAAATACTTTAAAAAATTCTATTTGTAGAGAAACTTCATTAAACTTCACTCGGACCTCAAAACACACGCACACTGAGCGACACAAAAGTGGTGACAGCTGCACAATGATCAACATGGACATTAGCGTGACGCCCAATTATTCGTATATCTTTGATTTTGAAAATGATTTCATACATCAGCGCACACGCAAATGGATGCTGGAGAATTGGACCTGGGTGTTCTACTATTGTGGCATTTATATGGCGGTCATATTTGGTGGTCAACACTTTATGCAAAATCGAGCGAGGTAAGTTCTGTTATACACACTAGACTATATATATATATATATATAATTTGTTTACTTTAATCAACTTAAAATTTGCCTGCATTGCATTATTCGCTTGCTCACTTTCCATATTTAGTTTTTGGTTGATATTCAACTGCAGCTGACATTGTCCAATTGTCTGTCTATCTGTCTGTCCGTTCGAGAGCATAACAGTCGAGACTGCATTGTAGACCTTGGGGGCGTGTCCAACTATTCTGAATAACGTAAAACCTCAATTAAAATAATTGCTTGTTAATAATTTAAACCATGCTTTGTCGGACAATAATAAAAAATTAAATTTTAATATTTAAAAATCGATTTGGCCAACATGTAACTAGAGCAAAACTTTTAAAAATTGCTAAATAAGATACATAGTCAGATTTTCCAACAGGTTTTTACGCTGTCTGAGCTCAAACAGGAAGTTAAACCAGCTAAAACTAAGTTTTCTAAATTTTTGTAGGTATATATAAATTCTAGACACTGTAACTAACTGAATAAATGTTTATATGTCAGTATGTATATAAGAAATTATACAGACTCAGAGATCGATTACATAACAGTCTATCGATTTAAATGAGAATTCAGTGCTGATTAATTTATTTATTTATTATAAAAAATCTGTCATACAATCTATCGTTTCTATTTAGAAATCAAGTTTTTATATAATCCAAACTTGTTGTCTTTTTGCTCTTATTTATATAATTAGTAAGTACTTAGTGTCAAATTCTCTGCAATTTCTATCTAGATATCAAATTCTTTCAGAAGCCTTTTGATTATTTAGTTTCAATCAATAAACAAGTTTCCCTGGAATTATATATCCAACCCCCAGATTTACAGAAATTTAAAATAAACTAAAGAATCATCAAATTTCCATGTAAAGATATTTATTAGAAATACCTACAAATGTTTATATATATATATATATATATATATATATATTCAATGGAATCACATGCAGCTGTTGTTGCACACACTATATACACCATTATAATTATTTTGTGGAAGCTATTAGCTTGTACAAGTGTTGGTAGTTAATCGCCAGGTGCCGTTACTCCCTCGCTCATTACAATTTCCCGCTGCCCCGTTCCTTAATGCTGGAAAATGATGGCCAATCAGCCGCAATCGCACTCGACCTGCAATTTTACTAGACTAAAGTCCGTCCGTGTCACGGATGCAACCAAGGGCAACCGTTGCACACTTTTGTGTTTGGTTTTTGATGACAAACAATCCAAAAACAAAAATTGCATGCCAAATTGTGCCAAATTTGTTTGGGATTGCGCATGTGACGTTGATTATGTTGTTATTCAACATGCCTAATTGTGAAATGGCTCTGTATTTGAACTATCTGCATTTGGCACGTGACATGTGACAAACTATATACACAAATATATAGCTATATAGTCGCTACGATATATAGGCTGAAAATAGATTTCAATTGATTCATATCCTAAAGTGAAGCATCGTTCAAAATATTTCAAATAGAACTTTGTGTAAAAGTTTAGGAATATGTTAAAGAAAGAGTTTCAAAATAAAACCCGTAAAAGCTGCAGAAATGCTTTTCTGCATATTGCATTATTGATTTAAAAATGTACTAATAAAAACATTCAAATATTCATGACTTCAAGTTTTACTGTCAAGTTGTATTTCTGAAATATATTTTTGTGAGTTTTTTATGGCATTTGCTTTTTAAGACTAGTTAGAAATAAGTCAATTAATTTGTTTTGTTGTGATTTAACGACTATAGCATAATTTAGTCGAGAGAGCTCGACTATGAGATAGATATTTTTAGACTTAACTCATAAGCTGTTCACTGTCATTCGGTTAATCAACAGCATCGTTTGCCAACCATTTTGTACACTTGCAGGTGGTATTTATTTTATTATCAGTTATTTCGGAATGAAAACAGCTCACATAGTTTAGATTAGGTTTTACGGCGTTCGACCTTATAGCCTTTGCCGACGATCGCTATCAGGATCATCTTTTTGACAATTACCCGGAAAGACCTTGGCTAGTGGTCCGAGTGCTGCCCCTTTTCCAGGTCTAGTTTCTTGCACAGCACAAATAGCATTTATTTGTATAGATATTTTTCTACGTTCAGTTTGAATACCTCTGAAAATTTAGTCTATTTAAAATTGTTCCACATTTTAGTATCACAACTCAACCGCAATTTTAATGGTGTCCATTAAGATTGAGTTTTTTTTTATCGCAATTCCTGGCAATCGTTCGATAAACCATTTGCCAAGGCGTCAAATATAAAAATTTTATTTTTGAACATGGCGCAGATTCTCTCGTCATCATCGTCATCGCTTCACATATGTGGACAAGCCCCAATCAAATGTCTTATATAATCGGTATATTTATACGAGTAGCCGAATCGGGGCCCACACGTCTGACTGATTGTTGAAGCCAATCCAAAGATTGTATTTAGTATCATCAGAGGCTTGGCCCTCTGACTGTTTTCCCAAAAAAAAAAACAAAATCCAAAAGCAAATACTAAGGGTAAACTTTTAGTTGTTGTTGTTTCTTTACACATTAAAAGCCGTCTCAATATTTACACACATGCAACAACAGTCTCTGTCCACATTGGATTTGCACTTACCGAAAGGTGTGACTTGAAGGGAGAGCTAAAAATCCACATAGGCAAATGACGTTGACTATGGAAAACTACGAGGCATAGTCCAGGCGACACTGAATTGCGTCAGAAAAGGCCCTCAACTATCAACCCGTCAGAACATTGCATTGAAAATTGGGGTTTAACATAATGCATAATTTACTGGTGTCCGGAAGATTAATGAATGAATCCATTAAATTGAGTTGCTCTAGTTTAGTCTTAGAAATCTAGACTCATAAATTTAGTAATGCCAGCTTTAACAATGTATATATTTACTTACCAATCTTAAGAGGAGGCTTGTTAATAACTTTAACTGATGTAAAACATGTTATAAGTAAGCTTCAATTCAAATTTAATGACTCTAGCTTTAAAATGATTACCTTATCGATATATACCTATCGATTTTTCCACTCTGATTCAAAGATTTAAAACATATTTACATAAAACCCAATATACCCTTCTAGCATCGGTACCAGAGAAGAATTGATAAACGCATGCGTTTTCAAGAACAAATCTGAGATCATCTTGGGGTTAATAGTGTTTTTTGAACCTTTAGGTTGCCCTACATTGCAAACTTCTCACCACCCCACGCGACTGTCCTTGACTCGATCGAATCTGTGCCTGTTCTGTGTGTGTGTGTGTGTGTGTGTGTGTGTATTTGCTTATTCATTTAGGGCGTGATTTGTATAAGCAAACCAAGCATAATTTTAACTAGCCACACTTCTCGTTATCAGCCAGGCCATGTGCTCGCTGCTGCACCACTAGTTGTCGTCAACATGTGGAATCGCACTCTTATCGGCCGGTTGAAACCACTCGTCGTTCATATATACAAATGTCTATATACCAAACATGAGCCAAACAAAAAAAGAAGAAGAAAAAACCAGCAGGCACCGGCAAGCTGTCGTAATTGTTTATGATATCATTAAATATGATTCATTATGACGACCAGAAACTTTATAGTAATTTGATGAAAAGTTCTACAAACAAAATAAAATCTTTAGTAGTTGCTCGAAACGTAAAATAAGCATTTTTTTTAAATTTTAAATAAAAAAAAAACAACTAACATTTAAAATAATAAGGCAAAGTAGGTCTAAGCTTTTTTTAAATTTAATTAATTTTATAAATGGTTTATAAAATGTTTTCAATATTTAAACAAAACTTGCACTTTCAAGTCAAGTTATTTAAATAAGTAATAACAAATGTTGCAACAATTTGCATGCCAGTGCACTAAATAAATAACAATTGGGGACACAACAACATGCCAGAAGAGGGTGTGTCCCCCGCTGGCTGGAGAATTGCTAGACAAACAACGGGGACGCACTCGGCAGGACATTCAATTACATGGCACTTTTACACTGGCCAACATAATATGCCAGTTGGTATTGTGTGAGACTCAACAGCAGTGAGCAGCCATAAGGAAAATTGTTGTGCACACATTGTAATTGCCCTAAGAGCAATACAAAAATTCCCCCACACACACAAGAGATGTGTGCAAATATTTTGTAGTTGTGTGTACTTTGGCCTCGGCGCGTGTTGCGTGTGCTTCTCTCTCTCTCTCAGAGTCGACGGGTGGTTGGGAGAAGTGGGTCTCCAGAAAAAAACAGCATATTACATACAAAGCTCTCTCATTCAGTGTGTGGGCGAGGAGACGTCATACTCAGAAATAGTCACACTCGCACTCAGGCAAAGATATGCATATATGTAAGTTATCCATCTATGGGTCCAGTAGAACTTGATGTTTATATATAGGTATACATATATATATATATTTAAATATATTCATTCATATATGTATGTTTTTCTAAGTGATGACATCTTTAAACTTTAACTATGTAAATTTCGCTTGAATAACAAAGAGCTTAATTAGCAGTAGACATATTTCATCAAAGCGTGGGTTATTTACTGAAGAGAGACTAAGATACTCTTGGCACTCTTAATTAACCCACAAGCTAACTGCTTTTGTAAAACTTTTTGAGCTGGCAACACTGCAGAAGCAGAAAACAAAATAATCAGAACCTTTCACTTCAGTGGCAGCAAGTTAATTTTATAAACTTTAAAGTAAAATTCTTTTCACCTTTCGTTTGTTCTGCTTAAAATTCATTTTAAACAATGTTTTATAAATATTATGGTTATTATTTTCACAAGCCCAATGGACGTAAGCTGAACTTTAAAGCTTTCAATAATCATTAACCTTTGCGCAAAAAAAAAAGTGGACGCCTTTCGAGTCGCCGATTTATATATAAAAATCAGGCTATTAGCATTTCAGGAACTCGTTCCTTTTGTGCCCTCAGCCAGCACTGAGTGATTGTGCATAACGGAAAAATACAAAACAAAACAAGGTTTAAAAGTTGTTTTGTTTATGTGGCAGTTATTTGAGGTCTTTGTTCGAAAATGTCAAAGGAGTAGGTTAAAAATGACTACAACTCATAAAAAAAAACAAAATAAAAAAGCACCCACCTTAAAACTGAGTCCTCGACCCAACAATGAAAAATGTCTCTTTATGTTTGCGCCGCACGCAAGCCAGCGAAATTGTGCCCTGAAATTGTTTGAAAATTGTTGCAAATTATTGTAGTATGTATTACATACATACATTCTACATATTTGATGCTTAGCCAAGCTCATCTAAGGGTAGAAATTATATATTCATATGATAACTACATATAATTGAAATGACGTGTTGAGTGGGCTTGTCAGCAAAATAATTATTACTAAGCACTTGGCAGCAATTACAAGCGACGAGAGCAGCAACAATAATAACGGTTAAAGACACATTTTTTACTGTGTTCAGCAATTAAATAATAAATAATATAAGAAGAAACTAAAAATTTAGTTACTAAATTTATAGGCGTTCAAAGGTTATAAAAAGTGAAACTTTACCTAACTTGTCTTTAAATTTTATTTATATTTTTGGTGGACTGTTAACACTTATAACAGCCGATACCATTGACGATTCCAACAGATTTCAAAGAGAACGCGACGGAGAGAAATTGAGAGAGAGGTAAATCTCTCATCTGGCTTAAGTGTGTCATTTAAATATTGACAATCAAAGCAGATATTCAATTCTGTTTACCTGCGTCTGCATTATCAATCTCAGCTGGCAAGAAGCACTCTCTCTTTTACTTCTCTCTCTCTCCCTCAGTCTTTGTCTCTGTGTTTATCTGCAGCGATCGCGTGCCACATTTACACTTTTACTTTTGTTGACATCATTTTCAGTTTGTTTACCACTTGTTACTGATTCTTTCAAACACCTGCTCGCATTTATGTTATTCGCCAATTTAGCGCTTTACAGCTGACCTTTATATTTCGACAGAATTGGACTAAATATCCAAATCTAAACTCTCTTTGTGTCAAAAAGAGAGAGAGAGAGAGAACATAACAAAGTAACACTTTTTTCTTGTCTTGTTTTAGTTACGTATAATTACTAGTTGTAAGTTAGGGATAAGATAAGGTTTGTCTAGTTCACAATCTGGTGCTGGCTAGACAATATTTGACACCTACTGAAAGTGTTACACGTTTAATAAATAACTAAGTTTATAGATACAATTAATAATAATGAAAATTACACAAGTCCAAAAGCTGGTCAATAGGTCGCATTTGCAATTTGCCACAGTAAAAAAAACTGGGAAACCACAAAAATGTTGCAATCAAATATAACAACAAAGTGTTGGCCAAATTAAATACAAAAAATGAAACGAATCTGCTTTGAGATAATGTTGCGAATTTTTATGTGGCCCAAAGGCAAACAAAATAAACTAACTGCTAAAACAAAATATATGCAAATACAAATACAAACGCAGATGTGCAAATATTTGTATCTGTGTCTTTGGGGCTACATAAATCAAGCCGAAAACAGCAGAGACAAAGCAAACAGTAATCAAGACTGGGCCCAAGCATTTGATTTCATTTATTTACTGTTGCTTCTCGCTCTCTTTCTTTCTCCTCTCTTTGCTTTTCTCAATTGTTTACCGTCAGCTGGGCTTGCATAATCTCTTTCAACAAAAAATCCAGCATTGCCAAATCAGGTTTACACTTGCCAACTCTCTGCTCAAGGAAGCGGAGAGAGAGAGAGAGAGAGAGAGAGCTTTGACTCACACTCTCTCTTTGCTTATGCAATTTTCGCATATTTATTTACATATTTTTTGCTGTCCCAAAGTGAAAACAGACGTTGTGGAATTTTCGGCTCTTTAAAAGAAAGTAATGTCATATATTTTTCCCTCACATTATACAATTCATTAATTAACGGGCAGATCGCTACACCCAAAATGAGACAGGCAGCAGACCGGACACAAAGTAGGCGCCGGATCCGCCACCTGTTCATCGTAACGGGGACGACCTGTGCCCTAGCAAAAATTGAGCTTCAAGGGAACAACGTCCCCATGCCTAGAAGCCAAGCTGCCAAGCGATTAGCAAGGCCTATTGGTTTTCCTTACTCATTGTGTTTTGGCACAAATTCACCACTGCCAACTCGCTGCATGCCATGTCTGCGCTGCAAGAACCGCTTGGGAATTCTAAGGGCTTGTTGCACAGCAATACAAATTTCACAGCTGCGCGAATAAAATGCGCAACGATTTGTTTTTGTGAAACGCGCTGCGCCTTGCCTTAATTTGGTTTAATGAAAGTATTTTTGTTTTGTTTTGTCTTGTTGCTCCAGAATGTAGATTAAGCCCGATTTAATGTGGCATGCACGTTTCCACTTGAGCAAAAAAGTTAGAACGAAATCAGTAAAAGCTGCACACGCAGCTTAATTGTCCACTCGTGTCTATCGCTGTATCTTATCTGTGATAATTAAGCGTCGTATTAAATATATATGTATGTATATAACTATATATTTATAAATAAATTTTATGTAGACATTGGCTATGCCCCAGCAATTAGAATGGTTCTATTAATCGGCAAAAAAAGCAGCGTTATTTAAATACGCTTTTAAGTTTGTTAAAAATGAATGGTCCTTAAATCAATTGGTTATTAGCTTTATTTATAATGCAGTCATAAGACTACAGTAAGTCATAAAAGGCAATTGATTTTCTACGTTACGAAAATGACGTGTTTTTTTTAACTTGTCTAATTATGCAAAAGTTTAGTAAATAAAAACGAACTTATTATTATTATTATTGCTTTTTCAATTTGCAACACATCAAGTTCAACGTTGCTAAATTGTTATGTGAAAACTCTGTGGAAGTCGTTCGTCATCGGTTGCTGATAAAAATAAACTAGTTATTTATATGACTAATCGTGGTGAGATAAGGAATTCGAGTATTTATCAAGAAATTGTTGACAAATTATGTGTATTGAATGAACTTTTAATTACAACTGAACGATAAAATCCACACGTACGATTTTTATTTTACTAATAGTTGAATATTAAGTCGTTGAGTAATTCCCAATTATGTTAATTTGTCTTGCAGGTCATAGACTTGTAAATTAATTTGTGGATTAAAAAACATATTACATAATAAATTCTGTAATAATATGCAACACATAGCTATAAACTAACAAATAATATAATAATCTATACATTATGCGCTGCGGTTTATAAAATATGTAATCACATTAGAACATT
Organism: Drosophila dives; assembly: GCA_035042365.1. Lineage (NCBI taxonomy): Eukaryota > Metazoa > Arthropoda > Insecta > Diptera > Drosophilidae > Drosophila > Drosophila dives. The sequence goes on along the minus strand of JAWNLJ010000326.1, from coordinate 5,304,785 downwards.
TTTTGTTTTTTATTAAAATTAAATATGCAGCTAATCTATATATAAGAAGTAGTTTAAAATAAATACAATCAGCTTGTGGTTTCTATTCAGTTTGTTCGTATTTTCTATACAAAGTATAACATTGAAATTGAATAAACTAATTTTAAAATATGACGACTACTTAGAGTCAACAGAGTTTATAATAAACAACACTAAAGTGTTTCTCAATGATTTTTAAATTTATTCATCTGTGTGTGTGCAATGCAATTAGCCTTTAACCACAGCTTACCGCACCGCCCTTAACTAAACATAAAAAATTAGCCGGAAAGTTTATTGATCGTTGCAATGCAAATGCAATTCAAATTTGCATCTGATCATCGGTCAAAGCCAAATTTACAAACTACAAACTAAGCTGACAATGTAAATAAAACATTTGAAAAAATTACTTAGTAACTTGAGTTAATAGCATGGAACAAATAAAGGGGAAGTGATATCGTCAGAATGCGAACTTTAGTTAGTGAAAAACTACTTAAATATATTGTAAACATTTTGTATGTAATTCCTAATAAATATTCTAAAAGATAATTTTGATGTTTTGGTTCAAGATATCTATTAAAACAGAAGCTATTTTGATTGAAATGTTTAATTCTAGTTTAATAATATATTGATTCTCATACAGCGAGCAATCTTTAGTTAAATATTTTATATACTTGAAATTAATCTTTTTTGTGTTTTCAATTTTTCAGTTTCAAGTTGCGTGGACCGCTGATCATTTGGAACACTTTGCTGGCCATGTTCAGCATAATGGGGGCTGCTCGCACGGCGCCGGAACTGCTGCACGTGCTGCGTCATTACGGAATTTTTCACTCCGTCTGTGTGCCCAGGTGAGTTGGTTGACATTCTGCTGCTGTGGCAATAATTAATGCTGTTTTTTTCTTTGCGATTGCAGCTATATTGAACAGGATCGGGTGTGCGGCTTTTGGACCTGGCTGTTTGTGCTGAGCAAATTGCCCGAATTGGGCGACACGATATTCATAGTGTTGCGCAAACAGCCGCTGATCTTTCTCCACTGGTATCATCACATCACGGTGCTGATCTACTCGTGGTTCAGCTACACCGAATACACCAGTTCGGCCCGCTGGTTCATTGTGATGAATTACTGTGTGCACTCGGTGATGTACAGCTATTATGCACTGAAAGCGGCACGCTTTAATCCGCCACGATTCATCTCGATGATCATCACATCACTGCAGCTGACACAGATGATCATTGGCTGTGCGATCAATGTGTGGGCCAATGGATTCCTGAAGACTCACGGCACACAGTCCTGCAACATATCGCAGCGCAACATCAATTTGTCGATTGCGATGTACTTCAGCTATTTTGTGCTGTTCGCGCGCTTCTTCTACAAGGCTTACCTGTCGCCCGGCGGCCACAAGAGTCGTCGCATGGCCGCCTCCCTGGCTGCCCAGAACACCGCCAAGCTTTCGAGCCCGCTAAGCGCCGAGTCCCATTCCAGAGACGAGGCTGCCTTTCTGCGCAAGGCTAAGGCGCAGTAGGATTCCTCGGCTCCATCCTTCTCCTGGACGTCGGCGCCCCTATTCCTAAATGCTAAGGACATTTATTTATGCAGTACCGGTGTAAAAGTTGTTTTTTAATTTTAACTGGGAGCGAGCACGTTCAACACACACACACTACACACACATACACAACACACGTTTGATAAAAGAAGTGTAATTATAAGCGTAGAGTTTTACCAGGCGGCTGGCTTACAAATATCCACAAAACAAGCAGATATATATATTGTGTATATATATTTATATATGTATGTAAATGTATATATATATATACTATACATATGTATATTTTATATATTATTTATATATATGTTTATACATATTGTATATAATAAAATCCAAAACAAGAAGTATTTTGTAAAAAGAGTTAGCATTGGATTATTCAAATTTTTCGTATGCTTGTTTTTATAATGCAGCTGCCCCCAACGAGGAGCTAAATATGTATATAAATATATTTATATATATATATATATATATAAAATCAGCTTCGAGCCGTGTGTTAACTGTTCCGTTTAAACCCAGAATTTGTAGCAGAGTGTTTCTAGCCGCAGATTTATATATACTAACATAGTTTTCATTTGTTTATTTACTGTAACTACGAAAGAACAAATATAAAAGAAAATCATTCTCAAATTGAGTTTAGACCGCCGCTCAGTTATCCACAAAATATTTATGCTATAACTAAATATTTATATATATATATATAAAAAAAAAAACCATATATATCTATAACCTATTGTGTTGCGTTTAGCATTCAGTTTTTTTAAAAATCTGGGTATTTTTATCTGAATTGTCTCAGTGTATATCTATATCTATAACTATAATTAAAGTCAACTCAAAATATGAAAACTAGGTTAGTTTTCTCCTCCCCAAAACTTGTTCAAGACAAAGCGCAAATTGTTTTTGTAAAAAGTCGAAAAAACGAAATAGAAAAATCACAAAACGAATTGTATTCAATATCCAATATTTTGTAATCTTGCAGGGCGTGCATTTAGTTTCCTTTTTTATACTTTAGTCGCGATCAAAGTTTCTATACACAGCATACAGAGCAAGAGCAGGCAGGGAATGATATATAACAAGTCCTAAGTCCTTGAAAACGAACGTAACAAAGAAAACAAAGCAAATGTTTAATTTATATATACATATATATATTTAAATATTTCTATATCTAAGCAACCAAGAAAAAACACAAACAAACTGAAGCAGAAGTCCTACTTGGAAAGTTAATTTAGTAATAAAGAGAAAGTGTAAAACAGATAAAGAGAGAACGAGAGAGAAAGCTGAAGCAAAGAAGGATGCGCATTCGCATCCTTTGTGGCAGTCAAATATGTAATTAAATTCAAAAGTAAGCGAACAAATTGAATTTTTTGATGGGCTTAATTTAAATTTAAAAATGATGAAAAGCTATGAAAAACTAAGGATAAATAAAACGTAACAAAGGAAAAGGAGTTGCAAATGTCTTTTCATTTCAAAATTTCTGTTTCTGCTTAACTTAACAGAATATCCTGAGAGCCTTAACATGCACATGTTAGGTCACTGTAAGTATTTGTTAACATGCACATCTTATGTAAAGTCATTGTAAGTATATCTTACAATTTTAATTTTAATTCCGAAAAATTTGGCATTCTTCGCTCTAAATAATTAAATAAACAATTGTAAGTAATTTACATTTACATCATAAATTGGGGAAAAAAACATTTATTTTTCTTGTTGGCTTGTGGAAAATGTTTTACTACACATTCATGTAAACATATATATATATATATTTTATTTTGTATTGTTTTATTTTTAATGAATGAATTGCTTAGACTGCATAAGTTATATGCAAGGAATTTAATTCTCCAATGGTTGCGACAGAAAAATATCGCATAAAATTTGTAATACTAGACTAGAAAAAGTTGCTAAAATACTTACATTCGCATATTTTTTTTTAGGCTTTCTTTTTTTTATATAATATGTATAATGTATTCTTGTGTATCTGTATCGAATTAAACGCAAATTGCAAGAACCTATTACAATACACACAAATGGATAAATATGTATGATAAGATTACAAAAGTCCGGCTAAGCTCTAAAATAGTACACATCCACATTTATATATATATTATGAATTAATATTAAGTTTTTCATTAGTTTTATGAATGAATGTTAATTGTATTCGATAAATGAGAACAACCACTAGATGAGCCATGAGTGGGCAAGAAAAATGAGGAAGGACGAGATGTTGGTTATAAGGATCATAATTGAAAGAAAGTTTCTGTGTGTGGGTTCTGTGTATTCAATGCCATTGATTTTAATGCATAAATTGTATTTTCATAAAATAGGACAAGTTTTTATAAAAAAAAATAAAACAATACCAACTCGATGCGGTTTATAACAAAACAATTTAAGAAAATGCCAAAAAATGAAGCAAAATATTTTGTTCCAGCCATGAGCACATTCTCATTTGCATATTTGAGGACGTCAACGTCTCAATTTAATATCAATTAGATGCAGTTTAGTTTGTTTTTGTGGATTACAAGGTTTGGCAAAATAAATTATGTTGTGTGCAAAATGGAATTGGAATTGCGATTTGATTATTTATAAATTGCGCTCATAGTTGGGCCATTGTTTCATTTTTGTTGCCTGCTTGCATTGGTTGTGATTCATTTTGTTTTTACTGATGTATTCAATCTTAGTGTGTGTTTGAGCTGCTAAGTCGACCCGATTTTGTTTGGTTCCACAGCCTCCCGGTTGGTGCGTCTATTTGCGTCTTCTGCTGGTCACGGTGCTCCAGCCAAACTCCTGTTGCTGCTGCTGTTGCTGTTGGTGTTGTTGATGCTGCTGCGGCTGCTGGTGTTGTTGGTGTCTGGAATTTCTGGGCGTGTTGGCAGCAGACGCAGCAGCATCATCTCACTTTTTACCGGGAGGCGCCAGTGGAAGGCCGCGCTCCTTGCCACGTAATTTTATGCCAAGCACACGCTCCATTTTTCCCAATATCAAATTGTTGGGAATGCCGCGTCCGGCCTCATAATCAGTTACCACTTGCTGTTTCTCGCAGATTTTCTAAAAAAATAAAGAAAAACTATTTTATATATATGATTAATTTTATGGTGTTTGATTTTCTTACCGTGGCCAGCTCTTTTTGGCTCATGCCTTTGCCTTGGCGACCCTGTTGAATTATTTTGCCCACATCCAGCGGTATCTTGTCGTGGCGCAGCTCCTCAGTCTCACGATCCAGCTTGGCAGTGTTTTTCGTGGTCACATGCTGCTTGTTGGTGCCAGCACCATCTGCGAAAAATGACAAAATTTAATGAAATACAAAATCAATTAAAAATCACTATTTACACTTGTTGTTTTTTTTTTTAGGTCAGCCGGCAAGAGCAAAATGGCTGCCGGAAAGCTTTCGAAATTCGCAGTATTGCGAAATAAATACAAACACACGCATACACACACATGCAAACACAGCCACATACAGTTACTCGCTATGATTAAGCCGCAGAAAACAACAACAAACGCCACGCAATACATTGAAATTGATTTCACTGCATTTTGATCACCATACCTCCTGCTCCAATCTGCTTTTGCCTCCGCAAAATTGGTGTGTTCGATTTTTACTTACATTTCTGCTGCGTATCGACGGCAACACCTTGACGGCGTGCATTATTAACAGCTGATTCGGTCTTCAGTTGGCTATTCTTTGGGGCCTTCTTTCTTAAAATGGTTACAGTATCCCAGTCCGACATCTTTCATTAGTAGAGGGGAAAAATATGAAACAACAAGCAAGGCATGTGTTAAAATGCGACTGGCGATAGATTTTCATGTCTGTCATCTGTCAACTACTTACATTGGCTGCTTTGTTAGTGCTTATGCTCACTTAATGTATGTATTTATGTGACTATTTTTGTATTTTGTAATTAAAACTACAAATTCCAGAACTATCTATATCAATATCTGAACGGTGTGACTACAAGAGTTGTATTAGTTTGCTGTGTGGAGCCAGTTCGATAACGCGAACGATAATTCTTCGCTCACTTAACGATGGCTCCGATGCGCACTCACATGAAGTGCGCTGCACGCAATTGTGAGCGACATGAAGCTGGCGGCGACCAAACAGACCTTAGTTATTTTAACTTGATTCGTGAGCAGTCACACTCACACACACAACTAGTCTTCTTGAAAATTTTAATAAAGTCGGTTGTGCGCGGCTGTTCATTTTTCTCTGTGTGTGCTCGTGTGTGTGTGTGTAATTGGAAAAATGCAAAGCAATAGATAAGTTAAAAAAGCTGCACTCACAGCCAAAACACTCTAGCTTTCAGTATCTTGAAGTCAAGTCTTAAATTGCGAAATATGTGAGAAACGCAGCGAACGCGACGCAGACGCAGCGCAAAAGACAAAGTGCATTTTAGGGCGTGTTTTTTTTGTGGCCAGCCAGACCCTCCCCCCTCCACCTACACCTACACCTCAAGCTCCAACTTCACCCCAACCCTCACTTACAAATTGGCACTCAACAAATGAAAACGCCAGGCAACAAATAAATTTAATAGTAAAAGAAAAAAAATAGAAAGAAGTTGAAAAAAATCGAAATCGAAATCTTATTGGCAAATTTCGCAACATCCTTGAATTTTGTCTACTCTCAATTCGCACCAATTGGAGTAGCACGGAACGAAACGGAACGGGCAATAAAAGAGCGTATCTCGCGAAAAGAAAGAAAAGAGACGGCGAAAGAAAATGTGTAGAGAAGCGATTTAAAATAAAAGCAAATTGCAAATGCGAATGCGATAAAATATAACAAAAAAAGTGGATGCAAATTTATCGCAATTGAAAACAAAAAAGGAAAGTAAAAAAAGTAAAGCAAAAGCGAAAAAAAAATTTTGCAGTGTATTTGGAATTGTTGTTGCATGTGATTGGAAGTGGAAGTGGATATATTATGGGTGCACAGCAGGGCAAGGAGCGCGGCTCGCATTCGAGCGGTGGCGGAGGAGGAGGAGGCGGTGGCAGCACCGTTAGTTGCATTGGTGTCTCCAGCAGCAGCAGTCCCGTTACATCTGGTTCGCCGCACTGCATCAGCAGCTCTTCAATTGGTGGCGGCAACTCGTTAAGTGCACCTGGTTCCACTTTGCGCAATTCACGCAACAAATCGCATCAGTCATCGTCGGGCATCAGCATCGGCTCCAGCGGTGGCAACTCCTCGCATCGCGGCGCCAACTCATCAAATGCATCTCACAAGGATAATCGCTGTAATCCGCCAAGCATTGGACTCAACATATTCACCGAACACAATGGTGAGTATCAGCTAACTGCACTCTGTACATGGTATAGATATCATATACAGTTGCGGTCATGATATTAGTAACACTGCTTCATTCACTGCACAAATACTCATTATTTGCATAGCTCCTCTCACAAAATCCTTTCGATTCCTTGTAATGGACTCTTTAGTATATCTCTGCTTGACTAGATGACATTGATTTGTCCGGCATATCTCAAACCGATTGAGCAATTGTATTATAAAGTTATAAAAATTGTTTCTAACATTAATACAATGTGTAAATTCCACCTTTGGATTACTTTTAAAAGGTCTTGTTAGTCAGTTTTTCTAGAAATAGAAAAAAATGTTGTATGTGACAGTTATTAATGATTTCAAAACGTCATATAATTCATCCTGACATCATGTCTAGTTTTTAAATACATTTTTATTCCCAGACAAAACTAAGAAAGAAAGATCACTTATATTCCACTACAGCCGGTTTACATTTTGTTTGTTAGCATTTTTATAGTTATTATATTATATTTTAATGTTTAAAAATCTTCAGCACTTAAAATTTAAATTTAATACAATTTTCTCAATTTGTTATATATATTTTAAGTATTTCCTTTAACAGTTTCTATATACTACTATTATTTTAACACATATATTTATATATATATATATTTATGTGTGTTTGTGTGTGTGTGCGTACCACCCGCAACATACAAATGCATTAACAGTATGTACCCACTCAATCACACACACACACGCACGCACGCACTTTTGCTTGACAATTCTCTCTCTCTCTCTTGCTCTCCCTTTCTCTCTCCCTCTAGCTCTCTCTTTTCCTGCACACACGCTGTTCAATTGAGCCAATTTTTCGATTTCCATTGCTTCCGATTAACATAGAAACGGAATGCTCATTACACTTCTTTTTGTTGCCGGCATATAGTTTTACTTGTTGTTGTAGTTGTTGTTGTCTCGCTTTTGTTTACAATAGACGCAGAAACAGAAGAAGCAGCAGCAGCAGAAATCGGTAAATGTGCAGCTAAATTCATTTTTGTTAAGAGGGCGGTTTCAACTGCTACTGCTGCTGTTGCGTTCCCCCTCCCTCGCCCACACCCTCACCCACACCCGTACCCTCAGCTTCTTTTAACAGTGGTTGAAATTGTAGATATTTGTTACAGCACCATCCACCCACCCCTCATCACAACAGGCATTTCCTGCGTTTTTCTTTACACACATTTTACTTCTATCCTTTTTTTTTGCCTGCCTTTTGCCATACAAAATTTTACGTTATTTATTATTTGTTTGCCTTTGACAAGTTGTAACATTTCCTCCTCTGACAGCTTTTTCCTTTTTTTCTACTTTTATGTTGTCCATTTTTGTTAATAGGTTTTTTATGTTACTATTATTGCCCTACCGCAATGAATGTGTAATATTGACGGGGGTGTTTATGGGAGCGAGGTATTATTCAGTTATATTTATAGTCAGCTAATCAGCGCTTAAGCATCATAATCTAATGGCAAATTACCCATTTCTCATTACACGCCTTTCATCTTTCCACTCATAACTCAATAAATATCTCGGGAGAAGCTCAAAATGGATTTCCAAAAATGCAATTCGGATTAATGTACGATTCTATGATATTTTTAAGAATTCTAGCAACCAAATTGTAATTCTTGTTTTGACTAAAAAATCTTCTATAATTTATATATAAACTTTAAACTCTTTAAACTTTTGCTCTTTAATTTACCGCTTCTCTGTTTTCATATCTTTACTTAAGCGTTGACTTTGCTATCTCTCCTTTTCTCTGTGGTTTTCCCACTCTTCTTATTTTTTGTCTTTACATCATTAAAAGTGTTGTATATTAATTCTAGAGTTGCACTTTCAATGACCTTTTAAACTTGCCTACGCATACACCTGACCGCAGGGTATCGCCTGTTCCGACTTTCCCAAGTTCTGTATCGATTTAGCTTTCATTAAAAATGATTGAATTTAATCTGGGTGTTTTTTTTTTGTTGTTGCACTGCAATTTGTCCGCAATTACAGATTTATTTATTTAAGGCTTTAAATCATTTTTAATGAGCTCTCTTTATTTGCTGATAAGGCCCCAATAAATATTGAGTCACAGTGCTTGAACTATCGACTGCTGCGGATCTTGAGTCAAGTATGCAGCTGATTTTGCTTTGTTATGATGCCAAGATGCAATTCAAATGTTTATCAAAAATAAAGCAATATTATAAACAAAAAAAACATGAGAATATTTGTCGCGAATGTCAACGGAAAAATTTACAAAAAAAAAAATGCTTATCACGCTTAGTATGTGCTTAGTATATTTATCAGCCTTGTTTCACAGCTGGCTGGCAAACAAATTAAAAAAGCATGTTTCACGTGAGCAAAATACTAAGCATACCATTGCACGAAAAGCTCAACAACAAATAAATTCACAAAATAAAAATACAACTAAAATTAAACTTAATTTTTTTTTTCTGATTTTCGTGCAAATTTCCCACACGAAATTATTGCAAGGCAAATTGCAATCGAAAACTGAAATTCGTATTGCAACAGCGGAGACACAGAAGATGCAATTCTCTTTGTTGTTGTTGTTTCTGTTTCTGTTGCTATTGCAATTACAAAATTACATTGTAAATCTTGGGTTGGGGTACATATTACAACCGCAACCACCAGTCACCAGTCGCCAAACCAATCACAAGTCACACAAACAACAGTCGCGATCCCAGACCAGGTCGAATCCGAATCTCAGACCAGACACAGCCACCACACAGACCGAATGGCAGCCGCCGCGAACTTTAACTAAAATCACAATCAACACACATACACACACATAGGCACACTCGCAAACACACACTCAAGTCAAATGCGACAGGCGACAAGCAAATAACTGACATGAATTGCAATTGACGATACTGCACAGTGTGGCAAAAGAGGCACAATAAAATGGGAATCAAAGGGTTAGAGCTGTAAATTGACTTACAAATTTTTAGAGATATGATTATTACAGTATTTTCTGGTCGAAATCGCGTTTGCAACTTTGAATATCGTATTATTCTAGGAGAACCAGAATTTAAAGCCTTGGTTTTTGAAATCCGATTAATACCACCCAAGTGTAGACTAATTATTAGATAAATATATTTCTAACCACTGTGCCGACTGTCTGCTTTGCCGTTGTTGTAGGCGTTGCCTAAGGGGCACAGTGGAATTTGACTAAAGTTGCAAGTCGTTACACGATGTAATTAGATATGTTTGGTGAGCCATAGGATTGGATAGCGCTGGGAAAGCTGCTGCCTACTGCTGCTTCACTGAATCTGTCAATAGCGAAAAAAAAGTAGACAGTCAGCGATGGGAATAGAAATGGAAATGGCAAATGCAAGTGGAATTGGATGGAAGTTTCTTCTTCTTCATCTGCTGCTGCTTCTGTTTCTTCATCTTCTTTCATATATTCACAGACTTTGGCGACGCGTCGCAATGTCTCAAAATAGCCATGTTGTATGTGGCGTGTCTAGTTGACTTGAGTTGAGTTGAGTTGCGAACTCCTTGAGAGAGTGTCAAGTATTTGTCCGTCCCTCTCTCTTTCTCCGCATTTGTCTCACTCGCACACTTTCTTAAGTGTAATCTGAGTAGCCTGGACGTCTGAAAGGCGGGAGGCGTCAATGGCCTCGCCACATCTTGGCGGCCCCTCACTCCCTTAGCCCATTTGCCTGGACGGACCGGCGGACTCTGTTTGCCAACATGCAAGCAGCAAATTATGAGACGACGAGGCAAATGAACTTTTCACATGGCTAATGGACGCCACACGCACATCCATCCAACTAGGAGCATGTGTCCATTTTGTGGACACTCGGCAAACAGGTGACGTGAGTGTTGTGGAATGGCAGATGTGTGTGTTGGTGCTTCTGAGCGTGTGTGTTTACTTAACAGCTTTCCCACACGTTTAAAATTATGTTAATATATTTATATATATTATTCCTTTAACAGCGACGATTGTTTTGCCAGAAGCAAAAGTAAGAAAGAAAGAAACAATATATAATGAAATTTAAAAGCGTGTTAATTACTTCGTAGAAATAACTGTAACAGTCATAATTAAGTGAACAGTCCACAGCTAAGTTAACAGCTGTTATTTGCGAAATAGCCAAAAACTGCTTCAAAAGTTAACAGCTCTTTAAAAGAACAGACATGAAAGGAGAACAGCGAGAAGTTTTGTTGTCATCTTCACTTTTCTTATTTTGTATTAGTTCTTTATTTTGTTGTACTCAATGCCTTTGCTTTATATTCATATATAAACATACACATATATACAGATATTCTATTATTAGCTGCTGCGTATCTGTGCCTTCCTCTTGTCGTTGCTTTTTTTTAATTTTCTCAACTTTTAGTTGGAGTTGGAGTCGACGTTGCCTGTTTCCTGGCATTTGCCAGCTCCAAAGTGCCACTCATCGTCATCATTACTATTGTTGTTGTCGCTGTTGTTGTTTTTGTTAGTTTGCATGTTTTGCTTTTTGGGGCCAAAGGGCTGTTTTCGATCAAGCTCGTAAATCCTTTCGTGCCTCGCATTTCGTGCCTTGCAATGCACTTTGATGTTTTATTTTTAGAGGCCAGTCGCAAGTTCTTGCTCTCTCTCTCTCTCTCTCTTTTGTATATGCATTCACTTTTTAGTCCTACTTCATTCCAATAAGACTCCAAATACTTAATCCAACAGCTGTGTGTACAAAGTCTAATTGGGGTATGGAACATGTGTAATTATTTCAATAGTAAACGTCATGTTTACACTTGAGCCCGTTAAACGTTGTACAACTGAATCAACAACTGGAAAAGCAATTCAAAAATATTAATTATAGTAAACATAAAGAATGTTCCCAAAATTTTAGTTGCTAAGCATCAAAATGAGACAAAGAAACTTTTTAATATTTTACTCATATTTATATTTGTTTATAAAAGTTTAAAATCATAAAACGTTTAACTTGATTTTATTTCTTAAACGAATCTAACATAATCTTATAATCTCAGAAGAAAATAAACTTACTGGGTATGTACAACTCCAAATTCTATCTTAAAAATAAAATACTTTATAAAAGGGGGAAAAAACAAAAAAATGTCCAACCTAAATCTGTCTTCTGTTCTGTATGTAAATATATATAGCTTTTATGCATCTGTTATCTTATTTATATATGCAGTGTATGCATATATATCATGCACTCTATATATAACATCTTTGCAACATCAGAAGTTTTGCTTTACTTTGTCGACGACAATTTCCTCCAAGTATTCAAATTTATGTATTATTCTAGCCCATTTTTCAATCATTTTATTTCTCTGCCTTTTGCTGCGTTGCATATCCAGCGGAGACGTTGCAGTCACCGCCCACTCAGCAGCTCCCCCTTTACCCTCCTCCGACGAGCCCACTAGAATGTGGGCAGCCTTTTAGAATGCGGCGCCTCATTGAAAACTATTTGCATAAATTAGCTGGCGAAGAGCGAGAGAGCAAAACAGGGATAGAGAAAGAAACAGAGAGAGAGAGAGAGAGAGTGAGAAAGCTAATATGAAAGTCAAACATAATTTGTAAACAGCAGAGAAAAACCAAAAGAGAATCGAACATTTGTTTATCATCGCTTTTCGGGTATGTACGTGGAGAGGGGTAGTCAGCAGTGGGGTGAGGTGGGGAGCGTGGCGTTGGTTTGTAGGAATGCCTCAACTAATTATAAGCGTTTTCAGTATATATATTTAACATATATGCTGTTGTTGATGTTTTTGTTGTTGTTGTTGTTATTGCTGTTGTGATTATGTTTGAGGTCATAAATTTTGACGCCAGTTGATTGATTGACACACGCTTCAACTGTATTGGTTATACACACATCAACACACACATGGCTAGGTGAAAGGGGCAACATGAACCAAATTAACAGCAATATTTTTATGTGCACTTTATTCAAACGGCCCCCTTTAAAAATATAAATATATATATTTTTGAGGGGCAACTTTTTTGTATTTATATATGTATATTGTATTTCCCTCCTGCACTCTTTTGTGCAATTGATGTGTTTATCAAGTTTTAACCCACACCAAGCAGTCAACCCACCCCGACCACCTCAGCAGAGCGTTGATGAGCGTTAACGAGTCCACAAGGTCGAACATATTTAAGCATGTGCAAAAATCAACAGCAAACACCAAATTATACGCTTTGCCACAAAACTGATATATATGTTTATATAATATATATTTATTTAGTTGTGTATATACTCTTGTTCACTTTGAGCTTAAATTAAACATAAGTAAATAAATAATCTGCAAAACGTTTCAAATACAGCAAACAGAATCGCTTTCACGACAAACCGACCAGAACCAGGGAAACCTGTTCTTGAAGTTGAAGTTGTGGAAGAACTGCGTTGGTTTGGATAAGGGGGGAGCTGGGAAAGAACTGCATTTTGAGCCAGCAGCAGCAGCAGGTTGCCTCATTGATGGATTTCAACTGCTGCTGGTGCTGCTGAGTCGATATAAGATATATATAAGACACAAAGCAGCACAAATCACGTTCGTAATTGTAACTGTAATGAGAGAATTGAGTTTTCTCAATTCTCGCCACTCGTCACACGGCACGTACAGCACAGCTCTAAATCTGAGCCACAAGTTACCTGCTGCCGTTGTGGAATAGATACGGCGCTTTAGATACGAGTCTGTAGATATATAAAACACCTCTCACATGTGCCACAACCAACTGGGAACGAAAATTGGAAAAGAGGGGAGCCACCTTGAGCTACAATGCCCGTCAGGCTTTGATTGAATTGTTGATGCCCCTACACTGACTTGGTCTTGCCCAGTTGCAGTTGGCTATGCCAGCAGATACATTTATTTATCTGACTATCGAATGTGCCGCTCAATCTAACTAATTGTGCCTTAAGGCTAAATAATTTATGAACAAATTTCCTACAATTTCCACACATTTGAAAGTCAAATGCCATGTCCTAAAATTAAGAATCTGGTAGCAGCTTTAGCACTTAAAAAAGCAAGATATGATAATCTAAAGACCTTTAACATTCACTCAGTTAGTAAAATCTCCACGAAAGCAACAACACAGCAAAATTTGAATGGATATTTTAATTTCTACTTAGCATAAAAAAATAACGTTAGCAGTATGTGTTTATTGGCTTTATTGTACATTTATAAAGCACCTGTTCTGTTTGTTAACATTAGAAGAATTCAATATTGATGCAATATAATCAGTTTTATATCCATACTTATCCAATTACTATATATATAAATTTTAATATTACATATCATTAAGTATCTTAATGTTTTAAAGAAATCTTGGTTCGTATCATATACTTTTCCCACTAAAATCTTTTCACACATTGAAAGTAACATTTAAAATATCACCCACTTGACCATTTGCCAAAAATAGACATAATTAAATGGACAAAAGTCTCTCAAGAAAGACTTAATTCACTTGAATTTCACTCAAATTTCTCCACAAAGAAATAACGCAGACATTCTTTATCAAAAATAACAACAAATGATTTGCCAAAACACAAACAAAAAGGGAATCGCGAAAATTGGCAAGTATTTACTGTAAAAAGTGTGCTCCAACAAAATGCTTGAAATAAGCTTAACAAAAGCGCCTTGAAAAGATGCAAACCTGTTTACTCAACACACACACACGATACAGTGACAGCTAAATGTCTGCACACACATCGATAAGCGTAACCCTCTCTCTCTCTTTCTCTCTCTCTCTGTCTTTCTCTATTCGCCTCAGTTGCCAGCTGATCGGCGTCCGGTCCGCTGTGGTGGTCAGTGAACTAACCATTCAGTGTGAAAACATAAAATGAAAATAATCCCAAATAAAGGAAGCAACAAAAAAAAAAGAAAAAATATCAGCTTTGCCCACAGTTAATTTCAACTTTGTAAACTGCTCTTTTGTGTCTGGTTGCCTGAGTGGTATTCTGCTTTATTTTTTTTTTTTGTATTTTTAATAATTAATGTGAAATTTAATTCATTTAATTGCCGCCTAATGACTGAACTGTTGGCTCCATTCAACATGGAGTTGGATTTAAAGTTGTCGCCACTTTCAGTTTTTTTTCTCATCTTTTGTTTTTTTCTTTGTTATATTTTTGCCGGGGCCATTCAGAACTTTTGTCTTTTGCGTGTGCAATTTTATTGCTGTTTTTCTTTGCTTTTTTTTTGGATGTCCGACGTCTGTCAATTTTTACGCCGTCTGGCAATATTTAAACGACATTCACATCCGTACTTCTTTCGTTCGTCTTTCGGCAGTTGTAGCCTGTTCTCTCCTTATCCGTGCACTTGTTTTCCCAGAATCGCAAAACTGCACCAACAGAGTCGACGTTGAATCACCAAAGAGGTTGATATCAAGTAAAGCATATAGATACATGTACAGTGCTCGCTAATAAAATAGCACTATTTTAACAAATGTCTTCTGGCTTTGTGTTGTGGCCATTGCTTTCAACATTTGTGTCTTGGGAAAGGATGAAATTGCTTTCCAAATTGATTGCAAACCCATTAGAAACATGTAACGTACTTGATTTTCTCATAGCGAATTAATTTTCATTGAATTACTGAAAATGTGTGGTAAACTTAAGCTTAAGTTTACCATCCGTCTTAGATTATCATTCCTCTGTCGACATGGCATTTCATAAAAAGATTTAAATACCATAATAAATCATTGGTTTTACATTTAAAAGCACTTTATCTTAAGGCTCAACAAGCAGTATTTTATTTGTATTCTGAAGAAAAAAGATTTGACGCATAAATATATTATCAAAATCAAAAATAATAAAAAAAATACTTTACTGCAGTTTTCCAAACAAATACCAAGAAGTGCAATATTGATAAAAATACGTCAAATGCATAATAAACAACATTTTACACTAGATTAAACATTCTTAGTTTTATGTTTCGGGTTAAAGTTATGTTGGTGCTATTTGTGCTTCCCCAGCTATGCTCACATACAAAAATATATATAAACAAAACAAAATCGACAACGATGAATAAATATTTTATTCCTGTTGCGTTCGCTTTGCAGAATTTTCTTTTTTTTTTTTTTTTCAATTTTTTAGCTATTTTTGCTTTTACCAGTCATCCCTTGCAAATAGTACACATAAAGGAAAAACCCAGCACAACTTTTGCTTATTTTATATTATATTCTATTTAGCCACTTGCTAACCGCAATCCAGATGGTAGATATGGAGAGGCCAGCGCTTTCAAGTCAACACGGCCACACCTTGTCTGGCACTGACAGTTTTGTTCAGACAAGTTTGCTGGAAAGTTGCGAAAGCAAAGAGATAAAAAGATAAATATTTCTTTTCGCATTTAAATAACTAGCATAGAGAAATAATCAATAATTTAATTGTTAACTGTACAGTTTAAATATAGTACAGCTTTTGTTTAAATTCTAATGAACTTTAGGTCTCAAGAGTCAATGATAGCAGTTCCTACTTGATTTTTATAAAAATATAGAATAGAAATATAAATATAAATATAAGAAACATGTTTGCTACATCGACACCGTTTAAAAGTGTATTTTATTCAGATACAGATTTATGCGTAATTTCAGAGGGAGTATTTCGGAAATGCGTCTCAGCATTTTATTAATTTCACAATTTACCTTGATTAGTTTAAATTATATCTCCACCATACCAATTTAAAAACTCAATAAGCATCCATTTAACTCTAACTCCCCCATTTGAGTTGGCAGCCAGTCACAAAAATGTTTTCGTAATATCAATAAACCTAAATTGAAGCTACCCCCTTGCAGTCCCCTCCTTCTTGTTGGATGTTTGAGTTTAGAGATCAAAGTTTCACTTTGCGTGCTGTTTTCCATATGTATTCGTTTTACTCGAGCGTGTAATTACATACCGTGATAAAGTGCCGCAATCATATACACACACACATACACACACACTCCTACACACACACAATCAATTTTATCTCTGGGCTCGCATCAAATTTGGAAATATCAACGTGGTTCGCATTATTGCAAGTGTATGCCACCAAATTTGATTATTTCTCTTTTGAGAACTGTCAGGCAAAAACTTTTTTATGACTCTGGACTCCAGCCCCTCCCCCGCTCTTTTTTATTTGCTACAATTATTTGTTTTACGCTTTTCCAACGATTTATGGTTGTGTCATTGTCAATGGCGCTTTTTTTTATGTAATTTTATATGCATTTTTTACATAATCGCCAACCAGTTTGCGGTCTTACGCGGTTGCCTGGAAAAACGTTTGAAACAAAACAAAATAATCACAAAATAAAAAAATTAAATACCGGAACTGTAGACAAGTTCCACCTCGTCGCATCTATCGGCCATTTATTCAACTAATTGCGCTTAATGACGAATCGCTAAAAAATATGAAGAAAACAAGTAGGAATGCTTTGGGCTCGACTAAAGAGCTCGACTAGCAGATACCCTGATTCTAAGTCTTATCTTATCTTTCACATTCAAAACAAAACACTGTAAAATGGGCGTATTCTTATTTTAAATACAAATTTTCAAAGTATTCTTACGTGTATAGATAAAAATATTATCAAGTTATATATAAACTCGTCTCCATAAATCTATAATTCCTCAGAGTTGCTGTCTTAGGCCTGTTAACATTATTACTCCGCTTTCACTACGGGTACAGGGTATACCAAACAATTCAGGAGGTAACTTCGGTACGCTTTGAAGGCTTCCCAGCTTAGTTCAACCAGATATCTCTTGACTCATCCATTGTTCGTCGTTTGGATTGTGTAGAACTTGGCGGAGGAAGTCAGACTCGGCTTCCCTCTTATGCAATCAATTTTTTTTCTATCTAATTACGCAGTTTTGCCGTCTTTCAATTATTCTCTCGAATTATTTATTCATTTTTGCGGCAAGTGATTATCTGGCCATTTGCTTTGCCCATTTTGATTATTTGCCTTTTTTATAATTTCGACTCTTTCGCTTTTCAGTTTCGATTTTTTTTTTCGGCTTTCAACTTTACTCGAGCGTGGCGAAAAGAAAAGCTTTTCAAAATGAATAATACAAAAAAATACAACCCGATCTTCACTTGAAAAGGCCACTTTTGATTTCTATTTGTATTTATTATGCGATTCGATTGACTGACTGATTGATTGAGTTGTGTGTTGAAATTTTGTTTAAAAATAGTGAAAAACAAAATTGGTTCAAGGAGAAAGTTTAGCACATTTTTTCACAGTTTTGCACCTGCTGTGTTTAAACACATTTATGAACATACAAATCAAGTTGAATGAACTTGATTTATGGACAGTTGGCCATGGAAAATTGAGATTGTTTAAGACAGGTGAATGCAAAACGTGAAGGTTTTCATTTAATATAAGAGATGATGGATACGCTATAAATATAAAGAAATGATTACAATATGATAAGAGGACTTAGTTTATATTAAACGATATCAGAGTGATACAAACACTCTTTTTATGAATACTCATAACAAAAGAGCCACAAGTCAGCTTTATCTGTCCCACACACATAATCGTCACCCGTAATTTACCATAAAAATGTGTATGAATTAATATTTCAGAAACTGACCTCAAAAAACCATCACAACAATCCACAACAAGAATCACAACAATGAAGCTTAATGCCAACTTCTTCTTCATTTTTTTTCTCTATGGACAAAAAGAACCCACGGATTTGTTTTGTTATCTTTTCCCATACTTTGAATATGAAACCAAAAAAAAAAAAAAAAGAAACAGAAAAATACTCGGCTATTGTTTTGGACTCGTATCTATTGCTTTTCATTCTTCTCTATTTCTTCTTCTTCTACGTTCACAGCTGTCAGCCTGACGGTCTGTTTGTCGTATGTGCTTTTCATTGCATATTTGCGCTTATCTACAAATTTAATGGTCAAATGCTTTTTATCTCCTCTCATAATTTATTATCTGTAAAATACACCCACGCAAATTATTCCTGTGAATGGGAATATGACTGTAAATGTGAATGTGAATACGAATGTTTTATTCATAAAGCAGATTGTCGCGAGAGCAGACACAGCAACAACAACAACCACAAGCACAAATGCAAATGACTGGCCAATAAGAAAAACTGAAAATACAGAAAAATACTTGACAAATACCAGGCAATCGTTGCTTGCATAAACAATAAGTCATAAAACATAAACAAAACCCCGCCGGCTGACAGACAAAAAAAACAAGTAAAATGGCCACAGACAACAAGCGTGAACGTTTTACAGGAGGTAGGCGGAGAGGCAGAGAGAGGCAAGCCCCACATAGAACACACCACATAGAAAAAAATGTGTGAATGTACCGTGGTGTGAGTATGCGTGAAATACAGCGGCATGTTTCCTCAAGCAATTTATTATTTATTATCGGGTATTTATTTATTAAATTGGATAAAAGTATTATGTAAATGTATAGTTGAGTAACTAATAAGCAATACTCTTATCTCTGGCACCACTGTGCTCCTATGCGAACTGACTCATTCAAATTGGCAGTGCTGCGAGTTATGTTTGACCAACGCGACGTATACTTGTTCTTCTCTATCTCTCTCTCTTTCTTTCTCTCTACCTCTCTCTTTGCACATTCTGAATCATACTTTGTCTGGCAGCCAGGCGAAACAGACAATAACAAAATCATTTATGAAATTCTCAAAAACAAATGTGCATGCCATTGCTTTTTATACACTGTACCCATTAAAAATGTGTAAATGGGTATGATAATATTGTGCATTAGTATGAAACCGGCAAAGGCAAGCAGCTCCGAATTTTTAAGGGATGTATATTCTTGATCATGGTTAATAGACGAAACTAGCTAGCCACAGCGAAAGTTGATCCATAAGAGATCACATGTTATAATTGTGATATATATGCAAGACTGCTACGTAATAAACTTCTAGGTACAGAGTATCACCCAGGTTAAGCTCTCTTGATTATAAAATTCTTGTATTTTTTTGTTCTGCGCGCGGCCGTCTGCCAAGTCAACAATTAAAAGCCAATTTCATTCATAAATAAATGTGGACCGCAATGTGGTATTTTGACCATCAGACACACAAGTGATGCAGCAGTGTTGGCAATGAAAATGGGGATGCGGATGGGAGATAAGTACTTGTGCCATTACCTTGACCTGCGCCAAAATATGACAACCATTTGTAAAAGGATGGGGCCCCTCGGTAAACACGACATTGCCTAGTGGTAACTATACAAAAAATGTGACTACACTCGCAGATCTAACTTTAAGATAACTTATTAAAAAAACAAGCCCACATTCTTGCAACGTGTTGTTAAAGAGTACTGCAATATCTTGATCTATAGCTTATAATTAAGAGCCTTTGCAATGCTTAGCCACAGCAGATAAAATGACTTTTATGTTGTATCGATCCAATAGCATTCAGGTCACAGCTTAAGGGCTAACAAAAGTGACCTTTAAACTAGCTTGGATAGTTGTTATGAATAGGACCCTATGCACATAGATATAAATACATACATATATATATATGTGTGTGTGTGTCTGCATGTATTTGTATGCTGACGTCAATGTATCTCTTTTCATGCTTGCATCAATGCTTTTTCGAGTGCATGAAAGTGTAATTAGGAATATTGTGACTCTATTCAGCTGCCATTTCAATGCCGCCAACAAGGACAGCAAGGACACGTTGGCAAAGATATTCATGTTGTTGCTTTTTGCTGTTGCTGTTGCTGCTGCTGCACAATTTTAAGTGGCAGTCGGAAACGTAACAAGCTCGACCAGCATGAATACCCAAAAAGCAATCGATAAAACCACCTCTCTATGTAATTTCTAGTGCCTTCAGTTCTTGTGCTGCTGTGGCTGCTGCTGCTGCTGCTGCTGCTGCTTGTGACATTCAATTAATTTGCTCGAAATGATGAGATAAATAATAATGGCGTTGCTTTTGTCAAACAGTGAACACGACACAGAGTTTGAATAGGAGTCGTAGACTGCACTCGAAAAAAAATATGCTAGCTCTTACAAGAAATGAGTTTTCATTTATTTACGTACAGCGATAATATACATAAAAAATGTAAAGCTTTTAACTGTATTAAAATAGTAATTGAATTAAAAAAGATTTTTAAAATTATTTACAATAAATATGCATATTTTTTCTGAGTGTTGAGTTTTTCACATTATTGATTTTATTTTGTGCGTTGGCTGTTGAAAATATATGTACGTATGCATGTATTTATTGCACTCACTTGATTTTCATCTGCTGTGCACAACATATGTGTACGTAAAGAGCTGAGAAAGGGGTAGGGTATTGGATGCGGAGGCGTGGCAGCGCTTCACGCACGCCTGCAGCGCTGCGTCACAGGGCAAAAACGTCACAATTTTCCCCCAACATTCGAAGCAAGCATGATATGCGTATTTGACGAGACGGACACGAAGCAGCAAAGGCAACAACGGCAAAAGCAACAGCAACGCTACTAGCCTTGAGTGGAATCCTTACAAAAGTGGTAAAAATTGCCAGCGGCTCACCAAGTCGACGACTGAGAGTCACAGAAGAGCCGCGTCTGCCAAGGGTGGATTTACCAAGTGCTGCGATACGAGACTTTTGCTTTAAATCCCCTCACCCCAAATACAATACCCATTCCCATTACCATTGCCACCTCGTCCCTGGCCATTGAAATTCTTTCCATTGTTTCTGTCATCTTTTCTCTCTTTCGCATTTATTTCAATTTTTACTTCGTTTTACATAACCAGCATATTTCAGTACTTGCTTGTTTTTCTGCGTGTATTTCGCATTTTTCGCTTTGCTGTAGTTTTTTCGCACTTTGTTGCTTTTTGTGGCAGCCGCTCTCAGGAGGAACTAAAGAACTGTCAAGAATCCACGGGAGGTTCCCTTTGTTGCACCTTCAACTCTACACACATATAAAATATATATGTATAAATGGCCGACAAACTTAAATTTTTTTACATACTACACATTATGTCCAAGTGTCAGTTTACTTCAAGCATGCGATGTCAAATTGAGTAATGACCCAGGCTGAGCAATATGTTTAATGTGTACCTTGGATCCGCTGACTAGATAACCATATGCGTCTTACCTAAGGAGACATATTAATTTATGTAATTGCGTTGTACAAAATACGTTTCTTTCTTTTTTTTTGTCAGAACTAACAAGACATACTTGTCAAACGAAAAAAAATTGCTGTGGTTATTAAATTAATTGAAAGGTTTTCTCTGTTTGTAACCTGAAATTGTGAATAGGATAAATTTATGTTACATAATATATACTTTTGATATTTATAATATTTGCAATGATTTACTCTTTAAATTTATATATAATACACCCACACATAAGATCAGAGCAGATTAAGTATTTTCATATTGAGCTAACTACATAATTTGATTCTTCCAGTCGAGCACTTCTGACTGAAGCTTCTAATCTGTTTTCCGGAAGTTGAAAACGAATTATGCATTAATCAGAATAAAGTTTAGCTTGTTTGCAAACAATTTGACGACATGGCTTTAATAACGTTGATCCCAGGGGTAAATAAATCAGACCAACGCTTCGTTGGCTAGTTGGTTGGTTGCTTTTCATATTTGCAAAAACGGGAAGCCAGAGAAATGACTAATTAAATGTAACCCGTAAAAGTTAACGACTGTTGCTGGCTGGCTAACTGAATGAGTGACCACCTGACTACCTGGTTAACTGCTGACCGGGCGGGATATGAAATCGGACCAGCAATTGGACGAAGCCAGCCAACGGCGAGTGCCTAGACCCAGACCCCAGGCCCCAGACCTGGGAACGGGCGCAGGCCCAACGGGGGCTTGACATAAAAGCCCTTGGGCTAACAATGCGAGTGGAGATGGGGTGCGTGGGCGGAAAGAGCAGCAGTTTCAAAACGTATGAGAGGAAAAACAAGTTAAAAACCATTGGGAAACTAAAGCAACTAAAACGTGCTCAAATGCAAAAGCTACAAATGAGACAAAAAATAAAAATAAAATCAAAATGAAAGAGGGAAATATAAGGGCCACAAATGAAATGCAAATGAATGAACTGTGAAGCAGCTAATGAATGAATGACAATGTGACTAATGGACTAACTTGAGTGTCTGTCTTGAGTGAATTATTGAATGAAACACAGCGCAATTCAATGCAATGCAATTCAATGCAATGCAATACATTGAATGAATGATGTTTAAAGACATTTTCTTTGCGCTTTCATTACAATAAATCACACATCGAATCGCATTTAAGTTGACAGCCCAACAAAAGAGAAACTCGCATTGGTAATCGTATCATGGAATCATGGGAGGAATGGCTTGTAATAAATAGTAAATGCATCAAATTTAATGCAAGCCAAAGATGGTCAAATCGAAAGCCAAGCCAAACCAAAGACGTGACTTAAAATAGCTAAAACTTAAGTGTTTTACACAAGATTTATAAGATAATAACATAAGATAATAAATTGTTGTTGTTGTTGTTGTTTTTGTGCTGGCTGCTTATCGATTCAAGTTTTGTAATCAAGCGCATAATTTCCACTAGAAATACACTGAAAAATATACAGAAATATGAGCATGAAAAAAATGAAAATAACTACTTAAAATGTGACTTTAAAAATCCTTTTATTTTTATACATTTTTAAAATGTGGGAAGAAAACTACTCTCAGCAATCCCATTTAACACCTGGCTACAAAGTCTTTACGAGTCATATCTCGACGTTATCAATATAATTTATTTCTCTGCGTGTATCTCAAGCCTATGGCGCCGCTAAATATTCCGCTGCAGTTTGCATATTTACTACTTGCCTAGGCTTGATGGCAGATAAGCTGCTGCTGTTGCTGCGGCTGCTGGTGCACCCCACGCAGCCCTGCGCTGGCATCTCCTGCTTTATCATTGCATACCCACTGCTATGATTAGCTGTGCGTCATTAAACACAAAATCTCAGCTTGTGGCTTGTGCTCCAATTCCCGCTAATAACCCGCACAACACAGTGCCTACGACAAGTAGCTTGACGCTTGTATCCGACATTAGTGGCAAAGATCCGACGACTTGAAACTCGTCAAAGTTCGTTGGCCCCAATTCCAGCTGCCAACTTTAAATCGCATTTGATGGCGACCCGCAGCAGCTATTTTGTCAAAGGGGATTTGGGGCGTGGCATTGTAATATCTCTGGCTATAAAAAATTGCCTGGCATCTTCCGTTCAGATACGTTTCTTATTTTCATGCTCCACTCAAGATTACAGAATTTAACATGACTTTGTTATTATTATTATTATTGTTGTTGTTGTCAGCTTGTTGGTTTGTTGTGGCTCTCTAATTGGCCTCTGGCTTTGACTGTCCGCATAACTAAGTATTTATTTTTTTCTATGTGAAGAATCCGCTTTGATGCCATTCAACTAACTGTAAATAGAATTTCTGTACATATTTTTAGCTTGCTTGTACACTATATATATATATATAGTTATTTTTTAAGGGGCCCCCATCATTATCATCCATCCAAGTCATTGTAAAAAAATGCCCACAATAAAAAATAAGTAAATACAAATAAATATCCATATTTTGTTGCAACATTCGCAAAGTGCCTCTTTTTCTCACTCTCGTCTCTTTCTACAGGTACCATGAACAGCTCTTTTCGCGTCCGTCCCGGCAAATATCACATGAATTTAGGTAACAACAATTTTAACGTAGTGTCATTCTTAATAATTACAGAATGAATCTATTGATATAATGCATGATAATCACCACAGTGGTTAACTTCTTCTTCTTTTACTCTTTCTTTATTTCTTTTCTTTCCTTTTTCGTGTCTCACTTTTTAGTAGTAAAAAAAGTGCACAGAAAAAAATTTTCTCTCCATCAAATTTTCGCCATTTAAAATTAAAGAATAAATAAATCTATTTTATCAGATTAAATTCTAGACAAAAAATAACATTTATTTAAGGCACGACGAATATTAGATACGCTTTCAATATAAATTTTAAAAAAACCAAATGTGGTTTCTTGTTAAAATACAGATATATAATCTTTAAATTAGAGAAACTAGTTCGCATAAGAAGTAGACAAACCTGGATTAGATCAAGAATATATAAACCTTGTTACTTAAAAACAATAAATCTTAATTTTAATTGTTTTTACCAACAAAAAACAACAATATTGGCTACTCCATAAATGTTCGCCAATTAAGAAAATTTCTCAAATGGTATTCCTAGAAATGACACTTTTTTCTGCGAAATGCAAATGCAAATCTGACTTAATGCTAACTGAGAAAAATATTCTGATTGTGCGTTGATTATACAAAATATATAACAATGCTAAAGCAGAGCCACTACATCTATTTGAGTAACACTTGTGAGTCATCGTTCACATTTGAAACGAATATTCATGAATGAATATATTGACCAGTTGGTCACGGGTCTATCGTCGCAGGTTAATCTCGACCACCAAGTTAGGCAAACCCTAGGGGAGGATGTGGTCTAAGCTTCCGCTCTCTCTCTCTGTCTCTGTCTCTCTTACTCTCCCTTCCGCTGCCTCATATATATATATATCTATCCAACTACCTATTGCTATTAATATTTCCTGTCTCGCGCGCATAAATTAACAATATGCGTTGAGCGACAGGCAATTGAAACGACCAGCCAAACTGGGAACGGGAATGGGATTGTGATTGGGATTGGGAATGGGAACCCTACTCAAATATGTTTATTATGCTTTATTATTTGGGTTTTATGACTTTCGAAATCGCAGCGCACCCACATTCAAAGACTAATTTCAAGCGACTCTCTCTCAAAGCAGAAAATGTGCTGCTCAGTTGAAAAGTGGGGAAAATCGTCATCATTTGCCCAACTAGAAGTTGCGGGGTGCGGTGGGATGGGTGTCACGGGGCAGTGGGGGCAATGCGTTGCGGTGTCCGCTCACCCAGAATCTGAGTGGCAACGGAAGTGGCTGCTTAATGGAAAAAAAACAACAGAAAAACAGAAAAAGAAAAAGTTCCGTTGAAAATGTGCATTTCTCAATTATTTGTGTGTGAGGCCGTCAAATGGAGAAGATCATTGCGGATAAGCTCTGTAGATGAAATACTTTAGAGAACACAACTGCTTAAATTGTGTTCTTTATTGCAATTATGCTTGATATAATATCTGGGATACACCAGTTGAGAGTATCTGCACCCACTTGTGTAAATGCCTGTGGCAACTTATTGATAAAGGAATTTCAAATTGATGGCTAAAATTTTGTATGCTTACTTAAGCATAACAGAATATTAATTCCAGATAAAATATTAAAACCGTTAACACTTTAGATATGAACAGCGCAGAATTTCTCACAGTGCACTATTGCCAGATAAATGAATGAACAATTGCAGAGTTTATATTGAAGCTGAAAAGGGTAAATAAGTGTCTCACAGAGCGCAGTGTCGCCGCATCCGACAGATACAGATCCAAACACAGATACCAGATACACACACAGATATCAGATACACACACACATACACACACACACACAGTGTTGAGCTTGTTACTGAAATCAGTTAGAACTTCCCACAATCAATCCCGAACTGGGAAGCTATTCGTTCCTCGATTCTGTTCCTCGGCAACTTGCTCTGCTGTAATTTTATGCCGTTTTTTTTTGTTTTTTTTTTGTATATTTTTCCATGCATAATTTATGTTATTCAATGAAAGAGAGTAGAGGGGGGCTACCCCGTTGAGCTCCACGAATTGCCCGCATTCCTGTGTGAGAGAAACGGGTTTACCTTGATGCGAGCAATGCGATCGCTCAGTGCGCATTGTTTCGTGACCAGGCAGGCAGAGATTGTTCGTTAACAACAACAAAAATAATAACAACAACAACAACAACGTTCACTCACCCGTTGCTCTCCCATTGCAGAGGCGCTGCTGCAATCGCGTCCATTGCCACACATTCCGGCCGGGAGCACAGCGGCCACGCTGCTAGCCGATGCCGCCGACCTGCAGAGCCAAGATTCGCCCGGGAATGTGCTGGCCTCGCTGGGTCACAGCTCGGCAACATCTGTGTTTGAGTCGGCGCATCGATGGACCTCCAAGGAGAATCTGTTGGCGCCTGGCCCCGAAGAAGATGATCCCCAGCTATTTGTGGCTCTGTACGATTTCCAAGCGGGTGGCGAGAATCAGCTGAGCCTCAAGAAGGGCGAACAGGTGCGCATCCTGAGCTACAACAAGTCCGGTGAGTGGTGCGAGGCTCATTCCGATTCCGGCAATGTCGGCTGGGTGCCATCCAATTATGTGACGCCGCTAAATTCGCTGGAGAAACACTCCTGGTACCACGGGCCCATCTCTCGCAATGCCGCCGAATATCTACTCAGCTCCGGCATCAATGGCAGCTTCCTCGTGCGCGAAAGCGAAAGTTCGCCCGGTCAGCGCAGCATCAGCTTGAGGTATCCTATACATTTCTATTAATATTTGAAAGTAATAACAAATCTCTAATCTCCAATTTAGATATGAGGGTCGGGTCTATCACTATCGCATCTCGGAGGATCCCGATGGCAAGGTCTTTGTGACGCCCGAAGCCAAATTTAATACGCTCGCCGAGCTAGTGCATCATCATAGTGTGCCGCATGAGGGTCATGGTCTGATTACGCCACTGCTCTATCCGGCGCCCAAACAGAACAAACCCACAGTCTTTCCACTCAGTCCCGAGCCGGATGAGTGGGAGATCTGCCGCACGGACATCATGATGAAGCACAAACTGGGCGGCGGTCAGTATGGCGAGGTCTATGAGGCCGTGTGGAAGCGTTATGGCAACACAGTCGCTGTCAAGACACTGAAAGAGGACACAATGGCGTTGAAGGACTTCCTCGAAGAGGCGGCCATCATGAAAGAGATGAAGCATCCAAATCTTGTACAGCTTATCGGTGGGAACATTGAACACAAATTCCATTTTCTCATCTGCAACTTGACCTGGGCTTAAATTGAATTCAGTTTCATTTGTGAAATTCTGCCTTTGGCTATGTGGCTGAGAAAATTGAGATATACTAATTGATTTTGAACTGGAGAAGATTGAATCTCATGCTTTGAATATGTTTCTCTTTCGCCCGCATTCAGGTGTCTGCACCCGAGAGCCACCCTTCTATATCATCACCGAGTTCATGTCGCACGGCAATCTGCTTGACTTTCTGCGCTCCGCCGGCAGAGAGACACTAGACGCGGTGGCCCTGTTGTATATGGCGACACAGATAGCGTCGGGCATGAGCTATCTGGAGTCGCGCAACTACATCCATCGGGATCTGGCGGCGCGCAACTGCTTGGTGGGGGACAATAAGCTGGTAAAGGTCGCCGACTTTGGTCTGGCGCGTCTGATGCGCGACGATACATATACGGCGCATGCGGGCGCCAAGTTCCCGATCAAGTGGACCGCCCCTGAGGGACTGGCGTACAACAAGTTCAGCACCAAGTCCGATGTGTGGGCGTTTGGGGTGTTGCTGTGGGAGATAGCGACGTACGGGATGTCGCCATATCCGGGGATTGATCTCACCGATGTGTACCATAAGCTCGAGAAGGGGTATCGCATGGAGAGGCCGCCCGGCTGTCCGCCGGAGGTGTACGATCTGATGCGGCAGTGCTGGCAATGGGATGCGGCGGATCGGCCCACATTCAAGAGCATACACCATGCGCTGGAGCACATGTTTCAGGTGGGTGACGGTGATGGTGTCGGTGTCGGTGTCGATTTCGAGGTGTGGGACGATGATGTCGATGATATCGATGATGATTACGATGGCGACAATGACGACAATGACGACGACAATGGCATTGAGCTTTGATTTCAATTGGCGTCTGCCACGCCATCGCTCATGGAATGCCAGCGCACCCAATGTTCAAGTCTCGCAATCATCAGTAGTGATAGCAATAATGATCCACGTGCTGCACGTCTCTCCTTCTTCGCTCCGCAGGAATCGTCCATCACCGAAGCGGTCGAGAAACAGCTAAATGCCACAGCCAGCGCCGGCTCCGGTTCGACGTCAGCAGCGGGCGGTGGATTAACAGCAGCCACAGCAGCCAGTGCAGCCAGTGCCTCATCATCGGCAGCATCCGCCTCGCTCAGCCTGACGCCACAAATGGTCAAGAAAGGTCTGCCCAGTCTCGATCCGCAGCAGCAGCAGCAGCAACAACAGTTGGCTAGCACGCCCATGTCAGGTGAGTGAAATGTTTTCCACAATAACCGCTCAAATTGCTGCGAATCATTGCTGATCCCAAATCAACGCAGAAACCGGGTCCACATCCACCAAGCTGAGCACATTCTCCAGCCAGGGCAAAGGCAATGTGCAGATGCGACGCACCACCAACAAGCAGGGCAAACAGGCGCCAGCTCCGCCCAAGCGTACCAGGTAACAGAGAACAAACCATATCTTTAATCTATTACCAGTCATGCTCTCCTTCTGTTCCGTAGCTTGTTGTCCAGCAGCCGGGATTCCACATATCGCGAGGAGGATCCACGCAACTATATCGATGAGCTCAACACGAATGGTAGTACTACTTGTAGAAACTTCCACTTCAACTCAAACTCCAACATCATTTTAAGCCAAACCCTATGTAGAAATTTTAAAACCCAAATTCCAACCCAGACACAATTACGAACACAACAACAACAACAACAACTCATCCAACAAAAGAAACAACAATTCTTGCAACCAGTTAAACAACAACAACAACAACAAAGTTATTCAATTAAGAAATCATCCTCCTGCAGTAGTTTCCTTTACGACATCCTATTTCGAGGTATTTGTCAATGGAGTAAGAATTCCAATTTACATTTTATGTTCTCGTTTTTTATTGGTTTGTGATGCACAAGGAAAATCATTTCAATATTTTCTAATTATTATCTATGCTTTTAATGTGTTTGTTTTCAACTCTCAAAACCTACATAAAATCTGTGAAGAATTTATGTTTTTAAATGGTTTTTTGAAATTAATTTTATTTTTTTATTATTTTGCATTTTTTTGTTTTTATAATTTTATTTAGCTGTTGGCATTTATAAGTGGAAACTTGTAAATAATTTAAAGATAAATGAAAGCTAATAATATTTATTATAATTAAATATTTATAATTTTGAATTTGAAGTCAAAGTTTTGTCTCTGGATTCCACTGTAAATGCCGCAGAACTTATTATTTTTCCATAATTTTTCATTTAGCTTTTGGTGTTTTTTATATAATATAATATATGTTAAAATTTATTTCCTAGTTTGTGGTTTCATTATTTTTTTGGTATTTTATTTTTATGTTTCATATTTTGGTTTTGTAGTTTTTTAACTTTTGTTTGGTGTTGACAAATATTGAGCCAAATGGGTTTGTCGCCACGACTAAGACTCTCAGCTCCCGCTAATCTGCTACTCCCCAAATCCCTAGCACGCGCATGTTAATCCCAATAGCAGCCCAGTCATTAAATGTATCTCCATGTTTTGCAGGTCTCACACGGGATATTAACAATTTGACGCAGCGATATGATTCGGAAACGGATCCGACTGCTGATCCCGACACGGATGCCACTGGGGATAGTCTGGAGCAGAGCTTGACAGCCACGCCGCCCAACAAGATGCAGCACTCGCTGCATGGCGGCATCTCGTCGGGCATTGGGCCACGTTCCTCCCAGCAGCACAGCTCCTTCAAGCGTCCAGTGATGGGCAATCGCGGCCTGGAGACGCGTCAAAGCAAACGCTCGCAACACCATCCAAACAGGGAGCAACCCAACCCAGGCAACGGCAATGTTAACGTTACCAATGGTAATGGTAATGGGATACCAGTGCTGCCAGCTCATCCGATCACTGTGGGCGCTTTGGAGGTGATGAATGTGAAGCGGGTCGTCAATCGTTATGGCACCTTGCCGAAGGTGGCGCGCATTGGCGCCTTCCTCGACAGCTTGGAGGACAGCAGCAGCAGCAGCAACGGCGAGGCAGCTGCCAATGGACATGCCACGCCCCCAGCACGTGCTCCGCCGCCCAATGTGCCCACGACAACAGGCAAAACGCTGACACCATCGGCTGCAGCAGGAGTAGCAGCACCAACAGCAGCGTTGGCAACTGGAACACCACAGCAGATGATACGCAGCAACTCGTCCGGCGGGGTTACCATGCAGAACAATGCCGCCGCCAGTCTGGGCAAGTTGCGGCGTCATCCCACCACTACAGAAGGCGCCATGATGACCTTCTCTTCGTTTCGTGCCACAGGCAACAGCAATTCACCGAAGCGCGGCGTCATCACACAGCCGGCACTGGCCAATTTGGAGTTTCCGCCGCCACCGCTGGAGGAGTTTGAGGCGTTGCCACCACCTCCGCCGCCGCCAGCGCCCGAGAGCGCTGTACAGGCCATTCAACAGCATCTGCATGCGCAGCACAGCAGCAGCAACGATGTCAGCAATACGGCGCCCAGCGTCGAGGAGGCCAGCTCCCGTTTTGGTGTCTCGCTGCGCAAGCGTGAACCCTCCACAGACTCCTGCAGCTCGCTGGGCACGCCACCCGATGCGGCACCGACACCGGGACCGGCACCAGGGCCAGCGCCAGCGGGCGAGAAGAGTCTCAATCTCAAAGAGAAACTCATCACAGAAATCAAGTCAGGCAGCAGGCCGGCCGAGACCATCAATGGTGGTGCAGCTCCGCCAATAGCGCCGCCACCCGTTGTCGATCCGGTGGCTCAACTTTTTACCGAGCTGGCAGAAAGTATGAATCTGCCCAAGCAGACCAAGCTAACCAATGGCAATAGCAACAACAACAGCAACAGCAATTCCAACAACAGCAACAACAACAACTTTAAGGCGCAGCTGAAGAAAGTGGAGCCAAAGAAACTGAATGCGCCCATTCCCAAGGCGGAGCAGTCCACGAATATAATTGACTTTAAGGCGCATCTGCGCAAAGTGGACAAGGAGCAAACGCAAACGCAACTGCAACAGCAGCAGCCAACATCGCCGCAGCAACAGCAACAATCCTCGCCCAATTGCAACACAGCACGGAAAGAGGACAACAAAAAGTTTAGCCCA
Source organism: Drosophila dives (assembly GCA_035042365.1). Classification (NCBI taxonomy): domain Eukaryota; kingdom Metazoa; phylum Arthropoda; class Insecta; order Diptera; family Drosophilidae; genus Drosophila; species Drosophila dives. The sequence continues at coordinate 5,273,060 of JAWNLJ010000326.1, read as the reverse complement.
GGAGCAAACGCGAATCAAAAGACTGAAATCAAAATCGATGTGAGCAACAATTCGGAAACGGAATGCGGCAACGAGACTGGCCACACGGATGCGGGCAAGCGGCGCAGCACAGGTAGTATTAATAGTTTAAAGAAACTGTGGGAGCAGCAGCCGCCCGGCGGTGATTATGCCAGCACCACAATCCCACTTCAAGCCCAACAGCCATCAGCAGCACCACAACAAGCACAATTGTCGCCCAAATATGGCCTAAAGCCAACATTGGCCCCGTTCAGCACAAAACTGTTTGGCAATAACCCGCCGCCAGCGGCACCGCCACCACCGCCCCCAATTAGCAGCACTGCAGCAGCAGCAGCATCAGCACAGTCCAAGCAACTAGCAACAACTGCAACAACAACCACCACCACCACTACCACCACCACATCCTCATCCACAACCACAACAATAAAAACATCTCTTTCAACGCAACTCTTCACAGATGCCGAGCTGAGCAACAACGAGGAGCCTCAGCCTGCCGAGGGAGGATCAGGAGGCACAACCACAACAACTTCTACGGCGGAACTTCTGACGCAATCGCTTTACAACAGCGATCAGTTACAATACGGCAATGCGGCCAATTCAAATGGCAGCAAGCAGCTGAGCAGCTCCAGCTCCAACAGCCAGAATAAACCAGCTGTGCCGCACAAGCCCACCAAGTTGACCATATATGCTACGCCCATTGCCAAAATAGCGGGCATTAATGTGGGCGGCGGGGTTGGTGCCGACAATATCAATTCGACGCAAATCTCACGCGAGAGCATATTGGAGCTGGTGACGCTTCTGGAGGGATCTCTGAAGCATCCGGTGAATGCCATATCCGCCTCACAGTGGCTGCAACTCAGCGACAAGTTGAACATATTGCAGAACTCGTGTGTGGTTTTTGCGGAGAATGAATCAATGCCGCCCCACTCGAAATTCCATTTCCGGGAGCTGGTAACGCGAGTGGAGACGCAATCGCAGCATTTGCGTAGTGCTGGCAGCAAGAATGTCCAGGACAATGAGCGGCTGGTGGGCGAGGTCGGACAGTCGCTTAAGCAGATCTCGAATGCATTGCACAGGTAAATGATAAGAACGGGGATGGAAGCACAGCGGAGCGGTGAACCGGACAACAGCGGCACAGCCATTTGGCTGGATGCCGAGGGCAATTTTATCAAGCGCAAGCAGCAGCAGCAGCAGCAACCACAGTGATATTATCAAAATCCACATCGCTCCCACCATCCCCCCAAAGCCTGGACGCCGCCACATATGCCACAATCAGGCGACCAGAGCAGAGACGCAGCTCCTCAACTGAAACCAGCAGGAGAATCAAAATGATGAACATAACTTCAAACCCAGCGAAGAAGCAAAGAACAGACAAAAACAAAAGAACAACAACAACAACAAGAAACTACAACTATAATTAATTATTATTAACTCTAAATATATATATACATATGTATATGCTTATATATATATATACACACCCACACATACATATATAAATATCTATCGTAGTATTTAGTAGCCGTAGCGATTATACATACATCTAGTCATATATAAATTTGATGCATCCGCTATTGATAAAAAGAAAAAAAAAAAACGAAAACAGAAACAGAAAAGGCTTCAAACTGAGTTGCAAAGCAAAAATATTTCTATAGGCATTTCTCGATTCTAATCTCGCTCTTTCAATTGTGAAAAAAAAAAATAAAATTAACCAGAATCCCTATTTTTCTCCATTTAAAAATTAGAGCTTCGTTGTCTAAGGAATACGTATATCTGAAAGACAAATCTAGCAATTGCATATGCAATGATAAATATATATATATATATACATATGGATATATATTCATAGAATATCTCAATAAATTAGTAATTATACTGCACATGCATATACATATATATATATATATATATATATACATATAGAAATACATACATTTTACATACATATATACTAGTCGGTAAAGTGTTTTTAGTATACCCTATACTTATACAAGACATATAATTTATAGATATATATATATATATATATATATGTATGTAATACGGTAAGCGTTAAATGCAAATTGATAACTCAATCTACAACGTTTAGACTTTTCTTCGTGTTTTTAGTACTCGTAATACCTACTCGTAAATACATTTAAAAAGAAAATGAAACGAAGATCTGTGTGTACCACTTGGCATAAATTATAAACAGTAGCAAAGCCCAAAGATATTATTATTAACTGACTACTCGACAGATATATATATACTTTATATAGTCATATCTATATATATATATATATATATATATATATATATATATATATATATATATATATATATATCTACATATATGTATACTTATGTTAGTTGCAAAGACTAAATCAACTTAATCTTTAGTTTATGTTGAAAATACAAGAAACAGAAAATTAATTGGTGGCAAACGCTTTTTAGACATATACATATATACACAAACAAATTGTAATTATTATCTGATATTTTATGGATTTTAAAAAAAAAATACTTTTATACGTAATACACATACAGACAACACACACCACACACACTCACTCGAAATAAAAACAACCAAATAAATATTCATTTCATATACATAAATACGCGGGTCGACATTAGGGCGGGCCTTATGTAAAACATATAAATATGGATGTGCATAACAAATACACAAATATATATATATATATTTATATATATATATAAATTGATATATATCTAAAAATATATAATTCAACTTTATCCAAATATCTACCCACAAAAATAACAGACAAAAGACAATGTGCATTCAAAATATATTTCTATATATATAAATACTATATTTCTGTAACTTCTATAACATCTGTGCGTTTGAATACGCTTAGAGCATATATATATAAATATATTATTTAAAAGAAAACGGATCAAAAATACTTCAAAGAGAAATAAAAATGATATTTAAAAATAAACTTTTCAAGTTGTGTAATATGACAGCGTGTAATAAGTAAAGAAGAACATATGGAGTAACAGTTATTTGCTTCTGGGGCATAAGATTATTTTCGAATCTGTACTTTATTATTGGCGCTTTTCAATTTACTTTGGTCTTCGTCTCAAAAACCCTTATTTTAAATAGCAAATATCCCACTTTCGTTAAATATCGATATTTACTGCAGTATTGGATATTTGTATTTTACAGCACTGGTTTTTCGTATCCCTAATATTGTTTTGCTGCCCTCGAATTAAATACGTTAACGAGCCATACTGCTGTCAAATCTTTAATTGCGGCCGCTTAAATTTATATTTTAAATATATAACAACTGCAAATTAAATTGAATGGGTATAGACTTCGCTGAACAGAGGAATAAGATAATCGCGCCTTTTACCAGGGCTTAATAATGCTCGCTGTGAGTAACATTTGAGTAAATGGTAAGTTATTGCCGCTGTTATGTTAAATAACATTTCTGTTTTGCATTCGTTCTTTTTTTTCATAAAGAAAAGAAGAAGAGAAAGAGGAAAAAAGACGAAATAATATATAATAATAGAATATTATTTATACTGTGATATATAAAGCCAAGCATTGTTTGTGTGTCTGCAAACCAGTAATTGAGCAAACGAATCAACAGTAAACGAGAAAGCAACGACAGCAAACACAAATTGTGAAAACAACAAAAGCAACACCAGCAACAACAACAACAGGCACATCAAGAAAGTCAGCAAAGCAAGCAGCCAGCATTAAAATGCCACTTTTTGGTAAATCACAGAAGACGCCAGCTGAATTGGTCAAGTCGCTGAAGGAGGCGATAAACGCACTGGAGGCCGGGGATCGCAAGGTGGAGAAGGCACAGGAGGATGTTAGCAAAAATCTGGTGTCCATCAAGAATATGCTTTATGGGAGCAGTGACGCGGAACCACCAGCGGATTATGTTGTTGCACAGCTGTCCCAGGAGCTGTATAACAGTAATTTGCTGTTACTACTTATACAGAATCTGCATCGCATCGATTTCGAGGGTAAGAAGCATGTGGCACTCATATTTAATAATGTGCTGCGCCGACAGATTGGCACACGATCCCCAACAGTGGAATACATATGCACGAAACCGGAAATACTGTTTACACTGATGGCCGGCTATGAGGATGCGCACCCGGAGATTGCCCTCAATTCGGGCACAATGTTGCGGGAGTGTGCTCGGTATGAGGCGTTGGCGAAAATTCAATTGCATTCGGATGAGTTCTTCAAGTTCTTCCGTTATGTGGAAGTGTCAACGTTTGACATCGCCTCCGATGCTTTCTCCACGTTCAAGGAACTGCTGACACGCCACAAGCTCCTATGTGCCGAATTCTTGGACGTTAACTATGACAAGTTCTTCTCGCGGCATTACCAGCGTCTCCTCAACTCTGAGAACTATGTGACACGGCGCCAGAGTTTAAAGCTGCTCGGTGAACTGTTGCTGGACAGGCACAATTTTACAGTGATGACACGCTATATATCAGAGCCGGAGAACCTGAAGCTGATGATGAACATGCTAAAGGAGCGATCACGTAACATTCAATTCGAGGCGTTTCATGTCTTCAAAGTGTTTGTCGCGAATCCAAATAAACCGAAACCCATACTGGACATCCTGCTACGCAATCAAACGAAACTGGTCGACTTCCTAACCAGCTTCCATACGGATCGATCCGAGGATGAGCAGTTCAACGACGAGAAGGCCTATCTGATCAAGCAGATAAGGGAGCTGAAACCGCTGCCCGAAGCTTAGTGGGCAGCCTGGGAAGAACGGTTGACATCGAGATGGAGAACGAAAGCAAGAACGAGAACACGTAGCAGGCCTTTGCTGCTCTATGGCAGGATGTTGATGATGATGACGATAGCAGGACGACGACGACAACGACGAGGACGAAGACGAAGACGAAGACGGACAAAGAATATGCATAGAGAGTGTGTTGAGCAATCGCAATTGCAATTGCAAAACACAATACACATAATATTTAATAGGGACACAAGACGAAAACTAAAACGACGACGAAGACAATGATGATGAAGATGACGATGACGACAGCACTTGTGAGTAACTCTAAACAATAATTTAGACAAAGCAAACAACAAAAACAAAAAAGCGAAAACAAAAACAAAAATGATAACGATAAATAATGATAAAGCAAAAATACATAAGTAGTAACAACAACAAGAAATATACACACACATTATAATATTATATATATATATATATATATATATATTGTATGTAATAGCATAAGGAGCAAAAACAGATAATGCAGAATTTAACTAAAAGCCCACACTAAGAAAATCCAACTTTTTTTTCTTCCTATCCTGAGATATGCATATGTATATTCGATATATTCGATTCAAACAGCTTCCGTATACAGTTCGCTTTTAAATTATTCACAGTTTATTTCGAGTTAGTTGTTGTTGTTGTTGTTGCTGCAGTTGTTGTTGTGTGGTTCCACAGTCTGGAGATCGTTTGCTTATAGAGATAGAGCTATGTATGTATTTACATCTACCTTACTACATACAACATTTCGTAAATGGTTATTCCTTTTTTTGTATCTTTTGAGTTATGTGTATTTCGATTGCCTATTTAAATAGTTGTTGTATTGAAATTGAGCGTTTTTGAAACGTTTATCCACAGGACAATGAAGATAATATGAGTTTTGACTTACAATTTAGACATTAAACATTTCAAATGTGCTCCGAAATTAACAATTACGGTAAATTATTATTAATAAATATGTATTAAAAAAGGAAACAAAAAAAAAAACAATTGTAATTTCACACACAAGAAAAAAAAACCGAAAACAAAAAGAAATTTCATTAAAAATAATGCATAATAACTATAGTTATAAATGAAAAGAAGAGCATTCAACTCACATAAACACACACTCCCAAACAAACAACACATCCACACGTACATAGTAAAATACAAGGGAAGTAAAACAACAACATTACGAGCAGCATAATAAATATATGATTATTATAATTTATATTATTCCCAAAATTAAAGATAACAGCCAAACAAAAATTCCATCCAATATGTGTCATTTTGATTGGAAAACACGGATATGGGTTGTGGGTGCGGCGCTAGGGAATACCAAATTCTTAATTCGTGCATGCCACAGCCGCAGCAGAGGTCCGAGGCTCCTGAGTCATGTGGCACCTGCAGGGCTGCAGAAACACTCGCAAACAACAACATCTTCTCTTTGAGAAATACAATACATTTTACTGAAAATGCCTTTTTTCAAAATACTAGGGTATTCAATCGACAAAGTTGGCATGGCCTTTGACTGCTGTAGCCCTGGATCAGAACAGCTGTCTTAATTCAAAGACGGGCGCTGAATAGTCAAGTAAAAATTGTGTTCTAGAAAATGCACAAAAGATATCGTAAAACCACAGAAGCGGTAATTTTTGAAGACAGCAGCAGCGATGACATATGTACAAACAACTCTTTTGTACAAAGGAAATATATACGAAATCGACGCAAAGAAGCCATCAATATCGAACCGAACATTTCCGACACGAGCAGCGATGAGGAACAGTTCACGGACCAGGAAAACAAAATGTGGCTGAAAAATCTTAAGCAATGCAGGAGCATTGAAAAGCCACTTAAATCACAAAAAAAATTCCAGCCATTATCGCTGTCAGTAGGTGTCAAGTCTCCGTCTCAAACTTCACCAATGCCCAGTTGTGCATTGGAGCCTGCTGAATGTTCCAAGTCAACGCCAGTAGCATGGCAGAGCTTCAGAAAAACACTGGCAGCCCTGAAGCAACAGCAACAAGGAATGCTGCAGACATCAATTTCAAACTGTAGCCAACAGTCTACTCTACTAGATTGCACAATCGAGGCCAATCTGGAGACAATGATTAACACACAGCAGACGCCAAGGAGTACCATAAAAGTCGCCTTAACTATTAACAGAAAGAAGAAGCGTTGCGTGAAAGGTGGCTATTTTTATGAGTATAAGAAACTGATGCTTAAGGAGCGCATGGATCGACGGAGTCTGGCGCACAACCAGCGCCTGGGTATCAGCTCTGGCCAGAAAGTCGACGTGTTGGGCATATCCGCATCCTTTGGCACCCACATGGTACGCGTCCGAACTTATGCAGAACCCAAAGCTATATTCAACATTATCATCGCACCATGCATGGCCAGCAATGTGAAAGTAGACTCTAAGCTGGAGCTTTACTTTGATCTACAGTTGGAGTCGGCGCTGCAGCTGCCCAATAAGGAACCAATATATTTGCAGCCAAATAAGATAGTTGTATTATAATATAGTAGTAGACACACATACACTTAGAGAATAATTAGGATATACTTGAATACATTATGAATATTTTGTTAAGAACGTGTGGCAACTAACGTCGCTTCTTTTTCTCCAACTTGCGTATTTTGTTCTGCAGGCGGCGTGTAGCACTTCCCATGCCCGGAGGAGTCTCATCGACGATACAACTCACGTCAATGGGGTCGACGACTTCGTTGACGCTCACCAACACTGCAGTCGCGATGCAAATAAACTGAAATATGCCCCCAATAAAGAGACCATAACGCACTAAAAAGCCGAACAAATCTTCATCTCCATATTTATCCAATAAAGATGCAATGCTTATTTTACTACCGGACATTTTTAGTTTGCAGAGAAAAAAGTGTATGCAGTTGAAATTTTCACACCTTTTTTTGTTTGTATGCAATTAATTTTGTGTATGCGGTGAACAGGGTGAACAGGGCACAAAACAGCTGACATCGTTCGCAAAATTCAGAAGAAGAAGCAGACCTTTTTCTGACGGCTGTCGGGCTTTGCATAATTCGTTTTTTATTAGTATTAAATAAAAATATGTCGTGTTTTCGTTTGGCAACTGCACTCAATGTCGTCCACAATCAAAGCCGGCGGTTCATTGCCAAAAGAACCCCAGATCTCTCGCTAGCACGCCGAAAATTCGCAAATGCGGTGCTCGAAAGCAGCAGCAGCAGCGGCGGCAAAGTAAAGAAACCGAATGGCACATTTAAGTTGACGCTGCTTGGTGCGTGCATTGGGGCCGTCGCTGGTTCCACCTACACCATCTACACGCGGATCAATGATCAGAATTCACACAAGGAGCACGAGCGCACCCCGCCACAAGTCATTGGGTCGTTGCCGGATGGCTTGCGTTTAACGAAGCGTTACATTAACCCCAAGGATACGTCCGGTTTGGAGATTGTGCTCTTCCAGTTCCAGACGTGTCCGTTCTGCTGTAAGGTTCGTGCTTACCTTGACTATATGGGCGTATCGTATTCAGTGGTTGAGGTAGACGCAGTTCTGCGTCAGGATATCCGTTGGTCATCGGTTAAGAAGGTGCCCATGGTGCTGATCAGACAGCAGGATGGGCAATATGTACAGATGACAGATTCCAGTGCTATCATCTCGCTCGTAGCCACCGTCCTAAATGACAAGCGTGTCGATGTTGGCGAATTGGCGCAGTTCTATCCCCAGATATCCTACTTTGACGATGACGGCAAGAAACGACTGGACATAATGAACAAGTACTTCCTTATGTACCAGGATCACACGCCCAAAAACATTACCAAGGAAATCGAGGAGTAAGATAATGATGTTCATCTCTCAATACACATTATGTACAAAGGCTTCTCCAACTCTTTGCAGAAATGAGCGTAAGTGGAGGACCTGGGCTGACAGCCACCTAGTACATCTGATATCACCCAACTGTTATCAAACCCTCGCTGAATCGCTGGAGACCTTTGAGTGGTTCTCCAAGGAGGGCGAGTGGGATGTCTACTTTCCCAAGTGGGAGCGCAACCTGATGGTGTACTGTGGTGCGATGGCGATGTGGTTGATAGCCAAGATGCTAAAGCGACGACATAATCTCACCGACGATGTCCGGTCTCACATGTATGATGCACTGCACAAGTGGACGGCGGATCTTAAGAAACGCAACACAAAATTCATGGGCGGTAAGCAGCCCGGTTTGTCGGATCTGGCAGTGTTCGGCATCTTGAGTAGCATGGAAGGATGTCAGACATTTAAGGATTGCCTGCAGGACACAAACATTGGTAACGCCGCTGGTCCTAGAGCAAAAACAAAAAATTGGTTTAACAAAATGTATGTTTTTATAGGAAAATGGTTTTACGACGTCAAGGAGGTTGTGCAAAACAACCGCGGCCAACTACGTAGGGAGCGTATAGTAGGAGTGGGACCAGTAGCCTAAAACTAAATGTTCATAAATTTCTCCCCAAAGATTGTTAATAGTGTTTAAATAAACGGTTCCATTGCTTTTTATTTATTTAAATTAATATGAAACTATCGATGTATTGCCACATTAATTCTAAATCAATGTATCGCAACATACCAAGTTGCTTTGAAAATATCGATAGCGGTAGTTGAGTTTTCGTGACATCTCTAATTGTGTGCGAAGCGCCGCTAGACGAAAACTTGCAAATCATTTCAGGCTGCTTTTTTGTGTCTTGTAAAAATTAAATCATCTAAAATAATGAGTGCTCTCGGCGTTGAACAATTTCCGGATTACAAAGTACCTGGAGTGCAGCATGTAGACTTTTCGCCATACGAGTCCAACGGAGGGTAAGCAAACGAAATACTTCGAATATTGCAAGAAATTTAAGTACCATTTTTAACTTTACTTTGCAGCTCAATTGTTGCAATTGCTGGTGAGGACTTTGTGGTCATTGCCGCTGATACACGCCTGAGCAGTGGCTACAGCATCCATTCACGCGACCAGAGCAAACTCTTCAAACTGTCACCGCACACAGTGCTGGGCTCCACAGGCTGCTGGTGCGACACCCTGTCGCTTACTGGCCTGATGAAGGTACGCATGCAGATGTACGAGCACACACACATGAAGACAATGACAACGGATGCTGTCGCCCAGATGCTTTCCATTGTCATGTACAATCGTCGCTTTTTCCCTTACTATGTGTCGAATATTTTGGCGGGCTTGGACAAGGATGGAAAGGGTGTCGTATATTCGTACGACCCCATTGGTCATTGCGAACGAGCCACGTATCGTGCTGGTGGCACTGCCGGAGCCTTGCTGCAACCGGTGCTGGACAATCAGATTGGTTACAAGAATCAAAACTTGCCGGCCGATCAATTACCGCCACTGACCAAGGATCGGGCTGTTGCTGTCGCCTCCGACACTTTCATTTCGGCTGCTGAGCGCGATATTTACACTGGTGATTCAGTGCTCATAAATATCATCACAAAAGATGGTATTGAGCAGAAGACCTTGCAATTGCGCAAGGATTAAGAAACACTTAAGGTCAAGAGATAACTAAATTAACATTCAGATTATGTTCGACTTGAAGTTGTTGTAATTTTCTAAATAAAACAGTTCTACAAGGAAGATAAGGGAACAAATTCGTTTCTATTATCGAACCTATAGTGAAATAAATTTAACACAAAAGCCTTTTTCTCGTGGGAACATTTTTAAGCCCTGTTCAAAACAAAATGATTGACAGTGCGCATCAGGATCCGCAAGGAAATTGCCGAGCTATGAGCAAATCCAATAACCCAAACAGTTAATAAAATCATAAGTTTCGTTTTATTCAACTAACTTTAACTTGTAAAATTAAATATTTATGAATGCATAAACATATAAAATGCAGATGAATTTGTGCAGTACTGTTTTAAATTAAATAGCTGTGTCGTCCCTGGTAATCAGCTGGTTTCGACTGCTGTTTCTTTGGAATTTGCGTATTGACTCACCATTTTATCAAATGAACAGTACTTTAGTTGTACATGTACTCCAGTTAATTGTTTTCCAAATTGTCCACGTTCTGGCCATTAACAACATGCTTGCGGCACTTGTAAAACCGGGAGTATTTCGACACACTATTTGCCGTAACAGTGTGTATCCACGTAGCAATGTAACGCGCTACCCGGTGCCGGATAAGTTTGTCTTTTGGGCAGTCAACTATGAGGAATACAGCCCGCCGTGCTACACTGCTGGACACATTGGTGGCCAGAGCTGGGCGGATGCTCCGCTGCCAAACGAAAAGAACCAGCCTCACTGGAATCACAATGACGGGATTGTGAATCGTGTTTCTTTCCATGGCGAATACCAAATAAATGATGGCCTGCCTCAGAATCCAATTGGACGCACTGGATTGTGTGGACGTGGCCTGCTTGGACGCTGGGGTCCCAATCATGCAGCGGATCCCATAGTCACACGCTGGAAACGTAATGAAAGTGCTGAATTTGTGTGCCATAAAACCAGCGGCAAGTAAGTGCAGATAAATATGCTGCGTTTAACTCAGATCTCATATTCTGCTTTGTATTTCCGTAGAAAAATTCTTCAAATGGTGGCCATACAGCGTTCTGATAACAAATTGTGGGCTATTCCAGGTGGCATGGTCGATCCCGGCGAGAATGTGAGCGCCACGTTAAAGCGCGAGTTCACCGAGGAGGCGCTCAATTTCACCGATAAGGGCAGCATGGTTGAGGAGTTCTTCAAAGAGGGTGGCGTCCATGTGTACAGTGGCTACGTGGATGATTTTCGTAATACCGACAATGCTTGGATGGAGACAACTGCACTGAATTTCCATGACGAGGAGGGCACAAAAGTTGGTCAGCTGCAACTAGAAGCAGGTGATGATGCCACAAACGTTCGCTGGACCGATATCGATGCAAATCTCAAATTGCATGCCAATCACGCTGATATTGTCCAGGAAGTGGTTGCTATGCACAATGCACACTGGTAGAAATACTCAAATACTTTTTTACAACTATCTTTTAAATTCAGATACATCACCACTATTTTAAAATTGCTTATAATATACGATTTTTATACAAAAAATGGGAGAATTTTAATTCAGTTAAATTAAGAATAAACGATTTTATATACTTTTTTATCGTTAAATTTCGTATATTTATTTCAGACTATTTGCGATTCTTACATTCCTTTTTTTTTGGAGCAATAACAATTTATAGAAACACTGGGAAAATCATTTCAAATATGTAATTTCAAATTCAATTTTTTTTTTCTTGAATGCATTGGAATTCATCAAGCTGAGCTCGTTATCTCCTTGATCAAGTTGTGTGTGCGACTTATAATTTTGTGGATAACTATTTTCTCACGGCCAATAGATGATGATGAACTGGTTGTCGTGCGAGGCCTACAGAGTCTGGAGGAAGGCGTAGACTTCCGGATTTGAGTTTGCCACATTGTTGAACTTGTCCGCATACTGTTCGCGTATATCCTTGACGAAGGCAATCGCGTGAGCTTTGCTCTCTTCGTTGGGCATTTGTTTCTTGTACAATACATCGATGGTGATTGCGAGGATCTGTTCAAGATGGTTCACAATTGACTCACGGGCATGCATGTATAGAACACGGAAGGCTCTGTTAACCATATCATTTTCAGCCACATCTTCGCGAAGTGGCAAATGTGAGAGAAAAACTGGCAAAACTTGCGCAAGCGGCACCATATTGTAATTGGTAACAATCAGTCGGGCAACGGCGCCGCAAATGTTGTCCAAGGGCGATGGTTCTGTCTCCGAAGCAATGGCACCCGAAAGAGCTTGTAAAATAACCTGAAAAGATCTGGGCAAAAGCAAACTCGTTAATGTATAAATGGATAACGGCCTGCAGCCGGAGACTTACTCAAATGACTTCTCCTCGGCAAACAAAACAAGCTCGCCTAGTCCAAAGTAACAGTTCTGGCGAGCCATTGGATTGGGATCGGTTACGCCGGCAATAAAGATGGGGCACAGCGTATCAAAGTAAGTGACCACAAGGTTGCCCAGAGAGCCAAAGGATTCGGCTAGCGCTCCATAAACAAAACTCCGCTGTGAGGACTGATCATTTCGCTTTGCCTTGTTCTTTAAAGGAATACAATTTTAGTTTGGATTTCTAAATTGGTCATATTATAAGCAGACATACCAGCTTGGTCACATAGAACTGACAAAGTCGTCCAAAGTACATGGAGAATATTTCCGGAGTGAGCGCTCTGCCAAACGCCGGGAACAAATTACCGGCACCCTCGAGTAGCATTTCATCAGACTCGCTGTCCTCCGGATCTTCCTCGTCACCGCCACCGCTTAGCTCAGTGAACTGGCAAGCCATTTTGGTTTGGAGCACATCCCTGATGCAGGCAAAGATCTGATCGGCAATAACCTGCGTGGGCAAAGCTGGACGCCCCACTGCATTGAATAGTTCGCCTTGTACGTCCAGCAAATTAATGACGACACTTTGTTCCTCATCTTCACGCATGATCTGTGCAAATTTGGGCATGACAACCGAGCAGGCGCGTGTCACACCATCGACGTCGCCCATTTTGTGCAGAGCTATTACGAAAGCAGAGATTGCCTCGATGGCAGCCTTGCGAATGATATCATGCGGATGATCGATCACCTTGTACACGTTTTCAAAAGCCGTTTGCAAATAGGGAGCAAAGGCGCTGCCCGTGTTAGCAGCAAAATCTTTCAGGGCATGAATGGCCTCCTCCTTTTCGTACAAGTAATCATTTTCCACTTGAAATTCATCGTCATCATCATCATCTTCGTCGTCTGTGTTTTCCAGGTCAATATCATTCCCAACATCCTTTCTGTCTCCGTTCTCATCGAAGAAAATGTGTTTCGGGACATTTAAAATTGGGATTGTGTCCTCTGAAGAAATTACCGTTTCAATAACACGATCCATAATCTTGGGGAAAACGCTCGACATGCTGTCGTTCACCACAATGGACAGGGCACCGGTTAGACTGTAAATGGCACGCCTAAGATCTGGATCATTTGGCCCCTCCTCCAGCATCATCAGGCAATAGGACATCGTATCATTGGCGATGGGCAGAAAGTTCTCCTTGCCTACGACACGTGAAATAGCTGCTAATGTGTCGATTGCCTCGTTGCGCAACATCTTCGAGTCCTCGGCGCACTCCTTGACCAAATACATCTGCAGTATGGTAACAATTTTGGGAAAATATGGCATCAATTTCTCCTTGGCGGCGACAGCAACTGCCGATATGGCCGACAGAGACATCACACGCAATTGCGCCGAATACGCGGGATCCATCGTCTCAAATAAACTGCAAATACAAATAATAAGATGTGTGTTAAGTGAGGAAATCAGATGAATTAATACTCCTTACCACTCCATCAGTATTGGCAAATGAGGAACAATGTCCTCCTCCAGATTCTGGCAGTACGTTTCCAAAGCGTAAAACATACGTTGAGTGTGCTTCGGTTCCGGGTGGCCCAGCTGTAAAAATTAAATACCAACTTATTATTGCTCTATTTAGGATAGAAAAAAGTGTGTGCCATAGTTAAGTGCGCATGCTATGAAAAAAGTGCTGTCCTTAGCTACTTGTGTCCCTTTCCTTATAACTGATGCTTAATAGATTTTCATTGATTCATCACATATCACTAATAATATTACTTCAAGTTGTATATTTCTAATTAGAGCATAGAGTGTGTAATACTTCACTTTTTAGCTCCCTCAGACCAAGGATTCCTCGATCGAATACTTATCAAGTTGTTTTTAAATTTAAAATACTCTCCAACTTGGCTTACAACACATTAAAATATAGGTTAACGTAAGGTAGAGAATTCAAAGAATATATACCAAGCATCTGGAATAAAAGGAATCTTAACTAGGTTGCGGAAAATACAAGAAAAATATCGAACCCACAGGCAAAACATTTACAGTGAGGTGAATGTGAAAAACAGTTTTGATTAGAACTAGAAAATTTGAAGTTGAGAAAATATGAGCACCCTGTATTTGGTGAGAACTGATTTGCGTTTGATTTGCAGCTGATTTATATACTGAATGGTATCTTTGCCCGGTAAGGATTTCGGACCGTTGCTGTTCCTTTTACTGTTTTGCTCAGCCTTTTTGGACGCAGCACAAACAAAATAAGATAATAAACATGTAGAAAAATGCAGGTAAAGAGATGGAGAGAAAGGGAAATTACCCCATCTCGTTGCGATGGTGATGAAAAATTGTACCTTTAGCTCAACAATCAGCTGATTTAGAAATTGAAATAGCACTGGCAGAATCTGGGATGCAAACTTCGTTATTTCCGGCTGCAGATGCTCAGAGAACTGACCCAGGGCATAAAAAGCCACAGCGCGTACTGGTGCCTCACTGTCGGAAATGCCGCTCTTGATGATGTTCAGCATTACTTCCAAATACTTGCTGCAAATAGCCTCTGCGCAACCCTCGGCAATGACAGCGATACAAAGGAATGCAGCACGACGACGTAATGGATCCGGATTCTGCAAGGCCGGCTCGAGCAACTGTAGCATAGGTGGTATGAGCTTCTCCGGCGACATATTGAGGGCCATCAGATCAAGTGTTTGAGTTGCCGCTGTCACGGGATGATTGCTCTCTGAGAAATATTCATCTGAAAGCAACAAAATTGAATTTAATATGAAGTGGAAGATTTTGGGAGAATGGAGAAGCCATGACTTACCATCTTCCAAATCAGAACTGACGCACATCATTTCGAAGATAACGCCCAGTATGGGCTCAAGTAGCTTCTGTTTGACAATCACCTTCTTCTTGATGCGTGCCATAAGACCAATAAATGTAAGCACCTGAACACGAATCGAATCATCAATCTGTGCATTGTTAGCTGTCGCCAGACAGAACTCAATCAACTGCTTCACATTGTTATTAAGCAATTTCGGTGCATATTCAGCAATTTGGTCGATGACATCGAAAACTTGAGCAAACTCATGTGCATCACCCTTCTGGGCAAAGGCATCAACTGTCTTGACAATTAGTGGCAATAGTTTTATCACGGTTTGCTCGGCGCTTGTGTGCCCGGGCACAAAAGGCATCAACGAGACCATGCCCGATGATATGTTGACGATTGTGGGCGTTGCTAAATCACCCTTTGCCTCGGCGGCAAGAAGCACAGCTGCAAACATTTGACAAATGGAGTCCATATGACTGATAAACTGATCGGGAGCAGCATCGATCAGTGTTGCAAAGATCGAGGAACCCAGCTCGCTCTCATGGGGATCGTCAACAGTGCAACGGCTATAGGTGAAATTCAATAGTTCGACCAGCCATGAGTCCTTCTCCTGTTCGTGCCGCACGAGCGACCCAATTAACTGAGCAATTGCATTCTTTACAGGTTTCTCCGGCTCAGCAATCAATGCCTGGAGCATGCCAGTCTTAATGCTGCAATTTATTAATTCTAAATCTCAACAAATGCAACTCGAAACGGTATTTGATGGTAACGCACCTGTCCTTCTGCACGGCCGGCACCATCTGCCAGTGGCTGAGCTTCTGGAGCCGCTTGTTGAGCAGCACAGCAGAAAATTGACGCACTTGTGGCTCACGCTTGGACACCACAATCTCACACAGGGCAGGCAGCGTGGCTGGATTTTCGTGGGCCTTGGCTAGCTCATTGGTTGCCTAGCAACAAGAATATAATATACATGTGAATTAAAAATTTTGATGATTTTGCACATGAATTAATTAAAAGCCGTCTGGCACGAATGTATAAGAGTATATATGTGTGTGTGTGCCAACAACGTGCTCTGAATTAACGAGGCAATACTTATAAAAAAAAAGTACTCATTTAAAAGCTTGTATGTATCGCAATGCGAATACCCACGCATGTATAGTAATTACATACACCCATGATCACATTTGTTTGTTTGTTAAAAATTCTTTTTAGAAATATTGAAAACTTCCCATTTGAAATTGGCGCAAATATGTGAAAGAAAAGCAAATGGTGACAATTTGAGCTGACAGCATCTAAAAAAAAGGCGTCGCCTTTGTCAAAGGACCCCCTTTTGTTGGCAAACCTAAAAAATGCCGGTTAGTCTTACCTCGCGAATGCGTTCATTGTCCGTGCACAACAAACCATTGATTATTTGCTCGAGCAGAGGCTCCATCTTAATCCTGTTGTGTTAAATCAATTGGGCACTTTGCAAATTCAAGGAGCAAGTATTTAATTTGCCGCCGAAGCACGCGAGCACAAAACTACTTCTGGCGAAATTTGCGAAAATGTGTTTGTACTAGGGCTGAATAACAATAAGTCAACCACGTTTCAAAACTGGCAGGGCTGCAATAAATAAATTTCCCAATTTGCTTTCAATATTCGATAAGTTTCACCTAGGAAATAATATTAAGATTAAACGTTAAATGATTTACTCTGCTTACTTCTCAAAACAAAAAAGATATTTGGAAAATTATGTGAACAAAAAATTTCGATATAATATTGTCAATATCGATCAAACATTTCACACAAAGTCGCATCGTGAGTCACGAGAACCATTTTGAATGCCAACGACGCGCGTTTTCTGTTTTCTTGCAATAATTATTGTTTTATGTGTTAATTGATTTGTTTGGACTGTGCAAAATGGATAAAAGTGCTAAAAATCGTAACAGCAACAGCAGCCAGAGGGACCAATATTCGTTGGGTATTCTGAGCATGGAGAATCTTAGAGGTAAGTAATATGATTATGATCAACTACTACAAATTCGAATGCATTTTATGGTTCTTTACATGTATATAGTTTTTGGAGATCTTTCTGGTGGTAGTAATGCTAGCAGAGAAACATCAAATGTCCATGAACGACTTAAGGTAAGAGGTCATACACATAAACATTTATGTATATGTATTTTTTTTGTTGGTCTCTAAAAAGGCGCGCTTTGAAATTTCAGGCGGGAAGACTGAAGGCTTTGGAGACGCTGGAGAAACCACGCCCACGTTCCAGCCATGCGATGACATCGCTGGAGAGGGGGTGCAACAAGGCCAGACGTAAGTGAGAAATTTAGCTCTTTATGTGTGAAACACATGAAATTGTGTGATCCTTTTTCTGTAGCCACCATTCGGTCAAGTACTGCATCCAATGGGACAAACATATCTGATCTGATTACTGAGGAGACCATCGATCTAAACTCCTCATACATTGCAACGCCAGCCGCACCATTAACAGACGCACATGTATTCTTTGAGCCGGGTGAGATAACGGGCCGTTCCACACTGTGCAGAAGTAACAAAAATAAATCGTTGTCATCGAAGAATGGCAGCCAAATCTCTGTAGCCGACATACTAAAATCCTCATTCGTGGAGAAGGCTCGTGTGCAATATGCCAAGCAGTTAGAGAACGTGCCAGTTCTAGGCAGTCAACACACGAGCAACAGCAGTCTAACCGATTCCTTTAGTTGTTCGCGCAGCTTACCCCGCACTGCGGACATGAGCAACATGAGCCTTAATGGCGGCGGTGGCATATCATTTGGCTCCGTTGCCAGTCAGGGCTTCGACGAGAGCTTCGCACCCGCCGAACTGATGCAGTCCAAACTTGTGATGGGTGAGATATCATGGGCGGAGGAATTTGCCGCTGTGCCAGCGGCAACACTCAGCAAGCAAGCATTGCAAAAGATTGCTGCGCCGCCACAAACGCCCGAAATCGAGACCTCAGTGTCCAAGTGAGTAGCATAATGCTCAGGGCTAAACCACAAACAAACTAAACAACAAACAAACATATCTTACAGCTCTGTCATTGCGGGTGATCCTGATTTTTCGTTAGGCAACTACTTCCAATTGCGCTCCGAGAACATATCTTTTATTGTGGGCAAAGAATTTTGTGACCAGATGCAACCAGACGCACCTGCTGTTGACCAGCAGACAATAACAAGCAACATTGGTGAGAAAACACCACTGATTGAAAACAAAACGTATACAAAGATGGAAGCCAGCGCCAAGATGGAGCGCAATCTCATGAAGAAGATGCATCAGGAGAAGTTCAACAAGGCTCTACAGACCGATGCAAAGAAGCCGCCAACTAGCTCCGAGCTTCTCAGCTTGTCGGCCATCGATGAAGCCTTACGTGAGTTGGGATCCATAACTGTGCAATTGCTTTAATAAACTTTTGGTTTCACAATAGGCAATCTGGACATAAATTCGGAAACTTCATTTGGCGATATTTTCCAAAGGTTCCGCGTACGTGGTAACAACGGAAATCAGAATGATGACGAAGACAAAGAGAACGCGACTGGAGATGACACGCTGTGCAAATCTCGATCCAAGTCAAATTTAACGGATACCATGAGTTTCACCGATTCCATATTGAATTCGACGGACTTTAAGCAAATGCAGCAGAGCATGGCGTCCACTTCTAAGCGTCAGCCGTTAAGTCCGCTGGCGGACTACATTGAAGGCCCGCCAAGTATACTAGTGACAGTCTGCGAGGATCACGATGCAGATATTGATGAATGGCCGTCGACACCGGTGAAGTCACCGGGCAGGCGTATCCGTAAATCTCCACTCTCGATGAGAAACGCGAGTCCAACAAGCAGTGATGGGGTGCAGCCGCTGGTCAGTACCGATGAGGAAGCGGATAGGGAGGCCGATGAGGACGTGACACCGGTGAACAAGAAGCGCAATTTGACTTTGAAAACCGCACATAATCCCAAATCGTTCTGTTCAACGCGCCTGGATGACTGCGATGCTGTGCCTTCGTCCACCGAATGTGACTTTGGCATCTCACCGAATCTGGCCAAATCTGCAGTTTCAGTCGCCAGTGTGCGAACCGTGTCGCCCCTAACATCACCACGCAGCTGTCTGTCCTCGCCGCTGCTGGACAGCACGACTAGCTCGGAGCGACGACAGCTGCTCGTCGGCTCTGGCGCGGCACGCAGAGCCAACACATCGCCAGCAGCCAGCGAGGCCAGCTCAACGAGTGGCTACAATGCCATGCGTAAGGGTGCCAATGGGTTGGCTCCGCGCAGCATGTCGCGCTGCTCGAACTCCAGCGAGTTCAGTCATCGCGATGGCAAATTACTGCCCCTGAAGGTAACCCACACCAGTCTGTGCTGGGGCAGCACCAAGTTGCGCACAGACGTCCGCAAGTCAATGCAGATCAAGAACACCAGCGAAAAGCGTTTAGTGGTGCGTCTGAGCATACAGGGACCGGGCTTTCAGCTGGTGAGCGGAGATACCAACAGTCTCACCCTGCAATCTATGGAATGCCGCACCATTGGCATCAATTTCTGTCCGACAGTCAGTGGTGGTGCCATTGGATCGCTCTCATTCTACGCGCCCTTTGGCGCCAACAATTGTCAGCAACCTAGTATGGAGATCCCACTCTATGGGTTTGGTGGGAATGCATCTATAACGATTCAGGGACTGCTTAAGGGACCCGTCGGCGCCAGTTTTCTAACCGTTGGCAATGTATGCGAGCTGGCCTCGGGTGCCCTGACGGCCAACTTCAAGTTCTACAACAAGGGACCGTTGACAGCGTTTGCGGGCATCACAGTTGATTCGACAGTATTCCTTAAGCCGCGCCTCAACGCTGCCTTCGAGGTGCGTCCCAGCAAGATCATCATGCCGCCGCACAGTGAGACTGTGGTGCAAATTGTGTTCCGGCCGAATCGCGAGGATATCAAAAACATACTGAAGAAGACATCGCAGGTGCTGACCCTGGCTAATATGCGCATCTTTTGCGGCGACGAACCCAACAGACAGCGAATGCGTGCCCTCGTCGAACGCATGACCGGCGAGCAGCGGGAGCAGTTAACCTCCTCCATGCTGGATAACATACTGTGCGTATTTCCGGGTGAGCAGCCGATACGCAGTATTGCCATGCTGAATGAACCTCCCGAGTTTATACTCGATCTGGTGACAGTGGTGCGCATCATCGATGTGGCACTCACACTCAATCGTGATTTTGATGAATCCGCTGAAACCTCGCAGTTGTGTCTGCCAGACGCCGAGGATACCGTCTTGTTTCGCACCGTTTGCGCAGCCAATTCACCTACGCCGAGCAACATGCTTGAGCCTGTGGATGAGCTGCATGAGGCGGACACAACATCGGCCATTGAGCAGCAGCCGTTAGAGCAGGAGCGTAACTGGTCGGTGCAGCCAGAAGCAATTGAATTAAATTTATCGAACGGCTCTCTAAATGCAATAGATGGCACAAAGCTTTGTATCAGGAATAGCTTCAGATCACGTCAATATTTCGAAATCAGTTGCAATGTGGCGGGGTTGCTGCAGTTATCCCCCAACGAATTTTATGTGGCGCCCGATGGTGGTCAAGTGGAAATTGTTGTGCGGCCTTTGCGTACGCCCAGGCGTGAAATACTTAAGAAACAAATGCAAGTCCTCATCGAGGTGTCCATGGAAAATGAACGTATTAATGTGCCCGTTACTTTTAAAATTTAAAATTTATGCTTATTGTTCTGTGAATTTATGTTTAAGACCCTTTTGATTTTAATTTTCATTTTATGCATTGTATTTTTCCATTCATTCTTATTGTTTATCAAATATAAGCTAGATTTTATAAAAAAAAGGAATTCATATTTGCCAGAAAGCATGCACCAAAATGATTTTACGGCTGTTTATTTTTGTATTTCAGATTAGGTTTACAATTTCAAATTAATTACACTAAACATAAATTTGAACTCGCACGACACGTTTAGTAGCAAAGATATCGAATCTGAAGGAGATAAAGTGAAAAATGCTTTAATGAATATAAATGATGAACGGCTTGATTTCGATGATAGTATATACACTCTATCAGGCCGGGTAGGTTGGGTAAATGCTCAATAATTAATGTTATCAGAAATTGATAAACTAATTCATAATCGAATCAGCAATTATTTAGTGCCTATAAGTACGTTGATATCAATAGTAGTCCAATAGTCAATGGTTAAGGTAGAAACGAGGGGGTCTAAGATAATTATAATAATATGCCACCCCAAATACTTATGTATTGTTAATCACTCAAAACAATTGTTGTGGCACATTTTTGATGGGAATAAAATTAGAAATAATAAAAGGCTAGGGTGTAATTTAAGACATCCAAAACTGTTTACACGATATTTCACTAAAAAAAAAACATGCGACGTACAGAAGTTCTTATTTGTGTCCAATATGCTAAGCGGTTGGATAACGGTAGAGTTGGAGACCTCAGTATCGAAGAAAGTAGTATAACGCGAGGGATGAAATATCAAAAATCAGATCTGTCATTGCGGTTAATCCTACTTCAATTGCGATCCAAGAACAACTAGTCGAACCTGCTGTTGACTTTTTAATTTAAATATTTATTATTTGGCGCATTGCCGGAAAGCATGCATCATATGTGTTTCACAGCTGTTAAGCTAAAAAGTATTTTTCTTGTATCTTCTGCTGGTCACACTCTTCACATTAACCACAACAAAATTTTGCTTTTTGTAGCAATTTGTAATTCAATATTGATAACAATAAAAATAACTTAGTTGTGCAAAACGAAACTTAATTTTTAGTTTCCACAATTAGATAAAATGCCCTCCTATGAATTGGCGCTGGTCTTTCGGCAACTGCCTCGGGTATAGTATAAAAATGATAATCACCAGTTATATAAAGTAAATATTAACAATGTGCGTTTTGATCCAGCCGGAATTGATCTCAGTGATAAAACGAACAGCTGAAGCTATATTCGACAAAGGCGGCATTATACGCAAATTTGAGAATCTTGGAACACGCGCCTTACCACACAAAGTGAGCGAGCATGGCGTCGTCCATCGGGAGGCGACACATTTTACCATTACGTTTGATACGGCACCTACAAAAATATTGGATCTGAAGGAGGAATTCGGGCGTGACATCGACATCATACGCCGTAACATCTTCCGGCTGGAGGAGGCAGAGGAGCACAAGTGCACGTTGCATGAGGAAATGCTACCGCCGGCATACCGTAAAGATGTGCAGGAGATTATTGACATAGCGAAAAGGAAACAGAAGCCAAAATATAATTACAATTCAGGCTTAGATTATTATCCCTTTCAAAAGTAGACTATAAGGAAAGCTACTAAATTAAAGCTCAGCAGTAAATAGAAAAGTGCCTTAATTTATTTTGTCTTTTTTTTTTGTCATTTTCAACAGTTCAGTTTTTTGATGAAATGTATTCTTTATCAGCCCTGGCAGGTTGGGTATATGGCCCTCCATTAATGTTATCAAAAATTGATAAACTAAGTCATAATCAAATCAGCAATAACTTAGTGCCTATAAGTACGTTCATATCAATAGTAGTCCAATAGTCAATCGGTAAGGTAGAAACGAGCGGGACTAAGATAATTTCAGTATGCCACCCCAAATACGACCACTCTCCGCGGAGCTGCAGGCAAAGGCCAAAGAGAACCTTAACGAGGATCCCGAACGTATTGAGGCAGACCTGGAGGCGTTGAAGACATGGATTGATCAGCAACCGCATCTTAATCCTCGCACAGATGATCAATTCTTAATCGCTTTTCTGCGCGGCTGCAAGTACAGTATGGAGCGAACCAAATCTAAGTTGGATAAATATTACACGCTGCGCACCAAGTACCCAGATCTATTTAACATTACGGATATTGACGATCCCAAGTTTCGCGAAATTCAACGATTGGGGTAAGCGGACCAAACAATGTTGATTCCAAGGTCACTTGATAATCTATTAAATGTCATAAACAGACCCATTATATTCCTACCTAATCTATATAACGGAGCTCGCGTGGGCATTTTTAGACTAGGAGTTACACCAGCTGATAAATACAAGATATCTGATGTAATGCGAGTGGGTCAAGCTATGCAGGAACTTGGAATTTTAGAAGATGATGATGCTATTATAAACGGATTGGTTTTTGTAATGGATATGAAGGGTGCAACTGCATCGCACTTGTTCCAAATGACACCGAGTCTGGCGAAAAAGATGACTGTATTTAATGAGGAGGCGTTGCCCCTGCGACCCAAGGCGCAGCATTTCGTCAATGTTATCCCCGGATTTGAGACCGTCTTCAACATGATTAAGCCTATGATGTCAAAAAAACAGCAGGAAAGACTCTTTATTCACGGCAAAATAGAGTCTTTGACGGAACACCTTCCTTTGAAATATCTACCTAAGGAGTATGGTGGGGAAAATGGCTCAATTGAGGAATGTATTGCGACATGGGGTAAGAAAATCGAAGATCACAGAGAACACTTTAAAGCTAACGAACATTATGGCACGGATGAGAAGCTACGCCCCGGTGTTCCTATTGATTTTGATAGCATCTTCGGTATAGAAGGATCATTTAGAAAACTAAATGTAGACTAAAACTTATCTGTTGTTAGTCTGTATTAGATGGGAATTATTCAAAATAATGGTTGTGGCACATCTTTGATTGAAATAAATTTAAAAACAATGAAAGGCTACTGAGTAATTTGAGACTTTAAAAAATGGTTGTCAAAATATATCATTCAAAAAGTCGCGATAGTATCGTCATTGACAATTTATTGACAGATCTACCACATGTGACTTTGACATATGATATAACGGCGCAACGAGGGTCTATTACAGCGGTTAACAGAAGTAACTTAATTGCATACTCTTAGACAGTAAAATAAAATCAAATTCGAGATAATTTTCTCCAAATCTAACTTTCGGTTAGAGCAAGTTTATTATTTAACTCCAGTTAAAACTAATTTACACCATAATGAATGCAATCTATACTTTAAAATAATTGGATTATTCAAAAATTGAGTGTGAACGATGTATAATGTTTGTTTGCTGTTAACTAAAACCAATGTTAAGTTGCTGAATAACATCCCTGTTCTCGTGACGTATGTGAGACAGACTACGAATGGAAAAAAGTGTATCACATAACTCTGTCGTAGTTGTATTTTCGTTAATAATTAGGACGTAAATTTGCTAAATTAGTGGCTCGCAACTGGTTAAAAGCGGTTGCGTATGCCAATTTAAGCTGTCAGAGTTCACGAATATATGTACACTGTGTAAAATCGATATACTAGCTGCATATATATGTTTGTGTGTGTGCATAACGACTAAACGAAAATTGCGAGGACGCGTTTCAAAAAAATTATAATATTTTGGGATGCATTCGATCAATTGGACATCGCGTCTGATATCGCGGGCAATACGCAGTAGCTTCTCAACGCTTCTCGACTCGGCAACTGGTGCCACAACCAAAGGTGCTGCTAAGCCAAACTCAAATCGATCTCGACCCCGATTCGTTTCGGTGGTTTGTGGCTTTGCTAAGGACAATCTGCGACACAAATACAAGCCGGGCAAATACGGCGAAGACTCCTGGTTCAAAACATCCACTGAGCAGGCGGATGTGATGGGCGTGGCCGATGGCGTCGGCGGTTGGCGAAGCTACGGTATCGATCCGGGCGAGTTCTCATCGTTTCTGATGCGCACCTGCGAGCGCCTGGTGCGCTGCACTCACTTCAATCCGCAACGACCCGTCAACCTGCTTGCCTATAGCTACTGCGAGCTTATGGAGCAAAAGAAACCCATACTGGGCAGCAGCACAGCCTGTGTGCTCATACTGAATCGTGAGACGAGCACGGTGCACACAGCCAACATTGGCGATAGTGGTTTCATGGTGGTGCGTGCTGGCGAAATTGTCCACAAATCGGAGGAGCAGCAGCACTACTTTAACACACCCTTCCAACTATCGCTGCCACCACCAGGCCATGGCCCAAATGTGCTCAGCGACAGTCCCGAATCGGCGGACACAATGAATTTTCCCGTCAAAGAAGGAGATGTTATCCTGATCGCCACAGATGGTGTTTTCGATAATGTGCCTGAGGATCTGATGTTGCAGGTGCTGCGCGACGTTGAGGGCGAAAGGGATCCCGTTAAGCTACAAATGACAGCAAATACTCTGGCATTGATGGCACGCACCCTATCCCTCAACAGCGAGTTCCTCTCCCCCTTCGCGATCAGTGCGCGTCGCAATAATATTCAGGCTCGTGGCGGCAAACCGGACGACATCACCGTTGTCCTTGCCACTGTAGCGATGTGAGATGTCGTCGGGGCTGAAGTTGAGTTGAGTTAGTCCGTTAGTCGTTAGTTATCGGTCCTTAAAAACAACGCTAGTTTGTAACTGTAATTAATTGTAGCCTGTACTCATTTAGTTTATTAGGAGTGTGTGTGGTAGTTTTGTCTACGTTTAAGCAGCACAGCATGTTGAGAGATTTAAGAACACACACAACACACGACACACTTCAATTGTTAATTACATATTTCGCCCACTCTTAAATACTTACAAATAACAAACATTATTACAACTACTAATCGACGCATCCTGGTGAGCGACCCAAAACCAAACAAAAACTATGCAAAGTCCAAAAAGAAAGCGAATCAACTATTATTGAAGAGCGCGCAATGCCGTAAGCTACATAACACAGGCATATATATAATTAATATATTATGTATAAGTAGAAGTGCTTTCAAAACGAAAAGAAAGAAATTATCAGCCGAAAAGATCGTCGTCGTCAATGGCAACGGTTACGAGTTCTAATCAACAATTAAATGCGACACACAAAACACAATAGTCGAAACATACTTACACACAAACAAACATAAATACATACATACCTTATACGCCCAACACCCCCACGAAAAAAACAAAAATAATAATTGTTGTGGAAGTTGAAATGCAAAACGCTATGCAATTATTGAACTGAGGATTTATCCAGACAACTGTCTGACAAAACTGTTAGTCAAATGTATTCACTGATATTGCGATATAATAAAAAAAATTATTCAATGAAATTATAATCAATATGTATTTTATTTATATTATTATATATATATTGAATTTATTACAGCACCTGAAATGGCCCGTTATCAAATTGGCTACATAATCCCAGTTTCAAATGAGGGTGCAAAGGTCACTAGGTTACTAAAATGTTAAGAATCGATTCTGATTTTAGACTTTTTGGTCTACAGCTTGAAAATGTATTTGAGAATATAAATAGATAGCTTTTATCACAGAGAATCTATAGATAATACCATCGATGATCCTTACACGATGTGAGATTTAATATTGTGCAGTCCTATGGCGTAGACGATATTGTGATTGCTAAGCACATCACTAGCTCGTTTGCGTCAGCTGTTGCGCACTACGCGACGTTAGCCAACACTTACATTCTATCGCATATGCAGTTAACGACAGAACAACAAAGGCAAAGAAAACAACAGAAAGAAGAAGGAAAAGGCTTATTTCAATGTAAATGGAGCCCTAAACTTAATAACATAAAATGAAGACCTATAAATTAATCACGCACACAAGGGGCTGTAACAAATCATACGGTGAGAAATTCACACAATCTTATCTAACTAAAACATTGATAATAGCTTTTTTATTTGCGCAGATGCTGATTTGGTGTTGAATCCGCAGGATCATCCGACAGCCAAGGTCGGCGACGTGGTGGAAATCTATGCACCCGACGATGAGAATGGGACCCATCTGCTGCTGCAGATAACCGAGCTAAACGAACAGAAAAAAACGGTTCTCAATGTAATCAGCATTGAGTCATGCATCGCCGTCGCATTCAAGATGAAACCCTATATGCATGTAGTGATGCGAATTGTTAATCCCTCGGATGTTGCTCTCGACTCCATAGAGATCACTTTTAAGGATCAGTACATGGGACGCTCTGAAATGTGGCGCCTCAAGACGTACCTGGTATGTAGCGGTGTCTCGCGTGTCCTTTTCAGAGTTCAAGAATAATTAATTTAAACTTAATCAAACAGACAAATACTTGCGTGTATGTAAACAAGAAGATCGACTACAATGACATGCAGATTCGGTGCCAGGTGTATGAGATGTGGTCGCAGGGGGAACGTGTGGCCAGCGGCGTCATAACGGACGACACAAAGATTGTGTTTCGTAGCAGCACCTCGATGGTCTATCTATTCCTGCAAATGTCCTCAGAAATGTGGGATTTCGATATCCACGGGGATTTGTACTTTGAGAAAGCTGTCAATGGATTTCTCACCGAACTCTTTCAGAAATGGAAGAAACTCGGCTGTAATCATGAGGTGACTATTGTGCTGTTCTCGCGCACCTTCTATGCGGCCAAGAGCCTCGATGAGTTTCCCGCCCACATGCGCGACTGCCTACAGCAGGATTACAAGGGTCGATATTACGAGGATTTCTACCGAGTTGCCATACAGAATGAGCGGAACGATGATTGGTGCACAGTGCTCGCCCAGCTGCGGAAATTGTTCACCTCGTATCAGGCGACTGTGCTGCGCTATCATGAACGCCAGAATATGCGTATACCGCTGGCAACAAATTCAACGGCGACGCAGGGCAATTTCCTGGAGGTGCTCAACATATCGTTGAATACATTTGAGAAACATTATTTGGATCGCACCTTCGATCGCACCGGCCAACTGTCCGTTGTGATTACGCCCGGTGTAGGGGTATTCTCTGTGGACAGAGAACTGACCAACATCACCAAGCAGCGCATCATCGACAACGGTGTCGGCAGCGATCTTGTGTGTGTGGGCGAGCAGCCGTTGCACGCAGTGCCGCTGCTCAAGTTTCACAACAAGGATACGACACTTACATCGGCCGATGACTACTCACTGCCTCATTGGATTAACCTCAGCTTCTACTCCACCAACAAGAAGATTGCTTATTCTAATTTCATACCACGGATCAAGCTGCCGTTTCTATCGTTTGCCGATGACCCGGACGTGGAGGAGAGCGAGCGTAACTTTCTCAGCTGCAATCAGTCCGAGTATATACACAACTCTCTCTTCGACTATGATGCCTACGATGAGCAGATATTTCAACCACTGCCTGCCCAGAGCACCTGGTAACGTATCAATTTGTATACTACATTAAATATTTCAATATTAAAAATTACCATTTGCTTGCAGTTCCTTGCAGCGTGTTGTGAGGGCAAAGAAGACGTCAGTGCCCAGCTTTGAGACGTATGCGTATCGCAACAATGACTGGGAGAATCTGACGCCCACTAAGATACCCAGTTTACGACGTAAGATGTCTGATCCAGACATACATCACGGCACTTCAGGCATGCTGGCCACCCTCTCCGACGCAACTAATCTGTCCGAGTCGTTGGCATCCGAAAAGAATGCCAGACGCGCAATTGTCAGCATTGCACCAATTGTGCGGCCGGGTCGGGCGCTCATCAACCCCTTTGATCCATCGCATGTGACAATTAAACTAACATCCAATCGACGCCGTTGGACACACATCTTTCCCAAGGGCCCAACGGGTGTGCTCATCCAACAACATCATTACCAAGCTGTGCCAGCAAAAACCGTGCCGGCGATGAACTACAGTCGCCAGCTGCAGCACTCGAACAGCACCAACAACAACAGCAACAATAACAATGAGAACAACGAGTTTAACTCGTCGGCAGGCGATCAGTCTGATCAGATGTCAACTCATTCCGTGATTAGCCTGACCAGATCTTTTACTTCACAAAACTTTTCCATGGGCGATGACAAATCTGATTGTACGTGTTATGAGTGAGCACGGAAAAAGTGTCAGGTTTTCCCCGTTAAAATCCTGACATGCTCTACCCAGAATTGCTGGAGCACGATTTAAGTTTTCCTGATGCACGTGTCATTGTTTCATTTCAGTTTTCAAGAAGCGCCACAACTCGTTGCTGAATGCAGCGCCAGCTGCTAATGTGCCCAATCTGACTGCCACACAAGCGAAATCATATCTGTGGGGTGCCACTGGGGAGCAGGAGTGGACGCCAGCGATTACAACGGGTATGTTTGCATAACTCTTATTTACTCACGAATTATCAGTGCGCGGAAATTGTTTCGGGAGATTTTATCATGGGGCCGGTGCCGGCAAAAAAAACTCGTTGCAATCATTGCTTTCAAGCATTGACAGGGAAAATGTTGCAACTGATTCTGCAGCTACTGGCTATTAATGCCACAACGGATGTGGCACAATTTGTGGATAGAATTGGACGGGTTCATCGTCTGCAGTCCATCAGCGTAACTCACAGCGCAGGAGCGAACAGTGAGGGATTTCTGGAGGCGCTGAGCACTGACAAGAGCTACTTTCAGCAGCTGCCTAAGATCATCGCCACGGATAGGTACACTGACGATTTTAACTCCATGATCAATGAACAATCGCTGTTCGTGATCTTTGCCAGTCATTCCAGGGATCCCGTGATACATGTGCATACGACCAGATTACGACAGTGTCGACATTGCAAGACTTTGTTCCTGCTCCAACAGAAGGAGCAGCCTGCAATGCTGGATTCCTTTTTTGAGTATCTGTGGTCGCATGGATTTCGCTCGGCTCTCGTCATGGTTGCTCAACATCAGCTCTTTCACATGGATCCCTATCCCAGGCTGCGTGTAATCGAACTGACTCTCAGCCAAGACGAACGCACGCTGTTCCCGGTAGCCAATCGTAGGGATTTTATGGGTTATAAGCTGCGCGTACCCGTTCAACTGGATGTGCCTTCCACGTTTTGGTACTCGTTCAACGGGCAGCTGCACTTGGATGGCGCCGGTGGCTCATTGATAAGTGAACTAATGCGACATCTGAATGTTTCCCTGGAGATCTACCCACTGTTTATCAACGAATCTAACATTATCAATATGCCAGCGTTGGTGCAAATGCTCGCTGAGAATCGAATGGAGTTGAGTCCACATCAGTTTACGACGCTACAACGGTCCTCACAAGTTGATTACTCGTATCCGTATTCGGTGGTGCAGCGTTGCTTTATGCTGCCACTGAATTATAACGTTCCACCTTGTCGTTTCCTGTATATCGCTTTCGAGAAGTACGTGTGGCTTAGTCTGATCCTCATAAGTCCACTGGTAATCCTCTTGCATTGCTTGGCCAATCGTTTGATGCGAATGCAGACCTGGTCTCTGGTGGGAGTGCCAGGCTGTCATATCTTGAGTTATGATGAAGTGCGTGTCTCTCAACGTTTTCCGCAATTTCCGTGCAACATGCTAATCTCCGCCTGCTTCGTCTTTAGCTTCTTTGTCATTGTCTCTGTATATGTCAGCAAGACGACATCGATATGGACGGTGAGGGTAAACAAATTACCTTCGGTGACATTAACGGAACTGTTTCAGCAACCCTATCCGATTTTGTTGCTACCCAGCGACATTGATTCGATTGTTATATCCTTTGGGCACGAGGAACAGTTTCATAGAATATTTAGCCTTACTAATGCCCACAATTTCTATGAGCAGCGTGTGAAATTAAGTCCGAGTTACATCTATCCCATCAGCACAATACGCTGGCAATTCATTCAGATGCAGCAGCGCTATCTGCAGCAAAAGGTTTTCTGGTTATCGGAACTATGCTACGGGACATTTCCCAACCAGTTTCAGTTGCGCATCGGATCACATTTCAAGCATCCGCTGCACTACTTCGAGTTGCGCGTCAATGAGGCCGGTTTGATACATAAGTGGCATAATCTGTGGTATACCCGTGCCAAGCGTTTTGGCTATGTTCGAGATTTTGCCAGCGTTTCAGAATATGTGGAGATGTACAAGATACGTCCTATACCTCTCCAAATGCTCGTTTTTGTTTTCTATTTTTATCTGATTGGATTGCTCGTCAGTCTGGGCGCATTCATCGTGGAGATTGTCCGTTAATAACTACTATTAATGTAGCCTAATATTAACCGCACTTAATTTTAATATTTTTAGTATTTAAGGCATTCCGATTTGAATTCTCAACTAATTCACATTTGTATTTTTGTATATCACGATTTTTAACATACATATTTCCCATTAAATGTCGACGAAAATTGATAAAAATTTGAACTATATTAACTAAATATATATATATGTATATGTATTTAATGGCAAAATTCACAAAATCCCGCTACTCCACCAACACATCAATAAAACTGTGCGGCAAACAACGACAACAACAAAACCCAATTGGATATGAAACTTAACCTCAAAAATTTAAATTCACGATAACAATCGAAATGATCGAATTATCAAAATCGACAAAATAAAAATCGATTTAGGAAATGGGAATGCTATTATTGGGAATACGGCAAGCAAACACACAACCATGAAACCGATTGTCGAAAGTGACATTAATAATTTTGGAAGCTCACCACTTGAGGCTACAACAGAGGCGGTCGGCAAAGGAAAGATCATCATAGGTTTGGCAAAAACAAAGAAATAATCACATTTTTGTATAAAGCAATGCATCCACAACACACACACACACACACACACACATGCACAGAAACACACACACTCCACACACAATCCTTACACGTACCCTGTAAAATGTAGTAATGTAGTAACATTGTCTAGTAGAGTAGATTAAGCACAAATACTTATCCTGACTAAAGCACTTTGTAGTGGCTGTTTTTACATAAATGTCTGTTATCGATTTTAATCATTTATCTACAATTTATTAAAACCAATTTACGTAGTAAGCAAGCGCGAATTGAGTAATAGCTGCGAGAACTTGTACGCAATAAAAATACAAAAAATTTAATTAAACTTATATAAATCATAAAACTTTAAATTGTTAGCTCTAATTTTTGAAATGAATTAGGGACTCTAACGTATGTCAAATCTTGATAAAATCAATTTATTTTATCATCGCTTGTATTTGCATTGTATACTATGGGGCCCATCTATGTCAAGTATTGTAGACTTCAAATATATTATCACATCAATTATTAACCCACCCACCTCAATTCGCTTGCCACGTTCAAACTCACAACTTTCCATGTAGTTTATATATATATTTTAACTATGCAAAATTTATCCACATCGGATTGAGTTGGCTTCGGCTTGTAGAATCCTCACGAGCATTTTGGCATGTGTAATTCTCTTTATTATTATTATTATTTGTAATGCTCGCATGCTTTTTAAGCCACGCCCATTGCACGCCAATGCACCTGCTAATTTAATGTTTGACCAAAAATGCCAATCAAAAAGTTAATTACATTTTCACGCTGTTTTCTCTTAATCTTACATACACGCGGAGAATCTGGTTTTAATTATTATGCATAGAGCTTAAGCGAGTTGCAAATTGTGTCACTACCTAAGTATATATATAATTGTATATGTATATATACATATGTATAAATGCATATATATATATATATAAATACTATAAATACTTATATTTAATACTCGTATCTCGTATCGGCGTTGGCTTTTTCTATTTTCGTAACTTCTTGTACACCCATCTCCGCCCTCTTGCCCTCCTGCACGCTGCGGCGACTGCTGCTTTGGTATCCATTTCTATTATTGTTGCCACTTTCAGGCGTCGACTGGAAATCTCTATCGATACCCGCTTGCCTGCCCATTACCACGGACTATTTCCCCGACAAGCGTTCGCTGCACAACGACTACGTGATCTCGGCCTACACCCTACTGCCTGATGATGTGAATCAGGACTATGCCACCAGTCGTGCCGTCTACCGCAAGCCCCTCTCTACGGAGGAGGTCTGCAAGGAGATCGTCTCACAGCGCCTCGCTCAAGGTTTTCAGCTAATTGTCGTCGAGGAGAAGCCGACAACAGCCAGCTCCAGCAGCGCTTGTTCGGGAAGTGGACCAGGAGTTGGCAGTGTTGCCATCAACAATCAATCCATATCCGCTGTGCTACCAGTGAAGACGATCTGTGAGTCGAACAAGGAGTTTCTGCTCTCCATTGGTCGCATCTTTCACAAGATCTCGTTTAGCGGCTCAGTCATTACCGTAACGGGTTACAGACCCAGGTAAGCTAATTTCTAAACATAAGTTCTGACCCGTCCCTAATTTTACATTTTGGGAATATAATTTTAACTATTCACGTTTCCAATTTAAAATGTTATCTTTATCTAGAAGATGAACATTGCTTCAAAAGTCCTCTCTCAGTTTAGTTTTGACAAAGTTGTGGCTCTAGAAAATGTCAATTGAGGCCAATATTTTTACTCAATCTTTATTACTTGTTAATAGGCATCCCTATCCGCCCATCAATGTGGATTATCGCTATCGCTTTCACGCGCCCCAACACGAAACGTATGAGATATCCGGCGTTAACTTCACCACTGAAAAGCTGGAGAACTTCAGCTGGAATCACATGGATTTGTACATTTGCACACGTGGCGACGTCGACTATCCTCTAATGGAGGTGAGTATTTCGAGCTAATTTATGATACTCATCACTCATTATTGTTATTTCTTATAAAACAGAGCCTGAAGTATTGGCGCTTTCGGATGTATCTGTTGCCGCGGGAATGCATGGTTAATAAGATCGTTAGCTTTGGCTGCCAGCGCTGTGATATATTTACTGAAGCTGTTGTGGATAATACACGGGAGCAAATCGAGGATTTTATACGACTCATTGAGACTGTCAGCAAATTGAAGCGACAAAATGGCCGCAAAGCGCGCGTAAGATACCAACGAATTTTTAGCTATATCTTTCGTTGTGTTTAGTTTGTTATTGTCTTATTTTGTTTTGATCGAGTTTAATCGTTATCGCTATCGTTGAGCGATTTCTAGTTGCAATTCCAGTTGCTGCTGCAGTTCTCAAAGAAAAAGAGTTAACAGAAGCTGTTGTCACTGACATACGTTAAATAATTGCAATTTGTAGTGCTTACCGCTTAACATAATGTACATTTACAGGATAGCCCCACCACCCACAGTCTAACCAAGCGACGACACAGTACGAGCAATTTATCCAGGCCTCTTAACCAGGTTATCTATCTATCCAATTTACCAAATATCTAATTGCATTAATTCAGCTGCGCACATTTTGTACCAAATTACCCCCATTTATTTCTCAATATTTTTATCCCGTTTGTTCGATCTACTCACATTACTTTCATAATTATGCGCAAGGCGCTAGGTTAAAGCTGAATATATTTCTAATGTTTTTCTCAATGTCTTCTGTCGCTGTCGCTGTCTCTGTCTATTTCTCACCCGACAAATGAAACACAAACGGTAACTGTAACTGCAGGGAGAACCATTTCGTGAGCGCGTTGGCAGCAATCGGTTGCCCGGAAAGAGACCCAGGTTTTTATATCGTATCCAGAATACTCACACAAACACATGAACACACATCGAACACACACACACACACGAACACACATCGTACAAACGAACACTCGTAAACAATCGTAAAAACACATACACGCAATACTTAGCATCTCAATATGAACTCATTGTGCCTGCTAGTTGAGCTTTATTTTTTTTAAGCTGCTCTCCGCACATCCCTCTCCTTAAACAAATTGGTGACTGATTTTCTTGTAGCTATGTTCTAAGTTGTATGTTTTTTTGCACTTGACTTGTAGCGTATGAAAATGATTACTATATATTTATATTTATAGTTTTATTGCGATTAATGCCTCGGCTCTATTATATTTATTTGATTTAATTTGGTATTTGGCTTTCAGCAGCATGACACACCTACACCTAGAATCACTGAAAAGACTCATAATCTATTAAACTCACCACTGCAAAGGTTTGTGCCATCCAGCGAGCAAGCAGCAAATGCAAACAGAGAACTGAAGGAGTTTATCAGTCTCTCTCTATCTGGATGTATTTTATGCTTGTCTTGCGATTATATATTATTTGTACCCCAAATGTACCTATCCTAATCACCCAAAACAAATTTTCACACATTTGAACAATTTGCTTGCAAAATTTAAGATTGCAGTCTGCGTTTCTAATTTTGCTGGCACTCGCCCTTTCCACGCACACATTTCCTCACATTTCCTAAATTTTAATCAAGTGAGCTGGAGTGATCTGCATTATTTTCCCCACATTTTTCGGTATTTGTTTTAACGCACACACACATATGCTCAAACCCACCACATTTTACTAACTTTTAGTCAAATAACGTTTTGGCACTTGCACACACACACACATAAACAAAAAACATACTCACATCCTTATTTTCCCACGCACAAATGGCTTGTCAGAGAAGCCAACTACTTTGCCAGTTCTAATCCAGCCTTTGTCCTTATAGCATCGATGTGCGGCCCAAGGTGGATGCGAGCCGCATTTCTCGAATCCTGCCCAGTCAGGATGCGGCAACAGCGACGGTAGCAATTCCCACTGCAGTCGCTCCCCGCGACGATCAGGATGATGGGTAAGTGCATCAGCTCGAGACAACTTCAACTTTTCTGTTCACCAGTTAGCTTCGTCTTCTACTGTTGTAAGTTTCCCCATGGATATCAAGTTCAGTGCGAGTGCAACGCTGGCGGAGATGTTTGAGGCCATGAAGCACCCGGTGAGTGGAGTGGGCTTCTTTACCCAAACTCAATCGCTGCCCTCCTGCACCTTTATCTCATACGATGCGCTAATGTGGCTCCGTTCGCGTCTGACCAATGGTCGCCATCCACTGGATCTGTTGGAGGCCATGCGCAAGTGAGTTTAACTCAATTAGCTACATCTCAGCAGATAACAAGGCTAACTCCACTTCTTGCAGGGAGCGCATGATTTGCCACGCGTCTGGCGATTGGAATCAACCCGTTGTGCCTGGCTTTGTTTTCTACTATGTTGTCCAGCAGGACAAGAATGCCAAAGGTGAGCATAATATAGCTTCTTAGCAATCAGAAATATTTACATCCTTTTAGACTACGCGCCGCCTTTAAACGAGTATAGCGCATTTGTCAACGAGTGGCTGGAGATTGAGCTCCAAGGCTGCGGCTTCCTCTGGCATGATGAGCCAGCGCCCACAAAGGTACCCAATTTCTTGCGTGATAGGCCCACTCCACAATCTTGGACGGAGTATTGCATGAACAGTAAGTAGCCTTTAGTCTGATCCCTGATAGCAACTAATACCCTTTTGCCTTGTAGAGCGCGTCTGTCGAAAATCGCATTTGGAGATTGATGTTAACCAGAAAAGCGATCGCATGGAATGGGGTCATGTCAAGCATCACACGGTCATGCAGCCAGGATTCGCTTTCGAGCTAGTCGTCGAGTGGGTAACCTCATCGGGACCCATTGTTTCGGATCTGGTAATGGAACACTTTAGTATGCTTAAGATTACCCATATGAATTGTAATTTTTTAAAAGATTTCTGGTTGGATGCGTAAGGCGAATCAGTGTGGCTATCAGCTAGTCTCTGTGCCCGCTGATCCCATGGCCGAGCCCTTTACAGAGAAATCGGATCCGTTGCGTGGTCCCATCTTCATTCCATTGTGCGTCACATTTTTACCGGATGGCGCCACCCTCTTCGATGGTATGTGCAACATTTGGGAGTTTGATTGATGCAGAGGCATCATTGTAATCTCTTTATGTGCACTTACAGAGTTCCCAGAGAATAGCCGTTCCGATCGTATGCTCTTCCTGCAGGAGACCATTTTGGCCAGATTTGGTTTCATGCCTTGCGTGCTCGAGGAGAAGTTCACCCTTAACAAGGACGTAAGTCTCGTCTACTTATCTGATATAGTCTCTTGGTAATTTTATTAATTATTTTTTCAGCAGTTACCCAAGGAATACCAATATGTGCATTGCACTGGCAATATGTTTGCTCTGATACGGTAAGTCGACGGCTGAATCCTTCGGAATCCTAATTAAACCATTTCATCTGCCAATTAGCTGTGCCAGTAAGAACTACCAGGTGGAGTCGCCCAGTCGTCAGGAGGCAAATGTTACGCGTTGCGTTTATGGACACACGAACAATACGAATGTGCCCAAAAAGGTGGGCTTCCTGTGGGCCTGGAATCACATGATACCCAACAAGAAGTGGAAGGCGCTGACCATCAACAACTCTTCGGATGGTGAACTATTCCAGCTGCGAATGCTGAAGGATTTCCGTGAGTTCTGCTCGAACAGTGACCAACGTTTGGCCAAATTTTGGGCGGATTCGCAGGAGCTGAAGCGGAAATGCCTAAAATTCGAATACCACAACAATAACAACAACGATGAAGCAAAAATTCTGTAAACTTCAAACTTAAGATATGAATTAATTTAAACTATTAAATATTGATAAAGAAAACCGATTGACACAGTTATTAATTTTAATTGCATTTATTTATCGTCATAAACTCAACATAACTTTCTCTTTTGTATACGTATAAGATAGAAGTGCACATTTGTTATTATTATTATTTATTATTTGTTGTTGAGCAAGTTGATTATTAGCTCGGTTTTTAAATGCCGCTGGGCTCTTGGTTGATGGCCTTGTCTGATTAAGATACCAAGGAGGAGGAGTCATAGCTATAGTTGCTTCTAATTAATGCTAACCTATTTGGCTCACTTAACAGGGATTGGGAGTTGTTGTTGTTGTTGTGACTGCTTTGGTCGTGATCGTGGTGTTGTTAGTTGCTTTGTAGTTGTTGCTAAATGCTTTGGTATGAGGCCAGGCCACAAAAATAGAAGGTGAACGGTCTACTGATCCCCTTCCCGTAGGAACTCGGTCAATTTCTCCCGATCGCGCTCCAGCCATGCGGCATTAAGACGTATTGTCTCCACGGCTTGTGAGACGGTGCGCTCGCAGCCGGGTATCTGGTTTGTTCGGAAGAACTCCTCCACTTCGCGCGCCTTTGCCTCGGAGGCAAAGTTCTCGATCAGATATTTAATGAGACGCGTCAGCAGAAAGCCACCCTGCAAGAATTAACAAGGATAACGATTAGTCAAGGTCATAAGATTGGGTAAAAGCGATCAATAACCTGATACTGTTCCAGCAATTTCTTGTTGTTCTCCTTGAAGAACTCCCAGGCCATGTCGCGACCCTTGGGATTAACAGCGACGGCGACAATGACAAACACCGAATCTTGAGCACGCACCTCTCCCTGCAAATGGAGCAGAGTAAGTAAGTGGGAACCGAGTCATCTAGAGAAATATGCAATACTTACGGACATGGCAAAATCGATGACGCGACGCAGCAACTTGACATCGCCAATGCAGCCGAGGGCACGCGAGATGCGATCCTGTTCCTCGTGCAGATCCGTGGAACGGTACAACGTCAACATCTCCTCGAAAATCGCCTCGTCGCCTTCCAGCAGCACAGCCTTGTAGCAGGTGCTACGCAGATCCGCTGGCAGTACTTCGGTGCCATTGACATGGTTACGGAAACGTTTCCGTGCCGCTTCCGTGATGTCCGGACTGCGGAAGGAGACAAGACGTGTGAACACGAGACTGCGGAGCAGCGTATCCAAATGATTCTCATTCTCGCGTGGCTCCCAGCCAAGCCGTGCGGCGACTGGCTCGTACAGGCAGCGTCCAAATCTATTGAAGTCATCCATGAGATCTGTGTGAGAGATCAGGATATACAGATTGGCTAGCGAATTGGTGATCGCTGTCCACACGGTATAGTTGGTCTCGTTGCGATAGGAGCCAACCAACTGAAGCACGTCCACAGTGCTGGCCTGGCCCGCCTGCACCATAGCGAACATGTCATCGATCAGGCCGAGCCTGTCCAGCGGCGGCAACTCCATATTTTCAACGGCCGGCAATAGTTGCTCCAGCATCTCTGGCGAGTAACGTGTGCGATAGTAACCAACGGTGCCAGGATTGATTTTGATCCAGTCCTCGGCACTGACATCATCAAGCACCACCTCCATGCTGGCCTTTTCGAGCAGGAAGGTCTTGGCAATCTTGGTGGGATTACGTGATGTGGACACTGATATGGGCACCACCCACAAACAATCCTCATCCGCCTTTGAACCGTCGGCGGTAAATTTGCTTTGCTGGAGGCGCAGGATGCGCTGCGTAGGTGTCTTCTGTTCGGACTCAACGCTGACAACGGGGAAACCCTTGTATTTTGTCCAGCTGGACATGACAGCGCCCACATTCTTGGAGCTCGCCTCCTGCAGTGCCTCCCACAGATCCTCGGTGCATGTGTTCTTGTACTGATGCCGCGTCAAGTACAGATTCATGCCTTTGCGGAAATCATCCTCGCCAATGTAATCGTGCAGCATGCGTATGACCGATGCCCCCTTGTTATAGCTAATCTCATCGAAGATCTCATCGATTTCGGAGGGATGGCCGACGGGCACCTCAATCGGATGCGAATTTTTCAGCGAATCTAGCTCCAAGGCACGCGTATACATGTCCGTCACAAACTGTGTCCAGATATCGTACTCCGGGAACAGATGATGCACGCACAAAAACTCCACAAATGAGGCATATCCCTCGTTGAGCCAGAGATGCGTCCACCACTCCATAGTCACCAAATTGCCTAAAAAATATTATTGTTAACAAAGAAATTAAGTATTTTTAAACAGATAATATTTACCGAACCACTGATGAGCGATCTCATGGCCGACGGTGAGGGCAATCGATTGTTTGCGCATCAGGGATGTGTTCTTCGGATCGACGAGGACGAATGTCTCGCGATAGGTGACTAGGCCCCAGTTCTCCATAGCGCCGGCAGAGAAGTCGGAAATGGCAATTAGATCCATTTTGGGCAACGGATAGGCAATATTAAAATA
This sequence comes from Drosophila dives, assembly GCA_035042365.1. Classification (NCBI taxonomy): domain Eukaryota; kingdom Metazoa; phylum Arthropoda; class Insecta; order Diptera; family Drosophilidae; genus Drosophila; species Drosophila dives. Next base: position 5,232,973 of record JAWNLJ010000326.1, on the reverse strand, counting down.
GCTCTTATAGTAGGGCAGCACCTTGGTGGCTACATCCAGGGCAAACTGGCCCTGATCCCGTTTGCCGACAGGCGTAAAGACGCGCACAATGACACCATCGTCCGACTTGGCCTCCACGAAATCATATTCACCGACAACAACGGCCACCAGATAGGTGGACATGATAGGGGTGCGATCGAAGCGGACTCGGCGTAATTCACCCGGCAAATTGTCCTCCTTCTTTACCGGCATATTAGAGAGGGCCACCCGATCTTTGGGTACGACCAGGGCAATGTCGAAGGTAGCCTTAATGGCCGGCTCATCCCAGCAGGGAAAACAGCGACGCGCATCTGTTGCCTCGAATTGGGTGACGCCAGCATAACGCTCCTCACCCGACGCCGTAAAATATTTGCTGCGATAAAAGCCCTTCATTTTGTCATTCAACTCCCCAGTAAAGGACATGTGCAGCACTCCCGCCGTTCCAGCCGGTATCTGATTGGCGAACTCCAGCGTTGCCGTCTCATTCTCCTTTGAGTAGCTGATTAGATCCGGTTTCAGTTTCTCACACTCGTACTCTAACTGCGCCTCATCGATGGTTATGTCCAGCGCATTCAGCGTGATCCGAGTCGTTGGCTCTGTGACCTGTAGCAAACATCATAATCATAATCATCATCATCATCATAATAATAACAGTCAATTAGAAACAAGAGCGCGCTTCTAAGAATTGCAGAAGGGGCAATAAGTCAATGATCGTGCGTCAGAAGTACTGGCAGTTAACCATTATCAAAAACGAAAAAGGAGTTTTCTCGAAACAAAGATACCTCGTAGCACTAAGCAGACAATACATTTATCGTAGGCAGCGAAAGAGAGGGGAGATGACATAAAAAAAAGACGACTTGATTCAAGATGAGGAGATTATTAAGAGTGCGAAATAATATATATATATATCTAAAAGACTTTTAAAAATCTGCACAATGATGTGCATAAATTTGATATTATTATATTATTGCCCCTATAAAAAATGACTATTGTCTGACAGTGTATTAAAAGATAAACGCTACGAAAGGTGAGAGGAAGTGGAAAAGATAAAGTTGAACCGCTATGAACCGTTACTTCAAGGTCGTACACAGATGAACAGTGAACATTGCCTAAAGTGAACACGATTGTCTTGGGCATATTATTTTACACTTTATAAAATAAACTTAATATTTTATATTTGGATCTGTATTTTAACTCATTAAGCTCAGTGTTTTTGTGAGAAAACCGAAAACATGTCTTCAGATCTTTAAATCAGATATTTACTGTATGCGACTGTTTTTTGTTCTCTTGATGGTTTAAAACTGGTTTTGGCCAAATTTATACGCTGTGTTTCTGTTGCAAGCTCTCGCTTGGTTTAAGACAAGTAATCTATATATATGTATATATATATATATATACACATATCTTTTAGTGTATTTGAGGACTGATCAAAAAGCCCGTTATTGCTGCTGCTGCGCGACAAACGTAAACACAATCGACGACATTTACCGTTATGAGATCAGCAGAGACGTCGACTGCCTGGTGCAATGCAAGGGGCGAGGGGTTGTTGAGTGGGTGGCGCAATACGTTGCGCTTCAAATAAATTTGCAATAATATGTCAAGTCATTGCCTGGTGTCAACAAAGAAACAACATTTCCTCATCAACCCAATGTGCAAACGTTGTCCGCATGCAAATTGCAGCATAAAGAGAAAATAAGTAACATACACATATACAACAAACAAAGAAGAGAAACATGCACGCATTATGAGGGTACGTGTGTGTAAAGGAGACGGTACAATTTTCGCACGCGTCAGTAATGAAATTCAAACACACACATTCATACACACGATGGCACTAAAAGATAAGAGCGCGAGAGAGAGAAATACAGGCATACATATTTATGATTTGCAGAAGTCGTCGAGGTGAAAGCGAAAGTTACCCGCGGCTGACAAAGTAAACGAACAAAAAAGGAAAACAAAAGCTACGATAACAAAACGGTACTTACATTGATTTGCACGATTGTCTTGCCCGTAAAGCTGAACGCCTGCAGATCGGGCTGCAGCATCAGCTCATAATGCTTTGGCACCACATTCGTGGGCAAGCGCTCAAATTCCGCCTTGCCTTGGGCCATCCTATCGCATCCGTTCGTTAACGACGAATTCTGATTGGAGCAACAGCTGTGAATGTGCCGCTGCTGATTCTTATCGCCTTGTTGTTGTCCCGTTCCAACGACGTCTGCCGAGGTGTATTGTAGTATGTCACGATAACGACTGCAAAGATCACCCAACAGTGGTGCGTCGCTTGTTTTGAGTGGTGCACCCAGAGAAACGCCCGAATAGTCGCGATAAAATTGCTTTTGCACTTTCACGAATTGCTTCGATGAAACGAGCGTATTTAGATGGCACGTCTCTGCATGTAGATACCCAGAATGCTTATCAGCGGCGTTTAGCTCACGATGAAGAAGTTGACGGCGGCGGATGAGTAACAATTGGGCGTTAGTAAAAGCACAGCAAGCACAATAATAACAGCGACGACAACAATATGGAAAGATCTTCTCAGTCAGTTTCCACTGTGCCAATACGTAGGATTGGTTGTTATGGGTTTTGTTTAGTAACTGTAACTGAAAGGAAGGAAAACGGGAACTGGTGCGGGAACTGGAACTGGTTGCAACTGTAATTATAGGTGGAACAGAGCTAGCACAAAATTAAATAACGCTTAATATGTAGGGAGAGAGAGAGCGTTCAAATTGCAATTACAAGCGGTTTATGTTATTTTAATTTTTTTGGGGCGTGCGGGTGGTTGATGTTATTTCTTTATCTTTTTTTTGTCTCACCTTCGCACAAATGCTGCTCGAAATCGGAATTGGCTTTAGCTAAATCCAAATTGAGTTTGCCAAGTTCTGCAAAGTATGACGTTTATTTAACACTTGTGACGAATTTAATAACCGAATTTTATTTGTATTTGTAGTTCATTTGTGGCAGTAATTAAAGAGCAGAGCAGAACACTGCGGGCAACTGTTTCTGGTGGCGGCTTCTGGTGACGGGAGAAAAAACAACACACGCTTTCAGTGTGACCCAATTGCGCTTGGTACGTTATGGCAATGGGCCACAAGCACAGCTGATTCGCTCTCACTCACTTTAGACGTGTATGCTGTTATGCAGCCATTGTACATTTTCCTTTTTTTTTGCTAGTATAAATTGTTCAATGAATGTGTGTTTAATCACCGTTTCGTAATTTCCAGGCCTGTTTTGCTGTTCGAATACCTCCTCTTAAAACATTTTTGTACATTGTACTTTAATGTTTAATTTGCTTCTAAACTGAAACGATTGCTGGCAGCGCAACAAGATACTCACTATGTTTACCAACACTGTCGAAATGACGTTTTACGAAACGACGTGCTGTACAACATTTTTAAACTTTGAGTCGTGTACAAATTGCTGCGAATATACCGTTATCAGGTCTAAACCGTTAATCACAGTGACAATAATTTCAATCGGAACAGGATTTTTCAGATACTTTTTCTAATATCCTATCTTAGTGCCCTGAAAACTCAATTTTTGCATAATATTATCAATTACGGTTTATTAGTAAACGTACAAATTACATTATTTTTATTATAATAATATCAACATATATATAAATCAGCAGTCGAGTCGATATAGTGGTATGTCCACTATCATCAGACTAATTTTTAAATTTGAATTTAGCGCAGTGCTGTGGGCGATGTGAGTTGCCACACTGTTTTTTGTTTTTAAATATTGAGAACGTGGCACCACTGTCAATATACATCAGATCAGAGATGTATTTTGTAACATTAATAATTAAGTTAGTTGATTATAAGTATTTAGGGTGCACGGTTCCCTGGGTCGGTTGCGCTTGAAACGTCCTGCGGTACAGGTTCACGTAATAAGCATAATAAGCAGCACATGCTTCCCGCTCGAAATTTACGATTCCATCGATTAAAACAACAGGAATTATTTCTATCACGAAGAGTGCAGCCACATAAATCGAAAATGCTTATATTATCCAGTCTCTTTTTGATTATCAACATTAGCACACTGCTAACAGATGCATCTCCAGTGGGATGGGGTAAGCCTGTAAAATATTATACAATTAGTGTGAATTAGCAAAAAGTGGTTAGAAACGGATGCATTTTGGTGGCAACACTGCCAAACTGCTAATGCTGATTGCTAGGTTGTTGCTTCTGAATTCGCAAATTTGCTCATTGTTTCTTATGTAATCAGTTGGACAATTTAAATGTTGCATAGCAAAGAATATTCTGATAAATATACAGATTCGCAAATATATATATATTTATATATATAGATATCATTGGCGATATTATTGTATCACTCCTACGTGTCTTGTCGTGTTGTTCGTTCAGCATATGGTTATCTATCAGCTGATTATGCAAAATGTCTTGATAGTAAATTCGGAATTTATGCATTGGTGTTACCGGCTCTTGGCATTTCAAGTTCAGCTATTTGAAATTTTATAATACGGCAGAATACATATGTGTTTGTTGTAGTAGCAGCATTTTTGCCAAAACTTACATTTTTTTTGTGAGTTAGGCACGCACTTTCACCCTAAGTTCAACAAAATGAGAGAGCGAGAAGAGCACCGTGCGATTTTAGTTCTCCGCATGAGCCGCCATTTAGAGTTATTTAATTGTCACGTATGCCAGTGTCTTTCCTTTTTTTGTTTGCTGATTGAATGGGTTTTCTATCAACTTTGTTGTCTCGTCTTTTTACCCAGCTTCGTTTTGTCCAAATAGTTGGCAATCTTGTTTACGCTCGGTCTCGAAATTCAAATCCAACTTTTACAAACAATTCTTGTGTTGAAATTCCAACTGGCGGCACTCAAGCTGAGAAATTGGAAACGAATTCAAAGGAAAAAAAACTGTATATAAAATATATATATAAACGTTTGTGAGTGTATGTATATGGTCCGATAAGTAAATGGTCATTCGAGAGTTTCCACGTGCGGACGTATCGCATTGAAGTCGGCCATATTGCAACCTGTTGCTTCCTGCAATGAAATTAGTAAAAGTACATAGTTAATTTCTACAGATCTTTATTTATGTTTATTTATATTTTAGAAAATCCATGCACCTGAAAGCAGAATACAGTAAAATTCATCGATAAATATTTGTTATGGATCTCGATTAGAATGCACCTGCTCATAAATTAGTATACAGAAAAAGGCATAGATACGTATGTGAAACTGTACCCGTATAAATATGTATTAGGCTTGATTCCAGTCTTGAGCACAGCTGCAAATGTTTATGTATTAAGTCAGTTTTAAATAATTTTTCTATTTTGAGTTACTACACGTGTTAAAAATCTGGGAATAGTAAGAAAATATGTTTAGAATTCAATCTGATTTAAAGTATCTTAAATTAGTCAATAAATCGCCGCTTAGACATCTGACTTATATATAATGTATACAAATAAAAATGTATTACCACATCAGGCACAGAGCTTATTTTCATTATCTGAAAGACGTAGGGTCAATGTTATTGATCATCTTTCTGTTTATATATAAAATAAATAACAAAAACAAACAAAAAATGCACCGCAAAATATATTACATATCAAAAAAAGAATTCTAATTAATTTGTGTTAAAAAGCTATAAATAAACACGCTTAAAAAAACATATTAAATTTTGGACGAAGGTCAAAAGCTTTGTTTCCCAAATATATAATATATACCTCCAGAATCATAATCAAAACTACACTTCATATATTGCCAAGAAATAATTAAAAAAGAGTCTAAAACGTTTCTGGAAAACCTATCTGAAGTTAAATCGCACTTTCCAATTTACGCCGCTATTCAAACATAAAACTATTAACAATTGTTGGTGATTCATTTGAGACATTAGATAATGGCAATATTGATTACAAGGTGTGAGATTGTGATTCAAGGCTCTTACTTTAAGCCAAATGACTTTACCTGACAATTGCACTTGTCAAAGAACAATTGAAATAATTGCGCAAAAATATTAGCAAATGGTTTTTGATACTGAGTTGATATATGTAACGAATTCAACATTTTCTGCATCGATAAACCGTTGACCTCAAGCGAAGGTTAGGACCCTCAGCAGTCTCCCCGCCAACTTGGAAAGGTTGGCCAATACAGAAAATTAAAAACCAAAAGAAATAAAACAAATATAAATGCCTCTAATTGTCTAAAAACTTGTTTATGTAAGTATGTCTTACGTTAGCTGCTTTGTGTTTTGGTCTTTAGCAGAGTTAACCTGGCCAGTGGCCAATGTCCAGTGGAATTAGCCATGCTTTTGCACGCGACTGTGACCCACAAAAGTTCGCTGCCCCAAAACAGAAGACAATAAGTCAGTTCATAACCAATTAACTGCAATAAACAATAAATTTTGAAAGTAAACATATTTATTTATCATTCGCTTATTGAACTATGCACGCGAGCATAAGAAAGTGAAAGCCATGCGAATTCATAAAATTAATAAAGAAAAAGTAACAGCTGCTTCAGCCTTCGATCTATAGATCGTTTACAAATATATGCATGTGTCTCAATTACGGAACTGCTGATTCCGTCTTGGGTGTTTTCTGTCATTTCCGCGGCAATTGTTTTGCTTTATTTTTTTGTTTGTTGCACTTAATCATAATGAACTTAATTAAGTGAGTAATTAACAGCTGCCATGTTGGCCAAAATTAAAACGCGCCTTTTGAAGCAACCGGTTTTTTTTTGTTTGTTTTCGTTTCGACTTTTGCCAAGTTGAAAGTCGCCGCATTTTATCCATTTTTATTTAAATTAAATTCTGGATATTTTCATACTACATGGGAATGTGCATGTGGAATACACATTTGCCACATTCCTAATTCTATTACGTCTTGACCTGTGTATATTTTGTTTGTTGCAGCTCGCGGGATTTTCCGATTTTTCCCTGGGTTATTTCTTATCTTATCAGCCAGCCTTAATGAATGTAAATAATTAAAAATAAATGTCAATAATTAAAGAAAGTTGTGCAATCAGACTTAATTGGAAAACGCCATTATTATGATTATGTTGACATGAGTTTGCAATTGACAAGTGGGGAAACTGCGTACTAATCTGTTTCCCATGTTTTGAAAAGCCGTCAACAGGTGGCAAAAAGTTTTAATGAGGCTTGGATCAACAGGTTTGCTTACATTCAACAAGAACTCATTTATAACTTTCACCTTAAACCTGTATCGATCTTTGTGATTTTGGGGGCGTTAAACATTTCGAGACTTAAACATTTACTTAATTAATTAATAACAATATACGATATTTTACATTGGTCGGCAGAGTGTGTAAAACTGGCGCGTAATTGATTGAAATTCGATTCTAAATTCTAAATGCGTTTCGGAAATCAAATAAGGCGCATATTGATCAGAAACACGATACGTTTTGGGTAATGCTTAAGAAGAAGAGCTAAAACTAACGAGACTGATTGAACTTAATTCGCAATGTGCTTCTCTCACATTTATTATTAATCAATTTTGCTTGCCATAAATAGCAGCAGTTATTGTTTCTTTTCTATATTAAATGATTGTTATCGATATAGAATATTTATCGTGTTCGGGATTTGGAGACTTGCATTGATCACAAACAAGATACGTTGAAAATTTCAACATACAAACCCCTCTCTTTCTCTCCTATTTTTATTAATAATCATTAAGGCAGACTATAAATAGTAGTAGTTATGGTCTTGCTGCTTCTCTCGTCTTATACGATTGTTACCGATATTGATATTCAATATTCATTGCAACTTTTGCATTTATTCATTTTACAGACTTTTCCATCACGTTGCGCGATAAGATTGTGTTTCTGAACAGCACATGGGGCGAAATCCATGCATCGGCACATCGGTTTGAGGATCTCTCGGCAATGGCTTTCGACGAGGCCGAGGAGTTGATCTACTTCAGCGATCAGAAGCATCAGAATGGCAGCATATTTGCACTGAGACGCGATGACTCAACGCCCATTGTGGTGCAGCGGACGGGCAATGATTCGGTTGAGGGACTCGCCTACGATCCACTTAATCGTAATCTGTTCTGGGCCGATATGCGTCAGCATAAAATCTTCTTTGCCAGCGTCGATACACTAGCCACAGAGGTGCCCAAAGTGCTTGTGGATCTCAGCGAGGAGGGCGGTCTACCCGATGGAGTTGCCGTTGATATTTGTCGTCGTCAGCTCTACTGGACGAACGGAAATATCAAGAATGCCAGTGTGGAGCGCATTGGTTTGGATGGCAAGGGCAGACAAACGATCATCAGCGGCAGCATTGATATGCCTCGTGGTATTGTTGTGGATCAGCTGACGGATCGTATCTATTGGATTGACAACAAGGTGGGCATATTCTTTGCAATTGAGAGTGCTCGACTCGATGGCAGCGATCGTCAGGTGGTCTTCAAGGGTAATCATCAGGATCCCAAGCATCTGGCCATCAACGATGATGCCATCTACTGGACAGACAGAATGGACAAGGCGGTCTGGAGCTATCCCAAGCCTACATACGAGCAGGCAGTTACAAATGTAACGCAAGCAGAGCCACAACTGTCGAAACCCTTCAGCAAGGAAAAGGCCTATGGCATTGTTGCACGCACCGGTTTCTATCAGCGTCTGCAGCTGGATGCCCATTGCGCCAGTATCGTGAAGAAGGTCAAGCAACAGCTGAACGCCCGATTGAACAACCGGACGCACATACGCAGTGCCGACGGCGATCGGATCAGACAACTGGAGCGTGAGCATTGCTTGAACGGTGCCAGTTTTATGAGTAGGGGCGAGTTCTGCATCTGCCCGGTGGGCTTTAAGGGTGCACGCTGTGAGATCTCCGAGTGTCATAATTATTGTGTGCACGGCACCTGTGCAATCTCCGATGCCGGCTTCCCCAAGTGCTATTGTCAACCCGAATTCAATGGCGAACGTTGCGAGTACTACAAGTGCAATGGTCACTGCCTCAATGCTGGCCACTGCAACATGGACAAGGAGAGCGGCTCAATGAATTGCGAGTGTCGCCCCAATTTTGGTGGTGAGCGCTGCGAACGCAATATGACGGAATATTGTGCCGTATACTGCCAGCATCCGGAGATACCATTGCCAGCCAGTTGCCTGGATATGTAAGTAGCAAAATATTTCCACTTATTTTTACTCTCTTTATTAATGCAATCCGTTTCTCTGTTGCAGCTGCGAGGAGTGGAGCAACAGCAATGGTACCGCCAGCATAACGTCATACCAAATTGCGGATCAATGTGTCCCAGCACCACCGGTACTGGGCCCATTGATCACTGTGCTCGTGTTGGGTCTGGTGGCTACAACAGGATTGGTGGCGTTGACGGTGCATGGCGTACGTCTGATATACAAGCCGAAGCGGCCGCGCATCAAGAAGACATTTGTGGTGCGCAAACAGGCGCGCCTCAATTCCTCAAGTGATACACCATTGACCAATCGCCCGCTGACCACCGAGCAGTGCGAGATTACGATAGAGAACTGTTGCAACATGAATATTTGTGAAACGGTTGGTGCCAAGTTTTCTACTCCTTCTCCGCGTGTTTGTTAACTGATTCGAATTATTATTTCTATTTACAGCCGTGCTTTGATCCCAAGCTGGTGGAGCAAACATTCTCGTCACGTGATCGGAAGGCGACGTGTGTCAAGGAGGACAAAAAGATACTGATACACAGCATGGAAGACAATTTGTTGTCGTAGGCGCAGACACCCGCCGCCACTCACACATATGAGTAATTTGTCATCGTTGTTGTTGAGCACGGATCTGTTGGCATTCGAGCTTTGAAAAAGCTGCTGTCGCCGCCCCGGCTCAACGCATCGGTGGTAGGTGTTTTAGCCAAAGCTTATACAACCTACTAGCTGAATTCATCCTACCCTCGTTTTCTTGGTCTCATTTATTTATTTCAAGATCGAAATTTCCGTTTTCCCCGCATTACCCCCCACAGATACACTTACTTAATTGAAGCAACAGCGTACTTATCAAAAATTAGTCTGGTCTCATTTATATATTTCAAGAACGAAATATTCTTTAACCCCGCTATACGAAATCCTTCACAGATTCACTTACTTAATTGAAGCAACCGCGTAATTAGCAATCGTTCTGTGAATTAGTCTGGTCTCATTTATTTATTTCAAGAACAAAATAATTCCCCCCCCCCCCCACAAACCATTGTCAATTGGGATTTTTGTTTTATAGATTGCTTAATCGTGTAGTTTGTAAGTTTTTGGATTGAGAATGGTAGATGAACATTTTTTTTTTTACATACACACGAAACTGTTTGAATTTAAATTGAAAAGAAAAACTGAAATGAAATGAATGAATTCTAAATAGCTTTAACACACACAAAGATGAAAAATGTGTAATCAGTTTTAACTGTTTCAGAAGTAACTGCACAAAGGAAGGCAGTAATTGTGATTCACAACGGTTCAAAACGGTTGAAAATAAGTAAGAAATGCACTGACTGCTGACGTCATTACTTACATTTGCATCTATCTCAGCTTTAGATAGCGCGAGAAAGTTCCTAAATTTTTTATTTTCTGATTTTACATATATATTTATGTATAGACTTTGCTGATCAGTTATCATGGTCGTGACATGCAACTGCCATAAACCAAAACAAAAAAAAAATGTTCGGACCACAATTGCCTTTGTACTTAAGCTTTAGTTTTTTTTTTTGGAAAACAAAAATTAAAATCTGCGAGACTCGGCGAACGAGAGTTGTAAATATGTACTTGTAACTTAGCTTTAGTTGTTATAAGTAAGACACTGGTTGAATAATAAAAAAGAAAACATAGTACGTACATTGCAATAATCTATGAATTTATTCGTCAGCGATGCAGCTAAATTCGGTTCTTTGTTGCGATCACATCTTAGGTAATAAGCACAAGCCGGGGGGACCAGTTAGAATCTGCAACTGAACAGCTGTAATTCGGTATGCGCTTGTCCCAACTGTTAATGATGTTAACATGATGTTAACACCATGCTAACAGGATGTTAACATGATATTACCGTGATTTCATGGTAAGGGTCACGTTCACCAAACAAGAATAGGAAAAACGAGAAAAAACACGTTTTGCAAGAGTTATGTGTTGCGTGCTTTTGGAAAACTTTTTCCAACGACAATTACACCACAAAAAACGATAGCTGTTCGACAAATAAATCGGTACACACTTGAGCGCACATATCGATAGCCAGCGGCGATACTGGCATCGATACAAAGCAAGTACTTTTTCGTCGAATCCATTTTTCTTGACGTCACGTCAGTTTTCGCAAAAAAGAATTTAACTTGTATTTAAACAACATATATTAATACCTAATACACGAAACAAAGTTACAAGTGTGCAATTAATGAGGATGGTATGTTTCTAACACAGTTCCACTTATTATGAACCCGTTCGGCATTTGTGTTTTGGCGTGACCCACGGCTGCGGCAGCCGAAGCGCGTGCCTTGCACCCATTTTTTCGCGTTTTCTTTTGTCTTCACTTTCACTCAAACGTGTGATGTGTGTGCGTGTGTACGAAAAAAAAATAACTAAAAAGTTGTATTTGTGTGTACCTGCTAAACGTTTATCGTTTGCGAACTAGCTTCAATATTAATAATCCAGTGACCTTCGCAATTGCAGGGAAGCAACGACAGAGCCTCCAGATCGCCACGTTCGGATGACCAGCGCGAAATCAGCGAAATGCCAGTCACAAAGCGGTCGCGTTCTGACTCGGGTAAGTGTCTTCGCTACACTCGCGAATTGCTTATGTACTATGTATAAGTATATGTGTTTAACTGCATATATATATATTTATATACATGTATGTATGTATGTATTTAGTGAGTTCATTCAAAAACAAAAGTAATACAAACAAAATATATGTATGTATAGGTTAAAGAATCCACAAGCAAGGCAACAAAATGGAAAATATCTATATATATATCATTATTCTTATTATTATTACATTTTTTTTTGTTCTTTTTATATTCTCTTGAAAAAAAAAGAAAAAACATATACATTGCATACACATCTCTCTCTCTCTCTCTCTTTTCTACTACTTCTACTTCGTTGCATTTTAAGGGCCAGCACAGACGCTATTAAATAATCGGTTTTTCTTTTTGTTCTGCTTAAGTAATTGCAGACTTCAAATTCGCACGATGATCTCAAGTGAGGTGAGGTGAGAGTCAAACAATAACGAAACCAAAACCAATACGAAAACGAAACAAAGTCAAGTCAGTCAAAAGCACACGCGATCTCCCCAAAAAACACTAATTGCGAATCGACTCAAGTGATCCATAAACCAATTTATAACAATCAAATGTGTTGTCAGAGAGAGTGCGTTGCACGAGACACACACTAAGAACAAAAAAACAAAAAAATAAATAATCTATATATAACTATACCATATATTTAAAACTAAGCTAGGCTCTCCAACCAGAGTGTATGTATCCAATTCGGTAAATCCCCGTTGCAACAACACACACAAAACCAAACCGCAACAAAAAAATATGAAAACTAATCCAAAAAGCATATATAACTATTCTCTCTCTCTTTCTTCTATATATATCTCTCTCTTTTTTACATTTATTTTGTAAGCGCTCTTTTTCTTAAGTTTGTTCCGCCCCAGAAACGACGACGATTAGTTGTTGTGTCTTATCGACTATCGAGAATCGATCACATGTGATGAGCCCCATTATAGAGTATTTGCCAATACTACTACTACTGCCTACTACTACTACCACCAAACATCGATGAAAATGCATTTGTTGCTTTTAACCAACCTTTTTGCCGATATCAACGTCGTCGTCGCGGTAACCCGGTTCTCCTCCCCCCGCTCGCTGCCCCGAGATGGGTCGTCTGCATCAACAACAGTCATTGCGACCAGTCATAACTCTTTTGTATCACATAATCTTTTAATATCAACACGTACAATTTGCCTAAAATTTTGTTTGTAGCCGAAGCAGTCGAAATTAAAACACTTGCCCAACACAGTTGTCCGATACTCAAACTTATGAAAACAATCGCATTTTTAAGATGATATAGCCATTAGCCATATTTAGCCAGAATCACTACGTATGCTGCCCGATAATTAGACACATATAAAAAAAAAAGACAACGAAAGCTAAAGAAAAAAAGCATATAGTACCTATATACACACACACACATACGCACACACACAAAAACAACATGATTAAGGTACGGCGGAAATACTTAACCAACTTAAAACATATTGTTGCTCTTATTATCGTTTCAGCGTCTTGTTTTTCTTTTTATTTTTCTCTTTTTTATCACTGAGCAAATGTAATGTGTGACCCTTCAAGTCAATAAACCACGCCCCCCAACTCATGGATAACCGTATCGAAACGCACATAAGGTCGCTTATAATTTCTATTTTTACAAAAACAAAAAAATTACATTTAGAGGAACTGTGCACACTGTGTCATCATCGCAGCTTTTTCTCGATCAAATGCTATAATTAAATATATCGATTCATGTTACAATCGCTCGTTGTTCAGTGTGCACAGTTCTTTTGGTATTTCTTCTTTGGTTTCGATTTGTGCGGCGACGATTTGCCGGCTGGATGTCCGTTGGAAGAGCTTAATAAAGATTTCTAGGTTGAAATACTCGTTAATACTGCATTTATTTCAAATCTACAAAAACAAAAAAAATGAACAGAAAAATCACCATCACACATACTTAAACATGCATAGTCGTACTTAAAATTCACACACCGCCTACGTATTTCCAAAAGAAATTTATACTCTAAATTATATAAGGATAATTTATTTTTTATTACACGGGTGCTTCCTTTTTTTGTTATTTTTTTTTTTTGCATTTTCCAGCCGTAACGAATGACAATTCAAATGCCTTGCAGAGTCTGTCAGACAAAATTAAATTTTAAAAATCGAAATCTTATTTTATGCAAAGCAGATGCATCATAAATTATTTGTTAAAGTAGAAGCAAAAAACGAAATGCAAAGTTTTGCCAATTGCAGAAATGAAAACAAATACCGATAAGCGATAACACAGAGATAAATACTGTCTGTAATGAGTAATGAGTTAAATCGAGTAATGCAACGATAGCTTTTATTTGTCATTGTGTGTTGTAGCCAACAGTCTCAATCTCTGTGACCGCATCTGAATCATCTCTGCCGGCTGGCAATTGGCGCGTGCGCAAAGCAGTTCCAGATCTTCTCCAGAACACTCACTGATACATAATATGTACTACTACTACTACCACTACCACTACTACTACTGCTACTACTAGTTCTCGCCGGCCAGCAAAACTTTTTATGATTAATGATTTTTTCTATTTTTTCCTTTTTGTCTTTATCTTTCTTGCAGGCATCGGTTTTTTCAAATTTGTGTCACTTCAAATGTCAACTATTTCACTTAAATCACATTTTGATCCATTGTTGTCCACCCGACATCCACCAATTCAATATTATCGTGGAACGGACAACAATTTGGTGTTAATTGTTGCATTTAAAGTCGACTCATGACAAAAACAAAAAACAAATCAAACTAAAAAAGTCGTATTCAAAGCAAATTGCCAATAAAATCGATCGCAAGTTGATCGGTTTGATAATGATGATGATGATGGGCACATTTGCCCCATCCTTCCCAACGTATGAGATGCACTAATCTGTCTCCCCAATTCTAGGCAAGTCAACGGATTCGAAAATTCCCTACCTTTCGCAGCCACTGTACGATCTGAAACAGACGGGTGATGTAAAGTTTGGACCTGGCACGCGTTCCGCTCTCCTTGGACTGCTCGGCGGCGCATTGCCAAAATTGACTTCGGAACAGCATGATCTCGTCAGCAAGGCCAAAAAGTATGCCATGGAGCAGAGCATCAAGATGGTCCTGATGAAGCAAACCCTCGCCCATCAGCAACAACAGTTGGCCACCCAGCGTACCCAGGTGCAGCGACAACAGGCCTTGGCCCTCATGTGCAGGTAACCAACAGCATCATCAATAATCATCAATTTTAAGAACTCTCGTTGTGATGCAAAATATGAATAATATTTGGTGAAGAACTATCGATTGCTTGGCCAGTGTTCCGCGTTATTGGAGCTGTCCATTGCAGCGGTCGTCATTCGCTGTGCCATCTAGCTGATAAGATCTGAGCGTGAATTCTCTCATTAAATCTCATTTGCTATTTACACTCGAATTTAACTGATGTCTTTCTTATTACAGGGTATATGTGGGCAGTATTTCGTTTGAGCTCAAGGAGGACACCATAAGGGGCGCCTTTACGCCATTTGGTCCTATTAAATCGATTAATATGTCATGGGATCCGATCACACAAAAGCACAAGGGATTCGCATTTGTCGAGTATGAGATACCTGAGGGAGCCCAATTGGCGCTGGAACAGATGAATGGCGCCCTGATGGGTGGACGCAACATTAAAGTGGGCCGGCCGAGTAATATGCCGCAGGCACAACAGGTCATCGATGAGGTGCAGGAGGAGGCTAAGAGTTTCAATCGCATCTACGTGGCCTCCATTCATCCCGACCTGTCCGAGGATGACATTAAGAGTGTATTCGAGGCATTCGGTCCGATTTTATATTGCAAACTGGCGCAAGGCTCGTCTGTGCAAACGCATAAAGGGTACGGCTTCATTGAGTATGCCAACAAACAGGCCATGGACGAGGCCATCGCCAGCATGAATCTCTTCGATTTGGGCGGCCAACTGTTGCGGTGAGTAACAAGTAAACCGTCCTTAATCCTTGAACGTTTCTTTATCCAACTGCGTTTTCGTTTGCAGTGTTGGTCGTTCGATAACGCCGCCGAATGTGCTGTCCTGTCCCACAACGAATTCAACGATGCCAACAGCAGCTGCTGTTGCCGCCGCAGCAGCCACGGCCAAGATACAGGCCTTGGACGCGGTGGCAAGCAACGCGGTGTTGGGTCTGTCGCAGAATACTCCAGGTCTTGGCATTGCGGCGAAGGTTAACGCGATGCCGGTGGTGAGTGCAGCAACATCGGCTGCTGCCCTACATCCAGCACTGGCGGTGCTGCCGACAGCGCCCACAGTTGCAGCACTACTTCCGCCAGGCATGTTCCAGGCACCGGGTTTGGGTGGACCCAGTTTGCTGGGCATGCCACCCGTTGGTCTGCCCGCGCTGCAAAGTGTAGCACCCACACTGCCACCACCCGCGCTGCTAGCAACGCCGGCAACGGTAGTTGCCATGGCCAGTGCGGTGTCCGCCGCTGGTGTACCCACCGTGCCACTTGGAGGTGTCGCCAACGAGGTTAGCAATGGTGCACCAGCAGCGGTGCTCTCCGCAGCGGCCAATAATGCAGCGGTCACCGCAGCGAATCTGTCGGAGAACATTAAGAAGGCGCAAGAGAAGCAGGAGGAGCTGCAAAAGAAGCTAATGGATGAGGGCGATGTCCAGACGTTGCAGCAGCAGGAGAACATGTCCATTAAGGGTCAGAGTGCACGTCAGCTGGTGATGCAGAGGCTGATGCGTCCACAGGATTCCCGTGTCATCATCTTGCGAAATATGGTCGGACCCGACGATGTCGATGAGACGCTGCAGGAGGAGATACAGGAGGAGTGCAGCAAGTTTGGCACCGTTAGTCGTGTAATCATTTTTAATGAGAAACAAACGGAGAACGAGGATGATGACGAGGCGGAGATTATTGTTAAGATATTTGTTGAATTCACAGCTGGCGTCGAGGCGATGCGTGGCAAGGATGCGCTCCATGGACGCTTCTTTGGTGGACGGCGAGTCGTTGCTGAATTATATGACCAGTCCCTATTCGATCAGGGCGATCTATCCGGATAGAAGATGGACATGTGAGAGAGAGTGGAGAGTGGATTACAATTATGATTATGATCTTTAAGCTTATGGATTCGGACCTTTAACTAGCAGCAAGCAACAGCCTTTTTTTACTTAGAACTTAAACGAACAATTATTTATTACTTTACTTGATGCGCGCGAGTCACAAGATTTGTAAATTTTTCCGAACAGGATCGAGAGTTATGGGGGAAAAGCACAGTATCCATTATAATAATACAATGTATAATGATGGGCAATTGAAAAATATTAAGTTGAGAGTGATTTAGGTTTTAACGTGATCCGCAAAGATCCAAGAAATTGTCGTCAGTTCTGTATAAATGTAAGCAGCAAGTTTGCAGGTGATTTAGCTCTGCACGTGTCAAGTTTATTCTGTCGCAAAAAAAATACACACAACTAACAAAATGTAAATTTTATTCATTTCAGCGCTTAAAATATACAAAATAAAAACTAGTTTCCCATTAAAACAAAATTATATTCATTGCATTTCCGTTAACAGCGTTTGAATATCTTGGCTTTAAACTGATAATCATCGATTTTTCGAAATCGAAAACAGTAAATCAAAATTTAGCAGGGCGATAGATATATGCTGATCCAGTTGGCAGTGCCAAAAGATGTTATGTTATCTTAACAGAGCTATTTTATTTGGCTTTAACAGACTTAAATTGTAAGAAGAAGCATATGAAAGAAAATAGAAAATATGATGCCAAAAAGTGAATAATAAAGTGTTATTTGGGTAAAAAAACAACCAAATTAGTGCTTGTGTGGCGCACCTGGAATGTAAACACGTTCCAAACAGTGCAGAGCCAGCAATCAAACGTATTCAATGCTAGTATAAACCAATTTCCTGACAAAGACATCGCCAACAGAAGCAGCAGCAGCATTTAGCAGCAGCAGCAACAATTCATCGACGACGGCGACGATTGAGTCGCTAGTCGCGACTCGCGAACAGCTCTCTTGCCAATATAAAAAAGGTACACAACAAAATATAACAACAAAAAAACAAAATATTAAACAGTTCCTTTTTTTTTGTTTGCTTATGAAATTTAAGTGCGCCAGCACCTGTGCTGGCCGCACACAGCTGATGCCCACGATGATGGCTAAAGTATGGCTGTGTTTTTTGTTGCTGGCCTTGCCTTGATAAGAGCAGACAGAATGTCTGTCTGTCGCAAACACGCACGCACACAGCCTTACCCCTTCACTAACTACGCACAAATACACCAATCAAAATTCAACTTTAGCTTAGGTGCTGTCAGGCATTTGTTACTTCCGTTATTCGATTTGCCCTTTGCGTTGTTTGTTGACATTTAACGCTGACGAAATATAATCTATATTACTTTGACTTTGTCCTGTCATCAATTCTTTTTCTCTTTCAAACATATACAAAAGTAAACACACACACACACACACATAGTTATACGCACACACAAGTAATTGTTATGACTTATTACGTAATGCGTCTCTCGCAGTTCCCCCTGCAGAAGAACCAAAGCTATGAAAAACAATCACTTTAGCATGACTTCAGCACTTTTGCAGTATTTCTTTTATTTAAAATCAACATACCAACTCAACCAATATTCATTTCACGCTTGTTGGATCTACTGGATCTCTATGAAATCAATCTATTCTTAACTTAGCTTAAAAATATCCCAAATATATCTCCATATTTT
Source organism: Drosophila dives (assembly GCA_035042365.1). Taxonomy (NCBI): domain Eukaryota; kingdom Metazoa; phylum Arthropoda; class Insecta; order Diptera; family Drosophilidae; genus Drosophila; species Drosophila dives. The sequence continues at coordinate 5,214,506 of JAWNLJ010000326.1, read as the reverse complement.
TATGACTAAACTAACTTTTCTTTTGCAGAAATTTGTGTTCGCTGAAATACATTTTCTGTGTAAAGCGTTGAAAAACATTTTTAGTTAAAACAAAAAATTGTTTAAATTATTTATCTTACAATCCAAGACCCATATTATTTTAAAGTATTTTTGGCTAAACACAAAAAAATTCAGTTCAATTATCAATTCTTTTTTTGTAACAGTTTCTTAAACGATGTACTTGCAACAACATATTTTTGAAATAGGATCAGATTTGATCGATTATGTATTCAAAATAAAGTAAGCATTTGTGAAATTCATAAATTCTCAGCTGACCCACAAATCTTTTTTCACTTATTGTTTCAGTAACTAACTCGGAATCTGAACTATAGGAAAGCTGTTGAATCATAAATATATATATTTATTTACATATATATAAAAATATATAAACACACGCACAAGATGAGCTGCAAGGTGCGATTAATGGAGGATGGATCGTTGGACGAGGAGCCGCTCACACTGAAGGAGATCGCCTATCAGCAAGTGTGTAACAGTTTGGACATAATCAGTAGCCGTACGGAAAGTGGGCATCGAACCCTCAACGCTGGCATTGTGCTAACAAATGAGATATGCGATGAGTTTCTGGAGAAATATCAGCGCTTCCATCGGCCACTTGACGACAAGGTGATCAATCTATTTAGCGATACGCGTCGCACCTCCCTGAAGATTGTGAATCTGCGCTACAGCACACTGAGCAGCGCGGGTGAGTTTGCACTTAGTAATTCGTAATTCTCATTCAGCTAATCCTTGTTATTCTGTACCAGGTCTTGAGACGCTGATGCGTCACAAATTATTTGCGCTGTCCATGTGGTATTGCGACAAGATAACGGTGCATTCACATCACCTGCTGGCCCACTATGGCGACAGTTTACGCTCGTTGGAGCTGGGCATCAGTTCGCATCTGCTGCAGAATGCCGAGCCGAATGAAAAGGAACCGGTGGACTTTCAACTGACCTGCCCACATCTGCGCCGTCTGGTGCTTAACGGCGTTGTAATGCATCACCGATTGCAGTTCGCACACTTGCAAGATCTGAGCCATTTGGATCTAACGTCGTGTGTGCTGGCCAACTTTAGTCTGGAGGCGCTTGGCATGCTGCCCAACCTGCATACGCTCATCCTGTTCAATGTGTGGCCCATTGCAAACCAGTTGCATGCGATCTGCTGTTTGCGACGCCTCGGCACTTTAGACATTTCAATATCCAGTTCGGGCAATGGCCACGGCACCTATGATCTGCCCGACCAGACGCTCGAGATGCTAATGGACAACCTGCGACAGTTGACGCATTTGGATATCTCTGGAACAAATTTAGCGGGCAACGGTGTCGCCACCAAGGAGTCAACGAATGCCAATACCAAGACAGAGCAGCACTTCGGCCCCACCGATATACCGGGTCTTGCGTCGCGTACCCAGCGACCGCTGCAGTTCCTCGGCCTTTATCACACGGCGCATTGGGCGTGCAAACGGCACGATATACCCGCACTTGAGGTGGCTGGCGATGCCAATGAGCAGCAGATACTCACTGCTGCGCGCTACTACCATGACAGGCCCGTTTTACTAACAAGGGTGAGTGGCAGCTCCTATTCCAGTCCCTAATCCAGATTTGTAAATAGAACTTACTCTTATCCGTTGTCAGGTACTCAACGATTTGTATCATCTGTTTCGATTTGAGAACTGCAAGGATATCCACACAGCGCTAGATGTGGTGCTCTGTGCCATGGATAGGCACCTGAAGTTCAAGCACATGCAAATATCGGGCAGGTAAGTGTTGGAATTATCAACAATAATAGCAATCAAATAATGAAATCTGATTCTGCTTAGCGCTACCCTGTTCTACATTGTGAAGGGTCGAGATCGTTCCAAATTTGGCACACTGCTGCGTAATCACATCATTCGAACGCTGCTTAATGGCATGGAGATGCATCTGACGGACGACACAATGCTGCGCAATGGCTATCTGACGCTGACACAATTCCAGATGCCAGCCGATGTGGTAGGGACATGATCTGTAATGAAATCTTCTGAATGTATCTTAAATTAATCAATGATTTTTATGCACAATAGCTGTTCGAGTATGAGCGCCTCATTAAGATACTGCTGCATGGTGTGTCCATGACAGAGCAGGAGGGATTCGTGCAGCGCATAGCCATCTATCTGCTCAACACACTGGCCTGCCAGGTGGACGGCCGCCAGAAGCTCTTTCTCGGCGAATTGGGCGTGGTCAGCGTAAGCATCAAATCAATCAATTTACATACGCCCCCGTTTTCCTCTTGATAAATTTGTATTGAATGGTTTTTTAGACAATGCTGACTCTGATCAAGGATCGACTGACGCGCTCAGTGTTTGACGATGTTATGGAGGTGGCGTGGTCGACCATGTGGAATGTAACCGATGAGACTGCTATTAATTGTAAGAGATTTCTGGACGGACGCGGCATGGAGTATTTCCTTAAGTGTTTAAATGTGAGCACAATTGAGTCGCAACATTTTTCGCCTGGCGCATATTTTTTTTGTATGAATTTTATAACACAAATTGTGTGAAAAACACGACTTATTCACAGACATTTCCCGATCGTGACGAGCTGCTGAGGAACATGATGGGGCTCCTGGGCAATGTGGCCGAGGTGAAATGGCTTCGTCCCAAGCTGATGACGCAGGAGTTTATAGAAGTGTTTGCGCGTCTGCTTGATTCATTGAGCGATGGCATCGAGGTGGGTCACCAAGGTGGAAGACTAGCCAATGACAATGCTAACCAACTGCGCTTCCAGGTCAGCTACAATGCGGCTGGAGTGCTGGCGCACATTGCGTCCGATGGCGCCGATGCGTGGACGATTAAGGTACCAACCAGACAACACGTCCTCGGGCGCATGGTGGCCGCCATACAGCGTTGGAACATCAAGAGTGAGCGCAACATCAACTATCGCAGTTTTGAGCCCATTCTCAGTTTGGTGAGATGTTACGAGACGCCACAGTGTCAGCATTGGGCCGTCTGGGCATTAGCCAATCTTACCCAGGTATGAAGTAAAACCGATTTTATTATGGAGTCATTATTTCTTATGGTTTTCTTTTAGGTGTATCCTGATAAATATTGCCAGCTGGTGGAACAGGAGAATGGCATACAAATACTGAACGAGCTGATTGCGCACGAGAGTCCTTATTGTGAAATTAAACGGATTGCTCGCCTGGTCATCGAACAGTGCGATTTAGGTGTGGAACGCATGGAGGAGAACTAGGCCACTATGATTACTATACGAGTTTGTTGTAATATGTTTGTGTTTAAGACAACAGCAAGTGTTATCGTTCAGATTCTTCCTCGATTTTCCTTTATGTTTCCTTGAAAGAGAAACAATAACAAAACAAAATCAAATTTTAAATGCGACAAAAAAAAACAAAAACAAAAAAAAACATAATAAGATAAGAGAGAATTATGGCAGCTAATTAGATAAAAAGAACGCTAAATATATATAAATATATATATATAAATATATATATATATAATATTTGCTAGATTATATATACATTATATATTATTTATATATATATATATATCATGTTGTAAGCAAACGAGCGATTTTTTTTTAAGACGAGATTAAGGCCCTGTCGGAAATATTGTAAATATTGTTAACAAAAGAAAAAATTAAGAAAGTAATTAAAAAGAAGGCAAAAAAGGAAGCTGCATATTAAATAGATCCTTAATTAAATAACCCTACGCAACTTATTGGAGTCTTTCATAATGTGTATACTACAATTATATATATATACATTTGTGTATGGGTATTTAGCTATTTATATATAGACATATATATAAACGTATTTCTCGATTGTTTTTTTTTAATTAGAGTTTACGTACTTAGAGATTAAGATGGAGCCACAGATCCAATATTAAGTTGTCCGCTTTGTGTTCATTGCAAATCGTATTTTGTTTTATTTGATTTCCATTCAACCGTTTAATTTGTTAATCCCATGTGTCAGGATTTTAACTATTTTCAAATAATGCTTACAAGTCTAGGCTAAATTAAATGTAAATATATATATATATATATATATACATTCATATATATATATATACATACATATCTATTATTATATTGTATGCCTATACGATAAGTTTGTGTTTTGTTTGCAAACTTTTAAACTTGGGTTTCTTCTCTTTCTTTTTGTGTGCATAAATTCGTATGAAGGTAATATTTCGAAATTGGTTTACTTTTGCAATGAGAGCCGCTTACAGCTGTGCCTTATCCTATTGTCATAATCATATGTGGAGGGGTCAGGGGAATGGGAAAATACCTGCTTTTGGGATCTACAAGGAACTCCTACCCCTATTAAAATAAAGCTATGTATGTATTTCGAGCAAATTGCAGCAGTTGTTAACTGCAAATGTTAGCACTTGCGTCAAGGGGTTGGTCGTCTTACGGTGGAAGGGGTGAGCAGAGCACAGCACGTGAAATGCCAGCGAGTTGAAAAGCGCGCACAGGCAACGAGTGGCGCATGCGCATTGCCAAATTCTTGAAGCATATCCTTAAACAGCCACACACAACCCAACTCACCACAAGCAACCCTTGCCAACAGACTCTCTCTCTGACTCTCTGTCTCTCTGTGGAGCTTTACTTGTGTCACATTTGCGGGCAGTTGGCAACACTCTCTGCTCTTGTCAGTTGCCATTTTGCCGCCCGGTCGAACGATTGTTTGTTGTGATTTGCGTGTTGCGTGGAAGAGTGTTGGGAATAACAAATGGTAAACGATAAATGATATCAAGATGTGATTTTAAGATGTCACATTTTCTCAAGACTTCCTTGTTGTGATCCATAAGTGAATTGAACAAAGTCAACATGTAAAATCACAAAAGGCAAAACAATAGTCGAAAACGGATTCTGCGCACTTCGCCGCCACAAACGGAAATCAGAAAGTGGTTTGAGTTGTGAGTGGGGAAATAACATCAACATGAAAATGCATTGCTTGTTTTGTTAGGTTGTGTTGTGTTGTGTTGGGCCGCTAAACGGTTTGCCGGTGCTAAGCAACTGCCAAGTTTGCTGCTAAATTGTGTTCAAGTGCTTCCCGTTTTACCTCATCATCGCCATCAGTTCAATAACCTTGCAAATTATAATAACAAAATGTGTTGGGAGGAGGGGCGCAGAGACTGAGGCTGATGCAATTGTTATCTAAAAAAAGATCTGTATTCCGGGCATGAAATAGGCTAAGGTATTGAGTACCGATTTTAGTCTATGATTAAACGGAATATCATTTTCTCTGGCCCACGCAAAGCGAATGCAGCAATTCCAAACACGACAAATTGCAACAAATTATGTTTCTGCGGGGCGAAGTAAAGTAAATAATTGTGGTTGTTGTTTTTCTTCACATATTTCTCCGATGGGAATCGAACCTCGAACCACAACTAACAAAATGTTCTTCTGTTGGAGCTCAACGCAGGCAACCAAACAAACGTCAAAGCTTTTCTCAACATTTTAATATATGAAGCGAACAAGCTTTGGGAATGGCAAAAAGCTCGATGCCGAAAGCTCGCACAGTGTGTTGAAGCTGCTTAGAAGTGAAGTTAAAAAATGTTTTAGTTGAAAATTAATTGCTTCAAAATATAAATGAAGAAATGAATATTAAATAAATTATGAAATAAATAAAGTGAGCAACTTACATAAAAATGTATTTCTTTTATCTCTATTTCTTGCAGCACAGTAATTAACAATCAGAAACACTGCCAGACTTAGTTGTAAGATCATTTAAATCGCTTTCATCAATAATCCTGGAGCGGATCAGGCGCAACACGGACGCAAGGCGACATGTGGCCCGGCTCCGAGCGAGGCAGCTCGCGAGGCCTGGACTTGCCCACCAGCCAACAGTATGCAGGCGGTAGTAGTCAGCAGGAGACGCTGGCGGACATCGAGCACATATCGACCATTGCCGGCTCATTGGCCTCCATTGGCACCCTCTCACACACACAAATGCGCTACGTGAGTATTCTTAATTATTATTGATTATATTAACTATTAATATTTATTGCAATTTTAATTCCATTTAGTGCACCAACGATGCCGGCTATGATACGGAACACACATCCCTCAACTCCGACTTTGATGAGGCCGAGCTGCGCCGGGAACTGCTCAGAGATGTAGGTTTGAATACAGTTCTTGATCGCAAATTGGATATTGCTTAAATTGGATTTGCTTGAGGGTTCAAATCAGTATTTAACAATTATTTAAAAGTTTTTGGCAGGAAAGATTTTGTTTAGATTATGAATTATATATTTTAGGGAAGGTTTTTTGCAACTTTTAAATGCTTTTGAATATAGAATCTTCGACCTATTATTAAATATATATTCTAAGTGTTTACATTATTATGCAAAATATTTAAAATATTCAAGTTTGCGAGCAAATTCATTTATTTAAAATTCTTATAATTTAAATACATTTTTCGACTCTTAATTCGCACGCAGAAATGGAAACTTTTATTTGATATGGTAAGTAAAACGTAATCTCAACTTATTAATCATCTTATATAAATATTCTATAATAGTTCGATCCGGAGGGATTTGGCGAGATATCAATTTGCGAATTTTTAGTTGCATTGCGATCGCCCGAGTTTCTGTCCCAAGTGCCTATGAACAAGCGGGAGCTGTTGCTGGAGCGGTCCAAGAAGGCACAACTGCCACATGGACCCGGCTATGTGACGTTCCAGGACTTTGTCAACGTGGTAAGTGGCGTGTGTGCGTGCGTGTGTGTGTGAGTGTGTGTAAATCGAATTCTCGTGTGTGTCCCGTTTTTCGTGTGGCACGAAACAAACAGCCGGATTTAAGTGCAAACACAGGTGCATGTGGAATGCCCATGTTCATGTCTATGTCTATGACCAAAGTGTAGGCTCGTGTTCAAACACACACATACACAAACACAAACAACTCGCACAGGACAACAGGACATGTATCCTGTGAGCACGATTTGATTTTCTTGTAGTTTTTGTTGCTATTTTTGTCCTGTTTGTGTTATTTGTACAGTGGCAAATGCAAAAAGTCCATTGGCACTCGCCAAACAGAATGCACCTTCTTCATGGCTGGCTGCCAGCACTGTGTGTGTGTGTGTATGTGTGTATTGTTGTTGTTGTTGCCACTGAACTGGAGGATTAGTGCAGCAATGCCTGCATTAGAACTTAAAGCTTCTCTTCTTGCATTTGTGGTAGTAAATTGAAAGTTTTTCGCTTACCATTGACAAATGCTATTGCAATTTGATTGTATTTTTGCTTGATTGGCACACACACAACTACACACACACAGGCACACTCAGGCACACACAAGGACATGCATAATGAATGCCAAATGTATTTTTTGCTTTTTATTTGTTTGCCTGAGTGTCCATAAAGACATGAATTAGCCAGGCCAAAGCAAAGTGTGTCTATTTACCCTTGTCTATTGTTGTGTGTGCGTGTGTGTGAGTGTGTGTGCCTAACGGTATTTGTGAATGGGCACAGCACATTCATTTGTCTTTTTATTTGTGTCTTTTCCTCGTAATGACATATTTATTGTTGACATTAAGTAGCCACTGCTAACAGACTGCTAACGCGTTTGTCTACCTTTATGGCCAAAAGTTCTAACCCTAAATAATGAAAGTGTTACAGTCGAGGTAAATAATTGAAAAAGTTGTAATGAAGTTGAGCACCTGGATGAAGGAAGCATAGCTGTGCCCATAAAGTATATAGTTAATCTTGATCAGTATCACGAGAAGATACTATATAACAACGCCTCTCTGTCCGCCAGTTGAAACCAGACAATTTTAGAACATTGAGTGCTAGAGATTTCCAATTCGGACTAATAATTCTTATTTTATTGTATATCGATATAAATCGAATATCGGTCTTCGTCATATTTACAAAACTACTACTAACAAGCCTGCTATGTATTAACAACTGGGCATAAAGATCTGGATTCCAATTTGTTGCTCAAGTTTTGGTATCAACTTGTGGCTATTTTTACAGAGCATCTGCCCGACTCTCATCTAGATCAACGGGTAGACTCAAACTCAGTTTTCAATGCTATCTTTGGCATCGCAGAGATCCTGTCGCATTGCTCCTTATGCGAAGGTGTCAAGCAAAAAAGGAGACTGCGCTGCTTATCAGCGAGTTGCAATCGCAGCCTCCTAGGCAAGCAGCGACAACAGGCCAGGGGGTGGTCGAGGAAGCGGAGTGGGGTTGCAAACATGCAACATACAAGATTTTTGCACTTAATTATAAATTTCAATGATCGCACAAGGGAGACGAGGTGGAGGCGGATGCGGAGGCGAAGGTGGAGGCTTTCGGGCTAATGTGGTTGGGGGCACGTCCTTGTTTGGTTCGCTGGTTGAATTAAAGCAGGAATGCCGCAAACGATGTGGCAGGAGGAGCAGCCGCAGCCGCAGCAGTCGCAGCAGCATGCGGCATGCATAATGCAAAGCCCGGCGTGGAGGCGATGCCTACGCCGACATCGATACAATGGAGATTGCCCGATGATTGCTGCATTTTGATTAACAAAAGCTCGCACGTGACAAATCCTTTTATGGCAGCGCAGTGGCCAGGTGAGGCAGGCTGTTGGCTGTGAGGCCAACCAGGTGAGGCGGGCAGACGTTGGCGGCGCCGACGCGGGGCCAAACGTGTTGAACGTTATGACAACTGCAGGCACGAGACTGTCGATTGTCGATCGTCGTTGGTCAGCAGGCCGGGCACATCTGGCCAGGCACAGCAGGCGACACCAGAAACCAGCACAAGTTGCAGCTGAAGAGACTAACGCATCCAAGCGGAGCACTCAGCATCTGTGCGGTGTGTGGCAAGAACGAAGCATTTGTACTCTTCAAGCGCAGTTTGAAGTCAATTTTGAAAAAAAATAATGATGCAGATTTGTCATGTTATTCTAATTAAATAAAATAGTTAGTTATTTATATATATTAAATTGTGTGTAAGTTTTAAAAAAAACTTAAGATTACTACAAACGATTCTTAAAAAATTATGACATTAAAACAGGGTGGAAACTTGTTCGACAAATTTAGATTAAATATGCGAGGAGGCATAATTGTTGCTAATATAAATTCTAATATTTAAAAGTTGCATATAATTACCAAAGATTCAACTTAATATATTAAATATTCTTTTTTTAATCTATATATCTGGCTATATTTAAAACTTGAAATTGTTTTCTACAGTTCATAATTTTCTAATTGACTCAAAATTGCAAATTAATTTTTTAAAGGCGTTTTTCTTTTAACAAAAATAAAAAAACTCAAATTTTAACAATTAGAAAGCTTTTAAAAAATGCTCAAAATAAATTTGATTTTAGTTGGAATTTTAAAAGACGATTTAAGCCAAATTCTTACAACTGAGCTCCAATTACCGAGCGACTCCTTCAGAGAATACTCAGCAGGCAGGATATTGAATCCGCAAAGGAGCCAGAAACTTTCGAGTAAGTCGATTCGCGTGCTCATCAACATTTGTGGCATGAACGTGTATATAATGATTTGCACACTTGCCATTTAGCTGACAATCCAAGGGTACATGGCTTTTAATTGCAGGCCAAACAAAAAAAAATATAAATAAATACAAAAAAAACATATAAAAAATAAAAAAAACAGAAGCAGAAGCAGGAACGTTGAGTGGAAAGAATTCTTGCATTAATCAGAAAGTCAAACGGAGCTGCTGCTGCTGGCATTCGATCATTCGATCATAAACGAAAGCAATTGGTGAATCGCAAGTTGCAAGTTGCAAGTTGCAAGACGCAGAGACTGAACTCTCAAGTCGCTTCCATTATCATAATCAGCGGCGCAGCTGGCAGACGCCAAAAGCCCAAGCCGCAGTGGCAGTGGCGGTGGCAGTGGCAGCCAGCCAGCTGAACCTGTGCCGAGCACGCACCAAGAAATTCCTTCGGCTTGTTGCATTGCAGCAGGGAGGCTTGGTGGGGCAGAGAATGCCTGCCAGGCGAGGAATGTCCAACTGGCTGCCAGCTGGCGACATTGTCTGCCCGCCGATCGGGTTTATTGAATAAACATTGACTTGAGCCTGCTCCTCTGTTGCCTGCTGCTCTCCTGCTTCTGCTCTCCTGTACAGTTCCTTACCGCATTGCTTGGTGGCGTCTCCACTGCTGATTTGAAGCGCTGATAGGCGGCGGAATCAGATCAGCGGCAGCCGCGGACTTTGGAGCCACCGAGCGTTTGCCTTTCGAAGGTGCAAAATGCCTTGCGCCTTGGACTCGGGGGACGCAAGTCATCGGGCGACTGGCCAGCAGTACACTCCGAGCGCACATAGATCGTTGGACGCGGTATTAAATCAATGCCAATCCATAAATGGGGTTTCCACAGCGATGCGCGTAGATTGAATTGGAATCTCTCAGTGAGCGATTTAATTATTCCACAATAATATATCGTAAATCGCATGAAAAACGGCCACTTTAGAACGGTCTGACTTTGTCCAATTCCAGGTAAACACCACTTGGAGTGAGTGGCTTCCAGGTGTGAATGTGCTCCATCTTAGTTCAATTCAGAGCAGACGCTTCAGCTTTGCAATCATAATTCCACTTAATGCTTTGGTATTTTTGATGGCCAGGTTAATTAGTATTATGAAGAAATGGATGCCGGAAAAATAAAATAATTTTATTTTTTTGTTAAATAGTTATTATAATTTGTTTAAGTAGTTTTTTCTACATTTTCATACTTTCTATATTCAAAAGCGTTTTCAGCTTTAGAGAAATTAAAAATTTCTCAATTACATTGAAGAATATTGTTAAATTAAAAAAATTCAGTAAGAAGTTTATCGATTATTTCATCACTAATAATTAAAAGTAATGTGTAATTTTTGGCATTGTCAAAATGATGAAAATTTAAATTATAGAAAAACTTTAGCTGTAGTCCAAGTTGTCTAAAGGAAGACTATCCTTTCCTTGCACATATATCTTCTACGATTCAGTACAGCCATATTTTTTCCACCCATTATTTTAATTTTGAGGTCTGTGTTTTTTCTACTAATAAATTGAATACAGTTTATCAAACAAGTTTCAAGCCACAATTTAAGGCCCAAAAAAAAGTTTATCAGTTTCCATTTGGAACAAAACTTGAATCGTTCGGTTATCTGCTTTTTATATCTATCCATCTAACTGCACCCGAAAAAATGCCAGCGAAAAATGGCAGCAGTTTTTTTTTGCTGGGATCGTTCCAACATTCGTTTTGACTTGTGGCCCATGTTGAAAACGTGACAAAGCCAAGGATGCCCAGCAGGCGCTGGCGGGGTAAGTGAGGAGAGGAGATAGCAACAGCTACTGTTGCTACTCCTGCTCCTGCGGCTCCTGCTGCTGCTGCTACTAGTGCTGACGATGTTTGGTCAATGGTCAATTTGGCAGCAGTTTATTTTGATTGTTGTGCAACCGGGGCAAGGATAACGATTTGAGCACGAATTGGCAAAGCACCAACTGCAACCATGCAGCATAGATATAGACACAGTCACACAAAAAAAAAACACACACACACACACACAAATAGACAACTGTTGTAGAATATTCTTTTGCCATAGTCACGAAATGTGCTGATAACGATTCCTGCAACTCTTCTTTCTGTGTGGGTGGCATCGATGTCCTGGGGACGAACAAGCGCTACTTTTGCCACTGCCTTTGCCTTTGTCCTATCAGGTCAAATAATCGCTTATGCATTTTTTGTGCGCTTTATGGTAATACATAAGAAATGGGTATAATGAACCAGTTTAAAACTATGTAACTGCCAAAAACAAGCAAATCCAATCCTATAAAATATATATATTATTGATCTTATATTATAAAAGTGGTATACTGAATTAGTGAATAAGTCGGTAACAGGCAGAAGGAAACATCTGCGATACCTTCTTTTGTTCAGGATGAATAGTTAACTAAGAGCTATACTTAGGGTATTTCCTAGTGGAGTTTTCTCTTTTAACTTATTTTGCATTTTTTGGGTGTATATCCCAAAATGTTTAACCTTAGCAATTGCTTGGAATTTGGTGGCACGTAGTCCGAGCCAAGCTCATTAGTCAAGTTACCATCGGCAATCAAATTAGACTGAAAGTAATGGCCACAACTAATTATGTTGAATCAAATTTAAATTGCCGGCAGGCAGCAGGCAGCAGCACACCTGACATTTATGATGGCACTAAAACACACACACACAGAACTAGCACTCTTTCCCCGTAACCCTCTACATTTTTGGCAGCCGTCGCGTTGCAAAAGGTCAATGGAACGAGGCAACGACGTCAGCATGGACACATAGATGCCACTGATGATGACCCTGCACTTCGGCTGTGTCAAGCTCAAGTGCCTCGCATAATTGTGACGTTGCGACACTTGTTGTAATTGTTGTTGTTGTAGTTAGGCGGAAGCGCAGGCGGACGCGGGCACGGGGCGCGCATCATTAACCTGTGCCCCAACAAAAAAAAACACAGAAATTAGAAAAAGCCAAAACTATCTGAAGATTAAATACACTTACCAAAAACGGACTCGCAACAACTGTTCCACAAGTAGTAGTCAAATTTACCTTTACTATATTTTTCAACTGTAGCTGATCCAGGATTTATATGTACCTTATGGAGTATATAATTATAATTCTCACACAGATACTCTCAGCATTTTCTTTGTGGTAAATTTCTGAAATTACATTTTTTTTTAATTTAAAATCAGTTTTAGGCTAAATGTCAAAGCAACTTTAGAAAAATCGCTTTAATTTGGACGAATTTCTGTCAGTGAACAATTTGGCAACGCTTCTCCACATAATTAAAGTCTTTGGTTACATATTTAATAACAAAGCAGTTATGCCCTGTGGCAAGAGTATTGCAACATTGCTCGTAATGAGAGTCATCAAGTGCGCGGCAGTAGAAAATCGCTAGCAACACTAGGAGGACACGCGTTGGCCATGTTTGCACCTTGTTGCAACAACAGCAGCAACAGCAGCAGCGGAGGCAGCTGATCGTGATGAGGATAGGGGTGGGGGAAGGCATTAGGCTATGCCGTGTGCAGTCGCTCGGAAAACATTGAAAGAACTCCATAGGCACATATCAAATAAATTTTGATTGTTAGTCAGTGGCACTGATATCCGATTACTAGACAAACATGCAAGTACACACACAGAGAGAGAGAGATGGTGAGGAAGGAAGCGGAGGGGGAGGTAGAGTCTTGTTGGCAGGCTGTGTTCTCATTTCTAGCATTAGGGGCACGCCCCTTTAGACTCCTACCCACTGCTCGACTAGTTGCCAACAATGCGTGCGCTAAGTAGAATAAAGATTCGTTGTTGTTGTTGTTATTGTTTTTTGTTGTTTTCCATTTCCATTTTGGCAATCTTTTAGCGACGAGCTGCCAAACAATGACGTGAAGTGGCTTCAGGCTGCGCCAGGCTTGCTTTTGTGCCCGCTGCGTGTCATTCCATTTCCGCCTGCCACGAATCCAAATCGCAAATCAAACACAAACGACGATGACGACGACAGCTGCTCCTTGGCTTTGCATATGTGGCACATATCCTTGCAGGGCGCCCATTGTGTGTGTGTGTGTGTGAGTGTGTGTGAGCTGGGCAATCTTTAATCTATATAGCCAAAAGTATATAGCTTTTGATTTGCACAAAGCCAGCCAGCTACCTTCTTGAGGCCAGCCTCCTCTCCATTTCCACGACAATAGAGGCGGCGTCAAAGGCCAAAACGTCAAAGCGGCAGCAATCTCAAATCAAGTCTTGACACACATATACATATATATGTATATATATATATTTGCTGTTGTTCTGCAGACAGGAAACAACTGCAGCAAAAGGTGCAAACGAACTTCCGCTCCAAATCAGTTTTCGATTTGGCTTCAGCTGCTGCTGTTTCTGTTGTTTGTTTGGTTTCACTTCATTTTTTTTTTTTTTTTTGCTAAATGCGGCACGCGCTGTGTTTAATCAGATGCAAAATGAAACTTGACTTTGGACTTGGTGTAGAGGAATCTGGCATCTCATTGGACTCATCAGCGTTATATGGGCTAATCAATAATCATTATCATCATCATCATCATCATCAGCTGACAGCAGTAGCAAAACGATTGAAAGGCTGATTACCTTTCAGGACGACCTCTAATTACACCAAAATGTAGTAGCAAAACAGAAGCAGCATCAGCAGGAGTCGGAGTAGCATCGGTGGCGCCAGGTTCTGCAAAGGCAAATGTGACTTTAATGAGTAAAAATGTGATAATTAGTAGCAGCCACAGAGGCCGACAAAGAAAAACACACCAACAAAAAAATGTCAGTAATTATGCGTATAGTAAAAACCATTTGAGCCAGGCCCAAATTACTCACTGAACTGAACCCAACAACAGCTACAACAACAAGTGCCACAAGTTATTTGTTCAAAGATGCTGCTAAGTCACATTTTCCATTTTCACCTGCGGCAAACAATGCGAAATTGACTTGCTGCTTTGCAAAAATATTATGATTCAATTAAATGAAAATGCGCGTCACACTAGCTCAACAAAGACAATAAACAAAAATATGTTAAGCTGGCAAAATATTTTAGTATCAATTTAGGTAACTGAGATTTAAATAATTTAAATTAAAGTTGGAGGAAAATTGAAAATTATTTTTTAAGTGTTGATTTCAAATTCAACTTATGTCATCTTTCTTATTCAGGCTTCATAAAGTATTTATGCATAAATTCACTTTCTGTTTTAAATGTTCAATTTATGTCTTAGTGCTTTAAACAGTTTCAAGTTTGCAAGTATTTTATATAATATTTGTTGGTTGACAAATAATATGAGCTATTTGTTTCACGTAATAATTTTGAATATAAAATTCAACTTATGGAATAAACATATTCGATTTAATGTTACAGAATCGACATATTCAATGCCTTACTAATTTTCAATTAAAAAATGTAAGTTATGGAATAAGTGTAAACTATTTTTCTTAAGTTTGTAATTCGATTAGAGTAACAAAGTTAAAAAGTTCGCGCAATTGCCAATAAGTTACTGAAAATATGTAAATGTAATTTAAAATTCACATATACTTTGAGATTATTGGCCGGTCTTATAGCCCGGCTTATTGCTGGCCTGGTTTCATGGGCACAGTTTATAAATATTGCTTAACTGCATGGAATAAAAATGTCAACACGCTCAATGAGGGCACATAAAATGCATAATGGAGTGCACAGCGTTATATTTTTTCCTCATTTCGTCGCCAGCGAAGATGTCCTTTTTTGCGCATTGCCCATGGCTAACAAAAACACACACAGGCGCAGGCAAACAAACGCAGCAACGTAATTCAAAGGAATTTTTTTTCGTAGGTGTTCCTCTTAAATAGATGCCGCCGTCGTCGCCGACGCTCCTCTGTCCCAATGTTGACCATATCGTGAATGATGTTGACTGTTTTTGTCAGTGTGTGTGTGTGGGGGGAGGAGTGTGTTAAATGTTTTGCGTCAATTTGTCGCTTTATGTTTTGCGACCTAAAAACACGCTGCCAACATTCACATCCACAATCGTCCACACATCGTCGTCGTTCGCCTGTGAATGAGGCACAAAATAGAATTTTGTACATACAGTTAAATGAAAGCGGATCGTGTGTGGGGAATAAATATATATATATATTTATATATACATATGTATTGCATATTTTACCTGGGTTGGTTGCCGTTGTCATGACGTCATGCGGTGCGACCGCTTCGTAATGTCATTATCATGCTCAGCCGCAAGGACACCATGTGTGTGTGTGTGTGTGCGGAGAGAGAGAAGGGGCTCAATGTAATTCGCACACCCCATGGTGCACGTCACAAAACAAATGATAAACAATTATTTTGTTACCAAATGTTCCGGCCCGATTTAGTTGCTGCCGCCTCATCGTTTGATCTCTTGTTTGCTAGATGTTTGTTGGCCAAACCAGATTTATCACAATTGCACAATGCATTTGGGTGTTCCCATTGTGCTTATTCAGCAGCCGCTAACAATTTAATACGTAGAAAACTGCAAATCGGAAGTAAAATATTTGGCTTATTTGAATTTTGCTGTGAAGAATGCAATAGATAAAGAATGAACAGATAAAGACAAATGCAACTCTGGTTGGTTGCCAGCAAGTGGTTAGCATAGCCAAATTATAAAACCAAAGCAAACTTCGCAAAACTTTAGCAACGCGCGCCGCTTCAGCTTCTGTGACAGAACTTTAATTAGTTTAAATGTTATGTGTACATATGTTAATTGTTTATTAATGCATTTTTGAGCATTATGTTAACGAAGTGATAACTAATTATTACCGTTGTGTTAGTGCCAAAAAGCCAGAAGTGCGCCAAATTAGAATTTTTATTGTGTAAGTAAGCACTAAGTGTACAAAATATGTATTTTGTTGCTTTCATAAAATAATTTTCGTTCTTTTCAATGAGCTAGTAAAATTTATGCCGTTATAATTGTGTTCGACCGCATGAATAATGTGTTTATTAGTGCAAGTGTGGCGTTGCCACTATGTTTTGATAGGAGGAAGAGGAGGAGAGCAATACAGAGAGTACAAATTGTAAGTTTAATGGCATGGTTGGTCCCGCAGGCGATTCCTCAATTAAATCAAATTTGATAATTACTAATATTAAACTGTCGCGCGACTAGCTAACTAGAAGCGACACTTGTTTAACCTCCCACGGACAAACAGCTCCGTTTGCGATTGCCAGCGGAAGTAACTATTTTATACGCCTTCCTCTTTTGTTTGCCAATTCGCTTGTAAGCTTAATTTGTGAATGGTTTTTGCTTTGTTTGTATACCCCGTGCATAAGCAAATCACTGATGGGGATATTTGAAAATTTGTATGTGTGCATAAGTAAAACGAAAATAATCTACTTTTATATATGCATTTAATTGTTATACATTTAATAAGGGGTATTTTGTAGTCGGGCACACCCATTTTTTTGCGTTTTCATAATCG
The DNA here is from genome assembly GCA_035042365.1 of Drosophila dives. Taxonomy (NCBI): domain Eukaryota; kingdom Metazoa; phylum Arthropoda; class Insecta; order Diptera; family Drosophilidae; genus Drosophila; species Drosophila dives. The sequence continues at coordinate 5,197,581 of JAWNLJ010000326.1, read as the reverse complement.
TGTGTTTTAATTGCGCGTAGGCTCCATTTGGATTTTCTTGCTGGTTGCTGTCACAGCCTCAGTTTTAATTAAACACAATACACATTTTCCGCCTTTTGCAGATTTTAGTGTATTTGTTGTGTTTTTTGTTAGTTTTTATGAGCGCCTTAATTGCTCTCGCCCAGTTCTCGTCACATCTCGTTGTGAACATCTTAATTACATAATAAAAATTATTTTGTTTTGCAATCATGCTGTGTTTTAACCAACTCTAGTTTAGTCTTAATTCGGTAGCAATCTAACTTTTTGTCTTACACTCATTTTCATAATTTTATGGCTCGTTTAGTTTTGTGGCTTAAATGTTATGTATGTCTTTTTGCAGATTTCGCTGACAGATATGCGTACAAGAAATAAATAGCTTCCAAGGTTTTTATCTCATCTTTCTGCTCTCAAAACTTTTAATTTGGCATGGGCAAAAAAAAAAAACAGTTCTAAAAATGACTCACGCTAGAAAACTTAAATTCTATTAGAATTTTCATTTCAGATCTTTTCGCCTGAATCAAATTAAGTTAATCGTTTATATTTATTTTTGCCCTTTTTACAGATGAGCGGCAAGCGAACGCGCAGCTTCAAATGCGCTGTGCATCAGAGGGATCGGGAAGTGTGCTCTGAGAACGATTTTCAGTTGGTGCTCAGTGAGCCGCCACTCTTCAGGAAGATGGTGCATGCCGTGGCCGTTGAGGTGCTGCCGGAGGAGCGTGATCGTAAATACTATGCGGATCGCTATACATGCTGCCCGCCTCCATTCTTCATCATACTGGTCACAATCATTGAGGTAACTAATCGAGATATGTGTTCCTTTACTTGCATACTAATTGAATCTGCAATTTGTTAGCTGGCCTTTTTTGTGTATCATTCGCTGGCGATGGGTGAGACGGCGCCATCGGGTCCCATTCCCACCGATTCCATGTTCATTTACCGTCCCGATAAGCGTCACGAGATCTGGCGATTTGTGCTTTATATGGTGCTGCACGCCGGCTGGTTTCATCTCGGCTTCAATGTGGCCGTTCAGCTGCTCTTTGGACTACCGCTGGAGATGGTGCATGGATCGTCGCGCATCGCCTGCATTTATTTCTCGGGCGTGCTCGCCGGCTCCCTGGGCACCAGCATCTTTGATCCAGAGGTGTTTCTAGTTGGCGCCAGTGGCGGCGTTTATGCCCTGCTGGCGGCACATCTGGCCAATGTGTTACTCAACTACCATCAGATGCGCTACGGGGTCCTGCGCATCGCATTTATACTCATCTTTGGTAAGAATTTCTCTTAATATTTTATTTATACAGTTTTTGGGTTAAATCTATCGCTTGCAGCTTCGTTTGACTTTGGTTTCGCCATCTATGCGCGTTACGCTGGCGAGGATTCACTGCCTGGCCAGGTGGGCACCAGTTCGGCGGCAGTCTCATATGTGGCACATTTGGCTGGCGCTGTGGCAGGTCTAACTATCGGTCTGCTAGTGCTCAAGAACTTTGAGCAGAAATTGCACGAACAACTGATTTGGTGGATCGCACTGGGCACGTATACGGCCCTCGTCGTCTTCGCCGTGACCTTCAATGTGCTCAATGGCGTCACCTTGTTTAACATGCGTGTGGAGAAAATTCGGGTCACGGAGACGTACTTCAATGACTTTCAAGTATAACACACAGGAAACATAGGAGGTTGCCACAAATCTGTGTGTCCCCCAAAAACAGAAGTTGATTATTGATTTTGTTATTCTTTTTTTGGATTCGTTAAAGATTTTTTTGTTTGTTATTTAGTTTATTGTTTGCCCCAATTGGACAGTATATAAGTATAAAGTATCATCGTTTTGTTGTACAGACATGCTATATAGATATATATCTGATATATATACATATATACTTGTATATTTGTACATTGTAGACAATCGTCGCTTTCTATTCGTAATTAACGCATTTTGTTCAACGCTTCGTTTTAAAAGTACAAAAGCTGAAAAATTAACTTGGAATCGAAAAGAAAACATATATATATATTTCCATCTATATATAGGGTGTATGTATTTATTTACAAGAAATCGGAACTGATTAGATTTACACATATATACAACTTGATGCTCAAGGGATATTTGCAAATCACAAATTTAGAACTATTTTTCTATAGGCTAAACAAGTTTATTAGCTGTAAAAAAAACATGCTTAAATGCTAAAATGCGCATATATATAAATATATATATAGAAACCGATATTGGAAAGTCCAAACATATATTCCAAACATTTTTCAGAACTGTCCCACTGCAGGCCTTACATATACAATGAATAACGAATATTCTCGAGACTACCTCAAATTGGTAAATTGGTAAAATTAGTTAAGTTTAAAACGATTTCAAATACGATTCTATTTGAAATCGCCCTTATGAAAGAAATCATCACTGCCAGCATTAGTGAATAATAATAATATAAAAACAGCACCAACTAAAATGTATTTTGTACATATTTTGAAACGCTAATAAAGTAATCTGAATAAAAGCGGAAATGAGTTAAGAGTGTTTTTCTTTAATGGCTTTTATGTAAAAGGTAAGTATGCATGATGGATATATATTCTTGATTAGCATGAAACACCAAGCACCTCTTTCTTTTTGTAAAGTGTAAAGCAGAAGCCAATAACACTGCAAATTGTTTTGTATTATTGCCATTTTATTATTATTCGTTGCTCATTCGAATTTCCAGTCTATATTTGAGTTTTACTCGATTTTCTTACGAATCTGATGCTGAACTGTTCAATTAAAATTAATAACACTTAAGTTGTGTTTAATCAATGTGCGCGCAGCGATTACAAATATCAAAGAAGCGCTGTGTATTTGTTTTTTTATTTTATAGTTTCTATGTAAGCTGCAATTTGTTATTGCTTTTTTTTCTGAACATACAACAATATGAAGAGAAAATGAGCTGTTTTAGCTGCTGTTGCGAAACTCTCCAAATGCGCGATGCTTTTAAGTAAATATAAAATACTCAACTGAAAAGCTTTCAAGGGAATTTTTTCTTATATTTTCAAGAAAGTTTAGCGAATGGAAATTAACAAAGGATGCAAAAAAATCAAATCTTTTGCTCAGCAAGTGCAAAGTAAAAGAGATGAAAAATTAAGAGAAGATGTTAATGTTGCTTAGCACTTTCTTTGAAATTTATTTACAACTAATCTCTGTGCAAAATAAAAATATTATTTAACATACACAAAAAAAAAAAAAAAATGAAATGTAAAGTAAAAGAAATAGAAAGTAAAAATACTTTGATTATATGTTTTAGATACCCTATATGCTAGTAATGCTGTCTTGATTTATGTACTCTTCGCCTTTCTTACGGTTTTCTCATTGCCCATTTATGGGCCCAGAATATAGCAAGCACTCAATTCTGAAGCACAAGTCATAAACGTTAAGGAAATATCGTAAAATTTTTAAATGCTAGGTTTTATCTACACAAATCTACATATATTGACGACATCTTGAGACTAAAAAAAATGTTTAAGGTGCTATAAAAAATTTGAACATGGCATCCATCTTTATTAAAAGCATTGCGTGTTAAAGGGGCGAGCTGGGGGCGGTTCTACTTTGACAGTGAAATGCGAAAAAAAACTGTAGAAATTTTCATGACAGTGCACGCACCTGGGACAAGGCTAACTGCCAGAGCTACCTCGCCAACTACTCCAACCCTCACACCCCATCCTGTACCGCCCATCCTTTGCACCCCATCGTTGACACCCCACGAAAAACCAGCCCAGTGCCAGTTGGGCTGTCAACAAAGCGTTGCACCTTGCCATTTTGCTGTGAAACTGTTTTTGTTATGCTTGCGACGTCTCACTCATAAATGCCCCATGACCCATGCTCCGTGCCCCGTAGGCCCCAGTTCGAATTGACGTGCTCCTACACCATTCAGTTCCACAAATCCCAGCGGACTCCAGTTTGTTTAAGCATATTTCACTTTTAGTCATTCATCAGGCGTTGTCAGAAAACAGCAAGAATGGAAAAATTGTCAAAATGATATAACCAAACTAGTCAACAAAAAAATTGGAAATGGGCGTGGCAGGAGAAGAACAAAAACAGTAGCACAAATACAAAAAATAAGCTGACACTGTTGCGTGGACAAAGGATTCAATTGACATTGATTAATGCGGGCCAGGCGAACTAATTAGCCATTGTCCGCGCCCAGATTACGCAGATTATAAATTATTAAAAATTAGCATGCACAAATTTAAAAGCATTACTTTAATAAATGCCAAAACATTAACAAAAAGGTGCAGCTGTAAAAAAAATTCGGTTTTGTTTTGACAAAATATATGGCAATTATAAATTTTATTTGAAAACTTTTTTAGCATGAATTACGAGCCAGCAAACTTTGCAGTTTACCCACAGCTAAAACCATATATAAAAAGTACAAGTTTTTTATTTTTCAATTATGAGTTTCGGAAAATTTGGGTTAGTATTTTAACATTCATTCTTCAATTAAAAAAAAGCTTTAATTTTCAAACAATTAGAAAAAGTAAAAAAAATTGTGAAATATTTTAATTGACTTCTAAACTGTGCTCAACTCTGTTACTGTTCCAAGGCTTAAACACACACATTAAAATCACGTTGAACTCATTGAGATCCAGTAAATAAATCATATCAATAAGAAAGGGACTTGAGGCAGAGCAGCATAGAGCTTGTTCCTGTGCTGACTGTCTGCTAACTGCCTTCTTGCTGTGCTTGGCCAACATGTTTATAACAAGTACGAGTGTAAGAGTCGAGAGAGTTCGATTGGGAGATACCCTAAAGGTTTGCTGACTTACTTTTTTCTGTATAAAAATACTTTTTGCTATCTTATCCAATCCTGATGAATATTTCTCTGCTAATGCATAATATGAAAGTGTTTATTATAAATCAAATAAAAGGCTAGAACGGCAATTGGTAATCGATTTGTATCGATATTCGCAAAGCAGTTAGTTATAAAATCAAATAAACTTAATTAGTATTGAACCATTTAGATTCCAAATCTATTCTAAGATCGTCCAGTTTATACAGAAACACAATTGGTTGGATTTGGCCAACCTGATTCGCTCGTCAAAAATATTAATTTTTCCTATACTTTCCTCCGTCTGTTTTATACTTCTGCTTAACTTCAGTATACCCCTTTTAGCCATTACACAATGGAACTGCTGCGAATAAAAAGTACAAGTTAATATTTATGTAATGCAGCTGATACAAAGTAAAACAACATTGCAACTCGGATCATTACATTGACATATTCATGCACACGCGTTCTTGTATCAGGAATTCAGCTGAAGAGGCGAACAATGCCAGGCAAGGAGCAGGCAGCTGGCAGCAGGGAGCTGGTGGAGGGCTGCACAAGACAGGGCATCATTGGTGACCATGTAAAGTGTGGACGATGCGTCCCACGCGATGCAGCAAAATCAACCTGCATTTTGTGGCAATGCCTTTGGCTTTTGTTTCTGTGATGACAGGGACGATGACGATGACGACGAGGATGACGACGAGGATGACGACGACGACGACGACGACGATGGCGGCGATGTGGAAAAGTATCTCACAGTTGTTCTGGTTCTGGTTGGGTATCCGTTCGCCTTTATCTGCGACAGAGAACAGTGCGGAACAGCGAGAGGACTGTCCATGTTCGCGATGCATGCTTATCAAAGGTTCTCCTTGTACCTGTCATAAGGCCCACTGAAATATTGTGGCCAGGAATGTGTGCAGACTAAAGTGAAACTCAACTGAAGTGTCTGCCCCTCGGGCCATTTGCAGTTGAACTTTTTTTGTTTAATAAACTCTGCCTTCCACTCCTGGACAAAAGGTGAGGCAGCCGCCTGCTTCAGGATTTGTGCATTTATCTCACTTGGCGCCTTGGCAAATATGGAAATTTGTTGCAAGCTCTATTCTTTTTTTTTTTTTGCCGCATGCGGCACTTGACTTTCTGTTTTTTTTTGTTGTTACATTTTATGCCGCTAAGCGCTTCATTAAGTACTTGTGGCACTGCAGTGAGTCCTGCCTCGCAGCACGGCTGCCTGAGTATCCTTATGTCCTTATGTCCTTATGCTATAACTAATTGTTGCGACCTCAATATTTTTATGTATAACTAGAAAAAGCATTTTTGTTTTTGTCATTGGCTTGGCAAGGTTTGAATACACTTTTCAGGCATTCCCAGAGAATGTCGCCAATTCTCAATTCAAGGGAAATGCTTTTTTCCAGCAAATAGGGTAGAATTCTAAGGTTGTGTAATGGAAAGTTTCCAAGTCCATGTAATTGTTCTACTAATATGTTTATTACTTTGTCAAAACTGAGAATTATACTAAATCTTGAGGTCTTTTTAGGTTTACTTCTTCTCTATATTTATTCAACTATTTTACTTTGTAAACTTTTCTAATTTATTTTAAAGTTTTCTTGAAAGTTTTCCATGTTAAGTTTCTCCAGCATTTTTATAATAAAATAACTATGTCTAAGCTTTAAAGTTTGAGTTCATTTTGATCATTGTTTGTACTTTAATATTAATTCTATATTTAAAATAAATTTACTTAATTATCTTAGCAAGCCCTTAATAGACCAATAGATGCTGAATTCAATAGATATTTTTATTAAATTTCAATCTTAAATTTAGATATGAATATAGATAGATGAAAGTTTTGCATATATTTATTTCTTAAGCCCAAAGAAATTACCAACCATAATCAAAACTTTTCCAGAGTTCAACTGATTTTCAATTTCTATATGCTTATGTTCATATTTGTAATACATAGCTTGACAAAGAGGCAATACTCTCTCTGCAAGGGTATATCTAAAAAATGTTTAGTTTAGAGCTGAAAGAGCCTTCGCTGTGGCAGTGCCAAAAGCCGCTTGACCCCGGCAGCTAGGACAAAGGATTCGACGATGTTAAACGTTTTTGCGGTCACAGCCAAAAGTAATTATACAAAAATGCGACACAAATGTTGAAATAATATGGCTGCTACTCCGACCACAAATAAGGCAGAAACTGCAAGGATTTCATTTACAGAGCTCCAACAAAATTAGCTGAGCGTTGTAGCATATAAAAGTGGAGCTGCAAGGATTGGTTGGATTGCGGGGCAAGAAATCAGGCTACGGGTTTAATCTATGCAAAAGGCAGTAAATGTGTGTGCGAGTGTATGTGTGTGTGTTGTGCTTAACACCACCGCCATCATCATCATATTGAATTTCGTGGATTGGGAGATAGTCCTTGGCATTTATGGGTGGAGCTTTTAGGTTAATTGCCTTGCTGTTGTCGCCAGCACTTTGTTGCAATATAGCTTGGCCGTACTCAACTTAACTGGACTGTCCAAAAACTGCTTGCCCCATATGAGGTCATATTGTGGCTTCATCAAAACTAGCGAATGCTACGTGCCCCACCAAAACCAGGACAAAAGCCAGACAAAAATCCAACAAAACCCACCCATTTGGCCAGCAGAAAGAGTCAAAATTAGTTTTCATTTATGCAGAAGGCGCCTTCTGCGACATCACCTTTCTGTGCGTGCTGGCTGGCAATTTAAGTCTGGCCTCCCATTCGAGGAGCACAAGTGCTCCAACATTTATACATCCTGGCAACAGTGTTGGCCAACTTTCAACAAAGAAAAAATATGAAAAATAACACAGAAAAAAGCCAATTGATGCTTATCTGAGTGTTGAGTTAAGTGTTAAGTTTTTTTTAACATCACACAACTTATGCTTAAATACTTAAAAAAATTGGATTGTAATAGCTGTAAATGGGCATCAAAAAAAGAGTTCTTTAGCCCACAAATACTTGGATAAATGAATGTCTCTTTAAACTTTGTGCAAAGCTTTACCAAAATCATTTAAACTATATTTACATAATTTTTTCTATTATTATATAGCATTTTTTAAACCTGTTTGTTTTGTAAATAAAAAAAAGAAGCCAAAAATAAATAAAACCCGCCAACATTTTGATTTTCAAATATTTGCCGCACTTTTGCTGTTTGCCACAGACAACAAAGGATTTGCGTTATGTCAAATTTTGGTTGCAGACATTTTCGTAATATTCACATGCTCAAAATCCCAGGTGTTTGCGTGTTTAGCTGTCAACGCTTGGTAGTAGGGCGTGGGGAAGGGAAGGGTGTGTGGAGCAGAAAGCGCATGGCTGGGTGTGCCGCTTAATTGCCACTGCTCACGGGCGGAATGTCTTTTTTTGTGGGTGACATCCTTCTATGCGAGTCAGCTGAATGTACCAACTGCTGATATGAAGCTGTTTGCAGCCCCTTTGACAAGGTCGTCTAAATGGCAACTCTTTAATCTTAAAAAGAGAGAACATAATTTGCTTAATGCTCATTTGCTCTTAAGGAAGATGACTTCTATTAAGACATAATTAAATTTGACTAAAAATAATTTACTCTTAGAGATTGGTTTGAAAATTTCATTGATAAAACTTTATTAGAAAGGTTTCCTACACCGATCAAGTACATTACATACTTTGAGCATCGATATTTGTGTATGTTTTAAGCATCGATAAATATTAATTTCCGATAGCAATAAGAGAGGCGATTCTTAAGAAATAACGCGCGTTTGTCACACATCGCTTGACAAATTTTTATTTAACTGTCAAAATTTCATCAAGATCGAATAAGAAACACAGACTTTATAACTTTAACTTTATTCTATTTATTTGACTAAAAAGTCGTATTGGAAATTTCAACATAATTTAAGAAAATCGTAACGCAACAATGGATGAGGACTTGGAGCTGAGCAAAGAGTTGAAGCCAGAGATTACGTACACCATTTTCGACAGCGAGTCTGAGTTGCAGGCCATTCATTCACTGATCCAGTCGTCGCTCTCCGAGCCATACTCGATTTATACGTATCGCTACTTTGTCTACAATTGGCCACAGCTGTGCATCTTTGCACGCCATGGTGAACGCTATGTGGGCGTCATCATCTCCGCTATAGATAAGCAGATCAGCGATCAGCGGCACGGCTACATTGCCATGCTGGCCGTGGACCCTGGCTATCGCCTGTTGGGGATTGGCACCAAGCTGGTGGAGAAAACCATTGAGGCCATGTTGCTGGAGCATGTGAATGAGATTGCACTAGAAACGGAACTGTCCAACAAGGCGGCATTGCGTCTGTACGACAACCTGGGCTTCATACGGGAGAGGCGATTGCCGCGCTTCTATTTGAGCCATGTGGATGCGTTGAGTCTCAGGCTAATCCTGCCCTGTTATGTCAAATTGCAGTAATTTTCGTTTTACTTAAAGTTGAAGTGTGTTGGCTTAAACATTAATATTCTGCCTATCTCTGTCTCTCTCTCTCTCTCTTTCACTCTCTTTCTGATTCTGTGCCTCTCCTAATGCTGTCGTTTTGTGCTGTCAATTAGCGCCCCATGGTGAGGCAACTACAGTAGTCACTTAACATCCACCGACTGACGATATGTGCTCAGGTAAGGCAAACTGTTTGATAGCCACCTAATTGAGTGCAATTACTGATGGACAACAGCAACAACAACAACAACAGCAACCAGCTCAAAGGATGTGTAACCTGTAACCCACACAGGATTACCTTTGACATTCACCCTTGCCAACAGCAGCCAGGGCAGCTACTCATCAAGGGATAATTACCATTCAGGGTCATATCAAATGGCTGTTTTTTTTTTCGTCGAGTTATGCACTTGTTGAGTGAGCTCGGCCACTTATGATAAGGATACACATATATACTTAAGGATGTATATATTCTTGTCCTGGCTACGAGGTGGTCCCTTGTCCAGCACACAAGAGTCAGCATCAGGGCTAATTTTGAAAAACAGGCTACTTCGAATAGTTTAAGAAATTTTCTAGCTTAATAAGAGAAGTGAAAAGAATATATTAAAAACAATATTGTTATTGAAAGATTATATTAACTGCATTAAATGCTCTGTTTTCTATTAATAATTACATTGTTTTTAAATACTTTTATATATATTCTTAAATATACAATTTGAGACAATTGAAAATCAACAGAGTCCGATAAATATGTAATTCAAAATAAATATAAATAATTCATTAGAATCTGCCAACAAAATAAACGACCCTTTGATAAATTAATGTTAAGCATTGTTATCAAATAAATACTTTGATATTACGTGATTATTTTTCTCTGTCTATTTCTGGTTTTCATTATAAATTGGCTTAAAGTTTACCTACCTGGTTCATAGCCTAGCTGATTGCTAAAGTGATTTCTCCATTTAGTTAAGAACTTCGATGAGATTTCCTCTTGATAAACTCCATTTGGCGTGAAGATGCAATTTTGTACGACTTCATGTGTTTGTTGGCATTAGAGACTGTGATAATATTGCTCTCTTTTTTAGCCAAGCACTTGAGAGGCCCTCTTGGTGTGCCCTCAGACGAACGTTGATCTTTGATCCGCACTTGAGGCAGGCCAGGTTAGCGGACCAGCTTCCTCAGTTGACTAACTTGAGCGATTTAAACAGCTTCACCTTTGGACCAAATACAGTGCGTTCTCTCTCTCTTTCTCTTTCTCTGCCTCTGTCTCTTTCAGCTTTTGGGGCAGGTGGCCGATGTGGCCAGTTGATGCCACAAACGTAAACGTAACGTTGCAAGCTCGGCGTTGATTGAGTTGCACCTGCCATTCGCAGAAAACAAGCTGAACGACTTCTGCCAGGCGTGGAATGGTTGAGGTGGGGGGGTGTGTGTGTGCTGGTGTGTGTGTGTGTGTGTGTGTGCGTGTACTTGATGACCAACGCCCGATGCTCGCGTTATTTATGTGGATTTTTGGCTCAACTCTCAAGTCTGAAATCTTCGTCTCTAAACTGTCGTTGACATTTTACCTGAATTTCAATTTGATGGCTGGTTGACGGCGGCAGCTTCTGTCTTCTGGCTCACACACACATAAATCTTGGCTGGCATGGGCGGGGGGAGGAGCAGGCAGAGATGGGTGGGTGACAGGGTGGCAGGGACTAACGAGCTGTGTAATTCAGGGACAGAACGCCTAATGTTCTGTGCTTGTTGCTCCTGCTCACTTGGCTGATTTCGACAATGACAAATACCACAAATCCCACAACTCTTGACTCCATAACAGCATACATACATATATATACTTATACATATATGTATATGACTATATATTATTCACTCAGATCTAATGCAAATGCCGAAATAATTAGCAAATGCATTCAAGCAGTTGGCAAATGTTATGCAAAATTATTTTGAGCTTTGATTTTGATTATGCAACATGGATAATGGGTGCACATTCAATTAATATCAGTTGTTGCAACATTTGTGCATGTTCACTTATTTATGTATGCCTGTTGCAAGTGCAATAAGCCAAGGCAAAGCTTAGTTTCGCTCGATTGAATGATTGATAGTTGTGCGAGTTGTGATAACATGGCCAAGGCACGAGGAAGAGGCAAAAAAGTGTAGAACAAGTGTATTTGATATATATTAATTATATGTATATAAATAACAAATGGTTTTTAAAAGAAGAAACTCTTTGAAAAAACTGAGAAAACTGTAAAAACTGAGAAAAACAGAAGCTTTTTTTATTTTACAGCTTATAAAAAAGATCCAGACTCATCTTCTTTTCAATCTATACATCGATTTCACTTCCTTCCGCACTTTGAGTGCAGAACCATGAAACTGATAGAAATTTATTCAATTATATATTTTATTCAATATCCTGCTGAGTCCATCATTGAATACCCCCAATTCTGTAAATGAAATTTTTGCCTGAAATGAAAAGGTTTAACTAAAACACAAAATGAATTTCATTTATAATTTAGACATTTATTTTGTTCAAATTTTAATTTATTGTTTTTTTTGTTTTGTTTTTTTTTTTTGCTATTTTGTTTTGGGTCGTTCTTGACACATACATGTACATTTTTATGTCATTTTTATTAGGGGGGTTTTACGTATGTTCACAACTATTTTTTTCTTTAGCTTAGCTTTTATATACATATATATAAATATATATATATTTGTTGGGGATTGAATTTTTTGGCTTACGCTTTGCTGAGCTTTACGCTAGATTAACTCTTGATTTCAAGTGAATGAATATTTATTATGATAATTATAGTAATCGTAATTTTCGGTCAATATGTCAAGAACTAACTCTAACTACTCGTAAATATTGATTTTAGTTTAATCTTCTTTTTTACAGCATTTGAATTTTTGCTCGCATTTTTTGTGGTTGTGTTTATTAATTATTTTGATTATTTGTATTATCTTTGGCTTTTCGGTTTGTGTTTTTTTGTTTTTCGTTTTAGGTTTTTTTGGGGATTAATAAATATTTGTGTGTGTTTTGTTTTTGTAGATTTTGAACGCATTTGGAGTGGCTTTAATTTAATTTAATTATTGTTTGCTGTGGTTTTTGCTTTTGACTAGTGTGCGACTTAATTATATTTACAATTTCAAACAATTTTTTATGTCTAGTTACATATATATCTATATATATATATATATAAATATAGTTTTGACGTATTTCTAGAGTGTGTTTATTTAAATAATTAAATAGACTAAAATAAACAAGGGGCTCTAATCAAATTTATTAGGCTTTAATCGAAAATCCTAACAATAAGTTAATTTGGTGCCAATAAATTATTACAAGAAAAAAATGAACTATAAACATTGTTTAGGAAATCATAGCGAGAGAGGCGATTAGTAATAGTTTTTTCTGCTTCACCTTTTTCTACTTCTTCTGGGGTGTTCTTTTCATCGAGGGTGGGGGATGGTTTTTTGTTTTGTTTTACACGCAAAATAAATTCAGTCTTTGGTTCTATCACAACATTTGTTTACACGTTTCGGCCCGTTCTTCATTTGAGTTTTTAAGTGATTTGATTTTGGTTGTTATTTTTGTTTTTTCTGTTGTTTTGTTTGTTCTGTTTTTCTGTTTGTTGTCTGCGTGAAATGTTGGAAATGAATCGCTAACGGAACGCAACGCAACGGAACTGAACGGAACGGAACGAAAAGTAAAGCCGAACGAATTTCGAATTTAGTTTTGAACTAAAATCGTATTTTAACTTTTTTTTCAATATTCTTCTTTTTTGTTTTTTTCTTTCTATCTGTCTATGTTTCTCTCCTGGGTTTGTAGTAGATTTAGTAGTCGCTTAAGACACGCCCAAGTCGTGCAGCAAATGTTGTGTGATCACCTCGCCCTGTTCTTCCATCAGCTGTGCGGTGACAGTGTTGATCAGATTGAAGACGATCGCAAAAACTGTGAATGCACAATAGACGCCCAGCGCCAGCCACCAAATCAGCTGTTCGTACTCACGATGACCGAAATTCTTCAACACTAGAAAACCGATAGTTAAGCCCGCCAATGCCCCAGTCAAATGGGCAATATACGAGACTTGAGGTCCCTTAGCAAAGGCGGATGTTGTTGCGGAGGCAGCGGCGGTGTCTCCATCAAAATATTGCGTATACAAAGCATAACCCAAATCGCAAGAGACTGCAAGGAGAAAGAGCAGAGGGGAAGGCACTAGGTTAGTTAAAGTTTATTAAGGAAAAATATCGCTTTTTAACTCACCAAAAATGACCACAGAGCCGAGTTGAGTTGATGCGGATTTCATGTGTGCATAATTCAGCGTAATGTTGGCCAGATGAGCTGCCAACAGGGCGTAAACTCCGCCACTGGCACCAACAAGGAAAACTTCCGAGTCGACAACACTGGTGCCCAGACTGCCAGCAAAGACGCCCGCCAAATAGATGACGCCGATGCGCGATGTGCCATGCATCACTTCCAGTGGAACGCCAAAGAACAACTGAATGATGATGTTGAAGCCCAAATGGAACCAGTTCGCGTGCAGGAACATATAGCTAAAGAAACGCCAGACTTGCAGGCGACGATCAGGTCGGTACACCAAGACCGAATCACTGGGAATCGGAACCGGTGAGCCAAAGTTTTGGGCGGGCATTGTATAACGGTCATAGGCAAATATTGCAATCTACAAGAGAGAAATCATAATGTGAAACATTAGTTTTGTTGTTGTTGTTTTTGTTGCCGCAACACGCGACGTTTGACGTACAAATTCCATGTGCTCCACATAAAAGACATGCAGCAGCACATACACACACACATACATACACATATAACAGCCAGACCTGCATACATACAAAACAGTACTGCTTTGAGTCCTGCCAACTTTATTTTGGCATTCAGTGTAACTTTTCTAGTACATCGTCTCACTCACACTCACAGACTCAGTCTCAGTCTCTCCCTCTTGCCCTTTTTCCACTGTCTACTTTTAGTTTTTATTATGCTCTTCTTGTTGTTGTTGCTTGTTTACAATCGATTTTGTGGGCGCCAGGCAGGCAGCCCGAGACGGCAAAACTTCTTACGGTTTTCCCCATGTAAGTGTGTGTGTTAGAGAAAGAATGCGCAAAAGAAAGCAGCAATTTTATCGCTTTTAGTTAGAAGTGGAGAATTTGTAAAGTTCTTCAACGAATTTTATTGCATTTTGTGGTTCTTTGATTCAATCATAATAATAAATTATCAAAACAACAACAAATCCTATTAGCAATAAGCATTGCTATCTGTTTTGTTTTTTAATGTTTGCAAACACTTTGTGCAGACAGAACGGAAATGAAACATGAGCTAAGTTGTTTTACTTGTGTGGTACAACCCAAAAAGTGTTAATTAATTACCACTATGTGGTATAAACGTGTACCATAATTTGTGTTCTAGCTTATGCAATGGTAAAGGGGATATTTGTTTTCTCTTTTGGTACATTTGGGAAAGCTACTCGTTCCATTCCACTTTTGGGTATTTTTTTTAAGCGTAATAGTTTACTCACCTCAATGACAGAGATCATCAGAATGAACCAAGGCCAATGCTTGCGATGCTCGAATTTAAGCATTGCCAAATCATCCGCTTCCAGCGTTGCCAGATTGCAGCTCGCATTTGTAACAGCAACTGTTGCAGATGTTGCAGTTGCTGCTTCAGATGTTGTTGTTGCTGTTGTTGGCGCTGTCATTTTGTGGAGAGTGTCGCGTTGCATGTAAATGTGTTCGCCTTGGCGGGTGCAGCAAGTGCTGCTCGCTGTGCTGCAATCCGTGTCATAAGAGGAGGATGCGGATGTAGAGGATGAGGCTGAGCAGGAGCGGGCAAAGTTGCAGTTGCCACTTGTCGCTGGAATGTCAATGATGATCGCCGCTGTTGCAGTTGCTACTGCCGCTGCTTGCAGCTCTTCTTCTTCCGTCTCCGCCTCTGTTGTGTCCGCTTCTAGTTGCAGCTTTGTGTGCGGTTTTTGTGTACTGCTCGTTACTGCTGCTGCTGTTTTTGTTGTTGTTGTTCTCGCCTCCATTTTGTTGAGCTAAGTCTTTTTCCTTTTTATTTGCTGCTGCAACGAGTAAAAGTCAAAAATATTTATAATTAATTAACTGGCTGCGCATAATAAACAAAAAATCAATAAAGTGCATAAATTATTCATAAAACACGCAAGCAAACATAAATTGAATAAAGAAAAAAATTGACAATAAAAATAAATAAAGAACAGAAAAATAAATAAACAAAAAAAAATAAATAAACAAAAAAATATTTATACACTAAAAAAGAGGGCCAATAGCAACATTAATTATCAGAAACTGGAAGTATTTGTTCATTTGCGCCTGGCATTTTGTTTATCGCTCGCAGAACTTGCAACTTGCATTGCTGGGCGGGTACTCCACCCCCTCTCAGCGGCCACTTTCATTTGTCTGTTTGTAATTTGGAATGTTTATTTGTATGTAGGTCAGCAGTAACATCTCCGCTCTCCAAGAGCCCCCATCAAATTTGATGGTCTCTCACTCCATATCCCTCCCCCTCTTTAGTCTATGTTTAAGGGTGGCTTCACAAAACTAAAATTAGCTAGCAAGGCGCACGTCGAAATAAAATACAGTTGAAGGCCTGCTTCCTCCCATTCCCCCATTCTCCCGTCTCTCTCCACGTCTCTGTATCCCTCTCACACATTTACTATCTGTGCTCTGCTTATTCTTCTACAGCTTGTGCTTTATATGAAACTAAACGGAACTTCACTTGGCTGAATAGAAGAGAATGAGACAGAGACAAAAGACGAGTTGGTGGAGAGGTGCTATTTTTATGTAATATGCTTCCATGCAGTAATTTTCATTTTAATGCTGCTCACAAAGAGTGTATTTTTTTTTTAGCAAGTTCGAGTTCAGAGTTGTTGACATAACTAAATGGCTTTTAAATTAACTGCATTTTACTGCTGCTGTTTATTGTTGTTTTATTTAGAAGGCCGTTTCGCTAATGGGCCAACAAACCAATCAGCTAATAACAGCAATTTATTGTAATTTTTTTCTCTGTTTTTTCTTGTCTTGTCTTGTTCAAATTATGTTAATCGCATTCGTTTCAATTACCAAACGTATCACTAATGACATTTTTTCTGCCTGCAAACAAAATAATAAAAAAAAAGAAATCTCTTTCGCTCAGTGTATTGTGTATTGTGATCACATTTGCACGCCTAAATTGACTTAAATTCTTTAAGTTTTTTAAGTCGCTCAACAATAGGCAAAAAGTTTCCAAATTTTTAACGTCGTCTTTTCCATTGCACAATGCGCACACATACAGACGCACACATGAATGATGAGGTTGCTTGCTCACTTCCTCTCACCTACACACACACATACAAACTTTAAGCTTGCCTGCTGTCTTTGCAAGTGCACTGACAAACACACACCTACTACCTCACTCATATTTTAATGTTGTTATTGCTTGTGTGTGGGAGAAGTTCGAAGCGCACTTCTAACTGTGCATGTTTGTTGTTGTCTTGCTTGGTTGCCTAGCAGCAGCAGCAAGCTTTTTTTTGTTATTTTTCATTTCTCATTTTTGGTTACTTCTTATGGGTGTTGTTGCTTTGCTTATTCATTAATTAATTTATTAATTTTTCAAGCGGAATTTACTTTTTTGCGCAAGCTGCACCAAATAAGCAAAGAGCATGAAAAATGTTTATTGTTGCTTATTTGCTTGCGTGTTGCACGTTTGCCAATTAACACACAGACAAACAGACAGACAGACAAGCAGACATGTTGCGTATGATTTGCAATAAATGAAATTAACTCGAACTCAAACTCAAACTCAAAAATAGTTTCACATGAACCCCAGCCACGATTGCCCATTGCACTTTAACACACACACACACATGTAATCGCCTTTTTGCTTGCCACCCCTAATAAAAAAATAAACTGTTGAGTTGAACAAACTCATTACGGGCCCTTTTGTTGCACTTAATATGTTTTCTATCTTTTTCCCTGCGACAATTTCCATTGCAATTTTATCTCATTAAGGTCAAAATTGCTGGCTTACCTTTAAATATTACGATGTTTGAGTTTTTCTTTTAAATATTTTTTTTTGGTATCCAAAATAAATGTTGGTTTCGCTTTTTAATCCAATTGTTGCTTAAGTTTGTTCGTTTATTATTTTTTTTTAAAGAATTTTAAAGCTTTTCACTTTGTTTCACTCTGCTGCTTGCCACAATTGATAATAATTTTAAACTTTGTTTTATTGCTCATAAAATCCATTTTGAGCATAGAGCGAAAATTTTGTTGTTGCTTTTTTCTACTTTTTTGTTGTTGTATTTAATATTTGTACGCACATTTGAACACCTGAACACTTCGAGCGATTTTCTTTCGATTTGACGAATTTCTTGTTGTTTATTGTGTCCGTTAAGTGAATCGTTTTCTTATTTGTTCTTAGACGATGCTCTTGCATTCACGTCTCGCACGCAACTGAAGTAGCTCCAAGCAAGTGCCGCTCTTTAAATAGCTGGTCGCGCAACTTCTCACATGGGGGTGGGTTGCCATCATACCAGGCAGGTGAGTCGAACCACTGAGAGAGCGAATGTCTGCAACGTGCTCGAATCAATACAGCCGGCTGCAACAAAATGGATTTATTTGTGTTTTTTTTTATACGTCTATTATTGTCTGATGTGTGCAATTGATATTAAATAGTTTAAATTGATTATTTTTGTGTACGCTAATTTTCTAGGCTTATTTAGCTTAGTCGAGGTTAGTATAAGCAAAGAGTAAGAGCGAGAGAGAGAGAGAGAGCGCACACTGAGCTGCATGTTAGACTTCGAACATGTTGTGTTTTCGTTTTTGTGGTTCGTGAGCGTAAGCGTATAAGAGTTCCACTCTGTGTTGTTGGTGTTGTCGTCAAGTCTGCAACATGTCTGCTCGCCTCAAATCCGGTATTTTAAACTTGAATTCATTTTGCAACCGTCACTAGCAACACAAACTTCTTATGTGCGGCACATTCCATTGCTGTCATTCATGCTACCAATACATAAATATACAAAAATAAAAATACCTACTGTGCCGCTATGAATGCCACTTTGTATAATCGACTAGCTGCGAATTTATCCAAATATGCGTAATATGCGATTAGTCAATCGTCTTGCAATGCACTTGGGAAGTTGAGCTGTTGACCATGATTCATCGATCACCGCTATTACCAATCTCAGTCTGACTGACTAACCCTGCCGCAAAAAAAAAACAAAAACCGTAAAGAGAAACTCTTTGTGATGAAATTTTTGTGTACTGCTCGCAGTTCTAGCTGAGGAATCCAACTCAATTAAAGCAAAAACTTAAGTAATTTTTATTTTTGTTCTAAATCAAACTGCAAATTGCTTATTTTTGAAATTGAATTGTGTAAATTCTGAGAAAAAGTTTTTTTAATATTCCTCATTTGGATTTGGGATAATTTACGGCCATTTTGCCTGTGCTAAAAATTTACGATTTTATTATTTGCAATATTTGATTTAATTGTTTTCTTTAGTTCTTAACTTGCTAAATGCCACAGACAATCAAAACGGAACTACAAATGAAAAAAATCAAAAAAGAATTATGGGGCTAGCATTAAAAGATCTGATCCTATTGCAAATATAGAAATATTTTTCTAGTTTAATTTATAAAGTTTCAAAGCTGAAGAACTAGTCGTGCTTATATAGACTCAGTTATTTTAAACAATTTAAAATAATTAAACAATTTCCAATATATATGCGGCATTGGAGTAGCCACAAACATTAAAAACATATTTATAAAAATATGTAATAAATATTGTATAACATTGAAAGTCGAACTAAACTATATATATATATATATATAGTATTCTTCCTATTTATGAAGCGTGCCACAAATGAGAAACAACAATAAAAACTGGCATTTCTTCCACTCAAATACAAAGCGCCGATGTTTTTTAAATTTACAAACCAATGCAAACTGCAAATCAACAAAGGAAAATCCAAGGAATATGCAAAACAAGTCCCAAACATGCCACAGACCCCGCTCTCCCTTTCGTAACTGCTGAAAAAAAAAACAGATTTTCTTCCCGATCGACGCGAAATGGTTTTAAATTTCACACCTTCGTCCGTGGCAGAAGTTTGCTAGATCAAAATCGGTAGCAAAAATAAATATTTATACAAATTATTAAGACGACTGCCACAAACCGTGATCCGGAGGCAGACTAAGCCCAAAAAAAAGTAGATAAGCAGAGAAAAGGGCGAACTCATTCGCTGGAAAAGGCAACGAAATGTTGCACAAAAGGAGTAGCAAGCAGCTAAAGCCGCGCTGGATCAGCAGTGGGATCTACTATGACTACTCACTACTCACTCCTGACCACTACGTGGCTACGTGTTTTGCATGATAAGCTGGGAATTTACACAGATGCCAGTCGATAAGATAAACACAGCAGAAGATCTCAAGCTGCATGTGAAAGTGAAAAGTGTTTTTCCAATGTGTTTTCACATAAAAATCACATACACACCACACACACACAAACACACACGCAAACACATACGCACACACACATCATACGTACAGAGATTTATGATGACTTTTTAACATGTGCATGCAACAGGTAAGACACACACACAGATACACACACATACAGTGACCATGACCATGACCGTGGCACGTCATCAACAGCAACCAGCAGCCAGCATCGTAAATCCTTTTTTCCCACGTTCCCTTGCAGCACGGGGAGGCACGTCTCAGGCACGTAGCGGACTCCACACGCAATGCAACAAACGGTATCTTGTCAAGTCACAGTCACAGTCACTGGTCGCAGTCGCAGTCACCGATCACTGGTCACAGGTAAGTCACCTGTGGGCGTGGGCGTTGCCTCATCTATGGACTTCCCTCACTCGAGTCTGGGTAATTCCTTTTTGATGCGCGTTTCTTTGCCAACCCGCCGAACATGTGCGTGCCACATGTGTGTCCGGAGTCAGGAAATTCCGCACTTGTTGTTGCAGCAACACAGGTTCATCGTCTACATCGCGTTGTCCTTGCTCCCTTCCGTTGCATTGCGGATTTTCATTTGAAATTGTGAAACGCTTTTCGCGACTTCATCGACTTTTGTTGCACTTGTCAACAAAATTTCCCATCCTCTGTGTCCATTTGGGTTTTTTCCCAACAAGATGTGCCGCAAAAGCAGCTCGAGTCGGTGCAACAAATTCAGGGGCGCGTCTCTCAAAACAACTTCCCAGAATGTGAAGCAAACGTGCCGCAAATATTTCAAATCAATATTATTTAAGGGAATAAAAAATAATATAACAAAAAAAAAAGATAAGTAAAAAATTTAATGAATGAATAAATATTTAATGAATATAAATAAATCATTTATTGATTAAGTAAATAGATAAACATATATGTAAAATATGTAATAAAATGGAGTAAAAATAAAAATTTTGTTGCCCGCAAAAAAACCATATTTTAATTATCAAAATAATTAGCAAAAAATACATAAAGTAAATATAAATTTCAATAAATTTAATTATTTATAAAATCCCAGCCATTTTTTTTTTATTTCTATTTTATATATATTCTATAAACTGTTCCCATGGCTCCAATAGCCATGTTAATCACATCCTTTTCCTGGGTAACTCGTTGTTGATCTGGGAATGAAAGAAATAGTTGAATTGTCAAAGATTCCTTCCGATTTGGATTTATTTTGTCTGTTTATTCACTTATTTATTTATTCGTCTTACGATTGCCATTGACCATTTAGCAAGTCAAAGCCAATTCAAATTTGCCAATTGATGCCAAACATTTGTCGCTTTTACCAATTGTGTGCCCGTTTTGACCAAGGAGCTGCTTGAGTCAACAGAAAACTGAGACATTAACATTTGGCTGGGAAAACTGCTCGGCATACAAATGTCCTGCTTAAAGGTCCTGCTGAACGGCTGCTGTCCTGCTGCTGCTCCTTGGCCAGTTGGGTTCGGTACAGTTTCGGGATTAGGCTGCACAATAATTTCAACAATTACTACTTGAATGCAATGTTTATGTTCAATTATAGACGGCAATGGGCAATGGGCAATGGGTCGGGCATTCGGGCATTCGGGCAAGGACATGCCAGGACTCGCGTTGCAGTTCATTGATTGACATTTTTACTATACTTACTCCCCGCATATCCTTCCTGCACACTTGCCCCTTCCCCGCTTCCTTTTTGCTTGGCCAATAACAATAAATTTCCAATTTGTGTTTGGCATTGGCCATAATACCCGTGCACAAAAGGCAAACGTAATCCAATAGATAAATTTGAGGACTGTTCGTCGTCAGCAGAAGAGTCCTTCGTTTTTGTCTGTGTTGCGGACAGTCTCATTACTGCTGCCATTATATACATACATATATATATATATATATTTACTGCACTCTCAATCAATTTTTCCAATTTCCATTTACAATTGAGTGTCGCGCCCACAACATCAATTGCTGCCACTAACTGGAAAATATTTACTATTTACTGCTGCCACCCCCCCAAGTTGCAACCCGTCAAGTTTCGCATTCGTTTTCAAGTGGAAATTCACTTTACATTAGTTTCAGCTGCAATGTTTTTCTATTTTCTATTTTCTTTTTTGTTGTAGTTTTTTTCGATTACGTTTTCCACCACGACTTGTTTACATTTGCAACTTGTTTTCCTTTTCATACTCGTTGCATAATCGAATTCTGTCTGCCGTGTGTTCAATTTCGGCTGCCCAGCAGCAAATTTCCGCAAAATAAAAATAAAACACACAAACAAACAAAAGTTCTTTCAAATTTTACTTGTAATTAAGAAATTACTTCAACTTGAATGGGAGCAATTGGAGCAGCAGTTCAGTCATGTGCAACTGATTCCTTTTCTATTCCGACTCTGACTCTGAAACTGAGTGCAATTCCAGCAAATAAAGCAAAAACCCAGATTAAACATATCACAAAACTAAAATTCACTTTAAGCCAAATGCATTTCGGCAAATAACCTTTTACCTAATAGCTTGGAAACAGCCAACAATTTTAGTAAAAATTTCACATATTGAACAAAA
The DNA here is from genome assembly GCA_035042365.1 of Drosophila dives. Lineage (NCBI taxonomy): Eukaryota > Metazoa > Arthropoda > Insecta > Diptera > Drosophilidae > Drosophila > Drosophila dives. Next base: position 5,175,310 of record JAWNLJ010000326.1, on the reverse strand, counting down.
AATATTTTGTAATATTCATTTTGGAATTTAAGGCATAATTTTTAGATTTGCTGTAAAGCATAAAATATATTTTCAAATATTAAAATGTGAATATTTCTTATTTGATTTATTTACTTAACTTAAAGTTAAAAGGTTTTCATCCCATCTAAAAGGAATAAAATAAAGTGCAATTAAAATCCTAATTTAGGTCTTTAATTAAATTCCATTTCTTGCTGCAAATAAAAAGAACATTTTTGTTTTTTTGCAGTTTTGCTCCATATAAATTCTCTAGGCAATGCTATAGTTTTTAAATATGCAACTTGCAACATTGTGAACAGAGGCCACAAAAAATATTAAAAAGGCGGTCGCTGGGCGAGCAAGTTATGATGGAGCTGATCCCAGTGAACCCTTGGAGTCGGAGCAATTGTTGCACTCGTTGCAGTAATCAGTTTAGGGAGCACTTGTACACTTTGGAATGCTTTGGTTTTAATTACGCGGCAAAAGTTTGGACCGCAGTGCGAAAGCCGCGCTTCAAGCTGGTTGCAAGTTGCAAGTTGCTATCTCTCTGGTCAGCTGCAGTTCGCTCAACGCCTCGCCAGCTGATGGCCAGTTAGTTAGCACTTTAACCAAACACATTAAAACTGCAATTCAGGCGCCACACATGTGGGGTAAGAGCAGGGGAGCAGGAGCAGGAGCAGAAGTAGTAGCAGAGGGAGAGCAGCAAGGATGCAGCTCAGCAGGAGTTGGCGCACTAATGAACATTTTATTACAAAAGTTCTCGACAGCCGTTTGCTATCCAACTGTGAGAGAGTAGGAGGGTTTGGGGGGATTGGGGATTGGTTGAGGAAAAGTTTGTGCAGCTTCGCTTTGGTTTTTATTGCATTACATTTGTGCAGCAGTTGCTAACGGAAGCTGTCTGCCCAATTTGAAATATTGTTATTCGCAGTGAATGTCCGACTGGAGTCGCCCCTTTGGGAGACTGCTTGGAACTCAAGCGGAATCAGCTGCTTAAGCCAAAATCCATGAAGTGCTGGCTTTGGCACTTGTGTGGCCTCCCGGCAAACCCTCCAACCCTTAAGTCGGGTGTCACCTTCAACCCTTTTTGGTGACATTGTCTGGCGAGCGTCTGCTGCTGCCCTCCAAATTGCAGTTGCACTTGAAACTCAATACGTTGCCACACTCTGCCACAGACTGTGCCACAGTAGTCGTTAGCTGTCCGCTCTAAACAGTTTCCGGGAGGGTAACTTAACCACCTCGGTCCCCCCTCCCCCCCATAACCAAGTCAGCCAGTCAGCTCTGTAATTTTAATTTGCGCTTACGGCGTGAACCTCGCGCGACACGCTGACCATGGAAATGGATACCGTATCGGAATCGTCCTGTTACCCCCCCCCCCCCCAACCCCTCTCCCAGGCAAATTACTCCACTTCAATCCCTTAACTGACCCTGTTTGCTTTAACGAACTGCAGCTTGACTTTCTGTAAGCTATCAACGAAATTTTAATTACGGATTTTACGCAAACATTGCACTGAAATTTTCAACTGAATTTCAAATTAAGTTTTTCATACGGCAAACCAGGGGCAAAAGGGGCAACTCCATTTGCCGACTACAATTTCATTCCTGTGGAATTTCTGTTGAAATGGTTTTAATATTTTAATGAATCAAATGGGTAAAAACCCCATTTCCTTTTATGAATATATTTTAATTGCTTCTCTTGCAATATTTGAAATTCAAGTTAAATATTTGCTGATTGAAGTGGCTAAGAATATGCAAGAAGTTGTTTTTTTAATAGCTTAGTTTTTTTTTACTGAAATTTTGTTTTAGTAGATTTTATAATGGGTTAAATCATAGGGGTCTCAAGTCTTGTCAGTTTTGTTTAATATATTTTTATCTTAGGCGATTAATTTAGATGTTTTTTTTCAGAGCAATTTTGATTTAGAAGTTTTATTTTAAGTTTATCTTAGTGCTAGCCAAGGAGCCTTAAAGAGGAAGAAGAAAATCAAGGACTTCCCGAATGGGTGTGTTATGAATTTAGTTTCATTATTGTTTTATCTTTGTAATTCCAAAGTGAAAAAGTATTATTTTCCACACTTGTTGGCATCATCAGATAAGTTTCTGTAGCCTTTATTATCCAATCTTTATAAAGTTGTAATACCCTTAAGTTAAGTAGTCTTTCACTTTGCAATCCATTTAAAAAGGATTTCACTCGAACAATGCACATTTTCACATTTCATCTGCCACAATCCTGTTGCCGCAATCAAAAGGATTTCTGCCTCTTCGCACTGACCAACACATCAATTAACAGGCATTTTTTTTATGGGCCACCTCCTGGCGAGAGTTGCCATAAATATCAGATGCACCTGTTGTTTGCGGCCAATGGTTGTGAAAAGCCCCAGCTACCAGTTACAAGATTATCCGCCATGGACTCTCTGCCCAAAAGGATCGCGCTGAGGGGTGTGGGGGGCGAGCGTAATTCCTTGTTTCAGTTGCCGCCGGCTGCCAATGATGGATTATGCTGTCAATCTCTGGTAAATTGCTCGGCTTAAGCCCGTCTGGCGCATGCTGCCGCATGTGGCACGTGCTTGACAAACCCCCACCTCCCACTTTTATCCTCAGTGAAGCCTCGACAAGTCGACGATTGAAGCTCCAACGTTGTCGGCATTCATTACAAGAAGCAGGCGGCTAATTGAAAGCTGCATTCAAAAAGTAAGAAAAAAAACAGAAATAATAAAATTGACGGCGGCAAAATGTGAAAAACGTGCGGTCCTTGATGGAATGAAGAGGGGTAAGTGGGATGTGTAATGGGTAGCGGGAGCTGAGCCAGGTGGATTGGCTGTTGTGGCAGTTGTGGCAGCAGATTGGCAAAGTTATGTAAAAGGGGGGTGGTCGGCCACGGAATGGCTACCCAAAAAAGAAATGCCAAGGCAGCTGTCGATTATTGACACTGCGGTTCAACTGGAGTACAGAATGTGGCCCCAGGATGGGGCAGGAGCAGGAGCAGGAGCACGGGCAAAAGGAAATGAGGTAAACAGCAAACAGCGATAAACTGTGCCGCCACCAGATGCTGCAGACATCGGTTTTTGGGGGGCAATTACAACACGCGAGCCAGCAGACAACAAGTTGCAAGCACGACGGGGGCAGCAACCGAATCCCATACCCAAAACCCAAACCGAAACCGAAACCAAAACTGCAGCCTCCAATTCGTTTTTCGATGCGGCCCTTTTTGCTTTTTGCGCTTTTATTTTTCGACGATTTTCGTTTTAACTTTTTTTTTTTTGTGGTCAATAATGAACCCGAACCCGCATGGCTGGACAACAGTTCCTACTCCCCCCTCGTAAAGTTTGTCTCTCTCTCTTACTGTCTGCACTCCAGCCCCCTCCCGCTCAGATCGACAACTCTTCCTGCGATAATTGCCGGTAAAACGCCTCGCTTGCTCTTTTAAATGCTGCCTTTCGTGTTTTGTTTTTATGAAATTGTATCAACGGCTTCCAAAGTTCTCCAAATTGGGCATCATCACTACTTAATGAAGTCTGCCATGTTACTCTTCATGTAGGGAAATAAATGAATATATTTATAGTGAAGGCTTTGCCTATACATTCCTTTAACTTCAGTCCTTTATCATATTGGAGCTGGAATATTATTAAATTTGGTGAGTTCAGAGCAAAATCTTCAAGATGATCGATGAATCAAGTAGAATATTTGTGGACGGGTGACGGTTTTGGGACATCTCAGGTAAAGAGGCAATAATAAGTATTTTTGAGAACGGATTTCACTTTACTAATTCATATGGTTTATTATAAATAATAATAATTGTATTAAATGACTGGTGACCAATCCATAAATAAATTCATTAAACACAGCAATTCTGATTATGAAATTTCTTAATACTTTTTCCATTTGTAGCCTTGTTTATTTTTTAATAATTATTTTTTTTAAACTATTTTTAACTGCCAAAAGTGTATATTTGAATTCGTTGTGTGTTTAATTAAAGTGTTGTTATTCTTAAATTGTGTTCAGGTTTGGTTTTCGTTTTTGTTTGACCCATCGACGTTCCGGCTGCCCTTATTTTTTCTGGCATTTTTTTGTTGTGCTGCAATGAGCCACAAATTGCAGCTGGCGCACGGAAGCGATGCACACGAATCCATTTTTTTGTGTTAGGAACGAGTAAAGCACGCGCCGCTCGCGATGATCAACGATTCACGATCCAAGTCCAAGCCATTGACCGTACCGCTCTGCTGCTGTACAACAGACAGAGCGAGAGAGAGAGAGAGAGAGAGAGTCCGCATGCAACTCAATCAGGCGGCTGCAGCATTTGTTGCACCTGCCGTGCCTGCCTGCCTGCTTGCAATTGCAACGTTTGTCGAGAGGGGCGTGTGTGTGTGTGTGGCACTACCAGGGGTGGGGCAGGGGGTAATTAGTAACAGGCCGCTGCCTCAATCGCGTGCTGTTAATTTCTCCAGCGCTTCCAGCTGAACGCGTCTAATGTGAATATATATTTGGTTTTAATGTGATGCATCTTCCGGCATTGCGAAGGGTTGTCACAATTTTCAAATCCTCATCAGTTTTTTTTTTTTTCCTTTTTTGCGCAATTATTCTGAAAATCGGCTTAAACGTGTTTTGCCTGCTGTGTTATTTTGGCTTATGCTGTGGAAAATCTCACAGCTCTGACCTGGTCGAATTTCTTGTTCGGCTCACGCGCCTCGATTTGTCATGGCCTGACCGTGACACACATTCCTCTCCAGCTCCAGCTACAGCTACAACTCGCAACTGGCAACCGGTCACGTTTGTGGAAAATGGAAATTAATTCGCATTAAATTTGGAACTCTCTCTTTCTATCTCACTCTTTCTGTTTCTCCCTCTCTCTCTCTCTCTCTTTCTCCCTCTGCGTGTGTTGTTCTTTGTATCTGTGGAATTAGCAACGCTGGCAAAGGACACGTTCATGCATAATGCCAGCTCATGTGAGTGTATATATTATTGTGTGTGTGTGTGTATGTGTGTGTGTGAGTGTATCTGTATTTATGTGTGTGCCAACGTGTCATCAACAAATGGAAATTGGCCCCGCTTATTTTCACAACTGCCATTCATCGCAATATCCTGCGGTGCACAGGATGAATTTGCACAGTTATCACAGATTCCCAATGAAAATCGAGCTATGCATTTTCACACGAAGACTTCTAAGCACATTTTCCACAGCCAAATGTGATCGCTTTTTAAAAATCCATCCAATTTGGAAATTTGCTTGTCATCTACAAAAATAGTGTGCTTATATTTGAATACGATTTGCATTTGGAATTCATGATTAAATTTTACATCCAAAAGTTGCTTGTTGGACGGAATTGAAATTTTAGGGGCATACAAAAATCGGAGCATTTTGGTCATAGTTTGACCTCTACAATAAAACTTAAAAACTAACACTTTGTCAAAAGTAAAACTATTAAAAAATTTGGTATTTTTAATTACAGTTTAGTCTTTATTTTAGTATTGCTTTTAAATCTAAAAATTAGAAATAAAAAATTAAAAATTGTGGCATGTTTATCCAGCTAAAATTATGCCCCAAAAAGTGTTATTGGGAATAACTTAAGTCTTTCCAAAGTCATAGTTTTGTAAAATTTGATCCGCCTTTTAAGATCCGGTGTTTCTTTTTAATAATTTGACCTGTAAATAAATACTGCATTAAAAGTTGGAAACTCGATTCTGGCTCCATTTTCATGTTACAATTAAAGACACAAAAACGAATGTTTAGGATGGGGTAACATGGATGCTTTATTATGGATTAGCATACATATAGATAAGTCTGCTGATGCTGATCGAGAATACACGATATACTTTATAAAATCGCAGAAGTACACAAATAATTAAATATAATTTATAAGAAGAAAGTTTCATCATCGATCGCACACATGCCAATATTTGAAGCCCGTTTAATAAAGGTTCTAATGATTCAGCCTCAATTTTGGTAGACACATGCATATATTATGATTGGTTTTGGGCAGCAGTTCCTGGAAATCGTGTGCTGGGCACACTTCACAATCTTGGCCATATGGTCAAGCATAGAAAGCAGGAGGAGAGCGGTCAAGCTGGGTCAGTCAAATTAAGAATGCGGCGCGCTGCGAGGACCTCAATCAAGGCAAGAATTCTCGTTCCCTATTTAGAGGGACAACAGCAGCAACAGCAGCAGCAGGAGCAGGAGCAGCCGTCATAATAGCGTCAAAACTAATTTTCATTTTCGTTAACAAAACAAGAGGATGCAGGATAAGCAGTCCTTCCACTTCTCCCTCTCGCATCTGTTGCGGCAACCAAATTAAATGTACAAATTTATGGAAGAAACACTTTTCATTTCGGGAAAAAAGTGAAAATGCAGGCAAGTCACTCAAGCAACTGTTGTGTGGCAAGGCGAGCGATGCAAATCTGACAGCATCATCATTAGAAAGGAGCCTCGTCCTACTCGGCTACTGACTTGACTGACAACTGACACAGAGCCGCTTCCCTTTTGCGTTTGTTTCATAACAAATTGTGATAAGCACGCTCCTTGGGGCGCCCCAGCCTCACTTTCGCTCCGCACTTCCACATTCCACTTTCCACTCAAGATGCCACGCGACTTTGCAACAGCAACAGCTGTTTACCGCTAGTTCTGTGCGCTTCTCCTCTGATCCTGGCCATATGCTACATTTTGCCTTTGACGCACCATTTGATGGGTGACAAGACAAGATTCTGGCCTGTTGCGTCAACAATTTGCAATAAACATGAATGTTTATTGAAGAAGGAAAGTCGAAGACAGAAGGAAAAATTCACATTTAGGTAAGGGAACAAATAAAATAGTTGAGAGAAAAAATTTTGAATTCTATTTTAATAATAGGAAATATTTAAAATATGCATAACAATTGAGTTTATAGATTTAGCTGTGGATAAAATTTAGCTTTTATGTTGCTATTGTTACACGAACAGCTTTCAATCATCAATCAGCCGCTTATTGGCCCAAATGAGTGATTAGAGTTGGTGATTTGCAAAATCCGTTGGCCAGCTTAATTAGCATTCAATATCAGCTTAGCAATAAAATACACAAAACTCGCAACTGTTTGGCCAAATGAGTCTAACCAAAAATCAATTTTCGCAAATTTACGAGGCATTCATTCAAAATTAATTCAATTAGCGTTGCGGCTAGTGCAAATATTAAATACCAACTGGGCTTTAAACTGAACAAGTTTTACTGTAAAATAAATGTAATTTTTTTGGCTTCACTTAATGGCTTTATTCTTATTGGAATTATCTTGTTAAGCTGAAGTCGAGCTGAAGTTCATTAATTGTGCCTGCTGTCAATGTAAGAAGTAATTTAATGAATTGCTGCAGGCTTAAATGGATTGAACATGCCTTGTATTTTATATAAATATATATATATATATGTATATATATATATAAATATATATGAAGGTCTGATTGTGTGGCAGTCTGCACTTAACTGCAATTACAATGGTTTTTTTTTATTTGTGATTGCAGCTTCCTCGAATTTAATGGCTTACAAGTGCAAAATGATGCATTCCGCGCATTTAATGCGCTTAATGTGAATATCTTCATTAGCACTTTAATAATTCATAGATTCCGCACTTTATACGCACTTACGCACACACACACACACACACATATACACACACCACGCTCGTGGTGCTTCTGGGCTGATCTCTTTCGCTCATCTGAGCCGCTGTGAGAACCGCCTTCCAGCTGGCTAATAAACTCATTTAGTTGGCTAACTTGAGCAAACATTGGGCGGCCCCATCAAGTACACCTCTACTACCTTACTTACTGCACCGGGCGGAGACGCCCTCACCACCGCCTCAACTCATTAGGGAACACCTACCACGACCAAGGCGCAAGGCACAAGGACTGCAGCAGTCCATTTCAGTCCAGTTCAGTCCAGTTCAGTCCCGGCCCTTAAATGGCCACGCGAAAGCCAACTAATTAATGCCGAATAACCAAAAAGCGCGAGACAACCTAATGAATACAATTTCAAAGGAAAATACATCGAATTTTAAATACACTCATTTCATGAAAATATCTAAAACTAAAAATATTCATTTCATAATTTGGGTTTCTATTTAGACTTAATATAATTTATAAAAAGTTTTTAGCTGATTACAAAAAAAAATTAGTTGATTAAAATCAGTTTTACTGATTTATAATTTAATATAAATTTTTTCAGATGTTCAAAAATATGTTTTTCGTTCTTTTATTTTTCAATTTTTTCAGTTTTGGTGTTAGTTGAGTTTCTATATATTTTTTTTTATAGATTTATTATCAAAGCAAAAAGAATTTTATTATAAATAAAACTAAAATATGGTAATCAGATATGGTTTTTGTATATATCTTTTATATGTGGAGCAGTGTTTATTGTTGATAAAAAATGTTGTCTTTATGGCACATTAACTTTAAAATTTAGACAAACTGTTAAGTTTTAAATATTCATCAAGATCCATAACAAAACTGTTGTGCCCCACGGAGCAGAAAGCGTATAATGATGAAAGATTGAGACTGAGCATAAAACAAAGCCAGTTGGAGTTGCACTTGGAAGTTGAAGCTGTTGCCGTATCTTAAGCTGTTGCTGTATCTGTAGCTGTATCTGTATCTTTAGCTGTAGCTGTTGCCGTAGGTGTTGAGATGAGTCGAGATGGCCCGGTCAAAATGCCAGTCAGTCAGCCAGCCAGCCCAGTCACCTAAAAGCTGAGAGACTTTTAATTAATAAACGACGACTGCAAACCGCAGGAGACAAAAGGGGCCAAGACCAAATAGTGGTTCAGATTTAAGATGGTTAATAGGCATTGGGCCAGTTGAGGCTTGCTCCTAATCGCTGGGATTATTAATTAGCCATCGAATCGCAACGCGATTTTGGAATGATAATTGCGGCTGTCGTTGAATGTTCGTCGGAGAGTTTGTTGTTTTGTGTTCTGTGTTCGCTTTTGGCCCTCAAATGATTTGATTAGCCAATCAATAATGGGCGCTGTAGTACCTACTGCCACTCCCCCCGGTTGTTGGGGCAATCTGCCAAATGTGCTGCACTGTCCAAACAGGCGGCGGTGAAATGATTTTGTTGTCTCGCCGCGGGCCACAAAGGTGCCAACAACAACAACAACAACCGAGTCCAGGGCGCATTATGGATTTTTTTTTGTATTTAGGAAGAGACCCTTGCAACACGACTGCTGCGGCGGCGGCGGCGGTGGCGGCGTCGGCTGTTGCTCCTGTGGTGGCTGGCAAAAAACACATAACATTTATTTATGCGCTGAACGTTCTACTTCTTTGGCTGCTCGCAACCAGATCCAGATCACTTATTATTAATTTTAGTGGTTAAGAAAATGGGAGCGAGTCGTCCGACTCGTCCGCAGGTCCTACCGATCGGCACCGCCGCAGGCAAATGCCGCAGATGAGGCATGCAGATGGGCTAAGACCTGGCCTCGCAATCCAACGATCCTCACACACACACACACACACAGACATACACACACGCACACAGGCATACACTCATCGCTGTGCTGTTTTGGGCCAATTTTTTAATTAGTTTTGGTTTTGAGTTTGAGTTTGCTACGTCTACCTTGTGCTCCCTGAACCTCCTGAACCCCCAGACCCCCCCTCCCCGACTCCGCTCCCTGACTCAATTTGTGCAGCATATGCGCTACTTGGAATGCGCAAAGGTCTCAAGCTAATACGGTCGGGCGGTGGGGAGGTGGGTAGGGGCTTCAGCTTGCAATTCGCAATTCGCGCACAACTCACTCATTTTCCATTCAGTTTCGGGCGACGCCCACTTTTGGGTATGCTCCAACCATCCATTCAGGTTTCATTTTCGGCTTGGGGCCTTTTTAATAGTCCGCCATTCGCCATATACGCAAATCGATTAAAATTGTGCATGTGTGTAAGTGTGTGTGTGGAGAGCAGCATGTAGCACCAATGGATATGCCCCGACACATATTTAAATGCCAAGTGAAAAACTATAGCCAATTACTTTAAATTAGTGTAATTCCCATGGCTCTCAAAAACTTCGAATGTCCGAGTGGACTGCAGAGTGTTTATCATTTTTAGAACAGAACAAAACCGAATCGAACTCAATCCCCATCCCCATCCCATCCCAGTTTACCCATTCTGGGTGTCTCTATGTGGTCAGTTGGACTTGTGGCCCGCGGGTGTAATTTTAATTTTTATGTCCAGTGTGCAGAATGACTGCATCGGTGATGAGGGATGGGTTGGGATGTGGCATGAGGATGCAGCCGAGTCTCGGTTCCATTTGCCGGCTCAGCTGTTTAGAGACGCGTAATTGGCGCTGCGGCATGCGCCTAAGCCATGCCACAAATATGTATGTGTGTGTGTGTGTGTGTGTGTGTGCGTGTTTGCCCCACGCCATGCTCCATTTCATGTCACAGTGTTGGTGCCACACGTTCCCCAACTCCCATGCCCCACAATTTGGCCAGTATTTAATAACTTTTTGCTCGATACCCTGTAATCATGAATATACAGTGTATATTTATCGTTTTTTACGGTTTCTTTCTCTTTTTTTTAACTTTATTTTAATTAGTTATAAATACAGAGTTAAAATTTGATGTTCGATTCAAACACTAAATAATACTTATTAGATCTTAAACAGAGACTTTAATATTTTACGGTTGATTTTTTATGTGTTTTTTAAAACTCTATTTATCATTGCAATTTAGTAAACATTTTATTTAATTTTTATTTAATAATTATATATGTTTATTTAAGAGAAAGTTGACTAACATTTGAAAAACTTCCAGGACAACTAATGCAAATATAAATTTAGTTTTGTTACTTATTTAATAATGTTCAATTTGTCTTTATAGTTGTTCATTAATATTATTTTTAATTATTTACGGACATAAGTAATAATAAAAATAAAATTGTAGTTATTATTTACACTTTTTATTATTATTTTTACACTTTTTAGATTTGAGCATTGCTCACTTTTTTTGACTCTCATTTAATCTTTATTTTAAAAAACCCAATCAAAATTTGATAAATATTTATTAATCTACAATTAAAACTATTTTTACAGGGTATTTGGGTGTAGTATAGCTTTGGCAATTAATGCATTTGAACATTACTAACTGGTTCAATTCCTTGGGCAGGTTCTTTCACTTTTCTGGCAATGCCGCACTGTGGGAAAATATGTAGAAGCTGGCAATCAATGTCGAAATGGACGCCGCCGGCTATGACAATCGGGCTCGATTTATGAGCATGGCCAGTTGGTGAGTTGCACGTTGCACGTAGGTAGGGGCTGCTGTGGCAGTTGCAGTTGCAGTTGCATTTGTTGTTGTTTCACATGCCATAGATCTGTTGTGGCAATAATTGATTTCAATTTATAGAGCTCAGGTGGGGCCCAGCCCCCTCCTTAAAAGTGAACGTCAAATAAAATTAGGATTTTATGTGGCTAACAAGAGTGCTTAACAAATCTGTTGCAGCTAATCCTTGCAAACGGTGCAAAAACAGCTTAATCAATTTAGGTTTCCATTTAATAAATTCAAATTTGAAATGAATGCCTGCCCAAGTAACTAACCGGAAAATTGGCCCGAAACCCGGACACCAACGCAAAGTGACTCAACTTTGACAGCTTTTCAGTTTAAAGATAAAATCCCAAGTTGGCCAGTCGAGCGTTACTCTGACCTGACCCTTTTGGCTAACCAAATTATGTAGCACTTTTTGAGTAGTTTGGTAGTTTTTGGCTGGCAAAAAAAAACATAATCTAAATAGTTGTCCCACAGCTCACAATTTTAATGCTGGGAAAGCTCACAGGCCAAGCAGCCAAGTAGCAAAAACCGTTCGCTTAACTAACAAATATGTTACTTCTAGCTGGAACCCTTGGCCTAAAGCAATTAAAACGCGTTTTCGCAATTAAATGACTTGGCTGTTTTTCATTTCTTTTGGCCCTCGCATTTTTTTTTCCTCAACATAGTTGGTTTTATATGTTTCTTCGGTGCTGCTCTTGTTGGCTTTGTAGTTCAACAAAAGTTGCTGTCAAAAATTTGAATCCAAAAATTTGTGTATGGGTGAGGGGGTGCGTGGGTAGAGTGGGTTTGCGTAAAACAGAATGACTTCTGGTAATTAGACTTCTTGGCTTGCTCGAGTTGCTGCTATAAACGGAGGAGGTCTTTGGGAAAATGTTTCCAATTAAGAACGCCAGCCTGACAGACAAGTATGAGGATGAGGTAGGGGGCTGGGGGAATTGGGAGGCAGGCATGAAAAATAAATACGAAATTGTAATAACTTTATATATGTTATATGTATGTCTATATATATATATTTATATATATATATTTTTATATCATTTGCGCTTTACGGATGGCAGCCGCCTGCTTTCTGGAGCAGAGCCGCACAGCGTGGGTGGGGTAGAGGGGAGGGTGGGGGAGTGGCAGTGTTGGCGGCATTTTTGTCACATGGCTATGACATCGTTACAGCCAAGCGATGATGACACTGCATTTTTGTTGGCTCATCTTTCGTCATTATCATTTCTAGAACGCGCTTTGCAGACATTAACATTAACTTGAAGTTAAGTTTAGTTATAGTTGTTGTTGCTGTTGTTGTTGTTGTTGATGTTGATGCAACTGCGAAGCGTAACGAACACGCTTAAGACAACAACAGCAGCAGCAGCAGCAGCAGCTTAAACTACAACAATTGGTAAAAACAACACAACACACAGGCATAATCATCATTAGCCGGCAAGGCACAGACTCAAGACCCAAACCCAATCTCAAAGCTCAAACCATATATTGATAAACAGAAACACATGCCTGAATCTGCGGGTCCGGAACGAGAGAGCTGTTAGGTGTATAATCATTTCGCGCATTCGCTTGTTACTGGGCGGCACTGAAAGAAGATGCCTCGTGGAAGACCAACTGGCAGAAGAAACTGAAGCTCAAGCTGAAGCTAAAGCTGGAGCTGAAGCTTAGGCTGCCCAGTTGTGGTTTGGTATGGTCACACCTCGACGCATGCCCAGCTGCCACTCACCTGTTGCCACCTGTTGGCAATTGTCGTTAGTATGCAGTTAATTAGCCCGGCTTTAAACAATTCTATCAATTCTATCAAGCCGAGCACTCACTGCAAAATTGCATAAAACACCTATTAGCGGCACGCCTCAATGCCCAGCAATTGCATTTGCCAAGAAATTAAGAAGAAGAAGAAGAAGCTTTCCATTTAAAGACTTAAGCCATGCTATTTTCATTATTATAATTATTTCTTTTTATATGTAACTTGTATGAACATTCATTAAATTGGCTGCGATTACATCTTAAGTCAAAGTTATTTAACAACCAGTTCTGTTTCAAAAAATGCGGGAAAGTAATTAGAATTACCAAGAAAACTATAATCATGGGTTTTGTAAAAGAAAAGGAATATTCTCTAAAATCTGTAGCTATCCTCTATTATTACTTAATTTGTTACAGTTTTATTTATTTTTTATATAATGTTAGGCAGTTTATTAAATGTAAAAAGATAAATAAAAATTATCAGTAGCTCAACTCTTAATTTCTTATGTTCCTTTAACTGTGTTCATCAAGTTGAGCACATTTTATTAAAAGTAAATATTTCCTGTAATTCGTGGCGCTAACGGTGGACTTAACGGTTAATATCAACCTCAACTTTCCAATAGGTGCCACTGTTATTGAGAAGTGTCAGTTCGATTGTCATTCGTGGAAGTAAATGGAGATGTCAACTGCTGCGATGCTGCTGATGCTAACAACGGATTAGGGGAGATGAGCAAACACCGATAAGGTGTATTTAATATGCCCAATGGCAACCGGAAAGCCGATATGCATAGAGAGAGGGATAGAGATAGAGAGAGCGTAATAGAGAGATGATGCAAAACGGCGCTAGCACAAAAGATTTACGATGGAAAGTGTGAGAATTTGAGAAGCAAAGGCAAATGACACAAGAACAGTTATAGCTTACGCACAGAAAAAAAACCTAACATGACTGGACCATAATCATAAGCAGTCTCTGTCACTCACCCTCCCTCTCTCTATAACCATCTCTATCACGCACACATCGCAACTGAGCCGTGAAATATGATCAAAATATTTGTGCTGGCCGCAATTATGAAGCAAAGACAGAAATCGAAACAGAAACAGAAACAAGAACAAAAAACAAAAATCAGGCAACTAAGTAGAAAATGGGTTTTGTTTTGTTTTTTTTTTTTCTGGGACCCTCACTTGGGTTTTTTGTTACCTGTGCATTTTACTCGGCTTTTATGACTCTATTTGGGAATTGATTTTATGGGCCACAGCATTTCGGAAGTGCAGTGAAATTGCAATAAAACATTTGATTGATGCACAGCAGAGAACTGTTTATTTTTATGGTTTTTAACTGTTCAGCTTAGAAGCTAAGTTTTTGTTGTTGTTTTTTTTTTTTTTTGCTTTTGTTGTTATTCATTTAAAGGCGCAATTAAAATGCGAGTAGCAATTAAAACGACAGAAGCAGGCACAGAAGGGGAATCAAAGACAAATTGCAGACAAAACTAAAAAGTGACATTGCAATTAATTATTTTGTCAGGCCAATTCCCCTTCCGCCTGGCCGCTCTACTCCATTCATTCATTCTAGTCGCTCACCTGGCGACTTGGCAAGTGCCAAGAGACAAGTGAGAAATTAAAGTTTTTTTTTACGTGCAGCAGCTCCAAGGGAATCGCAAAGGAAAATATCGAGAAATGGAGAGAGGGGGGAAAGGGAACCGTCGCAGTGACAGGTCAAAAATGAAGCGCACAATTAAGCAGTTCTCAGGCCACGCCCACCCAATTGGCGCCCACGAGCAAACTTGCTTTGCTGTAGGTGTGAAAACTTAATTAAGTATGAATGTGGCACAAGAAAAAAAAGAACAAATGAAAATCAACAAGGGAAAATCAGCAGTGGAAAGCAACGTGAAAAGCCCTAAAAACAAAGTGGAACATTTTCAATTTGGTAGACTTGCAACATTTCTGCCTTAAAGGCAGACACAAATATGGCGCCACACCTCGCTGCCCCTCATCCTCAACCCACCGTTGGAATTGCTGCACTGCTGACTGTGTTGTGGTTAGTGAATTCCAAATAGAATTGTGTGGCTGCCTTTTGCGGTCAACAATGCAATGCCCTTTGTTGCATGCCCCTAACGCCAGCCGCATGCTCCAACAGAGCAAAAGCTTCCCCCATTTAAATCAAATACCAGCCCCTTTTGAATGGGCCTCAAACACGAGGTGCCAGTTACCTGCAACCAAATTGAAATAGCTTGCTACCTGCAGCTGACAGCACTCCTTGTTAGATAAAGTCCTTCGTCCGTTTACACATTCCTTCCACATGCGTCACACTTCTATTTTACACTCTTATCAAATGGTCACATTAAAAATAAAATAGAGAACAAAAATGTTATAGCCCTGTGATAAGCTGGAATGCTAAGACATGCTCTGCTCAGAGGATCAGCTAGCGTGGGCGTCTTTCGGAGACCACCAAAGGCAGCTTCTTTACTGATTTATGCGTTGTTTTTTTTTAACATGAGCGCTTAATTAGTTATTAACCAAACCCAAAACACTCCCTTCGTTTTTAACTGGGCGCGACTGCCAGAACCTTTAAACCTACCACAGAGTCTTGGTCGACTTCGACTCGAGTTGAGTTTGTGTTGCACAATCGAATGGAATTAAACAATTAATGTGTAATTATCACAGTTTGCCAGCGAATCGGGCCAAAAGGCGCCGCAACGTTCCTTAATCTTAAGCATCCCAAACATAGTGAGGGAATATCAAGTAAGAATGCTCTAGTTGAGAGAGCGCGACTTACAAATGCCCTGTAGAAACTCTTACTTTATAAAAATATTAAAGTTTGACACTTAAGAGTATTTGTAATAAACTTTTATGAATCTAAATCAAATGCGTAAATCTTATCGTATAAAAATGTATAACTATTTTGAGCAATTTTTTAAGAGTATTTTTTTAAAGGGTTGTCAAAGGCAAAGCAGAACGAGATGTCAAAACGATCATTCACTCCATTTAAGGGATATTCAATAAAAGGAACTAAACCACCCTTCCATCCATTTAAAAAGGGTATATATAATACAAAGAAAAGGGAGCCCGGGCAGATCGAGTCGTCAAAACGCCCTTTGTGGCGCGGGCGTTTGACGTTTTGGCGTTGGCGGTTTGTCGTTGGCGTTGGCTCTGGGCGTACCTGGCGAACGATCCTCGATGCTGGTCCACAAAAGGGCAATACATCATCGTCATCGGCATCGTCATCATTGTGATCGTCAGCGGCAGTTAAGGCGCTGCCGATCCTCGTGTGGAGTAGTTGCAACCGCTGGCCATGTAATTACAGTCGACTGATGGGGGCCAAAACAATTAGCTAAGGTTGCTTAGAGCTATCTTTTTTTTTGTTAGCCAATTGGTCACTTGATCGGTTGCTCGGTTGATCCTTTTGCAGGCGCCGCCATCGCATCATTTTGTCAGTCAATTTGTGCGGGCAGCACTTCAATTATGTTGTTAGAGAGATTCGGGGGAGAGCAAGAGCGAGAGAGGGAGAAAGAGAGTGATCAAAGCAATCGTTGCCGACACTGATGAGCAATTAGAAGGTATAAAAAGCAGGAGAAGTTTTCCTAGCAGTAGCAGGAAGCAATTGTCGCCACGTGGTAGGCAATTTCTCATCCTTGTTTGTTCACTCAGCCGGCGCAAAATCGAACAAATTATGCAAATCAGTTTGAGGATGATGTTTGGGCTGCTGCAGGATTAGGGGCGCAGCAATTGAATTAATGGCGCTGCAAATGTCCTTTAAGTAGCTTAGTTTGCTCCGTGGACCTGCAAGCTTATCGGCTTGTCCGACAAATCGGAACTTTTTGGGCGTGATTCCTTTGTCGCCGCTGGATGCTGCTGCTGCAGCAGGATAATCCCAAGCGATGCGAACAAAGGACATTTAACCGTTTCGTGCTCTAATTGTTTTCTTTCCTTGTGTCCTTTGCGTGCGCCTCAGTGCCAAATTTTTCTCTGCTGCTGGCGAACAGTTTGGACCAATTTGATGGCAATTACTGTGAGCCGCTTTAACCGCAACATTTTAAGCCTTAGTCCGACTACGGTTGCTGTTGCTTTTGTATTGTGTTTTTGTCCTTTGATCTGCACCGAAAATCTCGATAAACGCTGTGCAGAAACAATAAATATTTAGTCGTTCTTGTAAGTTTAACTTGCATGCGAAACAAAGAATCATCTTGAGGAGAGTAACATAATTTTAATTCTTCTTAAGGCGCCGCAAAATATCACAAAGTATTTTAACTGAGAGAGAGAGAAGAGGGAGACTTTGAAGAGACAACTGTTGCCCTACTTAATGCCCATAATTACTTAAGGAGATCAACACAAGTAGAAGACGATAAACATCATCGATCTAACTTATGAATCGAGTCCCTTGTCCCATAATCGCCTCATCTGCATATGAGAGGCGACTTATGCTAAGCACTCCAGAGTGGTTCCCATTGTATGATGTTTTGATCTATACTAAAATACAAGCTCCTAGACAAGACAACTACAAATTGTTTGGCTCAATGGCATTTACGGATTCCCAGAGAAATTCCATTCGATTGACTTTTCTCTCATAAATTGTTACCAAATCTCGAATAAATGTCCAAATATTTACACAAATTAAGCAATGCTCATAACTGTTGCAGGCAGCTTCTGTTGTTGTTGTTGTTGTTGTTATGGAAAGTCGACTGGGTGATTCCCACAGAGCTTTGCTTGCAACACTCTTCATCGGCTCGTTGCTTTCAAGAATTGTTTGATCAAAAGAAAAGTAAACAAACTGAACCCCCTCCCATCACACCATTAAAGTGTGTGTGCGTGTGTATGTGTGTGTGTGTGTGTGCTCAATGACACCTGAAAGCGATCGTCCAGCGCCCACACGAAAATTGAGACATGTTTCCCAGCTTCCCAGCTCTCTTTAGTGGGTGGGGTTGGTCCGAGGCCAACTGTGGGATGTGCTTTGTGCAGCACTTGCCGGATTAGTGGCACTTGCAGCAAAGTGTTTGTAATGACTTTTGATTTGCAGCAGACGTGGGAACCAACATCGACATTGACCCCACAACATTGTTTGCCTTGGTGACATGACAAACGCTTGAAGGAGATCGCTGGAATCTCTCGCTCTTCTCCCTCTCTCACACTCTATACCTATCTCTCTCGATCTTCGATTCGTGTGTGTGTTGGAAAGCCGCAGTTTATTTGCATAAATTCCCTTTGGCATTGGCCTTATTTGTGGCACAGCTGTGATCTGTTTGGTTCAGTCGTGCATTAAATTGTCCCCTTTAACCGCAAGCTTTCAGTTGGAGCTGAAGATATATAAACGGATTCATAGTAGTTGACCACAAAAGTGTTGCAGGCAACTCTTTCGGCTGCTTCAAAGTCTTCTGCAACATTGTTGTCACTCCTTAGCACTCCCTCTCTCCTCCTCTCCTCGCCTCTCCTCTCTCTGTCTCTCTCCTCGGTCTCTCACCTGTCCGGCAACAACTATATTTTGGAAACATTATGCAGCTTAATCCTTTAATCGCAATGCCCATTTTTGTGTTCCCATATTTTTCTGCTAATTTCCTTTTACTCTCACGTTCCTTGTGCAAGACAAAAGATACAAATTTTATGTGCGTGGGCCTCATAATAATCCCACAAAACTGGACATAATCCTTTTGTTTGGACCGTTGTCCGAAATTATTTCAGAATTCGCACAGCCTTCTCAATCGTTGGCATTCGCTTTTCAAACAAATTTTAACAACATTTTTGTTAATAACTCTTTAGCCGGGCTCTTTTGTTATTAAAGATTTCTTTTGCTTAGCGTGTTCTTTTTGCTTGGAAACTAAGGAAACTGTAAAAGGAGTCCTCGGAAAAACAGGAAGCCCAAAAGATGCGAACAATTTGGAAATGCATTAACTGAGCCGATTGTTCGATGGGCGGATATGGATATTTAATACCTTTGTGCCAAATGTGAGTTAAATGTTGTCTGAGGCGGCAGGTTTCAACCGACTTATGAGTCCAACCAACAAAAAAAAGTGATGATGAAGAAGAAGAAGAATTAACCGACTACGATGCTTATCGAGAAAAGTAGCCCAAAACAATTGTGCAAGTGATGTCGAGTCGCAGAACCCGTTCAAGGCCTGGTCCAGCCGAAGTCTTATCGGGCCAGAAAAAAAAGAGATCATATATGACACCTTATGCTCCATGTTTATCACTGAAATCCTGTTAAGAATTCCGTTGGCAAGCAAACGAGCGCGCTTCACACATCTGTCTCTCGTTTTTGGCCCAATGTTGGTGGTCTCTGACAGCATACACACTCACACACACACACTCTCGCACACACGCTTAATAACCGAATAAAAAATGATAACCCCGAAAAATAAGAAGACATCAAAGACGCAACGCTCAGCGCACAGACTTGCAGCCAAAAATTGAGAGAACACAGCGCAACACGATTGCCTAACAAGCCACATAAAGAAAAGAATGAAAAAAAGAAGAAATTTAAAAAAAAAAGTAAGAAATCAGAAAGAGAGAACAAAGGCTTATAATGATGGCTAAGTTGGGGCCCCGAAGAGCTGACTGTGGACCACCACCGCCGCCGCCGCCTAATTTATTCACAGTGATCTCACAGTGTCCATGTCCAAGTCCACGTCCAAGTCCAAGTCAGAGTCCGAGTCGGTGTCCCGTCTAAACCCTTATTAATGAGGCCCCAATGAGCAGTCGCGCTGACTGCAAGTGTCGCACGCAACGCAACGCGCCGATTAAGCCCAGTTAGCGTCTCCTGCCGGAGGTGCCGACCATGTCCAACTGGGTTTAAAGTGCACAACCAACACTTGGTACACTCAGAAAAAATTACGTTATTTAGAAAAAAATATATGCAAAAACACGTAATATACAGAAAATGCATCTCTAACTTCGTAAATTATATATAATTTTGACCAGCAGGAAAAGCTTATTCCTTTTAGCCATATACAGATCTGTATAAGGAAGGTGATCTCAGAAACACTAAAGATTTTCTTCTAGTAATTAAAAACACACTTGTAGGAATATAGCCGTTTAATTGGCATTTAATATAACCAGATAAATTCAACTTGAATTTCGAATATTTTTTTTGTGAGTGTAGCTGGCTTGAGGCCTGTTGCATTTTTATCGCCTTAATGGGCAGCGAGGCCCAAACCGTCAAAATGCGTGCCGCAGTCAGTTGACCAGGTCCAGATGCTGTTTCAATTAAGGCCTCATTTCGTTTCGTTTCGTTTGACTTCGTTGTTGGCCGTGTGGCTCGTAAAGTTCTGTTATCTTCGCTGCTCACTGCTCGCTCGCTTGTCACTCGCCCCGATTTTGTTTTTATATAAATAAAGACATTAAAAGTGCCGTCATGTTTTTTCGGTCAAGTTAGCTGGGATTTATTGTGGACCACCGTGCGACAACAACAACACCAACTACAGCAACAGCACCACCACTACCACCAGCACCAGCAGCACCACCTGGTGGCGGCTTAACACTTTTTTTAATTTCACTTGTGTCCCGCTGCAATCAATCTTGCGAGAGCCTACAAAAAAAAAAACTATATCTACACATTTATATTGCCGAGTTATGAGCCTGAGAAATGGTTGGATTGTTCCCGCTTCCAAGTCCAGTCATAAACAATCATTAACCCCACAGAGCCACAGTGAGTTTGTGCGGCGCTACACACACACACACACACACACACACTGCACATTTACTCGCACAGATATGCGTTTTTTTTTGTGGGCGCATTGTCAACAACAAGTTCCAGAGAATCAGCTGCTGTCAAGAGTGTTGACAACTTCTTGTGGGGTCATCCCACAGGAACAGACAGCAGCCAGCAGTCAGCAGCCAGCTGCTACCAGTTTTTTTTTTTTGGAGATTTTTTTTTGGGGTATTTTTGGGAATTATGTTTTGTTTATTGCGAGCTTTGTGCGATTGAAAGATATTGCATTGCGTTGCATGCACCGAAAGCGACAGTTAGAAATATGGAATGTGAAGAGATCTCCAGCTTACTGCTCCAGATTTATACAGCAGTTAAACCGATTAGGCAACCACCCATCTGCACCACCAACAGTCACATGTATCTCGTATATATGCATAACATTTTCATTTAGAAATGCTTCAAACTGAGCTTCTTATTACCATTTTTCAGCAGTTAGTTTGAAGTTTAGAAAACTATTTTCCCCGTGGGACTTTAGGACTTTGTTTGACCAAATTTGCGACATGGAACTTTTTTATTTGAAATCTAAGGGCAAAAAATAAATTGTAAAAATAAATGCACAATTTTTAGATCTAAAATTCGTTTAATGCACATAATACTCTTGGGCTTGAAATAAAAGTTATGCGATTTCCTACTGCTGAAATTTTTGTTGTTTTGAGGATGACATATTAAGTGCATTCTGTCCCATTCAGCTTTTTTACAAATATTACTACTATGACTACTCATTTTAAGCTGGAAATATGTTTAAGCTGATGTAGATAATAATTCTTATACACTATTATGTCTATCTTTAAGGCAGTGATTTATCAACTGAAACAATTTTCAAAAACACTGCTTTGACATTTATTATTTTGGGAATTTTCTGATTTGGCTTTTCTATATTTAACATATGTTCTTGGCTCTCTTTAACTCAATTTTTATTTAAATATATTTATACACATAATAATATTGTTAATTTATGAAGCTTTAAATGTCTCCGCTAGAATATATTGAAATTCATTTTCTCTAATCACCCAATTAACGTTTACAAAAGTCAGCATTTGGTCATTTAAGCAGAAATATATTGGACGTGTCGTAATGCAGCGACTTCCAAGTACTCAACGAGAAGTTCCTCAACTCAAGTCTCAGTTTACCAACTCAGTCAGGTTGCAATGTTGAATGTGCAACAAGGTTTAAAACTCGCCAAACGACTGGAAACTTTTTCATGAATGAATTTCAAAATAACCATTTCCCCCCACAGTCACACAACTCCAGCCAAGGTGGGCAGCATGTTGATGGAGGAGGTGAAAGAGGGGCGGGGATGGGGGCAGTTGGCAACCTACTCGCGCATGCAAAACACGATTTACTATAAAGGCAAAAGTTGTAGACAAACGACACCAACAACAACAACAACAACGATGAAGACTACGCGCATAGAAACATTGAATGTGGTTTCGAAGGTGGGTAGCTGAAGAGGGGGGGGGGGGGGGGAGGCAAGTGGCAGGGAAGGTACTGACTATGTCTGGAGCTCTCTGTGCCTGGAGCTGCAGACATTTGCCAACACATTTGTGTAGATCGTTTCATTCATAAAAGGCGATGGCTTCGAGTTCGACTTTGGCAGTCTTTTGGCACATGTGTTGAGGCCGGTCTTTGCTAACTTGGCTAACTGGCTGCTTGGCTAACTGAGTGGCTGACTGGCTGGATGAGTCACAGTGTGCCTGCAGCATGGGTTTGAGCACGTGATGGCAACAACGTCACCAGCAGCGTTCACATCGAGGTGTGTCAATTAGCAGCCAGTTGTGGCAGGCAGAGAGTCTCTTTCTCTTACAACAGTTGCTTAACTTGGCTAAAAGCCTAATTGTGAGTCTGAGGATGGCGCAGACCAGACTATATGCCAAAGTCGAAGTCAGTGACTCATCCAACCAAGAAGACGACGACGACGCCTTTGCCAATTCATGAATGAGCTTGGGGCAACAACTGGTTTTCTTCCTGCACTGTCTGGCTGAGCACCCACATGTGGCTCACTGGTGTGTGTGTGTGTGGTGTGGTGTTTGCGCGGGTGTCCACATCCCATGTCCACATCCACATCCGCTGCGGAAGAGGGCGTTTGACTTAAAGCATTTGTATGCAGCTATCTAGGCAAAGCTGTCCGGGATTGGATTTGAATTCTGTGCTTGGGTTTTTTGTTTCTTTTTTTTTTTTGATGGCGGCTCCCTTTGTGGCGCCCACCGCCGCGTGCCGCTTTGATTAATTAAGCAACGCCCCCGTCCAAAGACATATAAGTACATATTTATAAAAAAAAAATGTATTCGAGTACTTTGTGTGTTGCAGCATTTGAGCAAACAGGTAAACTTATTGGTTAGCAGTCGTTCGCGCCTCAGTTGCTGCCACCACATTTGACCCAAATACTGCGACATGGCCTGGACATGTCGCCCAAATACTGCGACATGGCCTGGACATGGCACGTTGATTTTTTTTTTTTTTCTTCATATTTTTTGTTGCTACCCGGCAATATTACCTTGGTTACAACTATTTTCTGTAATTGCTGCAACTGTGGGCGGAGCAGAAATCGACCAAAAATGTGACAGCTGAGTGAATGGAACATCTGCTGCAGAGTATCAGAAAGGAAATATATAAATGATAATGTGGATAATTATTATAAATGTCAAGTGTCATGCTTGAACGCAATTCAATCATATTTAAATATTCTAATTAATATTTAAAAGGAATTACTTAAGCAAATCCAAACATATTCAATAAGTTTAAAGCCTTTCGGTTGAAGTCGGGTGAACTACTTAAATGATATGTAGAAATGAGTGTAAAATATTATATATAATAATAATAATAATAAATAAATATTATACTCCTCCTGTTGATACTAGAAATAAGTTGGCTAAATATACTTTTTCAGCTTGTTTTAAATATTTTTTTTATATACTTTTGGGGGATGTATAAATTTGAAATAAAAGAAATTCAGCAGTTTTCTTTCACTGCTGACACTAATAACACTAAAAAGCATTTTATGGTTATTTTAAATATATATTTTCCACACAATTGGGTTTTTGTCCCCAATAGTTGTGTTAGACAAAGACTAAACAAAGCTATAAAAACACGTACTCAATTTAAGCAATCGAATGGGGGGAAAACTGCAAAAGCAATTTTCGAAAACAAATTATCTTGCTTAGATGTATATTCAAAATGTGTATATTGTCGGGAAGAATTGAGACAAAGGCATGCCCGGAGCCACACTTGCACGTAAATCTGGCAACTGCTTTTGTCGAGGACCAATGAAACTAGGACAAACTTTATCCTTTCCATCTTAACTTTGGCCACTATTTCTTGTGGTTTCAACTTTTCCCTTCAACTCCTTCTCCGTTACACCTCTCTTTGTTGGCCTCTTTATTGTTGCAAGTAGATTGAATTGAAAGTTGAGCGTTATTTGAGTAACAAACTTTTGGCCAAGAATGCCTGCTGCAGAAGGCAACCGCCAACTTGTGCCTATCAGTTGAGTCAACTGCCAAAAATATCAGCTATTGTTTAATTTACTAAGCCAGAAACACATCAATCACGCTGAGCTGCTCATCTGCATTTGCAGCCAGGAATTGGGCCACGTGCGGGTCAAAAAAAAAAAAAAGAGCGCCACATGCAGCTGGCTAAACAGCTAATTCCAAAACCGTCGAATAACAAAAAGATGTAAAATAAAATGGCAACAATGGCAAAGGTCAAATTTCGTGCTGAATGCGAATATATCAAATATGAGAAATGGAAATTGCAATGGGCCCAAAACAATGGACGAGCATTTTGAATATGATCGTGGACAGGCTGCTTGACCGGCGCTGGACGAGTCCAATTACGGTCCGTGCATGGGGACGGGGGAGCAGCTGAACTCTCTTGATCTCTCGGCCACACTCGATTGATCTTTCAATCACAGGAGCTGGCTGACTGACAGCTGGCCGTTGACTGCCGACTGCTGACTACATGCGCCAATTTTAGCTGTGTTTGCTGAGCGTCAATATTGTTTGGATTCCAGGAATGCCCCGAATGCCTCTTATCGCCAGCTTTTTATCATCGCGGAATGAGCCGCGTCATCAGCGCAGATTGAAATAATTCGACAGGCCAAAAAGGAAAAAAAAAGAAAACCAACAACAATCACAACAACAACAAAACAAAACAATCAAAAGTTGCCAAGTCATTCAAGTGGTCAACGGCGTCGTCGGCGTCGGTGGCTGTGATCTGTTTAGGTGGTTCTCGTGGTTTGCGACGAGAGATCGCGTGCGATAAGCAACGTCAATATTTGTGTTTGGCGTTTTGGGAGCAGAGGCCGATTATTTGGTCCTTGTTAGCCTCGACCCCGAGCGGGGCGGTGCCCTTAGATCTCCTTTACTCTCTCTATCTCTCTCTCTGCTCTTCCGACCGACAAGTGGCTGCCCAATTTGCGCTCTGTTTCTGTTGCCGGGCTAATTGTTTGCTGTTATTGTTGCTGTTGTTCTTGTTGTTCTTGTTGTTGTTGTTGTTGTTCGCTACCTGACCCGCCAGCAGCTTCAGTTTGCGACCTGTGGGAATATGGCACTGACCACATAATTGGCCCTTGGATTGAATTATCACAAACAAGCCGCAGCGATCACGTCCAAATAGCTCTTGTTTGACATGAACAATTCAACTAGCCTAGAAAAAAAACTCAACTATTGATTTAACAGATCAACAGGACTTCAGCTACACAACTATGAATATTTAACGAACAGCTTATAGATCAGATCTGGGTTATATATAATCACATATTTATATGTTGTAAATAATAAAATAATTTGAAAGAATGCAAAAAACGCTTTGAAATTTAGTAAATCGACCTTTTTATGAAGAAATTTGCTTTTCTTAATTTTTCGATAGATATTTATAGAATGTGAAAATATTATAACTACCCACAAAATGATTACTTACGAAATATTTATTAAAATTATTATTTTTAAACTCTGTAACTAAATAAGTTGTTATTGGAAAATCTTATTAGCATAAAAAACGACAACAAAGCAAACAAGAATAGATATCCGTACAGAAGCTTTTTAGCTATTTTAAATTAAATTATAAATGGCTAAAGTGGCAACACTAATAAGTACTTTCAATTAGAGTTGCCGGCTTCGATAAATATTTTCTTAGAATACGGGACACGTTGGCAACACTTTTGTCGATAGCTTTTTCACGTGCGTCACTTGTCGAAAAGTTTCGGTTTCGGTTTCTGTTTCAGTTTTTTTTTTAATCATTTGCTTTTAATATTTTATTAAAAATGAGCACCAATTCAATTGATATGAGCTTGGAGGTGTTGGAACCAACCGTGTCCTACTACGATTTGGAAGAAACTAGTCTGAATTATAGGTAATAAGTGTGTGGGTGTTCAAATAACATACATTATTAATATTTTATATTAAATACCCCATGAAGCATCGACGGGAGCATAATTAAGGATACGTCCGAGGATGCTGAAATGGACATATCTGACTCTTCTCTGTTTGCACTTGCTTGCAATAAAAACAAAAAACTAAACGTAAGTTTATGCAAATTTACAGATACTTCATTCTCAAACTTTACAAAATTATTACAGAATATCTGTCAGAATTGGATCAGTTGCTATAAAACTGATCCAAATGATGCATTGATTAAGCTTATGGAGTTTGTTTTGGAGGCCAGTGGGTGTAATTATAAAATACCTCCAAGCGAAAAGTTCCCATGTGACTTTATCAATATTTTAATTACGGCCACTACTAAATTTGACCAAGTAAGTTTTAACAAAATACATTAAAATTAAATATACATAAAATCCTATCTGAAACATATTTAATTACATAATTAAATTATAGAAAAGTGTGCGTTATCCCTTGATAATGAAATCGGGTGACTTGTTGGCCACAAATGTGAGTCAGTTTGTGAAGGAATTGATGCTTTCTGTGATCTCTGCGTCAATCATACTTGATGACTTCTTTCTGGAGAATTTTACCGGGTTTGTGATGGTTGTGGCCGACTCCAAGGTGCGTGCCTTCAGGCACACCACAACCCTAATAGGTAAGATCAGAGCCTCAAATAAAACTGATTAACTTAAATGGGATTCATTTTGTGTAGCTTTGAAGATGATGTCTGTGCTGAATGCCACCGTTTCATTGGAGAATTCGAAACTCAGGATGACTTGGCTGCAGCTATTCGCCAAAGTCTACTTGGAGCGTCGCATGGATATTTTCCCGGATATTCGCCAGATGAGTGTGACTGAGTTTGGTTTGTGGATGAAAATGTATCCGGACTGTTATCTGGAGCCGGGAGATGTGAAGTATTTGTTCGGTTCGCTGCAGGACAATGCGGTTAAGGTGTGCGAATACAGCTTTCTGGAACTGTCCAAGGTGTACGAAAATCCTTTGCTGCGTGATGACTGCGTGCAGCAGGGCATGGAATACCGGACGACTCTGCTCGGTCTGACGCTTAGCTCAGAGAATGAAATTAGCCAGAAGGCCATACAACTAGTGGGCAATCTGTACAGGTCATCACCCCAAATTCTCGACGAGAACATGCAGTTGGTCATTGAGTCCCTGGTCTTTGCCGCCCACCGTGGAGTGGCCCAAGCTGCCGCCGAGCTGGTTCCGTTTCATTATCGCACTGACATCTCGGAGTCGGAGCGTCTCCAGATACTGGTAAAGTTCTTTCTGCGTGTCGCGAGCCACGAACATTGCGCCTTTCTCATCGATGCCTTCTACGGTCGGAATGACATAGTGCTGGCCTGGTCCAGCATGGTGTCCATGCTGCTGCAGCCACCGAACTTGGATTCTTGGGGACGAAAGGAGAACAGTTGTCTGATTGAGATAATGTATCGGGCTATCAAGCAGGCGGTTAGTGGCGAGGTCCCACCGGGACGCTACATGGATCATCCATCGCATCAGACCCTTTTGATGGGCAAGAAGTTGGTCACTAATGCATTGTTGCCAGATTTGGTGACACTTATGCGCCAGTATTGTGATCAAAGCAACGATCTGTGTAATCTGCTCGAGCTGCCACAATACATGATCTTGCAGCCGCCACAGCTGAAGGCGCTGCTCGATCAGATCGGGTACATTATGTTGGAGGAGCAGGTGAACAGTGTGCTACGCATGGGCGCCCAGACGCTGGAGCATCTCTACCGTCAGAACGATGACAACAATACTCATCTCTCGCAGCTGCTCAACAGTGCGGTGACCAATTACACGATTGCCTCCAAGCAACCTTCATCGGATGAATCATCCCAGCGTTTGCTGGTTACGCTGCGACTGCTCTCCGCGCTTTATGCTTACTTTGATCTCAGGAATTGGCAGCTGAGCGACTCAGTGCTGGTCATTCTCAGGCAAGAATCGGATCCATCCCCAAAAGCACTTTGTCTCTATCTGAAGCTGATGTACTCGTCTCTCAGCTGGGATCTGAAGCATATCGTCCAATCACACAACATCGACATGGCCAATGAGTGCAGGGAGTTGCGAAAGCGCTTGGAATATTTTGTGATGGTGACCACCAGTCTCATCGAACAGTCAACGGAGCTTAAAGTTCGCTGCACAGTATGTGTACAATTTTCCACTTTCAGAATTTTCATTGATTTCGGCCATTTTGACCTCTTTTTAGGCCTTTGTCTGCACCTGCGACCTATTTTGCCTGTTTGCCGATAAGAGGCTTCTTAGCAGTCGCTCCGAGATGGGTTGTTTGGAATATCAACCCAAAACCAGTGAATTTGTAGTGCTCGAGAAGTTCCTGGTGCACTATGTGTTTGCCGACGCGGATGCGGAATCCATTGGCAATTTGGTTCAACCGGAACAATTTACTCTGTTCCAAAGCAAGCGTCGCATTCTGTCCAGCTACTTGAAGCTATCGTTCACCAATGTGATGGTCGTGATGCGCACTTGCATTGTGCTCCAGCATTACAAGACAGTAAGAGCAAAACAAAACATATAAAATCTTTCCGCATCGTTAACTATTTACGGTTTCAGTTCTATTCGCCATATGGGGACTTAATGCGTTCGCTGATGGAGCGCAGTATTATGACAAATCCTACGAATTTTGGCATGACCCTGATGCACACCCTCTTAATCGTCTATAAGGGCATCCGAGTGATCTATCTAGATGTGGAAGAGGCTGCTACATCTTTGGATTTTAGTGAGCTTACCCAGCTGGCCGACATCCTGGCGGAAGAGTTGAATTCCAAACAGTTGGAGGCTCGTCAATCCGTAGTCTCTCTACATCGAGCCGGCATCCGGTTTGCCTTGGAGAATAACAATAGCAATCTGTTGTTTCTGAAACTCATCGAAAAGTTTATACCTCAACTTCTCGTTCAGGATCTACTGAATTTGTTAAGTATCCTGAACGCCGTGGATCTGTCCAACTTTCGGCCTGAGCACCTTGAACCACTGATCTCCTATCGCAACACCCTTGTACTAAACAGCATACAAAGAGAGCGCCGTGAGTTTGATTTGCATACATAGGGAATGGCTAATTTAAAATCCTCTCCAATTGCAGGCATGACAGCATAGAAATGGAAAACGGACAAAGAATCTTTAAGATAACTGCCAACAACCGATCAAAAACTATCGAAACTCAATCAAAAAATTGCGAATAATTTGTGGGCATATTTTACTCCAATTTTTTTCACACTTTTTTTATCATAGTCTTAGAATTTTTTTTCTTAAATTTTGCTGAGGATTTCTTTTTTTGTTTTTTTTTTTATATTTCTCTCTGCTAACGGCTGATTAAGTATTGAATTTTACTCAGATTATTTTTCAATCGGAGATTTCTTTTTTTTTAATCTATTTTTTACTGAAATTTTTCATTTTATTATTGTCGACATTTTATTGTGCTTCAGCAATTGTATAAAATTCACCTCAGCAACAAAATGGTCGAAATATTTTTGGTTGCATTTGCAATCTGCGGTTTGAATGCGGCATGCAACAACAGAAGTTGGTTGGGGCAGCAATGATATTCGAGTATTTGAATATTTTTGTATTCCTTTGTATTGCTGTTTGCCATTCGCAGTTGCAAAAGCTCTCGTGTCCTTTGACAAACATATCTCGCTATACATGCCACACAATCAAGGACTCCATTCAAAATCGTTGCATAATATGTGACTGTGTGAGTCTGTGTGTGTGTGTGTGTGTGTGTGTGTGCGCATTTTGTGTCGATGGCTGATGGGTGCATTTCCAGGGTGGCCTGCATTCAATCAGAAGCAGCTGCCAAAGTATCGAATTTCCATGTTACATTCAGGAGGAGCAGGAGCTGAACCAGGAGCTGGAAAAGAAGAAGGAGGAGAACTGCAGCTTAACTATTTTCAATTTAGATTCCGTGGACCTTTTTCGAGTTGTCTGCAGACAAATTGACTCGCAAGTTGGCGGATTCAATGGCGTCTGTGAGAGGAGGTGGTATAGACAGAGATGGAGAGGACCTCGCTCAGCAACTGTCAAATGATGAACATGGCCCTTGACACCCTTAAAAGAAAGAGTGGGAGAGGCAGAGGGAAGGTCAGCCCTAAGGTGTGTCCGCGCCAAATACCATATTTTGGGAATGTAATTCAAGTGGACGCACTTCTGTTTTTTTTTGGTTTTGGGTATCAGTTCATTTCATTTCCCTGGCACATGCCAAGTGTCCGGCCTTGGTGTCCGATTACGAAGACGTTCAAGTGTCCATTTTTGGCCAACAGCTGACGTCATAAAACTCGCGGACCCACTGGCATTTTACACAAATTAATTTTATTATCTGCACTCAGCTAAGATAAAATGCAAATGCATAAAATATGTGTGAAACTTTAGAGAATCGAAGACGAAGTCTTCAAATATAGCAAATATTATAAAAAAGATATTTAAACACAGACGTTTTCTTTTTTAAGTTCATTTCCCTTCCCTAAAAACGCTAATTTAAGCAATTAAAATTAAGTCAAGTAATTAAATTACTCGAGTAAAATATATCAACAAATTGTAATTGTTTTTAGATCATTTTCTCTAACTGCTGCAGTTGAGTGTATTTTGCAAAATTATCATTCATAACTTAAGCATACAAATAAAAGAAAACTATTTGTTTTTGGTCAAAATAGAACAACACAAAAATATTGTACAACTGTTTCTGTGAAAAGTACTTTTTGGTTTACTTCTGTAAGGATTCAGGTACAGATTTCGGTGGCAGATGTGCGAGTTGGAGCCGTGTGCTGATTACCATTTAGAATTTAGCATTTACCACTTGGCATTTACCAATTACGATGCCAAAGAGTTGTTCGTCTTTGGTCCTTCTGGGCCAACTCAAGCAGCAGGCGAACAAACATCTGTGCATCTAAATTGGCCCATCTACAGATCTGGCGATCTGCCACAGGGCATGCGTCACACGTCGCCCCTGCCCCACGCTCCATGTAGCAGGTAGGGGCCATTAATTTCGCGTAACGGACAACCGCTATTCGTTGTCCTGCTGCTCTCCCTCTCTCGCTCGCACTCTAGCGCAAAACGGGAAAAGAGCACTTCCAGCCTTCCAGCGGCGGCACAGATGTGCTGATGCTATCCGAATCAGCAGCAGCAGCAACAACAACAACAACAACAACTGCTGCGGTTGCGGTTTAACGAGATGCATTCCCGCCTCCAACTTTAGCTTCCCTCTCTCTCACTCTCTCTGTCTCCCTCTCTCTCTCTCTTATTCACGTTTGATGTCTGCTTGCGATAAAAAAAACGCTCCTCGCTTCGTCGAATTAGTTTCTTGGCCGAGTTTAAACGAAAGTGTAACACAAAGCAACAAATTTTCGACACGCGCATCTGTCGTCCTGTGTGTCCTGTGCCCCTCCTAAAGGGGCAAGCTGACTAAACCAGCCAGGTTGCTTCTTCTTTTTCCGACTCTTCCCGAAAATATTTTGCAAATAAAAAAAAAACAAAGAAGGGCGACACGTGGCACTTGATTCATATCAAATTTCTGGCCACAAATTGTATTACACACACACACACATGCATGCAGTGCACAACTATTTGGAAGTTCACAGTTCGTTTTCACTTTTTCGTGTGGAAGGGTTTCCAGTTCCTCTTTATTTTTTTTTTTGGCCAACTGTCAACCCATTTGGGCATATTTATGGTCACTTGTTGGTGTGTGGAGGGAGTTACAACAACTGTTATTAACGCAAATTTATAGCGCAAGTCGTCAAGTGTTTTATCTTTCATCTATCTCCTCTTTTTTTGGCTAAAAATGTGCAATTTGCAAACGGGCAATTTCGCAGTGCAGTTAACTGGAATGCGTTTTAAAACGCGTCCAAAACGCGTTCAGCAATGCCAGCATTTGCAAGTAAAACAAATTCTGCGCGCAGTCTGGCAAGGCCACAGCTGAAATTCCAGTAGATAACTGGAGCTCGTTTAACATTGAAAAATTGTTTTAATCAAAATTGGAATTAATACGCATTAAAGATTAATTTATGGCAAACATTTGCTCGAGTTCTACAATTTAATCGTCGGCGTTTTCGCAGCACAATTCGCAGTTTCAACAAACACATTGCTTACACATTTTAACATATGCGTGTGGCTAAGTCTGTATGTGTGTATGTGTTTGAATATGTGCAGAGTCCGTTTAATCTATCGGCGCTTCGCTTTAATTGTGTAATTCACGTGTTGTTGTTGTTGTTTTTTCTTTGCTTTGAATTTCTTTTCCTTTGCTTTTGTTTTTACTTTCGCAAGTTCAACTGTTTATTGTTCAACATACATTTAAGCGTACATCAAACGTGCGGCAGTATTCTGTTTGCATGTGTGTGTGTGTCAGTCTTTAGTTTTGTGTGTGTGGGAGGAATTGTGATTTGTCATCGGAATTATTATTGATCAGTTGGTTTGATTGATTCGTAGGCATACTCAAATGGATTAGATGAAAAAGATGGTGGAATGTTCCAGTTAAAAGAGGAGATATCTTGAACTGAACTATTAAAAATTATTAAAAGTACATAGAAAGCGTGCTGAGTTGTTTAATATAGTCGAAGTTATATATATCAATTTTTTAAGTTTCTTATCAGGTATTCATTAAATTTTTACTAATTATATGACAATTATAAAAAATAATAATAGATAAATCTCACTGAATAGATTTTTCACTGTAATTCATAGAAAGATTTAAATACAAACAAAGCAAAGGATTTTACCGATATATCATTAATTTTGTGTACACATTTCATAACAAGCTCGATTTTTGGGTGTTTGTGTTTACAGAAATGAGATCATTTAGATGTCATTTATAAAATAACAATAGCATTTTTAATAAATTGCAGTCATTAGGTTTAAGCATTGGTTCATTTATTATGCATTTATCAAAGACCCACACATACACACACACCCAGGCACACCCAGGCACACACTGTCAGTTGTAGAGTCGTGTTTTGAGGCGCGTAGTTGAGTGTAAAAACATGAATCGGACGATCCGTCAAACGAGGGACTGTTGATGAGCACGTGACGTGCCACTGACGTGTCTGCATGTTGTCCTTGCCACAAGCGGCGACTCTCCATTGATTGATAAATGAACAAATTTGTAGATTGTCAATCAGACAGACTGCTGCTGCTGCTGTTGATCCTGATCCTGATCCTCACCGTGTGTTGTCTGAGTGACAGCAAACAAAACAAGGACACACGGTGTGGCAAGGCAACAATCTGTTATTGTAATTCCCCGATGTCTGTGTGCGTGTCTGTGTGAGTTGTTCCTAATGTGACTGCAAATAAGGCGGGCCTGGAACGACAGTAGTCCAGCTACAAAATTCGGTTGCCTGTTTACAAATGTGTCGCCAACGCGTAACTCAATCCTTGCAGAAGGAGCAGGAGCACGAGTTGCAAGTAGCAAGCGGCAAGCAGCAGGCAGGATGCATGCAGCAGTTGTCGCCGCTTGGCAAACCAATAAATACCACTTAGGAGTCGCCCCCTACTCCTGTACCTTGTGTGTGTGTCAACAAAGTCATGTGTCGGCATGTGTCGTGTCCTTTGACTCCGAGTGTAGACTGCAGACAGCAAACTGTAGTCTGCAGCTGAGACTGCGCAGGACACGCATCTGAGGCATAAATTAACACGCTGCTCCAAAACCAAATCCGTTCCATTGAGCCTTGACTGACTGGCTGCACCTTTGCTCCCCATTAGCACGCGTCCACAACACACACACACACACACACACAGAGAGAAACAGATTGCGGCGCACGCGCAGCATCCACTTGAAAGGATATGTGCAGCAAGGAGAATGAAGACAAGCTGCACAAGACTCCGACTCA
This sequence comes from Drosophila dives, assembly GCA_035042365.1. Taxonomy (NCBI): domain Eukaryota; kingdom Metazoa; phylum Arthropoda; class Insecta; order Diptera; family Drosophilidae; genus Drosophila; species Drosophila dives. Next base: position 5,141,406 of record JAWNLJ010000326.1, on the reverse strand, counting down.
AGTGCAGCCGGAATTGTGGCCGGGTTAAAATTAGTCAAGCCCTGTCAGCAAATCTGATTTAGTGTCCCCTCCTTTCCAAGCAGCAGATGCAACTGAAAAATCTTTGGTATTATCTCGCAGCTCAAATTATAACTTTAGCGGCAATTTAATTAAGCAATTACAAGGGTTTTTCTTTGCTCTGCTCGCGTTGATTTATTTACGATTGGAGAGTGGGGAAACAGTGAGGAGACAGATGGAGGATACAGTTCCATATGGTCTTGAGATTCCTCGAGAATCTGTGCTTGACTTTAAGCACTGGATCTAAAAAGTTGATATGGGAACTTCTAAAGAAATGCCGTAAGTAAATAAATAAGTATTTATTTCTCTAAATATTTATAGAGATATTCTTGAATAAAATAAATAATACATTCAGTTTCAATACGATATTTGATTACCAATAATTTGATATACTTAATAGTGTCATGCTTCACTAAATAAATTCGTCTTAGCTCATTGAGATTACGATGTATTTGAAGGTTTCTCAGGTTTATTGCTGTGGGACAGGTCAAGCGTGCGACAGTTCAATTAAATGCGATATTTATATCGACAGACCACAAAGCGGCGGACAATTGGCCGACCAGAGGTGAGGAGAGGTGACCACAACAAAGCGGTGCCAGATGGCGGCGAGGGTGTCAGGGTGTCATCAGGACCCCGATCAACTGCAACAGATGCGGCTACGAAAAGTGGACAGAAATTAATTACAAGCGGACACAAAAATAAAAAAAAATAAAATAAAACAGAATGCATATAAAATATTCAAGTTATGGTGACAAGTGTTTTGAGCCAACAGCAGCTGACCGACTGACTAAGCCAGAATCTGCCAACTATTTATATTAAATAAATATGCCATGTGTGCCCCAAACAATTAATCATCTGAAGGCTCGAAATTTTGTGATTTTTAACGACTGCGCCTGCTGTCAACGCATCCCTGGACCATAACCCATAGCACATGACCCATAACCCTCCATACTCCATATTCCTTATAGTGTATTCCATAAAACATTTCCCAGAGGCGCCTTGCCTCGTAAAGTTGGCGTTGCGCCCTGATAAATGTGTGCCTCAATGCCTCAAGCAGCCCATCAAATAGATTTATTATTGAAAATATTTGTGTGCCTTTTGATTGTTATGGGTCTGTTTCTCTGTCTGTCCAACCGTCTCTCTGTTGTGACAGAGGCACAACACACACACACACACACATACACGTAAATACCAAAGGGGACAAAAAAGGAGTCCAAGTCCAGCGGAGGCTGTGGCACAAATGTTGTGTTCAATTTATTTCATTACATTGGCATTTTATGATGACTTTGCGCGTTCTCTTTCATTTTCAAGAGGCGTTCAATTTCGAAGCAATAAAAGTGCAAATGCCTCTTGCCACAGGAGCAAAGCAGCAGTGGCAGCAACATCAGTGGCAGCATCATCAGCTGTCGCCCCTTATTTTTTTTTTTTTTTTTGTTTGTTTTGTTGGGTCTTTGAACTTTGCTGCTGGGACAGCAGCTGACTTCGACAGCGCCACAAACGAAAGTGAAGACTAAAATTTTCTTGGGCTTTTATTAAAACATATTTATAAGCTTACAGAGGAAATTCAAGGAGACCTCTAATAACACATAAATTTTATATGTATAATTGATGAGCATCACCAGCCTAGTTAAAAAAAAACCATCTTCATCTATTTCTGTTAAAATTCGAACCAAAATAACAACAGTTTGAGGACCAAAAAAATTTGGGGATTCTTGATTTATCACTAAAATTTTAACATGATTGGTGAGCGAACATCTCGTATTCAACTTTGAATGCAGTATTATTCTAGGGCTTTAAACATGTTCAAAAAGCTTCTGTTTTTGAAAATCGTATTAGTTTTGAAAAAATTATAGCAATTTAAAGAATTAAGTACCCAATTTTTGAGGTTTACAATTTTTATTTGAAATAACGACAGAATCGTAAATTGATATTTGAATTTAACAAATTTATATCCAAATTGTATTGATTGAAGTACTTCGCAATCAAATTTGGCTTGGTTTGTTCCTAATTTGAAATTGGTAACAGTAGCTAAGCCAAAACAGATGCCACACACATTAGGCCAATCGGCAGTAGCTGGTTTCAGTAGCTGATTTTGGGGGCTGATTGACTTCAACAAAACATTCAAATCCTGCCTTCAACAACACCAATTAACCCTTGAAGAGATTTCTGAGAGAGAGTGAGGATGAGGCAAGGGGTTAGAGGGACACACACACACACACACAGAGAGTCGGGCAACACCTTTACACATAATTAGAGGCCTGTTGACTGCGGCGACAATGAATGCGATATGAATGGTAAACAGGCCCAGCAGCAACACTTTACCCCTTTACCCACTCCCCCCCTATACCCCTACCATTGTGCCACATGTCCAGCGTGTCGGACCATTCATTAATCGACATCCACATGTGGCAAGGTGAGGCGGCATCTTGGGGTCCATTGCAACGCGCCTTGGAGTGCAAACGACGGCGGCACAACAACAAAGGCCATGAGAAGAGCCTATTAGCCACAATAAAGAGGCATCTTCTGCTGCCTCTTCTTCCTCTTCTTCTTCTTCTTCTACGTCTTCAGTCCCAATTCTATTATGTTGTGAATGCTATGCAGATGTGTTCGCCTTGGCACGTTTAGTGTGTGTGTGCGAGTGTGTGTGTGTGTGTTGTTGTTGTGTGTGTGTGTGTGTGTTGTTGTGTGTTTGTTTGCTCGCCAGATGCCATTACAATGTAAATACAAGAAAAGTTCAATCGGCAACTTGATGCGGGTCTTCTCTCCTACTTCTGGCCATGACTGTTGTGTGTGGTGCGGAGGAGGAGGTGGCAGGGGCAACGGGCAGGCATACACGTAGAAAGCCATTTCATTAGGCAGACATAGCGCATCTACTCCTCCTCCTCCTATTGCTTCTCCTTTCCCTTCCCCATCTGTTGAACAATTGATCAAATATCATAATTTATCAAATGACAATGCGACACAAGGCGGCAGCCTCTGTGAGGCGCAACAGCCTCGATCTCTGTCTGTGTCTGTGTCTGTGTTTTGTTGCCCCATCTTCAAAGCCAGCTCTTGCTATTTGCTTGCCCCAATCCCCACACCAAGAGCAAAGCAAGCTATATAAGTATCTTATCCATCTAGCGACGACTATCCGATGTCGCTTCGAAAGCTACAACTTAATTTATTTGAACAATTTAGTCAATACAACAACAACAGCAACAACAACAACAAAACATACCCATTTGGCTGGCTTGTCTTCTTCTTCTGTGTCTTATTTATACTAATGGCCCTGGCCAATGAAGCTATCATAGCATCTATTTAGCATAATTGCAGTCACAGCCGCCTGTTCCACTTGTTGCGGCTCGTGGTGGTGGTCTATGGTAAACCTATACCTCTACCTATTCCTATACCTATAGCTATACCTATATATGTTTATGCACAGTGGAACAGATTGCTCAAAATACCTACAAAGGCAAATTACCTAAATTTTCTTTAATAAATTAAGATTTATACTTAATGTAATTTTTCCCAAAAATAAATTGATTGAAAGAAGAACTTTTTGAAATGGGAAATTTTTTTTATTTTGTAAATCAATTTATATGTTAAAAGATTTTAATTGGAATATAATTTGTGGTAATCAGGACAGACTGATGTACAATCTTAAGTCGTGGGTTTCTTTAAGATGCGTTACTTCGAATATATTAATTCGATATTTTCTCCAGGGGACAAAGCAGCTTTTCTTACTTCAAATGACACATCAAAGTTTGTTACAATTTCAAATTTTGTAGAGCATAGAAAAAATAAAAAATTGTTTGTAAAGACCTAAAAAATACCTGAAAATAATAGCAAAGATGCCAAATTTGCAGAGCCAAAATACTGCAAATAACGAGATGGAGTCGATGCCAACTGGATGTTGCTGCAACTGCAAACGGAAACTGGATCCGTATCAGTTGTTCGATGACAATGTTGAGGACATTGCCAAGAGTCTGGCCCAGGTCATGGTCATCTGTGGCATCAACACAGACCGGGCCTACAATGCCAGATCGATCATCAAGCGGGCTTTCGTCTATCACGAGAAGCTGCGCACCCGCAGTCCGGCCGATCCACCCCAAGGATCACATCTGCAGCGGGAGGATCTGTTAAAGGCGCTGGAAATCAAGTGCGAGATGGGCAGCGTGGAGGCGATGCTCACGTATTCCATCATCAAGCGGGCCTTCAAGGCCTTCTTTCATGGCAAACCGGACCGGACGATCAGTAATCCCATTGTGGATGCCATGGCGATACACACGCAGAAAGCCGCCTGGGTCCATGCCGCCTACAGGACGTCCAGAATCTTTGACATCTACCGGCAGGCATTCTTCTGGGCACACAAGGCGTACGAGAAGCAAATCAATATCGTCTATCGGGATCTATACGAACGCATGAGCGCCCGGGCGAATCCTCTAACGGTGCCCACCTGTAGCTGCCACAAGTGCGCCAGTCAGTCGGTGCCGGGACATCCCAAACCGGGCGAAGGTGTGCGCGAGAAATTCAAGCTGGCGGACTGTGCTGATCTGCCCCAGGCGTGCCTTCTGTGCGGCCTTCAGGTGCCCAAGATCAGATCCAACGTGAAGCGTCCACGACCCATTCTAAATCATGAGTTGAAGTTGCCCCGTTGCAACACGTGCAACGCTCCAAGGCTCATCTGTGAGTGCAACATCGATCAGCTGACGGGCGAATTGTTTGGCGAATGCGGTCAGGATTCCTACAAGGTCAAATGGTATCGCTTCGAAAATGAGCAGAAGCCACCACCAACGGAGTCCAATCAGAAGCAGTGTGCATCCGATACGGAAGAGACTAGCTATGAAGATGCCAAGGAGCCCGATTGGGAGAATCATCATTGCCCCATCGATTGTGTGCACAACGAGTCCAGTGAGTCCTCAAATGTGTGCCACGAGCACAAGCCCACCAGCCGCTCCTCGGAGGGCAGCGACACCTCCTTCACCACCTGCTCCGAGAGCGAGAATACCGTCGACAAGGTCGAGATGTATCTCAACCAGCTGTGGGCCGAGGAAATGGCAGTCACAAACCATCTCAACACCTTTGTGCCCAAAACCAAAGTGCCACCGAGCGAACCTTGCAGACGAGACTGAAAATCCACTTCACTTTCCAGGCATAATTCCCTACAAGTTTGGCAATATATAATGTGGTCAACCCATTTGGCTAACTACATTTATACATTTATTAGTGCTACATGAATATGGACAATATATATAGCTATGAATATAATATAGATATATAGATATAGATATGGACATATCATTAAAATAAACATTTCCAAATATTTTAGTCTCTCAGTCTCTTAATCCAATCTATTGAAATTTGCATACCTTTTTTTTTTGGTATTATCATTTTGTCATGGAGTTCGTTATGCAGCAAAGACGTCGTCGAACCCATACAATATATATATATATATTTTTTCTTGATCCGCGTCACTAGCTGAGTCATTTTTTTCAAGCCTGTTTCGATGATTATATCATATATCTTTCATTGGACAAATCGGTCCAAGATTAGTTCTTGTATTCAAAACTCTCTCGTTTCCCAATTTTTCCGAATAAAACTCACTAAATATGCGTTGGAATTTGTTCCCCACTCTTGAGCAAAGAATCATCAAATTGGAACTGAGAATATATATACCATCTTCTTTTTCTGACAACATCTTAAGTTATGGTTATAGCTGTAGTTATTTATGATTATATTTTTAGCGCCACCTTTTAAACTCCCATTAGTTGAGCTTCTCAAGAATCAACTGTAACAGTGAAGAGACAAAGAAGAGGACGTCAATCCTGGCATTTTGCGCCCACATGCGAAGTGGAAAAGGAGTCGCGGATCGGTTATCTGGCATCGCTGGCACTCGCAGATCGCGATTCACCCTGACAATGGCCACTTAAATGCCAGTTGGCGGTTGTAATCGCTGTTAAATTGCTGCCGCAGCTACTGTTGTCAACAACGCCCTCGTCTCTGTTACCCAGTTCCCCCGTTGCCCCTGTTGCTGGTTGCACAGCATAAATCGCTCGCATTATCTGCGTACTTGCATCGCAGTGGCAATGGCAGCCACGTCCATGTCTGTTGCACCGCGAATGGGAACAGTATGGCACGGGTTTCACTCCCAACTCTCAGTCTGGCTGGCTGGCTTATCAATCTCGGCTCATCTGCACGCAGCCATCGGGTTTGGGACAAAACCAAGAACATCTTCTGCGAAAAATAATTCCGCAACTTGTCACAATTTCTGGCGGAGACGCCTCTGCGCCAGTTGCCTGGTCAATGGTCCATGGTCCATTGCTGTATGTATTGGCAGCGCCAGTTGTTGAGTCCTTGGACTGCTGCTGCCACCTAGACTATTTTTGGCAGGCCAGACTCTTGGCTGCAACTTGCAACTTGCAACATGCCTCGTTGCAGGTATATCTCTCTCGTATCTTTGCCTCTAAATGCTGACTTATGGTTAACTGCTGTCCTCACTCGTCTGCCATGTTCGCTGAGCGCTGCATTTGCATATAGATTTATTTTTATGGCCTTCACATTGGATGGTCTCCTCATTCCCTGATAGAGGGTATAATGAATTTATGGCAAATAATGTAACAGGCAAATGGAAGTGTCGAAGAGTTCATAAATTATATAAACTTTAGATTAGTAGACAAAAAATATATAGCTATGTTCATTTATCTGTCTCTATCAATAATTTATAAGAGTATTTAAATTTCGTTTTGCACAACCAAATTTCTTGTTAATATAATTTTTTTTTTCTTCTGCTCAGTCACGTTTACCTGAGGAATATTTCCAAAAGTCTTTGTTTTGATTGCTGCGATAATCTTTAGGTTTGTTAATCTGCTGCTAATTCTAACACTCAATAATATTCAAACAATTATTATATACAAAAGATGCAGAAATTGCCAAATCTTTAAGTGTATTGTTGCCACTTGGAATACTCTACTTGAGAAACTGGAGAATCAAAACGAATTGAATCGAATCGAATTGAGTAAACAAGTGGCATTAGAAAGCTCTGGCATTTTGTTCAATTGTTATTTTCAAGTGAACCAAGTGAACTTTTTCGAAAAAAGCAATCAAATTTGCGCCTAATTCAATCACTTTGTGGCAGTTGCAAGTTCTATTTGTGTGTGCAACTTAATAGTCTTTTTATAGATGCACTTTTTCAACTTCAATTAATGAAGTGTCGAGTTGTTAACACACCCAAAACACAAGCGATACGAGCCCTTAACATTGCCTCAGCTCCAACTCTCCCCCCTTTTCCACCTCTCCCCCTCTCACTCTGTCTTACTTCTATTTCCAAACAGCAGCAACAAATGAGCCTCCGAGACATGCTGGGAAAAAAAGCCAAGCAGCTCTTTGCTTCCCAAAATGTAAACAAACAAATTAAAAGCAGCAGAAGCAGTTTCTTTTGGCCAGGCTGAGCATCTTGGGCACCAGGTGAGAAAACGGCTGCCGTTGGTTGAAAGTCTCTCTGGGAAGCCAAAAGCCAAAAGCAAACACAAACAAGCCCAACACAGAACCACAAAAATCAACAACCAGCAGCAGCAGCAGCAGCCACAACTCTTTTGGTTGAGTTTTTAAGTTTGTGATGTTGTCCAAGTGAGTTAAGACATTAAATGGGTGGCGGATTTGGGGACAACTGGTCGTGATCGCATTGTTAAGTAAGCCTTAATGGTTATCGAAAACGAGACTGTGTCGAATCTGTCGAGATGTGGCACAAACCAATCAATCCTGAGATGCGCTATCCACAGCACAGTGGCTCAAAGTAATGGCAAAATGGTCAAAAGTGAAGGAAACTGATTGTAAATAAATATACATAATTACCCAAAAATTACTCAATATAATCAATAGAACTAGCTTTATCTAAGTTTAACTCAAATTTGACTAAGAATCTATTTAGTAAATTAGCTTTTCTCATTGCCCCAATGTAGCAAAATTGTATAGTTTTTGCCTTGTTGGTGTCAGGTTAAATAGTTAAGATGACCGAAAATGAGTGTGGGAAAATGCAGTTGGAGCGTCAAATGATAAACCTGTTTGTCAATTAAACAAAAATATTTTAATAGTTGATAACAGAATGGGCAAACAGAGTCGGCGATGCGGAGGCACAGACCGACAGAGATGCCGTCCGTGATGAGAACTTCCCAGAACAGAACCGAACCGAATACAAGAAATAACCTGTCAACCCAAAAGGCTGCTTTGCTTGTGGGACCCTTTGCCCGCCTGGGTTCTGTCGATGTGCTTCATTATCGCCTTGCCTTCAACTATGGAGTTGGACTCTCGGCAGCAGCAGCAGCAGCAGCGACTCCTCCAACTTCCAAACCCCGACCACATTCACCATTGCCAACGGCCTCCACTTGGCCGGACGAGTTGCCTTGGCTTGGCTTATTGTTTAGTGAAGCATTTAACTTATAAATATTGTATGTGTGTGGCAAGAAGAAAAGTGTTTTTGTGTATGTGATACCGTTTTGAAATGTGCCAGCAACAGACAACTACAGAGAGAGAGAGAGAGAGAGAGAGACAAAGTGAGAGGAGTGCAGCAACTCAGACGCAATGCTATGAAATATTTCCCATGACAATTCTGTTTGTTTTTCGTGCATTGTGTCTGCCTTTAGTCTTGGCACCTTACAGACGCCGTCAACGTCGTCGTCGTCGTCGTCGTCGTCGTCGTCGTTCACATCGTCCGTCGCCCACTCACATTTGTTCTCATCATCAGTTCAGTCTCATCCAGTTGGCCAGTTGGCTCAGCTCCACAATGGATGGATGAGAGCACTCTCTATTTGCTTTATCTCTGACTGACTCTGACTGCTGATGTTCCTGCGCTTGATTTCCCAGGCAACAAACAACTTGTTGAGAAACCCTTGAGTTCCCTTGACCCCCTCAAAAAAAAAAAAAATAATACAAACATAAAGCTGCCTTACTAAATGGTCACCTTAATGGCCAAGTATTTCGGCACGAGTTGGCATCCCAATTATTTCGAGAACCAGTCGCAAAAATGCATAATCAAAATTTGCTCAACTTTTGAATACTCTCGTTTCCATTCAAATATATTTTTGGAACTTTTCTTAGTGGTTTTTTGTTACAGCTAACAAGAATTTTTTTTTTGTTAAGCATAAAGTAATTTTAGCATTGTTATTTTGCGATATATGGAATCTCTCTAAAAACTACAAATTTCGAGGCACATGCTACATGTCAAAGTTGTATAATAAAAGTCTTTGGGTAAGGGTATAATTACTAGCTCACAGCCAAAGGATTCCTCGAGGAGGTCAATAAAGTGCCGCCAAAATTCCGTGAAAAACAAAATTAACAAAAAAAAAATTCAGCGGTTCCAATTTGGCAAGCGACAATTAAAATTAGGTTTTAATGTTTGTGTGTCGAATCAGGCAGAAGATTGCTGAGATCGGTGCGATTGGGACACTGGTATCCAGTCCACCACTTAAGGAACTCGCCAGGTTGGCGCTCTCGTCGCGGCACCTCGTGTCTGAGCCGATGGCAGAGGGAGCACAAGGGATGAGGGCTCTTGTGGAGCCGATAATTGGAATGCCACCAGAAGAATTGCTCGTACAGCTGTGGCTCTGACGAGAGCTCCAACAGATGATCGGCCAGCTGCTTGGGTGTGCCCACATCTGCGCCGCATATGTAGGAACCCGGTGGCACCAGCTGGCTAAGATTCCCGCCACCAATTAACACCGGCACCACAAAGTTGACCACCGCCGTGTAGAATTGTGGATGCACATAGTCCGGACATGCACTGGTCTCAAAGATTAGCATGAACTTATATTGAGCGCAACTGGAAGCAGAATTTGATGTTAGTATATATCAAAGTGGGAGTAGTGTTTAAGACCTACTCATGACAGCTGATGTGGGCATCCAGTTCCAGATGCTTTCTCAGTTCCTGCAGATAGAGACTTTCGGGCAGAGAGTCGTTGTTCACTTCGTACATCATGTAGAACACAAGAGCGGATTTCGACTGGAGCTGCGAGCGCAGATTGGTAATAGATTGATTGAACTCTTGAAGGAAACTCGCCTCCTTGTCAGGCTCTTCCGCAAAAAAGTAATCTGTCCAGATCACATCCGAGTCCCTACGATAAGTCATCGTAAAGTTAAAGATTGTTTCTCCATGATCCACCAGTGAATCGGGCGATAAGTTTTTGGGACTTGGGAGAGCATAGACTGCCAGGTAATTTGGGGTACGTCTGATCCGGTCGAGTCCCTTTAGGGAAGAGGGTCGATTTCCATTAAAGACGATGGCATCAAAAGTTGCGTCAACATAATCACGTTTACTGGTCACCAGACATCCACAAGCGCGAAATGTCAGCTCGCTTTCGTTCCACAGGAGTATAGCCTTGGAGTATAGCCTGGATTCTTTGGCTTCCCTTCTCATTACTTGCACATTGGGACTGCAGCGAATCAGCAATAATATTAATGAAAGACAAACAATGATCTTGAAGATGGCCAAGTTAAGATAGAATTTTTCTCGGCTCCTATTTAAGGTAATCTTCGCTTTAAACTTCTCCATTGCTCTTGCCAGTGTCCGCTTTTTTCTCTAGCTAACAATTTGATCGGTTGAATTTGAAGAATTTACGAATTGTCGACTTAAATATAGTAAAATTATAAAATTTTTTGAGTAAATTACTAAAAATGTTTTTGAAATTTAATGCCAACTGAGGTATCTGAACTGAAAGTTAAATATTTTATGTGATTGATGAAGTCAAGCTTCCAAGTCTTGATTGAGAATAAAAACATTGTTTAATGAATAACACAAAATATTCTTCTGCTTAAACTGTTAAAAGTTCCTTTTTTATAATAAAGGTTGGGTTTTTTATATATTGGAGTTCAGCAGTGCTATTGGATCTATTGTGCCCCCTTCTGATTTTATAGCTCGTCCATCATTTATATATTAAAAATTTAGATTTGGTTTAAAAATGGCAGTGAAATGATTTAAAGTATGGCTAAGTACTTAAAATCAGCAAAAGTGTGCTTATTTTCTATATATATAAATATATATTTATCTCTAATCAATCATTCGATTGAGCACGATTTCCGCCAATTTACAATTGTAATATTGTTGGGAATTTTTGCAATTTGTTATTTCGATGGAGAAGTGTTGAAATCCTTGGAATCAGTCAAACGGATTTACCCTTCCTTTCCCCATCAACAACTTTTGCATTTCCGCTTTGGCACTTGCCCCTCAAACCCCCACACACCCGTGCGTAATCAAACAGAGCTGCCTTCTGTTATTGAGGACAGGAACAGGAACCAGGTGATTAATCATTTTGCCAAACATGACAATCTGGCCAGAAAACTTCGCGTAACTCGCACCGGTGCCAGAGAAAAACTGAGAAGAATATTGCAGCACGTTCCGCACCATATCCGACTCTTCCTCCACTCACCTCCCTTATCCCACTCTCTCTTTCTCTCGTTGTCTGTCATTCAATCCATTGATGATATATCACTAGACTTTCGAATATTCATTTGGCAACTTTTGTCGCTGCTCATTTCAAATGCGCCACACAAAGCTGCCAAGGATGTGGCTGCGAGTGGAAGTTAGTTGAGGAAGTGGTGAAAGGGCAGAAGCGAATTTGCAGTCGGAGCTGCTCATTGGACAGCTGGGAACGTGCCGATGGGTTTGACGAACTCCTACTCCTCCTCCACCTCCGCAAAAGTCTTAAAGAAAGAATTGCGCAAAAGGCTCGCAATTTTGCAATTGACAAGCGTTTTAATGTGAGCCAAGCAAGTGGAGTGGTGAGAAGGATGAGGGAATTGGGGGAAAGGATTTTGTGGCACGTAGCAACAGTTGCCATATGCAAATTGGCAGCGCCAGCTTTTAACGCCGTTTATGTGCGAAAGTGAAATGGAATTGCCATATTGCCAGACGGGTCCAAAAGGTTGAAAGGTTCGTCGGAGACGAAGGCACATTAGAATTGGGGGTATGTGTGTACGTGTGTGTGTGTGTGTGTGTGGGAGACACAGTAAAGTGAGCTAAGCTAATATAAAAATAAAAAACAACGCTAAACCAAAACGAAACACATATAAATTTTAATTATTCCCGTGAAGTCAGTTGAGTTCAACTGGAGGCCAGGACCAGACACGAGGCAAAAAGAGGAGGGAGGAGAAAAAAGAAAAATGTTGAGCGATACGATTGCAGGAGACTGGAGACTGGCGACAGGAGACTAAAGACTGGAGGATGAGGCTGAGATTGACTCTGACTCCAAGTATGAGTCGGAGTCTGACTGTGACTTTGTGGCTGGTGCGATGCTCCTGGACTCAGTCGCAAGTCAAAAGTCGGTGGAATGGAATTGAAATTCCATTGTGAATTTTTTTGGGGGCGTTACCGCGTCGAAAAAATGCAATAAATATGCATATGAGAGAGTGCCGAGAATTATGGGCTCTGTGTGCTGTTGCTCCTGCTGCTGCTTTGAATAATTTGGTTCCCACACTCCAAAATGTACAACTCGATCATGAGGGTGCTCATCATGACGATGATGAAGTCGCAATTTTAATTAAAGTTATTAATAGGCCTGCCAGTCGAGATCGAGCGTTTCAACTATATGCATATCAGCATATATATATATATATATATATATATATATGTGTGATTTACCTTTGGTTTATGACTCAGACTGCGTATTTAGTCTGGTCGAGGAGGTGTCCTTAAGCCCTGAGATCAGCTCAATTAAATGCCGCACACATTGTGTGCGGCAACTGCTTAATTATCGAATGCGATTCGAAGGAACAACGATACCAAAAAGGATGCCGGCGGCAAAGTCGCCACCTCAGAGAGACGCCGCTTCAAATTGGTCTTGATTGCGCTGTCTTCGGATTAAACATCAAGAGAAAATAACTTAGAATGCTCTAGACGAGAGAGCACGACTAAGAGATACCCTCAGCTGAACCGAGTAAATAGTATATCAATCGAATGGCTCGATTTGTACCCATATTCTCTGAAATCGATGCTTGTCAGGTTTGCTTCAATATACCTTCATTTCCCAATTTCAACAGCTTGAGGGTATAAAGAGAGTGAGAGAGAGAATGAGAGAATTGACCGAGAATTGGAATTAACATGTAATTATCTCAGTTTGGTCTGCACCTTAAACATGAAACGCATCGAATCGACGACTGGCGACTTTATGGGCGACACCCAAAAGCAAAAACAGAAAAAAAACAGAGAAAAACAGAGAAAGAAAAAAAAAAACAAAAAAAAAACTGCGTCTTGTTACCGCAGGATAACCAAAACGTAGTCGTGGCCTAGACACAGCTGCCACTTTGTTGCCGTGTTGCTCTTTTCGGGGTGTGTCCGTCTTAGGATCTCGTACCTTGTGCCTCTTCGTGCCTCGTTCCTCTTTCCTCGACCACCCGCGCTAGTGGCGCTAAACTTGTCAGTCGCCTCTTTGGACCCTAATTAGGTGTTGGTGTCGGACTACTACTACTATTTTGGTTAACTGCCTGGTTATTGATGTGCCGCAACTGGCGAGCCTGTTCCAATCTCAGCTACTTGCTGTCTGAGCTCATTTGTTCTTGACTCAGCTGCCACTTTCACTGCCCGAGCTGCGAATTCGACACGCAATTTCCTGAATCGCTCTCACACCCACAATCTCGCTCCATCTATCTGGGTGTGCGTGTTGAGTCATGTCGTGTTTTGGCGCCACACAAATAAGACATCGGTGACCCACAAAGCGGCATTCATTCAATCAAATCTGAGCGGCTCTGTGATTATCACGGCCCGGCACCGACTACGACTGCGTCTATGGGGTAAATGTGTATTGTCCACGTTGCTATTGTCATTATCAATTCACAGTACCCACAGTGCTCAATTGTTGTTGTTGTTGTTGTAGTTGTCCATCATCCACATAAACAGTTTGTTGATGATGGCAATCATAAAATGTTGCTTTGGCCCAGTTGAACCAATTGTTGCTCGTTTTTTATTTTTATTTTTATTGTCACGATCAACGCAAATTCAGCGCTGATGACACATGCATCTCTCCAAATCCCGGATGCAGGCACTTGCCAGCCGCTGATTGATGCGCAGGCGGAACAGACTCAGTCTCAGTCTCAGTTACGAGTCTCAGCGATCTCTCGTAATGAGTTCAACTACGGCAAATATTATGTAAGCCAGCAATTCCGGTCGAAATTCAAATTTCCCAGTTTTTTTTCTATTTGTCTTCAATTCATTTCTGCTGCAACTCAATTTATTCAATTTTCTTTTGTTTTTTCACTCTTATTTTCTTTTTTGAATTTTCTTTATATTTTCCATTAGCTTTTTTTCTGCTGGCCAAATGCTTTTCATTTCATGCTTTTTCTTGCTTAATATTTTCTTTCGTTTTATGAAGCACTCTTAAAACTTTTTCGCTTATTGAATTCTCATTTTGGCTATATTTTTCCAAGTTTTTTTTTCTTAGCAAAGCTTATCTTACGTATTTTTCTTTAGTAATTAAATTTGTCTTCTTTAGAATTTAAGAAAACTGATTTAGCCTAATTTTCTTTTTTATAGTTTTTTTTTTATCAGTCTTGCAACTTGCAGTATTTTGTGGCAGTTACTCATATTTCAGTTCAGTTTTTCATCCTTCCATATTTTGCACTTCCCAGCTCAATTTTTTAACTTTTTCCAGGAGTCTCGAACTTCAAGTGCAATCCGTAGATGAGGCAACCGTGACGACGCGACATGGACAATTATGTAAATAAACTGAGGCGCCTGTTCCGTCGGAGCAGACGGCGCGGAATAGAAAATGCGACAACCGCAATTATAGCCGACCATTTGGCAAATGAATGCGTGACAAAGTGCAGAGAATAGTGAGAGAAATCCAAAGGGGAGGGAAAGGAACAGAAGACAGAAGACAGAGAACAGGGACAGCAACAGCAACCGAAACAAAAGGACACGCGGATGGGCAAGGACAGTTGTGAGGCGAGGACAATAGGCGGTCACAGCGGGTGTGGCAGCGAGGTCAAAGGTCAGTCGCGCTAATGCTAATGTGCTAATTGCCAATGGAATGCGGCACACAAAAAAACGAAAGACAAAACTAAATGAAACACTGACAACGAACTGACACAGAAGTCCAAACACGACACGAGACAGCGGCGGCGCTTAGGCTAATTGAAGTGTTTGCGTCCTTGGCCAGAAGATTTACGACCAATTGGCAACTGACTGAAGGAGGTAGCATGGCCAACAGCGAAAGCAGCCCCGTGAGGCCACCCATGCAGAGAAAGCGACTTGATGTTGTCTTTTAGACTGCTCCTTCTGCTGCTGCTGCTACTGCTGCATCCTGGCTGGGGGGTCCATCTCCAATATCGTCCTGAATGTGTGTATGAGTATGGAGTATTCCCGCATGCGCCTTGTAATTTAATCTGGGGCACGCGTGGCCGAAGCATCCAAGCATCCAATACATTGTCGAGCATCGTCCTTCGCCGCTTGTCGGGCCAACGGCTGTGATCTTTGTCCCATATTGGCAGCAGTTAGCAAGTCCAAATCGCACTGGTCTGCTCAAGCCAGGCCAGGTGTGATATGTGTCGATCAAAACTGTAACTGG
This sequence comes from Drosophila dives, assembly GCA_035042365.1. Lineage (NCBI taxonomy): Eukaryota > Metazoa > Arthropoda > Insecta > Diptera > Drosophilidae > Drosophila > Drosophila dives. Next base: position 5,125,822 of record JAWNLJ010000326.1, on the reverse strand, counting down.
ATCCATCAGCTTATTCGAGACGAGACGAGATGAGACGAGACGAGTCGAGTCCTTTGCCAGGCGTATGCAAAAACGCGACGATCTTTAGGATCGTCTGCTATCCAACATTGTCTGCTCTTTAGGCATACCCTAACTGTGAGCAGAGACTATTAAATATGAGATGACTTTTGAGCTGTTAATAGAATATTTGATATAAACTTTAAGTTAAAATTAATTTTATAAAATGCTAAGGTTAAATTAGTGTATTCAAAATTTAATATATTTCTGTATCTATATCTATATCTATATTTATATATACATACCTATATCTATATACATATCTATATCTATATCTATATCTACATCTCTATATATATATATATATCTTTCTATATCTATATCTATATCTATTTCTATTTGTATATATGTCTATATCTGTGTCTATCTCTATTTGTATATATAAATATATATATGAATATGTATATCAATTATTGTATCTTTAAATAATCATTAAAGTAAAAGGTGTATATGATAGTTAGGGTATTTAAAAATCGTTGTGTTACATGTAACAAATTTACATGAATATTTAATTTTTTGCTTGCCGCTTGCTGACCACCAAAGTTGATTGAAATTTTGGCAATGACCCCAGACTAGGTTGGGCAGCTGCTGCTGAGCTGAGCCAAACTGAGCAGAACTGAACCGAGCTGAGTTGCAAGCAGCTGTTGGTGCTCGCTTGGCAGCAGCTTCGCCCACTGACCTGGCCAACATGCTGGCCAGGCCGAGGAGCCGGCGGAGCGTTAAAACGCACACGTTGACAGCTTTTTTTTTTTTGCTGGTTTTTTCTGTGTTTCTTCTTTGTTGGTAAGCGACGGCAGTTGTTGGCCATTTCCATTTGCTGTCGCTTAATGTGCGCGATTTGTATCTGCAAGATATAAATTGTAATTATTGCATTGTGTTTGGGGAGACACCGGCGCTGCTTATCACAGAAGCCATCGCTGACTGGTGCACATTAGCGAAAAAATTGCAAATGAGTGTCGAAATAAAAGTGCAACACCCCACCTACATACACTGGACTGGCTGGCCGAGAAGGAGGAAGAGGAGGGGGTGGCTGGGGAGATGGTTTCACCTGGTGCGAGTGCGCATTGTTTGTTGGCTGGGAAAAACAGTGGAAAAGACAAAGCGAAACAAATTGCTAAATTTTTTCTTTGTTTTTTTTTTTGCTGCCGTTTTTTAGTTGTTGCTTTTCGCGCTTTAACACTTTTTATTTGTTGTTGTTGTTGTTGTATGTAAGTCGCTCAGAAAATTGATGATGTTGGCCGACGACGGTGGCTGATGACGAGGACATTGAGTTATGGCCAGGCCCAGAGCTGTGACAGCTGCCAGCGAGAGAAAGACAGAGAGAGAGAGCGAAAGAGAGAAAGAGAGAGAGAGAGAGAGAGAGTGAGAGTGATAGGGAGAGAGGGAGAATGAGCTGAGTGACCACCCAACACAGATGAATTAGTTAGAAAATACATTTTAATTACCATGCAAGTGATGAAAATCGCTGCTGGAGGCAGTTTTGAAGTCGCTCAAAAATTGAGATTTAAGCCTGGGTGGCTGACGGAGGCAGCTGGGCAGCCAGCGAGATGCGTTAATCAATAGAACGCCGGCATCCAACGGTGCGTATGAAATTGAAAATCAACCAAGCGACCGACCACACAAGCAAACAGGGCGCCTGCAACAGCCCATCCCCTATCCCCCTCTCTCCCCTTTACACGCCCTTCCCTTGCCAGCTGATGATGACGTTGATGGAGCTGTCGATGATGCGTTGCATTCGCGCACTGAATGCCTGGTCCACAATTTTTTGGTAGTTGTTATTAGCCGTTTCTGTTGCGGCTTTGATTGATGCCCCACGCCCCATGCCACGAACTGGCCACGAACTGGCCACGACCTGGCCATGGCCAACATCAGCGCCTTCTGAATCGCCTTCGTTGCGGTCATGGCCCAGTAATTGAAATATGTTTTCTTTTCTTTTCTGTTGTGCGTGTGTGTGTGTGTGTGTGTGTGTTTGGATCAGAGTCGAAGCCGAGCTGAAAATGTTTGTAAAGCGTTTTGTTTTGTCGGCATTGATGATTTGATTAATTTGAATTTGGCTTTATTTTCTTGGAGTGTTGATGGGTTCTTCCCAAGCGGCTGCAAAGCGTCTAATTAAAATGTACAAATGCAGTTGCTGAAGTGAACACTAAATAAAGATAAGTAAACAAGTTTGTGGCAACTGAGGTGACAACCAAATACTTGGAAAGTAAACCATAAAACAATTAAAAAAGAAATATTCCCACAACAAATGAACGACTAATAAATTCCCTCGTCTTGATAAACCCATATTAAGTCAGTGCAGGACAACGAGCGGTGGTCGAGAAACTTTTGTAGTACATGGAAATGTCATTCGCATAACACAAAATCAAAGAGACAAACAACAATAACAACAACAATAACAATAACAAGAGTTGAATGTTGACACAAACTCAGACGACGCACAAAAGTTTCACTCTCTGCCCCCAAAAAAGTTGCAGACCAAGTTTGGAGGCACCTTTGCATTTCACTATTGTTGTTGTTGTTGTTTGTTATTGTTGAGATAAGACTGGCAACAAAATGTTTGATGTACCTCAAACTTAATGTTTTGTGGGGCCAATTTCAGACATGACTTTAGTTTTGGCAATTTTGACATTTGGGAGCCCGTTTTTAATGGTTAAATTTTCCACTAATTTGCTTACGTATTATGCGTATTTTGCGGCTCTGACCCTTTTTTGGGCCAACTAAGCAAATAAACCAGCTAACAACTAAACGCAGCACTTGTCATTAACTCAAAGGCAGATGAACTCTTAACCCCAAGTTTCACACGCTCAATTTAAAGTGGCCTTTTGTTGCTTTTTGGGGCTGACAATTTCAATTTGGGGGCTACACACTTTTGCTTTCAGGTACTACAACAACAATAACAACAATAATGTCGATGACTGTATTTTTTTTTTTTTTGTTATTTTTGGTGTAAACGACAAGCCCAACTCAGGTTATCAACAGAACTTTGAGTCGCCTCATTGGAGAGCAAGCGAGAAAGGAGAAAAAAAAATATGAAATTGTTTTTCCCACGCAAATTAACACTTGACTTTGTTTTCATATTTGCACAAGATGACTTCATTTTCTTCTTGGTGGGTTTCTTTTTTTTTTTGTTTTTAATATTTTATTGCTTGTTGACTTGGTCTACACGAGTCCACAAGTCCAACACACAGCGCAGCACACACACGCACACGCACCGCACACACAGTTGCTGCTGTCTCATTGTTGTGGGTGCCGCGTTGTCATTGTTTTATAATTGTGTGTGTGTTTGTGTGTGTGTGTGTGAGTGTGTGGCAGCATTACCGCTACAATTTACAGTCACATGCATTGTCGATGACTCGACTTGCGTCCGTTCAACTTAAAAAGTTTGGGTTATAAAACTAGCTATGAATTTGTTATGACATGTGTGAATAGATAAAAGTCTGAGATAATCATTATTATATTCATTCGCTTTATATTGATATACATATGGTCTAGAAATCGTTAAATATAATATGTACTCAAAGCAAAGTAGATACTCTGATCTTCTTAATTAATGCTTCACAACCAAGTTATTTAAAGTTATCTACCTGTATATTTTACTATATAATATCCATTCTATCCATTTCGAATTGGTTCGGTGAATAGTTTTCCATTTCCAATCGGGCTTATCAAAAATCAATCTTACAAATAGAGTAGACAATTGAGACAAATGCATTTCTCTTACTTGTTCAAGTGTCCAAATCGATATGTGGATACGAAACGTGTGTTTCCCCTCAGCTTATGTGAAGTGAAATGGACACCAGGGAGCTGAGTGAAGCTTTTGATAAACTCATTGAGCCAATAGAAATCAGAATCGAAAACTTTTGTCGTAACTGTACGCAATGATGGGGCAAAGCAGAAGCGCAGGGACAACTTGCAGTTCAGCTTAGACTTGCACTTGAGTCGCACGAACCCAAATAAATTCAAAGTTAACCGGCAAGGAATCCCACTTGACTAGCAGCGTGTGTGCCAGCTTGAAGAGTGATAGGGATTGTGGGAGGGAGAGGGAGCGGGACACAATGGAGTCCTGGCTTTTGCTATATTTTATGCGCAAGAAACAATAAAATTGCTTTCTCGGCAAGTTGTACTTATTTACCCGGACAACGGCAGCAAAAAAAGGACTTGCCCAAGATTGAGATATGATAGCAGTGGATGACACTCGTGTCAGTCGCCAGCCATAAGCTTAAGGATCAACTTTTTCAGCTCCTGCTCGTCTCCCACTCTCCCACCCCCTTCTTAGCTGCCTTTGTTTGCGTTTCTACAATTTCCTTTTTTTTCTTCATATTTTTTTGGAATTTGAAGAAAATGCTTGTGAAAGTGAACCTGCAGCGACACTCAACAGCAAATTAGCTTCATTAATGGATTGCAAAGATTTTTGCCTTGAGCTGCTGCTGCTCCTTGACTTTTTATTCGGGGCTACAACAATTTCCATCTTTCCGCATTTTTACTTAGTTTTTTGTGCATTATGCAGAATATTATTTTGTTTTTGATTTTGTTTTTCTTTTATTGTGGCTGTGCTCGCATTTCGCTCAATCAGCGCTGAAATTTATGTTGCTCCATAATCATTTGTCATCTTGCCATTTCATTGCATTCCATTTTCCATTTCACATTTCCATTTGGGGCCCGCAGCGAGCGCATTAAAATTTTTCGCAACATTATTCACGCATTCAGCAAAAATGGCGACTGGAACAGGCGACCGGAACACGCTCCATTGCAGCAACAACCCCCTACCCCCTCTCCGTTGCACTATCTTGCCAACTAGCGGAGAGCGGACCAGTGCAGCTGAACACCGAGCATAGGTCATAAATATCCGGAATATTGTTAAGAATATAACAATTACTCTGCCCTTCTTCCACTTTGAATATCTGCTGTGCTTGTACATTTTTTATTATTCTGGCGCTTTTTTATGGCTGATCACGCCCTCTAGCGGCGGTCCTATGCACTGTCAGTTTTTATAAGCGTAAAATATCTATGCAGAATATTTATATGTTTTCACATTTGGTTTTTGAGATGCATAAGCAAAATGTTAAAATTGGCCAATGAATAAATTTATTATTATTTCTTAACTCTCAATCAATTTTCTAAAATACGTATTTGATACTGAAGCTTAAGTAAATTTTGATTTTAATTTTTATATATATATTTATATAGATGAATTTCATACATTGAACTGCAATAATCAATTTTCGGTCCCTCTTCCTTACTGCATGCATGACTAGATATTTTATATTATATTCCCACAACGAATGCAAATCATTTTTTATTTCCCATTCCATCTAGTAAAATATCTATCTAGTATATGATAGCACAAAACATACTGTACATAACTTGTACTTATGTTTTTCGATAGATTCCCATAGTTTGTTCTATAAATTTTGAACAAAACAAAAATGAACTTTCAACAATGATAACAAATTTCCTCGCTTCATTTTCTTTTGGTGTTTGGCTCTTTTTGTATGCATGCCAGGCGCATTCCATAAGGAAATATCCATAATTCATGCATTCGCAAATAAAAAAAAAAAACTGAAAAAAACTGAAAAAAAACCAATGAAAACATTAACAACAACAAATAAAATATGAATGCTTGAATGTAAATCGCTTTCAATAATTCATCGAGCTGCGTGCTAGCTAGCTGCTCTTGCCACTGCCCCTGCGCCCTGCCTTTGGAAGTGGAAGTGGCACCGTCTCGTTGCTGACGCTGCAACCTTCCCGGGAAGGGTCGTAAAACGACGACGATATCCAAGTTCATAACGTTGAGGTGCGTGCCCATCCCATCCTCTTGATATTGCTTTATGGTAGCGTATCGTAAAACTAATGAAATTTCAATTCGACTGACGCGCCAGCCACCAGCCACCAGTCACTGCCCCGAAGTCGCCCAAGTAGTGTTTTATTCCCCGTTTTGGTACCGGGTATGGGTAAGAAAGAATAGAAATTCCACGAAATATTCGCGCACTTGCCACACCAGACGACCAAATTCATAAATTTCCCAACGCTTTTCCCATCCCTGCCCAAGCAGCCAAAGGACACACAGCGTAGGTCAGCGTAGGTTGAGGGCAACGGAAGCAGGTCCGGTCCACAGGATGAACTCGAGAACGACAGGTGAATTTATGATGAAGTGAAGATGTCAGCGTATTTTGTCCCCTTCTACGCAGCTCGCGTGTAAATTATATTAAATCAAAATACACAAAAAAAAAAATAAGAGACGAAAATCGGGTGATAAAAACGAAAGTAATTCAAAATCGGTGAGTGTATGTTTTCGTATGAGGGTTCTAAATTGTTACAACTCACGCCCCCGCTAGAGGAGGAGAAGGGGGAGGAGAAGGAGAAGGAGGGATACACAAACACAAACACAAACAGCACGCACACAGTCTCAACGATTTATATCGTTAAATTTATGATCCTGTTAGCGCCACTGCACTTGGCTATCTTTATCTCTATCTCGAATGTAGCATCAACAACAGCAACAACAACAACAACAGCAACAACAACAACAGCAATAACCGCATCTACATCGGAGAGGGAAACTTGTTTATGGGCCAACAGAGGGAATAAGTAAATGTAATCTCTTCATTGTCTTACCTGATTTTCACCTTTGTTGTTGATTTGTTTTGATTTAGTGACTTGAGGGAATCCCTGGAAGTTCTCTGTCTGTGTGTGTGTGCCAGTGTGTGTGTTTCTGTATCTCTTTTTACTGTTGGTTACAAATGCTTAGCATTAGTTATTTGTGTGTTACATTATTTATTCGATACAGCTCAACTGAATAAGCTGCTTAAAAACTCAAACTATTTAGCATTAATTATGAAAACCGAAATCAATTGATTTGGAAAATAATAATGATTCGCATGAATAACACAAAAGCAGCTAATTTTAATTGGAAGTCTGAAGTTTGGATACCCTTTTAGACAAGAGTCGAATACAGCTAATGATGCGGATCATGAATATAAATATATATATAGATATATATACATACCTTATGGCCTCGAGTATATATCTCCCACACGACAATCCTCTGCCAGACTATTACAAGTAAAATACCAGTTCTACATTAAATTACCCATGTTTAATATCCTGCAGTTAAATAATAATTTCAATAATAGCCTGACATTTCAAAGATTATCAAATGTTATAAAAGTTTAATTCAGTTAAGTAAACCCTGAGGGATTCATAGCATTAGCTTGAACGATGTTTGACAACTGCTATTTAATTCACTTCCGCTGCCGCTGGGAATATCAAATTAAAGTTCTGTCAAACTTTAAATACATGTCTGTAATATTTGTCACGCTACACTCACACAAGGACACACACACACACATATACACCCACCTACATGTGTGAACTGTAATTGACGCCATTTTGAGGAAAAGGGGGAGTGGGGGCACGCCATTATTACGTAGTGAATCCGCTACAGAAATGTGTCGAGTTGTGTCGAATTCACTTGTGCAACGCGCTTAATTAAATTGCATTTTATTTGTGGGCAAATTGAGAAAAATTAGCCATAGGAAATGGCTGCGACACGCGATTCACTCATCAGCTGGACAAAACAAGGATCTGCTCGAGTTTCGTGTAACCAGGCATGCAAATATATATATGTGCATAAGTATATATATGCCACTATATAGTTAGACCCGACTGTGTTTACCGTCAACAGTATAATTACCATCTGTAGACCAAGCCACAGACAAACATTCTCTTTCTCTCCCTGCCTCTCCCTCTCCCACTCTCTCTCTCTATCTGTGATTCTTTGAAAAGTGTTTGCACACTTTGTGGGCGTGGATGCCAATGCACACAGTGGCAATTAGGTCTTGTGTGGCATGAGGTCCGTTGGCTCGTGCCACGAGATGCAAGCAATTCAGCGTTGGTTCAGTTGTGGTTGGCTTCGCCATAGACTCATCAGCACTTGTACTAAGGTAGCAAGGTGAAACCCTATCACTGTACACAAAATGGAACACGCAAGAATAGTTTACAAATACAATTTCCACATATCCAAATCCCATTCAACTTCAATCAACGAACTTTTAGTCAAACGGTTATTCTAAAAATTCAATAATTTAATGCAACAAATCCAACACATTTTTTAATTACTCCTCTATTTTTCTACGTGCACCAGTCAATACCTCTTCCACTCTCTTGGGCCCTTGGTTGACCCCTTGCTACGCGTTCAGTTGCGCAAATGTGTGGTTTTGGCATCGCTTTGTTCTCACCTCGTCGAACACACGTTTTCCATCTACTCGAATCGGTGTTTGGTATCTTTAACAAAATTGCTAAACCGCAAAGGCAGTTGGATCAGGCGGTTGAGGGGGGAGTAATATGATACCCAAGCAGAACTGCAGCATAAACCGCACTGGTCGAATTGTGTCCGGCAAAGAAGAACCTGTGGTTTGAATTTGAAGCTTTAAATATTTGGATTGTTTAAATATTTATTCAAGTCTTTCGCATTTCGTTTCTCTTGGGGGATTTGCATTTGCATTTGGCACGCTCTCATTTCGCGAATTATTTTCATACAATTTTCCGCACAATTAAACATGGAAATGCAAATCCCAGCGAGCTTTTCCCTGACAAGCAGCACTTTTGGGATTCCATTCGCATTCGCATGCAGTGAGCTTCTTTTGTTAAATCTTCTTCGGAAACTCACTTGAAATGCACTTGTAAAAGGAAGTTTGGGACTGCTCTCAACGTTTGAGTTACATATGTTTGTGGATGTATCTCAAAAGCTTAAGTAGCTACAGTTAGCTACTCGCAGATAAAACGTATTTCACATGCAGTCGACATGTGAGAAACTTTTTTGCCGAATTTTATATATATATATATATGTATATATTTATCTGCCCCACTTTGCCTATATTTGTGGCAGGTGAAGAGGCGGCGCAGAGCCGAAATTGGCATAGGGCGCACGTCGCTGCTTGTTATCATCTGAAGGAACGAAGAAGACTGCAAAAGTTTTTCAATTTTTGTTACAACTTTACCCGCCCGCCTCGCCCCGCCTACCAGCAACAAGGACTACTGAGCCTCCTTGGGAGACTTCCCAGTTTGGGTGGGCATCCTTGACGTGTTGTAGGTGTAGTGTAAGCTGCAGGCCAAAGTTGTGTAAACATTTGTAGTTTACTTTCAGTTGGCAGAGTCGTAAAATCTGTCCGCTTCGCTTCGGCTGGATTGGGTTGGGCTGGAACTGTGCTTGAACTGTGACCATTTGTTGTATGTTGCTCGTAATTCAGCAGGCTTTGGGTTTGGCTACCCACTTTGCTAGTTGGGTGTAGAAAGCCTCAATTCGGCCTCAATTGAATTAGAAAATTATCCCAAAAGTTATATGGGATTAAACGATAGCCTAGAAATGATGGGGTTCATCCTTCCCTCTTGCGGAGCGGAGCAACTGCGGTAATTGGGTTGAAAATAACATTTTTATTTTGTGCTTAGATTGCATGCCAGAGCAATAATGTTGCTGCGACTTCAAGATTTGTTTTGCCCAAGGAGAAACGTTGTGTATAGACCAAAAAAAAAAATGATGGTACAGAAAACTTCCCATACCGGGAATTGAACCCGGGCCTTCCGGGTGAGAGCCGGATATCCTAACCACTAGACAATATGGGACTTGCTAAGCACCCTGCAAATGTTCGCAATTCAACTTGACCATCTAGTGAGGCAATTCTAATTTTCTTGTTTATTTTTAAAATACATCAGATTTGTGGAAGTTATAATTTGGATTGAGATTGAGATGTCTCCGACTCCTTTGATATTCAGTAAATGTAGGTGTTAGTTTAATTAAATTTTGATCTGTGTAGAGCTGAAATATATGAATTGTGACTATAGTTAAATATTTAATTACTACAATTTGAGCAGTAAATATATATTTAATAACGTTTCAATTTCAGCAAAAGTTATTCCCAACATTAATTAAAAATCTATTCAACACTCGTATTTTTTATGCACTTTCGACTCAACTGCAATTTCGATTTGGAGCTGTGAATAAAAGACATAATCATCAATTATTCGCACAATTACCGCAAACAAATAAATATTGTTAATTTATTGTGTTTTCGGAATCGCTTTTGGCCGCCCACAATGAAGCCATGAGAATTGAAATTGGAATTGTGGAATCAGACGCCAAGCGCTACGAAAAATATTAAAAATAAATTTCAACCAAAATAACAAACACACACACACAAACACACACAAACACACACAAACACACACAGACACACACCCAAATTTGTTTTGGATGAGGCAGACGAACTTGGATACTCTGTGAATGGCTGCACCAAAAGCTGCAAGCATTGAGATTGATGTTCGTAAATTAATTCTGTGTGTCGCTTTGGTGTTGTTGTTGTTGTTGTTGTTGTTGTTATTGTTGCGGTTGTCTACGCCTCTGCCTCTGTGGACTGTTGTGCGATAAATTTCATAGATGCATTTGGTAATTTCAATTTGTTTGAATGTCGCACTGCGTGCAAAGTAGACACATATTATTTGAGGTTTATTGGTCGGGCTCGCCAGGATTTGCTATTTTTGGCCAGGCCTCGTGGGATGTGTCCCCCCCTCCAACAACAATTGTCGCTGCCTATCAGCGAGAGTTGGCCCAGTGGAAATTGTGTGGAGCGGCAAAGCTTTTTGATGTAACAGCAACGGAAATGTACTTAAATAGCTAAAGTTATATCCATAAACAGATGAAATTGGTGACTTGCATTAATAAATTGAAAACTATGCTCAGGGCTCGTTTCGATGTAGAAATTATGTCTGCACATTTTGGGCTCATAAATCAAATTCATAGTTCGATTGTCAAAAAGTGTTTTGTGACACTTTTGTTTTCCTGGGCTTGAGGCTCTGTGAAGCGGAAGCTGCGATATATTTGCAGAGATTATGTGTGTTGGTTTAGTAGCATTGGCGCCATCATCAATTCACTGGGATTAGGCATGGCACACAGTTCCATCATAATTAATAAAAATGTCCCATTCTAGCGATGGCCTCTGCCTAAAGCTTGCCGCTTGTTGCCTTTTTCTTTCTGTGGTTTCGACGGTTTCATGTTTTATTTCAACATAAATTTTACGCTACATTCTAAAGACTTTTCTGGATGAGGAGGGGATGGAGAGGTGGAGGGGGAGCCAGTGTCACATGTACAACCCGTAAAACAATGTTATTTGTTTCGCCTAGCGATGTCATCAGTCGCTGTGGACACGTCTCTCTCCATCTTAGCCAAGTTTTTAATGTTGCTGTTGTTGTTGTTGTTGTCGTCTTTCAGCTTTCATAATCGGCGCTTAGAGCCATTTTTGCTGCTTGGGTGTCCGAATTGGTTGCGGAGACGCCAACCCGGGGGGTCAGCTGAGCTGAGCTGTGGCACGGTGGTGAGAAAATTGCGCTCACCGTTGCTGCTGTCTTCTGGCTGAGCGGAGAGGGGTCCCACAGAGGGGGGTGTTAAGTGGCGGAGTTGTCTTTAATTTAGTTGTCACCGACAAACGTTGAAAACGTTGAGTCGCCTCAAAAGGGTTATTGCAGCAATTTTCGTTGCTGTTGTTGTAGTTTTGAACGCAACGCGCATTTCCTGAAATTTTCAGCCGTAAAAAATCAGAAATGCTGCTTAACGTTTTCATTTCTCTGGCATTTCAAATTTAACGTCAGATTTATGTTGCACACACACACTCTCTGCACCTCTGCCCACTTCTCCCTTTCAGTAGTTGAGAGAAAACGAGGCCAACTGGCATTTTCAACTTGTTTCATTTACTTTCGGGCTTCAATTCTTTTTCATTAGCCGCTCTCCAACTACGGCCTCGGTTTGACTAAAGTCATAAAATGTAACTGGTTGCCACCGCCAACTATGACGCGTTAATGTTCTCATATCTCTTACTCATGTACTACCAGTTACTTACACAACAACACCCCCCACCTACCACTCCTCTGACCATCTCCCTTCTTCCTGTGTTGCCTCTGGGCAATATGTGTGTTACACGACTAAAACAGAAAGAAACCACTGAGAATTGCCGTCGTTTTTATTAATGAAAATATATAAAAAGAATGCAAAAGTTTTATGATTTCTGTTTAGAGTTTTAATTTATCTCGATTTTTGCCTGTTGTTGTTGTTGGCTTGGTGCGTGTGGCCCAGATTAGTTATGGCCAGCGGTGGTAAAATTAGTTAAGTGTTGAAAATTTGAAACATTTAATGTGAGCGCTTTGAGATCCGTTTTAATAATTACATAAATGCTCTAAATTAATAAAGATTTGGTGTAGCTAATTTAGTTTCAATTCAAATTAATCTTTTTATAGAAGTACAAATTATATTATTTTGCTTGCGTTGTAACTAAAAATCTTTTAAAATAAAGTAATAAAATAATTTATATTTTATTGAGAATATATATTAAACATTAGTTTATATTAATTTATGATCTCATATTTGGAAGAACTTACAGCTTTTAATACACTTTCATAAAATAAACATACACAAAATGTTGGTTTCATAAACCCAACTATTTTGACCCCATTGAAGAAACCAATCTAACGGTATTCGCTGTGTATGTTTTGTTTGAAAACAAACAAGGTACTTATTTGTACACACACACACTCACACTATATACACACACTCATAAACAGCACTACTTAGTTGCTGAGCATAATTAAAAGTGCACAAATCATAAAAATCTCACACATTCTAAATTGTAGAGCAGAAGAAGAAAATAAAAATAAAAAAACTCCCCTGCAATGGAACTTTTTTCTGAAAGAGAATAAAAAAAAACCAACTATAAAATGGCATTAAAACTCAAAATGAAATTAAATCTTGACACCCACGAGAAGAGTTATGTATTTTTTAGTTGATTTTTATTTTTTTTCTTCTTGCTTGATTATTTTGCGTTTGCTGCTGCTTCTTCCACTTGTCATTGCTGTTGTTGTTGTTGTTGTTGTTGTTGCTGTTGGCGCTGTTGTCAAGCATGTTAATTATGCGACTGTGACTACCCTCTGTTTGTGTGTGTGTGTTTGTGTGTGTCTGCCTGTTTTACCCCTCCCCACTCCTCTTGGCGCACAACTGTCATATGTGGGCCGCGTCCAAGCTGCCAAAGACCTTGACTCTTTGGAGATCTTGATACGATTTATACAATTTTTGATTCATGACACTGTTGGCGCTGCCACCTCCCCGCTCACTCCCCTTCCCACCTTACCCTGCTGTTTCTCTTGCTGCCATATTCCTACTCATTTCGTAGGCAAGCCATGTCGCCATATTTGTCGCGCCATCATCATCATCATCATCATGATCATAATCATCATCAGTATCAGCGCGGGGCCGTTGGAGAACCGGGCCAAAAGAATTCCAATTCAATCAGCAATTTGCATACTATTTTACAGGTCGCCCAAAGTAGGTGCTTTATATGGCGAGGATTAGGCCACAACAGCGGTAACAACCTAACTCGCTCCCTGACTTTATTATTCTTTCGCTGTTAGCCCACACGAGGTGGCCAAGAGGCAAGTGTCGAGGCTAATGGGACAGTCGATTGACAAACTAACTTAGTGGCTGGGCTAACTGATTGACTCGAGGCGGAGCGTGGGCGTGGCATTGATTGACGGCAAATCGATAGACCAAATAGAGACAGAGACACCCATCCATCCATCCATCTATCCATCCAGCCAACCAGTCATATGGACAAGGCATCGTGGCCAACTTGGGCACATCGAAGATTGCAGCCGCAAAATGGTCTCGTTTGATTTCATTTCATTTCATTTGGTTTCCACTTGGCTTTGCTTCTGTCGCACGGGCCAACTAAAAATACATGACAGATCACACCGTCTAAAACATCGTACGATTTTGTATATATAAAACAAGAGATGCCAAAGTCAAGTGCACCAAGCTGCCCCACAAATACCCTCCACTAAACACTTAACTCCAAGAGTGCCACAATTTTAACTCCATCTGCATTTCTGCAACTTTAATTTTTTATTTAATTGTAATTTAAGTTTTGTTTTAGTTGCAAAGTGTTTGAACAGTTTGGTTAGTCTCTCGATTTGGCCAGGGTATTTTGGCTATTATAAATATATCAGCAACTGGTGCTACATCTATTTTGGGTTCTGTCTCGCCTCAGTGGTCTGGTCGTCGTCTTGTCGCATTTCTCGCTAAATTTAAATATGCCCAAACATTCATAACGAGATTCAGTTTGCTTTCACTGACCAGCCGCACAGCTCGTCTCGCCTCCCATCCCCTCCCCCGCGCCTACTACACTTTTTTCGGATTTTCTCATTTGATTTGTTTTTGGTTTCTTTATATTTATTAATTTTCTTGCATTAGTTCTTAATGCGTCGCCGCTATAATTAAAGACACCATAAAGCTGACAATATTTTAAAGGCAATTCGCAAAGTGCGACAAATTAATGAATTTATGTGACACCAGTTCAAAAGAATCGCCCACCCCCTTTCCCGCTTTCACCCAGCCACCTGTCTGGCCTGTTGAACAGTTTATCGCTTAAATTGTTTCAAATGTTGCCGTGCGCCGCCAACGTTGAAGCACCACCCTGCAGCATGCCTCCCCCGCAGCCCACAAATGCCAGCGTGGGTGACCCAAAACGACAACATTTTCAACTTACTTTTTTACGAACAGAATCCAACAAACATATAGACATATATATCTATATATATATATATATATATAGGGGAAAAACATTTACTCTGCTGTTTGTGGATATTTATGAGTGTTTATATGCTTGAAACTCTGTATGGATGTGTGTGGTGTGTGTGTGTGTGTGTGGTGGGGGAGTGGGGGTAGATCGCGTAGAACAAAGATTGTTGCACGTTTCTTGAGAATTTTGTTAATACATTTTTTTTATTTTTATACATTGCCGAATAGATTCGCAGATTGTGCGACTCGTCGAGGTGTTTGCTGCTGCTGTCCACACATTGACTGCATGATTCGCCCCTTTTAAAAGACAATCTCCACTGTGGCAGATATGTGCGTGGCGACTCCAGACTGCAGACTCCAGACAGCAGACGTGCAACGTGCAACGTGCTGTGCCTGATCCCTGCCCACGTGGCTGGCGTCGAAAGCGAATTCCGATGCCGACATCCTGGGAAAGTGAGTGGGCGGCGTTGTTGCCCCTTGCTCAGACTGAGCCCAGACTGACTCTGAGTTCGGGCTCGAAACTAACTAAATCAAACCGAGAACCGGCTGCTCAACCTCAACCCGTTCTGAGGCGCCACCAGAGCAGATCGAAGGGCAGTGCTGAGCTACGATTTGCGAAGATGTGTCTGGGACTGCATCCAAAACAGGGACAGAAAATTGATTGAGCTCAAATTTAGGCAGCGTTTTGCTTCTTCATATTTTCTTGGTTATTATTGTTGCTGCTGTTGTTGTTGTTGTTGTTGGCCGCACGCGTTTTTGTAAACAAACAAACACAAAAATCGGGCAACAAACAAAATGCAACGCGTGGCATCCACAGCAACAGCAACAGCCACAGCAACATCTACGACCTGGTCTGCAGCATCTTTTGGTTATTTTCCATTTTGCTATTTGTTTTCCAAACAAGACTCTTTGCGATGGCCCCCAGACTGAGAGGCGGGCATAGCCCATCCATCCTGCTCCCCTGCCCATTCAATAACCCGCTGCTGCCCATCTTCAAGTGTGTTCAATTTTCAATAAATCCATAAAAAAAATTTGTTGCCAGCATTTTCCAACAAAAACAACTCGAACTAGTGAAGATTCCAGCAGCGTAGCTAAACCGCAGTCTCTGCCACAGGCACCACAGCCGCAGCAGCAGCACCAGCAGCAATGGCGAATAGTCACATGCCCCTCTCCGGCCCGCCCCCTCTGTCCTCATCTTCATCTGCAACTTCATCTCGTATTCGTCTGCTCCTGCTGCTCGGTGGTCGTTTCATAGCAGACGCTTCGATGGCGATGTCTGCCTTGCTCCGGACTCCCAACTGACTAAATTTTTGTTTTGGTCTGCTCTAAGTAAACAATGCACCGGCAACAATAACAACAACAACAATAACAACAAAAACAACAACAATAAGAACAACAAATCGACCATAATAGCAACAAATACTGCAGACAGAGGCAGATAATGATTCACTGTGCACAGTGGTGCAAATGTTCAAGTTTCATTTTTTGTGTTTCATTGACAGCAATTTCAATATTATAATTAGAATAGTTTTCATTGTTAACAGAAAAAGGGAAACTACTCAATTCTAACCAAGCTGATTCATTCTGTTTTTAATCAGTTCGAATTGCCCACAAGTTGTACACACTTTGTACCACTGTGCTGTGCATATGTGAGAGAGTGTTACGGGAATAGTGTGTGGGAAAGGGGAGAAGGGGTGCATGGGTTACTCTGCTCTTTAGCCGGCTATTGGAATTGTGAAATTGTTGCTGATGCCACAAACTAAGCTGGCATATTTTGCATCTGTTGCTGTAGTTGCTGTGTTGCTGCCACATCAGCGGTGC
Organism: Drosophila dives; assembly: GCA_035042365.1. Taxonomy (NCBI): domain Eukaryota; kingdom Metazoa; phylum Arthropoda; class Insecta; order Diptera; family Drosophilidae; genus Drosophila; species Drosophila dives. Next base: position 5,109,330 of record JAWNLJ010000326.1, on the reverse strand, counting down.
CCCAAACGCATCTGTAACTCATCATTTCTGAAATATTGCTCTTTTGCATACCTGATGCATCAGCTGCCACAGAACTTCTCATTCCTTTAGTGTGTTGGGTAACAGAAGTTAATTCCGTTTTATCAGAGACGCGATTTCAATCAAGTTGGTGGCGGACAGTGGACGCCATCGACGCCACCGCAGACATAATTTATAGCCACTTTTCGCATCGATTTCCATCTTCTTTTTTTGCTCATTGATGTTTTTGTTATCTTTTCCGTGCCTGCCTGCCTGCTCCGGCTGGAAATTGCGACTTGTTTTGATGTCGAGTGCCTGGCGAAATGTGAAAATTGCAAAATGGCTAAATGGGCAATGAGCCAAGTCTGACATTCTGGTCTCGAGCGTTACAAATTGATGCCCGAATGGGCCACAGTTAATTGGCACACTCCAATAGACGGACAAACAAGCACATATATCTACAAATATATATATATATATATATATAGATAGATACACAGACAGAGAGAGAGAGAGAGAGAGGGATAGCGTGTGAGAGAGAGGGAGAGATGTTTGCACCTAGGTCAGGTACTTGTTTAATTAATGCAAACAGCAAAGCAACAAAGTGACTCGAATCTTTGGGCATTTTGCGCATTAGATGCGCTGCCTGCCTCCTCAGAGTGCTCCGAGTGCTGAGAGGAGTCTCTAGGAGCAGGCCACAAACCACTTAATCTGCAGTATGGCAAAATAGACAAACATTGGAACATTGGATCGTCCAAGGCAGGATTGCTTTTGGTTGCTTGGCTTGGCTTGGCTCGGCTTGGCTTGGCTTGGCTTGCCTTGGGTGGGTGCGGGAATGCGATTTGGACGCTGTCAAATGTTGTGCAATTCTCGCCTTTTGCTTTTGCTGCCTGGGTGTGGACACGACTGCAGTTGTCTTACTTGTTGTTGTAGTTCTTGACTCAAAACCTATTGCCGAGGGTAGCTTAGCTATTTCTTGCTGGTGGTCTGCCGGTTACGTAATTAAAAGGGATCATTAAAATTGCTTACTGAGATACTTGAAGTAACTTTAAAGTGATTTTTAAAAGTAATTTCAGTTTCCTATATGATTTTTCTTCTAATACTACATTAACAGTTATTAATGAATTTCTGGCTCGATTATCATAATAAAATTGAACACAGCAAAGTGCTTAAAGGGTCTGTTCAAAACTTTCTAGAACTTGGTCATAACTGATTCGATTTTCAACAATCAAAGCATTTTAACTGAATTTCATATTAAAAAGAAATAGCAGAAAATATCTTTACTTATTTAAGTGAATAAAAAGTGTATTAAAAATACGCTTTAAGCCAATTCAATGTTTTCTTGGCGTGGGTTGTTGTTGTTGACGTTGTCTGACTGTGTGGTGGGTGCAGCAGCAGCAGCATCAGCAGCCAAAACAGCCATCCAACGAGTCAGCATTGTGGATTATCCTTTGTTACGCATCGACAAGCAGCCAGCTTAGGAACATGAAATGCTTCTTGTTGTGGACTTCGCAGTGCTTTTGTTGTTGTTGTTGTTCTTCTTCTTCTTCTTGTTGATGTTCTGTGTTGTTGTGATGCAGCTTCTGCTGCTGTTGTGGTTGTAGCTGCTGCTTCCCTGTTGTCCGTTAAGAGCCACGCACTTTGCCAAAAATCGACGCTTAATTGCACACATTTCGCTGTTCAAGTGAACTCTGATTGCTGCTCCTGCTGCTGGTGCTGCTGGTGATGGTGCTCCTCGCGTTAATTGGGCTGGCGAACATTTGCGCCGTGGCACTTTGATGCCTTGCCGATGATACTCTATATTCACATGCAGCAAACCCAAAACCACATATTCACACACGACATGCAACGAGAGTAAACAAGTTGGAAGGTAGGAAGGGATCATCACCGAATTTGCATTTCAAGCAGGCCGCGATTTATGACCAGGACCGCAAGAGCGCCTGTGACGAATCCAATTATGAGGCGCGCCAGCTGCCAACTGTCCAATGAGCCATGGAACCGCATGTCTGCCGATTGTCGGTCGTCGGCTGTCGGTTGTCGGGTGCCATGTGCCTGATCCGATAATGCGCCATCAAATGGCCATAAATAAAATGCACAAAGCGGATTAAGCGTTTTGTTAACAGATTTATATTGAGCTGAGTTATGATGCCACCAAGCAGTGAACCAACAAAAACCACAACACCAACAACAACAACTTTAATGAGATGCATGGATTGGTAACGATCAATGAAATTAGTTGGCCATTTAACAGGGATGAGCACGCACCCTGCAGCACTGTTCTTCTGCATTCCCTGCTCCGACGCCTTATTATCGCAGTGGGAACAGAGCATAAAAAGTCACTAGAAAGCTTATTGTCAGATTATTATAAAATTTGCAGGATAAGATGTTATGCATAGCGTGTGCCATGGCAATTTACATAAACGATACAGTAAAAGTACAGTTAACAGTTATATGTATATATATATATGGGATATATAGTGCATGCCAGTAAGGCCAGGTGATTCAATAAATAGGAATTATTTAACAAACACAAATCACAAATCATAACAAATTTCACATTTTCTTCCTTGGCACGAAGCCACACCACAATTTAAACCGTTAGAGCCATGCCCTGCCTCTCTCTCTCTCTCTCTCTCTCTCTCTTTGCACTTTACTCTTCGTCATGTGCAATATTCACCCCCATCCCCTAAAAGCGCCACCTTGTGGAATTAAATCGTGGGTTCGCCAACCTTGCCACCTGTTGCATTAGCATTTTGCCGAAGTAGCATTTGATATGTATATCGATAGAAAGAAACCATCGAAATAGTAACTCTGCGGCTTTAGACGCTTTAAAAACGCTTGCGTAATAAATTAAAGAAAACCGGAGACAAACTACAATGGCGAATAAGAATTTTCAGCGTGTGCACAGCTACATAGACAATTTGTGCGCTTCCAATGAAGAATTGAACAAATTGTTCACTCAATTGGAGAGTGCGCTGAAAAGGAAGGAGGAGCTCAGCATCATCAAAGTTGAAGCACACAAGGAGAGGCAAAATTTGGAACTCGATTTGATGGTGCTACGTGATGCGGACAAGATTAAGAAGGAAACACAAAAGGATTCAGTCAACATTACAAAACAGCTAACGGTGACCTTCGAGCAGGTGCAGTCTTTCTATCATTTGCTGAATGACGAGAGGATGAGCAATATTCTACAATATGGGGTGCTGCGCAGGCAGAACGAGGCTCAGGACACATTCAAACGCTTGGAGATGCGCCTGACAGCCGATCTCGAGTACAAGGCGAAAATGGAAAACCGAGCCGTTGTGCAAGAGTTCCGCAAATGGCAACGTGCCCTGCAAAACACCCAAGAGCACTATGAAAAAATCAAATGGGAATCGAAGGAATCCAATCGCCAGTGGCGCATCAAAATCGAAAGAGCGACGCAGCTGCGCAACCAAAAGATTGTCGCACTGCTTCAGCTACGCAAACAAATCGCCGAGCTTAAGGCGCCATTTGAGCAAAGACAAAAAAGCAGCATCAACAATCTCAATAAACCGGGGGACCAACTTGCGTTCTCACATAATTTTATATTGGCCAACGATTTTATGGAAAGCCATCCCATGCCTAAGCCGATGATTGAAGATACAATCCAGCCGATTGACAGCGATCCAATTGCTGACATAACCGGAGACGGTGAGTCCCCGTTGCAATCCATATTGGTGGTTAAAAATCACCCGCTGGATGATGTCTGCGTTTCAAATCCACCGAAGAAAGTGCACTTTAGTTCACTGCCATCGCCAATTCAGATCGACGAGGAATTATCCAATATGGAACCAGAATCAGAAGCAGCAGCAGAACAGGAATCGGAAATATCCACAGAGAATTTTAGTGATCGCGCCATTGTACAGAATGAGGAAATTTTACCAAGACTAGATTTGTCTATGGAATTTCCAACTAGTTCAGGCTTAAAACTGAACTTTAAGGATATTTTTGAATCGAATAAAACCGCTTCAGAGGAGCAAATCGAATGCGTTAAGAAAACCAACATCAACGCCGACGACAGCGAAAGTTCGGAAAATAATTTCCCATTAATGCAATCCGATGTTTTGGAAAATTCGAATGTGAATGATTCAAGTAGTATTATGGACTTTGGAACAAATGATTTTTTTATGCAATTTGATGAGAATAGTGCGCAGCAGGGAACTATGAATTTTGAAATATAATATTACATAACTGAATTACATCACTTCTGTATTGAAAGGAATATTAATATCAGAAGGCTGTTTAATTTGTCAGTTTCAGTTTGATGTATATAATTTTTAAAAATTTGTTTTCGAATACTTAAAACTTAATTTAAAATATTTATCCAATAAATTTAAAAGTTTAATTTGAAAGAATAATACATGTAATCATATACATATGTACATACTGCTATAGTCTATCTGAACTACTAGTTCTACATTTAATATACTGCTGCGAGGAAATGAATTCGTATGATATAATGTTACAAAATATAATTTACATCAACTGAAGTATCGACACTTATGTACTGAACACGAATATTAATTTTATATTGTCACAGAAGGCTGTTTAATTTCTCAGTTTTTATATTTATTTTTTATTTTTATAATTTTGAAATTTGTTTTTGATTACGTCAAATATTTAGCCAAGAAATGTTAATCTTTAGTTTTAAATAATCAAATTTATATATTTCTCGCTATAAAAGAATTTATGCTGCTTTGCTGATAAGCGAAGTAAAGCGAAGTAAAAATAAATAAGTTCTTACGAAACCCATTAAAATTGCCTTCTATTTTTATCTGACCTGTCAAATTCACTCAACATTTACAAATCGCTGTTTACATTGAATTCATGGATAAAGTGGGTTTTTCACAGATCAAATACGACATTTAAGTGGCTGTTGTTGTTAAGTGGCATGTTGCTAGTAATCGCATTTCATGCACCAGTCAAATTCACAGAATATTTAAAAATTGCTGAAAGTTTTCCCTTATCAATATGTGAGATTGTGCAGAGTTGGGGAACTTGGTCTGCGTTTGGGTTTTTTTGTGTGTTCGAGGGGTGTGTTCACGAATTCCTTTGCTCGACGCACAAAATTACAGCCACCGAAAAAAGCGGCAAGTGCAACATGTGATAAAAACTTAAATCGAACTTACAGTCTGGCCGCAGGCGCAGCCAAAAAGCCAAATTGAGGCTGCGCTGCTGCTACTGCTGAGGAAGCTGCTGCTGCTGCTGCGGATGCAGGATCATCCGAACGTGTCGATCGTCAGCAGTTGCAAGAGCAACAGAAAAAAGAGGAAGATATATGCTACCCACAAAATTGACGAGTGGCAGCCGCGTGCTGAGCGCCCATTACTTGGAATCAGCCCCAAACCGTTGGCTCGGCTCCAGCAAGAACAACTTTTTGGCTGAGCGTCGAATTAAGCAAATTACGGTGCTGGGTGGATCGGTGGATCGACCGATCGGTGATCGGAGTTTGTTGCTCGTCGCTCCATCTTTAAAGTTCATTGCTTGGCTCGCGTTCGGCCCAATCAATGAGTTCTTCGTTTTTTTTTCTCTGCTCTGTGCAATTTGCCTTAATGCCAAGGATTAAGATGGCTCCAATGTTTGGCCGGATGCCAAACTGCAAACTGCAAGCTGATGACTCTTTTTTTTGTCCACCCGGCCACTCTTTAAATTTGCTCATGTAAATTTTTGTGATGGCCATAAAACTTGCTCTCTTTTGTTTGGGGTACTTGAGTTTTATGGAGTAACTTAAATGTCCAATGAAATATAGATGAATAACAAATGTAAACAAAATGTAACAAAAGATATTGAGAGTAAAATAAAAGGGGATTTAGAAGGATAAAATCTGTGAACAAAACGTCGAGTTAGTTCTGAAGATTATCTTTTTGAAGATTATCCGATTTTAAAGAGGGGTTGCTTTGTAATTGATTAATATTGATCTTGATAATGCTTATAAATGTCTGTTAACTTTTGAGCTAACCCCTCTGCCGCTACTCCCCTCTCCCACTCTGTAGTCCTTTCCTGGTAGGGCATCTGTTTGTGCTGCTTCTTTTTACTACTTACTTGTTTTTTGTGCACTGACTGAAATATTTTTTGAATGCAGATTTTTCACTTAAAATTATTTCAATTACGCCAAGTGCAGTGAGTCCAACTTCAACTCAAGTCCAACTTCAGCTTCAAGTCCAAGTTTGAGGCCAAGACGCAGAAGAACCAATGCTGATTTGTTGTTGTTGTTGTTGTTGTTGTTGTTATTGTTGTTGTTGTTGCTGTTGCTGTTATTGTCGTCTGTGGCAGCTGCTGCCGCCGCTTCAGTTGTCGTTGTCATCCGCGGCCTGCAGACGCTTTATCGTCTTTGGACGGCTGCAAGTAGTAGATTAAATGCCACAACGCTTTTCGTCTGGGCCCCAAGAACCGCAAAACAGACAAACTTGGTCAATTATTTTCAACGGCGAACACAAATTATTGATGCAGTCAGCAGCAGTGAAAGCGACGAGGAGCATCAGTAGCAGCAGCAGGAGCAACATGAGTTGAATGTATGTATGTGGTCTACCCAGGCCAGGCCAGGCACGGCCAGTGCTCGATGCTCATCAATCTGACGACGATGTCGAGACAATGGAAAGGACGCGCCACCGCAAAGGTCTTCATTAAATTAGTGAAATGAGCACGTAGCCGCAGTTGCTGGTAGATGAGCACAGAGATGAGGCTGAGGATGATGCTGAGGATGAGGCTGAGAATGTGGATGTGGATGGCATTTAATGTCACAAATATTTGTTGTCAAATGTCGCCCCGATTCTGGTCGACGTGGTTGTCAGCGTAGCCAGCAGCAGCTCACCATGGTGATGACTTAACGAGGATTTAAGCTGCGCCGATCTTCAGTTTCAGTTCAAGTTCGAGTTCGAGTTGAGTTGAGTTCTTCAAGTCGTGTTGCAAGATCAGCTGCACAGGTTGCATATAAAAATCGCATTCAGTTTGCTAAATTGGCTCTGCGCGCTGGTGGGTCGATTGGGGGATTGAACCATCAATGTCTCGTCAAAGTTGCGCTCCTTCTTCGTCTTCTTCTTCTTCTCATGCCTCTTGTTGCTCTACTGATTGCTATTTTTGTTGTTGCAACCGTCACAGAAATCGAATGCGCCACCAAATTGCAGCAACAAGTTATTAAATTTCAGCAAAAATACGCTCAAAAGAAGCGTTTACAAATTCAAATACCCTCGCATATATTTCTGAAATGGGGTAGCTTGATTTATATATGTTCGTTTGTATTTCATTGAATATTGGCTTTAAGCAGGCACTTGCAATATTTTGCTGAATTGGCACGCGTCCAAATTTCGTATTTGGGCTGTGCAAACTGCGACACGAAACCAAAAACCAAAACAAAAGCCAAAAAGCTGTTTTCCATTTGGCTCTACTACTCTCTTGACCTGGCCAATTGTGCGCCACCTCACCGTGGGAAGGGGGCCTAGTGCCTAATTAGGCCAATTCTTGATGAGGCAATGCCAACAAACAAAATCGAGCGGCTAATTCTTTGTTTGCTATTTACTTTTTGTTGGCCAATTGTGGATTGCTGCCGTTGTTGCTGTTGCTGGGTTTGCTTTGATGGGTGTTGATAAACCTGCATTATTGTGCCACCTCCCCCTCTTAAGCACTCGCACAAATTGTGCCACAAAACGCAGCAGTATGAATCCACTTAGAAGTCATGCAATTTGAGTCAATAAAATTCAACAATTTTGGGATTTGTTTCATGTTATTGAGCCATCAAATGTATCTGTTCTAAATACCAAATTGTGGTAGCAATCTCAAAAAAGATTAGAAATTTGTAATTGTATAAAAATATAGAATTTTATGAAATATATTATAAACTATTCTTAGACACGTCCAACCAATTAAAACAAGTAATTCATAGTTTATTATAGATTTTATTGTTATTTGTATTATTTATTAGTTACCCTGAAAATACAATTGAATAAGTTTTTATTTCAGTTAGTTGTAGCCTAGCTAAAACCTTAGTAGAGGTTCACAAAAGTGATAATTTTATTTTACGATCAAGTAGGAATAACTTTAGAAATAAATTTAGTTTATAAGGATTTCATGTTTCGAATAATTTGGGTATTTCTAGCTTTAAATTTGAAGTAGTTCCATTTTGTGAGCCTCTACTATTTGTTATTTCATAAGTCTATATATGTATGATATCATTTGTTGATGTAGATCTGTGTATATAGTATACATAGCACTAAATAGGATGTTTTCTGGTAATTGAAGAGGCGTTTGCTTGAAGTATTTGGTTTTCAAAGTCAAGTCTGAATTGAGCCTGGCTCAGTTCGCAATTAATTTCGTTTTGACTTCTTTGTTTTTTTTTTGGCATTTACATAAGATAATAATTGGTAGCCTTTTGAGTTGAAACTTGTTTGAGCGAGGAGAGAGCTGTCCCAGTTTGGGTTCTTAGAGTAATGTATACTTTTGAGCACATTGTCCTGGAATGCATTACAAGCTAGTGACTAGTCTATTAATCAGATATGAGTATAGTTCAGGGCTTGACTCTCGGCTGCTGCAGCTCAGTCTTTTGATCAACGTTGCATGCCCAGATCGTGCAACAGATGCTGCTTGATCACCTCACCCTCCCGCTCGGCCAACAGCTGAGCTGTTACAGTGTTGATCAGATTGAAGGCAAACGCAAATCCACTAAAAATTGCCCAAACGCCCAGCGCCAGCCAGCGCAACAGTCGCGGACGCAGACTTCCATCCAGCTGCCGGAGCAGGCAGAGACCCACACTGAGGCCAGCCAGGGCGCCAGTCATGTGCGCTATGTAGGAGACCGAAATCGAGCTCGATGGATACTCCACCGAAGCCAGTTGCCTGCTGTACAACGTGTAGCCCAGATCGCAGGAGACTGCAGATGTAAGTTGTTAGAAAGGAGACAGAGATAGGGAGAGAGAGCGAGAAAGGGAACACTTACCAAAAATGATCACGGCTAACAGTTGGGCAACTCCTTGACGCATGTGTCCAAAGTTGAGCAAGACATTGGCCAACTGGGCAGCCAGTAGAGCATAGACTCCGCCACTGGCACCCACCAGATACACCGTAGAGTCTACAACGCTGGTGCCCAGCGAGCCGGCCAGCACACCAGCCACGTAGATGATCGCTGTGCGTCCCGAGCCATGGAGCAGTTCCAGCGGCAGGCCATAGAGTAGCTGAGTGACCACATTGAAACCCAGATGCAGCCAGCTGGCGTGCAGCAGAGCGTAGGACACGAAGCGCCACAGCTGCAGGCGACGATCTGGTCGATAGATCAGCAGCGACTCCTCCGGCGGATCAGATCCCACGTAGACAAACACAAAGATCTGAAAAGAGAATATAGTTTAAATGATTGCAAATTGGATTAAAAATTAATCAGAAATATTTATGCAAGCTGATCTGTTTCCTGCACTAACCCGAATTAATCAGAATTAATATTTGTGAATTTATTCAACTTTTAATTATATTTTAAATACGCTCGCAAATATTTTACTTAGTTTAAAATATATATCAGAGTTTAAAATTCGCTTCTGTCAGCAACGCATTTTAAATTTGTACTTGATTAATGTTTTTATCGGCGCAATAAATCGTTTTTTGCACAGAGAATTACTTGATTTAAGATTCGATTTAAAACGCATTATTTGATTCAAAAGGTTTAGTTGCCAGGAGCCCCGCCAATATGCCCTGCCCTCAAATGCAGGCAGTTAAAGTGCGGGGCGGGAGTGTGATGGGATGCGGGATTTGGGCTGTGGGCATAGCAATAAAGCCATCACAATATAAGCCATTTTTCAGCCCCTTAACGGCGCCGCCATTCTGACAGGAAGACAGGAGAAGAAAAGCCAAAGCCAAAGCCAAAGACAAGGCAAATGCAAAAAGCAAGAAAAGCAAAGCCAGCGCTGCCCAAGCAGAGCAACCCTCAGGCCTGGATGCGAGCCGAGACCGAAGTATCAGAAACGAGACTGGCAGCAGACAGCGGCGAGACGTCTGCGTCGCCAAAGCCAAAGCCTTCCCCACCACCGATGGTGGCATGGTAAATTTTATGTGCTCCCTTGCCCCAACGCTTGCCACACACATTCCAAATGAGGGGGTCCCCGCCCTCGCCATCCCTTGGCTGGCTGGCGGCGTCCAGTCTGCGAGTGGCAGACGCAAAACACAGACACGAATACAGACGCAAAAGTGTTGGATTTTCGCACGCACTCTATGCCTCTGGCTCCCCTCGCACCCCTCTCCGCCACGGCTCATCTTTCGTTGCGCAGTGTGTTTGTATGCTGATATATCCTTTACCCGGAAGCCAAAAGCCATTTGCGAATGCTTCACTTGCCGCAACTTGCAATTCGCATTGTGGCCAGTCGACAATTTATTTGCCTCGGCTACGGCTCAAGTCCAATTTTACTCGCCCACAGCTCACGTCTGGGGTGAACTCTGAAACATGATCACAGTGTGTGCCATTGCTTGAGTGGGACACCCACATGGTAGCGACCCCAAACCACGCAAACCACCCTCGCCGGGAGCATCCACAGCGGAATAACTTGAGATGATGGCTAAACAAAACGCCTGAAAAATGCCTTCTCAAAAACGGGGGGAAGCTTTTCGGGGGGCAACAGCTGTTAACCTATTGCTGGAAGGCAAAAATTAATGCATACTAAGTGGAGAGCAGCCCATAAGCGATACTACCAAAAGTCATCAAATATGTTTAGTATATTTCTCTATACATAATTCAGATAAAGTGTTTTCGTAACCGATGAAAAATTAAATATTTTTGTTTTTAACCTTTTAGGAAAAATGCTTTGTAGAAATATAAACAGACATTTAAAAAACGTGACTATTTTAGTAGTATTTAAGTTTAAGCATACAAAATTAATTTAAATAAAAATTAAATCAAATCAAAATCAAATAAAATTTAGATGGCATTAGAAATTTCTTGGTTAGCATTTCGATCAAATCAGATTAAAAGTGCAGATTGGAATTCTCATTAAATCTGCAAATGGCAAACCTTTTGAGCTTTTCGTAAAAGATTCAAGATAATTGTGTAGCAGAAGTTTAAGTTGCAACCAAAAAAAAAAAAAAATGTTTCCCGATATGTTGTGCAACGTGGACGAAGTCATGGCAACCTGGCAAGTTGCCCGCTGGAGTTTTCATAACCTTTGCAGAGGGTATTCCAATTTTGTCGTGAACCTTGTAAAAAGGAGAGCTTAAAAAGGGAAACAGCATCTAAATATTCCCCTCTCATTTAGGAAAAAATTCCTGCACACTGATCAATAATATATATTTTGGAATAATAAGTAAATTTTTGCAATATCAAAATGACGTTGGTTCCTAGCAAGGGAATACATTGTTCGGCATTCCTAAGAAACCATTCTTACTTGTTCTATTTTTTTTTTTGGTTTGGTGGCCACACTCAATCAACCCTTAGACGTAGGTCCGAGGTTAATCGCATTAGATGTGTGAGTGGGTGGTTGGTTGTTTGATTGTTTTGTTACCTACCTCGAGGAGTGAGACGAGTACAATGAAACAGGGCGGTGGCCAGCAGCGTGTTTGCCTCGATGTCAACTGCTGTTCCTTGGCTGGCGAATGCAGCTCCTCCTCCAACGTCTTTGTCGGTGCGGATCGGGAATGCCTTTGTTGCTGGTGCTGCATCAGCTGGTCGAGGCAGACGCCAAGCACCAGGCCGCTATTGCGATTGGATTGAGATGGCGGCATCTGCACAACGGTGGCGGTGGAGGAGAGCATTTCCGATACTCGCTGTTCGTGGCAGCCGCGTCTATTTTTGGGGCGTCTGCCTTGTGACGGTGCCCCACTTAGCGGCTGTCATGTTGCTGATGGCGGTGGCGGCGCTCTGCTCGGAATTTTGTCTGGCCCCTGCAAAAACAAAGACACAAGACAAAGATAGTGAATCACAGATGGAGAAAGAGAGAAAGACAGAGCGAGAGAGAGATGGAGAGGATGAGGTGGAAATTGAGATAGCGTTTTGGTAGCCAAATTAGCCCAAGGTTGTCTGTCCAACAATATCCACTTTGCGACAACTGCAGCGCAATTATTCTTGACTATATTTGGCAGCCAGCGTCGTCGTCGCAAGGCGCCAGCCAAGTCAATAAGTCCTCGCCCCCCTAGACCCTTCTCCCTGCTACAATGTACTCTTGTAATGTCACTAGACGGCAATAAAATAGTTGGAATTTATTTCTTTGCCTAGACGGCGAAATATTTCGACAAACAAATTTATTTCCTTTGGAAATCCAACCCAAAGGCAACCGAACACATGCCCCCAAAATTCCCATCAGCAACCTAACAATTCCCAAGCTGCAAAACCTATTCCAAAATACAATTTTGCAAATTCATCTTCTATTAAGGTTTTGGGGTGGCATAAAAAAAATAAGTGGTCTATGGGCCCCATCAATTTAATGGCCCGAATTTGAGTTATACGATTTTGGAGAGTTCTCCTTACAAATTATTGTCGCATAGAAAATAAGAATTTTTAGTACTTTTTTTAAACTAAAATGCAATTATTTAATTTTTAATATTTTGTACATATTTTAATTATTATCATATGTAAATTTAAATAATTCACATCTGTTTCAAATTATATTGTCAACTAAAAAACTTCTTTAACAAAGGGAATTTTATTACCTTTATGGGATTAAGATAAAAGTGGTAAGCTTAAATTAAAATTTAACACATTGAATAATTTCTCATTTTCTTAATCCCTAGAAAAAAACACAAAGGATTCTTATGTTTTTTTTCTGGTTTCATTTGTAATTTCTTTTGTCTGTATTTTTCGGTCGTTTTTATATTCTTGAACATTGTATCGTAGTTGTGGCCAAATTGGTTTATATGGTCAGTAAGCAGTTTTAGTGCTCTGGGACATGTTGGCCATGTTGGCGTGTTCCTTTGGCCTGGCGCTGTGCTTGGCAGTTGCCCTTGGTAATGAGTTTTAATGGTGATTACCTTTTTGGAGCTGTGGCCGAAACAAAAAGCCACTAGCTACAGTCAAAGAGGGGCTGGCGGGGAACGGGGTGTGTTTGCTGCAGGCACATGTCGAACGGTAACTTTTGGGGCGCCTCCGGCAACAGCAGGACACTTTCTTGCAAACGAGTTTTTGCGAACGGAAACGCAGTGTTTCCATCTTCGATCCTGTGCCGGGATGCAGCAAAGCAGAAAACCGGTTGCCAAATCCAAAGGAAAAGGGTGGGGAGGGGCAAACTGGAAGAGGGAGATGTGCTCGTTTTAATGAACACAAACGAGCGTGCGCCAAAAAAAAAGAAACAGAAACTGTACAAATATCGACAGGTGTATAGGTATATGTCCTTAATGTCCTTTAAACATCATTTCTGGTTTCGTTGGCTTTTGTTGTTCCTTCTTGTTGTTTCGTTGCTGTTTCCTTGTTGATGTTGCCAGTTTTTGTTTGGGTTGGTTGGCCTTCGCACGCAAGTTACACGCTGTTGTGCCCATTCAGGACACGCACATATCCTTGAACCAACACAACAACACAAATCGAGCCAACAATCGAATTCTCAAGCTTGAATACATACTGCATATGTGCGAGTGTGTGTAGTTATACATGTATTTGTGGATTATGCAAGAAAATTGAACTCGCCAAGCGACCTCCTTTAAACAGGCTACCTTTCACCTACCCCAGTCCCCACTCCTTCTCTCTCTCTGCTACAGCACTTGACTCGTCTTTGAGTATTTGTATTTGCATTTGGCAAATATTTAATTTACATAATGTTGGCTATTTGTGTGTGTGTGTGTGTGTGTGTGTGTTTGTACTTGCATTATTTGCATTCGTATTTATCAAATACACATGTGTGTGTGTGGCGTACCTTTTCATTAAGTTACTATTTTGTATACTCTGCCAATGAGTATTATAATTTGTATATATGTTCATGATCAGACAAGTCAAGTTTGAAGTTGTCTTAATGGAAGTAAAATTGTAAAATTAATTTCTAAGGCATTCAAATCGGTTCACTAAATCAAATACCTTCCAAGGAAATAATCATCAATAAAATAATTTCATGTTTTAAGAGCTTATTTGTTTCCTAGGATCTCCAGATTAAGCCAACTAGTTACAAGTTTTAATAATGGTAATAAGGTAATAATAATAACCAAATAATATATATATAATATCGTATTAATTAATTTATACTAACTCCAATCAGCAAGGGTACTGCATCTTCGGCTTACCCAAGCTACTATTTCTCAATAGTCATTTTTATTCCTTCTGTTTTTATTGATTAAAGCGCTTGAAAAGTAATATAAAACGAGTGATTATAAATACGTATTCGTAGGTGAATGATTTCAAAAGAGGTAGTTTATTGAAGTGCTCAACATATATGTAATAAAAAAGAGAAAGAGTTTCATTTAATTGAATCCAAAAGTAAACAATATGAATTATTAAATGCATGAGGAAGAGCAAGAAAAAATAATTACTATTATAGTCACAGGATAAGTTTCTGACAAGATAGCAAATGTGAAAGCCTTTCGCTTAGCTTATGACAATAAAAGAAACCAACCAAAAAAAAAATAAATAAACTTGCATTCAGTCAAAAATAGAAACTTAATGCAATACAAATACGACTGCTAATGGCAGTTGCAAATTCAAGTGAAATGTACAAAGAAAAATTTTAATTACCAACTCTGCCGGCGGGCAGAGATCGCAACAAAGAGGGTGGCCGGAGGGGAGTGTTGTGAGAGTGGGAAAGCGAAATGTGGATAATAAATATGAGTGCGCTTAAACGTTAGTTATGGGAAACTGGTGAAAAGTGAAGAAAAAAAAGCACGAAATAAGAAATGTATTAAACAAAGTAAAAATAAATAACAAGAAAGTTTTCAGCATTTCTCTCCAAGACGACCTTGGATGAGTTGTGGGTGGCTGAAGTTGGTGGTATTTTCGGTGGCGCAGGGAAAGAATAAAGTCAACTACAAGTGCACATAGAAAGTTGCATTAGCAACAACAACAAAAACAACAACAACAGTAGCAACAAGGAACACACACATTAAAAACAATGACGAGAGAATTGCTTATAAAAAAAACTTTTGCGAGTCAACCAAGAAGACCACCCAAGACACCCAATGAGAATGCAGCTGCCCGCTGAGGGTTTTCACTTTTTATAAGACTCAGGCACACACAGCATTAACATTAACATTAACATTAACATTAACATTAACATTAACATTTACATTAACATTAACTATAACGTTAAGATTAACATTAAATTTGCACTTTTTTTTCATTTTGCTTTTTGCGTTAAAATAGTTAAGCAACGCTGAAAGGTTAGCATTATGAAAGATGTGCCTTGAAGAGTGTTTGAGAGGGGAGAGAGGGGGAGAGAGTCGCTGACTGTGCACTTAACTGAACAAAAGAAAGTCGAGCGGGGACAGTGACTGGAATAAAGGGCTGGTTGACTGGGGGGAAAGTGGGTACAGAGGGAAGCTGAACGCCCAAAGTCGTTGCTCATTTCACAATCAAATTCCGGCAATTGAAACGAATGCGATTAAAAGCCGCACGTCATGCGAGAGTCAAACAAGTGCGCAACTGAAGCTGAGTCGCAGTTGAAGTTGCAAGGGGGAGAAGGGGAGGGAGGTAGCTACAGCAATGAGGGGGCAAATGGAGCATCGCGATAGGGCCATCAACTTACCAAAGCGGCAGCACACAACACAATTGCAGGCAACCCACGCGGGCAGCTGCTCAGAGTTCATTTCCATTTAGGTTGCATGCCACGCCAACGTCTGCTTTGCTTGGGGGTTGCAAAGAGGGGCAAGCTGAATCTCTTCGACTGCCGCCTGCTTTCAATTTAATTTTAATTTCTTTTGTGTTTATTGCGTTTGCCTGCTGCTTACGTTTTAATTTCATTAACTTGTCTTTACTGTGTGAAACACTTGCCCAGCCACACACACACAGCTACACACCTCTGCAGAAAAAAACACACACTCCCCCCACTCACTCCCCTTGTCCTTCTAGCGCTAGCCGTTAAATTTTTTGACATAAAACTTAACCTAGAAGCAAAAGCGTGTTTAAACTTGTATTTATATAAAATCTGTGCCAGCGATTTCAACAGAAGCTACTCTCCGATGAACTTGAGATATTAATGCCACAGTACCGCAAATCGGAACCAATTAACAAGATGCTCTCACTTACATTTCGAGATTGAGCAATCGTCTGGTCGAGATCATCATTTTTATATAATTAAAAAATTGAGAAAAGAATACGTGTCGAAGCGAAAAATAATCTTTTCAATGAGAACTAGATTTACGAAATTTTTCAAAATTATAATAGGTCGATGAGAAAAATATTGATGGAGTAGTATAGAAAGAAGGAAGATTTTTTAGTTTGATTTTTTTGTCATTCTTTTTTATTTACATAAACATTAATTGCTTGGCAAAATACTTAATTAATACATATTACTGACAGATTTTTAGAAGAATTTTTAATAAACTTTTTTGAGCATGCAGCTTTTTAAAATCATATTAGTTGTTGATAGAAAAGAGAGAGAAAGAGAAAATTGCAGGGAACAAAAAGTCAGTTGGGTCAAAATGTGCACGTATTATTGCTGAATATTTCTACGACTTCGCGTCAATGCACAAATCAGTTAGCGTCCGGCAGAAGGCAGTTGTCAGATGGTAATAAACCGAAAAGGGGTTGCAGAGGCAGAGAGGTAAAAACGACATCGACACCTGACCACGCGACATTTGTTGTTGTTCTTGTTAGCTGGTTGGTTGGTTGGTTGGCTTGTTGGTTGGCTTGTTGGTTGGCTTGTTGGTTGGCAGGTAGGTTGGTTAGTTGGTGTTGCCTAAACAAGTGCAACGCGTATCCATGTTTATTTTACGGTTCAACGATTATTGCCAGTTATTGTCTAATGGCACCGTAAAGGGGCCACAACAGAACAGCAAAGCGAGAGAACGAGATAGCGCAGGGGTGGAGGGGGGGTCGACTGATAGCCCGCAAGCCAAAGTGGTCAACAAAAAGCAAAGGAAAATCGCCAAAAGCGGCAGTCAGAAAGAGAGAGCGGGGGAGAAAAAGGGAGCCGAAGGCAGCGAAACAACGCTGGGCGTTACTAGATTGTTGTTGTTGTTGTTGTTGTTGTTGCTGTGGGTATTATTGGTGTTGTTGCAACCACCGGTGTTGCTGCTGCTGCTACGTTGCAGCATGTATTTGTGTTGGTTGTATTGTGGTTGTCTATCTGTATTCGCTATCAATATTTCAAACACGTTCCAAACTTTTGCCTTTTTCAGGCACAGACAAACGTCCACAGAAAGAGAGAGAAAGAGTGAGAGAGGGGCAACGAAAAAAAACGGAAGTTCACACGGAAATATATAGGAAAAAATAAAACGAAATGAGAAAACGACAACCAACTATAAAAACAACAACAACAACAACAACAATAACAGTAATAACAAGAAAAAAGATAAACATTATGTTTGGTTGTAAAAATAACAACAAATTTGAAAATGAATCACGCAACAGCAGACAGCATAGCAAAGGGTTACAAGGGAAAGGAGATAGTGTGTGTGCGGGAGGGGGGGTGAAGTGTATAAAATGCAAATGGAAGTTTGCCTAAATTCGTATTAAATATCTTGCTCGATTGTATTTTAGATCGATGTCAGTTTTTAAATAAATAAATAAATATGATGAAAGAATATTTATGGAATTCGAAAAGGGGCAGGAAAAACATTTGGCAGAAGGCCACAAGGCCTCTTCTCCTCTGCTCAAGTAGAGAGTATGGCAGACAGGGGGGGAATAGGGCAGCATTTGACATATCAATAAATTTAGCACGCATTCTATAAATGTGCGTGGCTGTAATATCTATATATATATCCATATATATATATGTATCTATGCGACTGGGCAATGTCTAGACTGAAGACAAGATGCTGATGACGACGATGGTGTGAACTTGTGGCAAGTTTGCGTTTAGTTAAGTTGTTGTTGTTGCTGTTGTTCTTGTTGTTGGTTTGGGTCTGTCACGCAGATGGCACAGAATTCATGTGGTTGGACAACCAAGCACATAAATCAGCACTGTAAGCAGTCTGTCTATTGGTCTGTCGTTTAATCTGGATTATGAGCTAATTTCTTGGCTAGGCTGATCTCTGCGAAAGCTTAAGAAGAAATTGCAACACGAACATGAACTCGATAATTAACTTTAAAACGCGATTGCTGCATGCAAAAGATACAAGTTGTGGCTGCTGCATAGATGCACAGATTGACAGATATGCATGCTTGTGTGTGTGTGTGTTTGTGTGTGTGTGTGGAGAGTGCTCTGCAAATTGGCCGCTTGATTGTCGAGCGTGGCAATTTAATGCAAAAGCCATCAATTAACCTGCTTTCCAAGTGGCAAGCCAGCAAGTGGCAAACGGCCGCAACCAGCAGCCAATTCAAGATGCAAAAGCATCTCAGATGAGTCGCCATTGAACGGTTAAGCAGCCATCATTGAGATGCAACGATTTGCACGTAGTTCCGTTAGCTAATTGGTCTATAAATGAGGCACACATTGCATCTCAGCCTTGAGGAAGCGCACTCAACGGAAGCGACGCAATGAGGAAACTGGCCAACAACAACTGGTCAACGGCTTTTCTTTTCTTTGTATTTATTGTTATTCAGTTTTGGTTGCCCCAAGCCAAGCGCCATGAATAATTAAATTATGAACAACTCATTTTTCTCATTGTAAATCATAACAATTAATGTTACTCAAAATATGCACAACAAGAGCAGCCACTCTCGTGTCCCCTCAAGGTGCAGCCGAGGCTTGCAGCAACATGGTCATGACCAGTGGTGACCACAACAACTGCAACAACAACAAAAAACGACATTAACATCAACATCAAAAGGCAATTATGCGCCAAGAGTGGGCGGCAGGTCGTGGCGCAAAGGGATGTTAACTTGGCAAAAAACAAAAGAAAATGTTAATAAGAAAACAACAAGAAAATTGCGTGAAGAGAGAGGGTAGGCGAAAGGGTTGGAGAGGGGATAAAAAGAATGCAAGCAGCTAGAACAATTCGCACGACAATGGAAATGAAAATGGCATGAAAAGGCTTTTGCTCGGTGTGCTCCACAAGAGCCAAGAGACAAGAAGGGTCACAAAACAAACACGGCTTGGACAGATTGGCTAGCCAGATTGAAGACAAAGGCAAGCAAGGGCGAACTGGACAACAAAGCTATGGAGAGAAATGCAGAGACAGGAATTTGAATGAGGAATTCGCGAGTTATTTAATGGAGCTCAAGAATAATTTTCTAGGTGTGGAGGAAACCTGGTCTAAAGAACCATTGATGAATGCTCCCAGAGAGTGTGTCTTATAGCACTCATTAATCAAAGTACTTCCACAGAATATTATCTACAAACACATTTTTAGAATGGCAATTTGAAAAAGGCTTGTAAATTTGCCCCCTTTCAGAAATTTGGTATTTTAAAACCAATTAAAATGTAACCCCATGAAAAAAATTAATAAGCGTCCACAGTTAACCCATCAAGATACAATTTCAGAATCGAAAATTTTTCAATTTTTACCAGCTGAAAAAAAATAGTTAATTAATATTTTGTAGACCTTTGGACTGGAAAGTAAAATAGAAAATTCGATCAACTGAAAAATTTGCAATTCTTGAAGTTTTGCATTTGAGCAATTTGAAGAATTGATTCAGTTAGCTGAGTTGAGCGACTTTCATTTGCTTGGGAAACTGCGGCTAAAAGCAAATGGCCTATTAATGGGTTCAATACCTGTAAAATGTGCAAACATTCCGTCCGTCCGCCTGTCCGCCTGTCCGTCCGTCCGTTCGCCAATTGCGTTTGTAAGTTCGCTCGACATTCGCTTGGGCGCACATTGAACCGATATTGAAGTTGGTAGCTGGGGCAGATTTTTGCACCGGCGGCGTCGCCTTGTCCGATTATCACATATACATATATATATATATATACATATGTATATAGCATACGGCGTTCATAAGCACATTAGCACCGCTGGCGCTCTGTCGAACCACCGCACCACCCAACAACTCAACTTGACTGTGGCCAACTTGCGATAGACATTCTCATTTCAAGCTTACCATTCACCGGACCAACAACTATTTTTAGTTTAGTTGGGGCTGTGACTGAAACGCCTCAGCTCCCCATACCCTCTCCTCTCCCCACGCCTTCTTCTAGAGAAGATGTGTGGCGTGGTAATTATTCGCGCTCAGCTGACTGCGCCAGTCTGTAAAGCGTAACTTGTAACTTGTAGATACATTCACGTATCTGTATCTGTATCTGTATCTATATCTGTGCTTGTATCTGTATCTCAGGGGGCACGCATCTACTGTGTGTGCATGTGTGTATGTTGTGGATGTTGCCCCACTGTGTCCAAGAGTTAATCACCGTTGCCGTTTAGTTCAGTTGCTGTTGCTGCTGCTGCTTCTGCTGCTGATGTTGCTCTTGTTGTTATTGGTGTTATTGTTGTTATTGTGTGTGTGTGTTGTTGGTGTTGGCACTCGCATAGTTTACATTTTATAAGTTAATTGAGTTAACTGTTAAACGCTGCCAACGTCGCAGTCGCCGTCGTAGTCGCAGTCGCAGTCGCAGTCGACATTGCTAATTCGTCTTTCTCTTTGCTGCGCTCATTTGCTAATGCAAATTTGATGAGATCGCGATTGGTATCCATAAGATGCAATATCTGCAAATGGCCAAGGCGCATTCACAGTGTAAACAAATAAGCCGACTGCGAAAGGGGAAAGTGGCAACGGGAGGTATAATTATCAACGCACTAACGCACAACATATTTTTTAAACCTCTTCCCTTCCCCTTCGAATTGTGTTTGGGTTGCTGCAGACGCGCATATTTTAATTATAAATATTTTACAGTTATTTGTGTTTGTTTTTTTGTAAACTTTTATTGTTGCTGATGCTAAACTAAATTGCCTGTAAATACATTGTTGTGGCCAACACACATTTAAAAACCAACAACACAGAAAAATCAAGTCAGAGTGGAGAAAGCTCGACTTAAAGATACCCTAGGCTCAAGTCGTATATGCCAGCCAACAAGCGAAATTTAACTGTTAATGCTGTTTCAGAATATATATGTGCCGTAAGGGGAGATGCCACATACTTTGGCACAATCTTCATTAGACCCTTTCTACCCGGTTTCAATGGTTTTTAGGGTATATAAACAACAAGTAGATATTTGTGTGTGTCCTTTTAATTGCCCGAATATTTCATTTCATTACGCATATTTGCACACAGATCCAATTTTGATGCACATTTGTTTTCAGCATTTCACATTTCACAACTGGCATTTATGTTGTAGTCTTCTCGTTTTGTGTGTGGTTTTCATTTTAATAGTCCCAAAAATAATATAAATAAACACAAATTAAATATATATACGAGTAAGTCCGTAGTTATTCGTCTAACAAATAACTATTTCAATTCTCATTTATTTTATCTGGCTTATTGTGAGCACTAAATCTCTTTTCCATTATGAAAATAACTTAATCATTTATATCCAAATTGATATGATTATTTAATGTTTTAAAATCAAATTTAGCAATTAAATAACGTTATACAATGAATTAATTGACTGCAAACTTTGAATTATTTTAAGAGATGCCACAAACATATTGAGAACCATTTTATGTTTTTAATATTTAAATGAAACAAATTGAGCAAAAAAAAAAACAGGAGAAAGGTTTTAAATGACTTTTCAAACCTGATTATAAAATAAATGATGACTTTTTAAGAGAATTTAAAATTCACTTGTTTAATTAAAAATTGAATGTTAAGCTAACAAATTATTTATGATGTATTAAAAAAAATATCCAATTTATGTCAGCTGATATAAACTTGTCTCGTATGAATCAATTTAACTTATGAATGGCTTATGAGTGTATTCAAACCACTCGCTGCACTCGCTTGTTATTCATTCAAACTAGAATTTAATCAAATTATATAGATGATTAATTTGGTGCTAATATATTATTTTATCATGTCTGCAAATAGTTGTCACCTGACGAATTCAAATATTAATCAAACAAATAGAAATCATTCATTAACTGAATGTGAATATCAGTTAAGAGCTGCTGACAAATTTGCAACAACGGCAGACCATAAATGTGGCATATGTAGAAATATGTAGAAAGGTGCCGATTAGGTATTTGTCAATCTCTGACGTCAAATGTCTAAAGTTTAGACTTGAATACAATCCGGGGGGGTTTTGCCTACGCGTCAACGTCGTAAAAGTTGCCGTGGGAAAAACTCGTTATTTTGGGTCGCAATATGAGTTGGATGCGGATTTCAGTGGCCCGCTGCGACGGCGCATTGCGTGGGCCCTGACTCACCCGTTCCAGTTCTACACTAGAAAAATACTTAACATAAACACACACAAATAAATATATATATATATATGTATATGTGAGTACGGCCCTGACTTGGGTTCCGTTTCACTTTTCAAAAATATGTGTTTGTTTTATTTTTTTTTTTTTTTTTGCATTTTTTGATTGCTTATTTTTTGCCAATTTGCTGCTTTTTGTTGTTGTTTGTTTGCCGCTTGGCCTCCGAGTATTTCAATTATGCAGTTTAGTGTCGTTTCACACGTAGATACGCAGCAGATATGCAGCAGATACAACAATTGTATCTGCATCTTTCGCTAGCCATTTGCCGTTTGCCGTTTGCTTTGTTTGCTTGTTAGCCACTAGGTTTGTTTATCTCCCTCACTCTCCATCTGTCCATCACTCTCTATCTCTCTCTCTCTCTATCTCTCTCTCTTTGCTTTTGTTTTTAGTCGGGCGCACGAACTTTTCACTATCGATGAATGAATACAGTTGCAGATGGGTATGTTTTGGGCGCGCAGGGGCAGCGGCAGAGGTTGAGGCATAGGTGCTATCTGCGATAAGCGATGAGTGTGCGGAGTTCCCTTGGCGCAAGGTGTTAGTGTTGTTGTTGTTATTGCTGTTGTTGTTGTTGTTGATTCATGTGATTCATCGCATGGTATTTCTCAGTTCGCAATTTTGCATTTGCAAATTGCGCTGGTTAGGCATTTTTTCAGTTGCTGTCGTCATTTTTTATTTCACGTGCGCGGCTTCTTTGTATGTGTATCTATTGGTTACACTTTAGCTGCTTGGCATTTTTACCCACATTTATTTTCAGTGCACTTCCGCCGGCTGCCAAGTCCTCAGTCGAAGAAAAATAAAAAAATGTTTACCTTGCCAGTTAGCGTTTGGTTGTTTTCTATTCTGCTGTTTCTGTTGGGTTCAGCGCTTCACTTTTGGCATAAACATTTCCTAAATCTTTATCTAATTCAACAAACTGCAGCCATAACAACAACAACAACAATAACAAAAGCAGCAGCGATAACAACAACTTTTTCAAACATTTCGAAAGATTCCCAAGACATTTCCACATTTTCCGCAGCCATTGTTTTTTTGCTGTTGCTGCTTTTGTTTCTTTCCATTCGCATTTTCAACTTGTTTCAACTTGTTAGGCATGCAACTTTTCACATCGTTTCTCCTCTATATATATATACATATATATTCACATATTTGTTGTGCCCCTTTTCACTTCTGCTAGTTTTTTGGTTTTGATTTGGCTTAGGGCAACGCGACTTTGTTTTCTGTTTTGGGTAGACTTGAAGGCGACTTCATCTGCATCTTCTTCTTCTTCTTATGCGAGAGTCTGGAAAATTTATGAAATTTGTGTGGCATAAAGTGCACTAATTTATTATCGCTAGACGACTGCAATATTGCATCAAAGCGACGCAGTTCCAAGCGGAGGGGCACAAGGAATGTGTCTGTGTTTTTTTTTTCTAGTTGGCTGATAAGAAAGGTTAAAGTTGACTAATGTTTCCTAAAGTGTTTAACTATGCAAATTAGCTTGGCAGACTTGACTTATTCATAGTCACACGTGTGCTTGCCACATGCAACCCGCTTTCAATTTGACTTCATTATTTTAATCAACGCTTTAGTTTTAAGCACACAAAATAACCCAATTTCAAAATTTAGCTTTTTGTGTGGCAATTTTTTGGGCACACATTTTCTGTTCTAGTTTTCTAGGTTCTTCAAACCGTTTTTCTTTTCTGGAGGTGTGAACAACAAAAAAACAAAGAGAAGAAAAAAAATGCAAACAAACTTGACATCATTTAAAAAAAAAATATGAACATAAACAAAAATAAAATGCAGTGCGTATAATTTTTTAAAAAGTAGCAAACGCAATACTTTTTATGGTTTTTTTTCACTGTTGTTTTTGCTGTGGTTCTCGCATTCGACAACAAAAGCATATGAGGCCGTCCAGAGATTAACACCCCTCGATCTGCCCCTCTCCATTCCCCTGTCCCTCTTGAGTGTTCGCCCCCCCTTTTTGCGGTAGGCCGTGGAAATTCAAGGCAGCCCGTCGATCATCATCGTCGCGTGGCGTCTCCGTCTCCAGCTCTCTCTGTCTCTCTCTCTCTCTCATTGAGTGCTCCTCTGTCTCTGTCTCAGTCGGTGTGTCTGCTGCTCTGATGTCATGGATGCTTATAAGCATGATATATGGATTTGTAGTTTTATTCGGTTTCTGTTTCTGTTTATGTTTATGTATTTCCAGCAGCCGTCGCACGCAGAAATTAGCATGCACTTTTAGCAGACAATTCGAGACGGCAACAACAACAACACACTGGGCGCTGGCCACGCCCACACTACAACAAGGTAGTAAACCTTGCGAATGAATGAATTGAACTTTATATATTTTATACATATATATATATATGTATAACAATAACAACAGCATTGAAACTCTCATATTTAATGAAACACGTAAAACGGCAGCGAGTAAATAAAATAGTTTAATCAATGAATAAATAAATCAATAAACACAAAAATGTAAACAAAATTAAACAGTAAAACAAAAGCACCAAAAGCGAAAAAAATAAACTATTTTTTTAGTTGACTACATTTTTTAGTTTTTTATGATTGGGCAAGAATATATATAAAAATCAGCTACAGTTCCAATGAAATGTTTAACCTTATAAATAATTTTTTATGATTTTCAAAATTTATTGAAGAATAACTATAAGTGAAAAATATGCAAGTTTCTTTATAAAAAGTCGTTGACTGTGAATGATTATGGGTTGTGCAGCTCGGCTGGTGATCTTGTCTAGCTGCGATTTTATCTGCGAGCGCTCATGCAACATTTTTGGTTGCCGTTGCGTGCCGCAACCCACACAAACACAAAGCTATTGAACAAATTCATGAAATTGGTATTCAAAGTGCCCATACCAGAGGCTGCCAGTCGTCGCCAGTCCTTCCTACACACATTTATCGATATTTGTGGGGCCTACAGCTTTTTGAGCGACTCAAATTTAGGCTGAGCCAACGAGTTGAACGAATCAAAACAATAGAAATCAAATGGCAATCGATGGCACAAGTTGGCAAAGTAGCACTTAACCAAATACCACATTTTAATATGCGGCATTCAAAACTATTTCATCTGCTGCGTTATTTAGAACAACCCACATTCAAAATAATAATAAAATTAATCTTTCAACACAAAACGAGCTGTGATCTGAATTAATTTCAAATTTGAATCGACTTTCATGTGGCGCACCCACCAAAATTTTCATTCATAAAAGCAACACACATTTTGGCAATGCGGAAAACAAATCTAAGCAAATGAATAAAAATCACACACGTTGCGTATACGCAATGTTGCACAAAGTAAGCCGAAGTTGCAGTTGCTGTTGCTGCATTTTGGGCAACTTTAAGCCACAATTAGATTTATGGCTTGTCTTCATTTCTACACTCACCAATGAGGATGGACAAGTTGGTGTGCTACTCCTGCTGGCCGTTTGCAGTTTATGGCCACGTTGCCAGTGCTTAATGTATCTGATATCTTGTATCTTGCGGATACACATTCATTGCCTTCAGCCAGTCAACATTTAGCGCTTGCAACACATCCGTTTTATTTTTATTTTCTTTTTTTTTGGTGTGTTTGCGTGGCACAACCCTTGGGCATTCACCGTTAGTCGCCGGCCCGTTAGCCGTTTGCTGTTAGCCGCTTTCGTCCGTTTTTTAGCGTTAGCCGTTAGCTTTTAGCCGCTGTTGCCCGTTGCAAAGTGCCGTTCACTACTGAGCTCGTTTTTTATGCGCTCCGATACTTTTATAGATTCGCAATGTGCCTCGAGGCCGGCCTCCAGGCACAAGCGGGTGGCAATCGGTGGGGAGGTAGGGGAGGGGATGGCATTGTTAGCAAAGGTAGCCAAGGGTAGCGTTTCGTTTGTTTGTTTGTTGCTGTTGCTATTTTTGTTGCTGTTGCTGTTGCTGTTGCTTTGCACCCCTTTTTTATTTAGCCGGCCGGCCAGCAAACAAAACAGCAACAACAACCACCCAAAAGTCCAAACACACCTCTGCCCCTTTGCCATAGCCCCTGTCGCCTGTCGCCGCTGGTCGTAAGTTATCCACCTGCTGACGAACTTGTTCGAAGAGGTTCGAAGCTTTCAGTTGTTGTTTTGGCTACTAAACGGTAAATGCAGCAGCAGCAGCAGCAGAGAGAGAGAGCAAAAGAGAGAAAGGGAGAGGGAGAGAGAGAGAGCGCGCGTGTTTGGGAAGCCGGTTTTTGGTGGCAGGTGCATTGGTGCATTGGTGTCCAGCTTTTTGTGGACAGCTGAGCTGATGAGCAGCAGCAGCAGCAGACGCTGCCTGACAATTAACGAGTCTCATTACTCAGAGGCGTGCAGCTGACGCCTGCCTGCCCCCCCCCCTTCTCCCCTCTCTACCACATGGCACCACCCCGCAGCTGTCCTGTCTACTGTCTGCCGATGGCATGCATATTGGGGTCAGGCTGCTTGCCACTCACTTTAAGATTAATAACAATAATCAGCATCAGCGGCATCATCGTCGTGAGATTTAATAATAGGAAAATGGCAATGTGAAAAATCAGAAAGAAAACTCTAGTTGACGTCTGACGAGTGTCGCTTTCCCAGGATTGTTAGCAGCTGTTGCCTGTGGCAGGCATCAAATACACAAATTAGCCAAGCGCCACCATGAAATTTATACTTAATTGAATTGATCAGGCAATTATGTGGTTTTTGCATTCAAAGCGACTACCCTTGCCCCCTAACCAGCATCAGCAAGAGCAACATCAGCTAGCAGCTAATAAAGAGCAAACCCTCAACAGGCAACCCTCCCCTCGCCTACTTGCAACACACGCCTTCGTTGAGCCTACAATTGTGGCAAGAGTTCAACTGGCACTCGAAAAACATGTTAAATCAAATCAATTGAAAATGGTTTTTGCAACAACAACTGTGGTTGCTGTTTGTGCCCCCCCCCCCTCCCCCTCCTACCCTACTACCCCTACCCCCTTTTGACGCGTTGCCCTCATCAGCTGTCAGCAGAGGGAACGTCATTTGTGATAATGTTCACATCGTTGATTTTGCTGTCGACTTTCATGTGGCAGACGCCGCGAGGCAGGCAACACATTAAATTATGTTCAATATGTTTAACATCGATTTACAACTGATAACCCACATTTCAGTTATTCAGTTACTCAGTTTCTCTCTTTTGGCAAGGCCTAGACAAGGTCTACAGACAAAAACCCGATAGGAAATTGAGATGGGCTACAGATAAAGTTATTGGATATATTTATGTATCTATCAAAGGTATTTATATTTTGATGTTTCTATTTGCATAAATGGGAATCATATTTCACTACTCATTCAGAAAATACAAATTTCAAATCTCAAATTTAACGCAATCAGAACAGTTGTGGGCATAAAAACCAAATGTTAAAACAAATCAAGTTGTTAAACTTTATAGTTTATTTTTTATAATTAATTGAGTATTTAGAGTACTTATTTTCTTTTTCCCTCACACTCCAAACAGCTGCAAATAACCAAAATTGATGAATTTATTATTATTATTATTATTATTTTTATTATTTTCTAGCCAAGTGCATTTTCCACTGACTCATTTAAAACAGTTGCAAATCTTCCCATATTCATCATATTATTTATTTTGCTTAATAATTTATTAAATAATAAATAAACCTTTGCGTATTTATAAGAAAAACAGCTGCAAATAAATTCGGTGTCAATAAATGTGGATTTGCTGATAGATTTGGCGTTTCATTCACTCACAATTTTTCCGTAAACAGTTGCTCATAAAAGTACGCAGACAGCCAAAGGCAAATTATCAAATTTTTGCGTTGTGCTTTTGTTTTCGGCACTTTTACACTTTTAATTGACGTCGCAGCAAAAGCAAAATTCAAACACCTTCAAAATGAAAAGCCAAGGAAAAAAAAACAAACAATCAAAGAATGGGAAGGGGTTGGTGCGAGGGGGAGTGAGGCAGGGGCAAGGTGAGGCTGATGTGTAGGCGATTTGACGTACAAAATTGCACATAAAAAAAGCGAAAACCAATAAAAAAAAGATTACTAGTCGGCAACACAGACGGATTAGAGGGCTGTGGGGCAAGCGGAGGTTGCATGGGGCAGCATTAGCCTGATGCTTGCAAATCAAAACAGATGTGCGACAAACTGGCAACACAACATCAAACTGCCAGCCAAAAAGCAAAACGGCAAAAGTTTGCCACAAATAAAAGATAAAAGATACAAAAAAACAGGAGGCAAGAAATGAGATACAAGCTGCCAGATACATTTCTGGTTGTTGTTCATCTTTGTTGTTGTTGTGTTGCTCGTGCCACACGGCCAACAGACGGCACAAAAAGTAACTGTGCCACACAGCCGCATATCCTGCAGGAAAGGTATAATGCAGCAACAGCAGCGTCGAACGGGAATTGTGCAAGGATTTCAGCAAAACTGGTTGCAGGTTTGCAACTTGGCCAATAAGTGCGTCGCTCACCTGCCACAAATCGACTTAGGCTGAAGCTACTCCTGTTGCCCCTGCCACATGCCGCCTGACTCAAATTACGCTTCCTTTTTGCGTTTTTGGACACAGGAGCCAGGCACAGCATTGCCCAGGACATGCTACGCACAGGCATCCCCCGATAAATAGAATGAAAAAAAAACAGTTTTCGAATAATCTTGAGAACATATATCGGATATATTATAATCACGCTGCAAGATTATGTTTATAGATTTGTAGAGAATTAATAATTTGAATAATCCAAAACAATTTAAAAAAAGCGTATTTGTTTGCGAGGCATTACTGTATAATAATTATGAGGACCTATCCACAGCACTGTCTGCTTCCGCTCAGAGTGACAGAGACAAAAAGAGAGACGAAGAGAGAGGGAGAGCGAGTGAAAGAGTGATGGGGAAGGGGGGATAATGCATATTGCTGCCGCAGGACGACACAGCTGCAAAAATTGTGTTGCGGCACTCGAATATTCAAGTCGACTCCTGCAACTTCAAGTTGAAGTCCAAATGAACTCAACTCAATTCAGCTCAGTTCGCCGCTGCCTGCGCGCCGCACGTGGCGCATACAAAGCAGCGACGTCGACAGAGGCAGCGTCAAGGAAAAACGGAAAGTGCTCGTTGTAGTTGTAATTTTATTGAGAAATTCACAGACAGACCGGGTAGGGTGGGGGGTAGTGTAGAAGGGGTCAAGGAAACAGCTCGAAAGGCAGAAGACGCGGCACAAGCCACAAACGTTGCTTGTTGGTGTCTCCGGCTCGTTGGCTTGTTGGCAGGGAATGCGGCGACGCCTGTCGCATAACAATGCGTTTCTCCTTTGGCAAGATACGCCCAGGCATCTGCTGCCAGGCACAGTGGGACGCCAAGCGCGAAGCTTGCAACAGTTGCAGTCTACAAATTGGCCAAGTCACAAAAAAAATAAAAAAAAATAGTAAAACAATACGCTCTTTGCTGCTGCTGCTGCTGCTGCCCATCTGTTCGAACATGTTCGTCGGCGCTCTTATACAAACAGCTGTTCGCAACACGAACGTGTTGCGTATAAGAGAGAGCGTCTCTCACATGTAGAAGAGCGTGCGCGCAAACAAGTTGCGTAGAAGAGAAGCAACATTTATGTTTGATTGAATTTCGTGATCGCACTCAATTGGAACAACTGTAAACACAAACATAACAGTGCATCATGAGTCGCACCTTGCATGGATATACCCTTTCATTGAAAACGAGAGCTCACCGAACTCACATAAAATTCAATTAAAACTTCCTCCGTCTCTCTTTCTGTCTGCTTCTGTTCATCAAATCCAATGCAGCCAAAATCCATTAAAATTCATATATAAACTCCAAAGCCTCAGAGTCAATTTGCAACCAAAACACACTCACACACACACACTCACACACACATATTGAGTGAGAAAGACAATTGTATCTCACAGTTGGTCAAAGCCTTTTCAAAAATATTTGCATAAGATTCAAACTGAACCAATTCACTTTCTCCCCTTTACCCTTGCCACATCTAACCAAATTGCAACAGAATAGTAGCAGACAAAGTTCTCGGACAAGTTTTGCGTTGCAAGTGCAGTTCATATTTGAGTTGAGCTCGCTCGCCCGCTCCCCTTTCTCTGCTCCCCCCGCAACATCGTGATGCGTAACCATTTAGCCTAATTGTAAGAAAATACTTGGTCCTTCGGTTTGGGTTTGGGTTGCGCTGCCAAATGTGAATTTAAGCCTTGCAACACGAGTGGGCCACAGAATGTTGAGTCGACTCTTCCTCTATCTCTTCTTCTTCTTTAGCTGCTCGAACAGCACCTGACCAGCAGCAGTCAGCTTCAGTTATTGGCCGGGCAAACAGTTGGCGGTCCAAGGTGTCGACCTGGGGGCACGTTGTGTGTGGGGGCAAGTGCAGCGAAGCGTTTGACGTGGCCAACAGCCTTGGCCCAGTCAATGCGAGAAATTAACACAAATACGTTAAACATTCGAAAGTTTGGAAAGCTGCAGTTGCCGAGTTCAATTTGGTAACTAATAAAACTAAAACTAAAAAAATCAACTTTTAATGATTGCCAATTTTTTTCAAATATTTTTTACTAGGGAATTATTTTTTTAAGTAAAAATAAGTAATTTTATATTCCACGCAAAATGTAGTTTTTATTTCTTGAACTTCTTTTTATCTAGAAGAAACATTTTCTTAGGTTTTTAATAAATATTCTGTAAATATGTAAAATTCTAATCAATAAGTTCTTTCATTTGAGTGCACACTGTACTCGTGCATTTCATTTACATATTGGGAAGTCAGCATATTTCGTGTGCGTCATCAAATACAAATTCCAAGCAATTATAGATGCTGCACAGCGGCTTGCCCCAAAGTCTCCTTCTCATTGCCTTCTCTTGCAACCACTCAAATTTAACTTGCAGCAATTTCTTCGCTGATTTATTTTGGCTTCGGTTTAATTGAATAAAAATTCATGCAAATGCAGATGGCCGTGCGGAGTTCGTTATGGGGGCGTGGCATGGCCAAGATCAATCAAGATGGCGGCGTGAAAAGCATCTGCAGCATCTACAGCAACAATAGCTGACCAAAAGCAAACAAACGCTCTTTGGGTCAAGTAACGAAACCCGTTTTGAGTGGCTTCACCTCCCGACGGGTTTCGACTGCCGCGCTGTGATTGGAAGAACCAAGAACCAAAAACAAAACCCAGGCAGCCGGCTCAACTCTACCTGAAGGTAGATGGAGGGACAAGCAGACGGACGGACAGACAGCCAGAGAGGCATTCAGTTGAGGAAGTCCTTGTGAAAGTTGCGTATTCAATGGTCATCAAGTCACAACCGCAACACCATTAATAAGGCAGGGTTCAGTTTAGGGTTTGGGTTCGAATTCTGCTCCTGGTTCGAGCTAACTATTGCTATTCCTAATGCTGTCCTAATGGTTAACATGGCAGCACTAATGAGCCGCAACTCTGCCGGTCAACTCTGCCGGGCCGCTGTCTGATTAATTTGTGGGAAAGTCAGTATTCAGCACGAGGAAAGATCCCTTCGGCCAGTGAGTGCCACACAAGTTAAAATACTCTATACCCCTTCGTAAATTTATAAAAAAAAAAGGGGGTATAAAAGAAAAACTTCTCATTCTCAATTTAGTTACAATCTTCTTTGAAAAAATGAAATTAAATTGTCTGTAAATGTCAAAAATTCTTCAATGTTCTCCTTTCTAATGCAATGAATAAGTTTAAAGAATTCGCTTTGTTTGAGTTTAGTACATTAAATAAAGTCTGAAAAAGAAATATTAAGTTTGAAAAGAATAAGTTTTATTGACTTTAGGGCTTTTGTAAATGTAGTCTAAATTCCATTCAAATTGCCAACACAATATGTGAATGTGAATAATCGTTAAACATTATTGCTTTTCAAATAAGTTTAGATAACTTTTGGGTTTATATAAAGTGAATCAAATCGAATACAAAGTTTGTAATTGCCTCTTTAGTTTGAATTGCCATTATTCAGTGGGGATTACCAGGGTATCACTCAATTGTTCATACTCATAACAAAGGAGAGTATTAGTTAATTACAGGGTATCAGTCAGTTGTTCATTCTCTCCACGAGCAGTTTCATTTTTTTTTTTTTTGTATTTTTATTTGTCCCTAGCTGGTAACCAGAACAAACCAGACAGCTGGCTATTCATTAGGCTTATCTCCCCACCCACACTCCCAACGCCCGCCTGCCACAACCACCCCAACCCCCCAACCCCCTCCCCAACGTTGTATGTGTGGCATGCCAATCGAAACTAAGCGGCTTATGAAAGTATCTGTCGTTCATTTGGCACCTTCTGTTTAAATTCCATCAGCCAAAGAGGGCGGCGCATAAACTTGCCGATTTAATTTCAGTTGTTCTCTAGCATTTTCCAATTGCGTTCGATACCCAAATGATTTCCAAATGCACCTGCCACACACAGACTGAGAGTAGCAAGAGGTAAGCACTTCAAACAGTGCCGACAAGCTGCACAAACAGAGTTCAATTATTTAAAAAACAAAAAAATCAATACTTAGCGTAATCTGCATCGACGTTATGATAATATTATATGGAACTGAAACACAGAGACACTTGTCGAGCAACAAGCAGCAACATAACAGACACAACAACAACAACAACAACAGCAATTTATGCTAATGGCGCGTACCAAAATAACAAAATAACAAAATACAAAAAAAAAGAAGAAGAAAAATGAATTTGAGTCGTGGAAAAACAAGCGGCAGACAATTCATAAAAATTTACATACATTAAGCCGAGCCGAGTGTCAGGGATCACGAGACCCGAATAAACGGAGGCAAGTGGAGGGGCATTACATGCGGCAAGTCACCGAGAGGACCCCAATAAAAATTAGAGTGCGCCGACGCAGCCGGAACATAAAGTGGAAGCGGAACTACCCCGTGGCAACCTTTTAGCTGTGTTTTCATTTAAAACACGGCCATAGATCATTGCCACAGTTGCACACAGTTGTGGCAACCGGGGGAGCTCAGCATTAGCATTATGCAATCTGCAATCTGCGAGGGCGTTTTCACGTGTTGAGATCATAAATCATAAGTCCATAATTGATGCGGAATGCAACAAAGGCAACTTTAAAGTCACAATTTAAATTGATGTATTATGAAAATGGAAAGTGCTATAATTGTGGCACTATTTGGGGTCGATGTGGCGCCTCGATTATAACAACTCAGTGTCGAGCTCAAGGATGCGCCAAGCCAACATGTGGCATGTGGCATTAATAATCACAGTCTGAAAGTCGCTTTGAAATTTATAGAAAAAGGGACTTTTTGAGAATTGATTCTTTTCTTTAGATTGATTCTACATAAAACTAATCACATCTGTTGATTATTTTGATTGTTTTTCATTTTTGCCATATTCACGAAATTTCCCCAAAAATCATCCACTATTTTAGTCAAAATAATTCCACTTAATAATCGCAACAAATCTTTGGCCAAATTGTATTAACGCCTTAAATAAGCAACACAATTTTGATGAATGCATAAACAAATCTTTGCAGATGATGATTTTCCGTATTTCACTTTTCATTCATGACCTGCATTATGCAGGTCTATGTGTGTGTGTGTGTGTTAGAGTATCTGAGCAATTTATTACCTGCCATTTACCTTTGCTCATTATAAATTGCATGTAATTAATCAGCTTTACGTGCGTTCAACGGGCCGTATACGCATTGTGCTGCACAACGCACCCCCTCCCCCTTTCTTCGGCACACCCCTTGTCTATTGAGCTTAAATGTCCAATTGCAAATTGGTAAATAAACATAAGAAATTTTGGCTCTTTGCCTTTTTGGCCTCCTTTAAAGCAGCCAATTTGAGTGTGAAATCGGAAATGTTATTCATTTTCCCCATCGCTCCACTTGGCTTGGACAGATGGAGGTGTGGCGTGGAGAATGGGGAGCACAGACAAGATACTTCCTGCTGCACCGGACTTGACGTTGGCTGCTGCCACTGGCCACAGTCTCCGCTCCGCTTCGTTCCGCAGGACGTGGCAATAAAACGCATCGCCAGTTGCAAGTTGCTTGTTGTTGTTGTTGTTGCTGTCTCTGGTCTCCGGTAGCAAACATCTCATGTTATTTTCTTAATACAAAATATATATTTTCCATTTCGAGTTTGACATGCATCCACCCCACCTTCGCCCCTCAGCCGTGCCAGAGTCCTTCACCGTTTTGTCTTTTACTCAATAAAACTTTTTGATTTCCGCTTGAACAGACGAAACTTTTTAATGCTCCGCAGCGAAAACGAAAAACGAAAAGCGAAAACGATAAGAAAAGCGAAATCAAATCAAATTAAATTAAATTCAATCGAATCGATTCAAGGCAAAAACAAAAGAAAAATAAAGAATAAAACAACTAAAAAAAAAAACATTTATTTAAATATCGAAATTGTGCACAATAAAACACCTGCAACGCCGACGACCCACGATTTTTTGTTGTGGCGTGCCACTTTAATTCAATTGGATTAGTTGTCCATTGCAACACACACTCGCACACACTCTCTCACACACACACACACACCGTAAATGGGAATCGTTGCCAGGGACAGCTGCTGCCAAGTCCAGTTTAACGAGTAGTTTGAGTGATTCGTGGGGCTTCCGCTACGGTATTTAACTAAATACGCTATTAATGCAATGCCCCCTCCTCAACCCCACCCACTCCATTAACAGCTGAGCCACAACCCTCCACCCCCCTCTCTTATCCAGCAGACTTTGCTTGAGGTTTTGCTTTGTGCAAGAATTCAAAACAACAAAACAATTCGCGGCGAGTGTGCGATGAATGAGCCACCGAATAGGTCAAATGAATGAGTGAATGAATGTGTGTATGAATGAATGAATGAATGAATGACTAATGCCAGACATGCAAGTGTGCAAAAACTAATGCATTAGCGTAATTAAATGGCCAAAGGATATCCTTTTTGTCTGTAGAAACTCACGGTTTTTCTATACTCAGTCGCCCAAATGCACAAATGCCCTTGACCACTGTAACTAATCCCGTTTTTTATATGTGGCTAAAATACCTTTGCACTATAACTAAAAAGTGCTAATTTATAGTGCATTAGCTGGGAGAGCGAAATAAAACTGGTCAAAACACAATTTATTGCAGCTAAACATGTGTAGAAAATATGCAAAACTGTTTGATATTTTTTGACCTAATTTTATAATTTAACTACAGGTCAAGATGTATTTTTTATTTTATTTAAGCTACACGGCTAACTGAAAAAAACAGTTGTGAAATAAATCTCGACAGAATTCATAATTTATTCCAGTTTACGGAATATTTATCAAACACTTGAAATGCAGGCAGGAAAACGAATATTTAAAACAGCAAATAAAGATATTAAATATTTAATTATTTAATGTGGACTATTAATATGCCATATTCAGAGGAAATTTTAAATAAAGTTGCAATTAAAGTGATTTAAAATTTCAAGACAATTAAATAAAAAGATAAATTTAACATTTAAAAGTAAATTAAAGGCTTAAATCAAATGATTTAAATAGGAATATAATTTGTGAAGAATCCTCGACACAGAAAATTAACTTAGTTATGGCAAAGTTTTTTTTTAGTTTTTTATCTTTATAAATCTTTCATAGATTTATTTTGCGTACATGCAGATTGCAGATTGTAAGCAGATTATAAATATAAGCATGCTTGAAGCAGCTCTTTAAACCATAGATGAGGGCTGGCAACTAAATGGGCATGTCAGCGCCAGGGCCAAGTGAATAACGAGTGAATGACTGAATGCTCCCGTGACCGAGTGGAGAAAGAGTAGGGGAGAGGAGAGGAGAGAAGGCAAGGCAGAGGCAGCGCTCGTGCCAAAAGCGATGCGCAATTTAAAAGAGGTGTGGTGGGTAGAGGGGGAAGTGGGCTGCTGAGGGTTGAAGCAGATGAAACTGAGACCAATAGCTAAGAACAAAGACCAAGATAAAGACAAAGCAATGCAAGGACCGGAAGAAATACGCAACGCATTAAGGCAAAGGACAATGTGCAGCTGGTGGAATCTGATAGGAAGCGATGCGAGCAGCGCTAAAGAGCTGCTCATCAAAATCAGCATCATCCTCAGCCATATCCGGGGCAGGAACACCAAGTGCAGCAGCGGCAGCGAAAGTGTTGACTACCAGCGAGGCGAAGGGGCGTGGCAATAAGCGATATACGATGCGATAACGAGTTGAAGTTTAAGTGTCGAGACGAG
Source organism: Drosophila dives (assembly GCA_035042365.1). Classification (NCBI taxonomy): domain Eukaryota; kingdom Metazoa; phylum Arthropoda; class Insecta; order Diptera; family Drosophilidae; genus Drosophila; species Drosophila dives. The sequence goes on along the minus strand of JAWNLJ010000326.1, from coordinate 5,072,826 downwards.
AGTTGAGTTGAGAGTTGAGAGTTGATAGCTGAGTTGAGTTGGGGTGAGGAGAGAAGGAGCGTGCGTGTGTTTGGATTAAGCTGATTCTCCATTCTCGTGCAGCATACAAAAAAAAGAAAGGAAACCATCCGAATAATGTATGTGCACTTGTAGACAACTGCAAGTCTGTGCCTGGCCAGCTCTGCTGAGCCGTGTTGTTGTCACATCTCCAACTTTTAGTTGGTTTTGGTTTCTTCTTCCTAATAGCTGAGCATCCTCAGCATCCTTGGTAACCTACACCAGTGTTGACTGACTTTGCTTTTTCTCCCCATGGCAGCCAAATCGTTGACCAACTGTTTGCCTCTATTTTGGCTTGGCTTTTTAGCAATATTTTAAATTTTTCATATGCAAAATTTATTTTTTCTTAAAAAACGAAAATGTTGAAATTTGACAAAAGATGTTCATCAAAATATTTAACAAATGTGTTGCATTATTTGCCACATCTTCCATTTTCATGAGCTTCCCTGTTAGGCTTGTAAAAAGCGTGTGGCAACACTGTGTGGCATGCAGCACGTTTGGCACGTACTTTTCAAGCTGTTGGCGAGCACTTTGTCAGGGGGCGTGTTAACAAACAGATTGAGTTCAGCGTTGACAGTAAGCAGCTTAGATGTGCCACAAAGTCGCGCTGACAACGATGATGCCCACCCAGGCAGACAGGCAGGCAGGCAGGCAGGCGGGGAGCAGGATCAGCTCCTAAACAGCTTCTAAACAGTTTCTAAACAGCTGTTTCCACATCGCATCTTAATTGGCAGTCAGCGCGTACGAGAACAATTGTTCTATTTATCCTTTTACTTTTCATCACACTGACAATTGGACTCGGACACGAATCAGATGCACGTGCAAATTTGATATATTTTAATGTGGCTTCTGCGTTTCGCTTCGTGTCCTTTGCAGGACTCTGCATGCATATTCAGTGTAGACGAAGTCGAAGGAGGCATCTGCTGCTGCAGCACGCGCATCCTTTGTGCAAATACAACAAACAAAAGGAACTTGTGTGCCTGAGTGTGCCAATGTGTATGTGTGTGTGTGTGTGTGTGTGTGTGTGCGAGTGTGCACACATGTTGCCCGGGCAGGAAGCGCACTGATTGAGGAGCAATCCCGACCATAGCCGGGACAGATGTTTTCCTCTTTTTGTACACATTTCCACATTAAACAGCCGCTCGCTCCCCTCTCCACTTCTCTTCTCTCGACTTCTCATTCTCTCTCCCTCACCCCCTCTCTCTCGCTCTTTCTCTCTGTGGCACACACAGTCTACGGGGCGCGTGCGCAGCAGCCCCGAAAAAAAATATTTGAATGCAAAGATGCCAAATCGGAAGTGCCGCTCGCTGCCAACAACAATGCGAACGATCGACCTCAATCCCCCTACCCTACCCTACCCTCCCCTACCCTAACCTGCCCTTCCCTTTACCCTGGCGAGGTTAAATGCCTTTGGAATGCCTTTGGGCTCAGGTTCAAAGATTTATTGTTCAGCCTGGAATACGATCGTTGTTTTATATCAATTATTTGCCGCTGGCAAGAGTCCTGGCAAGTGGCAGGCAACCAAATTGTGGCATGTGGGGAATGTACCCGAAGCGCACTTTTAACCTTAATGAACATTACAAATAACAATTAATATAGAAATAATGTTTTTGCTATTTTCTTTATGCGTTTGACCTAAAATCTTTGAATGCATTTTCTTTAATAAATTCATTAAAAATAAAAAAAGTGCGAAAATATTTCCAATTTTAAGTGTGTAATTTGTTGATGATGTTATTAAGCATTTACAAAAAAAAGGTATTGAAAAATACACAATTTTCTGATAAGATATTCTTTATTAAATGAAAAACTTAAATGTTCTTCATTTTTAAAGCTATTAAATTAAATTGGCTAACAAAGTGTTCAACATGATTGAATTAAAAAAGAAAGAGAATAAATTTAGCTAAGGTCACTTTTGAATAAATTCTAAAACAACTTTAATGTTTCTTAATTTTCTTATAAATTTATATATAAATATTTAATTAAATTTAGGAATGAGCTTATAGATAGATCTTAAATCCAATGCTTTTTCTGCTATTAGCTGTGATTGTGGCAAGTTAAAGTTAAGCATTTAAAATCACTTTTTAGCTGTTGACTTAACAATTTGCAATCTTTGCTAAATGGCCCAGCGGACTGTTAACACGTAGATAAGTCCACAAACACATACACACCCACACACATACACACACACATTCGCACAGACGCCATACGTAATTAGATTTTACTGCAAAGCTTTGCACTTTTTGTGGCCTCTGCTCAGCTTCTGTTGCAGCTGCTGTTGCTGTCCGTCCGTTTGTCTGTCCGTCTGTCCGTCCGTCCGTCCGTCTGTCTGTCTGTTAGCCAGGTAAACAGTTTTCTTTGGCCGCACAATTTCTAATTAGTGCACCGCAAAATATGAGCCGGTTCGCTATCAGCCAAATAACTAGCTGCCAGAAGCAGAGCTGACCCCATAAATCCCTCCAAGCCAAGCCAAGGATAATACAGTTTCTGGGTGGCCGAGGGGGTGCAAGGAGTTTCAATTAAATTTCAACTTACAAATCAATAAACCAACATTTTCAACACAATTCATATACTTGGGCATCTGGAGCTAAGGTAAGGTGTGGGGAGGAAGGAGGGGAAAATTAAGGCCACTGTGTGCAACTCGACACCGGAACAAGTGGCAGACGTGGCAGAGGGGAAGACAGGAGCAGTGTTATGGCCACCACGTGCACTCTTCTTATGGCTGTTGTTGTTGTCGATTTGGTTGCCGTTGTTGTTGTTGTTGTTGTTGTTGTTGTTTTGTTGTGGCCAAATGAAGCAAGACTTTGTCGCTGCGTGAATAATTGTGTTTAAAAAACATTTGGCGGCATCGATGGGTCAGGCACGTGCAGAAGCAGGCAGCAGGCAGCAGGCAACAGAAACAGGAACAGGAGCAAGCAACAGAAGCAGGAGCACAACAGCGAGCCAGGACAATGGACAATGGACATGGGACAGCGACATCCTGCCGATGCAAGCGGAATTGGAGCGCGGCATTAATTGGTTCACTGATTTTCAGGCTCAAACTGGAAGAATAACAACAACAACAACAGCAACTGTGGTATTAAGGATACGCTGTTCCTGTTTAACCTGTCGACCACAGAAGCAAAGGACATTCATATCCCAAATATGGGGGGGGACAAAGAGACAGGCAGACAGCAGTGAAAGCAATGAAGCAACCAGTTTATCGACTTCATAGACACAGTTGCAACGAAAAAGAGAAAGAGTGAGGGAGGGAAAGTGGAAGGGTAAGAGGGAAGAGCGCTTGATAAGATGTCAGAATGCAGACGCAGCTGCCCGGGCGAGATAAGCTAACAGGAGTAAAATGATATGGCAAGCACATAACTCGTGCCAACTCCTGCTTGCAATCCTGCCACCAATCCTTGGCTGGCTGGCTGGCTGGCTGCCTGCACTTCTGTTGTGGCAGATGAATCCTGGCAAATCTCATTAAAAACTGAATCGAAATGGTAATTTGAGTTGTTCACAAACAGATAGATACCCGATTGTGCTGATAGCGAGTCCCATGTGTGTGTGTGTGTGTGTCTAAGGAGATTGTTTGCCAAGTTGTCTACAAATGACAGCCGCCGCCAGCCCAGCCTGAGGGCAACGAGGTCCTTGCCACAAGCAATGCAATACGAGGGGCAGACACACAGGACGCAAGGTGTGATTTTGTAGCTCTGTTGTTGTTTGTGGCACTCGGTCTCAAATGCGGGCAGGTGGCTTACCTCACGATGTGTGTGTGTGTGTGTGTGTCAGGGGCATAAAACGCCAGCAGCAACAACGCCAGCAGCAACAGCAACAACAGCAGCAACAACAGCAGAATAAAGATTTTGATTTTCATCTTGCATCGAATGCAGCCCATTTTGACAATAATCTGGCATTAGTGAAATTTATGTTTAAGTCGATTATGAAAAATTGCATTTTAATTAAGTTAATTGAATTTATTTTGAGTACTAAAAGCGTTATTGTAATGACACTGATTGACAGTTCGATTGATTGATTGATAATGCGCTGCACAAATTTAATTAAATACCGCAAAGGCCTGGGAATAAATGTTGAAAATGTGGCAAATGCGGTTAATTAATCAAATGAATGTGTGAAAATTTAATGCATATGCGACAAATATACTACAAAATTGTACAAAATATACAGATTACAAAATTTTTGTTTTCTCTGACTTAAACTGCATTTTTTATCAATTTAAATATTTTGCATATTTTGCACAGTTTCTGAAAACTTAACCTGCAGCTCCGTTTTTTTTCTGTTGCATGCAATTCAACAATGATTCAATTAATAATATTTTTTATAAACTAAACTTTTGTCAAATAAATATTGGCTTCACCTATTAAAACTGACATATTTTCATTTATTTTAATTTGTATGTTCGCAAAAGTATAATTTCAATTTACAACTGTCAACAAAAGCAAAACCAATTTAAATTTGCCTATTTTGTTTGTCATTTATTGCATTAGATGAATATTTCCTTAAATTGGCAGACTTTAATCTATTTTGCTGGCATACAGAAAACAAAGAATATATATTTTTGTATGTGTATGCTTCAAATACCTGAATAGATTAGGCAAATTTAAATAGATTAATGGATTGATTTGGAGCCCAAGCTGTACACAATTTGCACAAATTGAACGACATACCTTAATTAATTGTTGTAGATTTTGTTTGAGTGAGCTAGAAATGCCAATCAATATTTGCAGTGAAGGATTTATGCAAATTAGTTGTGAAAAACTCTTCCTTCACCTGCTAACTGCTAACTGCTAACTGCTAACTGCTTTCCATTAGCCAGCTAATTTCAGTGGCAGTAATTAGCATTCTTCAGTCAGGTTTTCTACTACTTATCGTAAACAAGTTTTTCCCTGCTCTTTTTGGAGCTGGCAGCGCACTAAAATTGATTTTGACACCAAAAACTTGAAGATGCGAAGCAAACGCAAAACTTTTGCAAAAACCGGCAAAAACTTTTGTGTAGAGAAATGGTCGCTGTAACACGGCAAATGCAAATACCCATAAAACAAGTAACAACAACAACAAGAAGAAGAAGAAGAAAACCGGCAATAGCATTAAACATGAAAAGCTTAGCAAATGTAACCAAAGCTGCAAGCAGACATCTGAAACGGGTGCGGGGTCTGCAGGGGGTGTAGAAAAGATAGCATAGAAAGGCAGACATGAAACACCTAAAAAAAATATATACAGATATATAAAAAAAAATAAAGGGCAAGAAAACACGAAAAGGAAAAAGTTTTGTGAAGATTACATGCGCATTATCAGTTGCACTTTGGTAAACGAGACCCGTGTGGAATTATACGAGGAGAAAAAGTCAGCCGTAAAAGAAAAAGCTCTTAACCACCCCCTCTAACCCGCTGCACCCCTAACCATTGCTTCGTTGCCAGCACTGTATAAGTGTGCCAAGTGGTCGCGACCTGTGTGCAACGTGGCGAGTGCACTTTGAAATTGATGTTGACTGTGGATGTGGATGGACAGGCGACTTGTGCTTGCCCCATGCAGTCACCCAATCTGTCAGTCGGCAAGCCGCCAAACTGATGGCGCACACGGCGTATGCGCAACGTGTGCAGTTTATTAAAAAACTTGACTCAATTTATGGACCCATCAACTGGCTTCTGTGTCGTTTCTCCGTACTTTCTTGGCTGCTGTTTGACTACTCTCCGTTCCGGCCCATCTGACAGGGCAATCAATTGATGCAAGCGAATGGGCCACAAGAAATGTCAATAAACAATTTTGTGGAGGAAGCAAAGGAAGGAAAGTAATCCTTGCCGAATGCCAAAGGGACACTTAAAACGCAATTCAGTTAAACGTGGAGGGCGGAAGGGGCGTAACATTACGGTAATTGAAGTATACGCTTTATTCGCATTAATTCATTTGCTTGCTGTGTGTGTGTGTGTGTGCGTGTGTGAATGCGTGTGTAAATGCGTGTGTGTGAGCCAGTAATTTGCCATTTTGAATGGATTGAATTGGATTGCGTCTAATGCGGCTTATCCCATGCACAGTGGGTAATATTTACGAGCCGGCGACATCATGCAGCGCAAATCCAAAGCAGAGCCGGAGAAATGCTGCACAGAAAGAAAAATAAAATTTTAATTAATGAAGTAAAAGTAGAAAATTCTTGCAATAACTTAAAAAATATTTAACTAGAGAAAAATGTGCACAGGTTTTATAAAATATAATTGAACATTTTTGAGGTAGTTTTATGAGCAGTTTCGACGCTGCTTTATTAACTTTTATACATTCTCTATAAATTCCCTTCTTTCCTTGCTCGGCAACGATTCGAATCCAATTTTGTGCAGTGTAGCTACAACATAACAAACACAAAACAAAATCAAACAGATGTACAAGGAGCAGCCACAACCTTTGGCCAGGCGCTTAATGGCGATGTAATCAAAAGTCATTATTTCAAACATTGGCATCAAGGACAAACGCACATCGCACATTTGTTTGGGTAGTTAGGGTGCTCTGTTAGCTACGATTTTTCCTCCTGTTGCTGCTCCTTCCTCCTCTTTCTCATCCACATCCTCAGCTCACTCCTGCTGCTGCTGCTGCTGTTCTAGGACTTACTGCTGGTCGTGCTGCCCGCCACTAGCTGGGAATCAGCTTGCTAACCATTTGCTTACAAAGCAAAATTACGCGTATTATAGCCAGCCAACGGCATGGTTGGAGGGGGGTGGCGAGGGGAGGTTTATGTCTCAGCCCAGCCCTCGTTTTCTTAGTAATTTGTTTGTCAAAGCAGAAAGCAAGCAGGAAACACAAAATCCGCCACATCATGGCCATCTCTGTCATGGCCATGTTAAAAGGAATACACACACAGGCACACACACACACTCGCACACACCTCACCCTTCCCTCTCCGCACCTTAATACGGAAAGGGCGCGACACAGAGCAACAGTTTTGGTTTGGGGTTTGTCTGGAAGTTAGTTGCCCACCTCACCACCTTGTGTGTGTGTGTGCGTGTGTGTGTGTGTATGTGTGTGTGTGTGTCTCTGGTCAGGATAATGCGGCAGCTATTAAACGACGAACGTTGGCGACTAAAACGCGGATTAGAGGCAACTGCACGCACATCAGTAGATGAGGTTGCAAGTTGAATAGACAGCTGTAATGGGAATTTTTTGTTGCAAGGGCAGTAGATCCTTGACTGGCATGCAAGGACACGTGCTGCACAAAATTGTATTTAGTTATTTTGTTAATTTTCTTCTTTTTTTGGATAAGTCAAATGCTGTCAAAGGAATTTCAAAAGGCTCTCTCACTCGAAAAGTTATAAAAGTGAGGTTCCTTAGAATTTAGAAAAAAATAATACAAATGAGAAATAGGTAAGCGAATATATATCTTAGTTAATGTATAGTCAGTCCATTATTTTACAAACATCAACAATTTTTAAAATTTTTAGCAGAAGCAATTATTTAAGGGAAAATACAACTGCATTCATTATAATCAATTAATCAGCATTTCTTTCTCAGAATTTAGCAAAGTTTGGAAGAAATCTCATACTCAAAAGCTTATTCACATCCCAAAGACTAATTGCAGATCATTTCGAAAATATGAAATACTGATTAATGTCGAGACAAGCGGAAAGAGGCATGGGAATACCCATGTGGCAAGCAGGATGAGGGATCCCCAAAAGAGTGTGGGCTAAATATAAACATAGATAAATGCATAAACTTTCTAGACAATCGTAGGATCTTCGTCATAGTAACAACAAATAGCTGATTATTAAGTGAACTTTGTTATTCTTTCATTGTTTAGTTAAGTTCAATTTAGTTGGGTTGAGTAAGTGATTGCGGCGCGTGTTTTGTTTGTTTACCTTGGCTCCGCCGGAGGCAAATCAGCTCGTGCAATCGCCCAAAAATAGACACTTATGTTCAGTCCAGTGCTGCGAAAATTTCGAGATATGCAAATACTCTCACTTCCTGCTACAGCACTGATGCTGATGATGATGCTCTCGTTGTGACGTCACGTGGGGCAGTCGTCGTTTAAAGTGGGCGGACTGCATCATCAAACCAACCATGACGTGGATCCTTTTCTTGTGTGTTGATTGTCTAGCAGCGGGTGGTCCACAGTGTTATTTTGTTCAAGTAAAAAGTGCGGATCGAAGGGGGAGCCAAAAAAAAGAGGGGGAGAGGCACTGTTTGATTGACTTGGCAACTTTATTGTTTTTTTTTGTCTGCCAGCTTATTTATTGGATTGAGTGGATATATGTTTGCCGAGTTTTTTGCGCATTGTTTTTTTTTTTGAAGACACCTACGCGAAAATGGCAAACTAATCCAAACTGAACAATTAGACAAATTGCTAAATTAATTTCCTCCTTTCGGCACAATTAAATTTAAATCAATGACTGGCTGATAAGTGAAAAGTTGCCTCCGGCATTTTGTTGTTCGGCTGAATTTAAAATAATCTGGAAATAAAAACTTAAATCGAGGCACAACGTGGATGATTTTAATATTTATTTTTACACTTATGTGGCACAGGTGTTGATATGAGGACTCAACTCTCACCTCTGACCCATCCCACACCATCGTGTGGAGATTTTGAATGTTTTTATTCAAAATTTCATCGATGCTGGGCAAAAACAACAATCTGCTGAAATATGTATGTTTTTGATTATTATTGTTATGTAAATGCTCGAGGATTATGATTATTTAACCAATCTCACATGAGCAACTAAATCAATGAAAAACCGCGGTGTCCATCTCCCTCTCTCTCTCTGTCTCTCTGTCTTTCTCTCGCTCACTGAACGACAGTTGAAAATTTCAACAGTTTCATAAAATTTTACGAATCGGCATCATTGTTTGTTTTTATAAACCTATTATTCAATATGTACTTTTGAATTATGAAGTTTTGGCATTTCAGTGACGCAAAGTAGTAAATTCGCTTCAAGTGCGAATAAACGAATCCATATGCAACCAGCAACAGCAACAGTAGCTGCTACTTTTAGTGGCAGCATTGATGAAGGTGAGCCCCAACAGCTGACTGGACGGCACCACGTGTAGGGCAGAGGGGCCCAGATAGGGAGAAGCTAATCAATTCCTATGGCGAAAACACAAATTTCGGTATTTAAAATTTTCCGCACCTCCGTTTATGAATTTTTAAATAGCACAAATTAATTGAACAAGTTTTGGCACCCCGTTTCAAAATCCACAGGATATGTGGCCTTCATGCATATAAATCAATCAACCATAAAAAAAGAAAACAATACGAGCTATATTTTTATATAAGTGATAAGTATTTTAAGTAATTATAAATGTAAAAACGGATTATAAAACTTGTATTTAACTTTTGATTAAAATTTAGTTTTGCAATAAACTAACTGATATATATCAAATATTACTTACTACTATCATCTTCCAAAATCTTGATTAATAGATTAAATATAATTGAAACGTCTCTTTACTATTTTAATTTTGAGGGCATGGTGTGGTGCAGGACATTCCAGATGGACTGGTCAGGATCTGCTTGGGAGACTCTGTGTGTAATGTGAAATTTAAGTGTACCCCTAAAAGTATGCATCAAATTTAGCTTAAGACACAGTGACCTAATACAGCAACCTCTTTATTGTCAATGGTACATGTACATGCTATTTCAATACTTTAGCGAACAAACGCAACAGAAGTGGGGGCTTTACAACATCCAACAAAACATCCTACCTCTGCCTACTTATATAGCAACAAAAAGCCACAAACAAGCAGACAGATGGTAAGATCCAAAAACATTTTAGATAATTCATAAGCCCACTTTCAACTCGATGAACTAGTCAGCCTCTCAAGCAAACGAAGGCTGAGGCAACTAAGTCGACTGCCATCTAGCGATGGTTGACTAAAAGCGTTGAACCTTATATTTCTCATTGAAGGCCGAGCGACATCTAGTGCTCATAAACATACACAACACCATTGCATACTTTAGACAATTTTATACACCTAAGCGACATCTAGCGGATGTTTTAATTGGGAACCAGCTAAAATTTAGATCAATGACGTCGTTAGTCGTCGTTGAGTGAGCGCACTTTCAAAAACAGTGCACAATAACTTTATCTGCTTAGTTTATCAGTTCAGCGAATGTTTGTTTATATGCAAAAACAATAGAAGTTAAAAAAAATAAGAACAGAAAATAAGTAGCCCACTTGACCAAAGTGCCATAATTTATATTTCCCCCATAAAGTATATTCTGATAACAGACAAACAAAGAAATGTGATTGAACTTCACCAGTCTAAAACAAGGAAAAATCCGTTCGATATGGACGGATCTATTTAATGCGTAGTGCACCCTTGTCTAATTGAAAACGTAATTATTTATATTTTTCCCAAGAGGTATATAATATTCGTTGGATTGTTATCAATTCAAATTCAAACGGATATTATTTGCTCCCTCGAAAAAAAGAGAAAGAGAGATATATATAAAGAGAGATATACAGAGAGAGAACAAGAGTTGAGAGCAGAAGAGCAAGCCCAGAACGTTAGTGTCTCTCTACTGCTTCTTCACAGCAAAGAGAGCGACACATATGGCGCATTTTAAGTAGACACGCAGCGTTGAATTGGAGCTCAGTCCGTCGCCGCTCGCAAAGCAAACGCAACGTACTTGTGGAGCTGGTGCATTCCGTACACCTCTGCTTTGGCGCTTTTTTATCGTTCAACACAAAATACTTATTCTACTGCAAACAAGCACTCAAAGCCAAATTGGCGCCGCATTTGGTTTCGATTTCAAGTGTCTTCAATTGTTGCTTTGTATAATTATTGTTATTACACTATCGGTTGGAGGTCGTGTTAAATAATAATCGATAATATAATTACGCTCAAGATATTCAAATGAAAAAACAACAATAACAATAGCTACGCAAGCGTAGAAAGTTTATATTGTTATTATTTTAAAAGCCAACAAAACACCAAATTCAAAGTCAAAAGCCGGAAAAAAACCGAAGCATCATCAAATTTTTTTTGCGTGTGAAGCCGAAAAAAGAGAGACGAAAAAAGAAATCCAACTTGTAGAGTTGTGTTCGTTCGTGTGTGTTTGTGTGTGTGAATGTGTGTGTGCATTATAACAATTTTGGTGAAATAAATAAAAACGTAAATAATGTCTGGTCCACTGCCCGAAATCAGCGCTGAGCAGCGCAAAACATTGGAACAGGTGAGAGCGATAGCATTTTTGAGAAAAGTTGCTCTTCCACAGCACAGAATCACGCGAAATGTAGGCGAGCCTTGACGATATGTATATTTATCGTAATTTTATAGAATTTTTAATAATTACTGTTTATCAAATTTGAAATATTATTTCCGTAACAGTTGCATCATGAAATGACTAACCACAGATTACCATACAAGCGTTGGTTTCTTTGGCCTTGTAATAAATATATAAGCAACAAAAAAGAAATGATTAATTACGCATTTAAATATGCTCAAAAGTTAAGTAAGCAGGAGTAGATCGATGGAACGTGTCTCATGAAAATGAGATTGCGTTAAGTTGTCGATTTTTTTTTATTTTGCAGGCATGCATCTGTCTCACTGTGCCGCCGGGCAATAGGCCATAACGAATGGTCAACAACAACAACTTGTTGTGGCCAATGCTCTTTGCGCAGCTGTGTTTGTTGTTCTTGGCTTGCTTGGTCCGCAAATTGTCTAGGCCAGCAAATCTGCATAGCGTTTAGACGTCTGCTCGGCGGCACGCCCACATTTAAAAAAGCGCAGTGGCCAACGACCCACAAACTTGGCCAAAATAAACACAAATGAAAACGAAAACGAAATCCAACCGGTTATAATTATTGCTTTTGGCCTGCATTCTCAGCAGATGCTTTATTGGGACGTTTGGCCCCTCAATCCACTCTACAGTTAACTTAATTAACTTACGGTGCAAAAGTGATTTGTCATAGCGATCTTTTAACCCAGACTGAACCATTACCAGGAAGCGGTTGTTCTCAATCAGATGAATACTGATATGAATATATATGAATATATATATAAATGCCCATAAATGTATATAGAATGAGTTGCACTTACAAATGCTAATGAGTTTTGCTGCTTTGCTCTTAACAACTGGTTTCTTGTCACGAAAAGGGGAAAAATACGTTGAAAACAAATACGTTTGAGGTATTTTTTTTTTAAACTAATATACTTACAATTAGCTTTGCAAAGTGTGCGAATGCATTTTATACTTAAACACTTGTAATTGCCATTTTCTCAATTAATCTATTTGGAGGTGATCAATTTAGTTTTGCCACCTAAATGAATTTAAACTTTTCATATTACAATTTGGACTTTAGCAGCATTGCCCAAGGCATTTTAATCAATTCTTAACCTGGTAGATTATCAAGTCTTTATATAGTTTATATACTTTTTGACTACAGCAATTAAAAAACTTGGTCAAGTTGCATTGAAAACAAAGAACAAAGCAAAGTAGGCAAAAAGCAGCTCTGCGTTAAATATGAGGAAGTTCATAAAAAAAAAAAACGTTCAACACTAACGAAAACCAACGTAAAACCCCCTTCCAACCGCTCGCCAAGCCAACTAAATGGCCACGTTTTCATTTTAAAGCGTCTTGGCCGGCAGTTCAGGCCAAAAGCAAATCAAAAACTTGCCAGTTGGCCTCGTTATTAATTTTTCAAGTGTCGAACTAACTGGGTTCAGCCCAATATAGTATGGGCAATTGATTGCCAAATATTTTTAGTTTATAATAAACAGAAAATTAGCCTTAAGCTTAACTTGTTTTTCTTTGTGTACTCTTAAAGCATTATTAAAGCATTATTCTTCATTTTAATCGTATCAAATGTCAATAATAATCATATTTACATTACACATACCTTAGCATGTGTAATTAACAACCTGACTAATTGGCAAATATTAAATACGATTTAACGGATAGTTTCAGTTGATTGCATTTAAATTCTCTCCTCCGATGCTAAACTGTTTGCTCTTGAATTTATTAACAATTTGCCGACTCATGTTTTTTATGACAAGCTAAAAACCTTCAAGCCAAACACTGGATAACATTCAACCATTAAAAGTTTTGCAACAGAGCTTTTACGACTTAAAGTTGCCGGCAAAACAGGCTAAGATTTTATTTAAAAGCCTTTAATTAAAAAGCGTTTAGAATAACAGTAAAAGTGACGAGCATGAATTCGAATCGTAGTTTATAGTAATTTTGCAATCTAATCCAGCATTGCAATAAAAATTGTCAGATTAAGTTTTAAATCTACATAATCACATTAAATAAACTCCCCACAACGTAAAGTACAGGGTATTCAAATTGATATTGGCTCAAGTGGAAATTAGCAGCTATTAAGGCAAACCACTTTTAGACCAGAAGCAACGTCAAGTTAAGACCCCAATTTCCGAAAGAGACCCAACCACATTCAGATCGTGCTTATCAATTTAGACAACAAAAACAGTGTTGATGGTTCGATTAGAGACTGATTAAACATTGACTTAATCCAAGGTCACAAAATAACTTTCAATTACCATTTTCAATTGCATTTTGCAGTTCCGCGAACTGATGTGCGATGAACTGAAAGACACGCATGATGATTACTTCTTGCTACGCTGGCTGCGAGGTTAGTCAAATGTGATGGAAAATGTTGCATAGAATAAAAAACAACCATTTAACCCACTTTGATCTCTATTTCACAGCTCGCAAATGGAACATTGATGCGGCGGAGAAAATGCTTAAAGCGGTAAGTGTTAATCTTTCATCAGTGGCTCATTAATTTACTAATCCCAAATATCAAACTCAACAGAGTCTCAAGACACGCGCCATGTGGAACGTGGACAATATTGAGAAGTGGGATGCGCCGCAAGCTCTGCGCGAATATCTGCCCTATGGCCTAATGGGTTACGACAATGAGGGTTCACCAGGTGAGTAACATAAAAATTGCCTAGATAATTGCCTCATTTAGCTAACACTCTTTGCCTCATTCTCTACAGTAATTGTGTGCCCCTTCCACACCTTTGACATGTGGGGCATGATGCATTGCGTGACACGTTTCGAGTTCCAAAAGTATTTGGTGCTGCTGCTGGAGCGTCTAACGAAAATCGCCTATGAGCAGAGCCAGAAACATGGCTGGAAGGCACGCCAGCTGGTCGTCTTCTTTGACTGTGAATCGATGAACCTGAAACAGTTCGCTTGGCGGCCAGCGGCCGAGTGCGTCATCTCATCGGTGAAGGAGTATGAGGGAAACTTTCCAGAGCTGCTCAAGAAGTGTTACATTATCAATGCGCCCAAGTTGTTCTCCGTCGCATTTAACATAGTCAAGAAGTTCCTGGACGAGAACACCACCAGCAAGATACACATCTACAAGACCGGATCGGACAAATGGCAGCAGCAGCTCTTTGAGCACGTCGATTCGAAGAACTTTCCAAAATGTTGGGGTGGACAGCTGGTGGACGAGCATGGAGATCCACAGTGCAAGTCCATGATGGTGTGGGGCGGCAAGCTGCCCGAGTCGCTGTACGTCGATCAGAGCAGCCAAGAGAGCGACAAGGACTTCACCGAAACCCACGTACTCAAGGGTGATAAACTGAAGCTGGACTTCAAGGTGAACGGTCAGGCGGAGCAGCTGCTGTCGTGGAATTTCCGTACTCTCGACCACGACATCAAGTTCGGCATTTACAGCGTGGACGCAAAGACGGGCGAGAAGCGCAGCGAAATCCCCCTCGGCACTGTCCACTCTCATGAAATGGACGAGGCTGGCTACATCTCAACGCGACCCAACACGACGTGTAAGTAGACTTATCAATCCAGACAGAGCTTCCTATTCTTATCAATGCATCCTACACAGACACCGTCGTATTTGACAACTCGGCAAGCTATTTGCGCAGCAAGCGGCTGCGCTACTGGGTCGATCTCATCTCAGGCGAGGAGCAGGAGGGTGTCACTGAGCTGACCACCCAATTGGAGAGCACACAAATTGTGGCAAAGCAGTGATATATTGCAACAACAGCAGCAACTCAGCCAAAAACTCAGCAAACACTTTGAAGAGTATTCAAATTCGGCACAGCCGAATCTTTTATACCGTTGCCCGAAGATTGTGATACGAGTTATCATCTACTTAGTAGAAACAAGTTTCCACTAATATTTGAGTACTTCAAATTAGCTGGAATAATTTGACTATGTCCGTAAACAGCTTATTTATGAATTGAACTTATTTATCCGAACTCATTGAATTATTACTATAATTAATTTCAAATAGTTTCCACGTCCGGCTGAGGGAATTATTAGAAATTACTGGGAAGCAGCTTTCCTCTTTTCCTCAATAAATCAGACAACACATCTTCAGCAAGGGTATATGCTATAACAAACAACCATATGTACTAACCTCGGTGAAAGTAGTCACAAATTCGCACGACAGTTGGCAACAGGCAACTGGCGTTGCTAGTAACTTATGTGATAACAGAAAACAGCAATAATAATAATTATTATAATAATAATAATAAATAGAAATGAGCAATTTACGTTTAGAGTAGTTAAGTTAGTATTGGTGCTTTATTGCGTGTATTTACTGAGTGCATTTGTGTACAGTGGTGTGTTTATCTTTATTGTAAACGTTATTTGTTGTCAGGATAGTAGTGTTTGTCCTGGTAATGGTGATTTAGATCTTGACTTGCATCACATGCACAAGACGCATGTTGAATGTACAATTAACTTTGTCTGGTATTTAGCAAATAAATAAAATGGATGATGATTGGGAATACCGTGTGTTTTTGGTCGCAATTACGCCAGAATGCCGCCTCATGGCTGTACTGAGGAGGCGCGGCGCTTGCGCCTTCATCACTGCGGACCACCGGGATTTGGCCCAAGCTGTGGACCATGGCCACCCACTTGCGGCTGCAGCTGTTGCATGGGCATCATCGCGTTCGGACTGGCGCCCACAACGCCGACACCGACACCAACACCAGCAACTCCCACACCCACTGGCGGACCAATTGACTGATTTGGCGGCATAGGCGGCAAGTCCGTCGACGGCTGCAGATTGGTCAGCAGTTCGGTTATGGCCGGGAAGAGCGAGCACTGATTCTGCTGCAAGTCGGCAAAGCGACGGAGCAATGTACTCGCCGCTGTCATAATCGGTGATTGAACCTGTTCCCGCTTCTCGGCCACTTGCGTCAGATTGGTGGCAATGTCATGGACAATGGGCAGCACCAGCGAGTCCTTCCCATTGTACGGTATGCGTGTGATGTGCAAAAAGAACAGGATTTTCATGCGGCCAAGCACCACACAAGCATTGCCAATGGGCACAATTGGCATGGCAGATGGCGGCACCCGCATGCACATCTGCACGGCCCACTTAAGATGATCGCCGCCCAGCTCAGGTTTCAGCTCCAGTCGCATGATCTGCACGAAATCCTTGAGCACATGACCGGGCAGATTTAAAAGCCGGCAGATGCTGTGCAGTGAATTAGGGCGATAGGGCGGGGCAGCGACTCTGGTGTCAAAGTACTGCTCGATCACGAGCAGATCGTCTTGGTTCAGCGGGAAGGTGTTCTTGTCAGGCATCAAGGGCAGTTGAGTGACCTTCAGATGCAGGGATTGCATGTGCATTTGATTAAGCATCACCTGGCACTGCAGGCCATCCACCTTGAAGAGCACCACACCCGGCTCCGTTGAGTTGAGCGCCGTCAATGTCTCTTCGCTTTGGATGTTGCGATGAAGCTGGCGACGCATGTAGACACAGCCCAGGAAACGCTCCAGCGGACTCATGTCGCCCACATTGATGTCTTTGTTGGGATGCGGACTGGGACGGCACAGTGTCTCCAAAGCCTCATGCGTCAATAGCGTTGGCACAGCGCCAGCCCAGGGCCGGTTGAGGGTGCCACGAGTGACGCTTCGATCACCTGCTCCACCCAGACCCGGATTGGCGCCACCTGTGCTTCTGTGTTCGGGACTCTGGCCAGGACGAGGAGATGGCCGAGGCATGCTTGGGGAACCCGGCCAGTTATTATTCGCTGGCGACATGGCGGTGAACGGCGAATCCTGATGGCTTTGCATGTACAGCGTATTGGGTCCCGGACTGTGCACCATGTGCGGACTGGGCTGTGGATTTAACGGCGATGAGGGCATCAGTCCACCGGGTGACGGATGAGGCATATGTGGCGCTGGTGGCGATGTCAAATTAAAGTTGGCATGACTCTGTGCACCACCGGCACCACCACCGCCAGCGCTCGGATGTGGACTGGCCGGTGTGTGCGGATTTGAACTGGATGGCGGCGTATGTGGTGCAGGAAAACGTAATCCACTATCTCTCGGCGACTGTGGACCACGCATGCCCGCACTCAAAAACGGCGATGAGCCGCCTGCACTAACGCCTGTCACACTGCTCGGACCGCCAAAGTTATCCTCGAGGCCCATGGGCGACAGCGGATTGTCATCCTCATGTGGTGCACGTCCTCGGTACACAGCCGACTCATCCGCGTACTTGGATAGGAATGCTTTGAGACCCTGGATGGGTGTAAACTCCTCGATGACATTACGATCAAAACGATTGCTGGCACCATCGCGTATGGAGACAAGGCGATTGGCACGGAAACGCAGCTCCAAACAGTAAACCGCCTGGTAGGCCAACCGCATCAAGCACGGCGACTGTGGCAGCATACAGAACGACAACACGGGTACTTGAGGACGCTACAAACATGAAGAGATGTGGATAAATATGTTATATATTCATATGACAATAACTTAGTCTCAGTCTTAGCTACTTACCGGTATGCCCAGCAGGGGAATCACAGGTAGCTTGGCAATGGAACTCATGGGATTGTATGTCTCGTGCAGTATTTGAGCAATGGCCGTGAGGCTGTGTTGCTGGTTGAGATGCTGGGCGAGCTGATCCCGCATCATGGAGTGCGCATTCACTGCCGAGATGCCGCCCACAAAAGTGAGCCGAAATCCATGCGACTGCACCGACCAGTATATGCTGCAGGTGACCTCCTTCTTGGGTCCATATCCCAGCAGCAGATTCACATAATTGAACGACTTGACAACCAGTATATCGCCAAGAGTAAGACGCTCTGTAAATGTATTATGTAAACGGATTTATAAAATATTATATTATGTTACTTACTGTTGCCCAACTGCTCGGCAAAGTCGTGAACAAGCGTATAAAGATAGACAATCTTGGACCAGTCGTTGAGCAGATCCTCGACTGTCTTGGAGAAGTCATGATTAGCCTGCTCGTAGGTTAGATAGACGGTGCGACGGCTACCCTGCTCCTTCTGGTGTGTACTTTGCAGCGGCGTGCTGTAGAACACAAACTCCACCACCCAGATGCGCACCTGACTGTTTTTGTTCGTCTGGGACCGCATCGATATGGACAAGACCCGTCGCATTAGATCATCCCACACATGTGACTCGATCTTGGGCAGTGCTGTCGCTGTGTTTGGTGCCGTCGATGGCGCTGGCTTACCGGGCTCAGCAGTAGCAGCTGCTGCTGCTGCTGTTACTGCTGGCTGACTAGAGCCAGGTTTGGGCAGAGCCAGAATCTTTAGGACCAGCGAAGTGGCGTTCGCCTCTACTTGCAGGCCGCTATGTGGTATGCGGTATTTGGAGAGCGCTTGTGCCAGATTGAGGAACGGTATCTTCTCATCGCACATGGCCACCACATGCGCCAATTCTGGTATAAAGTATGCGGGAAAAATTGTCTTTTGTTGCTTGGCGGGCGGTGCTAAAATATCGCCATTTGATTTGCGCTTATGGGGTGATACTTCTGCTGGGAGCAAAAAACAGTTGATTAATTGTTTGTCATCTGGTTAATAATGAATACAAATAGGAAACTTGCCATCGACCTCAGTGCCGGGTCCGTGGGTAGCCACAAATGTGTCAAATTCGATGAGACGCATCAGTTTTGTGTAGAATTTTGGTATATCTGATGGGGTTTGCGCCACAATGGACACCAACTGCTTAGCTGAGTCATCCACAACATCGTTCTCATCCTTTTGAAATACCACAAATCCCAAATGGAACGTATACTCCATTTCGTTGGGCATTGCGGACTTCTCCTTTAACTGAACCACCTGAAAATAAAAACATATTAGCAGAGCTGCTCAAAAATATTGATTATGTTATTTGCTGCTTACCAGTATAATGTATGGATGGCGATGCAGCTTCACATAGATCTTGTGACGACCTGCCTGCAACAGCTCCTGTTCGGGCAACATAAGGAAAGGCAGCGTCTCGGTGGCCGTCGCAGGCAGATGCTGTAGCGTCTTCTCGCAGCGACGATGGGTGATCCAGTAGCGTAACTCCGATAGCAACATAGGCAACTTGCTGCGATCGCCATTTAAGCAGTCCTGCATCTCATCCGTAATGGGGCAATCGAGATGCTTTGGTACATGGCAGCGGAACATGCCCGTGTGTGTATCAATAGTTATGTGGATCTGCTCTGCACGCAGGCATGGTGACAGCACGGGCACAGTGAGAATAGCCGGAGTGCCTTGCAAATTAACTAAAAGAGGGAATCACAATAAGTAACTTTAACTAATAATAACTAAATTAAGTAGATCCAAACTAGAAAATGTCGGACTCAAGGTCTTTTCTCGTCGCGGACAACATTTACACTCACAGTCAACGTCCTTAAGGAAGGCCTGGAACTCGAGCTTAAGATCACTCAATCGAGACACGGATCGTATGTAGACGGTGTGCACAATCAGACGTTCCATGGACAAATGCTCAGAGCGCACAGCACGATCAGCCACCTCGGCGGACTCCTTGGCACCCAGGGAGGGTACATGAACAACGGCCAGAGGACGACCGATTTCACTAGGATCCGATTGAACGGTGAGCCGATAGCCCAGCTCCGACTTGAGATCGCGCCAATAAGAGACATTTAGCTTGACACCCGGCACATACTCCTCCACATTGACATTGTTGTCGTCCAGACGCTCGTAGTTAAGGCGCAACGTCTGTGTGTAAAGCACCTCCAGCTGCAACGACTGGCAGAAATAGTGCAGACAATTGTAGACCTCGCTCAGGGCATTGGGATTCTCGACGAGACGCGCCTGAATCAGTTGGTGTATATAGTTGACCTGCAGCGGATGCACCAAAGACTTGCCATCTACGAACCGATGAAGTTCAATAAGATTAAAGTTTAGTTAATAAAAGTCCATTTAGTTAGGTAGTTACCGCCTGTCTCCTTGTCCTCAACGAGTACATCAATGTCCAGAAGGCGCCAAGGCACAGTCGGACTGTCGCCCATGACGGTGAGAGCCACGCTGAATTCGTGCTTGACCTCGAATGTGACACGTCCATTGCGTATGCGAAACTCGCGCATTTGCGGCAGCAATTTCCCCGTGACCAGCCGATGCTGTATGACTTGGTTCAGACGCAAGAGGGTTTGCTTCTTTTCCGCTGGCGTAATGGCGTCCGGTGGGACAATTCGTTCACGTATGCATGTCGGCAACCGGTTGTAGGTGCCCGTCGTGAGAACCTCAACGGCAGCCGGTATGTGAAAGTTGGGCAGGCGTGCACGCACCAACGTCTCACGCGACATGCGCGCCAACATATCGGCCGTCTCCACGAACAGCATGTTTTGCTTGTCTAGGAAGCTCATTATCTGGGAACTCTTATCTACCTTAGACACTGAGTTGCCCCACTTGACCAAAGCGTTGAGCCGAGTAAAGAGATGACGGGTACGTGCCGCATACGCATAGATTTCTACCTTGCGCTCCATATCGGTCTTGCGTGGCAATCTGTGGATCAAATATGTTAGCATGCTATGGTCTGAAGTTAAATTCGATTAACTCACAGTTCGGCAAGTACCATTAGCTCGTGGTAGGTGCGCTGGATAATAAAATCGATCAGCACCGACATGGACATGGTGTTGATGCGGGGTCCTCCCTCCTGCCCGGCTGGCAAATAGCCAGCATTTGCGGCGGGCATTTGCTCCAATGGCAGCGGAGTGGGCGCCATGTTTTTTTTGAGTTGCTTGCAAATTCAATTTGTTTGTTGCAAAGATTGACAAGTCAACTTTGCTAACGGCCTGTTTGTGTTTTCACGCTTCTTCTTTTAACGCCAACAAGTCCAACGCATATTTTTTTGCATTTGTTTTGCACAAAATTTTCAACAATTCATTAATTATTATACACGGCTCAAAGCAACATTGTTTCTCACAAAAATGTATCGCAATTGGCGATGGCCTACATCAACGAATGAACGTAATCGATTAGTTTTAGATATCGATAGCTTAAACAAATGCTGTTAGGTCTCTGTTATAAATGTGCGCCACTTAACAGCTTTTAAATTTTATTTTGAATAATTCTGTTAAACAATTCGGGCTATGACAAAACTCTTCAAAAACTCTTTATAAAAACGCTTGTACAAATTTAATAATTTTCGAAAGAAACATTAAAGGGTCGAACTTATCGACTTTGTATTCGCCACAATGATTTACAACCATAACGATGACCAACCATATACATATTTTGTTAAATTACCTCGAATCGAGCCGAGGTTTGCCCTAGGATGTAAGAGCCTTCGTACAGCATCCGTTGGCTATGTAGTCGGTTTTGGTAAGCAAAAATATAATAAATTATATAGTAAATAATAAAGAATTATATATATATACACATACATAAATAGCTAAAGACGTGGCCGAAAGAACCAAATTTAATTATACGGAGGAGCCAACAGTGTACTGCAAGGAAATTGGTAAAATAATTATTGATAATACTGCGCTGGCGTTCTGCATATCGAAGGGATATAGTTTTGAGATATTTAATGGTATACAGGCGGTGACAAGTCATGAGAGCAAGGTATTATAAAGCTAAATATTGTGAAAGGATATGTAAATAAAATGTCAATCATGCCTGTTAGATCATCCCTACCGCCATGCACCATGATAGTTATTATACTTAATTAAAGAAATAATATTAACTACAACAAAAGATTTTATTTGTGCTGTGTTTGTTCCTAAAATTTAGTGTGTCGATGATTTATGGTTTACAGAAACCGAGACTTTTTACTCCGGCTGCCCTCGACATGTGATTGCCAATGAGATCTTAAATGAGTGTCACATTTTGTATTAAAAAAAGGTGAGAATTTATATCAGATATTATTACAACTAAGAAGAAATGCCGAAGACTTAAGTTCAATGACCTTATTATCCAGTCACAATGATGATGATATAGATGAGGATTATGTTTTGGATTATGGCTTGTTGCTATTCAAAATAAAAGAAAACACCAACATTTCCGCTTTTGTTTCTTTGAATCTTAACACGATCGTTGGTGGGAAATGTACTGAAATATTTACATATATTTTTACAAATACATATGGCATTCAATCGCATCTTTGGGCTGTGTAGGCTGCAGGTTGCTCTTGCATATGTGGCAGAGGCACCAGCATTGCAAACTCTTTGCCTGACGCGTGCTACATGTTGCTTCCTACCACCACCCCCGTACCTAAAGTTGCAGCACATGGCACAAGTCCGCCCGTGCTTTGCCCCGCCTAGCGCAAAGTGGCTGCCACCTATGGATTCGTTGGTCGCTTCACTTGCACTTCAAATTCAAATTTAGCCGACGCGCATTTGGAGTTCAAATCCCCCTTTTCCCTCTCTCTCTCACCTCCTCTCTCTTTCTCGACAACTCCCCCCAATTTGAATCCGCCTGTCGTGTGTTTTCAGCAGCATTAAAAATAGAACTTTATGATGTTTTTTGCCTCTTTGAAAAGGCGACTCCCGACTTTTGACTTGGCGCTGGAATTACAAGCATATCCGGCACGGAGCTGAAGGCTCTGGAAAGCCGACCACTTCACGTTTCAATGTTTTGAGTAATGAGTCCGTAACGCAAACAATCCAATCCCATCCTGTAAACAGGACGCTGTTTTCTTTTTTTATTAGGTGACGAGCTAAAAAAAGTCTGTTCGGGAATCGAAAACAACTCAGATAATTATTAAATTAATTTGGCCAAAGATGCGATTCAGAGAGGGCGCGAGGACTGGTTCCGGGAAGAGGGCAATTATAGAGATGCCCATGCGAATGTGGTGCAAATGAACTCTGAGCAATTCAATAAAGATTAGCAGATAATTAATGTGGAGCCGCAAGCTGCAAGGCTTTCATTTGAAATCGATTATAAAAATAATTTACACAAAAGAGAAATATGCGAAAGTATTTCTTTTCTTTTTTTTATTTTGGTGTTGTGTTTTATATTTTTTTAATTCGCTGCCTGTTGAATTTCACATTAATGCGATTTCGCTTATTTATCTGCGTGTAAATAAATGGAAAAGCTGTGTGGAATTTATGGCCGCATCTCTGCTGCTGCTCTGCCGCTCATCTGCACTGTTTGTTACCTACGCAAAGAACCGTTGCTCGGCCCAACAGTTAAAAATAAAAAAAAA
This sequence comes from Drosophila dives, assembly GCA_035042365.1. NCBI lineage: Eukaryota > Metazoa > Arthropoda > Insecta > Diptera > Drosophilidae > Drosophila > Drosophila dives. Next base: position 5,049,437 of record JAWNLJ010000326.1, on the reverse strand, counting down.
ACAACAACAAAAAAAAATCATCTCTGCACTTGCAACAATTGCGCAGCACGCAGACCCCCGACACCCGCAGATCGCCGGATTGGGAGATTGGCTGGAGAATGCAACGCAACAAGGACCAAAAATAGATTTATGGCCTGCAAGTCGCGTCGGTTTCAGTTTCAGTTTCAAGAATCGCAGCGCTCTGGGTGATGCGCTAGCTGATTGAGCTTCTCCTCCGTCTCCAACCCATACCGCTGTGCCTCCTTTGTGCCTGGTATGTAAAATCCATGGCGAGACTTGCAGCTACTCTCTTTTATTAATTGCCGTGATTAAAGTCGACGTGGCTGCCACAAATGTCTTTAGCACATGTCACATTGTTCTTTAGCACCCCGCTTTCCTCTCTATAAAGAGTACGTCCATCCCCAATACCAACCACTGTGCCACCCTACGTAGGCGCTTTGTCGCCAAAAACTCAACTGCTCTGGCTGTGATGCATGGCACTGGCCCAACTTGACCCTACCATTCAAATTGCATTTCCATGTTGACGCCAGACAACTTACATATGTATATATATTTATGTATATATATAAACATTTTATCTTAATCCATTCGGATTTCTTTGTTGCCCGTATTGCGTGGGTCGAGGACACAAAAGTGTGAAAATGGCCATCAGCCATTCTGCATATATACATAAAAATAGTCTCTTAACAAATAATAAGTATTAAAATTATTTAAATCTTTCTATTTGACGTAAATGGTGAAACAAAATTGTTGAATATTTAAAATTACACTTGCAACTATTTTTAAGATTGATTGCAGATAACAAATAAATTATTATAAGTTTCTCAACCTACTTGCGAGTATCATTTTATATATATATTTTCGAAAAAAATACATAAATATATAAATATATCGTATTTTTTAATTTTCCGGAAATTTTTATCCACTAGACCCGACTGAACTCCGAATATCAAAGCATTAAATTGACGAAGTGTGAATAATGTGGAGAAACCTATCACGACTGGCAATTAAATTTCCTATTACCTATCGTCAATAAAGTTTTTGAATTTTATTAGTTATTCTATTTTTGTGAATTACTTTATGTTTATTAACATTTTGATGACACGTTTGATGCGTGCAACCGCAACCGCAACAACAAAATCCACTTAGATCCACGAGAAACAAAATCAAGGCGACGGCAACAACAAATGTACACGAGACATAAATCATATATAGCATATATATATAATGATTGTAAAATGCGCTAAATGATTATACGTAAGAGCCCATGTTCAACACACATACAGTCGAGAAGAGCACCCTCCGCTCATCCCTCATCGCACATCCATCAGGCCGGAGCGGAGACCAAGCAACACCTGATCGAGCGACATTAAGTTCATTACGCTTGAAAAAGTCAAATGTTGAGAGCTGCAGCGACAACAACACCTGTGATAAATCCGTTCGTTTGCAATAGGAATGGGTTGGGATGGGAGCAGACGCAAAGGGTTGGTGGACGGGCGGGCGAGCGGTTAGGGGGAGGCGGCGGCTGCGGCAGCAGGTGAGAGATTCTATTTTGAATAATTTACGGCGTAAAGTACAAACGGCAAAACGCCATATTGCCCGACTGCGTCACTGCATTAGCCCCCAGTATTCGAATCCGAATCCGAATCCAACCGGCAAAGCTGCCAACCACGGCGATGCGTCGCTTCTCTCTCTCTCTCTCTCGCGAGCAGCTCTCTTTCTCTATCTCTTGGATAGGGCTCGAAGCGGCATGGGGCAGCAGCAGCAGCAGCGATCTGTGAGGTTTTTGACACTGGCTGGCGGTCTGGCTGCCAACTTGACGCTGTTGCTGATGCTGCTGCTGCGTTAGAAAATGCTGCGCAGTGGTCCTTGTCCCGCCAGCAGCAGTCAAAATGTGTTTTCCCTTTTCTCTATGTGTGTGTGTGTGTGTGTGGAAAATGTGCGCGACCCAAAGTTGCGGCGTCAGCGAGAAAGAGAGAGAGACGAAGAGAGTAATAAAAACATTATTTTCGATTTATTTTTAAACCGCACACACTTGTTCCAAATGGGGCGAGCACGCTCTGCTCTCGGCTCCCTGTTCACTTGTCTCTTGTCTCTGGTCGCTCGTCGCCGAGAGACGCACTCGGGCGATCCTCGGAAAACAGCTGCTAGCTGTCGGCCCAACGACGCGTCACCTCCTCAACGGCAGCAGCGATGTAAAAACTGTAAGTGGCATGCCAAAGAAAGTTCAGTTCTTCCTGAGATCTCGCTGCGTTCGTTTACTATAAAAAAAAAATAAAAGAATTAACAGAAAGAATTAGAGACAGAACAAACGCGATCGTCGCCCCCCCTTTGTAACTCGACATCACGGCATTGCCTGCCTGATCCGTACTGGTGAGGATCGGGCCCAAAACACTTGCGCATTACGCGATATCTTGAATTGAATCTACACATTTCATCTTATTGACTTCGTCTTCGTCGCTTCTGATGAAATTCGTGAAAATCGCTTGCGAACACAAAATTCTATAGGGAGGCTCGAGGTGGGGCGGAGCGTGGTGCCTAGTGATATATTATTGATTTCGCATCGACATCCAACATACGCAGCTGAGTCATCTGCACTCGCAGTCAGAGCACCACAAGGCAACAGATTCCGTTTCCATTGGACACGCATTGGTTGATCTACCCTCACGGAGGGAGGGTGTGGGAGGTCGAACGGATTTGTTTCCTGATTCACACAGCAATTGCTTCGACCAGGGTAAGTAATCATTTGATTATTTATTGTTATTAGTTTATCGTTAAGCCGACTATACGAATTACACAATTGTTCCAAATGCGAAATCTTTTTAGTATATTTTTCTATCTGTAGTATATATCGAAAATAAATCACGAAAATGCAAAAATCTTAGAGATGAGCAAATTTTTATCGCCGACAACCGACAACCAACAACCGACCCACAAAGAGAGATCTCGCGTACGAACCACACTTGTTAAATTAATATTATGATTTCTTTGATATTTTGACATTTACGTGAGAAATGTGTTTTCATTGGCAATGATCAGCCAAGCAGATGGATGCCACCAGATGAATGCCCTACACTATACATATATACATTTATATATATTTATATATTTATACATATATATGTCTTTATGTCTCTGTATAGATCGTTGCGTAAATAGTTGGATTATGATGATAAATATTTGCTCATATATTTTATAGCTAATATTTTCTCCTAGTCATGCAAAAACAAAGCAATGCGTAGAAAAAGAACAATTTTAAAATTACATATTTCTAATAGTGAATTGTTCATATATATACAATAGTATAATCTGTAGCTGTGATTAATCTCTGCGACTGCGACTAATTAGGCTATGGACAGAGGTGTGGCATAAACAGAAGTAAGAACAACCCATTCTCGCCACGCTGATCCTTTGTGTCCCCTTTGTTGCATGCTCTGACATTGTTTACACAATTTGGTAGCGTAAACAGTTTCCAAATGAGACCAGCGCTGATTGAGCAGGGCAGCTTCCTGATATAAACAATTTAACTAAAACAAGATCAACAACAACAACAACAAGAGGATCATCAGATATAAACAAACAAAAAAGTGGGGATGGAACCGTGCAGCGGTTAGGGATTGAGGAAGTCCTGTCTAGTTGGTTAACATTGCGTGGCATTGGCACTTGACCCGCACAGTAGGCCCGTTCGCCCCGACTCCGACACCGCGCCCACTATTCCGCCGTTTCGTTTCTCCGTCCGCCTGAACGATTTGTTTATTGAGCATTTGTGCATTTTTCAAGTTTGAACTAAAATGTAAACTATGCGCGTTTTTCTCCTGCATCGGCTGCGTTTTAAAAATAGTCCAACCAATCTCTCACAGCCACTGGCCATGTCGACGCCAGCCAACGCCTCCGCCTCCACCTCCACCACCACCACCACCTTCACCACTGCCATCTCCTTCCTCGCTGGCATCAGCCATTAACATTTCTTTGCTTTGTGTACATTAACAGGACTTTGAACTTTCTTCGGGCCAGCAGCGATCGCATTTTGCGCAGATTTCTTCCCGTCAATATATGTACATAATATACAAAGAGTGTTTCCATGTCCATTGTGCGTTGCACTTTGGAGAGGGTCACTCGATTTCGTATATCCAGTGCTAATTTAAGCCAGCATGTGGTATGTACACATTTATTATTTTACTGCACTATTAGAAATAGCAGCGAATTTATTTAGTTTAATAAAAATAAATTAGAATTAGAATAGCTGACCATTAACTCAATTGCATATATATTTTGCCAATATATAAGTTATTGTATATTTTTCTCTGCCAACAGATTTGAGTTCCTCTTTGTGCATTGTTCGTAAACGTTTGATTAGCTGCATTGTTTTCTTTTCACATTTTAATTAGATTTGATATTTTTTTATAAATAATATTTATGTTTTTATATTCTGTTGTGGCTGGTTTTTTTATTTTTATTTATTTTTTTGCCATTAGTTAACTTTATGGTCTTTTTATTTATGTAGAATCTTAAGGCAAATGACACTTTAAATCGTTTATAATTATCTTTAAATTGGCTGAACCAAATTCGATTGGAATGAAGCAACATGTGCCACATGTTTTATGTCCCTCACACCGCACTCCCCATTTGTGCTTCACGATGAGGGGGCAGCACCAATTAGCGTTTTCATTGCATTTTCCTGCTCTTTGAGAGATGTCATATGCGATCATTACCGATCTGCTATCTGCAATCCGCGATTTTCGAATCTGCACGGGCCAACAAATAATTAATTAACGGCATGTCACAGAAACATGCGATTTTCGCGGACTTTTTTCTGGTCTTCTGACATCCCAAATATTGCGCAGACATGTCCCTCGCCTATGCCACAATATTTCCCACATGTCACCTGTTACAATGTGTGTGTGTTTGCGTCTTGCTTCTTGGGAATATATTTTAGAATGAGCAACAAAGTTTCAGCCGAAAGTCTTTGGTTAAATTATAAATAATTTTTTTTGGCTGATTTTCTGTGGAACAGGTTGAATGTTGAAATGCGAAAAATTAACACACAGACAATGCCAACCAGGTGGTTGCGGAGGGGAATATTCGGTTTAGAGGTGCTCCATTTGTTGAATACTTAAAAATAAATACTTAAGTCACATATAATGTATATACATCTGGATGCCTGTTAATATCTCTGGGCCAATTTGGCAATAGTTCGAAATACTTCTACATACCGATATACATATATATTCTCATTTGGGGGCGCCACACACACACACACACACACATAAAAGCAATTTTTGCCACCTGCCCGTTGCTCACATCCAGCTACAAAAGCAACCACAATTTTTATGACCACAAACATTTTGATGTACTCTTCGAATTGAATTCATTTTGATCGTTTGCACAACTACAAAATAACAACAAATACGAACATTTTGCTGCCGCGAAGGCGCAACAGGTTGCAATATTCTTCTATTTTTTTGCCGAAATTTATATAAGGTGGCAAAGCCAGTGGAGGGAAAGTAGGCAGGGGCAGGCAGTTGGGGGCTAAAGCCCACGCATTGCGGTGCTGATCTCAGGCCTCAACAGACCAAACAAACGGGAAAAACGAAAAATGAAAATAAACAAAGCCATCGCATCGCGCACATGACCTCCTCAACGCGAACATTCCCCACAGCACCCTTAAATCCATTTATCCCCCCTCTCCCTGCACCACACACATTGCATCTGATGTTGTGGCAATAAGAATAAATCGATTGTTTAGATAATTACTAAGAACAATGAGAAAACGTTCAGCAACGCTCAGTGATTTTATTGCCTGGAAAAATTTAATAGCTCATCTGCAAATAATTAAAAAAAAAATTCATTTTTTTTGGGAATAGGCTAGACAAAGAAAAAGAAATCCTAAATCTGATGTTTAAATTGTAGGTATCAATTAAAAGTTTAAAATTGTGATACATATTAACATAACTTTTCTTATTAATTTGGGAACTAACTCAAATAAAAATTAGAAAAGATATTTAATATTTATTTGACAATTAAAAAAATAGCTACTCAAAAGAACATAAAAAGAGAAAATGATATGGAAACATAATTTTGTAGACGGAATAATGTATAGGTAAAATGAGGAGCGTTATATGACGAGCCACCTGCTTGCCCGTCTGCCTGCCTGTCTGAGTGTCTACGGTTGAGAATATAGATGGGGCGGATTGTGTGTTGTCAGGGGTGGCAATTACGTGCGATATTAATCAATGCCAAGACAACATGCACAAATTATGCGCAGCTCGACGTAAATTTATTTCTTTGAATCGCGAATAGCAGCAGCAGCAGCCAACAAGTGCGATTGCGATTGCGATTTCGATTGCAATTGCAATTGCAAATTCGAATGCGAATGTAAATGCGAATACAAATGCCGGTGCGATGCCTGCTGACGTTAATCATACGCCCCGTGTGGCAGGCCACCGAGCTGCAGGCAACCTCAAGCACAAGCGACAAGGTGACGACAATGATGCAGACGACTTTGGCTCTGCTTTTTTGCCTGGCCTCTTGGCTCATCCTTAATTATAAATTGATGAATATTCACATAAATAAATATGAATCAAGCCAGTAGCACAACGAACCCCAAAATGCTCTAACCGTTTTATGTATTTCAGACCAAATGATAGACTCAATATACCCAATGAATTATGGCACCCATAGCTCATCAAAGAATGTATTAGTTTTGTCTGCGACATGACGAAAAATAAGAATATCAACAACAACAAATATTTATTATGTTGAAAAATTGAAATTTATTTCGATTTATGTTTCGTGGCTGGTTTTTGTGGCCTGTCATCGTTGGTAATAATGACGCATGTGGTCCGCATTTAGCAGGTTGCCTCACCAATCTTCCCATACGTCACACATAGAGAATCTCTTTGTTGATGTTCGATTCTTAATTATTTGCAGACGATATGACGAAGGTGACGCCCATACCCGAGGAGCTGTACAATCTCACCCAGCTGGCGAATGTGACACTGGCGGCAGGACCGCTCACCACACCAGCCAAATCTACTCCCATTTCTGCCACCAACAACAACAACAACAACAGCATGTTCTATGCCTCATCGGATGATGACTCCACTTACAACTCGTACAGCCACAAGGTGTTCGATCGCAGGAAACTGCGTCGGTGTACGATTTCCGACTCCAATTCCTGTGCCAGCAGCACTACCAGCAACAGCAGCAGCAGTCGCCACTCCAGCGAACAATCACCACATGCCCAGGACAACAGTAGCCTAACAATGCTGGACGATGAGCACATTTGTCCCGAGTGCGGCAAGAAGTATTCCACCTCCTCAAATCTGGCGCGCCATAGACAAACCCACAGGTGAGTCTCTTCCCATATAAAAAAAGGAATACTTAGTCAATATTATTTACTCTTCGTAGGTCAATTATGGATAAGAAGGCGCGTCACTGTCCGTTTTGTGAGAAGGTGTACGTCTCGATGCCGGCATTCTCGATGCATGTGCGTACACACAACCAGGGCTGCGAGTGCAGTCATTGTGGCAAGTGCTTCTCGCGTCCCTGGCTGCTGCAGGGCCATATACGCACCCATACCGGCGAGAAGCCGTTCAAGTGCAGCGTCTGCAACAAAGCCTTCGCCGACAAGTCCAATCTTCGTGCCCACATTCAGACGCACTCGAACACGAAGCCGCACACGTGTGCCCGCTGTGGCAAGGCCTTTGCCCTCAAGTCATATCTGTACAAGCACGAGGAATCCTCATGCATGAAGAATCGCAACAACAGCAGCAGCAGCAGCAACAGTAGCAACGAGACAGCATCAGTGCAGCAGCAGCAGCAGCAAACTGAACTGGAAGCAACGATTGCAACAACAGCAACCACAGCACCACCATCAGCTGGCCAATCCTTGCCAGACTCGGCCAAGTCAACGCTGGCGCACAAGCTGCTGCAGAAGGAGAAGGATCGCCGGCAGGCGCAAGCTGTAGCTCAAGCTCAGGCACAGGCTGTTCTGGCTTATGGTTATCCCGGGCATGCTGGTCATGCATCCCGACTGGGCAATCTGGAGCATTATGATAGCTACAAGCGCAATGGCATTATTCAGCCCACTGTGTTGCAGCATCCCAGTGTACTGTATCAGGAGCATATGCTGCCACTACCGCTGCCCCTGCCACTACCCCTGCCCATGTCCTATCCACAGCAGCAGCAACAGGATCAAGAGCAACCCGTGGACTTTTCGCCCAAAAACAATTTCACGCACTCGGCCAAAACGAGTCCGTTCGAGCTGACTGGCAATTATGCAACAATGGTCGCCTAACCACGCCCACCCTAGGCAGACGCCCCCAGTCTGACTGTAAAAGACAACTGAGAGACAGATTTAAAATTTGAGATGCCAAAAACAAAAAGAAAACGAACCCAAAAAGAAAAGAAAAAAGGAACAAAAAAAAAACAGAGAAGGAAAAAGAAAACCCATTTTTGCATTCGATTTTAGGAGCTTAACTGTAGTAAACAAATATGTGATAAATATGAAAAAGAGCAAAAGTACCGTTAGAGTGTAGTCGATTCCAAAGATGCAAAAGATCAAAAAACGTTAACACAGAACTTAATTACAAAACATTACACACATAAATACATACATATTTATCGATCTTCATTTTAGTTGTAACGAGGATTTAGAGACTTGCAAAAAACATGTAACCAGTATTTTCTTAGCACTACTTAAACCACATTATATACATGCATGCATACATAAACATACGATATATATATAAATTTATATATATATATGTATATGTGCCACATACGGATACGATCTATATATATATACACATGATTTACATAAATGTTAATTGTGAATTTTGTCAACGATGACCTTCACTTAATTTAGAATTTACACACATATACATTTACATACATATACATTTACATACATATACATATACATATACATACATTACATTATTTTGCCATATATTTACTTACCATTTACGTTAAATACGATTTAAAATTCTTTTGTTTTAAGGCATTGCGATTTCCTGCATCTGCACGGAAGTCCAACGAGCGAATCTCTAGTCTTGTATCTTTAAAATGCAGCATGTCGGGTTGCTTCACTCCCCATCCCTGCACCAATCCACCCATACACCTAGAGTTATGGTGGGCGAATGCGGTCGGGTGTATAAGGGGTATTCCCGCACATGTGTCGCGTTATTTTAGGCACTTTACGGCCGCACGTCGTGCAATAATAATTGACATAACTATATCACTAATTAGCATCTACACACACACACATAGAAACTTATATATATATAATTATATATATTTTTTATATTTGCTATAATTTTCTATTATTTTTGTACATTTTTGTGTAGCACATACAAATAATATGTATTTCTCTTATTTTAGATATTTAAATTATTACTTATATTATTTGATTTCCATTTCTATTTTGATTTTGATTTCGATTTTAATTCTTCTGTTTCATCTTGCGTTGTTTGTAGAAAACTCACTGCATTTTGTATACTCAACAGAACCTACAGCTAAACAGACCAAAGATATTGAATATTGTATAATGTATACATATATTTATAGCGAGTACATTATGTATTATATAGAAAAGCACATTTATTCAAATTAAACGAGTGATCCACCGATCCCTGAAATTATGAAATGCCAATTTGGCTTTTGTTCTTATTTATTCCTTTTCAGAATCTTGAAGGAGTTTTTTAAGCTGAATTAAATTAGTAGATATATATATATATATATATGTATATATCTATATATATATATGTATATATGTAAGTATTTTTCAAAAGTTTGATATTCTTCAAGCGTTCTCCACATTGCGGCAGCTAGACGCTCCTTTGGATATTTGATACTGTGGGTGCAGGACGCACAGGCAATGAGATTAAAATGAACTTCGTCAGATACAAATTCATATCAAATCCAAGTAGCTACATACCTTTAGATTTGGGCGAACAACATCTCCCACACCCGATTCAAGGGATGATATCTTAGAGCCGCCACAGCGAACGATGAGATCCTCGAATGGTTTATTGTGCAGCAGGCAGACGAGTATGACGGTCATATTGTCGCCGCCAAGGCCATAGTTGCAGATATCGGGCGCCAAGCAGTAGTTCATCAGATCCTCACAGATTACATCCGGCTGCATGCCGGCTGCGATGCGTTCACGCACAAACTCCATCACCTGGCTGCTGCTCATCACATCCCAAATGCCATCGCAGGCCAGCACCAAAAACTCCCAATTCTCAGTGATATCACAGACCTGAACATCCGGATCAGCAGTAACAATTTGTTCCTCGGGTATCTTGCTCGTGTTTTGCTTATACATGAAATCGCCCAGGGCACGCGACAGTGCCAGGTTTCCATTGACGCGATTTTGCTGCACAAAACCGCCAGCAGCAATAATGCGCCGCAACTCAGACTCTATGCTGGGCTTGTGGTCAAAGGAGAGGGGTCGTGCTATACCCCCAATGCTGGCAATGGCTCGAGAGTCTCCCGCATTGGCGCAGAAGAGTTTCTGCTCCTTGATCAACACCACAATTGCCGTGGACCCGGCCATTTTTGCGTCCCAGCTATTGTTGTGCAGCATCTCGCTATCAAAGTCGAGGAAGCCCCGTTTCATGGCCAGCTCCACACAGCCGCTAAAGTATTCCGGCTGCTTTGTGATGAACTTGTGCAAATGCTTGCCAGCAAACTTTGCCACATCTCCTCCACCATGTCCATCATAGACCCCAAAGAAGGCGGTGCCAAAATCATCGGGCAGCGATAGAATATGAGTGTGTGCATCTTCCATATCGACGCGCCAGCCCTGCATGCAGCTACTACCCACGAGGTACAAGCTATTCATGGAACGTGACGTATCCTTGGTGGTCACCGGTTCCGACAACGTTTGTCCCATTATCAGTTTCTTTTGGTTTACTTACAGGGATTTTTATCAAAATACAGTTTTTTCTAATTGTTAAGATAATAGTATTTTTGTCGGGCAAACCAAAGTTGATTTTGAATTTTGCAGATTGATCTAACATTGTCTACTATAGTAGATTTTAGTATATCTTTTAAGAATATTTATGATAATAGTTTTTTTAAAAAATCCATAACCCATAATAATAATGTGTAAGTACTGCACAAAATAAAAGCCATTAAATACACAAAAAAAAAATGCATTTTAATGGATGAAAGTTAATTTTTTCTTTGGTTTCGGCTTGTCCAAGTTATTGCAGTTTTTTGAAAATCAAATCACTTTCACGAAGATAAAAAGATAGTTCCCTCGATGTAAATCAAATAAATTAAATCATTTCCCCAAGTAAAATTGTAGAATTCTTTAATTTTGTAAAAAGAAAACACATCATTTATCATTTGATAATTTTTGTTTTTGGTTTTGTATTTGGTTTTTTTATAGTTTTTTGTTTTTTTGTATTTTTTTTTTTTTGTTTTTCATATTTTCCATATACATAATATATATATAGACATTTATTTGTAATGTTTACTTGACGTAGATTACTACACGTTTATCCTTTTAGGCATATGTACGAGTATGTATCATAATTTGTATGTAAACGTATTTATATCCATATACGTAGCTGTGTATCTGTGAGTGTATATGTGTGTGTGAGTGTGTGAGTGATGCTTATACGAATACTACATTCAATTATACTTAGTTAAGTTTTTTCTTGTATATACTCTTTAAAGTGTAAAGACACTAAATTTCACAATTTTCGTTTGTTTTTGTTTTTTGCAGTTTGTTTTTTGCATTTTGTTTTACTTCTTTTTTTGTTGTTGTTGCTTTTTATACGCTACAAAAATCACTCCCGGCTAACTAGTTGGATGCCGATTGGAGCGGAGGGGTTCATTATGCCAGAGTTTATCGAAAACCGGAGAAAGAGAAAGAGACATTTAGATAGAGACACACATAGAGAAATATATTAAGATAAATTGAGTTTAAGTTAGGGGCTGTTCCGCCGGACTCTTTTATTTCCAGAGTATCCACTGCATTCTACGGACTACAAAATATGCAATTTCTATGGGCAATACGTCATGTGTAAGTGTGTGTGTGTGTGTGTGTATTGAGTACATGTATTTATGTAAATAAATTACGAAAAGTGTACGTTTTATATCGTAAGTAGTATGTATATTCATAGTATATGTATTATAAAATCTCTAAACAGCCATAAAAGTCAAAAGTTCTTAATCAATATTATCAATTATCTAAACGCGTTTAGGTTTTATACATTTATGTAATGCCATCATATCTTCTACACTTCTAGAAGTTGCATGTAACGTGTGTGTTTGTGTGTGTGTGTGTTTTATTTATATTACTTTGAAATCGGAACTCGATTGTTATAGGTTTTTACTTCTGGGAATTATACATATACGATAAATACAAATTTGCGGCTCATTGTGTTACAATTGGTTTGGTCTTGAGACGGTGTACATACGTAAAGCCCTCCCTCCCCCATTTCAATATACTCGTCTAAGGGACGAGGGGAGGGCATCCTTGTTGTAGTGTTTACTATATTCGATTCACAATTTTATGCTGACTTTGCAAATAACATTGAATTAATTGCCTAAAAAGGTACGCAAATCTATATATATATATATACATATATATATATATATATATATGGATATATAACTCGTTAGTTAATTTTATATATGTTTGTTGAATAATTTTTAGATTTTGCTTATCATATTCGCATATATATATATATATATATATATATTCATATTCCATATTCATGCTAGATGTATCGGTGTGCTTGGTTTTTGATATAAGTATTTCCATTTGAACGCTTACATTAAGACTCTCATTTGTTTACAAAAAGGACACCAAGTAAAAACATTCAGTACACATCAATAGTTACAAAAAAATCGTGTTAGTTTAAAGATTTATTTCTTGTTTTTTTTTTTTAGGTAAGTCTGCACACAAAAAGTAGATCACTTTAATTGCCTTATCCAATATGTATTATAGATTAGCAGGCGGGCGATCCAAACAAATTAGTAAAAGGATTCACATCCGCATCGTTGGTGGTCGAAATAATTGTAATTAATTTAACATTGCAATTGGCTTACGCGGGGGGGAAAGGCCCAGGGAATGTACAGGTTCAATATTAGCATTTATTCTTAAATCCCGACTTGCCCGGCAATTCGTTGTCTAACCCATGCACTTATCTAATCTAAAAAAAAATCTCTTCCCTCTGTTTCTAATTTACATTTTTTTTAACGCACACTTAATAATCTGAGGTACATGCTATAAAAAGGAGAATTTATTTGTAAATACCATATACACATAATATATACATATATGTATATTTATTGAGTATGAATAAAACTTGGTGCCCATAAAGAAAAATCATTTCCTTTAATTCTATGTATATACTATATATTGTATATACTTATGTGCGCTCTTTGATTATCGTTCTTTGGTTTAAACTTGTTGTTGCTGTTGTTGTTTTTGTTGTTGTAATACATATAATATGCCTTCTAGAGGATATCAGCATATATATCCTTAACTACGATCTCTATTGGCTATTTGTTATTGATTTTAGATTACATATAAAAATATTTAAATTCTTCATTTTGAAACGGCGCAAGACGATACTAATGCTAAAAATACACTCATACACACAACACAACACACACACACATTAATATACAAATTGCATAGCTGTATATCTATGTATTTGTGTGTGTGATTTATATCTAGTACATAATTAGTACATAGTGTGTACATACATATAAAAAGCAAATCCCATTAAAGTGCCATCATCTATTTGCATTTGTTACTGGCTATCATGTATATATATATGTATATATATATATATATTTAAAACATATTGTTTCGATTACGATTTGCATCACTCATCACACTAAATACAAGAGAATTTAATGCATATATGTGTATATACTATATATATTTAATATACTTTAGTTGTAGTTGTTAAACTAGTTTTCCATTTAAATCAGCAAAAAGGTACGATTCAATTTGTTAGACGCTTTTTAAATTCAATATCGGTTCAATATCTATATCTTAGTTAGACTCGTGAGAATGCGTATGATTTCAGCTCTAGCTGCTAGTTAATTACCATATACATATTTATCATATGTCTATATCATATATATATCTATATAGATCTCATTATAACGTATATGGTTTTTTATCCGTTATCGTTTCATTTTTTTTTTGTTTTGGTTTTAGGTAGGAAATATACTAGTCTTATAAATTTCACACATCAACATTTTTTTCTTTTGGTTATGTTTATTCTTTCGAAATATTTTGTATTTAATAAAATATAGTGTATATATGTTTTTAAATTTTTAATTCGTTTTGTTTTTCGTTTTGGTTTAGTTTTAATATGTATTTGTATTTTGCATTGTGTGTGTGAGTGTGTAGGTGTATATGTAAATATATCGTATTTAGTTTTTGTCAATTATTTTAAAACACCTAATATCAATTAAATGTGTTTTATATTTTTGTTTTTCTGCTAGTTTGAATGAAATTGAAATTTATTCTATTCATACAAATATTGATTTAAGTCAAAGAAACACGAAGAGATTGTGTATATAACTATGATATAATCTAATAGAATTTATTCCGTTTGACAATTACTATTATATATATATATATATATGTATATATATACTATGTGTGTCACTATTTATATGTAAAGCCGAATTCCGAATCGAATTTTAAATTTGTGATTCGATTCCTCATATGTGGTTGCTGTTGTTGTTTGTTTGTTTCTTAAAAGAACGAAATCTAATTATGGACGGGTTCTTATCAATCTTGTGTGTCAGCGTTTGTCAAATTTTCTAATCGCTTTCGATCCATTCAATCAAATTTTTTTTATAATACGACCATCCCCAAATCCATCAATATTTGTTCATCTGGTTCGGTTGGTTTTCCATTTGTTTTTTTTTTCGTTTTTCAAAACTGTATTTTGTTGGTTTTAAAACACTAGCTACTCGTACTATTATTGTTATTAATACGTGGCATGTACTATATATACTTAATAAATATTTATTGGTATTTGTTTTAGTTGCTGTTTTTGTTTTGTTGTTGTTGTTGTGGTTATCTTCTGCTTGTTGTTGTTTTGTCTTGATAAATGCACATAACTTGCGTATGAAACACATTCCAAAGCGACAAATTATTTATAAAAGCTCATTAATTGTTCGTCTTCGAGAATTTGGTCAACCAACTTAGATCCAAAATACATATTTACATGCTGTATATACCGTAGTTCTGGGACAGGAGTGTATTTTTTTTGCTTGCTTTATTTTTGAAATAATTAACAATCTATTGGCAACTACAGAAACCTGATTACCCATTAAACTAAACTAAACTAAACATTAAATATAAGGTTTTTTTTTAGCTGCAGCCAGAGGGCCTCAATAGGTAAAAGTAAACTCTATCCCTAAACAAGTTTTGCGATCCATCAGTTGCTGATGAGCTAACACATAAACTAAAAGGTAATGCTAATTATCATATATATATATTTTTATATATATACACATAGATTGCGAAATATTATCGATAAATACATACATACGTAATTAGCTATTATATAATTGTTGTTGTTTTTCCCTTTACTTTGCGTATAGCTATTTAATTATTTAAAATTAATTTGGTGGGATATATGTTGTATTTGTTGTTGTTCTTCTTGATTTTGTTAAAACTTTTATTTTGATTAGCTTGTTTACTTTAACTAGTTGCTAAAAAAAAAAGAATAATATACGAACCGAAAAAAATCAAAAAGTAAAAAACACAAGGAGCTATGCTTTCGATAATAATATATATATATATATATGTATTTGTAAGGTTTGCATTTAGGACATAAGTAAATATTATAATCGTTTATGATAATAGTAAGTTATGTAGGTATATGCATGTTGTTGTGGCTATGTTTAAATGGTTTACAATATATAAAAAAAATTATGCGTTTGTATGTGTGGTGTGTGTATATCAATGTGTAAAATACAATTCAAAAGTCACAAAGTAAAAGTAAAACAAATTTCAAATATGATAAGAAAGTAAAGACAAATCAACTATATTATTAATCATTGAAGTACATTAAAATATTGTACGTAATAAACACCGATCGATCATATATTTTAAGTATAGATATAGATATCTATATATATATATATATATAGGATATACATAGTATTTAAAGTTCAGTTGTAAATTAATTTCAAGGCTACACAGTTAAAACATTGTTATTTAAAAATGTTCTCTTACAATACAAAACGATTTATGCATATATATGTCTATGTCTGATTCTGTGTGTTTCTGTGTGTTTGTTTAGTTAGTGAGTGTTATTAATATATATTCACTTTTGATGTTTTATTTTGTTGTCGTTTAAGTCTATTAACGTTTCGTTTTTGTTACATTTAAAGCGTTCTTGATTTATCTGGTTGCTTCTCTAAAACATTGAATAGAAATTGAAAAGTTTATTATCTTTTAACTTGTTCAGTTTTAATAATATTTTAGTTACTTATATGTATGTACGTTTATATATATACATATATGTATATATAAAAAAGGAAAACAATTAAATAAACAAGTTGCAAGCAATTTTTTGCTTCGACATACAAACATCAAACGCTTAGATTAAAAACTTGTTTTATTTGTTTATCGCTTTGATACAACAAATTGTTATTCTCGTTGTTGTTGTTGTTGTAGTTTCCTTTAATAATGGTCCATAAAATTTCTATAAAGTTTCTTTAATGCCGTTAAGCTTAA
Organism: Drosophila dives; assembly: GCA_035042365.1. Classification (NCBI taxonomy): domain Eukaryota; kingdom Metazoa; phylum Arthropoda; class Insecta; order Diptera; family Drosophilidae; genus Drosophila; species Drosophila dives. The sequence goes on along the minus strand of JAWNLJ010000326.1, from coordinate 5,032,696 downwards.
TTACTCGACTTTGATCTCTAAGAAGAAAAAACCAACAACAAAAACTATTTAAAAATGAATAAAAACACAAAAGGCAAGCGAAATTTCGCGTCTGACTTGAATTCAGTTGCCACACAATAGTTATCTATTCTTGTTCCTTTTCTTGTTGATTTAATACACAAAATATATACATATATATATATATATATATATGCACATATATAAATATGTGATCAACCATCAACAATCAATCCATACCCATCATGATCATCCTACATAGCTAGATCTCTAGTCTACGTATCTCTTATCGCGTATATATGTTTGTTTGTTTTGTTTATTTGTTGTTTGTTTGTTTGTTAGAAAGTATGTACGATTAATCGTTATAGTCACAACACTAACGTTTCTTAATTCACGCCTAAAGCTGCTAATTAAACGTTCCATTAGTTTCTACTACAAAAATTTTGATATTTCAAGTTGTTTTTTGAATAAATGAAAATCGTATAGAATAAAAATTAAATATTTTCTTTCTTATTTTGCCTTTTTGCTTAGTCATTTGTTTGTTTTGTTGTTTTGCGTACTAAATAGTTAACATATATAATTTTTAATATTAATATTATTATTATTATTAGTTGTATTCATAAGCCGCATTGTTAAACGGTATTGATTAAACATAGAATTAATTAGTAATTTGTAATTTGTAATTTGTTTGCGTTTGTTAATTTCGTTACTGGCTAAAATTACGACAAGGACAAAAATTCCGACGACAATTTCAATTTGTATTTTGCATCGATTTAAAAACTACATCACAATAATTATATGCTAGACTTTCAAATAGATCTTGTTTGCATTTGTTGTTGCAATATATAAATATATGTATATGTATGTATAATTTGTTTGTTTTTGTTTGTTACAATTATTTAGTGCACAGCTGATTAATTATCATATATTCATGCGTTATGTTCGAATCATAAGTTTTCATTTTTTAATTCTATCAATAATTACAATAATGCTAATAATAATAATAAGACGAATTCTCTGTTCACCATTTAAACTGGTACATTAAAACGTGTATGTGTGTGTGTGTGTGGGTATGTGAGTATGGTGTGTGTGTGTGTGTGTGTTGGATTGTAGTTTTTTTTTTAGTATCATAATAGGAAGTGCCCACATTTCTAAACTCTACAAAAAAATATGTTCACAAAAAAGGACAAAATTAAAAAAATAGCGACAAAGTTACGACTAACTACAAAATACATTAAGAAACCTAATTAACAAGAACATTATATAATATGTATTTAGGTAGATAGTAGTATATATCATGTATCATATGGGTATATAGTATGTGTAGCATAAGGTTTATAGCATATAGTTAGCAACGGTCTCACACAATGTTCAAAACCGTCCATTTTATAGTACAATACATACACACTAAGTTGAAAAACTATCAAAATGGTTTTTAAAAACAAAAATCTCTGCGTTTAGTTACAAAAAAAAAAAAAAACAAACAAAAGAACCGACAAAAAAAAATGAATTAAATACGCGCACATACAGAATAAAAATACAAATATAGCTAAATTAATAATTAGAAATTAAAAATGTGTTAAAAGCCTATAACTCTTTTCAATTATTGCTAAATTGCTTGCCTTTTTGTACTTTAGTAAAAATTCCCTCAAGTGGATTATTTTCCCTTCTCTCTCTGTATTTTTTCTCAATATATTTTTGAAAATTCATACGAAACACTCAGTAAACTAGACAAGAACTTAAACGCAGAGTCTGTTTTTTCATGAAAGAGAACTAAACACAAACAAAAAAGAATCTTATCGTTTTAGAGAAGTAAATAATGAACATGATACACGAAGCGATGTTAATAAGTATATGACGCAATATATATATATATATAAATATATATATTTATTTAGATGTATATATAATTTCCTTGTTGCTGTCTTGTGCCACAACTAACCTGATATCTAATCTTGATTTTAAAATCCATTATTAATAGTTAGTTATCGCTAAATACAATGCATCTAATTTTTGTTATATTCTTTTGTACAAATCCCCAGAAGTATTATAATTCATCTGTTTGTGGGTAAACTTATTTTGTAAGTTCTATGAGAGTGGGCTTTTTATGTTTGTATATGTTGTGTATATTGTTTTTTTAAAAACAAAAAAAATCTGTATAAGTCTATGTTTATTAGCTATAATATATCGCATGTTCAGTTATCAGTTATATTCAGATATCGCTAGGGTTTCCTACAATATTGTTAATATATGTTCTGCTTTGTTTGCTAGTAAGGTTTTTGCGGTATTATATATCATTCTGTAGTTTATGATTATCTCACTAATTTTGTAATTCTTTTTTTTTTATATTTTGTTAACACTATTTTATTTAAGATTATTTTGTTATTTATTTATTTTGTTGTTTGTAAAAGGCAATTTTTTCATAACATTATTTTGTTTGTTTGTTGCTGCTGCTGTGGCTGCTTCGTGGTGTTTTTGTTGTTGCATATTTTGTTTTTTTTTTTCGTTTTTTTTTTACTTTTTTCTTTTGAGGTACTTGCTAAAAAGAGTCTAAAAAAAAGTTGCTATAACTTTTGCACTACGTTTTTTTTTGCTGTTGCTGCTTTTGTTGTTGGTGTTGTTGTTGCTGTTGTTGTGTACAATAACATGTTGCATTAACTTTGTAATTTTGCATTATTTGCTTATTTGTTTGTTTTATGTATAATAATAGTTGAAGTATTCATAGTATTAGAGTTAGTTAGGTTTAGTTTTACATATATATGTATTATGCATGTAGTACTTAGGCGTATCGTAATATAGAATACATATTTATCATAGTTATGTGTGTATCTGTGTATATTGTTAAATATACATTTATATATATAAATATATACGTATGTACTTAGAAGTTATAATAAAAAATATACAACACACATATAATGAAACGCTTTAGTTTTTGAGTAAACTTCAAAATTTGTATATAGAAAGTGTTGCGCCTATTTTGATATTGTTTTTATCTTAGCAAAGTTTGCGTTTGTAAGTATTTGTAAGTGTGTGAGTGTGTTTGTGTGTGTGTTCATTACTTAGGTGTATGTAAAATTAAGCACTTTACACTTCAAGCTGCGTGTACAAAATGCTTGATATTTTTCTTAAAAACAAAAAAAAACAAAATTCATAATTCAGAAGGGAATTATGAAACAATCGACAATCTCTTAGAGGATTGACGTTATTAAAAATTGCAGTTTTTTTTGGGTGGGGACAGGGGGCGGACGAGTTATCAACGTTTGCGGCGACTCTTAGTGTTGTTGCTGCATTTCACATTTGTGTTGCTTGTTGTTGTTGGTTCAGTTGTTGTTGTGGTTGTGGTTGTTGTTGTTGTTGCTGCTGCTGCTGCTATTGTTGTTGAATCGTTCAACATGCTGCTGTTGCGCTGTATAATGCTTTGTTGCATGAGCATCATAAACCACCAGCAATGCGTTAGCTGCAACTGCTGCAATTCCTGTTCCTCCGCATTGTTGTTGCTGTTGTTGCTGCTGCTGTGATTATTGTTGCTGTTGCTGTTTGGAGTGTCGCCGCCATCAGCCGAGGCCATTAACGATCTAAATTGGGTTTCAAAGCAAAAGAGATTTTAATTAATAAACATGTTCTTTTGGCTGTAAATTTAATAAGTTATCAAATTGGCGCCTTTTGCAAATTGCTTTTTCGGCCATCAATCTGGCATTATCGACTCACACGAGCATCAATCAATCATCAATCAATCAAGTTCGATGATGCACGGAGAGACAGTGGTGATTGGTGGTGGTTATATTATGGTGGGGCTGTGGTGTTGTTGCTGTATTAGTCAGTGATGGTGGTGGTGGTGGTGGTCAGTTGGTGGCCTCTGGCAATCCTCGTCCAACCCTCGTTCAACCCTCTGCAAGCTACTCAGCACCATACCATATGTTGGCGGGCGCAAAGTGCGCCGCATGCTTGCTGGCAGCTACCTGGGCGGGACTCAACGGTCCAAATTGGCTATACTGCGTCGGAATCTGTATGTGTGCCGGCAGCGGATGCGATGGTATCACCTTTAAAATTACACAAAAAATTCATTTATTATATATTATATAATTATAATTAAAAAAAAAAGCTAAACTACACAAGACTTGTACAATTGAATATTAAATGGGAGTAGTGCCTGGCACCCACCTGGCGACTGGAGCTGTTGTGTGCTGGCGGCGGTGCAACCACCGCTCGGTTCGCATAGGCGTACGTCGGCGCCGCCTGGGACACGTAGACCGTGGGACGGCGATACATGTCGCCCTGGGCGTAGATGTCCGTTTGCAACATGGCCGCAGCCGCTGTCGATGAGGGTGAGCCGCCCAGCGGCGTGCCCGCCTGATGATGATGATGGTGACTGTGGCTGTGGCTGTGACTGCTGTGATGATGATGCGGCGGCGGTGCAACCGCTGACGGTGCCACAGCCGCAATAGTTGCCGGCGGCGGCTGCGATGGCTGGCGATACACTTGCGGGGCACCCCACGACGGTGGACCCACGCTGGCGGCAGCAGCAGAGGCTGCCGCTGCAGCGGCCGCAGCACTAATCGATGATGACGAGGAGCTCGAGCCGCTCTTTGAATGGGCAAGCGGTGGCGCCACAGCCGTTGCCACATAGCTAACGGGCGCCACAGAGGGTGCCTCCCGCTTGGGATGTGCCAGTGGCATAGCCGATGCACTAACCGAACTGGCTGCCCACGAGCTGCGCTTCGTTTCCAATTGTAGCTGTTGCTGCTGCTGTTGTTGTTGTTGTTGTGGCGGCGGCTGCTGCTGTGCGTATTCCGGATAGAATTCTGGCGGTTCCTGCTTAGTGGGTATATGTGGCAAACTGACGACGGGCGGTGGCGGCTGCTGCTGTTGTTGCTGCTGTTGCTGCACTTGTATCTGCACCTGCTGTGGCTGCGGCTGCGGCTGATAGTTGCACTCGCTTTGAGCCATGGCCAAAATGCGCTTCTTTTGCGACTGACCAGGTTCATATTTAATATTCGGCTGCGGCTGCGGCTGCTGCTGTTGTTGCTGCTGTTGCTGTTGCTGATGTTGCTGATGTTGCTGTTGTTGCTGTTGCTGTTGTTGCTGTTGTTGTTGTTGTTGGAGCTGCGGCTGGGGTTGTAGTTGGGGCTGTGGCTGATAGTGCGGCGTCTGCTGTGCCGGCTGCACCTGATGATGTGCATGCTGATGATGATGATGATGCTTGGGACTTCCACCGCTAGAGACGACAGAGAGGGCAGCCGCGGCGGCTGCATGATGGCGTCGTCTTGCATCCTCCGGATCGTGATCACCTACGGTAACGCATGGAATTACTAGATGGACGTGTTGTTGCGTTGGCTTATGACGACTGAGATGCGACTGAGTTGTGGACGGGGGGGGCAAGGGCAGTGGTAAGGGCAAGGGCACTGGGGCAGAGACGGGTAAGGGGACGGGCAAAGAGATAGGTGGCTGAGTGAGACAGGCGGATGAGGATGAGAGGGATATGGGTGTGCTAAATTGTGTGCTTGTTGTGCTGGATATGGAATGGGGGGCGTTGTTAAGCTGAAGACTATGATGGTTATGGTGATGTGATTGTAGTTGTTGTGGTTGTTGTTGTTGTTGTTGGTTGGAAGTGGAAGCAGAATTGGAATTGGTGTTGTGATGAATGTTGTTATTGCTGATGTTGCTTGGCTGAAAGCAATGCTGTTGCTGCTGCTGCTGCTGCTGTTGCTGCTGATGTGGCTGTTGCTGCTGCTGCTGTTGTGGCTGTTGCTGCTGTTGTGGCTGTATTGAGCAGCTGTTGTCGAGGACGATGGCAGCACCAAATCCATTTCCACTTCCGCTTCCGCCCATCGACGACGACGACGACGACGATAAAGACGCTGTATGATGATGATGATGATTATTGCTACTGTTACTGCTACTGCTACTGCTACTGTGGTTTGGCGGCTGCGGCTGCGGCGGCGGCGGCGGCAACTGCTGACTGCTACTGTTACTGTTAATGTTACTGTTATTGTTACTGTTACTGTTATTATTACTGCTACTGTTGCTGTTGCCGTTGCTGCTGCTGCTGCTGTTGTTGCTGCTGCCATGTTGGTGCGGAATTTGCTGTTGCTGTTGGCTGTGGTTGTGGTTGTGGTGGTGGTGGTGACTATGGTGACTATGGTGACTATGATGGCTATGATGACTAGCTCCGCTGCCGCCCAGCTGGCTGCTACATTTGCTGGCCAAACGATTACTGCTGCCGCTGCTGGCATTGGCGGAGGAGGAGCTGATGGACATTGAACTGTGAGCATTACCATAATTAACCGCCTGCTGCTGTTGTTGCTGCTGCTGCTGCTGCTGCTGCTGGGAGTGCGAGACGTGCAACGGTTGTGCACTGCTGCGACAATGCAACGAACTGGATGAATTGCTGCTCGAGTGTTGCTGCTGCTGCTGTGGATGATGATGTTGCTGCTGTTGTTGCTGCTGCTGCTGCTGTGGATGTTGTTGTTGTTGCTGTTGCTGTGGCTGCTGCTGTTGATGTTGATGCTGATGCTGTTGCATCAGGCTGCTGCTAGTCTGCGACTGGGCATGGGCATGGGCACGTTGCTTGACCGGTGCCACAACATTTGCTGCTGCTGTAGTTGCAGTTATTGTTGCCGGCGGTCCATCGGCGCCTTCGTCCTCGCTGTCCGATATGGTGATGACATCGCCTACAACTGCCGTCGGCGAGGGCGTGTCATGGATGGTGATCGTCGGCTGCTTCACGTGCGGCTGCTGGTGTGCATGCAACGGCGGCTGGCTGCTGGCATGATAACCACCCACTGGGGCGCCACCACCAAGACAATTGTTGACCACAATGTGATGGCCAACAATGTTGTAGGGACCGCCACTGCTGCTGCTGCTGCTGCCACCGTGTGGGGCATGTGCCACCGGCGCATGATTATGATGCGAACTCGATGAGTTGCTGCCACTCGCATTGATAATATCTAAGGAAAAAGAAGATTAATTATTATCAGAGTTCACAGAATTGGCCAAAAAAGCCGAGGTCAACTCACTGCTGGCTGAGGAGGCCGAGCTGGCCACAACGGGACCACCAGCAGTGCCGGCGCCATAGCCACCGCCATAGTTGCAATTGTGATGGGCATGATACTGTGGCGAGACATGCGCGGCACGCTGATAGCGCTGCTGATGCGGCGGCGAGCTCTCCTTGACGCGCTTCTTCACTGGCGACAGCTGCTGGTGTTCCTTCTTCTCGTGACGCGGCACACGATAAGAGTTGCCCTTGCTATAGTTGGGCATACAAAATAATTGATTAAACAAAGCACAATTTAAGGATTAATTTTTTTACTACGCACGCTAAATGATGAGCCGGCGACTCCTTTTTGAGATCGTTACGCGGCAAGTTGAGATGATGCTTGGGATAGATCTCCTCCACATTGAACAGCGGCGTCGAGTCGACAATTAGCGAATGCGCCGGCGCCTGTTGTGGCCACGATGGCACCAGCGCCATTTGCCGTCCGGTTTGGGGCCAGGCAACGCCACTGGCCTGCACACGATTGGTGAGCAGCATGCGCTGACCCGAACTGGGCTCCACCATCGAGACGGGCACGGGCACATTAACATACTGCTGCGGCGGCACCTGCAACGGGGGCTGCATTGTGGCGCTGCCCACAACAACATGCTTGGTGGGACTGGGCATCGCCTGATACGATGGCGGACAGAGTATGTTCGACACCAGCTGATGCTGGAACGTGTCGGTGCGCGCCTGCGGATATTGCCGGGCCACGTTGCGACCCCCGTAGATCTGGTAGAGACCCTCGTAGGCCAGGGGGCGACCATCGCGCACCAAGCGCTGCACCTGACTGGTCAGCTGATTGTTGATGGTGAACGTCATGTTCTCGGTGCTGCTCGGCACAAAGTTAGTCACCAGCGTCGGTGCTGGTTGTACACTGCAAAAATAAACACGAACATAATCATTATTATGATATAAAAATATATTAAAAAAAAACTCACGTGTGGAAGTCACCGCGACGACACACCTCCATCATTTGGACAGAGGCCTTCACATTGTTGCAGTAAACATAATCGACCAGATGGGTGAGCCTTGTAAAGCTGTGGTTGAGTGCCTCCGTTGGGGTCAAGCGTCGCTCCTGATCAATGGTGAGCATGCGCTTAAGCAGATCAATGAATTCCCGTCGATCCGTCTTCTCGGCCAGCAGTTGACCACCCTCCAGATCCGTAGGCACATTCACCTGCCCAATGTCATCCAGACAATTGAAAATATATTTGCGCGCCTCCTTGCTCTTTGTGTTCGTTTCCGCCTCGTGCTCCTCGGTGGTCTTTAGACGCCAGAACGGATACGTCGAATCCACATCACGATAAAAGAATTTCGATGTCTTCGAGGCGCTATTCAACATATGCTCTGTGGGCAGACCCTGGGTCTGCGATATATAACGTATCTGATCGAACTCCGAGCTGCCGGGATACAGTGGCCAGCCGAGAAAGAGTTCGGCGACCACACAGCCCAGGGACCACATATCGATGGCCTCACAGAAGGGCAGACCCAGGATGATTTCGGGTGCGCGATAATAGCGCGACTGCAAATACGTGTTGCAAACGGTTTTGCTCACATGCGAGGCGCTGCCAAAATCGATGACTTTAACGCGATACGGCTGACGCACCGGATCGACCAGCATTATGTTTTCCGGCTTCAAATCGGCGTGAATCAGGCCCAGTTGCTTCAGCTTCAACAGGGCAGTCAGCACCTGCAAAAATAATAACACAAAATTAGAGTTTCTTCTGGAGATTCAAACACGCACAGTTGACTCTTACCTGCTCCAAAATGGGACGTATATATTTGAGGGGCAGCGGTGAGAATTTGTTCTGCTTGAGAAAATCATAGAGATTCTGTTCGAGCATCTCAAAGACGAGGCAGGTGTGATTCTTGTGCTGAAAGCATTCGAATGCACGCACAAAATTAAACTCGTCCGCATTCTCCTGGCTCAGACGCGACAAAATGGACACCTCGATCTGGCCCTGTCTCGCATATGATGGATGATTCTTTAGTATCTTAATGGCAACAATTTCGGATGTGCCGCGCTTCCAACACTTGACCACCTGGCCAAAGGTGCCGCGACCCAAAAACTCAAGAACCTAAACGAGACAAAGTGAATTCGATTAAGCACGAGGACATAAGATGATCCATTACTGATTGACTTGCCTCATATTCAGCCGAGAGGGAATAGAGCACCTCGTGCTGGACCAACTGGTAGTCACCATCGGCGCCGCTGCTGGAACGTTTGCTGGGGGGTTGCGTATTTGCATGCCCCCCCGATGTGGCAACCTTTGCGTGCGCCGTTTTGAGGCTGCTGTTGTTCACTACGTTTTGGATGGCTGCCACCTCCTGCGCCTGGCCGTGCCGCACCTCAACGCCGCCGCTGCTGTTGCTGCTACCGCCGCCGCCGCCTCCGCTGCTGCCGTTGTACGTGTTGTCCACGCAGCCGCAATCGCAATCTACAAAAAATAAAAATAAAAAATAATAGTCAAATTTAGTTTTGGTGAGTCAATAAAAATATTTTTTACCTCGCCTGAGTAAACGTCTTATTACTAAGGATATCATTTGGTGACTAATCAAGAAGATATATTTATATATACATATATTCATATATATATTTATATATATATTTGTAAATAAAATTCTCCTGAGGCAACTGTGCTCTGCACAGCTCAACAGGCAATTTTACAATGCGATGACTGCGCTGCAATCGGACAAAAGTGAGTACAGCTGCATATAAAAGATACAAATATATAAATATATATATATATATATATATATACACTCGGCGATGAAATTGTCAGCACGGTGACAAAGAAAGTGACAAGTCACATTTTGGCCAATTCAAACAAGAACATTCAGCTATATTTGCATAATTATAAAGCAAATATTATGGCTAGGAATAAGACGACGACGAGAAACAAAGAAAAAAACAATTGCAATAAGGAAGCAGGCACTGTCAACAACAATTATTACCTCGGAAGATGTAGAACCATTGAATCATCTTGGTTTGCTTCAGGTGCGAAAAGTTAAATATATTTTATTGTATATATAAAGTCGAAATATTAAACGAGTCAGCATTGTTTGCTGTATACAAAACACAGTTTTCAATGTTCAATTGTCGATAATTTTTTTGGACTGCTACGATTTAGTTCCCAAATGGTAGACTTAAAGTCTTCAGAGAAAAAATTGAAATGGAGGAAAATAAAAAAGTATCTTTATAAAAATTCCAATTGCGGAATAAATAAAGCATCCATTTTCAAGGGTTAAGTAACGCAATATAAATTGGTTACTCAGGAGACATCCTTTCTAAAAAAGGCCCTTAGGGGGGCTGTCCTTGGGCATTTAGTTGGAATGTACCCTTTCATTATTTGTATATTTAGCAGTTCTTTTATGATTTTATTTTGACACGGCAAACTGAATTGCTTTAATAATAAAATCCCACTCAAACATGTTAAGTATATAATGGGAAAAGGACATTGTTTATAAATGGGCAAATTTCTGGGAAAAAGGGACTGTGTGGTTAACACAAACACTTCAATCCAGTAATATAATTTTATTAGCATTCGCCTTTATTTCATTGTCCATAATTGTCGCATTGTGGAGTAAAGCAGGCAGCAGAGTTCAATTTGTAATCTGCAACTAAATTTAGAACTGGTTAAGTGGGCACTGCTCCAACCGCCCACCCTGCTGACCCGCCCCCACACGCAAACCTATTATATTATTTAATTAATTTGCGTCAGCGGACACTCGATACGACTTGACATAACAAGAAAACAAAGACTTTATTGGTCACAACGAATATTAGATACCCTTGCGGAATGTACTTAATATGAAAACCATATGATTTAGTGGCTCCAATTTAGATGATATGATGTCGAAAATAACTGTTTTTTAAAGATATATTTGTGATATGAGAGCTCAATTTTCGACTGATTCTTCCTATGGCAGCTCTATGCTTCATCAACAATTAAATTAAATTCTCTCATACCCTTCAGGCATCGGGAAAGTTTACTTAGTTAGTGTCCAAACTTAAGTCGCAATACCCTCTTGCCAAGGACTGTATAGCTAAAGAGGAAGCCGGATGCCATATATACAATAAATGGAGGAGAACACGGAAAATAATAAAAAGAGAAAAATGGAAAAAGAGAAAAAAGGGAAAGTAATAATAAAATGGTTGTCGAGAGGCATAGGAAAAAACCCACGCGCCTTCCTGGAAATATTCTATGGCAACGGCAAACGAAGGTCACCCGTGGGGACAACAGCAGGAGCCAGCAGGCAGAGGGGGAGTAACGGAAAGAGGGAGGGACGAGCTGCGTTAGCTGGACATAAACTTGGTTCGCTTGATTCGCTGCTCGACTGTAATCAAAACTGAATTTAAGGACACACGCGACGCCCATGTCCGTCGCTTGGGGGACACTTTAGTCGCGTATAGCATGGGGAGTGGGGAGGGGCGAGCAGGCAGTTTTGGGGGGTGTGGGAGTGGCGCATAAATAGACGACATTTGGTTTTTGTGTGCGGGAAAATTTATGGCAGCGCTGAATGAAAACTAAATGCAATAAATTATGCAAAAACCCGATGAGAGAGAAAACGCACAAATCGAAAAGTCAAATTGAAATTGAAATCGAACAGTTGAAAAATGCACCAGCAGCAGAAGCACGACTAACTAATACCCTGTACTTATCTTGAAAATGAAAGAAATTAGCATAAATATAAAGAAATATATATAGATATTTAAATGGAAGTCAACTAATTCTACAATTTATCGACAAATATAAATTAAAAACAGAAGCTGAGAATCAATTTTTATCGATAATTATTAGTAAGAACAGTTGGTCTGTTTTAGCTGCCTGAAACCAGCTCGAGTCTCCAGTTAACTTAGATATAAATCTATATCCCTTAATTTTTCGACTTTGGTCTGATTTTTCCCGTTCCAAGTTTCTTTTAGAAATAATACTCTTTAATTTGTATCAATACTTAAGGGATAAAAATAGGAGGACAAACCGAATAAGCTGGCAAGGTCAAACGTCGGACAATCGTTGAAATTGAGTCACCAAAATACACACACACAACACACACACACCACCGACCCACTTATCCACCTGCTTACCTCATGGACTCGTCGTTAGTGCGTTAACTGCCAACACCTGCCTCAGGGGCAACATCAACGGTGACTTTGGCAATGGCAAGGACATTTCCATAACACATTGCGTTCACGTGGCGTAATCACGTGGCAGGAAGGGGGCCGCCTGCACTTGCACACAAATTTGTTTGTTGCAACAAGTTACGCGATTTAACGGTTCGACAGCAATTTACATACATCTACCATTTATTTGTTTGTTACGTTGCACAACCCGAAAACGAATTCGCTTACGCAAATCTCAGCCGCAGCAGCAACAGCAACAGTCTCTCGCATTCAACGTCAAAGTTGCAACGTGACGCAGTTTAGCAAAACGAATTGAAGCTTTTTTTTTTTGTTGCGTTTGCCCCACTCACTCGCCGCTGCTTGTTGCATAAAAGGCGCGCCAACCAACCAACTGTAAAGGTGCAAACGTTGTATATAGTTTTGTGTGGGTGCAATTGTGGGGGGGCGTGGTTGGCGAGAGGTCGGGTGGCAACTTCCTACGTTTGGTACAAATATGCGAGCAGAAGTAACTGTAACTGCTGCTGACGCAAACGAAAAATGAAATGAATAACGGGGAAAAAGCAGAAATTCGTTGCCTTGGTGGCAGGCAACTAAATGGCTATGGTTTTGCCACCGGTTATTGCAACTTTTCTAACTCCACAAGCAACAGTTACTTATGGGTTTTCACCCAAGGTTGAAATATGTTTGCAAATAATACATAAATAAATCACACAGATCTGGAATTTTTTCTAGAAATCGCTTTTAAAAACTCCAAAGTGTTGAGTTTGGTGTATAAAAAATTTTATGCAATTCCTTTGGAAGTTTTACTACATAAACAAAAGATGCTGATAATATATTGTCTCTTAACTGTCAAGTTTTATCGTAATATCTTGGATACACTGAAATTTTTTATACAAGTAAATGCCTCAAAGCTATATGATTAAAGGATGTCTGATAAGTCTTCAGGCTCAACCTATCGATATTTCTTTCTTTGTTTTTATTCAAATTCTTTATTTTTAAACGCTTTCCAAAACATGGAAGCTACCAACTGTTCGTCAAAATTGTTAATTTTTATCTTGTATATCTTATTCCTATACAACTTGAATGTTTGTATTCCAGAACATGTACACAATTGCGAGAGTTCAGTTTATCAGGGCCTTGAGCATTATCGGTTAATGTTCTTGGGTTGTTGGGGGCCACAATAAATATCTCAATTCCGAGTGCTGAGTTCACAATCACATTGCTATAGCGAAAATGCACAATTAGATAGCAGCTCGAAAAGCAACAGCTGCACATTTATATCAGTGTTATGTGCAATAAAATAAAACATTTCTATATCTAGAACACTTATTGCAACAGTCACCACGTGCCACGTCGGTTATAAATCATTGATAAAGGGATGATTTAGCCATTAATAATTTACGGTGAGTTATTAGATTAGGCTGCAAGTGAGTTAGAATCGTTTAGTTTATGCGGAGAAAGTTGGCTCACAACTTTCAAAAAAACAAAGTGTGTGAATTGATGTTGCATGTGGAAGTGTGCGGAAAGTACACAAAAGTGCTGCTTGCTGCACGATAAATGATTATTTGAAACGCAAGTCGGCAAAACGGAAGCGGAAAGATTATGGAGACGCTTCAAGAGTTACGAGCAACTAAATCAGAAAACAACAAAATGAGACAATATAATGTGCAGCAAGAAGCAACAGGTTAAATGCATAAGATGTAGATAATGTGAACGGCGCGGCGACTAGCGACTGATTAATGGGTGCAAACAATAAAACGAGACAAGGGAACGACAAAAATCGGGGGCAAAACCACGTACAAGGAATGTTGCCAAGACAGAACAGAAAGGGGGGATGGAAGGAGAAGAGAGTACGGTATATGTTGCCTGTTGGAGTTGTGCAAATATTTGTCGCTACACAATGAGAGCAATGCACGCAAAAGCATTTTCCACTTGACTCCACGCACCTGGCGACAACAACAACAACTACAACAACAAGTTCCAGTGTGTGAGAGAGAGCGCAACAATGTTGCTACATATTGGTATGCTTTTGTTGCTAGTGCATACAAAGTAAATGAGAGCACCGTCAGACGACGTCGTTCTCCCAAAATGGCAGAAGAACAACGGGAGAAAGTATAGCGAATATGTGCTGGCAACGCTGCTGTAGCCAGACAGCAATAATTGGCCGAATTCAAGTTGTTGTTGCCTGAGCCTTGGGCGGAATTATGCACTGTGCTCCGCTTATGTTAAGTGGGTTGTGTGCGTGTATGTGTGACAGAGACAAATGAACATTTTAGCTACATATTTAACACTGGACGCAAGCGCATCAGCATCATTTACATAACACACAATATCAGCAACAGCAGCAGCAATAACTCATGCTTTGTTTGCTACACACTTCAGCGAGCAGAACATTTAGCTACACAAAATATTCCAAAAAAAAAAAGGCCAAATAAAAACTGGCACACATACAAAATGGCAGCATGGTATCACGCAGCAACAGCAACATGTTGACGTTGCAGAAATGTCGCCAAATGCCTTTCTAAAAAAAAGATCAAGTAAAAATGCCTTTTATGTACTTTCACGACAGCAAAAAAATAATAAATACGTACAACCAAATAAATGAAAACCAGCTCAAACTTGAAAAATCAAAAAGGCGATTAAATGACAAAAACAACAACAAGAAACAACCGCAACAAGTGGGAGCCAAATAAAGAGTGGATAGTGAAGAGGAAGAAGAGGGTCAGCAGCAACAGTAACGGTAAGTTATCGATATCGATATCAAAAATTAAACATGTAGCGAGAGGGAGAAGAGCGCGCATGATTTTTGCAACATGTTGCTGAACAACATTTGCATAGTTTTTTTTTATTTCATTGCAATCGGAAATTAACTTTACGCATTTTGCACACATAGCCGGATGGGAAAATACAATGTGTAAATAATAAATAAAAAAAAGCGAAATGCTGAAAATGCAGCTAATTTTGTTTTCTTTTATAATCGTATACAATGTGCCTATTGTTGTTATTGCTGTGTTCATTTGTGTAATTGCATTGCACACTTGATTGCACGCAGCGCCAGCGACTACAAATAACGCCAATAAACTTATGCATGACAACAGCAGCAACAAAATACACTATCTCTCTTTCCCTCCCTATCTGACTCTCACTCTTGTTTTTATTTTTTTAAGTTGTGGCGATTAAATTTTTATATTTTTCGTACATTGTTGCAATTGTGATTGTGTGTGTGGGGAGTGCATTAACAGCATCTGTGCTGAGGCGACAACAAAATAACAGAATCAATTACAAATTAAACGCAAAACGAACGAACAATCGAGAAACAACACGAAGCAGCCAAACAAGCAGCAAGCAAGAAAAATGAATTTTTTTAAGAGCTGCTGTTGCAGCTTTTTCGATGTTTTATCGGTTGTTTTTCTTTTTTTTTTTTGGCGAAACGAATTTTCACTTAAACAGCTAAAGAAATACAAATGCAATTTAAATTTATATTTGTGCGGATCTACGCCAGCATGATTTTTAAAGAGATTCGACAATCAGCAAGCAACAAAGGCAGCGCTGCAATAAAACGTAAATGAGGTAAAAGCACACACTAATACCTAGACATATACACACAGACACTTAAGCATGTGGAACGCATGCAAGAAATGTGGGAGGTTTTGCAAACGACATATTTCTTCTTCGTCGTCTCCTGCCTGTAGACTATGTATGTTTGTTTATGAGTATGTGAAAGCTTTGCCGACAATCGTTGGCTTTTGATGCGCCGCCGCCGCAGCTGCTGCTGCTGCTGCTTGTCTAACATCGCCGCGACGCGCTCACTTATTTTTGATCTTATTTTCTTTTTCGGTTAAATGTTGCATGCAGTTGACAAGACAACAGCGCGACAGATACCTAAAAAAAAAAACCAAAAAATATAATGAAGGGAAATCTTTTCACTTGCATTGCACATTTTGGCTAATGCTTTGGTGAAAGTTTTTATGTTTTTACAAACATATAGGATCTATCTAACAAAATACATTTTTACCTAATGATAATAAGCCGAATAGTTATTCAATATATGCACAAACATTTGTTTATTTATTTTTTTAAGCATTTGCAATTCGATTCTCAAGTGAACAACAAATGTTGACGTACGACGCCAGCAGAGCTGCACGTTTGGAGGTCGACGCCGACGGTCCACGGACGTTCAGCTCAGTCTGCTCAGCTAGCATAACTAGCTGTTGTTAGAAGCAGCGAGTGTTGCCAGCAGCGCAAAGCAAACTTAGCATTGAAAGTCAGTGTTGCTAATGAAGCTTTTTTTGCTCCCTTAATTCTAGCTTTGTTTGTACTGGCCATTTCTTGTTTTATCAATGTATAGTATTAACATATCTTAAGCAATAAAAAAAACAAATGTCATATTATTTTAGCTGCAGCTTTCGCCTTCAACTCTGTTAATGGGTTTTATTTGTCTAAAACTAGCTTGGTTTTTTGTTGTTTTTTTTTTCTTAGCTATTTATATGGGGAGACAACACTATTGGTGGTGACGTTGAGAACGAGAACAACAACAATAGCAGCAGCAGCCGCAGCTGCGACGACGGCGACGGCGGCACTTTAGACGACGTCCTTCAAGCGAGCATTAGAAGTGACGGCGGCGACGTCAGCTGCAATGACCTAAAGTAACCCACCAATGGGAAGGCGAACGCGGCGAGTATTGCACAATGCACACGGCGAGGTGAAGAGCAGAGAGGCGGAGTGAAGAGGACAGGAGAGGAGAAAAGAGACGTGGCGAGGCGAGCAATAGCGAGGCGTGGAGAGTCACAGAACCGGCAAAGAGCAACGGAAATGGGCGAGTGGCTTCTGCATATGTAGTTTTGTGCATATGCATAAGTACATACAAACGAATGCATTTATGTATGTGTGTGTATGCGTGCATGTGTGTATGCACGTGTGTATTCGTACTTGATGTATGCATTTTGAGTGTGGGCGTGGCATATGGCGTGTCAGTTGACGGAGCAGCAGTTTGGCAGCTGCATAAAAAAATGGTAAAAACTAAAACCGTCAAAAAACAACCAATATGACGTAAAGATGAGCAGAGAGAGTGGGGAGATAGAGGAGAGAGGCGCAAACAAACAAACAAATATATGTATAAAAATGGCAACAAGCCATACAAACAGTGCTCGACTTAAAGTTACCCAGTAAACTAATTTAAAGTTGTTCTCGGACAAGAATTATTCGTTTCCTACTGATAACAATACTCCTCAAGCCCATTTCTAGGGGATACAATTTTAAGATATATCTAGAATGAAGCATATGCAACATATTCGACTTGACAGCATTCACTTGCCACCCGCTCACTGCTTGTCTCCCACTTGCCACTCCCTTTTTACAGCTGCAACTACTGCATACGCCAAGAGTCGTTGCATGCACGATATTTTTATAACTGACATCTCTATTTTGCTTTTGTTTTTTTTTTTTTTTTTGTTGTGTGTTGCTTATTGCAGGCGAGCGAACAACTTTAATTGAGGTCAACACTTTGCGAACGTCTCAGACTGCCACTGATAGTTAATGGCACCAGGGAGAGTAGTAGGAGGCGAGGGGAGGGGTGAGTGTCCAACCGTCCAAGTTGCAAAACAGATAGCAGCAGCAGCAGAAACAGCAGCTGGAAGTCGTCACTCAACAAGCAGGCAATTGAAAGGGGGAAGGGAAGAAGGCAGCAGGCTGTGCGACAAGTTTAACAAGTCAGTCCAGAACTGGAACAACCAGAGCAACATCAACAACACGACAACAACAACAAAATCAACATCAACAACAACATTCTGTCGCACATTAAGAGCAAAAAATAATAAATACAAACAACTGTATAAATGATCTACAGTTTGCTGCGGCTTAAATTTTCTTTCAGAACTTTTCAACACTTAAGTTAACAAAACTACAGTTATATTGTTGCATATATTTGCCCATTTTCTAAGGAAAATATCGATAAATTTCAACAATCTGGCTAAAAATAGTAAACAACTTGGTTATCGGTTCGGTTATCTGAGTTTCTTATATTCTAGTTACTTTCTTCATTGCCCTCACTTCATGCATATAACTAACATCTTTAATCTTGCGCTTTATACGGTTATCTACCAAGAATTCGTTGATTAGAAACTTGTTTGCTCTTTAAGCAAAGATAGTTCATTTAAGGCACACACAAATATTCACGCATAATCAACAATATTCCCAACAGACCCAAACAAAGCGAAGGAACCACAAAAACAAAATCGCATGGAAAAACCCAATGGAAATAGCACTAACAACAACAAAAACAGCTCGATTAGTGAATGAATCGAGGCGAGTTTCCAACGTAATTTAAATGCAAATAAAACGTATCAAAGTCAAAATGGAAAGCGAAGCTTGCGACCGGCTGATGGTCAGGGAGGGGCGGTGTGGAATAGTTACGAGAGGGCAACAAGCAAAGGCAAGGATGCGCGGGAGGGTGGAGCATGAGGTGTGGGGGAAAGCGTGTCAATTTGATTGGCCAAAATGCAGGGCACTAAAACCGAGAAATGAAAAGCGCAAACAGCAACAGAAACAGAGGAGGGGGAGCAGAGAGCAGACAGAGGATTAGAAAGAGAGGTAGAGAAAGAGGAGTTGAGGACTGAAATGAAATCGCAAATTGCATTTCAAGCGTTAAACAAGAAAAAAAAAGAGTGGGAAAAAACAGCTAAAGCATAACAATAATAGTATGAGAAATAATAATAGAAGCAACAATAACAACAACACAAACAAGCTTTTTTAAGATTATTGATTCGCATTCCATTGATTCGCTGCTGGCTGTTTGCGTTGTTGCAGTTGCTGTTGTTGTTGTTGCTGTCTATCTTGTTACAATTGAAAAATGACCCAACAAGGCGAATTGGACTTTGTAAACAACCCCCTCCTGCCAACCACCTCTATAACAGCACTCAGCTGACACCATGTTCATAACTCAATTTGATGCATTTTGATGCGAAACGACGCAATTTGTTTGAGCTGCATGAAAACACATATCAGATATTTATCATGCTTTACATTTATTATTAAAAATGATGGGAAAATTGTGTTACTAGTCGGGCCAATGCAACTCCCAGGAAATACATATAAATAACGAATTGTAACAGGCTGCAGTATTTTAAATAATTTATTTTAATACATTTTTTTCAGTTGTAATTAAATTTTTAATTTCATTTATTTAACTTATTTCTTATTTTTATTATAAAATTTGTATTTAAGAGTTAAACATTAACTAAACTGTGCCTGGTTTTCTTTTCTTTGTTAGTGTATGAACTAGAAAACCCCATTACACAAAATCTTTCTACTCCGTGTCTGGAAATTTCTGTGGCCTGGAATGAAATCATTTGAAGATCCTTATCAGTTATGCATGTCCTGCTGTTGTATTGTGTGTGGTGTTCTCCGTGTCCGTTTGTTTATTTGTACCCTAACTGACTGACTGACTGACTGTGCGAGAGCAACGACATTAGCGTCTGCCACCCCACTTTTTCTCTTTTTCCCTCTGCCAAAACACATTCCCTCCTTCTCATACTAGAAGCGGCGTCTAAGCACACTCATCGCTTTGGTTCCCACTGAGTAAATGAACGAAATTTGTGTCGTGTAGAGTGCTTTTTACAACAACTATAACAACAACAACAAACAAACAAGCAAAGCGGGCAACAAAAAATCAACAACTACAAACTTAGACAACGTTGCATTTTGCATGACTGCGGTGAGGTTTTAATACCCTGTAAAATAAACATGCATAACGGGTATGCTAGCCTTAAAATTTGAGGCTACAATTTGAGTTGAGCATATACCAAAAGTATGAATCTAAATATCTTGTAGCCCCAGCAGTCGTCTATACAGTTTACGCTCACGTACAGGGTATATTTGAGTGTTGCACACACTTTGTCAATTTTGCAATACATTTTACCGTTTCTTTTTTGGCTGGCTTTTGCCATTTTGGTTGGCCGCAAATATTTGAAATGCATAAATGCAATTTTTGGCTTAACATTTAAAGTGCTTAGTGCAGAAGAAAAGTGGAAGAAGGTAGAAGGAGGATCAAACGTGTCGAAAAAGGGTAGACAAAAAAGGAAGGGGTTCGATTTGCTGTCTGGCGATAAGAAAAATGTAATAAAAAAAACCGGAATGCAAGAGGATATTTAAATCATAGAAATAAACACAATATCTTTGTATTTATAACAGTAAATTATAGTATGCAGTATTTTAGTTTGCACAGCAAATTTGTAATAGTTAAAATGAATAAGAATAAATAAGTTAGTCAGCAAATGAATAAGAAAACGTCGTTGAATTTTCTCATGAACAGAGAAGCTATTATGTAGAAAATCACTTTGCAACCATGGAAAATATTAAAATATAATTTTTTTTACGATTTTACTTGCATTAAATGCTAATAAAGTGCATTAAGTCTTCGTCTTCTTCTTTTAATTGCTATCAATAGTTGATTTTGTTGGCTGAGTGCGTTGATAAGCAGCAGTAACTGTAAAAGCTGACACAGCTGTCAATTAAAATATCAATTCTCAACGAGCTTGTGTTGATAAGATTCTGGAGCGGCGGACTAGCTGTGTATATAGAGTGTTGGGGGGCGTGGCAGCATCTGTTTTCGTTCGAAATTATCAGGCAATAACAATGTCTGCTAGCTATTAAAGAGGTTAATGAGGCTGCAATAATCTAGCAAGCCATATATAAATATATAGAACACTCGTACAATTTCTAGAATCTGCAATTTGACACACTGTGCGGCATAGTTGCAAGTCACTTGCTGCTGCTGTTATATTATTCAGTTTTTTGCTGCCTCTTTAATAAATATGGATCGATACAATCGAGGCGTGTGTTGCCGGTTATCTGGGCCTGTTATGGGCGTGGCGGGTTCGCCTTTTAAATTTATAAGTGCAGAATATTCAATTGAGACCCATTTGGCAATATTCTCATTTACTCATAGCCAACTAATACTAATGATAGAACAACTGTTTCTTTTCTTGCGATTTAATGATTAGAAATGCTTACACAATGAAACCGAATTGCGTTAATAAACGTGTAATAAACATAAAACAGTGTGTTTTATTTCAGTCAACAACAGCTGAAGGTATTAAATTCGCAACAGAAACAAAAACAACACATTATATTTTATGAGCCGCAAAAACGCCAACAAGTTCACTGACCCTCAAGGAAGAGTTCTAAAAGTTCCCAACTGAGCAGGGGAGGCGAGGGTTGTTTGGGGCAGCCCCACCTGTGCCTCGCATCCTGTCAGTAGGCGGGGTGGTCATAAATGGGTAAAATAGTTCAACGGAAATAAGAGCTGAAAGTTTCCGAGCTTGTTGCAAAAAAGAAATCAAATTAAGCACATTTGACAAATGCCAAATACCCTGAAGAATTTATAAATGTTAACAAATATGTTACAATCCTTATAGAATTATTTTCTACAACACATTTTAATATAGACTTTATATTTATAATAATAATATATTTTAAAAATAAACCTGCATACACCCTCGGTATAAGCCTGCATATACCCTCGGTATACCCTGTATAAATCACAACCTTTATGGTCGTTTGAAAACACCCTCTGTGTAAGGGTAGTAATAGAAAATA
The DNA here is from genome assembly GCA_035042365.1 of Drosophila dives. Taxonomy (NCBI): domain Eukaryota; kingdom Metazoa; phylum Arthropoda; class Insecta; order Diptera; family Drosophilidae; genus Drosophila; species Drosophila dives. Next base: position 5,010,941 of record JAWNLJ010000326.1, on the reverse strand, counting down.
ACGAAATTCGTATGAATATATTTGCAACTGGCACGAAAGAAGAATGAATAAATATAAGAACTGAATAAAGGAATGCAAGAGGATGGGTTAATAGCGGTAACTGGCAACTACTGTGGCTTATCGAGTGGCCAGCTACAAAAGGAAGAAGCTGAAAAGGTAGTCAAATTGCTCATAAATTTATTAAAAGTAATAAAAAAAAAAATAGCCAAACTATGTTAAACTGGCACACAACACGAAATGCGGGCTAAGAACTTTACGGATGGTTCTCTCTCTTTCTTACTCGCTCTTACAGAGCTAAGAAAAGAGATAACAACAAAATAAGAAGAACAAAAAAATGAAAAAGCAGGGCTGTAGTTGTGTACATAACAGTAAAACAGCAAAACCAAAATACAAAAGTTTCGCTGCTGACCACACAAAAGCTAGTCAAAACAAAACATTGAAAAGCTGTCAAGGACATAAAAAACGACTAAGTGAGTGAGTGAGAGCGAGCATAACAAAACCATTAGGAAACAGCAAGTTTTTTTATCCTAGATTAGAGATTGAATCAAAATCGATTGACTAAAATTGAATTAGATTATACAATAATAAAAAAAAAAAGAATTGCAGCTTTATTTCCACATCTTAACCAATTTGGCACCAGCTGATATATGTTAAAGGCTAAACAGTTAGACGACATCGTCATCGTTAAAGCTTCGGTATGGGTATGTAGGAGGCAGCATTTTGCCAATGACTAATCGCAACTATAAATGTAAAACAAAACTGAGCGAAAAATATAAAAAAAAAGCTGCTGCAGCATTTGAAGTGGGCAGCGTCGACAGCGAGAAACAAACAAACAACAAGAGGCGAATAACAAACCAAATGAAAACAAGATGAGTCAGAAGTAGATGTAGAAGAAGAGGAAGAAAAGCAGTTGATAATGATGATGAAAAGAGAGCAGAATAGCTTAGCAAAGTGCCTTAAGCGGAAGCTCAAGGAGAGAAAAAGGGTGAGATGGGGTGAACGAAGGGAATGGGTCAAAGATAGAGATGTAATGGAAGACGAAGAGGGCGAATATCGTCGAGCGGACAGTGACAGTGCTGAAAGCTGTGCAGAGGAGTTGAGTTGGCAGCGTCAACAAATTTTCGATTTGGGTTGACACTTGCCGGGCGCGTTACTGCCGACGTCAACGTCAACGTCGCCGTCTCTTGAGTACAGCTCTTTGCCAAATCTACGCCAAGTCGAAAAGCAGCCTAAAACAATAACAACTAGGCTAGAGGGGGCGTGTTAAACTTTTCATATAATTCAGTTAACAAGCAAAAGCTGGTGCTCATTAAATATTATCAATTAATATGGCATAAGTGATGCATCATGTTATAATTATGGTTGAGCTTTTAATGAAATTACACATAATTAAACAAATTGTTGCTGTTGCCATTGATTATATATCTGGAGTTACTCTCGATTTATTTACATAAATTCATTTAATGAGTTTGCCGCACGAAATATCAAAGAGAAATGTAAGACCCAAATTTATAGGAAAATGAAAATGGTTTTTTGTTTCACGAATGTTTGAAAAGCCAGCTGAGCTGACTTGAATGAATAAATTTATTTTAAAGAAAAACATTTATGTTAACTCAATAGAAGTCTTTCACGTGTGAAAGAAAGCTACTGAAATCTGCTATTGAGAACGTTATTCATAACTCTAATTTAAATTTTTTTTTGTCAGCACTTCCAATGCTGGAAGGAATTCAAAGTTTGGAAAAAGAGCTATATTTCAAAATAGAATTCTATCAACATTCTAACAACAGTCAGCGACGCTGGCGCCTCTGTCGCTGCACAGACACACACACACACAACAAATAAAAATATAAAAAAAGAAAACATGAGAAGAGAAGAAGCAAACGAATGAATATTTTCAGCTTAATTACGATTATATGCAAAGCAAACACAAAACAACTACAACAACAACAGAAGCTACACGCGGAAGTTGCCAGCAACAAGAACAGAAAATAATCAACACAACAAGAAACGCACCTTTAACTTTTGTTGCTGCTGTTAAGAGAGAGCAGAGAGGTGAAGTACAGAAGAGATGGAGGTGAACATAGGGTGGTGGGTTGGCGGATGGGTGGGTGAATGTGGGTGTTTTGACAGCATTTTTAAATAAACGACACACTTAACGAAAGAAATGCTGTAATAAGCCAAGAATATTTTCAATAGGAAAGGCGAAAAGAAAGCAAAGCCAAACCCACTTAAAAATAAAAAAATAAAAACATCAGCAACAATGTTGCTTAATGCAATTTTGCGCATCGCATTTTATGGACGAGTTCCAACACGAGAAAATTTACACAAAATTGCAGACGGAAAGAGAGGAAAAAGAGAAATGTGAAGAGTAAAGAGCATTCGTCCGTTCGGTGGTCCAATCAGTGCGAGCAACATTAGCGTCGCATAACTTTGCCGTGTTGTTTTTAATTTAATATTATTCAGGTTTTCAAAATTAAAGCAGACAACAGCCAACAGTTGCATTTGCTGCAAGCTGATGGAATTAAAAATGCCCTGTACACAACATTTGCATAAATAAAAGAGACAAAACATATGCAAAAGTATGGTCAGAAAAGAAAACGACGTACATATAAACAGTAGATGTAGAAGTTCATAACTGTCAAAGTAACCACGATGCCTTAAAGTAAAGGATATTTTATTTATATGGCACATCATTTGATTTAGTTTCTGGGGCAAACATTTATGTAAATTTATGCATATAATTTAAAGACTTCAGCTGGCGACAATAATTTGTGTAATGCTCGATTAAATATAGAAAATTATCTTGAGTTCTTTGTCGCATATAAATAAGAACAAAGTTGATTGAAATAAGAATGTAAGAAACAATATAACTGCTCAACTTTTCAAATAGTTTGATAACTAATGTGGTTATTTTTGTCTTCTGTTTTTATTAGTTGTTATTGATATAAATCGAAAATTCTACAAAACAGATTTTTTAAATATTCATATACGATTTGTGGCCTTCAGGTTTAGCACACCAAAATCGTATTTACACAAAACTCTTCAGATAAATATCCGCATTTTGATAATTGCCTAAATTCAAAAAAACAAAAACAAAACAAAACAAAACAAACCAAACACAAAAGCAACCGTAAAAAGAACTGGGGGAAAAACTTGCGCAGATAAACTTGGAATACAACGCATGGAAATTACCAAATTAGATATATTGTAGCCATTTTGAACAGGGCAGAAACTAAAAACAACAACAACAAAGCCTTAGAAACGTCAGTTAAAACTTGTTTGTTTTTTGCACACACAGTAACAATAGCATTGGCAACAAAAGCAACCACAACAAACAACAAAAATTAACCATTAGTCATCGCTGCTGCAGCGACGTCGACTGAGGCAGCGAGCACACCTGTAGAAGGCAAAGCAAAGCGCAAACAAACAAAAAAACTCACAACACACAGTCCACAGTCTACAAGCCTAGCAAGCTGCGAGAGAGAGGGAGAGCAAACATGCAAAGAGAGAATCTGCGGATTAGAGTCGACAGTTGTGAGAAGCTTAAGGAGCACTAAGCTGCTGAAAAGCCATAGCCAATAACGGAACAAAAAGCAGCAGCAGGTTTCCTTCAGTGTGTGTGTGAGTGGGTGAAAAAGCTGCTCAATGGCAAAAAGGATTAATTTGCAGTGGGTAGTGGTAGCTTGAAGCGCATGCGAAAAGAAATTAGAAACGTGTGAATGGATGGAGAAGGGAGAAGCTCATGTTGTGGTTGTTTGTCGCCAACACGCTTTGAAGCGTAGTCAAACTCTTAAGAGAGGAGAGGCGGACAACCAGTCGCTAGGCGCAAGCGATTTTGACGTCGTCGTCGACGTAGTTTTTTTCAACGCCCGCGCAATTTGTTCATTGCTGATGTTGTTGTTGCTACTCGTTTCTCAATTGACTTTCTATAATTGCGTTTAATGTGTTGTGACGGAACCGCATTCGCAATTACCCCCAACCCATCTCCCACCATACGTCGCCTCTTTTCCACCCAGCACTATGTGCCACGTTCGCGTTGTGCAACTTGGTATGTAATTCTATTTTTGTTCAATTTTCTGAGTGTGTGTGTGTCCCTGGCGTCTTTTTTATGGCACATTTTGCTGCACAGCGCTTTTCATTTTTACAAAAGATTTCACTCCACTCTTCTCCTCACTCATGCCCTTTTCAGGTCTCAGCGAACTTAAGCAGCTTTGATATTTTTTAATTTGAATTTGTTTGTTTTGTGTATTGTAACTTTTTTCCCATTCGGATAATTTGCGTAATCTATGCAAAACAGGTCGTCAGGTGACGCCACAGAACAACAGCCGGCGATAATTTGAATAAGACTACTCTCAAATTAATGGAAGAAAGCGACAAACAAGATGAATCTGGAAACTTAATATGTAAGATGATCAGTGGAATGGAAGACAATGCTAAGATGCTTTTACTAAGACTATTGTTTGACTTGTGTTAACTATCTTCATTTGTGTTATTTACATATAAAATAATTTACATTATCTACAACAAATAGATGCAAGAAGAATGCCTGCCTTACGCATATTGTGTTGTCTGGTTTAAAGATACTTCTATATAGAATTTTTTATAAGTATTAGCAGCAATAACGGGGCTATGTGTTTACTGTACTTTGCTTTTGTTCGCTTCGCATTGCTGTGTATTGCTCAGTGGCCGCGTTGCATTCACTGGGCTTGGGAATTGTCCATTAACACTTGTTAACCCAATTTAGATTCAATTTCCATAGATGGTCGCACGTCGTGTGTGTGTGTGAGGCTTGGAACGTTGAGCGACTCACAAAACAGCTAGCAATGCCCTGCATTGTCACTCAAAGCACACACACACACACACACATGCAGATATAGTAGTTACGTGCTGCAGCAAGAACGATAATAAAAAAAAAAGCAAGTGACGCAAACGTCGACGCAAACGTCGACGTCAACGTCGCTGCCTTTAACAAAGCATACAGCAGCACACGCAATAACAGCTTCAAGGCGAGCGACAGAGGAACAGAAAGAGAAAGAGTCAGAGAGAGAAAGAGAGAGTTAGCTCAAAAAGCACATACTTTTTTAAGCGCGCCCCCTGTTTTTGATCAGCGTCAGATTTGGCAAATTTTCTCTTCAGTGCTGCTGCTGCCGCTGCTTCTTGGTTCGTTTCTTTTGTTGTTGTGCTTTTAATTTTTTTGGGTCTGACCTCCATTGGTCGTCGTCGTGGTCGACGTCGCCACCGCCGCCCTGAGGGTCGAACAGTTGTAGCTGAAGTTGGAGTTGTGGCAGCAGGCCGGTTGTTGGAGGCCGGGTCGCAGCTCAATTAAAAAAAAATAGCTCCAAAAAAGCATAGCTCATAGCAACACAGACAGTTAAATTGCGATGAATTGTGCAAGTGTGCACAAAAACAAAACAACATACAAATACAGAAAAACAGAGAAACGAGTTCTCAAACGAAAAAAAAAAACTGGTCCATCGAACATTTTGAAATCAATTCAATGGGTTTGTGGAGAGGGGAAACAGGGTGACAGTTGGCGATATATAGATGTATATATAATTTTGAAAAGTTATCAACCATGAATCGAAATAGTTGCATTAATAATAAATACTAAGAATAAGTTGAGTCAGATTTACACATCTATCAATATTGAATAAATTAATATTTAAAATTTCAGCTTACACAGTACATTTTTGAGTAGTTGTTGAATGAGAGACACATTTGCTTACCTGTAAGAAAAGCAACGATATATGGTTTAAAATTTATACAAATTACAGTTGATTGCTAACGTAGTTTATTAAAAATTTAAATGATTAATGAACTTAGAAAAATACATGGATTACAATTTATGCAAACGGTGGATGTTTATTTAAGCAATATATAAATGACTCAAATGATTAATTTTTTTCTCCCATCAATCTTATTTTTATATAATACATATATATATATACATAAATATTTGTGTAATAGTCGAGACTGTTCTAGGCACATATAAAAGTGAAATTGACAGAAAAGGCCATTGGGAAAATCGCTCAATTGAATTTAGCTTGAGCAGCAAAATGTCAAAAACAGAATGCATAAGGGAATTGAGATATAAAAGAATAAAACGTGCTCGACTTGTATATGCCCTTTTTTTTTTGGTATTTCTATATTTTTGTTTACAACACAATTTTAATTTAACTTTATTCTTATAAATATATAATTATTATTAAAGTATGTGTTGAAAAGTTCTGTTTTGTGTTGTTTTATTTAAATGCTTTATATACACACACGTGCACTTGTAGTAGTAGACAATAGACAAACGGGCAACAGACAAAATATTTCGAAAACATTACGGGATGTACACATATAAGTTATGTACACATGTTTATATGCATGTTTTATGCAGTTACCTTTCGCAATCGGCCTTCCCTTAACCTTAGCTAGAGCTCAGCTCAACATTAACTGTCGATGTTTCTCTTTAGCTAGCCACAAGGTTTGCAGCACAGTTGTAGTAATGAAGCAAGCTTTGTTTTTTTTTTGTTTGTTTTTTTTTAATGGAATTTATTGATTGCTGGTATCCCTCTACCCCTTCCACTTCCAGGGGAATCGATCACACCTTGCGCTTTTAAATTTCCCTCGTTGCATTAATTTGTTGGCAATTAACGCATCGTCTAGGCCTAAATGTCGCATATGCATGCACATGCATACATATATAGTACAATGGGGTCGGTCGTTAACTCTTCTGCTCTCTTTGTTTACAACAAAATTAACATTTGGCTGTCGTGGAATTTCGCAGTCGTGTGTGCTTTAAAGCTACGTGATGTCTTCCATGAATATTTACACATTTATATTTCGTTTTTTTTTTACATGTTCACTATCTTTCTATATCTCTCTCTCCCTTGCACATAAATATGTACATAAATATGAGCAACAAAAATAACTTTGTCATTGGAAGTGCGTCAAGTAAATAAAAAAACTAAATCGAACTTTGTTGACAGCAAAAAGAAAAAAACAACACACACACAGAGACAACTACGCAGCACCTTTGATTGGCATATTAGCTTTTCTGCCTTAAGACGCTCTGGTCTACTCAATTACGCGCTCTTTCTCTCTTTCTCTCTCTCTCTTTCTCCACGATGTTTGTTTGTGTGCGTGCGTGGGTGGAATGTCTTTGATATAAACTTTGGCTCAAAGGCAAAGAGCAGGTGGGGAAAATAAAAGAAGAAAAAGAAGTAAAAGCAACCATTGCAAACTGTAAGATTCTGGTTTTAGGAGAAAAAAGAGTGCAGCTGCGAGCACCAGTTATACCTGTCTCTGCTTTTTTGTTAGTAAGAAAGAGATAAAGAGAGAAATATATATACCAACTTGAGTGAAATTGCAACAAAAATAACTGCAAGTTTGCTGGATTGCCGTCTAACTCCTTTCACCCACTCACTAAGCAGGCCTGAATAATAGGGCAAGTAGCAGCAGTAACTAACAATGTGTGATCGCAAATTGTGATCTCTTGGCAATTTGTTGCACTAAGATTTATGGGTGAAAGTTCTGCAACAACAATAACAACAGGAAGCTTCCGAATTGAACAACACAAAAAAAAACAACAAAAAATTCTGAGAGCTGTAAGTAAAGGCAACATAAAAAAGGTGAGTACAAAAGTATGTCATTCTGATGAAAAGAACTGATTTTTCAACTTTCTAAGACTGAAAAGAAGTTCTCAATGTTTAAAAAAAGTGGGAGACAGTGGGAAAGAGAAACCAAGTCTTTGCTACAGTGCAAAATTAATTTTCAAGTATTTTCTATTAAGGGTATTTCTTAATTGATAATACTTATAAACCTAATCAATTTAAAAATAACCTTTCACATTTAAATATAGTTTTTTTCGCTTAGTTGGAGTAATAAAATTATTGATCAGATGTTAGGAAGAAAAAAGTCAGTTATGAAAATTATTGTCGGGAAAATCCGTAAGTTGCCATAAAAACCAAAATCTTTTTTTATTAGTGTACACACAAGGCGAAATGAATATGACTAATGGATATTAAAGTGTTATTTGGAATGGTAAACATCATAGGAAGCACCTAAAAACAAAATAAAATAAGCAAAACTAACACAATTTGCGGTTTCCCTTATCAAGTTTATTTTCAGGGACACCAACAGAAAATAGCCCGAAAAGAACAGTGTTTAAACGTAACCACAGAACAGTAAAAAAAACCCGAAAAAGAAAAAGCGTAAATAAATAAAAAATATTCCAGAGACGCGGATGACGACAGTAACAGCAAATTGAGAAATACAAACAATATTTAAGTCGCAATAAACGCGAATAAAGCAAATAAAAACTAAAAGCAAAATAAAACGACAAAAATAGTGGGCAAATAAAAATTACGTTTTAGAGTGATAAAGGAAATTGCGGCTGCTTATAAATATTAAGCGAGAGAAAAAAAAGACTAATACTGTTATCTCCAGATTTAGATTAACTGTACCCAATAAAAAAGTGGAAAAACAATATAATGTATATATTTTGGATCAGCATTAAAAACCTACTCGTTTTAGACAAGTTCATCTTTCTAAAGTGTTGCAGGGTATCTACTAGACGAGCATTTGTATTTGCTTATCTCATCGAAGGACAAACTTTTGTAAACAAAACGAACAAGCAAAGAAGTCAACAAGTCTTGATTAAGCATCTTTTCAATTAGGAATGAAAAGTGGCATTGAAATATAAACTTTTTAATTTCTCGTATTTCATTGAATTTTGTTCTTTATCTTCCCCCCAATGTTTTTGCAATAGTTTAAGTACATGTACAAGTTGTATGTGTGTGTTTGATATCAACTAATAAAATTAGCTAATAAAAAATACGAAAACCACAACACAATTATCAACTAAAGCTTAGGGAAAAAACAACGAAAAATAACCAAAAACAAAAACTTTAAAAGATAACAAAAAAATGGGAAAACAAAACCGAAAAAAACAAGTAGGGAGGCAATAAAAACATCAACAAACTCAAGTCAGCAAACATGTCTGAACTTGCAAAGTAATCAGAGACAAACATCAAGAATGGCTGAACAAAATGAAGACATATAAAAAGAGTAGCGAAGAAGCAGTAACGTAGAGGTAAAAGAGAGAAAGAAAGATAGGTGCTTTGGGTTTACACACACATAAACATGCTCAAGTAAGAAGGGAGGGGATATGCGGTTTGTTTTTTGCTGTCTTTCGCCATTTTTGCAACGCATTCAATTGAAGCCAAGTGACAAAAACAACAATAAAATATCAACACAATTTCGCATGGTTTCTCGACGCGTTTATTGTTTGATTATCAATAGTACCAGACTACTTTGAAGAGGGGAGAGGAATGGGGGCACAGACGCGTTTCCCTTCCCACTTGATAAGCGTCAAGTGATGATGAAGAACAAGAACAAGCAGTGCCAGAAGAAGAAAGTCGCATGGGACAACCAAAAATAATCATATATGAAATATGTAAGCAGTGTTTATCGCCGAGCTGTGTGCTCGATAAAACGATAACAATAGAGTTATATCTCATTACACATAGTCAAGTTATCGGTATAATATTTCTATAGAAATTTACATTGCTGTAAATATTTAAATAATTTATTACAAGAACAATCGAAACATTGCTTTGTTCACTTTTACAATTGTAATTGTATTAATATTTAGATTATTTTAAATGCAGCAATGGGATGCACAAATGACTTTTGGCCATTGTTCAAGATAATAAATATACATTAATAAATACATAAATTAGAGCTGATGAAACAGCGCACAGCAGACGCATCAGACATTCAAGGGAGGTCCACGTTGAATCTGTTTGCCAGATAAAATACAACTTGTTGCATTTTTCTTCTTTTAACAAAACGTATTTTTAATTAGATTGTTTTAGCTTGCTTTACTCAGATCGGAATTGGAAAGACCTTTAACAGCAGTAGTTTTGATATTTATGAGGAGTTGGGTCTGCTACAGTCGAGCATTACAATTTGTTACTCAAAATATATTGATGATCTTAAAGACCAAAGATATTCAGTTGCAAAAATGCATTTCAGCTAAGAATTCTAATATCTACATATTATTAAGTATAGGCGCTATATTGGATATTTGTATATAATAATAAACTCACCTGTTTCGCGCTTTCGCTTGCTGTTGGCCGCTGCTCCAGTCTTGGACAACGTTCGTTGCTGCTGTTGGTGTTGTTGTTGATGATGACGTTGATGTTGTTGTTGTGGTTGCTGATTATCCTGCGAGTGATGCTGTTTGATGATGACACTACGCTGACGTTGCTGTTGATGCTGTGTGTCCGCGTCGAGATGGTAAACGATCGGCTTCAACAGATCGCAACTGATGCCTCCTCGGATACTTCTGATTTGTTGTTCGACGGTTGGCTTTATGTCCACATCGCTCTGACGGCGGCCCGGCTGAAAGAAGTGTGCTGCTGCTGGCTGCGGCTGATGATGATGATGCTGCTGCTGGTGGAATCCGGAACCGGAAACCGAAGTTTCTGTTGCTGTAGCGGAACCGGAACCGGCGGCAACGACGGCGTAGTCGACGACGAAATCGGACGCGTGCGAAAGATGCGACGTTTTCATTGGCGCATGCGAATTAATTCAACGGATCCTCTGGTGCTCTCTCTCTTACTCACTCACACTTTCTGCATCTAACTCTGTCTCTCTCTTTCTCTCTCTTTCGTTTGTTACGCTCGTGTGGTTTATTTAATTGCCGTTTGCACTTCTGTTTCGGCGCTTCTGCTTCTGATTCTTCTTCTTGTTTAATTTGTTGATTTTTTTTTTCAATTCGCTTCTAATTGGATTTGATTATATTGTTGGTCTCTATTTTCTTCTTCTTTTCCGTCTTCGTGTTTACTGTTGATGTTGCCTAGACGTCAATATTCATTGGAATTGTCGCATTCTTACAAATTTAATTTACTATACAAAAATTACGGCTGTAAATTGAAACGTGACCAAAATGTTGATGTCGACCAACACCTTTATTCTTTTACATATAGATTGTTATATTTGAAGAATTATTATTTACAAATACTATTGACAAATTGACGTCAATTCAGAAGAGAATCTGCAAGTAGATAGAAAAAAACACAATTAGCAGAGAGTTTAGGCAAAAAAGGTAAAGTGTACGCACTACTCACTAAAAATGGTCAGAAAAAAATGTGATAATATTTTGCAAAAATTTGAAAATATTCTCGAACAGCATTAAGAGCCAAGTCATTAAATTGTAAGGAAAGCGAAAGTTTTAGCAATATTAGAAAGTTAATATATGGAATATTATACATCCAAGTCAAGCTCTCTTGACTAGCGCATTCTAACTTGTTGCTAATTTTGAAGGTTTATAATACTCAATTCAACAATACAATACCTAAGATTTAAAAACTAAACGCTAATCAGTTGTTAAAACTAATTAAATTGAGTCGTTTGCATGCGTTGAGCGGAACCAAACTAATTTTATGCTTTGGGTCCAGTATTTTCGCACACTGTTCTATACACACAGCAATTTTTAGACCATTTTTTTCGTTTTGAAATTTTCCATTCAAAATTCTTTTGTGCAAACAACAACAATAAAATTAACGCTGCGGTCAGACGGTTTTTGGGTTTTTGTTTTTATACACATTTTTATCTGTCTCATTTTTATTTTGGGGCGTCGCTTTGGGTTACTGTCTGCCTGTGTGTGTGATAATGTGTGAGTGCGTGTTGGCCGAAATTTAAAACGCAAAAACTATAAAAAAAACCTGTGGCCAAAGCAAAACAACATAACACAATAGGAACAAACAGCTAAAAAAAAAAACAAACTTGTAGATTACGCACGCAGCCAGGCAGATCGACAGAGATAGATAACAATTTTTCTACGCACTTTTTGCATGCCAGACACGCGAAATTAAGAAGCCAGAAAATTAAAATAAAAGTTTAAGTTGTCTGAACGTTAATGGTTGTTGTTGTTCAATTGGTAACTTTCGTTTGAAGTTGACCATGGTTAAAAACAATATTAACAACTTGTTGGGCTGGGCAGATCGGTAAATGGAGGAAGGAGGAGCAAACGCACCAAAATAATAATGAGTATGTGCGGAGAGAAAAACACAAAAATTTAAGCAAACAAAAAGCCGGTTCTCACACATACAAATGCACAAGCACATTAAAAAGGCGAGAAAAAGTTTGCAAAGATGCTGTCGACGCTGACGCCGTCGTCGCTGTTCAATAAAAAGCGAAGAGAAGTTGCAGCTGCTCAAAAGCGAACGGCAAACATAACAAACAAACGTGTGCACACACACACATGCACAGACACGCAGCAGGCAGCGCCAACGTCAGCCCCACATCGACCGGCGCAGACGTCAACACAGCGAAATTGAGCCGAAGTAAGAGAAAGAGAGAGAGCGGGCGGCAGAGGAGCGAATTTAAGGCGGCGACGGCGAAACTAGTTTTGTTTTTTTATTTTGTTTTTGTTTTTTTCTTGTTTTATTTCTTTGCTGTGGTTTTTGCACAGTTTATTTTTGTTATTATTGGGCGAGTCGCAATTAACAGCAATAGCAACAACCACTGCAACAAATCCAAACTCGTATTTATTAATAAATTGAGTTTGTTTGCATATTGCGACATTTATTAACTAAAGTTTCTCACACACACACATACACAGAAATGTGTTGTTAAAGTGGTGCAAAATGTTTCTCAGTCTATTATTAGATTTATGCATAATTTCTTATATTATTCTGGTGTGCACCTTCCGCAGCTGCAGAGCCGTGTCCTTTAACTTTCTATGGATAATATTATTTTTTTTGATGCTGCTGCACTGGCCGCGTCCAACGACTGCTTGAGACGCCGTTTGCTGAGACTCTGAGCCCATGGTAACTCTGACTGCCTGGCAGTTGCTGCTGAAGGCTGCGACGCTGGCTTTCGCCGTTACGTTTGTTTGTTGGGCGCCTGCGCAAGCACCAGCAGCGACGTCGACGTCACGCTCTCTCTCTCTTTCTCACTCTCTTGCTGCTGCTGCCCGGGGGATTCGCGAAATTGTCGCTTTTTTTTGCTGACGTGGGCGCGCCACCTTGGGCGAGGCAGGGAGGTGTGGTGCGGAGGAACTGGGCTGATTATTTCAACAGACACGTAAGGATTTACGTAGTTTGCATTTTAGCGGAGTGGATTACGGACGCGTCAGAAATAGTTTCTTTTGCACAATCAACGAGAAGGGGTTGGGGTATGAAAGTGGGGCGGTGGCGAGAGGTGGGTTGGTTAGTTAGTAGACTGCTTTGGCCGGCGGCAAAACGCAAAATGTTGCGTTTGTGGGAAAAGTTAATTTCACACACATATAGACTAACTAACACACATGCAAACAAATATATACACATATATTTATAGCACAGAAAATGGCACATTTAAGGAGCTTCTAAGTTGAGGTAGGCTTGAGGGGGTGCTAACATATGTTTGCACGTGTGTGTTGTGTGTGTGTGTGTGTGTGTAAATATGCTTGTGTGTGTATTTGCATGGGTGAAAAAGTCAAAGGATTAAGAAAACTTAAAATACAACATAATGAGAAACAAATAAGCAAAACGAAGGCACAACAAAAACTGCGCAATTTGTAAAAAGCTTTAGGCAGTTAATATGTGGGCGTGGCAAACGGTGTATATATTTTTTTTGCCTTGATTGTGCTTGTGTAAACTTGTTTTTATTTTTATCCTGCTACCATTTTCGTTTTGTTAGCTTTCACTTGCTAAGTAAAAACATAAGCGCCTGGAACGAAATGAACTCAGGAACTGGAATAGGCTTGGAACTGATGAAAGTGACTTACAGTTTTAGAAATATATCTTGATTTCTAATAGCGTCTTTAAAACAGTGTTTTAAATGATAAATTAATAATAGAAATATTAGAAAAATCTACGTCTATTATTGACGAATTGATGAATAATATAGATTAATATATAAATACACAATATGTTATAGCTATTTTTATGATAGAACCTCAATTGGGATTGCACATTGCATGTAGGGAGACTGACACTCATTCTCCCACCCACAATCGGATTGGTTAGATTGTTGAACAGCTGTCGCCTTGTATTTTTGCTGCGATTCTTTAAATTTCATTTAAGTTGCCCATTTGCAAAACGAATTGAGGAGTGAGAGTGTGAGGAAGAGAGAGAGAGCAACTCCTGCTCTTTTAACGGATTAAAGTTTGCTCGAATTTCGCTTAAATCGTTTACATCAAAAATTGTATAAGGTAACGACGCGAGCAGCGACGCAAGCAGCACCGCAAGCAGCGGTAGAGCTGTTATATTGTTTTCAGTATCCTTCGCATGAATGACAAACAGAGCGAGCGGACGCTCTCTCTCTCATGCACACACACGCAGACTCTCTCGTCAAACTCAAAATTGTCACTCTCTCTCAGGCGCAGACCGGCAACGCTGGCGGCGGCGTTTCTTTCATGTCATTAATGACGCAGCGCTGGACAGCAGCAAGGAAGCAAACACACACGCACACATACATATAGAAGTAGCCTACGCCAGCAGAAACAACAGCAAGCCGACTCAATAACCGTGAATGAATATTGCGTATGAAATTTCAGTGCAATGAAAAAGATCAACAACAACAGTTGAAGGAAGCAGATAAAAGGAGAGAGAACAAACAGCCCGCATTTGCCAGCATATGGCAATTTTGACAATTTTTTGTAAGGCGTAAATGTAAAAGAATACAGGCAAAAGCATATCAAAAATAAAAATAAATAAATTAAAATTATAATTAAATATGAGTGAGGGCGAATCACATACAAAAACACAATGCGTCAGCATGCATTATTATTAAAATTGTTTTGTTAAGCACAATAAAAACATATAACAATTTGCCACGAATTACAAAAAAAACAAGTTAAAAATGCAATTGAAAACGTGTATAATTCGCTCTCTCTCTCTCTTGCATACACATACGCACACATAAAGCTGCCTACGTGAGCTACTTTGAGTTCATCGTTTTCAATTCGCTTTGAGTTTCTCTCGGTGTGCTGCCTGCTGCTTCTTCTTGTAGCTACTTGAATAGAGCAAACAGACAAATACAAAAACACACTCAAATTCACACACTCACACATAGACACACTACACAAACACGACAGTTGCACTCAATGCAAGTGTATTCGTATGCTTACTTTTCATTATTTTGATGATGGGGCGGGTTGCGGTAGAAAAATAAGGGATAAAGCATTCACACTGCGCGCAAACACTTTGGCCGCATTACGTTTTGAAACACAAAAATTGAATTATAGAAAGTGTAGTAATTAAATTTTCGTTATTAAAACACTCGCCATGATTCGCTCGCTCGCTTTTTCTCACTCACGCACACGCAAGCATGAATCACAATAAATTTATTTTGTTCACTTTTCCACGAGCCCGAGAACGACCGACCAAGCGTCCGCTTTGTACAGAGAGTTTTAGTAGACTAGATGGACAAAAGTTACTGATGATAGAATGTCAAAAAGATACCACACATGCGAAAACGCCTGTAAATACCAGCCTGACAAAAGTTAGATACAAATTTGTTATATATGTTTGAGTTGGTCACACCGAATTTATTTATCGTTGTCTATTGTTACATCGACATTTGGCGGAATATTTAAATTATATATATATATATATATATGTTATTAATTCTAATTTCAGATTTACAATATTTAATATAATAAAAGTGACTAGCAATGTGATCTAATGGAATGCTATGCTCAGAGAAAAGCACAAGGTGAGTCATCAGTATCCTGCTGAAATGCAGCGGTAAGCTCCACTCCTCGGACGCTGGCTTCATCCTACATGCTGCTATCGAGCATATCCACAAGCCGCTTTATTTCGCGACTGCAATTCAGATATGTCATCGATATGTCAGATAATCGAATGCATTTCATACTCACATGCGCTGGCTTAGCTGTTCGGTGGGTCGCATCGACTTGGAGATCTCCTCGGTTTTGGCCAGCAATTGATACTGGCACTTAATATTAGCATCCAAAGCATCGGTGAGCTTCTTCACGGAATTCTTGTGCACTTCCACATTATCGGCGGTTATTGATGAGATCGAGTGCAGCAGATTGCCTAGATTCTCAACGAGATTATCCACGGAAGTGGCCAAATACTGTGCCTCCAGTTCAATATCACTCAAAACATTGCCATCCACCTCGGGCACATTACGCGACTGGAGGAATCTTGAAATCGGCGCAGTCGACAGCGATGGTGTGGTGTGCTCCGAGCTAATATTATAGTCCGTGGCGGCACGCAACTTCGACTCCAGATTGTGGGCCACGAAATGATGCATGGTACCCGTGGTGCTAGTGGCACCTTCCCCCTCCAGCTCATACGGAAAATCTGCAAGTATACCCAAGTGATAATCTTTGCAAGAAAAAAAAACTTTGAAGCAATTCCAATGCTGCACTCACTGGACTGCCGTGACTTGGGCTGCCCCGTTGTTCTGCCCAGCTCACTGGAGCTGTCCTTGGAATTACTGTTGCTCTGCTCCTCTTCCTCGTCGTCGTCATCATCGTTATCTTCCTCACCCGAATCCAGATTCACGTAACTCTCATTGGCTCGCGGTGGTGCCTGGCTGCTGGCAGTGGGCGTGATATCCTGCATTACATGCTCCGGCACTGGGCCAGCGTATTGGGCCAGGAATGGGATTTCGGAGTAGGAGGCGGGTGTTCCACAATTGTTTCTTTGCTGGGCTTTGCATTGGCCAGCGGCAGTCTCTTCGCACTCGCCTTCATCTGTGTAGCCGTACCGTGGTCTTATGGGTATGTCCTGGCTGCGACGTGACATCCTTAAAATAGATAATATCACTATTTATGCTTATTACACCAAAAATGTCTGAGCAACAAATTTTTGTTGATATATTTTTAAGTTATCGTTCTGACAGCTGATAGAACGTGGTGGTTGGTCGATAAGCAATCACGATACTATCGGGAGTTAGATATTTTCTCATGCAGCTCTGCGCAATGTTGTAATCGATTGTTTCAATGTTTTTTTTTATTGGCAAGCGTACCGCTTTAAAGGAGAAGTTGTTCATTTCTATATAATAAAACGTCGTAAAGTGCTCAAGTGTTTGGCCTTTGAGCCACGCCAGCTGCAATCATGTCCACATGCATCGAAATTCCGCTGCAGGACACAGATGAGGTGAGTAACAAGGCATAAAAATATTAAAAATTTTATGCGTTTGCAAGTTCGAAAAAAAAAAATATATTAAATATGCTTACAGGTCATTGAAGTGGACCCGGATCAATTGCCGGAATGTTCCGAGGTGTTTAGCATACTTCTGCAGGAGCGAGCGCCGCTCCACGTCTGGGTCAATGTAGCGGTAAGTGATATATTTGCAGCTATCCACATGGTTTATGTATATATATGTATACAAAATATATGTATATTTTTCTTCAGTTGGCGTACTACAAGCAGAAGAAGACTGATGACTTTATTATGCTGCTGGAGGCAGCGAGGGAGAAGGGCACCGTTGACTATCGTGACTTTAAGACGGATCAAATGCGTGCACTGGATATGCTGGCCGCCCACTATGTGCAGGAGGCGTATCGGGAGAAGTCCAAGGATAAGAAGCGAGAGCTCTTCATGAAGGCCACCAATTTGTACACGAATGCGGACAAGATAATTATGTACGATCAGAGCCATTTGCTGGGCCGTGCATATTTTTGTCTGCTCGAGGGCGACAAAATGGACCAGGCGGATGCTCAGTTCAATTTTGTGCTCAATCAGTCGCCATCAAATATACCATCGCTGCTGGGCAAGGCGTGCATCGCCTTCAATCGCAAGGATTATCGCGGTGCGATGGCCTTCTATAAGAAGGCGTTGCGCACGAATCCCAATTGTCCGGCGAATGTACGGATTGGCATGGCGCACTGTTTCCTTAAGATGGGCAATGCGGAGAAGGCCAAGTTAGCCTTTGAGCGTGCCCTCCAGCTGGATCAGCAATGTGTGGGCGCCTTAATTGGCCTGGCCGTGTTGAAACTGAATCAATTGGAGCCGGAATCCAACAAATTGGGCGTACAAATGCTCTCTAAGGCCTACACCATTGATAATGCCAATCCGATGGTGCTCAATCATTTGGCAAATCATTTCTTCTTCAAAAAGGATTACCAGAAGGTGCATCATCTCGCCCTGCATGCCTTCCACAACACGGAGAACGAAGCGATGCGCGCCGAGAGCTGTTATCAGTTAGCTCGCAGCTTTCATGCCCAGAGCGACTATGATCAGGCCTTCCAGTACTACTATCAATCCACACAGATTGCACCCGCCCACTTTGTGCTGCCCCATTATGGACTTGGACAGATGTACATCTACCGCGGCGATACGGAAAATGTATGCGATTGACGACTATTCCCATTTTTAACTTGGCTTAACTTTAATTTGTTTATTTACAGGCAGCTCAGTGCTTTGAGAAGGTACTTAAGATTCAGCCGGGCAACTATGAGACCATGAAGATCCTGGGCTCACTGTATGCCCACTCCAATTCGCAGACCAAGCGGGACATGGCCAAGACCCACCTGAAGAAGGTCACCGAGCAGTTCCCCGAGGATATTGAGGCCTGGATTGAATTGGCGCAGATCTTGGAACAGAATGATTTGCAGGCATCGTTGAATGCTTATGGCACCGCATCGAGCATATTGCGGGACAAGGCCAAGTATGAGATTCCCGCCGAGATACAAAATAATGTGGCATCGCTCTATTATCGACTGGGCAATCTGAAAATGGCCAAGAACACGCTGGAGTCTGCACTGAAACACGCCAGCTCCGAGATGGAGAAGGATGTGAAGTACTATGAGTCCATACAGGTGACCATGAAATATAACCTGGCCCGTTTGAATGAGGCGATGAGCAGCTTTGATGTCGCCGACAAACTGTACAAGGAGATCCTCAAGGAGCATCCCAACTACATTGATTGCTATCTCCGTCTGGGTTGCATGGCCCGCGACAAGGGTTTGATTTTTGTTGCTTCCGATTTCTTTAAGGATGCCCTAAATATCAACAACGATAATCCGGATGCTCGATCACTGCTGGGCAATCTGCATTTGGCCAAAATGCAATTCGCTTTGGGTCAAAAGAATTTTGAGACCATTCTGAAGAATCCGGCGACTGGCTCTGATTCCTATTCACTGATTGCGCTGGGCAACTTCTCGCTGCAGACACTGCATCAGCCAAGTCGCGACAAGGAGAAGGAGCGCAAGCATCAGGAGAAGGCACTGGCCATTTACAAGCAGGTAACGTGGAATTGGCGCTGCTATTATTATTATTATTATTGAGATTACTCATTCAAAACACATTTCCAGGTTCTGCGCACCGATCCGCGTAACATTTGGGCCACAAATGGCATTGGCGCCGTGCTCGCCCATAAGGGCTGTGTGATCGAGGCCCGCGATATCTTTGCCCAGGTGCGCGAGGCAACCGCTGACTTCTGCGACGTGTGGTTGAACATTGCCCATGTCTATGTGGAGCAGAAGCAATATATCAGCGCCATTCAGATGTACGAGAATTGCATGAAGAAGTTCTACAAGCACAACAATGTCGAGGTGATGCAGTACCTCGCCCGTGCCTATCTCCGTGCTAATAAGCTCGTTGAGGCGAAATCTGTGCTCCTCCGCGCACGTCGTGTTGCTCCCCAGGACACCGTGCTGCTGTTCAACATTGCCGTGGTGCTCTCCCGCCTGGCCATGGCTATACTCAAGGACGAGAAGTCCACGCTGGAGGTCGTCTTGCAGGCGGTACACGAATTGGAGTTGGCACATAAGTGAGTCAGAGAAATCTTAAATGCATTCCAACCATAACATGTGATCCAATCCCTGCTTAGATACTTCCAATACTTGTCTGTGCATGGCGACAAGACACGATTTAACATTGAGGTCGCCGCCGTAGAGGCCAACACCTGTCAGGATCTGCTCTCGCAGGCCCAATACCATGTGGGACGTGCCCGGCGCATAGATGAGGAGGAGCGCACGCTGCGCCGCCGCCAGGAGGAGGAGCGCGAAGCGTTCAAACTGAAGATAGCCGAGCAGCGCAAGAAGCGCGAGGAGGATGCACAATCCTCCCGCGATCAGTTGCTAGCCAAGCGGCAGGAGTACGTGGAGAAGACAAAGAATTTGCTCATCATTGCCGATGCGCCTACTGAACGCGAGCGCAAAAAGGGCAGCGGGCGACCACGCAAGGATGACTATATCTCCGGCACGGATAGCGGCGATGGTGCGCCACGCGAGGGTGCCGAGCGCCCGGCCAAGAAAAAGCGGAGCAAGGGTGAGCGGAAGAAGGGAAGCGGGCGCAAGCGCAAGTCCGAGAAATATGAGAGCGACAGCGATGAGGAATCCGCTGGTGGCAATCAGGACAACAAAAGCAAGCAGAAGAAGAAGAAGAAGCAGCAAAAGAATGCCAAGGAGTCCAAGGAGAAGCTGTCCGCGAAGCAGCGCCTCAAAATCGTCTCCAAGGCGACAATCTCCACGAGCGAATCGGAGAGCGATGGCAAACGCAGTCGCAGTCGCAGCAGAAGCCGCAGCGGCAGTCGGCGTCGGAGCAAATCCGGCAGTGGCAGTCGCTCAGGAAGCGCAAGCGGCAGCAGTCGCAGCCGTTCCGGCAGCAGGCAGAAGAGCGGCAGCCGCAGTCGCAGCCGCAGCCGCAGTCGCAGTGGCAGTCGCTCAGGCAGCGGCAGCGTGGATCGTGGACGCAAGCGCAGCCGGAGTCGCCGCAGTGGCAGCGGCAGCGACAGTGATGCAGTTGCTCAACGCAAGCGCGCCAAGAATCGCATCGATTCTGGCGGCGAATCGGACAAGTCCCGTTCACGTTCCAGATCACGTTCCAAGTCCGGCTCGCGTTCCAAGTCCGGCTCACGTTCGCGCTCCAGGTCGGCATCCGGTTCACGTTCACGCTCCGGCAGTCGGTCCAAATCAAAATCGAAATCTAGATCCCGTTCAAAGTCACCATCTCGATCCCGATCCCGATCCGGTTCTCGCTCTCGCTCACGTTCTCACTCAAAATCCAAGTCTAAGTCGCGCTCACGTTCACGCTCCGGTTCCGGTTCGCGTTCACCCTCGCGCAGCCGTTCACGTTCCGGTTCAGCGGCCAGCAATTAGAAGTTAAATTCTATAAGCCAACTCCACCTGGAGCAGTTGATCAACTTGAACTTTAAACTTGAACTGTAAATTGTCACTGCAAAATATATAAAATGTGTTGCAACAATAATTATTTATTTGAATTACATGAATTGAAGTTGTGCAGGAGCTGCTCCCAAACCCAAAACCTTTGCTGAGTCAATTAAAATCTAAAATTGTCTACGGCATTCCTCATTTGCCTTAAAGAATTACTTGCACCTGGTATGCAACTTCCCTTTGTACATTTCACCCGGTAAAATGCTTGCTTAACAATTAAAGATTAGGCAACAATTGGCTAATTGCGAGCAATTTTGCAAAATTTAAACGGAAAATTTCTAGTTCAAATTTTCCTTAATCATATTGCTGACAATGCTTGCCATGGGCTTTGAGTGCCGGAGCACAAATGCATGTGCGATTCCCTTGTCGTCCAGCTGTGCATCCACTTTGGGAAATTCCAGCTTGAGATTATCGTAGTAGGAGATGGGCACCCAGCCATCTGTTTTGCCATAATAGAATTTTAGCAGTGGCAAATGCTTCTCGATTTGCTTGTTCTGCAGGAAGCGAACTCGTGCCATTTCATCGTCGGCTAAAAAGATGACCTTCTCCGCCACCGATGGCTTGGAGTATTGCAGGGCGGTGTCCATAAAGCGTTTGGGTATCGAAAAGACGAAAAAGTAGATTTGAATAAGGAAGATGCGCAGCCAAACGGGCAGCGCATTGAAGAAATTAAAGAACACGTAGCCAAAGACGGAATACAAAGGCATAGCGATCTTGGTGAATGTCCAGCCGTTGGGTGACTCAATCATGCGCTCCACGGTAGGAAAAAGCATGTAGCACTTCTTGACCCGACTGCGAATTTCCTGGTCTTCGAGTAGTTGCAGTATCATCCAGGCGCCAATTGAATGGCCAATCAGATGGATTTTTACATGACTCGGCACGTATTTCTTGATGAAGTCTAACTTGTGCGCCAGCTGTCCGTTCAGATTGAAGAGCTCCTCGTTGCCGCTGAGCTGCGGCACCTCGCGTATGCTCGCCTCCGGTGGATCCTCATGACCAGCATGTCCTACAAAAAGCAACAGATGACAGCTGTTGCTGACTGCAACGCATTCAACACTCACCTATCACCCAGACGGGCAGATCTTGCAGCTCCTGCTGCAGTGCAGCGCCGAAATCGGTGTAGAAACCAGGCAATCCCGGATTACCCGTTATGCAAATAACCAGCTCCTTGACATCAGTCAGCGACTCCTCGATCCACTTGCCCCACGTTATTATGTTCGTGGGTATGCGATTTATATTCACGAAGGCCTTATGCATTCTACTGTTATTGGTGTTGCTGCTGCTCGCGTGGCAGCAATCGGTTGAAAATCAATGAATTTTCCACTTTCTCAGCACAACAACAAAAAGCTGTCCAATTTGAAGCAACTGGTTTTTGTTGCTACTCTGACAACAGGTGTAGCTTAAGAGCTCTTATCAGATTTGAAATTTTCAATTGCGCGCTTTATTAGGTATTATCAGCACGAATTGCTTTATCCCACAATTCGCAGCTTAATTACGCATAAGAGTTCAGAGGTCAGTCATCAGTCTCAGTTACCGGCAATAATTCGCAAACGGAGCAGCCATGTCCACTCTCCCTAAACTAAAAAAAACATTGCTTGCATCTTGCACAAGTTATGTGGGTATTTAATTTAATTACCTAACAGGCAAATAAACACGACTAAAATAAAAGAAGAAGAAAAAATGACAAACATTTTTAAATAATACTACAGGCAAACATTTACATTTATAATCTTGCTTCAACTATCGATAACAAGTCAATCCCAGTAGTGTGTACAGGCCATAAAAGCTTGTGAATAAATTGGCAGCGCTATTATTATTTGTTGGTATTGTTTGTTGATGCGGTTTTATTTGTTATAATTTGTTATTTTTGTTATAGAACAGAACTTTCTTTCGAAATATAAGCAACATTCCGGTTAAAATCACAGTCAATGCGTTGTTCCAATTAAATAATAAAATTGAAACATTTGAACTGCAGCTCAGAACGGACGCAGACGACCGCAAAAATATGTTTCAAAGCCTCTCGAATATTCTGTAAAATACACAAAGCAAGTTCAAAGAAAATAATACAAGCAAAACAAGCAATAAATACGAACGGAAAGCGAGAGAGTTTTGGAGGTGGAGCATAGATATGGAATTATATTGCTGGGGCAATGCATCGCACGGTCAGCTGGGTATGGGCGGCATTGAGGATGAACAGGTGGCAACCAAATGGCAGATAATAGCAAAGTACATAGTTCACTGTGATTGTAATTTGTATTTTCTTTTAGATATTGACGCCCAGCAAGATGCCGTGGCAGCCGGATTCGTCGGTCCATCAGATTGCGTGCGGAAATCGGCATACGCTCTTCCTCACTGCCAGCGGCAAGGTGTATGCATGCGGGAGCAATGATTATGCCCAGCTGGGACATGAGTTGCCCACCAAAAGGCCACGTATGTCCCCATTTCGTATGTACATATCTTCCATTCTCGTTTGTACACTGCCGCTATCCTCACACCCCGCACCACATTCTCGCACATATCGCATCCAGTCAATTCTGTTGTTCTTCGGTTCATGCCATTTTCATTGTTTGTTGTCTTGTTCGCTTTCAGTGCAGATACCGGAGCTGGAGGATTGTGTGATCACACAAATAGCTTGCGGAAGTCGCCATTCGATGGCGCTCTCGGAATGGGGCCAAGTACTCAGCTGGGGCGATAATGAGTGCGGGCAGTTGGGCCACGCCAGCCATCAGGATGTCATCCAGCTGCCAAAAATTGTACGCGCTCTTGTTGCCAAGACGGTGGTGCAAATTGCCTGTGGCAATAATCACAGCCTAGCGCTCACATGCTGTAAGTAATCTGGTTTAAAGTTGGGCATACGTCTTAATCATCCATAAACGTTTGCAGGTGGCGAGCTGTATGCGTGGGGCTCCAATATCTATGGCCAGCTGGGTGTACAGGCACCCAGTGTGTTGGATCAATGCAACTCGCCCATGCTATTGACCACACTGCTGGGCATACCAGTCAGGGCCATTGCCTGTGGAGGCAATCACTCGTTTTTCATCTCAAAGTCGAGTGCGGTATTTGGATGGGGTCGCAACAATTGCGGTCAGTTGGGCTTGAATGATGAGACGAATCGTGCCTATCCCACCCAGCTGAAGACACTGCGTACGCTTGGCGTCGTTTTTGTGGCCTGCGGCGATGAGTTTTCCGTATTCCTTACCAACGAGGGCGGTGTATTCACCTGCGGTGCTGGTGCCTATGGACAGTTAGGTCACGGCTTCTGCGGTAATGAGATGCTGCCACGCATGGTCATGGAGCTGATGGGCAGCACCATATCGCAGGTGGCATGCGGCAATCGTCATACACTCGCCATGGTGCCGGCACGTGGTCGCGTCTATGGCTTTGGGCTGGGCAGTTCGGGGCAGCTGGGCACACGCAACACCAAAAGCTTAAATCTGCCACAGATGGTCATCGGGCCTTGGGTATCGCCAAGTGGTTCAGCTCTGCTGCAGTCCAGCGATGCACAGATCGCTGTTGTCATTCAACAGATCTTCTCGGGAGGCGATCAATCGATAGTGACTACATCGCTCTATGTGGACAAAAAGCCGCCAGTTGACTGCCGTTTCTATGAGTAAATTCACATTTCGTTGTTTTTTTCTATAAACCATAATTTAATTTTGGAGTCCTTAAAATATTTGTAAAAACTTGGCTCAGATCAGGCACATGTATATCAAACACCAGCTAAATATCTATAGTATTTGTTACTTATATATATTTTTGCTTTGCAGACCCAAATCACAGATCCTGGTGCTTACGGCGGAGGCGACCAGTCAATGTGCCCGCATCAAGAAGGACGATCAAAGCGATTTGGACTTGTTGAACTCCATGGAGCTGATATTCAAGAGTCAGGCCTGCCTCAATGGTTCCTTTCTTCTACTCGAGGACAAGCATTTTGGTTGCTCTGCGCGTAACTATGGCCTCGACCTGAAAGCTGCACAGTTGGCGTTCGATAATCTGCGCAAAGTGGAGAACCAGAGCATCAAACAAGTCGTAAGATAAATTCTAAAATGTATTTAGTATTGCAAGTAAATTTGTGTTGATTTTAGATATGGGATAATCTGACGAAAGAGCTGCTTGAATCGCTGGTACCGTCACCGGCGGATGTGGAGAGTATGCGTCTCTATTTATTGCTGCCACTCTATCATGAGTTTGTTAATTCTAAGC
The DNA here is from genome assembly GCA_035042365.1 of Drosophila dives. Taxonomy (NCBI): domain Eukaryota; kingdom Metazoa; phylum Arthropoda; class Insecta; order Diptera; family Drosophilidae; genus Drosophila; species Drosophila dives. The sequence continues at coordinate 4,985,605 of JAWNLJ010000326.1, read as the reverse complement.
ACTTCAAGACACTGCATGTTCCCTTTGCCAATGCCACCTTCAAGCTGACTGAGAACCCGCGCAAGGTGCTGGAGAAATGGTGGAGTCAAACACCATCCGATTATTTTGAGCATATGGTGAACAGTTTTTTACATGTTGCGATGCATATCATCAGCTTTAAGATGGGCATCGAGGTGATCAATACTAAAGAGCCACGACAGAAAAGGGTAAGCATTTGGCAATAAAGACCCAACCGAGTCTAATCTGTAATACTTTCCGTAGGTTCTGCCCTACAACAGCGATCTGGAAGCTGTGCTACGTCTGTTGGCGAATCTGTGTCAAGTCAATGATCAGCGCGACGAGCGTCTCAACTATCAGCTCTTTCATTGGCCCGATCTATCCGACTATGTGGACGTGCAGCAAGAGTATTTGAGATGGATAATGTCTGAATCAGAAAGGGAGTTTAACATTTGCAATTTCCCATTCCTTTTCGATGCGTCCGCCAAAACGTCTCTTCTCCAAGCGGATCAGATGCTCCAAAAACACTCGGCCATGTCAAACGCCGTCTCCAATGTACGTGTCGAGCTATATCTATTTCGTATTTCTTAAATTTATAATTATACTCTGCTGATTACAGGCATTTTATAATCTGCTCAACTATGGCCACGTTTCGCAGTACATCGTTTTGAATGTGACGCGAGAGAATCTGGTGCGGGATTCGTTGCGTGAGCTGGAGCGCTATACTCAAATGGATCTCAAGAAGCCGCTGAAAATCAAGTTTCATAACGAGGAGGCCGAGGATGCGGGCGGTGTCCGAAAGGAGTTCTTTATGCTGTTGCTAAAGGATCTCATCGATCCCAAGTATGGCATGTTCAAGGAGTTCGAAGATTCGCACGTCATGTGGTTCGCAGACATCACCTTTGAGTCGGAGAACATGTATTTCCTAATTGGTGTCCTGTGCGGTTTGGCCATATACAATTTCACCATTATCAATCTGCCATTTCCACTGGCTCTCTACAAAAAATTGCTGAAGAAACCCGTGGATTTGAGTGATCTGCGTGAGATGTCACCGACAGAAGCGAATTCAATGCAGGCACTGCTCGACTATAAGGGTGACGACTTCGAAAAAACCTTCAATTTAACGTTTGAGATCTCCCGCGACATTTACGGAGAGCCCGAGACTCAGCCATTGAAACCCAATGGCGGCAGCATTGCTGTCACAATGGATAACAGGTTTGTTTTAGAATACAAGTGTATTTTTCCTTATCGGTAATCCTGATGATGCTTTTAGGCAGGAGTTTGTAAATCTCTATGTTGATTTCAAATTTAATAAATTGGTGGAGCTGCAATATCGCGCCTTCCACGAGGGTTTCATGAAGGTGTGCTCGGGTCGCGTGCTGCAGATCTTTCAGCCCGAGGAACTGATGGCTGTTGTCGTCGGCAACGAGGAGTACGATTGGCAGGTGCTCGAGGACAATTGCGAGTACAAGGATGGATATACGTCCGGCGATGAAACGGTACGTCTATAAATATAAAGACATTTATATTTATATATATATATATTAATAAGTATATTCTTCATAGGTTAAATGGTTCTGGGAAGTGTTTCACGATCTGTCCGAGGCGGAGAAGAAAAGTTTCCTGCTCTATTTGACGGGCAGCGATCGTATACCCATTCAGGGCATGAAAGCCATAAAGGTATGTAGAAAGTGTGTTATTCTATTTAATTGTTTATATAATTGTTTGTCTGAAAGATTGCTATACAACCGACACCTGATGAACGATTCCTGCCCGTCGCACATACCTGCTTTAATCTGTTGGATCTGCCGCGATATAAGACCATGGAACGTCTCAAGTATAAACTACAGCAAGCCATACAGCAAACACAGGGCTTTAGTCTGATCTAATCATTTCATCTAAAATTTGTATAAATGAAAGAGAATGTAGTCGAGAAAAGAGAGGGAGAAAGAAGAGAGTAAGCATAATTAATACCGGATTGTAAGTAAATAAAGGAAATTATAAAATATAAAACACAATTTACATTCAGCGATCAAATCAGCTGAAAACATATTGTGTTACATTAGATAATGTCTTAAGTATAGTAAATATATTGTTATAATGATCAACTGGTGAATCAACAATGAAAATAAATTGTGAAAAATTGAATCGAGAGTTGCTGTTATCTTTTCAAGTATATCGTTCTGATCACCGGAGTTGCCACATGGGCGCATGCAATCGATAAACGATTAATGTGTTTGCACACTCATCGATATTGTTGCTAATGTTGTTGTTGTTCCGGCGCACTGTGATGGGCTATGCGAAATGTGGCGGCAAAAGTAACGCCGCACTTCAGTTAGGTTTTAACATTTGCAAGGTGCGTTTGTCGTGTCGCCGGTGCTTTGTTCTAGAAAATTAATGTTATTTCAGCTGGCAGCTCAAGAACACTTGTGTTTTTTTGGGCGCACGACAATTTGAATGCATAACGCGTGCCAAAGCTAAACGTAGAATAACAACGACAAAAACACATAACAAGTGTTCGCGGCCATAGAAGCAACCAGTCTCGATATTTTGGAATATTTTTTGGGACGTCGCTGTTGCCGCTGCCAGCGGCGGGTCAAGCTAACGGTACCCCCAATCAAAATCAAAAAAGAAATTTAAACAACGGCAGACAGTGAGTGAAAATATTTGTACTTGCTTTCATTTATTAAACGTGAAGAGGTGTTTATTGGCTTCGAACTCCTTATCACGGCAGCTAATTAGCCATTATGGAAATACAGACGAAAAATGTTATGATGAAAACTAATTATAGCGGCAATTTTTGCATATGAAAAACAAGCTCTTTTTTTTTTGGCATCCTTATTGGATGAGAGTGGCTAAATGCAGGCAAGGCAAAGAAGACACCAACGGCGCAAAATAAACACAAATAAAATAAAAATGAAGAGTTTTAAAAATCGTCGCTAAAAAGCGGTTCTGCCGGTTTGCCCATGTCGTGATCCATCCGCTGTTGCTGACTGGCTCTGGCTGACAGCGCGACTTTCTTTCCTTTTGCACAGTTTGAACTTGGACACCACAAAACTAAAAAAAAAAATAATCAGAAAAAAAAAACCAAGACGACAACGAGCACAAATCTGGTTTATGTTTATACTACGCACGTCTACTAATAAAGCGGCATTTACGATATGTGGCGGTTGCCTCTTTACTGCCTCTTTGGTGGTGGTTTGGTTTGCAGTAGTTTGGTTTGTGGCAAAAGCAACACATCAAAGACCGACACCTTAACCCCCAGCCAGCCAGCTATCTTCCATTTGCTTTCAGACGACTGCTTCGCTTCCTGGACACTTCCTTTCGAATGCCTACTCTACTCTACTTCTTCCTGCGTTTCTTAATTTTGTTTGCACAGTTTTTACAGCAGGAACAAACACAAACACAAAGCGGGTCAACTTTTGACATAACAGCCATTGTTTCCGATAGTAAATTAAAACCGCACTTTGTTACAATCTATCTACTATATTATAATTGTATGCATTACATATGTATGTAAATGTTTATGCCTCACTCTTTTTTTGTTTTTTGTTTTTATTATTATCAACGCCCCGTCGCAATTTGTATTGAATTTCAATTTTCAATTTCAATTTCAATGGCTAGCGCTCTATTGATTTGACCCATTTTTGAATTGTGTATCTGTGGCAATAAGACGGTAAGCCGCTTAGCCTGCATCACGATCGTCAACAGAGCGAACTTGCCCTCCTTCTTCGCCTCCAGGCGTCAGCAGAGCGTTACCTTCAATGTCATTGCCTCATAGACTCTTTTTTAACTAGTTGAAAAAAATCAAGCTAAAAAGACCACTTAAAAGCAAGCGCTTCTAATGGTAATTATGTAATTCTTGCATATAAATCTCGAACAATGAGCAACAAAGAAAAATATGCTGAAAGACCGACTTATACTATATATATTTATATACATGTGTATATATGTATGAATACATATAGAGTCTAAGACCTCCACATTTTAAGCATTTTAGTTTGCTTAACAAAGGAACGTTATCATGTGCACCACTTTATATATATATAAATATATTCATATTTATAAGGGGAACTTCTATGATTTGTCAAACTTTGTGTTAATTACGAACTGGCAAAATGTTTTATGACCACATGCAATGTTAAGCGTTCAGCTATCGGTGCAGACCCAATATCGTTATCTATCTATCTTAAATAAGTGATAAAAATAAAGTTCCTATTTTATTTCATTATTCTGTAGAACTCAAATGGTTCGATATATACAGGGTGTTCCCACTGGTGTCAATTGCATTTATTACATATGGTGTTTCTTTTAATGGTGCGACAAGCAAACATTTCTCCGATAAGATAATAATTATATACATATGCGGTCTGTCCATATGATGACTCAAGCATTAAGCTCTGCCAACAGACCACAGACATAATGAACGTGATCTTTAACGAGGTTGGCGCGACACATGTTGTATCCGATTCAAAAAAAAAAAATTAGTGGATTCAAAACGTGATTTATTTATAGTTGTTTCCTTATACTACATCTGATCTTAATTGTTCTAAAAATATAATAAAATAATTAAAATCGTTTAAACTAGCTGATCTAAAGCAAACCGCAACTGAACCCATTGCAAAAAAATTGCAATTCATAAATTTGAATTACGCCGAAACGAAGACAATAATTTAATAATTTGTACAGCTACATTTGGTTTTATTATATGATTTTTTGACATTATCAAGTTATGGAACATAGCAATCTATTGTTAAAACGACAGACGGTCGAAAAAGAACGTGTGTCGAGCGGAGTTTAAAATTACCGAATCCACGGCAAAGCCAAGTGCTTTCAGCAAAGTGTCAACTAAGGGCTTTTCGTGGAAGTGAATAAAAAGAAAGAAGGCAAAAACTGAACATCGAATTACTCGAACATATTCACTCATTAAAACCAGAAAGAAGCAAAGAGGTAAATGCGAAACAGATTTACTTGGCTCCAAAACAACTTTTTGCAATTGCCATATTGAAGTTGCGCCCAAGATCAGTCACCAAGCAAGCCAAACAAACAAAAAAATATGAATTTGAAAATCATTTGCGAATTGTTTTTATTGTTGATCCAAAAAACCGGCTATGCGTCAGACGTGGCTTCAGCTTAAACCACTGGACAAATGTGAGTCAGCCAAGTCAGTCCGAGACTGTTCCCCGATTTCTTATTTGCCTTTTTTTTTTGCATACATTTGAATAAAATGAAGGCGTGTGTGTGTTTCTTAATTCAAGAGTTGAGAAGTTAACGATCATTATGATCTGAGCTGACAGTCTGGTGGCCATTGACACGTTTATATATACTTTATTTATATTTTTTTTTAGCTGAAATACCGAACGAGATATGGCGTTATCGACATATGTTATTATATCTCAAAATGCCAACACTTTCAAATATCTGAAGTTCACTGCTTTTATGACTGGTTTCATATATTTTTTATGCGTATTACTTATGTGACAATTTTTGTATATAAATTGTCTGTTATAGATATTTTCCTATCGGCTTGGAGTTTAAGCTCCAAGTCAAGCGAATTCAAAAATATTTCAAAAGCAACATAAATTTTACTATGTTTCAGTCTCTAAGTTAATACTGCATTTAAACTTGAAACAGGCAACAAATTTTAAAATAGTTAATATTCAATATTTATTGGTTTAAATGTTAAAATTGTGAATCTTGCATATTTAATACTGTATTTAAACTTGGAATACACATATCAAAATGGTTAACGTTTAAATATTTGTTAGCCATCTGAATGAGCCAAACATTTTAGTCTGCATCACAAAATTAATGTAATTAAAATACGATTACATATTTTGTATTATCATGAAATAGATGAATTTGTTAGTGTGTAATGAAGTTGTCAGCTGCAGCTATAGCCTAGAGCCCAGCCACATTGAGGAGCTGATAGAGCGGAAATATATTGCCGCTGCTTTTAGCCGGGATGAAGGTGCCAGTGGAGGGCAAAATACGTGCCTTATAGCTGCCGGGAATGATCCGAGATGTTAGATCTGTTTGAAACACAGCCTCGTCGCCCAGCTCGTTTTCCTGTGAGCGAAAGAAAGGGTAGCCAGGATATAGATAAGGTGAATAGCCAGGGTAGCCCGGGTAATAGCCTGGGTAACCAGGATAGCCAGAATAACCGGGATACCCAGGATAGCCAGAATTCCCAGGAAAGCCAGAAAAACCAGAACCACCAGGACCGCCAGGGAAGCCAGAATTACTCCAGCCATATGGCCAGGAACTATAGGATGGACCTGATGGAAATCCCGGCCAACCTATCTGCTTCTCGTTGCCTTCTCTATTATAATAGTAATGGTACTGATGTTCATCTGGTTTGGTTATAGTTTTCTGGTTGGAGACACCAAAGTGTTTGGCAAAGTCAAAGTCACGTGCAGAATCCTCAACTAATCCAACTCCTTTTACTCCAAGCTGTTGCGACTGCTTCTGTTGCTGATGCAGCTGTTGCTGCTTTTGCTGCTGGTGCAAACTATCGCTGCGTGCCTGCACCAGACTTGGCTGCTGCAGCTCCTTCTCCTGGAAGGCGTAACCAATTCCCAGCAAGGAGAGAAGCACTGCAAATATGATTCGGTATCAACAATTTGTTGATCGGCTGCACAGCACACTCACCTATCCAAAGCATTGATGCGCTGTGTTCCATGATTGCCTTGGGAATATGCTGGTGTTGCACTGAGCCAACCTTTATATAGCCAGCTCCAAACAGAATCCCCCACCCACTCACCAGCTGGAGAGTGCATCTTCTTTATCGATTTTTGTGCGCTAACGTTTTTCTCATTAGGTTATTTGAAACGAATGCATTTTTACAACTTTGCCTCCATCTTTGAAGAGACCCAATTTTGACAACGTTTCTTTTCACCTCTTGGCTAGACGACTATTTTTAGCTATTTGTAATAGAAGTGGCTAACAAGAACCACATAGCACCCAATTTGCATATAAATGTTGAATATTCTTTGGGTTTGTTTTCGCCTACATCTATTTTAAAGCTGTGAATTTATGTGAATTACGGTAATCTTTGCTCAGCGATCGATCGGTTGCTCAGATCATTATTATGTCAAAAATGCGGGCAGTTCAATAGCCGGAACCAACTGGTCATTTCCGTAAGCTGTTTATCCATTTTTTATGTAATTGAAACCTATACAGTTTTCAACATCGCCTTGGGGTCAATTCGAGCTTAATTTAGATCTCGCCCTAAGCAAACCAGTTCAGTTCAGCTCAGTTCAGCGTTCTTGAAAGGAGCCCACGAATTGTTGAAACTGTTGAAAGCACATAAAGGTGTTCCCAAGACCAAAAGCAACATATAATTAAAACGTTCAACAACAACAAGAAAACAAACATACACATTACCCATGTCAAGTGTCAATGACATCTTAGAAAATATGGGCAAAAAAATGAGGCATAACTTCAGGCACAAACTATTTAAATAGACGATTTCTATAAACAGCTGAAATTCGAAGCTTTTTCAATCACAATAAATCTTTATCAGGCATGAGTTTACAATTTGTCAATAAATATGGTCTATATACTTAGCTTGATAGCTTGCAACTGTATAACAATAATAGTAAATATTTATTTATATTTCTAGCAAATAAATATAGTAAAATATATTTCTAGCAACTAACTAAAACAGATGCTTTCTTAGTTAAGCCTTTCAACAATTTATAGTAAATATCATTTTTTATTTGTTTGTTTGCAAATTGCAATTTTTTTAAAATTAAAAAAAAGAGAAACAGACTTGTATCAAATTGATTTGTACATTTTTTAGGAATGACGGAAATTCCAAATATATATATTTTTGTACATGGCCTGCATATTGTTTTTTATACAGAATTTCCGGTGTGGGCAGATTACACACTGCTTTACTCCATTGCTCCCGTTGAAGTTAGGAAATTCTTGCGAATTATGTTGAGCTATGGAAATATCGCTATTTAAATTACGTGCATTAAACAATATATGTGACAAATTAAATTTACAATCGCCTTCTGTTGTGCATGGGCATGGATGGATGTGATATCAATTTGAAATTGAATAATGGCACATCATATTAAAAGCACATTGCGTAATTAGTTAAATATGTCGTTGTTTGTTCACAACTGCAAATACCTCTTTAACTTTTTACAATCGTATATATAGTATATAGTATAAGTTGCATTGAAGAAACACATTTATATAGTGAATGACTTATTAATTGGTTCACTGATAAGAGTTGCTCCAAGTGGGCCGACTGAATGAAGCTGCTGGTCAGCAAACAGAATTTATGACTCAAAACTGGCACAGTCTGTTTGAAGCATTCGAGTCGTGATCATATTTCAAATAGTCGCAGATCGTTTTAAATTTATGATTTTTTTTTTGTGAATGTTATAAATTAATATCTTTATGAATATTTAATTAGTTTCGGTTTGTTGAAGATACTCGGTACTGAGTCATCTGCCAGCGCTTCAAACGTCTTGAATAGTTTGCTCTCAACGGATCGGTTTTAATATATCTTATATATTTATATATATATATATAAAAGTTTTAATGCCTACAGATACGTAAACGCCCTATCTAATCGGCTGTTGATTAGGCCATTCTTTGGCTCTTTGGTAGTAGTGCTCTCCGTGTAGCTAAAACGTTGTTGATAACAACGACAGCGACAACTATGGCAATTGAATATTGATGGTTAAAACGTTATTGCCAACTCCAGATCCCGTCAGTTTTCCAACGCAGTCTTTGACGTGCGGAATACGTGCGAAAACTGACAGTAGCTAATCAACAAATAATCAGTTCACAGTGTATAGTGCCACGCATCTTAGTCGCCTCAATTAACGCTCCAACCATGTCCAGGTATATATTCATCAAATGAGCCAACGAATTGGACTTATCTAGTGCACTAATTGGCCTCTAATGTGTTGTTTGTATATCAGTTTGTCATTTTAAAGTGTTTACATTATGCTATCAATATCAGGGAGTCCTTCAGTAACAAATTCTGCCTCAGGATATTCTCAACGAAATTAAACTAATATTTATAGAACGCATATATAATGGGGTCATGGAAGAATAGTAATAAACTTATTGCGTAATCGAAAAACTTGGATTTGCCAACCTCGAATAATCGCCGTCCACAAATACAATTACAACAAAGAGTTCGAGATTTGATAAAGATATGAAATATGGACTTGATAAGCCACAATGCTCATTGCACCTGGCGAACTTTTATTTCTATTTTTGGAATGTTTTCATTTAATATTTGGGAATATTTATAATATACATTAACCTACCTGTTTGTAAATGCAAATGCAAATTTCAAAAATTGCTTATTTATAGATTTATTTTCTTTATCTTAATTTCAATGTTAGCTGAGTGCCATTAATTTTGTACATACAAATCTTATCAATTGGACAAATCGAAATCTTTATTGTTTTGTGTGTTGGCCTTTTCCAATCGTACCCAGTCAAGTGGAATCACGCCAATTTTTTTTCTAAGAATTTTAAAAACTATAAATTACTAACAATATTTATTTATTTATTTTATTTCTTCTAGTAACACGACTTTAACCAACATGGAGTTGGGCTTGCACGAACGCGATCGGGCGGGAGTACAGGACTTTGTGCTGCTCGAGAACTACAAGAGCGAGGCCGCATTCATTGATAATCTGAAGAAACGCTTTCAGGAGAACCTCATCTATGTAAGAATCTCCCACTCTCGACCACTCACGTCTATCAGTTGCCTTTCACTCTGTAAAAATTCTACCTTTTTTGTAATTGTTTCTCTCTTTATTCCTAACTTTTCATACGCATCCACTCCTCTAAAATTTTGTACGCCATTTTTTAGACCGGATGCTGGCTCTGTGTAAGCTCTGCTTAGTCATTTAATTGTCCAACATATTAAAAATTATTAATTTATAAAAAATCCTTTACTGTTCATTTGCAGACGTACATCGGGCAAGTGCTGATCTCGGTGAATCCCTACAAGCAGCTGCCCATCTACTCAGATGCCCACGTCAAGGAGTACCGAAACAAGCACTTCTACGAGATGCCGCCCCATGTGTAAGTCGGAATCCCTATTAGAAACTCTGAATTATAATTGTTTGTTGAATTCTCTTTAGTTTTGCTGTGACGGATAATGCATTTCGCTCGCTGATCGAGGAGAATCGCGGCCAGTGCGTGCTCATTTCGGGTGAGAGTGGCTCTGGAAAGACAGAGGCATCCAAGAAGGTGCTGCAATATATTGCCGCCTGTTCCGGCTATCAGTCGACTGTTGAGGGCGTCAAGGATAAGCTTTTGAAGAGTAATCCGGTGCTGGAGGCCTTTGGCAATGCCAAAACGAATCGTAATGATAACTCCTCGCGCTTTGGCAAGTACATGGACATCCAGTTCGATTACAAGGGAGTGCCCATTGGTGGCAACATTCTCAACTATCTGCTGGAGAAGTCTCGTGTGGTGGCTCAAATGGCTGGCGAACGTAATTTCCACATTTTCTATCAGCTACTCGCGGGCGCTGATGAAACCTTGTTGAAGGATCTGCACTTGGAGCGTTCTCTGGATAGCTATAACTATCTGACCGATGGGGTAAGTCAAGGCTCGATACAGTTTTGGTTATGTCCTTAACCAATTGTTTACCCCATTCTCAGCTCAAGGGTACTGTAAGCAGCATCAATGATGCGGAGAATTTTAAGCACGTGCAACAGGCATTGGGTGTCATCGATTTCACGGCCGAGGAGCAGCGTGAGATATTCGCCATTATTGGCAGCATACTGCATTTGGGCAACGTAGGCTTCGACGAGGTGGAGGGCAATGCTCAGGTTAAAAGTCGTGATCTGATTGTCACCATCGCACGTCTGCTGGGCGTTAATTCTGGGGAATTGGGTGAGGCTCTAACACATCGCACCATCGATGCTCGGGGAGATGTGGTCACGTCGCCACTTAATCATGAACTCGCTGTCTATGCCAGAGATGCTCTTGCAAAGGCTGTTTACGATCGGATGTTCTCGTGGCTGGTGCAGCGTTTGAATATCTCGCTGCAAGCAAAGGACACGCGCGGTGCAAGGAACAATGTGATGGGCATTTTGGATATCTATGGCTTTGAGATCTTCAAGACGAACAACTTTGAGCAGTTCTGCATCAATTTCTGCAATGAAAAGCTCCAGCAATTATTTATTGAGTTGACATTGAAGTCGGAGCAGGATGAATATAGACGCGAGGGCATCGAGTGGATTCCGGTGGAGTATTTTGATAATAAGATCATTTGCAATCTGATTGAGGAGAAGCATAAGGGCATTATATCCATATTGGATGAGGAGTGCCTGCGTCCCGGTGAGCCCACCGATCGCACCTTCCTCGAGAAGCTAACCCAGAAGCTGGAGAAACATGATCACTATGTGTGCCACGAGAAGGCACCCATTCAAGTACAAAAGATAATGGGACGCGATGAGTTCCGTCTGGTGCACTATGCTGGTGAGGTGACCTACTCCGTCAATGGGTTCCTCGATAAGAACAACGATTTGCTGTTCCGCGATCTCAAGGAAACGTTGAGCAAGTCCGGCAACCACATTGTTCGCTCCTGTTTCCCCGAAGAAGAGTTGCGCAGCAAAAAGCGACCTGAAACGGCCATCACCCAGTTCAAAACCTCTCTGAACAACCTGATGGACATATTGATGTGCAAGGAGCCTAGCTATATACGCTGCATCAAGCCGAACGATTTGCAATCGCCGGGCGTCTTCAACGAAGACCTCGTGCTGCACCAGGTCAAGTATCTTGGCTTAATGGAGAATCTGCGTGTGCGTCGCGCCGGTTTTGCCTATCGTCGCAGCTATGAGCTTTTCCTGGAGCGCTACAAGTGCTTGAGCAAGTCCACCTGGCCGAACTATAAGGGTAATGACGGTGCCAAGGCCGGTGTTCAACTGCTTGTCAAGGATTTGGGTTACACCAACGAAAATTTCAAGCTGGGCGAAACAAAGTTGTTCATCCGCTACCCGCGCACTCTTTTTGACACTGAGGATGCGTATCAGGCCAAAAAGCACGATATTGCTTCGATCATTCAAGCACACTGGAAAGGTCTTTTGCAGCGGCGTAAATACCTAAAGCTGCGCGCTCAGGTCATTGTCCTGCAAAGCTATTGTCGCCGTCGTTTGGCCCAGCAGGCGGCTCAGCAGCGCCGCGAAGCTGCTGTTAAAATCCGTGCCTTCATTAAGGGATTCATAACGCGCAACGATCCACCAAATGGCTACAATGATGATTTCATTGCCAATGCCAAGCGTATGTGGCTGCTGCGATTGGCCAAGGATTTGCCCACCAAGGTGCTCGATAAGAGTTGGCCCCCAGCGCCGGGACACTGCAAGGAGGCCTCAAATTATCTGCATCGTTTGCACCGTTTACATTTGGCCAGGATCTATCGCCTGAAATTGACGGCGCAACGCAAGCGACAGTTTGAGTTGAAGGTTCTCGCCGAAAAGGTGTTCAAGGACAAGAAGAACAACTATGCAAGCAGTGTGCCCAATTGGTTCCAGCAGGATCGCATACCCCAGGAGCATATACAACGTGTCAATGATTTTGTGGCCAGCACCTTTGGCAGCGAGCAACTCAAATATCAATCCGCCTGCACCAAATTCGATAGACACGGCTATAAGTCCCGCGAACGCTTCATCCTGCTGAGCAACAAAGCCATCTATGTGTTGGATGGCAAGAGCTACAAGCAGAAGCATCGTTTGCCGCTCGAGAAGATTGATTTTACGCTGACAAACCACAACGATGATCTGATGGTCATACGCATACCGCTCGAGCTGAAGAAGGATAAGGGCGATCTGATCCTAATCATTCCACACATAATCGAGTTTAACACCTACATCATTGATACAGTGGGAACCGCCCAAATAGTATCTATTGTGGACAGAGCTTCGTAAGTGCAAGACTAACATTTAATGAAAACGCTTTACTAAATTATATTATTTTGCTCTGCAGTCTGGAACACAATGTGGTCAAGGGCAAGGGAGGTGTCATTGAGCTGCAAACGGGCTCTGAGCCCGGCGTTGTGCGTGATAAGAGCGGCCATCTTGTTGTTGTAAGTTGAACAGGATCGAATCACAATTTCAAAATAATCTAATATTTCTTTATCCGTTGCAGATTGCTGGTCAATAAGGAATTTAATAAAAGATATCTACCAAATGGCTTTAAATCAAACGACAATTGTTTTGTTATATTATTCATGTAATTTATGCTATATTTTTGTATTTCGTTACTTGCAACGACGAGGCGCGTAATATTGATTTTATATGTACTTATTATGTTCCCAATTAAACGAATGCCTACTATTTTTATATATATCGTAAATACATTTATGAGAGCTAATAATTGAATTTATCTAATTGCGGTTATATGATTATTATTGCCTGATTACGTAACTACGGGCGTGGTTTTTTATCTTATCTATGTTCCCAGTAAATTACAGTATTTAATTGATTAGTACTTTTATAAACGAAAGCCAGTTGTCAAACTAGATAACTTTTCTCTTGTTCTTGAAATTCGTTTATACGCTAATGGATTATTTGAATATGTCAGTGCTGCTCATTTAAAAATTATGCAAAATTGTGGCAAAATTGTGGCAACACTAGTTTGTCAACAACAAAATTGTGATTGGCAGTTATGTGTTATCTTATTATTATCAACCGGGCCTGTCAACTTGTCGATTACGATTTATTTAATTTACAATGCTATGTATTTGTACATTTTTATTCAAAGAACAAATACTCATTTCTGTAGAAAATTTGTTCGCATTTTAGTAAAATTTGAAAATGTTGTTAGGCAACCATGTCAATAAGTATTCAGAACGAGCCGGCTACACGAAAATAATCGATTCTTATCGCTGTGTTAGTATCGATGCTTGTTCAACATCTGTGCTGCCGTGCTCCTCCAGAACTTTTACATAATCTGAGCTCCCTTTTCGACAGAAATTCGGTGTAAATATTTGTTTAAAACGCAAGAACACTACACAGATAAACACTCGGAACTCACACTATTTCAATTACATTATAGGTAAACCAAAAAATGTCGTTAACACAAGTCGCACGTAGCTGCGGCCGATTTGCGGCTGCACTGACCACAGTTCGCATCGCCAGTGTCGCCGTTCAGACGCAGTCGAGGATGTTGCATCGGATTGCCGTGCCTGCAATTGGCACCCAGCTCACCCAAGTAAGCCTACAACGTTTATATTTTTGCAAAGGTGACGGCGTTTTAAATTATTTATTGCACCATAACCTCATTGTGACGAACGCTACGGCGGAGGGATTGCATTTATATGTAGGCTTCAGAGATTTTTTAAGTCTAGAAATTGTTTACACAAGATTGCGTCACTTGTGTGTTTTTTGCTAAACTATGTAAAGAAAAAGAAAACACTCCAGGTCGCACAAAAACATTAAGACAGTTTCCTCTCAAATGCCGCAAAGGTTGAATAAGTTCATCAATCGTATAATTTCTCATAATCTTTCAGAAGTTTTTCACAGTGCGCAACTATTCGGTAAGGAATACCATGGAAGAAATTGAGCATCGTGTTTTGAAAGTGGTTTCGGCCTACGACAAAGTGACAGCCGATAAGGTAATCTCATCGTAACGAGAATCAACTAACTTGGCTTGTTTTGTTCTTTTCTTTTTGGGGCGCACATATTCCCAGGAGAGCAGATGTCGCTGGCAAACGCAATCGGTGCGCAGTTACTCGGCGAAACCGCCATTATCGCTGAAACTGATCAACGAGCGCGTCTTGCTTGTGTTGAAGCTGTACGATAAAATCGATCCCAGCAAGGTAATGACATGACAAGCTCTTTGCTTGTTTGATTCAATTGCCACAATTGCCTTTGCCAGTTGAATTATTCTCTATTTGTGCCTCAAAAAGAAACGATCAAAACCACTCTCAATTTGAAAAGTATATTCATTATTTGTTAATTATATTTCTGTTGCAGCTTAACGTGAACTCGCACTTCATCAATGATCTGGGCTTGGACTCACTGGATCACGTTGAGGTCATCATGGCCATGGAGGATGAGTTCGGCTTTGAGATTCCAGACTCTGATGCTGAGAAGCTTCTGAAACCTGCCGACATCATTAAATACGTCGCCGATAAGGAGGATGTGTATGAATAAATGTAATGCAAAACCATGAAAAGATTACACTAATTTTAAATGATCAGAGTCAAATTTAATTTGAACAATATACAAAACTTAAATAAATCACGTTAAACCAAATTTGAATCGATAAATTGCATTCCGATTATAGCTTCTTATAACTCGCGTATATCGAGCGATAACGATAGCTTTGACAGCTGTGCACAAGCAGACGCACAACAAATTCAAAATGTCGGAAACAATTGACGAGTTATTGGCGGGCCTCGGTAATTATTTAATAAAATAGCAGTGGCTCAGCTTATTCTCAACTTCACTCCAACTGTAGCCTCGGCACGCCTGACCATGCAAAAACAAGTTGACAAGATTGGTGAAATTATGGACAAATCCAATAGCACTCTATTGCACATCGAATCGCAAAATACTAAACTTCAGTCACCCTCAACAACAACAACGACGACAGCACAAAATGTGTACAATGTGAGCTCAAATTGTGAACAATCCGTGGTGAATATATTGCTGCAATTCCAGCAGCTCATCAAACAAACTGCAGACGGAGATAGCAATGCAGATGGACAAAGCGCATTAAATAGCTGTCTGGCGAGTCGCCAGCGAATCGAGTTTCTGGGAAGCAGTGTGCGCAAACTCGTTGGACTCTGCGATATTATTGCCCAGCTAAAGCAAAGCGTCGACGATGAGCAACAGTTGAGCAACGATGAGGAAGAAGATTTATATAGCGAATAAATACACATATTTAATATTTAATAAACTCTTAAGAACATTTGCATAAGCATTTAAGCATTGTTGTAGCAGGTTATTTGCATCAGCGTATAATTAAGCACATCTACCAGAACTTCAATGCGTGACGCTGCGGGATCCACTTGGGGCAGAGTGTGCCCGCGCAAGTAGTTTAATTGTTTCATGTTCTCGACAATGTTGGTCAGCGTGTTCTCTTCGTCAGCTGTAAAGGCATTGGTTGCTTCACGCTCATTGGGCATCAGTTTCTCCAGCTGCTGGGCGAAGGTCTCCAACTGGGCGATCTTGCTCAAGTACATCGATTGCGTTTTGGCCAATAGTGTCATCTCATCTTGCAGCTGGCGCAGCTTCTGCTGAAACTGTTTGAACTCGTTGAATATTTTCGTAGCGCTTGGCTGCTCCCCCAGGCGATTAACCAACGATTCCAAAGACACGCTTGAATTGCTTATCGCGGATTGATCCTGAGTAGCATCATTTACTTTAAGGAATATAGAGTTTGTGCGTTGCAGTTCGCGCTTTTTTGTCGAAGGCTGCAGATTAGAGGGATATGTGTCGAATGCTTTGAACAGCCCTGCATAATCCTCCACAGTGCCCAGCTCCCTCTTTGGCGAAGTCATTGTCACCGTTGGCATCGTATTCTCCTCAAGATTTTTGAAGAAGGTCGCCGGCTTAATAACTGACTTAGTGATGCAAAGCTCCCTTAAGTTTAAGGGATTTTCAGTTAAATATTTATCGCATTTTGCAGAAAATTCAGTAAAGTTAAATTCGGTGTCATTAGCGTCCATTTTTATACTTGTTTGTTTGCTTTCATATGTAATTTTCTCTATTATCTTTATTAACAAAGAAAGCGCGCGTCAATGCGTTCCGGCAGAACAATTGTATTCGATTAATTGAGTTACTTTGTGTAGTTATCGAAGCGCGAACTTCAAAAAGGCTTCTTTTGAACAACAAAATGCACAGGATCGATTATCATTTATCGATGTATTTGGCGAAGCATTATGGATATTTTTAAATTTATTGACTACTTATTGACTTAAATCTACCAGACTATTTTTTTTTTTTTTTTGAGTAGGCATACAGGTTATCCGTACTCGGACTGCACTGCGAGCGAGAATTGACCCCTGGGCATGGTGTTGGCATGGTACCAGATGCGTGTATCTACCAGAACGGCATCACCTGGTTCCACATAAAAGAAGAAGGACTGACACTGATGATCGCATTCTGGCGCCGGCGAGAGTATCCAGCTTTTGTTGCCCTGCAGTTGCGCCTGCCACATAAGACGAGGAATGTAATCCAGCTGTGAGTTAAGATAAACGCCTTAATATTCACAATTTAACGTTAGTATTAAAACAATACTTACATGCATAACGGCGCCCTGCTCGTAACCCATCAGAATAAAGTCGGTATTTGGCATTTCGGCATCAACGGGCAGAAAGTGAGGTCGTGGATATAGCTTGCGCAGCTCAGCCAGAATCTGGGACTGGCAAACGCTCCAGCCGACAAACCAGGGAGCACCCTCGCTCATATTGGCGCGACTCGGTGGCATACTAAAAACGTCCCGCAAAGACTTGAGATTTGAATTGAAATGCTGAAACTGGCACACTGTCTCCACAGAGTCGGGCACGCTGTCATACAACTGTTTAATAAAAGAGTAGTTAAGATATCGCTGCGCTGGCCAGTGCGCCACACCCTTCTTCACTATGATTGGCCGCGAGGAGTACGCAAATCGAGCAAACTCTTCGCGCGTCAGGTTGGGCAATATTAATGGGGCCGAAACGCCTTTACAAAACTCACAATCACTGATTGGCCGCGTCGCCTCCCAGACCAGATGGTTATTGGGCAGGAAGCAGCGGACGCCCAACAGAAACGAGATAGTCTCGTAAAAAACAGGCGTCGCAATCATAATAAAGAAGATAATACCCAGCAGCCACAATAAATTTAGCCTGTTCTGATTGCTGTTAATGTCACGGGCCTTGCGATACGCCTCCTGCAGGTCTGCCAAGGATACCAGGCCAGTGCGCAATGCATTTAGATGCAGTTTGTCAAGTTTGTCAATGAAATCATCTCCCAGGCGATCGCGGACGGCTTGTATACCATTGCCCAGCGTCCCCACGGGGCGACTCATAAACTGTAGAAAAGTTTTGGAATTTATTGATCAGCTCAAAAATTGTTATTTACATACCAAAAACATGACGATATCTGCACTATTTATTTTTATTGTTAAGCATCAGCTGTTGTACCTAGAGTTGTTGCAGCACACATCGATTGTCTAGTATTTAATAATCGATAGATCACATCATCTCTATCTCCTATCCAAAAACTATCGATTGTTAATGCCGCCAGTCGCATGGCCAATCAGTCTTTCCACTCACTTGCTGCATTGCACTTTGCTCGGACGTAGTATCGCCCAGCAAAAATCCATTAAATCGTTTATTTATTGGATATGTTTAGTACAAAGACTAAGTTACAATAATACAAATATGTGTACTTAGTAGCCAGTGAATTTAAGCTTTCATTCATCGTTCCTCAGCGATACTTCGCAAGAGTTGTGACCCAAAAAAAAACTGCTACTGGCTGCCTGTCTGTCCTCGAAAATACACTTTCACTACAAACAACACACACACACACACGCCTACTTAGAAACAATTGTGCAATATTGACAGAAACTTAATATGTCTACACAGGAAAAGGATAAGGTTATTCGCGTTGGCTCACGCAAAAGCGAGGTAAGTTGTATTAAAAATTCTATCTCCATATGTATGTATGAATGTGCTTGAATATGTGCATTCGATTTAAACTTTCATTTGAATTTCAATCACATTCCGTCGTACGTCAAATCCGTGCTGTGTGTCTCTCTCTCGCACTTCCCTTCTCTCACATGCTCACCTTTATGCAAGACTTGCGGACTTGTTGCTCGCGCTGCTTTTGGTTTTCGTTTTTTTTTTTTCGTTGGTTAATGTTATACAATAGTAGCTCAAATCTCCGCACAGTGCTCTCACGCACTATGCTGTTTTTGTCTGTCTGTCTGCCTGTGTGTTTGTTGTTCACATTAAGCGACTGCAGTCCATCTGTCATTGGTCATTCCATTGCCTTTTCCCTCTCTCTGTCTCTACAGCTATGAGTTTGTGAGTTAATTTTTTGTATATTGCTTTGCCGAAATTATTGCTTAGCCTCAAGTCGTGCTTGGGGCAGATTGGCTTGGCCTGGTCTCAGTTTATCAAGGCCACAATTGCTTCAGTATTTAAAATTACCGTGTTAATTGTCTCGTTTCATTTATTATAATTCGAAATGCCAAATGGCAGCAACAACAACAGTGACTGTAAATCTAATTGGAAGCGGCGACTGCGGTTAATCACTCTCTCCTTTACTCTCTCTCTCGTACTGTCTTTATTTGTCCACTTACAGTTCATTTACATATAGCATTTATATAGGCACTTAGGCCATTTACTTATTGTCTCTCTCTTCACCTCCTTCTTCTTGTTTGCAGTTAGCGCTCATTCAAACTAAAAATGTCATTGGACGATTGCAGAAACTCTATCCCAAGCAGAAGTTTGAGATACGTAAGTGAAAGTTTTAACGTATTTTTACCTGTGTATACATTTTATGATTCATTTATATTATTATTTATTTTCGTGTAAACAAAAATATTTTAAAAAAATTATTGCAAACATGACTGTTTTTTTTTTTTGTTAATTTTAGTAAGTCTCATCATGACTCATGATTTAGTGAAGTTATTCAATGCTACTGATAATATTGTCTTATCAATTCAACAAATATTGCGTAAAATATATTTAGATTTCATAGCAATTTATTACGACCAAACCTGCCCATAGTTAAATATCCAACTAAATATGCTAATAATTATAGAGGCGCGATAACGAATAACCTACGTTTTTTTCTGTTATATTTTTTGTATCTTTTATTTTTTGAGACACTTTCGCGTGCCTTTTGCCAAATTTTTGCTCAATGTCAATGTCGGTTGGTATTGTTGCTTTTTGATTTCGCATATACCTTTAACGATTACACTACAGAATACAAGCACAAATTATCTTTATTATGTGGTATTATTTCTTGACTAACGTGCTTCAACATGCAGTACTGCTGCCAACACAATATTAACATCTAACGAAATAATATTTCTCTTATCTCTTGTGTTGATAATAAAAGTAATTGGATTGAGTTCTTGTGACAAGCACGAGACATAGATTATATTTGAAAGGAAATAGTAACTCCTCGCTCTCACTTCCAAGTCATAAATTTCTAAATGTTTCTATTACTTTCTACCAGCATAATTGAATTAAAACGACTACTTCTGAGCAAGGCCGCTCTTAAATTCATTTATACAACAGTTCAATTGTTAATTAATTGAAGCTAATGTTGGCCTTGTGCAACACACAACATCCCCTTTAGATAGTCCAGTTCCTTGCGAACTATAGAGTAGATATTCATATATATACCGACTGTATTTAAATGATGGAAAGTGGTGGCCAAGTGGCTGATAAGTTAAATATTTCCATTGCGTGCTGATAAATATAAAACAAACAAAAATTCGCCTACAACATTTTGTCGAATGGGGAAAAAAACTTGCTGTTCGTGTTTTTGGCTTGATTGCAAGTTCGCGTTTTTTTTTTATCACTGATATAAGAAACGGAATCAAATGGAATGAGAAATTTTGCAATAGATAAAAAATTGATTTGCATATTAATTTGTTGCAGATACCATGTCAACTTTTGGGGATCGTGTGCTGAACGTTTCACTGCCAAAGATTGGTGAGAAGAGCCTTTTTACGCGAGATCTGGAGGATGCTTTGCGCAATGGTGGCGTTGATTTTGTCGTCCACTCGCTCAAGGATTTGCCAACGGCGCTTCCAACGGGCATGGCTATCGGTGCGGTGCTGGAGCGAGAGGATGCCCGCGATGCGTTAGTTCTACGCGAGAATCTAAAGGGTCACACGATTGCCAACCTTCCCAAGGGCAGTGTAATTGGTAAGTAAGTCACCAGTGGTGCTGCTCCAATATTAAACTAAATATGAACGTATTCATTAGGCACCTCCTCGCTGCGACGCACCGCACAAATTAGAAGGCAGTATCCCGATCTAATTGTGTGTGACATACGTGGAAACTTGAACACACGTCTGGCCAAACTGGATGCCAAGGACTCCAAGTTTGCGGGCATTATACTCGCCCAGGCGGGTCTGGTGCGTATGGGCTGGATGGCGCGCATCAGCCAGGTGCTCGAACCCACCGATCTTCTGTATGCTGTGGGCCAAGGCGCACTCGCCGTGGAGTGTCGTGCCAACGATAACCAAGTGCTGGCTATGCTGCAAAAGCTGATGTGTCTAAACACCACGTGTCGTATTCTGGCCGAGCGCAGCTTTTTAAAAACTCTCGGCGGCGGCTGTTCCGCGCCAGTTGCAGTGTGGAGCAATCTGAACGGCGAACCAAGCAGCATCAACCGGCAGCAGTTGCAGCAGCAGCAACAAGAAGTTGGTTTATCGCTCACAGGCGCTGTTTGGAGTCTGGATGGTGCTATTGAAATACGCGAACAATTGGATTGTCCTCTCAATGATTGCGATGTAGATGTGCAGAGACGCAAACGTGCCGCAAATGAGAAGCAAGAGCCGGTAAAGGATGAGCAGGAGCTGACGAATGGCAATCAAGATAACAGCAATAGTTGCGATTCACCGCCAGCAATTAAGCGAGCCAGGAATGGGAACATCTCACCCGGCAATGCCAACGGCACCGTTTCTGGTTCAAGTTCGGGCTCCGATTCCAATTTGAGTAGTCCACGGCTGCAGGGCAGTCCGCCTGTCATTTGCGAAGATGGCACCGTTACGGGCTACAGCATGGAAGAGTTGCTCGAACGGCATATTGATTTGGCACGTAAGTGCCCCGTCATTGGGAACGACAATAATAATCCTCAGGGTGCAGGCGGCGATGCTGGTGGCGATGGCGATAATGCAAATGCTCCAGCTCACTGCCCGCTGCAAATGGAGGTCGGCCAGGACGTTATGGGCGAGTGCCCGTTCGTCAGCAATGAAGCGAAGATTTCATATGCCAGTGCGGGCAAGTGTCCGATCACTCACACAGCAACGCTACCCACGCCGCCACCCACCTCTGGCGATGAGACCGACAATGCGACGACGTCCTCATCAAAGTGTCCATTTGCGGCGATGCATCAGGGCAGTGGGCTGGAAGTGCCACAGGAGAAAACGGGTCACGCCAAATGCCCCTTTTTGCAGAAGACGGTACAAATGTTCGACTATGGCGACGAGGAGCAACCACAGCCGCAGCAGCTCAAGCTGCCCGTGCTCATCGAGGATGTGGATAATCTCTTTTGCGGTCTTTATCAGCACGCCTGCCACAGCCGGGACATCTACGTGAAGGCCAATCTGCTGGGCCAAACACTGGCCGAGCAGCTCATCAAGCGGGGTGCACTCGATGTAATGAAGGTTGCTCAAGCGGAGATTCACAGCAAGGTGGGATCCTGAAACATCACCAACTTCAACCGCACCAGCAGCAGCAACAATCGACATTATCATCAATCATTAAAATCAAATTTAGGCGTACGCATTAAGTAGAAAAGTGTAACTAGAAAATTGTGTTCTTCATTTACTTTTTGTTTTCGTTACGCGCGGGTTCTGCGTAAAAAAATTTATTTGTTTTGGGTAACATCTTAAGTCTACTCATAAAACATATTGTATCGTGTGTAGTATAATTCATGACACAACGAACTCAGCTAGACAATGCTGCTCTCAAATTGTTGTTGGGTTTACTTCTTGTACATTTCAATGTGAATATTGTTTATGTTATTAAATGAATTACAACTAAAAAAATATTGTGTTTTTTAATGTTACATATATTATTTGTACTGCTTATTACAAATATTTTCAGCACTTTTCTCTGCTTTATTATTACATCTGTGAGTTGTTTAAACATTTTAAAAGTTGGACAATTTTTATCCGATGGCCAATTATCTAGTGCACTGTGTAATGTGGTGAATATTATTAAAACAATTTTTCGAAAAAGTAGTGCATAAATGTGTATAGTGAAACAATTTAAAGTGAATAACTTAAATCAAATCTGGAACTTTAATCTTTAATCTTTAACTTAAAATGTGTTAATGCAAGTATTTCCTTCAGATATACCCAATGGAAGGGTAAAAGCTAAGATAATTATATTTCTTAAATATATTTTTGCCTCTTTCCAATTTATATTAAATAAGTTTATGTTTTTTTTTCAAGTGACAGCTCAGATAATTGGATGAGAGAAAATTTTTTTCACACTTTTGAATGCCGCACGCCCATCCGCCGCATTCTGAATTGCTGGTATTAAAGTGGCCAGTGTATTCATCGATGGTGGCATAAGTCGCCTTGCACATGGGGCACTTGAGCGGTCCGGCATGCCGCTTTTGCATGTGCGAATCGAGACGCTTGCGAGAGACGACCACCTTGCTGCACAAGTTGCAGCTTAGCTCCGACTCGGAAATGGATGTCAGTTTGACACGCTTGTGCGGCTTCACATTGCTATTGATTTCGTCCATTAAGTCAATGGTTTCGATATCTGATTTTACCGTTGAATTGTCTGCAGGTGTGCTAGGCAGCAGCTCTTCATCGGCTGTGTCCTCTTGGGATAAGTTGTCCGCCTGCTTATCGGAGGCGTTGCGTTTGCGCTTCTTCTTTGTCTGTCCATTTGTGATAGTTTCTGTTGACTGTGGAGAGTCCAGCACATCTGTATCCAAATTGGATTTCTGCTTTTTGCTTGGCGTGTCTGGTTTAAGATCTTTTTTTTGTAGCTTAGTGGGCGTGACGGCGTCCTTTTTGCTATTTTCTCTTGATATACGCTTGTTTGGCGTTGTTGACGACTCGACCGCAACGTCTTTTTGAAGTTTTTCTACGACCGTCTTTTGTTTCTTGGGCGAAACAAAGTCTTTGGGAAATATTAAGGACGCCAGCTGACTGTCCACATCTGTATCCAACTTGGATTTCTGCTTTTTGCTTGGCGTGTCTTGTGGAAGATCTTTTTTTTGTAGCTTAGTGGGCGGGACGTCGTCCTTTTTGCTATTTTCTCTTGATATACGCTTGTTTGGCGTTGCTGACGACTCGCCCAAATCGTCTTTTTTAAGTTTTTCTGCGCCCGTCTTTTGCTTCTTGGGCGAAACATAGTCTTTGGGAAATATTAAGGACTGCGTCAGCTGACTGTCCTCTTTTGGTTGAGGCATTTTTGGCGAAGCTGTCTTAGCTTGAGTGGGCTCTTCGAAGAGCTCCTCCAAACATGCCTCAACGGACTCCTCCTTGTCCTCTTTCGCCTGTGATATCAACTGAATTGCAACAGTTTTACGCCTCTTTGTTATTTTTGCTAGAGAATTTTGAGTTGTATCCATTGTATTACGGCGCGCTGTAATTTGCTGGCCGTTTGTAAGGACCGCGTCAGGACCGTGCTTGTTCTTGGTGTGACGATGCAAGGTCGACTTGTGCGCAAATTTTGAATTACACTCATCACACTTGAAGGCTTGCAAAATAGCATGAACGCTGTACATATGCGTTACCATGCTTTTAATTGTTTCAAACTCCATGTGGCATACATCGCATTTATTTTTCGGTTGCTTTATCGCATCAGGTTTTGGCGTGGATGAGTTGGTGTGCGCAACTTTAAAAATAGATTCGTTGTCAAGATTTACTAAAGGCTTTGGTTTTAGAGCAGTTATTACTGCTAGATCTGTACACGGTTTCGGTTCTTCAACCTTCTTCGGTTCTTCAACCTTCTTTTCGGTCGAATGGTGTTCCAAAATATGCTTTTTTGTTGAGCTTAAGCGAGCAAACTTTTTGGTGCAATGTGGGCAGCGGTAGATTCGCGGACACTTCTGATTATGAACTAGGCGCAGATGCTTTCGTAAGGTTTTCGGATAACCGCTGAAGTCGCAATGAGTGCATTCGAACTTTTTGCTTTCATCCTCATCCTTATCGTCCACGTGAACCTCCTCATACTCCTCCTCATCTCTCTCTGTTTCACTGTTGCCTACAGAAAAAAAATTCGTAATGAAGGATTTTTCTTGGATTGGCACATCCTTGGCGGGTGTTAGCTTCACCACATTTTGCAGCTCCTCAAAGCGGCACAACTTAATAGGAGAAGATATAGCTGCCAAAGGTGTTACTACCTCCGGCACCTTTGCTATTTCGTTCTTCTTGGCAGAAGTTGAAGTTCCATTAGTCAAGGATTTATTTATTTTCTCTTTTTGCTTTTTAGCAGTTTTTTGAAGAATAGATGGCTGCACAATGTTTGTGTCTGACACTTTTTTAGTTGTTGCTGCCTCAAGGTTATCTTCGGTGTTCGGTTTTTTGGCAGTCAGCGCGAGCGATTGGGAGACAATTTCCTCAGCTTTTACTATGGCGCCTGTTGCCGCATGCAACGTTGAGGCACACAAGCTGCACAATTTGATGGCTAATGTTGCTGGAATCTGAAATTGAAATTTTTTGACATAAAACACATTGGGCACAAATAGTGTTAATTGTGTGCTGTACTTACGCTGCGGCGTGTGATGTCTTGTAGAATATCAATGATCTTGCATCCTGCAAATTGTTTTCTTGCCGTGTAGATGGAATTGGCATCTTTTTCGATTTTGCAATAATCACACTGGATTATCTCCTTTTTAGTTTTGGTAGCCATTTTTTAATTAATTATAAAGTTTTTAAAATCGGAGCACGTTTCCATGAAAATCTATTAACTGACTTCGTTTGGTCACACTACGAGCTCAAAGCGATAAGTAATTTCGATAGTCATATTAACCAGGGCTGCGTAGGCGATGTACGCAATGTTTGCTTAACAAATATCGATATGACAAAAAAATCAGTTGTTTTGCTTATTTAAAAACACCGCTAACAAAAAACGAACACATTACCTCCTAATT
Source organism: Drosophila dives (assembly GCA_035042365.1). Taxonomy (NCBI): domain Eukaryota; kingdom Metazoa; phylum Arthropoda; class Insecta; order Diptera; family Drosophilidae; genus Drosophila; species Drosophila dives. The sequence continues at coordinate 4,959,819 of JAWNLJ010000326.1, read as the reverse complement.
CTAAAAGCCTGCCCCTGACAACTTGAAATTATCGCATGAATAAAACATTCTTGTATACAGCGCCTCAGGGCTGTGGTACTTTGTTACAATTTCAGTTAAAAAACCATAACAGAAACGTGCCAATAAATGGGCCAGCTGCTCGGTCACTCGTTAAGCCTAATTGTCGCCTTATTTGGCCATCGGGACAAGAGTCGATGGACGTTTTCGAGGTAGTTCCTCTGTTTCCATTTGCATTTTTGGCATGGAATTTTGATTTTGATTCCGCTTGACAGCAATTACGTCCAAATGACTCAAGTTTGCAAAAAATGTTTTGATTTTAACGAAGGTCACATATTGTGCCATGATCGCTCCTAATACCACGCAGCAATTTTGTTGATTGATTTCTTGGCATGTGAAATCAATAAATAAGTGAGCGCCACCACTTTACAGTAGCAATATGACCTGCCTCAAACATGGCATAATCGCAAAGAGGGAGAAAAAACGTTTGTTTGAAATTCGATGAAATAAATTAGCAACTACATTCGAGTATTTGTTGTTTTTTTCTCTCTGTGTACATAAGTAGCGAATTGAAGACATGCCAAATTGTGTTAGCTTTAACAATTGACCAATGAAAAAAACTAAAAAAAACATTGTTTTGAGTACTTATCAGCATAATTGCTTTTAAGAATTTTCTGCAGTTAATTTACCTTCAAACATGGAGTTTGTACTTGAACTCAATCGAGTAACTCTAAAGTTCATTTTAAAAAATTGATTTATTTTCCAAACACGACAAACTTAATTAACAGCTAGGGCAATATTTATTTTTGTTATCAGTAACTTGTATGCTGGCTACTGGCCCCTATTGTCTGAATGGGTCTGATGTAAACTTAAATTAAATTTAGTTTACCCTAACAAAGCCGACTGACCTTCAGCCCTAGCCAGCTGTGGTTGGCTATAACCGTCTTCTTCTTGGGTTTTGTGTTGCGGTTGGCATTGTGTTAAGCAGAATATACTCGTAGTACTCGAATAGAAACCGAAATATAGAAACCGAATCGGAGTTTCTCTCTAGCTGTGTGAAATCTGCCAAAGCTTGGCCCAAGGCCCAAGGCCAAACAAATTACAACAGCAATCTGGCGGTCATCCGGCTATGGCTTAGAGCTTTGTATGCAATAATTGAGTTCATTATCATAATAACCCATTGACCAACTTGTCAACTTCACTATAGCTGTAAACTTGACAGGGGAAACGCCTCAGGAAAACATTTAGAATGCTCATACTTGAGCACACAATTATAAATATATAAAAAAAAATTCAAAAGAACTAACAAGGGTTAACATATTAAAATAAATATATATATTTATGTTCTCGCTTAATTTCCACAAGGCAAATGAATATGTCACATCATATCGATACGCGATGTAATTAATTGCTTAGCAGCCCAGCGGCATTAAAAGCTGCGTTTGCATAATAAGTGTAATTAATATACTTAAGCACTTACAGAATTAATGGCCTGTCGTTAAGCATAAGCAACAAAATCGTGTGCACACTTGACCCAAGACATTAAATATTAATTTTAAATGTTTTATATATGCGATTTCGACTCGAGTTCTAAACTGAGTTTTTATCTCTAATATAACTTCTAATAAGAAGCCAAGCAAATTTTGAGTACGTAAACCTTATTTTGTGACCTCCCACAATTGCGGAAGTGTGGATCCAACCTAAAGTTATAGTTAAAGCTAATTGTTAGTTATTAAATCTTATATTTATAAATAGAAGCCTTAATTCAGTGTTGTGAATTATTATTTTTAAAAATAGCAATATTCTTCGCATAGTCTGGCTGTATATATAATTGAAGCCACATTGACAAGGAAGGCAAAGAGGAGGCACAAGACGATTACCTGATGAACACATAAAGTTAATGAAATTGAGTGTGTATTTCGCTAATAAATCTGGGCATTAAATTTTATTGAAGAGGCTTAAACTTCTAATGAAGCAGTTAATTAGAAAACAATTTCAATATTTTACTCACTATGGTTTTTGTAGATAAGTTTTTGTTTAAGTGATATGTTTTAACAGTTAAGCTTTTGGAAAAACAGAATGCGGAAGCCCCAAATATGTGTATCAAAATTACGTAGTAATGTTATTTAATTATCTAGGGCTGACTATTATAGACAAAACGAATCTTACACAAAAGGCAAGGCGTACAATTCTCAACTTTTTAACTTCAAGTCTCAATAACAATAGACAAACTTTGAGGAACCAGATTCAATAATAAACACATACATAATGCGGTGTCGATACCACTGACAATATCATTAGCAACAAAACGTACAAATACTACAACAAACAGCAAAAATAAATCAGCTCTATGACAATATTTTAAAGAATAGAAAAAAAAAAACACTTGCCAGCATCATTTGGCAAATGCAGCCAGAAATGGAAAGATAAGTGGATAAAAAAATAAATGAAAAATATGCTTAATTGCTCATAAAGCGTGAGCAAAATATAACAAAAACTATTAGACTTTGTTTTTATTTGGAATCTAAAGTTGTTAGGCAGTTGGAAACTCGCTTTGTTACTGTGCAACTAAAAAAGGCAATTAACAAAATAGATTTTTATGAAAAGATTATATTTAACAATCAAAATAAAACAATTTTTAAATACTGGCTAATTCCTAACTTCTTGCTCAGCACTCAGCATAAAACATAATTCTTGTTGTAGTTTATGCTCCATTAAATAATGGAATTGGATCTGTTTGTGTAACTGCAGACAAAACGCACTTCCGGGTCAAGTGACTTATTTAAGAAGGCACAAAGTGTTTCCAGCTCCGGATCGCGTGTAATTTGGAACTTGGATCTGTGTTCATTAAATAATTACTTTGTTTTGCTTGCGACGTGACAAATAATTTGTTTAGCAGTTGTCAGGTTCCGTTCAGTTGATTTTCGTTCCTTATTTTTTCCTTTCACTCCCCACACCAATTCATACTTCAGCTCAGTTCCTTCAGCCAGTTATGTGATTAATGATTGTTTGAATTTTGTTTATTTTTTTTTTATTTTCTTAACGTTTCGGCAGCAGGCCAAGCGAAGATCAAATGCGTATTGTCGATTTAGCCTTAATTGTTGACGGCATTTTGCTGTCATCAAATGGGAATGCAAAACGGCGAAAATTGCGAACTAAACGTGCGGCAATAGGGCGTTTTGGCTCCAGGCGCCGTACTCTCAATGCTTTGGCGGCACATTCGCTTTATGGGTAGTCGTAATCCGTAATCTCTGGTTCCGCATTGCTGTCAATCAGTAATTTATGACAGCTTTGATGGTAGCATCTCTTAACTACTTAAAGCACCCACCTCTGTTAGGATTTAAAAAAAGCAACATAGAAATTTCATAGTTTTGCAGAACTTTTAATTTACATAACTTTATTATCAATACATTTTTGGCCGGTAAACTTTTGGAACGTTTAGAAAAAAAATTACATTTCGCTGGCTTTATTTTGGCTTTGACCTATTAAAAATGTAAAACAATTTAGCTAGTTGACGTAGACATCATTACCAAGTTGAAAAATGTGTGTTTTAAAGTTGTTTAAAATACTCTCCATAATTCGTTACGCAAGGTGCCTGCAAATGGAGCATAAGCTACGAGTATATCTCTATATGTTTATGACTATGACAATGCCGTTGGGGATGAGTCGCAATTTGCGTTTTTTTAAATTGAAGTGTTTCTGAATTTTTAATGGGCTGTGGAACCTTCGACTGGGCCTGGGCCTGGGCTATTGCTTTTAGAACTCGCAGCAATTTGTTAGCTAAACAAAAATTCTCAGCATAATTATTAAAACGTCTAAAACAACATATACATAAATATGAGACACAATTACCCACATTTTTTTAATGTTCGCGCTACTTTAGTTTTCACGTGGCGTACGTGAGGAAGTTCAAAGTCCTCACTGCTACATAGGAGGGGTTGTTGGGCAAACTGTTAATTCTTACCAAAATGGTGGCCGCTTTTTCAATGGTATCTGTGGCCAGTTTATCAATATCTTAACAAGTATATCAATGTATTCAACAGTGTCGAAAATTGAATTTGTTTTGTGCTACTGTTTTCAGGTTTCTTTTATAGTAATTCGTATAAAAGTACAATTAATAATAGAAATAAATTCGGTTTCAGCTTTGATTTCATTTGCGATATCAGCACACAGATAATTAACATTGAAATTTATGAATAATCATTTCCAGTTTTCAATCTTTTTTTGATTTATTAGTACCGTGCACGGAATTACAAAGTCACACACACCCACTCACACACATACACAGAGAGAGACTAATCATGAGCTGGTTTATATAACAAGTATTTTGCTTTGTGAATGTTTCGCATAACGGATTAATATCAACCACTTATGGGGCAGCTGGCAAACTGAAAGAGACATTTGAGAACAGCTTTCTAAATTTGGTATGACCAGTGACCAAAAATAACAAATGTTTATATAATAAGAATTATTTAAATTGGTTAAGGCTATTCATTGAATCAATCGTGTCACATGACTTTACACATAACTCATTCAATTTGCACATGGAATATGGCAATAATCTCGATCTCTACTAAGATTTACGTGTTTTATTCACATTTTTGGCAATATCTGCTGTTTCAATAATTATTATATTAGCTGCAAAAAATATAAAAATATTTCTCGTTGTTTATTTGCAGAGTAAACATTCCTAGCAAATTAGGTAAATTAACTTCCGGCCATGCTGTATCTGTCGACGTACATCATAACAAAAAACTTAGGCAGCGAACTTGCTGATCGATTCTTGACTCAAATCACATAATTACTAACAAAACACCGACCTTTGTGCCCAGCTGGCAACAGACAGTCAAGTGAATTATTTGGTATGGTAGCACCCCCTCTCCCATCTACCGCTCATACGCATTGACAATTGACAGTTGTGGCACGTAATCGTAAATCGATGCAAAGTGGACTGAGTGTTTTTGGAATGTACGTGCGGCAAACAGTCGCCGCCACGTCATCAGGTGGACGTCATCGCGCACGGAATGCAAGGCGAAAAGAATTCGTTGCGCTCTTGGGTTGTCCCTCTACGGGTCTGCTCTGAGATTGTCCGGCTCCCTCAAAGCAGCAATCAAGAAGCTCGCGCACGTACAAGCACATAGCACAAATGTAAATTAAATGAAAAATTGATGAGCTGCGGTGTTGTTTGTCAAATCATAAAAAAAATACAAAAACAAAAAACATAAAAAATATATTTCGAAGCTATGTTGCGTTTATTTGGCCATTAAACGCGTCGAATGAATGACAGTTGTAGATTGTCGTTGCCTGGCTGCGGCGGCTCATCAAATTTCGCGCAATGTTGTAAAATCGTCTGGCCAAAAACATCAAAAACAAACATAAAAAATTAAGAGAAAAAAATAGGAAAGCAAAAAAAAAACCCTTTTAAAAGTGCATGGAGCAATCTTCCAAAAACATTTTGCAAAACTTATAAAACACAACTAAATTAAAATTTTTTCATCAATAACAATAACAACATCGATCGGCTAACAAGGCAAGTAAAACAAAACGAAAACAAAACAAAAAAATGTGGTAAGACAAAAGGCACCCACAAGAATCATAAAAATACCAATAAAATTTTAGCAAATAAAATAGTCAAATTTGAAGTTTGAGTCGTGAACTTTATGTCTATTAGTAGCAATTTATGCGTATTTATATATAATTAAAAAATATTCACAATTTAATTATACATTTTGATGACTTTGAAGAACATCAAGCAAATATCTAAACAGAAATACCGAAACTAGAAATGAAGTTATAAGCAAACGCGTTCATTGACCAACAATAACAATAACAATAACAACTACGTCACGCTCCACTCGAACAAAAAATATTTAAAATAAAAATAGTTTTAACACGAGTTTAAAGCTTATCTTTGAAACCAACGAATTTTTTATACACTTGAAGCAAGAAATGTTTTTACAGACATACACAAATCTTAAGCTTTTAATTAAGTTCTTATGAAACATACAAAATTTCCAACATCTAATTTTTAATCAAACCGCATGAATAACCTGAAAGACTCTTCGTTAAGTGTATAGTTAAATAAGCTGTGATAAATTAAATTTGGCGAAGTTGTTTTTTTTCGCTGTTAATTTTGTAGGCGCCAGTTGCGTTTTTTAATGCGAGATTTCCAAAGAATTCGCACAAGAATTTCACAACAAAACAGAATATCTCAAAATATTTGTGCGAATTTGCATTTTATTGAGTCATCTCATAATTAGAGACATATTGATGGGTTCAGGGGCTGGTTGGTATGATAAGGGGGGAGAGAGGGGGTAAGGTGACTGTCCGGTAGCTGTATGCACTTGCGATTGAAGTTTCATTACACAACTCGATTGGAGCTCAAGGTTGAGCCGCAGCCAAAGCAAAGTTGCATAGTTAAATTCTTGATTTTATGTGAAATGATTGATATATAATTTGTGTGTTCAACTTGACAGGGCATGTGGCCAGATGGAAGGGGTGAGGGGGTGAGTGACAGCTGTTGAGGGGAGAGTGTGTGATAAACGCTGCCAGCTGTTTCACAGCTCAATAAATATAAAATCTACAATTGAAATGTGCACAGCTGTGCCCTAGACAAGCCAGCCAAATGTCCCCCTTTGCACCCACTACCCCCTCTTTTACAATTAACGCCAATTAGCACAAAAAGGGTAACCGATGCAAATCATTCAAATGGCAATCAGCTCCCCTCCCGCCAATGAATTTCAAGTTTGCACCGTCATCTACGCTTATATGCGATAAATCTATATATATACATATATCTATATGTATACATATGTATATTATATTCTAAACTTTTATACTCGTAATGCTCGGCATAGATCTGCATTTAGTTTTGTGACTCGAATCGTGTTTGGCTATAATCGTGTCTAATTTGCTATGTCGTTGCTGCTGTTGTTGTTGTTGTTGTTGTTGTTGCTGTCGATGGGCGCACATCTGTTGCTGATGCACTACATCGATAGATACGGCCAACTGTCAGCTAAGTTGCACATTGCACATTTGCATTCATAACTCAACAGATGCAACAACAAAACCCATAAAAACAACAAAATTGTTGCGTTGGCCAAATGACACATATTTGAATTTCGAATTAGTTACATATTACACGGCATTTACTACACTAAACAACATGATTTGCCAACAGACATGTGAAAAGAAAATATGTCACATTTTATATATATTCTAGATTTATTTAGATTAAACTCAACTTAACAAATATTTGCAACACGAGACTTGGGCTACAAAAATTAGCAGCCAATAAGAAACTATATTTAATTTGGAGTAAGAATATAGATTTTTAGATTTTTCCTATAATACATATTCTATATATGCTCGTAATTGCTCCCACAATTTTCTAAAAATTTTTGAAAAGATCAGTTAGAAACAAATAGCACTTTGTCAGCTTTTCTGTCTACACTTTCTCTTAGCCAAGAGCACAATTTCTTGCAGCGCAGTGTAAATTTACTCAATTAGCAACAGCAGCACTTGCAATCAGAGTCAAATCCGCAACAGCTGCAGTTCGAACATACACCTGTTCCATACTGCTTTGGTAGTGTCTCCCTAGTAGTGTCTCTTTCTGAGACTGAATAATTAATGCAAGTAACCAACTAATTTCGTAGGAATCTCGAACAGGTGACGAGGAGAATGCTGTTCGGATAAGTTGCAGGAGGGGGCGGGGCCGTGGCCTGCACGTAAATCTAATGATTTTAAATAGTTGAATTACAATCACATCACATGTGATCAGAACTAACCCCAGCAGTAGCCCTTTTCCTTTGCTGCTGCATAAGATTGACAATCTGTGCCTGATTGATTGTCTGTCTGGCTGACGAACTGACTCTCTGGCTGATTGCCTAACAACACAGATGTTCCAGCTAAGGAAATGATGTAGAGCTGTATTGGTTTACAATATATAATCGAGTTAAGCAATTACAAACTTGAAACTGTCTAATGTTTATTTATAAACTGAGTCGAAAGATGATTTAGATGCGATCGGCTATCAACGTCAAGTGGGATTTGAATTTATTGGTTTCGATAAGCGCAAGCCCTCAATAATTAAATGAATGCTCAAATACTCGAAATCACAATCGGCGTGGGAATCAATTGTATTTGTAATACTCAATGCAGATGTTTTTTTTTTGTGAATTTTAATGATGACAGCTTTCGAATGCTTCGTTGCACAATTGAAGTCTAATTGAAACGAGGAAGCGGAAACAAGAAACTTAGAAGTGGAAGTGGATTACATTAGGTGCCATTAACTAACTAACTGAATATTGTAATTAATCAACAATACACTCAGTCCGGCAAAAACAAAGACATAAGCTCATCGAGGGCAACTACGAGTCGACGCTTCCAGTTCCGTATTTAGGTGCGTGTCCAGTCGAGTGAGACTTGCGCCTGCACCCTGGCCGCAGCACAAATACCACACTTTCCCCTCTCTTTTTGCTTGCCAACAAGAAACCGCGAAGGTCGCTAGCAATATTAAGTATACGTATATGGAGAACACCATTAAGCGGGTAGTGAAGCACTTTTTGTTAATGCTTAGTAAAATTAAGCATTAGCTTGGCTCTGCAACAACAGAGCAGGAACAACAAATTGCAAATTATTAACAAATGCTGTTTTTTAATTGAAATGCCGCAAATTGTAACATGGTCATAAAGACAAAAAAAAACAATCAATATCGAATAAATGATTAAATTGTTAATTAAGCATCGTGAAATTAGCAAAGATTAAGCGTGCCAATAGGGGGGAGGTGGGGTGATGGTAGAAGGGGTGTTTGTGGCATATAACAATATCAATGTCGCATTGCTTATCGGTTATTGAACGTGCGAATTTATTGCAAATGGAAAATCGATTAGCGACGCTCGCTTAACTAATAAATAATATATTAATAAATAATAAATAAATTGGCTTGGCATGCATGAAAATAACAACTTGGCATGCAGCTGTGTGCAGAAGGTAAAGATGAAGACGGAAGGAGCGTATTTGAGGCATGCTTTATTTGATCGGTAGCTAAACGCCAGCTGGTCACAAATAACAACAATTATTTTGCCAAATTATTTACATTGATAGGCATCAAATTGTTTGGCTCGCAAAACCTTCAACTGTGGGTAACATTTATGTTGAATTTGTTTCTGTTTTTTTTTTTTCAAGAATTTAATTGCCTGCCCTTCAACAGTAGCAAAAATACAAATTGCTTGCGGCATAAGGAAAGCTAAATTTAATGGCATTTAGGAGGAGCGCGGTAATGAACTATTTGAAGGATAAACCAAATGAGAACTTAATAATTCTGAGCAATTTTAAAATATATGTCGCAAAGCTATGATTTCGAGTATGCTTGAGCCAAGTATGACAAAATAAAATATAACACTTGTATAACAGTCGTGCTACCTTTATCTACCGAAACTTACCTTCATAACTGCGCCAAATAGACATTTGCAAAAATGCTTAAGGCAAGTAAAACACTGTACCAGATATACATATGCACAAGTATAGCAGTTGTTTACCCTGGCGTGCTCATTAGTCAATCAAACGACTTAGGCAACGAACTTGGTCGCCTTTGTTGATCTATGCAAATGTCAGTCACAGGCGCGACACCGTTAATCAGAATAACTGTAATTAAAGCTACCACCAGCTACCACTAGCACCAACACCATCATCGTCTCGGACGCAAAACACAGCTGGTTAGTGGCTCAACCCACTAAGCCGCCAACAAGGCCGCTGGCATTTATGAAAAGCGTCTTGAAAGCCTCACAAGAGCCAGGGAATGGTAATCATGTCCAGCGCTGTGCTCGGCTTGAAACCTAACCTGAGTGACATTAATGCGCCGCTCCAAAGGAAAAATAATATTATTTTATTCTTTTTTTTTTTGGAATTTGCATTTACATACAGTTAGCCTCAAGGTTCTCGAGGGAGGGGAACTGGCTGTTTGGGCAGCTATGGTCATAGATTGTGTTTTTGTCTGGCATTGGCAACTTCGCAAATTTGATGGCCGTCGTTGGCTGCGCCTGCCGATGCTCCACTTAGTGCCGCAAATATTTTAGCAAATATTTTCGAGTCGCTTAAAAAAATTAGCAACAATTTGCAACTGAACGTGAACTTAGTTGTTTAAATATTTTAAGCGAAATTAGAGTCTGGCATCAACTAAATATTTAATTAAGTTAAAACGCTAAAAGTGGGCGAACAAAAATGGGCGGTACGACAGGTTTGCCCTGGAAAATGCGCTTTGTCATCGGCAAACAAAATAAAACTGACCATCAGCAACAAATAACAAACGAACAGACGGAATGATAAACAATAAATTTTTTTTTTTTGGTTAAGATGACAAAACGATTGTGCGGGGAGGCGGGATAGGGTGGGATGGGGAGAACAGCGCAGGCAGCTGACTGGGTTTTACCGTGCAGCATTATCGGATTGTAGCTTCTCAGTTAATGTTGTGAAATTGCCGCCATGAGATATTTATGTCGATTGCTTCGTTTTAACGTATTGTTTGTATTTGCCAAATATGCGAAAAAAGAGTTGAGCTAACTCGAATTGAGTAAGCCAAATTCGAGCATGTTGAACTTTTATGCTTTGTGTATACCGCAAAACTCATTTTTGGCTAATTTATAATTTTCAGATTTGTAGATTCACTTTTGCTTTTATATATTTTATTTTTCTTAAAATTTTGCCAACTTTTATATTGTTATATTTGCAGCTATATATACTAAATTTTGGAAGAAAAATAGTCAAAAACATATATAATTTATCAAATGTCACATACGTCACATATTACTTTTCAAGTTCGTTGCCTGAGTCTTTTGTTTTCACTTGCATTTGCATAGCGACTGCTTTCAACTGGGTCGTTGACATTACTGAAACTGAATACGCCCCGTTCTGGGAAATGTGTCAAGGTCGTCTTTGCTCTACTCTTCGCTCTCTCTCTCCGCTCTTCCTCCGCTCCCTCTCTTTGTCACTCTTCACGCCTGTGCGATGTGTACGTGATCAACGACAGCTGAGAAATTTCACAACGGAACAAAAAAATTGCTCATCTCTTCATGCCGCTAAAGCTTCTGCACCTTTGGCAAGCTGCTCTGATAATTACACAATTGCAGCGCATAAATTAAATAGAGTTGAGCATTCGTAAAAAAAACCCCAAAACGGAAACCAACCCAAGATGACCTTGCGGGCCGCTGTTGTTCTGCATGAAGACTGTAAAATCAGCTGCAATTGCGGCAGTTGTGATTGTAGCTGGGCTCTAAAATCACCCACTAGTAATGCGCCGGCTGCTGCTGTGCGTTGAGTGTGGCGGCTGCAACAAGCCAACCACCCACTGCCACAGCCACTTCCTTTTCCACAACTCCTAAAAAAAAAACAATAAAAAAAAGGTATGGAAAAATTTGCTACGTTTGCTTTTTGCTTTTTGGCATTAACACAAAGTTCAGATCTGTTAACTTGGTTATGTGTGTGGGTCTCTGGGTCTACGCTAGTGGCAGCACACACACATACAGGCACACACACAATAAGCAACCACAACAAACACACCAACAATGCACGGTAATGTTTAATGCTTTTTAATACTTGAGACGTCGAGCCGCTGGCGTCTCAGTTAGTCTCAGCACAGCCGCAACGGAGTGTGCACGCGAAGCAGCAGCACCCATAGCAGCAGCCAGCTTACAGTCGTTTAGGCAGTCAGTCAGTTATTCAGTCAGTCAGTTTTAGTTATCAACAACGGTTGGCAGTTTCGAACGCAAACGCACTCGCAAATTTTTCGAAAAATCCCAACAAGTTTATTTATCCGGCTGGGAATGCGAAAATTTGTCCAAGTCTTGCCAAAAAGTTGAAGTGCATCGAATAACAACAACAATAACAGAAACAGCAATAGCAACGGCTAATAATAATTGTAACAAGAACAAGTTGCAAGTCAAGTCAAAGTTGTTTCTTCGCCGCTGCTGCAGCAAGTTTCGCAAATATCGATAAACAGTCAACAATTTATTACAAAAAAAGGAAACAAGCCACAAATATACGAAAAATCGTACGACAAATAAAAAGTAACGACAAGTGACACACATAAATGACAAAAACAACCACACAAACAATAATAGCAAAAGTGGCAATTCGTGTATGCCCTTCAAATTCAAATTACAACTAAAGATTACAAACGAACAATCAACAACAAAAAACCGAAAACAAAGTTAACAACAAAACTTCCAAGAAACACAACCCAAATATAAAGACACCCCCACAAAAAAAAGAAGAAGAAAAACAAAACAGAAAACTCGCAAAGTGTTCAATAAGTGACTCCACCAAACCAACCATATCTCTCTCAACACATCTATATATATCCTACACATATTTCTCAACGATGGATGCGCCTGCAAAACAGGTAAAAAGACTCGAAAATTCCAAAATAATTTGTGGCAAAAAAAAATGTTTTGGGCAACTTAATTAGGCTAAATAACAATAACAACAACAATTTACAACAAGCAACAGCTGACATTAAAAAGTGCGTGACAAGTTATTGAACATTATGTTGTAGTTGCGCCCTGTCGTACTCTTGCCCATCTCCCCACCCTCAGCTCACTAAACTTGTTTACAATTTGGTTTGTTTTGCTCAGGTCTGAACATCATCATTAACATCATCGTAAACAACACCTTTGCTGTTGCAGTTGTCTCTTCTTCATTTTCCATTTAAGCTTTGGTAATTGGTAGGCGAATAAAATGAAGTATATTGTCAATGAAGTAAAATAGTTAATGATTTTAAAATAATGCTTTTGAAACAACAAATTTAAAAACATGAAAAACAGATTTTCTCAAATTAAATTTATTTTAATTACACTATTATATTTGCAGTTAAAATATGCAATGCTGTAAATTTAATAAATAATAAATGTGTTTGTAGGTCTTTGCAACTATTTTTCTTCTAAAAGGTTTCTTTTAATTTAAACACGCTAAAAAGCTACTTTACCAATCAAATCATAATCGTGCATAAACCATTTTTATAATGCAATTATCTTATTAAACACTTAAGAACAAGTGCACGGAATAAATGTTCTTAGTTTTTCTTTGGGCAATGTATCTATTTAGCAAAGTAAAACGCGCCCAAAATCGAATTTGCCTTAAAGTGCAAAAATTAACTTGGTTCACAAAATTGCATTCGGTTATTAAAATTGCTAAACAAAAGGCAGCCAAAAGTGTTTAAGGCTTTTGGCTTTCAATGCAAACTTTAATTGCATTCAATTTAATTCTTCTGTAGTTGTTGTTGTTTGATAACCTTGTGCACAATTCTCAGGCCAAAAAATAAAAAAAAAAAAAATTATGCGGCCAAAGTAAATGTTAAATGTTGAGCAATTTTGGATAGGCCATTTTTTTTTCTTATTATTAATTGGCGTTTCGAATTTTGTAGTTGTTGTTGCTGTCTTATATTTAATAACAATTCAATTGTTTGCACATAATAATTATTGATTGTTCAGTTCCTCAATTTGTTTGACATTTTTATCAATCAAGAATTAAAAAAAAAAAAGAATTAAAATAAAAATCTCACAAAATTTTACACGTGTCTCCCAAGCTGGTCGCATTACCAGACAGTAAAAATGCCTTCACTTTGCCAATCAGAAGCAGACGTTCACAATTGACTAACTGAACAACAACAACACACACACACACACACGTGCACACTTACAACGCCCACTGGGTTAATACCTCTTTTGGTCCCGATTGTTAATAAGGCACAACAGAAACGAGAATGGGGAAGCAGCATTGACAAATACGGCTCAAAATCAGAATGCGGCAGTAAACGGAGAATCCAATTTAAGATGTGAAACAGTAATAAAAGTAAACTGAAAGAGATACACAAATAAATAATTTGAAGAGTCTGGCTGGCTCCTTTTTAGTGCAGATGATGCAGAGATCTGACATCGGATTACAAATCTGTCGCTTTTCACTTTCAAAATCCAATTAAATATTTTTTTATCGTTTGGCAAGGCAAATATGGGCAAGTTTGTGTCTTCAGTCATTTGATTGAAGGGGAAGTTTTTAATTATATTATTAACTGAAGTGGGGTAGAACAGGAAACGAGTGATCTAAATACGTGACTATTGTTACTATATTCCAAATTTTATTAAGAGTTTACTTGTGATAAATTCAAATTCCAATGAATGACATTTTTAATTTATTCGAACTTTGCAAATATTCGACTAATTTAGTTTTAATATGACTCACAATTAATTTTTGTAACAGTTTTGGCAACTGAATCCTAAACACATTCTAACACTTTTAAGCCGTTTAATGAACCATAAACCAGCTTTATGTGTCATTCTCTTTCATTGAATATGTAAATTAATTGCCAATTTTAGTGTGTTTTTTCTTTAAAAAGTCACGCTAATATGGAGAGAACTCTAGAGTGGAACCATTCTATGCATATTTATGAAACCTTTCCACGTGCCTCCAATAAAAGCTATCGCATTTCATCTGTATTTTCAATGTGTTAATAATACAAATTAAACGAATCAAACGAAATGAAAATTAATTAGGGTTCCCATTGTCTGGATGGATGGATTTGCCAGCCAGCTTGGCTCGAGTGGGAATCGTGTCTGGCATTCTGTATGTGTCAAAAATGTCGGCACACCAACTTTGATCAACATCGATCATATTTTGCATTCCTTAGGGTTCCATTTGCGATTCAATGTTTGAATTGTTTTATTTTAGCCAACATTTTTTTTATTATTTATATTTGCCTAGTTGTGCAATTCAGTTGTGTACATATTTGAATTTAGATTTTAATGTTTGCACATAGCTAAAGTTCAGAGTATGAGATTCTTGGATTTGCTGCTTGCTCAATTGCTACGCTGCCAGCGTCGGCAGCGACACGTCAACTGCGCTTTTTAGCTTGGCCCCGCACTTGAGTCGAAATGAGTTATTACACGAGTTTCTCTTGAGCTCGGTGGTCTGCTCTCTCTCTCTCATTCGCTCGCTCTCTTTGTCTCTTTTGTTGTTGTCGTCGTCGTCACACATGCTCACGTCTCCGCTCAGCAGCCCCCCTTTTTTGTTGGGGTCGCCCCCGCCTTATTTGTTTGTTTTTTTGTTATGAAACGAAATTGTGTCAAGGTCAAATTTACATGAACATGCTAAGCGCCGGCGATGGAGACGTCTGTCGCTGTCGGTGTCGCTGCTGTCTCTGCCCGCTGCTCTCAGCTGTTCTGCCCGCCTTTTTTTTGCATATGCTTCGTTGTGCTCTTTTCCACACGTATATTTGCTATGCAAATGTCGAGATAGCGCAACGTAGAGCGAGACGAACTGACAGGCCGACTGACGGACTGACAGCCAGAAAAGGTGTCAAAGCAAATAGAAAATTGTTGCTGTGAAGCAAATAGACAGCTATGCAAAAACTTTTGCTGTCAAGCCGAATTGGCTTATACACTCAAAATAAATTTAATTATAAATATAAAAATTTAATATATATACAATACGAATATTAAGACTATCTATAAAAGTAATCTTTAACACATTTGCACAAATAATTAACTTTTTAAGTTATACAAAATTTCGAAACTGACTGGTGTTCCAGGATCGAATTTGAACATTAACCATGGACTAAATCAAAGAGTCTATCACAGTAAAAACTATTTATAGACATATAAGGCTATCATCTATCAGTCAATCAACTTCATTAAGTAAACTTACTCACCCATTACAGCTACAACGATTGCTCGCTGGAACAGTCACAGTATTTACTCGCTAAGTTAGCACAAGCATTAAGCGACAACTCTTTGAGTTGGGACCCTGGCCTGTGTGGCCAGTTGTCACCTCTGCTGTGTCTTGGGGGCATTTTCCGCGTTTGGTTGAAGTGATTTTCTCATTAAACTCAAGTGTTTGGGTCACATATGCATTTAACTGGCATAAGATAACATTGGTTATGAAAGCAATTTGAGTTTGTTGATTAATTACACTGGGTGTGGCAGGTATTACTCTGAGCCAATGGATGTGTTAAGTAATTCTATCAAGTGTCTAATTGGGTAGCACGTATGCCAATCAATTAGTAAATGTTTTTACATTGGTAACCAAAAGCACTTAGAACTGCTAATTGATGGTACAATACAATTGGAGTCATAACGAGCGATCTACTGATTACCCAAATGCCCTTTTAGGTATTAGAAAATCTGTGGGATTGCCACATTTAGATAAATTACGGCCATAAATACTCTGTTAATTCTAATCATAAAAAATCACATATAGCTGGTTGGAAATAATTACTAATAGCAGATAGCTGTTTTTAAGCTCCTAATCATCTCTCAATATAGCCAAGTTATGTAGATTTCATATTTCAAATAACTTCCCCTTTAAAAATACTTAAGATTATTGTGTAATATTCTTCCGCAAATGTCTGTAATTATTCACCCGATTATTCATTGAATTCGATACGAATGTGAGTTCAGTTGAATTATGCTGGGAGGCATTAGTAATCGCTTCTTCATTAGCATTTATTTATATTCCTACCATATCGTATTGGATGCATCATCAGCATCATTCTCATCGCAGTGCCTTTCACAACATTCCCAAACGATTAACGGCAACATAAGCAATCCGAAATGAACAGAAAAACCAATTTGCAAATAATATTTTTGCATTGTTCCATTAATAATGTGCGATTTATCTACACTTCTATATACATTTATCGACTCTACCACCCACGAACTCTCTAATGACAAGACATTTGTCTTGCATATAATATAGGCATAACAATAAACATTTGGCCAGCACTCTAAATACCATCGGATTAGTCATAGTTCAGATAAAATAACAGCAAATATAAGCCACGCCAAAAATGGCTAATCAATTGATAAATCTCACAGTAGCCCACAACTGTGGGGCAGCTGCTTAAAAGGAGTTGTAGACCAGGTTGCAGTCGGCACTGAGTTGGAAAACAATTGGCAAGAAGTTGTATAACAGCTAAAAATAAATATTTAACTTAACAAAAGAAAAATATAGTATTTTAAATAATTTGTAACAATTTATGCTTAGTTGATTTGGATCCAGCTTATTTTTATAACAGTTTGTGCTTATACGGTTAAACTGTTATAAATGCTAGAAATCCCCACTTTTAGGCCGAGATTTGCCTTCACTTATATCACATTAGCATTGCAAATGCAACAGGCGATAACCAAAACTAATTGCAAAAGCTCCTGTAGGCAACCAACTCATGCAAAGTGAACGGAATTCGACAGAGATTGGCAGCTAAAATAAATATATATAAATGCAAGTGTTGCACACTGCTTGAGTAGGTCCGGGATCGCAGCTAAAGCTGGAACCAAAGACCGAGCCGGAGCCGGATCTGTGCATTGGCATACAAATCAATGAGGTTGACAAACAGAGTAGAATATTTGTCTGATGAAATTGTTGTGAGCGACAAAAGCACAAAACACAAAAAACTGTCATTAATCTCGGGCGCATCTGTGACATGGACTTCTGGCTGGCAAGATTTGCATGCCGAAACGAAACAATCAACGGTAGCTGAGGCAGCTCAACAGTTCATTGGCGCTGTGGCAAGCCCACCAACAGTGGTAACAGGGCGACACTCGGTAACAGACAACAGACAACCAACAGCAGTCAGCAAAAACTCGACGCAGACACAACTTGCAAGCCTCCAACGGCATTTTTTTGTCTGAATAACTCTAAATGGGCTGGTCCACTACACAGCGCGAATAAAGGCGAAATAAAGTTCGTATCAAGTATTATTGATTTAACACATAAAATGAACTAAAAAAAAAATGAAAGTATTATTCACACTCACAAATATTTAATTACTTAAATTGATTAATTAAGTTCTTGAAAAATCAAAATCATAAATCAATAATAAATAAATCAAAATAAATAATTTTTATATATGCATTTTTAGCTGGTTCCAGGTCAAGGTCCCAGCGTGATTCGAAATATATCGGCATATATTATTGAAAAATTACAAATAAAACTTGGCGAATAACATATTTATATTATAAAATAAAAGAGCACCAAGCAATAAATCAACTTTATTCCTTTTAAGTCGAGTAATATATTATATTTTGAACTTGTGCAATTTTTCTCGTTGTGTAGCTCAAGTTACACCACCTACATACCTTCACTGTCAACATCTCAATACCATCGCAGTTGCAGACATAACAAATACACGCCCAAGTTTTCAAGTGATTCACACATTTAGTGCAGTCGAGCAAACCTGGTTTTTTTTTCTATTTGGGGGGAGGGTCTTGTAAATTGAAGTAATCGTATGGTGTGCTTGGGCCACTTGGCTAGCAAATACGCCAATGTTGACCTTCGAAATGTCAGATCGAGTTTCCGTTTTACACGCATGTCAATTAACTGATCGCTGCTGACAACCTAAAAGAAAATTGTATTTCTAAACCAAGTTCGTTGCCTAAGTCTTTTGTTTAGACTTGGTGCTGGTGATGTAAATGGGGTGAGCATTGTGCGGGCTGTGTCCGGTGGCTGTTGTCATGGCATGACGCGAGCATAAAAATGAACGTCCCAGTCCGTCGGTCGACTGTTATAGTTAATGGGCCGCAGTGGCTACGCGCGACGCAATTAACAAGATTTAATGCTAAAAATAACAAATGAGAAGCAATTACCGAAAGCTCAGACACTGGACTCGAAACACAGTCTCTGACAAACTGTGAAATAACCCACGCGACCAGAGGCAAAAACGCCCCACAGATACACACACACACGCATGATATATGAACATGTATCTTTTGATTTGATGAGTTGACTCGAAATAGCCAAAAATAAAAAAATTAGATATTATTAGCAAAAGAACAAGGTAAAATTTTATAGGGGAGCTTGGCTGGGGCTAATGCGGGGGAGTTGTAGACAGCCACTCAAGTGTCCGAACGACAGTCATTCAGCCGGCACCCGGATTCGTTATTTATGGCATAAGGCGGGCAAGAAGTTTTTATTTGATTGGGTTTGCCTGCCCAGACACAATTCATCACGTGCGTCATTTGGAACAGTTCAATCAATTGTTGAGCTCGATTCTCAGGCTCGACATGCCATTTATCTGGAGTTCAACGCATTGAAGGTCAACTAACGGCACACATTTTATCACTCATCGTCTAGCTCAATGGAAGCCCTTATTTGTTTGCTTTCAATCGGTAACGAATCATTTTTAATTGTTTGGCAATTAACTGTTTTCAAATGCGGATCAATGGCTTTCTCTCGCTATCGGTAGCATTAACCAGTTCCTTAAGCTTAATCTTCTAATTGCCAAAATCCCCAAAAATTAAAAAGTAAAACGGATCCGCATCTTGTGCTTTCGAGTTTGTAGAGCACCACAAACAAAACCAACAAATCGAAAACAAAGCAATTCTAAAGCACTTTAAATCCGGTTGATTCCCGGTTCCCAAAACTTGCTTGTTTAGGATCTTCTTGATCAACAATTAATATTTTGTTACATTTTTCTTTTTTTTAATCAAATGACGCCCGCTGTTCGAAATTTGTCTGCATAATTTAAATTATAATTTATTAATGGAAAGTTATTGCACTTTTTTTTGGCTCTCCCAATGTTGCCCCGCCCAGCCACAAGTCGCTTGTTTCGCTTGGGCAGATAGAACCAAATTATCAATTAGCGCGCTATTTTTTTGTTTGCGGCTTGTTGAACACTTATTTAAATTTTAAAACCATTTATTAAATGAATGGGCTATTAAACAACGACTTGCGTATGTGCAATATAAAATACAATGTAGCTGGGCGTCTATCTATTTTCGTTGTGAGTTGCAATCTAGAGATGAACTTCGAAGCGGAACCAAACTGAGAAATCGGAAACAGTTTAATTGGCCTTGGCCACGCTCCAAAAGACAAATTGTCGCTTGACCGACAGTCTCAGAGTAAACCTACTTTTTATGTTGAAGTATATATATTTATAGAGTAATCTTTTCGTTCTGTGAACTTGTCTCCACAGAGATTTTTGTTACTGCATTTTGATTACGCGCACAAAATGTGCTTCAACATTTAATGACTTCGTTTTGTTTATACATTTTTTAATAGCTATCTAAAATTAAAGTTGATAAAAAGCATTTCGCAGCTTTTTTTAAATTAATAATTAACGGATTAATTTCATAAGCGATACATCGCTCACGGGTTCATCTCTACCTTGAAGCCTAAGATTTTGCTGGCACGTGTCTGTTTTTCAGCAACTGCTACTAATGATTTAAATCGCTTGATATTTAATTGAAAGCTAAACAACAAAATGTGCGGTTAACAAAAAAAATTGCTTTTAATTGCACTTTACAGCTATAAAAACACAGAATTCACACAGAGCTTTAGAAAATGTATGCATAACCAGAGCGAAAACGGGTTCAACGCAAATAAATACCGAGGCAATGACCCAGAGAGCTGTCCAATAAGCCGCCGACAGCGGCAGATCTGGAATGGTGGGATAAAGTCACCAACAACAGTCAAACTATCTATCTTGCTCATATCTTTCCTAAAACTAACAAACTATTTATCTATCTATCTTGCTCTAAATCTTGTTCGAGCACATTCCGCAGAAAAGCCTGAGAACTTTATTAGCTCTGCTTTGAATAAGTTATGCTATTTTGCAAAAGATCCATGGTCATAACATGAGTCAAAACAAAATTGGCTGAGAGAACTTTGTGGTGGGCTAACAAATTAGCACGAAATTAATTGCATTTAAGCGGCAATAAAAATGATAAATTACTTTTATCGCGATTTTAAGATCGTGTCTCTCTTTGTGGCACCCATCACGCGGTAACCGAAACCCAACACCGAATTGTGTGTTTAAAATTTATTTCTTTCATTGGCGAGATTTAAAGCGGCAACCTGTGATCTGTCATGGAAACGTAGTCGCTTTCACTAATTCCCTCACCCAGCAATTACGATTAACATATGTAAATCGCAATCTGTGATTGTTTTTTAAGTGTTAACAAATTTTTTGTTGTTAATTTATTCGGTAAGTGTTTAAAAAATGCAGGCGACACATTTCAAAATGTATGTTAGTAATTGAAGTTGAACGAAAACTTATATAATATGCAAGTTCTGCAAAAGTGTTTGCTAATTAAATTTGCATTTAGTGAAGTCCATTTCGGGATGCTGAAGCTTGAATCTGCAATAAAAGAGTTACATTTTAGATGTATAATTATAGATGTGATGATGATGCACTTACTTTTCGAGTATATCTTGTTTCTTGCGATCGTCGCTGGTGGGCAGACCCATCTCTTTCTGGCGCTGATCGTACATCATTTTCTCGACCATGCCGCGAGTTTCGCCATCCAAATCGGACAGCTTCGATGGCTCTGGATTGATTTTACGTGTGGATATTTCTGGATCGGTTGTCACCAAGCGACTCCACCAGTTCATGCGATTGATTTTCTCCAAGGTGATGATTACAGTTTTGCCATCTTGAAGCACCCAAACGGAATCCTCTTGCTTGACCTCGGCAGACAGCTCTCCATCGATAATAGGCTCTTGACCTTTAAGGCCCACCTTCAATGTCTTCTTGCCAATGCTGACCACAATGTCGCGAGCACGCAAAGCGAACGAAACATTGAAGGGAATCTTCAGCTGCAATTATTAGAATGGATCAGAGGAGTTGATAACCAGTTTATGTTTATAACAATAATATTAATAATTGTACTGATGTATGATCGCTCTGCAGCAGCAGCAACTTCAATTGCAATCACAATTATAGGCACGTAACGGAGTCAACACCATCTCCGGTTGTAATGTGCTTTAGTGATTAATGATCCCAGAGGGGGTGTGAAAAGAAGGCTGAGGGGTATCTCTTGATCTCGAGACGTTCTAGTGGCCACACGTAACAAAGTAAACAATTGACGGCAAAAATAATGCTGACAATGTTGACGATGTTGATGCCCAATGCTTTGGACAACCTTGGAGCAGCAGCAGCTAATAACAGCAATACAGAAACGATCTATAAATAAAGCACAAGCAGCAGCTTGTTGGCCAAGAGACGATGTCTTCGTATCAGGCATCTGCAATCTAGCAATCTGGAGCTGCCCTTCACCAGATCGCCTTGCTCAAGGACTCCCTGTTGCCAGTTGTTTTCTGCAATCAACGGGAATTTAGACAAGACACAGAAGAAGAGAAGAGAGAGTTCAAGGACGCACAGCGGTTGTTTTTAATGCATATTGAATACAGATCCGGTTGTAAGGCAGCAAAAGAGGGCTTGGAATGTTGCTCGACAGGTTGCTGCAGGCACAGGAATCATTATGGTGGAAGAGTTCAGCAACAAATGCATCTAGAAGTTGAAGTTAGCCAATTTCAAGTTTAAAACAATTACAATGATAGACTGGTCATGCATATGAAGATATATTATCACCTTTATTCTGTTAGCTTCAAAAATACCGAAAACAAAGCAAATTAAAATTAATAACGCGATTTTTACATGTGTGAGAAACTGGCAACGGCGGCAAAAGCAGCATAATTAATGCCTAAGTTATTAGACACTCAGTTCGCGGAGCTGAGAACATTGCAATCAATTAGCAGACGGCAATAACGAGCAGCGACCCACTTGCCACAGAGTCACCGCAGCAACAGTCTCGCATGTGGAAAGCAAAAGCAAAAAAAAAAACAAAATGAATAAAAAAAACAATGCAGCTTTTGGCGGCTTTTTAATTAAAATCACACAAAGCAAATGCGCCTCAAGGACGTTTGCGTTCAAGACAGAAGAAGAAGAAAAAAAACAGAAGTCAGCTGCTTGGCTTCCAACAAGCTGCACGACAAGATTCGTGCGTGCGCTTCTTCATTGTGTACGTGTGTGTGGGTTGCCAAGGTGCCACAAGAGCAGCAACAACAGTAGCAAATACAACACAAGCGGTCGCACATAGCAGTAGCTAGAGATGAGCGTCACTTTGACATTCCAGTAAGAAGTAAAAACATTCCAGTCGCATTTCAGTCAATATAGGCAAGCATGTTTGGAATTGCATTCTTTACATCATTAAAAAATTAACTAAAATATAGGTAGGCATGACTGTGATGGAAACATTCCAACGATAACTAAAAGCATTTCAATCACATTTAAGTAAATAGTTTGAAGTGACTAACACACTTTACATTCCAATTTAAAAAGCAATCGAACCATATTATTTACACGCCAGTTTCACCAACCAACACACGCTCATCTCTAGCGTATGCTTCTATTAAGCACTCAAGCGCACTTTGCAACAACAACAACAAGAGCGGCAAAGAGTCTTCAACAGTGTCGTGTCGCCGACGCATTGCTCAAACTTTTGACATATTGGATTTTGGAAAATGTGTCAAAACTGAAACTGAAGCGGATATCGATTGGGATTTTTGAAGCATTGCGACGCGGATGTAAACGGAGGCAATCAACAATGCGTGGGCGAACCCAATTAGCAAGAATAACAACAGGAACCCAATATGACTGCTTGACAACAGCACCAGCTGTGCTCATTAATCGATAGAAGTTTATGTGTCAATTGCTAATCGATATCTGTTAATGGCCCTTCGACGCGTGTCAAAAGATAGATACAAGTATTCATTACTAATCGAAAAACAACTAAACAAAAACTAACGATATCGGTTAATGGCCTTTAAGCGTGTGAATTTGAAAGGGAATTTTTTGAATGTGCCAAAAAGCTTTCACACTGTGTTGCCAAGGTTATTAAAAAAATCAATTCTATTCTCCATACTTGAGTTGTGCTGTGACTTTGGGCTTACAAGTCGGAAATTTACACAAATCACAGCGCGACATCTATCGCACAATGGGCACACACATTAAATCACAGCATCAAAATTAAAGATAAACAATGGTTCATGCAAATGGGCGTGTTGAAAGCAAAGAAGTCAAAAGCAATAGCGACAACAAACATGATGTGACTAAAAAACGACGTCGACAACAAGAACAACAACAGAAACAAACAACAAAAGATAAACACAAACAGCAAGTAAGCAAAGTTTCGTCGTCTGTCAAAGTTCAGATGGAAAAGATGTCGCATTTGAATTCATTAATAACTTCGATAATGGCAAACATGGCACACTTAGAAGCAGCAGCAAAGCGCGAGCAAGATAGATAGAGAGAGTGCGAGAAAGAGCAGAGAAATCGATCAGATCTATCTATTTTGGTAGCCGACACCATGTCTGACAGTTGCCGATTATGTAAATATTTGTCGGCCTGCATTAATCGATAGTCAACTAATCGATCAATCAGGGTCTCTGCACCAGTTCTTCAGCTGTGAATGATACATGAAAAAACCGCGCTTAATTTCTTATTTTGGCTATGCAAATTTGCTAAGGCAAAAGAAATTTGAAACTGAATCTGCCGTTTTCAAAAAACCAAATATCGCTTTAGCTTTAGCTGCTGCTGTTGTTGTGGTTTGTTTTGCTTAATTCCATGAATTTCGAAACGAAAATTAACAACACTAACAACAACACCAACAACAATAAATACAATTTGATTTTTCTTAAATATGTATGTGTGACGTATAATTTATGCTGATAGAAGCGGCGCGGTGCCTGGCACGAAACCCCGATCTCCAAACCAGCGTGGAAACAATCAAAAATGCGAAAAAAAAAAACACGAAATAAAAAAGAAGAAAAAATCATTTCCAAACTAGCGGGGCGAGTGAGTGGCATGGTGACTCCGTCGATAACACATTATCAGAAAGACCAAAACCCAAAGCTTCACTGAGGAAAAAAACCTGAAACTGAAAAAGAAACAGAAACACAGAAACTGACATCTCCCAAAAGTCGTAGTAAACATATGTACATATCGGAGTAGATCGGTGTCGTCGCCACCTGGGGAAGACCAATCATTAATTGAATGGTTTCAATCTGATTAGAATGGCAACTGAAAACTAGTTCTAGAAAATAATACGCGGCATAAGCTTAAGCTTAAGCTCAAGTGTTTTGTATTTCTGCCAATTGAAATATTTGTGAACGCTCTAAGCCCCAATACCCAGGGGTATCTCATTATGAGAGATCCGGTAGCAGCATTTAAGCCCCATAAACGGTATCCCATAGTTTGATCGTCAGCTTAGTGGCCTACTTGGAGAACAAATTAACATAATCGATCGCCATTGATCAGCTGTTTATGATTGATAGCTGAACCCAAAAAAAATGTTTTGATAAAAATCTGGCATATCAAATCAATTGAAAACAAAAAACAAAAAAAAAAAAAAACCATTATGAAATAACGTAAATACTCGTTAAAACGGATCTCCGGCATAAAGAAAAAACCAACTATAGAGACGCAAAAGTTCATTTACCCATTTGAGCGACTAAACAAAAGATAGAGCTTTAAAACGGCGCTCGCAAATGATCGTCATTGTTGAAGATCTTATTTGAGGCATTAGTTTATTACTTTAAAACTTGTTGTATAAAGAGTTCCAAAAAGACGCTTCAGAGTGTAATAACGTATATTTTGTGTCATTTTTCTATTAACATTTTGTTGGTTTTGAGAAAAATCCTGACGTCATTGAGAATACGAGCGTAGTATTTCCGTTTAACCAGATGACTATGCTCAGAAATGCGTAGCATTTTTCAAACATCATTTAATATTAGCAACCAGACCCCGTGGGCAAATTTTCTCTAAAGCGTTAATCTCCAAAATTAGCTACGACAAATGCTGTTATACAGCCAGAAATTAGCTATGGGTATTATGATAAAGTGCTGCTCTTTGTTATGCATAGTAGATATGGTCTCGGTTAACTGTTTAAGAATCGGCTTATTATCATAATATATCATTTAAATGCTGAGGGTGGATTTAGGAAGATAATGAATATTATTACTGCCATTTTTGCTACCGGTTCTGATAACTATTTAAAACTAAAATTATCGATAACTTTAAATACTATATTTGATGAGTAATATTTAAAGCTAATGTAGAATACGACAAATATTAACCGTTTTTTTGATTGATAATTGGTTAATATTTAATATATAGTTAAAAGCCATCGAAAAACTTCAAATACATTTTTAAGATACAATAATTACGATTATTTTAGAAAAGAAAATTGGTGATATATTAAATACCATCTTATTTTTTATTTATTTTATTACTTTGGGCCAGAATTGATTAAGGCATTAAGAACAAATAAATTATTTTAGCTGCATTTACATAATAAAGTTGATTAATCAAAATTTTGAAGAAATCGGTCAATTCAATGTGTTTATTTTATGAGTCACGCATATTGGAAGCTACCGATTACTAAATAAATAATTGTTAAATTGATCGATGAAATTATGATTAACAGGGAACTTATTCAAAATCTAATTTATTGCCACAAAGAGTATTTGAATTTTGAGCTAATAAATTGGGTGTTGTCTGGTTTTTGGGGGAATACGATGTGAGATGTGACTACAGTCACGGCTGCCAATTTGCAGGTGTATGTGTCAGTATGTGTGTGAAGCGGGGGTTTTCCCTTTGCCAAAAGCGCAGCAAACGGCATTAAATAATTAAACTATTGTCACCACAAAATCTAAACGATGAGTTTATGAAATGCTTGGCACAAACAAAAAAAAAAAAACCTACCAGGTTTTGCCGGCAGACTCGCGTCAATAGAAACGATGGGCTATAAATTGCTTTTTGTATGCTTAATTATATGCAAAAATACAAAAATAACATCAGCAGCAGCAGCAACAAAAACTGTTTGTTTTTGGCCAAACGCGCAGTCACATCTCGATCTCTAAACAGTTTGGTGAATGTTGTTGATTTAACGTATTGCTTTGAATGGATTTGTTGTTTTTGCTGCTGTTCTTTTGATGGTTTGATGTATAGCAAGTATTGCTGAATTTGCTCAAGTGTAAGTCCATGGAGCTCAGCTCATCTCGATCTCAGCTCATCTCAATTCCATTTGGTTGGATTGTCTGTTAGCTGAAGTGCTTGTTGTTAGTTTTGATTCTTCTGCTGCTGTTGGTAACTGGCAGTGTCAGGTAAATCTTTGTCAACTCAGCTGATTAAAACGCACAAACACAAATATGTATATATATATATATATATATTCATATAATATATAGATACACAGTGCTGCAGCATCTGGGGACCACTCACTTGTCTCACTTAAAAGGTGATAACAAGATGCTTGAAGTTGGTACACAACAAATCAAAAAAAGCAAGCAAAAAAGTGTGCTGGGACAAATATTTGATTGTTGTTGTCGTTTTTTGCTACCGTAGCTAAATAAATAAAATTGTAACAATTTTATTTACTATAGTAATTGGCACAGTGTGACAAATTGCTCATTGTTGTGCATTAATTGGTTAATGATCTCATGTTTATTTAATTATCACACGTTATATTTAATTATGATGCAACGAACTGACGCTAGCAACGAAGCTTTGATCAATCAAATAAATTTACAAGTTGTATTTATTTTTTGCAAATATCTTAACAGCAAAAGCTACAAATTTGAACTTAGTAGTTCCACTGTGGGTACTTCATTAAGCAAACGCCCCACTCAAGTTATGTTTATTTTTTTGAAGTGTTTTTCTCGGTTCTATGTGCAGGATTTTACGATTTACGGATACATCAGTTGCCTAGTCACAGTCTAATGATTTGTAGATTTTGGCTAACTGTACCAATTAGCCATTAATAAAAAAAGGGTGTTCGTTATGCAGGCCCCAAAATAATCATGTCTTATTAATCTTATAGCTTTTTTTTTTTGATCAGCCGGATTTGAAAAAACCAAAACAACAACAAGACACCCACACTGAGTGCCCTTCAACACAGATGTTCAAGTCGTGTTGTTGTTGGTGTTGCTAGCCTGTGTTTGGGATTCGTTGCTCAAAGCTCAAGAAAAACCGATTAAGACAAAGTTGCAGCTCAATTCGCCAACCAATGAGTTGGCGGCCTGGGGGCAAACACAGCAAAAAATAAAACAATTAATAAAGGGCAACCAAATCGAGCAACTCGTCCGTCTATTTATAGAGACTTATAAAGCCGCAGAGATTCAAAACGAAAGTTGTTGAGTAGAACATCAAAGTGTGACAGCGCAGCAAATAGAACTGTAGCCGTCAGGGGATTGAAGATGTAAGGGGATAGTGTGATATACATTCTGCCCACACTAACCGGCAATTGATCAGAGAAGGTTTGCACAAATATAGCACAATGAATGAGACAAACAACAGCAGCAGCAAGCAGCCTATCGATTATGACATGCAAAATCCGGCAAGAAAGTTTTCTGAGAACAGAAAAAAGCAGCAGTAGCAACCGCAACAGAGCAGCAAAAAAAGTTTGCGCAGCGAAGCAAACAACCTGTCGACAGCGTTTACTTCAGTTTCAACGTCACAATAGCGCTGGCAGCGACGTCGACAGCAGCAGCGACGTCAGCAGCAGCAGAAGTTGCTCTGAGCAGTTAGATTGAACGACGCGCGCCGTTTGCTTCAGTTTGATTCTTGACGCCGTTTAGATCGGTTCTGTTTTTGGCTCGTGCTAAAACAAAAGTTAAAATACAATCAAGAAGAAGACTTTGTACGGGCTACAAATCGCTGGAATTGATACAGAAAAGCCAACATAAGAAAATCCAGCGAGCTAACCTGACAAATCAGGAACCAAAACAGCGACTGCCCCAAACAGTTGAGTGTTTTGTGCCCCAACAAAAAATTAATAAAATATTTAAAGACTGAAAAACTGGAATATGAGATATATACGTAAATTGTGATATTGCAAAATTAGTTAATTGTGTGTGATATTTAAACTTAGTTAATTCAGCCAAAAATATACAACACATTTATAAAAAGTAAGTAAAAATTACATTGAGCAAACTGGCTAAGCAAGTCAAGAAATAAAATAAAATTTATACAACCACAAAATACATAAGACGAAAATTTGTCGAGTGCCGGGGCTCGAGAAGTTGATAAGACTTCCGCATTCTTAAAAAAAATGATATTTACACAATATGTGCTTAATATAATAAATAAAAAATCAAAGCGAGAATAAATAAAACAGCTCAACAAATTTTCTGTGCACGAACAAAAGACTTAGGCAACAAACTTCACAAATAATGTGTGTGTATGTGTCGCCATGTGTGTGTGTGCGTGCAGCCAATTTAGAATTAATTGCAACAATTAAAATAATACAACAACAGCATAGCAAAAATGTCATTTGCATTTGGACAGGCCAAAAGTGCCAATAAAATGAGAAAGGCAAAAAAGACCAACATAAAATTTCAAATCAAAAAAATGTAAAAAAAAAAAAAAAAAAACCAAAGCAAACCTCAAGAGGAGTCCCATTAATAACAATAACAACAAAACTAGCTGAATAAATAATAGAATACAAATCTACCTTTTAAAATACAGAGCCAGGCAAATATCAGTCCATAAATATCAAACGGGTTGCCAGAAGACTCGAAAGTTCACTTTTTATAACCAAACCAAAAACTCAAAAATAAGAAGACAAAAAATAAATTAAAGCAAAGAAAGGAAAAAACTAAACCAAAAGACTTAAGTCGAGGACGGATTTGACAGTTCATTTGGGTACTTTGGGGCAACTTGGAGCAAATGTTGCTGGATAACAATGCCATTTAGGCCAGTAAAAGGGCAAATTATGATGGCCAAAATAAAATTAGAAATATATTTGTGTAAAAGCTAATTTAGAATGGCATATTTAAATTTATAAAAATAGCATAAGAAAATCAGACAAAGAGGCAACTTACAAATTATAAAGTGTTTATATAAGAGATAAAGTAAAGATTTAAATATGGGAAAAGTGATTACGTAAGAGCTAAAGTGTTTTATGTATAAATCAAATATGAAAATTCAAAATTTATACGTTAAAGTTAAAAGGTTATATATATATCAGAAACAATAAACGTGAACGATAAAAACTATTAAACAGACTATAATATAAGAAAGTTACATTCGAAAATGATAAAAAGAGACCTAATATAAATATTTAAAACCAATAATGGGAGATCAAAGAAATAACTTTAAATTTTAATGATATGAAAAATGATTAATCTATTATTATAAAAAACTTGACACCAACTAAACAATATATTTATGTATGTTTATTGCCCCTTTGCAGATGCAGGATTATTGGCATATACCACGCGCCTCGCTCGTCTCCTCCACCAGCTCGGCAATTAGCTCGGCGAGCTCATCGAAATCCTCGAACAAATCTAACTCAAATCCACCAACGCTGGCGCAGCGCAGCATTGTTTCGGCCAATTCGAATACCACAAGTGCCGCAGTAACAGCTGCTGCGGCGGCAGCAGTGCTGGCAGCTGCCAAGCGAGGATCACGTTCCTCCCAGGGCTCCAGCGACAGCAACAATAGCACAAGGGTAAGTCAATCGAAGTGAAACTAAAACTGGAACTGCAACTAAATCAATTTCTTGGACAATTACAGAGCGCCGCCTCTGGTTCCCTGCTGCTGACGGCAGCGAATCTGGAACGCTTTGCGGAGATCCATAAGAAACAGGAGCGTCAGCACAAAATTATGCTAACGGAGCAGCTGCCCAGTGTGCATGGGAATAGCACCAGCTCGGCCAACTACAACGCGAATCTGACATTGGGCAACAACAATGGCAACGATAACAAGGATGCCGTTATATCCATTGATGCTGATCCCAATCTGCAGTACGTACGAACCAAAGATCTGGACACTGTGTCCATAGCCAGCTCCATGCACTTCACCATGGTAAATGGCGAACCAGGCGGCGCCAAGAAACCCAAACGCGGACTCTGCGATCGTGGTCGCCAGGTGACCGTGTTAATTGTCAGCATGAGCACCATCTTTCTGCTGCTCATCATGGGCATGGTCTATGCACTTGAGAGTAAGTATTTCTCAAATCTAACAATTCTCTCGCACTCTCTCTAAAACTCTCGGTCTCTTTTCAGTGCGTGCTCGTGACATGCCCAAAAGCTAACACGTATATTGTGGGCGGGATCCTTCCCATTATTTGGCTTCTTAGTATATTATTTATTGTATGGAATTGCTGTCGTCAATTATTATTATTGTTATGCGTCGTCGTTGTCGTCGTTCATATTTCGTTTAAGTTATTTATTATAAAACAATTGTTTGAGATGCGAAATTTTCGGTATGGCCAGCCATGTCATACTAGTATTAAGCGAAATAGAACATCTAATTAGCGGTTAATTAAAGGATACCAATCAACAAATTACCAGACAATGATTGCAACTGAAGTGAATGCCGTAGATATATATACAATATATATATATCCACTTATCGAAATAATTATTAATCTGTGTACGAAAAGTCGAGAAGCAAGCGAAATGTATTTTTCTGTTAAAGAATTAAGTTATTTAGCCCTGTGATATGTCAAATAAACAGAATTAAAATTTGTATGCAAATTATAAGCAATTAAACGTTAATTTAATTATAAAAATGTGATGCATCATCAATTAGACGGATGCCGAATGCTCTTGAAGCCTGGGTTCAATAACCCTGCTGACGACATGGGTAAAAACATCTGGGCCCAAAGCACTTCACTTATGACGCATTTTACCATAGCAACAATGCGAGAGAATTTCTGCAGAAGTTGCGGTGTTTCTTTTTTTTAAATTTAAGTTCCAAATTCGGTCTAGATGCCAAAGCGTGACTCACAGCAAGAAAAGCTATCTTAGTCATATCAAAGATGATATGCCCTTGTCAAAAAGATGGTAACTATATGCTATATATAGTGTTCTGATTATTATGAATTTTTTTATGCCATATGAGAGGCACATAATAACATAACAGCTAAATAAAAATCTAAATCTGATGTAAGATATTACAAAAAATGAGTGTACAAATTAAAACAAATAAGACAGACCTGATATTAAATATATATACTTTAAACTACAGCAGATGTGCTTTATGCAAGTTTCAGAAAACTTATAGCACCTTCTAGAACAATATAAATAAAGTACCGACTTTAAATCAGTAATAATAAAATATAACACAATTCGAACAATTACTCCTATGCAACGTTTATAATATAAAAATATGATGTGGAAATATTAGCAGCATAATAACATTATTAATTGGTAAATTTTTTTAAAATCTGCTAATTTTTGACAGAAATTTTCTATGGGAATTAATGTATTTATAGGAGCGATTCTGATAACATATACAAGTATGTATAATACCCAGGATTCAGAGATTTCTCCCTCAATATATTAAACTTGCCAAGGAATTGTATTTGCTGAGTTTGACCTCGCTTTAGCTGTGCATAATCTCCCTAGCAACAGCAAAAATGATCTCCTTGACAACATCACAAATGTGTGTTCAACAGGAGCAAACAAACCCTTAACTTCAAAAAACATTAAACATTCACCACTCACCTCCAGCTCCTGAAGAGTTTGAGTCCACATGTATTTGTCGAGGGTGCAGCCATTGCCAGCATTGGGTTGCAGTTTGCCAATTTCATCCTTTTCGCTCTCTTCATCTACCTTTTCGATGGGCTTGGACAGCTCCTCATTGGTGGCACTCAACTTGGCCGAGTCGCCTCCGGCGCCAGCCAGCAACTCCTGTCGTTTTCTATTCAAATGAAAATACAAAAATATTTAATTAGTATTGCTTTTATGATTATTTTTGGGGGTTTGACGAACTTGTCCTCCTGCTCCTTAATGATGGCAGCTGCTTCCTCGTCGCTAATATCACAAATCTTATTGTCATCCATTTCCTTTTGGCGCGCCTCTCGCTCCGCACGCTCCTTCTCCTCCTTCACACGCTGCGCAGCTTCGCGTGCCTTGACTTTCTCATTGTGGTTAGCCATGGCCAGTTTGGACTCCTGGTGGAACACATCGAGCAGCATTTTCTCCCATTCGGACTGTTTAGCGCCCGTAAAAAAATCGGTTTTGCGGCGCAAAAAACTTGCCAATGTATTCAGAAACTGAAAGAAGCGTGCAAGCAACGTGTTTTTGAATGTACTAGTAAAAGAATTGTGACTTGACTTAGGAATAGAAAACACACTTTCAGCATGAATCATATATTCCTTTGTTTTGATAAATTATTGTCAGATTGTTTTTTATGTTTGTTTAGCATGCTGTTTTTTAGGGGAAATACTCACATCGGGTACGCCGCCTCGATGCTTTTCGGCCAAAGCCAGCAATATGTTATCGAACTGTCCTTCGTCGGCAGACATTGTGCTTGAATTGAAATTAAATAGCGTTTGATTAAAACTATTTTATTTAATAGTATTCTGGAAATTTCCAAACACAATCCCAATTCTTCATTGACTTGTGTGCCGGTGACTGACAGTGTGACCGAATTGACAAAAGACAATAATGGCAGTTACTCAAAAGCATTATGATATCGATATTTCTGCTTCTGACAACGATGTTTGCACATATTAGGCAGCCTTTGACATGATGCAACGTTGACTATTAACGTATAATTAAAAATGTGTTGCATAACGTTTGGTGAATTTGGTCTTTCTTTGTATCGTTTAAGTTAAGAACATTTTCGAAGTATGCTTTTGGGCAGCAGATATTCTGATATTCAAAACATCGTTTAAGATTGCATGAGAAATGCTATTGTTTATTTGTACGCAAACATCTGCATTTGCATAAAGCTCTCTTAGTTTCTCACACTCAATGGCCACACGTTTCTCTCTTTGCACCGCATGAGTTTCGTCCTAGTCTCAGTCGCTCATTCTCATTCGGTCTCTTGAAAGAATCAGTCGCATTCTGAATCCATCGGAAGTTGGCGAAATAAACCAAATCGAAGTGCTTAAAGCAAACGGTTATACTGAAAAAGTTATTAATTTTGTGCATAAAGTGAAAACAGTTTAACTGAGGCAACACCAACAAATACAAAAAGTAATGCAAACATATTGAATTAAATATAAAAGCAACAGTGAATGTCATGAGTTAAAATAAATATTGTTCTTTAAAATTCTGCCACCCGCATAATTGTTTTCTCTACTCCCAGAGGAGTTTTGAGCTTGCAAAAATCGATAAATTTTACATAGCGCATAGACACACACTTGCATAATAAATATGTATACAAGTGGAAGCGGAAAGCATGAGGAAATTGGGAAAGCAGAAGAAGTCGACTCAGCAGCAGTAGCAGCCTCTGCTTACAGTGTTCTTCATACAGTTAGAGAGACTCTGTGAATGCTTCTGAGCATTACATGTTATAAATAACTCTTGCCTTGCACAGTGTGTACATAAATTATTTATTTGATTTACAGTGATAACTTAATGATTCTCCATTTGTAAGCACTCCCCTCTCTTATTTCACCGGCCATCTGCTTCTCTACTGCAGCAAATTTTTCGCCCTTGTCGTTGGCTTACTGTATACTTTTTTCGTCTATCTGCGTGTATGCGTTTTTTTAGTTTTGTATGTGTGTATGTGTTGACAGTGTTCATGAGACTACTCTTACCCCTGCAGAAGTCGCTTTTCATGATAATTTTTTTATTTTACTACTGTTTTTTTTTTGTTTGTTTGCTTTCTTGAATTCTTTTCACGCGACTACGATAATAAATACAGCTTTGTTCGCCATGTGTGCGCCAAAGCCGCTCCAGAACAGAACTGAGCAGAGCAAAATATATAACTGAGCATCGTGGAGTAAAGTAGTCAACCAGTCAGCAGCGTGCTCCGTTTCAAGGTCAGTGTAAGGTTAGCTCAGCAATTGCGACAAGCAGAGCCAGCTCCAGAGCCTCGCGGCCATGGCAGTGATTTTGAACGCTGTGCGTTGGTCGCCGCTGTCAATGTGTTTTTTGTTGTGCTTTTTCTTCTCCTTTACGTTGTTGTTCTTCTTTTTTCGACACAAAACGGCTGGCCCGCAACCATAATATGGACATGTATACACACACATTTTTATGTGCGTGTGTTTGCGGGCATCCTTCGTCAAGTATTTGACATTTCCTTTGTCAATTTAATTTGTTTTTCTTGATATGCCAGCCAGCCTCCCACTGAGTACGCGATGTAGAATTTAAATATAATCTGTGTGTGTATGTATGCGTGTGTGCGCGGGTTTGTTTGTTTGTGTATGTAAGGTGTATGTGAAAAAGCTTTTGCAAGTCCCCTTCTACGTCACTGCTGCTGTCATTTGCACTTTGACATTTATGTTGCCATATATGGAATTACCTCCATGTGTATCATTCTCCCTTTCTTTCTCTCTCTTTTTGCCTGTGCGTACTTGCGCAGCATCTCTCGTTGTTTTTAGGGTTTGCTCTCTCTTTTTAGCTAAGCTTACATAATCAGCTGCCAAAGTCTTTTGTCGCACTTTTCTCGAGTTCTTTTCACGCTGCCAAAGGACTTTTCAAGTACACTTCAATTAAAAGGATAACAATGTTGCCATTGTTAACCAACGACATAAAAGCCGTTTAAAAGCGGTTTTATCTTAGTGCTTGAACGGATGCCTTAAATGGATTTTAACAGGGCAGTTGGTTATTTATATATATATAAATAGAACTTATAGATTATAGATTATTACCACATGCCAGCTAAAACTCAAAAGACACTGAATACTTCCCAAATATATATATATATAAATATATTTATATATATTACTTATAGATTACGTACGGATATAATATGCATGTGCATAATATAAAAGATTTCAATTTCTTATTCAATTACGACTAAACAAGTCTTGATTGCTTAATGAGGAATTGCGAATGAAATTTGATACTTTTTAGTGGTTAGGCGACAGGCGCCAAAGTCACCACAATTCCATGCGGTTTCATGGCTCACTGATTTCTTGATTCAACTGCGTCGTAGCCAGGGGAATCTGCTCAAGCTTGTAATTCCAAAGTAGCTGAAATTCCAGCAATAACAAAAGCCTTTACTTCAGATAACAATTTGTTGTTTTTGCTGCTGATTGAGTTGCATTTGCTTACGCCAATTTCCACTAACATTTATAACACATTTAATGACTTATGATTTATATATGCCATTATGTAAAATGCGTCAAATTGCCTGGCCTGATATTTTATATTATATAACAATGCAATGCCTGATTGATTTCCTCTCTGATCAGCTCAGCATGCCGTCAATTCT
Source organism: Drosophila dives (assembly GCA_035042365.1). Classification (NCBI taxonomy): domain Eukaryota; kingdom Metazoa; phylum Arthropoda; class Insecta; order Diptera; family Drosophilidae; genus Drosophila; species Drosophila dives. Next base: position 4,923,878 of record JAWNLJ010000326.1, on the reverse strand, counting down.
TCCGGCATGCAAAGAGAATTGTTTTCAAATTGACTTGGACATCGTAGTGGATATGTGACGACATTAAAGTTTTCTTTCATTTTACTTGCTCCACTGATACACTGAAGGGGAAGCATAGCCCAAAGCCACACAATTGTTGATGCCTCAACGGGAGCCGCCTTAGCGATAATATGCAAAGAGAGGAATAAAAACTGCGACATTTGTTTATTGACTGCGAAGTGCAGTTTTCCATTGTCTAATTGACAGTCGTATCGGGTCCGGGGAGCAGCCGCACCTTGCTCTCGAAGCGGACAAAACTATAAATAGACACAAACACGATATACACATTACTCTGGACACATGCGATGCAATGTGGGTGCAACTGAAAGCCTTCCATTGACATATATAGACTGAAACAAATTCGCGTTGAAATTATATCTTTTATAATTTTAGGTTTATACAAATTTAGACTTTAAGTTCCCATATAACTTTATAGATTTTGTATACAAAAATCTGATTACTATTAAATTTAGCTTTATTGCACATTTTATGTGCCTTTCCCTCTTTTTTTCAGATTAGAAATGTTCTTTAATAACTTCAAGTGCTTATAACTTTATGACAGCTTCATCGATCAAACGATTTTGTTTAAGGCCTCTACAACAACTCTTATACAATACTTATATATGTTCTACATAAAGCAAGAAATGCTTGTCAAAGTCTGCAAGATTTTGGAACTTGCTCTAGTTTATTTATACTTATTTCTTCTAAAAATCATGCCCCCACTTTTATTCATGCAAGTTACTCACAAATATATATAGATGCATAGGAAATATTAGAAAATAAACAAGTTTTTTTGCACATGTCCATCGGAAAGTTAATCAAATCTGGAATGCAAGCTATATTGGCTAGGTAGTACATTGCAATACCAGGCGTTCTAAATAATTGGTAATCAAGGTAATTGTAAAGCGCAATAAAAACCAAATAGAATTGAAAGGCTGCTTTCTCTATAAAACTGCCAGGTTTGTCGCTAATTAAAAGGGGAACGGGCTGCGGCACCTCGCCGTCTCGCTAATGAAAACCAATTGTTACTATTTTTAAATATTGTAAACTAACGTTTAATTGATCTCTGTCTCCCCTGCATGTAAAGTCAACAAACCGCACTCATAATGAGTTCGCTTATCTAAATTTAGCAGCCACTTGAAGTACATAAAATCAGATAAGACAAATGCCAGTAGCTTTAATAAATACGGCGAACTTTTATTAGTTCGTGTCGCAAATAGTTAAAAGCAGCCAAATCAATCTTAAGGAAATATTAGATTTATTCATTTCAAGAAAATTTATATTCCGTTTGCCCAGCTCTTATGCGTGGTGTCTATTTTTAAACTTGGCTAACACGCAACTTGTAAATGAACACGCAACTTTTATGTAGAATCTACGGTTATTTTCTGTTTTTTGTATCTGGTTTTTGTTTATCGCAAAATGATATTGTGATTGTTTAACATTAATTCGCTGGGAGGTTATTGAAACTTGTTGCATTCAACGTAATCGTACCGTTTGTTTACATATTAAATATGTATATTATAGGCCAAATCGAAATGTGTATGTGTCGCTATAAATATAGACTATATAGGCGTTCTCGCCTGGGACTTTGAACCGGCGTACTGGAAGTGTGCCATCTCCCTCTTCTCCATTCTCCGCTATACACTCTTCTCATGGCTGTTTATCAGTATCTTGTATCTATTTTTTTGTCTCTCTTCGATCTTGTGTTTGTATCATTTTTTGATGTTTACTTGAAGCTCCATATGTGAATTGGTTATATACTTTGTTGTTGACTGTAACAAATATTTTTATTTTTTAATATAAATGGTAAAATATTTAAAACATTTCTTTTGTTTGCGCACATAATAGATAATGATTGACAATTAGTTAAATATTTTGCAAATATTTTTTTTACCACAGATATATCTATTTATACAATTGTCACGAATATAAGCTCTTTATTTTTGCTTATTCACACACAAAACTAATACTGTCTATTGGCTATTATAAATCTTTGACACACAAAAAATCGTCAAAACTTTTCCACTGTACCTCTATATGGACTCTCGGTACATGGTCCGACCTACGTCACACGCGTGTACAAAAAAAAACTTATCAAACTGTGCATTAGTCTGCCATTCATAAAAAAACATTTATTTTTAGCTAAAAAATACAGACTCCCCTGTTATGCTTGGCTATCACGCTAGAAAAACGTGAATAGTCAATTGATCGATACACTAAATGATTGACTAGATTGGACTGGACTGAACAATCAATCTTTACTAGCATTTCTCTGTCGATTAATGCGCAATTCGTTGTGGAAAAGTTCAGTGTGCCAAAAAATGCAAGAACCCGTATTCAGATTGGGAGTCTTATCTTTCAAGTGGGAGAGTCAGAGGCAAGGGTCTGACGAAACTATTTATGATGAAAGAAAACAAACCCATCACGACTTTTAGATACTCTTTGCTTAGTTTGAGATACGTATATACGTACGAGCAATATAAATTCAATTGCTCAATATAAACCAAATATTTAGGTACGGTTTTAGCATACAATATAAATTATATTGCTGAATATAAACCAAATATTTAGATTTGTGCTTACCTTAGTATATAAAGAGGAGATACCCCTCGCTTGATGTTGGGTATTTTGGTATAGAGCCTCACCTCTGACTCTGCCTCAGTTGCAGACACTCGCTAGCCACATGTTACTCACCTGATAACAATAACAACAAAGAAAACATATGAATACTATCGCTAAAAAATTGTTTTTTTTACGACTGCTGCCAAAACCAGTTTGGGTCTGTAGAGAACATTGCGATTATCTGTATTTTAAGAATGTGTCACATTCTTGCGTCTTCGCCTGTGCCCCTGCCAGTGCCTGTGCGCAGAGTGACGTAGTCTTGTAGAGAAGAGATTAGTTTATGTGTATCTCTTGCCGGCCGGCTGCGAGAGACTTTGTCCGGTTAAGCCGCGAATGTGCGATACCCTGAACTTTGGACTATTGCTATACAATATCGGTAGAATGGTGAAGCTTATTATGAAATTAATGATAATCGATTTTTATCCATATTGGGATAAAATATGGGAATTATCGTTTAAGTTAAATGAACTTGGTCCGTCAATGGTATACGAGAACATACATTGTAAAATTTTACCTCATATAATCTCTGAGTTCAAAATTATTAGCTAGATCAACTCTAGAATATATATATTTTACAAGGCCGCAGTTGCTGTTTTCTGCATGTTACAATCATATTGCGCAACTTTACTCGAGGGAATATAGTGTGCGAATAATTAATGAATGCATGCATATATGTATATATGAGTGTTTTCTTCTGTCTGTCTGTCTGCTTTGTAGAAACAAAAACAGATTCAGTTGATAGCAGTACAACTGGACGCGATTTCACGCTTGTTCCATCAGATCGCTGAACTTGCCCGCTTATCATGTTTGTGGAGCAAGCATTGATTGATTCACTTGGGCAGCAGTCATTAACATAGATTGCTACACACACACACATATACATACTCAGATAAATAGATTGTTATCTAAAGTAGCTCGCCACAATTTCTGCCCCATTATTGTGATTGTCTTTCTCCTTTTTTTTTTGATGAGTCGCGCGTGGCATGGAAAATTTTGTGTGCTATTTTATCGTTGCGAAATTCTGCTGCTATTCGACTTCGACTTTGTCTATTATAAATTTGCATTTCATTTATAAATAGATGATCTTAAATTATTCCCATATATATGTGTGTGACAAAAAAATTGAAATTGAAATGCAATGTTTACCAAATATATATTTAGGAGCTGAGTTTGACAACCCCATCAAAATACCAACAGCAAAAATATATTTATTTGAAATATAAATTATTTTTCTCCGAAAAGCCCTCATGCTTTTAAAAATAAACTAAACATTCTCTAAAATAAATTATTTTATAATTTTTAAACACTGCGATTTTGCAACAGTAGCCTTCAGCTTTTTAAAAAAAATATTTATATTTGTCTGCTTGTTTTTTATGTATCTCGTGATATTTTAATGTATTTAAACTTTTCTCTCAATTTTAAATTAATTATTTGCGTTGTTGCTTATTGCGGATTAGTTAAACCTACGTATTTGAAATTGCTTGTTGTTGTTTGTGCCTTTTACCATTTTTTGTTGTGAGCTGTACTTATTTATATATCTGAAGCGTAAATGAACCCGTTGCGCATATAAAAGGCATTTATTCCAGCCGAACAATATATATGTATAATAAGAATTATAAATTATTTATAAATTACAAGTTTTTTCACCATTTTGAGAACGGTGAACAAACTCGCCTTCCTACTTTGATACAAAAATAATAATAATAATGCACTTCTTATGTGAGTGGCTCTTGATTCTATTTATTAGTGTGGGTTGTTCACAACTATCTCGTGTTTATCAAATAATTGAGTCAATATGAGCAGCAATTGCTTCAAGTGCACATATTTTTTACGCAGCACCAATAATATACCATTTTTCGACCGACAGCATATCAAAAGCAAATGCAAGGAGAATCAAAGCTGAGCGCAAAAACTATTTGCAAAGGGCTTGTGAAAGAGAGAGAGAGGGAGAGGGAAACAGAAAATATGTTTAATGAGAGAGTGAAAGCAAATGCAATAAAAATCGAGTCAATATGCCGCTCTCTTAATTCATTGCAATACAGAGAGGAAAAGATCAACAGGAATCAGATCGAAATGCCTCTCACAGCAATAATTATTGCAAACGATGATAGAGCAGCAAAGAAAACTTATTGCTTTGAGAGAGACGTCAATCGATAGAACATTGCTGGTTCTGCTTTGCTCCTGTCGCGTCTGCTACTGCTCTTGTTTTGCTCTCAGCTGCCGAGTTCTGACTGGGTTGGGTTAGATACTGCTGTGCGCTTCAGAATCGGAGCTCATTCGCTTGTGAGCAGCCGTCAGTGTCGCGTGTGCCCCAGCAAGCTTTTGTGAGAAATAAATAAATAAATTGAGGCAAGCGTAAAAACCGTAACTGCATAATTTACATGCTTCTGTGTGCGTGTGTTGTGTATGTGTGTAATTGTAATACGCAAAAAAAAAAAATTGTGCAAAATAATAATTTGTAGTGCAACATATGTGTTTTTGAATAATTTCAATATGTTTTCAAATGGCTAATTTCATTATTTTTTTTTCTTTTTACAGCGAATACAATTGTGGTTTCTGTGCTAATAAAACTGTAAACAATATTAAGCGCAAACAGGTGAAGTAAAAAACAAAACAAAAAAGCAAATAAAGACTAAACAAAACAAGTAAATATTTTAAGAAAGAGCAACGCAAAGCGAAAAGTATTTAAGCAAGTGCAACGGTAACAACGTATAATGGCACCAATAACCACTGACAATTGCGAATTTGAATGTGCAACAAGTGTTGATAGCAGCATCAATAACAATACTAACTTTGAAAACGCTATCGATAACGATAGCGAAAACGTGAACGCGTCGCGTACGAATGAACAGTCGAATGAGTTGGATTTGAATCAAGTGCAAGTGGAAGGTGATCATGTCGAGCAGGGGGAGGAGCAGCAGCAGCAGCAGATGCCCTGGGAGGCACCAGGCAAACAGGGTCTCTACGATCCGCAGAACGAGCACGAGGCATGCGGCGTTGGCTTCATTGTGGCCATCGATGGCAAACGCTCTCACAAGGTATGTATAACCCTTAGGTCGTAATAAGTTTCGATTATAGATAAATATATAATTCCTAACATGTGTACAGATTCTACGTGATGCCCAGACCCTGTCAGAACGGATGAATCATCGGGGCGCCTGCGCCTGCGACAATGACACCGGCGATGGCGCTGGTGTATTGGCCTCTATTCCGCACCAACTCTATGCCAAGGCTCTGTAAGTTTACAACTATATTTATACTTATATATGTATATATATATATATTTATATAAATATACGTACATCTATTGAGGGGTTCATTTGCACTTGGCAGCGTTACAGCATTTCAGCCGGCTGCCATTGATGAGTGTTCTCTGTCTTGTCTGAGTTTGACGCTATCTCGTGCGCGTAATGCACAAATAGTTTAGAGCTTTCGTATCAGTCGTAAATGCCCTGCCCTGTCAGTTGACCAGTGGATATTACGACTATTATAGCCATGTAGCAAACACCTGAGCTATCTTAAGGTCAGCATGTGCTTTTATGTGATCAGCTTATCTAATCTAAAATGCATTCAAATGATCCAAAAGTAAGCAACCTTGTGATAAGGCTAACAATACATAAACTATATAGATATTTTACAGGAGAAGGCATTATCATATTATCTAATTTAATATAGATTAAAAATTTTTAAAATAAAATATACATTAAAGTCAAAAAACAACAAATTATATAATTTATTATAGATTAATAATAAAATGACAGACAAATTGGCTGAAAATATCATAAAAAAGACTAAAGAAAATGTTGCTCAATGTGAAAATAGAAAATAATTAGAAACAGCAAAGCTTTTATTTTTTCTCTCTAGCAAATTGCTTACATTTTAGGGCATTTATAATACGGTATTTAAATGAACATAAATTGTTCATGTTATGTTTTAAGTTGCATATGTATTTGTTTTTTGCCAACGTTGTTTGCTTCATTGGCTGCGCTCCGACATGAAAATAAAAATAAAAAAATTATCACATCAGGCGACTGCATGTCAAAAATAGTTTTCTAACATGATGTTATGTACGTGCCATAGCCCATCAAATAAGTATTTGTGTTCATATGCATGTACTATCAAATTCTCAATACCTTCAAATGCACCTATAATTCCTCTCTGCGCTCACATTTTGTTTTTTTAATTGGAATTTTGTTTTTATTGACACGCTTTGACACGGTTTTATATTTTGTCACGCTTTGTACGCATTATCTAAAATGGGGAATGTGGTGATATATATAATTTGCAGGTAATTACTTGTTCATAAATTAGCAGAAGCACTCGAAATTTGACAAATTTGCCACATGAATATAAAAGGCTTTATTTTATTTCATTTATTTTTTGCAGTGAATATGGGTTTTAAAAGATTTAAACAGACTTTAGAGATAAGATATAACGACAATCCAAATTAGTAAAAATCAGTAAATAAAACACGAAAGTCATTCCGATTACTTAGTTGATGGCTTAGATATAAATATTTATAGAACATTGTTAACTTCATTAAAAAAGTCTCTAATGAAGAGTTGTTACTTTTGTGAGTATAATAAAACTGCACCGATTTGGGTTCGTTAACCTAGGCATTAGTGCAATTTTAATAATTAAAAAATTTTTACTCTGTGTTAATTAGACTATGAGTTTTTTTTTTAATCATTTATAAATATGCTTATAAATAAATAATATCTATGCATCAAACGTCATCTCATCAGCTGTAAATCGGGTTTAATTAAGGCTTAATTAATGTATCCGAAAACAAACATTTCGACTCGTGTCCTCAAATCTTAATGAAAATTCAATCAAGTAGAGGAATAAACTCAAAAAATAATTCAAGTTGAAATGCACACTTGACACGCACGTGCTGAGTGATTCCGACGGGTCTCTGACTGGTAGGAGAGCAGCTGTTGTTGTATTTAGCAACGGGTTGCTTTTGTAATGTCAAGTTCAAGGAAAACGCTTTGCGGGTCAGACATTAGTATGTATTCTGTGGGTATATACTCCGTCAACTCACCAGGGGGCGGCATTTAAAATGCGATGTAATGGAAAAACAACTACAGCCCAGCCAGCGGCTGGCTGCGAGCCACACTTCTCAACTATATAGTATAACTTACATTTTGAATGACAAACGGACAAACAACCAATGCTGATAAGCTCCTTACATTCGTCACTTTTGACGCAAAGTAATCCGTGGCGATAATTGAATAACGAATGACTCGAAACGAAAAGCATGCATTTAATTTAATCGGCAAATGAAAACCCCGCTCATTTTTAATAGCCTTGCGTCTATTTGCAATGTGCAATAAAGATTTGAGATGTGCGTTTCTGGTTTACTACACTCAATACCCGGGAATATGAATGTGAAGCTTAAATTCATAACTTTGTCAAATTCTATACGATTTTTAAGAAACTGGGTTTTTTAAACATGATTTGAATCCTATAATAATACTGGATTCAAAGATAGAAAGGCGATTCTGCCCCGATTCGCATGTTTGAATTATATTCCCAAAAATTAATAATTTTTAGAAATAGGTCAAGATTTGCCATAAATTATATTGTAATAATTTCGAATTTAACTCTACAAAATCATGAAAACCAAGCTCAATTTAAAACAACTTGAAGCAACAGAGTTCAATTAAATATAGTCGACTTTTAAATTTGATTCTAATGAAACTTATTGATTGAATCTATGAAAGCATCATAAAAGTTAATTGAGCTTAACGAGCATAAAATATGGAAGATTGAATAATTGTATTTTAAACTGTTCTTTCAAATTTTTTATAGAGCTGCGCAGGGCGTAAGCTTGCCGGAGCTGGGCAACTATGCCACGGGCATTTTCTATTTGGATGAGGCGCAGCACGCCGCCGCGGAGTCGGAGTTCAATGAGCTGGCCAAGAGCCTCGGTTTGTCGGTGCTTGCCTGGCGCACTGTTCCGGCCAACCAGCAGGCCATAGGCATCGTTGCCCGTAAATCGGAGCCATTGTCTCGTCAGGTTTTCGTCGCCCGGCCCGCTGGCAGCGATGAGAAGTCGTTTGAGCGTCAGGTGTTCGTGCTGAGGAAACGGGCGTCTCATGAGCTGGCCAAGCCGGGCAGGCGCTTCTATATCTGCTCGCTATCGGATCGTACTGTCGTCTATAAGGGTTTGTTCACGTCGGATCAGCTGTGGGATTACTATACGGATCTCAAGAATCCCGAGTTCGAAACTTATATGGCGCTGGTGCACACGCGCTTCTCCACCAACACTTTCCCCAGCTGGGAGCGGGCTCATCCGTTGCGTGTCCTTGCCCACAACGGGGAGATCAATACACTGCGTGGCAATGTTAATTTGATGAAGGCCCGCGAGGGTGTTATGCAGTCCGATTTCTTTGGCGATCAGTTGAAGAAACTGTATCCCGTCGTCGAGCCAAATCTGTCCGATTCGGGTTCCTTCGATTGTGTGCTGGAGTTCATTACAATGGCCAGCGATCGTTCGCTGCCCGAATCTGTGATGACTATGGTGCCGGAGGCATGGCAAAATGATCGCACCATGCCACAGGAGAAGCGTGACTTCTATCAATGGGCCGCCTGTGTAATGGAGCCCTGGGATGGTCCCGCACTCATTAGTTTCACGGATGGTCGCTATATTGGCGCTGTACTGGATCGGAATGGATTGCGTCCGTCACGTTTCTATGTGACCAAGGAGAATGTGCTGGTCATGGCCTCCGAGGTTGGGGTCTACGATATTGATCCATCTCAAGTGGCGCTCAAGAGTCGCTTGAAGCCCGGTCGCATGCTGCTCGTGGACACCAAGGAGCAGAAGCTCATCCAGGACATTGAGCTGAAGGCGCGCATTGCCAAGTCACGACCTCATTCGGACTGGCTGCAGCAGAAGGTGAGTGGGCTAAGAGGAGGGACTCTTTAGGTATCTATATATTTATATATACTCCACATGAGACACTTTTGAGCACAACAGCAACAACAACTGAAAACATGTTTATATTTGTATCGCTCCTTAATTGTTATTGCTCTCAATTTGTCCATTTCTCTCTGCCATGCTTACAATGTGATAATCGTTCCCCTGTGGACCAATCCAGATGGTGAGTTGACGGCTCTCTTTCTCGTTCTCTCTCGCTTTCTCTATCTCACTGAGTCGTTATAGTCGTGTTAGCTTTACGTTTGAGTTGCTTTGCATGTGCCCTAGTTCCACAACTGCCTCAGAACTGTTGTTTTAATCCCTTTCGCCACTTTTTTCTCTTGCCCAGATTACGCTGGATGAGATTCGCAATGCGAATGTGCTGAACACGCCCAGCGAGGAGCCAGCCAAGCCGCCAGCCTCACAGCGCGGCATCTTTGATCCGCGACTTTCGCTCTTTGGCTACACCACTGAGACGGTCAACATGCTGCTGATTCCCATGTTTAAGAACAAGTAAGTAAATGAGAGAATTCAACGAGAAGATATTATTTTACCCATCTGTTTCCTCTGTCCCCTTACAGAAAAGAAGCACTTGGCTCCATGGGCAATGATGCACCGTTGGCTTGTCTGTCCGGCTTTCAGCCCATTCCGTATGAGTACTTTAAGCAGTTGTTTGCCCAAGTGACCAATCCACCGATTGATCCATTCCGCGAGAAGGTCGTCATGTCCATGCAGTGTCCCGTTGGGCCGGAGGCGAATCTGTTGCAGCCATCGGCACAACAAGTGCACCGCATTTGGCTGCCCAATCCCATACTGAGCATTCCAGATACCCAGCTCCTTAAACGCAATACGCATCGTGGCTGGAAGACCAAGGTCCTGGACATTACATTCCCGTACAGTGACGGCTATCAGGGCTATCTCGATTGCATTGATCGCATATGTCGCGAGGGCGTCAACGCCGCCCAGGCAGGCTATCAACTGCTCGTAATCTCAGACCGACAGGCTGGTGTCAATGAGCATGTGGCAGTTTCCGCTCTACTCGCACTGGGTGCACTGCATCACCATCTGATCGAGACGCTGCAACGCATGAAGGTCGGCATCATTGTGGAGACGGCCGAGGCACGCGAAGTTCATCATGTGTGCGTCCTCTTGGGCTATGGCGCCGATGTCATTTGTCCCTACTTGGCTTTCGAATTGGCTGAGGCGCTGCGAGATGATGGCGTCATTGCGCCGGACACAACAAATAAGCAAATCTATGCCGCCTATGCTCAGGCCATAGATACCGGCATTGCCAAGGTGATGGCCAAGATGGGCATCAGCACGCTGCAATCATACAAGAGCGCCCAGATCTTCGAGGCAGTTGGCTTGGGCAAAGAGCTAATTGACAAGTGCTTCCGTGGCACACAGAGTCGCATTGGTGGTGTCACTCTGGAGATACTTGCCAAGGAGGGCCTTGAACGTTTCCAGCTTACCTATGGCAAGGTGTCGCCAGATACACGCATTCTGCGCAATCCCGGACAGTATCACTGGCGCCATGGCGGCGAGGCACACATCAATGAGCCCAGCTCCATTGGCAGTCTTCAGGAAGCGGCCGTCAACAACAACCAGAATGCCTTCGAGGCCTTCAAGAAGACCACCATGGAGAGCGTCAAACAATGTGCACTTCGTGGTCAACTAGAGTTTGTTGATGATCGCCAGAAGATCAACATTGACGATGTGGAACCAGCTAGCGAGATTGTTAAGCGGTATGTGGGAAGTTTCAAAAATTTCCGACTGATCTTTTACTTATTATTATTAATTTCTTGCTTAGATTCGCAACTGGTGCCATGAGCTTTGGCAGCATCTCGCTGGAGGCGCATCAGACGCTCTCTGTAACCATGAATCGTATTGGCGGCAAGAGCAACACCGGCGAAGGTGGCGAGGACTCTGATCGGTATTTGAGTAAGTGCTGGAACCAGGAGTTTATTTTTGGATGTATATAATATATCTTGAACCACCCCTTTTGCAGATCAAGATCCGAATCACAGCCGTCGTTCGGCCATTAAGCAGGTGGCTTCGGGTCGCTTTGGTGTGACCGCCTCGTATCTGGCCAACGCGGATGATTTACAGATCAAAATGGCTCAGGGTGCCAAGCCCGGCGAGGGTGGCGAGCTGCCTGGCTACAAGGTGACGAAGGATATTGCCAAGACCCGGAAATCGGTGCCGGGTGTGGGCTTAATATCGCCACCACCACATCACGATATCTACTCCATTGAGGATCTGGCCGAGTTGATCTACGATCTCAAGTGCTCCAATCCCAATGCACGCATCAGTGTCAAACTGGTCTCCGAGGTTGGAGTGGGCGTTGTAGCCTCTGGCGTTGCCAAGGTGGGTGCTTCAGCTGAAGATGTGTTATTCACCTACTAAAATGCACCTTCTTATGTCCTTTACAGGGCAAAGCTGAGCATATAGTCATCTCTGGACATGATGGCGGCACCGGCGCCAGCTCCTGGACGGGCATTAAGAACGCTGGTCTGCCATGGGAATTGGGCGTTGCTGAAACGCATCAAGTACTTGTTTTGAATAACCTACGATCAAGGTAAGTTTCCGACCATCAGACCCCAAAACATGACCCCAAAAAACACACACTCTCCAATCCCCCCAACTTGTTACTAATCATGAAAGAAACATATTACTGAAGAGCGCCTGGTTATCCCAGATGACAGCGTTGGACGAGATTATTGAGATTAACTCGTTGATTATCTGATTGAGTTGCGGACCACCGATCAACAGAACAACAGATCAGTATTGCAATGGATAAAGGAAAGTGACCAATATTCCTACACACAATACACACATAACTCGATGGTGTCGATATCGCTGCTGTTTCGAGATTGCTGAATTGAGATAAATACATATATATATATACATATATTTATATACATAGCATGATTGCTTACACAAATTATTGCAAAACCAACCGAATTGAACTGCATTGAACCGATCGGTGTCCATCCTTGCTCACTTGCTCGCTCGCTCGCACGATCGTCGCGCCGCGCTGTGCTCCATTCGTAATTTCTTCTCATTACTTTGACCTGCTTGTTGAATCCTTGGTTAACATTGCATTCCTTTCTATGTCATATCTTCCTACTCCTCCACCTTAACCTGGGATCGTTTGCATCAATCAGAGTGGTCGTTCAGGCGGATGGACAACTGCGGACTGGCTTCGATGTCGTCGTCGCTGCTCTCCTTGGCGCCGATGAGTTTGGTTTCAGCACAGCTCCCCTGATTGTCATGGGTAAGCAAGGCATACTTTAACTTTAGGCCCTGTGCTCAAGTTGATTAATCCCTTCTGTTGCAGGCTGCACCATGATGCGTAAGTGTCATTTGAACACCTGTCCCGTGGGCATTGCCACACAGGATCCGGTGCTGCGCAAGAAGTTTACGGGCAAGCCGGAGCATGTGATTAATTTCTTCTTCATGCTCGCTGAGGATGTAGGTTATCTTTGTTTTTTTTTGTGGTATTTCATGAGTCGTTTGGAATTTAGAACTGCCGGAAACTAGAAATGCTCCTAAGAGTTTAAGGACCCTGGGAAGCCCCAGGCAGAATCCATTGCAGAATCATGACTAACAATTGTAGAATTCATAATTCGAATGTTTCTGATTTCCAAGCGATTATTTATATTCAAACAAACCTCCCACTAATTCCACACATCTCTTTTTCTTTCATAGATTCGTCAAATCATGGCCAATTTGGGCATAAGCAAATTCCAAGATCTAATTGGACGCACCGATCTGTTGCGTGTTGCCAGGCAACGCGCAAGCAAGGCTAGCAATCTTGATCTCAGTCTGCTTTTGAAGCCGGCATTGGAGCTGCGTCCGGGCACTAATATTGTGGGTGGTTCTGTTAAGCAGGATTTCCAGCTTGAGAAGCGTGCCGATAATCAGTTGATTGACCGCGCTCAGCAGATCTTTAATGGTGCCGAAGATAACATCATTGTCAAGATGGGCATACACAACGAGGAGCGCGCGTTTGGCTCCACGCTGAGTTATCACATTGCCTGCAAGTATGGCGAAGCTGGTCTGCCAAGTGGCAAGACCATCGATATCTTCCTGGAGGGATCGGCTGGCCAGAGTTTCTGCGCCTTCTTGGCGCGTGGCGTCAACGTCACCCTTAAGGGCGATGCCAACGATTATGTGGGCAAAGGTTTGTGTGGCGGCAACATCGTCATCAGCCCACCCGACACCGCAATCTTCGAGTCGCATCTCAATGTGATTGTGGGTAATGTGTGTCTCTATGGCGCCACCGAGGGCTACGCCTATTTCCGCGGCATTGCCGCCGAGCGCTTCTGTGTGCGCAACTCCGGCGTGACGGCCGTCGTCGAGGGTGTTGGTGATCACGGTTGCGAGTATATGACGGGTGGATTGGTTGTCATCCTTGGATTGACGGGACGCAATTTTGCTGCCGGCATGTCAGGAGGCATTGCCTATGTCTATGATATAGATGGCTCCTTCAAGCCCAAGGTTAATCCGGAGTCCGTTGAGCTGTTGCCGCTGCAACTGGCCGAGGATGTGGCGCTGGTAAAGCAGCTACTCACGGACTTCATCGCCAAGACGAACTCGAAGGTGGCCCAGGAGCTGCTGCAAAATTGGGAGCACGAGCAGTCCAAGTTTGTCAAGGTCTTCCCCTATGAGTATCAGAAGGCTCTCAAGGATATGGCCGAGCAGGCGGCCGTGGAGCAGCCGGTCAAGATGTCAGCTATTGAGAATGGCAATGGCAAGCATGAGCCGCACATCAAGGACATCGAAGAGGCCATCCAGGATGTGGCCCTGGAGCAGAAGCGCGCCGATCGTGTCCTGGACAAGCTACACGGCTTTGTCAAATACAAGCGAGAGGCGGCCCCGTATCGCGACGCAGGCGCTCGTCAGCAGGACTGGAACGAGGTCTATAACTTCCCGCATGTTCGCAAGAACCTCAAGATGCAGGCGGCCCGTTGCATGGAGTGCGGTGTCCCATTCTGTCAGTCCAATTCAACGGGATGTCCTCTGGGCAACATCATACCCAAGTGGAATGATCTCGTTTTCCATGACGAATGGCAGGAGGCACTGCGTCAACTGTTGCAGACCAATAATTTCCCCGAGTTTACGGGTCGCGTCTGCCCGGCACCGTGCGAGGGCTCCTGTGTCCTTGGCATCTCAGAGCCGGCGGTTACCATCAAGAATATCGAATGTGCCATCATTGATCATGCTTTCGAGCAGGGCTGGATTAAGCCAGAGATCCCTGAAACACGTACCGGCAAGCGGGTGGCCATTGTTGGTTCCGGTCCCTCCGGCCTAGCTGCTGCACAGCAGTTAAACCGAGCTGGACACTTTGTGACGGTCTTTGAGCGCAACGATCGCGTCGGCGGACTGCTGCAGTATGGCATTCCAACGATGAAGCTATCGAAGGAGGTGGTCAAGCGACGAGTTGATCTCATGGCTGATGAGGGCATCGAATTCCGCACCAATGTTCACATTGGCAAGGACACTAGCGCCGAGAAACTGGTTCAAGGGTGAGTTTTGAGAGAGATTTAAATTGTGAACTGTTCTCAATATAATTCCACTCCCACATAGCTATGATGCCTTGCTGCTAACCACTGGCTCCACCTGGCCAAGGGATCTGCCTCTG
Source organism: Drosophila dives (assembly GCA_035042365.1). Classification (NCBI taxonomy): domain Eukaryota; kingdom Metazoa; phylum Arthropoda; class Insecta; order Diptera; family Drosophilidae; genus Drosophila; species Drosophila dives. The sequence continues at coordinate 4,908,648 of JAWNLJ010000326.1, read as the reverse complement.
GCCAATCGCGATCTGCAGGGCATTCACTTTGCCATGGAGTTCCTCGAGGCGCAGCAGAAGAAGCAGCTGGGCGGTAAAAAGGAGATAATTTCGGCCGAAGGCAAGAATGTCATTATCATTGGTGGTGGCGACACTGGATGCGATTGCATTGCGACCTCATTGCGTCAGGGTGCCAAGAGCATTACCTCGTTTGAGATACTACCAGAGCCGCCGGTAAAGCGTGCCGACGATAATCCCTGGCCACAGTGGCCGAAAGTGTTCCGTGTAGACTATGGGCACGAGGAGGTGCGTCTCAAGTGGGGCAAGGATCCGCGTCAGTACTGCACCACCACCAAAGAGTTTGTGGGCGAGAATGGTCATATCAAGGGCGTCAACACCGTCGAGGTCGAGTGGACCAAGTCGGAGACGGGTCAGTGGCGCATGCAGGAAGTGGCAGGATCGGAGAAATACTTTGCCGCCGATCTGATACTGTTGGCCATGGGCTTCCTCGGGCCCGAGAAATCGGTGCCCAGTGAGTTGGGCCTGGAACTGGATCCGCGCGGCAACATCAAGGCCACCAATGGACAGTATGGCACCTCCAATCCCAAGGTCTTTGCAGCGGGCGGTAAGTCGATCAGCTAAATTAAGTTGACTAGAAAAGCATCTCTCAAAATTGAATTTTATTGCAGACTGCCGGCGTGGTCAATCCTTGGTGGTGTGGGCCATTACGGAGGGTCGTCAGGCAGCACGCCAAGTGGACTCATATCTCACCGGGAAGCCCAGCGGCTTACCTGGTCCCGGCGGCGTCATTGATCCCACTGTGCCCAGGTCCTAAGTACCTAATCAATCTGATAACGTGGATGTCGATATGGATGAGGAAGTTGAGTTTGGAGTTTGTCTGTGTGCGTGCATCGTCTTTAGCATAGAAAAATTTATAGGTTTTCGCCTGAATAACCAATTTGCAATTTGTGATTTTTATTTTCGCGATTTTAGTTTAGTTTACACACTACACAAAACATAAACAAAAAAGACTTGAGTTTTTTTTACACGATTTTCGCTTTTGGTTTTATTTTATGAAGCGACGATGAGACACCCACAAGGCGAAGCTGGCCAGGCTAGCTGTCGCGATGCCCTCCAAAGACGATGAGCAAAATGCAATAAGAGATTGTGTCAATTAAGAATGCAAAACGAATGTTTGGCAAACAAAATAATTTAACCCAAAAAATTGGAAGGTCTTAAACCAATATCCAAATTTCAAGGACAATAACTAGAAATTAACCGTTAATGCGTTACGTAAAAAAGTTATAATATTACATAATCGATATATGCATTATTCTGTTCAAACATTGATATTGTACTTATTTGATTTATAATTCTAGAGCTGTTTTTGAAAAAAGAAAAAATTGGTATGCTGAATTTCCAAATATTAATATTATTAATAACCGCACTGAACAACAAAATATATGTAACCAACCCAGCCTACAACCGCGAGAATATCGAATTGCATTTGTAGATGTTGTTTGTTTTTTAAGCTACAACTGATCGTGAAGTGCAAAGTACCTTAATACTATTTACAAGATGTATTCTAATATTACTATTGGTATTTTTAAAGCCACATGTTACATAAATGTCCCTTTGGCAAAATACCAATCTATATAAATGTACGTTTAACAAGCTTAATCTGAATTACAATATATACCTTCGATATATATTTACATTTACATATGCATATGTATACACAAACTTATATGTGAAATTAAATGGTGAAGCATTAAATATAAAGTGTTGCTAGCAAAAATTCAAAGTGCCTTCTGATATTGCGCTAATGTGTTAGCCGACGAAAAGTTGAATGCTACGGCACTAGCCGATATATATCTGAGCATCGTTCAACTGGCCTGATATCGATTGTTTAAACGATATGTGTAGCATGTCAGTGTGTACATGTAAACACGTCGAAAAATAACATTTCTTTTCGCCAAAGGGCAGCACTGTGCGTCTTTCGCACGCGTATTTTTGTGCAGTTTTCGTGTAGAAATTTATATTCATTTGTTGTGAAAATAGCTGAAAAACAACTGAAATCATGGCGCAATTTGATCTAACACGCATTAATTGTCAATATTTGGACAGACATTTGACTTTTCCGCTTCTGGAGTTTTTGTGCGGCAAGGAGGTTAGAAAAAAATCGCAGCGTCTTGTCGCCGTCATCATTAAAATTGTTAATCGGTCTTTGTTTTGTGCATGTATTCTTGCAGATCTACAATCAGCAGGAATTGCTGGAGTACATTCTAGACACGGTCAACAAGACAAACATGATCGATTACACCATGGACACGCGCAAGCGTCTCAATCTGAGCCAGGATATGCCGGATGAGTTGGTCCAACGCAAATCAGATGTCCTGGCCACATTGAAGCAGTTGCAAAATGAGGTGGCGCCAATCATGAAGGCTACCGACATCTTGAAGAACGGCGAGAGCATGAAGGATTCGAAGACCTTTGTCAATGCCCTGCAAAAGGACTACAACTTCAAGGTGGAGCATTTGGAAAGTGCCTACAAGTTGGCCAAATATTTGTATGAGTGTGGCAACTACCAGGAGTCCACTTCGTATTTATATTTCTGCCTCATTGTAATGTCGCCCAATGATAAGGTGAGTCCCATATTGTAAATATTAGCCGGCGATTAGTTTCATATCCGCTTTTTTGCAGAACTATCTGAATGTGCTGTGGGGAAAGTTGGCTGCTGAGATTCTGACCCTCAATTGGAATACCGCGCTGGAGGATTTGACGCGTCTGCGCGACTACATTGATAGCGCCAATTTCTCGACAATTCAGGCGCTGCAGCAGCGCACCTGGCTAATCCACTGGTCTGTGCTGGTGTTCTTCAATCATCCGAAGGGACGCGATCTAATCATAGAGATGTTCTTATACAAGCCACTCTATCTGAACGCCATACAGACAATGTGTCCGCACATTATGCGTTATTTGGCCACCGCTGTCGTCATCAATCGGACTCGTCGCAATGCCCTCAAGGACTTGATCAAGGTCATACAGCAGGAGTCATACACGTATCGGGATCCCATCACCGAGTTCCTGGAGTGTCTCTACGTAAACTTCGATTTTGAGGGTGCCCGACTAAAGTTGCACGAGTGCCAAACGGTTATTTTGAACGATTTCTTCATTGTCGCCTGTCTAAATGAGTTTGTGGAGGATGCCCGTCTGATGATCTTCGAGACATTCTGTCGCATTCATCAGTGCATCACCATTAGTATGTTGGCCGACAAGCTGAACATGAAGCCCAACGAGGCCGAATGCTGGATCGTCAACCTGATTCGTAATGCACGTCTCAATGCCAAGATCGATTCGAAGCTGGGCCATGTGGTGATGGGCACACAGCCGCTGAGTCCCTATCAGCAACTGGTGGAGAAGATAGACTCGCTGTCGATGCGCTCGGAGCATTTGGCAGGTCTAATTGAGCGCAAGAGCAAACAGAAGAATCAAGAATCGGCCGACTCCTGGAAGTACTATTAAGCATTAGATAAACCATTATATTCTGTATTCGAACCTTGGTAGGCAATGCCTGCCTGCAATCGTCACATGGCGCGAATAAAACAACATCTCTATTCGCAGCCTGAAAACTCTTTCCATATTAATCTCTTCTCGATATATACACATGTATACTCAACATATTGATTTTATTTCCACAGGGAATTTAATAAGTTACAAAACAATTGGGGCTATTTTTAACATTTGACATTACATATTCCCTAGCCTATACACGCATAAGTTTCCTAGTCTATGTCCTAGCTGTAGTAGTTGCAGATCTTTATATTGTACCAATGACTGTGCTCCTAGCGCCGGAACGGAGAAGATCATACGATTAATTGCTACCGCAGTTTATCCCTTGCCTCCGATGGCTTCACCACCATCCAGGCACGCGTTGGCAAATTCTGTAAATGGACGATCCATTTCCGGACGACCAGCAGCCAAATGATGCCATAGGCGAAGCACGCCAGAGCCTCCATGTAGTAGCCATCAAAGGTGATCTCACACTTGCCTGCAGCCGACAAACATTCCTGCAGAAGATTATAGGAAATTAATTAAACTGTTAAAGTGAAATTAATGGGAGACGGGAAACTTGCCTGTTGTTCTTTCTTGTCGACGCAGAGATTGTCCGGCTGTGTGGTGCATTGCTTCAGAGTTAGCACATCCACCAGCCAGAGGACCACCGTGTTGGGCCAATTGCCACCAAGATTGCACAACGTGTTGAGGAATGTCATATAGGTGCCACCAACAGCAGGATCCGATATCTTTGCAAAGAATGCCATGGCGGCCACAAACATGGAGTAAAGAAATACTTGATAACAGCCATAGCTGATGATGAGCATCACATAATAATACAAGGGCACTTCGCCGCCAGCGATAATATATGGCGTCGCATAGGCGATTATTGTGCCGACGGAAGCCAGCGCAATACGATAGGGTATCGCCTTGAGATAGACATCCATGGGACGCGGTCCATTTGTGTATTTGCCCACAATAATAGGCAATATGAGCTGCAGTGGAATGATGGGAATAGCGAGCAGGGCCAGCTTCTCCTTGGGTACGCCAGCATCGATGAGCTTCAACGAAGTGACCGCATCGGAAGCGGCAAATGTTACTTTCACTGTGAGCAGAATACCCGCAAGGATCTGCACGGGTCGCTTGCGCACCATGTCCCACAGCACCTTGTAGCTCTCGTGGATGTTCAGTTCGTGCTCCACCTGGTAACGGGCTTCCGTGTGCGCATCCTCAATGTCATTCTCCCGCTTGAAGAGCGCCACCAATGTTGTGGCCACAATGAAGACAATGCCCCAGAACCAGAGGAATCGAGGCAACGTTATCATGCCCACATCCTCAGGCACACTGCGCAAATAGGAGTTGCAAAAGTCCTTCGATTCGAGCGCGATGAACACCACATAGCCAAAAAAGTAGCCAGCCGTTTGGCCCACACTGTTGCACGTGGAAGCATAGCCGACGTTGCAACGCTTTAGCATTGTCAGGGCCCAGCCATCGACGGCGATGTCCTGTGTGGCGGCTAGGAAGTTCAGCAAAAAGAAGAGCAGCGTCAGCAGGGGCACATTCGGATCCAAGCCATCGCCTCCCAGCCAGCGATCCACATGAGCCGACAGCAGCAGCATAAAGGCGCCCAACAGGTACTGCACCGGCACCAACCACGATTTCCGTCGTCCAAAACGTCGCAAATACAGCGAGTCCACAATTGGCGCCCATAGCAACTTTATGCTAAATGGCCAATAGGCAAAGGAGAATTCCGCTTGCTGTCTGTAGCTGGCGCCACGATTCTGCAGCAGCATGGGAACAGCTGCGATGAGGCCAATTGGAATTCCCTGAAGTATGTAGAGGAAGAGAAGGATGGCTATGTTGCGTCTATCGCCACAAATATCGGGCTTCTCCTCCTTTTGCCCCAACTCGGACGCCGTCTCGACGAGCTCATGGCCGTCTTTGGTTTGACCTCGACGACGTGCGGACATCTTGATGCCTGCCAACGTGAAATGTGTATTTGTTTTTTTTAGGTGCTTAGTTTGCTCTTACTCACAGCTGCTATAATCAGTAATCAAATAATAGCAATAACAACAAAAAGAAGTAGGTCCACGTCAGTTAAAGTCGACAAGGGTTCGACAATCCGTTGAAAATATTAGCGTAATTTTTATATTTCTTTACTTTCAACTTCTGTGCCTATCTTGTCCATTGATGCTTCATAAATTAATATATTTGGTTGGATGACGATGTGACGATGTGGCGACTGTTGACGTTTTCATGTCGCTAAATTCAAGTACTTTTCATACTTAGTGCGACGGTTCTTCGATGTGGCTGACTCTCGTCAACGTATCGAAAGCTGTTGTCCAGTATCGATTGATATATCGATAGCACAAAATAAAAGTACTACACCACGGTTGTTCGGATAATCAAATTCGAATGCTGGAATGCACAACGGATAACTACAAATATCCATTTCTTACTTGAATTTACTTATTTGTAGCTGCAGGTAAGGTAAACTTTTTTGTTTATCACCACCATAAAAACACACCATTATGTAATTTAATGTGATTCGGGCTTTAGCTTTGCTCATACATTTCTCTTTGCGAATACATATTGGTATAATTAAATTACAATCAAAACTTAAGTATTCATATGTTGTTACAGGCTCCACATCGAAATCTCGATTAACAGATTCCATTTTTAATACAAGTTCATATTTTCAATAAAAAACCTAACACATTTGTGACTGAGTAACTTTTTGCTTAGCTTATTTAATAAAGATTTTTAATTGAGACTGGCTGGCTTGAATGTGTATTTGATAGATAAAGTTACTTTTCTGCAGGCTCTATTTCATTTACTCTTATTGTTTTTACGTTGATCGTCGTCGTAAGTAGCGTTTCCATTAACTGTTACATTTTTTTTTCAATGTCTTTTTTTTATTTACTTTGCGCTTGCATGGCGTGCTTCAGTTAATTAAATCACGGAAGGTTGCTTCTATTGATGGCTCTGCTTCTTATTTGGCCGGTGAGCCACAGTAAACGGACTCCTCCCACTTGTGGTGCACCTCGGGCGTCAGATTGCTAATCTGCACGTGCACAGCCTGTTGTTTCTCGAACTTGGGCGGAATGGCGCACAACCGGTACTTGACCTCATCACCCTCCATAGGCACATATTCACCTTCAATGCTTCGTTTTCCAAGCGAAATACACAAAAAAGAAAAAAATTATGAGTAAATAGCAAACAAAATTTCAAGGTTCATTGTTAAATGGACTCACTCGGAAACATGGCAGAAAACGTCCTCACCGTCGCCATTGGGTGTTATGAAGCCATGTCCTTTGGTGCGGCTAAAGGATTTCACAACACCGTAAACCACTGGATTTTCCAAAGCTCGAGCCGAACTGTTGTTATTGTGCGCGCACGCGTGTTTATTTTTTTTGTAAGCAAAATTTGTGGAGCAAGGAGAAGCAGACAATTAAATCAATGCCAGATGAGAACGAATAAGTAAAGAGTGGGTTATTAGGGGGCGTGGGGGTGAAGGACTTACGTCGAGGCCGTGCGTGTGCGTCGCGTGATTATTGGGCTCGGCAGCAGTAGCGTAGCGTTTGGACTATGGCTGTTTTGATGGTAAATTGGCGGCTTGGCGGCCAGCATCTTTTCGGGTGTTTTTGGGTCGGACATTGCTTTTGTTTCCCGTTAGTGGCAAGCTGGTGATGTAAGTGTTGAAAGTAATAAGTTTTTGTTCAGCGTTTCACACACTGACACACTGTGTGGATAGGAGCCAAGTCTGTCAAATGCGGGATGTTGAGTTCAAGGCCACAGCGGTTAGTCAGCAGCAAAGTGCTCAACATAAACACATGCATACCCACAAAGTGTGTTTCAAATATCGCTTACCTAAATCGGCTAAAGTGTTAATTAAACGCAGTTTCACACAGAATATAAAGGATCTTGTATTTTACACCACTCTAATTTATATCAAGTTTACAAAAACTGGTGCAATTTTGTTGCTAAACTATGCAATGGCAGTGTGCCGGCAATTGGAAAATACCGAAAAGCGCGCGACAATTTTACAATTTGTTTTTAGCTTAACGCTCACAATAAGCAATGGAACTATTTTGACGTAATTTTCACGCAATTCATAAGCTTAATAAACAATTTAAATCCGTTCTTTTTCGTTCCAAAACCAAAAATGAATGGCGTCGGTGGCGTCAAAAAGGTTTGTAGAGCACGGATACTTCGATACCACACACTTCTACTCGATTAAATATTGTTTCGGGCAGTGCTGCCAGATGTGCAGTGCTGCCAGATGCCGTAACTTATAGTGTATAACATAGACGCGCACTACTACATTTATTATCGGTCTTGAAACAATCAACAATTATTACAGCTTGAAGCCCTTGGGCTATTTCTGTATTCATTTAATTGGATAAACATTGTTACCAGCTGTATTAGGCAGTATTTGGGTTAAGGAGTTACGAGATGAACGACAGCGACTCGGATAATGCTGACGAATATAGTGAGAATCAGGACATTCACCCCATGTTGAGACGTCTTCGTGGGAATCGCTTACATCGCATGGGAGACTTACAGGATCCGGAGCGTGACGGGCAACAATTACTGATTGCAGCCGTTTTGGATGTTTTAGACGAGTTGGAGTCACTGCAGTCCGAAATGTCCGAGGACCTGCGCGATGCGCAAGTAATTGCTGAAGATGGGCCTGAAGTTGTGGCTGCAGGGGTGGCTGCAGGGGTGGCTGCAGGGGAGGCTGCAGGGGTGGCTGCAGGTGAGGCTGCAGATGATGCTGCAGGGGAGCCTGAAGTTGTGGCAGAAGTTGTGGATGAAAATGTGGCTGACCCACGAATGCCGTTGCCGCAACGCAGATTGACTGTGGAGTCGGTTAATGATCCAGCTGTGTCGCGTGAACAATCAGATGATGAGGAGGCTCCACCTGTTGAGCAAGATGGTGTAATTCCTGCCGCTGCAGAGAATGATAATGATGAACAACCATCAACATCCCAACGACTACAGACTGAATCAAGTGATTCCATAATAATGATCGATTTACAATCGCCACCAAAAAAAAGGAAGCGTCCATCGGAGGCGAATAGTAACATTATGGGCACACCAGTCGCCAAGAACGAAGGGGATGTGGACGATGGCATGACATGTCCCATCTGTCTGGAGTCGTGGGAGATGAGCGGTGATCATCGTTTGGTCTCGCTGCGTTGCGGCCACTTATTCGGTGACTCCTGCATTCGACGCTGGCTCATCGAAAGCCAACGCCAGTCGTCGGTCAAGGTGTGCCCGCAGTGCAAGGTAAAAGCCAACACCCGTGATATCCGGTGTCTCTATGCGAAGCGTTTGCGTGCCATCGATCGCACCGAGGAGCATCAGATGCGACGCGATCTGGACGCTGAGCGTCGTCTTGCCCAGAATCTAGTCACAGAGCTGGCCACTGTGAAGATGGAGCACTCGGTGACCGCTAGCAAATTAAAGGCTGTGCAACTGGAATGCGATCGATTGGGTTCGCTTGTGCGGTCCGGCTGCAATCGAGGGGAAATTAACAGTGAAGTGGGCCTCAAGGCTCTTAGTCTGTTGCCACGACATCGCCTCTATATGGAGAAGAACTTTGACATAACCCGGGAACCGGGCTGCCGGGTGATGCTCTATTCGGCGCAGCACACAATGCTCGTGGCCTCACAGAAAAGTCCACATGCGATGTTCCCGGGCTACGGCTTGCGCTTCATTGATCCGTCCAGCTTCAAATTGTTGAATTTTCTGCACACCTCGGGCATGTTGGTGCGCGACATAGCGTTTAGCGAGACCCAGCACATGTTGTCGGTGGCCAGTCGTGAGTCACGAGTCAAGTCATTCGACACCCGTATTCGAAACTGCTGCAGCTCCGTCTCCGCCCACGATAAGCTGCTCTGGTCCTGTGCCGTCGATCGCAGCGCACGTGAGCATATCCTGTATGCGGGCGATTTGCGTGGCGGCGTCTACATCTATGACGTCCGCTATCCGGAGGTAATAGTTAACGAGTTCCAGTCACCGGGTAAGTACATTTAGACACTTCTACTTCAATATTCAGACGCTTATCTATCTTGTGTACAGATAACTTTAGTCCAGTTATTAACATAGCTGCTGTGCCTCCTGGCAATACATTTCCATGTGGTGGCTTTCTCGTCTGTCAGCTGAGCATTTTGACATTCTATGAGTATGTGCATGATACGGCGGTGCCCACGCGGCTGAGCGTGGCGGGTCCATTCCTTTCCATGCAGTACGATGCTTTGCAGGATTCGGTGCTGCTTTCGACACGCAGCAATGCCCAGTATCCACAATCACGTTTCATACTCGGCAGTCTGCTGAAAGTGGATGGTGTGCCAGTCCTCAAGACTAGAGTCACTGTTTTTGGCTCACCGGGAACACCATACATAACACGGCCCACACAGTTGGGCGTGGAGGATAATACGCTGATTGTGGGATATCTGCAGGACAGCAAGCAGCTGATGATGTACGATGTGAGGCGCGAGGAACGCATCCAAACGGTGCCCGTAAACGAGGTCGTCTACGACATCTGTCCCATGATCACCGCGACCGGCTCATATGTGGCCGCCCTCAACGAACGCAAGTGTCGCATCTACAAGGTGAACAGCAGTCAAAACTAATAAAACTGACATTTTTTTTGCTGTGCAAAAGTTGTCTTTCCCTTAATTACTTAAGCAGTTTAGTTTAGCTTAGTTAGTTAATATTTAAAAGACTTGCAATATTTTTCCATTGTGACATTTTATTTAAACATTCTCATGCTGTCGCTTCACACCCACAAACATGAACTATATATTTGTATAATTTATAATGTTTTTGTTTGCTGTATCACTTTACACACAAGATCTTGACCATTTTGCTAAAAGCTATAGCTATATCTGTATTTAAAGACCTTTTGATTCGAGTGTTTAAAATCTGATTTTCGTTTCATTTTGCGCGGATCTTGTCTAAACATTTATAAGTAATTCATTTTGAATTTGATTATATAGTATGTTTTTTAATGAAAATTATCATAATAATAAACATGTATTGGAAAAATGTAGTGTGTTGGCATAAGTCGATAAATGTTTTTATTAATATACATATAAAGCTATAGAAAAATTGTATTGCGCTGGCATAGATGCTACGGGAATTTTAAACCAAAATAAATACAAATCTCAATGTCCGACTTTATATTTTAATTGTAGCCCATTGGGACAGTCTCAAAAGTTAAACACACGTTTAAAATGTTTAATATATATTTATGTTTATATATATATTATATTTATATATATATTATATTTTTTTTGATGCGTTCTCCTGTTTGCTTACTAAAACTAATTGTTTGATTTTGTTGTTATTATTGTTATGTTGAGTCTTTTGGAATAGTCCCCCGGTTACTATGTAAAATTGTATCAAAAAAGATCGTTGGTCAAAGGTTTTTAACTCGCTCGTTAAACCGCTCAGCTATATGGTTTATATATACTATATATGTATAAATATATGATGAATATGTAGAGTTATAGAAGGTGTATGTTTATGTAAGTGTGTGTTGGATAGTTCAAAGACGTCGAATTTTGTCAATACTTTTCAAGTATATATTTTCTTTATGTTTTATTTCTTTGTGTTGTTTGTGTATTTTGGGTGTGTGTTAAGATTAAGGAATACATTATCATAGATATATGTATATAAATGTTTATGTTTTATGTTTATGTTTATGCTTTAGTCGAGACATACTTAGATGAAGATGCTGCTGTGGAGTTACGCGTTATACTACTCAATATATGTATATAGACGAGAACTTACAACTTAAATAATTGTCGAAGAACTAAATGTACAGTTATGTAATTCGTATATAAACACTAGATTCACTTAGGCTAAACTAAACTCGAAATGAAATTAAAATTTTTTTTTCTTTTGGGTCGTGGCTTAATAGCAAGAGGGGGAGAAACGAAACTTTTGCAAGGCTGTAAAGAAATTCGCCAAACTTTGTCATAGCTGGGAAGTGATTTGTAGGGGGAGGTTAGATTGGGATTGGTTTTTTATGGTGGCTTAATCGACGCGCGCATAGCGCGGCACAATATCCTTGCTAATCCAGTAGTTGCAGTGCTCCAGATCCTCCTGCGACTGCGCATCCTGGCCGACAATGATGACACGACGACGCGACTCAAATGTCTGAACCGTGCCATGGGATACATAATAGTAGAAGAGCTGCTGCATCGCCGAGACAAAGCGTCGCTGCTCCACAGTGTGTGGCTCATAGCGTCCGAGTATGGCCTGAACATCGGCATCGACGGTGGCCAACTGATCCTCGCCCTCGCCCTGGGTGACCACATAGAAAGGCACACTCGGCTGAAGGCGGGCATTTGTCAGCAGCGGGCAGACCGTTTGAATATCCGTTATGATGGCCACCAGTGCAGCATAGTTGGTGGCATTGTAGCGCTGAATGATCTCATCAGTTAGGCCAAGTTCGCCCAGTTTGGAGGCCTGCAAATACGAGCGCACCTCCTCTGCAGTCCAGTTGGCGTGGCGTTCACGCAACTTCAGCGTGTGCGCCTCATGTGCGGTGGCGCCCATCACATAGCGTGGATGCTGGCTGGCGTTGGGCACCTGTTTCCAGGACTCGGATGGATGCTGTTGCAGTATGTCGCCGTCAAGCACCAGCCACTCGTGGCGATTGGCATTGCTTAGTCCGAGTTCCTGGGGCGATGTGGTCGGGAAGTGCAACCAGATGTCCGGTGTGGCGGCCCACAGTTTCTCGCTGGATGTCTCACGCAGGCAGGCCGCATCCTGGCACTCGAGTGTGCTCATTAGCTGTTGATTCGAACGCTCCGATTCCTGCAGCGGTTTTCCCGGAAAGATGGCTGATCCAGAGGATGCCCAGGCGCGAGTATAGAGTTTGTCCAACTTGGGCGAACTGACCAATGTTGATACCAAGGTGGCTCCAGCACGATGACCCAATAGTGTCACCGACTTGGGATCACCGCCAAAGTGCATAATATTCCGCTGTATCCACTTAAGTGCAGCAACGATGTCCGTCAGCGCATAGTTTCCCGATGTGCGTGGATGCGACTCCTTGGTGAGTGCATCTAGCGCAAGGAAACCAAAGACACCCAATCGAAAATTGGGGCGCACAAAAATCACATCGTGGGAGCGTGAATAGCGGGCCGAAGGACGCAGAATTCCTGGCGACGGTCCCGTCAGCGATTCAGCACCGATGAGCACCACCACAGGCAGTGGATTCGTATAGCGTACATGTGGTGTGACCACATCCAAATATAAACAGTCCTCATCGCCAATTATAGTGCCATTGCCCAATCTCTGCTTGCATACAGTGCTCTCATTGTGCGCCTGTAACGTGCCATTCCAGCAATCATCTATCTGCTCAATCAGCTGCGCGGGTCGCCAACGCAAATCGTCAATGGGCGCCTTGGCAAATGGTATGCCACGGAAAGCGAAGGCGCCGTCCTCTTTGACGCCCTCAACCATGCCGCAGCTGGTCACCGCTGAGATGTAGCGTCCTTCGCGCAATGGTGGCGATGTTAGCGTCTCGTGGGTCAGCACATAGCCGATGACGGCGAGTAGGAGCATGAACAGCAATATGCCAAACACAATCAGGGCATCGTCTACGCTGCACTTATAGCCAAGCAGGCGGCACCAGAGGGAGATGGGACGATCTCGTTCCTCCTCCTCGGCGGCCAGTTTTTGCTCAGCGGCCAGTTTATCATCCTTTAAATCGCTTTTGATCTCATCGGCGCCATTAGTTTTGAGTGGTGCACGATCGACGGTATCCTGATCCTTCAGTGAATCATCCAGCGTCTCCATGGAAGCGAGACCAGCTTTGCCCAAGCCCAGTTCGACATCATCACCGGCTTTCTTGCGTGGAATCATATTCGCAATTGGCAGCTTGATGGCATTCAGCAGACCACGTTTTGGCGGCGGTTCACCATCCTCGACAGCGGCAGCTTCAGCGGTGGCTTCTGTTAGAGATTCGGGATTAACTATTGCATCAGTTTTCAATATGTTTTCTTCAAACTTACCCGACTTGGCATCCGCATCGCCATTGTTAAGTTGCTTCTTTTGCTGTTCTTTGTCAGCGGCGGGTTTACGCACAAATAAGCTGCGCAGACGCTGTCCGAGATTGGTGCGTGGTTTCTGCTCATCCTTACTAGCTGTGGCTGTGGCATCGCCTCCATTGGCCTCCTTCTCCTCCTGCTCCTGTTCGTTGTCCTTCTCAAGTAGCTCACCCTCGGCCCCATCGCCCTCGGCCTTTGGCTTGTTCTTCATGAAAAAACCGGGCAGCTTGAGTCCACCAATCGGTATCTTCTTCGGCTTCACCTCGCGTTCTTCCTTGCTGATCTTCTTCTCATCGGTGACGTCGATGGTCGGTTTGTTGCCGTTCTCCGAGGGTATATCGATTATCTCCTCGCCATTGTTCAGCGCTTTATCGATCACATTTTTGGACACCACCTCCAGCGGCACTTCTGGTGACTTCTTGCCGACATTCGGTGTACCTGGCTTGGATGTCTGTGGACTCGGTGTCTTCTCCTTCTTGGCATCCAGCATTTTGTCCGTCTCCTTGGGCTCATCCAAGTTGGTCTCTTGTGCCGTTGTCGTTTCAGTCTGAGGCGTTTCCTTCTCCTCAAGTTCGCCCATCTTGGAGTCTGTGTGTGCTTAAAACGAGCCGCTTCGGTTTTTCGGGGATTACTTTAGAGAACTCGATGAGAATTCTGTAAGAGATGAAACAAAATTAGATATAGTTATGCGACCAGCTATATTCAGTAGTTCCAGTTGCTAACCTGGACTTAGTTTATTTTTTGTTAACTATGTTAAAATTTGGCTTCAGTTTGTTTATTTTTTTAATAATTTTGTATATTTTTAGTGTAGTTGCTAGGCAGCTAAGGATCTAGGATCTATCACGATCGCTGGCTGATTTACTTCTAGCTGCCACTTTCTGCAACGCTGGCCTTTTATATACAATCTGGGAAAATTGTCAATGCCGGCTGCAATTGCAGTTGCTTGCGCGATTTGTTGCTGCTACCTGAGGATGAGGTACGTGCCCCGCCTTGCCGTTGCCTTGTTTTGTCTACCTGGGAAAGCGTCTCAGGTATGCGTGAAAATTCGCTTGCATTGTCGTCCTGGCTGCCGCATGGCATTTTTCGTTTTCCTTTTCGGGGCGGGAAGACCGCAAATTTTGTTAAACAGCCAGCTGCACTCCCCGTCTATCCCTGTCTGACTGCTTGCCTGCACCCTAACCTTGCCCCTGTTCCTGCCACGTACCTCGCGATACGTGCGCTTTGAAGCATTTCACACATTTCGCTAAGCAAAATTGCAGTCGCCTTTAAATTAGCGGAAAACTTCGAGCTCAACGTTTACGGCACAAGAAACCCAAGGACATTGCCCGGATTAACCTCAATCATTAAGCCTGACGCCGCTGGCTAGCAACAAAAAAACGGAAAATGCCAGCCATTATTGCGACAGTAGCACGTTCGAGAAAGATTTGAGTTTGGCTAATTGACCACAGCGACAGGAGACAGGCGGCAGAAGTCATGAGAAAGTCCTTTTAAAAAATTAACCTTTAGGCAGTTTGATTTTTTAATGAACAAACATTTGTATTGCATTAAACAGAAACGATTTAGGTTCCGTGAAGGTTCCCTGGTGAGCTCGTTTAAAAGATATTAGCCAATATGAATAATCAATTATATATATAATTAGTAAATTTATAATATTTCAGTTCAGATTAATAGTTCTATTGCAAAAGTATAAACAGAATACTCTCGTGGTTTTAATATTATCTCTGATATACATAAAACTAAATAAACTTCAAATTAAAAGTTGTATTGCAAAAGTATTAATACTTTAAAATGAGTTCAGGTAAGGAACTAAAGCAATCCAAAAGCCAAATATTTAAATTCTAATCTGGCAGTATTTGAATTCAAATACTGCTCTTGACGTGTTTTATTTAAACTTATCATCAAAATAGTGCATTTCCTTATGCTTTGTCAACTTTTTATTGGTTCATAATTTATGTTTGTGATTTTAAGAATGTGAATCAGCTTTTTAGTAGCTGATAATGTTTCAGATTTGTTTCAATCCGAACGAACTACTGGGAGAGTGGTAGTTATTGTCGTTATCTTCGAATGCAAGAAACGCTCTATTTTACCAGCCAAAAGAAGCCGCAACAAATCCCTTACAATCCACAACATGATTCTATCTATATACATGTGGTATTTGTAGAGCCCTACGCATAAAAATGGAATGGAGAGTGGAAATACGAAAACGATGCCATGTCGCGACCTCGGTGCATGTAAATCAAACGAAATTCCATTAAAATTTGAACTTACGAGTTCAAATCGTTGCGTGCCATAATCTGTGGACATTATCGTTATCATTATCACATGGTGAACAGTGCGATGTTTGCCCAACTGCATCGAAATTGTGCAGTGTGGTGGAAAACGCGAGAGGGAAAACTACAAACAAAATGGAACACAACAAATGGAGAATCGAGTCAAGAGGAATGAAGAATGAATGCGACGCATGTTGTTGCGTATCGAAAGTGAAAAAAGTGTCACTTGTGGCACATGCACCGAGAATAGAAATCCAATTGAAGCCGATTAGAAGGGTGAACAGAGGTGGTGGAGGAGGAGAAAGAGGAGTCGACTCTGTCTGGTAGTTTGGCCGTTTCAGACTCGTTAACAGAAGCAGGTCAAAGTAATTATTGCACACTTCAAGCAAGCTTCTAATACATGTATAATTAAAGTATCTGCAACTGCAACTGCAGCTGAAGTTGTATCTGTATTTGTATCTGTGTGCGGCATCTTTATTGCAATTGCAAAAGGCAGCAGGAAAATGAGAAACAGAACGCGAGTTCGTTCATAAACTTTTAAATAGTCATCATTGTTAATTAGCGGAGCAATGTGTTGAAAGTCTTTGACCATCATCATCATCATCATCGTGGCAGAAAGGGGGCCAAAGTTGAGACGCCCATCGTCACGCATGTCGCCGTCGCAGATATGTGACTACTATATCTTGGTATGTACATAGCATGTGGCATATGTGGCCAGTTGGTATATAATTTGTCTTGCCTCATAAATTAAATCAAATTCGAAACTTGCGTTTGACATGCGATTCTATTTTCCTGTACTGTTTTCTCTCATTTGTTCCGTTTCACTTTTATATTTTTAGTGCCGCATAACCAAAATTGCCGTTAAAACATTAAAGTTTAGTGTCGACAAATGCTGCAACCATTTTTTTCGTTGGGTGTGCACAGTGGTGTGAGGCTCTGCTTTTATAAACCAAATCGACTATAGTATCGATATCAACACCGTTCAACTAGTATCGATCAAAATCAATTTCGATCTTCATTAAATGCCGCCATTTTAATCATAATTCACTTGCTTTAAACTAACTGTTAAAATTACTAGCAGCAGCTGAGCTCAAAACGAATAAACCAGAAGCAAATATATATTAAAATTGGGTATAGTATAAAGTATAAAATATGTTACACATATTTTGTCGCTTTTAATAATGTTAATATTGAAAGTTCTATAATGTTTCAGCCCAATGCAGTGCGCTTAAAAGCATACAACATTAAAGCTAAACCACACATAAAAACACATAATCCTACCCCTTCCAGAAAAAGAGCAGAAAACAATAAAAATAAGCAACAACTAGGCAAACATTAGCCGCAGTGTAAAAGCTACTAATGCTCGACCCTTAATCAGCTAATAAATTTGAAATATCTTCAACATGCCCAAAAAACACTTTGAAACGCATAAAAATGCAATTGTTGTGCACACCCAGAAAGTGTGTGGGAACACACGCATCTGCCTCTGAAAGGTTGTTTAGCTGTTGTTTTTCTGTTCTAACTGCCAACAGAGGCGCAATATGTAAACGTTGAACCCTTGGTGCTTTACCGCCAAAAGTCAGCCAAGCGTGAAATGTGATTCAAGGAGGAAATGACAGCAAACAGGCAACAGGGGGGCTAAAAAGCAGTCGGTTTGATTGAAAGCAATGCGTCTCCCGCTATTATTGTTATTATTAGTGTTGTTGACTAACTCACGCAAAACAATTTTGAAGAATTGCCGCTGCCGCCAACTCCCACCGCCAGATGGCGTGCGTGTTGACACGCAGTAAAGTACAAAAAACCAATTAGGAGGGAGCGGTTTTCCCAACCCAGAAGCAGGTCAGTCGGCATGTGGTGAGGGAGGAGACAATTAAAGCAGGATATTAGAAAAACAGCGGCAGGACTGCCATTAAAAATCATGATTGTGATCAAATTGCAGACAAACACTTAAGCAGACGCCAAGTTATGATTATATACGAGGAAATGCAAGTCTAGACTGCGATAACAGAGCCAGATAAACACAAATGGGTGGATGGCGGTGGCAGGCGCACACACAATAAATGCAATTAACACTCGACACCAGGTGGGTGAAAAATAAATCTGTTAGGTGGCAATTTTGAAGGCGCCAATTGGCTGGGTTTGAAATATTGCAACAGCAATCAGCGGCATATTCAATAAACCTGCGGCATAAGCATTATTCGAGTTACTCTCTCTATCCCTCTCTTTCTCTTCCGTGCGGTATATCTCTATTTCTCATATTTGAAAAGAGGCCCCTAACGAAGTCAATTTGTCATCTCGGACACCGACAGACAGGCGAATTCAATGAAGGGCCGACAACCGACAAACATGGCTAGCAGACACTCAAATTTGGCTAACAAGCTGCTGTTGCCGTCGACGAGTTCAAGTACAAATGCCTCGAGGTGTTTTTGTGTAACTGAAAGATATCCATTTATTAAAAGGTCCGCCCGCTCGAAATTAACTTTTAATAGCCTTAGCTTTTGCTTGTGGTTCTTCTTGTTATTGTTAATTTCATGGCAATTTATCCGCAGAACGTGTAGTAGAAGGGTAAGAGGATGCGGGGAGGAGTTATGAGTCGAGCTGTTAATGAACTTGCACCATTTGCCAATTCCGCTTGAATTGAAGTTCATTTACATGTGTACACGTGGCCCAAAAAGGTAAGTGTGAAATAGGAACAGGAACAGGAGCTGCCACGCAGGAAATGTGGAAACAAAATAAACCGAAGCCTGGAAAACGAGACGCACAAACCACAAGAGGAGAGCAACTGTGGTTAACTCCGTCTCAGCGCTGTGCACGTGCAAACAACTTGGACTTGCTTTCCGCACAGATGATAATCAGAAATTGAGCGCAGGTAGAGCTACAAATAACAAACACGCATCAAGGGGTGAAATATCCAGTGGAATAAACTAAGCAACAACAGGGGCGCTATCTCGCCTAGGGACTTGAAACCACTCACAAGTCTTTTATGATTTACAAATTGCGCTCGTGCGGCAATCAAAAAAAGAACTGTATTTTGCTTGGAAATATCCTGGCAAAAGACACAGCTGAAAAGTAGCTTAAAACCTTTAAAGTATGTTAGATTTTAATTTTCTCTTAATATTTTATTTATTTAACCATATTAAAAAACCATTAATAAGTTTTCGTTAACTTGTTAAATTTACGAAAACGATATTTACGATATTTACGATATTTATTGATATAATGCAATAATATTGAAGCCCTCTTCAGGATAATAAATACTAAGGAACCATTTATATTAATGAATAACAAATTGTAGGGTATTTTATAGTTGAACACTCTTCAGTTACAGTTTCAACACATAGTAAATATTTCGCTTCTCTTATCTACACATAGAAAACGGATCAATGTAAGTTTTTATTGCGCATTTCGAGCAAACAAAAGATATCGTTTCAGATTTCTAAGTATCGCTTCATCTTGCTGCATCTAAAATTGTCAAGGATGCGTTAGTTTTCTTTTTTTATGAGCCAACGATAAGGCAAAGATTGCCTCAACCAGATAAGCGGGCAGCACAATGGGAAAACTCGAAATGAAGTGCACCACAGGACACTCAAAATGGATGTATATGTGTGTAGTGTGTGCTTGCGTGTGTGTCTGTGTGTGTATGTGTATGTGTTGTTCTGGTTTTTAAGTTAGGAGCCAGTTTTGTTTTCTTATTTTTTACGTATTTCCTTTTTACTGTTTACTTTGTATGTCAACAGTTGAGACAGTGAAATTTATGAGTTGTTTTCCAATGCTTGCCTCATTAGTCAGTGTCAATAGCGGAGTCGTCGAGAGAGGAGTGGGGAAAGGGAGGAAAGGAGGGGGAGGGGTGAGTGCGATCTTGGCAACATTGTGGATCGATGAGCGATTTACCGAGCCGGAAAAGTCAATTGAAATGAAACATTTGACCGTGAACCCATGAAGAGCAGCATGTTGAATAGGTCCGGAGGGGGTTGGGGCATGGAGTGTGGCATGTTTGTTTATCTTGGAGTGAAAAGTGTTGAAAATGTGTTGTTTAGGTTTTTACCCCCACAAAATGAGTGACATCAAAACCTTTTGCCAGCCGTGGAAATTAAAGTCTCTAATTGTTGTTTACAGTTGTGTGGTGAAAGCAGCCGATCCGCCCCAACAAATATGGGGGACCCTCTGCCACGCCCCTTCAACCTAGCAACCGCCCATTACATAAGAAATTTCAATTGAATGTAAAGCAACTTTTGATTACGCAGTGGAAATGGAAAAACATGAATACGAAAAAAAAACTAGGCAATGAAAAACTGAAAGCGGCTTTCGTCTTTGAAAGCCGGCAAGGCAAAACAATTGGGCAAAAGTAGAGGGGTACTGATAGGTGATAGGTGGGGGTGGAGTAGATGGAGTTGGGGTAATAAAGATGCTCCACACTGGAACAGTCGCGGACCAATAAATCTTGAATGCAAATGTTGCCGCTTTCAGTTTCTTCCCCCCAAAGCTGTCAAGTTTTTTTCATGTAATTTTCACGAAGTTTGCTTTGATTTTGGTTGGACGTTTCTTCTTTTTTGTTTTTGTGTGTGTTTTTCTCTCTGATAATTCCCGGAAATCATTTTCATTGTTTTCTTTGTTGCACAGATGCCTGGAAACTGCCTTGCTTTCTTAATTTCCACAGCGCCTATTAATTTATTATTGAATTATTGTCGAGCTGGAGGCTTTTTGTCCAAATTCAAATTATGTTTACCATCTCCAAACCCATTTGGGATTTATTTCGCTGGCTTGCATATTAATGAGCCCTATTTTTGGCCAACGCCATCAGTAGAAAAAAGGGGCAATAAGAAATATAAGATTATTTTTAACAAACGGATCTGATGCCTGATAGATAGATTGAAATTCTTAATAACATTTTGTGGGCTTAACGCGCGTTATATTTATGAAATGTTTGAAAGGATTTCGAATGAATTTTCTCCATTCACTCACATCTGTGATTAATATGCTGCTAATAGAAATGTTGTCGAAACGAGTCGGAGAATGAAAGGGATTTCACTGTAAATGCAAGGGGAGAAATTATCGAGACGAATGGTAGGGGAGCCATGACACGAGCTATTATTTTGAAGATGCTTAGGGTATTATTGAAAGGGAAAGCGCAGAAAATTAATCTGTTTTTAAGTTCAAGCTGAAATAAATTGTGGAAAATTCAAATACCTCAACGCGCAAAAAATTTACTTTTAAATGAATAATTTAACTTCCTTCACCTTAATTTGTATGGATTATTGTTAAAGTATTTAACAAAAAAAGCTTATCCTGCTTAGGATAATTTTTTTCCAAGAATTATTTAATAAAAAAAAAACACTTTTGCTTATCATCAATATGAAAATAAATTAATTTAGTATTGCTTACTTGTTTCACTTTAGGCAAGTCTATGGCAAAATATGGCAAGTGTAAATAATCCAAGTGCGCAGCATAAAGCGGGCATATGTGGTAAATGCACAAAATCCGATGGCGAGTCCTGCAGGACACTTGGGTATGTATAACATGCACAGATTGCTGGCTCAGTACAGGACAGCAAAAACAAAATGTAACCAATTTGCACTCAAAAATTATCTGCCTTTGTTTTTGATTTTCTTATTCACTTTTATTTTGACACTTATCCTGGCAAATAGGAATATAAAAAGATATCCTACACAAGGCCGGTCGTAGTTTTATTTTTGTTGTTTGTTTGCTTGTGTGTTTGATGGGTAGGGATATTAAGTGGAGAGTGGAGAGCTGGAAATGTGCTCGTCGCGTGCGCGTCAACTGAAGCAGAGGAACCGAAAGCGTGCGGCGTCTAGCAGAGCGTGGCTCAAACTGGTGGCCAGCAGCAGTCGCTTCCATTCACAGCACCAAATGAAAATCTTTAGCAAACAACTGGAAGTGTGCGCTCTGCTTTGGGCTCTCTTTTGTGCGTTCTCTCTCCCACTTGGCGCTCGCTCACTGGAAAGCAAGGCAGGCAATGCACAACAGAAACTGAAAACTGCCGTCAGCATAGGGGTTGCCCATCGCATGAAAGCAGCAGGGCGCTCTTCACACTCGTCTCTCGCTATCTCTCTCTCGCTCGCTCTCTCACTACGCTGTATTTGTCTTTCCCGGTCTCTCGCTCTTACACTCTCTCTTTGTTTGCCTCGCGCCCTGCTGCAGGGATTGTGCATGGTACAACAACAACAATAACTGCAGCACATGGCGACGGCTTCGTTGAGGTTTTCTTTTTTTTTTTTGTTTTCATTTTTGTTTTTTGTTGTACAGTAAATGCAAAATACATTGTACGCTATAAAGTAAATGGTAGCGGGGTTGAGGAGCAAGCGGTTATTTTGTTGCTTGGCTAACAGTTCATTGGGATTCCGTTTATAGATTCACCTCGAAAATGGCACAAGTGTTGACTCGGAGGATGTGGAGGCACAAACACAACATCTGTCTGGCTATGAATATCAAGCAATTGATGCGTCATAATAACTAAACCAACCCCCCCTACCCAATCCACTGCATTTTAACCCTATTCTTGTATCTGTTGCCTACCCCTGAGAACAAATATAACTTTTTATTTGTTATTACTTTGTCGTTATTGTTGTTGCTGCTGTTGCCTTGCCATTTTTCATGTCACCTTGTGATGCGTGGCGAAAGTGACGAGATAGAGATAGAGACAGCGGAGGAGGAGGAGTAGAAGGAATACAGCATCGACAGCCTGAAGTAGTCATTAAGCGGTCGCTTTAACCGTTTGAGAACTGTAAGCGCTTTAGCTTGATTAATGCAGATTTCAGCTTAAAGTCAACTCCTCGAATCCATCAAAAAACGTCAGATTAACGCATAAATTTGATTTGTTCCGTAATTCAAGTTTTCAATTTCTATACTAAGCATACAAAATTCTGTCAGCTCCTACAACCCCCAGACTTGCCTTGTTAACCAATATGTTGACAAGTTTCACGCCTAGCTTAGATCGTCGGCAAATAGGGGCTTCCCTCCCCAAACGCTCAGAAATGTGGACAGTTTGTGGCTACTGAAGCAGTTCATTTGAAAATTGTTTGTGGCAGCTGCAGCACACAGAATGCACCGCTATGTGCCACAAATACTGGCCCTAAAAAAGAACGTGACTTGAAATGCCTATCGAGTTACGCAGAGTTCGACAAAATGACGTATGCATGTCACGTCAGTTTTGGGCATACAGATCGAGAGGATCGAGAATCGAGGAAACCCGCCAAATGCCGCAAATGGGGGCGTGCCAGCGGCAAGGAAGCGAAATTGAGGCACATGTGGCATGTTGCTGTTCTTGCCTGGATGTGGGTTGCGTTTGGTAATTAACAAGTTCATGTTTAATTTAAATTTGGATCAGACTCGCGTGGGTAACAGGAAGTGCATTCAAATTGCCGTTCTTTTAGGTGTTCTTATTGCCATTGAGTCACTGTCCTCCTTGCTACGACCATCTCTCTCCCCCCTCTCGTAATTCAATCTACAAATTGTGCCCCCTTTTTCTAGAGAGGATTGCTGTTAGCAAACTATAAATAAAACCTAAAGCCGCTTAATGTTTAAGCTCAATTATATGGCTTTTCTTCTTTTTTTTTGGGTGTGTTATTGTCTGTCAGCTGCAGACGTAAGTGATTCCTGGCTTAAGCGCCTTAAAGTAGGCCATAAGAAAGCAACTTCAAAAAGCAGCGTTAAATTCAAAGCATAAAAACTTTTTGGCAAGCATTTGCACATCATAAAAACTTTGTACAAAATGTCCTGCGGTAGTTTTTATGTACACTATAATAGCAGGGTGCACCTACCACTCAAATTAGTATGCCACCCACTCAACCACTCACCCACCCATAGACAGACAGTGGCTCGCCACACTCACATAAAAGTTACTGTTTTATTTACTGAGCCAAAGGACACGGACTAAATGTGGACACATTTTGTGGTTGCTTGGGGTTCCATGTTGTCTGCCCGCTTGCCACATAAAACATGAGACCAGCAGCATAAGTGTTTCTTGGAACTAGGGTTAAGCACCGCCAGCAAAAACTGCACACGGTAAAAGGGTGAAATTGTGTACAATTATCTATATATGAATAAAAAACCATTTGTAAATGATAACTTAATGTCCACTTACCAAGCACTCACAGACATTTTCTATGCTTTCCCTACACTCTAACAAAAAAATGTCTCAATAAAAACGACAATTTTTTTTTTATCTCTAAATATTAGTAAACAAAAGTTCTAAATAATAGAAAGGCTGGCTCGAAAATACCAATTCCATAAATATGGCTATTTTCAAGAAAAACATTTTTAAAAAGTAAAAATGGTTTTTCTGTTCGAATTGGAAAAAAATTTACAGGATTTGAGAAAGCCACGGACATAAATCTGAGATATTATGACGATTTTTTGTGAGTGCAGCCGAGTTGCGCTTTCCACAACCGCATAGGGGTCAATGTGTGGCCAAATGACTGCAATCAAAACAGGCAGCATTGTTTGTCAGTTCAATGTCTGGGCAAAGATCGAGCAACTTACAGCTGCAAGTACTTGCAACAAAAGACCAAGTGTCTTAAGAGTCATGAGAGGAGGTGAGCAGAAGAGGAGAGCTGCCTTAAGAGGCTCTAGCAGGGAAAAGCGATGAAAATGATGTTCGTGAATGCCTTTTGCTGTGATCTGTGTGCAAAGAGACAAACAACAGGCGCGACAAAGACCATTAAAACTTACTTAAAATTGTATAACAATTGTCCACACACGCACGCACACACACACACATGTGAGTGTGTGTGCGCACACTCAAGTGAGTGGAAAGAATCACAGAGAGAAAACAGACAATAGAAGAACAACAACATACAACTGCTGCTGCGGCAGTTACCTACAACGACAGACTGACTGAAGACTGGAGTCGCCTCCAAAGTGCGAAAGCAACTTGACAACGGTTAATAATTGACAATCCAGCTGCAGCTGCAGCTCTGGACATGCTGATGATCATGCTGATGCTGATGCGGATGATGATGATGCCGTTGGGGCTGTGGCAGATGCAACACTGTCGCTGCAACGTTTTTAAAGTGTTGCAAACACCCACTTGGAGCCATGGGGCAAACTGTACTTGGCCTTAGAGATGATCGCGTGTTGTATTCTTTTTAATACAACAATTTAATATTAAAGTATGTGGAATAATCTATATATGCGATTAGGGAATTTATTTTGACCTGGCTCTATTTATTGATTTGAACGGTAGACAATAATTAGCTTAATGTCGAGTTTTTGCAAAAATAGAAAATTGCCCAGGACATCATGTTTGGACTTTTTAAGTATTATTTTATACTCTTTTTATAATTTAAATATATATCCAGGTCAAGTGTTTTAATGTCTTTTCAAATAAACTGAAAATTGTATTTTTATTTATTTACTTTTTAAATTGACTTTAATCGCCACACATTTTATGATAGTGCTCACGACACTTAAGTATCACTTAAGTGAATTAAATTAAGTCTTAGAAACATTTGTTACACATTTAAATTAAGCAAAATATTTTTGGCTTGACTTTCGCCGCCTCAGACTTCAGATTTTCTGATGTTCGTGCCACAAGAGCCAAAGCACGACACGAGCTCAACTCCGCTTTTTGTGCTGTGCGATTGGAGGGCGATGCTTCAATTGAGGCAGCGCCAGATTAACACACACTGAAAACTGAGGCAAGTTGCAGTTGGATAGATACTTACTGCTTTCTGTTGCAGTTGATGTTGCTGTTGTTGTTGTTGTTGTGGCTGCTGCAGGGGTTTGGCCTGACATTGACATGCAGCAAGCAGGCTGGCAGAACTCCAGTCAATGTCTCCCCGTTGCATACAATTCTGCATGTGGGCGGCAAGCAGAACATTGTCGCCACAAAAGCATCATAGCAGCTGTCTGCTTCTTTCTTTCCCCCCTAGCACTCTCTCTCTTTCTCTTTTGGTTTAAAAATAATGTGAAACTTCCTACAATTTGTGCCACGAATGATGCGCAGCCCAAAAAAAAGTTTGGCTTTAATGCGATATAATTGATGCACAAAGCGCGTCCTATTCAGGTTTCATTATGCATACGCTCGAATCACGAAATCTGCGCTGATTTGATTAACAAGCTGATGTGCGTGTGTATCTACAGCTATATATCTATATTCATGAGAACAAAACACACACAGACACACACAACAATAGCAACAATAGATACTTTCGGTTTGATACCAATTTATCGATTTTTGTTGCTGCTGCTGCACTTAAAGAGTAGATACTTTGTGTATCTGTGTTACTTTGAGTGTATCTGTGTCTGTGGGCGGCATTTTCATTTTCAAGGAAGCCCTTCAAAGTTTTGTTTGCTTTATTTTGCAACATGACATCGGGGCAACGACAATTATCCGCTTAGCGTGTGCGGGCCAGTGCCGCAATGGACAAAGTATCTTTAAGATACAATTGAGTTGAGTTGCAAGTTACTGAGCAGTCGACTGACATACATAAGCGCTTTTCCCAATTTGTTGATGAACGTCGACTAGAAACAATTGGTTTTCCATCATCATTATCCGATCGAAAGATACGATGATGCAGCTCTAATCAAGTTGCCGCAACGTCAGTTGCTGTGGCAGTTTCAGTTGATGATGTTGCAGTTGCAGTTGATGATGCAGCGTAAACTAAATTAAGAGCCACGCGGGCAGACAAAAGTATCTGACGGATTGTCGCTGAGCCGACAGCTGAGCAAGATGGACAGCCGTAAAAGCAATAAATAATTACGAAAAAGCAGCAAAACAATAAAAAAAAATCCCACTCAAGGCACAACGCGTGCTATTGAACTTTGCCAGCAAAGATACTTTTTTCTTGGCATCCGTCAGATACTTGTGCATAGTGTCAGTCAGATACAATTGTATCTGGCTGCAACTTTTTCATACGATTTGCACTTGACAATGTGCCGGAAATTGATTTCGTATTGTAGCCAGCTGCATACAGATACAAATGTATCTTTATTTGAAATGTGTGGGCGTTGCGGCGTTGAATTGAAATTATGGGTCACATTACTGCAGATGGTGCTTGAGAACTCGACTTGTGGAGCAGAACACTGCTCTGTCCGGGTGGTCTCATTTAATTAAATTGCCAAATGAGCTTCTGCGTGGGTGTTTTTTTCTCTGCTCATTTTTTCTGCAAAGCCTATCACAGCCTGTGGCAGTTGGGATGAGGCTGTGCGAGCTGCCAAGTTGATGTTGTCACAATGAGCGGATGTGCAGCATCGCCTTATCAGACTTAATGGCCAAAAAGAACCGTTCCAATAAGCGCCCAATGAGCGCATTTAAATGCAAATTTTGTATGGGCACACACACACACATACACGCACACGTGCATCCATATCAGTTGACCAGTTCCCAGGGGCTCAAGTGTTGAATGTCATTAGCGGGTTGTCGCCTCGCTGTCTGTTTTTGGAGTTGCAAGCTGGAAGTTGTCGCTGCTGAAGCGTGCGAGAAAAAACTAACAAAATGTTGTTGTTGATGTTTGTGTTGTTGTTGTTGCAACCTTTGGAATTGGGGGGAATAAATGTATATACATCCGTAAGTGGACGCTTGATGACCGGAAACGTTATTCAGCCAAGTTACAAACACATGTGCCGACTGCCAAGCAACACCTGAGTTAAAAACAAAGCAACAGCTAACATTTAAAGTTCTCTCTTACTATCTCTCCCTTTCTCTCTCTTGCTCTCTCTCTGCATTTGTCTTGCTCCCTCACTGTCTGCCAGAATTGGCGTGTCTTGGCGGAATTGATTGCCTCGGTTGCCTCTTGGCAACTCCCACACAAATCGAATGTGGATGAAGTGCAGCTGCATATATGTAGGAAATCAAGTTCAGAGGCAATTCAAGCGCAAAGCTGTCCAAAATTAACAAGCGCAGCAGTTAAAGAAGAAGCACAACAGTGCAATAACAACAACAAATGGGCCAACAACATGCAATTTTTGAAATCGCAGATGCAACAACGACGTTTAAAAATAGCTGCATGTCACCAGCAGCAGCAACAGCAACAACAACTGCATCAATGTGGCAATGATGCAGAAAGCAAATAAAATACAACAAAAAATCAGAAAAAACAGCAACCAAATAAAAGCAATCCCATCATGACTGCAAAATGTGCCTAACAAGCGGGAGGCACAAGTAAACAACCGGACTGCTTTGGGCCAGGTTGATATAGTGAATGCCCTATGAGGACTATATATTTAAAAATTGTGGCTTATCTTTTTATAGCTCGACTTTTGCACATTTAAAGCTGTTAAGTGAAACAGGTTAATTTTGTTCTAGTGGCATTTTAAGCAGTGAAAAATATAACTCAACATTTAGTTTCAAGCCTGATGACGGAATTGAACTGCCATTTAAAACTTAGCATTGGAATCAAAATCAAAAACTAAATATAAATTTTGTTAAAAAAAATTATAACTTTCTGTATCAGCAACGGAATCGGAACCAGAATTCGTTTCAATTTGACAAACGGGTTTGAACACTTACATTAATAGTTATTAGCCAACAAAGTATTATTCCAACTGAAAAGAAAAAATAATTTAAATTGAATTGAGTCATTTTTAAGAGTAATAGTAAACAACAAAGAAAAATGTGTGCCAAAAACTTGGATCACAGATAGCAGTGCTACGAAAATGGAAGAGCCCAAAACAATGGGGAGTAGTGCATCATAGTTCAGTCATAGTCCCATTTAGGCACCGCCCAAGGTGCTTCGACTTTTTGCGGATCGTGACGTTACTTTGATGACTCTCTGATAATGTGCCCACCAATTGGCCCAACGGATGGTTGCAAGTTGTAAGCTGCAAGTTGCACTGTCACTGACTGGCGCGAGTTGCACAGTGACGATTAGAAAGGATGACAAAACAGTAATGACAAGGGTAGAGGAGGGGGCGGTGCGTTGCAAGTCAAGGCATGTGCGTGATGCGCATGAGCGGCGCATCATTGCGCCTTAAATGGGAGCAGTGCAACAAGCAGCAGCCCTACTCGAGCAGAGACAGTTTGGGGCATGCAGCAACGGATGCAATACATTGCAATTTTTAGACATTTCTCATTGTTCTGTGGCATTTTTTTGGTGTGTGCGAATGCGCAGCGATGCGTTTATTAAAAGCCAAAAGACAACCAAAGGGAGAGTGAGGAGTTGAGGGAGAGACGGGTTTTTATTGGGGTGCTCTATGGGAAGGAGGAAGCGCGTTAAACTTCAGCTTCGACACACTCAGAGAAAAGACCGCCCTAAAAGCTAGAAAGTTTGCCTTGATCTTGTCAAACTTATTAAGTCTTGTCCTAAATTGGCAATTCCAAAAATAAGGCGTTTCCGTTTTTAATTTTGTTTATTTTAGAAAAATACTTAAGAAATTTATTTTTAGAAAGTAGAAATGCAAATATTTATAAAAAACTCTTCAATTTATGGATATCTTTTTTCTGAGTGTACTTTCCAGTTTCGTTCCCCTTACTAAAAATTGTCATTGCCTTTTTTGGCCAAGGCGCATTTTAATCGCGCACTGAAAATCAAAGGCGAAAAGTGGGCAACAACAACAGGAACAGCAGCTGCTGCTGCTGCTTCTGCCGCTGCTGCTGCTGTTGCAAGGCTTTTGGGGTCGCTGCATTTTGAATGTCGGGGACTATAACTCTTTGGGGTCTGCCGTTGACGTTGCCTTTTGTGAATTATTGAAATTGCGCAGTTTCTGCGATTGATCTGAAAAGCCAGAAGGAGGAGCAGCAGCAGCAGAAGTAGCAACCAACAGACAGACACCAGTGGCTCCGCATTCGAATCCCAGTCTGAGTGACGCTGCTAGCAATCAATCAATCACTGAAATAGTCAAGATATTGCAGCAGTCGAGTTGGAGTACTCGCATTCGAATTCATCGTAATAGTTGTGTCTGCGGCTACCGTTTAAAGAGGAGTAGTACAGGAACTGCATGTCGGGTCATGCATTAACATCGGAAAGCAAAAAAAAATAACAACATCGAAAAAAGCAAAAGCCGCAGGAGCCACACGCGATTTATGATGAGCCCCCTATCAGTCTGTCTGTCTGTCTGTCTGCCTGTCTTTCTGTCTGTTTATTTCTCCTTCCTCTCTTTGTGACTGCAAATGTTGTTGGCTGGTCACGAATCGAACTGGGCGACAGTTGAGCACGTCACGAGAGCTACAAATGTTAGGGCGTGTCCAAAATCGAACATATACTGCAGTATTTCGTTTGGAAATTAGAATATGCTGAACCCACAATCTTTAAAAACCCCTCACTTGGTCAAAACTAATGCGATTTTTAACTCCGATACTAATTTGATCATAGTTTCTAGGCAATATATAATTTAAGGCACATAAATCTTCGTCACATTTTTGCTCTATTATTCGTGCCATCAACCAATTATCCAATCATAAATTAATTTTCTACCTAATCAGAACCTAGATCCCAGCGACATCTTTTCGAAGACCAACCGGATTGACGGTGATGCTGTTGTTGATGGAGATGCTGATGTTGATATGGATGTGGATGCTGATGTTGCCACAACAACCAAGCTCAACCGAACATAACACAACACGTTGAGAATTTTGCGCTGGCTAAAAATAACATTTAATTTTTTGTTGATTCGTCCCCCCACAAAGGAATTCCATGGAATGGAAATGAAAACAAAACGAAAGCTGAGCACAAGTGTGAGGATGTTGATATTCAGCACAATTCAGTGCAACACAAATTGGGGGAGCCAACCAACAAGCAGCAAAAGTTCCATATTAATTGGCAGCCGGAAAGTTGAAGAAAAATACACACACACAGAAATCTGGGAATGGGAATGTGAATCGTATGATGGGATGGGAATGAATTTAGACTGGGACACAGGTTATGATATGACGATGACAACTGGCCGAAACGTCATTTAATTCGCCCGAAAAGGAATGTGAAGTGCTCAAGTGCTGGGAAAAAAAGAAAACGGAACACAAAAATGTTTCTGAACGAATGAAATGGTCAATTATGACAAATTTTTGAAATGAATGTTAATTTCCAGTCGAGAAAATCACTTGAAGCCGCGGCTCAACGTCATCATTAGCACCCGAAAATGTCAAGAGGCATGTCAAGCGACGCCGACTGATGTCGACCCACTTTAGCCAACTTCAGTCCGCTCCTGTTCCTAATGCTGGCATTTTGTCACACGCTGTTGAAGCTCTCCACCTATCTCTCCCCTCCTAACACACACACACACAGGTTGCACTTGAAAACGGCTTGGCCATGTTTTTAATGATTGTTAATTGCCAACGCTGCAGCGGGAGTGAGCTGGGAAGACTTCCCGCTGCCAAAGTAATCTCAGCTGGGCATTTAGCCTACATTGTAGAGGCAATCTTCAAGTTCAGAGATTGTGGGTCAGCTGTGGAAGTCAATTTGCCTCGATCCTTGCATTATCAGCAATTACCCAGCTAACTAAATTCACGACTTTTTCTTGTAACTAAAAATTTAGCGGCGCTCCCGCTCCTGCCTGCAAGTGGAACAAATTTATTTGCCCGTACCACAAGCGGCCATTAACAATTTTTTTGCTAGGTAGACTAATCTTGTGGCATCTTGTGGCTTTGGCTGTGGCTAATGCTTTTGGCTGCCAGTTGTTCGAGCTGCTCATAATTCACCCACCAATAACCGACGGTCATGTTCAGGGGCGAAATCTGATCGGGCTCGGGACTTTCCATTAGGATAAATTGCTAGCAAAATTGCCACATGGAAAATGTGCAATGTATAAAAATGTCAAAGATCGCATCGCAGACGGGCAGCGAAGTACGATGATGGAGTAGGTGGGTAGGGGGTGGTGAGGGATAGAGAGTTAATGCTGGCGACTCTGTGGCAGATTAATGATCGTGCGGTGCCCGAGGATTATTGTGCTTCAGTTAGGTAGCTCCACACTAATGACGTCATTATGAGCACAGCACAGCACGTGCTCCCATCGCAAGCCTAGGCCAACGGGCAGCAGACCAAGTGGTAAGTGTGGCAAGTGGCAGCTTTGCCTGGTGCCCGCGCGCACCGCAACTTTGTAAACAGAAACATAAATTAAAATTCAAATTTAAATTCAAATTTTTTTTTAGTGCTTCCTCCGCTTGCCGGCGGCCAAGCAGGCGGCCAAACAGGCGACCAACCCGGCTATGAGAGGGTGTCAGATTTCATGAATATGCAAATTAGAGTCAGAGTATGGAGAAGTATCATGAAATATTGGGGGCAGGATTCGCAGAGCGCATGAATTGTAAATAAATTTATTACGAACGCTGATTTGTTGTCTTTTTATGACATACCCTCTAATTAAGCTGGACAGCGTTGCTTGAAATCCATGTTTTTCATCAGCTTGACCAAATAATAGTAGAACCTGAAAATGGAACCCCATGGAAGTACTCCAATTGTACCAACTTGAAGCCTTCTAAAAGTAAGATGAATATTAAATTAAAGGGTATTTTCTAGCAATGCATTTTTAACTTTAAACAACTTTGCATAGAATTCTTGTTATATGGTGCGTTCATGCACAACATGAGCAAAAAGAAAAGCTCTGAACCCGCATATTAAATGAGAGCTTGGCGAAATATGAATTATGAATGGTCTGCAACTAGAGTGCGGAGCGGGGGGAACTGTTGAAGCCGCGGGCAGTGGAAGGTTTTTTTCAAAAATTTGACAAGACAAATATTAGCAAGTGATGAAAGAAGTGCTGTAAGCCAAATCCCGCGACAATTGATAAAGAAATGCTTGGAGTTTTTAAAGCAACCAACAACCAAGTCGGGTTAAGACTATTTCTTGATTAACTGGAAATAGGCGCAGCAGGATTAAAGCATTTAAGTTGGTCATGGGCAAAATGAGATGAGTGCCTGGAGTATGGCATCTGGCATCTGGCATTTGGTATTTCAATTACAAGCATTCGCTGCGATATACTTAATTGATTGACTGAAGCTGCAACTGAAGCTGTTGCTGAGAAGTCAGAGATGGCCGAGGTGCTGATAATATTTATACCACGTTCAGCCGCAACGAGGGATTTAATTGCATTTTCCACAACGAAGTGCAGCAGCAGCGGCAAATAACAACGAGTCTGTGTGCCGCATTTCCACGCTTTAATGTTGCAGGCCGTGCACGTTTCTAGTTGGGGCCATTACATAAACCATAAGCAACAGCATCGGGCAGCTCGGGCAGCACGGGCAGCTCAGGCAGCTGTGCTCTCTGTGTGCATCGCTTTGCCCTCGAGCCTCCCCCTCAGACTCAAAGAGAGTCATCGAAGCAGCGGCGAACTCTTGTTTATGCCACTTCGGGGCCATTTTCACAGTTTGCCATTTGGTCGGCTTGCAAAAAGTAAATTATCTTCAGGCAACGGTAAACGCCAGCACTTTTAAGCAATCTCTCTCTCTGCACCTCCTTTTTAACAATTCCCTGAGCTGAAAACAAGTGCAACGTGGCACATTTTCAGTGCAACAGCAAACTCACGATTTTCACCCCAAGGCGGGGGAGTGCATTGGGCGGGGGGATTAAGAATAACCCGCTAGGCAACTTTTTAATGCAGAATTATCCACAGCAAACAGCAACTACAACAACAAAAACAACAATAACTGCATCCATCAACTGGAGCGCCCTTACTTTGGTCTCGCAGTTGTCAACAAAACTTTCAACTAGGAAGCAAAAGCAAAACTTTGCAACAAGCTAAAAAGAACCCAAAAAAAAGCAACAAATCTCAACAGGCGGCGCCAGTTGAATGAACTCGCTCGGTTCCAACAGAGTTGAAGTTTCCAGCTGCTGAAAAAAATGGTTCACTTTTTTTTTCGCTGTTTGTTGTTGTTGGTGTTGGAGTGGCCCACAGGTAATGATGATGTTGCCAGGTCTCCCTGTGAAAGGAAGCGCAGAAGCGCAAAACGAGGCCACAACGACAGGCCAGACACATACAGAAATGAACAAACAGGGAGCCACAGGGCCCAAAACAAAGAGGCAGCAGGAAACGAGCCACAATAGACAACATGGTACAACAAACAGACAACCAGGCAACCAGGCAACTTGCAGCAGGCAACAGGAACTGTGCTGCGTCGCGTCTGTTAATCCGCAATCAATAGAAGAAGGAAAGGCACAACAACAACGCTCAACGGAGCGCAAATACGCCAAGAAAGCTGCAGATTTGCGATCAAAATTGATAGAGACGTGTGGTGCAACAGATGAAGCACATCATGGGGCAAGCAACGGCAGCAGCAGCAGCAGCATTTCAACACATGTGCCGCAAAGTAGCAGCAGCAGCAGAAGCATCCAGCATCCAAATATAGGAGCGCCCATTTGTAACTCAATGGCGTGTAAAATAGCTGCCCGGCACAGCCAGCCGGACAAGCGAACGGATCGACGGATGGACAACTGTACGTATTGACTGTGTATACGAAAGAGCAGGCGCTGCACAGAGATGAGCAATCGATCCGTGATTTTTATCTGTGATCAATACAGCGACTAGTGAACTGTATTGAACAAAAATGCGACAACTATGATTCTATAAAGTTGAAGTTAAGAAAAGTATAAACTTTTCAGAGCCATCGTTTTGTCATAATCAGAAACTATTTCGATTTAATGCCAGGTATTTTTTATCATGTTTTGACTTCCATATTAATACCGGCCCTAATGTTGAAAATGTATATATAAATTCTAACTAAAAATTTCTATGCTAAATATTCTAATCTAAAAAATTTATAGCACAGGAAAGATGGCTTAACTACAAAAGCTAATCCCAAATCTGTTCGATCATCCTATGCGTCACTTACTGCTCATCTCTGCCAGGCTATCTCAAGTGTGAATCGAGTGTTGGCTAAGAAGAAAAGCAGCTGCAGTTCGATTTTGCGATCTACTTGAGCAGTGTTGATGATGATGATTATGATGTACTTTTCTGCTGCTGATGCCAGTGTGCTTAAATTTAACAAGTGCAAAAATAATCGCTCGCTTTATGCAAGCTCCTAATAATTGTGCTTATGCCTATTGTAGTTGCTGTTGTTGTTGTTTGTGCTGCTGTTGTTGTTGTTGTATCTAGTTGCATTTGCTTGTGCGAGTTCAATGAACTGTTCGAGTTTGAGCTGTCGTATGTGTGTGTATGTGTGTGTAATGCAAAGCGAAATTATAATGCAGCAAATTGGAGCTCAACGACAAGAACCAACAACAACAACAAAAACCAGTTGAAGTTGAAGCGTCAAACATACATTTCCCCCAGGTTTTCCCCTCTCTATTTCAGCAGCTCGCGCGTAAAATAATTTTTTATGACACGGAGACTTCTTGTCGCGGTTATTTTGTTGGCATTGTTGTCGCCGCATTTGTTGCTCTTGTAATTAAATAATGTTAAGTTTCGCGCTGCCAGAGACAACTTGACAAACTAACACGCGAACTCCGCCGGTCAATTTATGCAGCAATAGCCGCAGGGTATATTGGGTATATCTACACAGTGATAGAAGGGGAGGGTCGAAGACACGACACGCATCTATCTAAATGGATAACTTGACGTATAGTAGTTGCAGTCTTTAAATTGTGTGTAAAAATAGTATGCCACATTATTATGATGACTGGATGGTAAATTGAGTGCCATGCACTTGACATCCAGTCCAATTGGCTGCATAATTGGATTAGCCTGCTGCAGGCTGGCTAACAAAGAGTTCACATCAGTAATTCTAGCTAGATGAAGATGACACTTTAGGGATCACATCGGGTTCAAGCATTAACCAGTTCTCAGTAAGCAGTAAAAAAAGGCAGCGAGCAAATTTAAATTCGATCTTAAAATTAAGTCCAACTCATTTGTTCTGTACTGAAAAATAAACAAAACATGAAAGTTTTAATTTCTGTGTGTTGAAAAACATAGGATAGCAGAACCAATTGAAAAAAAAACGATATTCATTTCGGAAAGTTTTAATTTCTTTGTGTTCACTGCAATTACAGTTTTTAGACGAACTTTATGGCAGTGCATTTGTTTTTAGGTCTTGTGATAAAATAAGTATCACAATTGAAATATCTAGAATAACAAATTGGCCGCACATTAGAAACGCATAAAACTTCATTAAGCTCGTATTCTATACGCACTTAAAAACAGTTACCAACTGCAGTTAAAAATTAACTTGATATGAGGCCGCAGATAGAAAGATGTTGCCGCCTTAAAACTTGGCAGGGGGCAGGAGGTGGAGAAGGGGCTTAGCAACTGCGCCGCTTGAGTGCCTCCAGCAACTGCAATGAATTGCAATGATAGAGTCAGCAACAACTATAAAAAACAACACAAAATAAAATGGGAAACAAAAAACTAGAAGCAACAACAGAAACGTACAGAAAACACAATAAAATATTGTACAACAATGAGTTGGATTTCTGTCCGACTGTCTATCTGCCTGTCTGTCTGCATGTCCATTTTCCAGGTCTGTTGATGATTTCGCTTGTACCGCTCCATGTTAAAACTCCAGTTGGGGGTTAGCGCATGAAATTTGATTCTCGGAAGAGTTCATTTCTTGCTTACCAAGAAAGTTGCCAGGTAATGAAATTTACTGCCAAGTATATGCTCTCTGCTGTGCTGTAGCTAACTTCATTAAATTACAAACAAAACTTACATACTTGCAGGGTTGCCACGGGTTACCAAATAATAATAATAAAAAAAGATCTAACGCTGCCAGACCGCCCAGCAAGTCAACTAACTGTACTCTGGGGAATTTGACAGAGAAAGAACAACAAAAAATATGTGCAAGCCATTAGAGTGCAATAACAGTCAAATATTCGATGATAATAAAACGAGGGAAGTTTTATTACAACTTGTAAATTTGATTTTGGCAGACATTTTTTCACTGCCAACAGTATGCGATTTTTGGTTTTTTTTTTTTGACATTGCATTGAGTTGTTATTGTCGTTGTCAGTGGCATTGTCATTGTCTTTGTCATTGTCATTGCATCCCCGTGGGAGCAGCAGGCGCCCAAAATTGCCAGGCCCTGATGAGCAGTTCTACACATGTTTTGGCCCCCCAAGCAAATTGTGGCATTTTCTTTTTTTTCTTTATTCTTGGGTGGAACAAAGCGCGAAATGTTTGCTTTTGTTTGCTGAGGATAATGCATTGATTTCTGGCTTTTACTGCTGCTGCTGTCTCCATGGAAGCGTGAAGTAAGCCAGAAGCTCTCAACTGGGGTGCGCGCAATTCTGTTTGTTTTTATCCCCCTCTAAGGGGTCTCGCTAGAAAGCAGCTCTCTTTGTTTGTGCATTTTCCATTCATGCAGCAGCAGTATTGTATTTGTGTAATTGCAGCTGATACGATTGATTTGCAGCTTTAAGTGCGAATTATAGCCACTATTGCCTGATCTAAGCTAATGTATCGATACTGTAGTACCTAATATCGATCATAGCAACTGGAATCTAACTGAACCTTGGTTTACTAACCTGCTGTGCTCATCAACACTGATGCTCGTTCGCTCTCTTCCTCTTCTCCTTTTTGCACACACATACACAATCAAATGCATTCACATAACGGCTTACTCTAAATTGTAGCTTTTTATTTTTATTTATATTAATTTCCGTTCGCTTTGGTTTCCTATAACAACAGCATTTTGCAAAGCAATTTTTTATATGCGCATTTATTTAAACCAAATACAAATGCAAAACTATTCAATTGCGCACTTGCCCCGCAACGCGAAATAAACAGAACTTGCAACGATGCCAAACACAAAACGAATAAAGCCAACATACAAAAAATACACATAACACAGGCAAAACAAAAAAGGGAGCGAAAGAGAGACAAAGACAGAGAGTGAGCACATTTGTGTGTTTGTGTATGTAGTTTTTATTGGCATGCAAATAGTTTTTTTTATCTCTTCTTCTTTTTGATCGTGTATGTCTTGCTTCGCCGCAAAAAAAATACAATTCACAATTTGTTCTTTAACAATTTAATTGGAAAGTTCTCGCAGCAAGAACAACAAGAACAACTCTAGCAATTTTCGCCTGCTTTATTTTTCCACCCCATTCGCAGAATTTATGCTGACCAAGCGAATAATAAGGGGCGAAAAACATTCGTTTGCATTTCTTGTTTGCATTTGCATGCTGAAAGGATTAGAAACCGGTTTTTTTGGTTTGTGCCACAAAAGAGCTTAAATCGCCTGGTGGTGGTCAGTTGGCAACCACCCACTGTGTGTGCGAATGACTGTGATTTACTTTAGGGGGTGGCCACGTCTACAATTTCACAGAGAGACAGAGGCAGACGGAGAGAGAGAAGGAGATTATTGAATGCAGTTGCGTCCGCACTTCAGTGTAATGGCCAAGCATTAGGGGGCGACACTTGAGTTCCTGTGCGCCGCATGTCAAAGTCAGGCAGGCAGCAGGACGAACCACCCCATCCACTTATGCAAATGCAAACAAAGCGACCGCCGCCCGGGCGACAGACGCAAGAAGTCACGTGCTGCCAACACCACCCAAAAGCAGAGCAAAAACAGAGAGTTGAACTGCACTAATAAGCGGCAAATAATTGGCAGACGAACTTGAGACTACCCCAATGCCTCAGTGGCCGAAGGGGCCACTTCTCCTCATCCTCCTTCTCCTCGGTTGCGGTACGGCACTAGAAAATCGATACGACTGCCACCCAAAAAAAAAAAAGAAAAAAAATAGCATGCGCCCGATGCAGGTTGTCGATCCTTGTTGGAATGTTTTCGTTTGTAGTTGCCTGGACATGCAGCCGGCTTCCAGTCCACACAGATAGAGTGAGTGTGAGAGAGAGAGAGAATGAGAGAGTGTGTGTGAGTGGCAGGGAGTCAGAGAGCGCACGCTCTGCTGCCATTTTCTCTCATAATTGCACATTTGCTGCATATGCAGGTAAGCCACAAATAAATTAATGTGACTCACATGTTGGGAAACATAAACCACTTTAACCCCACCACAAAAAAATAAAAACCTAAAGGAAAAACCTCAACAGCAACAATTAGAGTTTCCGGCTATAAAATAGTAGAGCCCATAAAGAAAATTTGGAACAGTTAAAACGCGTTAGGCCAGAACCAATCTTTGTTAGTCTGTCACTCTGTCCGTCAGTTTGTCCAGTTTTACAGCTGTCTGCGATTAGAACTCTTCACAGTGGTCTCTCAAAAACTAGAACGAGTTGACTAATATAATTTTAGTTATATTCAAAAGTGTTTTGAGCAGAAAACGTTGCAAAAAATCATTTCTTCCCATTAAATTCTGCTGTTAAAATAAATTAATGTACAAAGTTAATAGAAGATTTTTATGTTTAAAAGAATAACATATGTTTTGTGAGAAAATTTATATTCATTAATTTATGTATTTAGACAGCTCTAATTATTGCTATTAACACAAGCTGACTACCATATTTTGGCCAAATTTAAATGATTTACAAATAAGTATTATTTGTGAAAATATTTATATATTTTTCCAACTATTATTTTAGTTTTAAAAGATTCTAACTTGCGAGTGACTACTGTTGTCAATGTTGTTGTATCTAAGTGTCAAACAAACCCATAGAACACGCCCGAAAAAAAAGACAGGCAAACTGCCCGATTGAAATCGCCTCGAGCAGCTCTCATTAATGACCACGTAACCGATCATTATAAGGCACAGCGCTCTTAATGTGTAATGCATGCTGCATTTGCCCCCGGTTGCATTCATCGGTGTCGCCCCCGCTTTGGCGGCAACGTCGCCGTGTGTTCAATGAGCCAAACGAGTGAGTTGCGACAATTAATTTGGTCAACGATGCGCATCTAATAATGTGACTACAATAGCGACAATGACGACAATGGGTTGGCCTGCTCGTCGACACAACAAAGCTCGCCTTGAACTCGCCTCCGACCCGATCGGTTGCCAGATGGCAAGTGTTATATGTCTGCCAGTTCTAGCTATATATGCACATATATCATTCAGATATAGGGCGGCACTTCTCTACCTTGGCCAACTAAAACAGCGCTATAAATTAACACCAGAGTCTGCAGTCTGCAGTCTGCCGCTCAGTGGGCGGTGACTGGGCCATAAATGACCCACACACAACAAATGGAAAACAATTAACCGTTGCATGTTTCGCAGATGCGAGAATGTGCAAGATCGGAGAGAGGGATGGAGAAAGAGAGACTAGTCGGCAAACTGGGAGGCTCAATCGTTCAGTGGCAGTGCGTGAGATCGCCCAAGAATGATAATGGGCCCTGAAATGGCAGTTGGACAAATTAGCGATCGTTAATCTATGTGGTAGGTGCGTACTAATACGAACTAAAGGGGAAATTAACCAACAATATGTTGCAAGAGATTTTAGATAAGTTAAACTCAGAATTAAGTGGGTTTGACTAAAAATGGCATATCTCAGTTATAGATTAAGTGTTTGCTTGTTAATTAGTTCTTAATTCATAATGCATAATGAATATCAAAAATGCATGTTATTGCTCAGAAAATTGAAATATATTTAGAAATCTGTATACCCATGCTCTGTATAGTAAAATAAGATATCCTAAGTATTCAATATTCAATGTGATGATTTTTCCCAAGTACTAAGTTTTATTGCAAGCTGTTTCTGTTAAACATCTATCCATCTATTAAACAACATTCATGTTGTATCATATATATTCCCCATATTATCTAGACTAACTGTTTATCGTTTACAAATCGCATCTCGTAATCATCGACCCTTATATAAGACTCACTTTCAATGCGCACTGAGCCAAATCGGAGTATGCGACAGTTAAGCTATAAAAACAAAAGTAAAACATGCTAAAATCAATGAACTTGAATTTCGCTTGCCATCAAAATATACAAATAATGGAAATTTTGTGACAAGATGTGCAGCAAATAAACCCCGAAATTCGAACCCAGAGCAAACGAATTCCCAGCGCTACGAAAACTAAGGGTTGCAAAACAGAAAGCTACCCCGACACCGGTCCATAAACTGCAACTGCATGCAGTGCATGCAACAACAACAACAACAACGACAGCAACAACATGCAACAACCCCTAAGCAGAACGACTCTTCCCCCTCACAAAACTGGGTAGGAACACAATGGTGGCATATTTCAGGCAGTGACAAACAACTACAATAAAAATATACCGGGCGATATCGAAACGATCGATCAATAAGCAGTTACACACACAAACACACTCGCACACACACATGAGGATTGCGTGAAATTTTTAGACAAAGCGGCGCGCGACGTTCGCTAAATGGGGCCTACTCCCAGGCAGACACAGATCTGGAACAGCTGCGCAGGCGCCACAGTCGTCATCAGACAGCGACAGCGACAGCGACAGCTTCTATTGGTGGTTGTTTTTCATTTTTTCCCTTCTCTCTTTTGTACTTTGCCTATTTTTCCATTTTGCTTCCACTTTGGTACAGTTACAGTAGCACTTCTCATCAGCTTTTCTAACTGTTGTTGGTGTTGTCCAAAAAAGGGGTGACGACAGCTCGTTTGTGCAATTTGTTGCGCAATCATTGCTCAGACAGCGGCCATTAAAAGCAGCCAACTTGGCATCAGCTCGTTGCACGTCTTCTGCCTTGTTAATTGGCTTGCCATTACGCTCTTCGTCGATTCGAGTGGAGCTTAGAATAAGTAAACTGGTTTTGTTACTCTATTTTTGGTGCACAGTGCATCTTCGACATAGTTTCGCTAAACGCTCATTATATTAAGTTGATATTTCTTAGGACATGTAGAGATCGCTTGCAGTAGAAACTTTTGAATAGGGCAAGCCTAAATCTAGTAAAAATAATAAGAAATAGGTAAGAAGAATTAAATGCTTTGGTTTTCTCTTAAAACAATTTTCCACAAGCAATTAAAAAAAATAATATTTCAGCTCTGCTTTCATTATGTTTCCAACTCCACTGACGACGTTTTTGTAAACATTTTCGTATGCAATTTGAAACTCAAACTTCAAACTCTGCTCTGTTGTGATTGAAATTCTTTACAGGGTGCATTGAACTCCTTGTTAGTTTACGTTTCAGCTGCCCTGTGATCTTGGCACGTTCTTGATCCTGTTGTGAGCCACCCTTTGCACCTTTTTATGTTTTTCAAAAAATCCAAACGAATGCGTGAATTTTAATTTATGGCCTTGCTTTTGCGTCGATCAAAATACAGCTGACGATTGAGGCCGCCCATTGTTCCATTGAAAATTTCCGGTTTCTCAATCTGTGTACAATAAGTTTTTCCTGCGCAGCGGGTCTAAGGATCTGATATCCAGTTTAGTTTTCAACACGCTCTCTGCTTCATATATAATATATGTATATATTTCAACATTTCCCATACTCATTTTCCGACATCGCAAAAGATTTATGACAAAAGCAATTTATATGCTAAGAACATTGATATCTCTTAGGGGAGAGCTCGTAAAGTCAGAGCTTCCTAATGTCATCCGCTGAACTGCCCAAGCTTTGTTGTCCACGCCAATTACTAAACGACACTTGCTGCGGGACACAGCTTCTGATTCCGATTCAGATTCAGATGCAGATTCAGATTCAACGAGAGAGAGAGGGTGAGAGCTCCATTGACATGGATAAAATTTAACGAGTCGACAAAAGCACAACTCAATAAATGCAGCCCAATGATACTTTATGGGCTACTTATCGCCAAAATGTATCTACGGAGGGTGCTGCTACGGGTACAACTACGGCTAAGTGCTTTAATGTAATACTCTGCTTGTGTCAATGGCAGGAGGATGGGAATGGGGGAGCAGGAGGGTGGGGGACACAATTGTCGGTCATATGAGGGCAATACTTCGGAAGTGGTTTGGAGTCGTCTCGTCTGAACAGAATACTTCAATCAGTGGCAAGTATTCACAGCTGGAAGTTCTTTATTTGATTTCAGTGTTGAAAATTGCGCAATTAAATCTTTGATTGACTATTGAAAAAGGGTTAATAAATACGACTGGTCATGTACACATACACATACACATACACATATAAATATATATGTACACACATAATAATCGAATGTTTGTCACCCGCATGGAAAATTCGATGCACCGCTGTGATTGCATTTTGGGTGTTAAATGTTAATCAAATTAGTTTCACTCGCAATCAGTGTACACATTATTATTATTTTACGAATTTGTTGCGAATGAAAAACCATTTTTCTTTATTGAAAGAAAATTGTTGGACAGCAGTTTATATTTTTCTGCTGCACTTCCCTCCCCCCTTTTGTGAGTTGTTTTTATTGCAATTCCCATATATGCAGTTGATCATTTTATTGTCATTTAATCCTTTTTTAGTGCCACCAGTTATTCAGCTCACAGCACGTTCCAGCTGGCCAGATGTTTAACTAGCGCTCAAAATGCCTTGTTCGCAGGATTAACATTAACGATTGATGTGGGTTGTAAAGCGGGTTGCATAGGGAAAGTTATTCTTGCTGTTGCATGCAGCATGTGTGCTGATTTTTGCACTATTGTGGCATTTAATCCGTATTAATTTTCAATAAGTGCAATGGGGTCTATAAATATTTGATGAATGGCTGCTGCTGGAATAACCCACAAGCCAACAACAAGCACGTGACCTGTCAGCCAGAATCATGACTATGAACTCTGGTTCTCAGAAAACAGCTGCCGGCAAAGCTGTGCAGTTAGTGAACCATAAAAATAACGATTAAATATCCCATATCTTAAAATTTATATACACCCAATTACTTGGAAAGTTTTCGTATTGTTGACTATTTCTGTAGCATAGCTTTAGGCTCGACCGAGAAAGCAACGAAAATGTTAATTTTTGCTGCATACTCTTATGAGCACAGCCTATGTTAAGCATAACAGCGCCTTAACGGAAAAGTTTAAAATAAACTACAAAATTGTTTAGGCCTGAAGCATTTGT
The DNA here is from genome assembly GCA_035042365.1 of Drosophila dives. NCBI lineage: Eukaryota > Metazoa > Arthropoda > Insecta > Diptera > Drosophilidae > Drosophila > Drosophila dives. The sequence continues at coordinate 4,865,039 of JAWNLJ010000326.1, read as the reverse complement.
CTCTTTGTGTAAATATTCTAAAAACAAACTTTGTACAACAACAACTAACCCATTAAATAGAGAATCGACTATGCAGCAGAGCTAGAAATTCTGATTCCTATTTATTCCACGTTTGTTGTAAGCCACATGCTTCCATATATTTTGCGAGAAGTTCGTGCTGTAAATGGAGGCTGATGTAATTCATATTGTTGAATTGCATCAGCCTTCAAACATTGCAAACTTTCAACTCTTCTCATCCTGTTGTTGCTGGGTGCCCCCTCATCAAGTGTGTTGTGTTTGTGTTGCGTTTTTATATGCATTTGTTTTAATAAACTTTAGTGCCGTACTTCAGTTCGGGGGTTGCTGGAATTGTTTGCAACTGGGCAGACTTGACGCAACTGCAATTGCGAACAACACACAGCCGTCCCTCAGCGGGGGATGTTCTGAAATACCACATTGTGTATGACGAGAAAACAATGTCGGAAAACTGTTGAGTAAATGTCTTTTCGGTAGCTGATAAGAGATAAGTTTTAATGAGATTCTGTCTATTTGGAATTGGTTGCAAGTCGTTATCTTTCTGTGTCGCAAGAGTCAACATACATATTTTTATTAAATGACTTTCTCTGTAGTACAGAGCTGCCTAGAATAACAAATAAGCGAAACTTTAGGTCTTTAATTTATCTAAATTAGCAAACATTATCTACAGGCAATAAAGTTAATAAAAACTATATTTACGCTTGATAATTTCAGTTTGAAATCTGGAATTTGGCCGGGCTAAGCTCCACTAATAAGTGATTTTTAAATTTATAGTTAGAGTTAAATTCATTCAAGTATGAAAAATGAGGGAAAAAATAGACAATTGAGTCATTAGGAAATCAGTATTGCAATTTGAAATGCAGAACGTAATTTTTGTTTATTGAACTTGCTTGAATATTGAATTGTAAAAACTTTGATTTGATTATAGTAATTTAGATTCACAAAACTTAACAATCAATTAAATTACCAATTTAGAATTCTGTCAATATAATTAAAAGTACATTGTGTGTAGTGTATAAAACTTTACCTAGGAAAGCAGGTTTTGATTTACAAATTGGAAACAACGCTGCAACCGCAATTTGTGGCAGCCCCTTGGTTAAACGACGCCCATGCATAGACTCAGCTGTAAGCAGCGGTAAGCACTTCAGACTCACAATGCTCCTGACTCGGAACAAACGTATATATCATTTACAATAAATTGTGTTTAGATTTGTAAATGGCAGGCGCCTTTCGCTCGCTCGTTACTCGTGACTCTCGCTCGACAACAGGTGCAACAGCGGCAAGCAGCGCACGCCACCACCTGGAGGTCGAGACTGGGGTAGACCTTTGAGACCCCACCGAGCGCCAGCTTCTATGTCTAAAAAATGTTGGCGTCTGGCATTGTCAATGGTTTTCATATTTAAATTAGTAATAGTTGATTAAAATGCACTCGATTTTAATTTATGCACAGTTTTCGTGTGATAAAAGCCCAGAAACACTTAAATACAAATATGTTGAAAAAATAATAGAATCTGTAGACTTTTGGGCGTTGTCCCAAATGAAAGGCAACAGGTTCTGGTTCCGCTTCAAACATTTATTTTATTTCTGGTTACTAGAAAACGCTTTTAAAAGTCAAAAGCAACGAATACCAAAACAGTCGCATATTGAAATTCTTTTTGATCTGTCGACAGCTGCAAGCGGATCTCACACACTTATGTATATATGTATTGTATAGGAGAACTAACCCAGAACTCGGTCTCGGGATCAGTGAGCATTTAGACAATATGCCTTCATATGCATAAGTAAGCACGCCAACAATGATTAAATCAATTGCTAAAATGTGTTTTATTATTCAGGTTCATGACATAAGTTCTTTCCACCCCTACAATTAAATTGTTGAGATTCGTGAAGCAGCGGTTCTATCTATGGCATTACATAAACAGCTATCGGGGCTCATTGTGCTGTGGATAATAGTTAATACTCAAATGGTTCGAGCACAAGTGTCTTTTGTTCGTCATTCAGACAAAAGGCCAGTTACCAGTTTACATTTTGACTCTGATTTTGATTTAGTTGCGGAAACATTTATTAGACACTCTAGATTCCAACTGCTAACTGCTTAATGAACCTCGTGTTAATGTCTTTGACTTTTGATATGCAAAAGTTAATCGGATTATGTTTACCCTCCTAGCAAACCACTTGCTTTTAACTTGTCAACAAGCGATTGACCACAAACATACCTTTGAACGGGCTTAGCAATCTATTTATAGTCAATAGGCTGTTTGTCCTTGAATGCATCTGAGATCTTAGCACTTTTAAAGTAACTTAAACAGGAGGCTTGATATTAAAGATCTTCTTTTCTACATTATATTAAATTAGAATTAATGTGTCTCAGGGGATTAAATAGACCGCAAACAGTTTAGAAATTCCGTTTTATTTTCGATCTTAAACTTGATTCCGTTTTTATCTGATTCCGCATTGTTTCTCTTCCCCCTTTCTATTTTAATTGAAAAAAAAATTAAAAACAATAACATCATTTATATTCATTATTTCGCAAATATCACATTTTTTTTTATTCATTTTGAGGTGTTAGAAAACATACAATAATTTCAATTAGGCAAACTTAGAGACTATGAGTAAAGAATTCTTTGCAACAATATGTAGAAAGAGCTTTTCATGTGTTTATGGCAGGGATGGTGCTCTAACAATACCACGCCAGCACAACGCTTAGTAAGAGTGCCAGACTCCACGTAAGCCTTGCTCCTCCATTCTCTGCCGCCTCCTCAGCGGGAAGACGAGCAGAGGCGACGAGCTGTTGCTCGTTAAGTTTGGGACGAAAACTCCAGTCGATGGTATTCGTCTTGCAGATGTTGGCAAACACTCTTGCCGAGATTTTTGGCGTACGTGTGCGCTCCGGCGAACTGAAGTCCACATGGTACAAACCAAATTTCTCCGTGTAACCGGCCTTCCACTCGTAGCTATCCATCAAACTCCAGGTAACATAGCCCTTCACATTAGCACCATCCTCCATCGCATCCAGCACGGCGGACAAGTACAAATTCAAGTAGTCCACACGCGCATAATCCTCCAAACCGCCACGATCACTGACACCGTTCTCCGTGATAATTATCTCGGGTCCGTTATACTCACGATGTATCCACATCAACAAATTGTACATGCCCCTGGGATATACCTGCAAAGGGAACCAAGCCAGTTGAGAATTTAGCAACCAGGGAAAAGTGCTTTGGGGGTTCATTGAACTAACACCTGCCCAGCGCAACCCTCAGTGTAAAGCCAAATAATTCAGCCTGAGTCACCCCATTTTTATACCCTTCCTAAAAGTTTCTTAGCTTTTTTTAAAAATGTGTAACAACTTGTCAAATATATGACAAATCGAAGTAGGAATTATTGGTAAAAATTCAGTTTTAATAAGCACATCTTTTTATGTTTCTGTAAATATCCAACCACTTTTTTTGCGTGTCATGATTTCCCTTAAGTCATTTTTCTTTAAAAAAAACAAAGAGCATTTAAGCTGTGTCATCCCCAAAAAAAAAAGTGACTTCTGTCTGTTTAATCTTGGTAAAGTAGTTTGTGCCACCCTCTGACGTTTGATAAGAGCCAAACAGCTTGTCATTATTCACTTACAGATAAAGCTTCTGACATAAATCCAATTGCGGTTTGCACCCCTCTCAAACCCCTTAAGTCTCCACCTCCCAACCCGCTAACTCGAGTATTATCTCATACCAGTTAATTAGCGAATTTGCTCGTGACTGTCCCAGCAATTAATCATGGATTGTATAATATGAGTATAATATAAGGCTTACCTTTAGCCAGACTGAGCCCGAGCCGGGCCAGTCCACTTCGTCTTGGCTCTCGACGACGCCCATGTCGTGATTGAACGACGGTATCGGAAACTTGCCAGTGTTATTATGTCCATTCGAAGTCACCAGATTACTGGTGTACGAATTGATGCCAAAGAAATCGGAGGTGCCTTTAATGCGACGAATCTCTTCCGTCGTGAACTCGGGCAGACGTGAACGTGACCCAAAGCCCTGTTGCTTGCTCATGTTCCGGATGCGCTCAATCATTACCTTGGGATAGTTGCCATGCTTTGAGAAGATGGGATGTGCAAACCAGCCGATATAGAACTGCATTGCCCGCTCGGATGCCTCACGATCCTCGGCGCTATCGGGATTCTTTGGCTCCGGCCACGAGGTGTCCACTGTGATGCCTATGCGACCACCCTGTCGCTGCTGGAATTGTTCCCGATACATGTGCACCACCTCTGCGTGCGCCTTGAGTAGATTGTGGCCACACAGATAGGCCGGGATGCCTGGGAAGTTATACGAGGGTGCCATATAATCGACACCATATCCATGCTCGCAAACATGCCACGGCTCGTTTATTGTGGTCCACAGTTTAACACGATCGCCATACATCTCCAGCACTAGGCGTGCATAATCCTTGAACAGTGGTATTATCTCGGGATTTGTCCAACCACCCAGCTCCTGCAGACGCTGCGGTATATCCCAATGGTACATGGTAACCATGGGCGTGATATTATACTTGAGCAGCTCATCGATCAGATTGCTGTAGTATTTGATGCCAGCGGTGCTCACATGATTCATATAGCCACCGGGCATGATCCTTGCCCAGGATAGAGAGAAACGATACGAAGTCACATGCAGTTCCCTAACCATTTGGACATCGCGTCGCCACTGCAAAATTCAATAAGACTCAAGTCTAAATCATAAATGCGACAAAGGAATGCCAACTATTTGCTAACAACCGGTTGCCCTCAAAATCATTAACATCGCACACATTGGTCAGTGTCAAGACAGGTGCTGTTGGTTTATTTGTTTTTCTTATGAGATTATTATTTTAAATTGCTAATTCGACACGCCATAGTTGTTAGCCTACGAATCGGACTCGGTATAGACTCTAAGTCTGCCATCGATATGGGGGCGTCCAGTGGCTTAGACTCATTAGCCAAACACCTGCGGACAGCTCGATGTCTATGTAGATTCTGATGAAGTTGTGTTGCAGTTGATTTGTCAGAGAATTATTATATTTTAATAATATGCTACGCTAAGTGCATTAATCAATAACTAACTATGAGATAGTATGGGGAGAGACATTGTCGAATACAATTAATTGATCGTTTATCAGTTTGTTATGGCACCTAATTTCTCATTAAGACATAATTGGGCGAGCTCTATTATTATATATACTAACTAGTTAGTTGGTGTAGCGTAACGGTTCCATGTAATTTTTAATAACTCTTTAAGATACAATGTTGCATGTTCTACTGAAAGCTCAAGGATTTTGCTTTCTGACAATATTCAACATTTTTCAGTGGGTGTCAATAAAACTTCTACTCAAAAATACTATGAAGTGTCTTGTTGACAATGTGAAAGACTATTTTGAAGCATTTTACTTCGGAATGCATTAGTTGTTTATCTTAAGTATCTTATCACACTTTCTAAGTTACTATTTATAGAAACGAGTTTATTTTCTTACTAGTTTAAAAAACTCTGTTTTGTATTCTTTAAATGCTTCAAGCAAATAATAATTTTTGTTTAAATCGTAAAATATCTTCGTTCCTTCTCATTTTCAAGATAATTTTAAGCTGCTTGAATAACTCTATAAATAACTTAATGAAATCTTTTTAATAACCTTCCATTTATTTGTTTTATATTTTTTTGACGACTTTGCTTAAGAGTCACTAAAATTCAAAGCAATTTTGTGATTAATTTTTTATTATGATTTGCTTGGTTTGTTGTTGGTCATAATAAAACTAATTGATTAACCAATTGAGATGTGTAATCTGTTGACGGAACAATTATACTTGGTCAACAATTGTAAAGTGATCATTGTATCAACACAATTTGGAATAATTAGCCATAGTTGTTACTGGTAATTTGACAAGTAAGTATATACGGCTACATAGTGTGTACAACAAGTAGCACAAACTTGGCTCAAAGGCGCAGCTGACAAGTGCAGGCCATCAGTCAAGACTTTATGACAATTACTTTTTGCATAGTTCAGTTTTTTTTTTGCATTTTTATCTGTGTCTCTGTTGCTGCTATTGGAGAAACGCATAAATTCATAACCGGTGACAAAAAGAAACACCTGTTGCTGCTACCAAGTTGGAAAGACTATAAAACTAATCGGGCGGACTATTGCTTTCAGCAAACTATAAAACAAATATTTATGACAGTGATTAATGGACTGTTTGCGTGCAATTAATGCTTAGTTTATTCCAAAGAAATTCAAGTGTGCGCGTGTGTGTGGGAGAACAATAAAACTGGAGAGCAGGAGATCCGGTCTTATTACTAATATTAGTAATAACAATTGCTTACCTGATGATAACTATCCGCTGAGATATCGCCATTGGATTTATCGGCAATCTTTTCGGGATGGTTGTGTGTGAGAAAGTCCCAAATGGACTCGCCCTTATCATCCGCATTCCAGCCCCCTTCAATTTGATAGGACGACGAACCGACGCCCCACATAAAGTCACTGGGGAAATGACGTGCATTGCTTGTCGGATTGTTATAGGTGCTGTGTGTAAGGGTAAACAAATAACAAAAAAGCCGTCAAAAATACAGTTAAAGTTGTAGCAATTGTTAAAAGTTGGTCCGAATTGTTTAAAATTTGAAAGTAGCCAAATACCAATATATCTTGTATACAATTCAAAAATAAGCGACAAAAGTATTAAGTCAAATAAATTTTCTCCAATTACATTTAATGGATTATGAAGATATGTAGCTTTCTGCAATTGAAGGTCAAATGGAGTCATAGAAAATGACTTATAGAAACACGCAATCATTCAACTATAGCTAATCTTGGCAGCTCAAGGCATTTGTTAGCTTGGTCAACTTATATGGTTTGGAGCTATCGACCATGCCAAATCTTAAACAAATTTTTGGATATATATTTCACTTACGAGGCGGCTCCACAGCGACTGCTCTGCTCCAGCGCCAGCGACAGCAGCGCAATTTTCAATAGCATATGCCACATTTTAAATAAATATTACTTATATATAAATAAATTCACTATATCCTTTATCACACTGCACTTAATCCTTTTATTTTTTTGGCGACACTTTGCACAACTTCAAGTAACTTCAGCGATGAAAACTATTCTCGTTGACTTCTTGACTTTTGTTGGCAGTTTTCGCGAGTTTTGTGATTTAGCGAGTATAAAGCGAGCGTTTTGAGCTCGTCACGAAACGTTGTCAAATGAACGCTGCCGCTTTGTATCCTAGCGTTTTTAAAGCAAAACGAACTGAATGAGAACCGCAACGCAAAGCGAAGCACAACAAACCAAAAAAACTCACCTCTGAACGAGTTCTGCTCCCCAACAGGTGAGATCCGATTGTTGTTCTTATTGTTGCTGTTGTTAGTGTTCTGTTTGATATGAATATGATTGTAGTGATCGCGAGAGACGTCATCTGGAGATTGGTGGGCTCTCTGTTTTATGGATCGGGTTGGATGTGAGAAAATCCCCGTTATGACGATTCACGCAATTCATCCGTTACTTTTATTGTCATAGGAAAGGTAATTAAATTGGTCATCATCAGGCTTACGTTTATTGTTAATTTTTTGCATGCAGTCGGCTTAATGAAATAAAAGAGGAATAACTAATTTATTACTTATTTAAATTGCACTTCGGATGAAATCAATTTTGAATATGCATTAGCCAACTATAAATTAATAATAAATAATCTAATGAAATTTCTCGCATTGCATAAGTTTTCACGTGTAACTATGTTTCCATTTATTATTATTTGTTGTGTCTCATTCGACACAAATGCAAGCAGATTTTTTGTTTAAACAATTGTAGATACCAACATGTGGAAAAGATAATAAATATGTAGACCACAGAAGAGAGAAAAAGAAAGAAAGAGAAAAAGAGAGAGATCGTGAGTGTGAGAGTGTGTGTGAAAACATCCATATACCCATTAACAACATGTTAAAAAGCAATTCAATCTAGATACTTCCTTCAGTGCTGAGATAGCAAAGTAGTCGTCAGTTTTTTTTTATCAATTACAAGAAACAAACAAAGCAAAAAAGAACAATTTAATAAGGAAAGACCATTCATTAATCATGCATCTTGATTCTGCTGAGCTTTGCTGGTAAATAATTACCAGTCTGGAGCCGGGTTTTTTTTTCCCAAAATAAACTTGTACCAAACTCCAACTCTTAACCGAGCGAGTTTATGAAATTCATTATTGTTTGGCCTTTATTCTTTGTGACCACAAGGAACGCAGTCATCTGCGGCTTTTTTATATCCGCAATAAGCATATTTCAGCTTTTAATATTTTTAGCTTGTCTTTCGATTGCCATTGATATATTTTAAAAGCATTTTAACAAAATTATCAACTAAAAGGATCAAACTGAAACTGAGCAACCTGTTTAAATAAAACATCATTAGTTCTAATTAGCATTACATTAAAAATCAACTCTAAAATTAGCACTATCAAAAAATCTTCAATCTGTGACTAATGAAATGTTTGAGCTGGCAACCATAAAATTTCTCCGATTATCATAAAATTTGAATTCTATTTTATGAGAAGCTGCAATGATAAATTATAATTAGTTTAGCTATGTCTTATCCAACAGTGCGAAACGCATTTAACCGGTTTTTTCTGTTTACTAAAATTAATATTATTTGCTTAGAGCTAGAGACTTCGCGAGGTTGGCGGTTTTCCCCTCACGTGAAGCAAACTGAAACCAGATTAAATGAATCATAACAAAAAGACCCTAATAACGCCGAAGTAGCGACATTTTTGAGAACGCATCAACGCATTGAAGACGTCAATCGTGGAATGATGCTAAATAAAAACCCCCAGGAATCTGCATATGAGCTAATGACACGTGTATCCCCATTGACAATATTATTATGTTTACTTAGAAAAACAAATGCAAATGTCATGTGTTAATATTAATAGCATTAAGTCGCAATTGGATGATTGGAACATTCCTCTGTTTTCCACTAAATTTAAATGCACCCGCAGTTATTAACCGATTGGTACAGATATATCGATTATCCAATGAATCATCGATAATCAGACTCAACAAATATCGGAAAGAGTATCGATGCTTTGTTTTGTGAAAACGTAAACAACAACTGGCAACACGTGCGCGGCTTTTACAAAATTGTGATTAAAAATGGAATTATTCACAGTAAATCGGTAAATAGAAACATACAGTACGCAAGTCTCTTATATATAAATACTTATTCCCCGAAAACAGTTATACCGAGGAGCACAACAAATCCACTAAACGAAGCGGCAACGATGTTAACGAAGACGAAATACTGCAAAAACTGTTGCAGAAGGCCGAGAAGCGCAAAAGAAAACACGAAATCAGTGTGAAAGAAAAACCAATCGAAACAGTTGCTACAATTGCAGAGAAAGATGAAGCGGAAGACCCACAAAATGAGGATGCAGCAACACCATCGCACTCAGATAAAGAAGAGGAACCCAAGGAAACGGAGCCTTCAAATGATTTTCAAGTGCTTGGCGCAGATGCATTAGCCAAGCAACCAAAAGTGGAAATGGTTTTACCCCCTTGGTTGGCACATCCCACACTTATCGAGGGTGGTAGCCTGTTGCCCACTGATACTAACGATGCAGAGCCCGATGAGACGTCCATTACGCAGCTGGCATATCTGGAGAAGCACACATGCAGTGCGCTGAAGCAAATGAAGATCAAATGCCTGTTTCCCGTTCAGCGCGCTGTTATACCATGGATCCTGGAGGCACAAGCCAAACCTTCACCCTTTCGACCACGCGACATTTGCGTCTCGGCACCAACGGGCAGTGGGAAGACCTTAGCTTTTGCCATACCCATTGTCCAGCTGCTGGCCAATCGAGTGGAGTGCAAAGTACGTGCTCTGGTTGTGCTGCCGGTTGCCGAACTGGCGCTGCAGGTGTACAAGGTGTTCAGTGTGCTGTGCAGCAAGACGGAGCTGGAGGTGTGTCTGCTGTCCAAGCAGCATCGCCTCGAGGATGAGCAGGAGAAGCTGCTCGAGCAATATAAAAATGTCTACTACTCCAAGGTGGACATTGTGGTCACCACGCCAGGTAAGATCATGTCTCTGTCGTAAATGAAGAACACAATGAATAACATTTTATCTTACAGGCCGCCTTGTTGATCATTTACATGCCACGAAAGGCTTCTGCTTGAAATCCCTGCAATTTCTGGTCATCGACGAGGCGGATCGCATAATGGATGCTGTCTTCCAGAACTGGCTTTATCACTTGGACTCGCATGTGCGTACCACAGCGGATCAGCTACTGACTGGGGTACAGGCACCACTCTGCTACCAGGAGCTGCTCAACAGCCACGGCAAACAGCCGCACAAGCTGCTCTTCTCCGCCACACTCTCACAAGATCCCGAAAAGCTGCAGAACTTGCGACTATTTCAGCCTAAGCTCTTTACAACAGTGTTCACATTGCCTGTGCTACAGCCTGCCTTGGAAAGCGCCGAGCTGCCAGAGCAGAATAGTCAGTTCATTGGAAAGTACACAACGCCAGCGGAGCTAACGGAGCAGTATTGTGTCACAGAGTTGCGCCTGAAACCTCTGACGCTGTACACCATGGTGCAGACGTATGGCTGGAAGCGTTTCCTGTGCTTTACCAACAGTGCCGACACAGCGGATCGTCTGACCTTCGTGCTCAAGCAGCTGTTCAGGGGCTCAACCACCATGGTGGAGGAACTCTCCGCGAATATGAAGGCTGGTATGCGTGCCCGTCGTTTGGCAGATTTTGCAAAGGGCAGCATTCACGGGCTGGTCTGTTCGGATGCACTGGCGCGTGGTATTGATGTACCCAATGTGGACATTGTACTGTCCTATGAGGCGCCACGTCACATCAAGACCTACATCCATCGTGTGGGCCGAACAGCGCGTGCGGGACAAAAGGGCACGGCCATAACGCTTCTAACCGAAAAGGATCAGGTACCATTCAAGAAGATGCTCTACGAGGTGGGTAAATCTATGGGTGAGGAGCTCACCGTATCAGCGGACGTTGAGGTGGAGCATGCGGACATATACAAGACGGCGCTGGAGGAACTGCGCCGTCGCCAAGAGAAACGGAAGAGCGAAAAGAAGGTTGAAAAGATGCGCATTACACGTAAGGCGGCTGTACACAAGCAGCTGGAGAATGGCGACAAACCATTGACTCTGATGGAGAAGCTGCAGATGAAGACGGCAATCCAACTGCTGCCCGAGGAGAGTGCGCCAAAGCAAAAGAAACAAACCAATCCAAGGCCCACAAAAATAGCCAAGCCAAAGCGCAAACCAATCAAAAAGTAAAGCATCCCGGGTATGATTTTTTCGCGATAACCCAAAACACAGCAACGTTCAGTCTATTGCTATAATATATATATATATATATAGTAATATATTATGTATATACATACAGTTAATGAATTTGTCTTATCAATCAAAAGGCCAAGTGATTCCCCTGCGGGTACTTCACCAAAAAGCATAAACAAAAAAAGCTTCTGTCTCAACACAATTTTATACACTCTTTAAACGGATGCTGCTTATTGTTTAAATAAAATTAAATTTGTTGAAAATTATTACTGTAATGTGAACATTTATACGATAATAGTATAAATCTTTATTTAACAAGAAAAACTAAATTTGTAAATATAATCTTATATAATTGTTGAGACCTTCAAGCTGGACAGTGAAATGGAGAACATATTTATTATTAAAACTGCTCGTTACAAAATCGATCACGTTATTAATATACCCAAAACAGTTCCCTATATTTCAAGCACCTTATCTGGCTATTTAAACAGCTTGCTTGCCAGAAGAGATCTCATATTAAAAAAGTCCAACGATGAATTCAGCAGCAATGAAGTTTTTGCTACTTGCAGTGATCTGCGCCATCGGTAAGTAATCAACTAAGTAATCGGCTAATAAATCTTGTTTCTAATCACCTCATTATATTCTTATTTAGCATTCCCTGCGAAGACGCAAGCGTTGACAATTGAGCCTCGCAGCAGCTGGAATGCTGCAAGTGCTCGCTCTCCATCACGGATCAGTGGTGCCGTTAAGTATGTGATCATCCACCATTCTGATAATCCCAATGGATGCACTACGTCGCAGCAGTGCCAGCGGATGATCAAGGCCATCCAATCGGATCACAAGGGTCGTCGCAATTTCAGCGATATTGGGTATAACTTTATCGTTGCCGGGGATGGCAAAGTGTATGAGGGACGTGGCTTTGGACTGCAGGGATCTCATGCACCCAACTACAACCGGCAAAGCATTGGCATCGTCTTCATTGGCAACTTTGAGAGCAGCGCACCCTCAGCACAGATGCTCCAGAATGCCAAGGATCTAATTGAAATGGCCAAGCAACGTGGTCACCTCCAAAATGACTACACTTTGTTGGGCCATCGTCAGACCAAGAGTACTGCCTGCCCTGGGACGGCTCTTTATAATGAGATTAAGACCTGGCCTCATTGGAAAGAGATTTAGATTATTAGAATAAATTCAACGTTACCTGCTGGGTTTTTATCTATTAAACTTTTTTATAAAATTGTATTTGGACACTGATTGAATTATTCTATGAATATATAAAATACTCCTAAAGATATGCAACATATTTTAATATGGCAACTTAGTCAATGCAAGAACCCAATTTAAATGTAGCAAACCGGAAAAAGTCGATTGCTGGGTTCCTGGTATAATACATTTTTAGACAGACTAAGAAAATATTATTAAATAATTTAATAACATTGTACATAAGTTTGTTAAATGATTAAATTATGCAATGAGCATATAAAATACTCCAAAAAAATATACAACATTTTTATATGGCAGCTTAGCGAATGCAACAACCCATTTTGTTTTACTGTTGAATACAAATGATATTCTTAAATATAGCAAACCGGAACAAGTGATTCGTTCGATTGCTGGGTTCCTGGTATAATACATTTTTAGACAAACTAAGAAAATATTAATAAATAATTTAATAACATTGTACACAAGTTGGCTGTACCTATTGTTGATTTGATGAGATAACAATACTTTGTAGCAGCTTTGTTGGCTCAGCTGCTGTTTGATTTGCATAATATATGTAGACAACCCCAGAAGAAGGGTCTTGCGTCAATGACTCGAGCTTAAGCAATAAGCAAATATGCTGCCCTTGAGCTGCACCCAAATGGTGAGCTTAACGACCCAAAAAGGCAATCCCTCCAAAAACGGAACGCTGCATTTGAAAAGCAAATGCATTGCAAATGCCACAATCAGATGGGAAGGCTTTATAAAAAGCCAGGCAGAAGAGCAATAGGACAGTGACCAGCAAGCCAGCTGTGCAAGCAAATCCCTTTCAGGCAAACTCAACATGAAGCTTGTAAGTTCAATATAGATTATTACGCAGATCAACTCAAATGCACCTCATATTTTGCAGCTCATCCTAGGTTGTCTGCTGTCGGCTGTTGCACTGTGCCGCGCCAGCGTAATACCTGCCCACGTTGGATTAGGTGTTCCAGTGGCCGCCGCCGCTCCTGCGCCAGCTCTGGTGCCAGTCGCTGCTAGCCATCAATTTGTGGCCCGCAACTACAATGGCTACTATGTGCCGACGACAACAGCCACAGCTTGGCCCGCCTGGTCCGCCTATCCAAATACCTACTACAAATATAGCGGTGGTTATCCCACCTACACCTATCCCTATGGATACCCTTATGGCTACCCCTATGGCTACTATCCCAACCATAACTATGGCTATGGCTATGGCCATAAGAGTGTCTGGTAATGGAATGAATATCTTTTTTTTTAACTATAATAAAATATTATTGTGATAGTAACAAATCATATTCAATTAGATTCTAAGTTCGATGTATAACAATGTATAAAAATAAATAATCTATATTTGAACGTATTTTCCTCATTGTTTGATGGCAACAAATATGCAAGTGTCTCTATGACGCTATCCGTGTCTGTTGTTGGCCTTAAGCCAGACTTCCCTTTTGGTTGGATTACTTAATTTGTCTTTGAAATTTTGGTTAACCAACTTTTGCTTTTATTTTACATAAATATATTTAATTTTAAGTTCAAGCGCTAATTAGTTAAAATATAAATGGACCAGGAGCTGGAGCGGCGGCAATAAATCTGGTTGGCTGCCCAAAACGAGGTGCCGCAGCTGGAAAGCCAAAGATCGTTGCAAATGAGCCCAAATCCGATGGTGTGGCCAAAAAGCGAGGGGGTGGCGCAAAGGCGGCATTAAACTGATTAAAGTAATCCAGACGCTGGCTGCTCGAAACTGCCAACGGAGCAGGTGCAGCAAAAGGAGTCGCCACAGGCAAATTGGTATAGGGCACAGGAGCAGGCAAAACAGCGGCCTGGGCGACCACAGAAGCCACCAAAGCCAGCGATAAAAGAAGGAACTAAGAATAAAAGTGAAATAAAAGTATGCTAAAAGAATTTTTGAGTTGAAAATATTTAACAAACCATTTGCTGCATTTTGTTGGAGATTTGAGAATGATTTTCTGCTGTTGCTTTTCTGACTGAATCCAAGAGTTGAATATGCAACGATTTGTTTATGCTGTTGGTTTTTATAGGAGTTGCAGTTGCTCCAACTTGGCAGTTGCAAATTGTGACGCATTTGGATACACAATTAGCCAAATTGCAGAGCAAGCTAAGCATTCCCAATTCGATATCAATTTGAATTGGTATCTTTTGGGACAGACTCTAATTGATGGTTTGAGGTAGTATCAAATGGAGCTCCAATTAAAGTTGCTCAACAGCAATCGAGAGAACTCAAAAATTACCCTTAGATAGGTTATAATCTAAAAATTTAAAAAATAAAATTAATATTAAAAGCCTTCTTTAAAGTTAAAATAAAAGATTGCGTTTTTGGATGCTCATTTCTCATTTTAATTGATAGAACAAATATAATAATAACTATTCGTATGCGCATTCGCATTAATGTAAACCATGGATACATATATATATATATATATATATATATATATATATGTATATATAGTATGTGAAATATATATATTTATGTATATATCTCAATATTTGATAGCTGTTTTGGTTACCTGTTGATCGTTCAGTTGTTGGTTTTGTTTTTAGGCGATTTTTAATATATAGTGTTTTATATTCTATATATGTAGTTAATTATTAATAAACATTTTAGGCTAGTTAAACGTTATATGGTATATGGTATATGGTATGTTCGATATTACGAGTATGTAGTAGTAGTAGTAGTAGTTATGCAACACTTTGGATAGTGATTAATGATTAACGATGATCGATCGTAATAACACTAAGCTAGACGACATTTAGCATAGGCATTAATTAGTTGCTTTCGTTTACTTTGATTTGAGGATGAGTATTTGGATTTAAATCGATACTAAAAACAAACGCTCTATTAGTTGATATCGTTATCGTTAATGTTACCGAATTATATTTAGCATAAATACCTAGGTTTTGTTCTTGTTATTTGTTGTGGATAGTTGCAAAAATCGCTCCTCTCTTTTTCTATATACAATCTAAACTTGGAATTAATAACTAGCAGCGCCGCAACAAGATCGGTTAGCACAAAACGATGTTGGTGGAGGGGGGTGGAGGGGTTGAGAGGTGTATTTATCAAATAAAGGTCATAGGTTAAAACATGTACATAAAATCACAGTCTATTGTTTAAGTTAAGGACATCTATATGGCAATTAATTTGACTAGACAAAACAGACAGACACTTATTGAAGGGTGAATGGGAGGGGGAGGGGGACGGACTTAAGGATTTGCTTTCCGATTGGTCTTCGTTTGGTGGCTTTTCTACCAAAGAACATCGTAGTTGTAGACATGCTCGGATGAGGCGATAATCAGACACTTAACAAACTCATCGAAACTCCGCTTCAGTTTCCATTTTCTTGGCTTACGCAGCAGCTGCAAAGGCTTCAGCTTGATCCTGGCCTGCTTCGGCTTGCCAGAATCGTGCCAGGGACTGGTCGAAGTGGAAGTGGTTCGAGTTGCCACCGGCTGTTGTGGATATTGCTGCTGCAGTTGCGGCACATTGCAGTAGTCGTGTTGACGCAGCCGCTCCAGCGTCTGGAGTCGCTGCTCCTGATAGTAATTATTGAGATTGGTCAAGAAGTAAAAGTCGCCATCATTGATAACATCGATTTCAGCATAGTTGCCGCCATCGCTTTCCGGCTGCTCTGCTGTCGATATTGCTGCTGCTGCTCCTGCTGACGATTTTGCTGATTTTGCTGTTGTTGCCTGTGCAAAGAGTTGATCAAATCACATGTTTTCATCAAACTTGGCAAAGTTGCTGTCCTCGTTCCACTGAAACTTGTTGGCATCCTGTTGCCCATCCTTGTCACCCGGGCCAGATATCGGCTGTTCGTCGGGCGACTTGAAGAACTCATCGTCCTCAAAGGGATCCTCGTGCTTTTTGGCGAATATGTTGACCGATTCGGATTTCTTGATCAAATCCTGACGCTGCTGCAACTTGCTGCTGCGCATATTTTGCTTCCGGCTCGAGGCAGATGGCGCCGCCGGTGAAGCTTGATCCTTGTCAAAGTCAAAGGAGGCCTTGGCAAAGTCATCCTCGAAGGCGGCGTCATCAAATTGCGATACCTTCACATTGTCATCGAAGCGCAACTTTTGGGTAATGGGCGGCGTCGATGCTGGTGGCGTCTCCATCTCAAAGTTGGCATCACGCTGCTGCTGCTGTTGCTGCTGGAGCTGCTGCTGCAACTTCTCGCGCTCGGAAAAGTCATTGGAGAAGCGAAACAGCGACTTGGACCCAATCGTGCTGCTGGCCGAGTTCAGGCCAGCTGGTGTCGAGTTGCAACTGGAGGCGGTGCCAGCTGGTGCTGGTGGCGGCGAGCTCTGATTAAAGTCCGACTCAAAGCCATCGTCGAAATTGAATTTACTGCCCACGGTCGCAACAGCACCGCCCGAGGATTCTCCGCCGCTCATCATGACCGCTGTGCTGCTCGCATTGGATCGTGGTGTCGGCGTCTGCTCATAGCTATCCACAAATCCATAATCGCTGTTGACGTTGTTGCTGTTGACAATGCCACGCGAGGGGCGATTCTGGCCTGGCAGCTTGGCCAGCGTTGGAGCATGTCGCTCCTGCTGCCGGCGCTCGCTTTCCAGCATGCGCTGATGCATCTCGTGGCGTCGTCGATTCAACCGCTCGAATTTATCCTCGTCTGTGGGCGGCTCATCATCGACATAGTCCTCGTCATCGTCATCGTCATCGTCGGCGTTGTGCTGGCAACTGATGTAGTCGTAATTATCTCGCACGCCACGCCCACTGCCATAACGTACACCGCCTACCGTTGCCAGATCCTTGGTGCTGCGTGCGCGCGTTTTCTTGCGAAATCTGCGGACAGTTTGGAATATTTACTTAGAGTCTGAAATGCATCAAAAGTTGTCCGACATACCTGCGATCTTTTTCGCCATCGGATGGTGTCTGGGCGAGAACAGCAGCCCGCCGACTCTCGGCTAGTCGACGCTCGGTTTCCGCCGCGCTCGCTGGACGCTTCCAGGACTTCTGACCAGGCAAAGTGGGCTCTGAAATGTTTCAAATATATTAAAGTGTCCAAATTGCTTCATTGACTTAACTTACCCTCACCATCCCAAGGACTGGAGCCGCTGCTCTTGCGCAGACGCTGCGGAGCCGCGCCTGGCACCACATCGCCGCCCAGCTGGCTGGGCCTTTGCAGGCTGCGCTGCCGCTGCTGGAAATCCTGCTCCGAGTCCTGTTCATAGTCAATGTCGCCGGTGACGCGCAGCTTGGCGGCAGCGGATGTGGCCGGTTTGCGCAGCGAGCGCGTCTTTAGCTCCCGATCCCGTTCGCGGTACTCATCACGGCTATCCAAGCTCCCGTAGACATCTCCGCCACTGCCAAAACTTCGTCGTCGTCGCGTCGAACTCTCAAAGGACTCAACGCTCTCGCGGTCAAAGGATTTGCGGTCCCGTTCCCGCTCCCTATCCCTGTCCCTATCCCGCTCACGCTCGTACAGATACTCGGGCCGTGACTTGTAGCTGGGTCCCATGGGCGAGCGGCGCTCCTCGTAGACGTTCTCATAGTCAAACTCATAGCTGGGCCGCGCATAGTCTCTGTACTCTCGTTCCCGATACTTGGAGCGCTCTCGTTCGCGATCCCGTGGCAGCGGCTGACCCCGCTTGTCGTACATCGGCGCAGGCGGACCATAACTGGAGCGCTCGTAGGCGCTGCGCTCAAATGAGCGTGCTCGCACACCCTGCTCCATCTCCTGCGGTGACCAGGTGTGATGTGCCTGATGATGATACCAGCTGGGCGACTCTGCATCAATGAATTTAAATGTTTAAATGGAACTAGGAACGGATCAGACTGCAAGCTTACCCAGCTCAAAGTTATCCCTGCTGCGTGAGAGTCCATGCTTAAATTTGCGCGGCGGCTGCTCACGATCCCGACGAGCACAGAACTCCGCGTCGTAGCTGCAAGTGAACGAGTGGCACAGTCAGAATATGAGTGGAGTGTGGAGTGGAGTAAAAATTTAGGAAAACACGGATCAGACTTACTCGTAATCCTCGTCACAGGAGTTGAGACGTCGGGCGTGGCGCATGTAGTACCCATGTGGAACATGTGGATGTGGCGGCAGCTGGGTGGGTGGCGGTAAGCCACGGCGCTGCTGCTGCTGCTTGAGATACTCGGGCGTATCGTCGTCCCAGGGACTGAGATCTCGCGAGGAGGAGGATGTCTGTTGGCGTTCCTTTTTGGCCCAGCGCCGTTGTTGCTGTTGCTTGGTCCAACCGACGCCGGCATCGTCACGCGGATCCGAGCTGCATGGCGACTCAGCGGTGTCGTGCTGCGACGTATTCGAGGCGGGTGGCGGGGGCAGGGTAAGTCGTGCCTTGCCTTTGTTGTGGCTGCTGCTGCTGCCAGCGCTGGCGGCTGGTGCCACTTTGGGTGAGTCAAAGGTGGCCCAAGAGGGTTTCTCCATCTGAATCTGCTTGGTGGCTGTATCGATCAGCTGCGATACAGCGGACAGCTGCGACGGCACCGGCGATACCCCAACTGGATGCAAATGTGGCGCCGGCGATTTCTGGAGCGGAATGGGCGAGGTGCTCACATCGTTGAACTGCGACGGCGTGTGCAGGCTGTGCGGAGCAGGTCCTCGCGAAGTGGATGTAGCCGGGGAAATCCGATCGCGGGAGTCCAGCGAAAGATTGGAGATGGCCCGTTGCATAAGCTCGTCTATTTCGATGTCATCGCGACCGGGCGCACTGACCACGGTAAGGAACTTGTTGTCCTGCTGCTTCGGCGGCAGCTGCTCTTGCTCCGACTTGAAATCGGGCTTCTCGGCACTGGTGGACAACTTTTCGTACTGATCCTGGGCGCTGACTGGCTCCGCATCCTTCTCGTTGCTATCCATGCTGCTCTCACCGCCCGCATCCTCATCCTCGTCCTCATCGTCGTCATCATCGTCATCGGCAACGGTCAGCGCCGAGGATGAGGGCTCGGCAGGCAGGCCGCGACTATCGACGAGGCCACGTCGATCGTGGCTGCTGTCCATGATCTGTCGGATGTCCTGATCCTCGTTGAACTCATCGCTGAACAGATCCTGCAGCAGATCCTTCTCGGGCACAGCACTCGTCGGCAATGGCGGCGGCGCCTTGTCAAACAGATTCTCGACGAGAATAATATCCCGCAACGCTGCATAACGATCCTTGGCCTGGGCAACCACCTCGGTGATCTTGGTATCGATTTTGGGAGGAGCTGGTGGTGGAGGTGGCTCTATTTCCAGATCGGGCACATCTAAGTCCAGCTGTGGATGCTGTTGCTGCTGATGTTGTTGCTGCTGCTGCTCCTGATGCTCATCCACTGGCGGGGGCGTTAGATCACCCATGAGATCCGTTTCCTGCTGCTGTTGCTGCAGCTCCTGATCGATAATCTCCCGGAAGACGGCATAGCGATCCGCTGGCGGCACTGCAGGCGCTGACAAAGTGGGCGCCTCATTAAAATTGGCAAAGTTGGCCACAAACGCATCCGAACCGAGATCCTCACCAAACGTATCATCGAACTTGGCCACAAACGAGGTCTGCTGATCAAAATTGACCTTAAACACAGCCGCCGTTGAGGAGGCGGTGCCGACAGGAGCAGCTGGCGATGCCAAGGGCTGAGCGGGACTCGCCCGGGATTTGCAAGTGTGCACCAACTGATCCCCAGTGGACTGAAGATAGTCGGACAGATAGGACGTCAACTGGACAAGGGTCATTGTGCTCAGCTTGCTGGCGGGCACATTTAGCTTGATGGCCAGATCGTCCATGCCCAGGGTGAGCAGCTGCGTCAGCGTTATGTCCGGCGCCAGCGCATTAGCCGCCGCCTCCTTTTGCGCCTGGGCCTGCAGTATTTCCGCCTTGTTCTCGTAGATGTCCTGCGGACGACCCAACGATGCCTGGCGCTGTGGACGTGCTCGACTGCTGCCCGTTTGTGTGGGAGGCGGCAGCAGTGGTGGCGGTGGTGTCGGCGTCGATGTCGCTGTCGATGTAGATGTGCCGGGGCCCAAGGGTGCCAGATAATCGTCGTCGGTGTGGCCTGGTTTCCGAGGACGACCCGGTCCGGGGAAGCAGCCATCAGAGCGACCGACCCTACGTGAGGGCAACGGAATGGGCGGAGCATCGATGCTACGGCGGAGTTGATTGCTCGAATGG
The DNA here is from genome assembly GCA_035042365.1 of Drosophila dives. NCBI lineage: Eukaryota > Metazoa > Arthropoda > Insecta > Diptera > Drosophilidae > Drosophila > Drosophila dives. The sequence continues at coordinate 4,844,362 of JAWNLJ010000326.1, read as the reverse complement.
TTCAAGTACTCGTAACGGCCAACAGGTGGCGCCGTTGCTGTGGGCCTTATGATGAGATCACTGAACTGTTTCTTGGGCGGCAGCGGCGGCGGCTCAGCATACGGCGTGGAATCGGGACGTGGCGGTGGTTCCGGAGCCGCCTCGTTCTCACTGAGCGAATCGCTCTCCTGCAAGCGGCGCATATTGACGCTGGAGCCAATGCCCGAGTTGGAGTCACCACGCTTGGAGAAACGCGCCTGGCCAAACAGATGTGGCATCTTTTTGTTGGAAATACTCGAGATGACATCGAGTGGGCCACCCACATTGACGACACTAGCAACGGGCGTGGGACGATGACGCACGCTGCTCGGCACCGGCTCCAGCCGGGAGATGTCTGCCTGCCAAACATCCGCCTGAGATTGACCTTGAGATTGGGATTGCGTCTGTTGCTCGGGCGGCAACTGCACCTGAAGCGGACCATTGAAGACGGCTGGGGAACTACTGCTGGTCGTCTCGAACTCGAAGGCATCGAGTTTGGCGAAGAGATCCCCTTCCTGAAACGGATCCGGATCGCTCTTCTTGCGCGTTGGAGAAAATGGATCCGTATCGCGTGGCAACAGCACCGGATTCGCATCCTGCTGCTCCTCCAGATTGTGACTGCTGCTTGCGGGCTCTGTGGTATAATAGTTGAGCGATGTATTAGTTGACTTGGACATGGCTGCGCTCTGTCGTAGCATTAATTTGAGTTTGGCAGCCGAAAAGTCTTCGGCTTGATATTGCGACAGAGTTGGGGTCTGTGTGTGAATGTGGGCGATATGAGAGTGATGGAGTTGGGCTAGCGATTGGGATTGGGATTGGGGTTGGGTATTTGTATAGATTTGGGATTGCGATTGGGATTGGTGCTGCGATTGCTGTTGCTGTTGCTGACTGGGACTAAGCTGGGAGCGGGAGCGGGGACGTGTACTGGAGTGATTAGTGTTTGTTAGTAGCAATTGTTGTTGCAGTTGCAGTTGCTGTTGCAGTTGGAGTTGCTGCTGTTGCCCAAGGCTGGCGGTGGTTATTAGTGGGTTAGTTGCTGTTGGATTGCTGCTGCTGTTGCTGCTGCTGCTGGAGTTGCCTGTTGTGATTAGTGCAAGTGCAATTGTTAGTCGTGTTAGTAGACAGCAAATTGGTTAGTTGTGCTTGTTGCTGCTGCTGCTGCTGGTGGAATTGGTTGTGGTTGTGATTGTGGTTGGGGTGGGGTGGGTTTGCTGGGGTTGGTTGGTTGTGGTCAGTACCTGATGCAGTTGCCATTTCTATGTTAGTAGTAGTTGTTGTTGTTGTTGTTGCTGTGGTTCTGGTTGGGCTGTTGTTGTCCTCGAATATGGTGTCCCTATTAGTACCACCCAGAAAGTCATCAAAGTTATCGCCCTGACTGGTGCCGAGCTCCTTGAGCAGCTTCTTTGGCGGATTCTTAAGCTCTTGGAAAAAGTATTTCTTATCGACATAGGGACGTGTGCGCCCAATGCCCAACGGATCCAGATCTGTGAACGCATCTGGGCAACCCACCAAAATTAAAGCAACGCACAACAAGAAAAGCAGTGAGCAAAATTTAGTAAAAGAGACAAACAGAGAGATAGGGAGAGAAATAGAGAGAGAGAGAGAGAGAGAGACTCTAGTCAGTCACTGTAGACTCCAAATAAAACTAGCGTGCAATTTGTGGGAGAACTGAATAAGAAACTAAAGAGAACAAATCGAAACTAAACTCAACTGAAACTAAGAATTGTAAATCGGCAGTTTAAAGGAGTAAAACAACAACAAAACAACATTAGGATCGGTGCTAAATGAGTTAGTAAGTTAGTTTAGTATGAGCTTAGACTAATGTAAGTTGTCTAAAAGAGCTGCATTCAATATGGATGTGATGCAAGAACAATTTTGCTTTTAAACGCTATTTCTTAATCAACTGTTAAGCGGCTGTTAAGCTGAAAAACTACTAACATGTAAATTTACTTAACATTTGCAGTTAATGTTAAATTGGATAGATTTAGAGTTTTGTAGAAAAACATGTTTTAAACTAGAAAAATATAGAAACTCTCAGCCCTATAATAACGATTGATAAATCTAATAGCTCAATAGAATAATGGGGAATAGTAGTTAACAAATAATATTATTAACTAGTTGAACTTGATTAACATCATCACAAAACACGAAGCTAGGCTTCATTTTGCAGAATGTCAATTAGCATTTAATCTAATTTACAGATAGCCTTGACTGTTACAATAACATAAGGATTTAAATTTCTCTAAATTTCGCATTTTACATATTTTATTAAATTTTGTATTATATAAACTATTTCTGTTTGTGTTAAGAATTTTCTTGAACTATAAGTGAAAAGGCGAGCAATTGATTGCGACTCATTGAGCTCATCTGTGTCTCAGTTCAGCAATTGTCGTCATACCCTTTTCCCCAACTACCCCCCTTTTTTATCCATCTTGAATGGCAGCTCTTTGATGTGTGTGTCTGTGTGTGTAGGGTGTTGTTTGCTTGTGGCAATCATTTATTAACGAACTTCACTTCAGTTTGTGTGCAACTTACCCGACATGACTGCAACTGCTGCTGCCGCTGTTATTGTTGTTGTTGCTGTTGATGCTGCTGTGGCACCCTCTGCTGCCTCTGTGGCAGCTGCTAGGCTGCTCAAAGCACTTAACCCCACATCGATAGTGGCTGTGGTTGCTGCAGGGGGAGGCGCAGCCGCAGAGATTTCACTGATTTGATGGGTGGGCGTTGACGATGATTCTCTGGTTGCCAGCGGGGCCATTGGCAGATTGGCCAACACTGCGGCAGCTGACATTGGCGTCGGCGTCGTCGTCACCCTGGTGGTATCGAAGACATCGTGTTGCTGATGCAACTCATGCAGCCAACTATCATCGTCATCCGGCTGCAGCGTCGCCGGTGATCCACTGGCTCCAGGTGCCGGTGATATCAGTGTGGACATCGCATCCAGGCCGCCCACACTCTCGGGCGTCTTGCTCGGCTGTTGCTTGTGTCGTGTGCGTCCCGATTCCGGTGGCGGTGGCAGAATATTGTACGACGGCACATAAATGAAGGAGTCGCCAAACGGATCATCCTCGCTGGCCGACTTGGCCAGTGGTGCACCTGGATGTGAGGTGGCCGGATCATTGGGCGTTATGCGTTCCATTTGACTGATACCACGCTGCAGCGATGTCAGCTCCTGCTCCAGATCCACAAGGTCTGCAACGGATTCGGGCGAGATCTGTAAGGAGCGGTAAATTGTTATTATTTGTATTTATTTATTTTTAAAAATTAATATTCTTTATTCTACTTTATAGTTTATTGTTGGATGTCAATAATTTCGGAATGTTTCTGACTGGGAGTATTCCTATAATCAGCTATACCCCTCTTTAACATATATCCCATTTTCACCCATTTTTACCTCCTTGCCTGCCACGCCCCCGACTCGCGACACATCCAGATTGACGCCGAGTCGTGTGAGTCCCACGCCATTCGAGGAGGAAGATGCGGCACCGAGCATGCTGAGACCAGACGCTGCAGCATGGGCTGCAGAGGAGGAGCCGCTGCCAGAGGCAAGATCACCGTGTGCGCTCTTCAGCGAGGACAGGGTGGCCAGCTGGCTGGCATGATCGTGGAGGGCCTTGCCTTGGATCTGCTGCCGTGCCATCTCGATCTCCTTCTTCTTCAGCTCGAAGACGACTTGAAAGAGATCGCGCATGGCCAAAACCACCTGGCTGGCCGCCTTGTCCGTCTTGATGCCAAAGAACCGATGCCCGCTATCCGGCGACCCAAAGATATAGCCAAATGCACGCGAATCGGTCATGTCCTGGGCAATGAATGAGATCTTGTGCACCGGATGATGATAGAGCGAATCGCTGGTCTTCTCGTCGCGCAATCGCAGTCCATCGATGGTGACATGGATGATGATGCGCTGCTTGTGCTCGCCGGCGGCTCTTATGGCCATCTTCAGATCCTGTAACGCCTCCTGGCACATGCGATCCCCACGCGCCTCCCCCACCTCCAGTATACCAATCAGCTTGGCCTTGAACTGGACGCCATCTCCAAAGAAGCGGCCGGGATCATTGCGATCTGTAAAATATAATTAAAAATATTCCATATTTTACATATGCCAAACTCCGATATGTAATTTTCGCTGTTTTTCCAATATAGAAAACAACCAAACGAAACAATTAACGATATATTTTTTTTTCTTTTCTTTTGTTATTTTTTCTTTGTGCTAACGTTTTGCGTAATTTGTCTCCTCGGCTCCAGTGTTTCCAATGCCAAAAGTTTGTGCCAACGAAAGATTTGAAGTTGCTTGCAGCTTGGAGACCAAAGATTTGACCATTTTTCCAGCAGTGAATAAAACCGATCTCAGAACATGCTGAATTCAAAAGTAGCTCTTTATGTGCGTCTGTGTGAGTGTATGAGTGAGTGTGTGTGTGTGTGACATTCAGAGCATTTCCAGCAGTGAGCAGAAGAAAGGCACACAATGCGCAAACGGGCAAACAATAATAACAAATAAAACGATTTGCACGACGTATTGTTTGTTGTAGTTTAATTAAAAAAAAAAACAACACAAACAACCAAAAATAAAAAAAACAACAAACTCGCGGAAAATGGCTGAAAACGCAACCGCTTCGAAGCGCGCTCAATGAATGAATGACGACAGCGACGACAAACAAAACTGCGAATGCTGCTCAGCGTTACGCTGCTCAGGTCTCTCTCAATGCGATGCGTCGCGATGCGATGCTGCTCTTCCTCTCTATCTGGTGGGAGTGGGCCTCAGCCGCATAACAAACAAAAAGGCAAACAGACACACAGTTAAAGACACACACAGACGTCACTGGAATTTCACTATTATTTTGCGCTAACAAATAAAATGTGAATGAGAGAGAGCGCTGCTGCTGCTGTTGTTATTTGCTAAAATCTTAGGCAGCAGCTGCACCACCTGCCGACAGTAGCAGCGACGCCGCGACGCCGGCGTAGCAGCTGTCAGTTAAACGATCTAGCAACGATCAAGCACGCTTATCATGCAACATCTGGAAGTGTTGGAGTGCTATCGAAAGAAAAAATATTGTGCAATCATTTGTACTTACATTTACAAGGACTTGTTTTTTTGCGCAGCGTTTGCATTGTTGCAATTATGAACGGATTGGCATTCGTATAACGTCGAATGGCTGCGCCTCTGCTTTGCTGCCTCTGAACGGGGGCAGCTTCAACCAAAATGGGGAGGAAGGTCGTATCGTATTTTTAAACCGGTTGCAGTTCACAGTTGACACAGGGTGGTTACCTACAACTCTGCTACTACTACACCATGCGCCGTTGTTGTCCTTTCACGTTGACTTTTGACATTTGAGCGTAGGCGTTGAACTCTTATTTACACAACTTCCAGCTGATTTTCTGATATTCTTTCTTGTCTGCTTTTTAACTATAATGGTTGTATCTGTTTTCAATGTTTTTGTTGTTGTGATCGATATCAACCGGCGGCATTACAAATACTCACGCCAAGATTATCGATTTTTCAATCGGCGTATGTAAGCGTGTATGTGTGTCTCTTTATTTTGCCTACTTTGTGGCGTCTTAAATCACACGAAGCGACGCCTTTTAGTATGCTGCATTCTTACGTCGCACAGCTTTAGCCTTGAATAATCAATATGCTGTGTACCTTATTTTTCTTTCTTTTTTATTCAAGATTTTCGTTATTCACGTTAGGTTGCTTATTTTCAGTGCTTAACTATGCAGACAACCGAATATTTTGTTCTAGAAAATGTTGTATATTTGTTTCCAATTGATTATCCAATTAAACATCGAATTTATTGCTTTTAATTAACGTTAAAAATTGTTGACTTTACACAGAGCACTTATAAAACTATTAGCAGCCTTTGGTCGTTTAATTAGCTATTTAATTGTGCGATTTGAGTGAATTTTATGCTTATTTGTATATACACCCACAAAGCACGAAATGGACACAAAAAAAAACTCCAAGGATACCAAAAAGTGGGGTGTTTTTTGTTGGCCAAGCACACCCTGTGCATGCCGGCATATGTGTCATCGATAGCAATGCAATGCTTTACAGCACTGTAAAATGCTGAACATCACCATTTGAGCATAACATGCGCCCAAGCTCCAACACGCTTGTAACACAGTCTGTTATTTGTGTGTCATTATTGTTGTTGTTACGGCGGAGAACGGACGTTTCTATGCGGGTGCGCAGCATGTACTAAAAATTTTTTAATTCAACCAAAGTCAACTCAACTAATTCGTAAAATTAAGCGTTGCCATTAATTGTTATTGTTCCATACAATCAACGGCATTCGTTGTTTGTGTGTGTTTTTCTTGCTCCCAGTTGGATTGATGCGCGCGTCGCTTATAATCGGGTTCGTCGCTAAACAGTTGAATATTTTAAAGTTTTGCCCGCTCTGCAATTAGAGAAAAAAGTGTTAAAAGTGTGTGTGTTAAAAAAAGGCGACATAGCAAACCAGTTATATAAATATATATATATAGATTTGTAAAAATCTTAGCAGCCTTGAAGTGTTTGCTTAATGTTTCAATCGGCCACACACATTTCAACCCAACAATAATTCCAAATTCTTAGGCTGTTTTTGTCTGCCGATCGCTATGCAAAATTATTAAAATTCGACTGTTTCAAAGTGCTGCAAAATTCTAAAAAAGAAAGAAGAGAAAAGTCAGTGTGTGTGTCCCTATTCACCTAGAAGAAACAGCAAAAATGAATAAAACCTGTGCGCGTTGCCAGAAGGTGGTTTATCCCATCGAGGAGCTCAAATGCCTGGACAAGGTGAGTTTGACTAACTTTTTAATAGAAAACTTTTCCACTATATGCCAAAATTATGTAGCATTTGTTGTGTGTATTGGGATCTCTTTTTCTTGAATTTTGTTGCTCCTTTGTTTTATGCCGCTGCTTCGCACTTGTTGTATGCGCGCGTTAGAGCGAGACGCCTATATAGCTTACGCTATCCCTCTCTTCCTCTCGCATGCATTGATCATGCGTAGCGCTTACTCTTGTCCCTTTGTTGTTTGTTGTTTCTCCCTCTCTCTGTGTTTATTATCCTACGCAATTCGTGGCCAGTTTTTGTTGTTGTGGGCGCTTTGTTTTTTTTTTCGTTTTTAATAATTGCTTGCAATAAAAAAGTCGTTCGGCATGTTTGTCGTTGCGACTGCGCAGCTTTAATTTGCTTCTTGGAATTCAGTTCAGCTTGATAACGGCACACAAATTGCATACGTCTGTGTGTTCGTGTATTGTATGTGTGGGTGTTTGCTACTTGCAACAAATTTTTCAATTTTCGCCACACTCAGGAAATTGAAAATTACTTTTAATTTGCGTCGCCGTTGCTTCCGTTCCGTTATTCTGCATTCTGCATCTCTTTCTCTCTTTTGTCTGCGCCAATTTGCGTAAATTTTGCGTATGGCAGCAGTGCCGCTGACGTCGACATCATCGTCGAAACTTGCAGCGCTGCTTTTGATCTCTTCAATAATTGAATACTATGAAAAATAAGCACAACAAGCAATCCGTTGACTGACCTTGAGCGGCATATTTCGATACCAGTTTCGCATTCGCTCTCTGTCCCTCGCATCCAAACGCAAATACGCACGCACTAACACACCCAGATATTTGTCGCTTTCTTTTTGTGCTTATTGGTTTATGCTTAATTCCAGTTTATTTTCATTCTTCTTTCCTTCTGTCTGAGCTGAACTTTTGCTGTTGTTTGTTTTAGATTATTATTTTTTTTTGCTGTCATTCGCAATTGCATCTATTTCTGAGCAGAGCTGAAGCCCAACTCAAGCATTTTTTTTTACTAAAATAGTTTAGGTAGGTGTAAATGTATATATGTCTATTTTTATTCATATGTGTGTGTGATTATATATTAAGCGCAGACAGATAACGGAGTCTGCTGAGAGATACAAACAAACATTGAGACAATTCCATAATTCCAGCACTCGTTAAATTCCTTTTGGAAAGTCTTGTTGTAATCAGCTTCAACTATCAACATACATGCTACACACATACGTGCTCAACATCATTTCCATTTCCCCCTTCTCCTTCTACAGACGTCTGCATGTTATAAGCGTTTGTCTTAATATAGTCAAGATGCTCTCTCTCTCTCCTTCTCAGCTCACGCTTTGTCTTGCTCTGTTTAAATATAGCTTTGGTGTAATGGAAACTATTTAAAGTCTACGAATTGTTTAAGTCAGTTATAAAATATGCAAAATGCGCATATTAGAAACTTGGATGTTGAAACTTGGGAATACTAACTGAAAGATTTGACAACAAACAAATTTTGCTGATTATTAGATTATGACTGCTTACTGATTATTATTATTGAAAACTCAATGAGTCATAACAATTCTTAGATAACAAAAACTGAGTTAAGCTTTTACTTATTAAACAATGAAAATTGTTTTGCGAAAAAAATTGAAATTACAGCCTTAATTTAATGACGCATCTTTTTTTACGTAATTTTTATATACATATCAAATTCACATCAACTTTAAATTCTATTGGAATTTAATGGAAATGGGAAGACTAACTTTTACTGTGCCTATTATGAATCGCAATCTGAAAATTGTTTTTTTTTTTATTTAAATGCGACATTTCAGCCAAGTGACGAGTGCAAAACTTTTTTTTTCAAATCTATCCAGATAAAGAAATCGATATACTCGTCGTGACAAAGGCAATAAACGGGCATTTTATACCAATTATCTTTATGTGCACACTGGAAAACTTTGTCTTGTGTGAATGTGAGCGCAATGCTTTTTTGGAAGAATGCCGTTAATGCAGCGCAACACGCGTCGCTGCCGGCAGTTTGTTAATCGATTTTTGATAGCAAAACTTGATACAACTTGTCGCCGTTGACGTCGACGTCGACTTCGCCGTCGCTGCTGCTGTTTGCTATTTGCTGCTGTTGCCAATTTCCTTTTATTTATCTGACTTTATTTTTTTATTTGGCAAATTCACGAATGTGTGAGTTTTCTTGTTGTTGTAGTAGTTGTTGGCTGAGACGACGATTATTTTATGGTCGGTCGCAAGCAACGAAAGTAAATGACCTCTTTGTGTTGTCAGCCCGGAAGCAGCAAGCGCTTTACATTTTTTATTTTTTTTATTTTGCCAATTCGTGCAGCGGGGCACGAGTCGACAGTTAGCTAAAACAGGGACGAGCGGCAGGGGGAAAGGAAAGGGGACAGCCAACCAAGCGAAGCGTCAAATCCAAGCATCGTCCTAGCATTTGCAACTCGTTTTGGCACTTTTAACGGCCGCCTGGAAATGCATATCTTAGTTTGCTGTTGTTGTAGCTGTCATGGCACACTTTTTGGCCTGTCGCTTTGTTTAAATGTTTTAATTTTTGCAACGACGACGACAAATCCACAGCCATTTCATGACAAATGACTTTAGCGACAAACTTCAAGCAAATAAAATAAAATGATAGTTGAAGATTTTAGATTGCTGTCAGTGTGATTATTATAGTTTTTTTATATGGGAAGTGCTTTATTTGTATGGAATATGATGGATAAATTTCAATCCTTCAGCTGATAGTCGCTATCTCTTTTCGTCGCGTGAAATTTTAGCAAGCCATCTATGCATTGCTAGATCTAGTTAAAGTAATGAACTATGATTACGCTCTTTGTAACTCGTTGCACTTTAGTTGAGCTGACGCAAATATTAAACTTCAATTTTAAGTTTATTTTAAATTGTCTCGAATTTCTTGCGAATTTCCTATTCATTTATTTGCACGCGGTTTTTAACTCATGCTAACGAAAATGGGTCGTATCTTAAATATGAAATTTATTTATTGCGGTTTTTTTATTTATTCTATTTAATGTTTTTTTTCTTCGAATTTTTATCTTATCATTCATTTAGTTGATCTAAATCAGCTTAAGGTAAGACACGTGCACTTTAAGTCATCTTTATTCAAATGGCAATTTATTATACAAGTCGTGATACGACACTGAAACTCAAGTTTTGCTTTGGCTACGGGGCGACACTTGAAAATCGTTTCCGCTTTCGAACTTTACAGCAGCAGTAAGAAGTTGAAAAAGAAGAAGTATAATGCATCGCTCTTGTTGGCAGCGATACAATGTTAAAACAACAACAACAACGGCCACACAATGACAGTGACAACAGTTTTTATTTATTTTTCGTTCACTCTTTACTGAGCTCTCCTTGACTCGGAGACTCTCTCTCAAAGCGAAGTTCACTTTTGCATGACAATCCATTTTTGAGTGCTGTCGTCCCTCACCACTCGTCGCCAGAGGGCGCTGCAATATTCCATAAACAATTCAGGCATGAAAATAAAAGTGGTCAAACGGCGACAGCGTGAAGTTGACGTTGACGTCGACGTCGCCGAAGCCGACTTTGACTTATCGCTGGTTCGCATCTGTTTGTCTTCAATTTCCTCTCCTTTCACACACATCGTGTTTCTATTTGCCTCTTTCTTTTTTCTGCTGTGAGAACTTTTTTGCGGCTTATGCAATTTTGGTATTGTTTCTCAGATTTTACCGTAATATTTGTTGCTGCCTTGTTTTGTTATTTTCTTTCATCTCTTGAAGCTCACTTTCCAAAGCATTTTGGGCTCATCAGTTATGCTCCAATATGTTTGTATTTTCTTTTTCTTCTGGTTTTACTTTGCATTACTAATTAGTTGGCATTTGTGAAACTACTTTTGCGGCCAAATTTAAGCCTGACAAAGAAAAAGGCCAATTTCAGCTTAGGCTGCCAAAAGCACAATAATTGTTTTCTAAAACGAAATTTGGCTACACTATATTAACAGTTGGTAAATTGGTAATAATTAACTTGTAATGCTGTCATTTTGGGGGCTGTCATGCGAAATTTACATTTACATTTAATAATTGCTTGAGCAAAATGTAAAATAAAAATATATATTTGCAAAACTGTTTGAAAACAGCATGCCATTTAAATTTAAATTAGTTGAAAATGTTTTCATAATATCCTTTAGCCACCCACCTATGATAACATTTCGTTAGAGTGTTAGATTATTGCTTTTATTTTTATAGCTACTGTACAATATACACACACACAATAGCATATACACTTTTTTAAGCATCTCCAGCCAAATTTTCTATCTACTTTTTTTTCTTCTTTTTTGTACTTTGGTTATTTCTTGCGTCGCCAACTTCAATGATAGGATTGGGTTTGCTATGCTTGGCCCAATTTTGCATTGAAAATGTGTATTAAAAATGAAAAAAGAAAAAATTCCCAAACCAAGAAGTCGAAAAGTGGAAGTCGAAGTTAAAATTGCTGCTGGGCAAAAGCTTTGGGCCCATAAAAATTTGTTTGGGCTGCAGCCTCAGTTATTATTTGCCTTGGGATTTTGGAGGCTTTCCCTCAATTATAACTACAGCCCATTATTGCACAAATTTTTGTTGTTGTCGGAGTTTGACTAATGATCAAATATGTTGAAGAGTTGTGTATGTCTTTTATACATATTTTGGCTACCTGTCTAGTTGTCTGTCTGTCTTTTAATTTTGTTTCCGGCCATTGATACGTGGGTCAGTTAGTTCAGTTCAGTTTACACTAGGCGCCTCTTTTTCTCTTCGTCAATCCATTCATTTGCTTTGTGTTTAAATTTTCTTTCTTTTAGTTACGCAGATTCCTTTCTGACTTGAAGATTTCCCCTCTTGTTTCCTGTCATGTCTTCTGTCTTATTTTAATTGTTTTCCCCATCTTCCACCCCCCCTTTCATTGCTTTTGTTGTAGAATTTATGTTAATGCGCATTTGCTTGTAATTTGTTATGCCACGCCCATTTTTCAGGGGAACGACTGACTGGAAAAAGACAATTGTCATCGTCGTCGTTTTCGATGCATTTATTTCATTTGACCTCTCTTTAGTATTTCCCCCTATTTCTTTGTTTAAATTCAATTGATCTTTATTAACTCTGATAGGGCAAAGGAGGATGAAGTGTGCACTTGGGTGAGGCGTGTGGTGAAAGGGAGAGGGGTGTGTAAAACGATCGTGTAAAGTGGCAACCCTGGCGACCCTTGGCTGCTGCGGCTCTTATTTGTTGAAGCATTTGCATGAATTGGTCGCGTCATCATCCAATTGATCTCTCTCTCTCTATTTCTCACTCCCCACTCCTCCCCCGACCATTTATCACAATATTGCTGGAGTGCTGTATTTATAGACACATGCACATGTATATGCGTATACACTGCAATAAAAATATATAAATAGATTTTTGAATTGTCTATCTGAAATATTTCTAATTTCCCAGTCAATTTTCTGAACTCTGTATATATACGTGTACAATATGTATTAGTTCTAAATTTTCATAATAGTGTTTTTCAACACCATAGAATGCATATTTCTTTTTCCACATGTAGATACGCGTTATGCATATAAATAAATGCATAAGCAAGTCAAACAAGAAGGGCATTGCCAGCTCTGTTCAGTTCAAGTGGTTGCTTGACTCTCGTCTCGCTGCTGCTGGTGTCCATCACTTAAGAGCTTTCTCGCTGCTCCCCCACTTCTGACCCTTTCTTATTCCATATTTTCTCTCTCCACAGCTGAATCATGAAATTCAGCTTTTACATCTCGACGCTTTTGCTGTTTGCTTTGCTCCAGTTTTTGTCTTTCCCCCCCTACTCTTTCATATAACTCTACCATTTGTCACTTCATCAGCAAAAATTAATCGTCTCGAATTCGGTTTTTTCTATCTTTTGTTTTTTTTTTTTTCTATTTTTTTTTTGTATCATAACATTGCAAATCTCGTGCATTATTCAAACTGTCCCCTCACCTCTTCCTTTCCATTCTCCCGAGTCCCACAAGACACATTCCAGAGACAGGCGCAAGAGCAGCTGCTTCTCCACATTAGTTTTCAGCCACATTGTGCTCCAGATTCAAAAGTTTTCTCATTGTGTCTTTCCGCCGCTATCCCCGTATACTCCCCTGATCCATCTCTATTATTATTCAAATATTAACAGAGCATCATGTGTAAAAGTTTGAGAAGCTTTAAGCTAATTTGCAGCTCTAAGATGTTACTACTAAACGCCACTTCTCTGTTATGCAGCAGCACTTCCATTACCCATTAGCAGGCTGTGACCTGAAGCAAACGTAACAGCAACGTCAACTAATTTAATTTGCGTTTACCACCACCCTGCGCTAATCACATATACAAAGCCCATTGACAAAACTCCCACAAGATGCATACACACACATACAAACCACACAGCCACATATATGAGTATTTTCATAGAAGTTGCATAACTGTTATTGCATACACATTTGCAATCGGACTTTGGATTATATTTACATACATGTATCCATATGTGAGTGTGCAGCTGAAACTTGTGAATATGCGAATTAAAATAAAACTTTATCACAAGTGAGAAGTTGTGATGACAGCTCCCCTCCCTTCCTACAACTCCTCCACCTCCACCACTTCTAAGTCTCGCTCCCTTCCTCTTCCTTTCGAACAGCGAGCTTTTGAGCGTTCACAAATTAAACAAACAAAATGCACAAAGCGGCGAATTTTGGTTCGTTGTTTTTAGATGGCAGGGGAACGAGTGGGCATACTGTTTACATTGCTAATTGACTGGAGTCGAAGTGAGATCACAAGAGAGAGCATGCATGTAGAGTTGTAAAGCGACAAATTGATGCGCATAGCTTACACAAACAGACATCCACAAGTTCCCTTTGCATGCAAATTTGTGAAAGATATATAGAGAGAATGAGAGGAAAAGAGAGCTTAGAAATCTGCTTTAAGTTGAGCTGGACAATTGAGCGAGAAATGATAAACAAAAAGTATTGATGCCGTGACAGCAATTATAGTTTAAAAGAGTATCGATATCATAAGTGTTCTTAAGTGTACATATAAATTTTCTTATGCTTGACATCCTATAAAAATCACTATGGATTTTAAGAAGAAAATAACAAATTCACTACACCGAGAACAAACACTTGAATTGAAGTGCAAATAAATCTTTCACATTGCACTCTGTATCCTGTGCTTCAGCAAAATGCTTTTTAAAAAACACTTGTGCACCCAATTTGGGCATTAAACAAGAATGCGACGCCCAATTTCAATTGTCAAAACTTTTGCACAATGCACTTCAAAGCTCCAAACACAATCAAACAGCAGAAGCAAACAAGAAAAAAGCAAGCAGCTAAAAGAAACTCACACAAAAAAAAATAGACGAAAATTTCACATTGTTGATGGCTTTGTTATGCTAGTTGCTGGACAACAATAACAGCAACAAAAACAAATTCCAAAAAACCATTCAATGTGGGCCAAACGGTTGGTGGTTTGTTAAAAGAATTGAACTGCAGCGGGAGACACTGAGCGGAAAACAGTAGGAAGATATTTTCATTGTATTGCCAGCACTCCTATCTGGGAAACACTGAGAGAAACGTTTGACTTGACCATTTACACACAACAACAATAACAGCAACAACATCATCGACACCAAAGCCAATGATGATGATGATCAATATCGTATTATTATGCTAATGATCATTTACACTGGAGTTACCGTTATGAGTATAGAAAAAATAAAAAAAATAAGATAAATGAAAAATGATAAAAAAAAAAATAAAAACACTTCTATTAGACCCGTTTCCATGCTGCGTATTTTATGCCAGCATGCAAAGCAACAACAAATGAGAGGGAGAAATAGTTACTAGTTAAAAGACGAGCAGAGAACGAAAAAAAAACAACTCCAGCATACTTCATTAGCTGAGTTGTACGCAGGCAGCCAGGCAGGGTCGTTCTGCAGCTGCTTCAATTTTGCTGTGACAGGGTCGCCTCCAGCAGCAGCCGTGCTTGGTTCGCATTGCTTCGGCGTGAGTCACTCACTCAATTTGCTTGCTTCGCTTATGTTGAGGAGGTTGTTGCTGTAATGCTTGCTTGGCTGTTTTTTTTTTATTGTTGACTTAAAGAAATAAATAAATATGTGTGCAAAAGATACACAATGTCGAAGTGTGGAGCAGTGCTGGTAAAATTCAGCAGCTGCCGTCATCATCAGCGCCTCAGTTGGTGGCCGCTGTTTTTTATGATGAGGGGGGTGGCTGCTAGAATAAAATTAATAAACTAATGATGTGGTATACACAATAAGCGTATCTGTTTTGACTGCAAAACGTGCAAAAATGACTCAAAATTCCATTTAAAAGCAGACGATTCTAATCGATTGTTACTTATGTTGTTGTTATGTATCTGTCAGATACATATGCAAAGAATTAATGTGTGGGTTCTTCCCAAGAAAATTTTGTTATAAACGTAATATTGATAATGAATAAAATATGATCAATAAATCAAAGTGGGAGAAAAGAAGAGAGACACAGAGAAAGACGAAGATCTAAGAGGGAATAAGAAATTCAATATATTTTTTTTTTATTAAACAAACTTTCGCTAGACAAACAATGGATATAGTACAATAATAAATTTGTGTTATAAAATATAGTAATATTCTACAAATTACTGAAATTTTTTATTGAACAGGACGAATTTTGTCCTTATATTTGAGCTAGAATCGTGGGTTCGGGGTGAAATCGCGTTTTTAAATTTTAATGCAGTAATAATCTGGAGATCAAACCAAAACTGATCTTAAAGCCCTGGCTTATGATGAAATTATGGCTGAGGAAAATTTATAACCATCCCTGTTCCACAATTGACGTAATCACATGAATAAATAAATACGTTTGATTCCGCAATAAAAAATGGCCACCGTTTAAGCAATCGATCATATCTCTGATTGCGCCATTCCACTAATGTCAAATTTCCAGTGTGTGTGTGTGTATGTGCCGGAGTGAGTGTGTGTGCGTGTGTGTTGATTGGAATGCAATGGCATTGGAATATGTCATTTTGCAGATAAACTATCTCAACTCAGTTACTCTGATTTTATTATTGTAGTTTATCACTAAATATACATGTGCATATTTCGCATATTTTTGACGTTCTCTTTCTCTGCTACTGACGGTCTGTCTTTCTGTCTCTGTTGTATATTTCGAGAGTTTTGAGTATCTAATTTCCAAGGCGTGCGCGATTGCGATTGTGTGCGATGCCCGAGATTACGTCATGCTGTAGTCAACTGTAGTTTTGAACAACAACAGCAACAGCACAGCAAATCTGTACGTGTAATAATTGCAAAACTGCTCAAACTGGAGAGTAGTTCCAGTTTAGCTCTCGAACAAAGCAATTTCCATTCAAGCCACTGGCACAGAGTCGAGCCAGTAAGTCACTTTTAGTCACTCGAGTCTCTATTGGGCAACGGACAAGTTATTTATTTATGTGACACCCCACTTGCTATCTCCATCCCTCCCCCTCTCTCTTTCTCTCTATCTCTCACTGAAGTCTAAACAAAATGATTTTAATTAGGAACGAGGAAATAAAAACTCAATTAAATGAAATTGAAAACAACGACAGTGGCAAACAAATTAGAAACTTGTCGATCGCTGGGCGATATATATATATATTTGAAGATCGTTCAAATACAGATAAAGTTACAGCTAACAAATCAACCAATAAAATGCTTACCCCTACCCCAGCCCCTTTACGTCGGTGGCGTGTGAAATAAGTGGAAAGCAAAAGTAAAACAACTGTAAGCCGAGAATTGCATAAGAAAACTAATGAGCAAGAGTGAAAGAGAATGAGAGAGGAAAAAGAGCGGGTAATCAGTTGACAACATTGTTTAAACATTTAATTATTACCAAGCTGGGACAAAAAACAAATACAAACACACAAATTCCCACTACTTAAGCAGTCCAGTCACGTCAGTGAAGCAATAATTAAAACTATTTGCGGCTTACTTAACGCTCATCAACAGCAGCTGATAATGACAATTATGTTATGTATGTGCGCCATATGTGTATAAGAGAGAGAGAGAGAGAGAGATAGAGAGAGGGAGAGGGAGGGAAAAAGAGCAAGCTATATAGCTATAGATAGGCTGCTTTGGTTGTATTGCTTCATAGATGGGGCGACCAGCGATTGGCGACCAGTGATCGGCGACCATAAAAGGCCATCAAACGAACCAAAGCCAAGCGGGACAAACGGAGGAAGGCGGCGACACTTGGATTGCAGTAACGGTGCATCCAACACGTAATCGCAATCGAACAGTGTTGGGAAAGGGGTTTCTGTTGTTGCAGTTGTTGAGGCGATCAAGTATCTTATGTATGACAAGAGAGTGACTCAACGCACACATGGTTCTTATTACCATTTTAGGCATTGCCAATCAAAAAATAACACACACAGCGAGCGAACCACCTTGACCCCAATCATTACTGCGTACACCCGAAATGCAAATGCAAATATTCAACAGATAGGAACCACAACAACAATAGACAAACAAGCGAAATTCTGACGCAATGAATACCCTTATTTAAAGCCGTTCACAAAAAAATCAGATGTTTGTTATAAAATAAATATAAATACGAATATTTCTCTGTACAGCATAATCATCTTTTAAATAAATAAAATAAAGTTATAAATATCTTATACTATATGTAAAAATTATCTCACTGTATAAACTCTATTATTCTTTAGTCTCACAAAACAAAAAATAAGCCTAATAATTTATTTCAAAGCTTTTCACGCAACTTTTCAACATGCTTTAGATTATATCTTTACAAACCATATACCAAAGTTAATGACAAAGTTCTGCGACCCACTGCTGTTGTAGCACTGGCAACCAAATAACAAACAACAACAACAATTGCAAACTGTTGAAAATGAAACAGAGCGTGCTAAATATATGCTTAAAAACCTGAGCGCTCTTTTTTTTAGAGGTGGGCGCAGACAGCGAATAAGTTTGGGAAGGATGAGTGGTGGCAAGACGTAACGGGAGGGCTAGTCGTGTTAAATTGACCAAAACGCGACGCAGCAAACTTGAACTTAATTTGGCGCACTTTCGGGCAACCCGCACGATGTTTACAACAACAACGAAAAAAACAACAAGAAAAGCAGCCCACGTTTTTTGAGGAAGCTGCCAAAAATGGTTTATCTTTTTAGTGCATGAAAGTTTCGAATTTGAGTTTGTAGCGAATTGTGTGTGTTTTGTATTTGAGTGGCATGTGTAACGTTCTGAGCAGCATGTGTGTGTGTGTGTGTTGTGAGTGTGTAGAGGAAGTAAAGGAAGTAGTTGAGTTCTGCGTCCGTCGCTTTCACTTCCGCCTCATCAGCTGCTGTTGATGCTCCCGTATCATCATGATGTTTGTGCATTCACACACAAACACACGCACGCCCACTAGCTAATATGTCTATCATTATCATCATCATCATCATGAGCATCAGCATCATGTTGAGCAGCTGTCAGCACAAGTGGGTTTCGCTTACAAACAGCTGAAACACGTGGGTCGCACAAGTGTGCTCCACTTCTCCAGTTTCAGCTCCAACTCCTGCTCAACTCTGCAGTTGCTGCCGCTGATGTGCACATCTCACACACACACACACACACACATACGCACTCACACACGTTAAAATTTGTCTGGCAGCCCGCTTGTCTGCTATTTAAATTGGACTCACTAAAAATCAACATTTAACATTTCACATTTGATATATGATTTCCTTTTCTTGGCATCCACTTGGTGCATTGTCTAACTCAGATGCGCACAGATGATGCCCATATGCCACATGCCACATTGCCAGAATTGTATTCCACATATTTGGTTTTTGCACGTGTGAATTGCGCTATTAGAAAGTGATTTGTGTTTCCACGCAAAATGTTGAAAGAGAAATGCTTTGAAATACCTTTTCAGTATTCTGCTGAGATTAAAGTGAAATGCGTTAAGTTTTTTTATTATACTTTTTTTTTTGGGTGTATCATACTTACTTTCTCCATACAAACTTGCTAATTTGACTAACTTTACATTTATATCACAGATTTTTTCAATTCTTTCCTAGGAAAAAAAAAACTTTAGAAACTTTTTAGTTGACCCTGTGATTCGTAAAATTAGTTTGATTTTCTAATTGAACCCTAATCTCCTTAAACTATTTTCCAATGATCATTTCTTGGCTCATCGTTTTCTGATACAGAATTTATCTCCAACTAACTAATAGATTCAGAAAGATCTTTTTAACCGTTATCAATCTTTTGGTATCTATTTCGTACAATTCTTTCCGTCCATTGTTTATTTGGTTTGTACTTGAAGCCAAACTCATCGAAGCCGCAAAATCATTTCACACTTTATGTATCTGGGCTTATAAATAGAATTGGTTTTGTTACCATTTCAGTGCTGTTGGTTCGTGTTCATTTTACCATTGTTGTTTCTGTTCTTTGTTGCTGTTGTTGTTGTTGTAGCACTCATTTGTAATTTTACTGGTCGCTTGAGTCTTGTAATCCAATCCGTCTCGATGAGAGTTGCGTTCGTGTTCGCATTCGCTTAACCCAGCCAAATCTCGAATCCCAAACCCAAACTCAAACTCGAACTCAAATCCACAACCCAAGCCACAATTCCGTTTTTTGCTTCTTTGGGTCTTTGTCTGTCTGTCGCAGTGGCTCATGCCAATTGTTAGTTTTTTATTGTCGCCCCGTGGAGCCATTTAAATGTTGAAAGCGTGCAAATTCGAATGCAAATTTAACACCTCTCGTCGTGGTTGACAAAAAACACACCAAGCTGCAACAACAACAAGAAAAACACTTAAAGGTTTTTTCGCCCTTTTTTTTGGAAATTGAGCCGCAAATTGAAAACCAAGTCGAGAAGCGAGCGGCAAATGAAAAGTGGGTTAAAGCGAGCATAGAAAATAAAATACGGTACATGCTCAAGAAAACGATTACCTCATACGACGATTACCTCGCACACACACACACCCAAACTGCATTTTGTTGTAAAAGTGAAATTGAATTTTTTGTGCAGTCATCACAAAAAGCTCATCAAAGTGCAGCCAAAGTCGCCAAAAGAGGAAACGCCCCAGATTATGAGTGAAATACAGTTTTATAAACTATCTCTCTCTCTCTCTATCTATGCCTTCCTGTGTCTCTCCGTCTCTCTCTATTTCTTTGATGTTTCTACGCATGCGTCACATAGCACTTAAGAGATGAAAGAAGATCTTCGTTTGTCGTTAAAGCTTGAATAACTGACTGACCTCAACATATACAGTTTGACATAATTCCAAACAAATTTCCGTTTGATTGTATCTGCCTAACCTATCTTTTTATATTCTTTCTTTATTATATAGTAGAAAAGATATTGGCGAAAATCAGGAATATAAATAAATTCGATTGTCCGAGTTTGCTCAAAAGATCACTGATAAAACTGAACAGGAGATATTTTCTACTGCCTTAAACTTACATTGGCACTTAACACAGTATGCCCTTTTAACCCAATTCAGAAAGTATATTAAAAGCACGCTCTTAACACTTCGTCTTAACTTTTCAAGTCAGTTGCAAAGTTTTCAGTCATCAAACAATCAACAAATCAAGTTAAATCCGTTGATTTATTAAAAACTTTTCTCGGACTCTTGTGGCTTACGGTTTTCTGCCGTTGGAATGTGGTTGTTTCTTTTGCCTCTTAGCCATCTTTTTTATTTTTTCTTTTCTTTTGTAACACCCCAAAGGGGGCTGATGACATTGGAGTGTATTGAGAGTCTGTTTTGACTGAAATAAACTGGTTTTCTCTTTATTTCTTTTTCTTTCACTTCTATCAGTTTTGTGTCTGGAGGGAGGGGGTTTGCGTATACGCTTTTGTGGTTGATGTCTGTGCTGCTGCTGCTGCTGCTGTGTGAAACCAATTAACGCATTTTTCTCGCATATTTCGCGACTGCGGCTCCTCCTCTAACGTTAATCCGTAGACAAGTTAATCGTTTGTTGACCTCTAAGCCGAGCTGCATGCAACAACTCGAAAATTTGCATAACACGCTTCTATCTTTGCCACTGCCCCTGTCCCTGCCACGAATTGAGCTTGCCTCTCTTTGAATGTGCAGTCTAGCCAATGACAATTGCCTTGCCTGCTTGCCATGCCGGCTTGCTTGCAACAAACTTGAGACCTGTCTGCCAAGAATATTCACAATCCACACAAATTAGACAGTTGAGTAGAAGTTTTTGCAGCTGCTTCCTTCCTCTTCAATATCAATAAAACTAAACTGATATAATAGCTGTCACAAACTGTATATATATAGAACCTTTTTATAAAGTTTACTTGCTTAAAGCATGTTTAACCAAATTGATAGCTAACTTGTTTAAAATCAAGTTTATTTAATATTAAGCATTTGTCTTGACATAAATTCTAATATCTTTAGCCCATATAGGGTATTTAACAAACTTTTTAATGATTTTGAATACGAACAAAAGTTTAGTCGAGAACTTTTGCTTTAACTCAGTGATAATCACTTATCTAGCAATTTGTCTTTACCACTCCCGCACCCTCATCCCTCTCTTGTCCTAATCTTACGCCGCCGCAGACCAATTAGTGGCAGAAAACATAAGTGACTTCTGCTAGAAAGCTCGTAAGGCCAAAAATCTTTTGAAGTTTTTTATGCTCATCTTGGCATTAGTTTTATTTTATTTTTTAGTTGCATTGCGCCAATTTAACAAGGCAAATAACAACAAAAGAAAAGACAATAAAACTATGACCGACTATAAAGAACTATAGAAAAGTATTCTTATATTTGCTCGACTCAGAGATGTTCTGTAAAAATTTAAAGACTTGCAAAATTAATTTGTAAATTGCCTATAAGCTAAATATACTTTTATTTATTTTATTTTTTAATACAAAATGAACTTTATTGGGTCGGATGTGGTCCCATCTGCTTATTGTGACCACAATTTGCACAACTTTTATATGGGTCACAGGGTATTGTTAGAAATTCGTTCTTCTTCTTTATTTTTTTTTCATTTCCATTAGGCTAACTGGAACAATTTGCTAACAATTTGCTCGTTTTGCTCTTTCCCGTTACAGACATGGCACAAAACGTGTTTCAAATGCACAGAATGCGGAATGACGCTCAATATGAAAACTTACAAGGGCTACAATAAAATGCCATACTGCGAGGCGTAAGTATAAAACCGAACCAAACCAAACCAAACCAATCCAAAGCAAAAGCAAAGCAAACCAAACCAAACGCAAATGAAACCAAACCAAAAACAACGCAAAGCAAATCCGACTCTTAACAATCCGTCACTCGAATTTGTCGAGGATCAGTCAAGTGGCAGAGAGGAGCAGGGGTTAGTTGGTTGAAGAGGTGCTATGACTACACATACAAAAAAGCTCGTTATGAAAGCTAAATTGAAAATGCTTTCAAAAAAAAATTAAATTAGTGTCCAAAAATTAATTCAATAGTTTTGTAAAGAAAATCTTTTCTTCCGAAAATGATAAATAAGATTTCAGCTGTTATCTACTTCAATTTTACAAATTTACTATATAACAATAGGTTAAGGAACCACTGGTTCCTAAAGTGTAGAAAACTTCTTAAAATCAGATCTATCTTTTTTCTAAGTGTAGTTATACTAACCTTGATTGGTGTGCCCCTCGTGCAATCTTCATTAGCGTCGTTTATCTTATCGCCCTGCTCTGGTAACTGAGATAAGCAATACACCCATAGAACCCCACTCAGCACTTCATACTCCCCACAGCGTTTGGTTCTTATCCACCAACTGTTTTTCTATGGAAATCGCAGCAACAGCTGTCTGCTCGGTAGATTGGAGAGAGGGTGGCGGTGTGCGGTTGTCACTTGTCACGTGCTGTTGTAGCACGAACTGAATTGCTGCTGTTTGAAAAGGTGCGGAAATGCGGCGACACTTTAGACTCGCAAAAAGAGAAACAAGGCAGAGATAGAGAGAGTGTGAGAGAGAGGAGAGTGAGCAAAAGAGATGGGGGATGGAGAAATACAGTTGCAATGTGGCCTGCAGCATTGCAGCAACTTTAACCCCGTTTGAATCGCGATTTGCCCGGGCTGCATCCTGTGTGTGGAGTTTGCACAGACACAGTGCAGAAGAGAGAGAGTATGATGGAGTGGGGAAGGGGGTTAGGTGTAAGAATGCCACTTCCACTGCCACGCCTCATGTTTATTGTTCTATCTTGAATGTTGCACAGCTCATTGGAACAAGCTACGCTTTGTTATGAATGGTCTGTATCTCTCTTGGTTTGTGTCTTTTGTGTGTGTGTGTGTGTGTGCATCGTGTGGCAACATGCTGTACTGTTCCCAGTTCGCAGTTAGTGGCACTGCAGTGCGTGCGCCATTTGTTGGCCTTGAGCCAAGGCGGCAGCAACGAGTCGACCAGGCTCCCTAATGCAGATTTATTGTGGATGCCACCGCTGCGGGAATAAAAATTCCATGCGGATTGAGTTATGCGTCCGTTAGCTTCGCTGTGACGCAGTGGCCAAAAGCATTGCCCCTCCCCATCCGCAACCCTTCCTTTTGCCACCGATGATGTCATATGTGCCACCAATAAAGGGGCGTGGCAGGAGAATTTCGTTTTACCACTTTCACTGCAGTGGAGTCAGTCAACACCTTTAAGCCAGCCCACCAGCCATTTGCACCTCATTTTAAGGCAGCCTTTTGGGCCCGATTTGCTTGGCTCTTACGTGACGTCACGTAACGGGCACAACAACAACCACTGAGAGTTTGGAATCCAACTGCGGTTGCTTTGCCATTCTCCTGTTGGACTTTATAATTGCTTGAGAAGTTTTGCCCACTTTTCTTCCATATTTCCCTCTTTCTTATTTTATATTCTTGCTCAAGCTGTGCGCCTGACTTGCAAGTTTGCTGAGCCACTTTGGGTCAGCAAAAGTTGTTCCCTCAATGGAATAGGGATTGTAATAAATTATGAAGTCTACAACTTAAGGGGCAAGTCAAGATAGAGAGAGAGAGAGAGATTTAAAACGCCAGCGGCTTGCATTTATAGTTGGCCACATGTGGAGCGCCACTTGCAATTGTGATTTTAATTGGATGAGTCAAGTTATTGGAGCAGACGAGGGCATTGCACATTATTTATATCCACTGATTTGTTTTCCCTAGAGGAAATAACAGATAGTTGAAACTTTGATTGATGGCTAATTGAAGTTTGTGTGTGGATTCCTTGTTGTGCGCCATTGTTAAAGTTGGCAGTAATCATAGGAAATTTGCTTTAAAAGCAAAACTTTCTCCCTTTTGAAATGGGAGGAAAAGTCTCTAACCTAATTGTGTCTTGAAGTAAAACCTGCACAGGACAAAAGAACACACAGCTGACATACACACATACACACACACTCGCAGACATACACATACTCACGGGAAGGCCTATTCAACTCATGTATCTATTGCATTACCAGGTTCTGCCATTTAGTTGGAATTGAACTAGAAAACGAGTTGTTTACAATGTTTTTGTATCCGCTGCCATTTTCACATTTATTTTATTTTATTTCATTTTAAATGTGGGCTACTCTTTTTTGCTTCGTTTTTAGCAGTTATTTTGTGTGTGTTGCTGGGTTTCATTCGACTAAAATAGATAGACAAGATGGGAAAAACATCTGCACTTGCAACCGACAACCGACACAAGCCACATGCCAGATACATATATGTATATATATATATATATGTATATATATATATAATATATAGTTTGTATTATATGCGCATCTGCACATTTATTTATTAACATAAAAAGCCAGTGAACCATGATCATGCCCTCTCCAGTGCCCAAAATACAAAAAGAAATAAAAAAAAAAACTGTGCTCAATTCATGCTTCAAAATGCCTGATGTGTGTCTGTGCCACATTTCTCAGCCACAATTCCATTCGAAAGTTCTTCTCGTCATTTTGCACATTATATATTTATTTTTTGTTCACTTTCATTTAAAAGAGCGGACTTAAATATCCGTGGGTTTCTATAGATTTCTATATGTACATGTATATATTTACATATATGTACATGTGTGTACATGTATATATTTACATATATATATATAATATGGACATATATATGTGCCCCATTAGTCGCTGTTTGATTACTTAAGCCGCCTCCACAATAGAAAAACAAAAGCAGCCAACAAAAAACCTTTTCAATTACCAAAAAAAAAAAACAGCAGAAATATAAATAATGCTGTTGGCGACTTGGCTTTGCCTCTTTTTATGCTAAACACCAAAAAATAGAGAACTCGATTCCAGCCCCGATTTTAGGGCAAACAATAAGCTGGGAGTGTCACCCAGTGCCCCACAGACTATACTGTAACCCAACCCCCACCTCAATGCTCTCCTCTTTCCACATGTAGCCTTTGCCTCATTTAACTGCGTTTGCGTATGGAATTTTAAGCATCGACACGCTCATTGAGGCAACCAAAATCCGGTTAATGAAGCTAAAGCTTTGAATTTTTCGATTTTCTGCTGTTGCTCCCCAAAGTCGATTATAATTGTGTCGAGCTGATTATATGCCAATATCTGTGAGCCTTTAATCGCATTTCGTTTCAAATTGATGATGTGCTCTCTGGACGAGCATTTAAAAGTACATGCAAAATGGATTTTTGGTTGGAAAATTCCTCTGTGAGGTTTTCACTTGCTAAATTTAAATTTTAGCTTAGTTTATTGCAGCTTTGAAAGTTGCAATTACAATTTGACGCAAAATGCACAATTCCTGTTATTATCTCCTCGTTATCGTTAGTATTATCTTTTCTGTTTTTTAAATACACACATACACATTGAACGACAAGTTTGCTTAATTTCCTCATATCCTTTGTAAGCTGCCTTATCAATGTCCTGTTGTCATATCAAACGCCCAGCCTCCAGCTCTGCTCTATCAGCCATTGATCCACTGCGCAAAACGTTAACCAACAAAAGGCTTGTCACATGCAAATTCCACAAATCACATGCAACAAAATGTTGACATCAATGAATATCCCTCTCCCGGTTTGGGTGGGTTATTTGTTTGGTTTGTTGGTCAGCAGCTCCTCCTCTTGTCTAGTTTACAGACTGACACGCACACACACACACTAACACACACATACGTATACTTATACATTTGCGAAATAGCTTCGCTTGGTAACCAGTTCCCCCTCCTCATCTCCAGCAATTTACGTTAAACTTATGAACAGCACACAATGTGGCATGCAACTGCTGCATTACTTCAGCTTGAAAGACTTAACAGATGCTCCGTACATAGAACAAGTATGTTTAAAAGTTGTCTATAAATTGCGAATGCCATAAAAATAAACATTTTAAGAGTCTCAGAGCAGCAAAGCAAAAATGAATTCTGTTTTCAAGTTCCATAAAATAAAAATAAACCGAACCTTATTCAAGATTATAATTTAATATATTTTAAATAACATGTTTATTAACAATGATAATTTTAAATAAATGTTTTTATAAAAGTTGTGTATTCGTTAATTATAATTTTGTGTCAAAAATTGCTTAACATGATGCTTAAGCATTTACTTCATGGACTTTAAAATGTTTATCTTTTAATATGTTTATACTCATTTCTAGATCAGGAAATGAAACCCATAAAATACCATCTGAAGCAGCTGTGTAGCACATTTGCAAAATAATCGATGGTGCTTTGATTTGTTTGTAGATATTATTTTGATTGATTTTGTTGGGTATTTATTTGAAAACTTGTTACGCCAGTTTTCTAGTTCATAACCTGCATATATCAATATACATATATCATCATCAACATGCCTTGTAAACAGACGTTGTTTACAGGATATTAAAAGACAATGACAACAACAACAACAGCAACAAAACTGTGTTTGCTCTGCGCTGCGCCAGTTGCTCTGGTTGCTGCTATTGTTGTTGTTGGTGTTGTTTTTGCTGGGTGTATATTGTTTACAGATAAATTAAAATTCTTTGATAGTAAAAAGTAAAGCAGCGTAAACAAGAACAACAACAACAACAATAGTTGCATGTCACGCACAGCAGCTGCTGTGGTTACTGTTGCTGGCGTGTGCGTGTTGCTGCCGTAGCCTGTTGTTGCTGCTGCTGCTGTTGCTGGTCTGTTGTTGATCTATTGGGAACGTGCCTAGACATCCGCTGCTGCTCTGACTGGCCAATGCCGCCGCTGGCGCTTAAGCATTGTTATGTCATCATTGTCAGCTAACAGCAACAACAACAGCAACAACAGCCATGCGTTGCTTTGCCTTTTGTTAAAGCAAATCCAACAACAACAACAACAGCAACTGCAACAGCAATATAACAATAACAGACCTACATGCTTGAGCGGGGCCCGGTCATTGGTCATTAAACGGCCTTGTGCCACTGCACCACCCACAACCCCCTATCCCCACTTCAATGCCTACACTCATGTTGACCACATATTGGAAGGGAAAAGGGTTTGCTTTCTCCTCTCTCATTTCCTCTACATCGCCAAACTGAATTACCTTCAATGGAATTTGTGTACATATGCACTTTTATTTATAACACTTTTAAACAATTGTTAACCAGAGCCACCCCTCCTCACTGTCGCTTTAAATGTTTTGCGACAGCTGCGTTCGATTATTTGTGCATAAATATTCTATAAGCCAATTTAGTTGCGCACAATTACAATTACACCATGAAAAGGAAAGAGGATTGGGCGTGTGGCATTGGAGGGGATTGGCTGTGTGTCGGCACTGGAGCAAACTGGCCAATAGCAATGGGTTTATCAACCTTTAGCAAGCAGCTGTTGTTGTTGTGCTTGCTGCAATTGCTGTTGCTGTGGTTATCAGTTGCTGGCATCGCGAGTTGCAATCAATCGATCGATTAGCCAACTGATAGGTTAAAATGCTCGACAACATAAATAAACACACACATACACACACACACGCACACAATGAAAAGAATTATTGCATGTGTGTGTGTGTGCGTGTGTCAGTATTTGATGATTGTGTGCAGCAAAAAAAAAAAAAACTTTTATTTGACTTTGGTTTCCTCCGCTTTCGCCATAATTAAATTGATGTATTAGTCCATGGGGAGCATTAATCATAACAGAGAATTGCATTTTCTTGGTATTGTTTGTCTATCAACATATTACTTTATTGCTTTTTTTTCTGCACATATATAAATAAAGCTGCTGATAGCACAGAAATCATATAACCCGATAAACCAGTGATTGATAAACGAATTTCTTTTTCATTTTTAAATGAGTTATTTTTTTTTGTTATTGTATTTGAAATGTTGATTTATGTTGTGTAGGGAAACAATATTAATTAAATTTAAATTGTAAATACAGTGCTTTGTATATCTGCTCCTTTTAGACCATGCTTACTTAAGCTTATTTTAGGTTTTAGCACATTTTCTTCGTAAGCGTTTTCTATGCTTTCAGTAAACTATGCTCAATGATTTAAAGTTTTAGAAGAGTTCGATATACTACACCTGAATAGCTTCTAATGCTTTATTCTTGGCAAGCACGAAGTAAATGCTGCTAAAATTCAAGTTAATGCAGCAAATCTTTACTTTGCTTTTGTGGTCGAAAATTGCATTTCGTTGCGCTTTAAGCCGCATTATTCACTCACTGCTAGCCTTAACCGTTATCCGCCGCTGGTCTTTTCAAATCTCTTAAACAAAATCCAATGCACTTTTAATTGACACAACCAACAGCAGGAGGGAGGGAGGTGTGGATAGGCAGGAATGGCCAGAGGTTTTTTTTCTTGTTCGCACGAAACTAAAGACGTCGCCGAGCCACAGAATATGCGTTATATGATATGCTGACTGACTGTGACCCCCAAGGCAGGCAGGCAACTGTGACTCCTCCCACAACAAGAGCAGATTTTTATTCCTGGTGTTTCCGCAATGTGCTGCAGCAATGGAAATTTGCAACATACCGTCACAAAAATAATTGACCTGAGGCAACTTGAACTCTACGCTGACTTTTTGGCCAGCTTTTCATATTTTATACACATGATAGAATATATATATTTTTTTTATAAATTCCTCTATCATATTATTTTTTTGCAGTCACATACCCAAGGCCAAGGCAACGGCAATTGCAGATACGCCCGAACTGAAGCGCATCGCGGAAAATACGAAAATTCAATCGAATGTGAAATACCACGCTGACTTTGAGAAGGCCAAAGGCAAATTTACACAGGTCAGTTGTCAGTGGGAATAATTTGTGTATAATTATTATCATCATAAGAATAAAATTAATCCACAACTCTCTCTCTCTTTCTCTGTGCTTTGGTCACAGGTGGCAGATGACCCGGAGACGCTGCGAATCAAGCAAAACACGAAGCACATATCGAATGTGGCATATCATGGCGATCTGGAGAAGAAGGCAGCCATGGAGAAGCAGCGTGGCTCTGCCGAAGTCTCCGACAGCAGCAGTAAGTAGCCAATATTTCAACTGTCTCTTTCCTCTCTTTCTCTCTCTCTCTCTCTCTATCGACCTCTTTATATATATATCTCTCTCATTGTAACTTAATTTGATTGTATTATCATTAAACGTGCTATAATTATCCATCGCAAGTGCCGTCGTATCACATACATTAAATATGTGACTATAAGCTGATTAAATAATCATCAAGTATGCACAGTGGTGCATGGCGTATTTTGTGGTTGTTATAATTCTAATCAGTATTATATTCTATTTTAATTATATTTAATAAATACTTAATAACCAACACATATCAGTTAAAAAAAATACACTTCATACATTTATCAACACTGATAATTTGGCAATACTGATTCATTCCTAAAGCGAATCAGTTCTGCACCACTGTGCATTGCCATATGTCGCTAATTTTCCATATATTTAACACACACACACACACGCACACATCTCGAACGCATTCTGTTATTAATATTGATTGTTATTACGTTTGTTTTTATCGTTTTCGTTTTCCTTATGGATTTGTGTTTATCATTTTGTTGCCTCATTCATCAACTCCAACAACAACAACAACCACTACGCTCATATGTGTTGCTTTCTGAACTACCGTTAACCTAACAACGTTACACAACACTTGTACAACACACACACAAATATCTAACCCTAACTCTGGAATAAAACAAAAAAAATCAAAACTTCTTCAAAAAAGATGAATCGGAATATTTCTCTGAGCAATTGGCAGCTGAACAATTCTCGCAATATGCACCCACAGCTTCGCCCATACCGCCAGCAACATTGCAACAACAACAACAACAACATCACCAACAACAACAGTACCAGCAACAACAACAACACTATGTGCAACTACAACAGACTCTGCCACCGCCACCAATACAACACCAGCAATACAACACGGCGGCCATAACGCCCACATATCAACACCAACACCACCAACAACAACAACAACAACCCCAGCAGCAGCAACTGCAACAACAACAACAGCCACAACAGCAACAGCATAGCAGCAATCACAGGCAGCAACAACAGTTGCAACAGCAACAATCGTTGCACGATCCATACGCACACTATCAACAACCGCAGGCGCTGCGCCAGCAACAGTTGCTGCAGCAGCAACAGCAGCAACAGCAGCAGCAGCAACAACAGCATGCCATTAAACAAGCCTCACATCTGTATCCCACAGCATCATCGCAGCCACAACAACAGCAACAGCAGCCCACACAGCAGCAACAGCAGCCGCAGGCGGTTAACAATTACAATCAGATGCGCTCGGCAATTTTGCATAATTCGCACCATCCCAGTGGCAATGCTGCGGATCAGTTTGATCACAGTCAGAATGCGGCAGCAGCGCTGCAACAGCAACAGCTGCAGCAACAATTGCAGCAGCAACAACAACAGCTACAGCTGCAGCAGCAGCAGCAGCAGCAACACCAACACCAATTGCAGCAGCAACAACATTCGCACAGCAGCCTGATGAATAATAATGCAAGCAACGGCAGCATTCACAGCAACAACAGTACCAACAACAATAATGGCGGCAACATCCTGGCACATCCGGCCAGTCTCAGCTACGCACAGCAGCCACAGCAAACGCGCTCCCAGGCCAGCCTGCACAACAGCAACAATGCGGCAGCAAGCAAGCAACAGTTGCAACCGAGCAACACCAATGTGCAGCAACTTTATGTGGCATCCAATTATAGCTCCATAACACCATCGGAGAACGCACTGGGCGCCAAGTTGCAGGCGAGCAACGGACACATGCCCATTGTTGTGAGCGCCGCGCAGAGCGCCAGCAACAATATTGGCAAAATTGCCGACTATGATCCGTTGACGGATGGACCCCGACCGATGCCCAGCACTGGAAGATCTAGCACAACTCTGGTCTACAGCTCCGATCAGCGCGGCGGCTCTGGAGGAGTGGGTAAGTGTAGTTAGACAGCAAGGCTAGCTGGTAGTTCATGTCTCAGCTCGATGTTGCATCAACGTCATCTTATCCGTGTCCGTGTCCCTTCCCCTTAGTGTTGCCAGTGATACGTTATCCGTACTCGTTCAACTCATGTCTAACAAATATTGTTTTCACCGCCGCCAGGTAACAGCGTGTATCCCAAACGGATTGGCTCCGTCTCGGACATTGATCCCGCCAACGGCATCTATGGCTCGCTGAGCAGCGCCGAGCAGGTGCAGGCCCAAAAGCAACAGCAATACTATCAGCAGGTGCAAATGATGCAGCAACAAGAGCAACAGGCGCGTCAGCAACAGCAGCCAACAGCTGCACTTCAGGAGAAACAGTCGCGACAGGGCAATCTTGTAAGAAGATGACATTATCCACTTTTGCAATAAAAACTAAACATTTCATCTTTTTTTCTTTTGCAGCGTGTCTATCGTGCCATTTACGATTATGAGGCGCAGGATGTGGATGAAGTTAGCTTTCGTGAAGGAGACGTCATCTTTGAGGTGGAATCAATTGACTCGGGCTGGATGACCGGGCGGGTGGAGCGCACGGGAAAGACCGGCATGCTGCCCGCCAACTATGTGGAGCAGGCGGTTATATAATAGGGAATGTGCTACTACTGCTGCTGCCGCCAGCAGTTTGTGGTCATATTGGTCTGCCTGCTGTACATACTGCTCGTGCTCATCTTCTTCATCAATGTGTTTCTGGCGGATCGCAATATGCACACAAACCATCACCTAATGCACGGTGGTGCTGGTGGCAATCCAATGGTTGTCGGTCCGGGTGGTGCCAACGGCATGCATCCGGGCATGATGCATCCTGGTGGTCTTCATAATCCGTACGATATGCATGGCTATCATCATTACAACAACTATCATCCGCAAGTGGATCCCAAGCAGCAGCAGCAGAATCATCAGCATCATCAGCCGACACGCAAAACCCCCAATCAACAGCAGGCGGAACAGGATATTTACTACTATTTCAATCACGTATTCAGGCGGCGATAAAATACCATCACAGACCCAGACACGCCTCCTACACATATATATATAGAGTATATATAGTCAGCAGGCCAAGAAGTACACAAAAAAAAAAACAAAAAAAAAAAACAATAATAAAATGAATAGCAGAAGAAAAGTGAAGAAAACATTTGTAAAATTCATAGTATAGAAAAAATGTGAAATATGAAACATAAAAGAAGAACAAGAGAACCATAAGCCATTTATAAAGAATACATCCATTTACCATATACCATTTACAATAATAATAATAGTAATAATAATAATAAACAAGCCACAACAACAACAACAAAAACAAATCAATAACAACAAACAATTTTTGAAATTTTGTAATTTTACAATGCTAAAGTGCGAAACAGTTTTCCAAGAATTAAGCGACCAAGCTAACCCAGCCAAAATTTGCATTTATCTACAATAGGACGCATGGGCAGGCCGTAAAATTAGAAATATTTATTGATCTATATACATATACAATACATACATTTATATATATATACATATATACAACTAATCAATCGGCTATCCAATCGGGTTCCACATATGCCTAGCTAAACTTTGTCACACAATTTTCGATACAATTCGATTCGATTTCGAACGGAAACAGCAGCAATAGCTTCTAATTGAATTAGAGTCTAGTATTTGTAAGACATATAAAAGAAAAACATACGTAAAAAAAAAAGAAAAACTACACACAGAATACAGTGAAATAATGCAGCAGCATAGTTAGTATAATGTTCAGAGCGACAGCTATATACGTATATTTATAGCCTAAAGTAAAACAATAACTTGTGCTTTTTAAAAGCTTTGCGGCGTTTAGAGGTCAACGTTGAATGCATCCCTACAATTTTGTCAATTTAACTATTTAACTAAACTTGTTCTTGTTGCATATGAGCAAAGCACAGATGGGCAAATAATTTCAATTGACAATCTATTTGCCCATCTGGCACAGTCTGTTTGTGTTTCTTTTTTTTTGTCCTCTTTGTTTAGTATATATATATATATATATATATATATAATAATAATAATAATAGTAATTATAAGCACATATAGAATTGTTTTCGTTTCTATAATTCTAGTATATTGTAATTGTTTCGTTTCACAAAAAAAAAAAACTCCTTGAAGTGCCTTTAATTTGCTAAAAGTGTTTTTTAGATAACAATACACATGCATACATATATATATATATATATAAAGATATATACAATGAATATGACTAACAAAATCGAAACGAATTTCAAGCAAGCCTAAAAAACACTGCTATACAATTTGTTCTTTATATAAAGCTATACTACAATATAAATTAATGAATAACATTTATGTGATGGGTGTCAAAATGGAGAATGGAAGATAAAGCTGAAATTGGAGCATATGCATCGTTGTAATTGTAATTCATAGCTTGCACGCATAGTTTATAGCCAATTTATGGTATTACATTCACACACACTCACATACACACACAAATGCAAGTTTGCAATAATTAACTAAAATAAATATATAAAAATACAAAACATATATAAAAATATTCACATATTAACATAAATCAGCAACATGCAATTGTAATATGATATATGCGTAAATATTAAAACAATTATATTATTGAAAACAATAACTAAACAACAACAACCAACAATAATGTGTGAAGCAGCGCCAAAGGCTTCGTTTTCAATGTGTTACAAATAAAATGCAAAATTACATAAAACAAAAACGATTTCAATTATAAACAAAGAAATAAGCTTCGTTTGTTTGGGGCACTTTCAAATTAACGTATTTATTTAAAATATCTAACGGGAAAGTGATAATATTTAAGAACTATCGCTGGTGGCAAACTCTGCAGGCTGCAGATCAAATTTGTGAAGCATTTGAATTGCACCTTGGCGGGCACCAAGTATTGTGTCCAATATGATATTCTTGGAGTTGAACAAGGTCTCCTCAAAGAACTTGGCATCGGCGCACTTTTCGGCCGTGATATACTCCAGTTTCTCCGTCAGCATGGTGATCTTTTCGTTGGCCAGCTCCAATCTAAGTTTCGTTCTTAGTTTGCATAAGGATTACTCACAAGTGTTGCTACTTACTCATTTTTAACATCCTCGATCTTTGGGTCGCTGCTCTTCATAGAGCCCATCGATTTAATCGATGAAACCTGCGACTGGTTGTCAAAGTTGAAGGAGCTGATGGAGCCGGTTATTAGAGTGCGACCCACTTGATTGGCATAGTCGGTGATGCGTTGAGTGCGCTTCTTGCGATCCGTCTGTACATCCAACTCCTTCTCCAGATCACGTATCTTCACCTCCATGCGACAGAGGCGTGTCTTCTGTTTGGCTATTTGATCGGATGCAGCTTCGTTCTTTAGACGCTCCGCTTCCAGGCGCTCCTCATGTGTTTTGCATAAGAGCATCAACTGATTCTTCTCCACCTCTAAGGCATCCAGTATGCCAACAAATTCCTCCTGCAACAAAGGATTTGTCAGATTACCTTTGATTTCTGAGCAGCCACTCACCTTGCGAAACTCGCGGCAGGAGAATAGAAAACCACCAGTGATTGCACGCAAATCGGTCTCTAGCTTCTTAATCGTGTCCTGCAGTCCCTGATTGGAGCTGTCCTTCTGCTTGAGCTCGTTGTGCAGCTCCAGATTCATGCCGCTTAGCTCATCCATCTGTCGCCTGACAATATCACGATCCTCGGAGATGCGAATCACATCATTACGCAGATCTTCCAGGCGGGTCTCGTACTGAGCCCGCTGTGCTTTCAGTTTATCGTTCATGGTGGATACGTTAGTGCCACTGTAGTCGAAGTTCTCTTCCAGTTCTGTGGAGCGCATCTTATACTTAAGCATATCTTCGTTGAGCATCTTGTTGCGCACCTTGAGGGCCAGAACACGATTTCGTTGCTCATCCAGCTGTGCCCGCAATGCTTCCATCTCCTTCTCCAGTGTCTCCACCTTGGCCCGATGCAGGATCTCGCTCTTGCGCACGCCCGGCGTGAAGCGATCAAAGGTGGCGACGCCGACACATCCATCGCCAGCACCCACACTCAGTGTGCTACTGTTTCGCCCAGGGGAATTCATCAGTTTGCCTCGTTCCAGTTCCGAACCGTGTGCAATGGGCACATAGTCACCGCGATCGGGCATTCTCTGCTCGTAACTTTCCATGCGTGCCTTTAGCTCCTGCAGCTTCTGCTGCAGCGTTAGGATTTGTTGGGCCCGTCCACGCCAATTTGCCTGGCCCAAATTGTTGGCCAACAAATTGATGTTCACGGGCTCACCTACCTCGTGCTGCAAACACTTCTGGGCTAACTTGAGCTGGTTCTGCAGCTCGGTATTCTTGTTGCGCGTCTCGAAGAGCTTCTGCTGCATGTTGTTAATCTTCGCCTGCAATTCATCGACTGCATTCCCCTTCTTAGTCAGTTCACCGTTTTGCGCTATTTTCTCATTGCAGTTCTTTCGCTCTCTTTCTAGTTTCTCTATATACGTTTCCTTCTTCTGGATACGATTCTTTAGCTGCTCCAGCTCGCCACGCATCTGGCGATTCTTCTTGCTCAGCTCAAGAATTTTGGAGCCAGCAATGGAGGAGTTGCAACGCAACTCATCCATGGGCACCGAGTTAAGCACCTCATTTAGCGATTCCACGGACTGCTTGAGGGCACAAATTTCCAGATTCTTATCACTGATAGTCTTGGCCAACGTTTGATTCTCCTCCTCAAATTCGATGAGTTTCTTGCGTATCTTTTTACCATCTGCCTTGGGCAATTTTCCTTTCATGGCTGCTGTGGCAACATGTGATTCATTTTTATCTTGTTCGTGCTTGCGACGAGACAGTTTGCGAGTCTTTGGCTTAACTTCTTTGACTTCATTATCAAAATTAGTCTCATCGAGTCCTATCTCAATATCTGTGCTGGCTTCTGGCAACACGTCCATCACATCAAGTTTTAAACAAAATATAATTATGTAAAGGTTACTATTAAGAGTGCAGTCTCACAAATTCGTATGTGTGCGTGTTTTAAATTTACAAATTTAGAACGGTATGAATATATTTTATAATTTTCTTTCGAGCTTCTATTTTATCAAATAACGTTTTAAGAAAAGTAAATAATCAGTTCAAAAAAACGTTAGCTGTCAAAAACGATAACATGCTAATGTAATTTTAACAGCCGTTGAACAGCATATCATGCGCCGATATCAGCATAACAGCTGGAGTCAGTCTATCGAATATGCAACCTTTAATGACCAGTGTTGAAAAAGACGGGAGAGCGGTGTACAATTGTGTTTTGCTGGCAACAAAATGGACGGATTTATGATGGTAATTGTTAATATTAATGAGTATTCAATATTGCATCGAACATATTAACATGCTCCGACTTTGCAGGACATCATCAAGGGCATGTGTATCATGGACAACGACGGCAACCGGATTCTGGCTAAATATTACGACAAAAATATATTGTCCACGTTGAAAGAGCAAAAAGCGTTCGAAAAAAATCTGTTCAATAAAACGCATCGCTCCAGCACTGAAATCATCATGCTTGATGGTCTGACGTGTGTTTACAAAAGCAACGTGGACTTGTTTTTCTACGTGATGGGCAATGCCTACGAGAATGAGCTAATCCTACTATCGGTGTTAAATTGTCTCTATGACTCTATAAGTCTCATACTGAAGAAGAACGTTGAGAAGCGTCTGGTGCTGGACAATCTGGAGATCATCATGCTGGCATTTGATGAGATCTGCGATGGCGGGTAAGTAATTGCAGAGATAAACGCGAGCATGTTCAGCTAATCTCCATTTAAATTGTAGCATCATTCTGGACGCGGATCCATCGTCCGTCGTGAAACGCGTTGATCTGCGGAACGAGGATATTCCCATAGCCGAACAGACCGTTGCTCAGGTAACTAACACTCTAAATGGTCTCTTTTGGTAGTTCTAGCAAAAAACAGTTTCTTATCACGAATATAAACAATTTATAGGCATATCAATAGATCGCTCAAGCTATGAATTATTTTATATATGTGTATGTATTTAGTATTTATTAAGATTTAGAAAACATTGTTCACCCTAGAATATTATATTGAGTTTAAAGTAATTTGAATTTAGACGATTGCTTCTATTATGTAGCTATATTTTGATTGATCAAATAAACGTTGTCCAGCAAAATATTTTTTATCTTTTATCAATGCATTAGTTAATTGTCGTCTGATAATGTAATTTGTGGCATATTTCCAGGTTCTCCAATCGGCGCGCGAGCAACTCAAATGGTCCATATTGAAATGAGGAAGGAGTCGGAGAGGAGGCCAAGAGCAGTAACACTGTCAGCAAGCTGTCGCAATACATTCGATTTGTTTATTAAATTCGCGTAGACTATAACATTATACACATAAACATAAATATCTATTATACCATAGACAATGTCGTTTGTTTCGTACATCAAAGATAGGTTTGCTGTAAGCCAATGTGTACAATATACAAACAAGCGCCTTTAAAGACTACAAGTAAGCTGTAAAATGGTAATTTACAATAAAGTTTTCTATGTGTAGTTAAAACTACGATTAACTCAAGTCAAAAACTGCATACTAGAGCATTATATTAAAGGCAAATATATCCTATTTTTGGACCCGTTGGAAAAAGGGCTATTAATTTGCATTCAAGGATTTTCATTATTAGAGAGAAAATTTACACAAGGCAGTAGACTGAATCTTAATCTTAATCTATAAATATATAATACAAGTAAAAATAAAGAAACTCCTTCAAACATCTAAAAAGAATATTTTTCAAAACAGAAACGGAGCATGTCCTTTGAAAATCTATTAGGATTTGATTTGAGATACAGCTATTTTTGTAAAGTGAAATATCAAAATATTACCCACCCTAAAGTTATGCTTTACAATTTTGGGTTTTTAAATCAAGCGCTCATTATTGATTCCATATGTCAGCCTAAGAGTATTCTCCGTATTTGTTTTATTTGGGAAATTGAATTCCTCCTGAAAGTATGCAGCTATTATTTACGCTAAGAAAATTGTTGGTCATCTTTTAAAGTATCTTGCAAAATAAGAGATGAGCTTGCGATTTTAGTTCTGTAAGCCTTAACTTGAGTAGATTGTACTATTTTTGATTAGCTGACATCTCAAAATAACCTTTTTCAATGGGTTTTGTTCCATTTATATATTATTTATTGACGTCTTTAGTGTAATACATATGTGCTCGTAAATCTAATCTTTTTTAGCGATAAATCGTACAAAGTACATCATTAAGATTTAAGCACGATATGTCGATATAAAACTAAGTTTTAAGCTTAAGGTTAATGTTTTTTAAAGGGTATTACAAAGAAATATATTTCATCGGAGTTGGTAGACCCCATTCCACAAGCGCAGGTTTATTAAAAATGATTTTGAGTCTTGGCAAAAGTGTTCTTATTAATACCATTAAATCACGTGAGTCAAGTTGTTTTTATTACACTCCGTTAATTATATAGCGATTGGTGATTAGTCTCAAAATCTTTATAATAGGGTTTATTAAATACCGACGCATTTGTTTCTGAATCGCGTATTACCACAAGCATATAGATTTACCAAATACAGATTGTATAAACGGTTAGAACACCCGAGGATTAAAAGCTTTTATAGGCAGCTACCAATTTGCTTTATATTTGTGCGAGCTTATAGGATTTAGTTATGAAACTTAGATTGTTATCTTTGACAATTATGCGTTAGACTAATCAACTAAATACAACTATTCGCAACTGCGCAGAATTGTTGATTTCTTAGCATTGGGCGTTTCTACAGAAATAGTGTAAACATAATTATTTTCATTTTCATTGATTGTTATTATATATCACTTTGGAAATTGCCCATCCATAAATCATCATCACCACATGAAGCACATACGTGCTTTGGCGACCTTTTAATCAAATGATTGTCAACAATGCAAAAATTCCAACTTACCCCACTCCAAGCAGAGAAGTTCGCAACTGTTGTTTGCGGTTATCAGTGTTTTTTGCCTAGTTTGTCGAATTAGACAAAACAGCACAGGGCAGGTAAAGGCAGCAGATAGAAAGATATAGAGGGAGAGGGTGAGAGGGATGGGTAGGTGAAGTAGCTTTATCTCACTTTAACATGCATGTGCAGGCTGATATGTCAAAACACCAAACAGTACAGTTAGTTAATTTTTTGGGCAGCTGTCACAAATTATGGATCGCTCAAATCACGTTTCTTCAGCCATAAACCAATTCAGAGACTGACGTAATCTACGGATTCCATTTCATTGACTGTTCTATATACATATATATATATATATGTATACATGTACAGAAGGGCTTGTCTTACTACAAATGAAATTAGTCTGAATACAGTGTTATTTCCCAGACATACAATCTTAATTAGTCGTCTAATTGTATATATCAAAGTTATGTGTTTAAAGCCCAAAGTTTTCTCGATGTTTCGCTTGATTTCTGGATATTGATTGACATGAGCAATTTCTAACAAATTAAAAAATAATAATTTCGAGAATCTTTAGAACATTTCTTTGGTAACAAATTGAAGGTTCTATATAATCAGGAGAACAATTACTTTCAATTTGCGAAATGCGACTTATGCAGCAGGCTTTTATTAAAATATCTATCACCGATTTTGAGTTAGCTGCTAAGCAGTATTTACTGATTAGGTGTGTTTTTTGTTTGTCAACTAAATGACTTTTGAAGAGGTTTGCACAGAGAAGCATTATCAAAGAGATTAACGATTAACGCCATGGTTTTACCACCTCTGCACTGCACCGGCCAAGATCCAAATCTCTGGCACAACGGACCTCATTTATTTGAACGACTCGAATCGGATTTTTATAACCGATAAATTTCTTTTATTGCGAATGGCTTCTCTTTTTCCCCAGAGATTCTAAAAAATTGTGGATTCTCGAACGGATCTTGCATACCAATTGTCAAGTGGAACAGACGAATAACTTGACTGATACGTGGAAATCAATGGCGTTTTGTTTTTACGGATTTGTGTTTATCAAGAATTTAAACTACAAACAAATAGTTGGCATACCAAGAGCATAGAATCACTTCGTTTCCAAGACTTGTTTTTAAATAATTAGAATTATTGTGAAATTTGTCGAATTTCAAAAAGTAAAACGATAGGCTGAGCAGAAGGCAGACATTGACTCCGATAATACAAACCGTATTCCATGACAAACAAACGTTTTACGATCTTAAGGAAAATTTTGAGCAAATAGATAATAATGTGATTTAATTTGCCCAGCCCGTTCACAGATGTAGCCAGAAAGCATATACAATGAATAAAAAAATAAAACAATATAAACAGCAATTAGTCTGTGGCGTCCAACCCCAAAACCAAATCACGTTGAGCCATTACTAGGTAACTCATTGGAGAAGACCTTGCGCCCTTGACATCCATTCATTCCCCACAGCGAAATCTTACTGAACTACCCACTTGACGGTGAGTTCATTGATTTCTGCGTTGTCTTAAGATCGAATAATTGCGATCTTTGGAATGACATTGCGTGGAATTACACAGATTGCGTTTTAACATTGACATTCATCGAGTGTGATGAACGCCCGTGAACCAAATCTCTTGAATCACTTGTGAGTTGGTAACGTTGCCCATACGCCAGATAAGCCAGCAATAAGTAATGATCGTAAGCCATCAGTTGTTTTTTTTGCAGCTGACAGACAACTAAGTTAGCCAAGTTATATGGTAACACATCGTGGGATGATATCATTTGCATGTGCTAGTTAGCAACACCACTTTAGGGGCAGGTATTTTAATAACATGTAGTTTGAAGTGTTTAGATTCTGTATCACTTGTTGTTTGTTTACTATTTGTTTGTTTACCCACTTTGCCGAGCTAGTTACAAGCCCATAATCACAATAATTGTGTGATTGCAAACACTGGGTCCGCCGATCTATCAGCCGACAGAATGTTCCGTCCATCGTTGGTCCTCGTTTCCGCGATGAACTCGTAATCTTTCATTGAGTGCATCTGCATAGCCATACATGATTTACTATGGGTAGAATTCCACTGGCAAGTGGCCTGCCAATGTGTGATTGAGTGGTTGAGCCTGCCCCACGTTGCCGGTGCTCCTCCAAAAGTAAGAGCCAGTCACTCGAAACTGTCGTGGTCTGTGGGACAGCCAAATGGCAGCATTTTAAGCTACCAACTTGCGGAATTGAGTCGAGGACAGTCGCTTAGCATTAGTTTCCTTGTTCCGTATACCATTAGGAATTGCACTTGAGAACGTGCATTAATTCTATCTATTATAAAATACGGTTATTGGCTTGGCAACAGTAACATCAAAATTGAATATTTAACAAAACTTTCTCCCCTTTTTTAATTTATAAAATCTACTGTATTTTTTTAGAAAAGTCCAACAATTTGATTTTTTTAAGTGTAGGTAAAATCTCGTGATTTGCTCTCTTTCTCTTCCGCTCTGTATCTCTTTTGGCCAGTCTATCAATAAAGCCTCTCAGCTCACCCATAAACAGACCGACCGACCACCCACCACCCTCCCTGATTATGACCAATATGCGTGTGTATTGGCCTGGCTATCTTATCGCTGTTATTGTGTTGTACAAATTCTTACTTCGTACACCCGTACAAGCAATTACCAAACGATTCTCGCTGCCAAGATAACAGCTGCATGGCGAGTGCCGTTGGTCGTTGGTTTTTGGTCGGGATAGCAATCGTCTATGGCTCGGAACCCCGATTGGGGTATTTAAGAAAATGCCTCGCTTGTGGGCGTTTCAGTACTCTGATACTAAAAAAGAACGTTAGACGTGTCGTTCGGAACTCCACCAAAGGGATTACAAGTGGAAATAAATAAAAGTGCATACTGGCAACCATTTATTTGAAGAGTATCTGTCGAGTGCTATCAAAACAAAGGCCAACATAAACTGTAAACTGTAAACAAGCTAAGGAATTCAAAGTATTCAAAAGCCAAGTGAATTGTGAAAAACAACAAGAACAACTCCAATAACAAAATAATTATTACCAACAAATTTACCAAGTGAACAATTAAAGCTTTCAACATTGAGACAACAATAATAAATATGAAACTACGGTAAGATTTTTTATCCTGATTTTCCTGATTTGTGTGATAATGATTTTTTTAGAGTTAGATTGATAAAATTTCATTGAAAGATATATTTATGTGCTTCAAATTAATCAGCATGATAAACCAAATTCTTAATCAGTTAATATATATGTATATAGTTCATATCTTAATTAGTTTCTTACATATATGATGAAGCCACCTGTATAACGATTACCTCATTATCGCAACCGGTGCAAAGTAGTTGAATTAGCTGTGTAGTTTTACGGTTGTTTGATTAGACAAAACGTTGTAAGTCAAAGTCTGAGACAGTAATAATTCAAGGCAATTGGCACTTGGCTGTAATAATAACAAAACTGGTTGCTAGGTTTCCAACAACCAGAAACAGAACCAAAATGTAGTTCAATGGACAGTATTGAATTCGTATTTTGTAAATAAGGCCATAAATTCCGAGGCATATGACCGTTAATAAGGCCCATTAAAATCAAATGGCAAATTACAGACTATAAAGATAGCGTACACGCAGAAATAAAAAGTATCGAACAAAAGATATTTAATTTCAGATGTGAGTCAAATATAGATAGCCGAAAAGTAATAATCAAAATTTCCATTGAATCACTCTGGGATAGGTTATGGTTCAAGCGAAATACAATAAAACTAGAATTGGCAAAATGTCTTTCATGCATCATCATCATTAATACGATATAAATTTATTAGAGCCAAGTTAAAGTCAAAAGCTGAGCGACCCCAATTAACGATTAAATACTATTGATAAGCATTTCTTTTATTTTTTATTCTTCGGGCTATCTTGAGTGTTGTGGCGCCCGCTCCACGTTGATGATAACCAGAATTTTCGGGGCGGAGCATATATAGCCAATTGGCAAATTGCGAAAAAAAAAACAAGTCGCACGAATTTTCTACAGCGACCAATTAAAATTGCGGCCATAAATTCCGACGATCCATGAATGATTTCCAAATGTTCGTTACGATAAACCCATTATGTCTGCAACTTGATAAAATGCTTTGTTTTCAAGTCTAAAGTGCAATCAAGGTATTAAGAAAATAGAAAAGGTATTTCAACTTCGATTTCTATCGGTTTCAATTACAAAAGATGTTCTTTCGTCAGACAAACTCGTGCAATTATTTATCGGCCAATTACCAGGGCAAATAGTTGTTTCTAATTATGTGTTTACAGTCGGAAAATTGCCAACTCGTGTCAGCTCCAGACTACACTGAAAAAAATTACATATTTCTATTGTAGAAAAGTGTTTGGGAACAACTCAATATCTAAATGTTCTTTATATAATAATATTATACTCATAAATGAGTAGAATTAATATCATATCCACTTTTTTGTGAGTGTACCAGGCGGATGCCCAGCCAGAGTGGAGCTTCTATATGACTTTACTTTTTTATCTATTCCGTATTGCTGTAGTATCTATTGATAGAGGGTCTGTGTGGCTTTAATTAAACATACATCGTGGTTAAATAAATGTGTGCCTTTTAATTTAGCAAAGCGTATCGAGATAACAAACATTGTCCCATTTCTAAAAATAGACCAATAGACTGGGCCGCTTTTAACGCTTCTGTCTGGTTTTCCGCGGAACTCATAACACGAACTTTGAATAAATATTTATGCTTTTTTGTTTGCATATTTGCAGACTCTTGCGCTGTTTGCGCAATCCGAAGCAATCGGCAAAGCAGAATCCGAGGGAAGAGCTGCAGACACAGCATCATCACATGATCAAGGATACAATGCCGTCGAATTTTAAGGATGCAATGGTGAAAATCCTTCTGCTGGGCACCGCCGAATCCGGCAAGACAACAATCATCAAACAGATGCGTATACTTCATATCAATGGATTTACCGATGAGTAAGTCAACTTTAGCTCAGGATCTGTTAGCAGTCATCTATATAAGGCTTGTTTGTTGCGTTTTCAGTGAGCGTCGCGAAAAGATACCCGAAATCTATCAGAACATCCATGATTCCATCATTCAGCTGGTGCAGCAAATGGATGCATTGTCTCTGCAATTTGGTAGCTGTACAAGTGAACGCAGCGCCAACTATATCCTGTCCCTACCCACCGAGGCTCCCGAGTACTTTTCAGAGGTGAGTGTCGCCATACACATTCTTGCCAAGTAATCCCACGTAGTGTATGAAGTATATACGGCTTTGTCGCGGTATCTTATCCTACCTCAGCACACTTCAAACGTTTAGCCTGAC
Source organism: Drosophila dives (assembly GCA_035042365.1). Taxonomy (NCBI): domain Eukaryota; kingdom Metazoa; phylum Arthropoda; class Insecta; order Diptera; family Drosophilidae; genus Drosophila; species Drosophila dives. Next base: position 4,799,932 of record JAWNLJ010000326.1, on the reverse strand, counting down.
AATCGACAAAAATGATTTTCAATACTCGAAACTTGCGTCAACGCCACAACTACAACGTGCCAGCCAAAACACGAACACGGTTCTACAGATACAGATACAGATCCATATATGTACATATGTTTCTATGTTATATGACATTACCCAATAGAACTTGAATTCAATGCGAAAACTACTTCTTGTTGCATGAAAATGTCTAACTGAAGTAGTTGCAAAACAAATAGGAACTTTTTAATCAAAGCAACTAAAATCTTTAATAATAAGAGTATAAAAATATGTTTTCAGTTTTTCAAAAGATATTCACATGATAAACAGTGAAATTTCTTGAGAAAGTCCTACTGGGTATATGTGTATATATTTGCAATAATCGAAAGTAGCAAGGTCCGAACGATCATTATTTGTTATCTTGGTGAGCGATTTGATTGATTGCACTGCCATTAAGGTAATGGTTTGTCTAAAAACTTTCCTACAAGTGTTTTTATATTTATCTTCTTTTTGTACAAAAAAAACAACGTACACTTCCTGGGGAAAATAAATTGCTGATGCAGGTGCCACAGTTTAAACGATCCCCGATCGACACAGAGTTACTCATACGTAATAAATGCAGAATCTTGGGCAGCCGATGGGGATCATTATACCTATATAGTCACTGGCCGGGTCTTTGTGCGATTAGATAAGAACGGGTCAGTAAATTAGCTAGGGAATTTCTAGATAGTGTATTCCGATTTCACATGAGTAATGATCGCAGCATAATAAAATCTAATCAATTGTTATTTATGACTAATATTATTATTATTTACATTATTTCCAGGAGTACTGTGACCATGTAATGACACTATGGAACGATGTTGGCATACGTGCCTGCTACGATCGCTCAAATGAATTCCCGCTGCTAGACAGCGCCAAATAGTAAGTCCCATTTGAACTAATCTTCTAATTAAACTTTAGACTAACAATTTAAATTTTTTTCATTAGTTTTCTCGATAATTTTGCGAGAATATGTGAAGGCGCCTATATACCGAGTACGGAGGATATTCTGCACAGTCGAAAGGTGACGACTGGCATCACGAAAATCACCTTCCGTGTACCCATACCCAAAAGTCTGGGTGGTGGCGAACAGGAGTTCCGCATGTACGATGTTGGCGGCCAGCGTGATGAACGGAATAAGTGGATTCAAGTCTTTGAGGGCATTCAGGCGGTGTTGTTTCTCATTTCCTGCAGCGAATTCGATCAGAATCTTCGCGAGGATCCCAACCAGAACCGTCTGCAGGAGGCGCTTAATCTATTCCGCGCTGTCTGGCAGAATCGTTTCCTTGCCTCGGCCGGCCTCATAGTATTCCTGAACAAGTTCGATATTATGGAGCGCAAAATACGCGCCGGCAAGCATATCGTTGACTATTTTCCAGAATTCGAGGAGTTTAGCAAACGGTCTCAGCAGCAACAGAGCTGCTTCGATGAGTGCGACTGGACCAAGATGTTTATCCAGCAGAAGATGGTGGATATCACTCAGGAGCAGTTCAAACGGAATTCCCGCAATCAGTCTGATTTAAGCTACTCGGAAAGGGAGTGCTATTACCACTTTACTGTGGCCACCGACACGCGATGCATTCGCGATGTTTTCAGCGACGTTCAGCAAATGATTTTGTCAGAGAATATGGCAGGCTCAAGTCTCTTCTAGAGAAGTAAATGCTCTTCGAAAAGAGCTTTCTTTACCAACTGTGATTTTGTATGCTACAATTTAGTCTATAAGCGAAATTAATTGTAAAACCGTGGTTTATCCATTAATCCATACAAAGCAGCTTTAATATAATTACTTTATAATAACTTATGCCTAGAAAAATATTAAAACAAAACAAAACCTACTCAGACAACATAAACTTGACTATATTATTGCACGCAGTTTAAATTTAAGCGGCAAAGTTTTGCTGAACAAACAAACATGATTTCGATAAGCAAAGCCTCATTTATCGATTCGATAATTATCGCTGAATTGATCTCAGTTATGCGCCAATTTGAATTATTGCTAGCTTTTTGAGAAAACGTAAGTCGCTGATTGTCTTTGTTAGTTAGGAATTCCAAGTCTTTGATTTATTCGTTTGCATTAATTGCAGTCATAAAAGACTCAAATTTACTCAGCACAAGATCGTTTTCAAACCGGGTTGGTTGTACTTTAAGTAAGCGATTTGTTTGCTTTTGTTTGATTCTGCGCCGAACCTTTGAGAGCTGCAGACGTTATTTTAAAGTGGTTTTCGTGTGTTTCTTTTTGTTTTTGGTCTTTTGCTTTTTTTGCCAACCTAAAGTCGCGTGAATTAACGGGTATCGAGGCATTGTGGCAACCAAAATCAAATACAATTAGGTAAGTTTCAACTTGCAAAAAGATAATTACTGTCTGCAGGTTTACAAAGCAAAAAAAATCAACGAAATAATTACGGCTAAGGAGTTGTGTGTATTATCTTGAGCAATTATAACCACCGTTGTTGAAACTCAACAATAGCACTTAAACAGTGCAGTGGCAAGTGCTAATGTCAACAAGTGAACAACCAAAAATGTTTACTACAGAAACACATTACTACTAAACTTAGTTGTATGACGATTTTATTACGCCTTTGGTAATAAAATGTAAATTATTTGTTTCGGTGGTATACATTTTATTTAAAAGCCTACAGCTTTTGCACAAAACAATATGATAAGTTCAGTTCTGTAAAAATACCTGGTCCAAAAATATATGCAAAATAGTATTTGTTCTAACAAGTTGCCTCAAGCTGTTGATTGTTTAGTCACAGAAGTCATTAACTGTTTACATATAGCTAGAAAACAAAACACATATGGAAAAAGAGGAATGCATAAAAAATCCATTTTTGGAAGGGTTAATTAAGTAACACGCAGCTGAATTTTTATGCCGTTAATTATTATTAAAGCCATCATCACAACAGCCACAAAAACTATTGCTTTAAGCCATGTTTCGAAAAGGTTTCCCCTTAAAAAAAACAAAAACACAAAGCATAAAACGAAATTTACGTCTTATTGAAGTATTGCGAATCGTTATTGTATATCTTTTGAGTTGTTGGCCCTCTTTCAGTTACCTTAGTGCACTATGTAATGTGTTTATTATAAATTATTATTGTTCACATTTTCGGACCACGGCATCTTTATGAGCATGTGGAGCAATTTGACAGAGTCTCTCCCTCACTAAAGTTATCTCTCCCTATATATATATATATATATATATTTATATATATCCGTCTCTTACTGTTGTAAACTCGTTATGCGCGCGAAATGTAAAAATATGAATAAAATATATAAATATGTAGATATGTATATGTATATAAATAGTGAGAGATATACTTATTAACAACGTGCCAGCGATGAGTGCGCACATTACACAAGGCTCTCAAGTGTGTTTTAAAAATGTTTATAAGTCGTTGAGTGGGTCGATCAGCTGTGGCCCAAAACCTGCCTTGAAGGTCAAAGCCTGTAACGCAAACTAAAAAAAAAACAAAATAGAAACAGATAAAAGAAATGGGGAAACAACTAAGCTAGGCAAGATGCCAAAATAGTAGTAGTTAAAACTAGTAAGTCTACAAAATCTAGTTTTGACGCACGATTTTTTAATATAGTCATAATTTTCAGTGTTCATCAGTTGAAATTGACATTGAAAGCTGGCACCATAAATCCTATGTAATTAACACATAAATAAACACAGATTATGCACTGTAACAAACTTAGCTAATTTTGTAGGTTTTTCTCTTCAGACGAATATTAATTTTATTTGACTATGCATATAAGCTATGAATGGCTCTTGGAACGCCGATTAGTTAGATCTGCGCAATATGCTAAACAAACAAATGTATTGAGAAATATTTCTCATCTAGCGGCCCTGAAGCAAAAGGTCTCATGGCATAAAATAAGATAACTAACGCTTTTCCTTCTTTCAAAATACACAATCAAAAGACTTAAACTGTGACGACCACAACGCCCAGTTACCACAATTATTAAACATTCATCCAAATAAGCGAAGAAGAAAGAAAAAATCAAATCAAAAAATCAACAAACATGTTTCCAATCGGATGACGTCTCGAACTCAATAACTGAAATTCCAGCTCTATGCATCAACACGATCATTAGGTGTAAGATCTATCAGCAAAGAGCAGGGGGTATTACATTTTCAAGGTTCAAACTGGACTGCAAGGTGTTTGTTGTTGTTGTTGTTGGTAGTTGGAAGTTGATAGTTGGTTGTTCAATGTGCGCCATGAAAATGCAAATTTCTGCCATGAGTACAAAGTTCCGACAGCTTTTTGTCGCTCAATAAGTCTAATCATTAATGTTTACTGCTCTCAACAAATCAGTGAAACAAACAATGTGTAAAAGGCATGAAAAAACAAAAAATAAAAAACAAAAATAACCAACTGCTAAACTATCCCACTAGACAACCTTACTGACACAAGTGTCTCACCAGCCTCTACTGACCAACTCTGACTGACTAACTGGGATTACTCAATAACAGAGGCAGCAGCAGCAGCAGCAGTTTTAAGTCGCTACCTTTGATGGCTGTCCGCTTGGACTTGGTGGCAGGCTGTTGGCCTGGCCAAAAGGTTCGCCTGTCCCACTCTGAGCACTTTCAGTTTACAAACATTAACAACAACAATAAAACTTGTTCGTTCCATGCAGCAGCCCCCGAAACCGATCAGATTGCATTCGGATTCGGTTTTGAGCTGTCTCTGCCTCTGCTGCTGCCTCTGCTGCTGCTCTTAGTTGTATGTCTATCAATATGTATATGTGTGTGTGTGTATGTGGCTATTATATAATCCAGTTAATTTCTTTAACATTTTTTTCAAGCCACTTTTGTGCTGGGCTTTGCATCATTCGTTGTTCAGAGCTCGCGCTGCTCAGTCTTCCAGCAACGCGTCGCGCCTGAATATCGCCTGGATATTTTACTATATATATATATATATAGTAGCTACACCAAAACTAAAATTTTAAGTTATCGTGCAAACCCATCGTGTAAGTGCCTGTGATTGTGAAAAATGAATATTGAAATTAAAAATATTTATTTGATTTTTATAAGTTTCAGTACTTATAACATTTAACGGCTCTTTATTAAAGTCATTTTAAAATCATTCCAATATTTTTTTATAACGCTTTCCAATAGATTTTAATGTTATGTGGCCAGATCACCTAACTTTGGAAATCGTTAAGGCACACAAGACACATACAATATTTATGCGATTTGTTAATCGAAAAAAAAATTGAAAACTAATATCTAAGAAGTTACCAAACTGCAACAACAGGCATTACGGTCGAAGACTCTATTGCATTACTCTTCGTCTGGCTAGTTAAGCCACGCAACCAGCAGTGGCAACAACCACAACCACTTGACAAGCCCCAAGCCAAGTCTAATATATATGTTGAAACTGCACAGAGACTCCAGGCATACACATACACCTGGCTGGCACTGTAGACTCCAGCTTGAAGCAGTCGATGAAATTTTTGCAGTGGGCTCCAATTGCTTAATGGCATTTTCGAAACTGCATTTACTGTTTCGGAGAGAGAATGCAAATTTGTGTAATTTTTGGATATGCATTTGACTTGTAAAAGCACAAACGACAAAAATTAATACATATACACATAAAATCAAAAGCAAGGAATCGCAAATCAATAAAATGGCACAGCGTTTGCATTTAAACACGATCTAATTTGCATATATAGCATGACAAGAAAACAAATATTCAAATTTAAAAGCAAATAACTACCACTAAAACAATATAAATCAATTGATTCATGTTTTTATTGTTGTCTTTTATGCCAAGTAAATTTAAGCATACAACCAGTTGAGTTGAAGACAGACAAATATTTCGGGTATTTCTTTCTTTCGATATATGCCGGAAAACGCTTATGCAATACACAAAAAAAAGAAGCAAAGTTTGAGTTGAGGAGAGACTGGAAGCTGAGTAAAACAGTTGAACTCTTTCTTATGGACAACTACATCAACTACTTTTGACATCTACCTGAATAAATGTATATATATATAAGTATATATTTGTGGCTTGACCCGCTTTCAGTCAACAGTTTTTGAACTTGAACTAATTCGCCGTTTTTGTTTATGACTCTGTTTATTTTGCGCATCTGTTTATGTGCCCACAATAACATCATTTGGATTTATTGTCCGGCAGTAGCAGCTAAAAAAAGGTGGCAAGAAATTAATTAACATTTGTAAAGATACTTTTGTGATTTCGCTGAATCAGATGCAGATTTGGTTGGTCTTTTGCAGTTAAGTAAGATGCGATTGTTTCTACCTAAATGTGTTATAATTAGCAAATATTTGCAATTTAAAGCGCGTCGCTGATTTTTACCTTGAGCTGAGAAGACCTTGAACCAATTGTTTGTTGTTTGCTGTTGGATAGTCTCACATTCGATAGACAAAAAAAACACTGTTTCGAACTAATTAGCTGATTTATCTGAAAGCCGCACAAATTAAAAAAATCGCGTGTTGAATCAATTATATAGTGTCAATATACAATTTAATTGAAACCAATTGAAATGTATTTATAGAAAATTATGTTTGATTAAGAAAGAAAAGTAATCTACATATAAAAAAAAGTGTCATGTTGACTAATCTTGAACTCTTTTATCTTTCTCTCCGCAGCATCAGTAAACCATTAAAAGTCAACTACATATACAAAGTAAAATAGAGTAATAACCATGAAGGAAACAAAGGTATTAGACGATGGCGAAGTCTCTGCGCTATCCGAATCACTGCTAAAGATTGCCAAACGTGAGCTGAGGGAGGACAAATGTACGCGGGAGCAGAGCCTGGAACAGCTGCGGAATTGGGTGCTGAAGAACGAGGATCTGGTGAATGTGCGTTGCGATGACACATTCCTGTTGCGTTTCCTGCGCGCCAAAAAGTTCAGTGTACCAATGGCGGAGCAAACGCTGCTCAAGTATCTAAACATTCGTCGCACCTTCCCGCACATGGCCACCAAGCTGGACTTTCTGGAGCCACGACTTGGCGATGTCATTGAGCAGGGCTACATATTCGCGGCGCCAAAGCGGGACAAGAATGGCAGGCGTGTGGTGATTATCAATGCCAAAGGATTGAATCCGAAGTATCACACCAGTTCCGACCAGGCGAAGGCACATTTTCTCACATACGAGTGCCTGATGGAGGACCAGGAGACGCAGATAACCGGTCTAAGTCATGTGGGTGATTTTGCTGGAGTGACCACATCGCATGTGACCAACTGGAATCCCACCGAATTCGCACGCATCTTCAAATGGGGCGAACAATCGTTGCCTATGCGCCACAAGGAAATCCATCTGATCAATGTGCCCTCCACGCTGAAATGGCTGATTGACTTTGTCAAGAATCGCGTTAGTTCCAAGATGAAAAATCGTTTAATTATCTACGGCAGCGAGAAGGAGCTGATGAAGGGCATCGATGCTGACTGCCTGCCCCTTGAGATGGGCGGCTCCATGCCCATGCGCGAAATGATTGAGCTGTGGAAACAGGAACTGGCTGCCAAAAGGGAACTGGTGCTGGCGCTGGATTCGAGTACGCTTCTCACAGATCGTGGCATTCAGCGACGCAGTAGCTACAATTCGGAGAAAACCAGCCAGGGCACAAATTTTGTCTCACAGATCGAGTCCATTGAGGGCAGTTTTCGGAAATTGGAATTTGATTAGGATGCGGGCAGGATGTATCTTCAGGATGTAGATAGATAATAAGTTAAAATATAGTAGGCATTATCCTTAACTGTTAAATGGCACACATGCAGCGCTACGCTTTGGCCTTGTCTCATCTGCCCGGCTGACTGGCTGGACTGGGAGCAGGGCACTTCGCTTCGCTTTTCTGGTGGCACCCTGCTTAAATAATCCTGCGCTTCTTTTGTAAACTATTTTTTTATGTGGCGTACAATAAAAACAAACAAAATAATCGAGAGGAAATATTTGGACTCGTATCTGTTTCTCTTTAACCTTCACACCACTTTGTGCTGGCCAGCATAGAGTGGCCAACTCTCAAGATGTCGATTCAGTGCTTCCACATCGACTGCACTACGACTCATATTGCGCGCCACATAGAGTTGGTAGTTAGGCTGCAATTTCAGTCGTCTCCGAGACTCCCAGAGTATTGCTCTTGCCATTTGTAGTTGACATGTGCTGGGTATCCGCTGGCTGAAGTCACCCACAAATGCGAGTACCAAAGAACTGGCTTGGGGCAGCTGTTCTGTTCCATAGGTGCTCGCATACTGCCAGCCGCGCGCCTCATACGTCTCACAATCGCCAGCCATCAAAAAATTAAATGGTAGCTCCGACACATATTTGCGCTGTTAATTAAGAGTTTGCATAAGCCTTTGTGCATATCCCGACGTGACTCAGCACTGTGACTCACCTGCATTTTGTGGAGCAGATCCACACAATTCTCGTTGCACTCATCGCCGGCTGTGTGTGTTATGAAAACATTAACAACTTTCTCCGACTCCAAAAGTGCCTGATCAGCTAATTGTGCCCTACTCCATATATCATGCCGCATAAGGTTGAGCTTGTAACCATTATCCAACATTTCGTATGCTTCAAGTAAATAACAAAATCAGGGCCATCAAAATAAAGTAGAAAGCATCAAGTTATGTAATGTTTTATTAGGCACATCTTAAATTGATTCTGTTTTAAGCTATTAATGAAAGAAGTTTGTAATATAATAATAATAATTTACTTAAAATATATTCGTAACGCACCATAATCAGCTTTAGTTCCATGTAAGTCAATTGTCAATGACAAATGGCAAATACAACATATTGACTTAATTAACAGACACATTATCATAATCAGTCGTTAATGTATTTGTAAGTATTCTTTGGGTCTCTTTTTCTCTTTGTGTTTCTGTCAGTTGCATTACTTACTTTGTTTCCAAAGTAAATATGTGGACAACACCAAGCCAGAGGCAAACATCAAGAGCAGGCCGATGATGCGCCAATCAAGGCATTCTTTTGTGTAGATTGCTGGAGAAGATGCTGGCTGAACTGTTCCCGTCTCCAACAGTGCAGTGCGTTCGTTGGGCTCCAGAGAAATCACAGTGCCGTTCTGACTAGCATATGAGGATGTGGATGCTACGAGGTCCCCTTCATCCGTCACTCGCGTCGCTATTGTTGGCAAAATATTAAGCAAATAACACATTTAATGTACTTGAGCTGCTTTTGATAAAAATGCACTCAAAGCGATAAGCTCAGTTCAGTTAGGCACCAACTTATCGCATCTAGCTGCGCAATTTGTAAACTGTACATCTTCAGCAGCTGGAGTTTGAGCAATTGACCATAACACATACCCATCGTCCAAAACTCGACAGTTATATTCAACTGCACGAACAGCAACACCAACCGGAGCAGCCTCAATATTAGCAGCTTATCACTGATTTACACTGGATCACGATCGACTCAAGCGCATAAGCGATTTGCATTGCACAAAGCTCATTGAATTCAAAGAGACGACTGAGGCTCACACTGAGTCTGTCCGAAACATTCTGCATGACGTATCATTACAGCTGTTCTGATTTTAATATATACATAATGCTCACGCTATTTGTGTATGTTTGTGGTTGACAATGAGCTGGGGGCGGAAGCGGCTTTCATCGTCAACGGCAGCAGCAGTGGAACCGATATGAATTTGTATGGACAAAAAAAAACTGTCGTAATTTTTAATTGATTAACTTTCTTGCACTGCTTTTAATTTCTATGCTAATAACAATCACTACTACACACAATTAATTTTACTTAATTATTTAAAGTGTTTTCTTTTAAATGTTGACCAAAAAACACGTTTAACTTAAAACATCTATCTGCATTAAATACTAAAACATAATAATGTCATTCAAAATAATGCAAGCGCGACTTATAATAGCTTCATGAAAAATCCAATAACTACAGGAACACTCATACGACAATTTGGACTTTTGGAACCACTTTAAAAATTTAACTAGGAAAAACGACAAAAATCATCGAAGTTCTAAAAGAAATGCACACGCAATGGCGTTTAACTTAACTTATATACCAAACCCGTAAGTCAAGTTGAAGATAACTCGCCATATTACTGTTGACTGTGGGATCGTCGTCTACTTATACGATCGCCATATCTGCCAGGCACACAACGCTGCCGATAGAAAGGTGATGCCGCGATGCCAATATTTGGCTTGAGTATTTGGCGAAAAGCCCAAAACCACAGGCGATGCTACATCTCTCAGAGACAGCTTGTTCATTACCTCCTCCGTGTTCTCCTCCACCTGCAATATCAAATATAAATTATTTGATCCCTATAAAAGTTTCTAACAATTTGGTATACCTGATAATGGACACAAGGGTCATAGCTCCATGCTACTGTATACAAGCCCGTGCAAAATAGTGACATTGCGCAGGCAGGAGCAGCAATTACTGGACGGTCATACCAGATCAAACTAGAGATAATCGACACAACGCCAGTGGCCACAGCCGTTTGGTGGAGACGATTACCCACCCATATCCACGATTCTAGAAGCAAATAAATGTTAATACAATATCTTAAGAGAATAGCGTGTTTGCTGACTTACCTGTTTCTTCGCCCAAACGCGGGGGCTCAATAACTATATAGTCTACATTGGCATCAAGCGCTCTGTCCAAATACGCTTGGAAGCGTTCGTGGGCATTTGAACTGTCATAGACTTCATGTATGAGACGAAATGTTGGTTGCCTTTCTAAACTGTAAATTAAGTTTATTGAGTCAAATAATTTATTTCAAAGACGGTTAGATGTCAATATATTTGCAATGCTGACATATAAGCAAATAATATTTGCATTTTTAAATTCTTTATCTCTCTGTATACAATTGGTATTTATTGTTTTTATTGCATGCGGTCACACTCGCACGCAGAAAATTGCATACATTTGTATGCATCACAAGTAGATACCTACACACAGATCGAGAAAGCATCTAAAATTGCATAACTTTGCTGCGAATGCGATTACTGGTTTGAAGCGATCTTTGCTCTTTTTACCTGTTTAAATTGGTCGCGAATATTTACCTATCAATGCTTCTGCCAAGCATCTTACTGCATTTATTTTAAAGACTATAAATATGCGTTGTTTTTATGGTCTAAAGAAAACGATAATAATACGGAATTTGGTTTGGGCGTATCGACCCACCTCCACTATAGATAACAGTACTGATTATGTGGCAACGCTGTACAGAATATCCAATTGTAATAATTATATTTTTAAGGGCATTCACAAGATCTGTGCCTGAATATATCTGTTGAAATATATAAAAATTAACGGCATGGCTTATTAGTGTTATGAAGAGCATTTATTCATAAGTCAAATATTTTGGCATATGATCTGAACTTACGTTCTCCATGCAAACGAACCTGTTCACAATGTCAGTTCTCGAATAACTCAACAATATATTGTAAGAGTAACATTTAAATAAAATTGAAAACAATATGGCCAAACAACAATTGCCGCTGCCAGAAATGAACGATGATAAGCATCGACACAAACAGGTATGTAAACAGCATAACAGCGCTACCACAATACACGAACGCCCACATCACGTTTCCTAAAACAACAACCAATATTAAACAACAAACACTTTTATTGTCCCACAGTTCAATGGGTATTTGAACAGCAACCGATTTCGACCGCCGAAATTCATACCTAATCGCAGCCGCTCGCCGGCATCATGCAGTGTGAACAGCTCCCAAATAGCGCATGCGATTTCCTTTCGCAGTGGTGCCGAGTGTCCAGATGCCGGCATATTGCCAGTGTCTTTAAACGCCGGTGACTCTACTACGTCAATGTCCTGCAATGAGAGCCATTTTGAGCAGTCTTTCGAGCGTTTAGCCAAATTGGGTGAGGGTTCATTTGGTGAAGTGTTCCAAGTACGAGATCGATCCGACGGCCAGCTGTATGCGGTGAAAATCTCCAAGCAATTATTTCGCGGCGAACAGTATCGGTCAGAGAGATTGGAAGAGGTGCGTCGCTACGAAGAGTTCTCCGGCCATGAGAATTGTATACGTTTCATACGCGCCTGGGAGCAGTATGATCGTCTGTATATGCAAATGGAACTGTGCCGCGAAAGCCTTGAGCAGTATTTGTACCGTTGCCGACACATTCCCGAGGAGCGCATCTGGCACATATTGCTAGATTTGCTGCGCGGCTTAAAATCCCTACACGATCGCAATCTCATACATTTGGACATTAAGTTAGACAATGTGCTCATCGATGACGACGACACGTGCAAGCTGGCGGACTTCGGGCTGGTCATCGATGTGGACAAGGCGAACAATCATCATGCCACTGAAGGCGACTCGCGTTACATGGCACCCGAAATACTCCAGGGACAGTTCTCCAAGGCCGCCGACATCTTTAGTCTTGGCATCGCCATGCTTGAGCTAGCCTGCTATATGGACTTGCCATCGAATGGTCCGCTCTGGCATGAGCTGCGCCAAGGCAAGCTGCCCGAAGAGTTTATAAACAGTGAGCAAGATTAATAATTAATTAATTTGTAGACATGTTGGACACTAATTATATGCTTACTCACTTGCAGCAATTTCTTTGGAGCTACAAAAGGTCATTAAGTGTATGATGACACCAGACCCGCGACTACGTCCCACAGCAGAGCAGCTACTTGCGCATCCCGTGCTCACGAGAATGCAAAAGGCAGATAAATCCATGATATTATTAAAGCTGCTGGTAAGTTATCTCGTGGGTGGAATAAGTTGGATGTACTTATATATCTGGGCTATGATCCTTGCCCCAGATATATAAATATATACCCATTCTGCTGCATGCCATCAAGGATTTTCTTTTTTCGTACAAAATAATTATTCATGCTTTTCTAGTCGAAATGCTTTCGTCGTTCGCGCCGCGCTGCTTGGACAAAAATGTGCAATCTAAGAACAGCAGCGTACCGTTGCCTCTTCTACATACTGGAGATCTTGCATTTATATAAACCCTTGACGGCATCAAATTCGACAGGGTACAACGGTGCTGCCAATGGAGCGCCATCATCGCCATCCGCAAGCGTTGCTGGTATACCGCGTGTGGAATTCCAATTGGCTGGCTCAACGCCCATTGGAAATCGCGATTGTTACGTCTCCGATTTTTTATCGGCGATGGATACCTTGGATCTATCGCAGCAGTGCATTCCATCACCCTGTGGACGAAAGAATTTGGTAAACTCGACGCCACGACAAAGAAGGCAATTAATAGCTGCAGTTAACCATTCAAGACTAGATTTGTTTTAACAGTTTTCTATTTTTCAGTTCTTTCCGGGCATTAGATGCCACGTTCTCGACGGAAAATTTTTCCGTACCCAAAGTATTGGATACATCATCGTTTCGTCGTAAAAAATTATTTATGTTGGACAGCGACGAAGAGTAATTAAAATATAAAAATTATGCAACGCAAGGAATTTATTGATTGGTTATTGAACAATATACATACACATATATAGTATATATCAGTTTAAAAAAAAAAAACCATACATATGGCAACAATCTATATATCGTTAAACATTTAGAGTCTAGTTGAAGCTTCACGAATAACATGTGTATCCATAGATTTAGACCCAACGATTATTGTGTAATGATAACGCTTCTTTAGAAGAAACTTATTGTTATAACATAATCCAAATTGTAAAAGATAATACATATATAAGCATGTGATATATATACGAAATGCGACTTGAAAAAGTCGAGTTATAAAGAAATTACCGTAAATTTATCCAATTAAATTGCAATAAAAAAATCAATTGAAAACGAACGAGCTTGTTCGTCTTCTAAATAGACAATAAATAAAAAAAAAAAAAAGTAACGTTTAAAACTTTAAAATTCCCAAATGCAATATTGCGTAAACATGTGCAGCACCATAACAGACTCTCGCTGCGTTAGCATTTTGTTAACAGGAGCCAAAAATTGCGTTTGCTTACCAACATGTGGCGTGCTGAAATGTAAACAACGAGGTTTTTGACAAGTTATTAATCAAAATGGCACGCAAGAAGACGAAGGTGGAGGTAGTGTTCGATCCCCAAAAGCGCAAGTGAGTAAACTAAAACAAAAACAATTGTTAACACAGCTTCAATATATGTACGCACTTCCACAGAGAGTTTTTGACTGGATTCCGGAAGCGAAAAAATGAACGCCGCACACGAGCCAAAGTCGATTTGGCTCGCAATCTTAAAGAAGAACGAATCCGCATTCGGCAGGAAGTGAAAGATGGTTTCAAGCACATGAAGAAATCGTTTGAACCGCTGCGTGAATTAACAGACGAAGATAAGGCGGTAGAAGGTGGATTACAACAAAAGGCATATGAAGATGATGAAGTTCAAGTCAAGATCATCGAACTGACAACCAATGATTTGGCTGCACAACGGAATATGCTCGGCGCCAATGTGGCCGAAGAAAGCGATGAAGAAGTCGTTGAAGAGGAGAGCGAGGAGGACGACGAGAAGCAAACCAATCGCATACCGGGCATGGATTTCGATGTGAATGCGAAACGCAAACGCAAAATGAACACAGCTGATGATGAGGATGCAGCAGCGAAGTCGAAGCCAAACAAGTCGCAAGTCTTAGATGGGGATATCAAGAGTAAAAAGGATCTGGACAGACTGATGAAGACGAAAACACTGAAGAAAATGAAAAAGAGCAAAGTGTTCAAGATGAAGGAGCGTATAGATAACAAAAACAACATAAAGAAGGCAAAACGCGATCGCCACAACACAATCAAAAGTGTTCCCAAACATCAGCGCAAGAGGGTAAAGTATGGAGCGTCATCTGATGCCGGACAAAAGCGCTATCACAAGGGCCGCCTAATGAACAAGAAGGAGCGTCGCAAGCGCAGCGGAGGCGGTGGCGATTAGCCAAGATTCACAGCCAACAAATTTTATCTTATTTAAGTTACTAAACTGTATGCATAATTTACATAATTTTGTTGTACGGTTTATTTGCTATTACACTAATTGATCGGAAATAAACTGTAAATATATCATTTTGCTAATTCGCCAACGCCGGCCGTTTTCTTGCACATTTAATTTTTCATAATATATGTTTATATATATATGTTTATGTTATATCCGAATATATATCCAACATGTTTTATTTGAATTTTTTGGGTTATATTAACACTAGCAATCGATTATTGCCGCAGCCGCAGCTTTGTAATGCTATAAATAAAACTGGCGCCCAAATGAAATTTTTGAATGTTCGCCATTTAAACTTAAATCGATATTTAAACTACTCTCATATTTTAATATATAATATGTACATTTATCTTCTCTTTTTGTTAGTTTCACTTTTTTCTTAAAAATATGGTTTCTCTTTTGTTAGATTTGCATTCTTTAATTATTTTTTTTTTTTCTTTTTTTGCATTTATGTGTTTGTCTCCCAATGTTTGAGTGATTTTTTTTATGTTTTTTCCTTTTCTATTCTTTTTTTTGTTTTTATTTTGGATTGCAACATTTTTTGAAAACGTGTACATATCCATTCGAATCATGCCTAGTCCAAAAATGGTCTCATTTAGTCATAATAAACACAATAAATAAAATGCAAAACACTCATATAACTTAAAACTTAAAATGTGTGTTTGTATGGGGGATCGTTGGTGTTGGAGGAGTAGGTAGGAGGGGGGAGGCATGGTTGCAAACGGTATTGCTCTAGCTTATAGCTTACACGTCCTATTTCTAACGTATTCATCATTCAGCAGTTAAAAACTGTTTACAAAACTCATGTAAAATCCAAGCGGCAACGAATCCATTCACAATTTGCCGGCCAACTACAACAATGGCAACGACGAG
The DNA here is from genome assembly GCA_035042365.1 of Drosophila dives. Lineage (NCBI taxonomy): Eukaryota > Metazoa > Arthropoda > Insecta > Diptera > Drosophilidae > Drosophila > Drosophila dives. The sequence continues at coordinate 4,784,122 of JAWNLJ010000326.1, read as the reverse complement.
TCTCCTTCTCCTCCCGCTTAATGAGCTGGTAATGAAGTGTTCCTGCTCCACATACATCAGTTAGGATTGCTGTTGCTGTTGGCCCGACGATTGATGATGCTGGCGGCGGGTGAAGCCGCCACCGGACGCCAGATGGCGCTTCAAGGCACGCTGCTGTTGAAATTTGGCTCCACCACCGCCGCTACCGGCAAAACGATTAGGTTTAAATTTATTGCGCTGCTGGAAATTGCTACGATAATTCGGATGATGATAAAAGCGGGAATAACTGCCGGACTTGTTGCCGTGCCAACGTTTTTGACTCTCGTACTCCTGGAATGGATTGTAGCCGGTTGACGCTGCTGTTGCTCCGCTGCCACATTTTACCGACGCCGATTTAATCTTTCGCTGTCGTCCACGATCCATTTCGTTCTCCTCCTCATCTTCATCTTCGCGCTTGCGCTGCTCGCGTGCCTCTGCCAGCAGCTGTGGATAGAAATGGGCAATTCACAATTAGTAAGTTGCATGTTAATGATCTTCGAGAACTAGGTTTGATAATGAAGCTTATGCAGGATGAGTTAAATAACAACGAGCACAATTTGCATGCGATTCATAACAAAATTGAGAGAGCTGGACAACAACTGCGCAACTATCGTTTTAAGTTTGTCATAGTTTTCCACAAATATTCCTTAGCCAAATTGAATATGCCAGCAAACGCTATCGATTTTAGTTTTAAGTTTTTCCAGCTCTAGTTAATTAAGGGGCACGGTTTGAATTTATGATGACAATTAGATTGAGTGAAATCATAAGCTTCATTTTTGGAAGTAAAAAAAATGAATGAGAAAACCAGCAGATTGTTTTTACCTAGGTTGGATTTCGATGACGACAACAACAGAGAGATGGGATGGGCGGGCGCATTGAAGTATCCACACGCTGCATGGATACACTTCAACGCACAATCACAGTTTTGAGGCAAATATATATGTGTGTGGGATAATATTTGATATATTTAGACTTGAAAGATAGTTTGCAACGCTGCAGCGCGGCTACAACAAAACATCGCATGGTGGACAGTTTGACGAGTTGCCGTTGCCGTTGCTTCTGCTGCTGCTGTTGCTGCTTGTGCTGCTGCTACTGTTGCTGCTGCTCATGTTATTATTGAGAGATTTATAGTCAGTGCCGTAGTTGCTGCTGTGGCTACTGTTGACATCGCAGCTATGCTCATCCGCAGCAGCGGCGCCGTAGACAGCTATCCGTTTCGCACAAACCAAATCAAAACTCTATATGAATGCGGGTGGGAATATATAATGTGGAAACAAATGCGAAAAAAAAAATTACAAAACAATTTTCGAAGAAAAACAAAACAAACAAAATACACAACCAATTCATCTATGCTACGAGAGTAGTTACAAAATAAAAAAATTAAGATAGAACCCAGAAAGATACTTAAAAAATGTTGCCGTGTTAACTAAAAAATAGATATTTAGAGATGGGCATTCTCAAGAAATTTAATTATTCATAAACTAACTTTTTTAAAGGTTAGTATTCTTTGAAATTGATTTTCCAAATTTTTATTTTAGAAGTTCGTTTTTTTTTTTAAATATCGCTGCCCATCTCTAAATGAATGAAGAACTACTAAACTCAAAACTACATTAAGATAGTGCTCTACTTTTAGGGTGCAACAGGAAGCGAGCAACTTGCTCTCGTTGATCTGTGACGCACTTACCTCCTTATCCAGCTCCGATGCTTTACCGTTCCAGCTTAGCACCGAGCTGCCGTAGCCACGATGATTCTGCTTGAGGAGCTCACTCACCACCGCATTGCCATTGGCCAATGATTCGCCTTGGTAGCCATTGCCGATGCGTGGCGTCGTCTGCTGTGATTTGGAACTGCCGTTGAGTAATTTCTGGCGCTTCGCACTTGGATTCGCCTCAGGTGTTGCGTTTGCTTTGCCGGCAAAGGGATTCTTGTGATTTTTCGGTGTTACCACTGCCAGTTTCGCAATGTTATCATTATCATCTTCATTATAGGCAACGCCATCCTCATTCTCAACTTCATCTTCGTCGTTGCGGGTGACCTGCCAGATGCCAGTCTTGGTTTTAATAACCGCTGGCGATGGCGGCGTCTTTGGCGATGCTGGCGCCTTGCCATTGTGTGATTGTTGCCAGCCATTGGTTAGGGATGTGGAGCTGTTACTGTTGCTTGTTTTTGTAAGTGGCTTCTTCTCAGCCTGAGCCTCAATTTCATCTTCATCATCATCATCATTATGATTGTGATCGTTTCTGTGTTTGTTTTTGTAGTTTAGATTTTTGAATATCTCGTCTATGGCATCAGTCTTTTGTTTGCTACTGTTAACATTGTCCGACGAGGCATTTGAGGCGGATTTTGTTTTACTGCTACTGCTGAGCAGATTACCATTTGTCTTGGCGTGTCCATTGCGTAATATTAGTGGCGGTGGCTGCTGCTTCTCGTCCGCCTCATCATCATCATCATCTGAATCGCTTGAATCAGCACCACTGCGTCGCTTCCGCGAATTTGTTACCGGTTGTTGTTGCAACGTTTTTTGTTGTTGTTGCTGCTGTTGTTGCTTTTCCTCCTCCTCGGAAGCAGACTCATACGGGACCAGACTCTTGCTTGCCGTCTTTGACTTCAACTTGGCAGTTAGCGCAACACTTTCACTGCTCTCCTCAAACATTTTTGGCATGCTTGGCAGCTGAGGCGCTTTATTAGTTTTAACATTATCATCATCGCTATCCTCCTCCTCCTCGTCGGATGATATTGGCAGTATATGTTGTGGTTGTTGTTGTGGCTGGTATTGTTTAGAATTTTTTAAAGTGTTGCAGGAACTTTTGTTGGCATTCGCATTGGCAGCGCCGTTTTGAAATTTAGCAGCTCCATTAATGTGGCCATTCAGCTGATATTGGGCCTGTGCCTGCTGCTGCTGTTGATGCTTCTGCGGTGTGGTCTTAAACTGAATCGCAGTCTTGGCAGCACCACTGCCCAGTGCATGACCATTGCCATAGCCATTCGGCAGCTGTGGTCCAATGAAACGTGGCAACGTTACAGCCGCAGTCGAATCGGAGGCAGATGTGGATGTTGCCGTCGCAGCAACCACAGCTGCTGGGGCTGTGGTAACAACTGGACTACTATGCTGCTGTCCGCCATTGGTCGTTAGACGCATGCCGTTCATTTTGGGTGCAGCAACGTGCCCGTTGCCACTCACATCCAGCTCATAGAACATAATATATGCATTCGTATTGCAAACACTCTGCATGGCAATCGGACGCACGCAACTATCATCAAAATTATAATAGCTGCCCGTCTCCGTCAGGCCGATGGCCGTATAATGGCCACAATGCTGGGAGACACCCAGATGGGTGACCATTGAGACGAGGCGGTAGCATAAAGGCTGCGCAGCTGCAGTCGGGCTGCGTGCTGCAAAACGGCTGAGGTCGATGCGGGGCTTAAAGCTAATCTGTTTCGTCAATTTGTTGCCCATCATCGAAAAACGTTTAAGCTGTATGCACAGCGTGATTGGTGCACGCTCCAAACTGAACTGTTTCGTTGCAGAGACCTAGAATATATAACAGACCAGAGAGTGTGAGCTTCAAATGTCATTAATTGTATTTACTTATCAGTCAAATTACAGAAGCAAATTCAATTTATAGTCGAACTTCAACTAATTTTTATTTACTGTCGAGCGGCAAATGTTTGCACTAATTTAATTCATTACTCACCTTTTTCTTGCAGCCCTCGCACTTATAGCCCATATCCTCGAGCCGTTCACGTGAGAAGTAACCATCGAATGCATCCTCCAAGGTGTCCGACTTACGAATGTCCAACAGCAGATCTTGGAAATGTTGAAACGTTATCGAGACATGATTACAGCTCAGGCAGCGCACCTCGCTTCGCAGATAGCCGCCGAAGATTTGATTCAGCGGCGTCGTCTCCTTCACTAGCTGATCCAGCTCTTTGTAGTTGCGAAAACGCATCAGATATGCCTTCTCCATGGCCTCGACAAGAAAACGCATGAACTCATGAGCATCCTCCTGTCTTCCAACGACCATATGCTTACAGATTTGCCTTAGTTTGGAGTAGATGAGAAACGGCCGCACTGCCGACTGATTGCATTGGGTGGACTGCAATGTTTTGGCCATGGCACAAATGATGCAACCACTACCGCCACACGATTCACTAATGTTACAGTTTTCCAGATGGGCAGATTCCGAGACGAGCCAATTGGCCAGCGACGGGATGTGAAAGAGCGCCTGCAGCGACGAATTGAGGTAACAAGTGTTGCCAACATTCAACATGCCCGTTCCAACTTGCCACTTGCGCTCCGACTGCTTCCAGCCAATGCGTATGTGTTCACGCTGGTAGAGGACTCGCTTCGGTTTGGGCAACTCATTGGGATTGGATGGGGCTCCATGCTGATTGCTTGACTGATGATCCACAACAACAATCTGTTTGCGATTGTTGCCACCATTTAATGCATTAGTGCCACCGTTCACAATCCCATTCGCATTGCCATTGCTATTATTGTCTGCGAATGAAAAGGCAAATTTGAGCCAGGGTATTAGCATTGATAGCACCACATGTCGAAATAGACTCGCCACTAGCACCAAACTGGGCAAGAGCAGCACTTTATAGAGCAACCACAGTGCGTAGCTGCTGTCCGCAATTATCACAGGCATCGATTGTAATTAACACATTTGGCAAAAAATATAAATCAAAACAGGAACGAAAATTCGACTCTCGGCTATATACGAAAATTTAATAGCCAATATGACCAACAAGCACACCACAAATAATGTATATATATACAATTTATATATATATATATATGACACACATGCATGTGTCACCTGTCTTTGTGTCTGTGTTGTGTTGATAACAGCGAGCTTTTCGATGCCTACTCGTCGTTGGTGGTTACAAAAAAAAAAAAAATGAAAAAATCCAACCAAAATAGAACGACCAGCCGTACACTGCGCAAATAACTATTGTCGTCTCGCTTTGGCTCATGCTAATTGCAAGTGCTACGTTTACACATTTTAGTGTTGCCAACTGAATTTTTGACTGCTCGCTGCTGTATAAATGGCACATCTTTGGCGCTAACTGTTCTTGTTGCTGTTGTTGTAGGCGGTTTGTCATTGTTGTTGGCAAAAACAACATGGCCAACACAAAGAAAAGACTTTGACCATTTCTTACATTGGGTCTCGCCTTTGTTTTATTTCCTGCTTTGTGCACAGCACAAGGAAAATTACTGTCGATTCGCGTCTGTGTGTCGTGTGTGAATCCCACACATATACACAAATTTACGTATACTCTCTTCTTATACATCCATTCACAACACGCATCTGAAAATGCGTCGCAACATTTTCAAAAAAGTTGAAAAAAAAAATTTCGATTATTAAATACAATTTTCAGAGGCAATTATGGCCTTGTGTGTAAGAACGAGAGATAATGAGCGAGTGTGCAAATGAGTTGGAGAGAGAAAGAGAGGTCGGTAGGTTGGGCCGCGTGTAAAATGTTTGCAGCGACGTCGGCACGTTTTTCTGTTTCTTCTGTGCGCCTTAATTCACAAGTAGAAAAGTAGTAAAATCTTTCTAGTGCGCTGCGCTGCAGTCGGCGTCGACATCATTTACGTCAACGTTCTCTGCCTACATTTAACTCACTCTTTGTGATCATGTACTATTTTGCTTGCTATGCTTTTCTTTTGCATTCTGTTTATATGCGACTACCACGTACACCACCCAAGAGAGCACACGCACACACACACACACACAGGCGTTGCGACGTTGACGTTAATTGTGCAGCATACCGAGTAAGAGTATAAAAATAAACTAAAAATGCGTGCGCTCAGTTCACACGTGATTTTGGTAAAAAAAAAAAAAATTATAATTATACATTGCCAACACGCAAATGTAAACAGAAGTGCACACAAATTTATGTAATGCAAAATCAAAAAAGAAAAAAGGCGGGATAAGTCGATAGTTCGATTACGATAACCACCAAGCACTTACCATGTCCATTTCCGGCACCAAATTTACCATTTGATTTGTTGCTGCTGCCGTTGTAACCACCATTACCATTGGAGGCGGCGCCGCCATTGCTATCCGGCTTGATGACAATATATTTTGATTTGAGTTTGGCCAAAACCGACTCATGATAATTATCCACCTCCTCATAATCGATTTTGGCTAACAAGACACGTTTGGCATTCGCCACAATTTGGCTCTGTAAATTATCCGTAGATGAGCTGGATGTGGATGATCCATCGCCACTGCCGTTGCTGGTTTTTGCCTCATCAGCTGACATAGCGGTACGGGCAACACAGCCGCCAAGGGATTCGCGGAGTGCAGCATTGACGACATTTGCTGTTGTTTCGCACACAGCCAACGAGACGGGCATGGCGCTAGCAGTGATCGGTGTTCGTGGTGGAATTTTGACAGATTTTCTATGCAGGCCCGCTACTCATCCAAACTAGATGATAAATGCACAAGGACGGTGAAGGAGAGGCGGTGGGGGTTGAGAGGCGTTTAGCGCGTAAAGGAAATAAAAGCATTCGATGCGATTCCTATTCTTGTTGTTGTTGTAGGCGGAACACACAGACACATGCACACACACACGTGCACGCTTTACAGCCAGCTAGCTGCTGTTGTTGTGCATTTGCGCAATCTTCCAGTTACTCCGCCGCCCGGTTTTTTCTATTATTATTTTTTTTGTAGGACCCTATTACCACTTGCTTATTGTTTTCTTCCCTTTTTTTTGCCTTTCAGTTTTCGGCCAACACACCAACAGCAGCCAACCGACGCACGTACACTAACACTAACACAATTGCACACGCTTTTTTTCGCTTTATGCTTTATGCTAGTAGTTGTTGGTTGTTGGTCGTAGCGCTATTCGGTTTTATTGTGTCCGGTACGATTTGTGCAGTTTGGAAAAACACGAAAACGTTCTTCGTCGTTGTTGGTTCGATGATCGTACAACATTACGAGTTTATCGTAGGCGATTACATATTTTTATGGAGGGCGAAATAATTTGATTTTTCAAAAAATAAATGACAATTCCTTCCCTCGTGTTTCTTCCGACTGACGAAGATTCCCTTTTGCATCACTTTTCGCTAAACGGGCCTGTCCACTCATGCCATAGTGGGCAGTTCGGCATGAAGTTGGCTGTACGCGCTTTGCACTCACATAAAGTTGGCTGCGTGTAATTTGCGACTCAGCTCAAACGTAGTATTCTGTGCTTAAATAGAGGCGGTCACACTGCAAGACAAGTGCAGCAGATGTAAACGCATAAACATTTGGTCTCGTTGTTAGTAGGTGAAATTAATAAAGCGAAAACACGTATATAATAAAGTCGGTGCAGCAAAATGGCTTCATTCTTCAATGTTGGCGCTTTGGGCAATGTTTTCTCGACACCCATTGGACAGCGTATCGGTGAGTAAAAGCCCAAATGCACAAAGGTGAATATGTTTGTGTGTGTGGATGTTAAATACATTATTAAATTGTATCACTTTTTAAATGCATCATAAAGATATGTTAATGTGTGTATATGTGTGTGTTTGTATATTTGCGTAGTTGCATTGTAATTGAAATTGAAGACGAGATTGTGGTGGAAACTCAATGCAATGCAATGGAAAATTGAATTTTCCCAACTTTCCTTTGGGCGTTTGTCATTTTCTTATGGTACAAACACCCACACACAGTCAGCTCTACCTCCCACCGCAAAGCTAGATTTGTTGTTGCCATTTGATTACTATGGTAAAAAAAAACCGCTATCAAGCCAGCCAACCCCCAACCTCACCCACACCACTTCTGCTCTACGTATTGAGTCTTGGCTTTAGTTTCATTGTTGCCTGATAAGATACCGTTATGTATATGCATGTATGTATTCGCACTAAGTTAGACCGGTGATGAAAGCCGCCATCTATTGATAATTGTGACACATACAAACTAAATAAGAGGTAGACAAAAAAACCTTTTAAAATTGTCGCAGTTGCAAGTTACCGACTGCGCAATACCTTGTTTCTCTACGCCAAGTAAAATAACAGTTAGGTTACACAAAAATCAAACACCTAACATTTGATATGTATGTATGCAGTCCATATAATGTCACCAAACAAAAAGAAGCGAACCGAAAACGATAAATGACAATCATAAAATAGCAATAACAACTTTTTGACACACGCTTTGACCACAAAATTGCGCTGCTGCAAACAATTAGTCATCAAAGCGTTTTATTTTATTACATTTTTCTTTATTGTTAGTTACATAAATGTGTTAATTTATTCGGTTCTGCTTTCTGTCCAATTTTTGTTTAGTCACTTACTATGTATGTATTTGTTAGTGTGCATGTGCCTATATGTGTGTATGTATTTGTGTTCATTTTCAATGCATCACTAATTTGTTGCTTCATACGCATGTATTTTTTTTTACCGTTTGTTGTTTCGCTTTGTTTCACTACAATTTGTAACTGGTTTTACTGTCTGCATTTTATGAATGTAATTGCTATTTTGTTTGTTTTTGCTTATTACGTTTTATTTATGTTTAAGTGCGTTGCACTCTACAGTACAAATAATCCAAGGAGAGCGTAAAAGAGCATTAGACTTCTCTCTGTAAAGCTTTTCCTCTCTTTCGTTTCATTTATTGTCCCTCGTCTACGCAAATATTAGGATCCGTTTACACTTGTCCAATATCATGATAAGTTTCTAAACTACATATGAGTACATAAATATATGTTTATAAATCAGGTGTACAGGCAGAATTTGTGAACTATAATAAAAACAAATTAATTTTGCTCTAAAAGTTATTGTTGCTTTTCTCATGAGCAAAAAAAAAAAAAGAAGAAAAAAATACTGGCGATGACTCGACGACGGAAGCAAAACAAACAAAAATTCACCTGACTGCCATATTGCAAATTTTATATTTAAACAAATTGTTTTTCTTGTTGACTTACTATATAAAAATATTTAAAAAATTTCTGTTGACTTTTTACAGAGGCCGCCACCGATGCGAGCTTGGCCTCCGAAAACTGGGCAGCCAACATGGAGATCTGTGACATGATTAACGAGTCCTCGGACACGGCACGTGACGCGATGCGTGCCATACGCAAGCGTCTCTCACAGAATGCTGGTAAAAATAATCAGGTGATCATGTATACGTTAACTGTGCTGGAGACGTGCGTGAAAAACTGCGGCAAAGCCTTCCATGTCCTCGTGGCCCAGAAGGACTTCATCAATGACTTGGTCAAGTTGATTGGACCGAAAAATGATCCGCCAGCCATAATGCAGGAGAAAGTTCTGAGTCTAATACAGATTTGGGCAGATGCATTCAAGAACCAACCCGATCTGAATGGTGTTACACAAATGTATATGGAGCTGAAAAATAAGGGCATTGAGTTTCCGCCCACCGATCTGGATGCCATGGCACCTATTTACACACCACAACGGGTAAGCTAAACATAACCGCATCTAGTCTTTTAATATATTTAAAATGAATATTGTTCTGTTCTGTAGAGCGTTCCGGAGGTATCGTTGCCGCATCCACAGCTCATGGCCGCACAGCATACAATCTCGCCACAGCATGCAGCAGCTGCGGCAGTTACGCCAGCGACTGGTCCTTTGCATTTAACTGCCGAACAGGTTGCAAAATTACGCTCCGAACTGGAAGTCGTGAGCAATAATATGTCTATTCTAGCTGAAATGCTAAGCGTTATGAAGCCGGGCCAAGAGCAGCCCGATGACTATGCATTGCTCAATGAGCTTACCGCCACTTGCAAGGAGATGCAGTCACGCATTGTCGATCTAATTGGACGCGTGCAGGACGATGAGCTTACTGCCGAGTTTCTGCGCATCAACGATGAGCTTAACAATGTGTTCTTGCGCCATCAGCGCTACGAGAAGAGTCGCGCCCATGGTAATACGAGCGCCACAGCAGTCACCTCGCCATCTGCTGTCCTCGGCGCTGCCTTGGGCGTGCCGGGCGTAACAGCGACAACTGCAACTGCAGCTGGACCTGGCGCTGGATCAGTGGCCATACCTCCGCCATCGTCAACGGCGGTCAGTAATACGCCACAAAGTGATCAGCTGCTCATTGACTTGATTGAGAGCAGTGAAGAGCATCTGCCACAGAGTTTCGGACAGATGCAACTTGGTGGCGCTGCGGGTGGTCCAGCAGCAGCTGCTGGTCCTGGCGCTGGAGCACCATCAATCAGCACAGGCGCTGCAGATGAGTTTGATATGTTGGCGCAATCGCGCACCGATGGCAATCAGTAAGAATAGACTATAAAAACCTTAAATGATTGCTTTGCAGAATGTGGATTGATATAGAACTTTTGGAATTTTATAGTACTGATTATTATTTTTATTTCATAACATTTAGCAAATATCTAGTTTAATTTATTAATTTGTCTGTCTGCTTATATGACATAAGTCAGTTTTAAAGACTTTTTGATGAAATTTACATGCAGAACTCCTTAATCGAGTTCAGAGGTATCTATGTAAAATGCACTAACTATATTCGTCACCATTTATCTTATCAATATCATGCTTGATTGTTTTGTCAAGTTGTTAGACTTTTAACTTCTTATCTTAATTAACATGATCATAAAAATGATCGGAATTAAGTAGAGTTAAATCACTAAAGAAGTTGTTTATTATTATTTACCTTTGCGACAAACATGTGTAAATAATCCTATAGCTTATATATATATATACCCTAAAGTTCATGGTTCTCAACCGTGCTGTGTCTGTTTCGAATAAAACTCATTCTTTTTTTCTTAATCCTAGCAAAAGTGACTTGCTGCGCGATATACCCAGCGTGGATGCGGCAGCTGGCAGCGTTGCATCGCCATACAAGCAACTGCAACCGCAGTCGACAGCAGCAGCAGCATCCCCACAACAACAGCAACAACAAAAACGTGCAACCGGCGATCATCCGCCGGTGGTAAGTAAAGTGAGTAATGCTACCGCCTAGAACCGATGAAAACTAATGGCGCTCTACCTATTTTTCTATATATACAATTTTTGATTTGTTGTAATTGTTTCAATTTGCAATTTGTTTGTGTTTTTCTTTTCGTTTTGGTTCGTTAATTTGTTGTTGGGTTCGTCTCTCTTTTTGTCTTCTGTTAATGTGGCGCCCCAAACCCTAAAGTCGACGAAAGAGAATGAAATCGACGAGATGGAGGCGTGGCTGGGCAGCTCAGTAAGTAGCAATGCAGCAACAACAACAAAAATTTACTCACACCTGCTTTTTATCATCTAATAATCAACAATGGCACATACCGATTTTAATTTCATTTCGTTTATCATATATTAATTTTGTTTTTTGTAATTTATTGGGCTTAAACATATTTAATAATATATGTATTCCTTATAACAGAAGGACGTTGATGGTATTGAGGAACTGACCAGCTCCGAGTTTGATAAATTCCTTGAGGAGCGTGCCGCTGCTGCTGAGAATCTTCCGACGATCAATGCATCGAACTCCGCCACGACAGGATTGGTTTTGGGAGCAGCGGGTGACAACAGCTTACGAAAGACACCAAAGAAACCGGGCGCTGATGAGGATCTACTTGCTCTTTGAGTGGTTGCATGAGTGATAAGTCATTTGTGCATCGCCAGTTGTTTACTCTTCCGAGGATGGTTACACGAACACACACGCCTAACAAACACATATTTATACATAACGTATATACATATAGCATACACATATAATGCTTTTTCTTCTTTTTGTTATCAATTGGTTTTTGTTTTTTTCCGTTTTTCTTTAATCACACGCATCATTTTGTTTTTTATGAGAAATTCCAAAAAATAACAACTGCAACGACAATTGTAACTTATTCCAAAATGCAAATCTTGTTTTGCTCTAATTCTAAGCTATACAGACACAGATAACACACAAACACACATTGATTGTAATTGTATTGTATATTATGTTAAAGAAAAAAATCTATTTGTTGTTTATTTATACATACATATACACATATACCTTATAAAGATAATTTATTAAAAAAAATCAAATCACAGAAATGCACAACTATTTTAATAATTTTTGTTTTCAAAATTTAGTTTCGGATGCTACAGGTACTCGAACATTACGTTAAAGATAATATATAACATATGAACTGCGTAATATACAGATAGAATATAATTGCCAATATTATTTGATAAAATGTTTCAACTCTTTCATAATATCAGTCCTGCATTATATCGTGTTGAGTCATAGCCTGTGTGGCGCCAGAATAGACATCATCATCACCATCGGGGTCGCCAACATCGCTCTCCGTCCCTTTAGCATTAACGCTTTGACGCTGTTCAAGTTTCCGTTCCAGTTCTTCAATGCGTTCTTTCTTACTGTTGATGAGCATGATGAACTTCTTGAGCATTTTTTTTTCCGCCAGCTTGGCGTCTTTGACATATTGCTCGTATTCGGTAAGCAGCTCATTATTGGGCTGACTAGCGCCCGTACCCAGTTCGACAGCGTTGCTATTTGAGTTGCCAATTTGGTGACTTTGCTGTGCACGTTCAACGGCCGCGTCCAACAACTGATGGCAATTGGATATTTTGCGCACTGGCACATCGACATAGAGCGTTTCAAAGCCTAAGCATTTCACGAGCTTAAATCGTGACTCCTGCTCGTCCAGGTCATAATCGAAGCCGGTCAGACCCATTTGTGTGGTCAGCGCCTTTTTGCACTCCGCATAGAACTCATTGTTTGGCTGATCGAGTTCTTCAGCAGCGCTTCTAATTTCATCATACTTCAGTGTGGCTCGATAGCTCGCATTGTTCGATGTGAGAAATAGCTCCAACTCTGTGACGTCCTCCAGCCACTTGCTGTGTAAAAAGATGAAGTGCTTTACATCTGACTGACTGTGGCTCAGTTTTGTACGCTGCAATAGTTTAACGATGTATTCTGACATTTTAAAATTATCTCAATCAAATTGTTATAAGCAGCTGTTCTCGATATCGATGACGATGACGATGATATGGTAACGATTATGCGCGGCGTTTGCAGCACTAATGGTGGTCGACGCCGCATAGTGTGCGTTGTTAACACTAAGCCCTTTAGTATTAAGATTAAACAATTAATTGGCACTGCGATCAATTAAGTTAGTTTGCTTTGGTCACTGTAATTGCGAACTGTTTGTGAACTCTGACAAACATGCTGAACAACATACTCAATTTTGCCAATTACTGGTGGTTTCGGTACCTAATGGTGAGTAATTTCACTACGAATTTTCCTCGAAATGATGCTATATGTATAAATGTATATGTATATATATTTATATGTATGAATGTATATTTAAATTGTTATCATATATCTGCACGTTTCTTAATTTCGACAGGTGACCGAGCTGTATGTGGTCGAAAAATGGGAGCGTGTAGCGATACGTAAGTCTTAATTCGACATGTCGCTCGTCATTCGTCAGTTTAATAATAATGGTCTCTTATCTCGCTTCTGGTTGACAGACGTCATCTTTATGGTCTTGTTTGGTGTGTTCTGGTATTTTAACTATTCGGTGCTGCTTTCCTTGACGAGCAACCTGATTGGATCTACTCCTCTTGCAAGCATTTTAGACATCGAAAATGAGGGAGCAGAAAGGGTCAAGGTCATTTAACTCCCATGGAGCACTCCTAATTTAATTTGCAATTCCCTATTTTCCTGGCAATGATTATTAACTAGTTCTTTGTCTTGTAATATGATTAGTTATTATTACGTTAGCATGAATATATAGTGAACGAATTTGAAATACATTCAAATTAAATTAAAACTAACGGAATTTCTTCATTATCTCTATGGCAGTTGCTTATCTATTTGGCTAACAAAAGCTTTCATACGATATAGAAACTTATACTCAAGAGTTTTTTAATTTTGTGTCATCCAATTCCACTTCACAGTATTTAAACAAATATACATTTTAGTTTTAGTTTGCCCACTCAAATAAAGCTGTCATATGTTAAACATAACCATTTTCTAATTTTTAATAAGGGATTTCTTTTATAAGTGAGTAATAAAAATAAATTAGAAATGAAAGTTTGGACGAAACTATATCTTTTAGTTATTAAATATATATTGTTTTAGAAATTTGTATTGCTAGGGGCACTTTGAAATCTGTATTCTTTTTTTTTAATAAAATGGGACATTTCTTTATGTCTAGACCAAACTGGAATCGCAAATGCAACTTTCGAAAAAACTTCAACTGTCTGCCCCAAATCGAGAACCCATATATAAACAAAAGGGACACCTAAGGATCTATAATGTTTTGATTTGTTAATAAGCAACGCAATTAAATGACATTATCTTAGTTTGTTACTCAATTTGTCTGATTTTATGTATATATATATATATACTTTACTTTTGCACTTCAATGCACTCTAAGTGTTACAATTTCATTACAAAAATATAGCCTATTGTTATTACATGCTTATGTTTGTGTGTGTGTGTTTGTTATGTGTGTATTAAATAGTAATTGTATTTGTAAGATTTATAGAAAAATGTGTGTGCAGCCTTTTTGTTATTCGAGTGGGCCGCACACTTAGAGTTGACAGAGGTGTGGGGCTGGGGCTCTCATATATTGGAGGAAGTGGGAGTGTGTGTAAGGGGAGGGAGTTTACATACTCTTTCACTTAAAAGGTACAAAACTAAATCTAATTTCTAAAACTTTTGTTTGACCATTGTGCCGGGCATTCCAATCAATTTCAACTTCAAATCTACTCAGATTTCGCATTAGCATAAAACTTAGAAAGCTACTTTGTTTGTTTGTGGAGTTGTCTAAGGATTAGCAGGTGGAGCCGCACAGGGGTGGCGAGTGGGTTACACGTCCATCCCTGACGTCAACGTAGCTGCACATCCTCCCCAGCTTAAATAACTAAAATTTAATCTTACAACTAACTGTACAGATAGAAAATTTCCTTTGCTCAGATTCAGATCACAACAGCCAGGGGATTCATCGCTTGTTAGGACGCTGGTGACGAGGTGCTATCCAGCAGCACCGACGCCAACTCCTCATTGGGCTCCACATAGACGAGTGTGGGATCTTCACCAAACTCCAGACGACCGTACCGGGCGACCAGTGGTGATTTGCTGCTCACCTGCGGTGCCCGTGGCCATTTTCGTTTGGGCTTCGAGTGCGTCAACATGTGCGACTTGAGATTGGTGGATTGGGCAAAGCATTTGGAGCAGCCATCGATGGGACAATGATACGGACGATCGCCCGTATGGATTCGCACATGCGTACGCAAATTGAAATCGAGCGAGAAACGTTTACCACAACCCTCGAAGGTGCACTCGAAGGGCTTCTCGCCGGTGTGCACCAACTGATGCCGCTTTAGCTTGGAGCTCTCCACAAAACTCTTGCCGCACACGTTGCACACATGACCGCGCGGTCCGTGCGTATGCATGTGTTTGCGCATCGCGCTGTGATTGCGGAACTCCTTGTTGCAGCCACGATGGGTGCAACGAAACTTGGGCTCTTCTTCGTCATCGACGGCGGCGGATGATGTTGCTGTTATCGCTACCGCTGCTTGATTGCTACGTGGATGATGTTGTTGCTGCTGATGATGGTTATGATGATGCTGCTGCTGTTGCATGTGATTGCTGCTGCTGCTACCTGTAGCAGGAACCAGCGGGGGCGGTTGATTGACCAATTGACGCTTGCCAGCCTTGTTGCTGCTGCTATTGTTAACAATATTGTTGCTCGCTTTCAGTCGCACATTTGTGCTGCTGTTTTGCAGCACCAATTTTGGCAACGCTTTAGTTGCTGCTGCTGTGGCGGCAACTGTTGCTGCTGCTGTTGTTGCTGCTGCAACTGTTGTTGTTGCTGCAGTTGCAGTTGCTAATAGTTCGACGGGATGTTGTGGCATATTCTCGATTAACTCAATGCTGCCATATGCCTCATCCAGCTGATATTGTTCGCTTAGTGATTGGCTATCCTCCTCCGGTTCCACCTCCTCCTCATCGTCCGGCTCCAGCTCTTTGACATCGTCGGCATCGCGTATAAATGCATTGACCACCTCCTCCACATCAGTAACAGCAGCAGCACTAAACGGATCCGGCAATATGACATACTCATTGCCAATGCCATCACTGAGCACATCGTGATGCAAAATGTGCTCATCGATAATCAGCTTCGGCATATCGCCGCTTCTGCTGTTGTGCTGATGTACTCCTCCAGCTGCTGATGCAGTTGCTACTGCTGATGGAGTCACCGCCACATGTTGCCTCTCATCCAAATCAAGGTCCTCCTCATCCTCATCCTCCGAGTTGAGCGATGACCAAAGCGTCACATTGAACTGATCCTGAGTGATGCGAATGGGCACCTTAGTTTTCCAACGCTTTGCACTTCCATTGCTAATGCAATTGTTGTTGTTGTTAATGTTGTGATTGCTATTGCAGTTGTTGTTGCTCTGTCGTTGAGGTCGACCAAAGGATTTGAAGTCTTGCACATGACAACTATTTGAATCATCTGTCGTCGATTTCATATAGTAATCGTTCTCCAGCTGCTCCTCTTTAATAGTTGCTGCCGTTGCCTCAATTGTGGTCAACATCTGGGAGGCAATATCGAAAGCATTCGCCTCTCGCATAATTGGCGCACACTCCTCCTCCTCGTCATCGTCTTCGTCGCCCACTGAAGAGAGTCGCCCTTCGCCATCCATTTGTTGGCCATCAACATCCTCTTCGTTGTCCTCAACATCATCGCTATCCTGTTCCTGCTGTTGCATTATGATCGGCGGCGGCAGTGCATCCGCTGTGGCCATGCCTACCGAGGTGCCTAGCCTATCCATGCGATCCACCGGATAATATTCGTAGACATCGCCCGATATGAAGAACTCGCCAGGGTCGACAACAATATTGTTATCATCATCATAATCATCGATGATCTCCTCGATGAGGAAACTCTCATTGTCGCCGGAGCTGCCCATGTGTTCCGTGCCATCCAACTCAACGCTATACGGATGCTGTACGATAGCCGTCGACGGGGGCAGAATGTGTGTAAAATACATGGGTGATGTTGTATTTGTATTATGGTGATTGTTGTGCACCGTTGACGATGATGACGATGATGACGACGAAGTGGAGCAGGAGGAGGACATGGGCAGGTTGGGCAGCTGTAATGGTAGAGGCAGGGGCAGAGGTAGCGGAACAGCAGCGGCGGCCAGCGACAGATTCTTAACAATTGGCTGAACTCTCGCCTGAAAGTTGCCGCCTTGATGATGACTTGTCATCGTCGACGTCGTTCAGACTTTTTGTCGTGCTTTTCTTCTTTGCTCTGTGTCAGCGTGCGTGTGTGTGTGTATACGCGCGCGCTAGATGTGTATGTGCGTCTGAAAAAAACATTGCCAATTAGATAGCTAACGATTTTTGAAAATAAAATACTTACCCCCCAAATTGTTTTGCTTGTTTGTTGTTTGTCTCTCTATTCTACGGCTGTCCGTCCTATTGACATCGGTGCGTCGTCGACGGCAGCAGCAGCAGCGTCGGCGGCAGCAGCGGGTAGTAAGCAGTAAGCAGACGGTGTCTGGCAAACTGTATCGGTTTTTAATGTCGTTGCGTTGTGACACGACTTTGACTTTTATACAATGTTGTGTGTATGTTGCTAATTGTTTACTAGCAATGTAAATATTTTGAATTTTGCCGGTAAATATGGCGGAATTGTATTTTCCAAAATGGCTCAAGCACTTTCTCTTGCTTACGACTTTTTGTTGGTGTTAGTGTTTGACAGCGACGGCATCAAAATGCAACCCTGCGCGCGCTTTATGTATACATCATGTATGTCCGGCAAGCGTTCGGCGGCTTTGCTTTAAATGCTTATAAATTTTCTTTTTCTTTCTTTGCACTCTTATTCGGTTCACTTAAATTGAGTTGTTTAATAATATGTGTTGCGCAAAATGCCGGCGTAATTCAATTTGCTTATTAACAATTTATTCTTATTATCGATAACGATATATTTTTAAAAAGGGTTGCCTGCCTGTCTGCTACCCGGGTTTTTTTAGTCCAGACAATTTGCATCTTTGTATGTATTTATGTACAATTTGCATATGCTTAATTAGATTACACTGTTTACAAATGACTGTTTTCATACCTCTACCTAAAACTTCTTCAAAAGCAACACTTCAGGCAAATAAACGCACGATAATTTTTCATCAATAAATGGCTCACGTTGCGCCTTTACTGCTGCAGCGTCGCTTTTAAAATCAGTCTTACTAAAATGCACCGATTTACGATCGGCAGTTAATGCTATATGATAATGACGGCAGAGATCTGACAGTATCGGCGGCTCTACCAATAATAAACGCAACAAGTAAGCTGCCGGCACAGTGAGCTGCTTGTTGCTGTAGGCATGCGTAAAAATTTCCAAAACGCGTCTATAGAAATAAAATAATTAATAATGTAAATTAAGAATTAAATAAAATAAACTTAAGCTTGCCTTCGTATTGTCTGCAGTTTTGCGGCTGCTACAGCGCAAATAATGTGTGGCAACTGTGGAAGTCCTTGGACAACTCTATAGAGATTCCCCCGATGATAGTTCATGCAGATGCTAAAGGATAATTTAAATAATTTCTCATTTTTTACAGCAGCAGGCAGCGTTAAGCCACGCACCAAAGCTGCTGATGTGCCCAGATTGAATATCTGATACAGTGCCTCGATAAAGCACCGGCGTTCCTCCTCACGAATAGTCAACTTTTGTTCTCTCTTTTCGCCATCCTCATCCAATTCATTATAACAACAGAGCACCATATTTAGGCATTCCTGCAAATGCTGATTGCATATTTTCGCATCGAATTTATCGATGGGTTCCCCGCACAGACAATATCGACTATAAGCCAGAAACATAATCATGGGCTCCAGCAGTCGAATTGTTTGCTTGGCTCCAAACTGCTGGATGACAATCTCGCGACGCACCATTCGCAAGCGATCAAAGATGAAATCGTAGGCAAAGTGAAACGGTTTGCGTTCATCCACAAAAACGCTGTAAAATGGAATTAGTTTAGAATGACTTTTATGTACTCTACAGGTAGACTAACTCCTTGAGAAGGTATTCAACAGTTTTGGTTAGGCAGCGCTCAGTGCGCATGTCCTGCGCCTTGGGCATCTTGGCATCAGCTGCGGAGCGAGTGAACTCTTTCACCAGGATGCCGGCTACGTGTTTCTGGCCATCTCTGTATTCGTAGTAGTTTAACAAGCGCTTCTCAATGCGCCTGCGAGATGGAATGTGTATAAGAATCAGGTCTTCATTAGCTATGATTGGTCTACTTACATTTTGGCTTCGGCACCGGGACAAAATTGCTCACAGGAACCCTTTATAAAGCTACGATTTTCCATAATTTTCTGGTTGCGATTTGTTTAACTGCAAAATACAACAGAAAACAGCTGACAGCGCCAAAGTTGTCGCCATTGTCAACTTAAATTTGAATCAATTTTAAACCGAAACATTTCACATACCTTTTCCATGCTGCTAACAATATGATTTTGTTTACAAATCTCCGCCGACAAATTCTTAAACAAAATCGTTTCATTTCGCAAATTCCTTGTGGAAATTAAAAAAAAAAAAATAATCTGCAATGAAATTCAGCGCTAATACACATTTCGGCAGTCTGGCAACGCTATTGCAAATTGCAGTTGTAGTTGTTGTTGGCGCCAAGGAGCCAGAAAAACACCGCCGAACAATTTCTCTAGCCAAATACAAAATGACCCTGGAGTCCAAGGCGCAACATTATCTAAAAACCCTTAAGGAGCACTGGATGCAGTTACACAAGATGCCCAACTTATTTGCCTATCAATTGTCGGACTTGAGACAAACGCGGAAATTGCCCGGCAAACATGGTTTCCATGCCGAGGTGAGTCTCAATTTATACTTAAAGTTAGTTTTTGATGTGTATTTGATTCATCTGTAAATAGTTGAACGCAGATCGGAGTATAAAGCGTCGTGTTCCTCAAACAATTGAAAGCCTAAATCCCACATTTAAGCCCAAGCAATTCAACTTTAACAAAGTCAGCGAAATGGAGGTGATGATGACCATTGAGAAGTACAAGGACAATGCCGAAGTGCAGATGATAATCAACAAGAGTCCACTTACAAAATACCATACACTCATCTGTCCCGAGGTAAAGAGTAATTTGGTTCAACGTGTCACGGCGCCGGCGTTATGTTTTTGCGTAAATTTCATGCGGAGCATCAGCGATGACGATATGCGTTTAGGCTACAATAGTCCAGGTGCTCTCGCCTCCGTGAATCATTTGCATTTCCATTTGCTGCACCTGCCACAGCGTCTATATATTGATGGCGTTGAGCTGCAACAGCTGGCGGGGGATTATGCTTATCGGTTGAACTTGGATTCACCCACGGAAGCGGTTTGTTTTGTGATTGCCGGCGGCGATGAGGAGCAATTGGTGCGCGAGAAGATCGCCAATGTGCATCGCCTGACGGAATGGCTATGCGACCATCAGTTGCCACACAATCTCTTCATCACCAAGGAGCGACAAAAGGGTGATCTGCGCATATTTGTCTTTGCCCGTTCCCATTATTGTGTCGTAAAAGATGTGGCGGCATTCAATGTAGGCTTCTGCGAAATGGCTGGCTTCTTGCCACTGAGCAGTAAGCATTAAACCTCAGTTAAAAATCAAAATTTATCCACAATTCCTTGCAGGTGCGGAGAAATTACAAAGCTTGACGGAACAGCATGTGATCAAGCGCATTCAGGAAGTAACTGGACCTGCTTACAAGTCGGTTTATGACCAGGTCAAGCTGATAGTCAATGGGGAAAGCTGTTCTATGTGGTGGCAGCCGATTGTTATTTGACACTACTTCAAGATTAAGTCTAGACTAAAAAAGGAGGCTTTTTTTTATTATAGTTTCATTATAGACAAATGTGTACTAATTTTAAACTGCGGGAGCTATAAAACCTTTACCCATCGTCGCCTTCGCCACAATCTTGTTGTTGGGCTCGATGCGATAACTGATCTCGCTTGATGTATTCTGCATTCTCACGTGCTCCAGCAGAGCGGGCAACTGATCCACTTCAATGCTTGCTCGTATTGCATCAAAGAAACCCATTAAATGGTGCAAATTGTGGCTAAAAATTAAAAAAAAATGTTATATTTATAAGGATTAAGAACTCTTTGATAAAAGACACATACATCATTAACAGAATGGGTCCCAGCAGCTCGTTCGTTTTGTAGAGATGATGAAGGTAGGCACGTGTGTGTTTCTCGCAGGCCAAACAAGTGCAGCCCCTTATAAGTGGCTTAAACTGTTCCTTATGCTCCTCGGCTGTCACGTCCAGCAAAGGCTTTTGCTCGTCATCCTGTATAATCTTATCCAGCTTGTAGCTAAAACTAAGCGCTTTATAATTGACAGCCGCACAGTAGGCATAGGATGTGTCGAATATATCGATGCCACGGCGTATCAACTCCAGCATTAGCAATGGAGTGTAGGCACCTGGCATCAGACGCGGCTGCTCCTCCTCCAACTGTTGCACACAGTGCTCGACAATGGGCAGCAATTGTGTCGCTTTTAGCTCGGTGGCAGCCAAGCCATTCGTATGGAATCCTTCGAGTATGTACCCACCATAACTGCCTGCTGGTTGCTGGCGAGCATGCTTAATCGATTGTGTGCGCGCGAAATTGTTGTAGCCACCCACAATGGGAGCAAGCAGCGTGGAGTTCTCCAAGCGCCGCTCGTAGCACTGCTCCATGAAACGTTCGGTGCGATCTACAGATTTTTGTACACGCTTCTTGGTGCTGTCGGGATTTGTGTCCGCATCGCACAGGCCTTGATAAACGTCGGGTGCAAAGCTTGACACCAATTCCAGGTAACGCGTAGCAGTCAAGGATTCCTTACCCCGGCGCGTGAACAGAGGCACTACATCCCGATCATTGCCTCCGGCTGGTGTCGTCTCGCAGGGATCTCGCAATAGCAGCACACTGTAGTGGCCGGGTAAGCCGACATAATCGCTCAGACTGCGATTCCAATGCACGAGGGATTCGGCCATTTGATCCATGGTGGATAAAGTCAGTTGAAGCAGTTGTTGTTGTCCCATGCAGACAGAATCGAAAACATCGCCACTGAGGTAAGGTATGCTCCCACCCTTTGTTGTCGGCATCAGCAGCGGTGTTTGCAGCTCATTGCTCTCCTTGCCTATTTGTAGCTGACCCAGGCGACCGGAGTTTTTACTAATTCTTTTTATAACAAATTTCATTTTGATGGCTGGTTTGTTTTCATTTGCTAATTGTGCACGTTTTGCGCTTTATTGGTATAAACATATCGATAGTTATTACCGATAACAGATCAATTGCATTTTAAATAAAATAACACAAATTCAGATGTTTTTTCAAATCTGCTGTTCATATTTTTTAAATTTTAATTGTATTTTTTTAATATATAATGGCAAAACTTCTTCTTGGCATCCAAAATTTCTTGAGCGCGGCAGTTGTGGAGTTACCACACTGGAAACTTTTCTAATATATTAACATTCGCTGTTATGTTACGCATCTTTTTTGTTATTCCGTTCCTCTTTTGTACAACAACAAATAATGTTACTCGAACAGTAAACTGACTGGGGGCTTAAAACGATGATGTTGTTTTTGAATTGAATGCGCAGCGCACTTGAGAATTGTAGTCATTGTTTTTGTTGCCGTACCGTTCTAGTTATGCATTTGCTCGCTCGCTTACACTTGTTGGTCGGTCGATGGCAACAGAGCTTCACAGCGACTTTTCCCCAATTGTGTCTGTTTTATTCCGTTCGCGTTCGTTCATTGATTTCCTAATTAAGTTTATAATTAAAATTAATTGAAAAATTACCCACATACATACACAAAATATGTAAAGTGGCGCGAGTGTTGTAACATCGAATAAATATATAAAATGTGTGAGACCATTAAATTCAAAATGGAAGCACGTTAAAAATTTAAACACGAAGTTGTGCCAAAAAGAAACTGAAAACACCATCGCCAGCCAAAAAGGTAATTAAAATAACCAGAGGTGCATGTTTATTTGCTGCTTGCCGCCTTTAATTGATGACTTCCCTGTTGCGCTCTATTTATAATTAAAAGAATCTGCAATGCCACTTATATTTATTGAACAAGATGCAAAATCTGCATGGCATATACGAAATATCCACCACATCTGCATATTTAATAATTCTGTACTTATAAGAACTATCAAAAATTCTGTGCACAATAATTTAAATGGCCATAAATTGTGCTAAAAGTCTCCTCGGCTTAAGTTTTTTCACGGTCTGTGTGACTGTTTGGAAGGTGGGAGATATATAGGTGGGTGTTTATCCTATTTAGTGACTTGACTAGAGTTGTCAAAATGCACTCAGGCCTTATGATTTTTATGATGGCCTTGTAACGAAATTTGTAGCATACCTGCTCGTTTAAGTTTTGGGTCGAAACTGCATGCAGTGTGCGTAACGGGTCGTAAATGAAAATATGTTTAAATGTATAACTAATTCAAAATTCAAAAGGTTTTTTTTATTTTTATTTTCTTTTTTGGCATTCCAGGTGGTCTCGCGAAATCAAGAGGCAATATGGCAACTCTAGGCAAATGAACTGTTTTACCTGCACACATACGAATGCGGCGCACATAACACACAAACAGATAATTTAGTGGAATTTTCGAAAATAGCAAAGGAAAGGCAACCATAATCCTCAAGAGCGGCAGCAGCAGCCAACAACAACAACGGCACAGGCATAATAATCAAAGATTAAATCAGGTTTATATGGAAGGGTTAAAAAGAGCAAAAGCAGCCTGTCACAGGAAGAAATACACGTTTCCTAGTCGCAGAGGCACAATCGCAACAACAACAAAAACGAACAACTGATTTTGATTACAACTACAAGGAGCGCGCGCTACACACACACATGCTTAAGTAGCCATACGTGTGAACTTCGCTCACCAAGAGAGTCAAAGCGCGAGAGCGCACGTGTGTGTGTATGGGGTCTAGAGCGAGCAATGCACACAGATTAACTGTCGCGCTCAGTTTTTGCGCTCACGTCTATGGCTTTTTGGGCTCAGTTCTCATTTGAGTGCGGTACGGTAACGTCGCATTGCGCTGCTTGTAAACGACTAGCGGCTGCAAAATACAAAACACAAGATTTTCCGCTAGGCAACAGCAACACCAACAACATATGGGCGGCTTTTGTTTTGAAAGGCAAACGAAATATAAACTAATCCGCACCTCGCCGCTAATGTGTTTGTGTAAAATACATATATATATATATAAATTATATGACGAATAAGTGAAATAGTGCAAAGAAAAAATAAAGAAAAAGCCAAAAATAATTATAATAAAAATAATAATAGTAATAAGACGGGCCCGAGACCAGTTTACAATCGCCGCCTATATTTGCAGGGCAGTCAAAGCGGCAGAGAAGCGAGCAGCAGTGCATGCTTTATGCGTATGAAAGAGCTGGCGATAGTTTTGTGAATGTGTGTGTATGTGTGGAGAAGGGGCAGGCAATTGAACGTACACCAACACACACACATACACATGTGCACATGCTAGCCAAGACAGTGCTACAACAACAACAGTAAGCAGCGACCACATACGGTGAAAAGGCCGCGTCGCTGTCTCAAGGAGCGAAAGGCAGTAAGAGCGAGAGCGAGCGAGTGAGAGAGTGAGAGCGCAGCGAGCTATAAGAATAATAAATTACACTTTGCTTTTGCTATAATAAGAAGAAAAATTTATATACACACACATACCCTCACAAACATGTGCAAGTAATGTTTTTATGTTTGTGTGTGTGTGATGTGGGGGGAAAATTGTAATAAAATATGAACGCACGAAAAATGCTGGAAACGGAAAAATACAAGTAAAATTTCGAAACAGCAGCAGCAGCAGCGCAAATATGCAGCTGTATATGTGCGTATGTATGACTGTGTGTGTGTAAATTATTAACAGTTGGGCGGCGCAAATCAAAAGCGAAAAGGAAAACTGCGAAAAATTATCAAGAAGAAGAAGCAGCAGGAGCAGTAAATAAAACTTAAAAAACATTCAATGTGCCATAATTATCAACAACTACTACTATAATTAATAACTGAGCAAAGGAAAAAAGGAGCAGCTTTAAACACAACAATAAATCAATGCATAGTATTATAAACATATACATAAATTTATAAGCTATATTATATATATATATAAAGATATATATATATATATATATATATATACAGTATTAGGCACAACAAAAAAACAACAAAAAATGTCCTGCATATCGAGCAATTTCAGCTCATTCTTCCTCAACTCCTTGAACGATCCTTCAGAGTTTTCCAAGTACTTGAGCAATGGCGAACTGAAATGCACAAATTTCGAGGAATTTCAAGTGTTTGCTGCTCAGTCAACGCAGCAGCAACAACAACAACAGCAGCAACTGCAGCAGCAGCAGCAACAACAACATCAGTATTTGTATACAAATGGCGGCGGCAGCGCTGATTTGTGCTATGAAACGACAGCGACGCCGACGTCGTCACAACTACAGTCGCTGCGCAGCTGTGAAGCTGTCGAAATGTCGACAGCGTCAGCGTTGCCAATGCCGTCAAACAATCGCTGGCCCACAGCGGTGGCAACGCCAAACGGACATGCGCCCACATCTGCCGCTGCAGCGGCCGCTGCTGCTGCTGCCGCCGCCGCTGCTCAGCATTTCGATGGTTCCTTTGAGTTTATCAAATATTTGCGTCACTCCACGGATTTCACGCCGCACAGTAGCAGCAATAGCAGCAGCAGCGGCGATGCCGCCGACAGCGCAGCCGCAGCGTCCGCTGCAGCAGAGAAAAACAGCAGCAGCAGCAAACTGTTAACGGTTGCTGGTATTGCAGTAGCAGCGGGCAGAGTAACGCCGACGCCGTCATCACCGCTGCCCACCTCCCCATTGGGTGGTGCTGCTGGTGGTGGTGGATCGAGCGGCGTCGGCAGCATTGGTCTCCTCGATCTGGATTTGACGAGTGTTGCGCAAAAATCCCGTTCGGCTTCGCGCAAAGTTGCTGCACTGCTTTCGTCCGTTTCTCGGTCTTCCAATAGCCTGGAAACGAGCTCTGCGACGCTGGATGCCGTTTTCGATCACGATTCAAAGCAAACAATGTTCGAATTGCAGCACTTAACGAGCACTTCTAACGGTTCAAATGGTTCAAATTCGAATGAATCATCTTTGGAATTGCTCGCCTTTCCCAGCTCACATCTGAATGCTTCCAATTCGAATACCTCGTCCGAGGAGCAGTGTGGTGAGTTTGGTGGACTTCTTGGTGGTGGCGCTGCTTGCTCAACTGGTTCAGTAGGGGGTGGCGTCAGCGGTGGAGGGGGTGCGCCGAAATTGTTGGGTAGCTTCGTGATCAAGGAGAACTTTGAGGTGCATCCGTCGCACAAGGTGGAGGAGGGCATCTTTCAGCACATGAACAAGCTACCCTCGAAGAAGAAGGACACGCTCAAGCAGCTCGGCGTCCGTTTCACTGGCCAAATGACATTGACGGACAAATCGATTGTCGTTGACAATTTCATTCGATTCTGCGAGGTGAGTTTTCCATTATTATCAGTGTGGGCAATCCGAACAATTGCAATATAAAAATTAAATATAATTCTAGCTTATGCAAATTGGAATGAGAAGATAATTAAAGCTGCAATAAACAGAAGTTACAAGAGAAAAAATTTAGAAGACCATAATGCATAATACATCATCTTTAATATATACATATATATATATATATATATATTACCAATTCGATTAGTGTTGAGCATTCTCAATTGTTACATATTGTAAGCAGTTGAATAGCAGTTGATTTTCACTAACTAGTACATGGCTGCCATATTTAAATAAATCTGTGACATATATATATATAGATATACATGTGTATTCATAACGCCGTTCATATCCTTTACACAAGCGCATTTCTCACTCTATTATATGCCGCCCACCCACAAACACACTGTCACACAACGAATGTCATTATAAATTGTAATAACAGCAGCAGAGGACGTCAGCGGCGGCAGAGGAGCAACTCAAGCCACAACCACAAATTCAACATACAAATACAAATACGAATACAAAAACTGTAATCATGTGTGGCACCAATGTATTACTGCTGTGCTTGTGTATGTGTGTGTGTGTGAGTTCTAAACACCTACCCACGTACAAATATATATACAAATACCTTCACACACACACATACATCTGCACTCATTTGGCGCCTTTTTAACACCATAGCATGGCATGGCAACCCTCTCCCACCGGCAACCAACACATATACTCATTACGTTCAGCTTTATCGGAACGCACTCACAC
Organism: Drosophila dives; assembly: GCA_035042365.1. Lineage (NCBI taxonomy): Eukaryota > Metazoa > Arthropoda > Insecta > Diptera > Drosophilidae > Drosophila > Drosophila dives. The sequence continues at coordinate 4,756,865 of JAWNLJ010000326.1, read as the reverse complement.
ATGTACCACTAGATTTGGCTGAAGCAGCAGCCACCCAACCAACACACACACACTCAAACTATATATGAAACGGCATTGATGGCATAATACACAGGAACACAGTCGTCGTCACAGCAGCAACAACAACAACAAGAGCCTAACCTTATTTCAACTTGTCTGCTTTCTCTGCCCTTCGGCCGCTATTACAACATTTTAGTTTGAAGATGCCTAGCTCTGCTCTACTCTCACTTCCCTCTTTCCAGTTCAGCTTAAAATTATAGCACGCTCTCTCTCATTCTCTGCTACACACTCTCTCACTCCTTTTACTTGCTGGCTGCTTACTTACTAGCTGCTGCTGCTCAAACTACAAAGTTTTCTACACATGTATGTGTGTAGTTATGTGTGGTGGTATGTGACGACTCTGGCAACCCCCAAAAAGCTCAAGCGGGAGCTATTGAGTAATTGTATATGCCCCTCCTCTACTATACTTTTCCTCTCACACACACATTCTCTCTCTCATACATACAATCATCAAGTTACTTGGGGCGTTTGTCCGACTGTTGTCCATTGAGCACTGCTGCCTGCTGCCTGCGTATGTCCTTTCGTATACGTATGCTTGTATTTGTATGTATATGTTTAGGTGTGTGTAGTAGTGCGCCCTCTAGCGGCGTCGTTGAAGGCTACTAAATGCGCATGCAGCAGTAGCAGCCGCAGTCAGCAATACAAACACACATGCAATAAGTTTGCCAATATGTGAGTTTGTGTGTGTGTGTCCGTGTGCGAGGGACAGCTGAACTGTGGTTGAGAGGGTGAAAGGGAGGGAAAAAGAGAGAGAGGTTGTGTTGGAGTAAAGGGCTGGGGGAGGTTTACTTGCAGGTACAATGTCTCGGCTTCGCACAATTTACGCGCGCTCACATAGAAAACACATGCATACATTGATTATAATTTTAAATTATATACTCGTTTAAATATATGCATACGTATAACTGTACTTTGCCAAATTTATATGATGACTATATATATTCTATATATATACACACACATGCATAGGCACACATCAAATATTTAGCTTATATGCATCGTTTTTGCTGCATTAAATTAGTGTTGTGTAACGCGCGAGAGAGGTTTTTACAAGAGTGTGAGTAAATGCAGATTGTTGCCAAAAATGTATAATACATTACATATATATCTGTTTATATTGTCAAAATTGGGGAGAAGAATAATAAGCATCGAAATTGTAAGGTTAAGTTTACAATTTTAGTCAAAAAACAAAACGCACATAGCCTAATAATTAATGATCATATTCACCCTTTTTCACACGTGCTGCTCTCAGCTCAAATTGCTGTTAAAACCTGTTAAACGCAAACAGTGAAAGTGTGAAAATTGTTACCACTCCCCGCCATTTACAGTTACACATGCACATAAAAAACACACACGAACAAACACGGAAACTGGGACTGGCACACACGCAACCCTCAAAAATCAAAAAATCATTGCCAAACGATGGCAACACTAACAACTGTTGTCGTCACTGTTGCTGTTGTTGTTGTTGTTGCACGCACAAGCAGCAAAACAGAAACAGAAAGAAAAACAATTCACACTTGTCTCAATAAAGACAACAACAAAACACCACACACACAAACACACACACTCACACACAGACCACAACACATCATACCACAGACAACAACCGCAGGCCACACACACAAACACAGAGCAGGATACGTCACGCACAGGCACGCACAAACACGTCTGCGTGCTGCCAATAAGTTGAAAAAAAAAAATGAAAAAACGACAACAAAGCAAAACAAGAATAAAAAGGAAAACAAGAACACAATGCCGCAACACATTGCCATTTATTTTTCTACTTCTTTTTTTGCTATGAAACAGTTAAGCGGCTATGGGAATGTAAACACACAAAAATGCCCGCCCACTCTTCCAGCATCTTCCAAAACAATCAGCAGCAGCAACACTTGACAGGCAAAAGCTCACCACTATTTCTCTCTCTATCTCTTTAGCTTACTGTACTGTTAATGAGTCGCCAGCGCTACTCTGCTGCTGTTGTCCCCTTTACAGGTAACACCTCTCAAAGGGGCTTGTCATCATTATAAAGGCGTTGAATTGTTTTTTCAAGTGCGCTCTCTCTCTCTCTCTCGCTTTTTCTCTGAATATTTCTTTTACACACACATTTAAGAAAAGACAAGTTTAAAGCCTATTTTGACTACGAAATTTGGACGGTCCTTCCTTCTATTGGTTTGGCGGGGCGTCGTCACTCCTTTTTGCTCTATTGATTTTTAACATAATCAAAACCCAAAATGTATGCACACATGCATAACATACACACACTTACACCCATATGTACATTAATAAGTATATATATACACATATACATATGCCAGTTTTGACAGCGTTGCCATGTGTATGCTTAGAAGGTGGCTGCCTGCCTGCCTGACTGGGGTACAGTTAGTTGGTCGGTCTGATGCTTTTGGGTGGCAACGTTGGCGTCGCGCTGATTATGAGGATGTTGATAAGTTTTAACGTCAACGACGACGACGTCGACGAACGAGCGACACCAAAACGAACCGACGAACGCTGTCGGCGATGCTTGTTGTTGACTCTCTCACACACATATACACAGACGTCCGTCAAGCTGCTGCGCCTATTTTAAACATACACACACAGTCATGCACAGACACATGGACATGCGACAACCCTTTTTAGTCCCCAAAGCTTCCTCTCACCATCTCTACATCCTGTCTTCATTGTTGAAAATGGCTTCATTGAAAATGTTGTTTGCTCTTCTATTTGGGTTTGCTTTTTTGTTGGCTTTGCCTACACTCGACTTTTTGCTTTATTTTATATTTTTACACTATAAAATATACATTGAGTGTGCGTGTGTGTGTTTGCGGCAAGCTATTAGGCGCAGTAGTCCTTTCAATGATTGTGTTTGCATTTTGGGGTCTGCAAGTTTTTGGCTTTTGTAAAATTTTCGTTTTAAACTTTGCGTTGTACACGAATTATAAGTTTTGATTAGTAGTGGGCAAACTTTTGCATCCGCCCTATGTAAGTGTGTGAGTTTCTCTCGGGGTTGTTGCTAGTGGGGATGCCATCATACATAGAAGATGTAACGGGTGTACTTATGTAAATATATAAATGTATGTATATAATAACTAATGCATATGTATACATATAGAATATGCAGGAAATGAGTTTGACGTCAGCGTTTATTATAACCTTACAAATTTTAAGGGTTTGGCAAAGAGTCCCAAATACATAAATTGTAAATTACATTGAATGGGTTTCTGAATATAGATACATATGTAGCAACATATCTTCCACTTCTTATTTTTACCATAAACACAGGAAACTTCACTTCTTTAGCATAGCATACTTTTTAGCGAACAATTTTGCACAAAAAGTAATGTTTCGAAGTTTGAATTTGCAGACGACTGTTTCTTTAAGAATTTAACAAACATCTTTCTATTTGCAAGATTTTTTATTTTAAAAAGTTAGCATCCTTTTAAAATTCTTACTCAGAATGGTCTAATTGCATATAACATGAGCTTAAGCTAATTACAGTCGTTATCGATTCTCCAGTTGCACTAAGCGCGAGAATCGTAGCACGGTTTGATTTTAATCATATTTCATATAATTTTTTTTTGATTATTTACAGGAATACGACATCAAGGATCATCGGCCGTGGCTGTCCTTAAATCAATGTGGCCTCAACAAACCCGAGCAAATTAAATTTGCGCGCTATTTGGGCCAGGGATTGCCAACTTTTACGCTCTTCTGCATTTATAGCAATTTTAAGAATCTGTTTTGCACCAAACGCACAGAAATGTAAGTAACTAAGAACTATAAATCATATATCAAAAATAATATCATATATATCGACTTACCTTTAACAGCTATACCAAGGATGGCTACAATCTGCCTTATATACTCGATAAGACCAAAAGCTTCCTGGCCAATACAACAGCTGGTAAGTTCCCAAAATTCAAATTCCCCACAAATTATTATGTATAGTGCAAATGCAGCAACGAGCAAAAAAATTGTTATATATATAATAAACAGGCAAACAAAATAAATAAACGCGAAAATAGACAGAAACGAAAATGTGAAGCCAAAATAGCTTGAAAGCGAGAACTGTGTTACATTTTATAAATATATATACACAAAAAAAAAAAACAGTGCCTACCAAAAAAACTTTTTCTTTTATGATTTTTTTGTTTTTTTATTTTCTATTTTCTATTGCATTCTTAATTTCTCATTTTTGATCTAGATATTTTATTTGCCACATGCACTTTCTATTCGCTCTCTTGAAACGAAAAAGATTAATAAATATATATATATATACACTTATATATATATTTGTGTATACTTAAAAATTGGCTGCCTATTTTTGCACTGTGCAAAATTCAAAAGAAAAACAAAACAAAAAGAAAACTATTTTAATTTTTAACTTCAATTTGTTTGTGTTCTTCTTCTTCTTTTTACACGCATACGCTTTAAATCACTAGGCGAAAATACCAACAACAACAACAACAACAATAATAATAATAATAATAATAATAACAACAACAACAACAGTAACAAGACCAACAACACAACAACAACAACTACTCCTGTTAAACAGACACAAGAGCTTTGCGAATCTGCGCCCGCATCGCCAACAACAGTAACAGCAATAGCGTTGCCACCCCCCAATAATAATAACAGCAACAACAATAGCAACACTACTACACATGCAACAGGCAACAGCAGTACACATTTACACACGCAGCAAGCAGCGCAGTCGCCGTCGCAGCCAGCTTTAGTTGCAGCACGAACAATGACCCCCACTGGTGCCACGCCTCTGCCGCAACGCCCCGGAACACCAACAACTCCTACTGTTGTGGCAGCAACACCAGCAACGCAACATCCGCTGCCACACACTCCACATTTGATGCATCTGCAACAACAACCATCAACACCCTCGCGTGGCACACCCTTGAATCAGCAACAGCAGCAGCAACAACATTCGCAACATCCACATCATCAACAGCAACAGGCACATCCGCATCCACATCCGCATCATGGATCGCCGCATGCGCATCACTATACGCATCCGCAGCAACATCTACATTCGCATCCGCATGCGCAACAACTTCCGCATCCACATCATTTTGCTGCTTACGCACATCCGCATCACACACACTATGGTCTGCCACCTCCGCATCCACATCATCAACATCCGCACTCACATCCGCATTCTCACTCACATGCACATCCGCATCCACACGCACATATGGCAGCCGCATTGGGCTATGGCCAACAGGTGGCGCCACCATCACCAGCACAACCGCCACAGCTGCCGCCGCCCAATATGTGAGATTGGCGTCGGCGTGGCGCCAAATATGGTGCCAGTGGCGCCACCTGTTGACAATCGTAGAAGCAAACAATACAACAAAATGGCCCCCAACTCAACTATTTTTAGCTTATAAAATTTGAAACTCTATTTTTTTAAATTGTTTGAATATCATTTGGTAAAATTTTTGTTTATCATGTCTTTGTTGTGTGCACTTTTGTTTTACACTTAGCATGTATGTTTCGTTTGTAGTCTAATTTTACAAGCTTTTTGCCAAATTTCTTATATGTATTATGTTAAACGACTAAATTGTAGGACGATGATCATCACGCCCTGAAACTATGCAATGTTATTCCTTGAAAAGAGATTATTACAATTAAAAATACACGCACACATACACATGTAAACTGTCAACACCACCATTATTATTATCGTAAATTCAGCTAATGCGCAACTATTTAAAGTAATATTAAAATCAATATATATATATATATATATAGCGGATATATGACCATATATTTTAGTAAGCCAAGAAACATGATATATGTATGTGCAAAACCAATCCTAACTATATATACAACAAACATAAAGAGAACAAATATACATATATATATACATACATATAGATGTGTATATATATATATAGCAAAAACAACAAAAAGGTTGCCTTTTATTGAGTATTTGACGAGTATTTTCGAAATATTTTCAATTTGCCTGTTATCTCTGCATTTGTGCTAGGCTAAGCCGCTGCACTCTTCCTCTCTCTCTGTCTCTGTAAACAAATGCAATCTCTTTTGTAGACCTCAAGAATATGGCAGCCGCGAATGACGGCACACTCGAGTTTGTCAACAATAACAGCAGCAGCAGCAGCAGCAATAATAGCAACAACAACAACAGCAACATCATTAACAATAATAGCAGCAGCAGCGTTAACAGTAACAGCAGCAACAGCACCAATAGCAGTAGCAGCAGCAACAACGGCCTAACAACAGTTAACAGCTATGCAGCAGCAGCAGTGGCTCAACAACCAATGGACACACGGTATGGCTGTGGGACGGTGGCATCAACGTCGTTGCCAGCACTGTTACCGCCACCTTCTGTGCTGCCAGCATTGCCAGCGCTGCCATTAGGTCCGCCTCCACGTTCGCTGGAACAGTTGATCATCTATGAGAATTTTAATGTGCACGAAACGCATCGCATCGAAGACGGCGTTTGTACGCATATCTCACGGCTGCCGCCCAAGAAGCAGGAGCTATTGAAACAGTTCGGTATACAGAGTAGTAGCCAGCAATGTCTGAGCAATTATGAAAAGTGCATACTCATCGAGAACTTCATCAAGTTTTGCAATGTGAGCAAATTGTGTATCGACGCCGTGTTTGTCTGCTCTCAGCACCAAAAATAAGCAGGAGACGATTGTGTTGCGTGCAGCGGAGCTTTGTTCTTGAATTGGCCATTTACTAAATAGATATACACAATTGGCATTATTCATAATTAAATATCTAGTTCGAAATTGCATCATCATTTCTCCTCGTAGAGCATAGAACAAAACTCTTTGCCGTTCCTCAATTGAAGAGCAGTTGTTAATTCCACACTTTGTTTCGTTTGCTTTTGCTTTTCTTTTTTTTTTTTTTTTTTGTTCAATAGGAATATCAGATATCCGATCATCGACCCTTTTTGGACTTCCACGAGAGCGCTCTATCCAAATGTGAGCAACTTAAATTTGTACGATATCTGGGCCAGGGGCTATCCAATCTGACGCTAAACAAGATCTATGTTGCATTCAAGGAGCTCCTAGGCAATGGACGACCGGATAAGTAAGGGAACTCAAGAATCTCTTCAAAACTTTTTATATTTAATATTTCCTTTACTTTTCAGATCTGGCTTGGATAACTATAATTTGGATGTACTACTAAAGAAGAAGCGCAAAAATCTGTATAATCGCCTAAATGCATCGGGTAAACAATGTTAGTTGTCTATATATACAGTTGCAATTTTAAATTCAATGACGTTACCACCTATCCGAATTTAATTATACGTTTTTTATATGTTTCTTTTCATACAGCAACTAGTGTCGACTTAACAGCATACGATTCAGCACAACAATCGCAGCAGCATGCCCAAGTGCCACGCCCACATCACGCCTTTGCCGCTTTAACAGCAGCAACGCAGCCGAGTGACGTTTGCAGTGATCTTCCGCAATACAGTTATGTGCAACGGTAAAAGCTAACAATGGCGCCTGCAGTGGCGTTTGTACAACTACACCAACAACAAGAAATACACAGGCTCACATATGCAAACACATATATACAAACATATTACATATACTTCCTGGAACTGGACCAGTAACTGTTGTGTCTTCAAAACAAAAAAAAAAGAGAAACAAAAACAAATTTATAAGAAAAATGGGAAAATTTGTTAAGCAAAATGATGCTAAGTAATTAATTGAAAACTAAGTGCTAAATTATAATGAAAGCAAAAAAACACGAATACTAAAAATTAGAGAAAATTAGTGTAACAAATTTAAATAAAATTACGTAACGTAACGTAATGGTATTGAGAATAAAATTCCAATTAGCAACACTAAAACTAAACCAAAAAGAAGGCAGTTTAATCTATTAGATATCTAACGTTAAAATACATATACATATATATTTTGTGTAGTTTGTCAGAACAACAAGGATTTAATAATAATATATTTGTAGGTCGTGCTTCGGTTTCCAAAATTTCAGTCTCCATTTGTTTTCCAAAAAAGTTATGCAAGCAAGCAAGTTATATATATATATATATATTCAATATATATATATGTATGTATACTACATATATATATATTTATATATATAGAGTTAAGCTAAATCTTAAGCGCAACACCAAAATTCAAAAACTAAATCAAAGACCTCCCAAGAAAGTTCCCTAATATGCATATACACATCAACTATGTAGCATATAGCTGTAAGTTCAGAAAAAATTTACATTTACACACAAGCACACAAAGAAAATACCAAAAAATACACTGAGAAAAATCAGTATAGCAAACAAACATAAAAGATTAACAAAACAATTATTCCTATATACAATACTTATATACAACAAACAATATACATAAAATATATTATTATAAACGGAAACGCAATGAATCAAATACCAAGCATAGCAACTGTAAATTCAATATATATATATATATATATATATAACATAAACAACAAATATATTATATACTAAAACGCCAAAAACGTATTCGCATTTGTTTTAAACTTTATGGAAACTTTTTTATTTTCAAAAATCATTCTTGTTTTTCTTTTACTATTATGTATATAGTTTTCGGTTATTAATATGCAGAGATTTAGAAGAAGTAAAGTAAATAAAAAGGCAGTTTATATTTTTTAAGGGGCGGGTCGACTTAACTAACCTCCTTGCCAAAAAAGGTTTTGAATTACTTAAGCATAGCAATAGGAATTAGGTTTTTTAAATTTTTCACACAATGACGGCAATTTATAATTGCATTTTAGTGCATATGCTATTTTTTTGACAAAAAATCGAATGTTTTATGTTAAATGCATTCTAATTGGATTCCTTTTTGCTCAACTTCTGCTCGCGCTCCAGCGCCCGTTGCTTGGCCTTCTCATATATGGGCAAAAGTTGTCCGGTCTCTCCCAGCATTTTCAGCAGCTCCACAATGAATGGCAAATAGTTGTGTTTGCGTCGAACATTCTCCACCTGCAAAAGATGTGCGATTAATATGGATATATTTACAGTTAATAAATATAGTAGTATATGTGCCTTGTATCGTTTCTTTTTCTCGATTTCATACTGTATGTAGGAGCGCAGGCTATTAATTTCAGTCTGACGATCATCGGCTGTGTCCATAGCATCAGCAGCCGGATTCAGTAGCTTATCAATTTGCTGCTCATAGATGCGTTGCCTGTCCGAGATCAAGGCCATCAAGTTGAAATGGATTTCACCATCGCTATAGCGTTGCATGCGCTTCTCAATAATCGGTCGCACCACATCGATCCAATTCTGTTCTGGCTTGATCTCGCCCAGATCAATGGGTCCCTCCCGCAGACCATCCAGCTCATAAAGACGCCCTGCGATGGGCATATACCCAACAAAATGATAGATATCCTCGTCTTTGTTCTGATTCTTCATGTCCAGCTCGAAGAGCGTTTGGCGGGCAAACGAGTTGTGCACCGTTCGAATCTGGGAGGCATTGCTCAGTGTCAGACCCTTGTTGTAGGGATCGAAGCACTGGCAGAACTCCTTGAAATTGGTCAGAGTGTCGCCCAGCTTGATGTCCTCGTGATTCAGATTAAGCAACAGACTGAGTATGGCTTGCGTTGCACACGCATTGTTAATCACCTGCTTGGCAAAAAAGATGTGATCCCGATCCAGCACAACTTTGCCTGCAGGCTCATCCTCCTGCACCCACTTGAACAGGAATATCAGGCCATGTATGGGCTCCAGATCCTTAAACGATTCATTGTCCAGGCTCCAGATCTCTTCTACCTGGGCACCGTCACAACCTGCCCGAGAAAATGTAGTTTTTATTGAACCATGGGATAATTCGATGCCGGCTTCGGCATTCGCGTCGTCTTTGCAAAAAAAAGCGCGCGAGGCATATTGTCTTACCAAATTCGCGTATCAGCTCCGTGAATACGCCCGGATCGCTCTCTATGAGACACCAATTGCCTGCTCCTTCACTCATTGTGCGCAGCTTAAAATCTTTTGATTAATTTGCAAAAATTGCCACTATTAAAAAAATCTTTTTTGTCAACTCACAAGCTTTACGATTAATGATAGAGATGACACGAGTTTTAAACGCGATACCTTTTACAACACGATACAATATTCGTACGATATTTAGTTTCGATATTGTCCGACAATATAATCGATATGCACATGATCAGTTTTATTCGCTTTTTGGCAAAATATTAAATTTTATTATCATCATAATACTTTATGAGTCAATAAATACCATAATTACTATAAGTTACTGCATTTAACTATTTAATAAATTGCTCTGCATCTCCAACTGCATTGCGATTGTCAATGCTAGCATATTAACGATGTACCGATACAATTGTACATCTCTAATGTCATGGCGGACACAAAGCAAAGCGGTGGGGAAAAAATTATGTAGAAGCAGAATGAAAAACTCATAAAAAAAATTAAATATTTCTGCTGCATGTGAAATGTAAACTTCTTATGTGTAATATAACAATAAATGCGAGACAATAATGTATAACTAGGTGTAATATTTGTTTGCGCCTTACGTGTAGGAGAAGCAATGAAAATATGACGCGAAAATATGATATCAACTTTGTGCAAGCACCAGCAACGAAATCAGTGTTTGTAGTGGCAGTGGAAAATTGGCAATTGCTGCGTACGTTTATGTAAATGCCGAGAACGACGGATAAAAACAAATTCAAGCGTTGTTTTTAATAAACTCTGTGTGTGTGTGTGTACTGAGGAGCGTGTTCTCTCGTCTCAGTGCGAGAGTTGCAGCGGAATATTGGGGAAAAAGAGGCGCGAAAAATTCGCAACAAAATGGTTGTCTCAAAAGACAACAAGCGTCGCCGTAAGGAAACAGATACGCCGCCAACGTCATCGTCCGCGGCGTCGGCGGCGGCAGCAGCAGCAACACTGGCTGTGGAGTCATCACCCGAGATGCCTAAAAGGTGAGCCCATTTAACCGCCTAACCCCCCTCAATTTCTTTCCTATCTATCTATCTATTGTTGATCATTGCGTGTGCGATGACGGCGTAGAGAAAAGCATAGCAGAGCAGCGACTTTAAGGTTGCCACTATTAAATTTTTTGCGAACAGCAACAGCGCTCCCCCTCTCCTCGCCCACATACGTGAAGTGAGGTGCGGCTCATTGTATAAGCAAAACTTTTGCCAATTTTATGGCAGTAAAATATATTAAAAAATTAGCATCAATTTATTTAAGTTGTGGCAAATTGGAGCCTTCGTTTTGCTTACAAAAATGACAACTGTAGGTTAACAAGCAATAGAAAAACAATCTTAAACTAGCTTTAAAAATTAATAATTTTAGCTGCTTAAAAGCCAAAAGTGGGCAGCACTGTTAAACAAGCGGCGTGGCGCTGTTGTTTTTTTGTTGTTGTTGTTGTACAGGCAAAGGGCTGATTCGCATTTACGTTTAGGGTGTAGAGCAGGTGTGTGCGTCTGTGTGTGATATGCACTGCTATTGTTGTTGTTTTGTGTTTTTGATTAAGAGCGTAATGTGTATCAAATTGCATTTGTTATTCCAATTAAAACTCACTCACACTTTTATTCTCTTTATGTCCCATTTCCATGCCTCTGCTGATTGCAGAACGAAGGTGCAGGCACAGCGTAAATTCGCCCAAGGCCAGAGTGCGCCTAATTCAGCTGGCGGTGGTGCATTCAACGCTGCCAGCGTTGCAGCAGCAGCAGCAGCGGCGGCGGCGGCAGCATCTGCAGCAACAGCATCAGGCTCCTCATCGTATGGTGGACCAAGCACATCGACAGCAGACAGCATGCAGCAGCAACAGCCACCAATTGAGATATTGCCGAATCAGCGCCCGATGCCGCAGGATTTTTTAACGTTTCTCTGCTTCCGCAGTTTTCAGAGCAAGCCCAAGGGCAATGATTCAGGTGCTCTTCCGCCCAGCAGCGATGCTGTGAACAACAATAACACCAATAATAATAGCAAGAAGAACAACAACAGCAGCTGCAGCAGCAGTAAAAAGAAACGTGGCCGACCAGCCAAAAAACCAGGCACAGAGGAGATGCCAACATCGACCAAAACAGCTAGTGATAAAACTGAAGCAGCGGCGACTCCCACGCCTCCTCCGCCTTCCCAATCTCAGTCCCAACCTCTGTTGCTGGCTGGAGCAGTGCGTAAGCGTGCCGAGGTTGTTGCCGAGGGCAATCGACGAGGCGGACGACGTCAGGAGACCTTGAAGCGACGCTCGAATCGCGCCGGCAACAAGGAAAAAGATGATGAACCGGAGCTGGAGCAGCAGCAGCCGCCAGTGCAACAGCAGCAGAGTAATGCTGATACAAACCATGTCGAGGAGGAGGCGGAAGATGACGAGGAGGATGAATTCTTTTCAGCGCATGATACCAGCTCGCGTAATGGTGGCGCCGCCGCCGTCATCGATGAGACGCTCTCTAAGTCGGAGATAATGCAATCAAATACAAGACGTGGTCGTGGCAGAAAATCTGTTCTGTCAGCGACAGCAGACTCACCTGTTGCAACCAACGAAAGCAGAGCGAGCAAGGAGAAGGAGAAGGGGCCCGTGAAGCGTTTGCGTCAACAGCGTGAATCACCCATTTTTATACCCTCCCCAGAATCATCGGGACGCATGACGCGACAACGTGCTTTTTTTGAGCCAGTTAAGGTGCCGCCAAGGCAAGAGCCTACAGAAGTGGAGGAGAAGCACGAGGAGGAGCAGGAGCCGAAGGAACAAAAGAAGAACAAGGAAAAAGATGAGCTCAAGCGGGAGCAGCTACAGCTGCAGAAGCAGTCAACGGCAGCGGCGACGGCAGCATCAGTCGAGCCCAAGCAGCAGCAGCACATCAAGGAGAAAATCAACTCGAGCATTTATGCCAAAGATGCGGCCAAGCTAGAGAATGGTGTCAGCACAGCGACATCTGCTGCAGCAGCGGAGCAACAAAAGGGTCTCAACGTCTTCGATTTCAGCTCCGATGACGAGCAGCCTCTGGCCAAGGCCATCAAGCTGAAAAAGGGCGGCAAAAAGGCGCCAGTGGGAGCTGTAGGAGCAGTCGGAGCAACTGCCACAGCAGCTGGAGCGGCAAATGCACGATGTCGGAAATCAGCAGGCAGCGGATCGGCAAAAAAGCAGCTGCGACTTGAGGAAAAGGAAAAGGCAACTATACCAGCAACTCCACCTGATGAACCGTCAAAAACAAAGCGTGGCAAGCTATTTAAAAAGAAATCCGCCGAGCCGGAAAACGACGAGCAGGGGGTGGACGCCGAGGAATCCGAATTAAGTCCACCCTCGCCCAAAAAACCAACAAACAACAATAATGCGCGTCCCGTGCGTCGTCAGGCGGCACAGCAGAAATTGCAACAACGCTCGCGAAGTCCAAGCCCGAAGCAGCAGCAGCGCAGTCAGCGTCCATCGCGTAAGACGAAAGAAGCGGCTGCCATCTACATGGGCATCATTGGGCACAAGTTGCAGCTTGCCGATGACGAGGACGATGATCTGTCGCTGAGCAGCTTTCCCGACATACCCAATGTCAAGCAGATGGAGAAAATGGAGAAGGAGATTAAGAAGAATGCGGCAGGCAAACAGGCAAGCAAACCAGCAACAACAGTAGCAGCAACAGTAGCATCAACGTCGACAGCAGCAGAAGCAACAGGAGCAGCAGCAGAAGGAGGAGGAACAGTAGGATCAGTTGTTGCTGCTGCTGCTATAGTTGAGCCAGCAACTGATACGCCTGCAGCAATAGCAGCGCCGGCGCCACCTCCTCCTGCTCCACGACGAGGTCGACCGCCCAAGCAGGCAAAAGGTGCAACAACTGCAACGGGGGCAACAAGTGCTGCAACAGCAGCAGCAGTTGCAGTCACAGTCAAGCCTCAAATCGAGGGCATGCTGGTGAAGAAAGGTGCACTGGCGCTGGCGAAAGCAAAGTCCGAACAGCAACAAAAAAACCAACAACAACAACAGCAGCTGCAGCAACAACAAAAAGTTGACTCCGATGCGGAGGAGGATTTTTTAATCAACGAGGAGCTAAACGAAACAAAGCGCAAGCTCGAAAAGAGTTTCAGTGACTCGGATGATGAGCCGCTGGCAATTAAAGTTCCAACAGCAACAGCAGCGGCAGTAGCAGCAGCGACAGTTACAGCAGCAACAACAGCAGCAGCAGCAGCAACAACAGCAGCGGCAGAAAAATTAAACACAGCTAAAGCCAGCAACAGCAGCAGCAAAACGGAAACAGCAGCAACATCTGTGACTCATACAACAACAGTAACAACTGCAGCAACAGCAGCAACAACAGCAGCAACAACTACAGCAACAGCTGCAGTGTCAACAACAACAGCAGCATCAACAACTACAGCAACAGCAACAACTTCAGCAACAGCAGCAACAACTATAGCAGCAGCAGCTACAACAACAACAACTACAGCAGCAGCTGCAATAACAACAACTGTAGCATCAGCTGCAACAATAACAATTGTAGCAGCAGCAGCAGCTTCTTTAAAACCACCACAATTGGGCGTCGCAACAGCAACGCCCATAACACCATTAACCATGCTGCCGCTGACGACAAAGCCAAGTCCATTTTCCATATCACCACCGAGCTATGCATCCGCAGCAGCCACACTAAAAGCAATGGAAAAGAAGTCACCCGTGCCCACCTCGAAGATATTGAATGTGCCTGCCACGTATGCGCTGCCCGGCAGCGGAACAATTGGCATGGGTGTGGGTGCCGTTGGTTTTGGAAAGAGCACATCGTATTTACCGCAGGCATCGCCACACTATCAATCCCCATACGTTCGTCCGCCCACATTTTGTGCCGCTGCGGGTGCGGCAGCTGCCATTGGCAACAAGACGCCGCATCCGCAACAGCAACAACAGTTGCAGGCAGCAACAGCGGCGGCGGGTGCGGGTGCAACAAGCACAGCCCAGCAGACATCGACACCACTGAAATATCAAACAGCGCCCACAATTTATCCGCCACCCATTGAGGCGTATCAGTGTCCCAAAATCAATCCCAACTTTTTAACGCCCAAATATGAACGAGCGAGCATTTTGCCGCGTGTCAATAACAATAATAATTCGGTAACAATAAGCAATACAAGCGGCAGCAATTTTACGGCGCCAACAATTGCAAGGCCAACGCTGAGCACACTGACCACGTCCACGACACATGCTACTGTTGCAACTGTGACAACTGTGGCAACTGCAACTGTTGCAACTAAAGTAACGACTGCTGTTAGTCAAAGTCTTAGTTTGGCCATAACTGCAACGCCGCCAGCTGTGGCATCCACATCAGCAGCAGCGGCAGCACAACAGCAACAACAATCACAGCAGCAGCAACAACAGCAGCAGTCGCAACAACAACAATCACAACAACAGCAACAGCCACATCCGCAACAACAGTCGCCAGCGTTGACAATGACGCCGACGACGAGCACCAACACCAATTCGGATCCGTTGAAAGATGAGATTGGTAGCATTTTGGCACAGGCAACACTCATGCCCAGCAAGGAGGAGTCGGGAAAGATCTTTGGCATTGCCAGCGTGAGTCTGGCACAAAGTTCCGGGCCGGATAACACCAAATGTACGCTCGGTAAATGTGGATCGATACACAAACCGGTGCTGGGACCCGTTGTGCCCACAGAGGCCTACTTTGGCGATCAGTTGTCGGGCAAGGAACGTCGCAAGGCCAAGGTAAATATGACACATGAACAGATCCAAAAGTGGCTCATTGAGTGCAGCTCGAATCCCGATGAGATTCAGGATGATCTCGATGATGAGTACGACGACAGTTTGAGGCTACAACATTCACAAACGCCGCCGGGTCCGACGCGTGACGACAAGGAGAGCACCAGCTTCAGCAGCTCCTCTAAGAATACGCGCGGCGAACTTGGCAAAAGTGAGAGTGCCTGGTCCGCAAAGGGGCCGTCCCTGAAAGCGACACCGGTGCTCGTCAGCGCAGCGGCGGCGGCAACCGCAGCAGCAGCCAATCTGCGGGATGCTATGGACACAGAATCGGATAGCATGGACCTGGATAAGTGTGTGACGCCCGTGAATCTCACTCAGAAAAAGGAGGTATCAGCAGTCGCCAACAGCAGTAGTGATAAAAGGAAGCCGAAGAATGCGGTTAAAGCAACCGCTGCTGCTGCTGGCGGCAACAATAAGCGAGGTGGTGGAGCAGCTGCTGCCAACAAACGCCTTTCGGCTGCCACAAAGCTGTCGACGCCAACGCCCACCAACAGCAGCAGCAATACGCCCACCTCAGCAATGGCAACGACAACATCACTGACAACAACATCTGTGTCAGCCAAACGAACGCCCATCTATCAGAGCGGTCCCAGCAAAGCCAAACTGGACAACAACAACAAAAAGCAGCAGCAGCAGCAAAAGTTGCCAACCAAAACTTCAGTTTATGCCTTTGTCAAAGACGAGGAGACAACAGCAGGAACAACAACAAAAACGGCAGCAGCAACTGTAAAGAAAATAGCAGCAACAGCAGGTGTTGTTACTGCTGCTGGTGCCGGCAACAAGACGACAATTCGTCGCCGCAATCTGGAAGTCGAAGCAACGGCAACAAAAACTGCAACGCCGCCGCCAGCGTTAAGCGAACGGTCACCAACTAAGAAGCGTGCGGCAGCCACAGCGGCAGCAACAGCCGTGCAACTGACGCTCAGCCCAACGGACAAGCTGGAGAAGCCCAAGGCAGCAGCAGCAGCAGCGCGCAAGAAACAACAGCTGCAGCAGCAAAAGCAACAACAGCTAAAGCTACAGCAGCAGCAAAAGCAACAGCAACAAAAGCAACATCATCAACAACAGCAAAAGGAGCAGCAACAACAGCAGAAGGAGCTACAAAAGGAGCAACAACAGCAGCAGAAGGAGCAACAAAAGGAGCAACAACAGCAGCAGAAGGAGAAACAACAGCAGCAGAAGGAGGAACAACAACAGCAGAAGGAGCAACAAGAACAGCAGAAGATGCAGCAAAAGGAACAACAACAGCAGCCGCAAAAAAAGACAGCGGCCGGAGCACCAGCAACCAGTGCTGGTGGAGATTCAGATGCAGACGGTGCCACCTTTTACATACCCCTACTGCAAGGTGCCAGCAGTGGCGATGGTGGCATTCAAGGCGTTGCCGTCAAACTGGGACGCGAAGGGCCCGATGGACCCAATCAAAAGGTGGTGATGCAAGCGACGCTCGTGACCAAAGCGCAAATGGACACGAACTCAGCGAAGCCGCTGCCCGACAATGAGCAGCTGGTGAAAACGCTGCTCAATGCGGCCAACACAAATACCAATGAGCCAACGACGGCCAGCAACAATGGCAACAGCTTAAAAGCTAGCACCTCAACCGCAGCCGCAGCTGCAGTTGCAGCAACAGCAGCAGCAACAGCAGCACCAGCACCAACAGCAACGGGATCAGCAACAACAGCTGCCTCCGGCAATCTAGTCCGCGTCAATTCCAATTCATCACTCTTCTCTGGCTCTGTCAAATCGCGGACAGCTGCCACAGCTGCTGTAGCTTCCGCGATGGCCGCCTCAAATGCGCTGGCCAAAAAGTACAAAGATGATACGCCCATTAGGATGGCCAATAACACGGCATTTCCCAGACATGATGATCCCACACAAATGGTCGAGGCGCCCATTTTTAAGCCCACCGAAAAGGAGTTTGCCGATCCTATCGAGTTTATTGAGCGCATCACACCAATCGCTGCGAGATTTGGAATCTGTAAGATAATACCGCCCGCCAGCTTTAAGCCGGAGTGTCGGATTTCGGATGAGATGCGTTTCACGGCGTACAATCAGTATGTGCACAAGATGCTTCATCGCTGGGGCCCCAGTGCCAAGGAGTTGAGTGCCATCAAAAAGTATTTGGCCACGCAGAGCATTGTGATGAATCATGCCCCATGGATCGGTGGCATGGAGGTGGACTTGCCGCGTCTCTATCACACCGTACAGGAGCTTGGCGGCCTCAAGGAGGTCATCGAGAAGAAGAAATGGGCACGTGTGGCCGAAGAGATGTGCATACCAAAGCTCGCTCAGGACCGGGTCACCAAACTGGATGACATCTACTGCAAATACTTGTTGCCCTACGACACCCTCTCCCCGGCGGAACGCCAAAAGCTATTCGACGAGGTCGAAGCGGATTGGGCGAAGAGGGAAGCACGAGCCCGTCGAAATGCGGATCGTTTTGTCAATTTAACGGAAAGTGTGTCCAATGTCGAGGATGATCTGTCCACCGATGAGGATGATGAATCGGAGGAGGAGCTCGACGGTGTCTCCATGGAGTGCATTGTCAAGGGTCGCAGCATGCCGCTAAGTCAATTCTATCGGATTGCGCGCAACACAATGGCGCTGTGGTTCAAGAGCACCGATCCCACGGTTAACGAGGTCGAGGCAGAATTCTGGCGACATGTCGCCGTCCGTGATAGTCATGTGTGTGTGCATTCCGGCTCCATTGACAGCTCCGGCTGGGGCTATGGTTTCCCCAGTCCCGGACCGAAAGGTAAGGGTTCGAATTATGCGCGTCACCCGTGGAACCTGAAGGTGCTCACAAATAATGCGGGCTCGGTGCTGCGCTCGCTGGGACCTGTTATGGGTGTCACAGTGCCAACACTGCATGTGGGTATGCTCTTCTCCGCCTGCTGTTGGTATCGGGATCCACACGGTCTGTCCTGGATCGAGTATTTGCATACGGGCGCCTCAAAACTCTGGTATGGTATACCCGACGATCAGAGTGCTAATTTCCGGGCAGCACTCACTTCGCTTATTCCGACGCACTGCCAGAACAAGACCATTTGGTTGCCCTGTGATACGGTGATGGTGCCGCCGCACATGCTCACCGATCGTGGTGTCTCGCTGTGCCGCATCGAGCAGAAACCGGGCGAGTTTATCGTTGTCTTTCCGCGCGCCTACACCTCCAGTTTGGCCACCGGCTATGTGGTCTCCGAAAGCGTTTACTTTGCCACCAATTCATGGCTCGATCTGGCTAAGGATGACTTTAGGGTGAGTCTTTGATACTTGAACCTTGTTTCACTTAAACTAAACTAATAACTGTTTCAGGACATCCATGAGAGCTGTGAGCCAGCCATGTTCTCGCTGGAGCAGCTGCTCTTTGCTTTGGGCTACGATCAGCGCGTCAATTCGGACACATTGCATCAGATGCTGCCCATGCTGAATGATGTCTGCGAGAAGGAATCGGCGGCACGTGAACAGCTTAGAGTGAGTATAAAACAAACTGACCTGTCGGATATTAGTTAATCCTAATCAAATCTTAATCTCTTCAAGGCCGCGGGCGTGACAGCCAGTGAAAAAGTGCAGGCGGAGAAGGGACAAAAAGGGACGAAGAAACAACAGCAAGCGCCACACAAATCCATCGATAGCGAATGCGATCTGTGCCGTGCTAATCTGTACATATCGATGGTGCGCACCGAGGATGGCAACATCTACTGCTTACAGCATGCCCTCAAGAATATCAACAGTGGCAACGTGCAACCGAAAATGTGCAAACTGGTCTATGCCTACAATGTGGACGATGTGCAACAGCTGATCCGCCAGTTGCAGGAGAAGATTAATCAGATGCATCACAAGGCTGCCGTTAAGAAAAAGTAGCATCGACGACGGTTTCGCTATTAAGCCAGCGTACCAATTATAAAGATAAATATACCGATAAGTTGAACGATCTGACAGACGATTATCTTTGTACATACAGCAACATATACGCATAGATGTATTTATAAATGATAGTATATACATAAATGTGTAGGTTTATTTTCAACGTGACAATGCTTGCAATTTGACTAGTTTATAAAGGACTTTTATATGCATTATATATATATATAATATATATATATATATATGATATGTGCGCATGTGTGTATATATATGTTTAGAAACTAATATGGTTAAGATGTAACGTGTTTGCAATGATTTTGTTTTCCATTTTCTTTTGTTATTACTGAGTATATATATCTTGTGTGTTATTGATTGTAAATGTAAAAGAAAAACAAAACTAAACTAAACTTAGTGATAAGTTAGCCTTAGATTAAGTCAAGAGTATAATGCGCTCGCCTCAGTTAATACAAAGATTTATACACTGCTAACAAGTGGCAATTTCTACTACCTTTTTATACAATTTATATACATATGTATATATATATATATATATGATTAACATTTATCCATAGGCATCATGTAGACATCTAACGTCAAAACAAATAATCTTAGACAGCAACACAATACAATAGAAATTGGCCACAGTGCCACAGTGAGAAACTAAATGCTAACTAAATGCAAACAAAAATTTTCCTATTCGCCTGGCAAATCTTGCCTCCTGCAGATTCGATAATAATAATAGTGTTACATTTTTTAAATGTTCCAGTTCCATGTAATGCGCTTTTTAATATATCTGCACCAGTGCTATATAGTAACCGGATAAGCTCACAATTTTCGACAAACCAAAACCAAAACTAAAAGAATGAGAATGGGTTTGAATGAGAACTTTAATTAAGATGTTCTATGTATTTATATAGTTATAATACAATCTTTAAATAATAACAAAGTGCAACAATAAATCTTAACTCGAAATATAAAAGATTTGTGTATTATGGGTGCGGATCTATACAGATATATGTATATATATTTTTTATTTATTTATGAGGGGATGATTAACTTAACCTAATTCAGAAATAAATCTATACAATCCAATATTTCAAAGCTTAGATCTTGACTCAAGCCAAGCTAATTACAATCGAGTATATATATATATATTTATAATTAAATATATATATAAAGCTTGCATAAGGCATCTCTCTCACTGAGCCTTTGGTTTTTTGCAGGGCTGCATGCAGTCGGTGACGACTGTGGAGCGTTTAACTGCGCCCGTACTCAACACACTGGTGGATGGCTTGACATCGAGCTGTCGTTTCAGGTCGGACACCTGTCCAGCCAGCTCTGTAATGCTGCTCAGTGCGTCCTGCAGGCGACGGTCCTGTGCCTTCCGTGACCACTCAAGGAATCGCACCTTGGAACTGAGCATCTTTTGTGTTTGCCACTGACGATGCACATGTCGGTTCAGGCGATAGCAGTCGCATTGCTCCATATATTCCTCGTTATTCTGATTTACATAGGTGAGGACCTCATTGTATTCGGCCTGTGGCGGTCGCTGTCGTGCCCTGTCTAGCGGTGAGACCTTAACGCCACTGAAACTGATATCGCCAAGAGCGCCACAGACAACGACTCGTGAACTACTGGCTGCGTCATTTAGTTTGATAACCGGCTTAAAGTTGACCGCAATTTTTTCGTCGAAGTGTTCGATGGCCATGGAGGAGATGTCGCGCAGCTCCTGCAATACCTCGTGTGGACGCAACTGTTTCGGTGAGCTGCCCACCAGCTTCAATATGGCGCTTATCTCGTCCAGCACACGACCCGGTATAAAACAGCATAGATTGGAATCTATAAACTTTGAGTAGGTCATTGTCAGCATTGAGATGCGCGTCTCAATGGACGTTAGGACGTCGGAGTGCCGGGCAAGCGTATGATTGCTGCAACACCAGAAATAATCTTTAAAAATGTATTTTCACAATTAGCTATTCCTAGATTACCGTCTCTCCGATTCGCGACGTGGCAGCAATGCTTTAATTCGTCTGAAATGCTTGGCATGTTCCATCACTACTTTGTTAAAGCCCGTGTTCAGCACCTGTTGGCATATGTAGTTGAAGCGAGCGCATACCTTGAATGTGGTAGAAAATCATCGAAGCGCCTCTGAGTTAATTTGTTATGGGTATACATTTTTTAATTACTCACCTCACGTTTGCGGGCAATTTCGTCGTAGCTGAGCAGCTCCAATATATCCATTAGCACAGTGTCTGGTAAATCCAAAATGTGCATCATTTTGTTCATGTTTTTCTATCTAAATTGTATTACAACTATATTATCAAAATAAATTGCTCTCGGACTCTGCAAATGATGGGTGAAAACAAACTATAAAAGAAAAATAGATTGGGTTGCCAGACTACTTTCGAATGTGTGCGTACACAAGCTGATTGCTATATTATATGTTGAGTTTGGCGGTTTTTTTGTAACAACAGCCTCGAAAAATAAACTATCAGATTAATATTTTTGATTTCCACAAATCAGAGTATAAAAGCATTTGAATAATTTGAATTTTTCGTAAGTATTTTAGAATTTTTTCGAGACTTAGTTATATTAATGCAATCGAAGATCATGTTTACTTCTTGGAGTTAAATTTTCTAAAAACCGCTTAGTTGGTATAGTCGATTGTCTGCATATTATCGACTTATCGACCAGACCCTACACTTTAGTCTGTCATATAACGGCAGCTTTGTCTATTTTACGAGATCTTACTGCTTTAAACAATGGAAACGCAAGAAATATCTGCCATAATTAGTCCAGCGGCTACATATTGTTCTGAGCTTGAATATTTAGTAGGATTGCAATCTGAGGAGTTGTGTGGCTCACAACTGCGCCGTTCCCAACGTTTGCGTGTAAAGGAGCAAGCGGCCAAAGCCCTTGCAGAAGTCAACAAAATTGCAGAAATGACCCGAGCTGCCGAAGTTAGCTCGCCTCAATTGTTTGACGAGATTGATGCGGAGTGCAGTCAGTTGGCTCAGTTGCCGCCAACACCTGATAGTAATCCAAAAGACTGCAGGAAGTATGTTAGAAGAGCTTCAAAGAGTGAAAAAAAATCTCGACGTAATTCCAAAGTAATGCATTCAGAGCCAATGCCAAAAGTGTGCAAGAAGCGTGGGAGAAAATCTGTACGGAGTGAAAAAATAATGCATTCTGAGACACTACCAGAAAAAATACCGTTGAAGTCGCTACATACATTGAAACGACAGCGCTGTGTCAAGCTGGAGCCATCTGCATTGCCAAAGGTGTCTGATGTGGCTCCCACCAACATTATCATACCAGCTTCTCCTCCACAAAACAAGACCAGCTATATGGAATCCAACAGCATCACTCAAACATATTCATATCAGTGTATGAATGTTACACAAACTTTACTGCCGGAACGTTATCCGGCACATTTCATACATCAGTTACCACCGGAACCAGAAAATATAACTGGCACCATCAATCCCAATAAAGTGCGACGTGAGAGCTGTGCAGCTGCCCGGGAACCAATACCCGATGTAGCAACGCTGCCTGGTTGCAACGATGAGTATTCCAACTTGTCGCTGGCTGCTGAATCTTTGGTATCCACATCACCATCGTTAAGTGAATCCCTGGCCGAAGTGTTTGGCACCACAAAAATACGAACGCTTCTAAACATAAAATTGCCTCGCGTGTATCGCGTACATGAATTTCATCTGCCCATTTTGGCATCGCTGCTGGAGGTGGACTTGAGACGACTGCGCGTCCTCATGGAGCTAACACAGCGCCTGACGCTTGAGCAACTGCAGCAATTAACGCAGGACAGTTGCGAGGTGTTCAGCGTGAAGTCTTCCGTCGAAGAATAAACTGAGCGAAGAATAATATGGAAACACAATCAAAACACAAATCTTAGAGCAGTGTCTCTTTTCAAACTTTAGGTTAATTTGTATAATTTACTTTTCTTGCTTTTGTTGTTTACATTTACAGAGCAGTGGCACAGCCAAGTGGGTTGAAGTCTATTCTATTAAACACTTCGATTGTAAGGATAGTGTAATTGGATTCAATAATCTGAAATTGATTTTTACTAATTACTTGGCTGTGCCACTGCGCCACTATACTTAGTAGAGTTCATCTTTATATCTTTCAATCATTTGTTTTTTGTTTTGTTTTTAAATTTTAGTGATCATTTGAATTTTGTATAATTTAGTTGGTAATTGGTATATAATGAAAATTTTTTGTTTTTCTTTGTTGTTGCCTTTGACATTCAGAGTGCACAGAGACAGAGATAATTGTTGTTGTTGTTGTTGTTCAAACCATCTTCAATCTTAATCTTTGTTATAAATAACCTAAGTCTAAAAGTTATCTAATATTTAATATAATTCATAATTGTTTTTTTTGTTTTTCTCATTCAATATGTATTAATTATGTAATTATATACAAGCGCTCAGACTTGGAGACCGATTAGTTTAGTAGTCGCTGTCGTAGCTAACATCTTGCTGCGCCTGCGTTGAGTCATCGGAACGCTCAGAAGTTGGATCAAAGTCCACTTCCAGTGCATTGTCAGTGACCGGACAGCAGCTGGGATGCGCCATTGAATCGAAGGCATCTTTGATTTGATTATTTGCGCCCTTGGGATCCAGATCGGTGGCCCAGCTAAAATGCATCAGGGCCAGATCCATGTTGCCCAGTGTCTTGTGAATTTTTCCAATTAGATAAAACACAACCGACTCCTTTGGCACAATCTCCTTGAGCTCCTCCAGTTCTCGCAACGCCTCCTGATACTTGCCCAGCGAGAAATATATGGAGCCGCGATGAAAGCGCGCCAACGGATTCTTTGGATCCAACGAAGCTGCTGTATTAAGTGTTTGCAGAGCCATGTCCTTCTTCTGCATAAAGAACTGCATCGCCCCAATGTGCACCAGAATGACCGAGTTCTGTGGATTGATTTTCAGCGCCTTGACATAATGCAGCTCGGCCAGCTCATATTTCTCCTGCTTGGAGTAGATTGTGCCAATGCCAAACCAGGCATTATAATGGCGCGGATCCCGCACAACCGCCGATCGAAAATAGTCCATCGCCTTGTCGAACTCCTCAGTAAGTACCAGCTCATGACCAAGCAGTGTGTAGCTATATACAAAGTCCGGATCGACTTGGACGGCGCGCTTGAAGAATTTAATGGCCGTCTCGTGCTCCTTGTGCAGCGAGAAACAATTGCCGGCCACACACCACGTGACCGGATTGCGTTTATCCTGCCCGATTAGGTCCTGTGCCAGCGCCGAAAGGGCCACCTCTTTTTGCAAGTGCCACAACGACGTGGAATATATCTCCATGTAGTCCAAGCGACTGGGCTCCGTCTCGTGTATCCGCTTGAAAATGAGAACCGCATTCTCATAGTCGCGCAGCTCGTACAGGCACATCCCAATCAACGATTGCACCCAACTGGAGTTCAAATGATGCTTTGGTATCGTCGTCTCCAGCAGCTTTATGGCCGGCTTGCACTGAAATGTTGAGAGTAGCTTATAGCCCTCGGCCAGATCCCGTAGGAGAAGCATTAGACCATCCGCCGATTGCTTCTTCATGGTGAGCAGCTGATGGGCCAGCGTTTGGGCATTGTTGAGACTGTTGTTAAGCAGCACTTTGGCATCCTCGGTGCTGCGATTGTTCATTGCCGATTGATTGTTGCCCGCTGTGGCAGCCGATGTGATTGTTTCCACCTTCTCCTTCTCTTTTCGCGACTGCTTTTCACTAAGCTTTTCGGCGAGATGATGATGGGTCTTCTCCTCAATTAGCTCATTGCTCAAACAGATTTTGGTCATGCGAGACGATTTGGTTTTACGTGGCGGTGAGCGCGGCTGGACAAACTTATTGTTATTCGTTATATTCGGCGATTTGTTATTCTCCTTGACAGAGTATGCCGAATTGCTGAACAAACGGGAACTGCGACGCACTGCAGCATTTGGATTTGGCGGTGCATTCACACCCAAATTATTGGGAGTGCGAGGCGTTATGTTGCCAGTCTGCGTGAACACAGCGGGTTTCGATTTCTCCTGACGATTGATTAGGCCTCCAACATGGGTTTTTAACTTTTTGCCAATAATCTTTGGCTCCTGATTGACCTCGACGAGCATTTGGGGCGAATACGAAGACATGCTTAAATTGGCCTGCAGTACGGCTGAGCCGCCATCGCAGGGACTAGTCAGCGGCATAATACCAAAGCTGGGCGTTAATGGTGATATTGTTGACAAATATTTGAATTGCTTGCGAAACGGAGTCCCATTATTTGCATCATGCACCTGCGTTGTATAACCCATTGGTGTATCCTCCAATGGCATCATGCTCGAATTCGCATTGGTGTGGTTCTGCTGATTCAGTTGTACACCACCACGCAGCATCGTAATGGAGCTGTTGAGATTGTTGTTGTTGTTGTTGCTGATGTTATTGTTTATATTGTTGTTTGGCGTTATTAAATTCTGTAGTGTGACAATGCTGCTGTTGTTGTTTTGCTGCTGCTGCTGTTGCTGATCGACTGACGTATTTAATATAAAATTGGAGTTATTGCTTAAATTGTTGAGTAGCAGATTTTCGAGCTGCTGTTGCTGCTGCTGTTCGTTAGCTGCATTGCCGCCGAACAGCACCATGGAATTGGCATTGGCGCTGCCGCCCTGGCAGGTGTTGAACACATCAGTGTTTTGAATTTGGAATATTGACGCTGTATCTGTATCCTGACCCAGCAGGCACAGATCTGTGAACGCATGCCACATAAACGGATTCAGTTTGAGGGCGCGACGCAACGCAATCACCGCTAGCTTCTGGCGCTCCGTACGCACACAGATTTTCGCCATCAACTGATAGGCGAAGCAAGCGAGTTCACCAAATTCACGCTGCATTTCATCAAAGTGTTTATTGTCGGCAAATCCATTTGAAACGAGAGCGCTCTCTGCTTCCGCCAATTTCTTGAGCTCGTAGGCGCATTTGGCCTGCAAAAAGCGGCATTGGGGCGAGCGACGTGACTTATCCGACAGCAGCCAATATGCCTGATGCAATTGACTTGAACGATAATAGCTGGTGGCCAGCAAAAATATTGTCTCGTCGCTTTCCACTACAATAAATGTTTTATGTCAAGGTTGTTTGCATTCATATTTTTCTCTTTGCATCACTCACCTTCTGAGCAGAGGCGTTCTGCGAGGAAAACAGCATCCTTATGATCGTAGTGATTAAGGCAGTGCCATATGGCGGCCTATAAGATAGGAGAATAATAAGTAACGAAAATAGATATGAAAGGGGTGCTTTTTTTTATGGTTTTTTTTGCTATTGATTTACCTGCACGGGCTCTTGTATCATTATTTTTTAAATTTATGTCAAATCTATCTGTCCGTAACTGGGATTCCGCCACGACGCTACGAGTTACAATCGGTGCTATTCAAGCTGTTCTTCCGATCCGGTTTCGTCGCAATCAGCGTCAGTTTTCTGGTGGCCTTTTTAGCTATGTTTCACGCACACACACACTTCACAAATTAAACACATGCAATGGGGATCATGCTGCAAGTACTCCACAAGCGGTGCAATTTTCCATAATATCAATTGCAAATAAATTTAAAAAAGAAAACAAAAAACAGTGCTGTGTGTGTGTAACTTAAATGCGGGGTGTGCTAATGCTGCTGCTATTCCCTGACCACCACTTCTAATATTGCGCTGTCGAGGCTTCTCTTCTTCTATTGGCACGGTACCTCAGAACTCCGTACGTCAGTCAATTTTCGTAACAAATTTTCAAGGCCTTCGCATTAGCTCTTCCGCATACACACACACGCACACATTACAAATCGACTGTTATTTTCTTTTTTATTCCAGTACGACAAATTATATATTGGATCTAAACGCGAATTTTATGGCCTATTCGTTTTGCATTAAAAAACTAAAATTAGTCGAAATTTTTCTGTGTGAGTGGCGATGTCAGCATAGTTATTGCCATTCCACTTGCGCATCGATTTTTTTTTTATTGCCGATAACATTGTTGACATTAAACGTTGTCATCGTTATCGCGGCAGGATAATTTTTAAACGAATACAAAATCATATTTTTATTATTAATGTGCATATTTATTAAACTGACTTATTAGCTATACTATAAATTATGTACTTATACATTAAGTCCCAACACATTTATTGTGAGTCACTCGAACTGGAACTAGAGCTGTCAGTTGACATGACTTCCACATCATCCTGTGCCGAAGATTCCTTGCGTGTCTCCAGGGCCACAGAGTTACCCGATGCCCCCATCATATGCAGTTCGCCCAGATTCCAATTGAATTGGTTCTGGAATGCATTTGGAACTTCACCGCCGCCGCCACCTCCCCCAGGACCACCAGCACTGTTCAAATTTCGCTGGGCATCTGAGTGAATAGTGCTAATCTGATGTGTCACAATTCCTCCATTGATGTTCTGTTCAGATTTCCCCAGTAGCCCGTTGCGCATTTCAATGTCAGTGGGATATGGTCGTCTGAGATCGCCAATACACCAAGTTAATGGAGCACTGACTGCATTTGCCGAACTAATGCGATGTGCGTATTTGATGAGTTCCTCTGAAGAGACGGGACGCTTATTGGCCTGATTAATGCTTGCCAGCTTCTGGCGTGCCTGAAATATGGCTGTGGAGAGTATGAGTTCCGCATCTTTGAGTGATTTCTGTAACTTCTGAATTTCCCGATCCTAAACGTTGATGAAGTGAAAATTACATTTATACTATATACAGTAACTCTGGCAGTACTTACGTGAATCTCCACTTTGGCACGCAGATTATCCATTGCCTCCTCAACTTTGGCCTGCTCCTCGGCCAATTCTAACATTTTTCTAAACTCTTCATCCTTGGAAACAAGCAAATCGAGCAATTCACTCAGTTCGGTGCTGGAGATTTTCTGGTGCGCTTGTTCTATAAGTTCCTTTGAGATCATTTCAATGTCGTCGATTAGCAAAAGCAAGCGCTCCTTTGTGCTTAAGTGAAACGACATAATTTCTTATTAATTAACACAATTAATATTGTTATTTATAAATTTGTATAGCTATAAACAAGCCGAAAAGTATAAGCGAGTCCGACAAATGTATCGATGCCTTTTTACACCGATGATATGTTATCGATACTTTTGTAATGTGCCAAAAAATCATAGTTATGGAAAAGCCGGTCTCACTTAAAATGATATAAACACAAACAGCTGTTTATTGGGCCTCGACAAGCACAAGCAACAGACACTAAGAGCAGAAGAACAAAAAAGTACTTGTTTTTTTCCTTTCAAAGTTCATATACATACAAATTCAAATCATATAATGAAATAAGTATTATGGGCGTGCCATACAAGTCGTTAACATGTTGCACTTGCTGATATTTATTTTACTAGTTTTTCTCTTCATTTACTGGTAAGTACAGACCGATTCGGTCACAAAATCTTTCGCGTTGAGGCTGCATTCCAATTATCTTCCTCTTATTGTCTAATTAGGATATTGCCAACGGGCATTAGCTGGTATCTGATTAAGCGGTTTCGCGTCAAAGTGCGTATTGGACGCATTTCATTGCCGTATTTATCGCTCAAGAATGTCCACATCAGCAAAAGCGGCTTCTCTGTCGTAAGTGCAAATTAATTGACCCGTGATTTATTGCCCATGTATATTCACAATTTCTTCACGTTTTCTCTCTCTCTTCTTCAGCAAATTGAAGAGGTCTGCATGCGAAGTCGTTTCTTCACCACTGAAGTGACGAAGCTAGTATCCATTTACATACGAGACATACGCATCAATAAGGATATACATAGCAATCGCCAGGATGACGTCAGCGATGGTTGCTCCTATGAGCCACGCAAGCGAAAGTCCGAGGCTAGGAGTGTGCCGGATTTCCGGCAGACTAAAGTGCCGGCTAGCATTATTACATTTGCCCAGTTTATGGCCGTGCATGTGAACAACATATCCGTGGTGCTGATGAATAACGACTTCGATCCCGGCTGGTTTATACATGCCACTGCCAAGGAACTGCATCTTGACGGCAGTATCGTCCAGAATGCACGCGTTCTGCTCGTCAATGCGGCGTTGTTGGAGGCCCAGGCCAAAATGTTGCGGCATTGTAATGCACGACGTCAGTCGCTAGAGAATTTAAACAAAATACGCCCCTGCTTGGGCGAAGTGAGCTTTGATGTGGCACTAGATGCATCGCTCTTTGCACACGGTCCACTCTCCATGGATGTAAGTTGTAGCTTCTAAATCTGATTGTTTGTATTATTAATGTTGTCATTTTCATTTGTAGACGCTCAGCCTGGTCATAAATAATTGCAAGTCTGTTATACATGGTGGCTTGTACGAGTTCCTCAGCGAAGCCAAACAACGCACTAATCCTTGCCAGCAGTCGAAACGATTACAGAAGGCTTTGGCGCCCGCCAACAGGAGTTACGACAATGACAACTATGAGAAACTGGCACCCATTATACCAAAGAACTTTAACTTCAGCGTTAAGGCGGCAACTTTCTCGGCAGTCAAGGAGAACTCACAGAACGATTTTAGTGCAAAGCTGCAGTTGTTTACCGTAAGCAAAAAATACTGAGTACTGAAGCTAAAATATTAATTTTTATTAACAACTCTATTACATATTTAGATAACGGGCAAGTTCAATTCGAAGATTGTTGATGAGAAGACGCTGCTGCCTTCTATGCTAGCCAAGTTGGTATTTCAGCATTTGGACATTGATACCAAATACGAGAAGCTACTCTTTGTGGAACAATTCACCATTGACTCAGTGGTAGGTTGATCAAATAATAATTAATACAAACCACACTATTAATTCCTATTCGTCACCTACAGCTGGAGAAGGACATATTCAATCTGTATGTCAAGCTAAAGACATTCCAAATAATTTACAATCACAGTGAGATCTATGATTTTGTCAATAATAATTTCCTGGCACGCCAGCGTGCCACGGGCAGCCATCAGATGCTGCAGCTGGGCCACAAACAAATGTCATTGCCAGACCATATAGGCTTAGAGGTAGGGATGCAATCGGGCTCACCAGCTAAGCAGCGTCGCGATGGCGGCATTCTGGAGTGGATTATGGAGCGCATTGTGGTCAAAGGCTGTGCTGAGCTGTGGAATGTTTCGCTGCTTATGAAACTCGAGGATGAACATATCGCGATGAGCGTCAGCCACACACGATTTCTACTCGAGCAAATTGAGGAGAAGCGTAGTTCGCTTTATCGCAATAAGTTTCTCAATTTGCTTCTGAACAAGAGGCAGTGGAGCATGGAATTAATGGTGGAGACATTGTGGTCTAATTTGGGCAATTCCAATAACGACACCAATAATCTTAAGAAGACACATTCACCGGGATCACCATTCTTCCTCGGTGTCAGTCTAGTCAAACTGTGCTCCTATGCGAACACCACCAAGCTGGACATCTCCATACACACGTTCCGCACCGAGTACAGCATGCAGCTGGCAGAGTTCATTGTCAAGTCGATGTGGTGCATCAAGCAGTATGGTGGCCTGGGCACACAGCGTGCCAAGCAATCAAAGCGTCGCTCCAGCGATGACAGATCCTCCAGCTCCGCAGAGCAGCAGAGTACTGCCTTGCGTGTATCCGTCAAGGTTAAGGATATTACGGCGTATTTTGTGAATCATCATAATGTTTACATGCTGCTTAGCTTCTCCGAGATTAATCTGACACGTGCCCACAATTTGGCCATGCTCAAGCTCGAGGAGTTCCAAATGGCCATTTTGCGTTCGATGACTGCCTCCTCACTGTGTCTAACGGACTTTCAAGATGTGTTTGCTAACTGCAAGATGATTCGACTCGAGCATCAGCTAGAGACTGAGAGCCAGCCCGGCAAGCTCTCCATTTATATACCCGGCAATACGGAGGCCATGTGGAACTCAAATCTGCATATGCATCTTCTGACTCTAGTCCGAGATATGCAGGACCTCAAAACAGAGGTGGCAGTGCCACCAAATCTACCTAGCAAACACCAGGAAAAACAGACGCCCAAACGTTCGCTCATCATTGAGTTGTCCGCGGAGCGTAGCACGATCTGTGAACTGAAACTTTCGGAGCGACACTCGATACAGATCTTTGTGGAGAATTTGTTTTTTATCCGCAAGGAGCGCATCATTATCTATGCGGAGAACGTGTTCGTTAAAATTGATGATCAGCACATTTTCACAGTTAAAGAACTAGATATGCAATCGTTGGCGCACCTTGAGACCCTCAGCCATGAGCGACTTAACTTTCCGGGCTTTGTGTTGCCCTCGAACAAGGTGTGGGTGACAACGATTGGCTCGTTTAAGGCCATCTTTCCCTACGATCACGATTTCTATGATGCAATCAATAATGAGTTCGTTACGCACTACAAGTGGCTCAAACTGGTGCACAACTACAAGAAGAAACCGTTTACAGTTCACTCACCCTTACCTAGTGATTGGGTGATCAAAATCAAGGAGTTTTTGATCGAAATTAGCGATGATCCATTCGAGGTGAAACTACGCGATAATTATGTACTGCTCGTGGATGAATATCTGGAGAGTCTGAAGCGGAAGACACTCTTCGACAAGAAGATTGCCGAGCTGTGTTCGGAACGACTTCTAATGCCCGCTGGCACCATCGAGAGTCTCTACGCGAATCTGGTCAAAAAGAACTCCGAGATCTACATACAGCGCTCGAAAAAGATACAGGAGAGTGGTCCGGTGCGCACGCGTCTACTTGCCTGGATCATGACCGATGTGGAGATCTTGGCCATGGCGGATACTTCCATCCATGGCTTCGATAATGTGACGCGCACCATGCGGGAAATCGACTCGGAGAGCCCTTGGCCGGAGGAGGGACTGCAGTTCACGACGCTCTGGTGTCGCGGCGTCAACATAAGTTGCTCCGAATGGAAGTTTATGTTGCGGTAAGCAAAGCAACCAAATATTTGACACTTGCAAAAATAACTCCTATTTAATACGCTACAGAGACTTTCCGCAACCGATGTTCTATGTGAAGAGCATGCGTCTCTATGGCAATCTGTGCGGCGCCGAGCAAATGCCATCGAAGCGCGCTAAGCGGGATGTTTACGTCGAGGTGGGTGAGCCCTTCCAGACGGATGTGGTGCAGCGCAGCATGCCAACGATTAAGTTCTATCATGATTTCGATTGCGAGTTGGAAAGCTGCAGCTACGCGTTCGGGCCCTGCTGGGAGCCTGTTATGGCCCAGTGTAATCTAAGCTTTGAGAAGATCTCAGCGCCCTCGAAGGATCCCAGTCCGTCGCTGCCGTTCTGGGACAAGATGCGTTTGTTGCTGCACGGACGCTTAACCCTGATTGCCAAGCAGTTTACGGTGCTGTTGCACGCCTCACTGGATCCGTACAACACCACAGAGGAAATGGAGTTGACATGGAACAATTGCGGCATTGTCTGGACAAATGCCAAGATTATGTTCAAGGGTGAACTCAATGTGAGAATGTCCAGATGCGACTTATTAGATATTTAATTATGTCTTTATATATATCTTTTAGGTAACTGTGCGAACAGCTTCCCGCTACGATGATTGTCGACTGCTGCACTTCCCCAATCTGAAGCTGACATTTAAGTTGAATTGGGTCTGTTTGGCCAATCCGAATGATCATCATGCTGTGATGCCTTGTGCGCCCGATAAACTGCCCGAATACTCCAGCAATCAGGTGCACGATTCCTTTCGCGCCTTTCGTTCCGTCAATCTTAACGTTTGGGTCTCGTTCGAGACGAAGCCCAAGGTTGGCGAAGAGATGGAACTGGACATACCCAGCCTCGTGCTGTACGGCAGCACTTTACGTTGGTTCGAGAGTTTGAAGCTCATACTGTCGGGTGTGACGCGACCCACACGCCGTGGACCAGTCTTCAACAATGTGCGTCCGCGCAAGAAGCAACTGAGCAGACACTACAAGAAGGCCAATCTGCAGATGTCACTGCACAAGTTTCAGGTGCTCTATTGGATGTCGCATGCCCTGCACAAGGGTTTCCAACTGAACGGACGACGTGTCTCCTTTAGCTCCGAGTACTCCCTAACGCTGAATGCTATTGAAGATGGCCTGATCCACAGACCGCGGGCGGATTGGTCAACGGTATACATGAACTGTGAGGTAAACGATGCAGAGATCTGGTTAAAGAGCATTGTCACCGAAAAACTCGATAGCAGCTCCGAGAACTTGGCCAGTGCATCTGACGCATTCAAAATTGTGCGATTTTATTTCCTAAGTGTGGCCAAAGTCTCCTATGGCAGGGAGGCGTTGATAACCTCAACCGCCAGCAATGCCGAGGAGGATGCCAAAGCCAAGTGTACGACGCCTACGCACAAGCTAGTCGTCTACGATCTGAAAGGTGCCTGGACAAAGAGTAATCGGGATGTGGCCTTCGCCTTGTTCGACTCCTTCATGAAGTCACAGAAGCTGAAGAACAATCTATCAACGGAGGCGGTGAAAAGCTATCGCAAGGAGGCACCTAACTCGGCAATGATGAAGCACAAGCGCAGTGATAGCACCATTACTCTGTCCAGCACCAGCAGTGAGGTGTTGCCAAGTAAGTCGATACCCTGTAATCGGCAAATGGGAAAACAATCATATTTTATTCTCTTTCCTTTGCAGTTGCCAATGCGAATGCATCGATGAAGAAGGCACCTGGCCAAATACATGCCACGGCCATGCTGCAGCAGCTCATCGCTGAGGCGGATCACAAGTTCAATGTGTATAGCGATGATCATAGCACACAGTCCAGGGAACTGCAGTTGCAGGGACTGCAAGCCTGCTCCGTGCAGGATATCATACATGAGAACTGGTCAATTAGTCTAGTCAACTCGCAGGTTCTGTTGAAGGGCTGTGAGACGTCGGGCTATGTCATCATTAGTGCGGCCAAGGCGGAGATACTTCAGCGCGAGCATCGACCCGTTTGGCGGGATCGTTCACTCATCTCGAAGACAACATGGAAGGGTTTGCTCGAGTGCATGCAGTACTACGCGACGGTCAGTGCCGGCGACAATGATTCGCTGCTGGAGAAGGAGATCATGTGGCTGACAGTGGACAACATACAGGATAAGGATGAGACAGTTATTAATAATCATCTGCCCGAGGATATCTCGCATCTGGTTGGCAGTGGACGCAGTGTGGGTGGCGTTGTCTCCGGAACTGTCGGCGCCATCCTCCGTGATAACTCTGGCCAGGCACAGCCAGTACAACTGCAGCGAATCGTCTCCAAATGTAAATGCGAATTCTTCTATGTAAGCTATGGCGACGCTATCGATCCAAATAGCATTGTGGAGGTGCCACCACCACCATCCGAGGAGACGCTCTCGCCCTGGGAGAAGAATGATGATCCTGTCGATGCGTTCACTCTGATGCATCACGATCTGGACGTATGCACCAATTCACTGCAGTACGCCATGATCCTTGATATTGTGAACAATCTGCTGCTCTATGTTGAACCGCAACGCAAGCAGGCAGCCGAAAAATTGGCCAGAATGCGCTTTCAGTTGCAACTGCATTCCACGGAGGATCAAAAGCGACCCATCCAGCAAAAGCAGACAGTTATCCGTAGTTTGCTGATGAAGATACGCTCGCTGGAGAAGGACATTCATCTGATCAGCAAGGAGCGCATCGAGGAGGGAGATACGCACGAACTTCGTGTCGATTTTGAGCGAGTTCAGCAGCAGATCCGCGAGAGCAAAGAGGAGCTAAACACATACAGCGAGGAATTGGACATGATGCTGCTTTGCTACAAGGAGACACAGCTGTCGCAGCTCAGTAAGATATCCAATGTACGCTCCGATAAGTCGGTGACCATGGTGCGTGCCAATGAGATCTGCTTTAAGCGCGCTCAATGGCGACTCACGGAGACCGATGGACAAATTGGTATCGCTGATTTGGTGCTGAGTGCATTTCTCTACACCAAAAAGTCCAAGAGCGATGATTCTGTGGAGCATCTGTTGGAGCTGGGCAATATACGCATGGAGAATCTGCTGCCACACGAGATCTATCGCGATGTCCTACTCGCGACCGAGATACAAAAGGATATGCCTGTGGACACGCATAAGCGGGTGTTGCGCATCTTTTGTCGCGAGAAGGCACCAGTGGGGGGCATTTCTGTTAAGGATCACTTTGAGATCAATGTGGCGCCCATAACAATTGCGATCACCAAGAAGTTTTACAGCACCATGCTGAGATTCTGCTTTCCGGATCGCGACGCAACCGAAACGGAGATCAATGATGAATTGGACGACAACGCTTCGACCAGTTCGGCGTCTTCAACGAATTTACAATTGAAATCATCATCGTCGTCGTCTAAGCGTGCGGCCAAGAGCAAGAAAAGCGCAAAGGATTCCGAGTTCTATGTGAAAATTGAAAAGGACGACGTGGAAAAGATGAAGGAACGTGCCGAGAAGAACAAACTGTTCATCTACATTAAAATACCCGAGGTGCCGGTGCGCGTTAGCTATAAGGGCAACAAGGAGAAGAATCTGGAGGACATTACAGATTACTCGCTGGTCATACCAACTCTGGAATATCACAATGTCACCTGGACCTGGCTGGATCTGCTTCTGGCCATGAAGTCTGTGAGCAGGCGTGTCATCCTCTCGCAGGCAATCAAACAGAAGCTGCAAATCCATCGACGACAGCCGGTCTTATCAGCTGGAGAGCGTGCCACGCCCCAAGAGGAGGATAAGGCCAAAATGCTCTTTGGCAATCGATTGTTGGTAAGCCGAATAATAGCACAAAAAAAATTACTTATTTTATTAATTTAATTAATGATGAAAAAATCCTTATCTTTATTCACAGAGCGAGAACCGCAACCAAAAAAAAGGCGGCGGCGTTTTTAAATTTCCATCCAGCGGAAAAAGATCGGATTAAACTGAATGCTTTAATTTAAATCATATTTATTTATGTTTTCATATATATGTATTTGTATATGTATATGTGTGAGCATAAAGCTCCTGTTCAACGGTTCTAATCTTGTCCAGCAACACATTTTAACAAGAAGATCGTCGAGCACTTTTTAATAGTTACAAACTACAACACAATCACACGCAAACAAACACAACATTCACACATACACACACTCAAGTATTACTCTATAAACTATAAATAAAACTAGTATATTTATGCATGTGTGTATTGGCCTGTCTGTCCGTCTATCTGTCTGCTTAACTTCATAATATATTGTTTTTGCAAAACTCTGCTTTTGTTTAACTTTTAGCAAATAAAAAACTTGAGATATATGTAGAATTAGAGAAGTTGTTGAATTTGATTTTACATACCACAATTTGGATACATTAAGACTTTAAAACACTTAAATTAACTATAAACTTGAATTGCTCAGCTCGTTTTCACATAACACATTTACTTGGTCAGCTGCTTCAATGGTGGCTAAAAGAGAAAGAGACACAAACTCAGTTTGGTTGGGAGAGGGGATGTCAGGATTCTTTTCAGGGTTTCGACTCACCAACACAAAGACGCGTTTGGGCAGCGCTCTCTGCACCAGTTCATCGAGCAGCGCATTCTGACTATCATTCTTCTGGGGATCGGCTTTCGTATTGTACTCCAGCGTCAGCACTGGCAACTCCTGCCAACCCACTTGCAAGGGATACAAATTGTAGACCAGCTCCTTTTCATCATAAGCCATTATGGATACATCCAGCTAAAAGTAAAGAACTAGTCATTATCTGAACAATCAATTATATACAGTCGATCAATCAATTACCTGCTTATGGCCGGAGCAGATAAAGTTGTCCGATTTGCTGATGGCCAACGTGGCAATCAGATGCAGCACGTGCATTGTGGGATTCTTGAGCACCACCTTAAAGGCCATCGGCATTTTAACAAACATCTTCTCCTCTATGGTGCAGTAGATATTTAGCGGCGGCTCCGTTATATCAAGACCACTTATAATAAATTTGGATTCGTTCTCCTCCTTGGCGCCGGCGCGTCGCCAGCGTATACAAAATATGCCAAATTTGGGCGGGTTCAACGATGCTGATGCCGATGCTAGAGGGTCCAGCGTGTAAACGCCTTTGATGAAGCCACGACAATGACCGGTGACCTGCACTGCATCCAGTGCCTTGTTGAAAATTACACGCATGCTCTTAGGCGCCTCCGGGCCAGTGGCAGGCAACACAGCGATACCTTCATCGGGACCCGTGATGCTCAGTTTGCCATCGTCGGAATGCATTGAGTTGCTCAGTTGCAGCTGTGTCGGGTTATTATTGATGATGGTCATCGTTGTAGGTATCTTGGCCAAGAGACTTCTACTCATCGGTGCACTTGGCGGCTGGTGCAGCGATGCATCGCCAATGGGACCACCCGCTGGATGCTGTGTAATTTGCTGGCGACTTATGAATTTACTTGGGACACTCTCCTCGGATTTGGAACGCTCCAGATCCCTGGCGGTCGTCCAAGCCTGCAGTGACGCATCCGTGCGTAGCACAATCACACTCTCCAGCTGATCCCCGGCTCTGTACTTGTTCGTATACTTCTTGCGCTTAAAACTGTTTTTCGATTGCACTAAATTGTGATCCTGTCGAGAGAGAGAGAGAAAATCAGCCATAGTTAGCAATCAAACTGGATAAAATGCTGATTGACAACTTACACATATAAAGAAGCTATCGAGTATCTCGATCTCATCCACGGCCTGCACCTCAGTATTTGCTCGTAGCAGAAAGTTCTCGCCACGATACACCTGGCTCAGTGGACGCCGATTCAGGGTATAGAATCGTGCGCTGAACTTAAAGTCGCCGGAGCAGCGCACGGTGAGGATATCCTCACGCGATTTGCGCAGCCTCGTCTCGTCTAGGTACTCGATCTGCACGGGCGATATTGCTGCCAGGCTGCTGCTGCTCACAACAGTTTTCACATGCTCCGGCGTTGTCTCCGCACTGTTGTTCGGCGTTGTGCTGGGTCCGACATTGGTAGCGATGCCTCCACTTCCGCCACTACGATCAACATCTAACGTGTAGCTGAGCCGCTGCTGCAATTTGATCTCTGTCTCCACCAAGCTGAAGATGTAGTAGGTAGCCGTATTGCTGCCATGGGCGGACAGTTCACCCACATCGATTTGGATTTGGGCGTGCAACTTTTGGCGCCCGGCAGAAACGTCCGTGGTGAGAAAAACTATATAAATATATAAATATTATAAATATTGTTAAAGTATTAAAAAATTAGATAAATATTGAAGAAGCAACGTACAATTTAAAAATCGTTCATCTAAATAAAAAAAATACATAATACATAATTAAAAAAGTTTTGCTTTTGGAAATCGATTCACTTTTGAGTAAATTTGGTGTACATTTACTCAAAGAGAGCAATAAAATTTATGGTACAAAGAATAATGTTTAACCGTTAGAAGAACCGACTTGTGGATTCTGTTAAGCGTTGCTTGTAGCAACATGTTGATTTTGTGGATGCTGGGCAAGTTCAATGCTGTTTACAGTAAACAGTCTTGTTTGCAGCAGATGTTTTACGTGCTATACTTAGTGTATTACAAGTACACAAACATGAGGAGCACCAGTTGTTGGTTGTGTGAGGTTAGTAATGCGTATGGCCTTCCACACCCATAAATAGTGGATGCAGTTGGGTCGCGCGTGATATTTGATTCATAGCCACGACCAGGTCAAGATGCGCCTTAGCTCACTACTAGTGCTAATCCTATTGGGAAGCTGTTTGTCCCTGAAGTGGTTAAAGGAAGAGCATCGTTTGCGGATGCCACGCATTGTTGGCGGCGAGCGCATCGAGGTGAATAGTCAGCCGCATATAGTAAATATTCGTCGACGAGGTCAACTTCAGTGTGGGGGATCTTTGGTGACGCCGCGCTGCGTACTTACCGCCGCCCACTGCCTGCCGGAGGATGAGCGCCACGAGCCGACGGAATATGTTGTGCGTGGTGGTGTCACCTTTTTGAGGGACACACGTAATGGCCGCCGTGTGCAGCGTGTATTCCTGCCCAGGGGCTATAATCACACCACACTGTATAACGATGTGGCGCTGCTGCAACTGCAGAATCCGTTGCAGGGACCACATATCGCAACCATACGTGTGGCCAGGCAACCACCGCGAGCCGGCAGCTATGTCCGCATATCCGGCTGGGGACTAACGGACGAGCTTTCGACGCAGCTGCCCAATCAGCTGCACAGCGTCCAGGTGATGGTTCTGCCGCACCAGCAGTGCCAGCAGCTCTATGCAGGCTATCGAAATTTGACGGAAAGCATGTTTTGCGCTGTGGACGGACACAAGGATGCCTGCGATGCGGACTCTGGCGGACCGGCAGTCAACGCCGATGGTCAACTGGTCGGCATCGTCTCCTGGGGCAAGGCGAATCGTTGTGCCCGTGAGGACAGTCCGGGGGTCTACACCAGTGTGGCGCATCTGTTCGACTGGATAGCCTTCAATATGGACAGATATTGCTACTGACCAATCTTGTTTAGCACTTTGGATTAAAATTAAGCCAATAAGTATTAAAAAATTAGATACCCGACATACTGCTCCGAGTTGATATACGCAAATAATTTGTCAATTAACTGATCTGCCAACTGATCAGAAACATGTATGAACCTATCAAAGTTTAAGGTGATATCTCTTAGTTTTTTTCCGTCTAGCTGACGGTGTTATCAAAACATTGAAGTTTACTTAAACTGTTTTTCAAATTGCAAATATTAAAGTCAAGGTCAATAAAA
This sequence comes from Drosophila dives, assembly GCA_035042365.1. Lineage (NCBI taxonomy): Eukaryota > Metazoa > Arthropoda > Insecta > Diptera > Drosophilidae > Drosophila > Drosophila dives. The sequence continues at coordinate 4,716,528 of JAWNLJ010000326.1, read as the reverse complement.
ATAATTCTAAGTTAGGCACATGTTTTTTGTTTGCGAAATTTGACTTTTTAGATCTGTGAGAAGTCAGAGATCATTAAACTGCAAGTTGTTATCGGAATATTGAATAAAATACTCTAAGAACAAAGAGTTTTTGAAGATTGCCGTGTTATATGAAAGTGTCTATATTAAAGATGCCAACAATATCAAAACTAGATATATCCCATTTTGGAAGCAAACTCTTCTTCTGTCTGCCTGTTTGCACAACTGTCTTATATGCGTTTCGTTCCTAGGAGCCATTTCGAAACAGCACGTTCTAAACTGTGCGTTTCATTTGAACACGAACATGTTTTTTTGACACAGTGCAGTACGTCATCAGCTGCGATACAAGACCAAGCTTTTGGTCTATTCAAGAGCCTCTCAAAAGACTAACTACTTACTATTTGAACAGTTGTCGTATTTATAACTAAAATATGTTATTTTGGCAATCGGTAAAGCATAAAAAGGTTATTCTGGTTAATTCGCAAACACATTTCCATTTCGAGATGCGTTTAGGTTGGGTGTGTTTGGTTGTTCTTCTCGTCCTGCTGCTCGGCGAATTTGCTGATGCGCAACGCCGGAATAATCCTCAAACGAGAAGTAATGGCAATCGCAATGGCAACCGCGTGCAGCCGCGCATAAGTGGTGGACAAAGGGCATCGATAGCTTCAATCCCACAACTGGTGCAGGTGATCAGGAACAATGGCTTATGTGGAGGAACTCTAATCACTCCGATTTGGGTGTTGACGGCAGGACATTGCGTGGATAACAGCAATGCTGGAGATTTTACTATTGTCGGTGGCACAGCGATACAGAATGGCTCAAATGGTGTTCGACGCTCCGTTAGATCGATCCATGTGGCGCCAAACTATAATAGGCGTACCCTGAACCGGGATGCGGCACTGTTGAGACTCAATTCACCGATGAGGGGCCCAAATATCCGATCGGTGCCAGTGGCCCAAAATTTGCCACCAGTGGGCTCAAGTTTTCAAACCGGAGGTTGGGGCGCTACCCAAGAGAATGGAAATGCTGTCAGAAATTTGCGTTCGGCGAATCTCTTCTTGCAAAGTCAGCCGAGGTGCCAGAATGCCTATCGGTACAGGTCACCAACCACCAGGTTTATGTTCTGTGCAAGCGCCCGCAATAGGGATACGTGCTATGGTGACTCTGGCAGTGGACTGTACCGCAACGGTAGAGTTGTTGGCATAGTGTCTCACGGTATTGGCTGCGCCAGACCACGTTATCCCGGTGTCTACACCAATGTGCCCATGATTCGAAAATGGATCCAAAGAACGATAAACAATAATAGTAACTAATGTACTTGAATAAATGATTTTTAAATATTTTATGCAGCCACGCTTAGTTATTATTGTGAGCAATTCCAAACAGGAAACAATCTGACAAATCAGTGACTAATCAGTAAAAAACTTTCGCAAAGGAAAAAAGTACCCAAATAACAACGGGAAAACTAGAAAATTATTTTGTTTTTAGAAATAATTTATAAGTTTAAGAAAGTCAATTCAAGAAATTGTGTGTTTTATTTTATTTTTTATAAATATTTTCTACCTTTTTCAAATTTATAGACAATTAATGTTATATACTGATTAAAATTCGACATTACTTTAAAAAAATGTGGAAAAAATTACTAAAAAATTTAGAAAAGGAGACTTTTGGTTTTTAAAAGTATACTTTCTAAATAATAAGGTAAATCAAATGTATGCAGAATTTGTAAAATTCAGTGTGATTTTGTTTCGGAAAATTCCTTAAATTCATTACTCTCCGCAGACTTAATATTTTAGTTTCAGCTAATAAAATATACATCTATGGAAATTATTTCTATCTCTTATACTTCCTATTATCTCTTCGACTTTGAAAACTTTTCCTATAAGAAACATTCTCTTAAAGTGTCGAACAAAAAGCTAATATTAGTTTATTCGTTTTTTTTTTGTGTTGATCCAAGAGAAACCCGCCAGAAAACTATCCATTTGAAACAATTGTGCAAATGTTGATTCGCTTTACAGCTCAGATTTGTTACTAACCTAAGAAAAGGTATAAAAGCATTTGTTCCACTTCTCCTAACCCATTAGTGTTTCCTGATTTCGAACATGTTGCAATCACAACTGCTCTTGGCACTCATACTCCTGTCAACCGTTTTTCTGGTCATAAGCAGGCAGGAGATGATAGCAAAGCCTCGTATTATTGGTGGCCACGTGGCGAACATTAGCCGTCTTAGGTATCTTGTGCAAGTGACGTCAGGTGATGCACTCTGTGGCGGATCCTTGATAACGCCACGTTGGGTACTCACAGCAGCGCACTGCGTCTACAACGTGCGGACTGACAGTATTCGTGTCTTTGGCGGCTCCTCCGTGCAAAATGCTGCGAATGCCACCCAGCGATCTGTGACTTTCGTGGCCGTGCCGTCCCAGTTCCGAATTCAAACATTAAATTGGGATGCGGCCGCATTACGTCTCAATCGGAGAATGGTTGGTCCAAATATAGGAACTATTCGATTAGCCTACCGGTTGCCACAGCCTGGCAGTCTAGCCCGAGTCTCCGGCTGGGGCACCACACAGCGTAATTCGTCGGAAACGTCTAGAGTGGTCAACACCGTCAAAATGCCATTGCGGTCACGAGGCGCATGCCGCGCTGCATACAGAGGCGAACAGCGGATAACACCTTCCATGATATGTGCGGGAACGCCATTTAGAAAGGATTCTTGCGTAGGTGACTCCGGCGGTCCAATGGTCTATCGCGGGAGACTCGTTGGCATTGTGTCCTATGGCAACGAGTGCGCCACCCGTAACCCGGGCGTCTACACCAATGTCCCAGTGATAAGACAATGGTTTAGGACCGTCATGGCAAACAACTCCTAAGCTTACTGTATACTCCATGCCCATAGCATATTCTTCTGTTTTTTAGTGACAATAAACTAGTTAGTTGATAATTATGCTTATCTGCACTCAATTAGCTGGGGAATGTTTACGGTCTACCTCTGCCTATAAAAGACAAAAATTTCCGGTATTTTCCGTCAAAAATGTGGTTAAAACAGTTGCAGTGGCTTGCTTTCTTTCTGGTAATTCAGGTCAACGCCATTCCCAGCGAACTTTTGGGAAAAATCTTTGGTGGAAGTACTTCGCCAATTGCCGATTATGCATTCCTGATGAATCTACAACGTGGCCAGCTATTCCGTTGCGGCGGCACACTCATCTCTCCCAGCTGTGTGCTAACGGCGGCCCACTGCCTGGAGGGGCGACACAAAGACGTTGACGATCTCTTTGTGCATGCCCAGCAACAATGCCTGGGTGATTCCAGTTCAGAGGCGCATGTGCGTCAAGCCTGGTTTGCCTGGGTATCGCCACATTACTGTTTTCCGCAACGTGGTCTAGATTCGGATATTGCGGTGATTAAGCTGCGGCAACCCTTCGATATAGCCGGCCTGCCCATTGACTACAACGAGCTGCCCGATTCTGCCAATCTAACGGTTATGGGCTGGGGCGATACGATAAGACGGGGTGGACAAAACTGGAATCAATGCCTGCAGACAACCAACGTCAGTCTGGTGCCGCAACGCAAATGTGACAAAGCCATGAGTTCATTTGGCGGCATCACATCAAACATGTTTTGCGCCTTGGGCGCAAATGACACCGATGCGTGTAAGGGCGACTCGGGTGGTCCCATTCTCTATAACGGGCGTACAGTTGGCATCGTATCCTGGGGCTTTGGTTGCGGCAAAGGCTATCCGGGCGTCTACACACGTCTCAGCAGTACATCGATGACTGGGTTCCTAAAGAACTTTGTCGAGCACTATTGCTAATACATATGGATTAATCCTTAAACTGACAATTTTTTTTTGGAGTGGGTTTAGTGCACCACTTTGAATTAAAAAATATAATTTTCAAATTATTGCACTGGGAACTGTTGGCTATATTGTCCTTCCTTTTAGTCAATTTTCTCTTTTATAATCCTTATTCAAGAATCATCGTTAAGTTAGGAATTTCTATGCCACACGGTCGATTTGGTAAGACCTAAGTTCGCCATTTGATTCTACAATCTATCGATCGATAGTAAAATTGTTTTATCATGTGACTTTAATTAAGAATTTTAGATTAAATTTTAGTTCAACGCATTCAATTCCTTCTATATTTGTATTATTGTGGAGTTTACACAATAAATAATTATTTTGTCAAGGTGAAATCCATTGAAATAGTTAGTTGCATATAATTGCAGAGATTGTCGCTGTTCAGTAAATACGTTTACAAAATTGCAACCACAAATTGCTGCATGAGATGTTATCTCATTCTGGACACGCCATGATCCGGTTATGGTTGTGTTATGCTGTGCTCTGTGTGCTTCAAGCTGCCGCGGGACAACGCATAGTTGGTGGCCAGGAGACGAGCATTAAGCAGGTGCCATATTTGGTGTATTTGCGTCAGGGTGGCAGCTTTATCTGCGGCGGATCACTGCTCTCGCCCAACTGTGTGCTTAGCGCTGCACATTGTGTCTATGATGCAGAGGCCAAAGATTACACTGTCCATGCGGGCGCCAGTCGATTGGATGCATCGGCACCAGTCGTTCGAAATGTGGCTCAATTTCACATTGCGCCCAGCTACAACCCGGGTAACTTTGACATGGATGTGGCCATCTTACAGCTATTGTCGCGGATTCCCCTATCCGCCGGCCAAGTGGCGACAATTGCGCCCTGCCGCACTGCACCCGGCAGCAATGCGTATGTGCGAATCAGTGGCTGGGGTGTCGAGAGTGAGGAGAGTCGCGAACCGGCGTCTCAGGTGCGCACAACCCTGGTGCGAGTGGTGTCCCAACAGGAATGCCAACTAGCGTACGGTGGTCAAGCACAGATCAGCGATTCCATGCTGTGCGCTGCAGTGCGCGGCATTAGGGACTCCTGTTCCGGTGACTCGGGCGGTCCGCTCGTCTATCGTGGCGAAGTGTGTGGCATTGTCTCATGGGGATTCGGTTGCGCCCGTGCTGCCTATCCGGGTGTCTACACCAGTGTGGCCAGCAACCGTGTGCGAAATTTTATAGATCAAACACTAAAAAAGCTGAGGAGCTAAAATCTCTATTTAAGTTCACTCCATTAATTTCGTATACAAGTTACAATCATTATTTATAACTTTACCTAATGACTTGCTTGGAAATATATATATGATGTGTGTCATCACTGATTAATCATTATTTAAAACAGATTTTTTTGTCAATACAATTATTACTCCGCGCAAAAGCAAAAGAAAATTATTAAATACATGTATTTGTTTGAAGAGTCATTGACTTTTGTATAGCAGAAATGTGTCAATGCTGGATAATCGATTGGGCTGTGTTAAAGATAATTCCACAATTTATACCCAAATTTAGAAAATGTGGAAAGTTTTAATGACAGCAAGGTCAATAAGAATTAAACAAGCATAGACAGTTATTTTTATTTATCTATTATCTTGCTGTGATGGTGGCTTTCGATTTAAACGCATACCAAATGACTATTTTAGTATTTGTACATTAGAACAAGTAAAATGCTTTAATCGCTCGACTACAATTTACCGTGCACCCAGCTAGAACTCTGTTCTAGTTATTTTTGACGCCTTTACCTTTAAAATTGTATATTATATTGTTATTGGAAATCGATATTTATCGATATATGTACATTTTATTGTTATTGAAAATCGATATTTATCAAAACTGCGGTAGTCAACAATAAAAAAAAAACTTGAGCGCCGCGTGATATACCAGGACTTATATTTAAAATTCGAAGTCCATTGTCCTTGTAGGCGGACATTGTCATATCACTGGACTTTCAAGAATATATACTTTATACATGTACTTTCTGCCAGTCACATACCTTGGCAAGTAATCAGTATACCCTATTTACCCAATTTGATTGAAACAATTATATTTCCTCATTATAAAGGGGCGCCTATAAAAGCCGTGCAAATAAACACGCGAGCCAACTCGATGCTGCAAACGGTTGTGGTTGTGGCATAAACATTGTTGGTAACTGTTCTGTTTGCACAAGTGACAAGTGGCACGGCTAGGAAACGCGACAAGGAACAGCAGTTGTTTGGAGCAAATATTTGACGCCATGTGCGCTAAAATCGACGTAAGTTGTTTTGACTGATAACCAATGCAAACGGAATCGTCACAGCTGGTGCTGCTTATGCTCCTCCTCCTCGCGCTACGCAAAGCCAACGGCAAGGCCGACAACAACGAGGCGGGGAATGCACGTATTCTTGGCGGCACACCAGTGGACATTAGCGCAGTGCCTTATTTAATCAATTTGCGAATTGGCGGCAACTTCATTTGTGGCGGCACTTTGATTACGCCCACCCATGTCGTGACGGCCGCTCATTGTGTGAAGGGTGTGTCTGCCAACCGATTGCAGGTAGTTGGTGGTGCCACACGACTAACGGATGCCGGTGTACGACGCAATGTAGCAAAGATATATACGCCAAAGGCCTACAATACACGCACTCTGCACTCGGACGTAGCTGTGCTGAAGTTGCAGTCACCGCTAGTCGGTGCGAATATTGTGACGATTGCGCTGTGCAACTCTAGTTGGGTGGCGGGCAATCTGATAAGGGTCTCCGGCTGGGGAAAGACCACAGAGAAAAGCAATCGTGTCTCACAGCAAGTGCGCAGCGTTGAAGTGGCGCTAATTACCCGCAAGAGCTGTACGGATCAGTACAAGCTGCGAGGATCGATTAGCTCTACCATGTTCTGTGCTGCCGGTCCGGGTGTGAAGGATGCATGCGAGGGCGACTCAGGCGGACCGGCTGTCTATCAGAATCAACTGTGTGGCATTGTCTCTTGGGGGTTTGGCTGCGGCCGACGCAATTATCCTGGTGTCTATACAAGTGTTAAGACTGTGAGAAGTTTTATCGATAAGGCTTTAGCCTTGTAGAACAATAAAGTTAAATGAATAGGAATTCTAAAAAAGGAAATAATTAAAATAATTTGAAATACTGGCAAGGCAGACAAATATGGATGTTTCTCCTGCAGTAGTAGTAGAGGTACTTTACAAGAACTTTAAAAAGAGAACAGTTTATTTGTATTGCAATATCCTTTCTCAGAAGCATAGCTCATTCCAATACATAACCGAAATAATGTTAACTAATCAATGTTGTATTTGCATGTGTGACCATACATCCAATTATGTTAAGCAACTGAGTAAATCGATAATCGATTAAGAAGGGCCCAGCAGCGCAGCTGGCCGGAAGCTAAAAAAAACATCGAGCACAATTGACTTTTGTAGTGCCGATCAATTAAAGACAACATACTAGTTGAGAGAGAGAAACTTATTACTAAAGATAATGGATGTTTTTTTTTCACATATAATAGATTTGAGATACAATAGTTTCGCCATGCCACTTACCGGTATTGCGCAGCTCTAGAGGAACGCTTATGTGCACACAAACATTCTGTAGATATACATTATACGGATTGTTAATCGTGGTCACCACCGGATAGTATTCATTGACCAGCATTGTTGTTGCAGTCGGATCATCGTTAATTATCGTCACATGGCCAAGGTTCGTTTGCGTGCTCAAATGGAAGCTGCAATAAATGAAAAGTTCATCGGAGCGTTAAATGAAGCCAACTTTGCATGCAACAAAAATCTTGATAGCTTCCGGTACGAAGCGTTTTGACCTACATGGGCGCAATATAACAAATCGGATTGATTGTGAGATTATCGTCCAGATCGCGAGTGCGCGTGTGATGCCGGAATGGCTGGCGTGCATAGTTAGCACTACATGTAAGCAATGCACCCACTTGATCGGTGCCCATGAGTGCCTCCAGGCGCACAATGCGTAACTGGGTATTCTCATTGAACTGATGTGCTTCCGTGCTGCACATGAGTTGATAGTAACAACCTGGCTCAAGCCTCATATTTTTTTCATAGGTCTTGGGCTCCAGTTCTTGTGCCTGCTGTTGTTGTTGCTGAGCAGCACGCAGATGCAGCAAATCGGAAAAGCACAAATATTTTAATGCCTCTAGCTTGTAGCTTGAATTCTGCGGATTGCTCGCATCGGCGAGCAGCACATGAAAGCTGCGTATGCGCAGCGGTACATCGGTGATAACGCTGCAACAATTATGCAATTAGAATATATCAATTATTAGGCATTTGAATTTCAAACTCACCGCACTATGAGGTGCAGCTGGAGCACATCGTTGTTATTCAGCTGAATCTGTTGGAATGTGGCGCACAACTCAAGCACATCGTTAACCTTATCTAAATCGATTTGAATTGGTGATTTGACACTGGCCAACGAATTGCTCCACAGTTCATGAACCTCAGGAGTCAATTGCGTTTTTGGCAGTGGCGGCACACTCTGAAACACCTGCCATAGATTCTCCAACAGCAAAACGCGCTCTTTTTGCTCGCCATGATGGCGCAGCGAGAGCGCCTCAATGCTGCAAGCAATGTAATCCGTGACGGAGGCAGAGAGCAATGCACAGCGAAGCGTCTTCAGAAGAACATCACTGAATATGGTTGACCATTTCTCCTGACGATAATCGGGCAGCATTAGCGAGTACAGGCTGTGAAAAGGGAAGTAATTTAATACAATCGACACTCAATAAGTAATAAGTAGCTCACGTGAGTGCCTTGGCGTGATCGCCACTTTTTAGATACTCCTCGGCCATGTCGATAGCAAGTTTCTTGCGAAATCTCAAACACTTGTAGATCTTAAACTGAGCCATCGCCTGACTCAGCAGCGCAATAATTGCCGCCGAGTGATTAAAATTTCGCTCCAACTCGCACAGTTGCACATTCGCCTGCTGCTCGGCCACAGGATCGCCCGTCTTCAACGCTCGTATGCCAAAGAATTCGGTGTACATATTTGATGGCGTCTGACTTGAAGTCACGTCCGTAAAAAGAGTTTCGCTTGCCTGTTGAGCGGCCTCGCGTCTCTTAGTAACATATTCGGAGGCCTTCTGATAATAAATGCCCGGATGCTGAGTCTGTAGCGCGGGCAACCCATTCTTGATCGCCTCACAGAAGAGCTCCGCAAAAACTGAGTGCCTAATATAAACAATCACATTAACCTTGAGAAAGAGCCAAGAACTTAAATAACCATGCCATTTATGGAATTGTTAAAATATATTAATATCAAATATTCTGTGGCAAAGGTATCAATAGTCTGTAGAAAGTCAATTAAGAGTGCCGCTTACTGCGTACTTAGCCAGGCGTAATGCTCGAATGCCAAATCCTTAAAGCCCACACAACTTTTGTACTTTTCAATGTGTGAATTGAATTGTTTTATGGAATCCCTGGGCGTTTTTAGCTTAAACATGAGTCGACACATCTTGTAATTGAGGAAGCCTGCAATTGTTTTTATCTCCATGCAATTGCCATCAGTGACACGTATCTCATCCAAGTTGTTATAGGCCTGATAATAGTGTCTACCAAAAAAGAATTAATGAAATTTTTCTTTGGGTGAAATATATATTTGCTTACTTTTGTGCTGGAATAAATTCCTGTCTCATTTCGGCGACGAAACCCAGCTTGAATTGATGGCGTATCTTCAGAGTTGTGTGTGCGGCCGACAACTGGTCGCGATGGGCTCGAATTCGCTTGGACATGAGCGCATAATAAGATTGGGTCATGTCGAAGAAGGCCGATTCTAAGCGCAGCGTATACCCCATCAGATGTTCCGTGTGCGGCAATATAAACAGCATTTTGCTAGTAATTCCACAGGCCGCTGTTAAACTGGCCGCGCGCTCGGCGGCCAGCATGTCCTCGCCGGGAGGCAGTGGCGCCGCCTTCTGAAGCAGCACCAGGCACAGACGTGTATAACGCTCCTGCAGCGCATTCTTCAGCGCCTGCAAAATGGCCGCACATTGTACCTGTTTCTCAGTCCACTGGCTGTCGTTCCACTCAATGTCCTGGAAGAGGACAACAACCGATGGCAACACATGCAGATGCTTCAGCATCCAGTTGCGCTTCAGTATGCCCTTGGGATGATACCATTCGTAGGAGACCCGCTTCGGCTTCGCCACTGGAAATTCATAGTTTGGCGGCAATAGTTTGTATTGCACAACCGCCCTATCTCTGTCCCGATCCGCTGACTTGCGTTGCAGAGTTCCGCTGAATGCATCCCAAATTGATTTGTGGACACTCTGACGTGCAATGTCCAGGCCACAAAATCCAATCAGCGGTTGTGGTATCACGAGCAGCTCTGACGGCAGAGTGGTGCCATCAATCGTCATAATTTTATGTGTGTCAAATTTAAGTTAACTCCCTCACCGCACACTGTGGACACAACTTGCACTCTCTCGCGCACACACAAGTCTTGCCCTTGTCGCTGATATATCACTGCGGGAGGATATTGCGTTCTCGATGCTCTCAGTGCAAGAATTTCTGTGTGTTGCTCTGTATCGTTAAAAATTGCATCAAGTTTTTCGATTGAGGATGTAAATAAACGGCGCCCCAGAAAATGCAGTCAGCAATCAGCTGTGTCTGTTGTGCGTAAGCGCATTATCGTCATCGACGCCTCTAAATGCAACGCTGCCGATAGCTGGCTGTCAAATACAGGCACGCACGAACTGTCAGTCTGGCTGTCTTCGGCTTCTTTATACGTGTCGCTCTGCGTGCCGCTTTCACATTCGTTTTGTTATTTTCGGGCTGAACACAGGTAAAATAGCTCGCTTCTACGTATGTGCGTAAAATTAAGGACAATTGTATTTACAAGTTGTGTTTTTTTATTATAAATTTTTTAGTGAATCCTGTGCTAAAAACAATACCAACTCCAGCAGCAAAACACAAAATGGCTCCACCACAGAGAATGCGCGTCGCTAACGAAAAGGCCAGCAAATATGTGACGATGCGTGGCAATGTACCCAAATCCTCGGTAGGTGCAAACAAAAAACACTACAATTTCGGCATGTTTATATGGATGCAAAATTGTTTGTGTCAATAAGCTAATAACAGCACTTGGAGGCCTTAACAAGAAACAATACCAATAACAGCGAAAAGTGCCACGCCGTCATTGATTTTACTGTTGTTGCAGCCTGTGTGCACATGTGTGTATGTGTGTCTGCGAGTTGATATGAATGTTATCGCTACATCTGGAACTGCTGTTTAGCTGTTGATCTCCAATGATCTTTCCAATTAATGTTACTTTTCTTTTCTTATATTTGCAGAAAGCGAAAGAAGGACAATATCCGGTTGGGCCCTGGCTATTGGCGTTGTTCATTTTTGTTGTGTGCGGATCTGCGATTTTCCAAATAATCCAATCGATTCGGGCTGCGTAAACAAACAAAAACAAAATTTAAAGTTAAATAAGAAAATCACATATACACACACACCAACCACAGGTCTAACGTCTCTTCCTAAAAAAAAAATGAACCCTCGTAACTAATTCCAGCACCAGAACATCGCTTTTTCAGAGATCACCGAATTGCATTCGTGCAGTTTCGATATACGATATGCAGAATATAAGTCCATTTATTTGTATTTTTTATTAATTATTAAGCTTACAAGAAACGAACGTAATAATATGTGCGCCTATATTGTTAAAGCATTCCTGCGAACCGCTCCGCGCTCAAAACAAATTACCTATTTTGCCGACCTGTGTTGTCAAGGCACAAGCACAAGAAAAGTTATAATTGAAATGCATTTTGAAATGCTTTGACAGCTGACGAAAAAGTGCATAAAAGTTAAAGCATTGTTTTCGGGAACGAGGACGATTAGAGTACTATGAGTAAATACACTGATGAATATATATAATAATTTTTTACCTACAAATATGGTTTTATTTTCTTTAAATGCCAAAGTTTCTATATACGAGGGAAATTCATATAACACCGAATACTTAACGGTTTGCATATCTCGTTTTTTAAAGTTACGATGCAGCCCTGGTAAGCTGAGTCTTTATAATATGGACATTACACGTTCGAACTTAAATCGTTCATTCTTATTTTCTTCAAATAAAATTGGTTTGTTGTTTTTAGAGCTGATGTGTTTACTTAAATTGAATATACATTTTAATGTATTTGTTTGTGTGTTACGTTAGCTTGTTCACTCTGTCAATTGACGTATTCCATTTGTCCCACTTGTATTTGTATTTTTATCTTACTTCTTTTATGTTGTATTGTTAGCTTTTTAGTTCGAGATCCTCATCGTCGTTAGGCATGGGGGGCGCCTCGGCCTGCTGGAAGTCCCGTTCCATTTCCAGCTGCCACTCCTAGTCCATTTTGACAACTGAAGGCAGCAACGCAGGCATTGCGACAAACTCCATATTCACATCGCCCACCAGGCTGCGGGCGAGCCAAAGAAACGGTTTCTCAAAGATGTAATTTGTTTTGGCCGATATATCGTAATACTTTACATTTTTCTTGCAAAGAAAAGTAGCCGACTTGGCTTTCATCTTGCGATCATTGATGTCGACTTTGTTGCCACACAACAAAATCGGTTTGTTATCGCGAGCTAGTCGTGTGTTATCACGATTAACTAAAATTAACAAAATGCTCTCAACAATTTAATATATGCTTTTATCAGAAAATTAATAACACGAAGCCATCGAAATTTGTCTTGAGCTAATCGCAAATAAAATTCAAAGCAAAAAGTTAGTGACACAATTTCTATGTATCCATTATCGATTTCTATCGCTGCTCTTGAAAGTTGTTGCGAAAAGCACGTCTCTATAAACAGTGTAATCAGCTGATCGCGTTGTATTGATGAATTAAGCCTATGGTTAAAATTTACAAAATAATTCAATAAAAATAAACGTAATATAGAGTTTGTAAAACTAACAAACTTATGCGTAGCATTTTCACATCACCCTATTTACAAATCATGTCAAAAAACAAGGGAAAATCAAAATTAGCGGCTGTTGCTGCCAATACGGCAGTTACACCGGCAGCAGCTAACAGGCCGGTCACACTGGACAAGAGCGGCAACGTTGTCATTAAAATACTCGCCAAGCCCGGTGCCAAACAAAATGGCATCACTGACATCGGACTGGAAGGCGTCGGAGTTCAGATAGCCGCACCGCCCAGCGAAGGCGAGGCCAATGCCGAGCTAGTGAAATTCCTGTCTAAAGTGCTAGGGCTGCGCAAAAGCGATGTGTCACTGGACAAAGGTTCTCGTTCCAGAAACAAACTGATACTCGTCAGCAAAGGCGTCTCCACGGTGGAAACAATCGAAGAGTTGCTTCGCAAAGAATGTGAATCGTAACATTTATACTGGCAAATAAAAAATATACTATTTATTGATTTTTAAACACATCTTGCTTGTTTATTAGATATATGTTTATCAATCGATCATCCAAATTTATTACATATGTATTTTTATATAGCTAGGGCATATGTAGTCTTTGTTTTTTGTTTTAGCAAATACCGTAAATTACTTGGATTCTAAATTGGAATTTCCTTATAAACAACTGCTCAAAATATATATGATACTAACATAAGGTTGTTTGTGTGGGGTGAGTTTTAAGCGTATAATTGTCGCCTATAACGCGACAATCTTAAACCTTAACACAAATTACAAATGTTAACTGAAACATATTACAGAGCCCCATTCTGTTAAACATAACATAAGAAGCGGCAATTTATGAAATATGTTTCAACTTTTTTTTTTTGTGATTTGGGTTGTTGGAAAGTGTTTGGTGATGGGCTGGTCGAGTGGTAGTTATATGAGCTGTGAAGGGAACTGGTGGTGGTTTGTGTGCTTAATCGACCTCCTCCATATGGGAAGCATCCTCGGTGTCCTCGACGAGTGCAGGAGCATCGCCAGCACTCTGAGCATCCTCGGTCGTCATTGGCTCATCCTCATCGATGCCAAGACCCAGCTTGATCATGCGATAAATGCGACTGGCATGCACCTGGGGGCTGTCCAGGGAGAAGCCGGATGAGAGCAGCGATGTCTCGAACAGCAGAATGACCAGATCCTTGACAGCCTTATCGTTCTTATCGGCATCGGCCTTTTGGCGCAGTGTCTCCACAATCGGATGATCAGGATTAATCTCCAAATGCTTCTTGCCTGCCATGTAACCCATGGTGGAGGTGTCACGCAACGCCTGCGCCTTCATGATGCGCTCCATGTTGGCGGTCCAGCCAAACTGCGAGGTGACAATGCAGCACGGTGAATCCACCAGACGATTGGAGACCACAACCTTTTCGACTTTGTTGTCGAGTATGGATTTCATCAGTTTGCAGAGGCCCTCGAATTTGGCCTTGTCCTCCTCGCGTTTCTTCTTCTCGGCCTCATCCTCGGGCAGTTCCAGACCCTCCTTGGTGACCGACACCAGCTGCTTTCCCTTGTACTCCTTCAGATGCTGGATGACATACTCGTCGATGGGTTCAGTCATGTAGACGACCTCAAAGCCACGTACTTTGACACGCTCCACAAACGAGGAGTTGCTGACCTGATCCTTGGTCTCGCCGGTAATGAAGTATATATGCTTCTGGTTCTCCTTCATGCGCGACACATAGTCGGACAAGGAGCAGTAATCATCGCCAGAGGCCGAGGTGTGGAAGCGCAAGAAATCGGCGATCTTAGCGCGGTTGTTGCTATCCTCGTGGACGCCCAGCTTGAGGTTCTTGCTGAACTGATCGTAGAACTTCTTGTAGTTCTCCTTGTCCTCGGTGAGCTCTTCGATCAGCTCCATGGTCTTCTTGACTAGATTCTTTCGGATGACCTTGAGCACCTTGTTCTGCTGCAACGTTTCACGAGAGATGTTCAAGGGCAGATCCTCGGAGTCAACAACACCCTTGATGAAGTTCAAGTACTCGGGAATGAGATCCTCACAGTTGTCCATGATGAACACGCGACGCACATACAGTTTGATGTTGTTTCGCTTCTTCTGGTTCTCAAAGAGATCGAAGGGTGTGCGACGGGGAATAAATAAGAGGGCACGGAACTCCAACTGACCCTCGACGGAGAAATGCTTGACGGCCAAATGATCCTCCCAGTCGTTGGTCAACGACTTATAGAACTCTCCGTATTCCTCCTGGGAGATATCATCGGGATTGCGTGTCCAGATGGGCTTGGTCTTGTTAAGCTCCTCATCTTCGGTGTATTGCTCCTTGATGGTCTTCTTCTTCTTGGTGGCGGCTTCATTATCCTCGCCCAAATCCTCAATCTTGGGCTCATCGGTGTCCATTTCCTTCTTCTCTTCGCCCTCCTTCTTCTCATCCTCAGCCTCATCGTCGCTGACCTCCTTCTCGCGTTCCTTCTCTACCAGCAACTTGATGGGATAACCAATAAACTGCGAGTGCTTGTTAACGATCTCCTTGATCTTGCTCTCCTCAAGGTATTCGGTCTGATCCTCCTTGATGAACAGCACAATTTTGGTGCCACGGCCCAATGGTTCCGAGTTATCGGCACGAACAGTAAACGAGCCACCAGCAGACGATTCCCAGACGTACTGTTCATCATCATTGTTCTTGGAGGTGACCGAGACGCGATCAGCTATCAAATAAGCCGAATAGAAACCGACACCAAATTGACCAATCATGGAAATGTCAGCGCCAGCCTGCAAAGCCTCCATGAATGCTTTGGTGCCCGACTTGGCAATGGTTCCCAAGTTATTGACCAAACCGGATTTTGTCATACCGATACCAGTATCGATGATGGTCAATGTACCAGCGGTCCTATTGGGGATAAGCTTGATGTACAGCTCCTTGCCGGAATCAAGTTTGCTGGGATCCGTCAGCGATTCATAGCGAATCTTGTCGAGGGCATCCGACGCGTTAGAAATCAATTCACGCAAAAAGATCTCCTTGTTCGAGTAGAATGTGTTGATGATCAACGACATCAGCTGAGCAATCTCAGCCTGGAATGCGAATGTCTCAGCTTCTTCTGGCATCTGCAAAAAATAATAGAATTTATAGAATGCATTAATTTGTTGTTCTCCCTTGGAATTGCAATTCATAAACAGATATAGAGACTGAAGGAAAAAGAGAGAGAGAGCAATAGAGTTTTGAGTTCGTTTTATTATGCTATTTGCTTAAACCCTCTCGCATGTGGTGGTGGTGATGCTTGCTCGCTCGCTCGCTCACTCACTCACTTACTCACTCACTTACTCGCTCTCTCTTTCTCTCCGTGCATTGGTCACAAAGGATGTACACACTGCTAAATGTGAATTTATGCTCACACTTTTAGCTATGTATGTATGCACTTACTGTTTAGCTATGCATTTTTGTACATCATTTATGGTTCTTACGTATGCTAGTTTTTTACTTGAAAAAAATTATGCCCGCCAACAAATATACATCATCAATCATTCCAAGAAAACACCGCATGGCACGACCACGCTGCATTCAATAAAAATGTAATTGCAGGACAAGAATTTTCTAGAAGCGGGATGAAAAAAAGGCACATTCTGAACACATTTTGCCTGCGCGTGCGAGAATGAGCCAAAGGCAGCTGCTGCAATCAAGTCGTGCAATGTACGAGTTCCGCACAAATGAACATATTACATATATATGGATTAATATATATGTATGCATTTGTAGATGTACTGAGAAATTTTAATTTATGTCAAATGTTTATTAACAGGTATTTTCCAGAAGTTTCGCAAAATTTTTTTATTAGCCGTCATAAAATGCGAGCATGATAAACAGCATAATTTTAATTTAAGAATTGCTTATTAATTTATCAATAATAAAGGTGATCACATTTTTAAATAATAAATTAAGCATATGCAGTAAGAATTCCGCAGTCATTTCTAGAAATTTCCACAATCGATTTATCAAGGAATTGTGTCAAGAGCGTTTCCTTTACACACACACACACACACCGCTACTAAACTTTTAAATTACTTTTTAATGCACTTTCTCAATTCGGCAATAAATGAATCTTTCCCATATATATAATATTTATATAAATATGTGTGCTTACCTTGAATAATTTCTTTTGTTCACAGAAAAAACTTTAAACACACTTAGTATTCACTTTTCGTTGTTTTACGTCCTCGATCTGACGCTGACCGCACGAAATTTTCTTCTAGACTGACAAGCCGGCAATGGCTTACTGCTGCTTTTATAGAGGGTGCGCACAAATGCTACGAAATTTCTAGAGGCTTCTAGAGCCTTCCAGTCCCCAGGGCTACCTTTTCCGGTTGTCAATTCAGTGTTGCATTGCGTTTACTGAAAGTGCTGTAAATGGCTGAACTTGTAATGTTCTAGAGGCTATAAGGTTGCATAAATAATTTAGATATATATTTACAGTAAAATTTATTTAAACCTATAATTATTTGGTTCGTGCTTTTAAAATTTTAATGTGTGTATTTAAATTTCATTCATAAATAATAAATTGTCAAAAATTTCTTATATCTGTTAATAGTTTGTATTCTTTTAGTATTTTTTTTGTGACTTAGAGTGGCCAAGTGCCCAAAAAGTATGACTGAGTTTGTTTATTTGTGTGTGTTAAGCGCTGTACTTGGCGTCTCCAATGGGATGTTGCTTATTTTGTGTTTTGTAACTATAAAGAAGAGAATTACATGAGATAATGGGTGGCAGTCGATGCATTTTTCGGGATTGTCAGGTCTCCTCGCAGCGCAATCCGAAAATGCACTTTTTCAAACTACCAGTTCGTGATCCAGTTCTGCTGGATGCATGGCTCAAGAATTGCGGCAACGCTGACCTTTTAAATGTTACACGCGATAAGCTTACTAATCGTGCCGTCTGCGCTCGACACTTTCGCTACGAGTGCTTCATGAACTATAAACTCGATCGTCTCATTCCAAAGCAGACGCCAACCCTGGTGCGTGTCAGCAAGGAGCTCGCCTGGGATATGGAGCAACTCGACGAGAATGGCGAAGCCACTATGATAAAGTTGTCCGTTCCAAAATTATTGCACCTAATAGCACCCGATAATTTCGAGTGTCCCCTCGGTTTCACCAAGGATGCACTTTTTGTCCGGAACTATGCAGTGAAAAGAGGAGCGGCCCCAAAGCCTTTGATCCTGAACGCAAGCAAAAGAAAAAAAGAGCAGGATACAATAAAAAATATGGCGGAATCTATGATTGCAAATGATTTAACTGTTGTTACAACGGAGCTGAGCACAAAGACCATTGATATGACTAGAAGCACTGTACAACAAGCAGCGCATGCATCTGTAACTGATGCACTTAAGCCGTTGCCACCTGAAGAAGAGATCTATGAAAACTTGCCGCATAAATATGACGAGTTAAAGGCAAGTTTTGATCGACTTGTAACGGAGAATGAGGAATTAAAGCAGTCAGTATATAAATTAGAGGAGCACAAAAGACAACTAACTCATAACTCAACGACCAGCAAGCCACAGCTTTATAATAGTATTAAAAAATATTTGGGCCCAACAATGGCGGCACTTGTGCGCATGGAAATGTTTGGCGGTGCGGAGCGTGCCTGGAAGCAGGATGAACGGGACTTTGCCAAGGAGTTGCTGCAGCTAGGCGAAAACGTTTACGCGCATTGCTGCGACGAGTGGCGTTTCCGTTTGCCCTCGTTGCGAATGACGCGCACCTGGCTAGAGGCAACGACCGCTGCCAATGATGATAAAGATGACGAGGATCAAAAGCTATAATCATAACCACCTGATAATAATAATAATAAATCAATATATCAATGCTGTGATTTAATTCATACCAACTAATATGTGGATCAGTACTAACAATTTTGATTCAAACTAAATTTATATTGTTCAATATTGTATTTGTAATGTATTATTAAGTATTTTAATGATAATTTTAAATAAATCAAAAATGTGACAAATTAATTATATTTCTTAAATGTAGGGCAGTGGGTGACTTTCATCTTTATTATATCACTAAGCAGACAATACATTTATTACAAGTTATCTTTTTTATGGGGTTTATAAAACAACTCTTGTATTTCAGTGTTTTCTCCTTTTTTGGCATCAATGCCAAATTTACAACATAGCCATGCAATCTTTATTAGTATAATCCCTGAACCAAGATTCACATATAAATTATTTTTGTCACATTGTTAAAATGCGATTTGGAAAACTAGCTGGCCTTAAAGCTATTGTACCTTCCCAACTGAGCAGACACACCATAGGAAGACTTCAAAATGTGGCCACATCTAATCCCGCTGGCAGTGAGTATGACATCGAATTTAATCTAAAAACATAATAGAATATATATATATATTTCGTTCAGATGACAGTTCTGTTCCAATTACTAGCAATTGTGGGTGGTGATTCTTGCTCCGTTTGTTCACTCACTGGGGGTGTTTATGCCTGCGTCGATGAATACAGCTATGGAATCTGTTTTAATCAGGGATTTGTTGTTCTTTCTACGGTCCGTAAATGTCCAGAAAACTCATACTGCACTGTTGATAATGGGAAATTTTGTACACCAATTGGTACTTCTACAGTAAGCTATTTAAAACTCATTAAAGCGTGCAAATTTTTTAAGTTACATATCCATTTGTTGCAGCCATCCTGTGTAACAACACCAACTACCATAAATGCAGATGAATATTGTGCGAGTATAAATAAAGAAGGATATTTCCGGGTTGAGAGTGATTCAACCTGCAAAGAGTAAGTATTCAAGTAATTGCTATTGTCTTCTGCAAATAGTAATATTTATAACGCTTCTACAGTTATATAGATTGTTACAAAATAGCTGGAGAATTCCTTGGCTGGCTCCAACATTGCAACATCAACGAATATTTCAACTCCAAGAGAAGTCGCTGCGAATCTCAACGACCTGATGACTGCTGAGCTGATATGGTGTGCTTTATTCTATACCAGCAGCAGCTTAAATAAAAGTAGTAATAAATCATGTGTTTAAATTGTATATTTAAATTTTGTTGATAATATAAATAGCGTTATGCTAGTTGATTCGTTTTATTTCCACATTCATTTGCACAATATTTTAACTACAGTCGCCAATGTTAACAGAGACTTCTGCATGGTATATTTTCATAAGGTGGCAATTTGAGCAATTTTGAGCTACTAGTCTTAACAGCTGTTAAATTTTGTCTGTCAGCACTATGCGGACGTTGAAACCAATTATTAAATCTTAAATAACATAAAAATCTTAAACAAGTAATATACATTAATAAAAAATAAATAAAAAAAAAATAACAAATAAATTGTATTTTAAAAGAAATAGTAATCTACATGTTATACGAAAGCAGTTAAACTAATATTAGTTAATTTCAGTTCCGTCAACTTTATAAATGGCTAAAACACAGATTAGGATTTGCAACGAAAATTAAAAGTTTTAAAATTTTATTTATTGTACAAATGTGTACACAAAAAAAACTTGTTTGTTTCAAGTACAATTTTCTGGCTTTTCATTTTGACAGTATTCACCGTTCCACCAGTTATTTGTTGGACAATTCAGGATAGTGCCTAGCCACTCGCCTGAGTCCTCGTTGCACTGCACATACCTATGAGATAAATGATATAATTAGGATTACATTTAAACCTGACCGACCAGTGACATTAGTTTTATATATTTACGTAGCACAGGTGTGATCCATTTCATTTGTGAATTGTCCATCCAATTGAGTTTCCTTACAAAATGTGATCGGATCGCGTGGTGGTCTTCTGGTTGTGGTTGGGATTTGAGTTGTGGTTGGCACTGGAGCTGTGGTCGGCACTGGAGTTGTTGTTGGCAATGGAGTTGTTGTTGGGATTGGGGTTGTGGTCGGCACTAGAGTTGTTGTTGGGATTGGGGTTGTGGTCGGCATTGGAGTTGTGGTTGGCACTGGAGCTGTGGTCGGCACTGGAGTTGTTGTTGGCAATGGAGTTGTTGTTGGGATTGGGGTTGTGGTCGGCACTGGAGTTGTTGTTGGCAATGGAGTTGTGGTCGGCACTGGAGTTGTTGTTGGCAACGGAGTTGTCCTCGGCACTGGAGTTGTTGTTGGGATTGGGGTTGTTGTTGGGATTGGCGTTGTGGTTGGCTCCGGTGTTGTGGTTGGGGTTGGAGTTATTGCTTGAGTTATGCAACTGGTTTCACCGATTGCATCAAGATAACATATAAATTTGCCGCCAGTGCAATGATAGCCAGTGGGGCAGTCTATATAGTCGTTTGTTGGTTGGCCTAAATAATTGAATATATATACACGTATATATGTAGTTGTATCGGGAGGACTTCACAAATGCTCACCATTGAGGCAAATTGAAAAAGTGGTTTCACTGTGGCATGCAGCATTAACTTCAGTTTGACAGACATTGCACTGACCGACTAAACTGGTGGGTAATGCTAGCGAAACTAAAATCAGGGATGCCTGATAAAGAGGGAAAATCTAGAGTTAAATAAAATTTCAAGTGGAGATTGACTAACTTACGAGCCTTGAGAACTGGAGCATTGTGGAGTATATCAGAGCAGCGATTATGTTAAACTGCTCAAAAATGATTGTGCATCTCGATTTATATGCTCAGATAAGGAATTGTGCTATATGCCTTCCATATTTGATTTTGATTGCGATCATAAAGAATTTTCGGCATAATATTCGAGCACTTGCTATCAGCCTTGGTAAGTCATAAACAGGTATTTCAAGTAAAGTTAATGGAAGTTCCCAGACTCTTTTGTTGTGGTGTGGGTAGGGGGGTTGGGGTGGTGGTGGTGGTTTTGGGTTGTGTTTGCCATCTTTGTTTACATACATAATAAAAATATTATTTTTTTTTTTTACAGCACCTAATATTTTATTTATTAGTTTGTTTGCTTAAATATATCCTAGTTATGCAGGACCATTATTTTACTTTTTAGAAGAGGTTCAGGAACATCTCTCTGGTTTCTCGGTTTGATGTTAAAATACGACTTTTTCTTGCAGCATTCGCAAAAATCTGCCAGCATAAGATAAAGCAATACTTCGACTAATAGATAGATGCATAATTTTTCGATTCCAATTAAAAAATTTTTATGAACGAGTTTTATTTTGTAATAAAATTCATTGTTCTTATTTATTTATTTCAATCAAATAATCATAATGTGTTTCGGCACAGGTAAAACATTATATATAACAACAATTATAAATTTAAGTATCAACACAATTCACTGGTTTTTGGGATACACAGGACTTTCCGTCAAAATACGCTTTTTTTCCTTCACAGGCTTCGATAATTGCCTCCCATTTCCCTGAGTTTCCAATTAAGTAACAATATATGTAACTAAATATAAAAAAGGGAGTCAAAAACTTGTAGTCAAACATTGATAAATTACTTACGTCTTGCAACTCGGATCATTATAGTTTATATATTTTTCAGCTTTCGCCATTTTTGAACAATAAGCGTTAGGATCTAGATTTGTAGTTTGTTCAGTTGTAGTTGGCTCCGGAGTTGTGGTCGGCACAGGAGTTGTTGTTGGTATTGGGGTTGTGGTTGGGATTGGGGTTGTTGTTGGGATTGCGGTTGTGGTTGGTATTGGGGTTGTTGTTAAGATTGGGGTTGTGGTTGGGATTGGTGTTGTAGTTGGCTCCGGAGTTGTGGTCGGCACTGGAGTTGTAGTTGGTTCGGTGGTTGTGGTCGGCACTGGAGTTGTTGTTGGGATTGGGGTTGTGGTTGGCTCCGGAGTTGTAGTCGGCACTGGAGTTGTTGTTGGGTTTGGGGTTGTGGTTGGCTCCGGAGCTGTAGTCGGCACTGGAGTTGTTGTTGGGATTGGGGTTGTGGTTGGCTCTGGAGTTGTGGTCGGCACCGGAGTTGTAGTTGGGATTGGAGTTGTGGTCAACATGCAGATGGGTTGATACAGTTCCTTTTCATAACATATGTATTTATCACCAGTACAAATGTAATCAGTTGGACATTGTATGATATCGTAAGTCGGTTCACCTAAGGCCAGATTATGTTGATGTTAGCATTATTACACAATATGGGCCTACTTTCCATTTTAACCCACCAGCAATGCATATGGAGAAGGTATTCTCGCTATGACAGGCTGTCCTCCCAGTCTGACACACGTCGCATTTGGCATCCAAATATGCAGCAAGTAGCTGGTATTAAACAAAATTTTAAAAGTGGTATAGTGGTAATCTGCATATTTCAGTCAGTTTGACTAGTTACCAGCGATATAAGCAGTTTTAGCCACATCTTGGTCTAATTGTGATCCGTTCACTTTTTCAACTAGAATACTTTTTGCTAATGTTTTACATTTTATGCACCAGTTTTATCTGTGATAACCATATTATCTCACCGAGAAATTCATGTTAATGGTGATTAGTTTATGATATAGGTTTATTGTTCTTATAGTTCAGATAAAATTTGGAACACTTTTCTGCAGGAGCAAAATAGCTAACGGTTCTTTTTTTAACAATATGTGAAACTAAGGACATAAAATAGAGATTAAAGCACAGTCCGTTTTTATAATTGGCAGTTAAAAAATGTTGAGCATTAGGTGTCTTTCACAGTGCTTGTTATCTTTATGAAAGGGTTCTTAGAAAACTAATTTTTTCGATGTTTTCTTCTTTTTATTTTTGTATTTGGCATCAATGCCAAATATACAACACATACGATTTTAGCATTGCTAATCTTTATGAGCATAATCACTGCAAAAACATTCTCATATAGATATATAAATTATAATTGTCCCATTGTTAAAATGTGATTTGGAAAACTAGCTGGCCTTAAAGCTATTGTGCCTTCCCAACTGAGCAGACATACCAAAGGAAGACTTCAAAATGTGGCCACATCTAATCCCACTGGCAGTGAGTATGGTATGGAATTTAATTAAATAAAATATAATAGAATATATATTTATCATTTAGTTGGCAGTGCTGCTCCAATTACGTGCAATTGTGGTTGGCGATTCCTGCTCCGATTGTTCACTCACTGGAGGTGTTTATGCCTGCGTCGATGAATACAGCTATGGAATGTGCTTTAACCTGGGAAACGTCGTTCCTACTGCAATCAAAAAATGTCGAAATGGCTATTACTGCAATGTTAATGGTGGCGAATTTTGTACACCAATTGGTACTTCTACAGTAAGCTATTTACAACTCATTAAAGGAGTGCAATTTTTTTAAGTTAAATATCCATTTGTCGCAGCCATCCTGTGTAACAACACCAACTACCATAAATACAGATGAATATTGTGCGAGTATAAATAAAGAAGGATATTTCCGGGTTGAGAGTGATTCCGCCTGCAAAGAGTGAGTATTTCATTAATTGTAATATTCTTCTGCACATAGTAATTTTAATTAACATGATTTAAATCTTTTACAGTTATATACAGTGTTACAAAATATCTGGACAATATCTTGGCTGGCTACTCCATTGCAACACGAACGAATTTTTCAATTCTAAGACAAGTCACTGCGAAACTGAACGACCTGATGACTGTTGAGATGATATAGTGTGCTTTATTCTATATCAGCAGCAGCAGTAATAAACAAACATTTTGTTTATATTAGACATGTGCATTTATTACATCGTTTTTTCTCTCCCTCTCTCTCTGCATGGTATAACTACATAACTTCGCAACATATTCTGTTTAAGGTGCCAGTGTTAACAGATTTTAAGATATAAAATATTTATTTTTATTAAAGAACATATGACAATCCTCTGTTCGCTTGTATTTATATTGCATGTACAATATCTTGGCTTTATGCGTCATCAGTTTTCACCTTTCCATCAGGTAGGCAATTGTAGGTATGGCCACACACACCTATGAGATAAACAATATAAGTTAGACTATAATTAAACCGGCCCAATCGCATTACTTTTTATATGCACTTAGTGCAGATCGGATCCATTTTTGTGTGAACACTCTAGTTTTTAGCTTGACAAACAGGTCCATGGTTTGTCCTGCCAGGCTCTAGAACATTTTTTGACAATTCGACTGAACTTTCCAGTTTTTCAGCTTTTACTGGATTGCAGCTATCGCAACTATTATTAATTTGTAGTTTCTATATTGTATATGTTATTTAAGCGAGAGTTATCAACTTACCAGGGCTGAATATCATTTAAAACGAGTGCAGTCCGTTTAAAATTTAAACTAAAATGCTGAATTCAGAAAGTTAATTTTTATGGTATAAGTCCCTACAAATTTGCAGTTATGTAAAGCTTTTTTATGATTATTTTTCTGTGGTTTTTATTGCGTTAATAGGCTGTCCTCAATAAATTAAAGAAGATTAATTTTACGTTTGCGTAATAATTACGATTAGTCTTAAAAAACATATGTATATATTCACAAATTGAAGGCGCATTCGTTAGCTGTAGTAAGCTTTATAGTATAGTATGGTATACAATGTTTAGGAATATATTCGAGTTGAAGTGTAAAATGCCTATAAATACAATACAATATAATAACTTTTGATCTGTTGCTTCGGCTGACTAGGGCAGCCTTATCTTGTGGACGTAATTTGACATACATTTCGGTATTTGTTTACACAGACATATACATATATCTATATGTAAGTACATGAGTACATGTGTGGATAGATATATACTGCTAGGTAATTATGAATTCTCAAAGTTTCCGTATAGTCTTCGTTTAGTTACATTATTCAAACTACAAAAATTGTATAACTACTATCTAAACTATAACTAAATATATAAACATGTATATAAGTTAACGCTACTCGTATAAAATTGCAAACGATTTGTATTTGTCTGCACCTTAAGGCAAATCATAGCATTTAAGAAGCACTAAAGGCATAAATTCGTTACATGTTAAAACGAAATAATACTTCGTTATCAGCAAATGCATTTAAGTGTATATTTATATTTCTATATTCCCAACCAAGCACTAAACGCATCCGTATTCATACCAAATACTATTGCTCTTGTCCTCGTTGCGTTTCCGCATTGCTTTATCATCTGGATTGGCGCTTCCACTTCCACTTCCGCCACTACCGCTGGCCTGCAGCAACGGACTCTGCTCGCCGGTGGTGGATGTGCCGCCAATAGTTGTGTTTATACGATTGTACATGAGAAATGTCGCCGGACTATCGTTCTTCTGTGGTGTTTGTGGCTCAGCTCCGACTGCTGCTCCTGATGTCGTTGGTGCCGGAGCTGCATTATTATTATTGTTGTTGTTGTTGTTGCTGGGCGTTGGCGTTGAAGTTGCCGACGGCTGTTGCGATTGTGAAGCGGCTGAGGAACCATCGGGCAGCTTCTGATGCTCATCGATCAAGTAGACGGTGCGACGGGACCCAGCGGTGCCCAGAGTCAAACTGCTGCCAGTTACATCAGGCGCTTCCAAACTGCTGCAAGCAGAGGTTTATCAGTTGGTGTACACAAAACCATAAAATAACTCCACAAAACATTTATACAGACAAATTGCAATTGTTGGGATTCAGAGGATGGGATGAGGGATTAAAGTATTTTTTTTATATATAATTTTGAGTAGTGTTAAACATTTAAAAGCGCATACCCGTGCACGCTATTTCTACGTGAGTTACTCAAATCCGTACGTTTCTGTGCTTGCAGGCTACTTCGAACCGTGCCACCGCGTTGTATCGAGCTATCCAGTAAATCTCTATATAGTGCATATATATATATTACATATACAGTATGTGTGTGTGTGTGCGTGTAAGGTTGTTGTTGTTTTTGTTGTGTATATACATGTAAATAGAAGAAGAACAAGAACCATAAACCAAACTAAGTACATCATTTATCCAATAATAAAAAAGTTACTCAGGATATCGAACACAAATACATTTGGCATATGCCAAAGCCCGATTGTCTTTGTAGAAATATAATAAAAGAAATCTATTCCAAGAGTTTCTTAAGAAACTTGAGACGCTTTTTTGTTAACAACTTAATGGCATCGGACATAGGTGATAACTAATAACTTTCTTTATAGGTTATATATGTGTTGCCACAAATATAAATCCAATATATTTATAAATATAGGTCTTCGTTTACCGCTGTAGACTTTGACGCAATGGTATATTCCGCTGTAGCAGATGCGTATCAGAGGCAATCGATAGCGGCTCCTCAGTGCTATTGTCCGACTCATTGCCACCTGACTCGGAGCCGATGACAAACTGGGAGCTGGTGCGCGCATCATCAACCCAAGAGCGACGATTCTGCAGATGACAAATATATATTAGAGCTATAAAATTGTTCAAGCTATGTTGTAGATCCCTTCCTCACCCGACTGGGCACTTTGTTCATCAGATCGGAGCTGGCCTTCTTCACGCGTCGCACGAGGCTACTGGCAAATGGTTTTCTGTAGAATGTTATTATTAAGTTTAATTATGATAAATCCAATTTATCTGTAGCACATACTTCTTTTGCACTGTGGTCTCTGATTTCTTATAGTGTTCCATAATCTTCTCCTCGAGCTTTTCCTTCTGACGCTTCAGGCTGTGCACCCGCTCCGTGTAGTTCTTTTCCTCTTCATGGAAATGCTTTTTATCCTCCAGCGAAATGGCCAACAGTTCCTGATACTGTGATAACAACTGCGACACATTATCCATTAGCGCTTTGCGCTCCGAATCCAAGTCGGAGTTGTTCTGTATTAGCATCTAGGCGAGGTGCAAAACGAAGAATTAGTCGTGGCGAACAACAGAATATTTAAGAGAAACTCACCTCGCAGCGCTGCTGAACCTTGGAGTACTCGATCTGGAGCAGACGCACCTGATCCTGTTTGGCATTCAGCTCACCGGTTAGTTCAGTGTTCTGCAATTTGAGACTGCTGTGTTCCATGCGAATCATTTTGTACTGTTCCTGAATGTTCTTGTACTCGTTCTTGAATCGATCGCTTGTTGCGAACAGGTTGCGAAAATCATCTGTCAGCTTGGAGTGTTCGGTACGGAGTATGGCAAGATCTTCGTGGCAGGTCTTCATGCTGTTCGTCTGTGTAGTCAATTCCTCGATGCGTTGCTCCTGCGTCCCGATAGTCTCCCGGGCATCTCGCGTTTCCTGACGCAAATCACGCACAGCTCCCTTCAACTGTTCCTTGTCCTTGTTGAGCGATTCATACTCAGCAGAGAGTTGATCATGGAGACACTGCAGTGTGACCTGATCTTGCAGCGCATGCTTGTGCTCTTGCTGCAATGCATCGATGTCCTTTAGCAGCGTATCCTTCTCGGCGGCCAACTGTGAGTTGGCTAACTGTAGCGCCACATGCTGTGTGTTGAGCGATGTGATCTGTGAGCCCAACGCAGCCACATCCACACTGAGCCGTGCATTCTCCGTCTGCAGCTGGGTGTTACTCTCCTGGAGTCGCGTCAATTCCGGACTTAAACGTAACTTGTGCTCGAAACGTAGCTCTTGATGCGCTCCCGCTGACAATTCGATGTTCTTTTCGACAGTGAAGATCTCCTGGCGATGACACAGGACACACATGTCAGATTTCACACCCGTCTCCTGTTGCTGTTGTTCGCGATTTACGCTCAGCATTATTTCCCGCACTGTCTTGAATGTCTCTGGGTTGCGTACCAGTTTCTCCACCACATGCTCCACATTCAGTTCAACCGGTTCGTCATCGTTGACATCAAGCCCAAGCTTCTCGAGATTGTGGCGCACCTTTTTGGAGACTAGGGTGCCGTTGACCAGATCATTGCGCAACATGCTTATCATTTCTCGATCAATGTTGCGCTGTGAGCTAAGCTCCTGATTCTGTTTCTCCAGTTCGGTAACCTTTTGCTGCACTTGCTCCGCCTCCTCCTGCACTTTGACGAGTCGTATCAATTCCTTAGCTTGGGTGTCCAGCTGATTGATACTCTCGTCCAGTTGCACAGATTTCTGTTCACTGCTTTCCTTAAGTTTGGAGACCTCCTTGAGCAGGCTAGCATTCTCACGCTCATACGTGCAGACCTTGGCCTCAATATCGTAGAGCTTCTGTTTGGTCTGCTCGTATTGTTGGGTCTTCTCAGCGTACTGTTCGAGCTCCTTCGTTTTACTCTCCGCGAGACGTTCCAAGTCATCGGCTCTGCGTTGAATGCTCTCGTTGAGAGTTTGAATGCGTTGTTTCTCCTTGTTTAGTGATTCCACATGCTCCTCGGCATCGGAGAGCTTCTGGCGATCCGCCTCTCGCTCGAGACTCTGGCGATCGTAGCTCTTCTGGCGATTATCCACGGCATCCTGCAGCTTCTTGTTCTCATCAAGTGCGTTCTTGAATACGCTTTCCAATTCAACGTTCTGTTGCGTCAATCTTTGTATGTTCTCCTGCATTTGTTCGATTTTCAACGATAATTTCTTCTTCTCTTTTTCCAGCTCGAGCATTTTGCTGGTGGACTCATGAAAACTGCTCTCCTTTAACTGCTCCAGTGCAGCTGTTAGTCGTCGGTTCTCCAGCTCTAGTTTGAGAGCACGCGTTTGTGCATTGTTTGTTAGTTGCTCGGATAAGCTGTTGTCACCCGAATTGCAATCATCTTCATTGTCCGAGAAGGATTTATCAATCTCCTGTGTGGAATTTAAATTTTTCGCCACCAGCTGCAGCTGTGCATTTTCCTCGAGCAGCTCCTCCAGCTTGGAACGATCTACATCACGCTCGAGCGCCATATCATTGAGTTTCTGCTTGTATTTAATGATCTCTGTTTCCAAGGTGATGGCATGCTCCGAACGTTTACGCGAACGCTGCAATTGCTCCTCCAGCATTTCTCTGTTGTAATATAAATAAGGACTAGTTAGTAAATTTTAATCATTGAAATTTCTATGCTGCTGCAATTTACTTGGATTCGAGTAGGACGCGATTATCCTCGCGCAACTCCTCCACACGCGATTTGTAAAAGTCGGAATCGCCGAGCTTCTCACGATACTTCTGCACCTCGATCTCTAAGCGATCGGCGCGTTCTGCACGCTCCCGCAAAATGTCCACCTCATCCCGATAGGCAGACGCACGCTTGGCCTCGGTAAACCAATCCTGGCTCTACTTATATAATTTTCGTTTGTGAATGATATATAGTAAAAGAAGATAGAGATAAACATACCTCCTGGCGTAGCTTATCGAAACGTTGCTTTTTGTCATCCAACTCCTCGCGTATTTCTAACAGATTCTCCGATTTCTCCTCACTGCAGTTAATAATTATAAATTTGCAATTTATTGAAATTGGGATTGAGATTGGGCACTTACAGTTCCTGTCGCAATTTGCGGTTTTTGGAACGCAGATCGGCACACTCGACGGCCAAATGATTGCTCTCCGAGTTAGAGGACGACGAGGGCGTTGATGTGGCCGTGCCGCTGGAGGGTGAACGTGGCACAGTGACACAACCTGAGCCGCATTCGTTGCCATCGCTTGCATTTAGTTCGGGTTCCACGCAAACAGTCTCGATCCACTTCAAATACATGTTATCACGTTCCTTGGTCAGTCGCATAATGTGGCCGTACATATTCTCGGCGGACAGGCGCTCAATGGAGTCCTCGGTAAGCACCAGACTATGGCTATCCGTTACCTGTTTAATCAGCGCCACAATGCCGTGTTGCGTCTCAAGATCAAGTTCCTTGATCCGGGCAATAAATAGCTCCTTATTGGGACACTGCACAGCTGCACCCAATAACAGCGTAAGCAGTGTTTTCATCTGATCCAAGCCGTGCTTGCTCTCCGGATAATAGCCAAGCTGGTAGGCATCCGGTAGCACCAGTATCGTCTGGCCCAGTTCCTCCTCGAACAGTGATTTCAAATTGCGCACAATACACTCAAAATTTTTGGCACGAGCAATGCTCAGAGAATGTCCGCTGAGATCGGTAAGAAGCTCGCTTGGATTGTTCTGCGGCTCCGGATCGATCTGGAGCCAAACACTGTGTATTATGAGGCCATCCAGCAGCGAGGTGTAACCAGCAAGTAGCTCGGCACGTGGCAGACATGACTCCAACTGAAAGCGAAACAACAAATGATGCGTTGGCACCGATCACTAACTGCAATGAGACGACAACAAAAACTACAACCACCAAGCAACAATTGTCAACTTAATTAGCAACATTTCCTTTTTAACCGGTGCACTGAACTTCTGAGGCACAAAGCACAACACGCGCAACAGGCAAGAGAGTTCTATTAAGGGTATGCTCGACTAAGCGATGAATTTTATAACATTTAACGCAATAATTTCTTTTGTGGACTGTAAATAAACAAAAACTATTGCTGATTGCCAAAAAATTAGTAATTAATTTTCTCGTTATTATAGCCCTTATAAGTATACTATTTTCTTGACAATTAAACTCATCATATGGCTTTATGGATAAATACACTCACTAGAATAATAATCGCTAAGAAATATTCCCATTTTCAAACTTTTAACTTATACAGGGTATAAAAAAGCCGGTTGAGTAAAACTCTCAGTTCTTAACAATTGGCAACCATAAGGCAACCGACGAACAACAGCCGCTGCTAATGACAGCATAAAAAAAGAAATGTTGTTGATGCTGTGTCGTAAACGGTAGCAGCAGCAGTAGCTAAAGTGCCAAGCATAGCCACAGTTACAATGACCTTGGGGAGCTGCGCTACGGAAACGTGAGTAAGTACCTGTGTGTGTACACATATATATAAGCATGTGTTTGTTATGTATGGAAATTGAAACACTTTAAAAATTGAATTGTTTAATATGACAATCACGTTGCAGTTCTTCGTTGTTCAGCTTGGTGAGCATTTCTGAGTATGTTTCACTATCAAACTCACCCAAGAGACGAGCGCTCCATTTATAAATTCGTCAATTTCCATTGGCGTTGCGGTTGCCGTGCCAGCCATTGCTGTTGTTGTTATTTCTGCTGTTGCTGCGTGTTCACTGCGTCTGCTGTGTGTGTGTGTGCGTGCGTGTGCTTATTTGGCGACGCCGCTGCAGCAGCTGCAGCTGACGCGATCGTCAATCAAACTGCACTGCAAACAGCAACGGCAACCTGGTCTTTGTTTCTAATTCAATTGCCGCCGCTTTAGTTTCACAGCCTCCAAATCATTACACCTTGCGTACACGCACACATATGCACAGAAATTCACATACGCACGCATAGACACACACACATAGATTACAAGCAAAAAAAAAGAAAACACGTAAAGTTTGTATATATCTTGTGTGTCCAGCGAGTTATCGCTTAAATTTAGTTGTGTAACATAAACAATCTATTTTCTGTTGTTTTATTTTCGGACAAACACCTGCGATGCGCTTGCTGTAAAGTTTGGGGATGTAAGAAATAAACAGATAGCGATGTGTTTATGAAATCGATAAGAAAAGTCGAACTAGATACATATCGATATAACAAAAATATTGTTTGAGAAAAAACTGCTGTAAAGGCAAATACAACAAATTTAACACGAATTTCTATTTATCTATATACGAAAACAATAGTTATCAGTCCAGATATTAACATATATATTAGTAAGGCTTCCCTATCGATTGCTAATTAATCCAATCAAATACAAGTGAATCGATAGGAACGCAGTTGCTTCAAATTCAATATTTTATAGTACCGGCAACTCTGTGCTTTAGTTGCCGTTGACATTTCTTAGCGCCCAAAGCTTATTGTGTGTGTGAAATGCCTGGTTGTACTGACGAACGGATTATTTAACGCTCCGTAAAAATGGCAACTACTGCGGTTCGCCACTATAATTTCCGAAATTTACACTGTTAAATTGATTAGTAATTATATATTCAAAACGCAATCGGATCCGTGTTTTGAAAACGAATTGTAACGACGTGAGTGCGTGAAGTTAAGAACGGTTTGCCTATATATAGAAACTTCTATATATGCACAACTAATTGTAAAATAGGTTAAATATTTAGTATTCGAAATGGGAAATCAACCGGGCAAGCTGCAGACCGCACACAGTGGACGGCCGAAAAAGAATGTGCATTGGAAATCTGCAGGCAAGTTTTGCACAAAGTGCACACATTCAAAATTCCATAATATTGCAATAGATAACTTGAAATATATTAAAATATATTCACCCAAAAGGAAAAGATCTCTAATTGTCTGTGAGAGCGTGCATACATAGGCCACATAGTTTGGTGGGAGCGCTATAATTTTCGCTATTTTTAGACACTCGCACACTCAAGTGGTTGCCGTATAGCCATTGACGCGATGGCGTCCGTTTTACCCGATTTTTTTTTGTCTTTTTCTGAATTTTTTTGGCCTAAAATCCCAAGACAGCAGAAGTAATGTTTCTATACCCTGTATGTATTTTGAAATGTATAAATGGGGTGTAATTATGAGTTTGTATGTAATATCTGCAATGTTTACACATTATGTATTACAATCTGCATAAGCAAAGCCATGTATTTAAATTATTGACAAGTAACCATTTTAGCCTTACCTTTCTGAGCATTGTGAATATATACCGTGGTTATATGGAACTACTTGTGCTTTTGTGTAAGTAGTCGAATGCGGGATATATTCTTAAGCTATTGAGGTAGAAAATTCAAAATCCATAAATTATACACATAAGTATTCAGCCGTCGTCTAATTCGATCTGCTTATATTAAGCTTCCCTTGATTATGTGGAAAAATGAATCGCGTAGCTTTAATATTATCAATGTTGTGTGCTTCTTAGGAAAGATTATGTTAATAAGATATTCATATATGGTAACTTGTAGTCGCAAGTCATTTCGCTTGGACGACTCTCTTTTTCAATAGCGCAAGCGTGAGAGTTTTTGATTTTGAATATTGAGTGCATTATTTACCTGAGATTGTTCTTTGTTTCTATATTTTAGAACGACCCTCTCCGCCGGGCCGACCGATTTTGACGCCATTGGCACTCTCTGAACAGCAGCCTGATGTGGTTAACTTGCGGTGGGAACGCCCGCTGCTGGACGGTGGCTCTCCCATCACCGGCTATACGGTCGAGCAGCGACGGGTCGGTTCGCCCCATTGGGTGCGTGCCACGCCCACACCAATCGCAAGCTGTGAGATTCAAATTAGTGGATTGGAACCGGGTTGGCGTTACGAGTTTCGCTGTTTTGCGGAGAACATTGTTGGACGTTCCGATGCTAGCGAGCTGTCCGATCCATTGACGGTGACGCTGCAAAGGAATGCGATCAGCGTGCCGCGTTTTGCTGAGGAGCTGCTAGACATGAGTGCCGTAGAGGATGAACGCATTGAGTTTCGTGTGCGCATTTTGGGTGAACCTCCGCCAGAGATTAGCTGGTACAAGGATGGGTACGAGATATTCAGCAGTCGTCGCACCAAGATCGTCAACGAAAACGATGTCAGTGTGTTGATCATCCATCAGGTGGCTCTGACCGATGAAGGTGAGATTAAATGCTCTGCGACCAATCGAGCTGGCCATGTTGTGACGAAGAGTCGACTCCAGGTGCAGGCACCGCCCAAGATACGCCTGCCCCGCACCTACGAGGATGGCCTCATCGTCGAAGCGGAGGAAGTGGTGCGTCTCAAGGTAGGCGTGGCTGGACAGCCACCGCCAGCCATCACTTGGCTGCATGAGGGTGAAGTCATCCCGCCTGGCGGTCGCTTTGAGGTGACCAACACGGATAAGAATTCGCTGCTGAAGATCGACAATGTGCAGCGTGCGGATCGAGGCGAGTACATGGTGCGTGCCTGGAATAGACTGGGCGAAGATATCACCTCGTTTCTGGTCACTGTCACGGCCAGGCCCAATTCACCAGGTGCTCCACGTTTGAACATGTCCTTTGGCAAGTCAGCCACACTCTCGTGGACAGCTCCACTCGATGACGGTGGGTGCAAGATTGGAAATTATATTGTGGAATACTTTCGCATTGGGTGGAATGTCTGGCTGAAGGCGGCAACGACACGTGCTCTGAGCACGACACTCCACGACCTGATTGAGGGATCCGAGTACAAGTTTCGCGTCAAGGCAGAGAATCCCTATGGACTGAGTGAGCCGTCGCAGGAGTCGGAGCTGCTCTTCATACCGGATCCTAAACGTGGCATTATCAAGCCCAAATCGGCCACCAAAATCGCTGGCGATGAGCGCAGCAGCAATGGAAATGGTGACAAATCGAAACCGGTGCCGCCGCGTCGCAAGACCCTATCGCCGCCACGTCCACATGCGGATGCGGGGACAAGCATGGCCGCCTCACCGAAGCAATCGCCGCGGGGTGGACGCAAGCCGACGCCACAGCTGGTGGACAGCGAGGAGCTGCGCCATGAGATGGCCTACGGCACCTCGGATCAGGCGCTCAAGATGAATGTGCGCAAGAGCCCGTCGCTGAGCAGCGCCGACTCTGCAGCAGTGACTCAAGCTGGCAGCAGACAAGGCTCCAATCCCAAGCTAAATCTAACGGTTATCACCACAACCGCCGTGATGGATAAGCAGCCGGAGACGCCAGCGAAATCTCCCACTGGAATTTCACCTCTCAAGCTCTTCAACCCCAAATCCAAGGATAAGTCACCATCGAAGTCACCACAGCCACTGCCGAAACCACCGCAAGCAAAAATAGATCGTGTTCCTCCGCCGCCGCTACAGGATCTGCGCAAGAGTCCCATTAAGACGACGCCGGCTCTGCAACGCAGCGCGGAGCCCGTCCAGCTGGGCGTTAATCAGAATGTGCGTCGGTTTTCGTCGCATGCTCTGAGTCCAGCCAAAAATGTGCCCGCGTTGGCCATTGCCATTGCGACCAGTGGTAGCATTGCTGAGAAATTGCCCACCATTGAGATCAGTGCACCAGAGCCAGAACCAATTGTGCCAGAACCAACAGTACCAGAGACGCCACCATCACCTCCAATGGAGTCGCCCACGACGCCAGTGTCGAAGAGACGCTTCCAGAAGCCAGCTGCGGAAAAACATGACGAGGTCCACACCAGCAATGAGTTCATGCTGGTTGTCTTCGACAAGAACAGCAAGGTCAAGGATAAAGATAGTAAGTGCTGTCCTCCAATAACTAGGTCGTTGGGGAAATTGGAATTGTTTAGAAATATCATATCGGAAATTCATATTTAAGTTCTGATTTTTGTATATCATCTGTATCCATAGCTTTTTCGCTAACTGTATTAAATTTGTCTGTAAAAATTACTTAATTTAAATTATGGCTTATAAAATTCATAAATTTAACAGTTTTCCTTTTATCATCTTCTTATAGAGTTTTGAATATACACATTTCGAAAAATGTAACGAAAATATCATACAACATTAATTCATTAAAATTATTGTACATGAATTTAATATTTCTCCTTTATTCAACTGTTTTTATAGCATTTTAAATACATATTCAAAACATTATAAAAAATTAAGGTGAAATTATTGTATTTTAGATTCATAAATTTAACATTTGCATATTCTAATTATTACTGATATAACGCTTGACTTTTAACTTCCCTGCTAGATATTTATGGGAAATTCATTATAAAAAATTTCTGTAATTCCCGGTGCTTCCAACACTCCTATTAACATATCCTTTTCTCCCTCTCTTTCAAAGAGCAAGATTCCTTCGAGCTGGAACTGGAGGACGCTATACAGCCACCACCGATATCCATATCGGCACCGGATCTAGCATTTCTGGAGTTTACCAATTTGCACACAACCTTTCCGTTGCGCCGATCCGTCAGCTCCACGGAGCTGCTCTACGAGCGGGCCATGGCTCGTTTCTATGAGGCCGTCGAACTGGAACAGGCATCCAAAGCATCGAAAGCCAAGGAGAAGGCAGCTGCCTCAGCAGCAACCAGCTTGCCTGTGAACACCATGCGAAAGCGTCTCGGCTCTATGACGGAGGCAGAAAGGGCATCCTTCGAGCGGCGGAGCGAGTTGCGTCGCCAGTCAGCGGACATGGTGCCACAAATGGGACGCAAATGGGATTCGCGGGAGAATGTAAACATGGTGGACCTAAAGAATCTAACACGCGCCAGCACGACTCTAATGCTCCGCGGCGGCGATAGTCGGGAGGAGGAAGAGGATGTGGAGGAGGAGGATCGTACGGAGAGCACAGCCGAAGACAGCGAGGAAATGGATGAGCACCTGGATGAGGATCAGCTACAACAGCAGCAGAGTGGTTACGACATGGGCTCCGACTATACGGAGAGCACGGCCAGTACGGATCAGGACTCCATTGAGAAGTTTAAAATGGAGCTTTTGGCGCGCACACGTTCGCCTAATCCCCGGGACTTGGAAACATATCATCCGCGCAGCATGGGCGGCACCTTCACACCATATCGCGCCCCGACACCGGAGCAGGCGGCAGTGGTGCTCAATCGACCAATGCCGCTGGCCAGTCCAGATTTTGTGCCGAAGCCCATCTTGAAGCGTTCGTCCAACGAGCATGTGGAGCAATCTGCCAGCCCAACCCAGCCCAGCAGTCCACCTATTAGTAATCCGGATAATAGCAATGGCAATGGCTTCCTAGCCAGCATTCCTAGCAGCCCGGCATCCATCCCTTTTGCAGGGCCAAGCTCCAGTCTGAAACTGGATCTGGCAAAGGGCATTAAGTCCTTCTTTAATCGGGATAAACGCAGTGCCACCGAAAAGAACACCGAGGCCAATGCTGAGTTATCCAACCCGCTGGAGAAGACCAATGCCGCGGCGATTGCTGCCGATGTGGAGGCGAAGCGTAAGCTCAAAGAAGAGGAGGAACTGCGTCGCAAGGAGGAGGAACGACTGATGGAGGAGGAGGCGCACGCAGCTGTCGATCACTACAGTGATCTGGTGCGTCAGGTGAGCAGCACCCACAAATACCACAAGCCTCTCTATCTCGATCCTGATGAACTGAAGCGCATGGGGGGCGGGTCCAAAGATGACGAGGACGATGAGAATGCTGCCGCGGAGCATCAGCAGCGACGCGAAGAGGATCAGGAACAACAGCTGTTGACACTGCCAGTTGTAAGTCGCGAGCGTCGCTTGTCCATATCGGAGAGAGAACAGCTAGTTCATGTGCGCGATGACGCCAGCACTCATGCCATGCACAAGACACCCCAACAGGAAAGGGAGCTACAGCTAGAGGATGAGGAGCCGGTGTATCCCACAGTGTTGGTTGTGCCGCCACCAAAGACAAAGCACAAACAGGATTCGGATGCGACCATAGAGAGTGTGATGAGCGAGATGGTCGAGGCGCGTCCAGATGCACGCGGACGCACCCGGCTGGTCAAGGTGAAACGTGTCATCAAACGGCGAGTGCCCTCCAGCACACGTTCTCGTGATCCCTCGCTGACACGGGCACCCTCCAATGTCCTTGCCCTGGAAAGCGCCGCCATCTCCAACCTCGATCGTGAGCTGCTGGAGAAGACGGCAACGTTGGCGCTGATGCAATCGTGCTCCGACGAGCAGGCTCATGAGAAGGTGCGCTCTGCGCTGAGCTACTCGACGGATCTGGTGCTCTTCCTGGTGGCCTGCTATGTCTATCTGTTCAAGGATGCACGCCTCGTTCTGCCCATACTGGCGCTGATGATCTATCGCCAGCTGGGCGAGGCAGTGCGTGGGTATATACCCAGCTGGATGCGACGCAAGGGTCAGGATGATGCCTAGGATCAGATCCCGCAGTTTAACGTCTTGCGTTTATCAGTTTATCGGTTAAGTTAGCTCTTATCAATGTATCGACTTGTATTTTAAGCTTAAGCCACAAAAGTTCGGCTTGGCAACGAACTTTCTTTAATGCAAATACCCCCCAGACGTATACGTAATCTTGGCATATAATG
Organism: Drosophila dives; assembly: GCA_035042365.1. Lineage (NCBI taxonomy): Eukaryota > Metazoa > Arthropoda > Insecta > Diptera > Drosophilidae > Drosophila > Drosophila dives. The sequence continues at coordinate 4,678,126 of JAWNLJ010000326.1, read as the reverse complement.
GCATATAACCGATTCCACAGATATTGTGTATAAGTAAAATGGAGCACTTTGTCTGATAGATCATTTTATGGAGTTCTTCTTAACTGAATTTATAATATCTCCTTTTCTGGAGTTCGTTATAACAATATTATTAAGTACTTAAATTTTCTGTTCTTAGTCTGGGTAACTATTTGTTAATAATTTCTTAGAGTTTATGGAATGATCTTGTAATTGATCAATTGCAGACCAGTAATATTCAAGTGTTTGCTGGGTACTTGAGAACGCACTTTCATACTTAACTCCTGTTATTCCAAGTGTAATTTATAATCCACTAATTGTTTTCGTTTCTCTCATGAATAATTTCAACCTAAAATGCTTGTAAAGTTTTAGTTCTTTATATTATTCTAAAAAAAACTATCAATGTCAAATAAATCAGTGTACGTTGAGCTCTTAAGCTCTATTTCTATATTAATACTTAAATAGGTATTTGGAAACTGTTCTAAGATATTTCTGTATTTAGTTCCATTCTTAACTCAAAATATCAAAAATCTGTTTTTGCTGGGAATCGGTCAACTATAAGATTCAATAACTTACTAAACTTAAGTACCCCTTCGTTGTGTGTTGCGGTAATATTACTATTATTATTATTACTATTTTATTATTATTATCAAATTGTGTTCGTTTTGAGGTTCATTGTCGGTCTACTGGATTTTTGGTAATTTACTTTGGGAATAAAGCACACAAAAACAAATTACTCATCCGCTGCTTTAGTTAGTTCCGGTGAAACGAAAGATTAAAATTCATCAACTGTAAAGAGTTCGAATTACGGACCAATTTCTTATCGCATGGGATGCAGACGTAAATCCAGAATCAACACAAGGCTGCTGCGACAAATTCGCATGACTTATCTAATAGGTAAATAGGCCAGAAGTTGGCTTGATTTGGCATAAAATCAGATGCTTCTACGGCTACTGATCACAGTACATCAACATGCGTGCCACCTACGCCTGGTTATTGCTGCTCTGCTTGAGCTGTGGCCTGTGCACCGCTGCCGTTAAGCCTGGACATGGAAATGCTGGAGCTGTTGGAGCAGTCGCTGGCCCACCAATGGATCTGGGACAAGAACTGATGGATATATTTTCCCTGGTGCAGTTGAAGCCAATGAACAAAATGTTTGCCCGCTATCTGCTCAATGATGCCCAGTTCCAGGCTTTCGTGCGCATCATGAATAGCAACGCAGGATTCATGGCACGCTGGCGTTTGCTGTCCCAACCGGAGGTGATAATGCTACGTCAATGGGTTAACCAGCAACTAATGATATCGAGGGGTAAATTCGAGATCGAGGAGATGGAGATGTGCGTGACGCTGTTCAATCGCTATCCCTATATGTCTGGCAGCGTTTTCGGCTGGCAGGGATTCCTCAACGAACTGGAGATGTATTTTCCAACGTATGCTATTGGCGCCACCATTCAGACCAAAGTGCAAATGCAGGGCATCTTTGCCCAGTTCTGGACAAGAGTGCAGGCTCTGCAGGTCGTCTACGAACGTTGGCTGGCCATGCCTGGCACCCAAACGGTGCTCAACCAGTTGCAGGCAGAGGGTATTGATAACGCTCAATTGGATTCCCTGGTGCGCAATCTTTTTGGCTGGAATGCTGTAAATGGAACAACTACAGCGACAGCTCTCATGCCCACGCCCACTGTTCCTAATGGCGCTGTGATGATGCCTGGCAGTGCTCTGATTCTTTAGTGCTTCTCACTTTTCTTTTATTTGTTGTCAATATATCTAATATATATTTGTATAAACTTTGAACTATCAGAATTAACAAATTTTAATCATTTGGCCCCAGGTGCTCTTCAGAACTTAAGCTTGCCCAGCGTATCGGTCACTTTGGTGGCATTGGCCGCTGGCTTTTTGCTGTTCCTTATGGGCGTCACTGTTGGCTTTGGCTTCTTCACGACCAAATCCTTATGCAGCTCCTTCAGCGAAGCATCTACCTTCTCCTGCTTGGCCTTAACGGTGTGCTTAAGCTGCAAAATTAAACGATTGCTATTGTTTTGACTGTGGATTCAGTGGAATCTTGTCTTGGCTCACCTGTTTCAGTTTGCCCTGCACTTCTTTGGGCTTCTTGCTCTTGTTGTTGTTGACTTTGAACACATTCTTGGATTTTTTGGATTTGTTAAGTGCCGGCTTGGCAGCTCCAGCTCCGGTGCTCGCAGCTGCTCCCGCTCCCTTCTTGTTATTGGCCTTGTTGCGACCCATTCTGTGGCTGCAAATACAAATGGAGAAACCTGTACCCACTTTAAATGGCATAAGCGTAAATTGTAAGAGGCGGAAGGGCTGAAGTGTCTAACCCTTTTATTAAGTAAATGAACCATAGCTTGACATGGCTCAAGCTGGAAGGATGTATAGCTTTCTCTTTGTTATTTTTACACGCTGCTATCTCTGTTAATATGCTTCTAATCATCTTTTGAATTAAATTTGGAATAATTTTAAAAAATACATTTAGTATACATTTAGAGAGGAAAGTTGTTTGCTCGCTTTATATACTTTATATATATACTTTCAACTCGGATATTTTAACACATTTTGTATGTTTTTTGTTTTTAATAGAAACTTTATTTGTTAACTTGGCTAAATGCATTTCACTTTTGTAGCTGCTGCTGCTGCTTCTGCCAAAGCATCCTCTTCCGCATAACAAGGACGCTTTCGCGTTGCTTGTTTAGGCGTCGTCAAAAGTTCTCGGTTTAGCCTGAAGGACACCCTGTACATGTCCTTGTTGGGCGCCACATTACGTACAAAACTGATGCCCTGCAGCAATGCAGCATCTAACGATGCGCCCAGATTGCGCTCCACGAGCTGCAGCACCAGCGTCTTGGTGTCCTCGCCTTTGGCAAAGGAGTAAACATGCACTAGCGGATAGTTCAAATCCTTGACCAGCTCCTTTTCTGTATATAGTTCTCGAAATGCATCCAGAAATTCAACAGCTAGCGCTGGTAAATTCATCGTAATATGAATGCTATACGAATTTGCTGGAGGTGATTTCCACCGCTGCAGTAAATCCTCACGCAGCTCTTTACGTATGAATTCGCGTCCATCCTTGTTAAACATTTTAATATGGGCCAAACATTTGTTCCGCTTGGCATTGTGCTGCAACCAGTGATAGCTAACGGGATTCAGATCGTTGGCCAGCACTTGACAGCGCTTCTTGGCTGCGGGCACACTAAATGGACCCACGCCAGCGAAAACATCATAGAGAACATCGCCAGTCTGCAAGACTTTGACAATGCGTTCGTGTTCGGTGGAGAGACGGGGATTCCAATAGACTTTCGAGAAATCAAACTCAAAGGGCACACCGTTTTCCTTGGTCTCTACCTGATACTCGGCATCGCCGCATATCAGCTCTAGCTGAAAGTTGCGATAGGTGTTATCAATGCTGGCCGCCTTGTTGACTACAGTGCGACAATTGGGCAACTTATCGCGGAGCACTTCGCCAATGAGTTGTTTGTAGGGCAACAGATGATCGCGCAGATTTAGATGAACAATGTGTCCAATGCGTGAAAAAGAGGTGAGTCCCTCCTCATCCGCTGGCAGCACACTTTTGAGTATCTCATTTGCGCTCCAGTTTTCGTAGCTTAACTCGAGTTCATCATGACAGAAATTCGCTTCCGTCACTCGCTGATCCTCAAGCTCCTTAACGGGCAGTGATTGCCAGTTTTTCACAGGCAATGGGTGTAAGAGTATTTCACGTGCATTCGGCATGGCGCGCACTGGCTGCAGATGCTCCATTTTGAGCATCATCTTCTTCACCAATGGAATCACTCGCTGCACCTGCGATTCGAGAACTCGAAGTCTTGGAATTTGGACACGTTTTTGAAACTCAGCGCGCTGCAGCACATTCATGCCACGCACCGAAGCGGGCGGCAACAGCTCCGTACAGTCCATGTTGCGGTAGTAATGTCGCAATCGTCTGCTTATTATTACCAAATGAGAAATTTTTCTATGGCAAAGCACGGAAAACATATAAAAATAAAAACGTGCATGTAAGCAAAACACTTCCGTTTATAGTCGTCTTATGCGTAATGCACAAGTTTCAGTTTTGTCACCAGAAAGCAAATGAGGTTGGCATTGACTAACCAACCCAAATAAACATTTAGTACATTTTAAATATAAAATATTTAATGAAAATTACCTTAATTTGTAGATATTGCAACGGCAGCTAATTCAAGTGAACTAGTTAGTGGTTCCACATCGAACTTCTTTCGTTCGAGCATGGTAATTTGCAATTGGTCTGGCAACGCTGCGACTAACAGCTGTTTACTGCTTACAGGTAAAATGGACGGCGCGAACTCGATTGAAATTGCATCAAATAAAAAGTTTTTAAGGTGCGTTCTAAATAAACGAAGGACTTTTATATAATCAGGTCAATTTTAGTGCAACCGACCTTATTGTGGAACGACATGCTGAAGTTGAAACACCTTCGGTCGGTCTGAAGCGAACCAACATTGAAGGCACTTCAGCTGAGGAAGAGGAGATAAAAACTGCCTATGGTAAGACAGTCAATTGTCTGGCATAAGTGAAATTAAAATAATAAAAGCATTGTAGCCAATTTACGTCGCCAATTATCCGCACGGCGTATTGAGCGTCAGGCAGGACGTGCCCTAGCGCAATGGCACGAGGATCTGCAGGCTGCTGAGGTCTTGCGCAAAGATGGTAAATTTGAAAGTTTTGGCTACAGCAAGCAGGGCAAACTCTATTTAGAATATTACGAGGCTTTATTTCTGCTCGAATTGGTGTGTACTCATATGCAATATTTGTGATTCATGTTTATTGTTGTACTTAATTGTTTCTCTTTTAGAATCGACTGCAGTTGGAGTACTGCGGAATGATTGTCTCCGTGGAGCAGGCTTATGTGTTGCTCCTGGGTGAGGAAGCCAGCGATAAGTTTAACAATTATTTGGTTTACTCAACACTCTCACGAGCTGGATACATTGTTGTCAAGCATCAAGCAAACACAATAACATCAAAATCAACTGCTGCTGAGGTAACAAGCGAACATTGCATTTGGTCTTTGTTGGATGAAGCGCTGGGAAATAACACGGTTCCTGCACACGTAAAAGCCTCTCCATTTTATAAGACAACCAAGGAGCGTATGTCCGAGATCAAGCAGCAAATTACGAGCCATCAGGGGACGGTACTCGAGAATTACAACAGTTTGGATTTCAAATTTGAGACACGGAAACGCAAAGCACAATCAGAGCCACATGAGCAAAGTAAAAGAATTTGTCACGAAAACCCCACCAAAAGCCTTGTGAATCATCTTAAAGCTGAGCCAAACTATAAAAAATTTCAAGAGATCTTTGAAATGTTGGATATAATCCAGCTACAATTGACTGACGATGACAGCGAAAGGAACAATGATTTGCGCAGTTTCAAAATCAGCTTTGATATGCATCTGCACAACGAGGGCTTCAGGCGCAGTGCACCAAAATCGCCTAGTTTCAGTGTTGTAATACTGCCAACCGATGAACCGTTTCCAACGCACGATGAGCTGCTTCAGTGTTGGGGCCAACAGTTAACACTTTTGGCGCCTCTTCTCGTAATTTCCGTTAGCGAATCAAAACAAATACAAGCATTTCTGTATTATATCAGCTGATGATTGCTTAAAAGGCTTAATCAATTTTATATTTAATTTCTGTTAATTTATACGCACGAGCGCATAAAATGTGTCATTATTTTACGGTTAACGTATTATAATTATACGATTTACGATTATTTGTAATACGTGTGCTTTAAGGCTGATCGTGCTGGAAATAAAACCCAAATTTGCCATAATTCACCTTTATAAAATATGTAAATAATATTTTTGTACGTTTAGACGTACTTTATAAGTTTATCAGAATTTTTGTTCGTTAGCAACTTAGCAGCATAACGGTCTTTAAATAAGTCATATCGTTGAGATTATTGGCGATGATAATGATATATTTATAAATATAACACGTAAAGACTAGCCAAGAACTCGACAACATGGAAAAAACAATCAAAATGTTGCCCCAAAATTTTTATTTTTTTCTTCCAAAATTTGTATTTATAAGCACCTTAAAGCGACTAGTAAATAAAGCTCCGGCTAAGCTCCGCAGCAATAGCTTTTTGAAACCGTTAACCAATAAAAGAAAGCTTTGCAGTCAGTCGCCATCGACGCACGCTGCATTAAGGGTGGAAAGTCGCAACTACAGAAAATTGCCTGCCGATAATTGTTGCAAAAGAAATAATATTAAAAACAAACAGTTAAAGCTGACAATCATCAAGTTCAAACCTGACGCGATTTGCTTAAAATCAGGTCCACTACCTCAAAATCGTATATACATAATATACATCATCATGGTGAGTGAGTGTGTGGTGTGTAAGTGTGTGTGTACTAGTTTTATTTATTTTAAAGCAATTTATAGCTTTCACTTTGAATTTCAAGTGGATTGACTACGTTCGAATAAAGACGATTAGTTACGAGATTAGAGTAGGGCAATCCTCGAGTCAGCTTGATTGACCTTCGGACTTGCATGGCTCTCAAAAGCTCATTGCTGCTGCATTCCTAGTCACTTGACCTTGATACAATTTCTTTTGCCAAGCATGCTGTGATTAACAAGCAAAAACAAACTTACAAACGAAACGTTGTTTGTTTTGTTTGTTCCCAGCTGATATAAATTAATGACAAACCGGTAACCGATACGCGGTGTGCCTGTAAAATTCCCACAACAACAACAGTAAACAAAATAACTGAACAACTCAATAACAGCAACAACAAAATACCCGAAATTTCACATTCCAACCCGGGCAATAATTTGACGTCAAAGTCACAAAATTTGCATATAAAGTGGACGGACGAACAGGTTGACACAGGAATTTCTGGCGGGTCTTGATTCATTGGCAAGTCGCATATTAGTTGTGTATGTGTGTGTGTCTCTAGCCGAACTAGTTAGTCATTATAATATTTACGCTGAATTTTTTGTTTACTATTTAAGTATTGTTTATGCTACGGTAACGACGACGCAATGTCGCGTCGCATTGAACTTCTGCACGAAAAATGAAATTAAATTGTTTATATGATCGTCGTCCATAATATGAATTCCACTAGTTCCGTTTTGGATTTATAAGTGACTAATGTATGTGTTTGCTTGTGAATTTTTAAACGATTTGTGTTGATTGAGAGCTTTAACAGCTGGGAAACAAAAAACTTAGATTAATAATTTAAAGGTGCACGTATCCTGGCAAATGTCATTCCGAGGTTACTCAATCGACTTACGTAATTTTTTTCACGCACAACGTTTTCAAAATGATGAAAAATTTCAATAAATAACTCGTGAAAATGTATACACAAGTGTTGAAATTTTATTTAAAAAAGAAAATAACCTGTACATTATCAAAAGCACACGAATTTCATTCAATCTCTGTGATTGCTACTTTGCTGTATTTTATTTTTGTTTTCAAATTTCTGAACGAATTGTTCGTTAGGTGCGACAATGCGGAACATGCGAAACGACACCAGGAGGGGGCTCATATACACATATATATAATCGAAATTTATATAGAGGTAGCAATAACATACGCAAACTAATGGAGCGCAAAAAAAAATAATCGCCTACACAAACTACAAATTAATATTATTTTGGGCCTGTATGAAAGGCAACAATCATTTTCACTAAATTTGTTTATACAATTCTTAAAAGTTTTCTAGAATATGTAAAGCATAACAAGTGCTTCAATTTATCGATGAGGCGTTAATTGATGTGAAATCTATTTGGAATAAATAATGAATATAAATGGAAGAACCCTTCTTACTCCCACCGAAGAAAACGAAAAAAAAAACACAAGTACATAATTAAATGCGTTCAAGATCAATGCCACTGTTCGACTTACAAATTATGAACACACACACAATTATACACTCATATTATATATACCCAACTTTTGGCTATATATCTACTTTATCGCGTATACATAGCGTATCTTGAAGGCTGTACGAATTGTGTATATTAAAGTTGGCGGCAAACATTTCGTTTGGTTTTGTTTTTAGCTTTTGGTATTGGCGAAATGCCAACTAAACTAATAACTACATATTAACTATCAAGGGCGTAGACTGAGTGCTTAAGGGAAGGCGTCAGTGCACCCCAGTAAAATTCGGTAATAAAATACTTAAGCTTAGTTAAAATTTCCTTATGAAACATTAAGCTTATGAAATGTTATTTAGCGTCTTTTTTAAATAACCGATCTTGCCATAGTTAGGTATAGGGGATATATTTTGTAGTTGTACTAAAATGTATGGTGTTTTGTGGACAAGTAGAGAATAGGTATAGTTGTAAAATCGCTTCTAATTATGTATATTTTCTTGACAATTTACGCAATGGTTTATGTGGACACACAAATTCAAAGTCATAAATGATTGACTATTTAATATGTAGTCAATAAGTTGCTAAAGCTTAATCCTATGCAAACATTCTAAGTATTGCCACTATGCCTCTATTCACATTCCATTTGTGTACTAGTTATTTATGTGTCACCAAATGGCCATGAAGAAGGAGGCCCAAGAGAAACAAGAGAAAGCGGAGCAACTGCGTAAGGCACAAGCCGCTGTAAGTACGCCCATCTAGGCGAGTCCTCTGGGCATAATATACACTATTGTAGTATATATACAATTCGATGTCTCTGGCATGCACTGTGGCGACTGCAAAATAACAAAAAAAAAGTACAAAAAAAACGTTAAAAAAATTCGCATAGAAATCGATAAAAGATTATTTTTTAATCCTCTGCTCTCCTAACTCGACTAAGGCTTTCGTAATCGACTAACTTGGCTAATTGTAGTTGTAGTTCTTTAGTTCTATTATTTGCAATGCTAATCCTCCCCTCTTTTTTGTATTTATATCTGTTTTTTTACAGTCGGAAATCCCCATTATCTGGATTCTGGGCGGACCGGGCTGCGGCAAGGGCACACAATGCGCCAAAATTGTAGAGAAATACGGCTTCACGCATTTAAGCAGCGGCGATTTGTTGCGCGATGAGGTGAGTTGTAATTATAATGAAATAAAATAGTAAGAAATAATGCTAATTTGCTTATAGGTTGCCTCCGGCTCAGATAAGGGTCGCCAGCTGCAGGAGATTATGACCAGCGGGGCTCTAGTGCCTAATGCGGAAGTGCTCTCGCTGCTGAATGCGGCCATTAGTCGGGCTCAGGGCAACTCTAAAGGTTTCCTCATCGATGGCTATCCGCGTGAAAAGAACCAGGGCGTTGCCTTTGAGGAACAGATTGCGCCAGCCGATTTGGTCATCTATTTTGAGTGCGCCGAGGATACGATGGTAAAGCGAATCATGGCGCGTGCTGCCGCAGCTGCAGTGAAACGTGCCGATGACAATGAGGCGACAATTAGATCCCGTTTGAACACATTTAAGCAAAACACCAGCGCTATTCTCGAGCTATACTCTGAGAAAACACTAACGGTATATATATACCTAATCATACATATATATCTTATAACACGAATTTGTGTATTACAGATCAATGCTGAGCGTGATGTCGATGTTATCTTTATGGAGGTAGTTACAGCCATCGATTGCCTCTTGACAAAGAAGGGAAGATCTGCCAAAGCGTGCTAAGAAAACGTTACCAAAATTTAAATTGATATATAGCACTCTTTTAAGAAACCAACTGCACAAATATTTTACACAAATGAAAGCTTAACACCAAATATTTAAGTATAAATTAGTCGAATATAAATTGTTATCTAATGATTATAATATGTCACGAGCTTTAGCTTCAATTTTATCTGAAGATAGAGCACGTTTCACTCAAGTGCTTTAACTAAATCTAAATTTACAACACAACAAGCAACAAACGCCAAATGATAAAAAAAAAACCCTTCTCAAATTCTAAGTTATTTACATATGCGACAATAAAGCTAATTCTGAAAACAAATACAATATTTATAGGCTTACTATTTTAATTACTCTCCAGCTGTGTTCGCTAAATACTTTTACGTAACTTTATTGTTTTAATTGAGTTGTAGGTATGCAAATCTGAATAATCACGATTTGTTATTTAGTTAATTGATTTGATAATTAAATGTAAGTATTAATAGAAAAACTCAAGGTCATTTAAAATAGAAATGAGTACTTTGACTTTAGCAGACGCCACGTGATTTTTAGGAATCGTTCAACTGTAAAGCCAATTTTGTGAAAATAACCAGTTTATTGAAATCTAGTATTTAATAGGGGGCTTGTTTTAGTTTGTTATATATATTTAGTTACCGCTTTTAAGTTTTTAGAGCTATTGCAATGAAAATCGTTTCAATTTTAACAAAGCTATGGTTGTGGAAAATATGGACTTATCTCAAGGAATGACAAAATCTGACCTTTCAACAGATTTTTTAAGCATAGTCAACTATATACTTAAGCAAGGGTATAAAAATAATATAATTGCTTCACAAAGTGCTGCTCTATATAACAATAGATATTTTTTGTTTCACTAAATACTTTAGTTAACGTCATCTTCATCATCAATTTAACTGACATAATTTATGAGACAACAAGAACAAACAAATAAAAAAAAAATAAAATTGAAAGTCATATTTTTTGCAGTTTCCAGTTAATTTTGTTGTTGTCTCAAATGGAATTATTTAGAATCTTTTATCACGGATCTGCGTCATCCAATGAAGTGGCCAAAACTGGAGTGGACTTTGAAGTTCTCGCTGAATATCTCAAGAGTAAAGTAAATATTTCATCTTTATGTAAAATACGGTTCGTTTCCCATATAAAATGATCAAAGATTATGTAAATCGAAAGAGCAAAACGTTAAACTGGTGAAAATAAACGTAAAAGTTATTTTTATCTAAAATCTCACGAAACTCGCGGGAATTCCGATATCTAAATCAGCATGACTAAAACAAAAACAGCTGAAAAAGACAATCAGTTTTTTTGTTTTTTTTTTCTGTTAAAAATGTTTTTAACTTTTTATTTGTTTTTTATTTGTTTGCAAACGTTTTGTGTTTTGCTTTCTTTTTGTTTTGGGCACCTCACATGAAGACGATTTTTTTCCACTTACAATTAGAATAAATAATAGATTTATTTAAATAGTTACACACTAGCAACAAACTCACGAACAATTTTGGGAAATTAGCTAATGGAGAAAAGTATTTACAGATATCACAAAAATAAATTATAAAGCTAGATATTTTTTCAGTCAAAGTTAAGATCACTAAACACTTAGTTTAAATGAGATTATCATCGCGATAAATGTGATGCTGATGATGTTGTTGGTGCTGCTGTGGATGATGTTGTTGTGGTTGTTGTTGTTGATGATGATGTTGCTGGCTGCCAATCTTGCTCTCGATCCAGTCCAGATAGTATGTGACACGGGTGAATCCACCAGGAATAGTGGTGCGCTCACAACCACCGCCAGCATCGCCATCGGCGGGTCCAAAGCTCGTGATGCCCACAAGGAGCTGAGTGCCTTTGAGAACAAGTGGACCACCCGAGTCACCAGTGCAGACCGTCTCATCCTTGAGACCCTTGGCGCACATAACTCCGGCTGTGACCACATCGTACTCCTCGTTGCATTCTGCATTGGAGATCACCTTCAGTTCTGTATACTGCATCGCATCTGAGTTGGTCATCTCGACCATGGCGCCCCAACCACTGGCCACCACACTCATGCCCGTAAACTGATTCATCCTCTGGTGGATAGGCAACGTCGCCGGTCGAATTCTCGACGTGAATGCAATATCCACGGGCAGCTTGACCAGCGCAATATCATTCGCTGCCGTCTCCGGATTGAAATGTTCATGCACAATAAACTTATTGGAGCGCAAAGCCAAGCCACCTAATTGCTCGGTGGCCTCAACACTCCGTGTGCCCAGATAAACATCGAAATGGGTAACGCCCATGGTGCAGTGGCCGGCTGTGAGGATCCAACGCCGGTCCAGCAATGTGCCGCCACAGAGAATGCGTTTGCGCCACAACTGCTTACCGATGAGCATCACCTGGTAGGGGAAATTCTCGATATTGCCAAATTTGGCCTGACCAATGGCATAGCCAGCACTCGTTCCGATCCGACATAGCACGATGAGTAGAATGGAGCCTATAAAACTGACACTCAATGTTTGTTTGCTTATATGCATTTTGTTGTTGTTCTTGCTCTTATTGTCACTTGTTGTTGTCACTTTCACTTGTTTTAACTATCTTTCACAGTTCTCTTTTTAAAATATATATTGAATATGCTTTGCGTATTGGATTTTTGCTTCTGCACGGCTCAAACGTTCGCTTCAGTTTAAATCCATTCTGAACATGTCGTGATATTTTATACGTTGTCGGAACAACAACGAGGTGTTTTTGTATATTTTGCCGGTTATCTCTACAAGCTGAGCTGGCTGAGCTGAGGAATAGCAGCCAATCGCCAGACTTGGACTCGATCTCAGTTTTAGAAGCTCTGCGTCATCGTGTTTGTTGTTGGATGCGAGCGGATGACGATGTCGCGTTTGGCGGTAGCCTGTTATTATTATGACAGCAAACAAGTCGTAAAAATTTACGTTTTAAAGTCGATTTAATCGTATCCAACAACAATTCCTAATCTTTGGGTCTCTCCGCTGGGTTCATGTGCTTTCCTGCTTCTGTGTAATTGGGAACGTGTACGATTTATTATTTTTTTCAACTTTAATCTGAATATTTCGGATGTCACAAAAGGTCCATAAAAATGAGAATAATTTCATGAATATATTTTTTTTGATAATAAGATCGCGGAGGGTTTGGAACGGGGAACTGGTCTTACCGGTGCCATGTAGCCAGAGAATGTTTTAGGTTTGGCTTAGTCACAAATACGTTTTTAATTATGCATATCGCTTATTAAACTTAGAATATGACAGTTTATGCGAATTTTTCTATATTTATTTGCTTTTTTTTGGAAAGTGGCTTCTTTTGCGCAAAAACGGGAATTCGATTAATATATTTATTAAATTTTTTTGTGGCGCCTTCTTTTTAAATTATTTTTTTACGCCTTAACTTAAACTTGTTAATTTTTCGGGCACAACTTTCTTGTGAATTTAAGTATAATCGAAAAATTAATCAATATTTTTGTTTGTAGATACGAATAACTATGCAAATTAAGTTATACTTTTTAAGAAGTTGAGCCAAGAAATGTTTTTGTTTTTAATTTCAGCAAGTTTGCCAGATTTTCGCTTATCTACGCAATAAAAGAAAACAAAAACAAATTCAAAATCAAAACATTTAAATCGAAATCGGAGTTAATTGATTTGGCGCCAAGTTGGAATGTTGTTAATGAGAGGTGCGTCGACATCTGTCGCATTAATTTAATGTACTAAATAAACAAATACAAAAAAAAATACAATTAACCGCAATGAAAAATTTATAACGGCCAGAATATTAATGTTAAATGATGTTTTGCTAATTTTTAAAAATGTATATACTCTATAAAACTCTTAGCATCAATTCACACATATGGCTAAAATTAAACAGTTAACAGGTGCCCTGCCAATAAACTGCCCCAAACTCAATGGGGCATGAAGTGTGAAAATTTAACATTTTTTATTTACAACAGGTTAGTGATCATTTCATTTATTTGGGAATTACAGAATCGTAAGATTTGAGGAGGAAATATACAAAATTGCCAACGGCATATAGGCAGAGAATAGAGAATTTGGAATTTAATTTCCCGTTTTTTAGAAAATGGAGAATGAAGAATAGAGAACCGAGAACGAGCTAAAACAGCCACCAATTAGTTTTCGGCACATCATAAAAAATACTTAAGTATATAGCTCTTGATTTGCACACATTATTCATTTTGGCAATCGAACTGGTTGATCGAGGTGCAATAAAAATTTCCATTTAAGGCGATTAAAATCAAATTTTTTATTTAACTGCTTTTAATAATGGCCTATTTGACTTTAGGGCAAATGTTCTCAAAAATTCTTCAGCCAGAAGCCACAAAGATTTATTTGAAACTTGATTTAAATATTATGTAAAAATATGCAAGTATCTTATCAGGGAAACACCCGTCCAAAATTCTTCCTTCGTTTTTGTTTTCTATTATTTATTTTTTTGTCAACAACAACGAAATAATCAACGAAATTTGGGACTGGCGCCAAAAAGTTGTTTACCTTGCGAGAGAAAGTGCTTGGCCTTGACGAGCGATTATTTTGGAAATTTTTAGAATATAAAGTAGATAAACTGTTCTATTGGACATGATATGGAAGCACCTACTGACCTTGGAGGTGAATTAACCTCTCGCTTTAAGGATTGCATTTAATTGACTTTGATGAGACCCGCCCCCAAAATATGACCATAATAAAATAATAAATAATAAAAAGACAACCGCGATTCATTTGGTATGTTTTAAGCAAATCCATTAAAAACACTCAAAATAAAATGGAAATGTTAAGCGGTTGAGTAGCGCGTAGAACCAGTAGTCAATATACAGTGACAGAAATTTGGGTTTGCTCTGCTACCTCCTCCTCTTTACCAAAAACCCAAAGAGAGTGGCTTTAATGTTTGTTGTTAGCAACCCAAATCCGGTTGGATTGGTTTTATTTAAAGCTCGCGAGCTCAAAACCTAAGTTAAATTCTAATATTGTTTAAAATTAAAAAAGCAGAAAAGAAAGAAGAAAGAGCCGCCAAAAAGTTGTGGAAGAAATTTAAAGCGCTTGGGAATTCCCAAGAAGCTAAAATACTGGGCCGATAGTCAGTAATAAACTCCCATGACGAACCACTTTTTTTGAGTGTAGCAACAAAATATTATTTACGGTCATGAGACTCAGACGCGTTTATCATTTGTCAAAAATTATGTTCATTGCCCCGAAGCCAAAGAAATTTGTTGGCGCCAGACGGCTGCAGTTATTGTCTTTTTACTGGTATTTCCAAGGAAAAAAATACAAACAAAATATTTTAAAAAAACATTGCTTTTCAAGATATTTAATTTCGTTAGATGAAAGTCGTTAAAACAAATCATTCAAATAAATTAACGTTTAGTTAACTTTATATACATACTATAAGATAAGTTCCCAACTTGTCACAGCGACTGTGTTATCAAAATAAAAAACTTCAAAACCTTGATATCCGTTTGGCAACGCATAAAGTTTGAAGACCGCATTTGATTTTTATTTTTGTGCTAGTAAATAAAAATTCTAACGCTTACGGCTCTTGTGAAATTTATGCGTAAGCTTTTGTTTTTGTTATTATTTATTTTTAGTTGGGCAACAGCAATTTAACGCCGTCTAAAAGCGATTGATATATAATAAATGTTGTTGTTGAAAATTTGCATTTAAATTAGAACAGATTCAATAAACGACAAAGCTGTCAATTGGTAAACAAAAACAAACAATCAAATTAAATGCGCGATCAATAATTGCGCACAAATATGGCAAAAAAAAAAGTTCGATTTGGTTAGGTTTTAAATCATTAGAGTTAATGTCTTGTTTACAATGCAAAGCATACAATTAATTGAACAAACTTCATCGAGCTGAGTTTGTCAGTGTATTAAGCAGCTCACCTTTGCACACGTTTTGCATGTCACTGAACTTTGGCAAAATAACAAACACATTTTTTTTTATTTGGATTTGCAATTTTACGCTTTTAATTCCTAACTGTATAGTAAAAGCATTTGTTTTTAAATTAATTTTATGGATAATCTTATAATTACCTATTGCCCATCATGTGCGGTCACTTGCAAACGATATATTTAAATCCATAATGAAATCTTAATTTGAATTATTTGCTTTTGAGTTTTGTTCCCAATATAACGGAGATGAAGAGAAGTTGCCACACTGTTGAAAGTATCGATGTATCGATACTGCAAAGCCTATTTTATGGAACAGCTGTGGTTCAGTGCGCGCTGCAAATAACATTGCAGAAAATGTTAAAGTTTTCGGTGTAAACAACGCGTATTATTTGTTTGCATTGTGGAAAATTTATGAATAAAAAATGAAAGACAGAGATTTGAAACGTGCTTATAATAATGTTCTGGCACAAGCCATTTCAACGTCACAGAAATACCTCTTCGCAGGCAATCTGTTTGGCGATATTTTCGTACTCAGGTAAAAGTTTTTTTGTTGACTGGTTTTTGATTTTATTTAGAAAAACAACGATTCCATTTTAGTCTAAAGGAGCTAGAGAAATGTACAGAGGAGCCTCCGAACAAACTGAATGTGTTCAAACAGGGCTCCGATGTGGATATCAATTGTCTCGCCTTCCATCGCGACTTTTTAATCGTTGGCGCAATTGGCATTATCTATGGCCTGTCCTGGAACGAAGAGGAGCAAACATTAAGCCCAAGGCGAGCGTGGGAAATCAAAATCCCTATGCCAGTGGATGCAGTTGAAGTGCCCGATGTTAACTCCCTTTGGGTATGTAGCGAAACCGACCACCTATATGCTGGCTGTGGCGATGGAATCGTCTATCAAATAGCCCTTGAGGATGGCCGCATCGAACGGGAGTATCGAGGCCATACGGATTACGTGCACTGCGTTGTCGGCCAGGCGAATGGACGCCTCTACTCGAGTGGTGAGGATGGCACTGTTCATTTCTGGAGCGACAAACAAAAGGAACCGCTTTCGATCTTGGAGCCGCACAAGAATCCCAAACTATGGCGCCCGGATTGGGGAAAATGGATTGGTGCCGTCTCTGTCAACGAGGATTGGCTTATATGCGGAGGTGGACCACGAGCAGCGATTTGGCATCTACGCACCGTGGGATTCACGAATACATTTGATTTTCCCGGTCCTGTGCATGTTTGCGACTTTGTAGATGATTCGGTGCTCATTGGCGGCGAACACAATCATGTGCAGTTTTATACACTCAATGGTAGTCTTCAGGCGAACATTCCCGTCGAGCACACGTCCAGCTATTCGTCCGTGTGGCAAATGAAACCCTTCAAGTTTATGTCGATTGCTGGCTTCAGCAACAAGTTGCATATTCTGAAAGACTTTCGTTTTCTCGACAGCAAAATCGAATTGTACGGCAATCTGCAGGACGAAGATGATGTGGACAACGATAACGGGGAACAGGAGCAAGAGGACGAGGATCATTCGTTTTAGTTCTGGATTTATAATTTACCCTTATTAAGTGTGTTATTATTCTTAAATAATAATAGACTTACTTTTTTGGTTAAATGCAACATTCAAAAAGTTTTTTTTTTTTTTTTTTTTTTTTTATATTTTTGCTTGAATATAGCGAAAATTTTATTTAAATTATTTGGAACCTAATTACTAAGGAAATTGAAACTTAAGCCAAATTTAAACTACAAACCTAGGGAAATTAATTTGTACCTGAAACATTTGTCCAAGTCCGTCTCATGGATCACTATCACTTTTCGCCCAATGGAATAAATGCTGGCAGTGCACCCAGTTTGGGTCGCTGGCGCGGATTGCTGCTGTTAGTGCCACTAATTGCAGCATCTTCCTCTTCGTCTAGTAGTTCTTCAACGTCCTGGACATGCTCAAGCTCAACCGGCAAACAATTGTCACCTTCGCACTTGAAGTAGCGTGAACTGCTGGGCATCTCCTCGACTGGACTTTGCACCGTGTGAGGAATGGAGACTTTGGTTTTGTGTTTAGGCTTCCGTTTAATTGCCAGCTTCTTCATTTGTTTACAGTAGGGACAGTTGATCAAGTCACATTTGCCGCTGCGCGCAAATTGTGGACACAAAAACTCATGGCGCATATTGCACTTGAAATGTTAAAGGAGTTAATAAGAATCATTGCCAATTATCGACACACAACTTACATCAGCGGCACGCGCACAATAACCGCGAAGAAAATCAATGCAGATCTCCGCCTTACGACTCAGTTTCTTGTGGAGATAGGGGCAATCCTCTCGCACACAAGCACCACGCAAATAGTAACGACAAACGGGCATCTTCTCCAGCGTTACATTGTGCGACAGCAGACAATCAGCCTTAGTGCACTCACTGCGCAAAAAGCTAAAAGAAAATCATGGATTTAACTATTACCGAAACTGAGAGGCTACACAAACCTTGGACAGATGGCTACTTGGCGTTTGTCGTGCAACCGCCGACACTTGCCGCGACTGTGTGCCGCACACTTGCCCAGGCGTTGGTAGATCGCGCACGGCACATTTGTTTTCACCAGAGAACGATTCAGCAGCTGCATGCTACGCTGCTTGGCCGTTATGAGATGTGCTCGCGATACATGATTCGTGGTGCGTATAAAAACATTCTGTGCCTTCGACGAGGACACGTAAGTCAGGCCGCCAATATCAATGCGACGACGCAGACTCATCTGTGGACTCTGCGCTGGGATGCGCGTCAAACGACAGCCCGACGGATCCAGTACGAACTTGGTGCCGCTCACGAACAATGTGCGACCAGTGGAAATTGCAGCCTGTGGTTGAACTGTTGTTTTGGATTCACGACTTGCATCCAATTTCGTCAGCTTATTTTTGGCCGTCTTTTTGTACATAACGCCATGTATACTGACCATTCTCAGGCATTTGTTAACGCTCGGCTTCATCATCTGCGATTTAATGCTATAAATTGAAGGAAGAAAGGATAAGTGGATTGGAATTTGGCGAGTGCTTGCAAAGAGGCTTACCCCAATTTCTTGCCAGTGATGGGATCATTGGTGCGTCTTAATGCATAGCGTGCAACAAAGTCGCGCGTTCGTCTTTTCTTCACCAGCGGTGTGCTGCTGTTGGTGTTCAGTGAGATGGCACGCACCAGTTTGTATTTGGTGCGTTTTGCAGGAGTAGCTACTGTACTTCTTGCTGTTATTGTTGGCTTTACTTGGCTGGCAGTTTGTCGCACGAGCTTGCGCTTGGATATACTAACTAGGGGCGGCTGTACACATATCGTGAGGGTGGGCGTCGGTTTGGTTTTTATGGGCTGCTTGCGTACCAGGCAAGTGCTGGCTTTGTTAATGATTTTCGCTGCTGGTGGCGGTGGCGTCCGTGTTTCTGTTTGCTGATAATACGCAACATGTTGTTGCTGCTGTTGTTGTTGCTGTAGCCGTTGCAGCTGATAGTCGAGTTCGTGTTGTTGTTGCAGCTGCAATTCATGCTGGCGTTGCAGAAATTGCGGATTTATGTGTATCGCTGGACGATCCCACGATTGGATTTGGGCATTTGTATTTTGTTGTCGACCTTGGGGCTGCAACGTACTCGCCATTTGGCCATGAAAATTTGGATTTATGTAAACCTTGCGCCCCACCTGCGGAATGTTCTCGTCAGCACTTAGTTGCGGCAGCATTTTCTTCTTTCGTTTATCACAATTTTAATAGCACTTTTTGGGTTTAATTTAATTTGTTTATTTTATATTGTGCGTAACTCTTTTTTATTTTATAACTAAGTTTTACAACAAAGCCATCACTGTTCTATTACTTAGCTATCGATGACAGTAAATCGATATATACTACGTTTCCTTGTGAATGGTGAAGTGGTTAAAACGTGGATGAACCGATATATCGATAGCGGTGAAGAACAAGAAAACTAAAATACATACGGACAGTTCGTTTAATAAATATGGCCAAAGACCGCGGAGGACGAGGACGACGGAATTTCCAATCCAAACCATACAACAAGCAGAACTGGCGTGGTCAGAAGAATGATCACCAAAGGCGACGCAATGACGACGGCCCCAAACAACCGCGCAACAGGTGAATTTTAAGAGCTGAAATCCATGTTTTTTATTCTGATATCCGGCTTTGATTGCAGAGGGCCACAACAGAAGTGCACGCTCCTTGAGCATCAAGTGGGAATTACGGAATTTACTAACGCGGAAATAGCTGGTTTTACGGGCATTCTAAAATCACGTTTCTCCGATTTCCATGTGAACGAAATTGACACCGAGGGGCACGTGTTGCAGTTGAACGACACCAAAGTGCCAAAAGTGGAAATTGAACGTTTGTAGCTGCTACTAACTAAAAAAAAGTCATTAATAATCTAACTCTATTATTTGTAGCTGTGGAACAGTCACAATTGGACGAATGGCGTGAGAAACTAGCGGCGGTAATCGATGAAAATGTGTGGAAACAAATCGCCGATTTGTCCACAGTCAAATATGTTCCCAAAAGTGAACAAAATGTAGATGTTAACGTAACCAGTCTAGATAAGGATCAGCGCACGCAAATACATCATCTAATCAAGCAGCTGTACAAGGGAAAGTTGGTGTCCAAAACACTGGACCAGGCCGAGCAACAGGTGCCCGATTCTAATGGCGAGGAAAAGAAAATTATACGCATCCTGAAGCCCATGCCGGGTCGCTGTAAGAAATTTATATACTAATACAATATAATAA
Organism: Drosophila dives; assembly: GCA_035042365.1. Taxonomy (NCBI): domain Eukaryota; kingdom Metazoa; phylum Arthropoda; class Insecta; order Diptera; family Drosophilidae; genus Drosophila; species Drosophila dives. The sequence goes on along the minus strand of JAWNLJ010000326.1, from coordinate 4,657,845 downwards.
TTGCATGTCTTCAAAAAAATTTTTTTTTCTCGCACAGCTGACAATCGCTGGAGTTTCCCGCATGATTATGTCACCTTTCTGGTGCATAAAGTGAATATTGATACCAGTGAAGTGGCCGCCACAATAGCCAATCGCTTAACGTAAGCTTTTAGGGATCAAATTTAATGAAAATCTAATTATAATTTCTGTTTAGATTGCGTGCATCGCAGGTGAATTACTGCGGCACCAAGGACAAACGGGCCAAGACCACGCAGCGCTTCAGCATCAAGCGTCGCACGCCCGAGGCAATTGCAAACGCTGTGCGTGGCATGAACAACGTTTACATTGGCAACTTTAACTTCTCGCCCAACACACTCAAACTGGGAGATCTGCGAGGTAATTGTTTTCGCATTGCATTGCGTCATATTACGGAGCAACGGGAACATATCGAACTGGCATTGCAGTCGCTGAAGGAGCGCGGCTTCATTAACTATTATGGCTTGCAGCGTTTTGGGAACAGTGCCAGTGTGCCTACATATGAAGTGGGCGTGGCACTTCTCAAACGTGACTACAAACTGGCCTGTGAGCTAATCTTAAAGCCACGTGACAATGATGTTGAATTCATGCGAGCCATCCGTGAAGAGTGGTGGAAGAATCGGGATTCGGCCGCCGCTGCTGCCAAGTTCTATGGCAATAAGTTCATTGAGAAGAAACTGCTGGATGGACTGGCCACCTATGGCGAGAAGGATTATGCAGCTGCTCTGCGTCGGATACCAAGAAACATGCTGCTTCTCTATCCGCATGCCTATCAGAGTCTGATCTTTAATCGAATTGCGTCGCGACGCATCAAAGAGTTCGGCCTGAAATTGATACCAGGTGACTTGGTTTACGTCGAGGATGACAATATTTCAGAGCAACCGATGCATGTCGATGAAATCGCTGAAGACGAGTTGGATGGCGATGACGGCGAGCATGCGTTGGAGGAGGAATCAATATTTAAACGCAAAGTAAGGCCATTAACTGCTGAGGATATTGCGAGCAATAAATACAAGCTTTCGGATGTGGTGATGCCCCTGCCAGGATACGATATAACATATCCCAGCAACGAGTGCGCCGCCTGGTATGAGGAAATGCTCGCCGAGGTGGGCTTAACGTCGGAGCTGCTGAGGCACAAGGAGAAAACCTATTCTTTGGGTGGTGCCTATCGTAAATTGCTTATAGAAACTAGCGATTTAACATGGAGTTTTCGTAGCTATCGAACACCTGAAGACACCTTGATTGCTTCCGATTGGGAGCAGTTGAAAAACATTGAAATCACACCAGAACCAGCTGAGTCAGAATCAGGCGATTATACTGCATTACTTCTAAAATTTACGCTGCCCACAGCCGTTTATGCCACAATGTTTCTGCGAGAGTTGTTCAAACAGGATACTTCGACTGCCACCCAAATGCAGCTGGAAAAGGAGGAAATTATTAAAAAATTGCAACAAGAAAGTTCAACAATTGCAGACGAGCAAATTGATAACAAATTGGCACAAGAAAGTGCAACAATTGCAGTTGTGCAAATTGATAAGAATTTGTCTCAAGAAAGTCATAAACAAAGTCAAACAACTGCTGACGATGCCGAGGCGCAGTCGTAGCCAATTTGAAAGTAACTGCCAGCAATAAAAAATCGATATAAGAAAATCAATTTACGCGCGTTTCCCTTGCGAATGCATGTGTGTGTGTGTGACTGTAACTTCAAATCAACCACAACAATAACAATGCGCACGTGAGTGCACGCGCTCCCTCTCTTTCTCTCATGACGCTCTCTGGCCCTTTGTGTGTGGCGCTCTTTTGGTAACCAGGACCAGGTTTAAAGTCCTATTCTGTGGCCATTAGTTCGCTGACAAGCGAGAGCTTTGGACGCGCTGCGCAGTTAGCAGTTATCGTTGTGCGTACGTGTGTGCGTCTGTGTCTGTATGCGTGGGGCTACATACAAATGTTGTAAAATAAGGAATAACAATAACAAATACAAAGCGAAGATAACAGAAAAGCATCTTGTCAAAATTCGGATTCAACCGTTACAAAAATTCGAACGAATCAAAAAGGAAACAAAAGGTGAATCATATATTTATATATATAAATATATATATATTTATATATATATATATTTAATACACTCACACACATACAAATACATTTTACATTTAGGCGCGTATTTTTTTAAAAACTTTTATTAGCAATATGAAAAAAAATGCGAAAGTAAAGAAATTTATCATGATTAATTTGTGAAGCTAATGAAGCGTTTAACATTTTGAAATATAGAACTTATATTAATTTGCATTGCCTTTGCATGCCTATCGATTTTTGTGCGTGCTTTTTGCCCAAAATCAATCGATAATGTGGTGTTAATGCGCTCTGCAGCTACTACTACCTACCACATCAACTATAGAAAGGTGGCGGCTTTAGGGTATGGAGTGTGCAGCAGCAATAGTAGTAGTAAAGTAGTAGCTCATATTAAGTGGCAAAGGAGTAGTGTTAGTAGCGGGAGCTGATAACGGGTCGATAGGGGTGGGCATTGGGTTTCTGTCTATAATGGCGACTGCAAAGGACAGGAGTCATAAAAATTAATAAACTGAATGCCTTGTTTGGCGTCTCGTCTAACCCCGAAACACCCAAATGCCACCCACCCAGTTGCCAGACATGGTTATTGGACATGTTATTGCTTGCGCGCGCACTCTTTGACCAACAGCAACAACAGCAGCAGCAACAACAAGAGGCGCCTTCAACTAACTGCGTCATAGGAGGAGTTAGTTTTTTGGCTTCCTACTTCGATTTTTGCGACCAACCCAAAAATCCATTACACATTTTATGTATATTAAAATTAATCAGTGCTTTTTTTACGGTTGTTCGAGATTTGACTTAAATAAATATATCATCGATTTGCTCCTCGTTAAGCGCACGCAAATTACATTTGCACAAATAGGCAAGGATTTTCTTCTCTGCCTTGGAGCGATTAACGCCCAATCCTTGCAACAATGCATCAATTCGCTTCATGGGATCATCGCCAGTTGAACTTGATGTTGTTGTTGCAGGTGGAATAACCATTGTTGCTGTCACATGCTGCTCATCCATTGCCTCCTGTAGTATATCGTCCTCCACGTTGTGTTCAATTAACTGCCCAGGACTGAGGGCGCACCATTCAACGGGATTCACTGCCTGCGTCTGTTGTTGGTGCTCCTTGTGATGATTGCTGCTGCTGCTTCCGTGTTTATGTTGTCGAATAAAGCGCAGTTTTGGCAATAGACTCCATTCGGAATTCGGCTTGAGCTGCTCCTTGCATAGTTTCACTCTCATATAATTCCAGCGAGTTATACATGTGCTGACTACAAAGAGTTGTTAATAAATAAAAGAAATACCTTCATTTTAAACTCTCAATTTTACCGTCTGTTTTAAGGGACGTTGCAATGCTGCACCAGAGTTCCGTTTTCCGTTTCCTAAGTGTGCAGTAGGGTGCTTGACGCAGATCATCTTCGTATAGGCTGGGATTTGCACGCACCATCTCAATGAGGCGTATATCAAATTCTGGACTTGTGGACATATTAAAATAAAAATAAACAAAACACTTGCATGCTGTTGCAACAACATAAAACACTATTCGATAGACCGATAGTTGAGCGATATATAGGATGTGCGTGCGCAGTGTTGCGCAACGTTCGCCGGGGAGATTTTTAAATGCTTGCGCGCCACTTATCGATTTTTATTATTGATTTTGTTGTTGTTTTGCCCCAGCAGACAGGAGGAGTTGGTTGACGCCAATTGCAGCAATCGAGGCGTTAAACCAACACTAAGCTGTCACAAAAATGGCTGCCGAAAACTATCACCTAAAGTGGGATTCGCATGTGTCCTATTTAAACACTTCAATTGCCACGCTCTACAAGTAAGTAAACAAAAACAATAGAGATTTGTAGCGAATCTATAACTTGACTCAATCACCACCCTCTTTCTCTCTCTCTTAGGAATGAGAAATTTGCCGACGTTATGCTGTACAGTTCGTATAGTAATAATGGCATTAATTCGGATATACCCACTGTGGGGATATCGGCGCACAAATTTATATTGAGCTCCTGCAGCCAGTTCTTTGCCACCATGTTCGAGACGGCGCCAATAACGGCGCCCAACGGCGTTCTCTACATTGTGCTTCCGCCAGATCTGAGTCATCGTGCCATACAGATACTCGTCCAGTATATGTATAGTGGCGAAGCGACCGTCTCCAATGACATACTTAACGAGGTGTTGCGTGGCGGCGAAATCTTAAAGATACGCGGTCTTTGTCGCACCAGCACTTCCAGTGGTGGCGCCACAAGCTCCTCCCATGGCCATCACCTACAGCAGCATCATCAGCGTGAGCCGAGTGCGCTGTATGTTTCGAATGGCGCACGATCATCGTTGGCGCCACCGCCACCTATGTCCACACAACTTCCCGTTGATCTGTACAGTAACAAGCCTGGGAGTAGCAGCAGCAGCAGTGGATCAGCTCGTTATACTCTCGATCATTTGGTTGCGTTTTCGCATTCGCAGCAACAACAACAGCAGCAACAGCATCTTCATCATCATCAGCAGCAGCAATTTCGCGGCTTGGGCGCTTCCGTAATGCCAAAAGATAGTCCAGTGATTGTCAAGTCACCCAAGATAGCCAGCCATACGGGACTGCTGAGCGTAGCGAGCAGTAGCAAGTTACATGGCATTTCCGTTAACAAGGAGGTGGCCATCGATCCGGACGATAAGTGCTGCTATGCTGCAGCCACACAAGTTGAGAGTCTATCACAGTCAACGGCAGCTAACAGTGTCGCTGCATCACAATCCCAACCACAGCAACAAACCCAACCTCCACCACCACCAGCACCACCTACGATGTCCATCTGCACAGAAGTTGGCTGTAACAGTTGTCCGCTGGCTGCACCCTCCAACGAGTCAGCGGATTCAACGCTGCGCCGCTCGGAATACGATCGGGATAGAGAGGATCCACTTTGTGAGCGGGATCGCGAGGATGTGGCCCTGGTCTATGAGCGACGTCTGCGTCGCGACCGTTCCTGTGAGCGAGGTAAACGGATTGATTATAACAGACAAAAATTGTTTTTAATCTATCGAGATTTTCAGCTCCTGCTCATGAGTACTTTGAAGGGCCACACTATGAGCATGTGGTCAAGTCGTATGAGGTGTCAGTGGCGCCTCGTTTGGTCACACCACCGCCGCATCCGCACAGTTTTCTGACGATTAAACAGGAGCCAACAGATTGGTCTAACAATCCCACATCATCGATGTCCAACGACAACCATCACGAACACAGTCAGGAAGCGCCGTTGTCGCCCAAACAGCCGCTTGACTTTAAGATAAACACCGTTAAGATGGAGGCGAGTGCCTCGCCGCCGGATGAGTCCGAGGAGCACACGTTGCGCGACTATAACAACTTCAAGCTGCTCGTCTGCGAGATATGCCAGAAATCGTTTGAAGACACCAAAATGCTGGTTCGCCACCTGGGCACCCATGCCGCCGAGCCAGCCAGTGGCAGCAGTGGCACTGGCAGCAGCAGCACCACAACGAGCGGCAATCTAACGTTGAGAGCGCTGAAGACCTATGTGCCAAAGAAGCGACGCAGAGTGTCGGTGAGTGCCGTTGGAGCAGCCCCTGTATTGGTCAAGCCCCTAACTCATCCAACCATCCCTCCTCATTCGCATTCACAGCAACAGGAGAACAATATGGATCATGTGACGCTACTCTGTGATCTCTGCTCCACGTAAGTTCTACTTGCTAGCCTTCGCCCCACTTGCCGGATAAATATTAAAGCTGTGCTCTTTTGTTGCAGCTCCTTTGAAACGCCCGCGGAGTGGGTGCGTCACATGAACAGTCAGCATACGGAAATCGAACTGGCCATGTTCAATAGCAAAAAGGATGGCGAACAGAAGGGGTGTGTGTCCTAAAATCGCTGCCCAAACCTAATCGAGCATATGCTGAACCTCTGTTCACTTGTTCACAGCAACAACAATAGCTCTTCAACGGCATCCGTCAGCCAAATACAAGACACTGCCAGCCACAGAAGGTTCATGAATTCCAGCCGGCAGGGGGGACAGAGTTTACTCAGCAGTCGGAGCAGCTCCAGTAATGGGAATGGTGCAGCAGCGTCACCAGGCCTGGCGGTGGTCGCCAGCTCATCGCAGGCATGAATCCACTTTGGACAGAGCAACAAACAACTCCAAGTCGAAAACGATTAACAACAACAAGACCACCATTAGTCAGGCCACGAGTGAGAGAAGCAATAAGATGAACATTTTTTTCACAAAAAATCAAGTCGTTCCAGTAATCAAAATTAAAAAAAAAAAACAAAAAAAAAGATAAAAAATATTTATACGAAACAGCAAGAACCGTGATCAAAATGCAGCAAATACAAGCATATTTTATAAAGCAACAAACTAAAACTAAAAAAGAAAAATATTAAAAAAAAAAACAAACGAAACTGTAAACGAAATTTAGAATCGGAATCGTCAGGCAACGATGCAAAACAAAGAGAAGAAAAACACATACAATTAACAATTAAACTCGGTAGTATTTTTAAATCTATGTAGTTTTTAAATTTAATCCCCCACTCGCGAACAACAAGACGCAATTAAAAAAACGATTCAAGAATTGAACAATTTACAACCTAAGCATATATTAAATGTAATATTCTGGCTAACATTTTGATTAGTGATAAAACGATTTAATATATATATTTATATATATATATATAATTTATTTTGATGAATCGTATTATCTTTAAACTGTATGTTCTGCGGAGGAAGTTATCAAATTTTGAATGTCAAATGAATGCTTTTTTATAATATGAAATGTGGCGGTATTTTATTTATTTTGTAATTTAATGATCGATTTTGAATTGAATAGTATTTTTAATATATTTTGTATTTAGCATTTGCCGCTGCATTTGTATTTATATTTTTTTATATATTTATATTACTGGTTTGGTTTGCAAAAGTGTTTTTACGCCTTTTTGTAAATAGGATAAGTTATTTTTTTTGATAGCCGCCGAAAAAAACCAAAAAAAAAACCAAAAACAAATCAAAAAACCAACTACTTATCTAAATGTGTGTACTTAGTAGTTGACAAATCAATTAAAGTCATAAAGTTGTAAAAAAAAATCAATTCCCCCAATATATACAAACAAATATATATGTATTGAATTTATATTTACAAGTCAGCGTGATTCGTGATTCTTAATATGATAGTAAATATCTACGTATGTGTGTATTCATAAACAACCAAATATACACACACACACACAACTTAAATCCGAATATGTAGTAAAGAAAGAGAAGCGTTTTAATCGCGTAATAAATCACATAACTTAAATAAGCTTTTCAAGGGAGTCAAAGTGAAAGAGCTTTAGCTCTCGAAGCTTTAAATGTAACAAAGAGCGAATTATGTTGTTAGTTGCTGTTCGTCATTCGCAGAAGGCTGGTAGGAATATTTCTTGTCCTAAGCAAGTGATATTTAAATTGATTTGCAAAACGGATATTTATTTTCCTTATTAAAGTTAAAGCATTAATTATGAGCTCTGGAAAACATTTGGGCAAAGGTAGGTTATAAAATCGCTGTCGAAATTATGTATACACTTTGAAAAAACCTGTTTCCAGTTATTCAGCAATTGCATTATCTCATGATTGTGCAGCCCTGGTTTAAAATTGCATTCTCATGTTTTTTTTATTATCCATACAGGTTCTTCCAAGCCGGCGTTGCCGGATGATGGCTTGCCACGCCTTTATTCCATGCGGTTCTGTCCCTATGCGCACCGAGCTCATTTAGCACTGATCGCCAAGCAGGTGCCCCATCACACCGTCTACATTAATCTCACAGATAAGCCAGAATGGCTGTTGGATGTGAGCCCATCGCTGAAGGTGCCAGCTCTGCAGTTGGTCGCCGAGAAGGGTGAGCCCTCGCTCATCGAATCGTTGATTGTAGTCGAGTATCTGGATGAGAAGTATCCGCAGTATCCACTCTTGCCCAAGGATCCGCTGCAGCGTGCCCAGGATAAAATATTGGTGGAGCGTTTCAGTCCTGTCGCTAGTGGGTTTTTTAAGGTTTTGTTTCATGGTGGGGATATCAATGAATTCTGGACACCTCTCGATGCATTTGAGTCGGAGCTGGCCACGCGAGGTTCACCATATTTTGGTGGCTCAAAGCCAGGCTTTGTGGACTACATGATTTGGCCCTGGTTCGAGCGTCTGGCAGTTCTGAAAGCTGTCATTAAGGAAAAGTACAGCTTCGATGTGAAGCGCTTTGCCAAAGTGAACGCTTGGATCGAGCTTCTGCTCCAGGATGAGGCGGTAAAATCGTTCTTCATCAAACCGGAAGATCATGTGGAATTCTGTGCAGGCCGATCAGCCGGCAAAGCAAACTACGATCTTGTTGCCTGAGTGCGTCACTGTTTTTAATTAAGACATTTTTAATTATCTGTTTTATTAAATTATGCGATTTATATTAAATAATTGTGAACAAAAATTGTTGTAATAAATCAGTTTTGGATTTATACGTTTAGCTTTTTGAATTTTGGCTTTGGAAAGGGAAAGAATTATGCTGAGGCTAAGAATTCATAATACTTTCCATAAAACCCAACTAAAATTATTTATCCTTTAATTACTTTCGGTTTTATTAATTTAAATTTAATAAATTAAGTTTCTTGAAGCATTTTTTTTTCTTATTGATTGAAATTTGATTAATATCAAAAAGCGCCAATATTGAATTTGATTTTATTTCATTTATTAAATGGTATATTTTGCACTTATATATTATTAGTGGACATTAAATAAAACATTGCCATGTTTACAATTCAATAATAATATTATATTTGAATGTAAATCATTTTTAATGGTTTTACAAATTAATTATATTTTATATTCCAGACATCTAATGCTAATCTAAATTCTGACAGTTGTACTTAGCCAGGTTTCACTGTATGTATTTAGCACTAGAATGTGTGCCACACGCCGCAAAGGTTATCGTTGACACATGGCCATCAAGTTCAGTGGAGTAACTTACACCTGCAAGTGAAGGGCGCTCGAATCAGCCACTTTATATAGTGGCGAATTTGAGCTGATCTGGTCACCAGTTGATTCGCACACATCATGAGCAGCGGCAGGCACTTGGCTAAAGGTAAGCACCCATTAGCAGCAGCTGGCGTGATCCCTTTAATTAATCTTTCTCTTCCTCTTTGTCTTGACAGGATCCCCGACGCCGGATGTGCCTGAGGATGGGATACTTCGGCTGTACTCCATGCGCTTCTGCCCTTTCGCTCAGCGAGTGCATCTTGTGTTGGACGCTAAACAGATACCTTATCACAGCATTTACATAAATCTCACAGAAAAACCAGATTGGCTGCTCGTTAAAAATCCACAGGGTAAGGTGCCGGCATTGGAACTGGTGCGAGAGCCGGGTCCACAGGTGCTAACCGAATCGCTGCTCATCTGTGAGTACCTGGACGAGCAGTATCCACTGCGCCCGCTCTACCCACGTGATCCGCTCAAGAAGGTGCAGGAGAAGCTGCTCATCGAACGGTTTGGTGCCGTGCTCGGCGCATTCTTCAAGGCATCCGATGGCGGTGAGCTGGAGCCCTTCTGGTCGGGCCTGGACAGCTACGAGCACGAGCTGAGCAGGCGTGCCACACAATTCTTTGGCGGCGAACAGACGGGCATATTGGACTACATGATCTGGCCATGGTGTGAGCGACTGGAACTGCTCAAGCTGCAACGTGGCGACGATTACAATTACGATGCGGAGCGTTTTCCACAACTGGTGAGTGCTCAGACAAGTAATCTATTAGTTGGGACTCTTATTCTATTACAATATATAGACGCTGTGGCTGGAACGCATGAAACGTGATCCGGCCGTGATGGCATTCTACATGGAGGCCGAAGTTCAAGCGGAATTTCTGCGCACACGCAGAGCTGGCAAACCCAACTACAATCTGCTGGTGAAGGATGCCTGATGAGGAGTAGGGGTATATCATAATGTTACAATAAATAATAAATAACTACGATATAAATAAAGTGCCTTATCCTTAATCCATAAATATATAACTAACATATTAGCTGACGTCAGTGTTTTTATCTTGAATATCAAAGCAGTTCTAATATAGAAGAAACTTTGATCTTTCTTTAGATTACATCTTATCAATATTCCGTAAAAGTTATCAGTTTTTAATTAAGGTTTATTTAAGTACAATACTGCATAATTCCAGCAAGATACAATCTACAAGTTATCAAAGGCCACATCATAGTTAGGTGTTCCGTCCAGGCGAGTTGCTATGAATTTGGCATGCATCTGGCTGTCCATCGCCGTTTCCTTAATGGCCTCATCCTGAGCAACAAGCTCGTTCCACTCTAGCAATTTCGCATAACGATCTTTGTCCAGCTCGTATTTCTCGGGCAGCAGCAGTTTAAGAGCAGGAAAACGCTCGAACCAGGGCCAGATCATGTAATCTACCATGCCAATGTGCTCGCCGCCAAAATAGGGTGTGCCCCGTTTGCCAATCTCCAGCTCAAAGACATCCAAGGCTTGTTCGAACTTGGATAAAGCATCTGCTGGTGGGTTTTTGGTGAATAGCAATGGATAAACCGCGCTGACAGCTGGAGCTAAACGCTCAATGAGTATCTTATCCTGGGCCTTTTGTAGGGGATCTGCGGGGAACAGCCGCCGACCTGGATACTGCTCATCCAGATACTCGGCAATGACAAGAGATTCCACCAGAGCCGGCTGGCCCTCGACGGCAGTCAGTTGAATGGCCGGCACCTTGCCCTGTGGACTGTAGTCGGTATACCAATCGGGTTTCTCGCTCAGATCAATGTAGATTTTGTGATGCGGTATCTGCTTGGCGGCCAGCACCAATGAGGCGCGCTCCGAGTACGGGCAGAAGTGCATCAAGTAGAAGCGCATGATGCCATCCTCGGGTAATTCCGGCTTTGCCGTACCTGTTAATGACGCATGCAGTTGTCAGTTAAAGTCCATCAAACTTGTTATTTATGAAGTGGCTCATGTGTTACCAGAGTGATATTCGTTTTAGCTGAAATTTTTGCTGACTCACCTTGCTTGAAGTGCTTCAGTGGTATGCTCATAATACCAATGCTACGCTTACAAAATCTAATAGTAGCCGTATCTCCAAGTTATTACTAAATTTGTTATTGATTGTAAACAATTTATTATCTAAAAGGAAAAAGCTTTTTCGTTGCGCTCTCAGCAAATATAGCTTTCTCACTCAACAGTGTTGGGTTCTGTCAATGACTATTGATCTGCCAACAGTCTGTAAGGGCTAACAGTCAAAATGTTATCGATTAATTTCGAAATCGAAAACATGTCAGTTTTTTTGAATATCCAGTTTGATAGTCGTTAATTTTAAAGTTGTTGTGTAAAAGCTGCATTTATATTTTTAATTACTTTTATGTGAGCACAAATTACGTAACGCTGAGTAAACGTTTTATATTATGAATATGCCTAATTTAAATAAACGGATGAAATGTTTTTAATAACTCTCGTCGTGTATTCATTTTAATTATAATAAAATAATAAGACATCCAATACGCTTTAAACATAATTTATATTTCCATTAATTTCTTTTCGTATTGTTTTATATGACAAACTTATACATTTATTTTGAATTTTAACTAAAATTTAACTACCACAGATAGGTTGCAATTATATATAAAATGTACATACATATACACATATAATGTTTATACATACATAAAAACATATATATATATATAGTTATTTAAATTTCATATTGTGTATATAATAAATGTTTTTGCCGTTTTACATATAGTGTTTTTGTTTGTTATTTTTTGTTTTGTTTTGTTTTGTATATTTGTATATTATGGTCGCATATGTAAATTTATTGTAAAATTACTGTATTATGTAACGCTACACAGGATGTAGATAGACAGATTTCTATAATGCTATAACGTTGAGATTTACACGAAGAGTACACATTGACATACAAATGTATATATGTATGTATATATATATGTATATATTTTATGTATGAGCGCATTATAATTTTTAATGAGGTTTTCTTCTCATCGGGCTCATTGCGTTGAGTCCAAAAATTGCCACTTAACTAAATACATAACTCTTGCACTAGGCTAAACAACTAGACAAAATGATAACTAATTAACAATTAAGGTTAACATTTATTGGAAATCTTGCAATGTGTGTATTTTTTCTGTTTTTGTTTTGCATCGAAGTAGTTTTTTTTCTTTTCCTTTTGCGCTTAGACCGTCGTATCCGGGGGCGGTGCTATTGGCTGCTTGGACTCGGACACATCCAGGCGGGTGGCAGGCGCACCCGTTGCCATTGCCCCATCCGGCTGATCTGGGGCAATATCAATGCGATGCGCCTTCTGCCACACGACCAGATCCATGAGAAACGCTAGAAACATTATGCCAGCCGTAATGCCTGCGAAAAGCGAGAGAGTTTCAATTATAGACAGATATAGCTGGACATTTTTTATAGAACATACCCAAAAAGTATTGCCTAAAGGTGTCCGCATCGTAGAGCGAACAGGCGCCATGCTTGCCACACACTGACTTCCATATGAGGCAGGCCGAGTCCACCACAGCGCCATAGATGATCGGACAAGGAACATTACCAAACAGGCCAATGGCCGATTGTATGACACCCATGGCCATTGCCTTATCTATTTGATCAGAAGAGTACATTTTAGTTAGGGTATTTTACATGGGTAGATGAGGCTTCCTGGCTTACCTTTAGGATGTGTGCAGCGCATGACGAGCAGCATGCTGCCCACCTCGGAGGTGGAATGCATAAATACGCAAATGGCAAAAATCAATATAAAGTAGATAAAGTTCTTGCAGTTATTATCACAGTAACCATTGACCGCTTCAGCAACTGAAATGATAAGAAAAAATATATATATATAAATCTTTGATTAAAATATTTGATATGATAAATCAATGAGTAAAAATCATAATCTGGTTTGGAGGCACTGATATGACAAATTCATAAAGGGACATCTCAAAATAAAAAGTATTTTTTTATAATAAGTAAGTTAACATTTAAAATGAAAGTTGCAAAGTAAATTATATAAAATTAAAAGTGAGCAGTTAATTTAAAACAAAGATTAAATTAAAAGTAAAAAAAATAATATAAAGAAGGAATTAAATGAATTTGGAGCTGTTTTTTTATTAATGAAAGGAAAGTAAAAATGTTTATTATATATATATTTATATATATCAGATGTGTTGTGACATACCATTTGGAATGCAAGCACAGTCGGAGTAGAGTGTGCGATTGTCGCTGGCACGCAGCATGGAGCTGCTGCAGCCGGCATGGCAGGCCGAGATGTACATTTTGCCATCGGTGCCGCAGATGGGCGCGAAATTCTCCTTATCACAGGTACAGTTGAGTGCAGTGCTGCACGCGGGCTCAATCATGGCGGGACTGGAAATCGATAAAAATGAATACGTATTAGATACCCATCGGAGTGAGACTCCAAACGAAGACACACCTGTTGGCATCGCCTGCCTTGTAGCCGGCAAAGTCATTGGTGCTGCAGCCAATGAACATGAGTATAATCATGCCGGCAGAATAGACGAGCGCCGTAAATGCAATCCAGGCGGCGACTCCGCGTGCCGTCGGCTTGCGCTTCAGAATGAATAGACCCGAGATTACAATGCCAATGCCCATGACGAGGATGCCGCAAAAGGCGGCTATCATGTTCGCATCGTACGTGGCCAGCCGGAACTGTGTCTCCAGATACTTCGGCAGAAACGTATACAAGCCGGCAATTGGCAGTAGATGAAAGACGCACGATGCCGTCCGGAACATGAGTATATCATTGCTCAGCTGGCGGCGCACAGTCTTTGGGAAATCTAAAGTGTGATTTGAAGTTTAATAATAATAATAATTTAATTTAATAATTTAAGTATAAATAAAAATAAATAAAATAAAATTGATGCTTCACTAATCTCTGGGGCTGACTTACCCTTTAGCTTGGGCTTCTCCTCCTTGTCTGGCGATGGAGCCGCTGCTGCTGCCGCTGCCTGTGTCTTCTGCTTGCCGCGCAGCTGCTTGGGGAACGAGAACATGGCAATGGAGGCGAGCAGCATCAGTGTGCCAATGGCCACGGGTCCAAGCCACCAGGCGCCAATCCAGCGTGGATCGCTGGCATCGAAGCCGGGATTGGTAAAGTTGACATACCAGCGCGTGCAAAAGCTGCCCACAATGAAACCGGAGGCAGGTCCCAGGATGCGAATGCCAATGGTCACCGCCATATACATGGGCGACTGTTTGCTGCCCACATTGTCATCGATGTAGGGTATGCCGAGGGTGGCCACTGCCGTCTGGCCAATGCCCGAGCTGAGCAGACTGCCAAAGAAGATGCAGAGCACAATGACCGTGATCTTGGTGTGCGATGCCTGCTCCAGTTGACGCTGCTCGTTGCACTCGCTGCCCGCCAGTGTGCCATTGCCCCCCAGCTGGCAGAGATTCGGATTGGTGGCATTGCTCCACATCGAGGACACAGACGTAGACGCTGGCTGCAGAAACACACTTGACTGCATCAGCTGCTCCCCGAAGATGAAATGCGGCAGGGCGCAGGCAAATGCTGCAATCGAGAACAGGACCATGCCGCAGGCAATCCAACGTGGACGATGTCCTCGACCTGCAAAATAGGTGAGCAGCATCGCTGTGCTAATCTGACCCATTTCGCTGGCGCTGAGCAGAAAGCCGGTTGTCTTCGATTTGATCTGGAAGAGCTTCTCAATGGTGGTGATCACAGACACGAAATACGTCAAGTACATGCCTTGGAGGATGTACGCTAGCAGGAACACCACCATGAACACATGCGTCGACGCAAAGCGACGCGCCCAACGCGGCCGGCAACCAAACAGGCCACAATTGGAGCCACCATCATCGATGCCAAGGCCGCCGCCGCCACCACCGCCGCCAATTAAATCCGAATCGAAATCTGATTCCTCGGATTCGCTGCCACGTGGCGGCAACTTATAGCCGCCAGTTAGTGGCGCCTGTTCGTGTGCATACTTTTCGCGCAAACTGTGTCCGTTGTGAGTGTTGTGGCCATTGTGGCCATTGTTATTGCTGAGCAACCCGTTTTTCAGATTATTAATGTCCTCCGATGCCTTCCATTCGTTGTTGTTGCTCGGCGTGCTCTCGTACAGTGTTGTGGGCGTGCCCACCAGCGCCTCCCCGACCACCTCGCCACCGTTTGTGCTATTGTGCTGGGCGAGCAGCGGCGTGAAAGCCTGCGTCGAATCCCGACGACCGCCTCCATTCTGATGATAGCCATTGCCATTGCCATTGCCAGTTCCATTGGTATTGCCATGGGCATGTCCATTGCTTGGCTTCTGTTGTTGCTGCTGCTGCTGTTGCTGCTTCTGTTGGCCATTTGTTGTTGTTGTTATGGTTGTGTTTTGTTCTGTGTGTGGCGCTTGTGGCGCCTCAACATCGCTTAGGCGTTTCATTATGCTGCACAATGTGGCGTATACGTAATATGTGACAGCTTGACTCCTGCTCGGCTTCTGTTGCTCCTGCTCTGAAATTGTTGCTGCTTACCGTTACTTTGCTTCTTCTTCTTCTGTTTCTTCTTCTTGGCTTTGAGTGCTACTTGGAAATTTGTTGTTCCATTTTTCGTTTGATTGAGCTACATTGGAAAATTTCTTGTTTTTTTCCTAATTTGCGCTATTGATTTTTGTGAGTGTTTTTTTTTTCTTCAACAAACACTTTTTTAATTACACAGTGTGCATAAACGAGTGTTGGGTATGTATGTGTGTGTGTGTGTGCGCGCGTGTGTGTATTTTTTTTATTTGTTGTACTTGGCCAGCAAACGAGGTAGATTTGGTTGTTGTTGTTTTTGTTGGTGTTATTGTTGTTCTAGTCAGTTACTTCTATGTTGCAATATGGCAGTGTTATCTAAGAAAAAATAGAAGTATAACAATATAAATTAGCATGTGTTTTAAAATATTAAATGCTTTTTTAATCTAGACCTGATTCTTAAATATCGAGTCAATTTTGACAAAGTTATGGTTGTGAAAAGATTCGATTCATCGTTACAAAAACATTTGGGAATATAATTTTAACATGGATTTCGAGTCACAATTGTGTTTTCAATTTTAAATGTAGGATTAAACTAGAGGTCAAACCATGGTTTTTGAAAATCACTTAAGTTTTGACAAAGTTATGCTTTTGGTAAGTTTCCATTTATAATCTTAATATGAATTTCGCGTCAGAATTGGGTTTTAAACTTTAAATGCAGAAATTATCTAAAGATCAAACGATGTTAATAAAGCCAAGTTTCTTATACAGCTCTTTAAATAAAGCTAGTATTTATATTTATGCACCTTTGTAATTCATAACTGATAAAATTTTTCACTTCAAATTCCACTTTCGATTAAAATTGGCACAAAAAATACGCCTTAAGGATAGGCAACAAAATATTTAATATTACTTTTATTTAATTGAGGTATGCGCATATAAAATGATATAATATATATTATATATGCAGGCAAGAACACATTTTGAAAACCTTATCGAATTTTAGATCCGAAGTTTATTTCCAACAAGCGATGCGAGTTTCTCCAATGGCAAGCAAAATCCAACTAAGCAAAGAAATTGAGTTCCGTATTGCAAAAAGCGCAGCACGAAATAAAAATTGTGGCACAAAAAGACCAATTAAAAAAGCAAATACTAAAAGGCAGCAGCAGCAGCAGAAAGCGGCTTATCAGTTCAGGCACACACACAAGCGTACACATGCACACACATGCACACACACACACAGATATGTGCAGAGCGTCAACAAAACGCAGTCAACAGATACAGATACAGCTACAGTTACATATATGCATATATATAATATAATTGTTTCTATTTTGTACAGCACCTATCAAAATAAATAAAAAAAAAATATCTTGCATTTTTTTGGCAATCTTTTTATTGGACTAAGTTGATAAGTTTTCAAGGTTAATTGATTAGATGGGTCTATGACCGAACCACAAAACTGTTTATATTATTTATTGTTGCCACATAAGTTGACATAAGTTGGACTAAAAGTCCTTTTTACATAAATACAAAAAATTAGATCAGTAATCTTTAAATAGACTCAGACTAAATTATATTTGTGAATGGGATTTGCATGTGCTTACGATGATCTCATTTTAAATGGAGTGTGCTCTCCAGCACATAATGCTCATATTATACATATTCATACAAATATATATATACTTTATACAGAGAAAGAGAAAAGCCAAAAAAAAAGCAAATATTAAAACAGTTTGTACAAATCACAAACGATTCGTATATGTATTTTGCTTTTATTATGTTCTGTTGTTTTTGTTGCTGTCAACAATTTCAATGTCAGCCAAAATACTCGCAATTTTGCACTGATTATAATTTTTTTTAGGGTGTTTCATGTGTTTTTTTTTCGGTTTTTTTGTGCTTTGTTGTCTTGTACAGAGTCTCAATTTTTTTATTGCGCCACTCTGTATTAGTATTATATATGTATATTAATATATATATTAAAAGCTATGACACAATAAAAATTTCGCTTTTCATAGCCCCATTACCCTCATTACCCCTATCATAGCCCCCTTTCCCTGGTTCCATTGCAAACGCAGTCGCTGCAGGCGGCAAATCTTATCAAAATTATTAAGCAAACTCTCTGATAAAGAACAGAAAGTGAAACTTTGTGGCGCTGCTGTGCGAAAGAGATGGCAGCTAATTGTGCACAAATGCAATAATAAATATTAAATTCGATAACCTATATATATACATATAGATGGATAGATAGCGGCTTTATATGTATATAAATTTATCAGTAACTATCTATAGCTTAGGATAAAATAAATTTAGCGCCCAATTGCAAATATGCATTACAGGGTATTTGGCAGCCGTTCATTTATGTCCTACTGGCTGTTTTTCTTAAAATGTACTGCGCATATTTCTAATTATTGTTTTTATTGTTTTTGTTTTTTTTTTGCAAAAGTGTGCTTATTTAATTTATTAAGAAGCAATCGAAATGAACTGCACACTTTGTTGCACTAAATTCACTTGAATAAATCTGTTAATCAGCACAGAATCTGACTTCGCATATGAGATAATTAATTGTAAAAAATTCGAAATGAAAACTGTTTCTAAAATATAAGTCGACTGCACAATAAATAATGCTGCATGAATAACTTATTTATTAATTTAATGTGTACTAATAACATATTTAAAAATAGGGTTCATAAAATTAAAGTGTTCAATTAAAGTTATATATTAAATGGAATAATTTAATAAATATGACAAAAAGTATATATAACAATTTCACAAAGTTCGAAAAATGGGTAAATTAATGAATGAATAAATTAATATATAGAATAAAAAAGAATATTGTAAATAAAATAAGTATTGCTTAGTAAAAACTCAACATTACAAAAAATTATTATGCAACAGTAACTTAATAATAAATAATAATAATAACAGAATTAAACTGAGAAGACAGCGAAACAAATCGGCAAATTTAGCTTGATTTGAGTGGAGACTTAAGCTGATTATAACTGGAAGTATCCTTAACAATTTGTTGATTACACTTGATAGCAAACATTTCCCGATTCCAGATGCCAGATGCAAGATGCAAGATGCACCATTCGTTTGTCTTTTGAATGCAAAGTCTGCCAAATGGTAAATGGCAAATGGCAAATGGCAAATATGCAAAGCAGCCAGAAGCAGAAGATTTGAATGCCAGTTGGCAGAAGGGCTGACTTTCTGACTGGTTGGTTTGTTGGTTTGTTGCATTGGTGGTTAGATGCTCAGTTACCAGTTCTCAGTGGAGTTTAGAAAATGCGCTGCTGGCCTAAGTACCTGACCACAGCAAGAGGACAGGTAAAGCACATTGAACCCACAACTGGCCAAACAGTTGGACATTTCCTTGTTCTTTTATAAATATATATAATATATTTATATATATGTTTATTTGTGTCTATTGTATATTGATATTGTTTTAAATTTGGTTTAATAGATTGTTAATTGTTTTTCAATTTGTTTTTGCTTACATAAAAATGACACTTGTCCAATTGCTGAATTTTGTTGTTTTTGCTAGTTTCTCGATGTCAATCATAATAAATGCAATTAAGACGCCCAAAGAGAGGTTTCCATTTCAATTGAGCCACACACACACAGTTTTTGAGTTATGGTAATAAATATTGACGAAAAACCAAAAGTTATCAATGCCTAGAATAAGTTGAAGGAGGAGTTGGTCGAGAGGGGTGGGTGGTGGGGGGTGTCGAGTAACTCTCAATGCGTGTCGTTTTTCCGGTTTTTCGGCCTGGTTGCCACATCTTCCGTCTTCCGTCTTGGCCAAGTCGTAACTGCTGCTGTTGTTTGTTGTTGTGGCTGACTAAGTTATTACGCGATCTTGTTTGGCTCAGGTGTATGTGTGTATGTGTATGTGTGTGTGTGTGTGTGTGTGTATCTGTGTATGCATTTGAATTGCGCAAGCGCAACTATTGCAAATTGCATACCCAGTTGCCTGCTGCTGCTGCATGCCAACATGCAACAAACCAGACACACAGGCAACGTGCAACAAGCGTTGACTAGACGCTGACAGCAGCAGCAGAAACAAGTGCAAAAGCCACAGAAGAAAGCCACAACAACAATGCCTAGAAGCCCCAACATTGAAAGTAAATTGCAGACTAGCATAAGAAAATAACCACAACAGCAATTGCTGACAATCATCATGATCATGATGAAGATCATAACGATAGTGCTGGAGTTGAAGTCGGAGTCGGAGTCTCAGTCGGAGTTTGACTCGTCCAGAAGTGTCTCCATTATCATGTGACCATCTTCATAATGAGCTGGCTGCAAAAAAAAAGTGGTTTGGCCACATTTCACTTTTAGCATAGAAATAATTTAGAACTTGTCTGGAAAACTTTTGCTTTATGTGGCCATTTATTAGCCAAGAAGTTAGCCAAGTCAACTTAAATTATAATTTAAGTAGCTGGCAAAAACAAATTACTAATCTCAACTTACAACACCAACTGCCATATAAAAACTGAGAATTATAGTAACTGTAACTTGCAGAGCAAAAGCAGGCTTATTAAAAAAAACTGTCTAAAATTTATAGAAGTAAATCCCGAACTGAGACGTCTACCAGAGTTCCTATTAACTAATTGATAATTATTGTATTTTATGGTGTTGCTTGCCAGTAAACAATTAAGAATTTGTATTATTATGAAAACATAATTCTAATTTTTAACTGAAGTTTTATCAAAACAAAGCAGGCATTTAAATAAATTACGCAAAGCAGCTAATTTGAAAATATAAGAAACATAAATTTTTTGAAAGCATTAAAAAAGTCAGTGTAATATTTTTCAAGCAATTTGTTGATTTCTAAAGTATGACTTAAATGCACTTGTTTAGTGAATGATATTTGCCCAGCTGGCAGTCAAAGTTTGGGAATAGTCATCGAATACTAAATAAATTTGTATTTATTGTGAAACTTACATTCACAGACACATTTACATTCACAGTTTTGCTCGCATTTGAGTAGCTATCGAAATCAGCAGTATTTGTTGTAGTTTTTTTGATTCAATTTATTTTTCTTGACTTTTTGCCTTGACTTTGACCTTCACACTGAAAACCGAAATTAAAACCAATCCAAAAAAAAAACCAACAAAAACTTTGTCGATTTAGTCGATTGCGATTGTTGTTTATTGTTGTTGTTATTATTTTTTTTATAAACAAATTTTTAGACAGTCAGACGGAGAAGATAATCAAAAAAAAAGTTCCACAAATTTGTTTAACACATTTACATATATATTATATACACACATAATACACATTTATATTGTGTATTAATATGGATATCAAACTAATTGAAACTGCCTTTTCATGCTGAAAGTGTCAAAATTATCTGAACTTTGTTTTTTATAGTCATTTGATTTTCGTTATTTCTTTTTAGGTGTGATTCATGGGGTTTTTTATGTGATGTTTTTATACCTTTGTAATCCTATTATGGTAAGAATATGAAAATTAAACGATTATGGGAGACCCAAAAACAGCAAATACGGATTATAAAAAAAATAATATTGCAAAAGTACGATTGCGATTACGATGACGATTACCAGCAAACTTACATATATACTTTACGTACATATGCAAATACATATATATATATATATGCATGTGAATATATGCACATTTGGTTTTTAAAGTGGAACACGCATGTTTATATGGCCGGCGAATCGTATTTACATATGTATACATGATTCATGGCACGGCGACAAAAGGTGCGGCAACAAGAATTCAACAACAGTATATAAAGGGCATCTAAGATAAGCCGAAGTTTGAATACCCTTGAATTCAACAAAAAATTGTTACTTTAAATCTTATGTGAAATATTAATTTGATGTTGATGGTTCTTTGTCTAAATGTTAGGAGCAGTATAAACTGTTGAGTTTAGTTAATTATTTGTTAAACAAAAAAAGGACTCCACTTTCGACCGATTGTTCCCGCTTAATCTATATTATATACTATTCAAATATTAATGATTGGATGTGAAAAGCAAAATAAGAACCTTGTTTGGCTTAGACAGCTTGTTAAGCAAAAAATATTTGGCTATAAATAGACTAAGAGATTATATATACATATTCATATGCGTTACAAGCCGCTTGACAAAATTAAAACACCTTCTGAAAGTGTATAAAAGAAGAAAAACAAGAAAAAAATAAAAATATCTAAAGCAATCCTAAAAATTTATTTTCTTATGCTTTGCATAACTAATTCGCTAATATTTAACTAATTTTAATGCCTTAAATATGCTTGCCAATTTTTTTTATTATATATTTACATATTCTATAAATATTAATCAAATGTTATACTTTTATATTTTAAATTATAAACCCATAAAATATGTTGCCTAACTGAATGCCACACTTGCCATGCCCCCACAAAGTGTATGCAGTGGCGAACTAATATCCATAAGATACACACAATGTTGAACGGTTTTTTGCACATGGCTTTAAGTTTATATATTTTATTTATTTTGTTGCCGCCGCAGTTGCTTTTCTTTATGCGCACTTTCAACAAAAAAAAAAATACAAGAAAAAATATCCATGAAAAAATGAGAAAAAACAAACTTCCTTTTTGACGGCGCTTGTTAAAAATGCCAAAAAGGTAAGAAATGAAGCAAAAGAACAGCGGCAGTCAAAAAAATCAAAACGAAAGCCACGAAAAAAAAAAATAAGAAAAAATAAAAACAACAACAAAATTAACAACCTCAAAATGGCAGCGAAGTGTGCATAAATTTTTGAAATGCTCGCAACAAGCGAAGCGACAGCCAAAAAAAATAAGACCAAAAATAAGAAAAATAAGAAGAAGAGAAGAAGTGAACCTAATGAAATGCAATCAAAAATGCATTTTAAGCGGACTGCATTAAGTCGGGAGCTGCGGCTATTTGAGCACCCCCCTTCGCATCCCCACCCACCCCGTGTTCTACACTACCTGCAACGTTCCAATTCGAATTTTAGTATCTGCCACACAGATCAGAAACATGGCGCTGACGTGCATTGTGGCAGCCGAAAAAAAAGATGTTCAAATTTATTTAAGCATATTGCCGACAACAAACAAAAAATAAAACAAAATAAAATAAAATAAATTCAAGCGATTGCTTTTTCTTTCACGACACAATTTACATTTGTCTTTTCTGTGGCACAGTGTCGCAAAATACAAATCATTTGTAATTGTAATCATTGAAATAAATTTTTGATTATATTCATAGATGTTGCTTATATATCTATATATTATTATAATCAAGTATTATTTATTATTTTATATCGTCTTAATATATTCACAACATCTCAGAGTCTTTTGATTTTGGTTAAGCCTAGCCACATCTAAATAATTTTTCCATAAATATATTATTTAATATGGAATTCGAGATTGGCAAGTCTATGAAAAAAGTTACAATGATATATATAATATATAATATCCTATATTATATCCAATTGTAGTTCATTTAAAGTTTGTATATATTCATTTTTTTTCTTAGGTTTATTTGACAACATTGTTCCACTGTGCTGGGCCGAAAAGGAGTCATCGTTGTCAACGTCAATGCCAGAGAAGCGTTGCGGCTGCCATTTACAAAAAAAATATTCTTAATTTAAGCAGAACCTTTCCTCTGATTGATTGAGCTGCTGATTTAAGCGGCTTTTGCGGTATCTTGGCGTGTGTGTGTGTTTGCGTGTGTGTGTGTGTGCAGGTCCTGGGACAGGTGATTGGGCAAAAGAGAGAAAACCTGCCAACAGCAAGGTGCGTTGAGGTGTTAACTTGTCTTAAATGTTCAGGCCGCTATACCGTTATACCGCTAATTGAAGTCTTATAAATTGTTATTTTTTTCTCAATTTTCCCATTTTTTTTGGCTGCTGTGGCTAATTTAGCATAATGCTCATAAATCTGTAGTTGATGATGATATGCATTGATTCTAGCAATTAACGCCTAATTAGAGATACGCATGTGAATAGTTCGTTTAGTCATTTGCATAATAAGCAGCGAACTATGAAATTCATTCGTATCTAAGAGCCGCACTTAAAGTGTCAAGTGGTTGCCCGGTGGCATGTGGCATGTCGATTGGAGATTGCTTGGGGCTGTACTTGGGTTTGGACTGGTTTGGTCTCTAGTCATGGTTCTGTTTGAAGTCTTTTATTCGTCGTTATTTGTTTATAAAAGTACTTAGCGGTTTTTGCGTCGCACTTTTTGGCTGCCGCCCTCCTTATCGCCCCTCTCTTTCTATCTCTTTAACAATATTTTCAATTGTTTAAAATTCTGTGCATAATTTTCGTTGTGCGTGAGTTGATAATTTTGCTGTCGGTTTATTTTTGTTCATTCTTTTTATTGTTCTTGTATTTGTGACCCTTTTTTTTGGGAATTTTTTTACCATGAGCCAAGTGGTTTTTTTCGGCGTTACATTTTAAATTAAGTATTTATTTAAGGCTGTGCCAATGTATGCGGATATGATTCTGGTTAATTGTTTACTTTAAAAGTCAATTTACTTACTTATTGTTTACTTTAGTTGAAGTTGGCATTTGTAGCTTAGGATTGGTAACTGCAATATAAGAAGAAGAAACCAAATTATAGAAAATTAAAAAAACCTGAGCTTTGAAAATCGACAATAAACTAACATAAGACTCTGAATTTAATTTTTTATTAAGCAATAACAAATATAATTAAAAATCTATTACCCTAAAGGTTGTATGTGTTTATGTACATGTCTCTTTCCATTCGCGATTGACTGCTTGCAACGCAACTGCTTCTATGGTAATTTACATGCCACATGCTTGCCACATAAAAGAAGAGTACATAACAAGAAGCATTACAAGCTGCACGTTAAGCTGCCCCTTAACAATTACAGCAAAAGTGATTAACAACCATAAAAATAACGACAACAAGAATCAGAACAACAAAAACAACAGCAACAGCAACTTGAGCTGATCGGCAAAACAAGTTTGCCGCCTGCATTGCGTGTGAAAACAATTTATGAACGAGCATTTAAACAATGCCTCTTTTTTTGCCTGTTCTTATTCCAACAAAAATATAATATGCAATAAAAAACGCGTTACAAGGGGGCAAAGTGTACGATGAATGCAAATGCTGTCTACAAGAACAGCAACAACAACTAAAATCGATGTGAACAGACAACAGCAACAACTACAAATGACGACAGCAGCCACAGCAGCAGCAACAACAATCAACTTATAAAAATAAAAGATAAATGAGCGCAACTGTCTGCCCGTCTCCGTTTCAGTCTCTCTCTCTCTCTCTCTGCTGTTTGTCTATACATGTGTGTGTATGTGTGTAACAAAAGCAACAGCTCAAGTCGTATTGCATTGAGATAGGTCAGTCACACACAAAAACACACACAGAAACTCGCACACCAACTCACTCATTTACTCACACACACACACACATACACATAACAAGAAGCACACACGCAAATGCAACGCTGCACTCGCTGTCAAAGCTTAATGTGCAGTTAAAGCTGCAGCGCTGCCGCTGTCGACGCGAGCGATAACGTCAACGGCAACGTCAACTGCTCTAATTACTCTGGCCGTAAATCGTTGCTAGGGGTGGCCTCAACGCACATCTACCCCTCCCCAGCCACATCCACACTTAAGCTAGCGTGCACAACAACAGTCGACCCATTCCAGTGTTGCCAAGCGTTGCATCAACAATAACAGCTACAAGAACAACAACAACAGCTGCAACTAGCAGCATAAAACAAGTTTTTGATTTAATCTCAGTCTCAATTTCAGTTTCAGCCGCAGACTCTGCTGCCGCTGTTGTTGTTGCTGTTGTTCCAATGTAAAAACTTACACAATCGTCGCACAGCGCACAACACACGCATACAAATGCATAAACATCTGCCGTGACTGAGCTTCCCGCTCAACAACGATTCACTTTTCTTTGTGCAATTTCAATAATTTAGACAGAGCAAAATAGGGAGAGAGCGAACGAGAGACAGCGAGAGCCAGAGTCTGAGAGTGCAAAGAGAGTGCGAGCATAAGAAATATAAGAAAAAAGCTCCATTGAAGTCTAAAGTCGCTGAGAGCAGCGCAACTTGCACTTTCTGCTGCACTTTTTGGGCAGTAAAATAAATAGTAGTAGATTTTGCCGTTATTAAAATGATTAAAATATGTCCCTAAATTAAATAAAATTTCATTTTATTAAATATCATCTTCAATTAATTTACTCATATATTTAAAGCTTAGTTTATGTATGTATTTTTGTCTGTTTAAATGTGTAAGTCTCCCAGCTGCGAAAAACCTACGACAACAAAATAAATAGTGCGCTCAAAAGCTAGCGATGCCATAAATTTTGACATACGCCCTACAAAATTTGCAACCCTTACAACCAAAAGCTTTCGCTCTTGTCCTCTCTTCATCTATCTCTTTCTCTTTCTCTTGCACTCTCTCGTTCTGCCTTGAGGGCGTGTCGCATTACAGTGCACAGACAACATAAAGAATATTGTGAAGTTCCCAAAATATATTTTATATACAGACAATTGTCTAGACAAGCTATAGAAGAGGATAGGGGCTGTAAGCTATAAGCTAATAAGTAATTTTTTGCAGTGCAGTGAGTGCTTAGAGTTTGCTTTGATTATGACATAATTAGTGAAAGTGAAATTGATCTGTAAACTGCAGCAGCTGCAAAGCTAAAAAGCAGCGCAGCGCAGCGTGACGCCAACGTCGCAGTCGACGCCAGCGTTAACGTTGAGAGAGCGGCGCGCAGCGAAATGAAAATGAAATTAAAATTTAAAATGAAAATGAAAATATTGCAAAACTTAAACACGCAAATGGACAGACAACTGGCTCGCTCTTTCAATGTAGTTGTGTGTGTGTGTGTGAAAAGTGCATTGACTTTGGCTGCTTACTGACGAGCCTACCTTGGATGCGCATGTGTTTGTGCGTGTGTGTGTGTTTGATTCAATCTGTGTGGTATGAGACGAACCCACCAGATTTCCACCGTCAATTTGTATTTGCAAGTGTTGGCTGTTGTTTGTTTATTGTAAAATGCAAATCACAAAAGTGCTTTAAACAATTTTCTGCTATTTACAGTTTTGTGTGTGTGTGTGTGTAAGTAGTGGGTAGCTGTATTTCAGGATTACTCGCATTGATATAAATTTTCTACTAAAAGCAAATACTTGAGGAAATATTATAAATTATTTAAAGTAAATGGGATTTATCGATTGTGTGAAAATATAATTTATTCAACTATAAAACTTAAATTTAAATAGAAAAAGCAATTACTTTCAACTGACTTTCTTTAACAGCATATGAATATTTTTAAATTTTTTTTTTTCGGTTGCATCTATAATTTATGTAGATGTTATTTGTATGCCAGCGACGCTGATGAGCCCCTGCAATAAATCACTTCAAATTACACACAGGCGATTGCCAACAAAGTTTCCACGAGGCGTATGCGCAATATACATTTGAATGCGCTCAACACATATCACGTATACGGCACACAGCCCGCAACTTTTGTTGCCATTTGTTGCTATTTGTGTGCAACGCAAGTGCGCATAAATAATCGTTAAACAATGCATATAATCAAAATGTAAAATACTTTCATGGATTTTAGTGCACAGTTTACAGCAGTTGAGCGTGTTTTTGTGGCGCTTGATTTGCGGCATTGTGTTACTAATTTGCGGTTGCATACAATGTAGCAATGTAGCAAGTAGTGCAACAATGTGCAACATGCACAAGCAAAAGCAACGAACAAACCAAGAAACCATCACTCAATGCCCAGTCACAAAACTAGTTTAGTAGGAATTTTCTGTTCTGTTACGTCTTGCATTCAATTGAATTGAATAAGTGCCCCATAAGGAGTGGAGGGGGGAGGGGTGCAACAAAATGTGTGTTAAATTGATTGAGCGATTTACGAGCAAACAGCTTATAAATTAATGCACAAGCATCAAAACTAGTCTACTTAAAATTGCATTTCGTATAATTTTCACAGAAATCAAAAACAAAAACCAAAACCAAAACCAAAAAAATACAAATAAAAAATAATAAAATGAAAAGCGAAAACTGGGTCAACCTGATGCAGCTGCCTACGCAGAGCAAACGGACTTCGAGACTGCGTCGACGTCGACGTCGTTGTCGTTGTTATTGTTGCTGCAGTTGTTGTTGTTGTTGTTGTTGTCGTCGTCTATCCGGCAGACGCAGACGATACAAATATGTAACTCAAGAGATATGCAAGCCAAAGCCAAAATGGTATCTGTATCTGCACCAAACACAAAAAAACCAACGAAAAAACAAACAAATGAAATAAAACTGTAACTGTTGCAATTCCAATTGGGTATGTGACTGTAAGATACCCTGTAACTAAAACTCTAAGAGTTGTGGTTTTTCTTGCAATACCAAATAGCGTTATTCAGTAATATGGAGTAGAACACAGATAGAATAAATGATTTTCACACAGATTTATAAATTAGCTCTGCCTGCGTAGAGCTAAAGATTTGTGTCTTATCTATCAACTAAGATGGGGCATATATATGTATTCTATTTTTTATGCATCAATCAATTTCTTATCAGAGTTCGTCTCGTTTGATGACCTATGAATGTAATCAGTAAATTTTCCATTCAACTACTTTAATGAAGTGGACAATTTACAATTCGAAGAGTTATAAATTCAAAAAACGCTTTACTCAAATTTGTTTTTGCAGTTCTTTTTCATTTTAACAATCTTTAATATGAAAATATTAAAATGATATAAATTTATATTTTACAAATAAGATATTAATTGATTTTTTTTTGTTGTTTTTTCATCATTTTTTTTGTGGGCATCTGATAAAACAGTTGCCGTAGTCAACTAAAAATTATTTCTATCGCCATATATCCCCTTTGTGCAGGGTAGACAAAAAAGTATAACTGCAAAAAATGAAAAAGCCAAAAAAATATATATATATTATAAATCATTTGTAGGCGCGTTGGAAAAGTAAAAAAAAAAAAACCGCAACAAGACGAGGCCAAAAATATATACATCTCCTTGGATTTCACCCACGCCGGAGTTGATTCAACAACATCAACAACTGCAACAACTGCAACAACTGTAGCAACAAGGTGGGTCAAGTTACAACTTGTTTTGGCTGGTTTTTGTTATTTTTGTTTGTTTTGTTTTTTTTTTGTTTTCATTTGCCATTCGTTCGCCATCGCGTTTTGATAATCACATTCAGCGTCTTATCAGGAGTGCAACATCGTTGCAGACACGCGACAACAACAGCAGCAACCAACAGCAACATTTGCCACAACATTGTGTGCAAATGATAATAACAAATCACGACAATGGTTTGGTGTTTCAATGACACGCAGGCAGCTTATGCATTTTTCATTGCATTTGCCACACTGTGCTGGCCCACAATGCATGCGCCGAGTCGTGATTCCGATTCCGATTACGCCTGCGCAGAAACGTTCACTTTCAAAATCAGTGAAATGTAACCAACAAAAACACAAAAAAAAAATGCTGTGAATTGATGTTGCATTGTTGTTGCAGTTGTTGTTGTTTGCTTTAAGAGTTATGCACATTACTTATTTGGCTTACAAATAGAGGTTAATTTATTGATCACAATGAGACGACGCACATGAAAAATGCCCAGAGAAATGTCTTCATTTTGGAAAGGTGCAACAACTTTTAATTTGGTGGCATTCGAAATTGTTTCAAATACCGAGCTCATTTTCAAGGCTCAACAATAAAGTACAGTTACAATAATGGCAGTCAACAATCGATAAATATCCTTACAGCGTTGCCACCTAATCATAAAACGGAAAGTGCTTTGTAGCAATCGCTGTTAAAATTGTTATACATTTATAGATGGTATTATAATTTTGTCCAAATGTTTGTAGAACAACATGTAGGATTCGACGCCAGACAGAATATAGATTCTTGATCAGCTTTAATCAGGCGAAATAAATATTTACAGTAAAAATAGCTTTTATTAAATGTACAATACAATTTAAATGTTTGCAAGAGTATCAAGACTTAATTTAAACTTTAAATATTCGTTCTTTTCTTTGATCTAACCAATGATTTCAAGGATTTTCCGTCAAGCAGAAAAGCCATTTTTAGTCAATCTAAAATAGGATTAAAGCTTATCGCTTTTGGCCCTACCACAACACCCGACACTCAATGTCAATATGGAATCCCAAGTTATTGAATTAATAACACAGAATTGCAATCATACATATATCAATAAATATATAAGTGTGTATGAGTTTTTGTGTGTCTTTGTGTGTGTGTATGTGTGTGTGTGTATGACTTGCAAGAGACAGATAAAACTTCAAGTGCAGAGAAAACTTCATTCACAGCAGCAGCAGCAGCAGCAGCAGCGGCCTTCAATGCTGATCTGACATTGAAGTGGTTATGCACGACATAAGTACATATTTATAGGTATGTGTATATGTGCATGTGTGTATGTAAGTGAGGTTGACATAATTCATCAATGTGTTTGTGTGTGTGTGTGTATGCAAATGATGGCTGGCAACGCTTTTCTTGCCAATTAACGTTAAATGCCAAATAAGTCAGTCGATGACGCGCCAGCGCTTTGCATTCCACACAAGTTTCTGACCATAAACAGTTGAAGTTGCAAGTATGCCTGTGTGTGCGTGTGTGTGTGAAGTGTGTGCGTGTGTGTGTGCAGTGCGTGTCTGTGCCATTTCATGCTGCAACAAATGCCAACTGCACTTGACTTACTTGCCGCTACATTCTCCATCTCTCTCTCTCTCTCTAACCCTCTGTCTCTCCATTTCCATCTCTTTCTCGCTCTTTCTCTTTGTCGCATTTGTATCTTGGCACTGCTTGTGCATTTGTATCTGTATCTGTATCTGGTAACTGCCATCGACTGCCATCTGCGCAATGCATTTCACTTTCATTATGATGCAGTCGCTTTTTTTGCCACTAAAAATGGCAAACGAGCGTTTGGTTTTTCCAAGCCGAAAATGAAAACCAGTTAACAGCTATACGGATTTTCCCATTCATGCTCTCTCTCTCTCTCCCTCTCTCTCTCTCTCTCTTTCTCTCAGTCTGAGTCTCAGTCTCTGTCTCTGTTTGTCTGTCTGATTGGCATCAGCTGACAGCTGCCCCAACTGGCTTGTGTAGGAGGCGTCTCTTTTGTCTTTTCATTGTGTTTTCTTAGTTGTTTTTACTTTCTTCTAATAGATCGTTAGCTTTGCTTTGAACTTGCTGCATTTGTTGTTGTTGTTGTTGTTGTTGTTGCTTTTGCAATTGATTGCTTATTGTTAAATGAAAATGGAAAGTAATTTTCTATGCAGCTGCCTCTTTTTCGTGGGTATTACCCCAAACAATCCCCCTCCCCTTTACCACATTTCTCAGGCACACTTTCCCAAAAAAAAAAAAATAAATATATTTGTATATTTTATATTATTATAATGAATGGAATTTCGCGGCCTTTATATGTAGCCATTTAGCATTCTCAAATTCTTGAATGAACAGTTGGCCTTTTGTTGTTTTATTGGGCTAATGGAAAACGAAAGTAATTAAAATTAGTCATGCGATCAAATGGCTGCGGGACCCTCGAAGAGGGGCGTATTCATTGTTGCCTCCTGCTAGATAAGTGCAACACTCAGAGTGCAACCCCAAAGTGCAGTCAGCTACTATAACGACTTTCTCACAGTGTAATTTTGTTGTTGTTGTTGTTATAGTTATTGTTGCAGTTGCAGTGTCTGTTGCCCCTTTAAGCGTCGCCCGCACGCAACAGAATCAATTTTTATTGGTTACCCAACGCCAGCGCAGCGAGAAGTAGTGAAGAGTGCATTGAACCCAAAATACTCATGACTTTTAGTACTTCTTCGTACACACACACACGCACACACACACAAACATACTATGTGCCCGGCACCCTTCAGGTCCATCAGCTATCTGATGAAGTTGGCATAAACAATTATTCAACATCAAAATAATTTTCGAAATTCAAAAGCCCATATTCAGCTTATCAGCTAAGTTTTCATTCATGGGAAAATGTTGGAATATCAACACGAATATAGTAAAGCAATATATATATAGATATTTTTTTATACCTGTCATTTATTAAACTAAAGGGTATTAAAACGTCGCCTTGTCTCAACAAATTCTCATTTAATGTTTGTTGTAGCTTCCCCTTTTTTTTCTGTGTTTGTGTTTTGTTGTTTTGGTTGCTGTTGTTGTTGGCAACTACTCTAAGTAAATAGCCACTGCATTTTATTGACATATCCCAACATATGTACAACCGATGTACTTACATACATGCATCAATCACTTATACATACCTACATTTGTCTATTACCCTACTGAAGTTAGAAACATTAATTTTCTCAACTGGACAGCGGACCAATTTGCATTGGCAAGGAGTGTGTGTTTTATATTATGTATAAAAACATTTATAATTTTATTTAATATATATTTATAAATATTTTATATATTATATATATATTTTATACAGCAACTGGAGTTGTACTCATTAGAAGAGCAGTCAAGACGAACAATCCAAATAAATGAAAATTAAAAATTTTTACCTTTCACTGTTGTAAAATAGACACTGCAGTTAATAATCTCTTTAAACAATCTTTATTATGTGAATATTTAAATGTGATGGTTCTGGATGGTTCTGCTTGCCATTTTAAAAACAACCTTCAAGTCGACCCCGCCCAAAAGGACAGATCACCAGGCCTTCGCGGACGCCCTGGGAGAAGTTTTCTGATGAGCGGATTGCCGGCTTCATCTCCCGGAATAACACTGGCGGCAACCAGAGCAGCCAGGCAGCAGATCAGGACCAGCAAAATAATACACTTCTTGGACGTCAACTTCAAATGCGGACTTGAACACTTTGTTTCGCTAAATCCAACTGCAGCTGACTTGAGCACTACACGCCGATTTTATAGTCAAGTCTTATCTCTCTGCTTAGAGATTCTGAACAAATAGTTGGAAATTCTTAATGGCTTGGTTTTTCTCCCCCCAGGACCTTATCAGCATAAACACAACTGATAAACACAAAAAATATATTTAAGAAAAAAACAAATAAATATATATATATGCTATTAATTATTTTTATTTAATTACTTATCTGTCAAATATAATATAAGGAATATAAATTTAAATTGAAATGAATAATTTCGGTCATTTACTGCGCAATTTTAAGTAATTTTTGTGTCGTTTTCGTTATACACATAAATTCACAAAAGTTGTATATATTTTATTTTACATAAATGTATAAGATTAATTTCCTAAGCCAAAATGTTATTTTTTAGATAAGACACGCAATTGAATAAAACAAAAATAAGCCCCCTGTTTATAAAAGCAAATAAAACTACGAAATCATAAAAAAACGAATTTAGTTCAAGCGAGTTCATTGACACACAAAAAGAAATCAAAATATTGTGCGTATGGTTTAATTTTTTATTTTTTTTTCTACTATATATGTGCGACACAATCTGGCGTATCTTTGCCACACGCCCACCTCAAACACGCACTTTTTTGTCGACACAGTCTGTGCAGAAATATATATATACACACACACACACACATATTCGCACAATCTTTGACTTGTAAGCTTTGTAGTTATCGATGGTGTTGATAGCAACGTCATCAAGTATACGACACGTTCTGCGTAGATTTGGAGATAGGAATAAACGTTTGAATGCCGTTTAGAATGCAAAAATTATAAATGTTGCCTTTGGCGATTCCCAATCTCTCTTTGCCATGAACTTGAATTTCGATTCGCTTATCGTGAAAGTAAAATTCCCATGTGTATCGAAATTCTTGTGGAGGGTCTGCGAACGCCACTCAACGAGAACCGATTTCTAATCAGTTTTAGATTGATTTGAATTATAAAAAAGACACGTTTCTTTTTCCAAGTGCTGTAATTAGATGTGCGTACTTTAACGCATTTTCGGCTTCTGGCTTCATCGATTTGAATGCGAAAGTCTTTGGGGCTTTTGTGTCCATGGATCATTTGCGGGGTGAAAGTTTTTTTTTTCCAACTCGCTCGAAAATTGTACATCTATTTGTGTGTGCTGGTTGTGTGTGCGTGTGTGTGTTGTGGCTGTTTAGGTTTCATTTACTTTTATTATTCGAGCTCTGGATTAGCTTATCTATTGAATATCAAGTTATGCATTTGAATATCTTTTTGTCACCTGTGGCTATTTATCTTCTTGCGGCGTGCGCTTTATTCATTATGAGCCCACGGGGCACACACACACGCACACACACACACACACTCACGCACGTACAACAATATACCCGTGCGCTTCAAGAGCGGCCCCAATATATGTATTTTTCTTCAGGCATCCAAACAAGCCACAAAGTAACAAAAAAAATAAACAAAATCAATAAGAAATAAGAAATAGAAATAGAAACAGAAATAGAAATAGAAAACCGAAAGCATTGAAAACTTGACACGTGTTGCCAAGTTGCCGAGTCATAATTGAATATTTTTATAAGCCTGCTCAAACTGTAGCGGGCCACAAAGAGCAGCCGTTTCTTGCTAACCATTCATATTGAAAGATACACACAGAAACACACACACACGCACACGCACACACAAACACACACACATTCATCGAGGTCCACTCAATGAAATGGGCGCGTGTTAGATACTTATTCGTATAGATGTATCTACAAATATATATATATATATATGTA
This sequence comes from Drosophila dives, assembly GCA_035042365.1. Taxonomy (NCBI): domain Eukaryota; kingdom Metazoa; phylum Arthropoda; class Insecta; order Diptera; family Drosophilidae; genus Drosophila; species Drosophila dives. The sequence goes on along the minus strand of JAWNLJ010000326.1, from coordinate 4,623,636 downwards.
TAAGCATATATTTGACCGATTCAAGTCGTTGAATAATGCGTGGCGTACGCATGCTTTCAATATGAATGATATATGCCACAATTATACGTGTCTATATCTGCTCAAGTCTATCCAATTTGCTCTAAAGATTTATTTTGCCACAAATACGTTGACAAATATAAAAAACATATTTATATTGGTGAAATGAAAACAGCAGCCACGCCTGGTCCCTCTCTCTCTCTCTCTCTCATTCTTTCTCTCTCTCGTTCTTTCTATATTGCTCTTCAAATTTAGCTCTCTTTTTTTATCATTTGTTTTTCAAAACCAAAAATTGAATGTGACCGTAATTAAATAATCAGCTTTGAAATTAAAACTACTAAATTAAATAGTTAAAAATTAAGCAAACATTTCCCTAAACAATTCAGAAAATTGCACTTAATTTAATATAAAACTAAGAAATTCATATGTTAATAATAAAATAGTCTATAAAATCATATCATAAAACAATTTGTTAATAAAAAAAACCAACACATTGTCTGGCATAGGGCAACAGATAAACGCCCCAAAATCTTTTCAAAAACTACGCATAAATTAACAACTGACAGAGAAACCAAAAGTATAATAAAAAAAAATAAAATCGCACAAATAACATTTTGTTAATCTTTTCCTTACCTTTTCCCTACAGAAAAATGGCAACAGAAATAGACAAGCCAAATGAGAGACGCTTGAGAAATTCAACTTTTGACAAATGCCAGAGAGTTCTCTGGAGAGATTGCTGCTGCTGCTGGTGAGTTACTAGATGCGGGAAAAGGTTGGAGGGGAAGCTGGGTGTCATATTGAAATGCCGGCTGCTGTTGCCGGCTGCTGTTGTTGTTGTTGCCATAGTTGTTGCTGTAGTTGCTGCTGTAGTTGTTTGTGCTGTGTTTGTGGCGTTTAAGTCAAGTTCAAGGACTGTCAATTAAATTGAAATCACTTGCTAAAGACGCGACGCACGCAAAACAAGATACAAATACAGATACAGATACAGAGACAGAGACTTAAGAGTTGAATTGATGGTGGGTGGAGGGGCAAGTGTTGGGCGGCGGCGGGTGAAAAAGTGACTTTAGTTTGCTCTCAGCTTGTGGCTCATTTTGAAATCACTTATAGCACGCAATACACATCAACGACAAGAACAACAACAGCAGCAACAGCAACAACAGCAACTGTTGCTGTTGATTTTTGCACGCAGCCTCGTTTGCATATTGTTGTTGTTGTTGTTATATACTCGTATCTTCTGCCGACGGATGCTGCGTAGTTAAAAGTCCGCAATTGTTTATCGTATATCAAATTAACTCTGCCACAAACAACTCCTGCGAATGCTAATTCAAGTGGCGACTATTTAATCTTTGCATAACATTGGACACATTGGATATGCTCAAAACTGAAACATTTGCTTGCATTTTATATATATACATTTTTTATATTTATTGAGCAAATAATACTCCGATAGATCTTTTATTTAGAATCTCCATTTGCCCGAAATGCCACCGCCGAAACTGTTATGATTCCGTTCGAAATCGCGATTGGCATTGGCGTAGGCATCAATGCTGCCACGTCCATCGCTACTGGTATACAGATTGTGATTGTATTGCAAGTTCGCCTGGCTGCCATATTGATCCTTGCTGCCCTCCAACACCACAGAGCCATGTTGCGGCGAACGCCTCTGGCGCAGATGACTTATTGGTGAATCCACAGCTGCATCTGCTGGAATAACACTGACACTGGCAGCAGCGAGAGCAGCCAGGCAGCTGACCAGGAGGAGCACAATAACGCACTTGTTGGAAGACATCTTTAACTGAAGATGTGATTACTTTGATTTGTCAAATTAAACTGTGGCTAGCTTGGGAGCAACACGGCGATTTTATAGCCCAACGCTGATAGCCATGGGATTCACCTGGCTCCCCTTATCTTTGTCAGCAGCGAGTAGTGGGACCCACAGAAGGGTCTTTTTCTCAGCACGTAAATCCCCGTACAGGTTCTTATCACCCGGGCAGTCACATTTAATTAAATATATACTATAAATAAGTGAAATCAAAAATGATGCTGTGTCAATTTTCTAAGGCGACATTAAAGATCTAAAATATTGAGTAATCTGAGGGAGCTAAAATGCCTAAGTTATTTATACGATTGATACAGATTACACATAATTAAGTATATATATAAATATATTTTACATATTTTATATTTGATATTGGTTTATGCTATATGCATTATGGATTTTCCTCCTTCGTCTATTGATCTTCAGCATCTTCTCCTTCATCGCAACACAATTTATTAATTATCTTAACACTTTCAAAAACCCTCAAAGCTAAAACTTAATTAAACTTTGATAACTAACTTTTTTATTTTTACCATGATTGGGTTTTTTTTTGGCGTTTCTCCAATGCAAACAAATATTGCACTAATATATTTCAGTTCTACAATATTTCGCCTAAGAGCACATCTTTTAACCAATTTAATTTGCTTAACACAAGTGTTTTTTCACCTCTCTAAATCAACACAATCTGCCCAACAACTTGAACGATATCTTAGCCAAATCCAAGTGCATGGCTAAAGCTAACAAGCCAAACCCAAACAGAAAAAGGAAAAGATAACAATTGGAACCATGTTTTTAGGCCAACTTTCAGTTTTCAAATTAAATTGAGTTTTTTTATTGTATATGTTTTAGACATATATTACATGTATGTATATGTATGTATTTATTTGCTTTATACAATACGATTAACACTGATGATAAAACTTGGTCATAGCTCGCGGCTCTTGATACGTTTTTGTGAAATAAATGCATAATTAATGCCGCATTTTAAATTGAGTGCTTGATTTTATGTTTTTTAATTCACAAATTAACATATTACCACGATTATCATGCACAATTTGGTTTTCGACAAAATTCCGATTGCACGTGCTCCGACCGAGCAATTAACTTGGCTAAGCTGTTGACCGACAAAAAACAAAATCCAATTAAGAAACACATGCAAATTTTTGGCAACATAAAAAAAACTAAGCGTAAAAGTTTTGGTTCATCTTTGTGTTTCTTTAACTTTTAGCATTTGTGTTTTGTAAATAATGAGTAAATGTGGAAAATGGTTTTTAGACAAAAAACATATGTATTTATGTGTGTACATATATATATATATATATGTGTATATATATTATCAGGTACTTTCGTCAATTTATCTGCGCTGACGAATAGAAAGGAGGCGCCTGCCAACTGAGCGAAAATACACGGCGTTTGTCGCGCACTCCACTAGAGAGAGGGAGATAGAAAAACAAGAGTGACAGAGACAGACATAGAGAGAGAGAGTAAGAGAGAGGGAGACAGTCAACGTACTATGCGCCCGTCAATATTTTGCCAATAAATCCATTTGCCTGCGTTTCCACACTTAATTTAAATTATATTTTTTTGTTGTTGGCTTTGTTCACTTTTTTTATGTGTGTGTTTTTTTTCTGTGGCTGTTTTTGTTACTTTTTAGAATTTTTTTGTATGCCAAGAATTTAAATTAGTAGTAAATCTGGTTTTTTTGTTTTCCCCTTTTTAGATTTCGGGTTCTGTCTGCTGCTCAATTCTTGATTTTTTGTGCCTGGCTTCAGTTCGGCTGCGACTTTATTACAGGTGGAATTTAGATACAATTTTGTTGTTATTATTATTTCTGTTTTTGTTGTTTTATTTCACTCTTCAAAAACTGCGTTGTTTGCCTTATCGCTATTAGTTATGGCCAAAAATAAACAAAATAAGAAATCAAACTTGTAATAAATAAATTCCAGTTTCATTGAATATTCCAGCCAAACGCTGAACTGGAACGTGTTACGGCTAAAAGCACACTGGAATATTGATATTTGAAATTTCTCTATGACAAGTTATAATAACAAAAAATAATATTTCAAATTTGTATGCAACATATATAATTAAATTGAAATTATTTATTTATTTGCACAATTCAAAGCATTTACTTTCTCTGCGAATGTGCTAAAAAAAAAAAGAAGCAAAGTTAAACATTTTTGGACAATTTTTGGTCTCTGCTTTTTTCGAAAATGTCCACTTCATAACTCATTCAGATCAATTGTAATTTTTATCTGTACGGCAAACGAATGATAATGCCCTCAATATGGGTCATATTTGTGCTGCTGCCAAGAACCAATTTATAAGCTTTTAATCTCTGGCTTTCTTTTATTAAACTAAAAAAATAAACGTTGTTTTTTCTGTATTTTTTGGTAAATTGCTTAAAAGTGAAACTCGTAAGAAACTGTGCAGATAAACATGGCCTAAACAATTTGTGCATATGCGAGACAGATGCAATTTAAACATTTACATTAATTAAACGAAATCTTTATTGATTTTACTTAATTATACTTTTTAACTCTTGTAATTTAGTATTTATTTATGCATTTTTGTGGAGATCTTTTTGTGTTTTGTGTTTGCGGGTTTTTTGTGTTATGTGTAAAAATTGCATGTTTATATATCGAGTATATATATGGGACATATATATATGTATTTGGCTGTGGATATATCTGCATCTTGCTACCCGCAATATCTGTAGCTGTATCTTTAGCCGTGCGTATTTATTCTGTTTTATTTTTTACATGCTGGTTTTTTTTTAGCTGCCTTTGCCCGGCATGTAATTACACAAAAAAAATGAAGCAAAATAAAACAAAAAACAGAAAACGAAAACGGAATGTATTTCATGTTCTGTATCTGCTTTGGTTTGCTTTTCGAATTCAGAGTGTGTGTGTGTGTGGTGTGTGTGTGTGTGTGTGGTGTGTGTGTGTGTTGTTTTTGTATTGCTCTTATCATTATTTTGTGCTGTGCGTATGTAAAAGGGACAGTCGCGCATTTAAGAGATTTCTTAACTCATTACGATTTCACTCAATACGGCGTATAATTTGTTTTTAGGCCAGCGGCATCTGCGTTGCACACAAAAAACCAAAAAATAACCCAAAAAAAAAAACCAACAAAAAATTACATGTTTCACTTTCTCTGGCGCCTCAAAAGTTTCCATTGCCAGCAAAGTGTCCAAGAAGAAGAACTTTTCAGTTGTATCTCCTGAAGAATTCCTCCAGCATTATAAATGTAAATATATAAATTTAGGTTTCCGATAGAAATCATTAAAATAGTTAGCAATTTGATAAACGTTTTTTTAAGCTCTTGGAATTTAAATCTTTACGATTTTTGTCGAACTTAAGCGTCTTTAAATTATAGTTATAAAACTTAAGACTATAAAACTTTTGTGGGATTTTTTTTATTTATATTTTTAATTCATGCCTATCCGTTCTGTCAACTAAACCAGTTCTAGATTATTTCAGTTCCTAAGTCAAAAGAAGACGCTTATTCAATAAAACTCTTGAGAAGGGAAATTTATAGATTATATCTGTAAATATATGTATGTCTATATATATTTATATATATATATATATTCCAGCAGTACTTACATTTATCGCCAGTTGTACTGTCCGCCCGTATGCCTCGTAATTTTCATTCAGAACTTTGCTACGCAATATGTATATAAATATTTATGCGTGTAATTTTGCTGCCTCCCTCTCTCTTTATCTTTCTCTTTTTCTCTCTCTTTCTCTTTTGCTAACACTCTCACTCCCTCTCTCTCTGGCGCTGATGTTGTTGTTGTTGTTTTTTAATTTACACAAAATTAAATTATTTTTTTGGGTTGATTATTATTTATTTAGTAATTGCACACATAATGGAGGGGCCAACAATTAAATGCTGTTGTTTTGAGGTATGAAAAAAATAACAAACACGCACGCAGCCAATTGAAAATTGAATTATACAGATATTTATATATTATATATGATTTTCTTTTATTTCACTTAGAATCGCAATCGCTTTTCATAAAGCAAATTCGAATTGCATTTTTCTGCTTGAATTTCAAAACAATTTTTAATGAATGCTCGAATTTTTATGTATTTGTGAATAAACTCTCAGTTCTGCGCTCCTCGAAAGACGTCGATTTTGTATTTCGTTTTAAAAATAGAACAATTTTCGCTTTGAAAATATTGTGTGTGTGTGTGTGCGTGTGTCTGCGTTTGTATGTTTGTATTTTGTGTTGATTCTTATATTTTTTTGGTGTTTTGTGAGGCGCGTCAGTGTTGCACTTGTATCTTCCACATACACAAGCATATATTGCGTGTTTTGCTATTTTCCATTAAATAGATATAAGTATGATTTAGATTTCTTTTCTTTTGACGTATTCGAGTGTTTTTTAAATATATTTTCGATTTGTTTTGGGGGAATTGAAAAAACACGACGCGTTTGCGGCGCAGCGCGTGCAGTTACAACGACGACGACTGAGCGGCAAAAACTCGAGAACAGGCAAAGTGCGGCTCAATTTATACGACAAACAGACAACAAGAAGATACACACGAATGCGGCGCTGCCGCTGCTGTTATGTGTTGTATTAGTATTGGTGTTGGTATGTATCTTTAAGATACACACGATCGGCCAACAGCCAACAACAGCAAAACAGATAACAGCGACGTCACCACTAACAGCGACTGCGACGCGCACGCAATTAGAACGCTGCCAAAACTCTGGCGAGCGCCTAAAAAAAGAGAGAGCATGCAGCGCAGCGAGCAGCCAGCAGCGCAGCGAGAGTGAATTTTGTTTTTTTTTCGGCGCACTCTCTGCCGCTGCTCGAGGGGGTGGCGACGCCACTGTTGCTGTTATCGCAGCCGTCGGCGTCGCTGCTGTCCCTCTCTGATTGTGAGCGCGTTTGCTTGTAAGTGTGTGTGTGTGTGTGTTTTACGTATATTTGTTACAAAATAGTAGTAGATGCGGTGCAAAAGTGTAGTAACATTTGGTAGTAGGTAGTTTCAATACATTGTTTTATTTGCATATAATAAATATGCACGACCTACATTGTTGTTTTGACGACTACGACGCACTCACAAACAAACAAATAAATAACGAATAATATATAAGCAACAGATACAACGCACAAAATATACAAAACACTGCAGGCGAAGCCGCAACAGCGCCGCATATAAATAAAAACACACAGCAAGTGTACATAAGTATCAACGCCGTCGACGTTGCTGTTGACGTCGCTGTCGACGTCGCAGTTAGCTGTCGCTGTTTGCTGACTATCTGCCGCTGCGGTACCCCACACACACACACACATACTCGCATATATAGTGGCGCTAAAAACGTTGTGAGGGGAAGGAGATACACACACGCATACACGCACACACGCACGCACACACTCACACATGCACAGAGAGTCAGTTCAAGCCGAGCAAATACAACAACTCGCTGGCGTCGCCGTCCGCACGCGGTCAAAGGCAAGTCCAAACTGAAATGCTCGAAAAAAGCACTTTTTACGCTTGGGCCCCAAACAACAGCTGCTGCTGCCGGCGTCGTCGTCGGCGAGTCAGCTGCGCAGTTGGAGCTCTCGACGCTCTTTGCATTTGACTTGCTTGTCTTGTTGGTCAAAAGCTTAACAGCGAGCATGCCGCTGTTGCCGCTCTGTTAAAGCTCTCGGCGCTGTTAGTGTTAGTGGGCGGGGGAGTTCTAAGACAATCTCTTCTCCCCCTTTGGATACAATTATTCACAGCTGTTTGTGCAGAGGCAACAGCTTTTTAATTGTCCTAATTGTGACAGTGAGCTTTGCTCAATGGAAAGCTTACCGTTTGCACTGTGCAGCTTTTACTTTTAACACTGACGTCATCGTCAATATGCTGAACACGTTTCATTTGTTTTGGCAAAAAGAGTTCATTAAGATATTTCAACCTTAATTGCTTTAAATCTTTTTCAAGACTAGTAGCCTGACGAGCTTTTGATGATAAATACCACACCGAGCTTAAATTTGGCTGCTAAAGATGATGATGATGAACACATGATACAAAGTTTCAAGCTGCATATTAATCTAAATTACCAAACATAATTAGTTTAAATTTGACGGAAAAGGGCGTCAAAGAAATGCGTCAATCATAAAATGTGTTACAATTTAAAATTTGCAGTTTTAAAATAAAACATATTAAGTCTAATTCGATTGAGTCTATAATTTTTTGTTGCAAGTTGGAAACACGGTTTTAGGCTTTTTGCTGGAATTCATTTATAATTCAATAAGAGCTCTGATTATTAATCTTTATGAAATTAAATAAACAAATTGGCTAAATTTCTTATACATCTATACGAATGCAAATGCATATCTATATATATGTACACATACATACTTACATAAATATGCATAAACATGTATATTAATAAGTACTTGTATATCAATTACATATTGAGCGCAAGGCCGACCAGAATGCAGATAGACAGTCCACAGTCGGTTTGAATGGATGGACGGACCGAATATATATATTTGAATGCATTAATGAATGATCAAAGTGAATTGAATTGAATGCAATGCAAGGCATTGGCACATTGGACGACTGCTAAGTCCAAAGAGTGGTTACAATTTAGCCATCATTAATTTATTGGCAAAAGCGCAATCGCTTTCAACTCAGAGTGGCCACATACTACATGCTACATGCTACATAATACATACTACATGCTACTAGACAGAGTCAATTACGTGACATGTCAGAGCCATAAACGAGTTAAACACGATTGCGGATCGACGATTGCAATTCACTGTTGTTGTTATTTTTTAAAACGCACTCACCTCGAAGTGTGCATTGAACTTTTGTAACAATTATTCGAAAAAAAAAATATAAATATATATTGACACACTCATTTATTGATAGTAATACGTCCATAATTGATGAGTCTAAGCTCTATTTAAATTGGATTTCGATTCGAAATTACTACTGCAACAAAAGCTAATATTGAGAGCGGGGACATGCCACTCCAACTCTGCCTCACTTCATCTCTATCAGCAACTGTATCTGTAATTTTTTCAGTTTTTTTTTTTTTGGGGTATCTGCTTTGTTTGTGTAACTGTTTCTTGTAAACAAACGTCAAGCAAATAATGCAAGATATTCCAAAAGAAAAAAAGAATTATGTTTGTTGTATTGACAACATCGCTGGGCTTATCTTTAAGATGTTTTCTTTATTTGTTGAAAGCGTGACACGTTAACGTTATTTCTGTATATATAGTTTTGAAAGAGAGACACGTTTTCCATACAACATTGATCAGAAGCGCAACTTCAGAGAGAAACAATGTTTTAATCAGCATATATCCAGCCAAGTTTCAATAGAAAGAAATAGAGAGAAAGACAGATAAGAAAAGATAGAGAGAGGGAGAGGTAGAGGTAGAGACAAAGAAAGAGCTTAGTTTGGAAATAGAAGCTGCGCTGTCTTCTTATCAGCTCGGTTACAATGTGTGTCAGACTGATAGAATTGCTTTATACTGTGCATCAAGTTATAAATACAATTGCTATACATATTCCTATATATATATATAATTTACACATATATATATATATATATAATACACTGAACTCTTCCTAAGTTGCCTCTTGGCTCGTTGCCATGACTAATTAAGCAAGCAAAACTCAATTTCTCAGCATAAAAACTCGCCGACAACTTTGTAAAAGGATTGCCAAAAATAAATATATAAAATTTGTTGCGCATTTTTTGGATATTTGTTAGGGAATTAAAGGAGTCGCTTAAAAATTTAAGTTTAAGTGGATCCACTGCATATTTTAATAGAATATCAAAATATAACTTCTATTTCATATATATATTTATTAATTTTTAATACGAGTTGGTTAATTAGAAAATTTAATAGAGTATTTAAAATTAATTCTAATTTGCAGTGCTAATAATATTATTATTTCTTATATCTTTTAAAATCTAGTAAACTGGTAAATCGAATAATTTTTATTTACTTTCAATATGCTGGTCTAAATTTAAGTTAAATTCTTAATATATAAAATATAGAAACATATCTTTATTATAAAAAGCAGTCCATAGATTTGCTTAGTATTTGCTTAAGTATCACAGTCGTAATATAGGTTTAAAAAATAACTAAAAAATACTTTTTAGCAAGGATATGCACTCGTCTACATTCTTTCCATATTTTCTTTATTTTTTCTTGTTTTTTTGTTTTTGTTTTTGTTTGTTGTCGGTTCCCTTTTCGACTTTGGTGCTTTTTGCGCGTGTGAATCATGAGCATTAAGCATAAAACCGACATTTAGCTGATTGATCTTAATAAGAATTCCTGGCCAGGGCTGTGGCTCGCTAACGGATCCATGCAGCGGGTCAATAACATTTTGTGCAATATGCCCCTCGATCCTCCTCCATCCCCTCATTTTTGAGGGCGTTACTTGGGGCTGCGCCTGCGCAACATAACAAACTTTGTGTTTGTTTCTTTTATATGCATTTCCTTGTGCACTTTTAATAACTCCCCGAAACGAACAAAGAATCTTTTGCTGCCTCTGTCGGAAATTGAAGTTTTCTCCTTTTTGTCTTTTTTTGAGTTATGTGTTTTTTGTGGTTTCTGTATTTTGTGTGTGTGTGTTTTTTAGTAATACGTCGTCATGTGTGTTCGAGTATACAAATGAGAAATAATTGGATTGGTTTTTACATATGCAGAGAGTTTTGGAATTTGCAAATGTGGAGCGGATGTTGGTTACCCAATTTCTCGAATGACAAAAATGTCGCCAAAAGTGCAAAATTTGCAAACCTAATGCCAGGAGTGTTAGAGGGGGTGTTTGCGGTTACGAAAGGATGAGGGGGTAGCGTATTTGTGTGCCATTCGAGGAGCCAGGGGGCATTCTAAGAACTGTTGCATATTTCATGTGTGCTTTGAACAACTTTTAAAGTCAATTAAATGTCGTTCGATTTGCATATGTATTTGTATCTTGAACAGCTGCCCACTAATAATTCTAGCAAAGTTATTATCAGAATTTCAACAGAACCTGTTCGAGCATTTAATAAAATCCAATCAATTTTTGTCTGCCACGCAATTTATCTCTCAAAATTGCATTGGGTTAGTTGAAAAAAAAAACGACATATATATATACATTTTTTTTTCTCGACAGCCTAAGTGGTCCAAAATTGGCGACATATGTTGCGTAATGTCTGGACGTCTAGCAATCGAATTAAATCAAATGCACTCGACAAATTAAAACACGTAAACAACCAAGTTAGAGTGCTCTAGTCGAGAGAGTACGACTGGCAGACACCCTTTAATCTCTATTATAAAATTATATCTTCAAAATTGTGGCCTATGGTATTATAAGTTTCTAAGATTTGACAAGAATATAAGGTGAAGGTTTACAAACCTGAAAAAATTAATATATTTTGAATATTGAAGATATTATTACACTCGATAATCGAGTTCTGTCGACATTAGAGACAACGCAGAGGCTTATCGAACAATACGAGAATGTATACACCAAATTAAGTCTGTAGCTCCTACAGTCAACGAGATCGAAGGAACAAAATTGGCTTCTAATGGTAGACACCTTATATATGGTCGAATATGCAGATGCTTTGCCTGCTGCAAACTTCAGTACAAATTTCATATACCCCTTTTCATTCAATTTTAATAGATGGAACAAAGTCTTCTTGTTTGCCTAAGTCTGTCACTTAAATTATGTGAATTCAAATCAAATTGATGCTGCTGCCAAAAAAAACACTTCAAATGTCGCTTGCTTATTTCGCTAGTTTGCAACTAAGTAATGCACTTGATTCACCCCTTCCCCCTATTAAGTTCTTTCTGTGCTGCCCTATATTCATTTTTTGTTATGCTTTTGTGTGTTTATGTTTTTCTTTTGCTTTTATTTTTGCTGTGCAAACAAAAGGCGTCTAGATTACGTCTACGGCTTCGTCGTCGACAGCAGACCCAAAAAGCCCAGACGCTCTGCCTGCTCAACTCCTCAACTCCCCCAACTCAACTCACCCCGTCCTCAGCCTATGCCATTAGAATTTGTCTGCTTTTTGTCTGCCGCTATCCTTATCCACTTATTTGTTGTTGTTGTTGGAGTTGTTTTGTCTCCTTTTTTTCTTCATTTGGTTGCTTAGATGTTAGTCAAGTTTTTGCTGCTTCTTTTTGCTTTCAGGGCAAGCAACTTTTTTATTCGGGTTTATTATTGTTTGGATTTGGCATTTGATATCTGTGTTTGGTATATATGTACATGTGTTTATTTGTATATGTGCAACTTTATAGTCGACTTCAGGTTCTTGAAGTTCTTAAAATATTTCGTCAATTAATTTTGCATTTCTTTATTCCAGCTTTATTTCGCACATGTTTATCCTATAATTTTTGGCATAGTTCGCTTGCCGCTCAGCTTAGACAAACTTGCCACACAAACGTTGCCGAAAAATAACCAGACACACACATGCAAATAAACAACACAAATCATGTCTGGATCTTTTGATTGTGCGACTGACCTTGAATTTATGCAAATTGTTCAAGTGGGAACAACTTTGTCAAATTAAGAAATCAACAACAACAACAAATACACAAACAAAAATAAATATAGAACGCTCAGAAAGACCTTGACATTGAGCTGCAAAAGGGCTCGACTCTTAATATAATGTGATAAGGGGGTTATTATATAAAAATATCCCACACAAGGCTTCACATTTGCTAATAAACAAAAAAATATATATATACATATATAGATAAAACAATGTGAAATACTACGTTCAAAAATATGTTTATATATTTTATAGAGAAATTCGTTTTACTTAGAACAAATGTTATGCCTGAGAACAACTACAAATTAAGTGACTTAAAGTAGGATGTAAGTGGAATATATATAAAATACCTCTTGATATTTTGTACAGAAATTTACTCGACTTATAACAAATGCTATCAATTCACATTCAACTGCGATCAACATGAAATTCAAGTGATTTAGATCCTTTAATTCATCAATTGCAAATCGTTAACTTATACACTTTCCATACATAACTGCCACATTGAGTAGCATTCCAAATAAATTACAACATACACATAACTTACAAAAGAGAACCCATAAGAATAAAAATAAGAATAATAATAATCAATCCATAATAAGCAACTGGGTTCGATGCTGGGTCGCTGGGTATCGATAACCCTTATCAAATTTCCGGCATCTCGAGGCGAAATAAATACAAATTATGCTTACAAACGAAATACCAAACTATACAAAAAATACACATGTGTGTGTATCAGTGTTTGCATTTGCCATTGGTTTGGAGTTTTTTTTTTCGTTCTCGCTTTGGGCCACCATCGGAGCTGTAGGCGTGACGCGTTTAAGCCGAAGTACGCCCAAAATACAAGAACCTCCGATGCAAATTTCACGATATAAAAAAAAAATTGCAGTCATTTTCTTTGGCTCACAAAATTGAGCATTTTATTAATTTAAGTTTACACACACCAAAATTAGGTAGCCGCTCGCATAAATGGCATTTTGTGGCTAACAGTTGTTTAACTTTATTGACTTACTGACGCAATTGGTGCGGCTTTCAACAAATTTACACTGTCAAAAAATAATCTGATTTTTAACAAAAAACTCTGTCAATATATTATATTAATTTGTCATAGTTTTTCATTTCAAAAACGTATTTGTTGAAAAACGTTTCAGCTAAAAATTATTAAGTTTTGTAAACCATTTTCTAAGTAACTAAATTTAGCAGAAAAGTCCAAACTGCAGTTTAATTATTATCATTTATAACGAGTTTTATAATGTCCAAGTGTTCGCGTTTGCAACGGGAGATAATTCTATTGCGCCAGGAGCTGGCCATAACCCGATTGGATCGCGATGAGCTCCATCGCAAACTGGGCGATAAAAAGACACATTTGGAAATAGGAAAGCAAGAAAAATCGCATCCAACCAAGCAGGATTTGTTTATTGCTTATTTGGAGGAGCAGATACAAATGCTTAGGTTGAAATACAAACAACAAATGGGCGAGGTTAAAGCCAGTGCGCAGCTATTGGAAACGAAGCTACAAAATGTGCAGCAAGAGATGCACTGCATCACGGCCAGGGCACAACAAGTGGACGAATTGGAAAAGACGGTAACAATATTAAAGGACAAACTGCAACGCCGGGACACGATTATAGCCCGATACAATGAACAACATGCCGCATTCCTGGGACTCATTAATAATTTGGGTCAGAATTCAGTTGAGAACTTGAGCGTTTTACACAAGTTAAAAGATAGCAACTCCGAGAACAAAATTCAGTTAAGAGACGATCGCATTGGCGATAGAAAGAAATTCTCGAAAACATTATTAAACTTTCCATGCCTGGGCTCAGCACTCAAGCAAAAACTAAAGAGAAAACCATTTTCAAGCTCCTAAATGACTCCCTGGATGAAATATTTGAATATTATTATTATTTCCTGTTTTTTTTATCAATGTACTTTTAAATTCACGGATTGTCGACAGTATATATATATGTACTTATATATTTGTATATACTGTATACGATAAATGATTTGAAATTTTATACATGGCTATTTTCATTTAATGTTGACGGAACTGCAGTCAGCAATTTGAATTCTTCGATTTCTTAGAAAACGCTACTCAAGTTCATTGACAACTTTTTTTTTTGGTAATTTAGCAAAACAATGCAATTCATTAAAGTATATTTATTACATAAGAGCAGAGCTTTAATTTGTAGCAAGTGTTTATAAATTTTCAAAATATATTTCTGTTTAATAAGTTGAAAACAAAATTTTGCAAATATTTCATCTTCTATTTTGTGGCTAAAATTGTCACGTTTTGTGTCTTTTATCGTTGTATTTGCTTTGGGTAAAGCATTCGCATCCTAATGCAGAATTTGTGGCAAAAAGCACGTAGCATATTTCCCATAAATTCATATATATATATATAGTTCGACAGTAGTACTATGAAACTCTGATAGTCTCAGAATAGACGTCTATTGAATTCTAATGTGACATGCACCAGGAAGTGCGTGCAACGTTCAATTGAAGTTATTTGTGGCTAATTGAAATTGATTAGGCGTCGCCAGCTAAACTTATGGGAATGTTATAAAGGCAAAAAGACAAAAACTAGGCCAAAAGTTCAAACAGACCATAAGAGTCATATTAAAAGACCATTTTCAGCTACAATCTTATCTCAAGTTAGACAATGAATCACTGTTCTAATAATAAAATTCGATAATTTCACATAATTTTGGTCAGTGCATGGGACAGCCTCGAAAATAATTAGTATGCTTTCATACGTTTGCCTTATATGTAAATATTATTTTTATTTCATTTTGGGAGGCGGCCTGACCCTGAAATGGTACTGCGTGGCTGGTGTGACGTCACTCTGCCAAGCTACTCCACTCTCCATTCTCTCCACTTTATCACTAAGAATAAGAACAATGAAAAATAAATTGCGATTCTTTGCTTTGTATTATGGTTATTATTGAAGCTTAATTAAATTTGCGTACATTACATTTACATTTGTATAATAATTAAACACTACAAATGAGCGGCAGCCTTATTTATGTGCCCGAAAAGCTGCGAAAATTGTTCTTCAGCATCAGCAACACAAAGAAAATTCCAACGGCGATGGTAAACAACTGCACGTTGATCACTTTGGAGTCCACGAGTGCCTGCAGCATATTGTAGATGCTTTCGCTGCGCACCTCACCACCACAGCAGTCCATGTAGCTACTAATATTAAGTACGAAAATTGTTTTTAAAATCCTCGCGTTTAATTTTATGTATATAAAATTCAAGTTTGTTTTTTGGTCGGGAACAGCTGTGTTAAGATACGAGTGTTGGGCTAAAGCCCAATATACGTCGCAGTGTTGGTAAATTGTTTTTTGGGAAATACCAGAGGTGGCAACGCCCTCTACAGCTGTTCCGCTGTTCATTTGAAATGGTGGAAACATGGTAATCCAAACAAAAGAAGAGCACATACAATTGCCATCAATTGAACTGTGGGTTTATAATTTTATTAATTAGCTTAACATGATTAATATGCTAGGAAACAGTTCGTTCGCTTATTCGTCATTGGCAAAATCAGCGGGATTCTTGCGCAGCAAGGCTGTATGCTTGCGCTCGGTCAAATCGTAAATCAAATAACCAATGATGAATGCTGTAAGCACAAAAATGATTAAATAATGGGAAATTTAGAAAAATTAAATCTCTTTTGCTTACGTGGTGCCACACGAAAGATGTTGGAGCGCAGGCGACGCACCATATTGGGCAGGCCATTGCTGATGGCGCCGGCGAAGGCGCGCTGCTCGAACGGGGAAAGTTTGTAGGTGATAATTCCATGTACCTTGGCCAAATTGCCGAAATGGGCACCGTTCAGGGTAGAGGTTAGACGCATCTTTTAAGCTGTGGGAGGAGGAATATTTTAAAAGTGTTAACCGATTGTAATCACAAGGCGCATATGAAGCCAACGAGTATTTGGATAAAGACACAAATAGTTATTATAAACATTTTGCACTTAGCCTCAAAGAGGTTATGTAATTTGTTGCACTGAGAACTCTTGTGTGCAACTGCTGCGTCTGCACCTTTGCACCAGCCAATAATTAGGCATATTTATAGTGCCCAGCACTTGGCAGCATATTTTTGGCATTAATTTTGCTTAATATTTACCTTGAAAAGTCAAAATTCTTGCCTTAATTTAGAAAAAAAAGCTACGAATGACGTCTATTCGCCTCAGCTGCTTCTTATTTGACACTGCTAGCTACCAGCTGTTAACTAGCTGTTAAAATGCTAGCATTTCATTAAGTACAATGCTGTGTGTTATCGGTCGACCGCCACAGCATACTCCCTTACGAGCTGAGCAACAAAATAGTTGCAAACGCCAACTGTTGAGAAAAACATAAATTTATTAAAGAAAAACACATAAAACTCAACAGCAATGGCCGCCAAAGTTGCAAGCAACGCAAAGAAAGTGTTTCAGAATGTAAGTGCATATGGGCAAAAGCGCCGCACGTCAAAGTAACCTCACTTCTCATCTGGCCTCTGACTAATTCCAATTTGGAATCCCTCTTTGGTTTTTCTTCTTGCAGCACGATGATGTGCACATTTCTTTTGAGGATCAGCAGCGCATTAATCGCTTTGCCAAGCACAATGCGCGCATGGACGACTTTAAGATGGAGCTCGAGATGAAGAAGAATGATCTCAAGTGCGTCGAGGAGGCACTGGAAGAAATTGAACTTTTCGAGGAGGATGAAGATATTCCCTTCCTAATTGGCGAAGTGTTCCTCTCACACAAGCTGGGCAAAACGCAAGAGCTGCTCGCCGAGACCAAGGATCAGACGCTGCAGGCGATCGCCAGCATTGAAGACAAGGCAAAAGTGATCAAAGTCGAAATGGATGAGCTGAAGGCGCATCTCTACCAGCGCTTCGGAAGCAACATTTCTTTGGAGAGCGACGAATAGAAGCGAGTCAAAAAACAATTCTGCGAAACTTTCGATTGATTAAAATACGAGTACATTTAATTTAAACTATACGAGAGAGATATTTTCTATAGCACTATAAAATAGTAGATAATCAGTGCGATTATCAACAGTGTGAAAACCATGCCAGCCAAAAAGATGCGTCGATCCTCTACTAGTCGCCGCTCAATCAACTTCATCGTGTGGTTCGACAGTCCCAGCGTACCACCAATTGCCAGAATACGCCGATGCGCCCCACTCAGCGTCATTCGTTGCGAAATCAGACTCTCGAGTATTCCACTGCCGGAAGCAATCATCTCATCCACGCCACGATGCGAGTTTTGCATCTGTGTGTGATGCTGCAGATCGTAGTCCAGCTGAAGACACGTGTCCTCCGCACTATTTGCCACAAAGCGATGATTGAGCAGCTGTTCCCGTTCGTTCAACTCCTGTTGCACCCGCTGGCGACGATCACGCGCATGTTGCAACGATGTCTGCAAATGCCGCAAATCATATTTCAACTGATCTATGCGTAACTTTGAACTTTGTCGTTGCGACGGCGGCACCTTGAACAACAGAACATCGAGGCGATCGCAATTGCTATGGCATATAGGGGAAATGTTAAGCTTAATCTTGCGGTTGTTTTATTAGTGTTTGTTTGACTTACGAATTGGCCTGTGTTATTTTCATTTGGATTGTGTTCTCCACGTCAGCCGCTTCTTGCGGCATTGTTTGTCCCAGTCGCTGAAAGCATTGCTCAATCTCCTTGAGCGTGTTATTCGTTTGATGGTACAGCGTTTCCATTGTGTCTGCTCTGCTGAACGCAGGTTAATGGTTTTTACTTTTACACGGAAAAATTGCTTTCAAAAAGCTGACGCGTTGCAACTCAATTTTCCCAATTGAATAGGTGTGTTTGTGTTATCGCATCAATTTATCGATATTTAAACTGTCTGGCAAAGTAGGCGCAACGAAATGTACTAATTATGGCTGTTTTGTGATGCGTACGGTTGCGAAGAATGCGCTAAAATAAGACAAAACACACACACACTCTAGGATAAACCACAATGGCGCATACATCTAGTACCGGCGTTGGTAAGAATTTTATTTGTAAAATTAACAATTTGGCAAGCAATTTGATCGTATAGCACGTGCCCGCAAGCACGCCCAGCCGTGGCCCAAACATTTAACCAACGAATTGTGCAAAAGTTCGGACGCAAAACGTATGCGCAAAACTAGGTTTTTTTTTCCTTTTTTTATTGAACGATGACGGGCCGCTGCCGCTGCCGCAGCGCTGCCACTGCCCCGCTGCAGAGCACCGTGTGAAAATGGAAAAGAAAGCAAATGGACAAATAAAAGCGAAAAAGAAACGGGCGATAAAACGCGAGCATTTCTGCATTTCATATTGGAAAATTAAGTAGCTGCCGCCGCTGCTGCTGCAGTCGCAGCCACAATTTTTTTTCGTGACTTGACAATTTCGGTGGGGCCAGCAAAACACCCCGCACCTTTCACACACATACTTATACCCTCCAATGTCCCTTAAGCTTGCGGGTGTGTGCTTTTTTCGTTTGCTTTTTTATGCTGGGCTTGCCTTTGGCAAAGTGCTGCTTTAATTTCTAATTAAATTAGTTTGTCGCTGCAAATTCATTTTGTGCATATCTCTTCAAATTATGTCGGGTATGTGATTATTGGGGAAGGGGAGGGGACAAGCTAACCAGGCAACCAGCCAAAGTCAGCCAAATCAAACCAAACCAACTAACCTAACCCAACACCATACCCTCTGCCTGCTATTCGAAAAATTTTCTCTTTCGGAATCTACGAAAGTGCGCGCAAAGCAAGAACAACGCAAGACACACAAACAACAAGAACAACAAACATATGATTTATTTTGTTCGGTGTCATAATTTCAGCCTTTTCTTGGCTAGTATTTCTTATTGTTTTTACCTAAAAATATACATTTATTTTTTTCCTTTTTCTTTCAGTGGTGCCACGAAATTTCCGCTTACTGGAGGAGCTGGATCAGGGGCAGAAGGGTGTGGGAGATGGCACCATTTCGTGGGGACTGGAAAACGATGATGATATGACACTCACCTATTGGATTGGCATGATCATTGGCCCCCCAAGAGTAAGTTGCTTCTACTAACTCATCGTTAGATTATTCCCCATTCAATCGTGAGTGGACTGCGAATAGCCTTATCAAAGTGTGTGGACTTATAAATGATTTATCTATTTGCGATTGTGTAAATGCAAAAGAACCTAAAAACAAGCTGCTCATTGTGTTTTATGCAGCACTCGGAATATATTTCATAACAGACTCAAAGTTTATTGAACAAGGCACTAAACCGATCTGAAACCTAATCCATATGAATATTTGTTAAAGGTGTTTTGTAGGTAGAATTTTTTGAAAGAAGAATTATTTTGTGCATCACTCTTACTTTAAAGATTATGGATGTTTTGTAGATATGATTTTCAGAAATATAAATTATTTCATATATCATATAAATTTGATATTTCAAAGATCGTAGAATGAAATATTCTTATCAGTGAGGTTAAATACGCTAAACAGTGAATTTAAATATAAAACAGTTTTTATTATTGACTTTGCTTTCTACCAACAAACATTAAAAATAAAGTAAAGTTTGTAATCGATAAAGCGTAACAAAATTGGTAGATAGAGCCGAGAATAGCTATTGTTGCGTTGGGTTATATAATATGGCCTTCAAGCACTTTCCAATTAGAAAGGCTGATAACAAATTGGAAGATTAGCACAACATCTGTTCTAAAAAGAATCTTTGACGTATAACAAAAAAAGCCAAATTTCATACAAAGTATTTAAACAAGCTGTACACAAATCGTGGCATGAATCATGTTGTGCATTCACACCATAACTAGTTGCAGTGAGTCACGCCTAACACTGTCGGCTATGAGGGTCATATAGAGATGGCCAGCGCCGGGAGGGAGACTATTGCAATAAACAGACAATAGAGACTAGCATTTATGCGCATATTTGTATAATCGGCAGCTCATTACATTTGCCAATTTGCAATTCACTTTATTCATTATTTGCCGCATGACTTGGTCTGCACTTTTCTCTTCCTTTCCAGACACCATTCGAGAACCGAATGTATTCACTAAAGATTGAGTGC
Organism: Drosophila dives; assembly: GCA_035042365.1. NCBI lineage: Eukaryota > Metazoa > Arthropoda > Insecta > Diptera > Drosophilidae > Drosophila > Drosophila dives. Next base: position 4,603,228 of record JAWNLJ010000326.1, on the reverse strand, counting down.
GGCGAACGTTATCCGGATGAGCCACCAACGCTCAGATTTTTAACAAAAGTTAATATTAATTGCATTAATCAGAATAATGGTGTGGTAAGTAATTTATATATATATATGTATTAGTTTATATAATTAATTTGATTTTATTTAGGTTGATCATAGATCAGTGCCGATGTTGGCCAGATGGAGTCGTGAATATACCATTAAAACGATGCTTCAGGAAATACGTAGGATTATGACCATGAAAGAGAACCTGAAATTGGCACAACCGCCAGAAGGTAGCTGTTTTTAGTCGGCAACAACAACAACCTACAGCAACAACAACAACAGCAGGCAGCAGCAACACACAACTGCCACAACTACAACACTCAGCTGAGAGTGCAACGCGGTAAGTCGTCCTAATCCTCTCCAGCGAAGAGAAGAGTTAGTTGTGTGAGTGATGTCTGAGACCGAGAAGAGAGAGAGAGAGTTGATAGGAGAGGAGAGGAGCTGGAGAAGAGAGAAGCTGAGCTGAGCTGAGCTGCTTTGTTGTTGTTGTTCTTGTTGAATTAAAGTGTGTGTGTGCTCTCAGCGCGTTGGCCAGCAAGCAACAACTAAAGCAAAATATATACTATAAGTGTAACAACAACTGCAACAACAAGAAGATGTAGAAGAAGAACAGCCACAGTAAAACGTCACTACAAGAAACAAACAATGGTCGTCTCTCGTCCCTTCCATCATCGAGCGTCGTCGTACGAAAATGTCATCATGTTTGGTTATCACACTTTCTTAACTAAGAAATAAAACAAAACTGAAAACTGCAAGAAAAACAAAAACAAAAACATAAAAAAGCCTAAAGCATAAAATAAAGAAAAGAGAAGTTTATAATTTTACTCACGCAATTTACAAACAAAAAATCGAGACAAAATTCGTACAGTAAAAATTCATTGATATAAAAAAATGTTCAGCGAGTTCTGTTTTTAATTGTAGCGTCGCAGGAAAAGTCGTAATTATTGTTTTTGCCTAACTAAGAGAAAATTATGAATTATATATATATATATACAAATTTAAGTAAAATTTTTGTAGTAAAAACAAAATGCAAAAAAAAAGAAAAGCAAACAAAAAATGAACCGAACCGAGGCGATTGTAACAATTTAATTAGTTTTCTTCCTTCTTCTAATGCGACTTGAGACTCGATTTATAATTATTGAAAACCAATTGCGGTAAATATAAACAACAATTATACACAACAAATACACACACTCGTACACACACACACTAAACTGATGAAGAAGTCGAACGGGCAGAACGATGAAAAACAATACAAAAAAAATGATTAAAATAATATTTTAATTTAAGCTTCTAAATAAAACAATTAATAATCCAATAAAAAGAAAAGCCAAAACGTTTTGGTGCGCATCAGTCGTAAAAGGTTTGAACTTGAACTCTCGATATAAATTCTAAATGAATATTGACAATATCATAATTAATATAAAATTCTAAAACCGACCTTGAACCAATGTCGACTGATCCACCAACGATTTATTAATAATTTAAGTTTAAATTTAATAAGCTGCATTTTTGCAGATCGTTGTTTTTAAGGATTGAACAGCGAAAGCCTATAATATTATTTTTAATTTTATTTATATTTCGAAGTATTGATATAGTTTCTAGCTGTCCTTAACATCATTAAATTTTATATAGTTTAGATTTGAGTTATAGTTAGTGGACTAAACAAAATCGGTTTTCGGGTTTTATTTTCTTTTCAATTGTTTATTTAAATACATAATTTGAATTAATAGATTTATACACAAGGTGCATGTCATATAGTATCCATGGCTCATTTTGTCTAGGCTCTGCTTTAGTTTTAACTCCCCGTTATATCGAACTGAGTTGTGGTTTCATCCAGTCCTGATCCTCGTGCATCGATCATCGATTAAACTAGGCGTTTTGGTTTGCTCTTCCTCAATTCTGGCTTGTTTATTGTTATAAAGCTGTTGCTTATGTTGCTTGACTTTTTCTTTTCAATTGAATTTTGTGTGTTGAACGAACATTTTTGACTGTTTGTTTGTTTGGGTTTTATGCTTAAAATTGATTTATTTGTTTATTTAGTGGGTAAAATCGCGATAACACTGCAATTCTTCACGTCAATATCAAATTCAAACATTATCTACTTCTTGGGCACAAAGACGATTTTTCGGGACTTGAGTGCCGACCACTTGTGTCGCTTAATATAATACGAGATGGCAGTCAGGAAGCCGAGAATGCCAATCACCTTGATCAGCAGCCGTTTGCGATCATCGTGCTCCGGCTCAGAGGTCCACTTGAGGAAAGTGGCCACATCCTTGGCCAATTGACTCTGTGTTGGCGGTGTGCCATCCTCATACTCAATTACCTAAAACAAATCAATATTAATGAAAAGTAAAATATTTCAGTTGAGTTCAACATTTGATTGAAGTTCCGTTTGCTCACCTCGTTGTACAAGACTTGTGCCATAGATATGGCACCGCCTGCAAAGTACGGATTGAAGTACTGGCCATCGCGCAGCACAACACCGGCTGGTGCATCATGGTAGCCTGTTAGCAGGGCAAAGATGTAATCCTCGCCACCGTGACGCGCCGATGAGATGTAACTCAAATCCGGTGGATAGGCACCGTTATTGGCAGCACGGGCCGCCTCCTCATTGGGATAAGGCGATGGGAAGTAATCCGACAGCTTGCCTGGACGCTCAAAGAAGTTGCCAGTATCATCGGGACCATCTTTCACCTAAACCAAGAATAGTTTAAAATAAAAACCACTTCCACAGTTCACTTATTAGCTTACCATAATCTGCTCGGCTTCGGCCTTGGCTTCAGCTTCGGTGTGGCTGACGCCAACCAGATTGCGGTAAGCAATGTATTGCAAGGAGTGGCAGGCAGAGCACACCTGCTTGTACACCTCGTAGCCACGACGGATACTGCAAATTATCATCATCAATTAATACATATATATGAAAAATCGGAAATCACTTTTTGCTGTTTACCTCTGATGATCCAGCGAGGAGAAGAGACCTTTGTGGTTCCATGGTTGCGCGGGTGGGTGCACCTCGGTTCCAGAGGCCTGCACCGATTGCTCCAGGGCAAAGAGCAGAGCACCAACGCCACCGGTGACAGCACCAACTGCACCGATCAGCTGTTTGCGCGACACGCAAACGTCGAGCAGAGTAGCGAAAAAATAAAAGTAAACGCATTTTTGAGGTTAGGTCCGTTCGGCTATTATGAAATGCTCGGCGTACGTTTTGATGACTTACCTTTTTGTTGCTATTTGCCCAGCTCGAAGCCGTCGACAGGTTCTTTGCCTGCAATTAAAGAGTATAATTTAATTTGTGTTTTTTTTTTTTGTTTTGCACTGCTGCGCAAACTGCACGTATGAATTTTTGCATGGAGTTACATAATTTTGTGGGTCGGGGTGTAATTTCTATTTGTACTTTAATCAATTGTTCATCACACAGATGATCCTTGGTTTTTGTGGCCTCGGGCGTAACTTCACTTAAAACATGACCTTTTGTGCGTAAATGAATGTTGTAATGATTTAGAAAAACACTTTTGAGTCCCTAATAGCTTTTGAAAATTTCTTGTGAGAGAGGTAAGAGAGGGCGACGGCGGATGTTTTACCTGTTGCAGACTCAGTGCTGGCGTGGATTTTAGCAATCTGAAGCCATTGAATCTTCTCAATGTCGCTGCCATGCTGCTGGCCGGAGTAAAATTTTGCTGCGTCGGGTCGTGTAAAGAAACTTAAAGGGCAGCGCGAATCTATCTATTCCACTGGCAGTAGGTCGCTCTCGCTTCTCGCTGGCAGATGTTTATTCGCTTCTCCTCTAATCATCGTCGTAAACTCGCTCCTCAGCTAACAGTTGTGCTCCGCGCAAGACGTCCACGCAATTAACATATTTGCTTCACAATTAACAGATGAGTTTTAACTGTAATTGAATTTATCCTTGGTGTTCAAAATTACAATGTTAAGATAACCAAGGAGGATTCTTATCGCGAAGATATGTAAACACGTGAAAAGAAACGTACGCGGCACCCATAGTGACCGTAATAAAACCGTCCGCGATAAGAGTTCTCCGAACTGATAGGATAATGAGTCCTAAGTCCTAAGTAGGATAAGAATAATTGTATCTAGCTAGAATGTACCTAGAAGTTTTCAATAAACCTGACGAAGCAATTCGGCAGTAGTCTGTGTTCGAACCTTAAACAACGTAGTAGTCTTATTATTTTGATCTTCCGATCACCTTTCAGTATACGTGATTATTATTTCATCGCTTGCCGTTTATATATATTATATATTTGTTATTAGCAAATTATTTACTTAGACTATGCAAATTTAGCGATGTTCATATAAAATTTATTGTATCTTCAAAGAAAAGAAAAATAACTTCTAAGTTTTAACACCAACAGAATGGTGCGTAATCCACTAAAAACTTCGCGCTATTTATATGTTAAATTTGTAAAAATCAAAAAAAGCTAACTTCTCAAATAAAAGAATGCGATGCACCTCTAACAGCTGAGCTGAAAATAACAAAATTTAAACCTTTCAGAACTAAAAAAACTTACTGCTATTTAAATTTAAAAAGTATCTTTTCTGTTAAAGGAACTTAACATTATATACTTCGTAACATAACATAACGAACTTGCTCCTCACCTAACATTATGTATTCGGTACAACAGTTTTTTACGCCCACTCAAAATGTTGTAATTATTATTGGCAAACGAATCATAGCAACGGGCTCATAAACAAATGCAAAGAAAAAACGTCTATCTCTAAATTTTCTTTAACAAATCAGACAATTCGTGGAAGCACCCAAGTTAGAGAGAGATATGCCGCAGGAGCAGACAACGGCTACATCATCGCAGCAGCTCGATGACGAAATCGAAAATGTTCGCGTTGTGGTCCGTTCCAGGCCAATGGACAAAATGGAGCTGTCCAGCGGAGCCCTGGGCGCCATTCAGGTGGATAAAATCAATCGTGCCATCACCGTGATGAAACCCAATGCGACAGCCAATGAGCCACCGAAAACTTATTACTTTGATAATGTTTTCGACGGCGCCTCCAATCAAATGGATTTGTATGTGGACACAGCGCGTCCAATTGTCGATAAGGTGCTCGAGGGCTACAATGGCACCATATTGGCCTATGGTCAGACGGGCACGGGTAAGACATACACCATGTCCGGGAATCCAGATTCGCCACAAACGAAGGGCATCATTCCGAATGCTTTTGCACATATTTTCGGACATATTGCCAAGGCACGAGAGAACCAAAAGTTTCTGGTGCGTGTCAGTTATATGGAGATTTACAATGAGGAGGTGCGCGATCTGCTCGGCAAGGACGTGAGCAAGAGTTTGGAGGTGAAGGAGCGGCCCGACATTGGTGTCTTTGTAAAGGATTTGAGTGGCTATGTGGTCCACAACGCAGATGATCTGGAGAACATTATGCGGCTGGGCAATAAGAATCGTGCTGTGGGCGCTACAAAAATGAATCAGGAATCCTCACGCTCGCATGCAATCTTCTCGATTACCGTGGAGAGCAGCGAACTGGCCGAAGGTGATATGCAACATGTTCGTATGGGCAAACTCCAGCTGGTGGATTTGGCAGGATCGGAGAGGCAGTCCAAGACGCAAGCGAGCGGACAGCGTCTCAAGGAGGCAACCAAGATTAATCTGTCGCTGTCGGTGCTGGGCAATGTGATTAGCGCCCTGGTGGATGGCAAGAGCACTCACATTCCTTATCGTAACTCCAAGTTGACCCGCTTGCTGCAGGACTCGTTGGGTGGCAACTCGAAGACGGTCATGTGTGCTACCATTAGCCCAGCGGATTGCAATTATATGGAGACAATATCCACGCTGCGCTATGCGAGTCGCGCCAAAAACATCCAGAATCGCATGCGCATCAATGAGGAGCCTAAGGATGCGCTGCTGCGTCATTTCCAGGAGGAGATTGCACGTCTGCGCAAGCAACTGGAGGAGGGTAGCTTTGAGGATGAGCAGCAGCCGGAAGAGGAGGAGGAGGAGGATGCTGAGGGCGACGATACCTGTGACGATGACTTGGAGGCGCCGTTGGAAGTTGAGCTGGAATCGTCCACAGCACCAGCTGCAGTCAGTCCCAACGGCAAAAAGGGACGCAAAAAACACGAGAAAACAGACGAGGAGAAGGAGGAGTTGGCCATGCGCAAGAATGAGCATCTGCGCGAGATTGAGCATGCCAAAACGGAGCAGGAACAGTTGCGCAACAAGCTCGTCTCGCTGGAGGGCAAAATCCTTGTCGGTGGCGAAAATCTGCTGGAGAAGGCGCAAACGCAAGAGAAGTTACTGGAGCAATCGATTGCCGAGCTGGAGGAGCGTGAGAAATGCGAGAAGGCACTGCGTCAAACGCTGGAGCAAAAGGCCACCGAACGCATCGATATCGAGGAACGCTATTCGACACTGCAAGATGCCAGCACTGGCATCACCAAGAAGATCCATCGCGTCATGCAGATGCTGATGGGCGTCAAATCTGAGCTGGCCGATCAGCAGCAGGAGCATCAGCGTGAAAAGGAGGGCATCTACGAGAACATTCGCAGCCTATCCCGAGAGTTGGCCCTGTGCGAACTGGTGCTCAACTCGTATGTGCCCAAGGAGTACCAGTCGATGATCAATCAGTATACCCACTGGAACGAGGACATCGGAGAGTGGCAGCTGAAATGTGTCGCCTACACGGGCAACAACATGCGAAAGCACATCGAGCACAAGAGTGGCGGCAAGGAGCCGGACTTCGTGGATCTTTCGCATGTCTATTTGAGTTATAACACCGATGGCGTCTCCAATCCTTTGCGCACCAAATCGTCACGTCCGCGCACCTCGGGCGTTCCACGGCCCACAACGGCGCGACGCTATTAAGGTCTCCAATCCTAATCAGTTTTATATTTGGGTTTCTTTAGTTTTTACAATTTTTATTTTCTTTTCTATTCCTAATTTTATTTGTTGTTAATTTATTTTTAGGTTGAACACTGGTGCAATATTTAGCTTTTATTCGTATCATTAATTTATACCTCTAATTTATTGGAATCTCACCAAGCCTAGTCGCAAAAGATAAAATACGTGCTTTTGGCTTTTTTAAAATAAACATAATTAAATACTCAAAAGTTTTGTTTTATTGGCTTTTTTTCTGATTACTAGAAAAATGTTTAATTTATGACGCTGAAAGTATGCTGTACAATTTTCCCACTTTTCTATTGAGCAAAAAACTAAAATTAAGCCGGCTACAACACAACGGGTTCCATAGTGTAGCGGTTATCACGTCTGCTTTACACGCAGAAGGTCTCCGGTTCGATCCCGGATGGAACCATGGTGAATAATTTTTATTTTGGCTTGCGCAAGATTTTAATTATTTTTGCGAAAATATTGTTAGCTACGGAAGTGTTTTCGATAAAAATGTTTATAGAACACAAAACAAATATAGTTAAGTAAATTAACACAAGGCATATTTATTTAACCGTTTGCTATATTTGCTATTAAATTTCATTGTGAAGCGTAGCAAGATCTATTATTCAACATGCCATAGCCTTCAAAACACATTAGCTATATAACAAATTAATTTTAAAATTTTATGGAAAAAAGGAAATCCACATGGTTCCATCCGGGATCGAACCGGAGACCTTCTGCGTGTAAAGCAGACGTGATAACCGCTACACTATGGAACCAACTGAGCGCCGAGCGTCTAAGCTACAACAGAAGCTGTTTAAAACATTCGCTGTCTATATTTTGAAGCAAACGAATTTATTAGACTTAAGAATGAATTGTTATATCAAAAGAGATGATTATTAATACTTTTTAATTGTTATTGTACTTTCATTGCAATTTTTCTATGAGTAACACATTGTAGTTCTAATTCTTTATTTGAATTGCATGGCTCATAAAAAACAGCATTGTGATAACAACTGTGCTTTTCCTGTTATATATTATAACGGTAATTATCTGACTCATTCCCCAAAAGCCTCTTATCGGAGCACGTTTTATTTGCACGCGTCGAGGATTGGGGGAATTCATTTTTTTCCCTCGTAATCATTGCCGACAAAGGCCAATGGGGCGTGCACGTTGCCTTCAGTTTCACTCAATTTGTTTCTCTTGATTTCTGCTCTACCGTCAACTGTGTTATCAGCTCGTTCGTTGCCATCAAAAATACAGTTCAATTTACCAATGTATATACGCAGATAAAGCAATGGATGAGAAACTGGGCAAACCGGGAGAGCGCTCGGATGTAGTTAAGAGAGAGTGATCGACTCTTAGGTATTGACTCTGATTCTAGTCGTAACAAAGAGAGGGGCGTTTTACACGGCCCAACACAATTGAGTTTGAACGGGAGATGCATTTTTATTACAATACTATTTTGGTATGTATGTGCTTTCCGTTTTTCAAATAACAAATTTTATGTCTCTATTTCTGATCCTTAAAATATGCAACTTTTCCGCCCTTTATTTACGATTGCAGCTAATAACCCAGCCGTGTAGGCGAGTGTTGTTGAGTGAGAAATTGGTGCTCTGTCGCTCACTTCTCAGCGAGAGCTGGTTGGATGTTCAACATTTTGGTTGGACTTGTAGTGAGAGATCTGGTTGGCTTTGCATTGGACGACGGACGAGTTTCGTACTCAGTTGAAATTCGTTGACGCTGATCGTTAAACGTACGTCGCAAAGCGATAAATCGAATGAGTGGATATTTTTGTCGTGATCTGTAAAACGTTTTTATTATCGTATTTGTCTTTCAATTTCACTTCAATGTGCAATTATCCCAGCTAAATATACAAATACATAACAAACATAAAAGTGCCAGTGTAAAACAAAAAACAAATAAACAGCAATATAATTAAATAACATAGAACATAGAGAAACGCCACGTTCTCGTATTCTACAAATACATACACAATAAAAAGCACACAACATATAATTAAATATTTGATCGCATAGCAACTGTTAAAACAGTTCCCCAACACATTACAACACACATTTTTATATACAAATCTCTAATCGCTTTCTTTAAATATATATAAAATATAAAATTTAAAAAGCGTTAAACCAAAAACAACGAGCTGACTTTTAGTGCATTTCCAATGTAGCCCTTTATGGTTAATTAGCACGAGCCCGTTGTGTGACTATATAACAGTTTCGTGTTAAAACTTAAAACTCAAAAAACGTGGCAGAATTCACCAATAAAACGATCCACCAGAAAACCTTGCAAATATCTGGCAACAAACAGCGCAGACTTTTGCGTGACTCATCACAGCGTACAAATTTTCCGGTGAGTGATTGTTCACATTTATTGGAGTTACATACTACTTACAACTAAGAAACCTCTACTCCAAATGCCTTAATTAGTGCAAGGTTTTTGTGCTTAGGGGGCTTGTGTACAGGGAAACGCAAATAATGGTTGACAGGAAATGTTTTCGAATAAAAAACCTGTCACACTTATACTATATATAACACTTGCTGGAATATAGAACACAAACTGCGGCCTGTTTTACACGGAATGCGGGTCAATATATATATAATATATAATATAAACCTCACCGTATTTTCCGTCGGTGATTGGTAAATGCGCAAATGTTGACAATCGCACAAAACTGTGAAGATCAGTGAGAAAAAGAAGAACAGAAATGACAGCATTAGTAGAGTTCCATATTTTTATTTTGTCAGGGGTTGTTTTTTGTTCCAGGAAGACAGGGAGTCAAACCTGACCTGTTTACTGGTCTTCTAGAGTTTTATACTTTGTACAGTTTCTGCAGCTGATAAGCAAATATGCCGCAGGCTTAACTGCGACTATTTGCAAAGCCCACTTAACAATTTTATAATTATAATAATTATATTTTCCAAAAAAACAAAAAGATCTAGGTAATTGTACTTAACTGATAAGCTCACATTTAAGTCAACTGTAGGCTTTATAATTACCAAATCTAATCCTATTATAGAGGAATTTGTTGCCGGAAATTAGATAAGAGTCATGGCATGGGAAAATATCTGATGTCTCATCGATATTTATATAGGTGTTTGTTGGGCTTGGCTAACAAGTTGGGACAAGAGAGTAGGGTCACATGAGAGCGTTGTCATATATGTCACAGACAGACAGGCAGATCTCTCAGGCATATCTATGTTTGCACATATAAATATATATATATATATATATATATACCCAAAAATAAACGAAGTATTTACGCAAACAGCTGCTCGGATGCTGCTCAGTTCCATTCTGCGAATATTCCTTATCTGCTTCTCGGTGCAAAGAAGATAAGATTTTACAAGTGAATGATGGACGGGGCCAAAACAATATTTAAATACTTGGCAGTTAGTTTAAATTTTGCGTTGAAGCTGTTAAGATTAAGTCTAAGAATATTTTGAAAAGTGATTTCAGCATGATGTGGGAAAATTCAAAATTTGGGTAAAGCTTTCTTTTTTTTATATAACAAATAAAGTACTTGAATGTACTGTTTAACTGTACTCAGCAAAAGTAAAAGTTGAAATGGCAATGGCCTAGAACTATAAATAAGAAAAGACAACAAACATTAAAACGCATTAAATTACCTCGGCACGAATATGTCGGAGACAAAGGCAATGATCAAGTATACCCAAAAGCCGCTTGGCAACAAACAGTTCAAAGTCGGAGACTTCAGAACCCAAACAAGACGCTCAGCAATGAGCAGTGAGCAGTCTTAGCTGTTGTTCAATCAAGGGAACAACATGAAACTGCAGCGTGAAGCGTCTGGAGAAGGGGTGTTCATTCGAGAAACAACAAGAGACTCTTCTATCACAGCGCTGACGGGAGCAGGTCTGTTCAAAGAAGTTGCCAGGCTGCTTCAGCAGACAGGCAGGAAGACACTCAGACAGTCAGACAGTGTTTGTTTGTGGGTGTGTGTGTGTGTGTGTGTGTTGTGAGGGAACTTGAAGATCGCTGCAGCAGCAGCTATTGGATCTCACAGATACGCAGACAATAAATGAGGTCAAAATCCTTGAGTTTCTTGTCCTTCTGCATTACTTAAGAGGGGGCCCCTCTTCTACCTCTGTTGGTCTCTTCCCTTCGAGCAGTGTTTGATATTGAGCGACAATTGCGACAATCAATTAACTTAACAGACAACACACACATATATATCATTTCTTGATTGTTCTGCAAATGATTTTGTTGCACACATTTCATTTAGAGTTATGTATATGCTTGGGCAATGCATCAATTGGTACATTTTAATTAGTTCTTAATTAAAGAAGACTTGATGAAAAGTCCATGTCAATTAGAGTGCTACATCTTTGACCCCACCAAGCAAGTTGAATTTCCATGGGAAAATATTTAAAATAAAATATTTTCCTTAACTGCGCACTAAATGTCAATTTCAATTTCAATTCAACTTCAATTGAATTTCAGTTTCATAATAATAACTAACTCGAGAACTATGCGGAAAAGCGCTTTAAAATCTTTCGAGTATATTCAAAGTCAATTGTCAGCGGATTTACATGGAATTGATGCTAAATGACGCGATGAATACTGCATTCTAAATTGCACACGATTTTCTAGAAAAAATCACACAGTCGAGTGTATTCTATTATATAGTCATATTTGGCTAGAAGTTGTAATATACCCTGCTAATTAATAGTTGTTAGCAAATCAGCTACGAAATGGGTTTTTTATTTATTTTTTTTAGATTAGTTATGATGGCTTAATATTTTATATGAAGTATTGTTTTATTGCAGTACAATATTGTTAAACTAATATGCAGAGTTTATAACTGTTTTTTAGTCCAGGGTATGCATTGCATTACTACATTAATCAAAAACCCACTGTGACAATATGCGAGTTGGTCACGAGTGTTTTAGCCTCGTCGAGCTAGCTGTCAAGTTAGTCAGTCATTAAATGACTGATAAACGCATTGTCATTATTTCTATATGCAGGCTGTCATCTAGTCAATTTGCATTAGCTGCCAGTAAATCTTAAAGAGAGCACACCTGCCACCTGCCACCTGCCCTGACACGAGCTCAGTGGCACCTCAAAGATTTGTGGTTGATCTTCGGACAGCTCGCAGATACTACAAATAAGTAGCTCAATATCTGTTCTTGAGGGCCAAACAGCAGACGGCCAAGTTCAATAGAATACTGTTCTGACCATGCTCGGAAAATGTTCGTGTTTCTTTTTTTTCAACAACGCAAATCGTCTAATTTTCCGTCCGTCGGTTGTCGAATTTTCCGATCTTTCTCTCGTTTGGCTCGCCAAATTCGACGATCGCAGTTTTGGTGGAAACGTCAAGGCAATCGGTCGAAATCGGCGCGAAAATTTCATTTTCTTGTCGTTTTCGAAAATTTGTATACTGACTTTAAAACGAGGTTTTATCTCGAAGTTACGCGAAGCAATATACATGAGTTATTGTGGCTAAAGTCGGTGCAGATTTCTCCGATTTCTTCACAAACTAAAGTCAAAAATAAATCAATCCGAAATCTTTTTTAAATCCAAAAGCTGTTAAATATTCTGCGCACAAAAACTAATTGTCATCTAAATTATATATTTGATATAAAGGTAAATGCACTGAATAAGCTAAGATCATCTTAAAATGTTTAGATCACTTGATCTGTTCTATGCAAAACAAATGCAGTATCTATATATCTATATACAAATGATATAAAAGAGACTGACGGAAGACAAATTCTCGTAAATCCGCTGAATCACAAAAACACAAAAAGCAACTAAATGTAAAATGCAAGAAAAACCTTAATAAAGAAAATCAGCTGATTGACGAACAACAAATCAACAAAATGTATTTTAGACGAAAGAAAATCTAATGCAAAAAACTTATAAGCTAATTTATTCAATCATTGTATAGATCCAGAAATATAACTGGCAAATCATTACAATAGAGGGTGAATTGTGTGTTGATGTTATCTTTAGAATGGATAAAAAACAGCTAAGACAGCTGAAGGGCTGAAACAACACTTGCTTAAGTATGATAATTGAATGGGAATATATATAGTTGAAATAATAATTAACCATAATTATAATTTAATCATTTCCCGTGCCACTTACAAGGCGATTCTAAGGTTTTATAGCTCAATGTTTCTCCGCCGATTGCAATTTGTTTTATAAGATAAAATTTCATAAAATCTGTTAATTAGATGTTGAATCAACTGAAAATGCATGCGTTTCCCGAATGCATACGGTAATGATGAAAATGCAGTATTAAATAACTGTTTGTGTTTGCGAACTAACTCTTTAGACGTCTCGACGTCTGGCGTACATATTTAAATAATGATAATGTTTATTATAATGCTTTTCTGATATAAGTTTATCCTCCTTTAGTTTTTTATTACGACCAGTCTACATTTTTCTACATTTTGCTTAGCTGTTTTTCCCATTGCAGCTGGGATCAGGTTTACGGCTTTTGCTTATCAAGCACCGTTGGACGACGCGTGGCGCAGTTGGTATTTTTGTTAATGGATCATATAACTTATTGACCGACTCTTATGTGTATTACAAATATTGCTCATTAATTTGCATACTATTATCAGTTTTGCAATCTTGGCTATTTCCAATCAGTTCCCACATTGGCGACAAGTCGTGTTATGTTATTTTGTTTTTGTTACCAAGTGAATTTTTGTTGGGCTTTTGAATTATTTATGAGACAGTTTCTACGTGGATGATATCGAATTGGTTATGCCTACGTTTTTTAATCAACTAGAGTCTGATCATTTTTCTAGTATATGATCTCCCACAGTTTTAAAAAATTCTACCACATGTGGTGTTTTTTTGTGATTCGATCGTGGAAATTTTTGCACTTATCTAAAATATATTCACATTAATTCTTAAGTACCTTCCATCATTTTTTCGTTTGCTTTGCTTATAGACTATTATTAATGTTGGGAAATTTTTTTTTTAGTAATTTATTTCAATTATTTTCATTACGTGCCTAATTTATGGCTGTTTATCAAAGAAGTCATTCTGAAGGCATTTCGTGGCATGTTTTGTTGATGGAATCGTTTAGCAGAGCAGTAAATAATTTTTTAGCCGCTAATGAGTACAGTCTGAACAAAAGTTGAAACACATCTATGGAATTTGAAATGAGGTAGAAACATAACTTATTATTTGATAGTGTTTATCTTTAAACATTTCTTAGTAACAGGCTAAATGAGAAATATCTCTAATTAAATCAGTTTAAAGTGTTGGCAGACTGACGGAATATTTATATATATATAGATATTATTTATCTATTGACATTTGTTAGTAAAGGTGCAGTATTATTACACATTTCGTTATACCTCACATATTTTAATATATATAGATTAAATCAGTTTTCAGACTGACAACATGTCTAAATATTGCCACCAAATTTAATCTTATCAGCATTAGACTTACTTGACAAAAGCCGTGATCGATTTGACATATTCAGAGCGAAAGTTAAAATATGAACGGAATTTATTGTTATCGACTTGATCAAATATTTACACTTGAGTTAGATGATTGATTAGCTGACATTGCATATAGAAATGGTTCTTAGTTGCCAGGCTAGAATATATAGTAACAGTTTATGATAATAACTAAAATGTTGTTTGTTGGTTGCAGGTCTTTAAAATTTTAATTGTTGCTGTGTGCACATTGAACTCAATAAATCAGCCATAAAAGTAGTCAACAACTACAACTACTGCAAAATAAACTTACACTCAGTGTGTTTGTGTGTGTTTGGAATAAACAAAAGTTAAAAGTTGATAACGATAATAAACTTAATTAAATATAAAGAAGAAAATACGTCAAAAGCCGGCTGCTTGGTTGGATTACGAGCATTAGAAGCCATCCCAGATATATGTTTGGATAATTTGCATTTGGATTTTTAGATAAAAAAGAACTCTTAGTTATTGACGTCATTGGCAACTTTACGGTAACTTACTTCACGGTTTGAGATTTGCGTAGCTTATTTCGGCCAATTGGCAGCTGTTTGCGATTGACAGATTTTTTCCTCTGCCGGCCTTGAGGGACTCTCTTCTGAGACTATCTTTCGTTTACAATGAATGTCAATATTTTTCACATATATATCAACTTTTCTTTTGTATACAAAAAGTAACAACCTTTTAAGGCCACGGCGAAGCTGATGATGAAGGGGGAAGAAGGGCATCAAGATTTTCGAATTCTGCAGCTGCTTTTCACTTGTGAAAATAAACAAGCGAAACGAAAATAAAATTCATTTCATTTTGCTTTATTGCAAGGCAAATAATCATCAGCAAAGTAAAGTCTTCTGATACACTGAAAGTACCAATGAACTTATTATAGATTTAATTACAAAAAATTATTCGCATGATTCATTAAATTAATTATTAAGTACTAATTATTCACAGTTATCAATTCAGCTTAAGCCTTTTCCTTGAGTGATTTTTAGCGAATTTAGTTATTCATATAAATATGAATGCAAATACTTTATTTAAGCTGTTGGCTTATAAAACTGGTTAGCTGATTAATTTGCTGACGTTTAATGCGACAGCTTCTGAAGCGCATGTGCAAATAAGAATGCATTGAAATCTTATCTAGATATAAAAATAAATCTAAATAAATAAAAAAAACCACATGCAATGCATATTTTCAGCTGTAATTTTCTCATTTCCAAGACACAAGTTGTTTTCTGTACCTTTGCCCTGTCATTGTCAACATCTGAAAGAGTGGCTAGTCACATATATATTTTCTTGTCAGTGCGTCATCCAAAGATCACAAGATATCAACTGGCCAGTGTTCCAATTTAAAGTGTCTGCCTTCTTGTTTAGCGAGACGTCAGCAACATGGGACCACCAATCAATAAATGTCACTCATATTTCATCCTCTTCAATCAATGATCATCAGCTTTAACCATGAATATGAAATCAGCGCGTGCGCAGCATGTATAAAAATGTTTGTTTTTATTTTTTTTTTGGGTAAACAAAGTCTGAGACGACTTTTGCTTGCAACTTTTCGTGGGTGTCCGATAAATCGGGAGACTCTTTAGCAATTGATAAAATAAATAAACAAAAAACTGCTTTCACAGCGTGATTGGAGTATTCCCAAGGAGTTGAGGCGCCTCTTTATAAGACAAAACATTAATATTTGGCTACTCTTTCTCTTTTTACAGTTCTTCAAATGGGTTGACTTGTGATATTTAAACTTCCTGGACCCGGGAAACAAAAGGTAAGCACCACATCAAATAAAAAATATTATCCAAAATAGCACCATATGCTGTGCCACTCGAAAATCTCAAAATCGTATTTAATCTCATATTTAATTATGCGCAATTTTAAATAAGCAAACTTTGGCAATCGATATATAAAAATACCTTTCGATTCGCAATACAAAAATACTTAAAAGTTTATTTGTTTGTTGACTGATTGATGCTGAGATGCAAATTGTGCCAT
The DNA here is from genome assembly GCA_035042365.1 of Drosophila dives. Taxonomy (NCBI): domain Eukaryota; kingdom Metazoa; phylum Arthropoda; class Insecta; order Diptera; family Drosophilidae; genus Drosophila; species Drosophila dives. Next base: position 4,586,850 of record JAWNLJ010000326.1, on the reverse strand, counting down.
TTTAAATCTGACAAATATATATACAAATGTTTTACAACATCAACGGAATCAGGTGAATTAATTTGTGTATAATATCAGTGTTGTTTCACACGTGTCCAGTAGTTTCCGATCCATAAAAACAACCGATTGAACGAACAACGGGGCGTATATGCAATTTCTCGATTTCCATTTGTTTACCAATGTTGGACTTGTACAATTTGAATATCCATTTGAAATTCTAATTACAAGCCGTTCTATGTATATACATTTCTATTTTCCTTATCTTCGACATTAAGAGGTAGGGCAAAAACCTTGAGATTCCTAACCAAAATATTATTAAATGTGGGGCATATGTTTTTTGGGGTAGTTATCTTATGTGTGGCATAATCGATTAATTACTTAAATTGGTCTCTTATCTAATTATTTAACCTATGATCTTATGCTTTAATTTGTGGTCCAAATATATACCATGTGGAGCCTCTTAAATGTTTACTGATCTATTTGGGCGCCATTAAATTTCGCCACTCAAAAGCCATAAAATTAATTTATAAGTTTTAGAAATGCTCAAATATTTGTTTACCTGAAAATTAGAGAATGTGCAAAAATCTCCTGCAAATTTAAATAGATCGCCCATATGGACAACTAGTTTTTATATGTACCTCGATACTCAATCAGTTTTATAAGATTTTCTCTAGAACATGAATTACAGATGAGTTTTTGTGGCACGCATCTTCATAAATTGAATTAAGAGATATTACAAAACGAATTGAAATTTCGACAAATGTTTATTATTATTGAAATGGGAATGCGCATTGTATAAATATTTAGACTAATTATATTATAATGGGCGTTCCTTTCATTTAAATACACGAAGAAGCCAGAGACGTCATAAAAATGCCAACAAAATAGAACTTGAAAAACGTGTTTGTGAAATGCAAATATCATTTTCTAAAAGTTTGCGTATTAAGAAACATTGTAAAATATTGTTTAAACATAAAATTTAACGCTTTTTCTTTGTTGAATATTCTTTAGGGATACACTTTGGACCTCTACAAATTTTTTATCATATTTGCTGAAAACAATAGCTGAGCTGCTACTGGACATAGCGGCCAAATAGAACCAACCACCGAGCTAAAGAACCACCAACGCACCACCACTTAACCCACCCGATAGATTAACAACAATCAGTGTGCAATTTTTATTGGATTTTTATTTTATTTTAATGCGAACCGTTTGAAACACTGCTAAAGAGCAGCGCCAACACCGATGAACCAAACGCTCGTTTCGCTGGACAGCGTCGCCACCGTGATCATCATCAACAGCACCATCAGCACCAGCAGCAGCAGCTGCAGCAGTCGCCAGCATCAACAATCTGGCCAGGTGATTACCATCAAACTGGGCCACTCCTACGCCAAACGTGCCGATCTCAACTATTGCCAACAGCAGCCGCTTGGCGAGTGATCTGACCTGAAGTTGCAAAAACCACCGCCAAAAGTCCGATTCAGATTTAAAGCTAAGAAAAAAGGGAAAACAAATCAATCGTTGAAATTTTGTTTGCATTAACCGGTAAAAAGGCGGCTTCAAGACGGACGGAACCATGCTAAAAGTCGTTGGTGCATCATGGCAAAAAACGCGGATAGGAACTTATATACTGATCGGAGCCGGTTTACTGGTGATCGGTGCGTTCTTCGTCGGCTCCATGGATCGTCCACATTACGATGGCACCTACTGTGCCACTGCGACGTGGACCAAGAAGGTTGGCTTTCACATCGAGAATTGGAAGCAACAAAACGATTTGGTTAACATACCCAAAGGCGTGGCCAGAATATGCTACAAGGATTCGGTCTATGAGAATGGGTAAGCAATTGATTGGCTCGAAATTGAGTATATAGTTAACTGATTTATTATCTTTCCAGTTGGGCACAAATTGAGGTGGAGACGCAACGCAGTTATCCAGACTGGGTGCAGGCATTTGCTGCTGGCATGTTGGAGGGTTCGCTCACCTGGATGAACATCTACAATCAGTGGTCCAAGTAAGTAGTTGCCAGCTGCTGCTGACCAACTGCAACAGTTGCTCATTTCAAATTTCTCCCACTGCTTGCAGCACAATTTCATCGTCCTGCGATCGGGATGAGAGTTCGCAAAAGTTTTGCGAGTGGCTGCGCGAACTGCTCCTCCAAAACTATGATGATCTGCAGGCGCAGGCGGTGGCGAAGGCGAAACACGATCACTACTGGCATCAGGTGCATTTGTCACTTAATCAGCTGAAGGGCTTGGAGACGGGCTACATCAGAGGCGCAATACGTGCACGCTCCGATAAGGAGGAGGAAATTCCATTATCCGATTTTCTGTTAATGAATGCTGCCGCTGATATTCAGGATCTAAGGATATACTATGAGAACTATGTGCTGCCCAATGGCACTGCCGACGTGGGCAGCAAGAACTTCTTCCTGCCGAGCGCCTCGATGCTGACGCGGATTCTGAAACACGAACAGAAACCGGCAGAGTCGGCATCGGCATCGGCATCGGAGTCGTTGCAGCTGCTCTTTGGCCACAGCACCGCCGGCAGCTATTCGTCCATGTTGCGCATACAGAAGCGTTACAAGTTCCACTATCATTTCACGCCCGATCTACGCAGCAACACGGTGCCTGGCGCGGATATCACTTTCACCGGTTACCCGGGCATCATTGGCTCCACGGACGACTTCTATGTGGTCAAGGGAAGACATGTGCAGTCCATTGTTGGCGGCGTTGGCATCAAGAACGAGAATCTCTCACTGTGGCAGGCGGTGAACGTGACGAACATGGTGCCACTTGTGGTGCGTGTAATGGCCGCCAATCGCATTGCCCAAGACCGACGCACCTGGGCGCGTGCCATGTCTCGTCATCCGTTTACGGGTGCCAAGCAATGGATCAGTGTCGATCTGAATAAGCTTGGCTCGCAGGATAATCTGTACAATGCGCTCGATGCAGATGAGAAATATGATGATGCTCCCGTCGCTCTCAATGACAGGGACAATGCGGCCATCAATGAGCGGCACGATCAGTTGAAGAACATGGTGTGGATTGTGGAACAGCTGCCGGGACGCATGCATAGTAAGGATGTCACCGAGCGTTTTCTCGTCGCCGGCAATTCCAGCTGGCTGGCCAATGGTCTGCCCTATTTCAATGAGACGCTCGAGGCCAGCGGCATCGCGCGTGATAACAACAGCGGGGATCAGGATCTAACGCCCGCCGAGGAGGCGGAACTGACCAATCTGGAGGCAGTGGACAAATTTCTACGCAAGCATGGCTTTCGCGGCGATCTGCTGGGCGATGAATCGATTGCGTATGGCAACATTGACCTCAAGCTCTTCTCGTACAATGCCCGCCTGGGCATGAGTGATTATCATGCCTTTGCCGGACCCATCTTCCTGCGATTGCAGCATGCGCAGCAACCCAGATCGGTGGAGGAGAGCGACAACCAGCTGTCGTCTGATCAGCCAGCGCCCCCTGCTGCCATCGGTGATGAGCGGCTTAGTGTGAGCATCGATGATGCAGCTGCTCTCGCCGAACTGGAGCGGATTACGGAGCGGCGACCGGTACGAAATGATTTGCGTGCCATTGCCATGCGAAGAATAGGCAGTGGTCCCTTCAAGTGGTCGTCGATGAGCAACGTGGATGATGCCAATCATGTGGGGCATCCCGACGAGTTTAACTTTGACAAGGTGTCGCCAAATTGGGCCTGGTAACCTCTGGATTCTGGATTCTTACTGTTCAGCGTCGCAAAGCAATGGGAGTCCCTCCCCCCCCATACCCTCTCAAAATCGAAATTTTAGATACGTCTTTATGTGTGTTCCTAGCTGATAACTTGTCGTCCATAGTCATAAAATGTGTTGATCTTCCCGTAAATCGCATGTCAATGTCGATTACTGTCTTCCAATTGATATTTATTCACCAATTACAATTGTCACATCTGTAGCCTCAAATTTTAGGTAATATTAGTATCTTTTATATATAAAATGAAACAACGAATGAATAATAAATTGTATTTATTTTTGAAAACTAAATTTGTATATTTTCTTAGTGTGGACAACAACCAAGGGTGGGTATACTGCAAGGCGCCATCTATCGTAAGAGCGGCGCACTATACTATTCTTGTCGGTCTGTCAGTAGTTCTCAATGTATTCAATAGAAAGCGCTTTTCAAAGGGATGTTTTTAGGTAACCATATCATAGACATTTTCATAACGATCACAGATAATTGCACATATCTCCATAACCAATATCCTTGCAGATCCAGGCGACTTAATCAAATGTTTTGAATTGACCAGGTCTGCCAACTGGCTGAGGGATATACACATATTTTAGTTTGCTCTGCGAGTATAATTTTTACAAGTTTTCGGCTTTTATGAGCCCTATTTCTTTGAATGCATTCCGATAAAGAAAGTCCTTACAATTACATTGCACTATGTCATTCCAAAATCAGTAACGATTTGGTGGAGTTTAAGCCATTTTTAAACTAGTTTGCCGTCCAAAATCACCCTAGAAGTATACTCTAAGATTTTTATGTTTTGAAGCCGAGTATCAATATTAATAATTATTCAGCCTGAAAGTATGCTATTTATTTTGCCAATTTTAAATCAAGTTTTAAAAGTGCCTATTAATAAGCATTTATCACAATTTGTTAGATGATTTCTTTTCATGTCTTATTTAATGTTTATTTTATTATTCAAACTAAAAAAAACTATAAAATTTTAATATGTAAAATATATTTCAGTCAAAGCGTTGCTCAATTAATTGAAACTTTAATATAAAAAAAGTTTGGGGTAATTCATAAATTCATAAGAATACATGATTCTATGCATCCATTCCGGCGATAAATTTTAAAGAAATTTATTCACATTTCGAAATAAATTACCACTCATTGCATTCACTTAGCCAATAACCGCAGCAAACAAAAAAATAACGAACTTGTGCGAAACAATTCGCAAAATGTTCGCATCAATTGCAGTGCCATCGGGTATATCTATTTCGAAATTGAATTTGGTGTTCTTGGACTGACGACAAATGAGGCCAATTACTTGAAGATATTTTGTCGAAAACTTCGCGAAAACTTTACAAAATTTCCCTTTGTCTAACTATTTTTGCGACAACACAACGATTGTGATTACAGCATTCAAAGTGGCAAAGACAACGTACTAGATGAAGCGAAAGAAAACAACAGAGAGAGAGAGAGAGAGAGAGAGAGTGGAAGAGAGATAGAGGGAATAAGAGAGGCATCTGTATGAAGATAGAAAGAACAAAAAATCCCCTTTTATGCTTTGATTATGGTAATTTTGCGATTTGTTTTCATTGCAGCGAAACATGCAATTTTCCTATATAAGAAGAGCAAACTTCGAGCTATTCCCACACACACACACACACACACAAACACACACACACACTCACATACAGATAGACAATGGATTTGAGATACACTTGTATTCGAACCAGTTGTCTAGAAATATATTGTATAATATGCAATGTGCTGTGAAAGCAAATGCTTTGCTTTCAGCTTGACAAAGACTGAGACGAAGACGGAGACGAAGACGAAGAGTGAGACGAAGACGAGGCACCAAACTCAAACTCAAACTTAAACTGAGAGTCGAACATTTGCATAAGTTGTGCAGCGAAAGGGCCAAAAAGGAATTACTGGCAAGTATTTTGCATACATTGGGGCCGTAAGCACATCCACGACTGCCGCCTTGGCCAACGGCAAAAGCGTCGTTGCAATTGCTTTTATAGAAATTACAATATATGGGTATACATATTGTTGGTAGTGCTCATGCCACCTTATCAATTGCCTGCCACTTGCTGAGTTATGGCCAGCAAGTTGCGCCCGCGGCTAATATCAATAAACGTAAATTTACTTTGATGCTAATGATTTGGTTGATGGTGTTGTCATCCGCACACACACACACAAACCACACACATCACACACACACACACACACAAACACATAAAAACACAACTCGGCATTTAATGTTGTTATTGATATATCAATGAGCCAAAGGCGTAAATTAGTGCGTCAGCGCAGTGCAAATAGCCGCAGGGCAAACTCCTCTCACTTTTCACGCCGACCCTTCAATTATTTTGTACACTTCTTCTTCTTCTACTATTTATTTTTTGTTGTTGTTGGCTTAATGCATATAGTTTGACTGCAGCTGCAGGTGTTCGCATTGTTGGCAAATGCCAATTTGATTAATGGCTTAAAGCGCAGCAAGCGACCAGCATTTTTAGGCGTCACACGTGGCGTATACGTAACATATGACCATTTGGGCCCCATCGCGTATGCTTCATTTAATTATGTGCGTGCCACTGAGATGCATACACTCAATTGGAGTGGATTATATTGGTTTCTAAACACGATTTGTAGGTGATTTATATAAATAAGATTTTTTGGAATTGAATAAATTATTCGAATTGGATTCTTCTCCTTCAAAACTTATTATTTTCGTCTTCGTCTTCTATTTACTTCAAAGTTGCAGAGCAATACAAATTCGTCTATTAAAAAGGTTTTTTGCCTATTTGACAGCAAAGTGCAAATTGATTTATTGTGAGCAGTAAATATTTAATGAAATTAGTTTTCGATATTTGTGCGCTGTTAGGCGATGAGCAAATTGTTTGATCTACCCCTACATAGCCCCCTGATTGTTGTTTATATAAACACATGTGGCATATGCCCCGCCGCTCTCCCTTACTCTCTACCTTTCTCTCTCTCTCGCTGTGGCAGTTGCGAGGGCAAAGGCTGGACAAAAGGATGTGCCAGGGATCATTTTATATATTTGCTCATTTATTTGAGGCAATTTTTGTGCTAAGGGCCCGAACCGGGGCCCTTCGAGGGCACACAAATCCACAACGTTCGGTTAAACATCTTAATAACAAATTTGTAAAGCTTAGCTGCAACAACAACGATAAGAAAAGAAAAAAAAACGCCCCCATTTTCTTATTATTATTATTTGTGTTTTTTTTTGTGGAAGGTTGTCCATCGTGCTGGGCTGCTCCGTTGATAAGCATGCGCTGACTTTAAAGAATTTGCCCAAATAAATACTGAAAGCATCTCAAGCCAAGTGCCAAACAATGGCCAGACAATGCTACCCTTTGGAGTCTGTTGCACATTTTTGTGTTGGCGGTTTTTTTCTTTACAGTTCTTACTTTATGCGGTCGTTTTTATTATGCCTTTCTCTTTTTTTTTGGGCAGGTCATGGGGTCATCAATTTCGAAAACTGACACAGCTTGCGCTGCTTTCACGATTGCGAATTAATAAAAAATAAAAAAAAAATAGCCTTGACGACAGCGGCACCATCAAAGCAACATTTGGAACACGAGCCATGATCCATGAGCCACGAGCCACGAAAAGCTGCCTTTTAATTGTCGTTTATTAATGGACATTTTGGCATTTAGTTTTTTACAATTTTATTTTTAGGAAAATGACAAAACAGTCGCTGTTGATAAATGAGTGCTGAGTACAAATAAATTGAAGGGCAGTGCACATTTTGAAAAAAACTTTTCATTTGAGTTTTATGCATAATTTATTAAATAACTTAAAGTAAATAGGGAAGTGATGTATGTATATATTTATTTATATTTTATTTATATTTTCAAAGCTAGTCAAAACTGAAATCCGCGACACAAATAAGTTCACTGAGCTGCTTGAAGTCTTCAACAATAAATATTGTGAACTCACTCAAACCACATACTCCCATAAATTGAGGGGGGTTTCAAAATAGAAAGATGATTTGAAAATCATTAGAAATGTGTGACAAGCCAAGATGACGAGGCAAAAAAGCGACAAGCACTTAAAAACAAAATCATCAACGCAATTGAAGTTTGTTAACTGCAGCCTGGTTTGATGGGTGAAGCGATTGCAATGAAAAGGACTCTCAAGGAGCAAAAATCTAAAGCGTTGACTAGTCAACATGTTTTGCATTTTTCAAGTATCTATATATGTGGGGATTCATGTGTGTGTGTGTGGGGTGGTGTACCCGCTTATGATTAAAGTAAAAGCCTGAATATCGAATACTTGGCATGACAAGGCGTCATCCTGCCATGCTCGCATCCTGCTACACGGCGCACGCTTCTGCAACTTCATCATTGTGATAAATGAGCTTTGGATGTTGTGCGCCGAGAGCGACAATAGCAACAATAGCAACAACAACAAAAAGTACAATAACAACCCAAATGGCTGTACATTTTTCCGAACAACATCAAAAAACCAAAATATAAAAAAAGGGGCAAAGAAAAAAAAAAAAACATGGAGAAAATAGGAAAAAATTGTAGAAAGTTTCGCCGCTCGAATTGTTATTAACAAGTTTTAAACAAAAAGTTCAAAGCTGAAGGATTTATGCCACATGCCACAACCCACAGCCCGACAAACATCAACGAAACGAGGCGAAACTAACTAAAAAGCAAACTTTAAACATTTTCATGCGTTTTGATGACTCCAAGGGACAATCGTGGCAAACAAATGCAACAACAACAGAATAAAAAAATAACGCAATATAAAAAAATAAAAAAAAAAACTAACACAAGCAACTAGATCAACCAAATCAACTGCTTCCAAAATCGCAACTTTTCGCTATGCAAATTTTTGTACAGAAATTTCACAAGTAAAAGTGTGAAAAGGGAAAATGTTTTATAAAAGGGAATATTCTGTAATTTTATGTTGCTCTCTCTCAAAATAGTTTCTCCGATAGTAGACTACAATAGAGTAGATATTTTCTTGTTTTAAATGCTAATTAAATAAATACTTTACTACTTTTTGAGCTTCATATTTACATATTCACTTTTGTTGTTGCCTTTTGCTCATTGTCTGATTTTATTTTCATTTAGTATTTTGTTGCCACGATTTGTTGCTTCTGTTCATTTACCTGATGGCAGGGTATCAAAGTAATAAGGAAAATGTTGAACACCCTCGAAAAGAGGTTGCATTCACTGCTGATGCTTCTTTGGCAAACGACTTTGCCACTTTGCCGCCACGTTTGGCACGTGCCGCAGTTGCAGCCTGCCGCTGCCTGCCTGCCTGAGAAACCCCCAGCAGACAGCTGCCACAACATTTGGACAGGCAACAGAGCTCCTCCTCCTTCCCCTCTCCCTCCACCCCGCTCTCAGTCGTAGCTAGTGGAAAACTTAGTTAGTTTGATTTTGAATGGTTTGTTGGTTTGGCTGCGTTGCTTGCTCCGGTTAGCTGCTGTTTGCCTGGCTCCTCATTGTTATCAACCAATTTGCCATGCGATGGTGCGTTTCTTATCTTGCGTGTTGACAGTGCCGGAGCAGTGGGAGAAGGAGTGGGAGAGGGCGAGGGCGAGGTGAGGGGTAGGTGTGTGGTTGCAGCTAGTCAACTTGGTAAGTAAGAGCGCGTTGGCGGTTCGTCTTTTTTGGTTACATTTGCAAACAGCATTTTGAGCGATTGCCAAGAGCATTAGTGGCTCAGCTGAATGGCTGTGCGGAGAAAACTGATTGCCTGCATATGTGTGGGTGTGCGTGTGTGTGTGTGTGTGTAACTGTTGTAAAGTGAGCTAAATGGCTTACTTACTTACTTAAGTTAGTGGTTTTACTGGAATGTGCATTACGCTTTTTGTCAAAAAGTTAGCGAAACTACAATAAAAGCATTAGAAACTCCAAGCAAAAATGCTGCAATAAGTTTGAAATGCTTCCAAAAGTTTATGGAAAAAATACTTCAAAATATTTGACTACATTAATCAATATTGAAAATATATCTAAAATTATTTCATCTAACAGATTTTCCACGTTTATATTTAATCTATTGAAGATTTCTTCATTTAGCTCAGCTTATTAATTAGCTATGTGCTCATCCATCTGGCTGCATCTGCAAAAGAATGCCTGATTTATGTGCCAATATAAAATCTTTATATAGATTTATGACTACATCCTCAACCTGAACAGCCCAGCAGCAACCACAAAAAGGGCATACCAATTTTTTTTTATTTTTTTTTTTTTTTAATTTGAGCTTGCAGCCGAGCTGCTAACGTGGCTAAGTGTCAATGTAATTTAAGGTAATGTGATGAAAATATAACAAAAGGAAAAAATAAAAATGTTAAATGTAAAAGGTAGAAAAGTAGAAAATATGTCTATTGACGGTTGTTGGTGCGGTCACCAGCGCCCTCTTCAAAATTATGGTCCAACCGCAAGGTAATTAAATTCCTTAACGCAAGTACCAGCTAAGACCACCATTCACCCAACCATGCCCCCCCCCCCCCAACCCGCTCCGCGGATCATCGTTTTGTCTCCATTTCCGCCTTTGGGCGTTGGTGTCCTTGATGCCAGCAGTGCCCAAAAACGCACAATGAATGTCTCTGTGGTGGCATTTTTGGCAAGCATCTGTAAGTGTGTGTGTGTGGTGTGTGTATGTGGTGTGGTGTGTGTGTGTGTGTATGTGATACTGACAGCGGCAACGTTGTAGATTTCGTGGTTAGCACTTGAGCATTTAATTGAATTTTTTGTGTGCGCTTACGACGACATCGTCGGCATCTTGTGCGTGTCCTGTGTCTTGTGTCCTGTGTCCTGTGTCCTGTATCCCGTGTCCTGTGTCCCGTTGCCAGCCCCCGCTAACTACCCACTGCAACACAAATAACGGCTATGCTTTACATAGTTTTCCAACAGCGTCGCACCAGAAATCTCATAAATTATCAAATAAAGTTTTTATTTTAACGAGTTGCCACATTTTTACTCTACAATTTTAATTACTTTGAGACAGAAATTTCAGATTGCCCTCAAACCAAAGCTGCACCTCAATTTGCCCATCTGTCATTTGTTCAATAATTTTTCAGCAGCTCCATGCTTGGGGCACTTGCAACTCTAAGGATATTCGAAATTGATTATTAATTGAAATAATCAAAATATATCGCTTTTCAAATCTCAAATTTATCGTTGCATAAATATTTCAGAATATGGCAAATTGGAATTTAAACAAAATCTGAATTTGTGTTGAAAAACATTTTCTTGGAACTTTTCCCAGGACTGCCACCTGTCGCTCAGCATTTGCCACAACTTTCTGGTTGCAACTTTAATTGCTTTTGAGCCACATTCTGCTCTGATTTTGCTGAAACTGTGAGGTTTTTTTTAAAGAGCACTTTGAATCAAAAAGTTCGTTTAATTGAAAACTAAATTAAATATTTAAAGCCACAGTTAATTGCTTTTTGGACCTCAGGGCTAATACTTGAAACCGTAATGCCAATTAAAAAATAATAATATCAGCGCAGCTTTAAAATAATTTGTGTGTCATATGCTAAAGAAAATTTAAAAAACAAAATTGAAAAATGAAAGTTCATCTATCATTATTCATTTCGAAGGGATACGGAACTACAAAAGGAGCTGTTCGTGAACTTTCTTTAATTGACAACAAACTCTTCAGTTAATTCCATTGTCGGAAACTGTGAACTGTTCGCGCCAACTCGGAAACTCTTTGAAATGTCAAGCACCTTGCAGTACGCATTTCCTTCGTTTTCATTTCATTTTCTATTTTTTTTATTTTTTTTTTCTCTTTTTATTACTAACGAGAAGTATTCATAAGAGAAAAGAGATTTTCACTCGAGTTGGAAGACAAGAATAAAGCGACTCGGAAAGCGTATGAAAAATGGGAAAAGCAGTGCATGTAATCCAATTGCAGATGTACAAATATACAAGCAAAAATATACGAGCAGGCAAGGCAGCGTTTAATTTAAGGGCGTGGCATACAGACAACATCCATGCACACACACACACACAGACACATACACACACATACTTTCAAGCGCTTAGTGTAAAATGTGTTAAATAAATATGAGTGAAAAAAAGTTAAAGAAATTTACATGGCTGCTTTGCTTTACTTTTAAGTGGTTTCCCTTGTTGCCAGTTGGCTGAGTGTGTGTGTGTGTGCCAATGTGTATGTGTGTGTGTGTGTGTGGTCGCACATTTTGGATCAACTCGTCGCCTAGTATTTGTTGTTGTTAGGAGCTTTGAAGTAAGTGCATTTAACTTTGCTGCCAGTGCCTCAGAGTGCTAAGTGCGCTCAACATTCGCCTTGGCGGCCTGCTTACCTCCCCTTAACCCAACCCTTGCGTCTCTCGCCTAAAAACCCCATCGCTTTGTTAATGCTGTTGACTTTTGTGTGGAAGTGTTTCTTTAATGTTTTTACACCCATACATTTTCCTGAATTGTAATTATAATTCAGTTACAGTTGGGCAAACACACAAAACCAAAAATGGAAATGTGTATTTTCAAAATGCATATTTATTATGCAAATGCCAACAGTTGACCCATTGGCCTCGGCTTAAATGTCAATTTGATTTAATGCTGCTGCCATCTTGCAAGATGAAACATCTTCTACTTCAATTTCATCTTATATTTTATATTTTGTATGTAAATAAATTTCAGGTTTGAAGCCAGGAAACGTGTCTGCTTGACAAATGGAACGCGTAGCCTTTAACTCTTGAACTCCGTCTCTCTCCAAAAAAACAAACAAAGAGAGCGAGACAGGTATAGAGAGAGAAAGAGAAAGAAAGAGAGATAAAGGCAGATAAAGGTCAGAACAGTCAGCAGAGCAAAACATGAACCTACATCACACAAATTTCACATTTGCAGCATTTAAATGAAATTATGCAAATGGCGAACTGATTTTCTATATATGAAATCCCGGCCAACACAATTTTGCAAATGACTTGTTTTTTTATGTGGGCCAAAAATGTTGTATTCGGTTCGAAATCAAAAAGCAAATTATGATATGAAAAGGCAAAATGCTGGAGGTGATTAGCATGTAATTTGTGTCAAGCTGTTTTCATTGTTAACTTTTTGGCATAATTAGCATTTTCAGCTTGTTAACTGTTTTGCCCTTTCAAAGATTTCTTCCCGTTAGATTTCATAATTTTTTTCGACTGCAACGTAATCTTTGATGTTTATTTAAGTTCGATGTACAATAATTATTATTACACAGCATTTTCAAACTGTTACAGAATTGGTAACTCAAAAAGTTTGGCCAACAAACAAAGCTTATAATTTAATGCGAATGTGTGCAACTAATGCGTGTTGCACTGCACTGTAATTGTTGCACATCGCTCATTTGCAACGCATTTTGGGGCATGCAACAGCCACAAAATTCGGCAGCTGGAATTTCCGAAATGGTTTTTGTTGTTGTTTGCTGGTTTTGGGCATTAGCAGCTGTCATTGCTGTTAAATGTTAACAAATTAGTGACGGCGGTTTGAGCCAACTGTGGCACGTGTTGGCTACTTGGTCAATGCCGTGGTTGTCGCTTGTCGTTTGTTGGTTGTCACGGATTTAAACGCACACATACACACACACACACCAACACATGTGTGTATGCGTGTGTGTGTGTGTGTTTGCACAAGGTTGCTGTCAGTTTTTGATTAGTTGCTGCTGCACTGCACAAAGCTGTCAGCTAATTATTGCCGACATTTGTTGCTATTGTTAGCCATTGTTATGGCTATTTTCAGCTCTTATTTCAGCCAATTTAAGCTATTTAACAACTTGGAACAAATCTCATTTCGAATTCAGCACAACTTTTGCTTAATACAAGTTGGGCAAAATCGTAGCTGTCGAATTGCGAGACGAGCTGCCATTGTGCGTAACTGCTCATCCTGCTCATTTCTATTGTGTCCTCTGCACTCTTCTCAATGCAATTGTAATCCTTTAAGCATCTTGTCCGGAACAGTGAGAGATAGAAAGAGCATTGCCAGATTGAGTGGATGAGAAAAGAGAGAGAGAGAGAGCGAGAGAGAATGCGAGATAGAGAGAGAAAGCTAACAAAAAAACAGAATGCATTTCGCTTCATTTAAAATTTACTCTTTTAAGAGCCAACATCTTATGCAATCTTTAGTACGTTTTGTTGCTTGTTAATGCTACTTTTGTTGCTTCCTTTTTTGTATACCCTGTGAGCAGGTGAAATATGCAATTGGGTATTTAGAAACTAGTTTTTTATTTTCACTCAATTATACAAAAACAAACCACTTTTTTCATTTTTGTTAGGCAAACCCAGTGGAATATTGAAAGTTTTTTAATGGGTATCTGCTAGTCGTATACTCTCTCTCGATTGAAGCACTCTTTTGCTTGTTTGTCGTAGCTGTCGGTTTTTTTATGGTCCACTTGGGTGCTGCAGCTGTAGCTGATTGTTGTTATCACAATTGACTGAGATTACGTTTACAGTGCACATAAAAAGGTCACTTAGTTTATTTAAAGTTAAAGTTTAAGTTAAAGTTGGGCGACTTCATTTAAGTATCTTATTTTTAATGTTACTGCCAAGTGCTTAATTTAAGCTTAAGTTTATTCAACGTTCCACGTTGTTGGCCTAATTACTGACTGACTCAAGTATACACTCGTTTTTTTTTTTTTATGCATCTTTTATAGAAAATATTTTATTTAGTTGATTAAAATATATGTAAAATGTTTTTAAAACAATTTAACATTTTTTTGTAGTTTATTTTTTGATATGCGCATAACAAATTGTGGCTGCAACAAGTGCGGCAAGTATGCCGAAATGTTTGTGTGCAGCTTCTAAATTATGTACATATTATTTGTTTGCTTAATTTATTTGCCATAAATGCAAATTAAATAAAAATAAATAAAATAATTATTCATAGAATGAAAACATATTAAAAATATATATTTCAAATCGAAATAATCCTTAAAAGTGGGTTGAATTTTAAGCAGTTGAATTTCTATTCAACTATTAATTTCGCTTCGCTTATTAAAACGCCCCCTGATTTTTTGGGTGGTTTTTGGCTTAGTATTTTTTGGCCAATAAATCAAACTGGAAGTTATACACTGAGCAACCGCAGCTAACCCACACTATGATGTACTTTGACACATAACCATTTGATTTATGGCGTGAATGCAATATCTTTTATTTTTCATTTTCAATTTCAATTTCTTTTTTTTTCAATTTCGTTTTTCGCAAGTGCACTATTTTGGCCAGAAAATAGCTGGGCGTCTGTTTCTCCGATTTTGGCTATTTGGAGCACTTCATAGATTTGCGATATTTTATCGTGGACGACGTTGACCATTTGGCCAAAAAAGTGCCCAACCATTTCCAGTTTGGCCAACGTCAATTGCCAATTGCCATGCAGCTGCGGCTCAACTGCGGCGCCAGGTTAAGGCCGAGTGTTGCAGACTGCGGCTTGGACTTAAGGCCAAGGTTTTGAATAGTTTTCCCCAATATAATATTTTTGAATTTGCCATACAATTAACATTTCTATACAATTCAATCATTTGGATCGAAATGAGCCATTGCAATTATTTTATTTTTAGTTATTTTGCTGTGATTCTTTTAAACCCTTTTTGATGAGGTAAAATAATCAAGTTTTATGTTTTTCTTCTTAAACTTACAATTTATTTTGATATTATTAAAACAGGACATAATTTCAAATTGTGTTGAATTTCAAGTAAGTAAGGCTTGAAGGACACTTAAGCATATCTACTTTATACAGATACTTATATCAAGCACTGTTGCCACTATTGCCGCTGATTTGCTTCATTATTGCAGATTTGCTTTATCTTGGACAAGGGCAAAATGTCTGACTAACTGGCCAGTTGACTGGTTGACTGTTTTGGGGTGATTTGGTTTCTGTTACGGATTCTGTTGAGCTTGTTGGGCTTTTTAGCTGTTTGGCTTTTGGCCAAGAGTCATAATGCCGTGATCTCGTTTGTTGTCAACCATTTTCTTTTTTTTTGTTATTTGTTGGCTAGCTTTGACCAGCTAGAATTTTGGCCACAATCAACGCTGCTGATAGCCAAACTTAATTGCGATTGAGTGATTTTTTATGGCCTGTGCCCAATTGTCAACAATTGGTGTGTGTGTGTTTGTGTGTGTGTGTGTGTGTGTGCCTCGCGTGTTTTTGGCATATTTCAAAAATGGCTCTCAACTGCAATTGAATTGAATGCACATAAATTTTGTATGAGTACTCGTATTGTTTGGCTATGCGGCATTTTGGCCTCCATTTTGGCCCCCCCCCCCCCATGTCATTGGGCCGGCTGTCTATCAGTTTGTTCGGTCCTTCACAGCTAATTAACTGCATTTTTCGCATGTCATTGCAGGATGCGGGCGTTCATTGGCCACTTGTCGCATACATTTTGAGTGTAATTAAGGTCAGCAGAAGTCAACTTGCAACTTAAAAGTGTCAAGCTTTGGCCGGTTGGGTGGCAAGTTGGCATGTGGCAAGTGGCAAGGCTCCAGCTCTGCTCCATATCTATATTTGTGTCTGTCCTCAAATTGCTTCTGGCAATTGGGCCAACCGACACAGACCGCTGACAATTTGTGTGTTTGCACACATTTTACACTCTGTGTGTGTGTATGTGTGTGTGTGTGTGTTTGGGTGTGTGTAGTTCGTTATCTTGCTGTGTCGCATGCTTTGCTCTTTTCAAGATGACAAAGATTTCACTAGCGCTAATAGTCATGGAAACTATCCTCTTAGATCCTCTGCCCTCCTTTTCCCCTTTTCCCCTTCCCTCTCACTCTCTCTCGCTTGCCACGTCTTCGCCCCTGCCACAATTTGCACCCTTCGCTGATTTGCGGGTTTTGCTCAACATAATTGCACGTTTTTATGAGGCCACAAATAATTTGTCATGCAGTTTGCAAGTTTTGCTTCTTATCAGGCAGCGAGATGCGAAACTTGCAACTTAATGTGGCAACGCCATGCAGTTGAATGAACGATAACGGTAATTATGTGAAAGCAAACAGCAGCTTAGCAGCTACTTAATGGCAACTTTTGAACTGCAAGCAATACTGGCTTATAATATTATGGCAACTTTCGCGTCATTTAACTTTGTCTTTTATTTCAAAAGAAAATTAGCTTAAGCAAATTTATTGAAATCGTTGATAATTAAACATTAATTAGTATAAATTTAATATATCAAGTTTTGCTTAAGCTGTAAGCAAAGCATAAATTAAATAACTTTTTTTTTCTACTTTTAATAATTATTGTTTTCATACGTGAAATAAATTTATTTTCATCAATTTATGTCTTTGACAAGCGATTAAATTGTGGCATCGATTAAATCACAATCAGCTATAAAATAGATGTGCATATTCATTTCAATAGCTATCTGAAAGTGTTATTTTAACACTAACAGAATTCACTATTATTTATTAAACCCTTCGCTTCAGTATAATTTACAGTTTCCCCTTCTGGATTTATTTTTATTGGCCAACTTCATAGCCAAAGGCGGCAAACACCTCTTTTGCTCTGTGTTAGGGGCGGCTTTTCTAATGAATGGAGTAGGAGGAGGCGAGGAGGATGGCTGCAATATCGGGGATTATTACTTAGTTTTAATCATAAATTTGTGTGCCGTAATATTGCCGAAAGATAAACAGTAAATTTACCGTCTCGTTTTATGGTCAGCTTTAGGTCGTCTTATCCAGCATTGCATTGCACTTAACGCAGCTGGTTTATGGGAATTCAGCATTTAATATGCATTGGGCTAACAAAAAAGAAGGAGAGAGAGGGGAGAGAAATTTGGTAAGAGAGTGAGGGGGAGAGAGAAAACGATATTGTAGCTTAAACGCTGTTTGGCAGCAGTCAATCAGTGTTGGTTTGCCAGTCAGTCAGTCAGTCAGTCAGTCTGACGTGTCTGGGGCTATAAATTTGCTTAATAAAGTTTTCATATTTGCAATTAATTTCATTTCATTTCTGCATGAATAAGAGCCGCACTCCGGCTTCATTTACTGGCCTGTAAATCCGAATCTTTTGGCTGAATGCCCGCCTGCAATTTGCGCGCCATTCAATATAATGACAGGACGAGACAGAGCTACACAGCGATGAGTGGGGCAGAGAGGGTGGTGATGGGTGGGGGGAAGGGGAACAAAAACGCATTAAACCATGGCTTATGCGTAATACAGATTTTGAATGAAGTTGCTGAGTTTTCCATCTCTCTCCATCTCGCTCCATCTCTATATTTAAACTTGAAACACTTAATTCGGACTCAGACTGAAACTCAGCTTTAGCCGATTAATGTGTGCAATTACCGATAAATTAAAATCGTTTAATTAAATGTGCAAATTATGGTTGGGGGGTTGGTGGGGGGTGAACGGGTGCTTGTCTAGAAATCACTATTCTGTAGCTTAAATATTTACATCTAACAGAGTGCTTCCTTCTATTTGACTTGTCATTAAATTGCTTGCCGACATATACACACACACACACACACACACGCACACACACGCATCTCTCTCTAATTTAAGTGTGTGTGTGTGTGGTTGTTGTAATTATGGCACATAAGCCATTGAGAAACGCCCCCGTCCCTCCTCGCCTGCCTCGCCTCTTCAGTGTCAGTGTGTTAGCCAACTAAATTGCTATTTAAACATTTTAAGTGCTTTTGGTGTTAATAACACATCAGCGCATGTTTCATTTGCCTGAGTCAACAGTTTAATTAGAGTTTGTGCATAAATCATCGCCCATTCGCCAACATTCAACATTCGCAACATTCGCCTCAGTTGCAACTGCATCTCCACTTGCAAATCCATTTCAATCTATATTTGCCTTAAAGATTTTGCACTCGGATTTTGATATGCTATTCCAGCCACTTATTGGTCTTTCAGTCGCAACACAAATATGTCTAATAAATTATAATGTCAACTGGAGTCATTAGCTAAAAGCTATAATTCTGATGTGTTCCCGATGGAAGCTCTATGTGAAACCGTTCCTTGACGGAACCAATCAAAATCACATATCAGGCAAAACGAAGAATTTACCATAATAAAAAATTAATGAATTTATGAATTTATAATAAAAACTGCTGTATGTAAAAATGTAAATTAATTTTCAGTCAACATATTTTAGAAAAGATAAACTTAAACGTGTTTTTAAAATCGATTCTGATAATTTGAAAATTTGTAGCAGTGAATATTTTGCGGTGGAAATCGGATTAGAATCAGCAGCGATGAATTATGGTTTTTACGTAGTTGTGTGTGCAACATTTAGTACCCATTAGATGTCAACCCAAGATGCACAGCTATGGTGCAGTAAAACAAAACCGCATTCTCAAGTATGTTCGTACATGGATAACTAACTGGACCTGTGTCTTAACATCAAGGCACTGAACGCATGTGTGTGTGTGTGTGTGTGTGTGTGGTGTGTGTGGTGTGTTAATGTTCCAAGGCAAGAAACGTGGCAAGTGACAGTGCTAAAATTAATAGAGCACCTCGACTTTAGTTAGCTGCTCCTGCTCCCGCTGCTGCTGCTGCCAGTGGCTCTCGAGTTGCCCACGTGGCGTATGCGTGATTTATGCTATGGCAACCGCATTTAATTGAAATTGAGCTGAATCTTCCTTGGGTAGTGTGTGTGTGTGTGTGTGTGTGCATGAGTTAATAGCCTGTACTCGCGGCGTGCCGCCATCATCATCATCATCATGCTCGTACATGCTTTGATATATGTATATAGACGTATGTATGCCAAACGTAATCCCGGCCAGCAAGTCTGGCCCGATTTTGATTTGTCCTATGCCAAAGCAATGAATAGACAAATATTGCGGCTGGCTTATTAATGGCTAACTGGAGCTACCAGTTTAGAGAATAATGGCACACTCAAGCACAGCGGGCGCCTAATTAAAGGCAGACCAAAAATCTTTGACGTCACGGACGCTCACAAAGACGAACGCCAAGTATGCCCACCTGCTCCTACCCAACGATGGCATCCACACCAAAAAACGGCAACAGCTGTTCAAAGTGCAGTCGCGCCCAGCGACGAATCCAGAGCCACATCTCTGCTCAGTCTTACGCCCAGCAGCCCGGCAGCATTCTCTGCCAGCCACATTTGTGCCTGTATACGCATTTCAGTTGTTGAGCCTCCGTCGTCGACTCGTAGTACACAACAACTCCAGCGACAGCTCCCGGCATTTGGTCAGGCGCAGGCGTCTGCAGGCGTCTGCAGTCGTCAACAGACGTCGGCACGAAAAGCCGTTGCTCTCTCAGCGCAGGCGCCGGCAAGCTTGGGTTCCACACAGCGCTGCGCTGCATCTGCAAAGTGAGAGAGACGGACTGCTGCTGGCTGTGAGGGAGAGCGAGAGCGAAAGTGAGAGCGATAGCAAGAGCAAGAGCGAGACTTAGGTTGGGAGATGCTTGCCGGCTTTTAGACTCTCTCAAACAACAGTAATATTTAATAAGCGAATCATATAAAAGTATGTATATATATTTGATTATTTTTTTTATTTTTGTTGTTTTTTTTTGTGTGCTGGCTCAAAAGTTGACTGTTGCTGGCGCTGCACACAGTGGCGCCATCTGGTGTGTGTGTGGGGCCGGCATCAAAAGATAATTAAAACGCATACTTAATGCGAGGCCAGCGATTGCCTTAGAAAGGGGTTTTTGTTGGGGTCGCCACATGACTCCGGCCCAAAATACCCGTAAGCAAAACCCAAATGTGAGGCTCCCAAATGAATCCCAATGCACACATTCAAAACGATATGTAAATGTATCTAGATGTGTGTGCTTGTGTGTGAGTGTGTGTGCAAAACTTGCAGACATTGTACGGCGCTTGGGTTTTGATTAATTGGAGTGCCGTTTGAGTTCTGGTCGGACCTGCGGGCTTTAATGCTGCTAAAAGTGTTGAACTATATGAAACTCGAAGGCGTCCAAAATGCTTAACGCCGTGCAGGTGTCCGTAATGGGTCCGGGAGTTGATTGGTGTTTAAAACTCAGCTCAGAGTTGGCTAACCCAAGTGAATTACGATGGCAAGTAAAAAGTTTAACGTTTAGATTACAGCTAATTAACTTATCTCAAATCCGCAATTAGAAATTATGGTACAATCTTAGGAAAAAAAAATGTAAGTCTATCCAACGAATTTAGGATAGCAATAAAGGGTAAAAATTGATAAAATAATATTTGATTAGCTGTCAAAAAATCAACTAGACAAACTTTTATGTGTTGTTATTTGACTTTATAATTTTTCAACTAGAATTTTGTATGTCTCCCGAGTCGGTTTTATTTGCTGTTTAAACATTCCATTCGATTCCATCGAGAATTAACCTTTCGGTGCATTCGAAATAATCATAGATAATGCTTACTGATTCTTTGTTTTACCTGTTGTCCCCAGTGCCCCAAAGCAGTTCCATAAAACCTAAAGCGCTTTTTATGCTAACGAGTCCGAGTAAGAACCAAGAAATAAAAATAAATAAAAAAAAGAAAAATATATTTCGTTTGTTATCGCCGCTTGCCATTGCTCATAACGGCATACAATTTTAAAATCGCCCAAGAGACTATTAAAACTATTATCTGAGTGTGGGAGGAAGTCAATCTCCGGTTAACCTCCACCTCCCCCCATCCTATAGTTTGACATACGTTCTTGCGGGCTGTCCGTTTTCTAGCATTTTTCTCTGGCTTTTCTATAGTTTCCTTTTTTCTGCACTTGCGCTTTTTGGCAGGCGAAATTAGCCAAGTGCGCAAAATTTAAATTAATTTCATGCTTCTGCAAGCCGAGCAACTAAAACTGGCCAACACAAACAGCCAGCCAGCCAGCCAGCCAGCCAGCCACTGAGCCTCTGAGCCAACCAGCCCATCCAAGCAGTGGCAGGCGAAGGGCAGACAAGCGCGACACACACCCATTTCCACACATCATATATACTCGCACACACAAACTCACACACACACACACACACGTACTACATTTTTTACCGCAAACATTAGCAATTCTAATTTTTCGTGCAAAGCTTTTGCTCCCCATCGTCCACATTTTGTCCAGCGGTTTTGCCTGGGTCAGTCATAAAAAGGTTAAGGGAAACACACATACAAACACACACACTCAGGCACACACATACAGACACGAGCAGAAATTCATTGTTTAAAATGAAACCACAGCACATACACACATCCGGTTTCACGGGAAACATTTAGTTGTCTGTTCCAGCCGGATTCACAGCCTTGTTAAAGAAAATTTTTAGTTATAACTTTGCTTGACTCTAATCATAAGGTTGAACTGAATTTCACTATAATTATGGCTAAAGCAACAGTTATATTGATTGATTTATAAATAGCGTTTAAGTTAAGTCTTTTTCACTATACTCTTTAAAAGCTATAAGAATGAAATGAAACGATTTTTGTTTAATTTTTAAAAGCATATTTTATTGTACAGCAGCAGACAGTATTCAAGTAGAAGTTGTCTATTTGCCCGCTCCACTTAATTATAAAAATATATATATATATAAATAACTAAATATATATATACATATAAATAAAAATATAAATAATTTAAATAATTAGTTAAATACTTGCAACTTTTGGCTTGGCGCACATTACGCATACGCACAGTGCACTCAGTCATCCGTCCGAACTTGTGCCTGCCCAGCGACAAACTTGCGACAAAGTTTGACCAGCGAGCGGATGAGGATGTCCAGAAAGTGGACAAAACTGCGTCAGCTGCAGCCGGCAGCCGGCAGAGATGTGGCTGCTTAATTGCCATTGACTTTTGGCTAAGATTGCACCAAAAACAAAAAAAAACAAAAACAAATAGAAAACACAGCACAGTCAAAGGCAAACAATGCAATGAAGGAGTATAAATCCAGCTTGGTGGGAATAGAGACGACGACATCCTTTCGAGATATTTTACAGCCCACGGACATGACTGAAGGATGGAAGCGAAAGCAAAGTAAAGCAGTCAAATGGTCGCGCCATTTTTAGTGAGACAAATAGAGTAACTGAGAAGGGGAGGGGGAGGGGGTTGGTGAGGCTTGGCTTGCATTTCCATTTGAGAGCGAAATTTATTTGACTGCGGCACAAGGAAGAAAAGTTTCAAGCAGCCTCCCCAAAAAAACGGAAACGCTGCAACGGAAGTGCAGGCAGCTCTGCTTCTTCTACTAAATTTTGCTGTCTTCTTTTTGGCCCGGTTTTTGCTAACATTTGGTGGCTGCTTTATTTGCTGTTTGTCTAACTGTCTCTTTGTCTGCCTGTCTGTGTGTGTGTTCGTTGAGCTTCTGCTCTGTGGGCTGGTCATTTTGAAGAAATGTGACTTTTACTGCGACAATTTGTGTATCCGCAAATTGTGATTAATTACTAGTCAAAGGGGGTAAGCTGGACAAGGACAATAACCGGGATGGAGCGGGAGCAACGATTTTTGAGACTAATGCATCCTTTGGCGCTTATCCTTGTCATCTATGGTCCTGCTTCCATGCTGCCAAATAAAACTATTTTAGCCCAACAATTGCTGCATGTGTTTCCAACTGATTCTGCATTTTCACATTTTAAAATACTTTTAAACTAAATAAATTCTTTTAGTCTTAATAAATTTAATTTATAATATATATACATAAATTGAATTTTGATAAAATATTCAAAAAATGTTTGACGATTATGTTGAAAAATATTTGTCAACATGAATTTTCGTGCATTTCAGATTTCTGAAAGTCAAAAGGAAAAACGGGTTAAATCTGTTTCAAAATTTGTAAGTGTGTAGAATTTTATAGAGCTCTCAACCCTTATAATTAGCCATGAATTGCTCTTTTATATAAATTTCTTGAATTCCTGTCAATGATTATTATATTGAAATACAGTTTATGGCATAGTTGCAACTTTTGTGCGAGATTCAGCAGTTATTTCAATTACTTGCGACAGCTTGAGTATGTGATAAAATCCTAAGCAAATTCATTATTATCATATTAAAATCACTTTTTACTCCAGCAGGGCTTCGTGTCCTGCGCTGTGAGCACATGTCCTGATATAAGGACACTAATACAATTGCGTTCGTTTCTTCCTTTTACGTCCACACATGTGTGGGGACATAGAACCGCAGTTGCGGCTGTCTCAGCCAAGAATGTTGAGCATTAAAAGCTTAAAGACTTAAAACATTAACACACACACACACACACACACACATACACACACATCAACACACTTGTGCACACATGCAGAGCCACATGACAGCATTCCAGGACACAACCGAAGAAAACTATTTACTGCAGACACAAAAAGCAGCTAACGTTCTGAGGGTGGCCACCCTTACAAAATTTAAATCCGTCAGGTGTTTTTAGATATATTTCTCGGTTTGACAGCAGCACCCAAGGACACACACTGAGACAGACAGTTGACAGACATGTGTGTGCGTGTGTGTGTGTGTGTGTGTGCAAGCCCTGACGTAATTTATTATGCGCCAAATCATGGCAAATGCATTAAAATTTCGTCTACATCGTCACAATGTGGCTAAAAAGTATCTGAGCTGAGTTGGGTCTCCGTCCGGGTTGCAGGTCCCAGGTGCGGATGAGGGTGCGGCCACTGTGGCTACCAGCTACTGTTTGTCAAATTTCTTTGCGTGCACGTATATTATGCGAAAAATACCTCTGAGCTGAAAAAGCGACTATAACAAAAACCACTAAAAGAGCTCCAGTCTTTGTCAACGACAGAAAGCCAAGTTCTGATTTAAGCTGCATTGAAAATAATATATTTTAAATACATATTTTTAAACAACTTCTGTTACTACACACTTTAAAATATATATTTGAAGAATAGAGAGTGCTATGATTATAAAAACTCATATATATTTTGCTAATGTAGCTTTAAGAGTTTTGTAGGCAGAAAGCTAAGATTTGTGAATAGAAATCTCAGATTTATAGGAATATACATATAAAGATTAGATTAATATTTCTATACTTCAGATCTATGTGATGTGCACTTGACATGAAAAAATTGGTCTGTTTTGGTTGCTTACATATCAAATGACCAACTATGGATTATTTTGGACTATTTTTGGGCAAAAGCTTAAAAACAAGAAACCTCAATTCAGCAACAGAAGCCAAACGAACAGACTATTTTTGATTTTCTATGTGTGTATTTTTGTGTGTGTTTTTTCTGTGTGTGCTTTTTTGAGTGTGTGTTTTTTTGTGAGTGTGTGGAAAGTTTGGTTGCATGCTGCCGTTTAAGTGCGGGCACAAATGTCAACCAAGCCAGATTATGACCATATACAAAACGTGTCTGTTGTTGCTGATGTTGTTGTTGTTGCTGTTGTTGTTGTATTTGCTGTTGTTGCTTCTGATGGTTAGCCAGCAACTTAAGCATAAAAACTTAGCTGTACATATTTATATACTTCCAGTTATATACGAAATACATAGCATCTATGTATTCACGTACATATGTGTAATCCATCAATTAATAGTCCTGACAAGCGACTAATTAAATATGTCCTGGCAGCTAAGACGCGTCCACACACACATACGAAATGATTCAAAGGCCAAAGACCAGCCACTAATTTGGGCAAGGCAAAAGGATTTGGTTATTTCGAGGACATCCAAGTATTACAAATGAGCTCTGCTCTCTGTGTGTGTGTGTGGGTGTGTGTGAGGCCTGCCATAAAAGTTAGAATATATATATATACAGTTCATGCATATCAATAGATGAACGACTTTAGCCAAGAGTTAAAGTTGCCACTTGCCACATGCGGAAAAAAAAAAATGTTTAATGCCTGTTGTCAGGATGCCAATGCCAGCATTCGAATTGCTCATTTGTCATGCATATTGACAACACCACAACAATAACAAAAAAAAACCAAACCAAGATCAGCCTCACATTCATTTAGTGCCTAAAACTGTCTAAAAGTGGGCCAACTTACCAATTTTATGGGCTTTGTAGCCTTGAGTGGCACAGCGAAAAGGCATAAAACATACTCGTTTTTAGAATTGAATTAGTTAAGTAAAGTAAGTCATATTTGTTAATTACTCCAATTTATCAGTAATATAATAATTATATTTAATGTTGCTTAACTGAATTTACAAGCGACTTTTGTGGTTTATATTAATTCGCTTTTTATTTTATTTCGCTTATTGCTGAGCCTTTCACAACTCAGTCGCTGCTGCTGTCTGTTTTTTGCTTTCTGCTGTCCTGGAACGCATTTCGTTGTCCTTAATCCTTTATGCACACTTGCCGCTCTTCCTCTCTCAGTCTCACAGTCTCTCAATCTCGCAGTCTCTCAATCTCACAGTCTCTCAATCTTTTAGTCTCCCTTGCACTGGCTGTCAAACCAGAAAAAACCTTGATAATGGCAGCTCGACAGGCACACACAGATACACACACACACACACACATACCCAAACAGGCAGTACACAGTGTCTGTCATCTACGGCATCGTTATATCCGTTTGCGCATATATGCCAAGGATTAGTGAACATGAATGTTGATAGGCGGCGTTTCAGTGTTTGACAGATGAGTTTTATGGGTTTTGCGCTTGTCCTGCATCGCCTCTGTCCCCCTCTTCCTCTCTGTAGGTGTGTGTGTGTGTGTATGCTGTCTTCATCGGCGCCATAATAGCGCCCAAATTGAAAGCATAAAACTCAATTAAAGCAACTTTATGTGCAGTCATTTCTCCGGTTTATGTTGCAGTAAGCCTCGCGACATGTCTGTTGACGAGCAAGCGCACCTGTCACCGCACCACCCCGCCACACCCCACCAAACCCTCGCACACCCAACAGATATTTCCTAATTGCGCGGCAAGCTTCAACAGCAACATCAACGGATATTGAAAGTGCACACACACACACACGCACACACACTGCTCTTTGGGGTGTGCACAAAATTGAAATTGCAAACAACTTCATTTGATGCCCAACAGTTTGCTAACTATCAAATCCGCCAAATATTTGCAACTCCCGCTGAAAGCGTCGGAACGGGAGGGGTGGGGGGAAACCCTTTTTAGCTGCAATCTGTTCGCGAATACCTTTGGCCCCTGCTTTTGGAGCAGCTTTTGGCATTCTTGCGTAATTTGCTGTAACTGCATCATTTAACATTTGAGAGACTATTGCAGCTGCTCGTCGTCTTGGCCTGCTCGTCCTGCCAGGATGCCTTGACTTTGCTGCCACTTTAGCTGTTGCTGCTTGGCATTTTAGTTGCCATTTGCGCAAAAGACAGCTACAAGCGTTTCGAACAGCCACTGAGAGATGCCACCGAGTGCTGCTTTGCTGCCCTGCCTCTCAGTGCAATTGGTTGCTACTTTGCCACTAATGGCAACAGACAGCAGTTAATGGTCCGCAAAAAAGAATCTTGCAACAAAAGTGTGAAAATGAATTTCTCTCTCTTTTGTTGCATTATATACTATTCTCGTACTTCAAGCACTTCATTTACACGCCAGCAAAAAAGGCCAAATAGCAAACAAATCCCAAAAAAAAAAAAAAAAACTATGCAACTGCAAGAAAAAAATGTAAAAATGTAAGAATTTAATTAGATCTCAGTGTGGCTTACCTTGACTAAATTGCTGAGGCTTAAAACTGCGAAATAACAAGACAAAACATTTGTATTGAAATTAAAAAATAAATAAAAAATCGAAGACAGAAGACAGAACAATCTTGTAATGAAAACTTAGATTAGTTAAGATAAAAAAATAAATAAAGATTGTCAGCAGAGATTTACCAGCTTTGGTATCGAGATAAAACAAATCAAATAAATTGTTTGTCTTTTCGCTCAGCAAATAGTTAAAGGCAAATCTTCAAAGTTTTGTAACATGCATTGCAGCTGCTGGTACATATTCAATTAAAACTGTATTTTTGCTTGGCCAAGACAAACAGGCTTGTGAACTACACACACACACACACACTCATCGCGTTAGCTGCAAAACATATTCGCACAAAATGTGGCCCTAAAGCGTGTAGCGGCCCCAAAAACTTCTTGCAACTTATTAAATCTCTCAGAAGTTGGCATACAAATCATTTGCGTTGCGTCAAAACTCGGGCAAACAACTCGACAACCAAATAAGTTTAAGTACATTTAACTTTTGTGACAGATACCAGAGCCAAACAAGACACAGATACAAAATTTCAGATACAATTTACTATATATGCAACGCCCACGTCACGCATGTCAAGCGCCTATATTACACATTATATATATATATATATATATATATGTATATGTGCAAGCCGACAACTTCTTAAGTAGTCATTAAAAATCAAGTAAAAGTTGATTGGTGTGCAGGGGGCAGGGGGGAATATATAAACTAAAAGTATGACAGAAAACTTTATGCAATTGCATTAAGGATCTATTTCGGTTCATTATCACTAAATGAAGTAGAACGGGGGTAGGGTAGGGGTAACTGCGACAGGCCAAAACTTTTCGCATATATATTAATTAAAAGTCAGTTATCAACAAGACAATTTACATATACATATATATATATATACATGTCGGCAGAAACTTGACTATTTATTGGGGCGCCAGTTAACATTCGTCAAATCAGTGAAGCAGGTTAAAAAACTTGGCAACTCCTGTAAAAAAGTTGTGCAACAAAAAAAAAAACAAACCAGTAAAAAAATGGAGATGATAATGTAACTTATTAATTTTGTCTTTTCATAGTTGGACTGGAAAACAACTGACTGGCATGTGGCAACTTTCTGAACGGTTGCATGGGGCAAGTGACGTTAATTGGAGTGTAAAAAATAATATTGCCAAGCTTCGTTTCGATTCGTTTCTGTTGCACACAGATACAACTTGTTGTGGCTGCTACGCGGCTGGCAATTACGTGAGCTGAAGTGTTAATTAGGCGGAGTATGCCACACACAGCAGAGTAAATGTGTGTATCTACTCCGTGTTGTGCGTGTCTCGACCAACAAAGTTCTTATTCATATGCACATCGACTACCCATAAAAGTATGCAACACTTTATTAGACGAATTTTTAACTTTTTAATTATGCATTAATTTTATCTCTCAATTCCCATAATTATCATCTAGTTGTGTTTGTTTAATTTTTATTTTAACTTCATTAATAAAATACAATTTGGCCAACTAAACAATGTACTAAAAACTAACTTCAACTACTACCACTTAATTGGCCAAATGCACTCTGTGGCTCATTAGTATGCAAGGTAGTTTTATGTTTCTCGACATGGCAATTATCTATGGCCACTTTATCAAATGGCAAACAGACGCCATATGGTAACCAACTGAGGGCTAACAAGTATCAGTTTTTGGTTTGAAATGAAGTCAAGGAATCCGCTTACAACTAAAATGAAAATTTTGTGAACATATCATATAAATCAGCTTATAAAACTTTCATCGTATATCAACACACTAATTATGGTAATTTTATAATTTTCTAAAAACTGAGCCAGCAAACAGCAAAAGCAGACCAACAGGCTGCAATCCCCAAAGGCGTTTGCTGTTGATGTTTAATAAGCCAAGTCACACACACACATATATACATATATATAGATGCATATATATAGTTAGGCTGGCAAACATTTAGGGGAAACCTCCAAAGGCAGGAAAACAAGTTCTTTTCATGAAATTCGAACATAAATTCCAATGAACGAAACAAGACCAAAGTGCAAAGCCTGGCAAAAACTAAACACCCACTACACTATATATATATATATATATGTATATATATATATGTATACACTATCACAATCAGCTCTCCTCGAGCCATCCCCCCTTTGCCAAGCTGTACTCGCATGCAGTTTAGTGTTACACCGAACCCTAAGGGATTGGCATAGGCACAGTGGCAAGAAAACTGCCCAGCGCGCTGGCAAGAAAATGCCGGCATACTATAAAATAAAATAGGAAAAAAGCAAAAAAAAAAAAAAAAAGGAAGAAAGCAAAAAACAAGACGTAAAACCAAGACGAAAACTGCGCCAGAGCAGCACACATAAAGTTTTGTGCAGGACGCTGGCAGGACGCAGGCAGGACGACCACTGGGCAAATCAACTTTGCAACTTGAGACTGTTGCAGTCTATTAAAATTACGCCGCCGGCAAGTGGTCCTCTCCCACTCCCACTCCCACTCTCTCGCTCTCTCACTCTCTCAGTATTGCCCTCTCTTTTCTTGCTCTTTATGTGTGGGCGTGTCAAGCGCAAGCACAGCACAGCAGTAGGAGGTTTGGGGGCAGGTTCGCTAAATTAAAGGCAAGGCGTTTGCTTCTGCCACAACTTCTGCTGTTGCTGCTGCTGCTGCTGTTGCTGCTGCTGCTGTTGCCGCTGCTGCTGCTTCTTGTTCTTCATGCAGTGCACTGTTTCCGGCCGCCGTTGGCAGTTAGCAAATGTATCTCTACACCAAAACCCCTAACGCCCTGCCTTTTTTCCAACACCCGCCACCCCCGCCCCTTTATTGCCGCACTGCCCGTCTCAGTACCATTTCCTGCTGCGCTCTCAGATACGCTTGGGCTGGCCTCTGATTCTGTTTCTGTTTTGGTTTTTGGCATTTTCTTTAGCTGCTTCTGCGTCTTTCATTTTTTTTGCTCGTGGGTCGGCCGTAAATTTAAAGACCATGCAGCTACTTGAAAACTTTTGCTGGCCAAGGCGTAGCCACGTAGTTTACGGCCCTATACACAACTACAACTACAACTACGGCGTACACACCCAACACACCAACAATATGACCATCGAACCATCAGCCAAATTTCAACTAGGTGTGCCATCATTTTCATATCTTATAGCGCTAGTTACGACTATCGTATATTGCGAGCGGGTTGCCTGTTCAGTTTTGCACACTTTACCACACTGATTGAGCAATTTCTGATGATGATGATGACGATGATAGAGTTGATGGTGGTGGTGGTGGTGCTGCTGCTGCTTCTGTTCTGCATCCATGTGGCGCCATCATCAGCTTTATTATTATTGAAAGGCATCAGAGTAGCTGATGGGGTTGATGCGGTTGCGGCTGCCCAAAGATTTGTTGGGCCCCCGTTCATCGCAATCTCATCTTAACAGAGTACACTACCACACCACCGCACCCCCGCACCACACCCCAGTACCCCAGCGCTGACAACACTTTATGGTGCATTGTTCAAACATAAAATTGATATTTTTATGGTTTTCCGTTGGCAACTTCTTCCGTTTGACTGCCTTAATGAGCGCAACTTGCTAAGAATTTTTCATTTTCATTTTCATCTTCTTTCTTTCTGATTTTGTATAAGTTTGCTGGTTATCTGAAGATTTCATCCGTTGGCCGCATTGAATTGTTTGTTTGAGTGTACAAAACTTTCAGCAGCCATAAATTAGTCAAAAACTGTAACAATTTCCAATAGTAATGAATTTTTATACATGAATTGATCTCTAGTTTATTACCACATTTAAAGTTGAAAACACGATGCTCTCTTAAAAGTCACAATAAAATTATAGCCACAGAAAATGACCAGACAAACTTTGAAAAAACTAAACAGATTTTCAAAATTAAGAGATTTTTAATTAAAATTTGACTTTCAGATGAATACTAAATTTAATAGTTTTGTCTCGAAATTCATGTTATAATTAATCCCCTGACAATTTGTTGGAGAGCCAAAGTCCAAGCTAGAAATTTGTCCAAGTTAAGCACATTTTTAAAAACCAGAAATTTTTGATCATGGCTTATACTCTTAATTAATTTTACATTTACAATTGTTGACTTTCGCTCGAAAGTCATTAAAATTTTGTAAGAGCAAAAACGCCCCAAAAATCCTTTTATGGGATGTTTAAAAATTGCTACTCAGAAAAATTTTTTAAATCGCTTAGCTGATTTTAAAAAATTATAAATTTGAGTATAAATTTTGATTGGATCTTATAAAATTGGTATGGCCTACATAACTAAATGAAATTGTTGCTAGTTTACATTTTGGCAATGCAAATCAATTTGAACACAGAAATTGGTATCTTCAAATCTGTTGCTAAGCCACAGCAAATAAAATTCAATTGGTTATGCAATTGTTTGCTGTTGTTGGCGCTTTCGCCCTCAAACTCGGTTTTTAACACTACATTCTAATCCGTTAACTTTTTGGCATTTGGCCGTAAACGGCAAAAAAAACAACTATTGGCTTGCAGTCTGGTCTCGCATTTGCTTAGGCCAAATACACACACACACAGAGGCAGAGGCATAAAAGCAATGACTGAACTGCCCATACACATACACACAGACTGGCACACACACACACACGCATGAGCAAGCTTTCGTTTACACACTTACACACATCCTGTGGCCACTGATATAACCTTCTCAATGACCTTTTATTGACCTTCTGTACAGACAGCAACAGCAACAATGCGAACATAAACGCCAACACATAACAGTAAACATATTTCATGCACTTTTTATTCGATTGGCCACCGCATAACCAAAAGCTTTAACTTGGACTGCTGCTGACCTGACCTGGTGGTACTTGTACCGGCTCGCTCCAACTATGTCCTGGCCCCTGCGCTGTTTTCTCTTCCGTTTGAGTGTTGTGCTCCGTTTGGCGCATTTTACGAATTTCAGTTACATTTTTGCATATGCAATTCTGATCTCCGTTTTGCGGTTACAATTCCTGATGCCTGCTGGCTGCGGTTATTGTTGCTGTTGCTGTTGCTGTTACTGTTGTTGCAATTGTTGCACTTGTAAATGACAAGAACAGCAGCAACACCAACACCAGCAGCAGCAGCAGCAGCAGCAGGGAACAGCGACTGCAAATTGGCACTGGCTGCTGGTGCGAGTCCTCGTAATATCCTTTTGAATAAACGCGTGGCCAGCAGCCACTTTCAAAGGCTCCACGCCAAATAATTCGTGGACTACTCCAGCTACTCTTTAAACGGGTTAATATCTTTATGACTGTTAATTTATTAATTATATTATTAGCCCAAATTTTTTATTTATTTTAATAGCAAAGTAGACTATTATTTTGGGTTGGGCAAAAATCCATCTTACAATTCGAACAGTCGCTTTTCAATTGACTTATTGATTTGATAATTGCAACAATTCATCATCAATCTGGTTCTAAGTGGTTCTAGAAATTGTTTAAATAAAATACATAACTATTTCCGAGAACTGTCAATTAATTCCCAGGCACTCAAACAATCAGTTACCCTAACTACAATTTGCATTTTACATTCCAGCTATTTCATTTTACCAGAAGCACTTAGCTGGTCAGTTGTAGACAAACTAAGTGCAAACTTAAGGGCCAATTATAGAACTTTTAATTGACCTGTATTATATGAAAAGTAGGGTATTCAACGATCAATATGATGCCACTAATTATGCATTTGCTGTTCGCATTGCTGCTGTTGCAGGCAGTAGCCTTTTACAGTTGCAAAAACTGTAGTGCAATGTAATGTATGTGTATGGCAAACACACACCCACAGAAGATACCCACACACAGCCATATATACCCCACACACACACACTCACACACAGACATATCGGGCTTGCCCGCCCATATCCTGTTTGTTTTTGTTCATTGTTCATTGTTGATGTTGCTGTTGTTGTTGCTGCTGTTGTTGCTGTTGTTGTTGCTGTTGTTGTTGCTTCTGTCTTTCTGTGCTGCTTGTTAGCCAAAAGCGACGGCGTTGGCGTCTAACACGTAACACATTTGTAGTTGTTGTAGTTGTTGTTGTTGTTGTTCTTGTTGTTACAGTTGTTATCAAGTGCAGTATTTAACTGCAGCAATTTTTACAGTTGAATTTGTAGCTGCCCCCCGTTGGTATGCGATGCAATTTAGATTTCAATCGAAGCGTGCGCAATGCAACCAAATGTGTTTGTTTGTGTATGTGTGTGTGTGAGTGTAGTATATCTTTAACATTAATATTGATGCATTTTAATGCATGCACACAGTCAACAAATCATGTCTGACATCTGGCCACACATCAAATCTCCTCCTTTTGTCTATGCAAACTTTACGACATCCAAAAAGACCAAACTATAATTTATATAGTTATCAGTTGGTTGGTGTCGCAAGCTCGTCAATCATGTTAATTATAACAAATCTG
Source organism: Drosophila dives (assembly GCA_035042365.1). NCBI lineage: Eukaryota > Metazoa > Arthropoda > Insecta > Diptera > Drosophilidae > Drosophila > Drosophila dives. The sequence continues at coordinate 4,553,239 of JAWNLJ010000326.1, read as the reverse complement.
TCACGTACTAAACATTCCACAAAGAGATGACAAAGAGGCACCATCCAAGACAAATATAAAAGAAGAACTTAGAACGATGTCAGCAGCCGACTAAGCGATACTCTGCAAAAAGCTAAAAAACTAAAAAAAATTCAAACTGGTATAAATTTGTCTTTATTATATTTAGTTTATTAATAGCCTTAATTATTTTTTACATTTTAATTTTGTTAGTAAATTAAATGAATTATCCACAGTTTTAAAATATGTACAATGTAATCCTAAAGTCATTTCAAAGTATTTAATAATCGAAACCAATAAACACTTTTTGTTGTTTCTTAAAAAGTGTATAAAAAAACTGAAATGATACCAATAATAGCAAAAACAAAAAAATACAAAGCGAAAGATAGAAAAAATGCTGAGGCGCCATGGCTACCATTTTCTATGGCAACCAATTGGTGTTGGTATTTCTGGTGCTCCTGTATCTGCTGCTCCTGCTACTCCACCTGCTCCCGTTGCTCCACCTGCTCCCGCTGCTTCTGATGATGATGATGCTTGATTTTATGACAGTGGCATAGCCGTAAGCGATTTTTAAATTGCTGCTCTGCATAGAAACAGGGGGTGAGAGAGGGTGGACAGACAAAGAATAGACAGACTGAGTCTTACCAGGAATTGGGTAAAGGGTCTGTACACTGTCCATTGTTGTTGTTGTTGTTGGTGTCGTTGTAACGATGCGAAATCCGTTAACGGGAACATGGCCAAAAGGACTTCGAATACTGCTGGCCATGGCACGAATCAGTTGGCAGGTGGCAGGTGGCAGGTAGCAGTTGCCAAGAGGCAGAAGGTGTGATGAGATGAGCAGCAACGTGGTACGTGTTGCACTGGTCAGAGACGATAAAACCGTTAGACGTAAAGCATATCCTTAAACCGTTCGCTTTTCCCATTGTAGCCCTCGAAATTGCTCACAAATTGAGTTTGTTAATAGGGCCAAATGCTACGAGCTGTATCTAAAAAATGCCCCATTATAAGTTTTATGCAGCGAACGAGTGTGTGGGAAAGACAAGGATAGAACAACAGAGAACAGACAGAGAGGGGAAGAGCGAAGGAGAGGGAGAGATGGACAGTGGTAAAGGCCACGTTCAAGTTGCCAAATACGCAGTCAACTTTGTTGCCAAATCCAGAGCATTTGTTGTGCGTGTCTGTGTGAGTGTGTGTGATTGTGTGTGTGTGTGTGTGTGCCTTTACATGTGCGTGTTTAGTCGAGTCGCATGAGACACACACTTAAAGCAGCAACTATAGAAATAAAACTCGAATGCATTCAAACGGAAATGCAAATAAATCTTAGTCACTGAAAAGGCAATTGGCTTTGGTCAGTGGCAAAAACCTCTGCGAAATAAGCAGCAATGCGAATTTTCTATATATACTTGCATGGTAAATGGTAGCACATAATATATGGCTATAATTTCTAAACACATAACAAACATTTGGCCAGTTGCAATACTCTCGGACTTTATCTCCATTTTACTTATGAGCCTTGAGCTGCCCGGTTCGATATTTATTATGATTGCATTTTGTGTAATTTTACTGAGGCTATTTAAGTCATAAAATAAGGTTTATTACATTGACAGATCATAAAGATCTATATAAATAATAATAAATTATTAAGGTCATGTCTGTAAGAAATCGATAAATGGTATTTACAACACTTTCTTAAATTTCTAATCTTTTAAAAATGCTAACAATAAATGTTTCTGCAGCTCATTTATAAAACTGTTGTCCATTTATTCATTTAAATCAATTGTTATTAAATGAAATGCCACAGTTTGCCAATACACAGATACAAACTCACACACACACACACATGCAATGGAATCAGTTGGGAATTGCCATCAAATAAATTTCAATGCAGTCAGTAAAACAATTTCAAAAGATTTGTTACGGATTTGCACCCAACTCAACAAGATGGCACAAACGGAAGTTGGCAGGGTAATTGCCAGTTGCCAGCAAACATGGCTGGTAGAAAAAAAAAATACAGAATAAAAATCAAATTTAAACTAATGCTAATAATGTGCAAATTTTTTACTTTGTAAATTTCTATGGCCCCCAGGCACTCTTTAGTCCATGTTCCTCTCAATGGGCTTAAATGTATGGCTGCAAAACAATCGCAGACATTAGCTGTTGTCTTAAGCCCCTCCAGCTTTCCACAATCTGTGAATCTCTTCAAATCTCCAGCTCTCTGTGTTGTCATTGGTCTCGTACCGGTCAGGGCAGTGCATATTTTGGCCATATTCGTGTTTGTCTTAACCTTTTGCATGTCGCACAGCCTTTGCCTGATCTGCATATTTAAAATGGATAAAGTATACGCCTGGACAGCATATGTAGTTCGCAATCCAGCACACCACCTGTCCATGTGTGGGTGCGCGTGTGTGTGTGTGTGTGTGTGGTCAATGCAATGTGTCCTGTGTCCCAATGGCTATATCCAAACGGTGTGCTTGTCTGACAGTCTCGATGTCTGCCTGTCTGGCAGTCTGGCAGTCTGGATTGCATAAATGCATACGGACATGCCATTTACTTGCCCCTTGGGCTTTATTTTCAGAAATACCAAATACACACACACACACACACACACGCGTGCGCGTACACATCCTACATATACCTTTACTTGGTTGGTGAGATTCAGAGATCTTGTGCAAAATTTTGCTTATAAATATTTTGCCATTTTCAACAATAAATATTTTAAAATATTTAAATGTGCAACCACAGAAACAAATTTACGCCAGTGTCCAGCCTGATATCCAATCCAAACCAATCCTCTCCTATCCTGCGGTGTGGCAACTTCCATTTGTTTATTATCTCTTTGGCCATTGCTGTGATTTTCAACAATGCAGTTTAATTTTATCAACACACACACACATGCAACAAAGTTTTTTGCATTGTTCTTGGCCATCTCTTGTTGTGGCCTGTTTACACAGTTAGCTTAATTCTCTTTATAACTTTATTATAATAATTGTTGTCGATAAAAATAATAATCATCATCATCATCTTTGAGGCACATCAATTTCTCTGTTCTATTCAATAAATTGCAACGTTTTTTTGTTAAAGACTGAGCAATTTGTTTCTTTACAAAATAATGGATATGCATTTTAAAATTCCATTTTTGTTCAGCATATGAAATTTGATATACTCCCTGCAAAAATATTTAGCTTAAATTCAAGGATATTTTTAGCCTTCGACAGTGAGTAAATTTTGGTAAGCTTCGCCTTGACAATTTGTCGTAATTGGCTTAACGAGGCTTGTGCACAAAATTCAATGTGAAACATTATTGTCGTTGTTGTGGTATCTTAAATAATTGCATTTAATTGAAAAGTTTGCTCTCCTGTGGTGTTTACTATTCAATTTTATAACTAATATGCTAATCTGTTCATTTTTGCTCAATTCGGTAAAGATTTACATAGAATTTTTGGCAGTTCGCAATGTTGCGACAATTTGCAGCCCATTCAAATTTGGGTTTTTTTTTGGGTTTGCATATCATCATTTTTGCCGGTCTTCTTGCACTTTTTCTTCCATTTTTTTTTTATATTTGTCGTAATTTTTACATTTACGAGCCATTAAAAATATTTTATTGCATTTATATTTCGCTGGCTGCTTTATGGCTGCCCTGCAGGAGATTTTCTCGCGTATGTCCTGATACTTTGTTGCTGGCTGCGTGGCTGGCTGCCTGCTGCCGATGTCCTCGTCCTTTGGCACACAGGACGCACTCATGTGGGCTCCTCTATGATGATGATGATGACGTTGATTTATTTGACTCTTGTTTATGGTATGCACTCTTACACACACACGCGCACACACACACACACACACACACACACACACACACCCACAGGCAAAGTTGTGAGCCGCATTCATTTTTGTTAACAACATTCTGTGCGACGACCTGAGCCAAATATGCAGCTTGATAAAAACTTTTACCAGGTATTTCATACTTTCAATGTGTTCAATTTCTGCCGAGAATTTCGCATGCAAATTGCAACTGGTTGCACACTTTGAGTGTTTATCAATATCCTTTGAGGAACTTGAGCAGATTAAAAAAAAATACCACATTGACTACATTCAGCTGGAACCAGAAACTGTTAGTTTTCCCCATTGACAATAATTCTACAAAAAGCAAAACAAACAGAAAAGCAAGTTTTTTATTGATGAAATTGTTGTCCATTGATTATAATTATCTTAAAAGCTGCTGAGCCCCTAACAGACTTATTTCTATGTAAAATCTCAGATCAAAGATCATAAAACATGGATAAAATTCTGTTTTGCTGAGTAAACGATTTTAATTTTCAGAAACAGAGCAGAGGAAAACAGATAATGGTTCATAGAATATGCCTTCAGCAAAGAAACACACAAAAATAGGCAACAATTTGTGTTGGGCAGGCTAACAAATTAAGGCACGCATTGCTAACTCAAAGTAATTTTAGAAAATTATTTTTCTTCGAAACATGTGGCATGGAAAATGGTCGCGGTTTTTGAACCTTTCAACGTCGCGAGACGCATTTGAAAGGGAAGCAAAATTGTGGTTGTTGTTGCCACACACACACAGTTGAGAGTTGCTGTGTGTGTGCATGTGTGTGGCTCACTTGTTTATGGGTATTTGGGTTAGAGGCTCAAGTGTTTTGTTATTGAGTAAACATGTCATAAATACCGTTATACAAAATACGTGTTCGTGCCACAACAACGTTGGCGGCAAGCGCGTCTGTGTTTGCATAGAAAAATACGAGTAACCGAGCACGGTGTTGAAAATCCTTTCCTAAATACAAACTACATACTTTCACAAATACACACGCACACACACACACACACACACACACGCACAGCAACACGTAGAGCTGATAACCCAAACACATACAAACGAAACACGCGACTCACATTTCAGCATCATAAAAAAGCATAAAGGCGAAAGTTGCTTGTACAATGTATAAGTGTGTATTACATACAAGTGTATCTGTGTGTGTGTGGGTGTGTATTTGTATGTGGTTGTATAAGATGTTAACGCATACCACAAACGCTTGCCAGCGTTGTCCACAGAACCGTCACAGATCCAAGTGCTTTACGCAGGCGTTTTGTTTGCCTTGTTTGGTGTATTTAAAAATGCCCGAAAGGCAAATGGCGAAAGTTATTTGAAATGGGTTTTTATTTGTGGAAAGGTGTAGGGTGCAGGGGTGCTTACAGAGGCAAGGCAAAGCCGCAACAACAAAAGTAACACAAGAAAATTTCAAAGTTAAATTGCCAAGGATTGCTGTACTCAAATAAACATGTTTTTTGCGACTGCTTTAAGTGGATTTTTTAAACTCGTATCAGCTTACTTTAAGAACACGAGATTTACTCATTTAATTTGAAATAAACTCAACAAGAACGTTTTTTTTATTTAAATGTTGAAATTGTAATCCCATTGCAAAATATAAATGAAATTTTTAGTGTTTCATTTGTCAATATTTTAGTTTTTATTGCATTGTTTGTGTTTAATTTTTTGTTTGTGAGCAGCGCTAAAACTGTTGTCAAAATGTGGAATAATGATATTTAATTACAGTTAGAAAACTAGTAAATTTATTAGTGAATCGTTGACTAACAGCGATTTGGTTCTTTTGTTTGCTTAAAGGGAACGCATAAATTAATTATGCGCAGAATTTATTAATTGTCAGAAACAATTGAACGTGCGCCCCAATAATGACGACAAGCAGCAACAACAACAACAACAACGATTTTAATGACAACGGTAAAACAATACACACAATCACACACACACACACCCACAGCCACACACGCAGTCATAAATGTACATTAACATGCAGGGGCAAAAGGCAAAATCAAATGAAATCAATTATGCACAAAGTCAATTTTACCTAAATGACAAATTGAATTTAATTGCGGGTACACGTGGCATGTGTGTGCCTGATTGTGTGTTTAACTGTGTGTGTCTGTGTGTATTTCTCTCTCATTTATTGCGGCATTTGTTTTACATTCGAATCGAATTTTAAAATAACTTTAAATTGGTTGGCCGCAAAAGGTATGCAACATTTTTGAAAATACTTATTAAAGTGATATTATTTTTGTATATTTTTGTACATTTCGATTTTCACCTGTGCCGCTTTTCAATTTGCACTTATGTTGCATGCTGCACGAACATATTTGACAATGACTCGATGTCCGGTTTTGGCGCCAATTTAAGGGACAAAATTGCAAGTTTTCTTTCTTTTTTTTGTTATTTTTGTTTGCCAACAGTTTATTTTTTAGTTTTTTTTTTTTTTTGTGTACGGCATGTAAAAAGCACAGCACTTAGATTAAAAATGTTTGTCGTTTAGGCACTGACAGTGCAGAGGCAACATCTATGCAGACAGTGTCCTGCATGATGGTGGCTCCTATCTCTCTTGTGGCATGCGACTATGCGACGAATGACAACCCCGCCGTCATGGACAAGGACCAAGAGCGCTAAGAACTGTGAAAGAGGGGGGGAGGTTGCTATTTGGGGGTGGGTTCAATGGGGTAGATGGACCGGTCGTCGCCTGGCAAACTCATCAACATTCAACGTTATTGTCACTGAAAAATACACACAATTATCGTTACAAATTGCTGTTAACTCTCACTCGCATTCAGTTGCTTTCAGTTTGGCCAGGGCCAGGACGAAAGCCAGGACCCAGGCCGAGAGATGTTGTCGTTACAATTTTTGTTCGCTTTTAGCCATTCGGTGGGGTGTGCATAAAAAAGGGGGGAAGGCGGGGTTATAGAACAGCTCGGTTTTGGTGTCAATGGAAAGTGCTATTGAAAGTGTGACGGTGTGTGGACGAGAACCATTCACACATAGATGCAACACACACACACACATAGATACACTGCCACACATGCAAACAAAGCAAAAAATAAATAAGTGTGTCGGAAGTTGCCTTCAAGGCATGCGGATTGCACATTGTTGTTGCCAAGGATGATGCTGCAGTGGATTTGACAATTGAAAAGACAGAAAGAGAGACAAAGAGAAAGAGAGGGAGAGGGAGGGCGTGACAGATGTGGCATAAGTAGTGCCTTAAAAATGACTGTCCATCAGTTTTGCTGTACCACATTTGTTCAAGCTTCGCGCATCTGATGCTCCTCTCATTCTTATGACTGCTCCGCTGCATTCCCATTTTATATGTATATTGCCAGCAAAACATGCACTCAATATTTGCCAATTATTCAGAGTGATTTTGCAGCCAGACAAATGTGTCACACTCTCATTCTAAACTTCCTTAGTAGACACTCTACTAGTTACCGTCTAATGAGTTCATTTCACTTTATGTGCAGCTGTTGCAGCAACAACAACAGCAGAAGTTGCGTCACTTGTTCCACTTGCCACGTACAGGCTAATTTGCATTTCATTATTTCCACACTTCAGGTGCGCTGCAATAAACGTACCCTTAAAACTCTGCTGAATCGTTAAAAAAAATAAAGGAGAAACCTTAGCAAAGATCTATAAAAATCATGAACATCAAATGAAATCTTAGAAGTGTCTTCCACTGACGCCACTTGGACCTGATCAAATGGTTTTGTGCGTTAAGTTTAACGACTTGAGATGTGCCAGGCAAATGATAGTCTCAAGGCCGACCTGGTTAAGTGCTAATGTGATAAAATCTAACTTCTGGCCAAGCTGCACGATTTGAACACCCAACTGTTAACTAATATAATTTTATATAGGAAATATTTTCAATTAAATTAGCAGCTATTTAAATTCATCTTTGAAATAAACATTTATTTAACTAGTTAACTATTATTTTTTTATCTGCACGACAGCTGCATTTAATCAACTTATTTGCCCACACATCAGTTGTTTTACAACTTTCAGCATTATTTCAAATTTTAATTTATTAAAAAAATCATTTATTTGAGTCTCTTTTGTGGCATTTTCATGCGACTATTTCGCGCACCTTTTTTCTCATTTTCTCTAACTCTTTTCATGCTGCCTATTTTTTTTTTGGTTTTGGTGCACCATGTGCAAATATTATACATACGCCCCATTGTCACATAAATTAAAATGGTTGAAATTAAAAACATTACCGGTAAAAATAATATTTGCACTGTGTTGAAAACTAGCTGAGAGCAGCTTGCCACATTTGTTAATAATAATAATAATAATAACTTTAATAAGGGCCTTATTAAAATTTTTATTATATTTACATAAGATGAGATGATGTGGTCTTGCTCATATATCTATGCTCCATTTATGTCGTCCTGCTTGCTGTTTGCGCTGACAGTCAACTGTGTTAAAGATGTGGACACGGAGCTTTTTGCCTACCCTTGCAGGTCCTTTTCACTGTGCACACCAAACACACACACACACAAAGTGAAACACAGTTGGAGAATGTATACTCTGTCAGCTTTTGTCAAAATATATGATGCTCATATGTTAGCTGGAGCCGGGCACTCAACGTGTGCCGCATTATTCACTCATCAACAGCCCCCAGTCCTCAGGATGCCCATCATCATTATCATTGTACTTCTTGCAGTTGTTGTTTCGCCTTGTGTGCCAGCTCCCTCCCCTCCCCCAAATTCCTGCCAATGCCCCGCCAGCCCCTCTTGCCTGCTCTGGTCCCCTTTTGTCAGTCTCGGCTGGCCCGAAAAGTGTTTTAAAGTAGACTTTGCTTTGTTGCGGCCAGGCAGCTGTGCTTTTTGATGTACTTATATATAGAAGTATCTGCATGTGAACAATGTGTACACATGTAGAGTCCCCTCACTCCCTCCCTCCCAACCCTTACCACTTTGAGGCCTGAGCCACGTTAACGTTTCTCGTATGCGACTTTAAAATTGTGATTAATATGATTACAACTTGTGCAACGCATTTCAATTCATTTCTCTTACTTAACTCAAGTTGAGTTGAGTTTATTGTTATTTTTGGACTACTTAAAAGTGAAGTTATGGAAAGTACTCAAGTCAAAGTTACAGAAAGATATAAAAAAAACTTATTGTTGACTCAAGTCTACTTGCAATGGCTGAATAGCTGCTTATTTGCAGTATTATCACATTTCTAATCACAATTCTATATTTGCGCCTGTCAGCTAATTATATTTTACTTTGATAAAAAAATACACATTAGAAACTAGGCATTGGCAATCTTCAGTTGTCATCTTTTAATTAGACTTGTTGGCCCGACGACCACTCCAAGGCTGAAGTCCTCAAGGCGGGCAATTTCTTTTTCTTTATCTTCTTTCTGATTTTCTATGTTTTTTTTTTCTATTTTGCCGCCATTTTATTTCATAATTTGCTGAGTTGAGTGCGCTTTTTTTCTTCCATTTGCAGCTACTTGTTCGCATCTATCTGGAATGTTGCCCCAACCAGTGTGCCCCGCGTTATTTTTCCGCTCAGTTGCCATCTATTTCAGGCACTCAGAAGGCAAAACTAATTTCTGTTGCTGACAACCATTTAAATTCAATTTGTTTGCTTGCCGTGCAACAATAGAGAAAGCAACCAACCCACCCACAACCTGAGGCAGCCGCAACAGGCCACAAAATGCGGCATGCGGCATGCGGCAACTGCAAGGAGTCGTCGATTATCTCTCTCGGGTTATGGCAATGGCCAAAGCGCTGTATGATTATCCAGCGTCTTATTTATGCTGGCTTTGCCGTTTTTGGCCACCTATTTATTTTTTTGCCATAAGTTGCTTTATTTTTTCCCATCCGTAACTGGCAACAGCTGTTGGCTGCGTCCTTTTTGCCGCGTGTGTGGCAGCGGCAACATTATTAAAAACTACTTAAAAAAGGCTTACGGCATTGCTACCTTCTATTTAAGGGAATTTTTGGGCCTGGCCACAACTTACATGTGGCATGTGTCGACCTAGACTCTCTCTCTCACTCACTCCCACTCAGTGTCTGTCTTACTCTGTTCGGTTGCAGGAATATGTATTTTGGCAGCGAAAGAAACTAGAAAATGAAAAACAAACATATTTTCTTTATCACTCTGATGCTGTTTAAAGCATCCAACAACAACAACAACAACAACAGTTGTTGAAGCGGCAACAACAACAACAACAACAACAAAGGGTTTTCGTTCACTGCAAACAGCTGGCGTCAATGTTTGAATGACAACATGAATGATTGAACGAATGACTGGCCGTCTAGCTGCCACTAACTCGGTGCGGTCCTTGTTTTCGTTTGCTCGCCAAAGGGGTAGGGGGGCTGGGCATTGGAGGTGCTTGGACTCTTTTGCCAAATTGCGTTGTGGATGATGCTCCTCGAACGCAGATGGCCTTATTTATGCTTGCCGGGCGCAAAATGAGCCAAAAGCTGCGGGTCGGCGGCCATATTTGCTTTAAGCAACAACAACAACAACAACATAAGGTCCTAACTGAATGTGTATTTATATATATTATATATATGTATGTGTGTGACTGTTGCCATGCTACTACGACTTCCCACTCCAATTGTTGCTGCAAAGTACACATGAAAAATATTTACAAAATGTCCGTTTTTGTCTTTTTTTTCTACACTTTTTGTTTTTATTTCCATTTTTTTTTTGTTTTGTTTCTACTGGCAAACAATTCGGCGCCATTAGAAAGAGCCGTTAGCAGCAGCAGGGGAAGGGGTGGGGAGTGCGTTGGCAAGGGTAAAAATTGCGAGGCGCATTTGAAAGTTTAACACGTTTTGGTAATTTTATCAAGGACATGTGCATAATATATATGCGTTTGTATATAAATGTCCTTAGCCAAAACAGCAGAAGCCTGCTGGCATTTTGAGCAGACTAAATTGAAAATTTCTGCAAGTTGTAAATAGTATTTAGACCAAAAGTATTAGCAGCTTAACTGATCTAATTAAACGACAAACAACAACCAGCGAATTTATATCCTTGCTGTGTAATTACTTCCACTCATTTTCTCATTTTAGCAGCGAACTCATTTTATTTTTGTTTGTCTACAAAACTCAAGGATATCGAGAGCATACTTCCAAAACAAATTTATCTTACAAGTGGGAAACTAAATTTAATGTTTATTAAAATAAAATTAAACAAAAAATTCTAAAAAAAAATATATGTTTGCCCTGTAATAAACCTTATTGCCACATTTTTAGGATATTTTTCAAAGGATTTTTGGAATATAAGAATGCAGGCGTTCGTTTGTGAAAAGATTGTCAACAATTTGGCCATTACACCAATTAGGCTTAGCTCACATTGGCTGTCTGCTGCATCCATCACCGGCTCAAACTCAATTTCCGACCAAAAACGGAAACATTCATCAATGACCATTTGGCACTTTCAGTTTCAAGTCAAAGGCCAAGGGGGACTATTTTCGAGTTGGTTGGTGCCAAATCAACTGCTGCACCGACGACAGACAGACAGACAGTTGGACAGACAGTTGGACAGACTGATGTCGACCGACAGATATCGACAAATGCCCGTCGAAGTCGAGGCAAGCAATCGGAAAAAAAAACCCCCAGTCAGACTAGACCACAAAGAGAACCCAAAACCAAATGCACTGCGGAAGTAAAACTGGAAAATTTAATTATCATACACACACACACACAACGGTAGTGTGTTGGGGGGAGTTGTGGGTTAGGGGTAACATGATGTCATGTTCTTGTGAATTGTCAATGTCAGAGTTGGTTTGGTTGGTTTGTTGTTGGTTTTGTTAGCGATGCAAACGGATGCAAGCAGAAGCCAAAGCCCAACTTGGAGCCTTGATGTGTCGACATTGCCAGATGCCATCTACCATCTGCCTCCCTCCAGCCAGCCAGCTGCCAGCCTGATGACTGTGTGTTACACTCAGGATTTTGGTTTGCCTTCAGTCGCGTGCGGTCTGCCCCGGCTCATGGCTAAGAGCTCAGAAACTTGCCATCTCTATTTCATTTCTTTGGGTTTGCGGTTCTCATTGCAATCGCCGTATAATGTCAACTTTGGACAGCTTGCAGCATGCAACACTGCCAAAAGTTGCACATGGAACTCCAATTACAGCCATGCGTGTCCATTCACTCATCGAGACTGGCCAACTTTAAATATAATTTTAATTAAAATTCAACAAAAGAAGTCGTGTCCTGCTCAACGCAAATTGCTAACATTTGTGCCACATGGCGTATGAAAACATTATTATTTTTAAAAAAAACCTAAGTGCAGCAGTTGCTGAAAAAATTAAGTTTTATGCCGATTTCCTTTTATGAGCAAATAATGGGTATTTTTAAAATATAGCTAAACCTATAAAACGAGTCGTCTGAATTTAGTCAAAGATTATGGTAGTAAAATACAATAATTATAGATTTATAGGGTATTTGCAGTAACTTGTAAAACTTTGGTAACGGCCAAAAGTAGTTTTAGAAGCCAAAATTGAATATGCTTAACGACTGCCATTTATAATTATTTTAGCTGTGTCTCTGCCACATTTAACACATTTAGCAGAGGCCTGTGCAAAACTTTGCCCATAATTAAAACTAAAAAGCGAAGTGTTCTTTTTATGCAAGCTTGGAAAGTGTAAGAGAGAGAGAAAGAGAGAGAGATGGAGAGAGAGAGTGAGTTCTGAGAGGCTGGTGAATGAGACAAAAGAAAAGGCCCACTAAGTGCAGCTGACAACAATTGCGCTAAGGCTCTGCAGCTAAAACAAAAGATGCCAAAATTATTCAACAAGCGGTGACGCCTGCTGCCAGGACGGCTGCCAGGATGACTGCCAGGACGACTAACCAGACGCTGCTCGCTGCTTTATTGTGCGCGTGAATCCTTTGTGTTTTAATAAGTTTTGAATTTCACAACAAGTGCTCATAAAGTAAAAGCAAAACTTTAAGTTCTTTTCCAAATCCATTGAAATCTTTATTTTCTGCACATATTTTTTATTTATTTTTTTTTTGGTTCTCTTTTCGCTTGCACGTAGCGAAGCCGAAACCAATAATTAATACCAGAACCATTGTCGTTTATTATCCGTTACGTTTATTCTCTTCTTCTTCGTCTAACGCTTTCTATTATTTTTTTTTTTTGCTTTGGCTGCTGTTGTTAGCCTGGCTAAAGAAATACCTGTTAAATTTGCCATTGGTTTGCTGCTGTGGCTGCAGCTTCGTTAGTTTCATGTTCATATAATGCCCTCCACTCACACACACGCAGACACACTCAAACACACGCACACTCCCACTCACACACACACACACTCGAACACACACTCACTTCACTCAGGCAGCTGAATTGCAGCCGTTTTAGCCTTGTGCCATGTATCTTCAATTCATTTTCCACTGCTCTTTTACTTCCAGTTTGCTCTTTTTTTACTTGTTGTTTCTTCGTTTTGATTTCTGCATTTTACAACTTATTCTGGGGTTATATTGGCTATAACATGCAGTTGGCCAGATGACCTTAAAAAAAGAGAAACAGCTGAAAAAAGAATATGTAACTTAAAATGTTATTCTGTGATAACTCATTATTCAAAAAATATTGTTAATCGAAGCAATATTGTTAATTATTAAAGTTCATAATTATATATATGTATTATTGGTAGAAGTATTAAGTATTACACTGAGTTAATGAATATTTTATATAAATTATATCTGTACCATATTCAATTAGTGTTACACAAATTAAATGACTATTATTGGTAAAAGCAATGGATTAAGTATTTCAATGAGTTCATTAATATTAATTATTAATTACATTAAATAAGTGTTAAAAAACTACTGTCATTTTCTTTTAAATTTTATATTTCAATTATTCATTAACTAATTACAAAAATATCATAAAGATCCGATAATCACTTTCGTGTATACAACAGCTGGCTACAGGGTATCTCCTAGTTGAGCTCTTTCGACTACAGCAATGTCACTGGTGTTTTTTTTTTGTTTGCGGCTGCTGCTGTTGATAACTTTGCTTTATAGACTTTTGTTCTCGCTGTTGTTACCTAACGACCCAAATACCCCATTCAATAGTTTGTACCACATTTTTTCTGACCAGATCCGACTTTGTATGCTGCCGTTGTTTTTTTTCCATTCTTTTGGGAATATTCATGTTGCATATCTTGTCCTAGTATATTTTCAAACAACTGCCTGCAGAGAACCATTAAAAACTAGACGAATTACACAAATGGCCTTAAGCTGCCTTGTTTCAATGTTACAAATTAAATTATACAGAGAAAAAAAAATATTGCAGAATTAAATTCATGGTTTGGCAAACGTCAGCTTAAATCCTGCAAATGAATTTAAAACTGCCAACGAGTCCATTGAGTAGAATGAATCGTTGACCAAGTGGAAAACACATGGAGTGGAAGCTAAGCTCTTGATGGATTTTACTGGGCAGTGATTTACAATTGTGCAGCTTTCTTTCAACTTATCATACGTCGAAGTGAGCTGGCGAGCAATCAATGGGCTTTAATTCTTATCAAATTGGCATGGGTAAAAGGCGCTTATCAGCTGTCTGCATTTGCTTCTGAATGGAGTTCGCCAAGTGGACAGGTTGAAGGAGCAGCAGTAGTAAGAGCAGCAGGAGCAGCTGGAGCAGCAGGAGCAGCTGGAGCAGCAGGAGCAACACTTCAATGATTTGCCAGCACTTGTGGCGTCAATCAGTGCTCAATAAATCACTAAATCGTTGGCAAGTTCAGGACTCAGTTGTCTGCTTGTTGTTTGTATTTGTGGAGACATCCGTTTCCTGGCCAAATAGCAAACGAGGCCAACACGCAAATTGTGATAGACGCACAAGGATGCGAAAAGTGCTCGAGGTGTGACATATCCTTGTGCCTCTATATATATTTTGTGAGACACAATTGCTTACGTATTCAGCGTGGGACTCGAGGCATAGTTTTTGCTTTATTGCGGCAAAAAACGAAGACCCACAATAAAAAAAAAAAAAAACTATCGCTTTGATAAGAAACTGTCGCTGAGATTGACACTTAAGCGGAGGAGCCAGGAAGTGGCATTGACATAGGAATAGGGATTTGTATTGGTTTTGCGATACGTATAGAAACTGAGGCGTTATTTCGTTACAAGATTTCGCACTTAAGATACGATTCTTGACTGCTTTGTGATTCCTCAAAAAATACATTTATTTCTATTTCAATTATTATTATTATTGCTATTTGGATAACATTTTCAACTTTGAGGACAGCTCTTAACTTTTTAGTGTTAAATTATCTGTGCTCCAATTCAATTGCACATTATTTATGTTTATTTCACATAAAAAAATGCTTTTTATGCGAGCGAATTCAATAAAATTGAATATTTCTTTGAAAGTGTCATAAATCTTAAGTGTAGATATTTTTCTACAAAATGAGTAAAACGTTTGCCATTTCGTATTTCAAAGTGCTTAGACAAAGAACTAAATTTTGTTATGATTTAATAAAATACACTTGTAAAAAAATATGAAATTTTATTATATAAATTGTATTATTAAGCCATGCCAGTGCCTCAGTGTAATCGAAATATTCTGATGAAGTTTGCTTACTTCAGTTGAAAACTAGTTTTATGTATTAAGTACTTATATATAAAATTTTTATTTTAATAATGTTCAAAACTTCACCTTTTAAACACAAACAAAATGTATTCATTTCTGCCCATTCAATCGCCTTTAACTTATCAAAGGATCGTGCCTCAACAAATATTTACTTAATAAATAACTCGGAAAAGCAGCTCAAAGTGCGACTCCCTCTCAGCGCCCCTCAGGAACCCGGGGACTCGACAACAGCGCTATGCAAGTAATTCATAATTATATTGAACTCAGCTGCAAAACTAAAGACATCTGCAGGGCATTTGCTTGTTTGTAGTGCACTTTGGCGCCTTGCCAGGATATTTTTGCGGGGCGCTGTGCTTGGAAAAGTTTAAAGCATTCAACTTTGGAGCTATCAAATATTTGCAAAGGCAAACCCCAGCCTGTTTCTAATTTGAAATACGAAAATTTCCCAGACTCAATCTCGGCCATCTCGCTTGCACTCAGTGTGGCTACGGTTTTATTTGCCAACTAAATATTTAACTTGTGAATTTCAAAGCAACGCCGACAACTGCTCGAATCAAGGTAGACCAAACACCTGACAGCGGCATATCGGTCGGCTTGCATACATATTAATTTTATATTTTCCGGTGCTGCATTCTTTTTGTCACACAATCACAAACACACACACACGCGCGCGCACACACATATGCAAACATTTGCAGATATTTGTCCTGCCACGCCCAATCCCAAAAAACAAAAAATACAATTTGGCCTGGTCGCTCATGTGTTGCCACCGCAATTTGTTTACTTTGTCGGTTTTTCAGCACGCAGCCGAGTGTCCAAAATTGAAATTTAACTTGGTTAACAGCCAGTGGAACCGGTCAAAAAATAACAAAAAAAACACACACACAAATAACAGCCTACGAAAAAACATGCGAGTGGGTGTTGACCACCCAATCTCAGCCCAGTTTCAATTCTCTGGTCTACGTTGTTTCCTAAGCGTCGCGATGGCGTTGATAACGTTATCCATTAGCTGGGTACGGTTCTGGTCCTTGTTGGCAGTTGACTATTGGGCATTCGTCGGTTTGGCGGTTGGCTAGATATCTGGGGGCGTGGCAGTGAAGGGCACTTTGGCTGAGCGTAGGCGAGTCGCGTCTGCTTACTGCAACAACAAAAAAGTTAGTTAGTTTTGAAGCAAAGTGCTCCGATTCTCTCGTCATGTTTGGTTTTGGTTTCAGTTTAGGGTTTTTGGTTGCTCCTCTTTTCTTTCTTCTTCTTCTTCTTTTTTGTAATTGTTGTGAAACGGTTTTTAAATGCAATCTTTTAAGTGCTTTTTGGTTGACGCGATTTTTAATAGCACTCGGCTTGGCCTCAGCACCCACCCAACCCCACCCAATCACAACTGCAAAAAATCCCTATTAAAAAAATAACCAAAAAAGTTATATCTTAAATTAAGATTTAATTGAAGTAAAGGAAAATTAATAATGATCTGCTTGCCCTGCTCGTTTTTCAATGCTTGCCAAACTTCAAATAAAGAAATGTAATAAATACAATTTTATAGCCGCAATTTTTGTGTGTTTTGTTTGCTGCACTTGCAACAATATTGGGAACAAGTTGCTGCCGCATTCAATGAATTCTCGGTCATAATAAATGTTGCGGCTTGCCATCGACGTTTTTCGCCATTTTTCGCCATTTTCCGCCTCCCACTGCAGCCGCTCGACAATCGCGGCAAAAGCGTCTCCAGTCTTGGGGCAAATTTATTGATAACGTTTGCCAACATGTTCGTTAAATATAATAAATTTTACTTTATTTTTATAGATTTGGTTGTAGATTTGATTGAGTTTATTCGCTTGTAGTTTTGGTAATTGTACAAAAATTTATGAAAACAGTTTGCCATGCAAAACCATCGATTTAAATTTTATTCTAGAAATGGAATCATCCATAAATTTGTCGCAACTAAATCGATTGAATTTTAGACTCGTTTTCTGTGTTTAAAATACGATAATTTTTAGTAACTCACATTTTTTGACATTCTCATACTAATTTATTTTTGGTTTAATTTTTCTTTTTGAATTTTGGTTTTTTTTATTTCATAAAAAGTTTTGCTTTCTTAGTGCTGTCAGCTATGGCATGACTGGGCTTAATTAGACAACTTTCACGGCTCAATAGTCACTCAAATTTGATTACCAGCAAATTAGCCTCGGTAGCCGGCACTTGGTTAAGCGAAGAGCAGCCACTTCAGATTATTCATTATTCGTTTTATGAGCCACTTTAGTAGGTTAGTTGACCAGTTAGTTGTTGTTGTTGTTGTTGTTGTTGTTGTTGCTACTGTTGTGGAGCATTTTCTGTTACTCTTTGCTAGGAATTGGGCTTTGTTTATGGGCAAAGTTTTTTGTTGGGTTTGTTTTGTTGCAAGGGTCTCTTTATGATAATTAGCTGTATATTAGCTGGAAGCGCAGGTTATATTGTTTGAGCTTTTGAACCCCTTTGATTAGACCATAAAGTTGATTAAAATGCGTTAACTTGAAGTAAACTTTAAGCGAACAGCGAGATTTACCAAACATTTTCCCACGCTGCCAGCATAGAAAACACAATTTTATGAAGCACAACAAAAAGATACCCACACACACACACACACACAGACATAGAGTGAGATTCATGTTTGGGATCTTCTGACATTTATGAAATATTGAAAATGGGTAAAGCTCTGGGAAACTGGGCAAATTTGCGTTGGTTTCTGAAGTGCCTGCCAATAATAATGAGCAAAGATTTCTGACGCCGACAACAATATCAAGAATTATATAGTGCGAGACAGCCGAAGAGAACGAGAAAGTCAGAGAGAGCGAGATGGCATGATGGGGTCAACGGTGTGAGTGAGATGGCAACTTGGTTTTTGCTTCTTATTTTTGGCCCGACTCTTTTAGGCCATGCCGGATGTGTATGGAATATGTTACAAGTGTGTGATGAGTGTGCCTCTCTCTCTCTCTCACTCACTCTCTGTGTGTGTGTGTGTATGTTGGGGTTGTTAGTGTTTTTGTAGGAAGTCTTGCGGGGGTTTATTCCTCGTGCAGTTCATTGTTACAATTTCATTTCAAGCATATTGGGTTTCAGCCATCGTCATCGTCCTCGTCGTCGTCTTCTATCTCTCTGTGAGTTACATTCTATAAAAGAATTTAGCTCAAAGGTCACGTACATTGAGGGGCAGGGGTTAAGGGTCGTCCAATGTGATTTCATCAGCAAGTTGCTTGCCTGGCAACACATCCAATTTCCTCTATATATATTTTGAATATTTGTCACCAGACTTTAACTTTTATTTAAAGCTGTAGTTAATCGCTTATGCTAAACTCTTTTTTTTTTTGGGGAGCAATCAGACTTTTAGACGCCTGCTTGAAATGCGGTCAGCATTGTTTTTTTGAGTTGAATGATGGGCTTGGGGAAGAGCAGGGCTTGGTGCGGAATGAGGCGTTTTGTATGCTAGCTGCCAATATTTTTATGTTTAGTCGTTTGCTAATCCGTCGCGTAAACAATGCCAGCAGAATGCAGGCGCAGAATAGATGCATGCAGCTATTACAACCATGTGCCGGCAGAGTCCTTGGGGCCATGGGGCTGCCATTGTGCCGACTCCTTTTGTTTAACTAAAGGATTTAAAGTTTTTGTTTTGCTTTTTCATTCATTTCACTGCCGCTCGACGACGTTCGTCATTC
Source organism: Drosophila dives (assembly GCA_035042365.1). Taxonomy (NCBI): domain Eukaryota; kingdom Metazoa; phylum Arthropoda; class Insecta; order Diptera; family Drosophilidae; genus Drosophila; species Drosophila dives. The sequence goes on along the minus strand of JAWNLJ010000326.1, from coordinate 4,534,169 downwards.
ATTGTGCCATTCTCTGTGTGTGTGTGTGTTTGTGTGTGTGTTAGTAATTGTTTGTCTGTGTGTGTGCAAGAGCCGCCATATTAAAATCAATGTTGGGCGCTTCGCTATGCATTGTTCGCATATTTTTATTAATAGTCGCGCGTTGTCTGCAATTTTCCCTGCTTTTTCCACTCAACCACCTAGCCACCCAGCCACCCAGGCCCCCCTAGCACCCCCCCAGCACCCCCCTAGCACCCTTTTAAGCTACGCCACCTGCTGCCGCATTCATTGCAAAGCTGCAAAACTTCGCCATGGATTGGGATTCCGTTGGGTTTATGAATTGCAAATGGTTTTTGCTTTTCGCCTTTTGCGCTTAGCAATCATTTAATATGCCAACGTGCCAGAGAAGACAAGTTGGAATGCCCTTTCAAATTAGTATACGACTAGCAGCTACCCTGTAGTGTAGTGTATGAGAAGTACTTCCATATACATCAGATTGCCATATGAAATTTTCGCATGGATATATCTTCGATAAGCAAATGAAAATCAATCAAAATTAAAATTATTTCATTGGAATTTTTGTGTAAATTATTAAAGCAAAGCCAAGCAACTCATTAATAAACATTTTCGTTGTGCAGGGTATAATGAGTTGTTTATCAAGCTGCTGCAATGCTTTCATATTTATTGCTATTGATATTGAAGCAGCAGCATATTGAGAGACTGAGAGACTGAGACAGAGACTGAGACTGAGACTCCGACTGAGCCTGACTGAGTAAATGAGTGAATGAATCAGTGAATGAGCATCAGGTCAATGTGTAATCCCCTTTTTCGTTATTCATAATGAATCTTTTCGCATTTTCAGTGTTTCTGAGTAAGCCTTTAAGTGCGCAATGTATATATTTTACCTATATATATATATATATAAATATTAAAGGAAATTCTCTTTAACAAAGCACAAATAAAAATTAATTTTTTGAAATTCTTGCTTAATGCACTCAACATTAATAAAGCATCAGCATTAGCAAGAAATATATTTAAGCAATTGAACTCAATTTTCAACTGCTAGCTACAAAAACGAATAATTTCAGAAAATAAATTCAATTTACACTTTCGCTCTTTCTTTCTCTTTCTCTGCCTTTGCTGTCTCTTTTCGCCCTCTCCCTGTGGATTTTAACTCTATTTTGAATAACTTTTCTAAACTTCCACTCAACTAAGCATTAATTAAATCCTTCCAAATAAGTATTCAGCACTCATAAACAGTTGAAACTTTTTGGCCAAAAATTGTTATGGACCAGAAGGGGCGTACTGCCAGCTGTGCCCCTAATACGCACCAAGCACCCTTCTCTACCCTTCCACTCCACATTTTACCCTCACTTCAATTTAACACGTTAATTTGCAAATGGCAAAGGCAGCAGCAACAAAAACAATTATAGCAACAACAACAACAACAACAATATTGAGCTAAACGCATTTTTTTCGAGCATAGAATGGTGTGCAGCATTTGGGGTGGGAGGACTCGAAGAATGTTGTGCGTTGGTGTCTTTGGCTGGCGCACAAAAGTATGCAATGCAAATTTTACAATTTGCTCGTGACAAAGTTTATGAACGCGCCTCAAGGCGACATTTAATGTGGCTGGCTAAAAGAGCCGCAGGCGACATTTAGGTGAAGGGGGGAATTGGATGGAGTTGAGAAATGTGGTGGCAGATGAACTGGGCCGCAGCGTTGACATTGACAAGCAATTAATGTTGCGGAAAATTGTTGCTAAAATACGCCAAGCAACTGGAACGCTCAAAGAATCTGTGAGAGAGAGAAAGATAGATATATATAGAGGGAGAGAGAATTAGATTAACACAGAGAAATAGACAGAACAGAAATATATATATAAAGTTGCATACAGAGTTCCAAAGAAAGATTACGCTAGAAATCGGAATAGAATTAATTTGAAATAACGTTGTGGGAATAGAATCGCCGCCAAAAGCTACATTTCAAGAAAATTGTTAGTTGAATATTGCAGAAAAACAATAGCAATAAAGAATAGCTGCAATTTATATCCGCTAAACAGTTTAAAAAGTTTTGCATACAACTCCTTATTGCACTAAAAAACTTCGAAGCAAGAAACACACACGCACACACACAACAACTGTAGTACACACAGATTTACACATGTGCCTGGGGTGTACAGGTGTGTTGGTACGCCTGTTTTCCCGCCATTTATTATGCGTCAAAATCTTTGGAAAAACGCATCAGCCGACAACAACAAGAACAACCAACAAAATAAAAAAAAACACCTAAGAAGTTTTTGAGGTAAAACTTGTGAAAATATTTGTGCCCAGATTTTGAAGGAGCGGTTGGCCTGAGAGGCAGTCAAAAAAGAGAGAATAAAAAAAGAATAGGAAAAGGGATAAGCGAGAAATAAAACGCAAGTGAGTAGAAATATTTTAAGTAAGTAGCTAAAATGGCAACAGGAATAGCAACAGCAACAGCAACAACAACAACAACAACGACGAGTGGAAAATGTCAGTTTAGCAGGCATAAGTAAGTTGATGTGGGACCCCCAAAAAGCCTTGTGGAACTGACAAGGGTGCGTGATGGCAAAAGTGTATGGTGGGGAGGGGGTTGAGGCGGGTTGTGGCGATACTTTCCTGTCACCATTGCCATCGTTTGCAGTGATGAGAAATGAGAAATAGTTGCAGCTGCTGTGACATACGCGTTGCAAGCATTAAAGGATTACCCGCTAGCACGAGCACAGTACACAAACAAAAGGAGCAGAGCTACAAAGGAAGAGAGAGACAGAGAGAGAGAGAGAGAGCGAGAGAGAGACAAGCATACATATATGTATGTGTGCAACTGTTGTTGCATTGGCAACTTCTTTGAAAGTTAAGTTTTTAATCATTTTTCAGTCAACACAAAAACACAGTTTTCGTTTCTCTGCTTCTGTCGCCTTGGCATCCTTTTCCATTTACATTCACACACATGTTGTATGCATGTGTTAGTGTTAGTGTGTGTGTGTGTCTCTTGACATAATACTTTGGAAGATTAATCATGCGCAGCGCATCCAATAAGTTGAATAAGTCTTAGAAAAATAGCAAATGCTAGTTTTTGAGCCAAATACATAATATATTTTAGTAATGCTTTAAAATTGTTTACTGAAAATTATTTAAAATAATTCATATAATTGTATTATTTATTTTTAATAAAAATAAAATAAAGTAAACTTAGAAAACTAATTAAAATTAACACTCTAGAAATTTTTACATATTTATTGAATGAAATCAATTAGAGTTTCAATATCAATATTGTCAAATTTAACAATTAAAAATTTCTAATTGGAATTGAACACTATTGTCCATATTTCGAATATTTTGCCTTTGTCAATTATAATATTTCGTTGTGTGTGTGTAATTCAAATATCTCAAAATTGCGGCTCATTGATATTTTAGAGTATTTTATTTCGTTCACATTTCGCAAGAGCAAACAAAAATGCAAAAATTATTCGCGCCTTGTGGAAATTTTAATTTCCCCCGTTGTGTTGGCCATAAATAGATCAGTTGAGTGCTGGTGCTGGCGAATACCAAAAATGGCTCACACAATGCACATTAATATCCGCCCACTGGCAACCACCCCCCGTACTACCCCTATTTACTAGCCATAAATTTACCACTTGACTTACACAATAATAAATAAAATTCCATGCGTTGACCTATTTAAAATGTTATCAGAAAACATTTTTGGCTCTTGCCACGCCCACTGCCAATGCTCGTATAGCTAATTACAAAAGGCCTTTAAGTGGGTGGTTGCCTCATTGAAAGTAACGGCATGTGTTGACCTTTTGCAAATGACCCCGAAATAGATTATGCAGCAGTTGCAGCAGCAACAGCAGCAACATCAGCAGCAGCAGCGGATTTGCTGCCAGCTTAAAATGTGCAACATGGCGCCTACGATGCGATGAGCATAAATTGCACTTCCAATTTCCGGTTTCTGTTTCAAATGTCACCCACCCAACCCCCAAGCCCAATTGCAAAACCAGAGCTGCTGTTGCTGTTGCTGCTGCTGCTGTCGCTGACTCTTTGGCTCGATTTGGCTCGACGACGAGTTCGCTTCAAATCAGCTGCCACAGTCGCGCACAACGTGCCACAAAATTGTACAATTCATTTAATATATAAATTTTTGGCTCTCTATTTGTCGGGGCAGGGGCATGCTGTAACTGGGGGCAACTGGTAACGAATGTGCAACGAATGTTCCCTTAAGTAGCAAAAGTTTCAATTCGTTTGGCCTTCGTGCACAAAATGTTCGATGTTCTTATTGTATCGACTCGTATACTCTATAAAAATATTAAAAGTTGATTTGATAGGCCGATGAAAATGCACAAAATTGTGAAAATCAACGAAAACCAAAAAAAATATATTAAGTAAATTTTGATTGATTTTCTGTAGCATTTTTTCATAATAGCTTATATTATTTCAGTAAGTCAATTTTATATACTGATTTAGGTATACCCTTTAGCGCTGCTTTATAGGATATATTTGCTTCGCCTACTGGATGATGTTGTTGTTGTTGTTATTGCAATTGTAGTTCATATATATTTAACCGCCTAAATACTGTTTGCCAGTTGCAGTTGTTATCGGCGGCAACCAAATGGCGGAAAATGCAGCCAACAACTGTAAAATGAAACTCAACTAAACGACGACGTCAACAATGCTGCCAACGTCGACGGCGACGGCGACGGCGACGGCGACTGCAAGAGCGACAGTGACTGCGACAGCAACAGCGACAGCGACATTACGAGTACATGCAATAAGTATTTGCTATTTGTTGTTGTTGTTGTTGTCGCAATTGTTATCGAACGAAATTTCAGTTTGGCTGAATTACGAGCAACGTTTTAGTTGTCCTTGTTTTTGTTGTTGTTGTTGTTGTTGTTGTTGCTGCTTTTTCGTTGGCCATGTTGCATCACCATTTAATATTTCATCATTAATTGCTTTCCTCTTTTTATTTTCTATTTATGTTCGTCGCTAATTGCGAGTGTTTTGTGTTATGCCAACATGTTGATAAGCAGCAAAGAAAATTCCTAGAAATTATTGCTGCTGCACACTACTACAAATTTATTACTTGATGTCAGTTGAAAGGCCAACAGCGGAAGTCATTATAAATAATTTTCAAAAAGTATTTATAGCTGTGAATGGAGTCCAATTAAATACATACTAAAAATAGTTTACAAGTCCTAAATAAATAAACTTCTAGTTAAACATGTGAGAGTATTTTAGTCTTATTAGCTGGCTCGGAATATATATATATATATTTAATGCTGTTGCTGCCTGTTGCAGAAAAAAAATCTAGCTGTACACAGAAAGAAAACTAAACCCCTAAATAAATAAAAATACAAGCAAAGCTAATTTCTGGATCACATTTAAATTTTTGAGTATCTCGTTTAATTAGAAGCGTTAATTGTAGAGAAAATGCTGTTTATTTGTGTTTATGCCACGTTCAAATTGTAGTACAAAATCTGTAAAAGAATTTATAAAAAAAAAACGTGTAATGACCAAAACTGACCTTTCAACTAATTACGAATGCCGCTCTTTAATTAGCGACGCTCAATTAGTTGTAACCAGTTTCCACATTTTGCAATTTAAGTAACTATGATGTGCTGTCACTGGACACTCACACACACACACACACAAAAACACACACAGTAGCGACCCAAAGGACATCGAAAGGAACATTGAGCGTTGCGTTAAGCACTGACAAAGCCGACAACTAAATGGTTTGGGAATAGCACAACATTGTCGAGGGCTTTGTAAAGTTGCTGTTGTTGTTGCTGTTGTTGCTGTTGTTGTTGTATTTGTTGTTGTTGTTGTTGAGGCTTTGAATTACACGAATGTGCTGTCAAAAATGCTTAACACCCAAAGTAGTAGCTACTGGCTGCTGGCTGCTGGCTGCTCGTCCTGTGGGATAGCAGCGGTATTTGTAAATGACAGCTCTCGAAATAAAGGACGAAAGACAAAAACAAGGAATGACAGAGGCCAAAACTAACCACTTCAAATTGGTTAGTTTCATCTGTAGACTGGCTTTAAACTGTCATTATTTATAACGAAGATATTTGGTAAGCATTGATAGCAGTTCTCTTCGATTTTCCTGGCCAGTTTTTGGCGGGGAGGGAGGGGTGGCCCACATTATTATGTGAAACGTTTTCTGGCATGGAACATTTGCTGCGCAGCCAAGCGAGCCAAGACTTGTCAGAGGGGTGCAGGGGTCGGGTATGATTGGGTGGGGGGTTTTTTGGGCCACATTCGCCAAGGTGAATGGGCAATGTCCTGTGGTGCGTAAATAAACGCAGTTGCCTTTAAATATGCTCCCCACCCACCCAAACCCCACTTACCCCTCGCCCATCTCTCATCATCAATTCCACAAGCTAAGTGGCTGCAGTATCCTTTGGCTGGCTGGTTGGCTCTGTATTTTTTTTTTTTTTGATAAATTTAATAAATCAAGCGATCAAGCGGGTTGCCTAAGGGGGAGGGAGGTGGGTGCGGAATGCAATGGTTTGTGTATAATAGATGGCATTTTATGGATATGTTCTGCGACTGCGAGTCGCCGCGTCTAATGAATGCTTATTAATAATGCGATTAAGCCAAAAACGGGAGCTAATAGAAATCGCACTGCTTCGGCTGGAGAATTTATGCACGGTTGACATCAAAGCTACAGTGGGAATAATTCAATTTCAGGACATGCTGCTCAACAAAAGGACAACTGTAGCCACTTGTGCACTTAAAGGGGGTAAGGCAAAAAAAAGGATGGTTTGTTTTATTTTATTTCTGGTTTTTTGTTTTTTTTTTTTTGGTTTTTCTTCAGTGCTGCTTATCTGAGCGGACGCAGTGCGCGCGAGGAGCCTGTGTGAGCCGGGCAAAAGGACAATGGCGGCCCTTTTGTTCGCACAGCTGTTGGCGCGCGGTTTTGAGCTCGTTAGCGCAGGTCCTGTTTGTGGCCATTTTCCATTGGCGACAGCATTCAGCATTGTGGTCGGCAAGTGGAGCAACATTTCGCACAGCTCGCCATTTCAAAGTCGTTTCGCTGCAAACTCAAAGGATAATAGAAATTCCACCGCACCGCAAATATTGCCTGCGCCCAAAGGGGGGGCGAAGTGTGGCAGAGTTTTAGTGGAGTTGGAGTTGGAGAACTTTTAGTATTGGTTGGCCCACATCGAATGATTGCGGCTTGTGGCTGTGGCCAAGGATTAATACCAAAGCTGATTAGATTGTCAAATGCGACAGCTTTTTCCAGTTACTTTTGGCCCTTTTTACTTGCTTACAATGGCATGTTAATATGGCCGAAAGGGAGAGTGGCTGTGGGAACAGTACTGCGGATAGGGATAAAGTGGTGGCTTGGCCATAACATAATCAGTATTTCAACAGTTTCAACTGAGAGATAAAAAAAAAAGTGTCACAGTTAAAATACCCTTTTAATGTAGACAACGAACATCTTAAACAAAACTGAACTGATAAAAGCAAATTAATTATGGCATAGCCATAAAAAGGGAGAAATTTTAATCAATAAAAATTTTACCCTCAAAACTTTCGGCAGCCATAATTGGGTAAAACTTATCAAATTTTCCCTAGTGTGTCTTCTTAGTCTTGCATAATACTACAATCAAAACTGGGTTCAGAATCTAAGTTAAGATTATAGATAGATATAGATTTGTATCATAGCTTGAACTACATTCAAAGTTGGAAACGCGATTTCAGCTCTAAATTCTAGTTGGAATTGTACATCATAAACCCATCCAGAGCTTAACAGAGTCACAATTTTGTGTCAAAAATATATATCCCTCTTTTCAAAGTGTATTAAGCTGATTTTGTTATGATTGACTCACGGATTAAACCATATAATTACAACATTTGCACAATTGTGGAACAAGTGGCATTAGTTAAAAAATGCAATTGTTTTTTTTGTTTGAATTCTCACTTCACTTATGTTTGTAATCTATAATTTATACATATAAAATATTTAGTTTGAACTTTGTAATAAATCCAAAAAATATTTTAAATTACGGCTAAATCAATAAATAATCTCTTTATAAGTAAAAAGATAAGTTAAACTTTATTAAATCCAGCAAAAATAATTTAGCGCAACATTTGGCAACTCGCACCATAACAATAGAATTCAAATAAAACTCAGCCAAGAAAGCCCACATTTAATAAGTTTATTAAAACGAGCCAAAAACTTTTGTCTATTCAAAATGGGCGGAGTCCTTTTTGTTGTCAGCTGCTTTTTGCTTGGCTGTGCAGGATTATCAGAATAAGCATATACTTATTATTCTTAGACATTCTATGGCCCGTCCTGTTTGGAATGATCGATGTACATTGAAATTCGTGTTGAAATTTTATGAACTCGCCAGTCAAATTGAATCAAATATGCAAAGCCCGTCAACTTGTTGGCCTTCTGCAGAGAGTCCCTCGACTCTGCCCCGCCCGCGGGCAGTCACTCAATTACTTGAGAATGCAGCCCATACTTTTCTTTAGTTTAGATATTATATCATGTCTGAGGCGGCTTTCCTGTTCCTAGGCCAATCACTCACTCAGAATTGTGATTTTGGGCGAGCTAAGAACTTTGTCCGGGCAGATAGCCGAATTTGTTGGTCTGGGTCTAAAAAGAAAAGCAACAGCTACAACTACAACAATAACAAAATCATAGAACTTGTTTGTTTTGGCTCTGCAGTCCATTGTGGCAACAATTGTGCAGAGTTTTTGCCCACCCACCCTTTGCCGTAACCCGGCAGCCATCAATCAGAGCTCAGCCAAAAAAACTGCCTAAATAAAAATAAAAGCGCAATTGTTTTTTTTTCTCTTACTTTATTTATGTTTCTTCTTGGACCAAATTAATATTGAAAAGAATTTGAGTAACAGCTATCGGCTGACCACTGTCCCTCACTCCAACTGCCACACCACATTAAATCCGTGCCACAAAATAACATAATAATCAACTCGAGGCTTTAATCTAACCGAATTATGATCAGTCGCAGAGGCGTTGGCCAAAAATGTAACTTCTAATGGACTATTACGTTTGAGTGTTTGTATGTGTGTGGGGGCGGGGAGGGGAGGGAAGGTACGTGGGGTGTAACCACAGCTGGTTGCTGGCAGATGGCTTCTTCCATCCATATGTGGCCTAAGAGTTTTGCTCTGGTTTTGCCACTTGCAATTTAATTCCCTTTGCTTGGTCGTAAACTTAACGCATTCGCTGTAATCAAATTTTATGAAAATGTTCTGTGGATGCCAACCAAAACTCCATTTTGCTCTCGTGCTTTAATGTGTTTTCTGTGGTTCGCGTGTATTTCTTGTTGTTGTTGTTTTTGTTATTGTTGTTGTCGGTGTGTGTTGAGTTATTGTTGCTCCGGTTTCTGTGGTGCTGTGAATGAAAATTTTGCGGCATAGATAATTAAATAATAAATTGTTGTAATGTGTACATTTGGCACACAATCTCTCTCTCTCTCTGTCTGTCTTTGTCTTGTCTGGCTCTTTAACAAGTTTCTGCGTGTCTGCTTCGCCTGAAAAGGCCATAAATGATTTATATGCACATTGAATGCGCCAACAATAGATTTAATTTAACGATGTCTTGGCGACGACGCCATTTCGGCATTCGTGCTCACTCCCTCTCTCTCTCTCTCTGCCTCTCTCTCTCTCTCTTTGTTTCTGTCTGTCTCTGTCTGTATCCTTGGGCTTCTTCTTCTGCTGCTATTGAGGTAATTACGCGTGAATACGCATCGGGGGAAATGTTGCGGAAGTCATTGGCATATGAAACATCAACATCAGTATCAACATCATCAATACCAAAACACTCGCTTATCCAAATCACTCCCTCCCTCCCTCCGCCTCCCACACTCACCCGCCCTCATATGGTATTATCTAAGTCACTTTCTATATGTGCAAATTAATTTTACACTATTATTCAAACGGAAACTGGAGTCGTGCATGGGAATTAGCTTTGGAAATTATAGTTGAGCAGTCAGTTGCATGCCACATGTATTATTGCCACAGGTTCAATCAAATTCAGTTGATTACATAAAGTGCATAGTCGTATTAATTAGCAGATAAGTTGTAAGTGCCACTATTGTTTTAGTATATTGTCTGCAGTTAGTCAATTGGCGGCAGAAAAATATATTCAAATTCCATTTAAAACTTTTCCAATTAAAAACCTAGACTTCATTTTACTGACATATTTCATAAATTATCTTAATTTCTTAAGTTTATTTTTTCTTTTTATTAATTTACAAATATATTAATATTAAAAATTAAATTAAATAAAAATGTATTATTACCTCTTTTAATATTTATAGTTAAGCTTTAATTGTCTACAAATAAATGCAAGAAACAGCTGATTAATCGGTTTAAAGCGCCATTTTGCACCATAACGATGATTGTCAGGTGAGAACTGACACTCTCCCATACTGTCTCTCTCTCTCTCTCTCTTTCTATCTGCCTAACACCCTATAAAACTTTTAGCTGAGCTTGCAATTTTTCAATTATTCATCATTCCGCGCTCTCTCTCTTTCTCGCGCTAAAAAGCAATAGATTATGGTTGGATCACGCGCCATTTTCTTCTGCATTCCAGCTGTGCATTCCGTTGTTTAGAGAACTATTTTTGTAACTAGCTCGCATTCCGGCCAGTGTTGCCTAAGCATCGGCTGCTCACTCTCACTCTCTCTGTCTTTCCTTGGAAAGAAAGATGATGAAAGTGCGATGCTGCAAAAGAGCTGACATTTCACTTTTCTGATGCGATTACGCAGTGGACGCTACATGTTCTTAGTGTGTGTGTGTGCCTGTGTAGCTCCATGCTACAACACTGTAAATTGCTTACGGTCACGTACCAGGCTGCCTCCTGTCTCTCAGCGCGACAAGAATGTGCTTCAAGACAAAAAAAAAACGAAAGAGCAAACAAAAAAATGTAAGGCAACAGCAAAAAATAAAGAAAAAAATGGTGCCAAACTTAATGAAAATGCCAACGCGTCGCCATTTTGGCCGCAGAGGCGCAGTTTTCAGCCGACCGCCTTACCCCCTTTTGCCATTTCCATAATATGTTATTTTTCATGCGTTTTAGCGAAAGTGTTTCCATTGTGTGCGCGAATGTGTGTGTTTGTGTGAGTGTATTGACATTTTTGATTTCTTGCTCCATTTTCTTGCCATTCTTTTTCGTCTCGTTCTTTTTTTTCTTTTCGTTTTTATTTTTGGTATAGCGCCATTTTTCTTGTATTTTGCTGGCGTTTGGCATTTGCATATCAAGATAGTGTCATTAAATTTGCATATTTTCGATAAATTTAAATTCCTTGCATGTTTGCTCTCTGTTCCGTTCCTTTTCATTTCGTGTCCTCCTTTTCTTCTGCTGCTTCTCCTTCTTGTTCTGCCTCTGCTGTTTGCTCATTTTGCTCGTTCTTCAAAATTCGCTTGACTTGTTGTTGTTATTTATTGTTGTAGGCATATGCAGAGAGCTTTGTTTACACACACACTTTGGGTGTATGTGCGAGTGTGTGTGTCTCAGTCTTTTTTCTTCTTTTTTGCTGTCATGCATCATTTGTTTAGTCCTCCTTGTAAAGTGCCAAAGTTGTTGGACGAGGGGTGGAAAGCCGTAGGGGCAAGTGGAATAGGTTGAGAACCGGGATAATGCTCCTGTGTGCGTGTTTGTGTGTGTGGGCGTCGCACTTTTATGTCGCGCACTTGTTGAGAATATTAATTTTATTTAAATATTTCAAAATGTCACCGAGCTGCTTGCTGGCTCAACAGTTTCCAAAATTTTTCCACATGCCCCCAAGAAATGTGACGAACTGACGTCAAGAAGGAGGGAGGCGGATCGGAAGGGGCGTAATTCGTCCTTGTTATTGGCCTGTATTTGCGAAATGGCCAAGAACAGGTGGCAACGAAACTGCGCCAACAACCGCTATAAGACAGATGAAAAAAAATTTTAACACAATAACAGTATCAGATGATTGACAACTGATATGTGTAGAACATATAGAATTGAAAGAATCGAGTCTTATTCACAGCGTAATATTAACTAAGGAAAAAAAAATTGCAAGACGTGTAGAACTATATTAAATAAATTGAAAATTTTTTATTAAAATTTATTAATCAGTTATTAGTTTATTTTTTTTTTAGTTCTTTTCTCGACTGACTACTGTAATTTAACTTTTCGTTAAATTATCATTATTTATGCTCTCCGATTATTTAAATTTGCCGCGAAAAAGCGCCAAGTGTTGTGCACTTGTGAAAAAAGCTCGCTGCTACATCACGCGACTGTGCTCAGCTGCATTCTTCAGCATTAGCAGTGTTGTATGTACTTTACACCCAACACACACATACATAAGTATTTATATAAATGTACATCCGTTCATATATTTATTTACAAACATATGCACTTAATCAGCGCAAGCACAGAAAGTTTCTATTTCTATTTGTTGAATTATTTAAATTTATATTGCCGTTTCAAAACAACAAGAGCAACAACAACAAAGCGACACGGCTGCTTTTGCCGGGTTCCACTAGTTGAAACGAGAGCGAGAGCAAAAAAGAGAGAGATAGAGTGCAAAAGCGTCAACAGATAGTGAGACAAAGAGAAGAACTGAGCGCACCACAAAGTCAAAACTTTGTGTTTAGGCTCTCTCACGCTCACAGTCTGCTCTCTCTCTGTGTTGCTTTGGCTGTTTGCTTTTGCTATTTCTCATCCACCACCGTTTTCACATACATTTCGTTCCGTTGTACGCTGTCGGTTTTATGTGTGTTGCGCTTTTTTTCGCTTGGCTCGCTCGCTGCGCAACGAATATTTTGTCATTGTAAATTTTTGCATAAATTCAAAATTCATTACGCACCAAACACACCAACAATATACACTAGCAACAACAACAACTAAGGAGCGGCGCGTGTCAAGTACAAAGTGCGGTCGAAATTCATATTTCTTCTCACTTTCAGTGCGACTCTGTATGCAAAAAGTCTGTGCGTGTATGCGTGTGTATGCCTGTGAGTGCACTTGTGTGTGTGTACGCTGTTGTTGTTGTGCGAGTAAAATCTCAAATCTCGTAATCGTAATCAACGTAAAACGCGAATAACGTGCAACAAGAGCAGGCAGCGCACAGCTGACATTCAAAAAGTAAGCGTCCCACACCCCTTCCCCGACTCCTCATGCCTTATCTGTTCTGTCGTAACAAATTTTGCAGCTTTCAGCTAATTGAAAGCGTAGCGAGAAAAATTGTGTTGTTGCTTTTTGCGTGTCATTGCACTCGATGGCAATAGGTGCGAATTGGAAATTGCATAAAAACACATAATAAGCAGCAGCAGCAAATGTGAAAATAAAGCAGACATGAAAACAAACGCAAGCAAACCCAACAACAAAAACAGAGACGCTCTCAGTCAGTTGGTCGCTGCATGCAATACACTATCAAACCGCTTGACACTCATTCAACATTTAGATGAAGAATCGTTGGGTGTGCAGATAATTGCTTTTGCACTATTACAAATGTTTGTCCAAAAAATTAGATGCTATTTTTAGTGCCGAAATCTAATCAAAGCGGTCGTCAATGAGGCAAAATCAGGCGGGCGTTTTGTGTTTTTATTTTTTGCTCACTTGTTGTGCGTGCTTTATTACTTATTTTTGCCTTTGCTTTTGCCGGCGCCCGCTCTCTTTCTCTCTAACACGCTCATACTTTCGCTGACAGAGCTGCTGTTGCTGCTGCTCTCTTGTTCAGTCAGCTGCAGCTGTCAGAAATTTTCTGATGCTGTCGCTCTCGCTCTCGCTTATTCTCTCGCATTGCTGTCATTGTCCTTTTGGGAGCAAAGAAATTCGTTAATAATAAAAATAATAATATTAACAAAAACAACAATAGCACAGTGTAAGCAACTAATTATTAAAGCTGTCATTCAGCAGAATAAATACAACATATATTTTCTTCAGTGTGTGTGTTCGCAAATAACTGTTGTTGTTGCGCCTTTTTGGCTTTTCTCTTCGCCGGCATGTTTATGTGTGTGTGTGCAAGTGAATGTATATATGTGTGTATGTGTGTGTTTCTGTTGCCGTTGTCTGGCCCCATAAAAATACAACTTGGCTGTGTGCTATTTTTAAGCCTACAACATGCATCAAGAATCTAGCCAGCCACTAAAACAACAACAAAAACAAACAAATAAAATGATATGCATAATAAAATTTTGCATATGTTGCATGCAAAGTCGTCTTGCAACAGTGTTGCCGCCCCCGATTGCAATAAATTGCACATTAGACAAACGTCAAATGATCTGGACATGTTTCTTTCTCTCCATTTCTCTTTCGGACATGACATGCATGAAATGGCCGATGAGAGTGCAAAGTGCAGTGTAGAGTATAGCAGAAAGCTAGCTGCAGTGTTGCAGATGTGCAAGCAGAACTAATGCCAAAAAGGGTATATTTAGTAGTTGAGGAGTGAAATTATTGAGATAAAACGAAAAAATACATGTTAATAAATTATAAAATTGTAAAAAGCTGTAGAGTCTAAAAATAAACTAGCAACTGCTACAATCGCAGTGTTGCCGATAGGCAAGCAAATTTTCTTGTACATAAATCAGTGAAATAAGATTATAATAATTAATTAAATAATAGCCAAACAATGTTTATAATATTTGGCAGAATTAATTGAAAATTTCATAATTAATAGATTGTTTGTTATTGGTATATATTTCGTTTGTCATGCGCCGCAGTCAAAATTCACTTTCTCTAATCACAATTTTCGCTTATCATTTTTATTTTATTTGCCATTTCCTCTTGCAGTTGATACGTCGCGAGTGAAACAATTCAAACAACAGCTAGAAGAAGAAGAATAATCCGGATTTAAAATGCATCCACGCTACAGTCCAGCCCCCCCGCCTCTCCATCAGCAGCAGCAACCGCTGCAGCAACAAATGGGCGGGCCCCATCAGCAGCAGTCGGGAGGCGTTGGGCCCGGAACCGGACACGGTGGCGCTGGAGCTTCCAATGCTGGCCACATGAGAGCGCCACCAAATTCGCAGCAATTACCGCCTCCGATGCCGCGATCACAAAATTATGCAAATGTGAGTGAAATTAAAAAGCTTTTATATACCACGTAATTTAAATAGGTTTGCTTTAAGTTGTTATCAATATAACTAAGAGCTTTTTGCTTTAATTAATTTTATATCGATTAAGCTAAACGAATGATAACAGTTTTTTTGTTTATGTCTCTTCTCTATTTGTGTGTATTCAGAGTGAAGTTAATAATTGATAACAGCTATTGAAATTTCTTGTTTGTCTAAAGTTGGGTGCCACAGCAATCTGATATATTCGGAAGATATTCGCTCTTAATATTTATCGATTAAATGTTATAGATATATAAACTATTTATGTTGAATTGGTACTGTAGCAAGCAAATTTATTAACAGCACATTCGCTGCAAGACATATCGATTAAGTGTTATTAATATTGATAGATTCTTATAGAGTTTACTTAAGTTTCATGCATATAAAAATGCATAAGATTCTAATCAAACCAATTTCATCATCTAAACCATGATTTAAACACTTTATTTTCTCATAAATTGTGCATAATTTAAAATTCCAAACTTCTTCTGGCTTTACATAAATATATGAATATATGTCTATATATATATGTCTATATATATATGTCTATATATATATTTATGTATATAAATTTACACATACAAAAATAAAACGCCAGCTTGTACGCAATCAGCGCCACAATGAATTAATCAATCGATCAATCAACTGCATCAGTGCATCAATCAAGCAATCAAGCTGGCAGCAGCACACTCACTCATTCATTCATTCACTCGCACAAACTCATTCATTCAAATTTGGTTCAGCACCCTTCTATGCTGCCATCGTCTGCATCTTCTTCCTCCTTTGCTGATTTCCGTCTTCTGATAGGGGGCGCCCCGACGACCACAAGGGGGCGCCACTGCAATCGACATGTGTCATACGCAGCGTTGGCCCATTTGAGTGGAAAATTGCTGCTGATGCTGCTGCCGCTGCTCCTTGCCGCTTGCTCCAGCAATGATATGGCTTTCTATGATTTCTAAGCTGTCGAAGCCAGCCCCTTCCCCCTTTTCCCTCCATATCAATACCCGACACTTGCAGGCCTAATCCTGCTTACCTGCAATCATTACTCAAATAAATCTAAATCTCGACCCTTCTTTTCTCCATTTTTTTTTTGCTTTTTGATTAATTTCAGTGCAGATTTCATTGAATAATTCTGGCATATATTTATATAATATGTATATAACAATTTTATGCAGTCTAAAAAAAAAACACACAAAAACAAAGGCAGTTTTACATTTGTAAACTGCGAAGCGTCCTTAGTCCCAAAAACCCCCTTTACTCCCCCACACCCTCTACAAAGTGCCCCGTTGCCTTGTAGAGCTACTTACCTGCGTATATTTGTATAATAAACTATTCAGTTGATGTTGCCGCACAATGCGGCGACCAACTACTGTGGCTACGTTTTAAGCAATGCCCCCGCCACACTCCCCCGCACTCCACAGCGCTCGCCATTCCCCAAGTGCCGCACCCGTAGCCCGTCTCAGAGCTGTGCTACTCGCTGTGCTTTGTGGCGACGTCTATTTTGGGCATCCTCTAATGGCCGCATGGCGTTGCTTTTGCTTTTCACGAGCGTTCCATTTAAATAGCTTTCAGCACACTCGCAACAGCAGCAACAACAACAACAACAACAACAATGTCGACCACATCAAAATAAAAATGTAAAATTGCAAATAGACAACAAAAACGAAAACTAAATAAAGAAAACAAAATTGTAAACATTCCCGCTTAGTCAGCGCTGAAGTTTTCTTGTCTGGCTTGGGAATTTTTTCTATAAAACTTGCATATATGTATATCATTTTATGCGATTCACTAAATTGAATTCTTAAAGCCATCTGCAGAACTTTCAACACTTTTAGTTGCTTGTCTAAATGTTTCTTTTAAGACGTATCTATTTTTTTTCTCCAGCAATTTATTCTTTTCTTGACTAACGCTGGATTTGTGGTAAACCTTTTAATTTAAGTGTAGTAAATGGGGTTTATTTTAAGCTTATATATAGACTGCAATGATCTTAAATATTGCTGCTAATAGAGTAATAAATTAACTGATATTCAAAAATCTTTCATGTGTTTGTTTTTATTTCACTTCTTGCCAGATCAGTTTCAAAGTCTGCAATTTGAAATTATTTTTTAAAATCTCCCCAAAATTCTGCTCCTTTTTTCTTATACCAAATTATTATGTCAATTATTGACAGCTTTGCACAAATCGACTGCTTATTTAATAATATTCAGATGAGTTCTATAATTTTGTATAATGAATACAAAAAACTCTCTTAAAGGCTGTGCCGATTTGTTTCTTAGATATTATATTTTAGTTTACAATAGGTTTTTCATATTATTTACAATACTAATCTCTAGTTTATAAATCAATTCAAAGTATTTAATTTTCAAAGGATTTCTAAACAGAAACCTATTCGAAAACTCTTCAAGGATTAATATTACGAAGCAACCTACCGTTTTCTATACTCTGGTTGGCGTCTTGCAATAAACTTAATTTTACCGTCGACCTATTTGCCTTGTTAAAGTATATATTTATATTTGATTGGGCAGCTAGCTGGGTAAACAAAAAGTGTGTTTGTGGTTGTGTGTGTGTGTGTGTGTGGGTTGTGTATAAGTGTGTGTAGCCTTGAGAAGCACGTCGTAATTTCTGATTAAACTCAATGTTGACAATTACCAAACGCAAAGTTGTTAAGGTAATTGCGGCTCGCGTAGGCTGAGATGCATTTCAATTGGTTACGCCCCAACGGGTTGCATGAGTAGACTTCCCCCATCCCCACCACTACACAGGAAACATGTTGCCTACGCGCTGCAACACACAGTTTCTCCTCCATCCACTCCACCTCGACTACTCCATTGGCATGTGCAGCGCTGAATGTGCCGCCTCATATCCTGCAACAACACACAAAATGCGTGCAACGCATGCGCCAAACATTTGTGGATCCTGCAAAATGCCTCTCGCTGTGGTAAACGTTTGCCGGTTGGCACGAATGCGTCATCGGGTGGCAAAGCCGAATGCTGGCGCTGACTGGACTCAAGTTGAACATGCAACCTTACTCAATGAGAAATTCAGAATCCATTCGACGATTGTCAAGTTAAGTTAAACGCCTTTTCCTCATTTCTCGCAAACGGAAAGCGAACGACCGACCAGCCAGCCAGCCAGCCAGCAACAGCCAGCAGCAGCCAACGCCAAAGCCAAAGCCAGCAGCCAACGCCAAAGCCAAAGCCAAAGCAAAGCCGAGCCGAAGCTGAAGCCAAGCCAAGCAGCCAAAAAGCCAGTCAAAGTCGGGAGTTAAAACCCAACTGATCCATCAGCAGTTCCCTACAAAAAAAAAAACCGAAGAATAATATATAAAAAAAATTCTAACCAGCCGTAAAATCAGATCAAGTGAAATTCCGACAAGTAGTCGCCATTTTGTGTTTGCGCCATTCCCCCAAGTAAAATAAATAATTCAAAGAAAAACCGAAATTAATATCGCGCGAATACGTCAGATTTAAATATATATCTTCTATAATTGTGAGTACATTCTGTCCATATATAAAAACATAGTCAGAGTTGCGCTTTGGGTTTTGTGTTTTGTGTCGTCGTCGTCGTCGTTGTCGTCAAGTGAATGCACTCACGAGTGTTTACCGTTGTTGTCTGGGCAATCCACCCACACACACACACACACACACAACAAATTTAACAACCAACAGTATTATTTACACGAACGGTGCTACAACTAATTAGCCTAACAACAAACAAACAAACAAAAACCAAATCAAACAAACAACAGCAACACAAACTGCTCAAAGCTAGCAACAAGAAAGTGGCTAAAGGTCTAAAGTCCCTATTCAGAGAAGGTTATTTGTATTTCAAATACAACCAGCTAAAAGTGCAGCAAAAATTGTCTTTTAAAGATACAAAAATTGATAAAATAAAAACATAATAAAAAAAAAACAGTGAGTTTTAAACTCTTCAAAAAAAAGGCTAAACATAATTTATTTAAATCAAATAATTAACATAATCTCTGTTGAGAAAAGCTATTAAAACAATTTAAAAAATATATTAAATGCATAGTAAACAGTATTATTTTAATACAAAATATTAAAGTAAAATTAAAATCAAAATTAAATAAAGACTTCAAGTGTTAAACAATTTTGTGCGTTAAGAAAGACAATAAAATAAATAACAACAAAAACTTGCAAGCTACAAAAAAGTGGTTTTAAAGTGTGAGTGAAAAATATTAAAAGCAAAATAAAACTAGCTAATTAATAAACGGAAAAAAAATCTATTAAACTAGAAAATTTCTAAATATTTGAACTAGCAAAAGAAAAAAGCTTAGCTTAAAAATTAAACATATAAAATTTGCATATTTAAGTCTCAGTGTGCTTTAGTAACTGTAATTGTTGTAGAAATTTCAACTAAACGTAAAACTTTTAAGTGTTTGGTGTTAGCAAATATATAAACAACAAAAAATTTACAGAATATACTTAGTAAATGTTTTAAAAACAAACAAAAACGTAATCAACACTTAGCGCAAATTCAATTATTGTCTGGTTGTTGTAATTAGAAAATAAATAGCAGAAAAAAAGCAAAAATAAATACAAATAAATAAAAAGCTAAAAAAAACACGACGAGGCAAAAGGCACAAATAAACAAACTGACAGTCGTTGGCAAGCAGTAAAGAGTAAGCGAGACAGAGAGAGAAAGATAAAGCAAACAAAAACAAGCTAAAAGAAGCTAAAAAGAGGCGTCAAATTAATTCACAATCAACGTGCAAATTAATAGCCATTAAAATTGCGCCAATCAAGAGAAAAACGTCACCGCTGCCCACAATAACATTGAAGCTAACTAATTTCAGTCAGCTTGAGCAGGAACAAGAACAGCAGCAACAGCAGCAGCAGCAGCAGCAGCAACAGCAGCAACAACAACAGCAGCAGCAACAACAGCAGTGCGAAGCAACAACTGCTGCAAGTCAACAGTTGGCAACAGTTGTGCAAACAGAGCGGCAGCAAGAAGCAACCAGCACAGCAGCAACAGTAACAGTAACCACAACAGCAACAACAGCAGCGGCGGCAAGCGTAGCAGCAGCAGCAGCAGCGGCAACAACAACAACAGCAACAGCAGAAGCAACAGTAACAGCAGCCACAGCAACAACAGCGGCAACAGCAGGCACAGCAACAACAGCGACAACAACAACAGAAAATTTGTTAACAAATTCTAAGGCTAACGCCTCGGTCAGCGTAAGCAGCAGCAGCAGCAGCTACAGCTACAGCTCCTTGTCGCTAACAGCGTTACCGCCACCACCACCACCACCGCCGCTGTCACCCACAAGTGAGGTAGAAGCAGAAGCAGGAGCAGCAACAGCCGCTACCAGTGTTGTTAAGCCAAAGAAGACAACAGCAGCCACGACGTCGTCCACCGCCACATCGACGCTGTACACTTGCTCCAGCGCCTCATCCTCGCTGATTGCCCAGCCGCCGCCAACAAAGATATTTAAAACGGATCATCTGTGCGTGAACGCCGCCACCGCTGCCGCCTACGGTCTGCCTACGGTCGCTGCCGCCGCTGCTGTTGGCCATCCCTGTGTTTACTGTGTGATACCCGTGCCAGTGGTAAGTCTACCCATCACTCCCATCCCTCCATCATTCTCCCTGTCGTCGTCGTCGTCGTCCCTCCTTCTCATTTACATAAGCTTTCAAGCTCCTCTCCAGTTCTTGTTGCTTTCCCGCTGTTTGTTTTTCGTTCGGTTTTCCATTTCTTTTGATTTTTTACAGTCATTAAATATTAAAATAATTACGCGTATCCTGGCCACATTGTTCTCTGTGTGCTCCCCTAAAATCCAGATAATCCCCTCTCCAGTTGCGCCAGCTTATTATCATTTATTATCCACTGTTAACGTGTTGGATTTTATTTACCAACTTTACAAATTGTGCAGAAGACAGCCGAAGGGGGAATGGATGCTAAACCTAAGTCGAATTTTATAAAGAATTTCGGCGAATTTTATGCACATGTAAACTTAATAGCATTTTGCTAAGGTGGGAATTGAAAGAAGTGGGGAATATTGAAAGTAGATTTTACTATTTAATAAATATAAAGAATTTGATGAGGTTCTAAAATCGTTGGCTTTACAACTGAATTAGAGCATTGATTACAGTTTTAGCTCCACCTGACTTTACCATTTTCATATCTTTGGAATATTATTGAGCTGCTGATGTGTAGTAATCGATGACGAGCTCGAATAAATTTTTTTGTTATCAATAACTTTTTTTATACTTCTTTGCTTCAAATATTATGTTGCTTGAAGTGTAAAATATATAGATGATAATAAATTTATAGAAATTAAGGAATCTTGTATAAAATAAACATGTTTTTAAAGCTTCTATGCTTGAAATACTATGTTGATTTAGGAGTTAAGCATTCTTATTAAAGGATTGCTCTAGTTTATTGTGTAGATCGATATAAAAATATATCGATACATACAACGCTTAAAATTGTGATTGTAGGCATTTTTTATGTATTCTCCCATGGTGCCTATTAAACTTAACTAAATTTATAGTAATTTCAAGTGTTGCCCAATTTGTTGCATGCCAGCACAAATGTCCATTATATACAAGTCGAGCACACATTTTTGCCTCATAAACTATATATATATATATATATACATAGTTATTCCTTATGTTGCTCATTAAAAGCCCAGCACCCTGAATAATTTGCATTTTCATTTGCTGGCTAGCCAAAAAAAAAACAAATTAAACAGCACGCGACCAAATGTCAGGCACAATCTGACATCCTGTTCTGGTTGGCCAGAAGTGGTTGACTGCCCACTCATTTTCTGAAACAAATCCCCCAAGCTGCCATTAGCAGCGTCAGCTGTTTGCCCACTTAAAGATTGTCCAGATAATCGCCGCAACAAATGTGCCTAATGTCAATGACAATAAAGACAAATTATACAAATATTGGCCACACCGGGCAGACGTTGATAATGACACTCAGTCAGTGGAGAAATATACACATAAAAACATACATATACTTATGTATATACATATATAAATATGTCTCATTTCATTAGAAGCATGACAACAGCAAGAGTAGAGCCATAAGAAATGATTGGAACACTTGCCACAAGCCAAGCCATTTGGCTGAATCTCAGTCTTCGTCTCAGCTGCAGCAGATTTGAGTAATTACATAAACATTTTCGACCATGAAGGCAAAATATATTTATTATAATGATTATTGGCTGGCAACATTGCGGAGGGATTTTCTTATTATTATTATTATTTTTTTTTGTCCAACTCCTTTTGGCTTTTTAACAAACGGCGGCGGGGAATAGCCAACAGCAGCAAATATTGCAGCTGAGCCATTCAACAAATTATTCATTCATTTTCATTATTTGCCAAAGGTTTTCTTTTCTTGTTCCTGCTCGTCCTTTTCAGCCATCTTTTTTTTTTTGCTGCTATTTTTTTTTTGTTGCTGGCCAAGTGAAAAATTGTATTCTTTATTTTCCTGCCATTGCGCTTTGTCTGTGTATGGGTGCGCTCTTAATTCTGCCATTTCAGTCTTACAGAGATTTGTGTGTGTGTGTGTTGTTTTTTATATGTTTTTTTTCGGCTTATGCTCATTTTGTTGATTTCTAATTAATTTTACTTGAAGCCAAAATGAATTGGCAAAATGCCCGAGCACAAATAAGCTGACCGGCGTACAAGATCCCAAAATCTCAAGAACAACAATACAAACCAATCAAACCAACAAGTACCCAGATCCCCTTTCACAACCCAATTTTCTATAAACATTTATCCTTTTTCTTGTGTGTTCATTTTGCCAAACATTTTGCAACTGCTTCTTGGCAATTTTATGCTGATTGTTATTTGTACTCTTTTCAGATAATTAAAATGAGAATAATGAAAAATATATATATATATTTAATTATTTATGTACCAAACAAATATTTATAGTTATGGTCGAATGGTTTCTTCTAAATAATTGTTTAAATTAATCTGAAAAGCATCGTTTTTTTTTTGAGGTTTTGCTTTGCCTAAGGGAAGTTTCTCTAAGCAGTAAATTAAGTGCTTTTATTGACAAGACTGATTTTATTCCTTAAAATACTAGCTTAAAGCAATTTGATAATTTTGTAGTATGGCACACAATGTGTTTTTTGTTGTTGTATATTTTACATATTTGTAATATTTTTTACAAGCTCAAACTCAAGTTTAAGTTTATGTTAGCCAGCGAATATACCAATAACTATTTTGAGATCCATACAAGATTAAATTTTAATAACGATTAACATGTAAATAAATATATATATATCTGCATGTCTGTATATTCAATTATTTCATATCTCAATTAAATCAAAGCGCTTAATTGCACTTGGCAACATATTATTCCAAAAAACATTTGTACTATGCAAATGCAAACAGGGACTTTCACTTAGGGATCAGCTGTTGTTAATCGCAGTCTGTCGATCTGTGGCACCAAAACATCAATTAATAAAGTTGTATATTGTGACATGAAACGCAAAGGGTAATATTAAGTCAATCTGCTAACGGTTAATGCCACACCTCTTCGCTTGCCCCCCCCTAATGTTGGCTTACCAAGTGTTTTTTTGGAGTGGGCGCCATGTTTCAAGGACTTTTTCCAGCGAAAGAGCGTGTTGTGGCTCATGTGGCGTCTGCGTGACTTGGCCACATAGCATTTTGCGTTGTTTTCCTTATATTTTTTTTTTAATTTTTGTATTTTTTTTTTGTTTTGCTTGCATCACGTGTGGCACACACAAACCCACTAACACCATGAATATGCATTATTATTATTTTTTTTTTGGTCGCTTACCTGCTGCTGTGGCGGCCAGTGAAGTGCGGCTAATTAACAGCTGACATACATTTGGTCACCTCAATTGTTGCTGTTGTTGTTGTTGTTGTTGCTTATGACGGGGTTAAGTGAGCCTAGTCCCCAAGTTGATAGCTCAGCGCTATTCACTTCAGTGCAAAAGTTCAAAGTTCAGCAGCAAATTGTGTGGAAAAATTCAGTTTTGCATTTTGCTCGAATCTTTGCATAACAAATGAGATGAGAATCAGCTTCAGCGCTCTGGTAATTGTTATTGATGCCGAATTATAGCGATTAGTGTAGCTAGCCTATAAAAACCGTTTCGTCTGGTTTCGTTTTCAATCCCCTCCATTGAAACCCCCCCCCCCCCCATACCCGGAATCACCCTATCTGCTGCTGCCAGTATCGTTATGGCCGAAAAGTTTGCAAACTAAAAAGTGAAAATTTACGCCCAAGCACATTTGTTGGGTGTGTGAAGAGAGGAGAGGAGCGGAGCGAGGAGTGGTGCGGAAATGTGCACGACGCCATATTGGCTAACATAAAATGGCGTTTATGATGGGCAAAGTTTCATCATTTGCAATTTACTGTGACCCCCAAAGAACACGCTTCTGTCCACTGCGCACAGCCGACTTTCCAGCAAATTTAACATAAAAACTGTACGAAAAAAATAATGGGAGAACTAGGACCAGGACAACCAGTTGAAAAACCAAGTGTAAAATGTTTTCACAAATGTTTTCGGATTTTGTATATACATACCAAACTATGTATATATATATATATATTTATATATGTGTATATATGGCAGTAAATATTTTATATTAAATAATGTAACATTTGCTGTGATTTACGTCCGAGTTTGACCAGCCGGGAAAAAGCCAGTTGGTGCCCCAAATTTTCTATTTGATAACTAATTCCATGCATGTGCTCAGCCGTGCAATTCAATGCCAGCAGAACATTTAATTAATTTTCCAGCCAGAAGCAAAAAAAAAAAACAGAAACAAGTTGCAACTGTTGGACACATACACACACATACACACACACCTACACACAGGAGAGCGACAAAGTTTCGGTGTGGTTTTTTTTCTCTTTATTTGTACTGGCTCTTTTTTGGTTCTGTAGGTTGCGACCAAATTTGTGGAAAAAGTTCGAACGAGAAATTCTAGAAACGGCATTCATTCAATTCAATTTCATGCTACGTAATTATTTTATACGAAAATTGGGCTCAACCATTGAAAAAAAATACAAATACTACAACGACAACAGTCCAAACAACTAATCAAGATGGCCAAAACTTTTGAGTCAAAGGTGCACAAAGCGGACACAGCCACACAGCCGCTGTTAATTAGAATTAACGTTGTTTTCAAATTAGTTAAAGCCAACTATAAAATACAAATCAATTGAAGCAGATGTTCTTTGACTAATCACTTAAATTGATTTGACTACATTTTCATATGATTGCAGATTAATTTGAATTTCTTAAGCAAAAGTCCATATTAGACGTAATTTCAATTATGTCAGAACGATTGAAACTTTAGCTTGTAAAATAAATCGTATTTATTTTATGATTACTGCCAAATTGAATGGACTCAATTAAATATTGATTCAAATTGATAACGCTTTGAAGCTGCATAAATATGCCGTTGAGCAATTTAGTTTTGTGTCTATTTCTCGATGCATTCAACCAATTATTTATTAATTGCTTAAAAGTATTTGAATGCATATTTCGTTTTGGTTGGTATTATATATCGTTGATTAAATAATTAAATTACACAAATGCAATTTAAGTTGAGTGCTTCTAGCAATTAGTCTTAAATTGGTGTTCGCCTTTTCGGCCTGCTCCCAATTTGGCCAGAGAGAGAGAGAGAGAGTGCAAAGAGTGTTTGGCAACTTTATGTTAATTAGTGTGTGAAATTATTTGTATTTCACTCGCTGGAGGTTTTTTCTCAAGCATTTCATGCACCTTTAGATGTCAGCTGAGTAAATTTCAAAGCCACTCGCTACTCTCACTCATTGGGGGCGCCACAACATTTGTGTAAAATGTTCACAGATTCTCGATTAAAATACTATTGCAAGTTTTACATGAAAAAGTTATTTTTAATGACAATTGAAGAAAGTTTGACTGTTTCTATATTTACTTTTTAGTTAATGGAAGAGTAAAATGTTTGAAATTTATATTTGAAAACCCCCTTCAATTGTCTTCTTTATTTATTATTTTGTTTTTTCATTACATAAAATTGAGTTCATTTTTTTGTATATAATTTTCAAGAAACTCTGTTATAGTAAAAAAAAAATATATATATATATAATTAAACCACGTTGCTCTTGTGTTACACTTAAACATTACTCGTAATATGGCATATGTTTTTTTCAGTGTATTTGCAACATCCTTTTGCTCCAATTGCATAGCCTCGCCTTAACTTTATACGCATTATTTTTGGCATCAAGCAGCCTTTTGAGATTTGGTACGCTGTGACGCCTCAGTTGCTTGTTGACTTTAACAGATCCTTGCTACCCTCCTCCCCTCTTGCTGTGTGTGTGTGTTTATTCTTGCTGTCATGCCTCACATGTTGGTGCTGCCTGCCACTCTGCGCTTAAGTATTTTAACCTAAAATTGTAAAAATAGCGCAGCGTTGAGAAAATGCCTGCCAACGACGAAGAGGCTTTAAAACTCAAGTGCATGCCCCAGAGAAATGTGTATGTGTGTGTGTGTGTAAGTGTGTGTGTGTGGGCAGAGTGTTGCGGCAGCAGCATCAGCATTAGCATCACGACTCGCACAAAGTTATTGCAGTGCAATGAAAACATGCAAAAACTGTGACTTAAATGCAGCGTTGTATGATTTTAGCTGCACCACAGTGCGTATGCGTAATGTGTTATTTAATTATTCAATTTGCTTGTTCTCAATGCCTGACTGTCGCATTACGTTATGTGTCCGGTTTGCCCTTGCCTATATCAGGCAGGCGGCAGGCGGCGGGCATTAAATATATGTTCAGCAATTTGTCAACAAGCCGCACACAAAGCTACAAACTACCCCTGAATGCCGCCCCTTTACACCCCCCACCCCCCCCCCCCCCCAAACTTTACGGAATATTTGTGCGTTTGTAATGAAATGTCATTAACATTAAAACAACTTTCAACACTTTGCTAGCCGTCATTTGTTGACATTTCTGTCTGTGTGGCAAATCAGCAGCAAAAACCAGTCATGCTTTATATATGTATTTGTTATATATATGGTCCGACATCAAAAATGTTCTCGATTTTGTTTTGTTAATGAAAAAAGTTTTTCTGCGTTTGTTTTCGACCAGCTTTGAATTGCTTTTATATTTTTTCCTTACTTTTTTCAGTTTGATATATTTTTTTTTTGATTCCCCATTTTGTCGCCGCTCGATTTTTGTGATTTTGTTATGCCGGCAACGCCTTTGACAGCGCCATCAACTTTTCATTAATTTATTACACGCTCAAACACGTTTCGTCTCGCCCCCCCCTAATTTTTTTTATCTTTTCCTCTTCTTTTTCTCAGCGACCTTGTCACATTGTTCACAGATTGCTTTCGATGAAGCTGCTGCCTGATAATCATAGTAATTTCTTTTTTGCTCTCGTCTTCATTTTTGCTTTCGATTTGACTTGCTGCTATTAACTTGGCTAGCTACCTGCTCCTTTCAAACACATTTTTTGTAGCTTGTTGTTTGCTGTGTCTCGCTTGTTTCAATTAAAAAGTTTCGTTTGCTCGTTGAACTTTGACATTTTGACTAATATATTTGTGTGTCACATTCTTTTTTTTTTATATATATTTTCAAAGCTTACCTTTGTATTTCGCTGCATACTTTTTGGCTTGTTTGCGTGAACTGTCTTGTCTGGTGACATTAACAATTTCTGTATACGGGCAGGGCAGCAGCTGTTGCTGCCTGGATTTGAGCTTAGTGTATTTAACCTTCGACCAGGTCTTTTGTTGCTACCTTTTCTAGCCCCACACAGCAGCTCCACACACTGGTTCCATACAAATTGCATGTTCAGATCATTAGCTTTGTCCGAAAATTGTCACGTTCGACACGTGTGTGTATTGTGTGTGTGTGTGATTTTGTGTGTGTATTTGCGAAAAGCTGCATAATCCTAAAATGGACACGTTACGAGCTCAACCGAGCATCGAAAACCGAAAAGCGAACTGTACCCAACAGTTTACCGACAGACAAACGGACAGCCAAACGGTCGGATCCGTCGAACCGTCTAACCGTAACCAGGCATAGTGGTTTTTCCAACAAGGGGGTTTGGTTCTCTTCTCCTCTCCTCTGTTGTTGGCCCCCTTGTGTAACCGCTAACATAAACCGCTAAGTGCTTTGCCTTTGTTGCATTCTCATGTTATACGTTTTCTGCTTTTTTTTTTATTTTTCGTAACGGAAGTTTTCTATTATTGCATTTGGCGTTTAACAACACTGTTGTCGTGTTGTGTTGTTGCTCTAGCTACTGTCTGATTTTCCTAAGTGTAACGTGCTGATGACTTTGCTAAAGAAACGTGCCCCGCATAAATCTCCCAACCCAGCTGAGATCTTCCTCCATCCGCTATCTGCAATTAAAGGGGGGTTGTACTCGACTTGTGTACCAAATATATATTTTGACCTCTATCTAACGCACAATACTCAAACACACACACAGCAGACACACACACATACAACTGTCAAGATTTTCCAGCTTGTTATTGCCTCATGTTCTGGTCGCATTAGTTGCTTATTGTATACGGCTCTAAGGGTATTTGCCGTATTTTCAGTATTTTTACGATTTTGTGGGGATTAGCTATATAAATGGATTTTTGACTCATGTTTCAGGTAAAAATTCTTAGGCATTTCAGTGATTTTTGTTTAACATTTCTATGCAAAAATTGTGTATTTTCTGCTGTTGGCTATTTATTATTTTTACATTGCTTATTTATATATTTTTATTGTAGTTTTTGCAACATTTTGATCACAACTATTTTTCACAAGTATTTTTTCCTGCTTGCTCGCCAGTTGCATTAAAATTCCTGGCATTCGCTCACGTATTTTTCGGAGCTGAAGTGCAGTTTCCACTGCAATTTTTTTCGACTTTTGATTTTGTATTGGAATTTTTGCTGTTTGGCAATGCATCAACTTAAGCTGTGTGTGTGCCCGTTCACCAATAATCAGTATGCCAGAGGGATGGAGAATAGGAAAGTAGATAAACACACACAGACACACACATACACATAGAGACATCAAGACAACGATAGAGACACAAAAGTCACTCAGTCGCATTTATTTCAAAGCGACCAACTGCAGCTGCAGCATTTGGGATTTGCTTGCTTTCAGAGCCAGCTCGTGCAGATGTCAAAGTGGATTTTGCAAGCTGACTGCCAAGCTAGCAGACCCATTCCCCATCACTCCCCCTCCCCCGCATCCACCATTGTCCCCTATATGTTGGCTTATCTATGATATATATGTATATATAGTATAGTATATTATTAACTCTCGGCAACGTTTTTGACACATGCATTGATATGCACATTTGTGACTTGTCGCTGCATCGAAGACACAGCTTCGCATGCACATTGATAGTGTTGTAAAATGCATAAAAAAAGTGCTTAGCATATTAAAAACATAGCCAACTGCAGCTGTGACTTTTACACAGAGAATACGTGCCAGCCAAGATAGACACACACACACACATTCGTGAACCTCCACACTCACATTTCACGACTCGCAGTCTCTCGAGCTATCTTTGGCCCTGTGTTTCTTGGTCAGAAAATGGACGAGCGCATTTTCTACATTTGCAACATTTGATTTATTCGAAATCACACACACACACACACACATGCACACTTGCACCACTACTAGTGCACTTCTCCTAATGCATATGCGCCATTTTGCATACGTTTCTAATAATTCATCTTCATGTTCCGTTCGCTTCTTTACGATGCTTTTCTTTTTTCCATATTTCCTTTGCTCGCCCGTCTCCCCTTTGCCCCCCTTTGGTCTGCTTTTTGGCGCAACTTTTGCTGCCTCAGCTGCCATTACAAATTTAAGGTTTTTCTTTTTCTTTTCTCATCCCTGTAGTTTTTTCGGTTTTTCTCATATCTGTGTTTGTGCAGCTTGCAACTTCTTTTGCTATTGTGGCCTCATGTGCAACTTTTCGTGTTGCATCGCCCTTTTTCGTTTGGCTACATTTATTTTTATATTTTTTTTTTATTTTACTGTGGAAAATTGGAAAATAGTTTTTACCGTCTTTCTTTTTTTTATCGACTTATTGTGTTTGACGGAACTATGCTTAGTCTGCCTCGCTCCTCCACCTACTCTCTCTCTCTCTCTATCTCTTTCTCTCTCTTTATCTCCTGCTCGATGTCTTTTCGCCCCCAACACACTTTGGGGCAGACAATGCACGTTTGTCGCTAACGTTGCGCTTTGTTATTTGAATGGCTTTCAAGTTGCAAGTGCGATAAGTAACCATCAGCAGAATGATTCTAGTATGTGGCAAGTAGCCTGCTGCAGTGTCATAGATTTCCTTTACTTAGTTCATATTTTTAAAATTTGCTACTCAATTTAAAAACTGAAAGCGATTTTTAGTACCAACTGCTTTTTGATCGTGATAGCATTTTGATTAATGCTACAAAATGTAGTTTTCACAGGAGATACACATAAAGAGTTGAAAACACGATTTCAATTCGAAATTTAATATATAATAATGCTCTCATAAAATCTCAATAGCATATTAGAATTTTTCAGGGCTTGTTAATTATGATTTGACATCGACATAAATATCACATTTCCAGTGGTATTCGATCTCTAAATTAAATTTAAAATTATAATTTTGTGACTAATGCTATATTTAAAATTGGAACTTAATAACTCTTCAAATCGTTAGTTGTTCTTCATATTTTTGCTGCCACAATAATGATAATAAATTAGTTGGGGGTTTCAATTCGTTATTCCCTATTTTATGGACGCATAACTCATCGTTTTCGTTTTAGGGGTCGCGGTGTGTAGGAGGCGTGGCTACTTGAAAATGTACTATATTTCCCATATTTCCTCATCTTTCGATACCAATTCGATATTTCTTTTCACCTCCCCAAAATAGTTGCACTCGGATGCAATTGAATGCGACGACGTCGTCGCCGGCAGCAGCTGCTCCTTTGGCTGGTTTTCCAACTTTGGCGCATCATCTGGCCACATTTCATATTCGACATTCCTGGCACTTGGGCTGTCAACTGCTCGTTTCCTTTGCCTGTGCCTGTGTCTGTGTGCCTGTGTCTGTGCCTGTGTCTGTGTGCCTGTGCATCCTGGCGCTGCTGTCCTTTGCCACTGCCTTTGCATATGCCAACTGCTGTCGCGGCATGCCCTTAAGTAGTTTTAGCCCAATGGCATTTTACTATAGATAGCATCGTGGTATTTGCTTTTAAGCATCTGTGGACAGGAGGAGTGCAACTGCCGGCAGATAGTTTGGCAGCTGTCTGCTAACCGCTAAGCCCACCCATTCCACTACACTCTCCGCGCTCCACTTGCCACTTGCCACACTACTCAGCCACAACTCCACTTCACATCGAAAAGTATTTACGGTAAAATTGAACTCTTGTGACGTCATCTACTGCTTCTGGTTGCATTTTACTTGAGTGTCGACATTTCAGATGCTTAGCTATTTTTATTAGAATTCCAAAAGCTTAAAGTTTTACAACTGGCCAACTGCCTGGCTGCATTTCAGCTGCGTTGCGTTGCGCCACTTTCAGCAAAAATAATTAAAAGCCAAGTAATAAAATTATAAATGTGCATTTGCCAAAACACAACAACAACCAAACAGCAACCAGGAAAATTGCTAAAGGCACTCTTCTCCTGGTTTCGCTCCGACGTTGACCGCATTCCAGGCCAAATTAAAAGCCAGGCTAAGGGTAACAGCAACGACGGATCAACTGGGCTGGGCGGCTGCTACTGTTGTTCTCCGTGTTGCTTTTAATTTGGCAAATGCTTAGAAAATGGCACAGAAATTAAATCAACATAAATGTTGTTGTTGCAGCTGTGCTTTTAGTTGGCTGCCACGACAAGTACTGAAGGCAGCCGCAGCTGCAACAGCAGCAGCAGCAGCAACATCCGCTCAGACTCTGAAGTTTATGTTGCGAAAACGACGAACGAAGTGAAAAGTAAAAACTGATAAACGAAAAGAATGCAGCAGTTTTTTAAGTAAAAATATAAAAACATAAAAAAAATATATCATAAAAAAGCCAAAACTAGATTTCAAGTATTAATGTGTGTTGACTGCATAAATTCGTAGCCAAATTCAAATCTAAACTTGCTGGCAAAAAATGCAAAAATTTGATTTAGAATTTTTCGATATTTGTTTTTAAGCTGAAACTGAGCAAATTTCTTTGTTTTTGGCCAGGTAAAGCCATTATAAATCACAACTAGCTGGAATCTTGTCACAGGTGTGTCTTTTTTTGGTGGTCAGTTCTCGATGGGTCGTATACGTAATATATGCCGATATAAAGAGAGAGAGAAGAAGAGACAAAAAAAAGCAGAGCGAGAAGATAATATATAAAGCATAAGTAGATAGATGAGTGGCACTGTTTAGTGTAAGCAGGAGACGGAGGAGGCAAGCCGGAAATGAAAAGTGGCATGTGTGTGGCTGTGTGAGTGCAGCATTTTGTGGGCGGTATATATGGTCATGTGTGGGGGCGTGGCTATTTGTAAAAGCGCAGCTGTGGCAACACTTTTCAAGTGTCTGTCATGCATGCGCCTGCATCTGTGTGTGTGTGTGTGTGTGTGTGTGTGTTGTCTATGTAATGAGGGCAATTTAAGGGCACTTGAAGCAATTCAATTCTCGCACACACACACACACACACACACAGATACACACACACATTCAATCGTTTTCCTGCAGAAAAGTCAAGCGCGCTTGTATGCTATACTGTGTGTGTGCTAGTGTGTATGTGCTTGTGTGTGCATGTGTGTGCCACTATACCTCCCATTTCATACCACTGTACGTCTTCGTCTCGGCCTTCTGTCCCACTGTTTGGAGTGGGCGCATTGCTGCTGCTGCTGTAGTTTTTAGTGTTATTAATATGCATGCAATGCATATGCTCAGCGCTCTGCTCAACGCTCAAACTCATATTGCTCTGTGCTCTGCCTGTCGTCCTGCTTCGTGCATCATGTGGCAGCCGCCATTTTGCATTTGCCGCCATTGCAGCGACGACCTGCCACAACCCCCAAACCAAACCATCCCGCCACTGGCAGCAGCTGCATCGAGTGCTGCTGGTAATATTAAGTGGCGACTTTAGGCTCCTGCTACTGCTCCTTGCTCCTTGCTCCTCTTGCGTGCTCCTCTTCCATCTCGTCATTTTATTCTAACTGCACCTCTTCGTTCTGTCGCTGCTGTTGCCGCTGCAGGTTATTAACCCATAACTGGAATACATGTGCTTAATTTTTTATTGCACAAAATGCTACAGTCGGAAAATAACAAAACAAAAAAAAAACTGCTGCCAAATAAGGGAATTGTTGAAAAATGAAAATACGCAACTGAATTGCGAGGATTAGACGCATTAATGGATTATTTGAATTGTTCTTGTTTGTTTTTGGTTATTTTGCCTGTTTGCAGCTGCTCGCGTTTACATGCCACGTTGCAACACCAGAAATACAGATACCCTTTAAAAATGGTAACATTAAAGTCTAATGCAGGCAGATAAATTGAGAATTAATAATCGATTTCTGAATTTGGAATATAACTTGTTATATTTTACATTTATTGATTAATTTTTGATAGCCATAAAAGTTTTCATTTTAAACAAAAAAAACTCTCATATTTTGTATTCGCAGAAGGGCAAAATGAGAGGCATTCCACGCATGCTTACATTGGAGTGTGCATAATTTGTTCAATTGTAATTGTTTAAAAAAAACTAGAACAATAAAATGAACAGTTACGCCCAGGGTATCTCCCCGTTGAGTTCTCCCAATTGCAGCGATTTTTGCACGCTTTTTATTGTCGTTTTGTGCTTTTGGCTTTGTATAGCTTGGCTTAAAATATGCACATTGGTCGACAGTTGCGAACCACAAACAGTTAAAACAACAACAACAATTTTTTTCTATGCTGTTGATTATGCGCTTAATTAAAGCTGCTTGCGTACTTAGTTTAAATTAAGGCAAATAACTGCAAATTGCTTGGAACATGTACTTGGTATTTAAAAAGCAGCAAAACAGTTAAAATTCTTTGAGCTTCATTTTCGAGAATAAGTTTTAACAGCTGAATGCGTTTTAGTAATACAAAATGCTATATATATATATATATATATATATTTAGAGAAAATCCTCTTAGGTTATGCGCTCTTCATAAGATATACGCTGAACGAGAACGGAAACTGAAGCGCTCGTCTTGAAAATTGCTTGTTCCTCTTACAAATTAGCTCATACATCAATTCATGAATTATGCTTCGCTTCCATTTTCATTTTCATTTCCATTTCACTCCACGTGCCACAATTCATGCTCAGTAGAGCAAATATCAACCGAAAATGTAATGAATTCTTGTTAGGCGCTACCCAAAAAACAAAAAAAAAAAAAGAAAAACAGAAGAAAAAAATATGTGAAAAGAAAAAGACAAATGCAAAAGGAAAATATGAAAGGCGCAACAAAAGCGGAGAGTCAAGAAAAAAGGCAGTCCTTGCCATTTCCGGTTCACAGCATATCCTTAAAAAGCAAAGCAAAAATCTGAAGATGAAGTGAAGCCGGAGACGTAGCCGTAGCCGTAGCCGTAACCGGAGCCGGAGGCAGTGGCAGTGGCGGAAAGAAGCCAGAAAAGGCGGGCGACAAAGGCAACCTTTTTGCTTATAGAAAGTAAAATGAAAGCGCGTCGTTTATAACACGCTGCACAAATACAATTAAAAATTATGTTGCCAGACTCAGCCATTGCTTTGTTTGAGTGTGCGTCGTGTGTGTGTGTGTGTATGTGTGTCAATTACTGTCAAAAAACTAAAATTGTGAGGCTCTCTCAAAGTAATTTACACTAAATTACATACGCACAACTGAGGCGCCTACAAAGCTGGAGGCTTTGCTTGCCTGCCTGTGTGTGTGTATGTGTGTGTGTGTGTGTGTGTGTGTGTGTGTGCCACAAAAGGCAACGGCTACGAAATAATGAAGCGCGCTTTTGTGCGCACACGGCAAAGCTTGACAATCCAGTCAGTTGCCGAATGCCGCCTGCCGCACTCCACACCCCGCACCTCGCCCCTCTTCTAATCTACACCTCATCATTTTGTTCTCTGTTCTGCTTCAGTTTCAGGACTTGTTGTGTGCACTGCTTTCGCTGCCGCCACATGTTTTCATCTTTGCCACTCGACTTTGTCCTCTTTTTAACCCACGTCCCCCCTCCCCCCTTTCAGCCCCTATCGTGTTAGCAACCTTACAACCCTTAAGGGACGTCTGAGGTGCCAGCAGCACGTTCTGTAAATTTACTTTTCATTCAACTACAGCAACAACAACAACAAAAAAATGTACAAAACTTGCTTATGGTGCGTGCCGGCTGGCAACGCGACACCCGTCTCCCCATTGTGGCACCCTCCCCCACCCCCCCTTCCCATTCGTGTATGCGCGTAAACAGTAAATTTCTTTTTAGTTGTTAATGAAATGCAAATTTGTGTAAAAATTAATGCAGAAACAAAGGTGGAAAA
The DNA here is from genome assembly GCA_035042365.1 of Drosophila dives. Taxonomy (NCBI): domain Eukaryota; kingdom Metazoa; phylum Arthropoda; class Insecta; order Diptera; family Drosophilidae; genus Drosophila; species Drosophila dives. The sequence continues at coordinate 4,498,678 of JAWNLJ010000326.1, read as the reverse complement.
AGCGTTGGCTCCGTCGCTCCGCGACTATTTGATGATCTGCAGTTGGCGCAGGCGCAGAAAAGTATGCTACGTAAATTTCCAAATAAATATCCAATTCGAAAAGGCAGAGATTTATTCTAATCCCAACACAATGAATATATATTGTGCTTTGAGGGTCTTTTCGTAGGATAAACACGGAATTTAATGAATATCTTGTTTATTTTATTTAGTTATTTTATACATTTAAAGGCGTTGATTAATTTAATTAGTTGCTTTTGTTGTACTTTTTTGGCTGTCTTCATGAAGTCCACTTTGCTCGCACAAATTATGCATTGACCTTTTGACCCATGTTTAATGGCATGTACCTCAAGCCACATTGATGTACGATGTTGACAAGAAGTGTGGGGGGGGAGGTCAGCGGTTAAAAGCATCTCAACGCCGCTCATTTGTCACAAGCTGCTTACTTTTTACCTTTTTGTTTTGTTTGTTTTTCGGCTCCTTACGAACTAAAAAACCGCATTGGCCTTTTTGGCATTTTATTTATATTTTTAGCTCGTTGACAAATACTCTGTTTTTTTTTTTGACCCCGCCTTGTTCATTATTTTAAAGCGGATTGCGGCGACAGCTTTTTGCCTTTTTAAATAAACGTAAATTTTTAATGACAATGCTGTTTTAAAATTGAACGTCCGGCGAATTTTGTGTCTTTCGAAACCGGATTTTAATATAACAAATTTGCCAGTGTTTTTTTCTCTTTCCTTCTTTTTTTTATTTTTATTGGTATTTTTACTGCTGTGCGGCTCATCAAATGCAGCTGCTGTCGGAATTCGAATTGTGACAGCTTGTTTTCTTTTTTATATCTTTAAGCAATTCATAAAAATGCTGAATTATTTAATCTGCTCGCAATTCGCATATATTTGCAGTAAGTATTATTTTTTTTTTATCGCTTTGTCATTGAATTTCTGATTTTTGTGCGGCACTGCAAATAATTTGCTATTCGTGGAAATCATTTTCCATCGCGTTTCTGTTTGACTTTTATCAGCAATTTCTTCGCCCCTTGCCCCCCCTTGTGGCATTTGTTTCAGGTGCACGCTTATTTCGCAGCTTGTCAGCTTTATTTCTCTTGATATTCTGCGAATTTCTGGCTGAACTTTTTCCTAAGTCCTTGAAATGTTTGGTTTGATTCTGCCTGTCAGCTGCATTTCGCAAAATTTCTTGTTACCTTAATCTGCTTGGAATGTCGAATGGAAAAAATTACCATAGAACAAAAATAGTTTGAAGCATTTTATTTATGTCATTTCAAATGAATACTTTTCATTTGAAGTATTTGAGGAATTCCAGCAAAACCAACTGCTTGAAATGCATAAAACTTTGCTTAGTAATATATATAAATATTTATATATAGATAATCATTTATCTTAAGCGATTTCAGTATTCAAGCTGAACTTGGAATAGAAAATATTTGCTTGCTGTGTTAAATTTATAGTTCCAGGTTTGCTCACCCTTTTCTCCCATTGTTGGTTGTTGAGGAATTGGTTTTTGAAATTCTACTATCTGATTTGCCCGTTCACCTGTGCAAACAAACAGAATTTGAGGGCATGTCAAAAAAATTGCACTCCTGCACTTTGCTCATCCCCCATCCCCCAACTCAATTTGTTTCTTTCACGCTGTTTTTCTCTTTCTGTGTCTTTGGTCTTGCCATTAGCCAGATTTGCAGAGGTAACCAACGTCTGGCCAGCCATGCATTATCCTGGTCTGCTATTCAAATATTGTTAGCTTAACCGAGTTGTCAATTCCGAGCCAATGCATTTGCCACGTACAACACGAAAAACAAACAGCAGCTGCAGCAGCAGCAAGCAGCACTAGTAACTGCCACACCTCCCAATTTACCGCCCATTTTTGTGTACCTGTGTGTAATTTGAGATTTTTCCAATTTTTTTTCTTTCTATTTTTGTACTTTGACAATGTTTATACAGGAGAACAGGTTTCCAGCTGGTTGCGATGAGTTGCAGTTGCAGTTGAGTTGTTGCATTCATTTGGCACTGTTTGTCATGTGGCCAGAGCCAGCTGACGCCTGGGCGCAAATCGTTCTGGAAATTTTAGAAGTCGAAGCAGAACAAACAGCATTTCAATTGAATAATTTCAACCTTTGTTGAGTTGCGCCAAAAGAGGAAGGCGGCTAAAACCGATGGGTCGAGTTAAGAGCTCTGCACAAAAGCTAACAATCAGCGGCATCGTCATTATCATCATCATCATCATCATCAGTGTCGTTTGGGGCATAAAGTGCAAGAAGTGCATAAAGCTAAAAACTTTTTTTTGTGACTCACATGCCACATTTGCGATAAGCGAAAGGGGCAACAATGTGTTGACAGACATCGGGTATTATTAAGGATATGCCACAAACCGGATGTGTTGGACCTGCTGCTAACGATAATTGCACAATAATATTAAAACTTGATGAGGTTGACGCCATCATGCGCCCCACTAACTGATTATGAAATGTCTCCAGAGAGAGAAAGAGAGAGAGAGAGAGAGAGAGAGATAGATAGAGTCTCTGATGTGCTGGTCATTTGATCAGCTTCATCGACGCTGTTTATTCTGGCGTGTCCTGTGCCGGAAACATTTGCTCGTCTCATGTCTCATTTCTCTTATATGTACACCTTTTCTCTGTTCTATTTTCTTTTCTATTTTCCTATTTTTCTATTTTTCTTTCGTTTTTTTTGTTGCTTTTTCTGCTGCTGCTGCCTTTGTGACTCTTTTATCAACACTTCCGTCATTTGGTGCGAATGTTGCTGCAGTCGTCCAGCGACTTGGTTTGTTGATTTTTCTCGTGCCAGCTGGCACAATAGCTATCAGTTCCCCCCGTCCTCCCCATCTACTCATCCCCTCCCCCTTGGCCGACCAGCAGCTTCACTTGTTTGGCAGCCGCTACATTTTCAAATGTATTTTCAAATAGCTAATGGAATTGAAATTGAAATTGTATTTGATTTTCGGTCCCAAAGCACTTCAAATATTTATATTCAATGATTTGTTAAAGTTCCACAAAAACCACATTTTGGCGCATGCGAAGCAAATGAATCATGTTTAACATTATTCGGCTATAAGTCTAAATGGTTAAAACCGCTAGTGAAAAATTAACTGATTATCAATATCATTTCTTGGGTGATTGCTGCATTTTCAATTTGGAAAAATTGTATATTGAAGTTGTGTATATCTTTTTAACAGCCAGCAACTTCGAGCCCATAACTTATATACTTACTAGATATATGAATATATAGCCATTTCTGAGAGACCTTAAGAACTGGAACTATAACTATTTACTACATTTTTAAAGGCTCTTATTTTAAGGTCTCTCATTTCATAAATTATTTATCACCTGTGCCACTCAACTTTTAGTGCATAATAATAAAATGAAAGCTTTTTATTTTAAATGCCAATAAAACTAAAATAATATGTATATATTTAAGAGCTGTGCTCTAGAGAATTTTGATTTGTTTTTCGTAGATTTTCTTCACTGCTGAAGATTTGCATTTGCAAAATATAACAAATGCTAAATAGTTTGTCATGTTTATCGATTCTTAGTCTTAGCATATTGTGGATATTTGAGATGTCATCCAGTTTGTGGCTTAGTTTATGCATTCTTCATTCATTTATGCGAAGCACAGTTTGCTCATTGTGTGTGGCTGTGCAACAGATGGAGCCGAGCCGCAGCAGGCGAGTGGCAAATTGCATTTGCCTTGAGCAGCTGATGCACCTTAGAATCGTTAAAAATTTCCCATATACTAACTGTGAGCAAATGCGTCAGTAAATTGTCAATTGTGGATAATCAAATTTGCGCTTGTCAGACATAAAATGCACTTGGCAGCTTGAAACTTTTATGGCACGCTGCAGGAGCTTAGAGGGGGGTAAAAGATATATATTTCTCTGGCCTGGTGTTGGGGTTGTTCATTGCCACCCATAAATCATGCCCAGTTGCAACGAGCATGTCCTGCATTTGTGGCCAATACGGTGATGATGGCTATTAAAAATGCAATAGTATTGGCAATATGCAGTTTGAAAACTTTTGTCTGCCCTGTTGCCTGTTGCATGTTTGCTTGAGCCGGACTATGAAATGCGTTGCATACTTTTGGGGGGCGTGGCTGTGTAAAACTTCTGGTGTTAAATCAATTAAAATTGGTTTTGCCTCTAATTTGTAATCGTTGGCATTTTACAAAGTTTCCCTTTAAAGTCCGCAACCTGACAAACTTTTCTAACGAGCTGCTGTCGAAGGACATCAGACTTACACACACAAACACACACACAGTATACATAACATGTGCTGACAGTTAGAGTGACACACCCACATTTCATGCTTGATTTTTCTCCCTCTGCATGTGTGTGTGTGTGTGTGTGCGATTGTGTGTATATCTCGTAAAATCCGCAAATGCTGAAAAGACACTGGGCGCCAGTCAAGTCGTAAAAATGTGCGCCTGCTTATATATATAGATATATATATATATAGATTTATATATATATGTATGTGTCTGTATCTGTATCTGTAACTTTTTTTTTGTAGCTATATCTTTGGTCGCATCTTTGGCTCTCGGACTAAGCATCTTTGTGGCTGCTGTGGGCCATTTATTTGTCCTTCGATTGCCATTTTTATATGGCTGTTCCCTGCGTTCCTTTCCCCTCTGCCCGCCTGCCTGCCTCTGCCTCCACTTTATCACATATGGACGCCTGGCTTCTAGTCTCAAGCTGCTTTGTTGAGTTATACAGCAATTGGCAATTGCTTTGCCATTTGCCTGTCGCATTGCTACATAAACTCTTATATCTGAGGCACACACAAATACACACACTCACACACACATCTCACACTTTCCATATGGTTCAGTCGCTGCTTGAATAATATGTATAAAAATGGCTGCTTGTAAAACCAGATGAGCTCTTGGCCATGAAAGTTTAATGAGTTTCAGGCGCTGCGTTGTTTTTCAGCGTACGACCCGTGGACACTTTGTGGTCACATACACACACACACACATACACACACACACACAAGCATAATGTTATCAGTGAGTGCGTATTTTTTTCTGCTCTTAATATCATCGCTTATGATACAAAATTGTTGCTGATTCGGTTGCTTTTTTTTATATGCATACATCAGCCTCCCTTCAAGAGATTTTTGGCTTAACGACTGTTAATATTAAAGTTACTTCACAAATTGTATATGCTATTAAATGTTTGAAGTGCTCGGCTAATGCATTATTTATTTCATTTCTCTTTTTAGGTAAGTTCTTGACGATATATCAAAAAACAAAAATCTTTTAAAGGGTGAGCTTAAAAAAGTATATTAAAAAGCTGCGCAGCTGCATGGATTTTTGTGCTGCAATAAAAATGTAATAATGTAATGATAAGTAAATGAAATAATAGTTAAAACAGTTAACAAAGTCAGAATTAAGAGAGCAAAGAAAAAAGCTAAAGTCTTTGCCAACTTGGTGCAATTTATCTTGGAGCTATTCAAACTTGATGTCAGAAAAATATACAACACACAATTATTCAAAGTGGATCCCAGCAAATGGCTAATAGAATCTTCTGCGAGCCACAACAATATGAAAAACCTTCCTCATATGTAGAACTGCTCACATCGGATAAATGTGAATATTGCAGCATTATTTCGAATGCTAAATCAATAACCAAAAGTGCCAATTTGAAATGGGGCTTCTTTCTCCGCCACCAACCAAAAGCAATTTCCATTCATCTTCAACATTTGCATATAAATATTGGGAGAATGCCTATGTCCAATGCAATATTTAAAGCATAAAACTTACATGCAGCTGTAGAAGGGATATAGGAATGGGTGCGGGAGGTTGGGGTGCTTTTGATATGCCCATGTCCAGGTCCATTATCCATTATCCATTAAACCGACTGCCAACCGCACATTTGTCAAAGCTAATTGCCAGGCACCCTTGGAGCCGACACGGTGCCCACACCTACATCTACAACAAGAGCAACAACAACAACAACAACATAACCACAATATGAATGAGAGCTGTCCTGTGCAAGCACACTCGCACAGCAGGACACACACACCCACAGCACACGCACTCGCTCTAAAGAGGCAAAGGCGCACTTCAGAAGAAAAAAACTGGCACGCTTGGATTTTTAATGGTGCTCCTCTTCCCCTCACCCTTATGCCAATTTGTATAAAGTATTTTTGGGGGCGACGAACACACAGATTGAAATTGAGCTCATAACTTGGCCAAAAATCGATGCCAAGCCTCGACTGTCCTCCTCTGTCTCTGCGGCTGTCTGTCTATCTGTCTGTCTGGCTGAATGTCTGGTTTCGGCTTGTGCCCTGCATGTAATTTCATGCATTTTTAATGCAAGAGCCATGAAAATATATATCAGACAAATTTGGGCCCATGCCTACAACATTAATCATGTTTAAAGTTGCGCTTTGCCCGGCAACAGCCAAATACCTTTTGAGGTTTATGGCCCAAAATCCATTTATTAGAGGCAACTAGTTGTGGTTGCTGCAAGTGCTTTTGCTGCCTCAAGCCAAATACAGTAAACACTTGCATATTAAAATTAGACCAGATTGTTTAATGAATAAGAAATTTCAAAATTTTTGATAGTTTAAATTATTCAAATAAATTTTTTTTAGTCGAAAGAGTAAATTTTATTATTTCTTATTGAATTCCAAAAAGGATTTCAAAATTGAATGCTTTCATTTTTTTCTATAATATATATAAAATATTTTTCATTATAAAGCACATTTTTGAAAAATAGAAAAAAGAGTTTGTAATTTCAAAAAATGATTTTAGATTTTTCTAAAAATTGGCTTTGATTTTTACATGAATATTGAATATTAGAAAAAATAATCAGTTCAGTTTCCGAAAGTTGTATTTTGTAAGTTAAGACTGTACTTATATTGCTGTTTGACTTGACATATATTGTGTGTGTGTGTGTGAGCATGTGTGTGTTGCAAATCCTTTTGGTTTTGTGGATTTTGCCTTTGCTTGTTGATATTTTTCATTGGCCACTTGGAGTTAACGTTTGGCCAGTGGCCCGAGGGCTTTTGTTTTTTCGGCCCACAACGTTGATGTTGATGATGACATTGTTGGTCCTTGGCCGGCGTATTTTACGAGCTGGTGTGGATGCCACATCGCTGAGCATGATTGAGCGTGCCATGCATGCCACAGTCTCTGTCCGCTTCTCTGTCTTCGACTCCTCTTTGCAACCAGTGTTCAGCAGTGACAACGTTTTTGGGGGGAAATGTGTGGTAAGGCAGCTTAGTGTAGACTTTGCTGCTGCTGCAACGTCGTTGCATGCCCCTCTGCGGCATGGTTAGGCCATACCACTAAACATGAAATTTTGCAAAGGTGAATTTGCTAGAAATGAGCTTATGTGCGTACCGAAACATACATCAACATAAAGGTCATGTAAATAGCTGTAAATATCCATATGCCACAAGCGTTTGTGGCACACTTGAAGCTCTTAGTTATGCAAGCTTTTTGCACATGGCTTAGATAGTAATTAAACTGATTAGTTGCCTGCTCTTAGTCTTAGTAAAAATATTGCTAAAATCAAGAAAAAAAATAAAGAAATCAAGCAGATTTTTCTGGAAACTTTGCTGCAGAAATTAATCAAAGAGGAGCAACTGGATTTTTATATTTGAGGTTGAGACAAAAGTTTAGAGTCAATCGGATTTTATTTTTTTAATGTTTCCAAAGATATATGTTTCACAAAATAAAATAAAAAAAATTATTAAAAGTCTTCTGGTTTTGATTGCTCTTTAAGGCACCAGAAAATATGTATATATTTTTACTACATCGCTTAGCAAATTTTATCAGTTTTCTGTGCAGTCAATAAATATAGTTATAAATCATGATTTTTTCACATTGGCCTTGTCCAATTTTATTCATCTTTTTGCGCTTCTCCAAATTGAAATACAAATTTTTATTTATTATCCAACTATTTTTCGTTTTGTTTTCAATTTATTTCTATGATAAACTATATTTTCTCACTGTTTGGGATAAAAACGAAGAATTTGCATTCATAAAAAGCTGGATTTTCGTTCGTTTTTTGTTTTGATATATTTTTCTCGTTTTGCAAGTCTTTCCAAGGCTTGCCACACAGATTATTTCATCATTTATCATACAAGATTTGAAAAGTTATAAAGAAAAAAAAAAAAACTAAACCTGGAAAAGTAAGAAAAAAAACTTTGCGCAACTTGCAATTTTGGAGGCGCTGCGAAACGAACCCCTGCGAACTAAGCCACTGGCTTAAACTACGGCAAAGAGGCCAAAAGATGGGCTCAACTCTGCCTCCTCCGGACGTGTGTATCTGTGAGTGTGTGGGCGTATAAGTGTGCTAACCTTGATGTTTGTAGGTAGGCTCATAAAACGCGTCGCTCGATGCTGGCTGCCAACGGGGCCCATGTGGATTAGTCCGCTGACTTAAGGGCACCAGCGGCAGGTTGAAGCGGTGTCTTGGTGTTGCAGGTGCGTTGCCGGATGGGAAAAAGTGATGGTTGTGATGCTGGTGCTGTTGCTGCTGGCGGAGCGTCAGCAATTTTAGAAAATGCTTTGAGGCCGCCTTTTATGCAGCTTCCTCTTTAACCGTTCCTCTCTGCCACAACTCAAGGTGTGTTTTTGAAATGGGGCAGCTTTTTTGTATACAGCTGCAGAATGTTATATAATTTTGTAAAAAAGGATAGAGATTTTCATAGTCCTATATATACTAAACTATAAGTTTCAGACTTAAAATATATATATTTTATTTTACTATAAGCCAAAACTATAAAACTATTGAAAGCTCATTTATTGTGTTAGCCACATTATTCTAGCCAGCTAGAAGAAAATTCAGTATGCTAGACAAAAATGTGTTAAGAACTATGATTTAGTAGTGTATAAATTCTTCGGTGATCGTAACTTTTTTTTTCTTGCTGTTGAGTATCTAAAAGGGTAACAAATATTCGGCGAATATAGTTTTTCTCTTACTTCTGCTGCTTTTTCGAGCTGAGCATTTTTGTGACAAGGCGGACAGCTTACCGATATGCATGTGAAACTGCCCGCATGTTGCATGTGGCATGAACAGTTACAGCAGCGGCGGCAGTGTCAGCTGACTACACTGGCCATAACCATGGTCAAAAAGTGGTCGGTTTACGTATCTGCAAAGTGCATATAATGTAACTCTGTCTGTGGTGTATCTGCAGCGTTAAAAGTTTAGAAATCATAGCATAACACACACATTAGCACACACACAACACACACACACACACAACTACTGGCAAAACTGCCAACAGACAAATCCAGATTCCGATTCGGATTCTTGGCTGGGAGAGCTTTGGCCACGCTTCGCCAGTGATGCTGCAAGTTGTCCCCCAAACCCCCCAGCCTTCTCTCCCCCCTTCCCACCACCCTTTCCCTTGTGCTGTTGCTGCTGCTGTGACGCTGCCACTTGTCAAGCAGCATTCCAATTGTTGTTGCTTTTGTTGTTGTTGTCGAAGTCGCAGTCAGGTTTTTGCAACTAGAAGAAACAAACACACTCTGAGAGAGCGATAGATACCCACACACATACACATATACACACACATACACACGCGTAGACGTAGAGGGGGGAATGGGTGACTTCTATGTCCATTTTTCGCAGCGCCTTTACGGTACTTTTGTTGGCTGTCGACTTGGGAAACGGCCTTCGCTGGCATTTGGCTAAAAAGTTGTTTGCCTTTGCAATGCACGACCCGTTAACTCCTCGCTCCCCCCCTGCTCCATCACAGCCAGCTTTGTTGTCTTTTATTTATTTTATCTACTCGTTAGCAACATTTTCCTTATATTCGTTTCTTTTTTTTTTTTAGGTTTTTGGCTACTTTTGGTTTGGTTTTTTGTTACGCTGCCTTTGTCCTTTGTTTCTTTATTTTTGCCGTCTGTCTTTAGATATATAAATTTTTGTATATATTTTTTTTTTGGGAATTAGTTTTTCCTTCAGCAAGTTTGTTACAACTTGGCTTTGTTTTGGTTTTTCTTGTTGTTTTCTTCGTTTACACGCGCATTAATTTGTGCCTAGATTTTTTTTTATATTTTTTTTTGTAGGCACGGGACTTTTATAAAGTTTGTGGCTCTCTTTGTCTGTCTCTCTCTTTCTCACTCTCTCACTGCGGTCTTGTTTTACAGCTGCTGTTGGCATGTGCAGCCTCTTCAGTTGTTAAGCGCCGGTTGAGAACACGATTGAGTTCTCCTCTTCTCGTATTCTATCCACCATTTTCATGCTTAATTAATAATGCAATAAGCGCCTCAGCAGGCAAACAAATAAAGTTTTCAACAATTAAACCGCAACTCTTCAAATGCCAAAAGCAATGCAGCATTTTCACCAACTCCTCCCCCGGCGAAACTTTGTTGAGCTTTTGGGCCTGTCAACAAGTTTTGTTGCTTTTCGCATCATGTCCCAAATGATAAAGATTTTTATTGCATACGCAAAAAGAAAAACAATAAAAACATAAATGTAATCTTCTGCTTAAATTTGTGTTTTGTGGCGCTTTTCAGATGTCGTTAATAACTAATACCCACTGTCAAAGTCGCCGATCAGGTCAACAAAAACTTTTTTATTTGCTGACATTTGAGTGACACAATAAAACTGTTTTATAAGTATGCGACTGCTTCTTCTTCTTTTTCTTCGTTATTGTCTTCTTCTTTTTTGCCGTTCACACAAATTGTCCAGTTGAACTTTTGCGGTCAGTTTGCATCAAATCACACATCATAAACTTGATAGTCACCTTTGATAGTTTTTCAATAGAACTTACAAATAACTAACAAAAAATAAAAAAAATATTGCTTTGCTTTTAAAGCCATTAGAGTTGAGGGTTAAAGTTGTCTGCAAAGTTCGACAAGTTGCATGTAATAATATTTTGATTATTATGGACTGCCAAAGAACTTAGGTGACTCTAAAATGGATATGTTTACTACGAATAGGAAAGTATAAGCATCCAAGTTTACAGTCACACTTAAGATAACTTTTATTAAGTTTTAATAGAAGTGCTCAGCTCTGTAAGTTCCAAGTTTCAAGTGAAAATAAGAACCTAGATCTATCTGACGCCATTGAAAATGTTCTTGATCAGCTTTAATAGGTATGCAGATCATAATGATTAACTTAGATTCTACAACATGGATTTGTGGTTACACCAGACTTAATATCCTGCTGTAGTTAGCCAAAAAAATAGAGCATTTTACAAGCGCATTAACCATAATTTAAACCAAAAATGTTTCGAGATAGATAATTTTTGAAGTTCCACTTACTCCATACGAAGTACCGCTGCATGATGCAACCACAGCAGAGACACAGAAATCAACTCACACACACACACACACACACACATGAATATTTATTTAATGATATGATGGAAACCGCAGTAAGTTTCAGAGAGCTTGTTTTCTCTGCAAATGCTGTCTGTCAGTCTGTCTGTCTGTATGTCTGTTCCTGAGCCTATCTCAAAGTTTTGCGCTCTGCCAACTTGCATAGCAGAGGCTATATGACTACAAAGAAAAAAGCAGACAGAACAGAAGAAGATAACTGGCATTCTACAATATGACTAACAACAACAATAGCAACAACAACAGCAAACAAGAACATGCACGCTTCATAGCGTCACCAAAGCTTAGCTAGACGACGACGACGACGTCTGCAGCGACTGCGACTGCAACCGGCATAATAAATTCGCACAAGAGCGCCAACTTGCATGGCAACTTTGACGCCAGCAGCGACGCGTCGTCGTTGTCTGCTTTTTCTAGCCAGACATACGACTCGGAAACCTGCTGGAGTTGCATGCCAACCAACCAACCAACTTGGCAGAGAGCAATGCAGCGTCGCCGCCGCTCCCCAACAATAACAGTAAAAAGCTGGCAGCGAGGCCAAACTCAGTCGGCACATGCAATTGCCCGCAGGGCATTGAGAGCGCCAGTGACTGCGACGGCAACGCCAACGTCAACGTCGACGGCGACGTTTGTCAGACAGCAGAGACTCGACAAAACTTCAGCTTCGTTCAGTTTCAGCCGGCATGGCACGTTCGGCAATTAGTTGAACTTCGTTGCTCGTGCCGACGAGACGAACCCAACGAGACATAAGCCAAACAACAAACTTTACGGGCGCGCAACTGTTTTTCGGTGCTTTTTCTCGCTTACAACAACTTCCCCCTCGTCCACCCCACAACAACAGTAATAAAACCACGTGAGAGAGAGAGAGAACGCAATTGATGCTGCTGCTGCTGCGGCTGGCGCGAAAATTATACAAATAAAATACATATATTTATTTTTTATAAATATAAATATTTGCAGCGCCAAAGTTAATTGAACTTTAAGCAACTTTGAACTTTGATTAAATTTGAGCTACGACTGCAATAGCCAACAACAGCAACGGCAACAACAACAACAACAACAACAGCAACAGTAGTAGCAACCGGCAATGTCTGGCAAAAGCAGCCCCCTGCGCTCTGCCGGCTGCGCTGTCAGCGTCGACAAATTTATCGATTTTTTCAGCCGCTTTGTGGCCAGCTTTGTTGTCGCTGCTGCTGCTGCTGCTGTTTGTGCTGCTTTTGTAGCTGAGTTGTTGCTGTTGCCATTTTGCTAATTTTACTACGTTTCTTTTTTGTTGCTATACGAACCAATCAAAATCTATAAATACTTTCGTCATTGCATTAATTGCAGCCGAAGGAAAGAGAAGAAAACATCAACAACAAAATATTGCATAAAAATAAAAGTTTTTCTTGCTATTGCAACCAAGCTAAAAGAGAGATTGTTTGCTGTGCTTTTTGAGTGTGTGTGTGTATTTTTGTGTGCGTGACTGTGTCGGTGTCGTGTTTGAGGTCGTCTGCCAGCCTTGCCACCTATTCTTGCGCTATACACACAAACATATATATATATTGCTAGGTGTGTGCCACTCCCAGTGACGCCCGCGCCACAACTTTCAGCATAATAACAAACGACGCGTCGAGTACGAATTACAGGTAAATATTAATTGTATCAATTGTGAAATTGTAAAAACATAACGAAACGTAACCACCTGGCAACGCCAAACACTAGAGATGCCATCTCCCAGCAGCCATTGCCTACATCTCTCTGGTCTCTCTGTCTCTCTCCCTTTCTATCTTGTTCTCTCGGTCGTCTCACACTCATTCACACTGCTGATGGCTGGCATGTCAACGTCGTCGTGGGCAACTCTTGGGCTTGCCAGGAAGTTGCGCTAATTTTGTGCGGAAGTTTATTGCCAGCCTCATAATTTGTCTGCTGCGCTGCTGCCCGCTCCCCCACGATATACCCACAAAAAGCTAGCTGCGCTGGGTATAATCAAGTCAATCAGGGTATACGTTTTTTTTTAACACTGTTGCATATCTTAAATCTTAATTTCCATACATAAACCAATCAAGTTTATACACAAGTTTTGCACACTCTATTTGCATAGCTCTTTATACAGGGTATTTCTTAGACGTCGCATCTCTTTCTGCCAGTCGTTTCGCAGCTGGCTCAACTCCCACGTTTTGTTATCAGACTTGCCGGTAGCATCTAAAGGCCCAACCGTAACAATCTAAAATTAAATTTTGCTTTCATAATCCCATTAAATATTTCGTGAATTGTGCTAATTATGCCGTTAATTTAATGCTTGTTAAATTTTTAATTGAATTATTATCAAACGTTTGACGTCACGAACAGCTGACATTCATCTCTCAGTTGCAGTCTTAGTCTCAGTTCAGCTTTTCTGATTAGCCCTTAAGCCTTTCCTTTCGCTGGTATTTGCTGTTGCTGCTCGCGCTGATTGTCTTTGCCGAGTAAATTAATTAAAATAAAGTACGTGTTGAATTTCCCAGTTTACCGCACCACGCTAAACTTTTCACTTTTTGACTAACGAAAACTTATAAAATGTTGAATCGAGTAGTGGGAGTTTTATTTGCCTCTCAAAAGCGGGCTGTGGCCAACAGCAGCCAACATTCCAAACCAGTTGATTTTTCTATATACATATATTTATACTATAGAGAAAAGAGATAAAAAGGCGTAGATCTTTTAATGTGCCAGACATAAAAGTTAATGCTGATTGAATTGTTTAGCGAAACTAGCTGACGTATTTAATGAATGATGTTTATTATGTTGCTGTTAAATAATGTTAACGACAGACGCCTTGAAGTGTTATCGCCTCAATATTATGTACAAAAGCCTAATTAACATGCCTACTGCAAGGACATATAAAAGTCACACAAAACAGAGCCTTACGGAATTAAAATAATACTTTATTCATTCATTTCAACGATTTTGAACACCAGCAGCGACGCATTGGCCTTAAACTTTAATGGCAAATGTCTGTCCGTCTGTCTGTCTGTCAGTCCGTCTGTCGAGTGCTGCCCAACAATAAACACTTTGCCCAGTTTACAGCAAGTAACAACATTTGTATGCTGCCTGTTTATCTTTTGCAGCTAACCCAACAACCTTGTTTGCCACCCACTCATATATTCCCCCGCCATGTGGCAAACGCAACTTTAAAAATGATATAAAAAGTATATTTTTCCCATATTTTTTTTATTTATTTTTTGTAAAACATTCGCTTACGCATCAAATTGAATGAAAAAGCGCTGTTGTCTTGCCGCGCCCAGGAAGCGACTAAGAAGCATAGCGTCGCGTTGCGTGAGTCCCAGACAAGGCTAATGGCACACAGACAAACACACACACACACACACACACCATACACTTGCACAGAGAGACACACTCTCTGATACGCCCCGTGGTGCGACTAGAGGCAGACACAATGTTTGAGCTGAGTCTGGCGCAGACATTGCAGGCAAACATTACAAATGTCTCGACGAGTTTTTTTTTCTTCTCTTTGCTGCTTCTTTACGCTTGATCTTTGTTGTTGTTGTTGGTGTTTTTGGTTTTGTTGTAACTTCTGCTGCTGCTGTTGCCATATAGCCCCAAACAGCAAGAGTCGAACATGGCTAATGGCAATTGTTAGGGAATCTTGTTTAGTAGTTACACTGCTGCTAAAAACCAGCTTTGTCGTTGGGACACACACACACACACACACACAGCTGCACCGTTAGCCGCAAACGACTTTGGCTCGCTCCATTGGCTTTTGGCTCGCAAGATGCGCTCTACTCGACTTCGACTCCTTTACTTAATTCAAGTCTGGCTTGCCTCTTCGCTACTTTTGCCACATTTTCACTTTTCTACATTTCTTCTACTCTTTTTTTTTTCGTTTTTTTCCTCGTCAAATACATCCGCTTTGTTGCCGCGGGCCAACTCACAAATGCTGGCTAAGCCAGTTAACTCAGTCGAGATTCCCATTTGGAAATGCATTTTGGTCTGGCCTTTGTGCCAGTTTTGGCCATCTAGTAGCCAGCTAGTCAATGCACCTGCAAACGGACGTGGCTAACACCATGCTCTATCCCCGCCGCCCACTGCTGGCATTCCATTCTCTTCCTGCTCGCTGTAATTGTTGGCTAGTTGTTGTCTGGCATTTAGTGGTAGAAACGCTCTATTCTTTGTTCCCTTTGCTTTTTAGCACTCGCCAAACTGGTAACTGGTAATCGTTGCCGTTTCTGTTACTAATATTTTTCTCTTTGTTGCTGCTCTCTGCTTTTACTCACAGCTGATTGCTGATTTCCATTTAATTAATTTCACATTCCATTCGCGTGATTCACATTCGGCTCTTTTACAGTTGCCCAAACTCTGCCAATTGGCATTTATGTGTGAGTGTGTGTGTGTGTGTGCGTGTGTGTGTGGGAGAGTTACGAAGAAGTTGGCTCTTTGGATGCTGCAATTACATTCACTTTTTCTTGTAGCGTTTTTGTAGTTTTTTTTTTGCCATTTTTGGGCAACCCTCCATAGATGCGTTGGCGCGATATGTGGGCGCTGTAAGGGGGTGTTCTCAACATAATCGATTTTGTAAATGGAAACAAACATAAACATATTTCGTTTGGGCATTTGCATAAAGAGATAAAGCAAAATATCAAGCGATAATTCTGACACTTTATAATTTATATGCTGCCAAACAAAACAAGTTATTTATAGTTTTTTTTTTCTGTACAATGACGAAAAAACACTTAAACAATTATTGTGTTTTTTTTTCAATTTAAATATTGAGAAATTTATATATTTTGGGAGCTACATGAAATCAAATGATATTACTTTATTTATTTGAATTTTTATTATTATTGAAATCAATAATTGCTTAATTCAAAGTTTGAATAGCAAATCAAATATATTTTATTTATTTATCGTTATATTTGAAAAGCTTTAAGGCTAAAGCAAACTTACTGAAAAGCAATCGCAGCTGAGGCTTTCAATAAAATTTACAATATAAACGTATTTACAATAAAATATTTCATATTTTATTTACAAAGTTTACAAACTCATATTTAGATTCCGAAAATCTTGTTATTTATGTTGTTTGAAATAATTTTATATTATTATCGAATTATATATCGAATACATATATATTTATTGTTATGCGTGCAACATTTCATTGCTATAAAGCATTATTATAAACATTATATCTAATTAAACAGCCATATTTCAATTGACAAATGTTTTGCTGATTTCAAGCAGAGTTCATTGTAATTTTGTGGCGCTTTCATTGACACACCCCTACAATTAGTTGAACAACTCGACCGCACACACGTACAATTTAGACATATTAGCCAGCCACTTTCCAATACTCTTTTACACCCCGCCCACTACCTCCCCCCTCCCCGCACATCATGCACATCATGCCAAACAATCATCAGTCACACAATTATGAGCCTATAATGACGTACAACAATTTCCGTTGAAATCGAACAAATGACATGCCAAATAGCGGCCACTTATTCTATTGTCACCTCGATAACTTAATGGTTAGTCCCAATCTGAACCGGCTCAAACCACCACCCCCCTATATAGCCTTATTTATGCGATGAGCCCTTTTTCGAGTCCATCCAACCATAAATGGCGGAGAGCTGCGCGTGATCATCAATGCGAATATGCGTGTCTCCGTCTGGGCTGCCTGCCTCCCTGCCTTCCTGCCTGCATTGACAACAATTACAAGCCATAACATTTGGCATGCACAATTTTGCAGTTTCCCCCGTTCCCCACTCCCTGGCAGACAGTCAACTCCCCCCACTTAGCGCCCAACTGGCAAAGCAGGCCCATGCTGTAAATACAGTTATTTAAGGCCTAAAAAAGAAAAAAAAAAACAATTGCATGGCTCGCTGGCTTTTGGGCCTGTTTAAATAGACAGTTGCCTGTTGTTGTCTGGGGTCTGGGCCAATGCTTCAATGTGTGGCAGCCAGCAACAACAGCAACAAATGCACTTGAAATGCTTATTTTTTTCTTCTTTTCTTTTTTTTTTTGCAAAGCGCATTTTCATTTATTTTATTGCCTGTGCCAGTCTGTTGTTGTTGTTGTTGTTTATTGTTGCTGTTGCTGGCTTCTCTGCAGCGATATGCAATTTGTTTTATACGCTCATTGCCCGCCTGTCTGTCTGTCTGTCTGTCTGTCTGTCCGTCTGTCTTACTGTCTGTTTGTCTAACTGTCTGACTGCCTATCGAGCGCCGTCTAACTATCTATCTCTCTGAATTTTTTTTTTTTTATTTTGTTGCCATGTTGCATGTTGCTCTTTGCTATTTGCTGTTTACTGCATGAAGTCCGCTTCGTGCCTCGTTCTAAATTAAAGCCTGAAGAGGCGACTTGACTTGACGCAGGCCAGCAACTCGTCTGCAAAATGAAACTTAACAAGTGGAAAAGTCGAAAACCGCAATCAAGTGGCAAACAAACCAATACACACACAACACACACACACAACAGACACGTACAAATAGGCACACCTATCTATAGATTGTATTTATAACTTCTTCAATTGTATTTGCTTTATTTTTCAACAAATTGCCAATCATATGCATAAAATTCTAATGTTTTCTTATTATTGTTCTTGCTTTGACATTTGACAGTTGACAGTTGGTTTGTGGCAGCCAAGCTAACCAAATACCTTAACTTGCCATGCTCTCATTCTCTCTCTCACTCTGTCTTTAGTTGGCCAAGTTTTGGTCACTTGCCGCTTGGCTAAGCTCTGTCTGATGCATTGTTTTGGCTTCAACGGCATTCGCATTCTTCGAATGCCTTAGGCTAATCAATTGGCCACGCCCATAATTTATATGCGAACATGCAACACATGCAACACACTCAACGAACGCTTTTCATAAAAACAAAGTGCTAAAAAGTTTATTTGCATAAATTGTTGAAGCCATTTATTTTTAACTATTTGATTAATGCATGTTGCGCTTAACTCTCTTTCATTTAATACAGTTATTTACATTTTGTCAAAAAGGATGGGGTAGTTCAGGGGAGGGGGGGGGGGGGGGGTTGGAGCAATTGTTTGACTTTTTAAAGCATCCATTAAATATTTGCGCGACATCATTAAAAATTTGCACATATATTTTATGCATATAAATTGCCATTTGGCGTTTTGCGGTCGCAATACAAAAAATGTATTTGTAATTTTCATTTTCATGTCGGTTTTCAATTTTTATTTTCTTTAACCTTTTTTTTATTTTATTGTTTTTTTTTTTTTGTACATTTTGCCATTTGCATATTTTCCATTTATTTTTAATAATTGGCCAGCAGGAAATTGTGCAAGGTTTTTGGGCATTCATGTGTAAGCATAAATTATGATATACGTACCCATAAAGATTACAAAACTGATAGGAATTCAAATAAAATTGAATTTAACACATATAAAACATTTGATATATATATATATATATATATAAAGCAACGTTTTAGTTCCGTTCTAGATAAGAATGCGCTTTGGCCACAGATAAGATAATTTAATATTTAATATTATTTATTAGGAGTTAAATATAGAAATTGTATGTATTTTAATGCTTAAATTTCTATAAAGTTGTGGGATTGAAATTTAATAAAGATCACTCAATTGATTTTTCTTTATTTTACATTGTTCCCCAATTTATTTTATTTTTATGATCCTTTTTTATTATTATTGAATTTTTTACCTTTGCTTAAATGGCAAGTTAATTAATTTATACCTGAATTGTTGCAAAAACAAGGACCAACACGAACTAAGGTAAATTGACGCTTCCCTGCACAAATAAATAAACCAAATTTACATATAAACAGTATCATACGGAGTGAGTGGGAGAGAGGAGTTGAGGGGAGCGGGATAGGGTTAGGGAGAGGGAGATAGCGCAACACAAAGTTGTAACTAAATGCATTGCGTATACGTCGCGTTGTGCGCAAAATAAAATTACAAGAAATGTTAATTAACCGTGCTCTTCATGTGCTTTTATTAAATAATCTTAAATAGAATTACGTGACTTTGTTGAGCTTGCCAGGCACTTAATTATATATATATATAAACATATATATATATATATATATGCCCCACACACAGATAAATAAACACACCTTGTCCATGTTAGTAGTTGCTGAGAGGGAAAAAGTGCTTAGCTGTTTTCTTTTACTTATTTGCTTACATTTCTGTTCCTTTTTATTTGGTTTACTTTATGTTCTTGATGCCCCACTATGTGTGTGTGCGTGTGTGTGCGTTGTCTGTTTGTACATTTCTCATACATATTCAACGTTTGCCTAGCCCATACCCATTCGACTTGTGAACACTCGTGTTGATTTTTATTTCATTTGCAGCCTTTCTTCGTTGGAGGTTAAGTATCTGTTTACATTTCTTTCTACACCTCATTCATTAAGTGGGTTCGCCTGTGAGTGTGAATTGCTTGGGGTGTGTGTGTGTGTGTTTATGTGTGTGTGTGCCACAGCTGCCACTCATCATCAGACTCCTTCACTTCATATACTCTATTCCACAAATAGTTCAACACTATTTGATTTGCCTGCTACAAGGACTTTTTCGTAGTGGTACTTTCTACCAATTAAATATTTTAATCAAATGCCATTTTCATATACACATCAAGCAACATTTTACACATTTTTCTATATTTTGAACTATCTTTAAAGATTTTCAAATATTTTTGCACAAATATTCAGTTTGAGAATACCTCAATTTTTATAGAGCATTTATTATGCCTTGTTCGTTTTTTGATCTGGTAACTTCCTCATCGGTTTTTATGATGCGCTTGCAACAATTTGGCTTAATAGAAAATTTTTGCTTTATTTCAATGAGTTTTCGTAAATGATTTCGCTTCGGAATTGAATTCGATTTTAGGTCACCCACTCGATGGCCAACTGGCCCCTCCTGGCCCCGAAACACCACCCACCACACAGTTTTGCCCACAGTTGAATTGGTGTTTGGTGGCTGGCAGTTGGCAGTTGGCAAAAATTGTTTAGCTTATATTAGCTTCAGTACTTCGGCTTGGCATCATAAAAAGTTCATTCGCTAAATGGCAAATGTGGTTGCTTGCTGACCTAACGAACCACTCACTGTGCTCCCACTCCCCACATCCCCCCTCTCCGTGCACCACTCAACTCATATGTGTTTGTGTGTGTGTGTTGTTTTTACATGTTTTTGCGGTTGCCGCTTCAATTTTGTTTATATATTTTGGCTTATTTTTATTGGCTGCTCTTTGCTGTGGCTCCTTTTGTTGTTGTTGTTGTTGTTTCTACTATTGGCATTGTTTAGTTTTGGCTGTTTTCTTTGATTGCCTGTCCTGGTTAAATTGATTTGCATTTGCTGTGGTTGTTGTTGTTGTCTGAGCATTGTACGAAAAATTGCAGATCTTTCGATAATTGAAAATTGTACTTGCTTGCTGCTGCCATTCTGTTTGTGCCCCAAACTGGTGTCAGAATTCGACAGGGGCGTTATAAAAATAAATGTAGCATAAGCTAAGACAGCAGCAGTTGCATAATAGATACAATTTTAAATTTTAATTTTAAATAGTTGATTATAAATTCATAATTTAAAACTACTCACAGCAAAAACATAGAATTTTTAAAGTAATCCACTCAACACAGCTAGCAAAACGCATTAAAATTCACATTCACAACAATTGCAATGACACTCGAAAGCAATCGGGGTTGAAATCACATGCTGTCCAATCTAAAGGGAGTTTACTGTATTGTTCTGTGCTTTTATGTTCTCTGCTGTTCGGTCTGCTCATTTGCATCATTTTGCGGGCATTACGAAGTTAATGACAAAACTTGTGCAGCGTCTCCGCTTTCGAGTGCAGCACACCGAATGATTGACCAAAACCAATGCTGGCCAGGACACTCACTGCGCCAATAACAACTACAACAACACCAGCAATAACAATGAAAAGTACTAGGAGCAGGACACAAGTACAACGGCGACGATGACTGTTTGATGAACAGGACACAATACAATGAAAACTGCTGGACGCTGCTGGACAACGGGGCATGTGCTCGTTTATATGTATGCACCGAGTCATCCTGCATATCCTGGTTGCATGTGTAACTGTTGCCCACCCAAAACCGCCAACTGCAACTCCAACTGTGCTCTGTGTTCTCCGTTCTCCGTTCTCTGTTCACTGTTCTCCGCTCTCTGTTCTCTGTGCTGTGTCCAGTTGAATGACCAAAGCGGGTGAATCCAAGTTGTGCGCTGTGCAAATAGGCAAAAGCAGCAGCAGTTTCCAGTTGCTGCTGCCAAGTGGGAAATTTAATTACATGCAAATACCGTTAACTGCTAAAGTGTGTGTACGGCTGGGAATGATGTGTGTGTGTGTGTGTATGTGGGTGTGTTGTGTGTGTGTGTGTGAGTTACCAGACTCCCTTGTGTCCTGTGTAACACAATGCTCAACGGTTCCGTCTGTTATTGTTGTTTCCCTGCTTAGTTCACTAGACGCTATCCATTCGCCTGTTTTGTTTCACTGCAGTTATTGTTTTTGTTGTTGGTTAACAAAAAAAAAAAAACAAGTCAGGTGCCTTTTTTCTATACCCTCATGAAAGGTATCTTAATTTTCTCGTCAACTTTGTCATGCCCTAAAGAAGATATCTCCGAACACACAAAATATTAATATTGTGTATAAATAAATTATTTTTTTATATACAAAATTGATAGATTTTTTTCTAATTGTTATCTTAATATTTTTTTCTACTTCAAGTTATGGAAATATTTACATATTAGAGAAACTGAATTGAAACCAAACAATTTTTAAATACTCCATTACTATGCAAAAAGGGAACTTGGAAGTTGTGCTTCAACTAATTGTTGATAATTTTTATGCAATCTGCAAGACACCAATTAGCTGCCGTCGCATATATTTTAGCCAATTTGTTTCTTGTTGTTATTGTTATTGGCTAGTTCAGTTCATTTAGTTGTCATACCCCTCTCCACAAAGAGAGAGGGAGAGAGGGCAGCGCGTTCCTGGCAAGTTTTGTATAAACTTTGATTTTGTGGCAGAATCAAAAAGTTGTTTATTTGAAATGTTGTTGTTCTGTTCCCTTGTTGTCTATCTGTCTGGGTTTGTTTTGTCGAGGGGTAAGAGGGGCGTGGAGCTATTTGAATTTGGAACTGTGTTTTCGCATTGTTGTCATTTCGTTGTTGGCCTGCGTTGTCCACAATTGCAAATTGGATTGCCATTTAAAGTTAACTCTGAAAATTATGCAAACAAATCAAAATAACCCAAGTGCCTAACGAATATGAATGAACTCGAATGGGCTAACAACAAAACTATTTGCATTATTTAAGCATATATATTTTCATACTAAAATTATTTTTATTCATGTGCCACAAATAAAACACACACAAAATATTGAATTTTTTATTATATTATTATTTTATTTTATTTATTTTTTTTATTATTGCAATCTAATTAAAAAATTTCAGTTTTTGTTGCTGTTTAGTTTAAAATAGAGCTTAGCAGTGAATATATATTTCGCAAAATTCGAGTTGATATATTTTTGACAAGGAGTTAATTTTATATTCATAAAAGCTGCTGCTCGATTTTTGTTGCATATAATTATTTTGAGTACAATTTCCATTTCTTTCTGAACTTCTTCGCTAATTGATGTCTGGTTTAATTTCTAATTAAACTGATATTTATTCTCTCAAACCTGTGTTTCGCTTCAATCATTTTTTTGCGCCAGCAACGCAATCAATTTCAAAATGAATTCTCGTTCTCGAATTTTCAAAGGCAAGAACATGCAAACCCAGCTTTTAAGCTATGCCTAATATTTTTCTGAAAATCAACTGGAAATTGCTGTTGTCTCAGCTGCAAATGAATTTGCAGTTTGCTATCGATTTGCATTTTTTGCTCTTGGCTAGCATATCACATGCAAACACGGAGCCATTGCCACGCCTACTTCTGTGTGTGTGCTTGTGTGTGGCTGTGTGTGTTTGTGTGTGTCTGAGTGTGCTTGTGTGTGTCTGTGTGTGACTGTGTGTGCTTGTGTGTTTGTGTGTGGCGGTAAGGCCGCTCAATCAATTAGTCAAAAGTTCATATTTTACGCCCAAGTGCACTAATTTGACTTTGAGCTGCTTTGGCAGTTGTGTGTGTTGTGTGTATTGTGTGTGTTGTGTGTGTTGTTGTATTAAGAGTACAGGCTGTTATGAGAGGCTATGTATAGCATGGCATCGCTTTGCTTCTCGTTTGTTTTATTAACATGGCAAACTCGTGTTCTTCACCCACCTCCCCCAAAAACACGCCTCAGGCTATCGAATCGGTTCTCGGCCTAGTTGGCCACTCAAAACTGGCCATTACTCATATGGTCTCATTGGGTGGACTTTTCCACATAGGCTGCAATTGTGGAATGTGAAACCCGAAACGCTGCCTGACAATTAATCACTTTGTCATACGCCTACACACACACACACACACACACAGTCAAACAGACACGCCCCTCAAACCCCGTCAATCATTAATTTATCATGTGCACTTAGCACGAAAATTGCGCCAACTACAAATACAGTACGCCCCACTTATGGTGTCTATCACTTTTTCACTCTCTCTCTCTCTTTCTTTCTTTTGCTCTGGCTATGTGTGTCGCAGGTGCAGCGTGGTTGTTGTTGCTGCTGCTGCTGTTGACATGTGACGCCATTGTGGCAGCAGTGGCAGTGAGTCCACTGCCCAGTGTCCAGTGTCCTGTGTCATGCAATGCGCTAACCAATCCAATCAAATTGTAATTACCTCAGATTGGTTTACCCAGAGGAGTGGAGAAGAGAGCGATTGGTGGGGGGCGTGGCATAAATATATACATGAAATACTTAAAAACTACAAATTAATTGCTCGCAACGCTTTGCAAACATCGCAATATTTACACAAAAATTAAAAATTAATAAAGCACAACGCTTAAAAACCCGTTTGAAATACGGTACATTTTTTTAATATTATTATTTTTTTTTTTTATCTCGTGTAATGTGCTTTTTGATGAAATTTTAATTGTTTATTTTGTGCAGCATAAAAATGCAGAATGGAATTTGTATTGCTCGTGTTGTAAGCATTATTAAAAATATCCTTTATTTATATAAATACAATTTTTTTTTACCCTCTTTTTGATCAAGCGTTTCACTATAATTTTGATATCGCTTGATAAGCGTTATTTCAATCGATTGACGCTGAGCGAGAAAGCTTAAACAAAGGTGAAAAATAGCGCCACTTAAATAGCTGCCTAAAGCGATTGTGTAATCGAATATATATCGCAAATTACACAAATTGATTTTTATTTACACAATCAGGAAAAAGCGCTGATTGAAATTGACAAAAGATGAGCAAAGCTGCAACAGTTTTAAAACTGTTTGCAACAATTTCCTAATTAAAATAAATAGTTGATTAAGTTTTCAGCTGTTCATATTTACTATAGAAACTTTCTAATGCGACATTAACGTTTATATTATTGGCTTAGCTGCAGTCGAAGTTTTTGGTAATAAATCTAGCCAACAAACACAAACTTAACAAAAAAAAAAAATATATATATATATATATATATATATATAAAGAGAAAACTGTTTTAAATCGTGTCGCGACTGTCGTGTTCCGTGTCATGTTTTAAGCATCGCCCAAGTTGTCGTCTCCATTATCTTGTGTAGGCAACATCCCGAACTGCATTGTCGGAGCTTACACCTGCCAAACACTCACACTCATACACACACAGAGAAATACACGCATTTGTTGATGTCGAAAAATGCAATTTTTAAATTTCCATTAATTTCGCGCTGTCGACTTTTGTAAAATGTCACTTGTGAATTCAGAAACGTGCCACGAAGAAGCTGCTGCACAAGAGCGACAGCACAAGGCATGCCACACTTCTGTGCCTTGTTATTGTTATTGTTGTGCAGTCTGAAGGAAAATGAAGGCGACCAGCTTCAGAAACCAAGAACAACAGCAACAACAATGCCAGTAACGATGCAAATAATGTTGCTGCCCACGTGAAGGCTGCTTCTATAAGAAGATGCCTCCTATTTAAGTGACTGACAGTCAGTCGACAGATGCGTACGTGTCTGCGTGTGTTTCTGGTTGTGTGTGTGTATGTGTGTATAAGAGCAGCAGCTGCTGTGGCACACAACCTGCAACCTGCACTTTGCCAGACAGTGCGCCTCCAGGCAAAAGGCAAAACCAGCAGCAACTAACAAACGGTTTCATTTCTTTTTTTTTTTTTTGGTTTACTACACTTTTTTTCTGCCAAAGGGTATTATAATTTTGTTAAGGATTGTGCAACGCTTTGAAAGAGGGCTTTTTGTGCCTATCATACAGACAATATTAAAGATTTATTGACAATCGATGAGACTTTGACTATATCTATATTCAGTCTGCAGTTAATAATTTGCAGTTATTTCAAGAACAATTGGTTAAAAAAAAATGAGTTCTTGAATGAAAAATATAAGATTTTTCAAGATCTTTTGTTCTACTGTTTAGTACAATAATTAAACAAGTTCAGCTGTAAATAAAAACTTTTTATTGCTAAAAAAAATTAGTGTTATATAATTTTAGAATAAATTTTTTATCTATAAATTGAATTTATTGAACACATATATTTTATATATATGATTACTCCATATGCGATAATCTTCGATCTGCCAGGGTATGCTTTCGTCTATTTGCTACAGTTTCGTGTTTTGTTCTTCTTTTTAATGACATACATGAACGAGGCGTGGACTTGAGTCTGCAAGAACACTTGTGCCCCAAAGCGCCCTACCCTGCCCTGCCACGCCTCCAGCTGCTGCTAGTTGGCTCTATCGTCGTTGTCTTCCGTCAAGAAGCGTTGTACTATTTTAGACGCCTTCACTTGATGCTGAACAAGCCAACTGGTGTCAACGGCAACGTGACATTTAATTTAAAATGTTTTTTTCTTCATTTTTTTCTCATTCTTTTTTTGTGCTTGTTAACACAGAGATAAAAACCCCAGCAACAATATATATAAAATAAAATTAATCTTAGCGAACCGGTCGATTGACTGGGACATTAAGCTGCCTTTTGAAACGATAAAAAACCCGACCACATAAATTAAAGATGTGCGGGAATTCACCTTTGGCATACACTCGACTATCAAATTCGAATTATTTGGCAATCTAATAATTTACGTAACGTCAATTTGGCAATGGGTTAATTTCGGCCAAACTCAAGTTATGCAATAAACCAGCTGCATTAACCGCAAACCATTCAAATGGGAAAAGTGATTGCAATTATTACTTAATGTGGCTGGTAAAATATTAATATATAATAATAATAATGGTAAAAATACTACATAAATTTATTAAGCCAAAACTGAGAACGAATAGAAATTAAGACACTTTGAATGGGATTAGTCTTCTTCTTCCTCATCACCTTCGCCACCCTCGGCTGGCCCGGCTTCTTCGCCCTCCTCTTCGCCGGCCAGCTCCTCGGATGTGCTGATCTCTTCGATAGGCTCTATATCGGATGCCAAATCTTCTTCAAAGTCGCTAATTTCGCCCAACGTCTCCAGACACTTTTCGTAGTTCTCATGGAAGCGTATGTTCTCATTGAGCGAGACTACATCTATTTCCTGATCAGGTGGCAGCAGCATTGGTGCCGTGCCGTCTGGGCATTCTGTCAAATTGCGTATACGCAACGTGTGTATGTGAAATATTGCCGAACGATTCGATTCGAGGAGCACTTGATGGAAAACGCTTAGCAAACGATCCATGTTGCCAAAGATGCGCACCGATGCACTTTTAGGATCCTCACTTGCCTCCAGTATGCGGCCAACAATGTGATGGCGATACGGATCCATCAGGTAGAGGAAGTCACCCTTCTTCCACAGCGAATACATTTGATTGTTGATCTGAAAGATGATGTAATCGCTGTCATCCAGCGCCTTTTCCAGCATCAAGTGGAAATCATTAAACTTGTACATCGGCACACATTTCCACCAGCCCTCAAACACATTTGGGGTCAGCCGCACCTCAGCCACAAACTGACCCATGCGTATTTGCCTCGGAAACGTATCCAGGTCCATTGGCTTGCTCAGATCGGTGCACGGTTCCCAGCAATTCTTGCACATGTTGGCTCCATAGCAAATGATCTTATCATAGGTCTTCATGTCCCACGTGGCCGGATGATCGATCTTTGAGGCAATGGCCGTTGCCACAGCCACCGGCAAAGCACTGCGATTACGCAATGCATCCTTCGAGTTAAGTGTTAAATGCAGATTGGATTTCAGATAGCCATAGTCCGAGGCGATCACATTAAACTCGCTCATGCGTGGTCCAAATTCTCGCTCCTGAATGCGACCATTCGGACCAGGTGTGGTCATACGTACGACGAGAATGTCCCGCAACGTGAACTTGTCCGTATTTTCCAGATTGCTCTCCGACTTAATTAAATAAATGACATTGTCCAATGAGCGCATTGCAAATAGCACTGGCAGGCCGCCATCCAGACTGGGCTTAAATGTGTCCTTATCACGACCATTCAAATCGAGCACCATCCAAACGCCTTTGTCCTTCCATATGAGCAGATACCAATTTGGTGTCCAAAATACACCTTCCTTGTGCCCCTTAAAAAACTCAGTCATGATGCGTCGCAAACGTCCAATGATACTGGGTATTTCATAGATCTCGAAGGGAGCATCCAATTCGAGGGCAAATTCAATGTCGTTGATCAGAAAGTGTCTGGTCACCGCCTGTTCATAGTCATTGTAGATCTCCGGATAGGCGTTCGCATTGGGTGCATCCATTCCCTCCGAGTCGCTGAACAGCAACTGTCCCTCGGCAACAACCTGATCGATCAGCGCCGCTGTCCACTCTGTGCGCGTCGTGAAATATGTCGTTGCAAATGCTTTCAAGTAGCCCGCAAATTGTATCGATTCCACACTGGGTACGCCTATCTTAGTCGGCATCGTGCCGAGCACAGTGCCAAGTGGAAAGCCCAACGATTTGTCTACAGTTTGTCGCCGAGTGCGTGGGCAATCCTTGGCATCAAATGGCTGCAAATAGGGTTCATCGTGAACGCCAAAGATGCGACAATGCTCATGACAACAGGGATCCCGCTCATAATACCCAACAGATCGCGAGAAGCTAAAAATGGACAGAAATATATATAAATACTTGTATATATAGTAATCCTTTGTTTTCCTCACGTTGGCTCGCAGCGCACTGGCTTGGCTGGTGGACAGCAACACTCTCCTCCCTTGCTGCGTTTCCTATTTGCCATCTCAAACAAAAAATTACTTAAAAAATTACTTCAATAATTTTACACAAACAAAAATTTTCAAGCACATTTAACAGTTTGTATGACAACAAAATGAATCAGTTTGATTTTTGAATAACCTGGAAAGAATTCTACTCAAAGCATACTCGAAAAAGTCGAAGAAATTTGATGCAGAGCTCGAAAATAGAGTTTTTGAGTACAAATATAAAACTGAACTTGTAGCTATAAAATCATCAATAACTATAAATCAGCCAAAAATAATTAATAGCAAGCGATATGAAAATTAAATTACTATTTAATATCAATTCATTGTTAGTCATGATATGGCATCTAGCTGAGTATTGTTTATATTCATATATATTTATTTATTATTATTATTATTATTATATTTTAATCCCATTTCACAAAATACCTGCTTAAAATCAGTTGTAATTTAATCCCCTGGGAATTTTACTTGCATTTTTTTTTACATGCCTTGAATATTTCTGGCATTGGTTTTATTATGAAAAAACTTAAATATTGTTAAAATCTTCATTTTTTTTTCTGCTTAAATTTGTTAAAGCTTGGATTGTTCAAATGATTTGTTGGCCCTTTGGGCACTGTTAATGGCACCTGCAGCACCTGTGCGCTGCCTGCTCGCCTACTCATCAAATTTGTGTCTTGTTTGCTTTAGTTACCCCCCCCCCCCCCCCCCCCCCCACCCGCCGCAGTTACTTCAGACTTGGTTTCATTAGGAAAATTGCACAGAATCAGAACACCAAATTTCATTTACCGCATACGTATGGCAAACTTATGATAATATTTATGGCCAACACACACAAAGTTTGAGGGTGTGGCAAAAACTTGCTGAGTGTGTCTAGCAAAAAAAAAAAAAAAAAAAAAAAAACAATAGTGTTCGCTTCAGTTTTACGACAGGGAATGTTAATTTCTTAGCGCAACAGTGGCGCACAGTGCCAACTAACAGTTAATGGCCATGGCCGGATAATATGAGACAACAGTTAAATGTAATTGGTAAGCTCATCAAGTGCGCTTGTGTTTGCTTTCGTTGTTGTTGTTGTTGCCACTTCAGCTGCGCAGAGATGTATGCAAAAGATTTTCGTTGTTTATTTTATATTTTTGTGGTTTATTGAAAACCAAACCAAACAAAACACAAACACTGCGTATACATAACGTGTCTGTCAATGGTTGCCAACTGTGCTTGGCTAAGCAGCTTTTGCAGCTAACGCTGCTGAGATTTTGGTGGTATCCAAACCTCCCCCACAACAACCACACCCCATCCCCATGCCTCAGGCCCTCGCACCATTTACGAGCTGGCCCTTTATTGTCCTTTTGTTTTTTGGCTTCCAGCCACGAAATTGGCTTAGTCAGCAAGCGGTACAGCGCAGGGGGCGGGCGGGGCATGCAACGTGCAGTCAACCATTGCTATTAACAATTTGTGGCGTATGTGTGTGTGTGTGTGTGTGTAAGGATTTTATTTCGTGTCATCCAATCAGTCGCGATTCGAGTACTCTCAGTCACATGTGCAGATTGATTCCCCTAACTGCCATCAAAGCTATTTTTCCGACTTCATTTTTATTTAGCTGCTGTTATTTTGGTTTTTTTTTATTTTTTGCTTTCAATTTATTTGCTGCTCTTTTAGCCATTATTCTGACCATTTCCTCTCGCTGCTTTTGCGTTGCACAATAAATTAGCACAAAATCGTAAATTTTAAACACTTCATTTAACAGCGCCAAAAACACGAAACGAAATGAAATGAAATCGCTTAACGATTATCGCCCACGACAAGGCAGGCCAACTTGTGTGTGTGTGTGTGATTTCTTAGTCAGTAACCACCAAGTGCCTTCAATTTTCGAAGTGCTGCATGTTGCCCACTGCCACTGCCACTGCCCAGTGGCATCAGCGTCTTCCATTTGCCTTGCTTCGTTTCCTTTAACATTTTAGTTGCTAAGCATTTCCCAAGGCGGCGCTGCTGAATATTTGGCTATATTTTTTTCTTCTTCTTATTTTTTTTTTTTTATTATTTTCTGTTACTTGCTGCAACAAAAGTGCACTTCCATTTAGTGTTTTGCCCATGAATTTTACCAACTCCATCGCTGCCGTTGCGCCGTCAGAAGAGATTCTTCGACAGGCCCAGAGCCAAACCTGCTAGTATTCCCTACAAACTTCACCTACCCTTCCCCTACCTTCTGCCACTGGTTGGTTGTCTGTCTGCTTCAGTGCTCAATAATGATTTCCATTGCGAATTATTTGCATTTCCCCGAACTCATTATGTGTGCATTGTAAAATTTGCTTCAGCTTGCTGCCTCTGCAGCTGCCCCTGCTGCTGCCACTGCTGCTGCCCCTGCTGCTGCCTCTGCTGCTGCAGTTGCCGCTGACTTTAGCTTTCCAATTCTTGGTCCGCTGCTAGCCACCTGCTCCTTTTGTTGTGTTCACCAATCTCTGGGCATTTGAAGAATTCCAAAACTCTTTTGTGTTTAACACGACGTTGATTCAATGCGGTTGCAATATTTTGCTTAGATTCTTGATTGCATATGGGCAAAGAAATAACATTTTGTGGCTTACAACTGTAAAAATATTTACACGTAAAGTTAATAAAAGAAATTGAAGAATTTTATAAGTTTTCGAAATACCTTCATTAATATGTCTTTAAATTCTTTGATTTGCTTACTTCAGCTGAAAATCTTTACACATAATTTTCGCTCATATTTCAATCTCTTTTATGAATATTTAATAATCTATTTATTTGGAATTGCTGCAAACCGCACTCAAATAACACCCACACCTACACACCCACACCTATACACCTTCAGATACAACCACATTCCATTCCCAGTTGTATCTATTTTTAGCAATCCATTTCTGGCGCAAGTCTTAAACCAATTTGACATTCTCAATCAACGCGGCATCCATTTTGTTTTTTCTTCTGGAAGGTTAAATATAATTCCAGGCTTATTTCGATTTGATCTTTCCCCGCTCACCGCTCCCCGCACCGCTCTCCTGTCTATTATATAAATGCAATCATTTATGTATATTTACGTTAAACTGTTTGAAATATCAGCATTTGTGGCGGACAGGGCAGAAAATGATGTTGCTTCACCTTAATCTTTCACTTTGCTCTTTTTCTCTTCCCCTTTCTCTCTTTCTCTTTCGGTCTCCCTCAGTCTGGTCTCTCTTTCTTTGCAGTGTGGCTGCATTTTCATTTTATTTCGTTTCGTTTCATTGAGCTGCGTTTCGTTTATTACATGTCAAGCGTCAATGAATGTCAGTTTGACAGTTCATAAGACAAATACGACAATGGATGTGTGTGTGTGTGCCAGGATATAGCTCTTTCCAGGTGTACATGTGTGTCTGTGTGTGTGTTTGTGTGCACAGCGAAAAGATGGGGATACTGTCTGGTTCTTTTGACAGCACGAGTAACATTTGCGGACATTAACGTCAACGTGCAGCGGCAGCAACGGCATGCCATATATGAGAGACGTGCCCAGCCACGCCCACACACCCAAACACACACACAGACACACACATATGCTGTCGAGCGCATATCCTGTGTAGCCAGACGCCGCTTGCATCTTGAATAATGTGTAAATTGTGAGGGAGGCAGCGAAGCAGCAGCTGAAGATTGCCAATTCTGGTGTACGTGTAAGTGGCCTAAGAATATTTTACGCTGCTGCTGCTGCTGTTGCTGTTGCAGCTGTCCTCCAGTTGTAGCAGGACATGTGCCACATCGCTTTTTGTCTGACAACTTATTGGCACTGGCGTTTCTGCATTTTTTTCTCTGTGTGTTGTTCACTTTAAGCAAAGCTGCAAATTGAAAATCAGTTAAGGACGTTGTCTTTAATAGCCGCTGTCAATGTGTGTGTATGTGTGTGTGTGTAAAAAAGAGTATGCGCGTGCGTGTGTGTGTGTGTTAGTGGGTGTGGCTAGCATTGACAGCTAGCTAGCAGCAGCGACAGCAGTTGAAAACTTTTAACGCATTGTCATAAATCATTTTGCGGCAAACAAGTTGTATGGCAGCTGACCACGCCCACCCGCCAACGCCCTTCTTTAGCGCCGGATGCTTTTTGTTAAGCATTCGAAGTGGTGCGGCGACTGTTTGAGTTACATGCACAAATGTCAAAGTTGAGCTCACAAGTTGTTGCTGTTGTTGCTTTAGTTTAGTTTAGTTGTTGCTGTTGTTGTTGTTGTTGCTGGTCGCAGCTTGTCAAGTTGTGCTTCAGTTAGGAACTCAGAAAACATGCGGCACACTTTGGCATTGGCAGCTGCTTTGCGACAAGATTCCAGTGGTACCTGGTCAAGTATTTTATTCTGTGGCCTTCGCCATTCCGCCTCTCTGCCACTATTATTAGAATTTTATTGTCATGTTACGTATACGCCTAGTTTTCCTCCTTTTTCTTTTTTAACCTAAAATCTGTTGTAATTGAAGACATGATTTTAGTTTTGCTTATTTGCCACTAAACTTTAAATTTTAGTTTTACATTTAGTGCCTGTTTTCTTGTTACATTTTATAGTATTTACTGGAATGGTTTACAATTTCTAACACTCAATTGCCAACCGGCTGTGCTTGAGTGGTTCGCTTGTTGTAGAAGAAGTGGGGGGAGCGGGTGTGGCAACATGAGATTTTGATGTAAGCGTGACGCAGCTATATGTGTAAAATGTTGCAAGTGTTTTTCAATTGAACCAGAGCAGGGCTGACATGTACATATAGAAAGAGATCTAAGAGCACTTTTTGCCCACATTCCATGACGTTACCTAAAAATGTAGCTCAATTTCGAAGAAACTCGCTTGACGTGACTCGGCTTGTTTTTTGGGATGGCTTTCGACACAGCAAGCAGCTGTTGTGTTAATCAAACATTTTTGTTGTTGTTGCTGTTTATATTACATTTTTGACATATTTCATATGTTTGCCTTTGAAATGAAAAAACACTGGAATTTTCAGCAACAAAAATATTATATAATTTTTAGTTACCAATTTGCAGTTATAAAAAGTTTTTATAAAAATGTTGTAAACAATTTAAAAGTAAAAATAGTAAAAAAAAATAGCCTAATTCTTACATATTATTTTGAAGATTAGTTTGTAAATCCTTTTTAATAATTTGCTATGCAAATTTTGCCATTTCTTGTCACTCTTAATCTTTTTAGCTGCCAACTGAGTTGGTTTCTTTAAGCCTTGATAATCCCCCTCTACTCGAGTATGTGAGCCATCTCATTCGCTACCTGTTTCCTGGCACATGCACATGCTGATACGGCCAACACTCCCTTCCTTTGCTCATTAAGCAGCCATTTCTCAATTTCTCGGCGCCACAAATAAAAAAAATAATAATAAAAAAAGGAAAGGTAACAAAAACGAGTGCCACTGTGGTGGTCCAATGTCTGATTACTGGCAACGACTTCCGTTTTTTAATATTTATAATCCACTGTAATTAAGACAAGAGCGAAGCCAAGCAAAAAAAAAATGAAAAAAATAAAGTAGCAATAATTACGAGCATTTTTATGGCAGCGCAGCAACAACAAAAGTAATCAGGAGTAATACGAAGGATTCATGTTCGGGTTTTCCATTTGGATCTAGCGATATATATATATATATATGTATATAAAAATGAATAAGTAACTGCCATGGCATATAAATGCGTAGCCAGCCGGGCGAAATGTATAATTAGTGGCAGTTAATAACTTTGGCAAACTCTCACGCACCAGCACCACCTCAACCACCTCAGCCACCACCCCCAAAACACCCGCAAATACTTGAGGCAGATACTAAAGCTAAAGCTGACTTGCTTGCAGTGGGCGGATCTGTGGCATTAACTCAAAACTCAAACTGTAGAACCACCCAGCACGCACTCTTAATTAAATACAAAGTGAAAATGACGCAAAGGCGGCGGTTTTGGCGGGACGGGGCGGTATGAGTGGAATTGTATGCTTTGGAAAAGGTCGAGCTTTGACTATAAATTATGTAAGCGAAACAAACAAACCAAAAGTATTTTTAGTTGACCTAAAAAAAAAGCGTACAAAAAGCGAGAGAGAGATACACAGTAACCGAAACCGCAGCATCCACCTTTTTGCTATGTGACACAAGCCAGAGAATGTTGAAAAATGCTTCTAAGATTGAGATAAGTTGGCCAGAATGTGCCCCCCCCCCCCCCTCATTTCCCTTTCCCATGCCCCCTTTCTGCTTTCGAAATTGCCGCATTGAGCCTGGGTAATGTCCTTCGTTATTCTTGCACTAATTTGTGGTTTTCCTTTTTTGTCTTTTAGCGGACAACGAAATTAGCTTAATTATTGTAATTAACTTGGCCCATACCCATTGGCAATACATATACATACCCCTGCCGGCTCTGTGTATGTGTGCGTTGTGCGATTTACGCGCTTTGTTAAATTTAACGAATTACTTCGAGTTCAGCAATCAGAGCATTTGTTGATTGACTTGATCAAACAGCAAACCGCTGGCATAATTATTGTTTTCCTAGCCAAAAAAAATTAAATCCAGTTGCATTTTAAAGTAGTATTTTAAGTGAAAAACTTGTAAAAAAAAAACCATAGTCAACTGTCAATTTAACTTTTTTTGGTTGCCCTTACGCAAATAAAAAAATTAACAAATTGTAATTTATATGTTTGCAATTTTGTAAAAACCGTTTTTAACTCGACCTTTTTTTTATTTTTTTGATCTACCCACAAATCTCATTAAAAGTCTTGCGTTACCAATTAGACAAATTTTACACTCGGTTAGGAATTCAACAATTTTCCATTTTAAAATTATGTTCCTCCCCCCACACACACACACACACCTCTACCCCAATTTCAAACACATGTAGCATTTAACGTTGTTTGAAGGGTCAAACTTTTGTGATAAACAAAAAATATGTCTTTCATTTTGTTGGCAATTCGCTTTAATGGCAAACCCAAATCAAAATTCAATTCGTTAAATGTCCAACAGCTCACGCACACACATAGACTGATGGCCCATCTGTGCATGTGTGTGTGTGTGTGTGTGTCTCTGTTTCCGTTTCCGATTTGTGTAGCGTACGTCACGTGGCTGACATGTTAAAAGCCTAAATAATTGCCTACATTTTATTATATATTGCAAAACGAGGAAAAAAGTGTTTTTCACTGTTTAACTTTTTGCCACACATGAAAACCTTTTCCATTGCAACTCACTTGTTGGCCAACCCAAAATCATTAAATTTATATTATATCTATATATATATATATATAATATATATATATATGTGCATTATATATGTTAATTTGTAGAAATTAACAAAGGAACCACACGCTTGATTTTATTAATTATGTTTTGTTAAGTGCTTATAAGTTGCCTCCAGTTTTATTAAAACATATTTATTATATATATGTATACTTATCAATTATATATATATTTAAAGTTAACAGACTTTATTTAAGTGCTTGTCTGGGATCTGTTTCACTTTATGCGTATTTCATTTCATTTTGAATGAATTTTCTCAGTTGTTGCATTGCTTTTGTTTATGTGCCACATTTGTTTAGTCTGCCGTTGGCAATTGTCTGGATTGATTTAAGCGAAATAGGCTCAAATGCCAATGGCCTGCTATTGGCAGTGGCTATTCAATGCTGCAACTCTGCTTTCACCACAACAACAACAATATTTTCTCGTTGTTGGCAATTGCATTTCAATTTGCATAGTCCCGGAAACGGGGCTGATGATCATCCCAATTAAAATCAATTTGTGCAACGTTGAAAGAGTCTAAGTTCTGACCAGGACACTGATTTGCGACATTAAGTATGTGTGTGGGTGTGTATGTGTGTGTGTGTCGGCCAACTGATGGAAAGTTGGTTAATTGCCAACTGCAACTGACCGAAAAGTTTTGTTGCTGCTCTGTTGCTGCTGCTGTGGCTGACATGAACTGTGCAACAAATAAACACAAACTAACACAAAACAAACCTGGCCACAAATGAAAATAAAGCACACTGCAACTCTTTAATTATATAATTGTTGTTGCGTTTAAAAGTCTGTTAGGCTTTTATTATTATTATTTTTTTTTTTGATCTGCTGCAAACCTTCGTCACCATCTTTAAAATCTTTGAGGTATTTTCATTGTTATTGACAAACAAGCGACATTGTGCGGCTGCAATTGTCGCCTCGGGCAGCAACAGACTTGCCACCAACTCACTCTACACCTACCCCTGCTGTGTATGTTTATGTATGTGTGTGTGTGTGTGTGTGTGTGTGTGAAGATTGGACGTGTTGGGACACCGCTTAATTTCCGGCAATGCGAGTCACGTACGCTTTTCCTGCCTTTATATGCAGTGACATTTTCATTTTGTTTGGCTTTACACACACACACACAGACACACAGATACCAACACGTAGCAGCCACATGTCTCACAAAATGAACAAAATGGCGGCACACGCATACAGTTCACATGCTTGTGTATTTGTGTATTTGTTGCTTGGCGCTTTGCATGCAACTCTCAAAAAAAAAAAAAACCTAACTTTTTGTCAACTCATTTTGTTGCAATTTGCGTTCACAAAACTCGATTATTTTTAATTAAAACAACATTTGCCTGATACAAAAACATGAAAAGCAAATAATGCTAGCAAAAAAAAAATGCCAACATTTCAACTACACACTTCTCAAACTGGGTCTCCGCTTTTAATTATACGCTAACGATGCCGTCAACAGCATTTCAAGCGCCAAGTCCGCAATTGAAATACCATTTTTTTTTTTTTAGCTTCTTATGCCACTTCTCGCATTTTGCTTGCCTTTGACGTTTAGCAGACCGTAAAAGCCAAGAGGCCTCTTGCGCCACAAACCAAAAAAGTGGCCCAAGAAATGGCAGGACAATGGACACAATAGTGAAAGCTTTCCTTTGCCAACCTGCCTGCCTGCTTGTGCCAGATTTGAAATGTGACACCTTTGCCATATCATAATCTATTAAACAGTAATCGCAACAATATCGAATTCGTTGAATTTCCCTGAAACCTTTTGTTTGCCAGCTTTCGCATTTGTTGACATTAAGCGGAAAGCATTCGTTTTGACGGCCTGACATAAGTCGTTAAACGTGTTTCGCATTGTAAAACGGTTTAACTTCTTATCAAATTTCACAATAAAAAAAACCCCACACTTGGTGGATGGAAATTATTGAATTGAATAAAAAATACTTGGAAAATAAGGAAATGAGTTTCTTGGCTGTTTCTAGAAGTTCTTGAAACTTAATATGCAATTAAATGAAACTTATGTATTGCTACAAGTGTTCTTTATCTACGATATGTAGTTTATCTTTTTATTAAGAAACACGTAAATCCATATTCAAAGTATTTATAGAATAAATTCTTGAGTAAA
The DNA here is from genome assembly GCA_035042365.1 of Drosophila dives. Taxonomy (NCBI): domain Eukaryota; kingdom Metazoa; phylum Arthropoda; class Insecta; order Diptera; family Drosophilidae; genus Drosophila; species Drosophila dives. The sequence continues at coordinate 4,460,845 of JAWNLJ010000326.1, read as the reverse complement.
TGTGTTATTTATTTTTTGTATTGAGTAAATCTTTTATCGGCAAAGACTTATTGACTTTTCTTGGAAGCTTTTAAAGTAAACGCTAATAAAAAAAAATTAATTGTATTTTTAGAATGACTTCATTAGAAAAATGTTGAATATCAGTTTACAAATAAAATAGTATTTCTTTAGTTGTGGTTTATCTAAGCAGCTTTCATTTATTTTTTTATAATATTTCATACAGATTTAAGTACAGCTCAAATTCAGAAAAATAATCTTTGAAGAAATTAAGACAAACTTTAATTTCTCATCAGAAGTGAACTTATTAATAATCCCCCAGTCCTAGCATAATATTCCAACATAAATCACTTTTATTATCTAGCGTTATGCCAATATCGAACTTGACAGCTTTAAATTAGAAATCAAATATAAACTTCAGCTGCCTTACGGCATTAACGTTATTTGGAGGCAGGCAACTAGTCACCAAGCCAACAACAGTTGCCAAACAGTAAAGTTGCAAATAGATAGAGGCAGGCGCAGGAAAAGCAATATCATAAATTAAAATTGTTGGCATGGCAGGGAGGAGGGGGCCCAGTGGAGGGAGCGCAATTGAAAAGCGTGCAATTGTAAACCGGAAATTATAATTAAATTTTGCGTTTTGTATATTAGCCTGCCCCAAGAGGCACTCGAGGGAGTGTGGGAGGCGCTCAGCCGCGATGCACTGCGAATTATGTCCGGAGTAGGAACAGAATGCCAGCGTCTGCGGCTTGAATGTTGAGCTATGCGAAACTCCGACACTGCCTGCCGCCTGCCGCCTCAGTTGAACAAAAGGCCAACACAGAACGAAACAAAAAATAAAAAACAAAAAACCCAAAAAATAAATAAAGAAACTGTATGAAAAGCTGCAGCTGGTTTCCGTTTTGCTGTGGCACAAAGATTTATGGCCTTGCATGGATTACATGGCCAACAAAATGGGCGCCTTGTTACCATAAAGCCGCTTAAAGATTTTAATTTAAGCATCGCTCTTGCTCTGACGAATGAACACGCACAACCAGAAACACACACACACAGATAACACACACAAAAGCGTTGTTGGCGAGGGGGAGGGCGGAGTTCTTACTGTGTCTTGGCTTGACGAATAATTGGGTTTTTGTTCGTCTCACATAGCCTAAAACCAAAAAAAAAAGGAATGGATAAAGATAAATCCCACTGCCTTTTACCATTAGAAAGATATAAATTTCAATAGCTATGACTTACAAATAAAATGTGTTGGCTAAATACACTCGGAGAATAAATTTACTAACTTCTGCCTGTTGAATATCTCTTCCATATGGAATTTTTTAGAGTGTGATTTCATTGTGCACCTTCCGCGAGCTCATTAAAAGAACTTTAATTAGATTTCGAAACTATGTGCATAATTATGTAATGTGCAATAATGTTTTGTAATTTGCTCATTTAATTGGCATTTTTGTGTGCGATGATAAAAATATATAGCCTACTTTTTGGGCAAACTGAATATAAACTGAATATCAAATTACTGAACGAGCGCATTAAAAATTCAATAAAATTGTGCACTAAATATAAATGACAGAGAAATGAGGGGGGAGGGAAGTTGGACTTAGCATTTACAATTACAGTGCACAATTTTCATTAAAACTAAAATTGTAATTTTTGTCGAGCGTTGAATTTATGATGCGCACGTGACTGCAACAGGAAACGAGCTTAAATGATGGCTTAAATGAGTCGTGCTTTTGGCCAGCTGCCGACAGTTCCAACTACACTATGCACACTATGCACTTAGCAGCTGCATTTGAATTTATTAACAAAATAATTTTCAGCTAGCTACCCCAAAAAAGTTGGCCCGCAAACAAGCGCAAAGCGCAAAGGCCAAATACAAAAAAAAGAAGAAAGAAAAAAAATAAAAATAAAATAAAAGAATAAATAAAATACGAACTGCAATTGCTGGGCGCTGAAATGTAATTTTATGTTGTGCCTAAAATGAATACGTGGCATAAATAACAGTGGTTGTAGCCAAGCGGAAATGGTATAGCAAGACAGAGAAAGGGAAAAAGAGTGAAAAATGGGGAAAATGCGCGAAAAGTTGCAAAATTATTTGAATAAACACAATATATTTCAAGGCGGCCGTAAAGTGGAAGAGGATTGCTCGGATGCAAATGAAGCTGTGAATTGATTGCAGTCCAAACAAAACCAAACTAAAATTTATACTTAAATTTAACAAACCAAAAGTTTAATTTTATTTTCTTTTGGTGTATTAGTTGGCCAAGCAGAGCATTGGCAATTCGACCAAACTACAACATAATCGTTTGGTATTTTGAGCTGATTTCTTTTAGTTTTGTTTTTTTAGAGATCTCGCATAAATAACAAGCAGCTGTTCCGTTTTCTAACGGAACTAAAAAAACATTCATTTCAGCAGCAGCAGCGGCAAAGTTTTGACTGCTGCCAGCAAAGAAAGGCGTTAAAAGCTTAGACTTAACCCGTTTCCCCAGTTCAATTCCAACCGTAACCCCAAAACAAGGATTCAAACGCCGATTCGTTTGCTTTTGGGAATGTAATTTTGTCGTAAATGTCATTTTTTATGTTTTTTCTTTTCTTTTATGTTTTGCTTATATATATATTTTTTTTTTAACTTTTTTTGTCAACGCCGTCCGCAATTGTTATTGCCTTGTTGTTGCTGCTGCTGCTTCTTGTGCTGGCAACAAGAAAAATATCTTCAAATCACAACGACAACGGCAACGGCAACAACTGACGCTTAACCATGCCACAACCCTTGCCAAAAAAAAAAAAAAAAAATACGTCTCGCCTCTGCGACATTTCAACTCGTTCATTTTATTGGATTTCACTCGTGCAACGTTTTGTTGTACGAGTGCTATTGTTGTTGTTGCTGAGCTGCTACATTTAATGAAAATTTGTTGAATGTTCTCCTGTCAGGCAGGGCGTGCAAAATTTTAAATTGATTATTGCACAGACGCTTGCTGGTGCCCACATCTCTAAAATAGACAGAAAAAGAGAAAGAGCGAGAGAGAGAGAGAGAGAGACATAGAGAAAGCTGTCTGCTCTTGTAGGCATCCAGTGGCGTTGACTCTGCATGAGATTTCTTCGACAGTTGGGTTTGTGTTCCTCGCTGGCTCCATTTAATGTGCTCAGTACTGTTATTTATTATATATATATATATATATATATATCGTTTATGATGGAAACATAAAACTTGCACGCATCGTTGACGCACGCAGATTGTCCTTGTTTGCCTTTTTAAGGTGTGTGTGCGTGCCTTCTTAGCGGTTTAGGGGAACAGTGCTTGTGGGGGCTTTAGGGGGTATATAGGGGTATATGGGTGTTGTGTATTATGTATAGGGTTTTTGGCCCGGAAAGCATCCACTTTTATGCCTCACTTGGCTCATCTAAGACGTGCCCATAAAATAAACGCACTGAGATGAATTGCCAACTGTGGCAGTGGCAGCAACAGCATTGGCAGCAATCCGAAGCCTATCTTTGCATAATGGATATTTCGTAGACATTTGAGCCCATTTTATGGACATTTTAGTTGGCTTCAAATGTGGATATCAAATGTGGAACGTTTGGTAAATAAAACACATTTTTATAGCCTCATTTTGTAGAATTTGTGAAATGAATTATGTTATTGCATGTGGAATGCTCAGAGTTTATTTTGGGTGAAAAACTGAAATAAAATATACACTAATAATGTTAATCGAGCAGATCTTAGGATCAAGCCAACATTAACTAACATATTAAAAGCATGAACATAATAACAGTAATTTGAGAATTATTTTTGAAACACGCCATAAATTAATTAATGTCGTTAATATTTTGTGCTTTATAAATAAAAAGCTTTTTGGGTTTTTTCGCAGACCTTAAATCTGTTTTCAGCGAATTTTATTATAAAATGTTGTCCAATTACTTAAAAAATCTCTATAAATACCCAGAGTTAACAGTTCTATGCATACACAAAATATAAGACTAGAAAATGTATATAAACAAATGTGCAGACATTCTGTAAACAAAACCAAGAAAAAACTATTCATATGCATATTCATATTTGAGCTGGTTGGATGCACACACACACTCACAGCTACACACGCCCAGAATATGAAAAACACCAACAAGTAGTGCCAACTCAAAATGAAAATAAAATAATTGCGAAAAAAAAAACACATCTAAGTACGGCTGCTTTCCCTTTCTGCCCGTTAGACATGGATGGCATTAAGGTCTATAGAAAAAGTCACTGAAAATATGCAAAATAGGCTGCACAAGAAAAAAGTTGCATATGCAATGCACATACTAACTCATCCGCACACATGTGCATTTGCATAGAAAACAACAACAACAACAACAAACTCAACAACAACAAAAAGAGGATTTCTTTTTTTTCGCTCATTTTCATTTTTAGCCACACCTCCTGACGCGCTTTTGTTTTGCCGATTTTAGTTGCTGCTATTTTAAGACCATGCCACGCCCATTCCCATTATTATGTGGCGCATTTTCACTCGCGAATTTTCATGCCCAATGCGAGGACAATACAAAATTTAATTTACCGCATAGAATTCAAATAGGCAACGCAGCAGCAGCAGCAACTACAATCGAATAAAAGCCTCAAAGATACCCTGCAATCAGCGCTCAAAGCATTTAAATAATATAAAAAAAAAATATTTAATTTTTCTACTTAACTAAATAAAAGTTTTACAAATGGCTTCAATTTATGGCAAAGTTATGAAATCCAGCAGAAAAGAAAAAGGGTAAACTGCTTTTGCTATTGCACAACTTCATTATACCCTTTACAAACGCTCTTCGCAGCTGGAGGGTATAAAAAAGGGAAAATTTTGTGCCTGAAAAGGAAAATTCTTTTGTTTCCGCTCTTGCGCCTTTTCTGCTGGGCCTCCCCCCCACAGCACCTAACTTGTCACCCCCCAAGCGACTTTCTGCGCTTTGCCGTCGGTTTTAATTATGGAAAAAGTTTTTGCTTTATTTAGTTTAAACAATAAGTGGTTGGAAAATATGAATTATGCAAAGAGTCACACAGCCTGCCAATGTATATATGCTATATATATATATATATATATGTGTGTGTGTTTGTGTGTGTGTGCAGACATTTCTTAAGCTGTATGCAAATATTATGCATTCTACTTTAGCACTGCTCTTGGTTATTTTTTTTTTTCTTCTGTTTTTGCATTGCCAAGTGGCAAGTCGCCTGCAGCACTGTTTTCTGGGTTTTCTTTTCAACTACTTTTGCATTAAGTAATTTGAAATTTGCGCCTACGAATTTTTCAAATACCTTCAACAATGACAGAACTTGGATAGCGCTGCAAATACCAAACTGGGCCTGATGGGCCTTACTGGGCAAGCTCGAAAGCGAATGGGTTAAATATATCTATAAAAAAACTAGCTGTTTAATCTTAAGCATTATAAACTTATATCTAATATGTATATAAAATCAAATATACATAATCAAAAAGCACGTCAAAACTATCTTTGAAAGGTCAGCCTTTCAAAAGGGTTCAGGATGTTGTATCGTGCAATGATGATGAGGAAGAGGACTCTTATCGAGAGCAAAGATGCACCCTTTGTGACCGTAATAAAACTATAAACGCTCCAAAGTAAATAGAGTGATGAATATGGGGATAATGAGTCTAGAGTCATTTGCAGCAGCCAGTTTCTAGGTGGTATAAGAAAACTTGCATATTGTTTAAGATATTGTGAAAGTTTTCAACAAACCAGCCAAAGCATTTGGACAGCAGTCTATTTTCAAACTTTTAACCCTGTCATTGTTTCAGTTTGCTATTTGCTGCTTCTGTTTAATATCCAAAAGAGCAAAGCTTAAATTTGAACATGCCACACATGTCTTTTGTACAAAGAGACAACTATATATATTCAATACATGTAGACTCAGAGGGTTTATGCAAATACACGTCACACTCTGCCCAAAACAATTAAACAAAATCACGTACTTAAAAAAAATCAAAATTAAAATGAAAAATAAAAAAGTAAACTCAAAATTTGTGCATAAATTTTCCAAGATGACAATGGTCGCCGAGCAGCAGCCAAAAGCAGCAACTAATCACAAAACGTTTATCAGCAGTGCGCCCAGGAGGAGTAAGGCGTGACAGCGACACCTTCATCCTGCTGGCTGCCGGCTCTGTCTGTCTGTCTACCTCTGCTTAGCTGCCCGCCCAAACGCCTCACGCCCCTGTCTACCTGTCAGTTCGTAATAAATTATTATCATAAATATTTTGCGCTTGATTTTGGGCTGTGTTTGCACGACAAACAGCCAGAAAGACAGGCAGACAGCCAGGCTGGAAAAGAGGAAGCGAATCGAGCAGGAACCGGTCACGACCAAAGCCAATGACTATCAGCAGCAGCATATCGTTGGCCTCAAGCCCCAAACCCCCCGCCCAAATGCTATCGCCACTAATTCAAGGGCGTGGCACGCAAACGCTTTTTGCATAAAAATGGCGAACGAAAATATCTAATAGAATAGAACAAAAGCGTCAACAAAATGTTCCAAACGCGACGAAATTACCAAAAATAAAACGGGCCAAAAGTGTGTATATGTGTATGAGTGTGTGTGTGTGTGTGTGTGAGTTGATTTGGTTGTGTGTGCGTGTGCCGCAAACTTTATAACACCCTCCAACGAAGTGCACGCGATAATGGCTCCCAATTTGATAATTAATCACGTCCTCAGTCTGCTGGTCCCCAATGCTGCTGTTGCTGCCGCTTCGTGCTGTCTGCGCTGCCACAGAAGCAGCAGGCAACTCCCCTTCCCCCCTTTGCGAGCGTCGTATCAGCACACGTTCCTTTCGCTAGGCATCTCGACTAGGCGTTCGCTCGGGCTTCATATTTTCCATTAGTTGTCGTTGACTGTTTTCCATTTTTTTTTTTTTTGCTTTTTGTTTTATTTTGCAGTCGACGTTGAAATTAAGCGAATTTCAGCAAACGATAAAATAATTACCTTTATGATTATTTTTGCCAGGCAACTGGGGGACCTAAAGCGAACGATAGCAATTGTAGCCGTTTATATATATACCTATATATTTATATATATATATAATTATGTGTGTATATATATATATGGCCACCCCCAGAATGTGCCGAACGTGTCTAATTTAGCGGCTTAAATTTATTGCATTTGTGCGCTTAAAATGTTTGCCTGTTCGTTTTTATGGCCCAAAAATTGAAGCAATTGATGGGAGTTGTTAGGAGTTCGGGAATATGCGCATAACCGTAAAACTTCTTTGTAATATAGCTTAAAATGTTCCACACACACAGTAAAGTAGATTCTGTGGCATTTATTATTATTTTTATTTATGTTGCTAAATTGTTTGGCAAAAAGTTTTTTTACAGGTGCTAAAAATTTAACTTGAAGTGGAAAAAATTTCAAATTCAGATCAATTTAAATTTAAATTTATTCTTTTATAATATGCCCAGTTTATAAGCTTATTTGACTATTAGCAACATGTCGTATGCGTAATTTGTCAATCAGTCATCAAATTTATTCGGCAGCCCTTCAATTTGAAGTCAAAACTGATTCGATTATCAACCCGCTAACAATTCTGACCCTGTTTGGTAAACTTCAACTTAAAGTTGCATGTTTATTACTGGGTGGCATTTGCAACTTGACTGCCATAAATTGCTGCACCTCAAATTGAAAGCGTAGACGTAGATTTTATTTATTGTATTTTTTCTTTCATTTTTTTTTTTTTGCATTTTTCCTGTCATTTGGCTGCCAAATTACACTAGAATTGCGCCTGCCCGCAACCAACCCTAAATGGGTTCCAGCTTCGACAGGCAGCGAAACCGCATACAAATTGCATGCACACAGAAATTAACTGGAATTGTTGAAATGTTGCTGGCAGCAAGGAAATCGCAAAACCAAATTCAAATATTGGCCATATTTTGCCGTATGCAGAAAATCAAACAAAACACGCGACGCAAATTGTAAAGTTGTTGCAAGCAGCAAGCGGCAAGCAGCAGCAGCGGCCAACTATGAGAACGACTCGCATCCGTTGAGGCAACCAACCAAACAAAATGGCGTTTTGTTGTTTCCGGTTTTCGGCACTTTTTTGTTTCGACTTGACTGCAACAACAATATCAAATTTTTAGTTGTGGTCGCAAACAAAATACGATAAAGAAATGCGAATTTACAAACATGAAATTATTCACCTTGTAAACTGCAGTGCCATAATTGTATGTGTGTGTGTGTGTTTCTGGTCAGAGTTCAGCGCATTCAAATATATCAGTTTTCATATATAACAGGGAGAAAAAATGGGGGAGACCAACAGTTATTTGTGTTTATAACCTGGGGCCAACAAAAAAGAAATAGCCCAAAAGCTCGTGCAAGCCAAAATATATTTGCAATGCAAAACTGGAGCACACAGGAAGCGTGACGAAGCAGCAGCAGCAAGGACACACACACTTACTAGCACTGTTGCATCTGCCACGCCCACACGTTGCATTGGCACAACAATTTATTTATGGCCAACGCATTGTTCTTTACACATTGTTGTTGTTGCCCAGCGTTTTTTTTCGTGACGAACTTACGCAACTCGCACTCAATAAAAAAAGTGTCTATCGCCATATCTGTGACTGAATGCATGTGTGTGTGAGTGGCTGGGTGTGTGGGTGTCTGGGTGTGTGCGTGTTTGTGTCATGGCGGATGTCATAGCGGTTTTATGGCAGCGGTAAGCAAAGCTCTGGCAACCGTTAGACGCAGCTGCTGTGCTGTGGTTTCCATTTATGACAACAACAAAACCAAAATCCATGCTCTGCAATATTTATGCATGCACCAAATCCAACACTCTCCCTCTCTCTCTCTCTCTCTTTATATATATATATATATATACATGTTGTATATAGCAATCCCTCACACTTTCCGTCTCTTTCTCTCTCTGTGCTTGCAGGGCTCGTCCAGTGCCGCTAGCGTCGCAGCCGCACCGCCAACGCCTCGCAGCGCTTTTCCGGGCGCACCGTTGACCGCTTCAGCCGTTGCACTCAAAGGCGCCATCCCACAGCGTCCACCGGCCATGACTAGCCCAGCTGCTGCTGCTGCTGGCGCCGCTCTAGCAGCTGGCGCCCCCTATCGCGGTGCTACCAGCTGGACACCGCAGGGTTATGCACCCGCTGCTGCCGCCGCTGCCGCTGCGGTCGCCCAGCAGGCCTATCGCTATACGGCACCGTTGCCACAGCCGGCATATGCCGCCTATACGCCGCACACGGCCACCACACCGGCCACAACCACGGTGAGTACAAAACACACACAGCCTGACAGCAACAGCTACCTTCTCCTCAACTAAAATGTGGCAGCAACAATGCGATGGGTTTGGGACGGAGGGTGACTGAGAATTAGTTGTGCCACATGGGGCTTGTTATTCACTGGGATTTGCCGTACACTATATGAGTAATTAAACTTGTCTGTTATTCTGCGGGCTTTGCTGCACACACACACACACACACAATGCAAGTAATTAAAGTTGTCTGTTTTTATACCCAGCAACCATTGATAATGTGCAAAAGAAAGAGCTTATTGCAGTTGCAACATAAAGTATATATATATATATATACTTGATCAAGAGAAGTAGATCTGAACAGGTAGAATTGGCTATGTTAAGAATTAAGTTTGAGGAGGAGGAGGAGTTGAGGAGATATGGCAATAAAATTAGCATTACTTTTAATTAATTTGTATAGCTCATTAATAAAGTTGGAAGTTTTCAAAATATAGATCAAAATAAACTAGTAACGACAATATAAATCGCAACTCTTATGTTTTTCATATACAATTTGCTCAAAGATTAAAATTGGTTAACATCTCTTCAAGAGTCGAGTCAAAAATAATAGCAAAAAGATAGTATTATCTCCTTGAAAAATATATTCAAAACTAATTCCGCTCTGTTCACTTGTTAACCACAGACAACAAATGTTAATAAGTCCACTCAGCTGTGAAGGGCTTAAAACTTACATGGTTAGAACACTTATAAAGCCAAGTCAAATAAGAATAAGGCATAAACAAATATTTGCCAAACATAATTCAAGTGGCTGGAAAACTTTAGTGAATTGCTAGTGAAATATGGCCATTACATCGATGAGAGCTCTTCGTTATGTAATGGGCCGCATAATCGTAAATTTATGTGCACCCATCAAAAAGTCAAATGGCTTTCAAGCGTTTTACACTTGAAAAAACTACCTCTATTAACTTGTATAATAGACGACACAGCCCCAACAACCACCAATTGGCTACTGGTCCCCCTTTTGAGGCTTATTGATTGTGGAGAGCTGCGCTTTTTAGAATGGTTGGAAGGGGAGGGTTGGGGGTGCGACACAGCTGAGAAGCTAGCGAAAGACAAGTGCTGTCATTTATTGAAAATTGCTCGAGTGCCAATTTATTTATAGCACGCACATTAACTACTCCCTGTCCCTCTCTCTCACTCTCTCTCTCTCTGTCGCTCTGTGAGCTTCTCAACTTGGACAGTGGCATTTTCCAACCATTGGCGGGAAAAGTGCTTGTATTAATTTGCAGCGATTGCTTTTAGTGCGTAGAACTTGGCTATGTCGATTGTGGATTGTGGCTAGCTGCTCAGGCTTTGCGCTGGGGAATGGGTTAGGGAGCATTTGTGGTTGGGGGTGGTGGGTGTACGCGGCAATCAATTAGTTTTGTTGTGGGCTGTTGCCAGGCGGGCGGGCGGCATTCATCAAAGTCAGCCTAAAGCTTAACTGACTGCGACAACTGCGTCTGGCCATTCATTTTTGTCATTTTCAATTTGACAGTCAACCAAAAATAAACAAAAAACACAACAAAAAACACACAACAGAAGCAACAACAAGGACAACAATACCATCATTAATAACAAACAATTAAGAAGTTCGTGAATGACAGTCGAGAGTCAAGCTAAGCTCCAACTGTCCCTCTGCCCTCCCTCCCTCTGTCCGCAGTACTGCATCCCATTTGTCCTATTTCTCTATTTATCTATCTATCTATATATTTGTGTGTGTGCTTGTGTCTGGCCAAGACCGCAGCATCATCATCATCTACAGGCAGCACTGCTTATCCTAACAAAGCCCCAATGTCAAACTCACAACTTCGCTGCCAATAATCCCACCCAAAAAACCCATCGATGGAATGGGAATGACAAAATATCTTTCCAAACTTCGCACAAAACCCAATTCAATTGGAATCAGCCAGCGCGCATGGGGCAAAGACATGACGAATGATGTTCGCTGAATTTGACAAATTTCACGTCGCCACAGCAACAAATTCGGGCCGCCATTCGTAAAAACCCCTACCCCTCGCCGCCACTCAACTCTCATCAGTTAAAAGCAGCTTCGATTCTCGCTCCATTCTGGTTGCCATCTTCTCGTTATTTGCATCCTTTTATCTGCTTTTCAAATTTGATTTACAAATGATTTTCAATTCGCATTGCCCTCGCTGAAAAAAACGCCTGACGCTGACAACATGTCAGTGAGTTCAAATTGCCATCACTAGATGGCGTTGCTGTCGACAATTTGAAGCTGCTTTTTATTCTCTCATTTACTTTACGTGCGTGTCTAACCTTATAAATAAATATATATTTATATTTATTTTTATATCTATATATTTTCTATATTTATATTGTTTTGTCTTCATATTTTTTGCTTAAGCATTTCTTTGCCCAAGCAGCCATTAAGCACCCCCCTCGAAGTGCAAAGCAATTTTCGTTATTTCCCTTCCTCTTCCTCTTAACTATCAAGCCTCTGCCATTTATGCTTCTTCTTCTTTTTATTTTGTTCAATGCTTACGGCAACAACTTCTAATAAATGCGCCGAAAAGTGCTGAAAATGAACGAGCAAATAAATAACGGAACCGGCCTACGCTTTTGCTCTGCCTTTTCCCCATTCCCTTCCTCTGCTACTTTTGCTGCCGCTGCTGCTGCTCCTTCTTTTTTTCCTTTTTTTTTGGTGCCCTCAGGTAAGCAAAGCGTTGTTGCTGCTTCTCTTTCTTCTTCTTCAACTTACTCAGCCGATTGTCGATTTCTTTGCATTGGTTTTCGTGGCTTCTGCGGTTCGAGACTTGCCCCCATGCGCCCCTCCCACGCTTATGGCCTGCTGGTTGCCTCGGGCACCTTTGCGTTTTATTTTTATTTGCCGTGCCGCCCGCCTTTATTCCTTTCGCTTCTTTTGCTTTCGTTGCGAATCGTTTCGTTTCGTTTCTTCGTTCATTTGGCTTTCCCTCAACGAGGCTCCGCCCTTTGTCTTGCGTCCTTCTCAATTCTCTGTCGTTGGCCGTCGCCGCCATCAATAGTAGTTAAATAATACAAGGAAATGTATTTCTGTGGGCGTCACCACTGCCCCACCTGTCGCCTGTCGACGGACTGATACACTCGCCCCTTTGCCCCTGTCCCTTGGCTTGCTCACTCATTTTTCCATTACTTGTGGATTTTTTTTTTTTGATACCCTGTAAAAACATAAAGATTGATAAGAAAGGCACAAATGGCTGTAATAAAGTTGTAACGGACTAAAGATGATAAACTTGAATGCCAAAGTACAGTTATGTTTGATTACCGCTAGCTCTGGTATTTATCGCAATGTCTGCTGCCTGTAAATGATCTTAGCAGCTATCATAAGTTTTTACCACTTTTTCCAACTTTCTCAATAGCCCAAAACTTTTGTAACAATCGTATAAGATTATATGATTATTTCTTTCACAAAAAGTCTTAAGTATAACAATATATATTAGTTCAACGATTACTAGTACTAGTAATATTTTAGATAGAGGGCATCTGTGAGTCGCGTTCACTCGACTTGCGGCGACTTACTCGTTTTGTTTTTGGGTTTTGTGTTGGGGTTTTTTTTTTGTCGTTCAGTTGACCAGCCACTTGGCCATTAAAGCTGCATGCGAATGCTCTTCATAAATATAAAGTGCGACTACTTATTTTGTTGTTGCTTTTGTTTTTCTTTATGTGTTTTTTATTTTATGCCAGAGTTTTTTTTGCCAGGGCTCAGTGTTGCGAGTCCTGTCTACCCTCGGGCCATAGATTATCGCATTTGATTTGAGTGTCGTTAGTACGCAGCCCTGCGGCAACTAAAAAAATATACATTTTATACAAGTATTTTTTGTGTAGCCCTTGCTATACAACCAAACACCCCTTCATCCCGTCTGGTCTGTTTGGCCCTTTGGCCCTGGGCTGCTATCGCCCTTGATAACTCGACGCTGATAAAGCAAAATGGAATTTGTTTTAATTATAATTGGCTTTTCTTTAGATTGAAGTACTCTGCTTGACTGTTGTGTCTGAAAAGCTTAAAAGTGGCTGGGAAATTTGTTTGTCAAGGACGCGTTGATTGCTTTTTGTCGCACTTTGTTGAAAAACTGAAAGATGCTTGACTAATTACTAAAGGAATTTTACTAAACTTGCAAGTTGCTTATATATATATATTAAAAAGGGCTGAAACCAACCCGTAGTTAATTTCTCGGTATATAATTTCGTATATAACTTTTAAACAAATATTCCTTTTTTTTAACTATTAATGATGTGTTTATCAAGAGTACATATTATGATTAAAAATGTATGCTTATGTTTAGTTTTGGAAAAGTTTTACACGATTATCAAGTGTTTTTTTTTTTTTTGGTAAATATTTAATTTAAAATTGAATATATGCTCATATGTAAAGCGTTGTAAGTTTAGTTCAGAATCATTGTAGAACTTGATTAGTACTTCAAAGTTAGTAGATTAGATAGCAACTTGTATTTTGGCAGAAGGAGTAACGTGGCAACTATTGCTGCTGCAGCTGCTGCTGCTACTCAGCTTTAATGGTATTTCCTTTATCTTGCATGCAATTTGAGCTGGCAACTCCCCCAACTGCCTGCTATCCTGTCATTTACTTGTGACTCGAGTTCTGTTCAGTTATCAAAGACTAATATTAATATTTAGATGTGGCTATCTCTGTCGCACCCGCTTCGGCAAGTGAACAAAACTGAACTCAACGCAAAATCCAATTGCCTGCGAGCATTGTCAGCAGCTTGGCCAACTGAAATCCACAATGCAACGAACTATTCCTTGCATCCGTCGCACCCTAAACTCTCCACCCCCCCCCCCCCCCCCCCCAACCACTCGTTGTAGTTGCTTTTCAATTGCGGTCGTCTTGGACATATAACAGATAATCATCAAATGTAACCTCCTGCTGCAGCTCCTCATCCTCTGTTGCTTATCCTTGCCTTGCCTTGGCTGTCCTGGATAACAGTCTTGACATTTCAGTTGTCATTTCAGAGCATCAATTGGAGACAAGTTGCCTCATTGCAATTCAATGTGCAGTGGCATTTGAGTTTGCCATAGTTCTGCAATAACTATAAGCATTAGTTTACTTTTAAATACATTTTCAATTCTCTCGAGTGACTGCATCAGTTTCCCCTCTCACCTAAAACCCCATGCCCCCGCCCCTAATAAACTCAACTTGTTGAATTTGAATTTGTTTGTTGAGCAACGAATGAGAAGAGCCTGCAACAAGGACACTGAAACGCATAAATGTAAATGTTATTTCTGTGCATTTATTCTGTTTTAAATTTTAATTATTTTTAGCAGAGGCAGGCATCACTTGGCCACTTCCTTTTGTCTCGCAGCGACCAAGAAAATGGAAGTGGGCGTGGCAAAAGGATGGCTGTGTGGGGGGAAGACAGTTGAACGGATGGATGGACACTTGGCTGTGGCACTTGAGTTTCAAAAGCAATTATTGTTGAAATATTATTTACATATTTTCCTTGTCTGTCTTCCCCGGCTCTTCTCTTGCCATTCTCTGTCTTTGACTGTGCTGAGTGACTCAATGCTCATGGGTCGTATGAGTGTTATGCAAATGTATGCCAGATAATGCAACAAAATGTGGCCCCCACTGCAACGAGGACAACGACGCACAAGCGAATTATGTAAAGCGTTTAGCAATTGCAATGGTTTTCAAAAGGATAATACTTAAATTAACATGCATAATTTTACTTTTAATGAATCTTATTTAATTTGGATTATTTCGCTCATGCATTTTATTCTGCAATTGAGAGCAATTCATGATTAATAACTTAACTCATTAATCAATTCATCAGTTTGCATATTGCGTATTGTTTTACACTTGACAACAATTTATAGCATACTTTCCGGTGCACTTCACATGCATATTTGCATATTAAAGCAAAAGTTAAATAAATTTAATTTTTGTCTTCAATTTTACAAACATTAATTTTCTCTCAACATTTTTACGGAATTTCCTATTTTATTTGATATTTATAAATATATATATATTCGTGCCCCGTGCAACCGCACATAAATTTCAGAACTGTGCTGCACATAAATCAACAAGCGTGCGCTCAATCAAAATTCCAGCTGCACAGACTCGCGTAGAGGGGCTGAGGTGGGCGTGGTGTGTGGGATTGGGGCACATGCTATACTATTTATATAGCGGCCACAATAAAATGTGAGTACACAAAAGCGCCGCGCATATTGACGCAATCAATAAAAACACATTAAACTTTGTTTGGAAAAAGGGTTCCAAAAAAAAATTAAACTGACTGAAAAAATGTATAAACCAACAGCGATTAAGAGGAGCAAAAGGAAAATCGCTAGAGAGGTAGAGAATAAGAAGGAGAAGAAGAGAAATGGGAGTAGTGGTGTGTGTGGGGGTTAACTATCTGATGCAGATTAATTAAAAGTGTTGAACTGGCTGAAAGTGCAGAAAGGCAAACATGTTGGTCGACTGGCAAATATCCCAAATGCCAATCGACAACGTCATCTACCCCAAACTCAGCATGCGTGTATGTGTGTGTGTGTGTGGCTATGTATATCTGATCCTGTTGCCGCAGCTTCATGTTCGGTGTCACGAGTCCTGTCCAACATGGGGCACATAAAGCGATTAACTCAATAAAGCGAAAGCGTAAAAACAAAAGTGACAAAGTGTTCAACAGCACAATGCAAATAAACAGCAAAAAAAAACACATGAAACAAGTAAGCATGCTGTAGTCGAGTTATCTCGATTGCGATATATCCTTAACACAGTTGTTGAAAAAACTCTACACACAGAAAATGCTTTCGACTGCTGATAGAAATAAAATCTCAATGAGAATATATTTTTGATCCTAACTTGGGTGTTTCTTATTCAATCTTGATGAAAATGGTGCAGTTGTACAGCATATTAATATTAGGTTTTAATAAGAAAATTCTGCCTTTAAAATTGTGCAATTTATTGCTATTGTAAATCAAAGTATATGGACAGTCGTATAACAGAGGCATTTATCGAGAAATTATGGTAAACTTTTTCTGCTTCGGATAAACGAAAAACTATATTCAAAATTTCAAGTCTCTAGCTCTTATAGTCACTGAGATCCGGGTGTTCAAACATATCGACGGACAGACAGAAGGATAGAGAGAATTGGCTATATCGACTCGGCTGTTTTCCTGATCAGGAATATATATACTTTATATGGTCGGAGAGGCTTCTTTCTGCCATTTACATACATTAAAAAAAAAATCATTTTACCCTTTTTATCCATTTGGGTGCAGGGTATAAAAATGACAACAACTTGCCGCAAACAGTGACTAAAAAGGACATCACGCATACGCCATGCTGCACAGTTGCTGTTGTTGCAACTGCTGCTGCTGCTGCTGCTGCTGTTGAACAAGCGAGCAGACGCGCAATGACTTAAATGCAAGTGACCAAAAAGAACATGCGGCTTTAAACTGTGCCCGAACAAGCCAAAAAAAAAAAAAAAAAGCTGTGGCAGCAACAGCAGAAGTTACTGCTGCAGTAACTGCTACGCTTGCTGGTTAATGCAACGGGCAACTGCAAGTGACATCAAGTTGCCATCAAAAAGGATGCGCATTATGACATTTGGTGGCCACGTCGCCAGCTACACCACCACTCCCCTCCCCTCCCCCGCCCGCTCGCTTGCAGCAGCGTACTTAAGCTCAGTCCACCCAATTTGCCAGCATTCGTTCGCCTGACACTTGACATTTGCCCCAGAAGTTGTAGCACCACCAGCAGCAACAACAACAACAACAACAACAATAAAGCTGAAGGCAGCTGACAGCCGCCAACGCATTCGCCACGGCGCACTCATATTTCAATAAGGAAAAAAATAAAGTGCTGGCTATATATGTATGTATGTACGTAGGTATGTATGTGTGTGTATGTGTGTGTGTGTGCTTATAACTGCTGGCAACACCACACAGCTGCGGGTTGGTAAAACATCCGTCTCAACCTACGCCTTGCTCCGCTCACAGTTGAATGCTTAGCCAAGCGGGGTGCCGGCTGCGGTGGTGGGCGGTCGGCGGTCGGCATATCGCTTCAACATTTAACAGCACAGGGTCCAGCAGTCAGGCAGGCAGGCGAGGCAGGCAGGCGTGGCAGGCGAGGCACACAGTCAGCCAGCCAGCATTGGATTGTAATATTATCCACTTTGGTGCCTTCCTGTTGCTGCGTTGCTTCCGTTTGCTGGTTGTCGATTCTGGTCTGTGTCGGTTGCCCTTGTTTTTCTCCCGTTGCTGTTGTTGTTGTTGTTGTTGTTACTGGTAACATTTCGACGCGCAATAAATTTGATTGCAACGCATTCGCGTGGTGAACAAATCTTGGCATTGCACACTGGAGCAAATAAATTCTTGGCGTATTTATTTGTTATTTCTGGGCTGCTGTAGAAAAACAGTCGGTGAAACAAGCTGGAATAAGATTTGGCTAGTTTTTTCTAACATTAAATGTTTGTCTTGTCTTCTATTCGTATTTCCATTATTAGTCTTACTTTTTATATATATATTTATTTATGGCAAATACTTCATTTATATATAAGACTTTTGTTTTCTTAGTTTCAACTAGTTGCACTTCCAATTGAATTTATTATTTTTAATCATAGTGCATTTGAAATGCTAACATTGATCAATTCAAAACCATACAAATCATATATTTGAACAGTTGTCAAACATCATATAATATTTACAATAATTTCAATCAAGTGTTTACACACTGTGCAAGTGGGCGTGCCATATAGTACAAACAGCGGATCCAACGAAATTCAATATTTACAACATTTATTTGCCCTTTATTTTTAATCGAATACCGAGCTGTCCAGCAGCTGCTGTTGCTGTTGCCGTTGCTGTTGGTGTTGCTGCTGTTGGTGTTGCTGCTGTTGTTGCAACCCACTTCCACCCAACTTGTGTTGCTGCTGCTGCTGGCTGATGCTGTTATAAATTGTCTGAAAGGCGCTTTACAAGGATTTCATATCATATTTTATTATTACGTGGTTTTCACGCCCTTTGCTGCTGGTGCTCGTCGATTGCTCCATCCAAACCCTACTCTTGGACATGCCGAGTCGAGCCGGAGACGGAGACGGAGATTGGTTACCCGTTGCTACCCACTGCTGACTCCTCCCCGGCACTTGGGTCCAGCGACGAAAGTCGGTTCACCTCGTCTGTCGATGCGTTGCGTTAATTTTGCTTTTATATCGCCCAACGACAACAGCAACAACAACATCCACAAAAAACAACAACAAAAAAGGGAACAAAGTTCCAACAATTTTTTTTATGGATGCGCGCAGATTTTGCGAAACCAGCGGCACAAGAGTTATTACAAAAGTTTTTACAGCTTAAGTTGCAGCTTGTTGCGAGTTGTTGTGAGTTGTTGTTGCTGTTGTTGCTGTTGTTGTTGCTGCTGTTTTTGCTGCTGTTACCTTTTAAATTCTCCCTTGCGCTTTTTCCCATTGTTAAATTTGGAAAGTTCGCAGCGCACAGCTGGTCAAGTTCTACGGCTGTGGAACTTTCTGCGCTTAAACTTGAGACGGATGTGTCCATGAAGGGCATTTGCAATCAACCCCTGTCTGCCCAGGCTCTGTCCTGGTTTTCCCTAAATATTTTATGGCACTTTGATGGTAAATATGTAAATATTTAGTTACAACAGCTAAGACAGGTTAATGCAGCCGACTAACCTTGCTAAGTAGTCAAAAGCTACTGCTCCTCCTGCGCCTGCTCCTGCTCCAGCTCCTGCTCCTGCTGCTGTTGCAGTAGATGAGAATGCCAAGTTTTAATTGCTTTTGCAATAAATTCACTTTTAGCAGCTAGCTGCATCAACTCTTGCACCTCTGACTTTTGTCACACAAACAGAGCTTAACATGCCACACAGCATGAGAGTTGGAGAAGTTGGGGAAGACACAGAACTAAATAACCTGGCCATAACCAAAGTCCGACACAAACCCCCAAAACGAGATTGAGCCAAGTCAAGCGAGTTAAGGAAACGACTTGACAAAGGCGAACAATTCGCATGGACTCCTTAAGCCAGCTGCCTAATTAAGCCAGAAACATCCTTGCTCCTTTCAAGTACAAACCACAAGAAATTCTCCGACTTCAAAATGCGTATTTGGACTTGGATGAACAACATTAATTATTTGTAATTTAAATGCCAGCAATACTTGCAACTGCTAGCTGCAAGAGCAACTGAATGCTGAAACTGAAACTGCTGGCACGTTGCGTCCTAATTGCCTGACAAGTGGAATGTGTGTGTGTGTCCTGTCAGAGAGGGGATGAATTGGCGAGGGGGGGCATCTAACAAACAATTGAGCAGACCGAGGCATAAATCAGGCACAAAATACCCATTGGCTCAACACCTATATTGGCTGTGAATATGTAGCAGCAGCAGAGTGGTAGCTGCAGGGGGCGGCAGCGCAGGTGTGTGGCAGGTGTTATTAGCTGAAGTAAATGAGCGTCAGACAGAGGCCTGCATTGGCAATTGTTGGCAGAAGTGGCACGGGACACAAACAGTGGCGCTCCAAATGTGTTTCCGAGCAGCTGAGCTGACATATCCAATGGCCAATGTGTGTGTGTATCAAATGTCTACCTTTCTGTGTATGTGTGTGTGTGTGTGTGTGTGTGTGTGTTTTTGTGTGTGCCTGCTCTCATTGTAACTGTTGTGGTCATTGATTGCCAGCAATTTGCATTTCTAGACATGAACACGGCCAAGCAAAACTAGCAACGCTTCTGTTTAATGAATGATGAAGCCCCTCGTCAGTGCTATGACAGCAGCGACGCCCCCTTCCCCTCCCCCGACCCACCCTTGTTCGTCCGCCCACTCGCTACTAATGAGCGAAAATTGTTTTGGTTTTTGACAGGCGTTTGACGCACTTTAATATGCCAAACCAATTACAGACAAAAATGGAAAAATAGAAAAATAGAAAAATAAAACTCAGCTTTTCAGTTTGAAATATGTCAGAAGCTGTGAATATGAAATGGAATTGCGAAACATTTGTCAATTAAGCAGAAATTTCCTAATAATTGAGCAATGCTGATACTAATATTTTTTTTTATATTATATATTTCTTTTTATTAAAATATAAAACAAGGATCTGAAGCACAGTCAGTTCCTGCACTTGAACGTATTTAATTTGAATGTGAACTGCAATTCATCACACGCAGCATTAAACAGCAGTCAGATACACAAGTCCCTCACTCTTCCCACACTTCCATTCAGGCACAGAGTGAGTCAGTCAGTCAGTCAGTCAGTCATGCATCACGGATTGATGAACGGACCAAGCGGATGGACCCATTGAATGCACTTAGTTTGCCGTTTGCCGCTCGTCAGTTTTTCCTCTTTTTGTTTCTGCCCGCTTTTTTCCCATTTTCTTTTGGCTTTGGATTTTGCCAGCACAATTTTCATATGGTGCATGTGGCACAATTTGTGCATTCAGAAGGAAATGAACAGCAGTTGCAGCAGCAGCAACGGCGGCAGCAGCAACAGCAGAAAGAGTGAAAATTATAAAAATTGCCGCATTGTTGTAGAAAAAAAAACATGTCTGTAAATGGCATATATAAAATATGAAAGTAATGGAAAATTAAAAGGAAGAAAAATTAAAAAAAATATAAAAAAAAGAGAAGAGAAAAGAAGGAAAAAATAATAATGCAACACTGAAATTAATTTCCGTTAATATGACAAACGGCATGAGGGAAACCTGCCACAAAGGGCAATGTGCAAGAGAGTGTGTGTGTGTCTGTGTGTGTATGAGTGTGGGCTTCGGAAGTTGCATATTTCTTAATTGGCATTTTAATTGAAGCCCAACGAGGGAATGCGAAACACTTCCAATTAGCACAACTTAGTCACATTTTGCTAGCCATCAAATCAACTGACACAAAATGAATTTTCAATTTACTCAATTTTCATAATATTTTCACAATTTTTTTTTTTACACAATTTGTCGCAATTTTCAAGCATTTGTGTTTGAATGCATATTAAATTTGTGGCAACATTCCAAATGCAAATTTTGCATGTAAATCACTGTTTTTTTTTTTTTAAATAATTATGTGCATTTGGGGAGCAGGAGATAGGGCAGATATATATATATATATATTGCCTGGGGAAACCTAATGGTAAATGGCAAACAATCCATTAGTTGGGCCAAACTATATGCGTGACTGGTCACCAGTTTCCCCAGCGGAACTCAATTTCGGTGGTTAAACTAAACAATTTACTTTCCAACTGGGAACTCGAAAGCGGTGCTGCCGAGAGTGAGGGGTGCCCCATGATGGGGTGCGTCGGATAGTGGGGGGGTGGATGTAAACGAGTGATCAAGAGAGATGCAAACGTTAAGCTAACAAACCAGAAAATCCGTGATTATTTATTAATTTGGCAAATTATTCATGCGACGCGCTAACGCAAATCAGCTTAGTTTGTTAGCGGGGCGAGGAGATGGTCGACTGGCAGCGGGACTGGGATGGGAGTAGGAGTAGAAGGAGGAGCCTGGTGTGCGTTAGGCGTAATATGAAGCAACTGGCTGGATGGCCTCGGGGCACACTCACAGTTTTGTGGGCCATTGTCTGTCTGTTCATTTGTCGGTTAGTTGGTTTTGTCAGTCTATGCCCCAAATGCCCCAAGTTGTTGTTCAGTTTAGTTTTGTTGCATTGCAAATTGTGTGCATAGCCACTGTGTGGCAAAGGTGTTGCAATTGATGGCCATCATTTAGAGAGTATCTCTCAGGCACGTTCTTCAGTTTAAGCTGAGATTTATATGTATTTCAGCTGTTAAATATGGTATTAAATGAAAGCAGGTTTGGAAGTGTTTTTTAGCCAAATTCTGTTGCAATATTTTATTAGTTTTAAGGTATTAAATCTAGTTTTGTAAATTTATTTTGCAGTCTTCTTTTATTATTTTATTTATTATTTATTTTATTTAGATGAATTTAAATGTTAAAACCATGAAGCCTCAACCACTGTGCAACAATTTAACATTTAACATTTCACAACAGTCATGCGGTGAAAAAGTTTTGATTTTACACACACACTTGCACACACACACACATACACCTACACCTAAACCAAACACATACATGTGTATACACCGCAGAGTGTGGCAGTTCTCTGTCAGAGCCAGAACCACATAGTGCTGCAGACACAGCTCCCTGGGGCACTTTTTGTTGCGAGTGTCCAAAAACTTTGTTGCAACAATTTATTACAACTTTGTGTCAAAATAGTTGCAACAAAAAAAGCACAGCATACATTTAAAATGCTTAATCTAATAATGTTAATCCCACAAACTGATCAATTTGCAACAAACTCTTTGAATACAAATAAAAAATTTACACTTAAATCAAAAGCTGCGAAAATAATGTAATATTTCAAATAAATTGTTAATAGAATAAAATACACACACATTGTTGCCACATTTTGATTTGATTGCTATTATTTGGCTTGTTAAACAGCTGACAGATATTTGGAGATACATATTTAAATTGTGTGGCAGCCACACCAATTTTATAATTAAGCATACGTGATGTGGCACAAATGCACATTAGATATAACCTACTTGTTGTTGGTGTTGCAATTGTGTTAATATTCAAATAGATTCAGCAGTAAATTCATGCGTTCGACAAAATTTATAGTTATTAAAATATTTGTGGCCAAAAGCGAGCGAATAAACATTCCGAATTATTCTGTTGTAGAACTTTGGAGTTCGTTGCATTAATGTGCATAATACACAGGATAGATAAATCAATAAACATTCAGTTTGGCAATTAAATTGTTGCATAGCGACGAACGCACAAGGCGACGTACCACAGGCCACGCCCACCACGCCCCTCCGCTCACAGCACATGCAATAAATCAAACTAAACGTTTGCCATACACAAAACCAAATACCAAAAACAGACGCACTGCAAAATGCCAAATTGCCAAATTGAATGTATCTAAATACAAACGTGTATCTGCAATCGCAATTATAAATGTGCGTATGTGTGTGTGTGTGTGGGGGTGTGTGTGTGTGTGTGTATGTGATTAGCAGTTTGTTTAGTTTTGCATTTACATGATATTATTTTGTTTAATAAGTAAAATAGAAACGCAGCCTGCAACAACAAGTTGCAACCTCGCCAGTGTTGCACTTCAGTTTGCATTTGCATAAAGGCTTTTAGAACCGGTGGCAACATGTCTACTGCTGATTGCACTTCTCAAATTGTGCTCGATCTCCACTTAAGCGGAAGAGTACAAATATATATATATATATACGTCTCGAGTGTATCCCGTTCCTAATTGGATTAGGTGCTTCTGCTGCACCATTTCGCAGCACAGTCGCCGCCTAATGAAGTTTCAATTGCAACAATTAACCGTTGCAAGTGCGACACCCAATAAACTATTTAGTTGCATTTGAAAACTAATCAAATTTTGCCAAAACCCGTCTGACCCCTCAGCACAATTCCAAAAGATAAATTATTTATTTATACAAATATGCTTAGCATGCTTTTTGGGGCATGTTCTGCTTTATTAAATAAAAACTCTTTCAAATTCCTTTCTCATTATGATTTTAATAATATTTAAAATATTTTAAAATATGCTAATTAAAATATATATTTTTATCTTTTCATTTTAGGTAAGTTGATGTGATAAACTCTAAATAACTATAAAAAATAAATGGGTGAGCTAAAGTTTAAGCTGGAGCCAAGAGATAAAAAACGACAACTTAAACAAAGCTGCAAACTTACCTTTATTTCAATTTTACGTTTGGCTGAAGTTGGCCAAAAAAAAAAAAAACTTTACAGCTGACATTTGGTCAATACTATTTCTAAACTGAAACGCAGCTGGCCATAACTCAATTCCAATAAAAGTTGCAGCGCAAACTTGAAAAACAGACAATTGCTTTACATAACTCTATATATATATATACATATATATATATATATATATGTGTGTGCATGTGCATGGGCGTGGCACTCTGTCAACTTGGGCTGTGTAAAGAGCAAACAGCATTGCAGAAACTTTTCAATTACATCTCGTGATTTGAAAGTTGCACCAAAGTCCAATAAGAAAATACAAATCCCTGCGGCGTTTAAATCTATTTATGTCGCTGCTGCAACAGCAACAGCCCTAAACTGCGACCACACATATATATATATATATATATATACATATATATATATATATTCCCTTATATAAGGAAACTAGTTTTGTTGTTTCTTAGTTCACAGCTTGGCCTGCTTTTATTGGCTTGGGACCCACAGGCTGAACTTCAGTTGATGCTTCAGCCTCAACTCCCAACTTCCAACTCTCATCTCCAACTCCCATCTTCATCTGCAAGTGCAACTGCAAATTTTCTTGTTGCAAGCTTTTACAGGCTCTTATTCTGCGTTTCTGTTGCTGCCTCCGTTTTATTTTATTTTTTTTTTATTATTTTTAATTGGCTGACCAACGAATGCGCCACAAAGTTCACCGTGTTGTTGGTGTTGGTGTTGCAGGGGCATGGTAATTGTTGCTGGTCGCTTGTTAAGCGGCTTTAAAATGCAATCTGCCAATTCTTGCAATCCTTCAAACTGCAGCTGAATAACCAAGAAACCCCAAAATGCAATTTTCTGTTCCTTTTTTTTTGTTGGTTTCCATCTTTTTTTAATTTTGTTACGAATTTTTTTATGGCTGCTTAATTGAATTTCAGCTGCAACAATTAATTGCCGGCATTTTAACCTCGAATTTTTCGGTTGTTGTACAACACTGAGCGGGCAGCGGATGTGCTGTGCTGCCTGACGTCGGCGGCGCTGCCAGCGTCGTTGAGTGCGTTTTGCGCAGCTGCCAACCAAAACTTAAGAGAGAGTACAACTTGCCACAAAGCTCTTAGCTAAGAGTGAAGAGTGGGAGTGGACAGATGGTGTGGCAAGCGGGAAGGCGCAGAGGTGCTGTTAGTTCTGAGACTTGTTGTCATTAAAAAGATATTGACTTGTAATTTAATTAAGAATTTAATTTTATAATTTAATTAAGCCACGCCCAAAGTCTTAACTTGTATTTAGAAGACGCCGCTAAGCCGAGGCAGTGTCTTAAGTTAAGCCAGCTAATCAGCATAAAGGAGCCATGAGTTTCCCCTCCCTCCCCCTCCACAATTCACTACTTACTTTTACAGTTATGAATTTTGCAGAGCATACTTTTTGGGGCGCTGCTTATGGGAATGGGAATGGGAATAGGAGCTGTGGCTGCAGGCAGCTCGTGTCACGCGCCTCATAGAAATGTCAAGTGTTAAGTTCAGACGCAAGTTTTACAACAATGTTGTTCTTGTTGCTGTTGTTGTTGCTGTTGTTGTTAAGCAACACCAACTTTTTGTGGCGACTAAAAGAAATGCTTGTATTTTCTGTGGCGCGCAACTTAATTAAGACTAAGCAATGTTTCAAAACTCAAAATGAAACTCGAAACGGGCAACAAAGTGCGGCAGGAAGCGTAAAGGGAATGTGGCAGCAACAACAACAACAACAACAGTAATGTGGCATCCTCTGACGACGCGCTTGGAATAACAAAAACGGAAATGAAAGTAATTTAAAGTGGTATTAAGTTGTGGCTGCCACATGAAGATGATTCCCATTTTTGCTGTTGTTGTTGTTGTTGTTTTTGCTGGCTGTACGCGAAGTGGCACACTCATAGTCTGCTGCACAAACACGCACTCAAACCGTGAGTGTATTCTATATACACACACATGAGTCATGTGCGCATAGCAACAACTGCCACACAATACACTTGCCACTTGCCACACTTTGCACTATATCAAAAACTGTCAGACGCTGACTTTATGTTTGCAACAAAATAGTTGGCATTGTTTTTATTTATTATCCACTATATGGGAAGTATTTTATTTAGATTATTTAGTATTTTCTATATTTAATTTAACAAAAGATTTATTTATATTAAAACAACAAGTTGCAGAGGCAAGAGAAGAATACCTGGCAAAAATAACTTTAAAATTTAAGAGAAAACAGTTAAACACAAAAATGACTTTTGTTATAATTTTTGACTTATGATTTCAAGTCTTAAAAATTTTTCAAATTCGTAATTTTTCAAGTTTTAAAAAGGTTTTGAATACGTAATCAATGTTTCTTAATGTATAAATATTAATTTATTTTTCTTATTAATTTGAAGAAATTTTCTCGTGTCTAAATTATGCTTGATATTTTGATATTTCTCTCTGGTATGCCTTCATGCAACTTGGTATTTATAGATGGGGCGTTGGTTGCTTCGTGCGGCAGCTAAAATTCTGCTCGTTGCGCAAATAATAAAGCACTTTAAGTGCCGCCGCGGCGCAAGTTTTGATGCAAGCAAGCCCAAAAGGCTTCGTTAAAAGCAGCCCATATCGAAGAGTGTGTGTGTGTGTGTGTGTATGTGTATGTGTGTATGTGTGCATGTTCGTGCTGTTAGTACATAAATAACGATATATATATATATATATATATATATATATATATAACAGTATATAGTAAATATATATGAGAAGCCGCAGCCGCCGCCGCAAGAGAGAGTTAAGCGAGTTGCAAGTTGCGAGTTGCGAGTTGCCAGCTAAGTTGTACGCATATGGGCAAGTTTATGACTTTGCCGTATAACTTAAACTACGTCGAATTCAATTAACTCAAAGCACGGCTGTGTGACTATGCTGCGATTTTGGCAGGGACGTGGGTGGGTGGGGTGGACCTGGGAGGTTGGTACCAAGTTGCGGGTGGTCCTGGCGCCAACTGTTTCAGTTACGAGTTTTGTGCTTTGCTGTGACAACTTAAGCACATGTGCGTGAGTGCTTCATGTGTATATGTGTGTGTGTGTGTGTTGGTGTGTGTGTGTCTGGGGAGCCTGGCTGTTGACTATAGCTACCGGTTATTGCTCCTGGCTGCCTTAATGAGCGACACATTTGCGAGCCGCCTGTCAGTTTTTTTTTTACTTAACTTTGCTACAATTTGAGTAGCGGCAAAGACGCTTAACGAACCAAATGAAACGCAGCGAGACAAAGGCACAACACACACACACACACACACATACGCATATGCAGACACAACTTGTAGTTGTTGCTGTTGCTGCTGACAGTGCCACATGTTGCCCCTTGTTGGCTCTTGTATGCCGCACAGCATGGCGCACAAGCACAAACCGCAAAACTGTGCTTGAGACCTGTGTGCAACAAGCAGAGCCAACAACACAAAATACACACCCACACACACACACATGTCCATAAATGCTCCATTGTCGGTCGCTTTTAAATGCCGACTCAGCAGCATCCTGACAAGGTCCTGGCTTGCTTCATTCCACAAGCAGAAGCAAAAGCAGTCGCTTGCCTCATTTTTGGCTTTCATCATTTTGCACAGGCAGCCGAAAAGTATGCAACACGAATGCTAAACGTTTTTAATTTCATTTCACAGTACACCCCCCACAATACCCATCTCTTTCCCCTTCCCCTCGTCCATCTAGGAGTTGTACAAACTGTGACTGAAAACCCTGACGTAAATTGTGAGGCGATTCGTTGCGTGTTTTTTGTGTGGCTTTCTTTTCCCCGCTTCCTTTTATTCATTTGTTGCCCCGCTTGTTGTCCTTGTTGTTCTTCCCATTGTCTACCCTTTACCCTCTTTTTTTTTTTGCTATTTTTGTTATTTGCATTTCATTTCTTTTGGATTTGCCCTTTTTTTTTCTGTGTGTCTGTTTTCGGAGTCATTTCTCTTGGTAGTTTCCGTTTCAACCGTTTGATTGATGGCATTTTGGCGCCACGCTGCGTTTTTCGAGCGTTTATCTTTTTTTTATATTCTTGTTTTTTTTTTTTGTTTTTTCTACGCTATTTATAAATAGCAAAAGCATTTCTCCAAGTGTCGACTTGGATGTCAAAAAGCGCGACCCCAATGAATTTCCCAATTGCGATTACCAGATTACAAACAACAACAACAATAACTGAAAAACACGCTAATTGCTAAAAGTTGTCCAACTGAAAGTCTGTGTTAATCTTCGATTTGAAAGCTGCGTTGAGGAATCTACTTAATTGTTTAGTATTTAATTTGGTTTGTAATGAATTTGAATGTCTGGTTTTATATGCTTTTTTAGATATTTATCTTGATTATAGCCAGCAAACGTTGATTCAATTAAAAGGGAAGTTGAGCAATTTTTGCACAAGAAAATTTAAAAAAAATAGCAGATGGAATAATATTTTTTTTTACTTATTAAATCTTGACTAGTTTAAAAGGAGTCTCTCTGTATGAGAAGCACTTTAATCATGGATTATGGCAACTCGTTACACTTATGCACAAAATCCTTTTAGTAATTTCTTTAGCTCAGTCTAAATTCATTTTGCGTTACTTTAATTCAGTTGCGAATGTGCTTAAGAGTAAGCAAATAGAGAACTACTTTCAAATGTGCGCATTTGATTCTGCGATGCATATTCTATTTGCTGTTACACACCACACCATGCTAAACCCTATGCCACACACTCGAGGCAAACCCAACCACAGCCCATCCACAGTCGCTTAATCGTCAGCATTGCAGCCATTTTGTATTCGGCAGCGCCGCAATGTATGCTACACTATAATTAATTACAGCATTCAATTGCATCGCTGTCGGTGCTGGCTCCTACAAATGATGTCCTTGTTTGAAGCTGCTGTTCGCATTTGTTATTGCTGCTGCTGTTCTTGTTGTTGTCGCAATTGTTGTTGTATCCTTGACATTTAGGAAAAGCTACGCTACGCTTGGCATCACTTCGGGGGCCACTCGTCGAACCGGAAGTGAATCCTTAGCCCCGCCAGCAGCCAACAAACTGAGCGCACACATTGAGCAAAACTCTTTTGCTCGCAGCTATGTATTTTCGCTGCTCATTTTCCTTTTATAGTTTTTGGTGGTGGCGACAAAAATGTCGTCGCCCGCAGCCAGACTTGTTTCGATGCCATTTCTCATGTTGCGCGCTGAAAGAGAACTTTATTTAGGCGAGAGCGCGCAAAGCTGTGGATTGTGGCTAGAAGGAGCCCATATGTAGTTGTTACTTTACACACACACACACACACACACACACACACACCCAAACCCACACACCCACACACAGACACAACAAACTTTTCACCACCGCGCACAGTGGTACAATTCTTGTGGTCACAGACCAAATTTGATTTTGCTCATTTTCCCCAAAAACTAATTTTGCATTTTTGCTTTGACTTTGGATTTGGTTATGGCTTTCGCTGTGTGTGTTTAACTGTGTGTGTGTGTACGTATGTGTGTGTGTACGTATGTGTGTGTATACGTATGTGTGTGTACGTATGTGTGTGTGTACGTATGTGTGTGTGTGTATGTTAATGTGTCGCAGCTGTTGCTGATTGCCTTTTATTGTATTAGTTTGGCATATGTTTTGGGAACACTGAGCTAATGATAATGACTGCTTGGGAAGGGAGGGGAGGGGTCCATTTTGTTGGTCAGGGGAATTTCGCAAATGATTTTGTTTTACGAGTCTTGTCGTGGTTTTGCACCAGGAGATTATAATTAAATATAAATGCGTGACAAATGTGTTGGCAAATGCTGTGAAGTGTGTGTGTGTGCGTGTGTGTGTGTGTGTATTAGTTCACATTTGGGCTGATGCAATAATTTGAGTGTGCCTCAGGAATTTACTAAAATGATTTATTAAACACAAAATATTTTTGCTTGGATTTGAATTCGAGTAATTTTTGTGCAAGCTAAAACAATTTGCATAAGCTATGTGCTCTTAAGCGCAATTTAATAACATATAAGTATAAATACATATCATATACATATGTATAATATATATCATTAGACGAAGGTACAATATATATATATATATACTCCTTTCCCTTATGCTAAATAAACTTTTATTGCAAATATAATTTATATCCTCAACATTTAATCTGCATTTATTACTAATTTCTTTATGAATATAAATGGAATTCCATTGCTGCTACTGCTGCAACTTATGCAACTGCAAAACGTTGCACACCCACACACATAAACCGTAAGCAAACCCACGCAATTTTTACAGCAATTTGAAAAGAAACACGCGCAGAAAAGCTCATCAAAGCAAAGAAGAGAGAAAAAATTGAAATGCCGTAAAGTTTAGCACGCCTCTTCATGTTAATTAGGGAAGCAGAACACACACAAATACACGATGACGCATTTCACACCCACACACAACAGACACACACGCACACACACAGAGGCACAGTTGAACAATGGAAATGGATGCGCAAATAGGAGAATAAAAAACATATAAGCAAAAATTGGCTGGTGAACGTTGAACATTTTATTAATTGACTGTCAGCGGCATATCCGGCACAGAAAATGGCCAACAAAAAAGAACAGAAAAGGAGGAGCAGGATGAGGAGGCGCACACAAGAGGAAGAAGATGTCGCCAATCTGCAAGTTCGACAGACGAAATGTGTAGCCTAAAAAAGAAATGAAGAAAAAAGCGGAAAATGCCGACAGCTGCACAACTCGACTGGAACTCAACAATGACACCCTGTATGTCGTCAGGAGTGTCTATGTGTGTGAGTATGTGTGTATGTGTGTTTGTGTATTTGTGTGTGTGCACAGTGCGTGTTCATTCATGCCCGCAACGGGGACAGCAAAGTCCTTTTCAATGACATTGTCAGCGACAACGACCGACACGCTTTGCGTTAGAAAGAGAGAACTGTAGAGAAAGAGAGAGAGAGATAGAGAGAGAGAAAGCGAGCGAGAGATAGTGAAAAAGTTCTTGGATGCTTGCACGACTTGCTTGCTCAACAGGTTGGCAGTCCAGTTGGGATATCAGTTCAGTTTGTTGTTCGCTTTAATACACCTGAAGCCAGTCACCCACTATCCACCCTTTTTCCACAAAACAGCTGCAGCAATATTTGCTATTTTTTTCCTTTCTTTATTTCTTTCTTTCTTTCTTTCTGACCGGCTTTCAATCATTGACACTGGCAGCTGCGTCGTTGACGTCGACGTCGTCGTCGTCGTGGTCCTTCTGCTGCTGCTGTTGTCGTTCGATTGCCGAGCTCAGTTAGCAACTGACACTGTACGAGGCACAAAGTGCGTGCGCTGCTGCTGCAACAATACAAAAAAAAACAGCGAATCCATTAAAACTAAGCACAATCCGCTAAGCAATTGCCGTGAATTGATTATATATATGTGTATCTGTGTATGTGTGTGTGTGTGTGTGTATGTGCAACAGCTGTTTGCCTAGGCTAGCTGCAACAAAATAAATAAACTTGTCATTACAAAACTGGCAACAAACAGGCAAACAATGTGATTGACATTTGCAAAAGGCGCAACAAAAAAAAAATATATAAGAAAAGAGTTTGACAAATGTTTTATAGTTTTATCGAAATGCGCTCTTGATTAAAAAACTTTGCCATAAATAAACAACAACAATAAGAACAACAACAACAACAACAAAAACAGCAGCTGTAAGTAAACTTTTATTTCTTATATTTGCGCGGCTGGCAACATATGGCATTGGCTTTAGTTCCAGTTTTAGTTGACACGGGGACAGTGAACGGTGGACGGGGGTGTGGGGTGTGGGGGCGTTTGCTTTGTTATGTTGTCTTTTTGTTGTTGCTGTTGTTATTTTATTTTTTTTACTTGTCGTTTGTCGTTGCTGTATCCTGGCACCTGCTGCTGTCAATATTGATTTTTGTGTGATTGTTATTTATTTTTCATTTTTACAACGCCTCCTTTCAGCTTTCACTCTTGATCTCTGATACGTATGAGTGTGTGTGTGTGTGTGAGTGTGTATGTATAAGTAATTTAAAGCTATACAAGCCTTAGACTGGCCATATGCTGCTGCCTTTTTATCTATGTATGCGTGTGTGGCACGCAACATTTTCTCGTTTTTTTTTTTTTATATTTGACACCAGCTGCTTGACATTGAAGCGCGCCCACTCTGTGGGTAAGGATGTGTGGGTGTGTGTGTGTGTTTTTGTGTGTGTTTGCCTATTCAGTAAGTGCTTCAGTTGTTCTTGCTGCTGGCATCTGTTTACGCAGTTAAAAATAGATGGGATATCGTTAAAAAGGTTCTCCCTTAATGGAATCAAAAATTTATTTTTGGCGCCACGCAGTTAATTTGGGAAACATATTTGAAGAGCTAAAAAGACATAAAGTTTTAAAATTTAAAAAAAATTTGTAAATATTTCAAACTAATTTTAAAAGCTAAAATTCTATAAAAAAATAAGTTTTTTTTTTTTAATTAAGTTTTAACTTCTTTGTCTAATTTAAACATTGATTATACTTTGAGCAAACATTTCTTAATAAACATTTCTAAATATTATATAACACAATTCTAAAACACATTTCACTCTAATTTTAATCATTATTTTTTTCATTTTGTCTCTTTTAGGTAAGTTCTAAAAATAACAACATAAAAAATTCAAATGTTCAGCAGTAAGCGTATTAAGTCAATTTTAGTTTGGCAAATAATTTTGTCGCAGCTGCTCTCAGTTTTTGTCTGTGGCGCCCCCCACAAGCTTTGCTCAATATCCCCAGTTGGTTTAGTTTTACATCCCACACACATTTTCAACCCTCATTTGGCATTCAGCAATTTCTATGCCATTTACAAAGAGAAATCCTCTCAAGGCCATAATGCAAGCATTAAAATTAAAAGAAAAAAAAAGGTGACTGCTACACCCACATTTTGCTACCCGAATAAACCAAAAAACAATCTAAATAAAATGCCACAAAAAAAAAAGGGGAAATCGGATAGCAGTCAAAACTGAAAGCACAGAAAGCAAAACTTCAAATGTTTGCAACAGTCGGTGGCAAATACAATAACAATAACTGCGGCAAAGCGGAAGCCAAAACCAAAAGTAAAATATTAAAGGCCCACAAGCCAACTCGACTTCAATCCCCCACCCTCCCCACTTCCCACCAACTCAACAAAAACGTTTCATGGAGGATGGAAAAACTTTGTTAAAGAATCGAACAACAAAACTTGTGAAATTACTTTGCAAATAGTTGCAAATACTTCGAAAACAACAACAAAAACAGCAGCAACAACAATGCAAATAATGAGCATTGAACAATAAAAAAAAAAAGTTGGCGAAAAAGAGAGAAAGAGAAGGAGACAACGCCAACGCGACAAACTGCGAGTGGGAGTGGCAATTGTTATCAAATGGGCTAAAATGCAAATACGGCCACGGGCAGAGATAAAATGGAGATTATGGCAAGGGTGCCGGGTGCAGGGGGGGAAGCGGGTTAAACATAGGCAGCCAGTTTATAAAACGACCAAAGTTTTCTAATGGTAAAGAGGGTAGGGCAAGGGAAAGGGAATTGGTGTTTGGGGTTTTAAACTGAAGAGGCAGTGCCACAGCCCAGCCACCACACCCCAAGAAGACAGCAGACAGCAGCGAGCTGCGAACAGTTGCTGCAACCACAAAATGTAAAACAGCACACAACTAGTTGCCGCCATTGTTGCAAGCTACAAAATGGGAGGAGGTATTTGGCGTTTTGGGGGCGTTTTTGGGGTGCTTTTGGCTGGCTTTCAAGTTTCAAGTGCACGACTCTCTCTTCAAGTAATTTGCTGCGAGCATTTCCTCAATGATTAAGACACTTTGCGAAAATAGCGGGGGGAAAGGAAAGGAAGGGAGTGGAAGTAACTGCTGCCTGTTTGTTGCAACCACAAAACTGAAATTAATTGTCATCATAAAATTATGCACAGTGTCTGTGTGTGCCACGTCTATTTGCAATGCAAAAAAAAAGAAAAAAGCACAAGTTGCATGCAACTTTTGCAACAGTTTTTGAGTGCGTAATAAATGTTTACGCAAATCGCAGAGGGTTGCAGCTGCAGAGCAGGCCAGCGCGACAGGAGCCAGCTGACGTCAAAGGTGGCAAATGTTTGTGTGTGTGTGTGTGTGTGCGTGTAAGGTGTGGGAGATGTGGCAGTGGCTGATGAGGTGCCAACGAAGCCGCACTTCAACTGCTCTCCAACACTTAACTAGACACAAAATAATTGTTGGTAATAGTTGAAAGTTGCCAGTTGCCAGTTTGCAGTGTGGCAAAACTTTCTGCGTAAATGCACTCGGTCAGAGACCCTAAATACCCCAGAGACAGACAGACAGAGAGAGAGAGAGAGAGAGAGAGTGTGTGTTAGAGAGAGAGACAGAGTTAGTTGCAACAACGCTGCATAATAAGATGGCAAGTGTGAAAACAACAACAACAACAACAAATAATGTTAAAGTTTAACAACACTTTGCCAAAGTTTACAGTTTCCCTTGGGTAATGGAAAAAAAAAGAGATTTCTAAAAAAAATACACAAATTTATCCAAGTTGCGTTTTTGAAATAGTTGCAAATACGTGAAAACTTAAATCTTTATATATGTATGCATATATAAATATATCTAGCAAACTTTTTAAATTTTTCCTTTCTTTTTGCCATAAAGCATAATTATAAAAATCGTATATTTTGTTCGCCATTTTCTCAGAGGGCCAATCAACTTGCCAAACAAACTTCCTTTTTTGGTTGTGTGGAGAGCTAAAGCCAAAAGCTTAAATATGTTTGCCAACTTTGCGCTTATGTTGACTGCTCTGCTCTGCTCTACCTGCACCCACCCGCTTGCCCCCCCCTTCTTCCCCTGTTGCCTGCTTGCCAGCGATTGCTTCATTAACTTGCAGTCTAATAACTCACACGTTTCACGTGCTTCGCCGTGCCCCCCTTCCTCCCACTCTCCCCCTCCCTCCTCCCCTCTTTCCTCTTATTAAAACTCAGTCAAGCGCATATTTTTTGCCTCTTTAGTTTTTAATATTTTTTCTTATTTTTAGTTTTTTTTTTATATTTTATTTTAGCTTGATTATTTTTATAGTAAATATATTTGAGAGCAAAAAATACTTTAGACTTGGCTCCTTCGATCTTTTCTTGAACTTCCTCTCTCCCTCTCGCTCTATCTCTGTCTGAGCTCCGTTTTGGCCATAATTAAACAGCCATTTGGCACGTACTGAAGAACTTAATGGTATTTACAACAAAAGATGCTGACACGTCGTCCTGCCACACGGGGGCAACAAGCGTGCTTTTCCAACAGCTTTGCCAAACTCTCTTTCTCTTTCTCTTCCTCTAGCTTTGCCTGGACTCGCTTTTCCGTTTTTCTTCGGAACTTCTTTTTTGGCTTTTCTTATTATTATTTTTTGGGGATACGCGGCACAAAAAATTAAGAAATTCCTGCAGGATAATTGCGTCGCGTGCGCTGCATACGTGCACAGAGTTTATACTATGCCCAACTCCTCTTCCCCTCTCTCTCTCTCTCTCTCTCTCTCTCTTTCTCTCTCTGTCTCCCTCTGACTGCCGCACAAATATTTTCGTACATATTATTGAAACTGCGTGCGAAGTTTGTTGCTTCAGCTTATTCAAGTTGCTGCCAACTTTTTGGGCACGCCCCGAGGGCTGCTCTATAAGTTCACCACACATGCTGCGTACGCACTGTTGCCGTTGTTTTTTTTTTATTATTGTTCTTCTTTCCTTTTTGGGGCAGGTGCAGCAACAGCCGCTGGGGCTGCATTTTGTAATGAGGATTTAGGTTTCGCTTTATGCTTGCCTCTTGTTTTCTGCAAGTTTCTGGGCTCCCTCACTCGCTTGGCTGGTTAGCAACCCACACACACACACACACATACATACACACATGCCAGCTTGCCAACTTTTCCACCTAAGTGTTTGCCAGGGGGCGTGGGGATGGCTTAGGGGCTGTGTGTTCGTTTCAGTCACAGTGTTCAGTGTTTGGGGCATGCTGCGGTTGCCAGTTGAACACGATTTTTGAATTAATGCATGAAGTGCAAG
Organism: Drosophila dives; assembly: GCA_035042365.1. Taxonomy (NCBI): domain Eukaryota; kingdom Metazoa; phylum Arthropoda; class Insecta; order Diptera; family Drosophilidae; genus Drosophila; species Drosophila dives. The sequence continues at coordinate 4,424,869 of JAWNLJ010000326.1, read as the reverse complement.
TTGCAAGTTGCAAGCGCCACATTCGTTGTTGGGTTATATTTTTTTTCCATTCCAGCTGCCTTTTTCCCTTTTCCCTTTGCCGCTATTGTTTCGCTACTTTTCGATTCGCTTTTCTCTTAGTTTTTTTTCTGGTTTTAATGGCTGCGTTTTGGGCCAAAATTGAAATTAAATGTTTTGCGCGTTGCACTTCAAGTTGCCGCGTGGCAAGTGGGGCAAGCGGCTTACTTGCATTTTTGGCAAAAGGTGTTGGCAGCTGCAACTTGCAATTTGCTGCTGGCTATCGAAAAGTGCGCAGAACAATGGCAAAGGCAACACATATGTGCACACACACATACTTATAAATTTTTATATATATTTTAAGCCCTAAATTACAGAGTGCACGATTAATGAACATTGAATGTTTACGAAATGTTTAATGTTCGAGCGAAAACATTTTTAAAGACTGAATTTCCTTAAGAAAAACTAGCTGAAAACACAACAAGAATTTTTAGTTAAGGAATAAATTTTATAAGAAATTGAAACTTAGCATTCAAAAAGAGTTTATTGTGGTTTTTTTTTATAGTTTTGTGCTTTTAAATATTTGATCAAATTAGGGAAGTGAGAATGCTGTAGTCGAGTGAGCTCCACTACAAGATGTACTGAATACTGTTGTTACATATATTTTCGAATGTTTCTTAATCGATTGATGTATAAAATGTAAATATTTGTCACATATAAATAAGAAGAATTCGTTATAAAATTATTTGCCTTTATCTAATATCGATATAAATGATAAAATGATATAAACTTGATCTATATTAGGCACACGATTAGCTATCTTTCAAATTTGAAGTATTTAGTTTTTATACAGACTGACAAAATGCTTAGTTGGACAATATTTACTCTCTGGTATCAGATATGTTTCCTTCCTGTCTGTTTTTGTGCTATTAGACAAAACTTTTAAACGCTTTTTAGCATCTGCACAATATTTAAATGCTTGTTAAATCAAAAAGAGCATTTCGATTATTACCCATTAAAAATAGCAGTTTGGGACAGTAAAATTTTAATATCCCCAAGCGTTATGTGCTTTTCAAATTTTATAACCCATTTTCAATTTGCAAAATAAGAACCGAAGTTGGCAAAATGAATAAGTTTGATCGAAAACACATTTTGGATTGTCAATCGGTTTGGTGTCGACAAAGTTATGAAACTTCTAAAGTACGAAAGGATGTAAGAATTTTTAATGAAATTCTGTCATGTAAGCAGGGCAAAACAAGGATAAGTGTATTTCACACACATATTGAAAATTTGTTTGTTGTTGTTGTTGTTGTTGTTGTTGCTATTTTTGTTGTTTCTGTTTGCTGTCTGCGCTGCTGTAAAGCATCTTTCATTTGCGTACTTCACACTTTATGAATGTTATTGAGCTGAGTCTCCTCGAGTCTCGTTGTGGCTCACAATCAACTGTCAACAATTCCCTGGTCTATTCTCTCTCTCTCTCTCACACACCTTCTGTCTCTCTCTTTCTCTGTCTGCCTATCAACTCAGTTGTCGGTTCGTTTTCAATTTTCCTTAATGCCCAGATGCGAATAACGCTGGCAAAGTCCCAATCGAGTTGACGCTTTGCACTTTGGCCCTGGCGATAGAAATTCAAAACGGCGTTGCATAAAACTCACTCAAGAGACCGAAACGAAGACGCAGACATATTCAATTATGACATTTCCCGCAGCACCAGCAGCAGCATCACACACACAAAATAGATGAGCAGAAAAAAAAAAATTGAAAAAAAAAAATTGGAAAAAACATAGAAAATCGAGTTGAGCTGAGGACACTTCATCAAACGAAGTGTCAACAAAGTTAAACGAGAAACTGCTGCAACAACGACAACAACGAATGCGCTATAATACCCATGTTGCACGCAACGAAACGCAGTCCCAATGCACCCCCTCTCTACTCTACCCCTCCTCAACCTAAACTCCAGTTTGTTACGCCCACTCATCCCTCATTGGCATTGCAGCAGCCACGCGTAGTTTTTTTGTTCGCACTTCCTGCCGCTTGCCTCCTTGTGGCACTGTAACCAGCGCATCAGCAGCAGCAGCAACACGCTCGTAATTTCAAAACAAATATGAATGTCAAACGTGACTCAACTGCAGAAAACGAAACACCATCCAAATCGTAGTAGAAACACACACAAAAAAAAATATTCCTTCTTCGCTTGCCCCATTCTCTATTTTCAACCAAACAAAAAAAAAAATCGAAAAAAAGAGCAACTTTTGCTCAACACTCAATTTTCTATGGGCCATTTCTGAGTTTCAGCTTAGTCGATTTTTACTGTCTTTTTGAATACTCTTACGGGAAGTATTCTGATTTTATAAAGGAGTTTAAAAAATATATTTTAGAGCAGGTTTACCAAAAGAGCAGATAATGAAGCCAATTCTTCAATCTGATTATTTCTTTGGAATTTTTTTATAATTTAAATATGTTTTTCGAAGGTGACTCGTCTTCAAAAATATTTGATAAGAAGCTGGAAAGTAAAATATTTAAAATTTGTTGACTATTTATTCTATTAGTATTATTATAAATCGAAACAATCCAAAGATAAGTTTTTGCAGGAAATTGATTTTTTGTTTGTAAGTAGCTAAGTTAATCAGTTATCATGCAAACAAAAAAGATTAATCGATGAAAATTAAAAAGCGCATTTAATCTGCGACTTTCCACAGATAATGTTTCACTTTAGTTTATGCCACACATTTTTTTTGCGTTTGTTCTGAATTTAATACTATTGTCATTGTCATAAATTAACTTCCACATGCCAGTCTCCTCCTTCCTGCTGCCTGCCACATGTCATTTTAACAAAGCGCTTCAATGTATGCGAAGAGGCATTCCAGAATCACCGATTCTTTCAGCACTCTCAGGTCAAGTCGACTTCTATGTGGCATTGTTTGTGGAATGTTGCATACATTGCGTGACGCTGATGCGTGTCCAGCGTGTCTTCTTGGTGATTCCTCTTCTATTTTTTTTTTGTGTTGCATTTAACACCTTTTTTGTTATTTGTTAACTACGCACAAAAGTCTCGACATTCTCATTAATATTCCATGACTTTTGCCTGAGATTGTGTGTTTTTTTTTTTTCTCTTAGCAGTCAACTTGTCAACTTTTTGCACGTCTTTTGTGGCTTAGCTTTGCTTCTACTTACCCCGATTTGTTTGACCGGATTGTGCGTTATGAATTGTTAATATTTATGCGACACTATCAATCATCAATCTTAGTGCAAATCCCACATCAATCAATATTTGCATTAATATATATATATATATACATATATATTTATATTCTCCCCAACTTTTGTCATGCTCGAGAAACTGGAGCATTATCCGCTTCGAATTGGACCGAAGACTTGGATTTTGTTTTCTCATCTTTGCGTTGCTTTTGTTTTGTCTCCCATTTCGATGGTTATTTCTATGACAAATTGCTATTTTTTGGAGTGTTGACCAAAACAAATGGGCAGAACGAAGAAACTGGGCTTGTGGGATACTCTTAAGGTGCTAAGCCAACAGCGTTTGGCAGCTTGTCAATTATGGCCAAAATATATTTGAGATTGATAGATGAAACATATTGTGGAATTGTTTGTTAAACAATCATCTTGCAGAATACCAAAAAAACAATGCCTGAATTTAATTCTGCGTAGGCAGAAATGGATTTAACTGTGACAGTTTCTGAGTAATGAAAAAAACTAATAAAAAAAAGGTTCTTTGTGCTTAAATTTATTGAATTTTATTAAAGTGTTTCAAAGTTTTAAACAAATTTTAGTTTTTAGACAAAGCTAACAAATTTTCTCATAACACAAATTGTCGAAGAAATTACTCAACTTTGAAAGAGTGTGTTTTCTAAAGGATAGTCAAATCGAAAAGTTAGTTTTAATCGTTTGTAAATAATCAAAAATTCGCACGACAAGCACTCAAAACTAATCGAATAAATTGCATTTATTCTCTTCTTCTTCTTTACTTGCAGGTAAGTTTCACAATCAATTAAGTTGCTACAAAGAAGACGGGTTTTTTTTTGTGAGGGGAAGGGACGGTGATGAGGTTGGTAAGTAAGGGCTTAGGCGTACTGCAGTTGGCTTGTCTGGATTACAACTTAACCCCGGAGCTGGAGCTCGAGCTGGAGCTGGAGCCATAGCCAGAGCCAGAGCTGCCACAATTTGTAAGCCTTTAATCAGAAGCCAAAAGAATTAACAACAATAAAAAGGGGAAAAAAACTGTTAAGCAAAAAGGTCCACGAAACGCTGCAATTTTGTGCTTAATTATTAAAGGGTTTTTCGGGCTGCCTTCGCATAACTATTAGCTGAAGTAGGAAGCGCTGCTGCTGTTGCAATAAAGACGGCGGCAACCCTGGCGCGTAGCATGCCGCATTGCTTTGTTTGCCTGCCACTTAATCGGCTCAAAGTTAACTAAAAAAAAAAAAAAAGAAAAGTAAAGCTGATGAAGAACAAGAGGAAAATAACAGACAGGCAGGCAGTCAGGCAGGCAGGCTGCATGCCCCAAGCTTGTGGCACGTTTTAATTGGCAATTTTGTCAGAGGACTAAAAAGTAGCTGACAGCTCGAGCTCCCAGCAGCAGCTCCTGTGTGTTGCCTGTGTGTAACACAATAAGCCTCGACGTTGTCGCACAGCTCTAGCGACATGGACATGAAACCCAAACCACACCCAATCCGCACCACACTCCACTCCACTCCACCACTCTGCACGAGTACTCCCTGTCGTAGGTCGCAGCGGGAGCAGCTGCTGTGCTGTCCTGGTTCCCGTTTGTACCTAGCGCCGCCTTTCACTGACTTGTTAGCGCCCTGCTTCCCGCACCCCCCAACCCGCTCTGCACACTTCAGCCATGTGAGCATAAACAAACAGAGCAGCCACTTGTCTCGGTTCGGTCCCGCCCACAACCTTTTTTTTGTTATGTTTTTTTTTGGGGCACCCACGCGTCGTAAAGCGAAAATTGACACTTTTAGCATGGTATGAAAAAAAAGCGTCTTGTTGAGCAGCAGCTTAACCCGAAATAGCGGGTAGAACGCGCTGAAAACTGCCGTTAAGTGGCGTCCCGGTTAGTCAAAAGCCAAACAAAGGGCTGTCATTTCAACGATCCCCAAACCAATCCCCAAACCTTCCCCAACCCCCCAGCCTGTTTGCCAATTTACGCGCTGCTCGACATTTTTAAATTTATTTGGCCTTTTTTTTTTGTTAAATTTTTTACTTTTTATGTTTACAATTTTTGGATTTTTTTCGCTGGCACTTTGAAGTGAGTTTAGAAATTAGAAAAGTTTCGACTAGCAACGAACAACTAATGTCAATATTTTAGGTAGCCCTTAAACTCTTAAACCCCCCCCCCCCCCCCTCTCCTCCTTCACCAACTCACCCCCTCCTAGGCGACCACATTGCGCATACGCCGCGTTATCAGCTTTTTGCTTTGCTCATTTCCTGGTATAGCATTTTTTTTTGGCTAAAAGTATTTTGATTTTCTCATTAAATTTGAAACGAACATTTTTTGCCTGGCTTGAAAATATTTTGTTTATTTTATTTAAGGGCATTTCAAATTCGTCTCGCTTGTTTTTTAGTTTGTTTTAAGTCAGTCGAAATTAAACATTGGGTGGCAATGTTGGGGTCCGATGTGTGGCACATTCATAAATCACAATTTTTTTGTTTTGGTTTTGTCGTCGTCGTTTTTTTAAATTGCGCTTTTAATGTTTGCGCTGTGATCAAATTCAGATTTGCTGTCAACCAAAAACTGTCCAACATGTGAGAAATGTTGCTGCCCCAAGTTGCGCGTCATTCAAGGCAGACCCCAGTCCACTCCCACACTGAATGCCACAACCAGCCCCTCCCTCCCCCCTTCAGACCGCCTCTCAAAGCGCTCCCCCTAACCAGACACACTTCCCGTGTGTGTGTGGGTTTTGTGTGTGAATTCGTATCGGTTTACATTGAATTACGGCTGACTGATGACCACGTATTGGTTTCACTTCTTGACAGCTTCTGTTAGCGCCAGCTTTCCCTCTTCAACCCCTCCAACCCACCCCCCTGCTGCTTGTGCTTGCACTTAATGTTCATTAAATATATGAAAATGCAGCGCTTTTGAAGCCAGCTGAACTGAGATGATTTATGGGCTAAGCTGTCCAGCAACGCGAACTCAATTTTAATGAGCTTCCTCAGCTGAACTGTATTTAATGGATTTGATTCCCCTTTTTTATATATTTTTTATATTTTTTATGCGGCAGGCAAAAATGAGTAGTGTTCAAATCAATTTCTTCAGGATTGAGTCAGATTTCACATAAATTGTGGTAAATTTGGGGGTGTAGAATATCATAAAAAAAGTGTAAAGTGTTTTTTTAAAATATTTTTATTAGGTTTTCCTATCAAACAAAAAGAAAAAGTAATTAAAAATTATAGAAAAAAACAATAGTTTTTTACCAGTTTTATTTCTTTGCAAAGAGAAACGTTTTCTAAGCAATTTTTTAATTATAAATAGTTAAATAAAATATTTAAATATCTTCTCAGAGTTATTTTTATTGTTATGCAAGCATTTCATGTATAAAAATAATACATTAAATCGTTCACTTAATTATATATATAAATATGTGTATATATGTCAACCAAATCCATTTTAATAAACACTAATTTTCTATATCTCTAATCAAACATGTGTGCATTAGCAGCCTTTGGTTGTTGCAACGCCCACTTGAGCATATGCCGCATGTGCCACACTCTCATTAAGATATCCATTTTATGCATGCACACAATGGCTGACCAACCCACCCGCCCTACTACTCCCCTGCCCACATTTTGTCCTCCTCTTTGTCCATCATATCGCAGCTCTATCAATTTTCAGAGCGTATTGAAATACATATTATTATTACATCGAAAGCAAATGCGCAGGCGTATCAATATTCGACTGTGTGTGTGTGTGTGTGTGTGTGTCCCGGCCTAATTTGAGCCAAGCCAAGACAGGACATGTCTGAAAATGTCCTGCGATTCCCTTTAGCCTACTGCCCCCCGCAAATCATTCGCTTGGTTTTGTTGTCGTCTGTTCATTGTGTTTGATGTCCATTAATGGCCATGTTTATGTTTTCCATGCTTATGATATCATTAAAATGGACACACACTTGCACACACACACTCGCACACACACCACGCACACCCCCTTCGACCGTTATAATCGTGTTGATATTAACACTTAAATTGTTCTAGCTAAAGTGAAGCTTGATAAGCAAAATGGTTTCGTGCTCAACACAGATTTCATGTTGCTGACCAGCAGCAGCAACACTCCAACACCACACCTCCCATCCGCCCCTTTTTGCCCCGCTTCCAATTACAAGCTAACTCTCTTGAATGTAGCTGTAACTAAACTAATTTCATCTTGGACACAACCTTGAGAAATCCTGGCATAAGCCAAGCAACTGTCTCAAGGTGACAGCACGACAGGATGCCAACTCGTTGGCCCCTTTCCCTACTTTCTCCCCCTTCTCCACCCCATTACCCTAAGAAACGAATGCACTTAATGCAATTTCATTTATTTTTAGCCAGCAGGCATTAGGCCCACAAGCCAGCTTGCCACTGCTGTGTTGCTGCCCCAACTGGCATTTCCTGCACATTTCTCCCACACATTTTTCTTGTCTCCCCAATTGTAAAATTCCTTGGCCAACATTTTTGCTGTGTATTCGCCTCGCGGCTCGTTGCACGGAAAATGAGATTTCCTTAAAGTTTTCAGTTTGTTCTTAATGAGCCTATTATGTTAAGGAATTTTAGTTTTTTACTGCCGTAATTGAGTTATTTACTGCAATAATTGAGTTATTTAGTCAATTTGCTTGATAATATTAAAGTTATAATATAAAAATTTCAATTTGTGATTGTTTTCTGCATATTTTTAAAGTTCTGCTTTATCTAGCAAAATTTCCAATTTTCCTATCTAATATTCGATATTTTCTCTGGCTTATCTATTGGAATTTTAACTGACGTATATGAAATTAATCTGTTTTAGGGTTTCCTGTCGACACATGTTGCCTTATCGCTGCGCTGATTGGTATACACTAAATTCGAAATACCCTAATATCAATTCAAAAACTACAAGCAACAAAACAAAAAGTTGCCTAAAAATCGATAAGCAACCAAAAACGCCCACAAAATGTGACTATTTCTATTGTTGTTGTTGTTATTGTTGTTATGTTTTTTCACATTTTTCTAAGCAATAGTCCGATAAGCAGTTAGATATTTATGTATGCCCCATACTAATACCAGTCATTCTGACCAAAAACATTGCTTCGATAAACAACTCCACTGATTTCCATATTGTGGCCTGTCTCCTCTTTTCCTCCTCTAGTTCTTGTTGTAGCTCTTGCTCTTCTTCTTTTTCTTGTTTAGTGTGTTTTTGGGTATGATAACGGCTTAATATACGTGTGTTTATTTTTAGACAATTGCTTTTTGCTCCTACTTCGCATTACATGCAAATATTAAACGGCGACGCTGTCGTCGTCGTTGACGTCGTTGGCGACGTCGCTGCTATCATTCATGTCCACTGACGTCAGGTGAAAGCATTAGTTTTAGTTTCGACTCATTCCAAAGCGATGTTTTTGGTTTGCTTCAACTGTTACCCTGTAATATTTATTTTGTTTGCTTAAATTAATGGATTAATGGAAAAATCAATACATTTTTATCTCTGTATCAATGCTTTAAATTCATGTTAAAATTTATCAATTGACAATTCAAACGTGTAACTAAACATTACAGGATATCTAGTAAATTAAACTACTTATTTTGGTACACGAGTAAAGAACGTGTAGCGTTGACTGCTGTAATCGGTTGAGCTCATGTTGATGTCACAAACCAAACGCAGGAGTTTAACAATGAATGTTTTCTGCAATAATGTCAGTAGTATCTGATTAGGGAAAAAAATCGTGGGATTTTGCAAAGAGTTAATCCCTGATTATTCACGTTTTATTGAGTTTTATGTATTATCAAATAAAACTGACTTTACCATGTAATGTTTAATGTTTTTTTATGCTTTCTTCCATTGATCTACGCCCCTTTTTAATGCAAAGCTCACCAACAAACAAAAAAAAACAGAAAGAAAAATCTGACAATAAGGAAAAAGTAAACAACACACAAAAAAATCATCACAAATCATACAAATATTGCACAAATGTGTTTGTCATTAACCGTTTTATCTCTCCACTCTAATAAAAATCGACTATTTATATAGAACACACACACACACACATGATTACTCATTTATTTGGATTCACATTTATACTTATTTTCCCTTTTTGCGATAATTTTGCCAACGTGCGACGACATCGCCAACAACAACAAAAACAACAATTGACGATTGACAAGCAACATGCAATAAATGTTTGCTTATACGACTGTTGATGAGTGTGTGTGTGTGTTTGTATTGGCTTGACATTATGTGGGATTCTGCGGGTCGTGGAAACGTACCCGCTCATTCCTGATTATGGCGCATTGCTTATTGGTCGGGAAGTAGGGGGTTATTTTGAGCGTTAAGTTAGTAAATGGTCAACGTTAGTTGGCAAAGAAGTCGCAAAAATTGATGTGTCGTCAAAGCAGCAGTCAAAGATGCTGCTGGCTGGACAGCTGAAAAAAGAATGCGAGAGAGCGAGTGGAGCGATTTAACTGATAAGGAATACCAATGATGAAGATGAGGAGCAGAGCAAAGCTAAAAAAAAATACTAATAACGAGCATTTAATTTCATGACAACCTGTAAGCGAAATGAAATGAGGCGAAGTGAACAAAAGATATGAACATAAGATAAATCGTACGAAGAGCAGAATAGAAAGGAATGGCAAGTTAAGCAAGTACAGAGTACAGTACAGTGGTTGCCAAATGTGCTGCTAATTAGAATATAATAAATAATAATTAAATAATTGGAAAAAATAGCAATATATATATATAATTTTATTTGTGTATGTTTTTTATAGAGAAAGAAAAATTGTTCACCAATTATGATATTTCGCGTAATTGTTTTCCAATTACAGATTCTATGTCTAATAACCACTGTAAATGTGTCCTTGTACTAGCAGGAAAAGTTAACAATAACATAGGGCAAACGTGAAAAATTCAAATGGAGCAAACGACCAGCAACAGTCGCTTAGGCAGCATCTTTGCCTAACAAACAGCAGTCAAAGAGACGTCGCTGGCTGCGCTTGCTGCTACCAGCAGCTAAGCTAAGTAAAAACACAGCAACAGTGCAGAGACGAGGGTGGCTCAGCGACATCGCTGCCTGATCATTTTAACGCATTAACACCCTGAGGACGCAGACTGCGACGCACCAGCATAAAAATTGCAAACAGTGAGAAAGGCAGGCGGCCGATAAGCAAGACGTAGGCAGAGATAGAACCTTAACGTAACAATTATCTACATGCCCGAGAGAGACAGATAGAGAGACAGAAAAAACGGGAGAGGTGGAGAGTCACAATAGAAGGCCTCTCATCCCTTGACTGGTTTTTCCATATGGGAGCATTTATACGCATTCGTTTTCAATTGAAAATTCCGCTGTTCGTTACGCCGTCACCTCCCGCGTTTTCGCTCAACCGTTCTACTGTTAGTCAGTTGTTGGTCGTTTGTTTTGCTATTATCGTTGCTTTTTCTTTCTCTGCTCCTTTCCTAGTCCCCTCTCTTTTCTTGAGCCATAACATGTGATTTTCTTGCGTATGGAATGCGTCATTTGTTGTTGTTGTCATTTTTATCAACACAGATTGGTTGTCTTCTCTTCACTTCTCTTTCCCTTTCGTTTTTATTTTTGCTTCAGCCCAATGCAAGCCATATAAAACTTGTTATTCGCCATTGAAAATTGGTTTTTGCTTGTCCCTTTTTTCTTTTCTGATTTTATTTTATTTGTGTTTCACTTGTATTAGAGATATCTTTATCAAATTTGGCTGATTTGCTTAGCAAATTTGTGTGCGACGTCAAAGTTTTTCCAATTTCCATTTCCCAAAACGCATAGCCCAAGTAGCTGTTTATCATTGATAACATTGGCTTTTTTTGTTACTTTTATTTTTTTTTTTTGCTGTGATTATATCTTCTAAAAAGATATTTGCATTAAGTAATTTGAATTTTACATTTAAGGGAAATCACACAAATCCTCGCAGTGCAAAGTGATTTTTTTTATCTTGCAATGCTTTACTTCTAAGCTCTCCGCTTGACGTGTTTTATTTTTTTGAGCTTGGGTAACTCCCCAATTGTTTTTAGAATATGCCATCTTATTGACCACTCCTAGTAAACATCAATCACTTAGCGAAAGGTAAACAATTTTAAAAATCCAATCTGTTATTCTGTGACTTATGGGAATTTCTAATACAAATTCTAATCAAAACTGGTTTTCTCTCAACTGATGCGCAAATTTTTTTTTGCACAACTCGTGACGAGTTTTTTTTTATTTTCAATTAAATATAGCTTTTTTGGGGTTGGGCTATATGACATTATGATTATTTAAAATTTAATTTAAAAACTGTGTCACATTGTGTGATTTTTTCTTTTTAATTTTGTTTAGATTTACTAGTTAGTTACTTTAATTTGAAAGTGACAGATTTGTTAGGTGGCCGAAATAAACTGTAAAATATTGCAGTCTCCTTTTGACCAGCATTATTTTTTGCTTATCTTTATGGGCACTTTGAAGTTAGTGCTCACTGTAATAAATTCCAATTTAATGATCATCATAATGATTCGGGCGTTGCCAAAGGCAGTGATTGCAACTATTACTCGAGAGTCTACAAAATTACGTTCAAAAAACGCATTGTAATTCTTAGATGATTTATGTTTACAAGCAGTAAACAAAATCAAACAACCAAAAATAAAACATTCACACGAAAATTGGCTTGAAAAGTCATCATCGAAACGGTCAGTCCCACAACGACGCCGACGTCAGCAGCGACCACGACGTCAAACGAAGCGCCAGGTTGCCAGCTGATGCCGCCAGAGACAGCTCTGCTGTATTTTAGAGATTTACTATTGGGCATTTTAGCGAGCGCATTTAAGATGGCGACGTCAACGTCAACGACGACGTCGATGTCGCCTTTGGCTTTCGACGGGCTGCCGAGCGTTCAAATTTGTTTCTCACGCCGCGTTTGCCAAATGCCAAAAACCACTTGTTTCGAGCCATTTTTTTGCCGCATAGCACAAGTGAAGGAAGAGGGGCTGAAATCATGACAAAAGTGACGCCAGTGCCGGAGCCGACGTAGTTGGCAATTAACTTCGCTTTACACGCGAACAGCGAACAGAAAAGTGCCAAAAATGAACGACAGAAAAATTGATGAATGAAGTAATAATTGCCACAATATGCTCGAGATTCTGCTCCACTGTGCGAATTTTTGGGTGGTGGCGCTTTGCGGTTGAGTCAAGCGGCAACGACGTCGTTGACGTCAACGCCACAGCTTCGCTCTCTTGCTCTCTTTCTTTTTCGCTCTCTCGCTCTGTCTGGCTGTCTGGCGCTCTTGCGGTACGCAAAAAAAAAACACCCCCGCCACAATTGCTTTTTTCCGGTAGCAGAGCTTGTTGTTAAAAGCGGGGTAAAATAGGGAAAGAGAGAGAGGGAACGAGAACAGTGAGCGGAGAGCACTGAGAACAGCATTGTGAAATAGTTCCGTTTGCTCCAGAGCCATTTGCCGCATACCGGCGCTTTTTCATTTACATTTTCTCGCTCTCGTTGCCCGTTCGGTCAGCAAGCCGCCCATTCATTCATATATGAAGCGCACTCACTCGCACTTGCAGCATCAAGTCTGCATTCTCTCTATCTGTAAGTTTCTCTAACTAGCTGCTCTCTTTTGGCACTGCGCATACTCTGTGCTCTCGTCACCGGTTTCTGGATTGTGTTTGTCGTTGCTTGTCTTCTTCGCAATCAGTTTCATTTTAATTTTTGTCGTGGGCAGTTCGTCGTGCGCGTGTTTTCAAAACGAAAAATATTCAAACAAATTCAAATCAGCTGTGCTGGAGACTGTCACTCTGTTCGTTCGTTTATTCGCTCGTATTGTGTTTGTTCAAAGCTCGCAAAATTTTTGCTACGTGTACGCGCTGAAAACAACAACAAAAAGAAGAAGAGCAGCAGCAGCAACCACAAAATAACACAACTCTAGCAAGCTAACTGTGTTTTTTTGTGCACACTCTCTTCCTGCCATTCTGTCACTCTCTGTGCATATGTGTTTTTGTGTGTGTACGTGTGCTTAACTTAAAGCTGACGTCGTCTCGTCATCGTCATCATCATTGTCATCATCATTGATGACAACAGCAACAACAACAGCCGGAAAGCAGCAGCAGCAACTATTAAAAAATTATTGCAAAAATTATAAATTATAACAATATAACAAGGTAGTGAAATATTATCGTATTTGCGGTTTATTCATTGTTTCCTTTTCATTGCCTTCGTCGTAGTCGTCTCAGGCTGTCATTGTATATATGTATGTATCTATATGTATACGTTTTTGTGTGTGTGTGAATCGGCATTAAAAAATATAAAAATAGGAATAGAAAGTTATTAAAGCGATTTTTGCGAAAAGCAACCGCAGCAGTGTGCAAAAGCAAGCAAAAATAAATAAATACATACATATTTTTATACACATCAAAAACAAAACACAATAAAAGAAGAAAAGAGCATAGAAGCAGCAACATAGTCAAGAAAAATAGTTAAGGCTTACGTTGCGCTCTCTCTCTGTCTCTCTCTTCAACGTTCGCCTTACGTCGCCGCTAACGTCTCGGGGCGCACTTGAAAACGTCGCAAAAATTTGTAAACAGCAAAAAGCCTAGTGCGGCTGTGTGTGAGTGCAATAGAAAAGTGAAGAAGCAGCGGCAAAAAACAAACGTCATCATCGCCAACATTGTTCTCTAGCAGCATCAGCAGGGGCTGGAGAAGAAGCAGAAGCAGCTGTCACGCAGCAGAAAACAAAGTAAATAAAAGCAAATTGCCCAAAGGGCACAATTTGTACTAAGACATGCCATACTTCCCCCGTCTTGCAAATAATGGGAATAATTAATAATAACAAAATATAAAGCAACTATTGCTCTGCTTGTGTTGTGCTCCTCCACCCCTTCCTCCTATGTGCGTGTGTCTCTCTCTCGATTATGTTTTTTGTTTTCTGCTCTGTTGTTTTTTTCTACACTCTTTCGCACTGCACCCACACACACAAATGAAAAAAGCGGCCATAATAAAGTTCAATGTCTGCCACAATAATAAACAACAACTACAAAGCAACAGCAAAGCAAAACATTTTTGCCGAATTTCGTTTAAATACAATTTATTGCCCTGTTTTTGTTTTTGTTTTGTTGGCCGCTTGTGTGAAAAATTAAATGAGCCACAGCCGTCAGCTATTGTCTATAATATACACACACACATATATATATATATATACATATAAATGTGCAGAATTTTAAAAGCGGATTTTATTTTATAATTGGTATTTTTTTAGCAGCTTTTAGTTAGGTAAGCTTTTTAACTATTGCTCGAATGCCAAACAGCATGAATAAGACATGGCTGGGTAAAAGAGAGCGGTAGAGAGAAAGAGCAGGAAATGACGAGACACACACATTTGCTCAAACAATTTATAGCGGTAATTTTTTTTGTTGCTTTGAAATGGAAGTCTAAGTGTTGCTTAATCAGCTGATGCAGTAGACACCATGTGAGGCTGTGTGCTTGTTTTTATTTTTGTGTGTTGGCAACTCTATTTTTGCAATTCCGATTGATGCCACGTATGCAATTTAGTACTAAGCCTAAAAAAAACAAAAGTAAAAACTAATGTTTGGTTTTTTTTGGCCTAATGTTTTATAAAATTTTTGATATTGTATTTAATTTTGTGCGCTGTTGTTGTTCGCCTTGCGTTGAACTCACAACTCTTCTACAACTGTCTCTCTCACACTTGTCTGATATGTATGTACGATTTGCATTTGTTTCTAGGCTTACCAGTGGGTTAATCAGCTCAGCACTTTGGAGGTTAGTACAAAAAAAAAAAACAATAAAAATACAAAATTTAGCAAGAAAAATGCTTCAAGACTCAGTTTTAATCTCGAAACACATCCATCCATATATAATATACTTTTGATACATATTCTTTTGTTATCTGGTGTTATTTTTACATTTTATGTACAGTATTTTTTTGCTTTTCTCATTTCTTTGCATTTGTCAAATTTTATTTCAGTTGAATTTTTTTGTCTTATCACACTTTTTGCCTTCTTTTTTTGTGGCGATTAGTCAGCATTACAGTTTATTTAAGTGCCATGCACGAAAGAGTGCAACAAACAATGGTCTCCTCCACCCTTCCCCTGCATATGCGTGAAGTCGCGCACCCGTCGCGAGGCAAACAGCTTGACAAGCCAAGCGACTGATTAGCCTGACACCTCCAACTCCTTACCAGCCCACCCAAAACTCTCTCTCTCTCTCTCTCTCTCTCTCTCTCTTTCTTATTGTCTTTTTGCTTTAGTGCCTGTGAAGTCCAAGGTTAAACCCTTTTTTTGACGCCAACTTGTGGGTGTCACGTACACTGCCGCCTTCTCCGTTCCCACCTTTCCCTGCTTTAGTTCTTCTTTTAGTACTTTTGTATACATTGTATCACATTTTGTCTGTGCGCCGTCAACCCCTTGCTGAAATTGCTATGCAGGTTGTTCTTCCATGGTGTGGGGTGGGGTGAGGTAGGATTACTTCATTGGAACTTTCGCCTTTCTCCACACACACATACATAGAGGCAAAGTTGTTGCAGTCATTGCACCCTTCTTCGACTTTGTAGTTACTTTTGCTGCTTGCCGCTCTTCTCTCAATTGCCCTCCCTTTCCTGCTCTCTCTCGCCTTTTCCCTCTTGCACTTGTCTTCTCACCTAAACCTGCCTGGGCAAATAATAGCAGCAGCAAACAACAGCAACAACAACAACCAACCCCTAAGGGCAAACGCCTTTGTTATATTTTCGGTAACAAAGTAAACGTTGTAAAAACACCAAACGTGCAAAAACACAGTGCCACAGGAGCGCAGAGAAGAAAACGAGGAAAAGAGAAAAAGAGAGAAGAGAAGAGAAGAAAAAAGAAATGAAATAGATTACAAGGCGGCTTCTGCTCGCTCCCTCTTCGTTTTCTTCACTTTGCATCAGTTTAACGCCTTAGCTTTTTAGGCTTTATCTTATTTTACTTTTTATGTCCTGTCCGACGCTTTTATGGTTTTATTTGCAAATTTTTTTGTTTACATATTCTCTTATTTGTACTCGCTCTCTCTTTCTCTCACTCTATTTGAGAGAGCTGCTTGCACTTATCGTCGACAACTTCCTGCGACTCTTTGCCGGGCTACGGAAACACAACACAGCAATTTGTTACCAAAAGTTATCCCCCCATCCCCCACCCCCCCCCCCCCTCTCATACAACCTTCATTTCTCCGGTTGCACGGGGGTTGCTTTGCCGTTTGTTGCTGGCATTATTTGGTACGTGCCTAAAAATGCAAATCTAACATTAACAGCTTCATGGTTGGGGATGGGGGCGGACGGAGCGTTGTGGATTAAAGCGCAGCAATAACAAACATTAAGACTCAGGAAAAATGTTAAAATCACACACGACGCAATTTCCTCACACAAAAAAACAACAAAATAAATAAGAACAAAAAACAAAAACATACAAAAGATAGCAAAATAAATACGAATTTAGAAAGACAAGTTTTTCTTCAGTTTTTCCTGTTCCCCCCGCACCCACAGCAATAATAAAAAACCAAAAATAAAATATTAATGTCATTAGCTTTGGTCAAAGCAGAGATACCACTCTAAACATGGCCTCGAGAAACATTCTTCATTACAATCAACATTTATGCATGGCTTAAAAGTGACCCAAGCTTTGGTAACACAATATTTTAGACTAATTGGAAAAAAGGCGCATTAGTTTAAATATCAAATTTAAGTCAACAATTTTGGAGATAAAATGGACAGCAAATGTGTTTGCAAAGGCTCTGAAAGGTTTTTGGCTACTCTGTGTCACAATGATGTCTCCCTACGTGGAAACCTCCCTTGTATTGAAACATTTCCCTCTGAAAATTCAATAAAATAAATGAATACTCAATTCCTTTGAATATATGCAAAAGTTTGTTGTGTGTTATACGATTCAATTCCCAGAATAATACTGTCGGAACAGTGAGTGCTGGCAAATTGTTATCAGCTCAAAAATTGTGGCTCCCGTCACGTTCTCTTTTCACAAAAACAAAAACGGCAGCAGCAAGTTGCCAGGCAGACACTAAACCTACGATAAAAAGTTGTACAAGTTCCATAAAAAAAAACACAGTAATTGTTGACTGTATTTTTCTGGAGCATACCTTATCAGTAGACTCGCTAAAGTGACAAGAACAAGAGAAGTTATGTCAACTGTTCGCATTTTGCCTCCCTCTCTTTCTCTCTATCATTCTCTGTTTTGCTTTAGCCCTTCACATGCCATATTCGTCATCCACAATTCGTAATAGTTTCAATCGGAATCTAAGTTGACGACTCTACCAGTCGTTGGCATCTCGGGAAAACGCTCGTCTATCGTTTGATCAGCTGACGAAGCCCCATAAGCGTCAGATATACTGTATATATACAAGTATATATGTAATATATTTACAAAGCTCTGTTCATTTGATGATTCAACAATCTGGCATTTCAATATGCAATACTTTGATTATCGATTATAAAGTACAAAAACATTGAAGCAGAAAGTATTTTGTACTGTCTGTGTTTTGTCTATCTGGTGATGTCAGCAAATTTCCGAATTATTATAGCTAATCTCAAACTATGAACTTGTTTTCTTGGAATAGTTGGTAAAATCCCAATTTGCATAGAAACAATATACATAATTTAATTGTTATCACTTTAATACGTTAAATAAGAATTCTAAAGCATGTTTTAAAATTGTAGAATAAATATTAGATTAAAATATAAAATATAGTACAAGGCTGAATTAATTAATAGGAAGCAAGTTCTATTCCATAAAGTTGATATATTCCTGATCTGATAAGTGATAAAAATCGATGTTCGACGCTTTGGCATAAAACTGATAATTTGTAAAAATTTTTCATAATGATTGCATGAGAAACTGGTTAGAAAAGTTTAGGGTATCTGCTAGTCGATCACTCTTACTTCCTATTTATAGAGTATTGCAAGTGGGTTGCATTGCTTGGCCAAACTTGTTGGTGGGATTATTGCTTTTGTTATGATTCACAGTTAGTGCTCACACAAAAAAAAAAAATTGTGTTTGTCGCTGCTGCTGTGGGCAGGTGGCTTTTATGGCATTTTTTTTTTAGTTCACTTGCAGGCCATTCTCCGCACGACTCCCTCTTTTGGCTAATGCAGCACTTAACTGGAATTGCTCCGCTTGGACGCAGATCTAAAAAGATTAAGTGCCACAAGAAAATTGTGAAACTTTGTGCTTAAAGACGCATAAAAAATCTAAAGGTCAATTCACTGGTATTTGTTTGGTGGTGTGTGTGTGTATATGTGTGTGTCTGCTTGCGTTTTCACTTAATTTGCTTGCTGTATTTTCAAATGACTCATTTTCGATTATATACAAAGAGAGCGATAGAGAAAGAGAGAGGGTGACGGAGACGGAGAGAGAGACACGAGCATATTGTAGTTTAGATTACACTTACGGCTTCAGTTCTTGCTGCTTCTGCTATATGCATTCACCACCCTCACCCCGCTACTCCCTCCGTATTTTTGGCGTTCGTGTCGCCTCGGGGGAGGCATTAGTTGCCTGGCGTCACATGTGGCGTATGAGTGATAAAACCATTTCATATACATGTAATTTCCCTACTGTTGCCATTGTTGCTGTTTGTTGTTGTTTGTTGTTGTTTTATCCATTTGATTATTAGCCGCAGTTGCATTTGTCGTTTTACTATTTCCCCAGCTGAACAACCGTTTTTGTTGCAGTGCATTTAGCTAATTGTTTTAATGACTGCATTTGTTGTGTGTTTTTGTGTGTGGAGATTGTTTTTCTTTTATTGACTCCAACTGATTGAGTTGCACAGCTGCACAGTTGAATTTCAAGCGGAAAGTGCTCGAAAGGGTATTCAAACTCTTAGAAAATCGTTGCAATATAAATATAAATATAAATTGAACTCTGTCGATTATTTCAAACATAAATAGACGAAACCAATTTAATATGCTTGTGTGCGTAATTCACTAGAAGCAATTTTCCATGGAAAATGATTCTCATGCGATCATGCATAACGGTATTTATTGGACTCTCTCGAGTGCATTTTCTTCAACAACATATAATTTAAATAAATCTATAAAAATAGTAAAAGATAGAAATTAGTAGAAAAGATATAAAAAACAATAGTGAATAGAAAATCTTAACTATTACAAAACAGATGTAAAGATTCTATAAACAAGGGTAGAAAAAAGTAGTAGAAAGTGCAACTTTTGTAATTCATTCAATGAACGCTTTTTGTAAGCTTGCTCAAAAATCAAATTTCCATCAGCTGAAAACCTATTAAGCTCAATAAGATAGAAATTTACAGAGTATTTTTCTCGTTGTGCTTGCAACTTTAAATCGATCAATTAGCCTTCGTAGTTTGAGACATTTGTGTTTTTAACCTAACCTCTGCTAACGTTTGTCAGTTTTCGGTTAGCCATGGTCTCAAACTGACAGTTTGGCATAGCCCTTGTCGCACCCACATCCACATCCACACCACTACATACACACACACTTGCCCTCCCCTCCTCCTCAGCCAATCCTCAACTCATTTGACCGCTTTTGCAACCCTTGGATTTGTTGGTTTTGGTTTTACTTTAGGTAACAATTCAATTAAAGGGCGAAGCTTTCAAAGCTTTGTGCAACCAACTGACAAATGTTGTGCCACTAATGCCAATGTTGCACTCATCAGCACAGCAATAACACTAACAACAAATACAACAACAACAACAACAAGAACTTTAGACATTGACACACTCTAACGCACGCATGAATAGTGCCTGCCTGTATGTGTGTATTTGTTGGCATCTTTTGCTGGCCTCACATATACAGCCCAACACGAGACCCTCCCACCCCACCCACCACTGCCCTTCTCGTTGTGCCACCAACTCTGCTCTGTGGCTGGCCAAGAAAACCACTTAGATCGCCAGCAGCATTTCAGTTTGGTTTTGTGCTTGACTTGACTTGCTTTCGAATAACTTAGCAACATGTGGGGGGGAGTGGCTGAGGCGGTGCGGGTGTGTGTCACAGGAAATAGCACCACACACTAACTTACACGCACACACTCACACATAGTCATCCACTCATATGGTGTGTGTCAAGAAAAGCGTTTATTTTCCTTTTTTGTCAGCTTGCAAATTAAATTTAAATACCCGCATTTTCAGAACATTTCTTAGGGGTGGGGTTTGAAGTGTGGCGAGTGGTGTGCGCTGTAAATACATACAAACGTACAAACGTACATACATAAATACGTGTATATTGTATATTGTGCTTAAGAGGCTACTGTAACTTTGTGTTTTTTATGTTTTTTGTTGTTGCTGTTGTTGGTTGCTCGCATCTTTTGTGTTGTGCACAAAAACGTGTTGTCTTTGTCACTTTTCCAAGCACAGCAGCCATTGTGAGTGTGTGTGTGTGTTGAGTGCCCTAAAGCCCAGGCAAACACCCTCTCCAACTACCCCAACACTTCAGTCCACTCCTCGCCCCCTCGCCTTTGCTCATGTGCTCATGCTTTTGAGTTAAGTGTTACTTCCGCTCTGCACGCATTCACGAGTCATTCATTCGCATCCATTCATTATACAAAATGCAAAGAATGGCAACATTAAAGAGTACCGTAGAATAGCATAGAATGAAGCACGGACAACACATATACAAATGCATATAGACACAAAAAAAAAAGGTGTCATCAAATCAGTTTTACAAACATATACATATGTATGTATGTAAATATCTACATATCTACTTAATTTTTTTTTTTATTATCATGACCCTAATTCAATTATTAAAACATTTTGTGTTTAATTGTCAAAACTGGTTGCGAGCGTTGCAGCGGTTTCCAATTTGCAAGTCAAAATCAGTTGCTAACTGTATACTCACCTGTCTTACCTGTCTCGTCTTTCTCTACCCCCCTCTCTCTCTTTCGCTGTCTCTCTCTTCCCCCCTCTTAGCAAGCATACGTCTCCGGCACAACACGTTTAACAATTTTAGTTGGCATACAGTTTCCAGCTTGATGTGGTTTCCGATCACGTTCTGCAGCTTTATTTGATTTATTTGCAACTGCTTTTCAGTTCTTGAGCTACCAACCCTGTTCTCCCTCTCCCTCTCTCTCTCTCTCTCTCTCTCTCTGTCTGCTCGGACTATTTCTGGTTGGGAGTTATACACGTTGTCACATAAATTATTTGCACACTGCAGAAATATAGAAATATTGCTGTGCTGCAGTGATTAGTGGTCATTGCTAATGGTGGCCGGTGTTGTTAAATATCACGCGCCATATATTATCATCATATAAATTATACATTTGTATTTATTGTTGCACCTCCCCCTCAGGCCACAACTTCACCTACAACCTCTTCCTTGCCATATATCATCAGTATGGCGGTCGGAGCGTAACGAATTCTAACGAAATGGTATACCAAATCGTATATATATTTCTATATCGACAATATATCGTGCAACATGTGCAAACTCCAATTATAACATTCAGCTGAGTGTTTTTTATGGCATTTTTGCTCAGTTGGAATATAATTAGACTAGATGATAGTTTTTCGTGATTGAAAAAGATGAATTAAAGAATTAAAAATTTAATTTAATTCAGGAAAAGTCTTATCTTACCTCTTTTACAAAATTATATTCTAACTGAATCAGTTTCATGTTATTTCCGTTATTTACAAACAGTTTAAAATTGAGTTATCAGCTGCCCCACAGCATTACGCTTGTTTTTTACAAAATAAACAAAGAATAACTTATCAGTTTTCTTTGCATAAATACACACACATACATCCACACCCACACACACCAATACAAACACCCACACCCACACACCCAGTGTGTCAAAGACATCCACGCAAAGTAGCATTTTGCTAATTGACTGCCAATCATTCGGTTAGTCTTTTATGGACAGCGACTTTTTTATTGGACAGGCTCAATTATGTTGGTCATCAGAGACTGGAATACCGTTATCATCAGCTTGTTACACCTTACAGTTGGCCAGTTATAACCCCCCTTTTATAACTGATTGCAATCGCTTTTTAGCTAATTAATCCAACTCATCAACAAGGTATTAAAATAGAGATAAAAAGAAATGCAAATGCCAATGGCAAACTAAACTGATGACGTTTGACCTTTGGACTGACGGCTGCTCACTCGAGAATTCCAGTTAACGGACGAGTTAAGTGACTTCTTCCCCCACTGGCCCGACTTGTCTTGACAGGACTTGGTATAGTTTATTGCTTATGGGATATTATTGGATTCAGTCAGTTTTGCCATTTCAGCCATTTCTATTAATATTCCATTTCCTGCTAAAAGCTTCAATTAAAATCTTATTTACGTGAATTAGCCCCTACTGACGGTTGTTCTTCTTCTATACACAGCAAAAACAACAACAACAACAATCAATTCTATAAATGTATTTTACTAGCAAGTGACTTAACAATAGAGAACTCTTTCGCTCTCTCTCTCTCTCTCTCTCTCTCTTTCTCTCTCTCGCTGCTCAGGGTAGATGAATTGGGGTGGTTTGGGAGCTGTCTCGTGGCTCTTAATCTGGTTAGCAATTCGTTTATTGTTTTTCGCTCTGTCAACTAGTCGCACTAAAATGTTTTCAGTGTTTAACTAGCAACATCGTAAATACAAAATATTTGCCAGCTCTCTCTCTCTCTCGCTCGCACACATGCTAGCCATCTCTTTTCGTTTATCAGCTATTTTTTTTTAGCTATCTCGTTGAGAGCAGTGCGAAAAAATCACAGCTAAATTAGTTGGTTGATAAAAAGTGATAGGACGACTATTATAGCGATTGATATCGATGACGCAATTTAACCACTGCAATCGATAACCGACACTATTGATACAGTTATCTTTATATATATATATCCATTTTCATAGCCTTTAATTTCATTTATATATATATAAATTTGTAAGTGAACTGTGTTCAGCTACTCCAAATACTACCCGAAGGCGATGCTACGCACAAACGCAGTCACACAGTCAGTCAACCTTGTCCTGCCCCCATTACCCCGACTTCCTTTTGCCATCTCTTGAGGCAGCACCCCAACGCCATCCCCCCACAATTTATTTAGGGTTCAATATCTCCTGTAGTCGCCTTACCCTGACTTACCCATTTCCTTTGTGTGTGCTTGCTTTTGACTCATCGCTTATTTTATCAGAGTATTTTTCTTGCTTGCCTCACTCACTCTCTCTCGCTCTCTTTCTCTGTCTCTCTCTCTCTCTCTCTCTCTCTCTCTCGTTCTCGCTGTCACGCTCTCTTTAGTCGGAGGCAGCTAAGTTGAGCTTTTGTTGTTCGCCCACTCAATTGAGTTATCGTCTTTAATTCAATAAAAATTATTGCATTTTATTGTTGCGACTGACGCCAAGTGGCATACCCCCCCCCCCCTCCCACCCTGTCCATCACTCTTGGCCACGCTGTGTATTTGTATTTAAGCATCATCCCACATATTTGCGTAGTCACAACAAGTTCAAGTACTTACAGCCAGTAGCTTCCGCTCTGAATATCTGTATCTGTAAAATGTATCTACATCTGCAGTTGGCATTAAATTTAAACTGCTGTCGCTTTTTACATTTCATTTTAAATGCCAGCCAAGAACTCCCCTCTACCTCTACCCCCCCTTCCTCCATCCAAGCGTCTCTCGCTCCCTTGGAACATCTTTAACCAGACACAGACACATTTCATTTCTATCGTCTGCGTTTATTCAACCTAAGCAAAAGAGAGTCTGGCATGTGGTTTGTATATATGGCCAACAATGGGGTCTTTTATGATTGTGACATTCTTTGAGATTATTATGCTGCTGATAACAATAATTGTGTTATGTTGAAAAGACTTCTCTTTGCTTGCAGTACGCACAGCTCTGCAAATGTTTACCCAAATCCGTATCAATCAAATGCCAGCTCAGCTTCTGCTTTGGCATTGTGGCAATTTAAAGCTGCTAAACCAAACTGATAGTCGCGTCCTCCTCCGTTTGCTAATCATTGAGCAAAAAAGGGTTATGAAATAAGGCAAACCTAAACCTAAACCCAAACCCAAAGTCAATCAAAACTACAAAAACCCCATTTAAAGCAAAGAGAACCCGAAACAGAGGCAATCAGATGCTAAAAATCCTTTTTCTGTTGATTAAAGGTCTTTTCTGTTCTAGATTTCTATTTATGCCAGGGTTTTCTGTCTCATCTCTCTTTCATTCTTTTTTTTTTTGCACCCAAGTAATGCCAAAATTCTTTATGATTGTTGTGTGTATTTGCGGCTCATAAATTATGCAAATTGCTGCTAGGGGTGTGACCAGGGTTGGGCACTGCAAAAGTGCCAGGGATTAGCAGGCAGCTCACTGCTTTTAGCTAGGAGATTTTTGAGCTTTTTGTTTTAGTTGCGTTCTTTGTCTGACAGCTAAAATGAAAATTCTGCCTTTGGCATTTTCTATTTGCTATTTGTATTTTATTTTTGTATAAATATTATATTTTGCACATTTATTATTTCAATAATGGCGCAATAAACAGAAGAAAAAACCAAAAAGCACAGCAACAAATTATAATAATAATAAAGAGTGCAAAAGTATTTGTGTCAAGAGAAAACATAAAAAAAAACATTTTGCACATTTTGCACAATTTATTTTGAAAAAAATGAGCATGTAAACAACTGTAAATGTTAAATTATGCAGAAATAAAATCAATCCGTCAATACAACAATAACAATAACAGTAAAAAGCGTTAAATGCAAATGCTTTTTAAACTGTAAACTTCCAAAGGCTTTATTTTAAATCACGCATTAAACCTTTTCAATTTTTTTTGCGTTGTTTTATTTTATTATTAAAAATAAATTGTAATAAACAGAACTGATGCACACCTCAAAGTGATTTTAATTTATTTATGCTCAATTTCATATAGCTGCGTTTTTTATACAATTTTTGTGTTTTTTTTTTTGCACAATTGCGTTAAAAATAGATGAACTGTGTTTGTTTGTTTTTTTTTTGTTTATACGAACATTTGGAATTTGGCACAATCAAAATGAAAACAAATATGAAAAAACAGGCACAACAGAAATGCCGCGATTATTTTTAATTGTTTTCTCGAGTGAAAGCAATGTTTGGAATGTTGAGACATTATTCAACTTTATTCATTTCATATATTCAGTTATTTACTTTTATATATCTAAATAAAAGTAATATTGAGCAGAATACCAAATAGCATTCTAGTATGAATTGTTAATATTTATTTATGTAATTGGTATTTATATTTGTCAATGTCATTATTCAATTTTTCTAATTGTTTGCTTTGTTTTGTTTTGGTATCTTTTCAG
This sequence comes from Drosophila dives, assembly GCA_035042365.1. NCBI lineage: Eukaryota > Metazoa > Arthropoda > Insecta > Diptera > Drosophilidae > Drosophila > Drosophila dives. The sequence goes on along the minus strand of JAWNLJ010000326.1, from coordinate 4,399,427 downwards.
GTAAGCTTCTTGAGTAATTCTAAATATTGTGTAAAAACAGAGGTTTCTAAATTAAACTCTTGTATTTATAAGTATTTTCTCAGAGTGGGAAGTTCGGATCTCATTCAGTTTGTAATTAATTTAATTCTGTCATCATTACTCATTATCTTGAATTGATTCATTTTAGACTTGATGATTAGCTTCGGTAAATACCCCCAAAAATAAGGGGTTTACACAGCTTGAACTGTTTTTAGATTCCCAGAAAAGAACTTATATTTCCATTGAACTTGAGTGATAAGCTATTAGATTTACAGACCCCATAAAAAAAGCTTATCAAACATTGTGTGCATTGTCAAAAATGCAGTAAAATTTTACTTTGCTATGCGAAGTTCATATACCCTGAATATATAATAAAATATAATATAATATATATATATTTATATATGAAAATATATATCTTTATATGTATATATATATATATATTACAACAAGTGCTCCGCGGATTATCAATTATATATTGAAACTAATGATTTTACTTAACGATTTTTATTGACGTATTGCAAACTTTCTGACAAATTTGTAATACCTTTCATAAAGTTAATCAAACTGAAATGATTGTCAGAGCAAAGAATTCAAGGTCAAGTTGAATAAACTCTTCTTTGTTTCGGGCTAAAAATATACCCAATATAAGCATTTATCTGTATAATATAATTTCACTTTATTCTCATTTGTTTTGTGGAACTGATGAAAACAAATTGTGATTTTCCTTGAACTCGGCGCATTTGTTTTTTATAAAGTCAAATTACTTTAATTTGCCATTTGACCTCTGATCGGTTTTGAGTTATCGAAATATTTCGAAAGTGTCTGCAGTCTCAAATATTTGTACTTTGAAAGAGGCGCGGACCCCATAATTAATGAGAGCTTATGGTTTTATTTTTATCGATTGCTGACACGCGAGATTTGCGACTTAAATCGCATTGTGCGCGGATTATGTTAAAAAATAAAAAAAAACGGAGGAAAATTTGAAAAATTAGATTGCCTCGTTGCCTGCAATCCCTCCATTGAGCTCATCAGTTCCCTGCCACCTGCCGCGTCATGGACTGATAATCCGAAATTCGCGTTCCATGGCAGGCATTTGAATTATTTGCCAGGGAAGTTACCTTCAAACCGAACACCCATCCCATCATCCCCCCGCACACACACCCTTTGCACATGACTTGCGTCAATTATGCGTTTTGCCAATGGCAAATTCTGTTCTTGGATTGAGGGGGGGAAGGCAAGAAAGGAATTATTTTCCTCTTTCCAGCACATCTCTGACTGGCTGCAAAGGTTTCCTTCCTGTATTGCCTATCCATCTATCTATCTATCAGCTGCGTGCCAGATACCGAATACCGAATACCTATCTCTCCTGCACCCCATCCATCTCCTCCCACTCCACATACGCACATTTAATTTATAGAAGTCACGTGAGCGGCATTTTTTATGCACAACCCTCCTGCAATCCGCCATTCCTAGTGTTTTTTTTTCTCCTCTTCAATGGGAGTCAGAATCGCAATCAGTCGGAAAGACGAGGCGTGCCGGATTTAGCTGACTGCTTCTTGATTTGATGACTTTGGCTGGCAGTCATCAAGAGATTTGCTTAGCCCCAAAGCAAACACACACACACACCCATCAAGCAAAAGGAAAAGCCTAGCAATATTTAACTGTGTGTTTGCCGTCAACAACTTTAAGATAAATCCGTGGCAGAAGGCAACGGGTTGACAGTCGCAAGTGCTTGAGACAAATAATAACTGTCGCAAATCGTGATTGAGTGAATTTATGGCAATATATATTTTTGGCACAAGTGCAATGCGTCTCGGCTCTTTGGCTTTGCTGTTTCCCCATTGATTTATTACCAAGAGAGCAAAAGATGGAAAACATCAGAGCGAGTGAGAGAACCAGATAGATCCCCTAGAGAAAGGGTAAGGGAGAGTGCAGAGTGAAGACATCAACGGGAGCACTGTTTAAATGAATTATATGGCGCTCATGTCGCCGACATCATAAATCACAAACAATATCCATTTGTATATGGAATATGCTGTTGTTGTTGTCGTTGTTGTTGTTCCATTGACTTGAGGCATTTTTGGCACGTGACTCGACACAGTGTCCATTTGAAACTTGTTCTGTGTTCTGCCAAAGATTGACCAGATATAGAGTAATAAAAAGAGAGAAAGAGCGAAAAAGAAAAAAAAACTGAGCGCATGATTTGTTCTTAATGGAAAAGCAGAAATATTTGAATTGTACGGGCTGCATTAACAGATTGCCAACAATTTTGGGTGGTTGGGTTTGTCTATAAATAAAGCTAAAGCTATGAGTTTTTGGAAGTGAGTTGAATTCTAAGAAGTAGAAATACAGCAATACTGAAATATTTCAAATATAAATCATGGTTATATCCGCTTGTAGACGCCAGTCAATTTTTGTTTCGAATTTGAAAATATTATTATGTTTTTGCACGTTTAAGATACATTTAAGTTATGGGTTATCACGCTTTCACGAACTGAATAATCCAAGTTTCAGGAAGCTTGAGCTATTTATAAGAAGTCACAAAATTAAAACTTATCTTTCGACCAATTATTCCAATGGTAGTTATATGATATTGATAATACTGAACTGGAATATATATACTATATGATTCCCTCAATGCATTATCACAATAAAATGATATCAGATCGAAATTTAAGTTAAAATTTATTTCTTCTTCTTCTAAGTAATATTTACTTACATAATTTATAAATATGGCCAAGTAGTTAGTAATAAGGGCTGTAACTAATGATAAGCCTTTTGTTTTAGTACAGCAAGCAAAGTTTATCGACCCAAAACATAGTATATAAGCTTTTGCCTTCTTTTGGCCTTATCATATGAGTAACAACTAATGGGATTCCTTCGCCCCTTCCCTCTTCTCACACACTTGACTCGTTAAACATGTTTACTAACTGGCTTTTACTTACCTTTGCCTAACTTTGGCAACTTGGCCCAGAAGTTTGGGGCGGCTTTTAGACTGTTGTGTTGTTTGCACTTGCGTGATTGGCATCCGTTTGCCATATCGTCAGCATTATCATTATCGTCATTATCTACATAATAATGAGCTTTGTCATGGATGGAGGCAATCAAAATGTTTAGCTTATACCATTAAATTGTATTTTTATCATCTTTTGCCTGCGATTGTCTTGACTCCCTCTCTCTCTCTCTCTCTCTCTCTCTCTCTCTATCTCCCACACTATCTCAATTTTCTCTTCTCTAGCTTTTTATTAGCCCGAAATATGTTTGCGCAATAATTGGGTAAACAAATGAAAGTCACACAAATAATTCCAAAAGGTTAATGTTTAGCAAAAACTAAACAGAAACTATGCACATAAACTAAGATAAAAATTGTAAAAAAAAGATACAACAGAAAAGCAAAGAAGAAGAAAGATAAGATTGTAGAAAAGTGACTAGAAATTAACCGAAAGTCTGCACACGTGTTTGCCACGCAAGGCAAGCGACAAGATGGAGGAAGATAGCTAGAAAGAGACAGAGATACAGAGAGAGACAGTACAAGAGTGATAAAAGTTAGGAAGCTAAAGATATTCAACAAAGCAACTGGGAAGAATATTTCGCAAATGACGCAATTTTGCAAATAACATAAAAGAATGAAGAAATTGTTGTTGTTTTTTTTAATATATTTTGTTGTATAAAATGACAGCCAACTCGACGCTCGCCCATTTTTGGAATGACACACATAGGCAAACAAACGTACATATGTGTAGATACTTACATAAATACATACATACATAAATACATACACACTGTGCCTCAGTTTGTAGTTTATGCCATTTGTGCTGTTGCTGTGCGCATTAAATTATGCGAACGATATAATTTCATTATCAGACAGAAAAGCAGAAAAGTCAGCGGTTCAGTTCATTGGCATACGGGGCGTATGAGTGTGCCTAACAAACACACTAACACACACACCGGCATATGCAAATACTCGTCACACTTGAGCAGAGCGTACAAAATTTTGTTGAGTCGAATTTATTATTTAATTACGAGACGACAGCGCCATCAAAGAAGAACAAGAACCAAAATTTGTGCTACGCATCTGTATGTAGACAGAAATTTGGGGACTTAATGTGTCTTAGCTGTGTGTGCGTGTGTGTGTGTGTTTGGAGAAGTACTTACGCTGGCAAAAAATATAGACAATGCTGTAAGGAAAAAAGAAGAAATAAACTCGCACTCAAACTCGACTCGTCTCAGCATCATTTCTCTCCACTCGCTTTCTCGCCATCTCCTTCTCTTTCTCTTTCTTACTCCCTATCTGTGTTTCTGTTTCTGCTTCTTGTATCAAATATTTTATCAGCACTCGCAATATTTGCTCTGTTACATTTGCGCTTCAATGCCTCAACACACGCTGTGAGATATTGACAGAAAAAAATATAAATAAAATAAGAAGAAAATTAAGGAGGAAAGAGGAAAGGGGAGCAATAAATAGAAGATAAAACAATATGCGGCATCTAAGATGCCGAAGAGTTGCCTTCTTAGCAGAGGCATGTCAAACAACACAACCCCGCCCAACAGACCCCTTTCTACTGTCCTCGTCCTCAACGTTGAAGTCCTTTGATGCTTTGCATGCGCTGATGAAGCATCATTCTATCTTTGTCTAACACACGCGCTGCGTGACGGTTGTCAGTTTGAATGCCAGTTAAACACTTCACAAACAGGCAACAGAATCTCTGCAGCATCAGCAGTTGCAACAACAACACTGCAAATCAACTTGACATTAAACATTATGTATTATAGCTGCTAGAAAAACATTTGTATATCTTTAAACTATATTTAAACTCATTTTCAATGGATAAAAGCAAACAACAAGCAAGAATATTTAACCTCATTAAATATTTATATATTACAATTATATATTCTTGTTTATGAACAAAAGGAATATAACAGCTAGATGCGAATTTAATTTATTTGATCGATAAATTAGCGAATATAGGGAATAGTTTAAAATTTATATTATATATTGACATGGTATTGATTAGCTATTCAAATTGAATAAAGATCTATTAGTCTAGCCTCTCCAAACTAGAGTATTTCTACTTTATTGTACATCCCGAGATTTTTGCTTGCAAAAACTAATTTCATTTTACATGAAAAAAAATTACCAGGCACCATTTATAATTCAAGCAAAATATGAGTTTCTTAATTTTGGGGATAAATTATTTCATTTTATTTGAAAGCGAGTATAAATTACCACTTTGGGTAATTTTTATATTTTAATGCTATGGGCGTTACCAGGTTACGCCCCATTCAAATGGTTTATTTTATTTATTGTACATACGGGGAACACTCAAAAAGCATTTCAACTGGTTGATAAGCATTAAAAAGCTTAACCACAATGAAAACCAATAATAATAAATAATAAAATTGAAATAAATGGGCAACAACAACAACAATAATAAGTTAATTTAATTGAAAATTTTGCATCACTCATTTTTTATATTGTGAAATTTTGCGGTTGATTCTAAAAATGTAAAATATCAGCTGCATAGTTTTTGCCCGTGTTTGTTAAGCTTATCGGTTGTGGTTTGGTCAGCACTTGTTTTTAAACGAGTTGAATGCAACAAAATGTGGCAGGCAACATGACAGCATACTATTTATTAATATCCAATACTGTTGAAAACAATTATCACAATTGCAAACGCTTTAAATTACAAATATGGGATCCCTGCAGCGAGGTCGGTTGCAATCACTCATAATTATTGTTGCCACCAGCTTCGTTTATTGCACTTGAATTTCGAAATTTTAAGGTTGGATTTTGCAGCTTTTTCTACTCTAATTTTTTGCTATTGTTTTCCTGCTCTTTTCAATAAATACTTGCATTTGCTGCTGGCGTCAAATAATATTGTTGTTTTGGCAAATTTCCAAAACAACACAAAATGCAAAAGAAAACACGAAATAAAAGTGTATCAATTGCTGTGTGTTTGTGCTTTTGTCTATGTGTGTGTGTTTGTGTGTGTGCCTTTTTTGCATTCAAATTTTATAGATTTTCAACGCCTGCCTTGCGATGCTGCCAAAATATCCTGCAGCGTTGTGACAAACACACACATACACCTGCAATGGCAACAGCAATAGCAACTGCATTGTTGTTGTATGGCATTTTAAGTGAAAAACGCCATCATCATGGCTGTCCTTTTTTCAGCTTTCCCCTCTTCCCTCTCTGCATATGCTTGTGTGAATCCTTTACCAAAATACATACACTATATGCATATGGTGGCTCAAGCTGAACCGTTCAATAATAACGTATGGCTGACTGGAATTTCAATAAAAATACTTTATTACATACACACACACACACACACTAAAAATACATATATAGCTTGCTATTATTGAATATTTGCTTGCTTTTGAATATATATATATTTGTTGACAATCTGCTCAACAGTGCTCTAAAATTGTACTTTTATATTTCCATTTTCATAGTACGGCCAGCGTGTGCCAACTGCAGCTTCACCGAGTAACACAAACTCGAGCAGCTCATCGAACACGGGCTCCCAGAGCGGCACACTGAGCACCAGTCTGAGCAACACAACAAACACAAACGTCACCATGGGTCCCAACGGTACGGTACAGAATCAAAATCAACAGGGCGGCGAGCAGTTGTCAAAGACAAATCTCTACATACGCGGATTGCAGCAAGGCACAACCGACAAGGATCTAATTAATATGTGTGCACAGTGAGTATTTATTTATACAATTTCATCAATATTTAACCACATTGTAAACAAGACTCGATTCTAATTTTCAACTGACATAATCAGCAGACACACAGACTATTCCCAAATTATCCACCACAGTTGCGCATACACTTTAAAAATAGATTTTTTTTCACTACTATCGATTGGTATTTAAAAAGGTTTACTGTACAGCAACTGAAACTAGACACCCCCTCCCAGGGTTCAATGAATATGGTTTTTTTTTTTCGTTGTTGTTTGGGTGGGTGGTGCCAGTTAACCCTTAGTTGGTGTCTTCGGGCCATGTATCAGAATTTGATGTGAGCCTCAAATTCAATTCGTGCTAATGAGCAGCTTAGCTTCAACTCATTCCGCTTCGTTAAATTTCTACAATGGCCGCACACACAATTCAATACACTCCCCCCCAAAAAAATAAAACAGACTCGATGGCCGGGGGGCGGTTGGTGGTCAAGCAACCCCAACAGAAAAATAAATAAAAAGAAAATAGAAAATGCAACCCCAGAAAATAAGTTGCTGCAAAACTAAAAAAAAATGTTTAGTAATTAATGTAAAGAAGAAAAATGTATTGGAAAAAAATGTATGATGTGGTATATTGCGCAAATTAAGCATACGCAATGTTAGCACACTTTATTAAGACCCAACCACAAAATATATGCATAAAAATATACATATAAACATACATAAATAAAAAGAATTAGACGCCGCCACGCACATAAAAAACTAATGAACAAAATAAATAAACACTATATTTCTATGTATATAGAAATATAATGTGAACAAACATAAAACGCTGCGTAAGTCAAGTGCTGTTGCTGTGAGGATCGGGGAGGAGCTAATGGAGACCGCTTAATAATAAGTCAAGTAATTAAATTGAAGGTTAATTTCCTTTTTTATTTGTGGCACATAGCTAGACGTGGTGTTGTTGGTTGTGGATTGTGGCCAGGACTGGACTCCTCTCACTAAGCCCACCCACTTATTATTATTATTATGCTTATTTTTTTTGCTGTTGCTGCGAGGCAATCAAAATAAGCGGCTTATTTGCCGGGCAGCTTTAATATTATTATAACTAAATATAAACGATTATAGTGGCAAGTGTGTGCGGGACAGTGGTGTGCGGACTGTGGGAGTGGGGTGAGTGTGTGTTATCGATGTCTGTAACTATGCTGATATCGATTTAATTTGCCCAGGCGCGCAGGACGCTCGCACAGTTTACAGAAGAGAACAAAATAATTATTTGCCTACTTTGCAGCGTGTGCCGCATTAATATTGCTTTTTAATGACTATTTAATTGCCTTTTGTACATTGGCAAACTATAACGCCCGAAAATAATACTTCTGACCTCGATGGCAGGCCACGCCTCTAAGAAAAAAAACAGAAAAGTTGAAAAAACCAACAAAACAAAAAAGCTAAAACACTGAACAGCTTACACGCACAGCATTTATGACAGACAGACAGACAGACAGGCAGCCAGGCAGTCAGACAGATATCAAATACTCTGCATTTGTAAACAAAAATTAAACTCACACACACACACCTACGTTATGACATGCAAAAGTCATGTAATTAGTCATTTTACGTTTGTTTTACATATGTTTATTTCCCTTCACTAATTCACTGGTCATTTATTTATTCCACTCTATTTCTCCCTTACAGATACGGAACAATAATATCAACCAAGGCTATTTTAGATAAAACAACAAACAAATGTAAAGGTATTTTTTTCTTCACCATTTTCATCATTATTTTATTTATGTGTGTTTTTTTGTATATGTATTATTAGTATGTGTTTACGTAATCAGAAAAAAAATATAAAAAAAAAATACAAATATCAAAACATTTATTTTATATTTTTTTTTGTGTGTTTATTTAAATGTTTAAGTATGCGCAATATTCAAAATGTAAACAAAGATGTGAGAATGAATAATAAATTGTGTTTATTAATTTAATATTGGAAATTGCACTTTGTAAAGTTGACAAATAAATTTGATTATATCAGATTATGAATAAATCGATGATTAAAAATAATTCAAATTATAAATAATGTGTAAATTAAATTCAAATTAAAAATAATAATAAATAAATTCATGAGTGCTGCGCATATTTAAAAGTAATTTAACTTAATATACTTGCGTATATAGTTTTTTTTTTCTATATTAATTTATATTAAATCTTATTGCTCGTTCTCGTTATTTGTGTCTGGTACATTGATGTATTTATCAAAAAATGAAATATGAACAATTGGCAAACGATCGAATTTCTATAGTTTTCAACTTCTTTGGCTTTCATTTGATTAATTATGTTTTTGAGTTAATGATTTCGTCAATTTCTCATTTCGCAATCGTATCATCCATTCATTATTCACTTCTCTACTATTGCACTCTAACCCTAATATATATAACCTATATATATATATCTACTATTCTAATTACTACTGCTAATGATAACGATAACGATAACGATACCAATATTATATACCCTACCTAAACTCTTATAAATATATATATAAACTGTGCCGAGAATAACGAGCTCTGTAAAAAAATGTGTGTGTATGTGGAAAGGCTTAACCTGCTGCGCTGTAATTTAAATTACTTCTGATGATAAATATTACACATATATCTCTATTTATTAATTATTTATGTAACTAGTCCCGATGTGTTGTGTTTTAAGTTTAAGTTAAAGTTACGCGTCAAACCAATTATTAATTTATTTTTCACAATTCTCTCTTTTTCCTCCCCACTTCTCTATTTCTATCTATTTCTCTATTTATTACCGCCATTCGAAATTCGTTTCGAATATATTTTGTTTTTGTTTTGAACGATTTTTTCACATTCTTATTTTGGTTAAACCAAATCTTGTTTTGCACGTGCAAAAAACCAAACCTATTTTTTCAAAATGTGTGCCAAAAATAATCAACTTTACTATTTGTACAATTATATATATATTTATATATATTTCAAACTGCAATTAAAAAAAAACCAACTACCCCCTGTAAAACTAAACACACACAAAACCCAATAAACAAAAAAAAAAAAAATTAAAAACGAACAAAAAAAAAAAATACGAAAAACAAAAACAAAACAAAAACAAAATATGTTTCTTACAGGTTACGGCTTCGTCGACTTCGAGCAGCCAGCCTACGCTGAGGGCGCCGTCAAGGGACTGCAGGCGAAGGGCGTGCAAGCTCAGATGGCCAAAGTGGGTATCTGGGTGCTTCATAGGCCGGCCATTGTACGTTTGTTTGCATGCAAGTAATACTCACCCCTCACACCGCAAACTATTCCGAACCTCCCTTTCCCCCCACACTACTCCCACGTATCAATACCACCAGCTACTTTCCGTAATCCGCTACCAGTAATCCCTAATCCGTACCTAACCTCAAAACTAAAAAAAAAAGAACCGCCCGTTTGTTAAAATCCAACCTCAACCATTCATTTCAATTCGTTTACTGTGTCTGTGTGCCTCAAAAACCTTTCGTTTCTTAAGTTTATTTTAAATTAATCTTAATATTATTCTTATATTTATTAATACTATTTTATTTATAAATCTATAATTTTGTCGTATGAAAGTGAAATGAATAACTTTAATCTTGAGAAGCTAGCTAACAGCTATTCAAACCACAAAGTTTGGTCTAAGTCAAACTCCAAATCTAAAAACTTACTTTTCATACAGCTGGATTTATATAAATTCCAACTATTTCTTCTAAGTGCAAAGCTTGCGTTAAATCAGTCGCGAAATCTGCAAAAAAAAAAAATAATACATTTACCAGAATTTGCTTTGCATTCCATGCACTCGGCAAAGTTGCAAATGCTCGACCCTTAAAGGTCAATATGCCGCCCACGCCACGTACTGAAACATTTCGCCAGTGTTGCAAATTCAGTTTTTGTGTGGGTGGATTTCTGTTTGTCCTTTTGCATTTCCATTTCACAAACTTTGCACAATTTGAGTGTGTGAGTGTGTGTGTGTGTCTGCTGTCAGGTTGCCAAGTCTTGGAGTCGGTCGCATTTGGCAGCTGAATTTGGGAATTGCCTGGTGAATTTCTATTGATTTGCGATGCTGACTTTCTTCGGGATAAATTGCCCAAATATATTTATAAATTCGGTGCGTTTATTTTTATTTCAATTTGTACATTTCAAATCGAGCCTGAACCTGAACCTGAACCCAACCACAAACTACATATTACCCGAGATAAAACCCCCTTAAACCTTAGCCAATCCCTTAGTTTGTAGTGTTGTTAAACTTTATAAATGATTCGTGTATATCGTATAACGTAATATATACTATCCTCAGAATACTTAATACCTAGCCCCCGCCCCCCCACACACAAACACAAACACACTAAAACACAAATTATATAGTCCAGTACATACATATTTATATATATATATACCCATCTTAGATATTATAAATACATTTTTAGTGTAGCTTATACATACCTGTTTTTTTTTTTAAATTAATCATTTTGAATATACAATTTAAAGCAGCCAAACATGAAATTGTTTAAAATTTTTGTTATGTACTCGTAGATACATACATACATACATAAACATAAATACATATTTCCTCGTACGCTCATTATAATTATAGAGTATAGAAGCTCAAATTTTCAATTATTCAATGCGTATTTATGCATTCAATTCTAGTGTATATTAAATATAAATTGAATTCAAATGCATTTATTAATGTCATACATTAATTTCAATTTGATTTTTCGCTCTTCCTTTCTCTGTCTCTCTAGTATTTATTATAATAGCTAAACGAAAACGTTAATCTCTCTTTAATCTTCCTTTAGCAGATATACAAACAACAACATCAAAAAAATAAAATAAACCCCTTAAAAAAACAAACAAACCCTTTAATAATAATTTAGCGGATTTGTTGGTAATTTTCAATTATTTCAAAGCAACATTTTATTTATTTTCTTCAACAATTTAGTTTAAATAGTCGCCAGGTATTCTCAATTAGTGTAACATAAAAAGCTCTATAAGTAGTAATTACGTATTTTATGCCTAGAAACCATGTTTAAAGTGTAAACAATTCGTAAAACTTATCCATCAAGCTTAACTTACAACGGCTTGCCGTTGATTAAATATCCTTGCAGATTATTACTAAATAGAATATCTTGAAATTATTAAAGAACATTTTAAAGTCTGCTTATCATTTCTCTCAAATAATCTTTATCCGATTAGATTCAGCGTATTCGAATTATACTCCTTTGCTATAACTCCAATTTTGGCAAATATATTTAAACTTAGATTAAATCCCTGCAAGGATATCAAATTCGGTGCTTCAAGAAGTGCGTCAATAATGTATATTTATAGTGTTTTCATTTATTTCTTAGATATATATTAAAATTAAAATATTTAGTAAAAGCTGTGAGGAAAACTGATAAAGGAATTTCGTCGCAATTCTTTATCAATTTCTTATAGTTTATAATATATCAAAGAAAGAAGGATACTAAGATATATTATATTCGTAACAGTAAAAACACATACACACATAAATGACACACAAACTTAGTGAACTCCACACAAAAGTTGTACATCATTAAACATTTTTGATTTAAGTAGTCAACTTTAAGTCAATAATTGAGTACTTAATTAGCCCAACTTGGCCCATTAACTAAAAAAAACCACATTAAAATTCCATTGAAGACTCTCAGTAGATGAGTAGTAGACGAAACCAATTAAAAGTTATGTACTTAACTGTCATCAGTATTTTAGACACTTTAGTCGCATAAATCGTAACAGTTAATTAGTTGGTAAAAGGAGAGAAGTGCTGTTGTGCCGAGAGAAACTTGTAACCAACTCGCAAAACCAACAAAAACACTTAGAATACAAAACTTTAACTTTAATTACCATCTATATCAATATAGAGATTCGTAATGGTATTTGAGAGCTCATTTTAAAGTTGTGTGTTGTGTGACATAAAAAGTAACGTAACGTAAATTTCTAGATAATATAGATAAAATATATATACTATAGAATTGATGCTCATTTAATCTCTCTTTATATATATATATATATTTAACTAAATAACTCTCTATAATCTAAAAAAAAAAAAAGAATTGTAAAAATTGTAATCGTATATTTGAAGTTATAGCCAGCCATATAATCAACCTACCAAGTTTGTTGTTTGAGTACGCAAAATGCTACAAACCTGCGCCGGCCAAAAAACTAAGATATAAAAATACAAAACCAAAAATATACAACAAAAAAAAAATACTAAACTAAGTATAAATAAAAACAAACTCACATTAAAACTAAGACATACATAAGAGATCAGGTATTTAACTTAATTAAGTGCATTTTACTAGGCAGTTGTTCCTCATTCAATAACTTAAATCCATCCAATCTACATCTACATCTACATTTACACACATCTGCTGCTGCATACACATCTAACACTAAATGTTACCACTTCAATTTGTGTATATATCAATTGTTGTTAAAGTCTATTAGCGAATTTTTAATTAAAAAAATTCGCTAGTTTTGTGTTTTAGGTATTTTTAATTAAGATTTTAGGTATTGTGCTGAGGCATTTTACACACACACACACAACAAACAACATTCTACATAAACATTAAGTCAGGCACACTTAACAAAACACACACACACAAGCACACTAATACTCACTCAACAGACACACACACACACACAGACAGAGCCAGTATACCAATAACAGTTAACTGTAATTGTTAAAGAAATTTTTACTAATGACAAAATTTCTACGTTTTAATTTTCTTTCCTCTCTCTCTATCTCTCTCTCTCTCTTTCGAAACGCGTCGTCTTTGTCGCTCATCTAAAACTACACACAAACACACACATACAATACACACACACATATATATATATAAATATATATACAACACGCACACACACATCAATCCCACACACATACATACATACAACATGCGCTTGTGCCAATAAAATGCTTTTGTTTGTGTATGTTAAAAACTTTGTGTGTGTGCAACTTTCAAACAAACCAAAAAAAAAATCAACTAAAACTGATTCGATTGATCCTCCAACAACAAACAACTATCAACAAACTACAACAACAACAACAACACACACACGCCTGCTGTCCTATGCATCCAACGACTACACAGCAACAGGAACAGGATCCCACAAATTTGTATATTGCAAATTTGCCACCACACTTTAAAGAAACCGATCTGGAGGCAATGCTAGCGAAATATGGGCAAGTTGTATCCACCAGAATATTGCGCGATCAGCAGATGAACTCAAAGGGTAAGTTAATAAAAAACAATATGAAAGAAATATACAAATATTAATTTATAATCGATTCACAACAGGCGTTGGATTCGCACGCATGGAGAGCCGCGAGAAGTGCGAGCAAATTATACAAATGTTTAACGGTAACACAATACCGGGTGCCAAAGATCCGCTTTTGGTCAAGTTCGCCGATGGCGGTCCCAAAAAGAAGAATCTCTTCAAGACGCCCGATCCGAATGCGCGCGCGTGGCGCGATGTTTCCGCCGAGGGCATCCCCGTTGCCTACGATCCAAGCATGCAGCAGAATGGAGTCAGCGTCAACGTTGGCACACCCATCGGGGTGCCGTACTCTCGCTTTGGTGCACCCCAGGTGGGCGGTTATCCGGTCGCTGGCTCGCAATGGATACCCGGCTACATGATGACACAGCCGATCACTCAGGTAGATGATCAGGTGAGTCCAGAGAGCACATTCTTCAATTAGTTTGCGACTGTATGCCCAACATTTATCAGTATTCCTCCTCTGCGTTGCAGTACATGCAAATGGCTGCCGCTCCCCAATTGGGCGTCACCTCGTACAAACCGGAGGCTGTTAATCAGGTGCAGCCACGCGGAATCTCGATGATGGTCAGTGGCGATACGGCTGTGCCATATGGAACAATGATGCCACAGTTGGCCACCCTACAGATTGGCAACTCTGTAAGTGCTCTCAATTGGATCTCTCCAATATTTAAGCATATCCAATCCTCAATATGTGTAAATATAGAATACTCTCAAACACATTTGTCAGAGCTGAAAAATTAACGGAATAATTGACCGACTTAGCTCCGATAGTTCATCAGCTCTATTACAGTGATCGCTCGATAATTGGACAGCTCTGAATCCAGAGTTGATTTCTATGCTGTTTCTAGAAACGGAATAACCAAAATTCTTTTGTCTGGCAGTGGTTCTAAAATCCGAGCGACCACTTTATATATACAGAGATATAATTATTGAATAGATGTAGAAAACTTTGAAGTTGCTTTGCGCTCTTCAGCTTCTTCATTGTCTATCTTGTGTGTGTGTGTGTGTCTGTGTGTGCCTTGTTGCAATTTGAAATTTGAATGATGTTTGATATATAATTTGTATTCTATATCTGTTCTTTTATTCCATTGTTTTTTCCGTTCTCTTTTCGGTTCCTTTATAGAATTTTTCTCCATCGTTACAGTATATTAGTCCAACTTATCCATATTATGCACCACCACCAACTATTATACCAACAATGCCAATGACAGATTCCGAACAGGCTAGCACAGCTGCATCACCCGACGAGGCATACACACAGTATCCACATCAAGCCGCTCCCAAATAGGTCTTCGCGAGGTGAGTGATGTCTCTCTCTGTCTCTCTCTCTCTCTCTCTCTCTCTCTCTCTCTCTTTCTCTCTCTTCTTTTCTGTCTTAACTCTCACTGTCTTTTCCGTCTGATATTTTCTTGAGACAAAAGTCTCTCTTAAAAACGCTTTCCAAGCTGATCTGCCAGTCCCTGACACTGAGTTTTCATTCATCTGCTTTGGTAGTGCTTTGTAGCAGGTGCTTACTGTACCAACTGGTCACTCGCTTAGAGCGCTGTTGCTTTACAACGTTTGCCAACACTGCTTTGCATGTGCTGTGTGTGCCCGCGCTTCTTAAGCCTCTTCCAATCCCACCCCCTTCCTTCACTTACACTTTTTCTCAACACTCACTCGCCGCTGCATTACATTTCGTATTTTGCAATACTTTTACTCTGCTTTTAACCCATCTATACACACACACATACACATTCGCTTATTTCTACACACTTCTCTCTTCATTCGTTTTGTGTGCTGCTTGTTGTCGCTTGCCTGTTTGCTTACAATCTGTTCATGACTCTGCAACGAAAGACTCTCATAACTAAACGCGATTCTTTTACTTTCTTCTTCTCTTTGTATTACTTCTTTTTTTTATAACTGCGCCCACAACTACTACAACAATAACTACAACATACGCTCGCTCTTGCATACTTAGTATAGTTACTAAGCAGCCTAAACACTGGTAATACATACTAGGTAAATATCACTCGTACATATAACATTTACCCCTCTTCTACCATCCCTATTATAATCCTTATTTAGCATACGAAACAGCAGAACTTGGAAGAAAGCGTAAATAACTGTACATAATGATATCTGATAGATATAGTATGGTTTCTTACAATTCCAATCCTTACCCTAACCCAAAACAATCCCTACCCCCCCACCCGATAACCAACTCATCAGTTATTGTATTCTAATAGCATTGATCATTTCAGATATAATATTTTAGTACCCCATTTGAGTACTATATGATGGACGCGATCGAGGGCAAGCGAAGGGAGCTTTAAGCGCTGGAATAACAACAAGAACAACAACAACAACAACAACATTAACATTAACAACTACACGACAACAACAACAAGAACACCAACGCCAGGAACCAACAACAGGAACACTGGCAAAAACAAACAACAACAACAAACCACATCAGGAGACCGGATGCAGTTTGATAACAGTAAAAATAAATGCTGTTCCCTCAAAAAAAACATTGTTTAAAAAAGAAAAGAAATGAGAGAATGAGTTTTTGAGTTATGTATTGTATGTAAGATGCAAAAAACAGCAGAAAACAGAAGAAAAAGAGAAGAGATAAAATACATACATAAATAAAATGTAAGAGCGATTGAAACGACGAAGTTAAATGAGAGCATTAAAAGTGAAGAAAAGCAAAGACTAAACTTAAATAATATAAATTAGTTATACACTAAATAAATGCTTTAACAACAGCAAAGTGAACGACAAAAGATAGTAAAAAAAAATCGGGGTCGGAATTTTCAATAAAGAAAAAGGGAAGTTAAAACTCGACAGCAGAAGAGGGGCAACATTTTCTCACATGAGAAGTTAAAAAGAAAAAAATAATAATAATAAAACTAAAAGGCAACTCTGCAAACCAAACACTTGAAGCAACAACAATTTGCATAAGGAGAACGCAAATTTCTAGTTAAGTAAATTTATATAAGAAATAAAAGAAAATCCTCAAGAGAAATCTTGCTGGTGGAAAATTATTGCGCATATTAATGTTTAAGAACAAAATCGACAAATTTGCTAGTTGCGATTTTGTTTAGAATTAAAAGCAAAACAGCAAAACAAAACAAAAAAAAAACCAACTTAATCCGAAGAACCCAAAACAAATGTGTGCAATGTATGTTAAAATGAACAACTAAACAGATAACAAACAAATTGATGATTTACAGCAACAATATTGAAAGATAATGAAAATAAAACAATACCAACATCAAATTCAAGGAAAAAGGAAGTAAATTTATTGGTCATTCTCTTCGTCTATAGGAGAAGAATAGAAAGAATACAATATTCGTTTTCAATATATTGTTTGTTTGTAGTTTTAGTTTGTCATGAATTGAAATCGTTGCTGCGATTGAAAAGGAGAGTCGAGTGTTTTAAGCTAAATGCAAGCACAAAGCAAAAAGAGATGACATTGTTTTTGTTTTCTGTCACCAAATTGTATAAAGCATTAAGGCAAAAACCCCTTAAAAAAAAAGCAAAAAAAAAAGAAGAGAATGTGACTATTGAAACTTTCTTATTTGTTAATTGCAAACGTTTCACACATTTAAAAAAATTTGCTATAATTTCAAATGAAACCGCAGAAAGAACGAAAAAAAATAATAAAGTAATTGAATAAAAATAAAATCCGCCCCAAAAAAGGGGAAGGGAAACTAGTTAAGTTAACTAGTTAAGTACTAGCAAAAATGCAGTAAGCAGCAAATTTAGTAGTTTTAGATGAAAACAAAAAAGATGATAAGCGACAACAAGATGGAGAAGAATAAGAAAGTAAACAATGAAAATGACGATGATCATTAATAGGAAGAAGAAAAACAACCGTAAATGTTGAAGTAATAAGGAAAACATATAAAAAAAAAAATATAACAGAAAAGAAAAAGAAATGAAATCTTTTACTAGTTTTTAGCATATTTTTGTGCTCATCAGTCGATTTAATGAATTTTTTGTAGCTGTCTACAGTTTTTTACGTTTAACTGTGTGTGTTTTTTCTAGCAACTTAAACTAACATATACATATATAAATGTATATATATACACATATATATATATATATATATATATATAAAGGGAAAAAACAACAACAAGATAGAAATAGCATAGCGTATTTTTTGTCTGCGAAAGGAGGAAAAACTGTAGCAGAGTTTAGCAAAGAGTCGAGAATGGACGAGAGAAAGAGAAAACATAGGCATAGGAAATGGAGAATTGGAGGAATGGCAAGTGCAAGGCAAGCAATGAGGCATACACGAAGAAACTTTATAAAAGGATGGGCAAGCAAAAGAAACGAGAAGTAGAAATAAAAAGAGGTATGAAATTGTAGCTTGTAGTTTAGCACTACACATTGTGGAACTCGAAAAACGTAAAGAATTTGCATGTGGAGTGTTTTTTTTAATATAATTCAGCATGAAATGAAGAACAACGTTTAAGAGTAGAGCAGGTCAAAGGCACAGCAGTAGCAGAAATGAATGCAAATTAATGTTAAATGAAAAAAATAATAACAAATAATGAAATAAAAAAAAATAAAAATTACGATTAGTAAAGTAGCAATAAGAAAACAACAATAGATGAAAGCAAAACGAAACAAATGAGAAAATGCAGCAGCGATGATTTCCTTAGTCTCTATTTGTAAGTCTTAAATAGTCGATGGGCTGATAGATCGGTTTAGATCATTTGACAGACAGGCCGACAGCAAAGTGTTTGAAATTGGAGCCAATCGTATTTATTTTCTTTGACAAAAATTCAGTCAGCCACACACACACACACATACACAACACGTCTAGGCAGAGATTGTATTTGTGATTTGACTAAATGGAAAATTAAAAGTGAGTTGAACGGCTTTGAGAATCTCAGAGAAAGGCAGATGGAAAAGGGCGCAAGGATCGAGAGAGAGCGAAAGTTTGAGATTCAGTTGGAATTTATCAACTCATTTCCACTCACACACATACACACAGACACACACACATATACACACAAATAAACATTCCTGAGCAAAGTCTTTGATTTTCATATGTATGTATTTTAACTGATTTCGATCTATATAGATTGCCAAGTGAAAATGCCTATATCTACTAACAATCTATATATTCTACATATAAATATAAAAAATGAAAACACAACGCCAAAAGTCTTCCTAAGCCTAAACCAAAACAAAAATAAAAGTGCAGTGCATGTTTTCTTATCAATATTTATAACATAAATAACAAGAATTATCATATATGGTTTTTTTTTCTTCTTATATTATATCTTTCTAATTTCTACAATATGTAATTTGCTTTAGACTGAATACCAAAATGGAAATTGATACAATAATTAAAATGAATTCAATTGTAATAAACTGCAGGATTGACATACCTCACACACACACACACACACACACACATAGATATACACACACGCACACATTGATAAACAATCTTTACATTTTGCAAGCATCAGAGTTAGAGAAATATTCGAAAACAGAGAACACCAGCGAGAAACGGTGCAAATATTTTGCAAAAAACATTCCAAAACCAAAAAGGACTAAGCAAATTTTGTATACAAATTGATATTTTTAATAGAAGTTGAAACACGAGACGCCTCTGCAAAACAAAAACTGAAAAAATCAAAAAAAACCAAAACGTCTGGAAAGAAATCACAAATACAAAAGGAAATTTGTAGAGTTTTTTGCTTAGAGTTTTCATGCTTACATTGACTTTTCTTAGCCCTCCTCCGCCCCTCCTTCTGAACTCTGTTGTTTCTCTACACAAATCGTGCAATATTTCGGTTTTCTTTTTAAAAGTATTTATTTAATATGTTTTTCACGTGAAATTTTGCTTATTTAGCTTAAGCAACATTTTCTGAGCTGTTTATTAGGCAGAGAAGCATTAAATTATAAGTTAATTAGAATGAAAAAATTGAACATGCGAAAGAAGCAAGAAGAACAGAATGAAAGAAGACGTTGAAGAGCAAGAAATTTAAATCTTAGCTGCAAAGAGAGTTTAGCAACTTTAGTTTTAAGCCAAACAATGGGGCAGACTAAACCCCCTCACCCCAATCCCCAAAAAGAAGGAAAAAGAAAAGAAAAACACACTTGTTGTAGATGAGTATAAAGAAGATAATGATGAAGTAGGACTAGAAGTAGTAAGAGAGACAACAACAACAACAACTTAGTAACTAAGATCAAAGCACTAGCGTTTAAGTATAGCAGACCTAAGTATAGATTTGACAAGAAGCGTTGCGTTGATTCAGAACAACAACAAGAAGATAATTGAGAAATAAGATGAAGTAGAATGAAGAATAAGAAGAAGAAGAGTAGTTGATGTAGGACATATGATTTTTAATTGATAGAAATGCGCAAGCGTTTAACTATAGTTGGTTAGAGCTAAAGAACGACGAACAGAGAGGAATGGTAGAAATTTGTAGTTTTTGTGTAGTTAGAACGAGGAAAGAAAGCGAGCGAGTAAATGGGATGGGATGGAGAAAGAGAGAAAGAAAGAAAGAGAGGGAGAGGCGCGGCGCGGCGCTTGCTTGCGTACGCAGTGTTGGTAAACGACGAGTCGTCAAGTTCGGATTAGTTTTAATTTTGAATATATAAAGTCGATAAGCGATCGATCGATCGGTCGATCGTTTGGTTTAATTGGCATGCAGTGCTGCAGCTAAAATTAATTAATTAATTGTCCTGCTGCTGCGAGCAGATGGTTTTTTTTTTATATAACAATTTAAAGCTACTTTGACAAACCAAACTTAAGGCTTGTTTGTTTTGCGTCTGTATTTTGTTTTAATTTAATGCGTTTTACTTTAGTTTTTTAACTAATTTTAAGTAGTTAATTTATTATTTGTCTTAAAAAAAAATGAGCATAAAGCAGCAACAACAACAAAAGCAACACCATCAACAGCAATCCCTTGAATTTTGCTCCTTGCTCTCAACTTGAAACGGAACAGAAATTTAAATTGAAATTGATGTATGTGTTGAAGTAATTTTTAAAGCAAATGTCTAGTGCGTAAAATTGAAAACTAAACCACAACAAAGAAAAAACTTTGAATAAAAAACTAAAAAAAAAATATAAAAAAAACAAGTAACTGTTTGATTTTCATTTAAGACTCTTGTGTTCAGCATAATTTGCTTAATTGTTTGTTTTTCCTCTATTCGTGTGTGATTTCTTAGTAGTTAAATGTTTTCTATATATAAATTTGAGAATAAGCTTAATTAATTAACACTCACCTTTACACCAAATAGTTTCCAATAACAAATTTTAAATTAATTGAATTATGTTTTAAACAAATGGGCAAAAAAAAAACTTAGACATCTAAGTCGTTGTTAAGCGCGGCTGGAAGCAAAGTGAAAATGGAAAAGCATAAATGAGAAAAAACATTTTTTAATTAAGCCAATTTAAGGAAATGATGAATATATATATATTTTTTTGAAACTTTTTTGACAAAACCAAAAATAAAAAAGAATGAATAAATAACAAAACAAAAAAACCATGAAATTTAAAAAGCAAGTTATATGGTAAATCGGAGATCCAATAAATGCAGCACGTTAGGCAAATCGGGCAACCGCAAAAACAACATACCACAAACAACATACAACATGTAGTTGCAGGTGTAGCGAACGTAGTGAAAGGTCAAATGGAAACAAGCTCATTAAATTTAAAAACCCAAAAAAATAAAAAAAAAAAACTAACAAAAAGAAATAAGCAAAAACGATGACAAAAGCGTAAAAATAGCTGTAAGTAAACGAAAAAAAAAAACAAAAACAAAAAACAAGCTAGCACAGAGAAGCAGCTAAATAAACTTAGAAGCAAAACAGAAAAAAAAACAGCTAGAAAAACAAAAGAAATGAAATATAAGAAATACACTTAAAAAATGATCAGCGGTCAAACGGGCGCAAAGTAATGTAAATTTTGCTTGTTGCTATTTTTAAGTTTTAAATCAAAGTCTTTTAAAGAACTTTATTCATTTCTCTTATAAACGATAAACGTGGAACGCTTAGACGCGTTAACTGGTAACTATATCTCTCTTTGTAACTCTCCACAAAAAAAAAACCAACATAAAAAAAACAAAAAACCCTTTCGAATCTCTGTGTATTTTTTAAGGTATTATTTTTTGCATCAATGTGACGCTTTTAAGCATTTTTTATATGCATATGGAAAAGAATTGTATTTAAAACTAATAAAAAGCTAACAGAAAACAAAAAAAAGGAAAACCAAAACAAAAAAAGATGAATAAGGACATAAGAACAATGCAACAACTTTGCTAAAACTTTCAAATTTATATGCGTACTTTTTGTGCGCTCAACTTTAATGCAAAAAATCATACATTAAAAAAAAATTGGAGCTAAGGAGATAAAGTTAAAGAAAAAACAACAAAAAATTATTAAATGAAAAACAAAAAAATAGTTTAAGCAAAACATTTTGCAGCTTTTGTGCTTATTTCGCTTAAGAAAAGTAAGACTAGTTGAAGAAAAAGAAAACAAAACAAAAAATTAAATCTAATTGTAAGTAAAAAGAAATGAAAGTGCAGAACCGAAGAAACATTGAGGAAGTGCGGCAAAGATGTGCAGAGCAGCAAAGCATTAAACAGAAAATAGCAAAAGATTAAAAAGAAAACAAAAAAATGAATGAAAGAAAGAAATGAAACATAAAGAATATACAAAATAAAATGTCTCTTTAAAAACACTAAAGAGCAAATGCTGTCATCCAAAACAAAAAAAAAAAGAAACTGAACTTTTTCTGAATCAATAAAAGACAAATTGATTTTCTGTAAGAAAACAAAATTTAACTGACTTTTCCTTAAAATTGGGTCATGGGTTTGGTGTTGATTACGACGCTCTTGCAGCGGCCGATAACAAAAAGCTTTGGATCAATATTAGCGAGGCTAAAACAAATTTTTGTGCGGATTCCATTTGGGGTGGTTTCTCTTTCTACCCACACCCAAAACAATAATTGCGGACAACAGAGCTGTTGACGATGGCCTCCACAGCTCGCAGCATTTTAAGCTGGACCACTTGCACAGCAGGCCGAAATTCCCCCTAAAATACCCGACGGGGGCAAAATATGAAAGCCTACAACCCAACGGTATACGCATATCTATGTACGTGTGCGTGTGTGTGTTCGTGTCCGTGTGCTGAAAACCGCAAGGATGAACCGAAAAACGTTGACAGCCATTCAGCGTGCTAGCTTTCCTGCGAACCTGTTCGTTTGACTTGTTTGATGGTTTTATGAGTGTCAAAACTTGACAGCTTAATAGACATTTTTATTGCAGCAATCGCATTTTCATTGTTATTGTAATGAGAGGGCGTCTGTAACTGTGTATATATGTGTGTACAGCATGCCCCACGCACCATGCACAAGGGATGCTGTGAGTCCCGCCGGCGTAGCTCCCAATACACACTACATAGACCGATACACACACACATATTACATACATACATATATTATATGTTTGTATGTAGATATATACATATATGTAGGTTGATACAGACGAAAAGCTGGCTGCTGGACAGTGATGGCATTTTAGCTTTTTCTCTAATCAGATCTAACACCTGTCGAAACTGTGCCAGCTAGCCATATTTTAAACGTAGTAACTTATTTTGCTATATCTAAATCCGAATAGAAAAAATATCTCATGCCATTACTCTTAAACCACAGTTTACCTTTTTTTAAAGCTAGATTTTGCCACCTATCACATTGCGCAGCACTGCTGCTGTACGCAGGCAGGCAGGCCGACATGCGTGTGTTTGTGCATGCGAGCGCAAGAAGCTCCCCTTCATAATGACAATAAAAATAAAAACAACAACACGAGCACACAACACACACACGTGCGCAATTTTTGTTTTTGTTTGCCCGCTGGTTCACTTGCCTACCGTTATTTCGTTTTGTGTTTCGGTTTTGCTCGATGCTTTTGCAAGTTTCTGGGCACCTGTTCGTTTTCTGTATTTTGTTGTAGTTGTATGTGTGACAACGCAATCGTGATGCTAGAGAGAGACAACTGAAATTTACAAATACAAAGGACCGACATGATTGGCTGAGTATGGAGATATGTAAATGTAATCATACGCATTTTATTTTCTTATGTGATATGATGCACACATGTGCATTGATTTCCATATTATCTTTAGGGGGGCTTAAAGTTTTATCACTTTTTGTTTATCATAATACGCGCCAACGGTTGCCATTCACCTGCAGTCGGCGACACTAATTTGATATGTCAATCTGGCAACTCCACTTAAACATGGTTAAAATAACAACAGATGGCGCCACTGTACAAAAGTAAATCCAGTTGAGAAAATTAAATTTTTTGAATTTATATTTAATTTTTATTTGTTTCATTTCCGTACGGACTCTTATGCATGCTATTATAATTTTAGTTTCCAGTCAACTTCTGTTAAACAATAGAAAACAAAACTGGACAAACCGTACAAAAACCGAAATGCGCTAACTTTGTAATTGTTAACTGTTTTACATAGACTTTTCTTCACTGTTTACCATGTATTGTAATTGATTTTGGTTAAACAAGTGGAAATTGCCATTGAAATAGTGATAATTGTCGCGCTTGCAAACCGTTAACAAATTAATGCTACATAAACCGAACTAATTTAAAACAAAATCATACAAAACTCATCTTTACACATTTTACGAGAGCGTCGTGCTCACTTGCCACCAAATCCGCCCATCAGGTTCCCCAGTCCGCCGAGGCCACCCGCAGCTCCCTGTTGCAACTGTCGCATCATATTCTGCAGGCCACCGACGCCTCCCATTTGCTGCAGCATGCGGGGATCAATCATCTTGGCCATCTGCTGGTTCAGCTTAGCCATCTGTGTGGGATTCACATTTTTCGTCATGTCGCCCTGCTTGAAAAGTCCTTTCACGCCGCCCATTTTCTTGACAACCGCCGCGAATTTTGTGTAGTGTGCAATCAGTTCCTTCACCTCTCGCTCAATGACGCCGGCGCCATGTGCCACGCGGATGCAGCGGGTGGGCTGCTTGCTGAAGAGTTTAGCGCCATCGCGATTGTCGAGCTCACTGTCCGACATGCTGTCCATCATTGTCATCATGCGCTTAATGCGCGCCATTGACTCCTGTTCGCCGCCCTTGGTCATGAAGTCCTGCGAAAAGCCCGGGATCATGTTCATAATCTGAGAGAACGGTCCCATTTTCATGATGTTCTGGAACTGTTCATACATGTCGCGTATGGTAAAATGGCCATGCTTAATCTTCTCCAGCAACTCCTCATTTCCGTCCAGTTTCAGCTCGTTCACCTTTCGCAAGAGATTACCTCGTTAATCAACTAAAATGCAGAAGAGTCTCGGGAAAAACTCACCTTATCTATTAGTCCCTCTATGTCACCCATGCCCAACAGCTTGCTAACGAAAGGTTTTGTTTTGAACGGTTCCAAGTCGTCGATGTGTTCTCCGGTGCCAATGAAGATGATGGGCGATTGGGTGGCAGCAACAGCCGATAGAGCGCCACCACCCTTGGCATGACCATCCAACTTGGTAATTATGACGGAACCGATGTCAACTTTATCCTTGAAGGCTTTGGCTTGAGCCTCGCAAGCCTGTCCAATGGTGGCGTCCATCACGAAGATGATATTATCGGGACTGACGGCATTTGACACCGCCAACATTTCCTCGAAAAGAGATTCCTCCTGCTTGTGCCTGCCCGAAGTGTCCACAATGATCATTTCAAATCCCTCGCGCTTAAACATGTCGACGCCCTCCTGGGCTATGACCACGGGATCGATCTCTGTGTAACTGCCGTAGAATGGAATCCGAGCCTTGGTCGCGTTTTGTTTGACCTGATCGTAGGCACCAGCACGGAAAGTATCCGCGCAGACCAGGCACGACTTCCAATTACGCTTCTGGTAGTGATAGGCCAGCTTTGTACATGTCGTTGTCTTACCTGAGCCTTGCAGACCCACGAACATGACTACGTTTGCCTTGCCCTTAATGGGCTGATAAGGTTTCACGCCCGGATCGACTAGCTTGATCAGCTCCTTGAAGACAGCAGACTGAATCATGCGGCGCTTATTCAGACCGCCGGCCATCTCATCGAAGTCAATCACGGCGCGCACATTCTCTCGCAGCTGCTTCACCTGGCGAATGTTGACGTCGGCTTCCAGTAAAGCTGCACAAATCTCTTTCAGCATTGCACTCAGGGCTTCCTCATTGATTACTGTGGCTTTGCTGAGCGAGTGCAGCGCCGTTGTTATTTTTCTTCCCAGATCTGCTAAAACCATTTTGCCTCCTTATGAATGACTGTGTGTGTGTGTACGTTAACTGTGAGGCAGCGGAGTGCGTTTTAAATTAGTTGCCTTCGTTACAAAACAATACATGCGAATTAACAACGAGTTAACTTTTGATTTTCTCTGACACGTCAAATGTCGAACACAAAGAAGAAGTGAAGACTGCCAGTCAAATGAACAACGTGCACTGTCAAAACAATGCGCCCATGCTGTGTGAATGTCGTGTTTTTACTAATCAGCTGCTTTCGTTCGCTGTGAATGGCACACGTGCTGTTTGTATTCAATTTTGAATTGAACGCGCTTAAAACGTTCAAGTTATTGCAACAAATGGGCGTGAAGGAACTGTGGACAATTTTAACACCACACGCCGAGCGCAAACCAATATGTGAATTACGCGGCAAGAAGGTAGCCATTGATCTGGCTGGCTGGGTATGCGAGAGTCTCAATGTTGTCGATTATTTTGTGCATCCGCGCCATCATTTAAAGTGGGTTTCTGCTATAAAATGTATTTATTTTTTTAATTTTTATTTCAAACACAAACGTTCCACAGAAATCTCTTCTTTCGCACTTGCTATCTAATTTGGGAGCAAGTGACGCCGGTGTTTGTGCTGGAGGGTGTTGCACCTAAGCTTAAAAGTCAAGTGATAGCCAAGCGCAACGAGCTGCAATTTCGTGGTGTGCGTCCCAAGGACAAAGATTATAATGCATCGGCACCACCAAAACAAGCGGCAGCAAATGCCGACAAAGGACGCACGCGGTTCAATCATGTACTCAAACAGTGTGAGAACCTGTTGCTATCCATGGGCATACAATGCGTGCAGGGACCGGGAGAGGCCGAAGCCTATTGCGCTTTCCTTAACAAGCATGGCGTGAGTATTTATTTAAATACTCTATGTATATATTTATTTTCGATATTTATGTTGAAGTTGGTAGATGGTGTCATTAGCCAGGATTCGGACTGTTTTGCATATGGTGCGCGGTGCGTTTATCGCAATTTTTCTGTGTCTACACAAGGCGCTCAGGCAGCTGCCGGCGGAGCCGTGGACATTTATGACATGCAAAAGATTTGTAACCGCATGGATTTTGGCCAGCAAAAAGTTATCGTTATGGCGTTGCTCTGTGGCTGCGATTATTGTCCCGATGGCATTGGAGGCATTGGCAAAGATGGCGTTCTCAAGCTGTTTAACATGTACAAGGAATCTGAAATACTGGACAGGCAATTGGTTTTTATATTCTTTGTATATATATATGATAATTTAAAACAAAAACTTTATTTAGACTGCGCATTTGGCGCTCGGAAACAGACAAATATAGCGCTTTGGAGTTGCGTGTTGACGACAAAAGCATTTGCAGCAACTGCGGTCATATTGGACGCACTCAAAGCCACACCAAGAGCGGCTGCGGCGTCTGTCGCACGCATCGCGGCTGCGATGAGAGCCTGTGGAAGTAAGCCATCTATCGAATTGAAAGCCTTAAGCTACTTCTTACCTCTTTTTGCATAGAGAGCAACGACTATCCATTAAGGCGGAGCTGACGCTGCGCAAGAAGGCACTTGTGGATTCCAATTTTCCCAATGAAGAGATCATATCGGAGTTTCTCTCTGAACCAGCTTCGCTGCCCAATTTGCAGCTCGGCTGGAGACAGCCAAATATCGTAAAATTCATCAAGCAAGTTGGCCATCTTTTGCAGTGGCCAGAAATCTATTGCTTTCAGAAATTCTTTCCCGTTCTGACGCGCTGGCAGGTGCAACAGTCCAAACAGGAGATGTGCCTTGTCCAGCCCCAAGAGATTATCAAGAAGCGCATCGTGAAGGGTGTGGCAAGTCTAGAGTTGCGTTGGGAAGACTCCCGTGGTTGCTTCAAGGGACTTTTACCTCAAGATCAAATTGCCGATTTCGAGCTGGAGCATCCAAATGGTGTGGATGAACTTTACTATACTATAGAGCCACTGGACATGTTACAGGCCGCGTATCCAGAATTGGTAGCTGCCTTTCTTAAATCTAAGGAGAAGCCGCCCAAAAAGGCCGCAACGCGTAAAAAAAAGACCAACGCAAAGGAAACACCTCTCAATGCGCTTGAGAATTGTTCAGACTTGGCTGCGGCAACGGAAGAGATTGTCACCAAACCTAAGCGCGGAAAGAAGAAGGCGTTAAATGAGCCACCAAAGCAGGGGCAGAAAACAATGCAGCAATTCCTGAAACAAAAAGAAAACACGCCAGTTAAGTTGCCATCTCGTCAGCTAGTCAATCAATGCTCAACGCCGATAAGGAAGTGCTTGCCTTCCGATTTGGAGAGCGACGGTGAGGAGTTCGACATGTCTGATATTATTAATGGCATTGTTTCCAATCCGCAAGCGCAACCTACTGTGACCAATCATGCGGGGCATTTCCTGCATTACGAACCACTGGCCGATGATTTAAGCATACGATTGGCGCAGCTGAGTTTGCATAACGATAAGCCAAGCCAACTGAAGGATGATGCAGATTTGCTTGTGCAGAAGCGTCGCGACATCTCCATGCAGGCCGATTGCTTGCCGCTGAGCAAACGCTACTCACTTGACGATAGTTTTGATCTGCTGGTCAAGGGTGAGATAAAGAAGGTGCCACATCTGGTCAGGACACCTGTGGAGCGATTTATGCAGCAGCATCGTTTGTCCACTGCGAAAGAGTCAAAGAAGATGTCGCCGGCAAAGTCGGAAGCCAATGTGAGCTACTTTTTTAATCAAAGTGGTGATGGCGCTGATGTCTTTGAGCAATTGATGGAGACCAGTTTGGTGCACACGCAACATGATTTAGTGGTAATTAGCGATAGTGATTGAACTTCTTTTTGTACACTTAAAAGTCTGCATTAAATTTTCGCTTACAATAGCAAACCTAAAGCTTAACACTTGTTCCTGAAATCAGAACTCCAAGTAGCGCTTGACATAGGCCTGTGCGCTGCACATGGCCTGCTCCAATTGCTCCTCAAACTGGGTATTCACTTTGCGTCCCTTCATGTTGCACACGATTGACGCATTCTGACCCTTGGGCGCAGCCACTTGACCGCCAAAAGTGCTCGCAAAGGATTGTAGCCACAACATGGCATTAAACTGCTCGCTGATGCAATTCTGCGGGTTAAGAAAAAAACAAAGGTAAACGTTACTTAAATTCGACCTAAATGACTTGTGTTCGTTGACTAACCTGCGGCACACAGCAGCGTGCTTTGACAATGTTTTCACACATGCTAACCACCAGAATGGGACGATCTGTGCATAGTTTTGTGGCACGCTGCAAGGGAATCTCATCTACCAAAGCCGAGCTGGTAATATAGTGCAGTATGTAGGGATGTGTGTCCAGTGGCTTTTCTAGCAATACATTACGCATTTCCACCTCCACAAATTCCCTGCAATATGCACAAATTAATCAGATTGCAAGCGTGTAAAACAATAACAATCCATACTTGAGCGTTGTGCGCGATGTCTCCTTGAGTCTGCGTAGCATGTCGTTAATGCGATTGAAGGTGTCCAACTTAAACGCGTATGGCAGCTTAATGTCCGAGTGCAACATGTTGTGGCGTATAGTTTGCAGCTCAGTTTCTGTGGCGTTAGTAAGTTTCTCAGTTTGAAACTGCTGCTCGAGCAAATCCACACGATGACGCAGCAAAGCCGCTGTTTTTAGAACCTACGAAGGAGAGAGCGGTTAGAAATTATTTGGATATACTTTTTAATAGCCATTTGTTGCTTACATTCTCAGCAGCCTGTCCAGCGACAGCTGTAAAAGCAAAGCGCGCTCGATTTGTTTGCTTGAGATTGACTATGCAGAAGCTGGACAGCTCCTTTGTGTTGGTCACATGTGTGCCGCAGCAGAGCTCCTTGGAGCTTAGATTCAGTTCTGGGCATTGCACATGAATTAGGCGCAGTCCCTGCTCCGGATACACCTCACCCGGCACCATCGTTATGTCATTCTGCTGCAGCACATCCGCTGCGCTCAGATGCTGCACTTGGACAGCTGTGCCGGAACAGATGGCACGACTGTAATGTAAAGTATATAGGTATAATTTGCAGATGTATACAGGCTGGAGTGAAACTCACTTGATCAGATCCTCAATGTGCTGCACATCGGTCTTTTGTATGCGTTTGCCCAAGAGGCCCAGTTCAAGTTTGCACTGATCACTGCTAACCGCGCTTGAAACCTGATATGTCACCTTGTTGAACAGAGATCGTATGGCGGCGTTAAGCAGATGGGTAGCTGAAAAAAGTGATCAGTTCTTTGCATACTCGATTCCCATTAAATGCGAAACATACCTGTATGATGGCATGTGTTTAGCTGTCGCTGCTGGGCATCCACTTCAAGCTCCACCTCATCCCCAAGTCCCAGCTCAAAGTCGTCGTTGGGTGTGCCAGATGCCAGGCGACAGACATGGACCACACAATCGTTTAGACACTTCACACCCACCACATCCAGCTGGTGAGGCTGATCGGGCTTGTGCTTGTTTGGCACCATCAATTTACCCAGATCCGATTGCTGACCACCAGACTCGTAATAAAAATTACTGGCACCTGTGATAATGGACAACGTATCGGTGGACTCTGTCAGGCGACTACCCATAGTGCGCGAGACCTCTGTATCGTTTTGGAGAATGCCCAGCACGCGGCTCTTCACAATGGGAATCGCGTAGGTTTCATTTGGTGCATCATAGCTGTAAATATATTTGTAACTATTGTCCGTGGCTGTCAGGCGCATAGTGAGCTGGGCTTGAGCCTCTGCAATGCGCTGCTGCAGTGCAAAGTCGTAGATGCCATTGTTGCGTTGCGGTTCCTTCGTCCTCATCTTGGCCAAAGCCAATTCCGCGCGATAGCGCTCCAGATCACAGTTCATGTTCTCCAGCTCGGCCAGCTTGAGGAAACTGTCCTCGGTTAGGCCATAGGTGTCCGTCAGCTTGTATAGAAAGTCGCCTGGTATCGTGTTGTTGGTAAAATTGGAGCGTTGCACTTGGAACTCACGGTAGGCGGGCACAAAACCAGGACATTCCATCAGATCAATGTCATCCAGTTTGGGGAATTCTGTTAGCACCTCAGCGAATACCTTCGATGAGCTCTCGCGCAGATTCTTGTACACCTCCTGCTCGTGTGCAATCAGCTCAAGGACAGCCTGCTGCTTTCTTGACATCTCCGGATAGGCATCACCCAGTGTCTCCACCACAATCGGTACCAACTGCGAGAGAAGATTTTCATGGGAAAACACTTGCTCCGAGATGCTTAGCGCCTTTCGGAGCACGCGACGTAACTTTTGACTACGTGTAGAATATGTCGATTAACATGAAAAGTAATTGAGTAATTGAGCACGCTCTTACTTCTGATCCGGAAGCATGCCATCGGCTAGGCAAGCGGTAACCATGCGTGCATGATCGGCAAGTATTCTGTAGCTGGTGTCTAACACTGCAGAATTTTGGGCATCGGGAAAGCTGCCCCCATAAATAGGTGCTTTCGAAAGCTATGGATAAAAACAAAAGTTAATTGCATAATAATTGAAACTGTTGAAGCGGATAACTTACGCTGTGTATGCCATCGAAAAGGGGCGTGAAGAGATCCGTATCGTAATTGGAGGATTTGTTTTGAAGGAGCGCAGTTAAACGTTCAAAGCCCATGCCCGTGTCGACATGATGAGCTGGTAACGGTGTTATGCTGCCGTCTGCAGTGCTATATATAAAGCAGAGATGCAATCAATATATTAAATTACAAGTTGCACCAGCAAACAGTTACCAACCGATTGTACTGTATGAACACCAAGTTCCAGAGTTCAGTGAGATCAGCCCGGCCTGCATTAACCAGCTTGGCTCGCTGCTCAACGCTGCTCGGATCCGAGTCAGGTCTGTGATCTATGTGAATTTCGGTGCATGGTCCGCAAGGACCAGTTGTGCCCATTTCCCAAAAGTTGTCTTTGGAGCCAAAGGGCAAGATGCGGGCAGCAGGGAAGCTACAAAGCAGATAAGTTAATAATTGTTTTTACAGGACTTGTCACCAATTTTTGATTGATACCCCAAGCTGCGCCATATGTCAAAGCATTCCATATCGGCGGGTATGCCAAGCACCTTGTCGCCGGCGAAGTAGGTTACATACAAGCGCGACGGGTCAATGTTGTAGGGACCTCGCAGAAGTTCCAACGCCATCGCACAAGCCTCACGCTGCAAGGAATATGTAAGAGAGATGTGATCGTCTGTTGTACAGTATCTTCGCAGCTCACCTTAAAGTAATCGCCAAATGACCAGTTACCCAGCATCTCGAAGAACGTGTGATGGTATCCATCCTGACCCACCACAGACAAATCGTTGTGCTTGCCACCAACTCGCACACATTTCTGTGAATTAACGACTCGCTTGTGCGGTGCTGCTGCTTTGCTAAGAAAAACGGATTTAAACTGAGCGACTGATTAGTAAACAACGGATTAATCAAGATGTGGCGGCCGGTATTCACCTGGTTCATGCCCGCATTGACAAAGGCGACGGTGGGATCGCAGAACGGCACTACCGGACTGGACCGGACGAATTTGTGCTCATGATTAACTGTGAAGTAATCGATGAATGTTTTGCGTATCTCGCGTGCAGTGAGCACACGCTGTAGCTGCTTGGCCGAGTTGTACATGCCAATTTAATTGGGGGTCTTAATTACATGTGAGAGCGATGCGCATCCAGCTGAGCCGGTAATTAAACGACCGAATTAGATCGTATATAATAAGTTATGCAAAACAGCTGATCACAACTGCTATTCACGTGCAAACGTTGCCATTCGCGAGTGAACGTGCTCAATCTGTTGTTCTATTTTACGGCAGAAGCAACAGCTGCATATTGTGATTAAAATAAGCCACGAAAACGAAGACCAAAAATAACGAAAATTGCCTTGTACTAATGTGAAAAATTCTTAAAATATCAATTAAAATAATATAAACTCAGCAACTGTTTGGTGTAGCTAAATTCAGTGGTGTAGCTAAATTCAGTGTATTAGCAAATGATGAAATTTTGAACTTTGACACCATTCGTCTATATTTCCGATTTCACTTTTCCTACCGTCCTACCATAACCAAAAACGGCAACAATAAAACGACGTAGTATAACATTGTATATACATTGCAAAGGCGTTAATACAAAACAACGACAACGTAGGAAATAGAAACTTAATTTGACAGCCATGGCGACAAAACGACGTCCACTGCGTCCAAATCTTGGACAAAGCGTGCCAAGCAGTGGCTCCAACATGAACTTTCGACCCGGTGGACCCGATATAACGCGATCGGAGGCGCGTGGAACGCGACCAACGGCTGCGCCCACCAGCATACGTGAGATTCTCGTTATGGGTGTGATACATCTGTGCAAAAAGATGATATTCTTCAATACGGACTTGAAAGTGGCGCTCTATTTGGGCAGCTTGTTCATTATATCGCTGATAGGTGACTTCTTGCCATTTCCCAAGACATACTTTGCCCGCTCCGACAACCTGTTCAATCTGTACTTCGTAAAGGTCGGTTGGGGTTGGACCCTGTTGTTCGCCATGCCCTTCTTAGTGCTTTCCGCGTACACGATTACATGCGGCGATATGAAACGCATGCTAAGACATCACTTTCCACGCATTGTGATAGCCACGTTCTTCTGGTTCTTCTGGACGAAACTCTTCAATATTGTGGAAACCTCGTATGGACGCTGCACTATAAAGGGTAAGATTAAATCTTAATATTCTCATATTCCGATTGTAAGCATTTCACTTGTTTTACAGGCTATCAGAGTAAGTCCAGTTGCCTGAAGGCAGGTCATCTGTGGCACGGATTTGATATCTCTGGCCATGCGTTTATACTGATACACTCTAGTCTGGTGCTAATCGAGGAAGCGCGTCCCATTATCAAGTGGGAGACGATCAAGGAGCATCTACGCAACGAGCTACACAATCGCAGCGTCTCGGAGAAGACGGGCAGCAATCCTCTGCGCTATCTCAACGATGAGCAGATGCGTAGCCTGCAGTTTCTTTATACGCGCCTCACTCCCATCATTCGCACCCTGTTCATTGGCATGGCAGCGCTGCAGCTGCTCTGGGACATCATGCTGGTTGGCACCATGTTGTACTATCATCGTATGATCGAAAAGGTGGTTAGCGGCATCATTGCCATTCTGACGTGGTACTTCACTTATCGCTTTTGGTATCCAACGAATGGACTGCTGCCCGACGCACCCGGTGACGGCACCTTTTTTTATCAACGCGAGAGCTTTGCTTTTAAGCGACCTACGCATTTACCCACCTGCACCCAATCCGCTGGCAATCAGATACCTAAACCGAACGGCAGCAATAGCAAAATGGGAGCCCAGGCGCCGTCGCAGCAACAACAGATACCCACTTTTATGGGTATGCCATTGTTCACGAATGTGAAGGCTGCTAGTGCGGCGGCCAGTTCCCTGTACTCAGCGGAGCACCAGCGGCGGGAACAGCTGGCGGGCATGGATAGCTGAATTAGAGGATTTCTTAACTAATCCAGCAAGCCACAGACAAAAAGGGTTTGATTTTATAGGCAGGATAACATTTTTAAAATGGGATCGGCTAGGAAACGTGTTTTTTACCAATTAGAACTTAATACCAAATGAATTTAATGATAATTTAAAGGATATCATCTGCTTGAGGCTCGCGCTTTGTCAGTGTTCACTGTTCATGGGTCAATCATAGGGCAATCGAAACTCCGCTCCATGTTCTCTCTCTCATTCTCCATCTATCCACATAATGTAGAATTAAGCGTTCTTTTGTTTGTGTTTATGTGCCCAACTTTAACAATAACAATAAAAACAATTGTTAACAAATCTTCAATTCCTACTTATGCGCAAAGGCTGCAAGCATGGCCATACTCAAGATTCCGGCAGTTGCGCTTATCTTGTAATTGGACGGCGTCATCGCCCACATATCCTTAAGTATATCGAAATTGGTGGAGGGTACCAGTTTGTGATAGGAAGTGCGCTTCTTAAAGCGCAGAAAATAGCCCTCGACCAGTGGCAACTTGCCATAGCTCCAGTAGTAGTTCTCGAAACCAAGATGATAAAGACGCTGCAGCAACAATCCCAGACTGACGTCAGCTAGCGTGATATCGTCGCTCATCAGCCACTCATGGCGTGGCGTTTGCTTGGACAGCTCCTGTTCCACAAAGTTGAGCACATTTCTTACCGCATCTAGGACACTTTGATAATCGGTTCGGGAGGCAATTAAATCTCTACGACGCATCTGTATTTCCAGCTTCTTAATCAGTGCATTGTCCTTTGAGTCCACGTCAGCAACGGAGCGACGCACTATGTCCATAATTTTTTGATTGTTTTCTGTGAAGGGATTTAATAAAAAATATTACAACTAGAAACGCTTTTGGGCAGAGTTATACTGCTCACTGAGGCAGGCTTGCCGCACGGGTCCAATGAAGGGCGCTTTGGGCACCAACTTGAGGTCATCATGGATGAGCGAACCCAGACTCAGTGTGCCTATCGGCAGGCTTGTCACAGCATTGTCAAACTTCATCATCTGATCGTATTGTAAGGAGTCTGGATGGTATGGCTTCATCACCGGATGCTCAACTATTAAGAGGAAGTTTTATAAATTGTGTAAATTTAATAGACAACAGAAACTATAACTATTCTCACTTACTTCCTCGAAATTTACTGTCCACATAGTTGATAATGTTGCGAGAGTTGGGTATGATACGCGTTCCATCCTGCAGCACGGGCACATCTCCATTGGGATTCAGACTTAGGAACCAATTAGAAAACTGTTCTCCGCTGCTCAGATCGACTACGTACGGTGTAAATTCAATGTTTTTCTCAAATAATACCAGCAGAACCTATAAGTAAAATATGGTGATATAAATCATTAATACGAACTCAATTAAAATTTTACTTATTGTTTTTAAATATTATTCATACATTATCGCCTATTTTTTACTTATCAGTTAACGAAACCGATTTCATAGTTTATCATACGGGTCATTAGCTTTAAGACAAACATTTAAATAATATTTGTATGTTGCCGTCAATAGTAACCGCAACTCAAAATAATTACTAGCTACTTGTTGGGAAGTCATTTGCTATTATTCATCCGCCCACGTCAGGCCCTATTGCACTTGTTTGCAGGGGTGGAGTGGATAGAAACCCCCTTTTGTTCTCTTGTAACCATATCCCTAACTATGCAAATGGCAATTGCTGCGTTTACTTTTGTAATTTAGATCCACATACACAATTTCTAGCACACAATTTATTTTTGCAAAAGTCACATGATTTACTTTTTGCGAGTTGAAGTTGTACGGATGCAAATAGAGCACAATTTTATTATCCTGGAAGACGGGTGCCTTGAAGTCCTCTGGTTGGAGCGGAGCTGGAGCAATTTCTTTAGTCTGAGTGGTCATCTCGTCAATCTTCAGTATTATTAATGGCAGAGTAATTTTTAGTTATATCACAAGCGAAAACGAAAATCTTTAATCGCGTGCCGCAGACTCAGTTTCAGATCTCTACAGAAAAAAAATACGGCTTGCTCGGTAGGAACGACACAGAGCGACTAACCGCCAAAAGTGGAGTCACAAGAGCAATGACGATTTAGCAACTGAACCGCTCTGGCAATTTATTAATTTGCACTTTCGCTTGAGAGTAAACATTTTCGAATCTTGCTGCTGTTATTGTTATTCTTGTTATTTATGGAAATGATTTGTGCGGTTTTTGTTTTGATTATTCGTCAACGGTTCGTACTTACAGCATTTGCTTGCTACTTATTTTTAAATTATTATTTTAGTTTTATTTATCTTTGTTTATCAGGCTACGATATCACGTATATATTTAATGCTCAGTGTTTACTAAGCGTTTAAGTGAGTGTTAACTTCAAAATGTCTTATCGTTCAATTAAGGCAAATGTCCCCGACAGCAGCAAGCTTGTAAAATGATATATGATGCACTTGTAATTTCAGTAATGATAAACATATATAAATAACAAAAAAAAAAAAAACTATCTGATATGAAAAGGTTTCTTTTGAAAATAAATGTTAAATAAACATTGTGTGTATTTCAAATTAATCTATGAAAAGTAATTATGCTTTAGTCACTCACTCAGCAGGTTTAACTGCTCCCGCTTTGTTTTATATATTAACCTAATTTGTATAGTTTTAATTGAAAAAAAAAGTTTTAAAAAATTGCGCTTTAAAAGAGCTTTAAGCTTCACGGTGAATGGCAAAAATTAAGAGAAACAAACAAAACTTCGTTCTGGAAACGCGTGGGTTGAACACGAATTGTTTTAACTGAAGAAGCAGTGGAAAATCAATCAGTTGCGGAAAAGTGAAATCTCGAACAGAAAATTTGCATAATGTTTCATCTGGGCAAACAGTTTGCCAGCAAAACGCCAAAGCTTAATGCAATCGCCCCACACAGCTTGGCTAGTGTTAAAGTCCAAAGTTTTACGCACACCACATCACCGATTAGATATCTTGATCAACATAATAAACACAACTTAAGCAATATTAACCATAATTATTGTCATAAGCGTTTGTCCAGCGGCAGTACAAGTCAAAGTTCGAGCACCAGCAGCATGAAGCGTTTAGCAGGCAAAGTTGCGGTAGTTACCGCCTCCACAGATGGGTAAGTTTTAGGTTTCCTTAAAAATAATATTTATATATGTTTTTATATTACATGTGTATATTTATTATATACGTATATAATTGCAGCATTGGATTTGCGATTGCCAAACGTTTGGCTGAGGATGGAGCCTCCGTTGTTATAAGTAGTCGCAAGCAGAAAAACGTGGACAATGCGCTTGCCGAGCTACGCAAACTAAATCTGAATGTGCATGGTCTCAAATGCCATGTGGGTGAGGCGCAGGATCGCAAACAGTTGTTCGATGAGACTATTAGCAAATATGGCAAACTCAATATTTTGGTTAGTAACGCCGCCACGAATCCGGCTGTGGGGGGTGTGCTGGACTGCGACGAGAAGGTGTGGGACAAGATATTCGATGTTAATGTGAAGAGCTCATATCTGTTGGCCAAAGAGGCATTACCATATCTGCGACAGGAGAAGAGCTCCAGTATTGTGTTTGTATCGTCCATTGCGGGCTATGATGCATTCGAGGTATGTGGGTAACTAGATTTCCAGTTAAGCTAGATTTTAACCATCTATTTATCTACTTAAGCTACTCGGCGCCTACTCTGTAAGCAAGACGACACTGATCGGTCTGACCAAGGCAGCAGCTAAGGATTTGGCACCCGAGGGCATTCGCGTAAATTGCCTCGCGCCGGGCGTCATTCGCACCAAGTTCTCCAGAGCGCTGCACGAGAGCGAGTCTGCCAATGAAGCGGCACTCAGCAAGATTCCTATGGGTCGTCTCGGCACAAGTGAGGAAATGGCTGGCGTTGTCTCTTTCCTGGTCTCCGATGATGCTTCCTACATAACAGGCGAGTCTATTGTCGCCGCTGGCGGCATGTCCGCTCGCCTTTAAGTGTGATAATGGGCGAACCAACTGAGGATCAAATTGACTATTAAGACAATTAAACACTGAGATGTGCAAATAAATACGTACGTAAATCGTTTTTTTTATTAGTTATCCTGATTAAACAAACCTCTTCAAATTTATATGTTTCTTATTTTACCAAGTAGCAAATTTAAAAGTTTTATTTCAGTGAAATCCATTATGGACGAACGCCAATTGATAGATTTGATTATTGTGTTATTCTTCATACTGAAAGTAGGCTTTACATTATTTATATTTCTTAAACTGTGTTAATTATACATGTTATTTATCAGCCACAAAGTATGCTATTTCGAGCATGTGGCTATTTTTGTTAAAAATTATCTAAACATTAAAAATGAATTAAAATAAACTAAATGGAAAACATGCGTTAATTATTTTTAGCACTATTATGGTCATATAATAATCGCACAAAATATGGAAAAATAATAGTTTTAAAAAAACGCGGTTGAATGTGATGCATTTATTTACTTATATGTTTATGTCCTATGGAATAATAATAACAAACGTGCTTTCACAAAAAATTAAATAATAATAAATACACAATAAATTGTGAAGGAGATTAAGCACATAAAAAAAGATTTATATTATATTGACTAGGAAGATCGCAGCTTGGCCAACTGATCGGCAATATCCTTTTCTGTACGCTTGCCGCTCGTCTCGAACTCGGCGGAGCCCGTGGCTGGAATGCTAGACATTTTTCCAGAGATTTCAATGCCAATTTCATCAAGCACCTTGTTGACCACATCATTGGATTCCTCCTCATCGCCGGACTCGTTGAGCATGTCATCTAGCGTATCGTTGATCATTTCGTCAGTCATTTCCATGCGCATATTTGCCTGCTGAAAGTCACGCACAGTTCCAGCTATCGCCTCTGGACGCATCACCTTATTCATGCTGGCCATCGTCTTGGCCGTGGTGCCCATTGCCTCTCCCAGAGCTATGTTGGCGCCCATATTCTTGTTTTGATAGCCAATAGATTGTATTTTGCCCGCGGCAGCATAGCTGCGTGACTTCTGCTTGCGTATCTCCACCAGTTGCTTGGCCAGGATGCGGCAGGCATCGTTGTTGCCAGCGGCTGCATTGCGTCTGATTTCAGCCTTTAGTTTTTTCTCTTCTTCCTCCATTTTATGACGCTCCCGTTCAATATCACGCGTTGCTTTGCGCAGGCTGCGATCATTGTCGCGTTGCTGCTCCTTTACGGTGGGTTTCTTGCCAAATATGTTGTTAAACATTTTCTATGTTTATAATAATTCTTTAATTTGTACTATCTGAACAGCAAAAACGATGAATCACTTCTGATGCTGACGGCTTGTTCGTGTAAATACCAAAACAAATCCAGCTGTTTATGCTGCAAATGTTTCCGTTTCATTGTGAATGGCCAAAACTTGTGAATGGCAATGTATCTACAGTTTTCCCGCATTTACGTGATGTTACAAGGCAAATATGGCATTAGAAATAATAAAGCAGGGCGCTGAGGGACGATTATATCTTGGTGAATTCAAAGGCGAATCGTGTTTGATCAAAGAGCGATTTGTTAAGAAATACCGTCATCCAGACTTGGACACCCAAATAACGAGGCAGAGAATGAAGGCTGAGGTGAAGGCAGCCGGCCGTTGTCTGGCTGCTGGGATTCTTGCACCAAAGATTCTGCACTCCGACCTCAACACGCACAAACTGTATATGGAGTACTTTGGCAGTGCACAGACAGCCAAGCAGTTTATACAGCAAACAGTCGCCAAATCCGGGGAGGTACAAGCAAAGCACCCGCTGGAAGCGCTATGTAAGCGAATAGGAGGCATTATTGGGCAAATGCATGCGAGTAACATCATTCATGGCGATCTGACCACATCCAATATACTAATAAATCCGACGCCGAGCTCAAGTGATGGCTATGACATCATCTTTATAGATTTTGGCCTGAGTCACTACAATCAAGCGACGGAGGATAAGGGTGTTGATTTGTATGTCCTGGAACGAGCGCTTCTCAGCACACACAGTGAGCAGCCTTATCTTTTTGAGCACATCCTCGCAGCATACCGCAAGACGTGTGGCAAGGACGAGGCGGCCGTACTGGCCAAGTTTGAGGAGGTGCGTGCGCGTGGGCGCAAACGCACAATGATCGGCTAACAATATCAAAATATAACAAATACTTTAATAAACAATTTTCAAACTTACATCTAATGACTACTCTATTCTTTTTACTGGCTCCGCCAACTGGGGATCGTCTTGTAGTTCATTGATCTTGATTTTTTTTATATATTTACGTATTTTTGTTTTGCGTTTCACTTGCTCATGCTTTGCAGGTTCTAACCCGGTTACAGACGATTTTTTGTACTGGGCATAAGGACGTTGCTTCAGCTTGGCAACGGCATCTTCCAGCTTCAAGCCGGACAGACCGTGCTCCTCGTAAAACAGGCGATATTTATCACAGAATTTCGAGTGCCCCTTTTTAAAGGCTTCGGTTTTGGTTGAAGGATGCTGGAAAGGAAATGATTAGCTAGCTATATATACTCTGTATATACCAAATATGTACTCACCCTGGCATCAATGGCCCTGGCACATCCTCTGTGAAAGTTGTGCAGATGTCGCAGAAAGGCTTCATTCGGATCAATACTCTCCTCCAGACTGAGTTGCAATATCTCGTTGATGTACGCAAAGGATTTCTGGGCACAGCCCTGGCGTAACATGGCGCCCAATATGGGCATATTCATACGTATACCTGCCGCCTGCATCTGTTGCAAAAGCTCACGTGCCTGCTCCTGGCTACGACAGCCCAATGCCAAAACACCATACGTCACAATATCCGGCTGCAAGCCAGCTGTACGTATCATTGAGAGCACCTCGCGTGCGCTCTCATAATCGAATCGCATTGATCGCTTCTTGATGAGTATATTAAAGAAATCAATGTCGGCCTTGAGTCCAATTTTGCGAACAAAGCTCAGCAGTTGCTTCTCCGCAGCATTGGTTGGTGGTATCACCTCCAGCATGGTGGTGAAGCACTCAATGTTCGGTGTCACTTTGTTAAGTTTCATCAGCTCCAAATAACCCGTAATGCCGCCGAGCAATAGGAAACGCTCATGAGCCCGCGTCACTTCAGTCAAGGCAACCAAGCTGCCCAGTTGGGGGCGTGGAAGCAGCAGATTTGGCAGCTCCAACTGCTCGGAAGGTGAATTAGTCAGCTCCAGATGGACAGAACTATTTTCAATGGTGGCTAAACTCTCTGTAGGCATTGTTGTTGATGTCAGTTGCTCTGGTTTAGTTGACACCGCATCCGGCGCTATCTGTTCCAGAACCAGTTGCATATCCCGCAGATCACCGAATCCGCAATCTCGTACGCAGCGCAGCATGGCATTGAAGCTATAAAAGTCTGGACTTATGCCGCGTTGCTGCATTTTGTGCCAGGTCAACAGAGCGTGTCGAAATCCCTGCTGCTCATCGCTGGCACAGGCTTGCAGTAGAAAATTGAAGCTGTCCACATTTAGAGGCAGCTGTCGCTCCAGCAGCTCATCAGCCAACATGTAGGCAGTTTGGATGTCTCCACAGCGACCATATGCCTTGATCATCGCATTGTAGTTTTTCACATTCGGCTCGTAGCACTTCTCCAGCATATTCTCGCGCAGTTGACGCGCCTTGGTCAGTCCATCCAGCTGTGTGGGTGCATTGGCGCAAGCATTGAACAGCGAGGTGTAGGTGCCGCCGGTCACCTTGAGGCCACGTTGACGCATCTTCGTGTAGAGCGTAAATGCTTTCCGTGTGTATCCCGCCTTGGCGCAGCCGCTGATCAACAAATTATATATGTAGTTCTCCGGCTTTACACGATCCTCACGCAACATGCGCACCTCCAGCACGGCAATGGCTTCATTGATGCGACGTGCATTAAGATGTTCCTTGATCAGACTTGCATACTCCTTGGTGCGCAGTTTTCTTGAGTGTCGGGATGGCCTGCTTATATATTCCTCCTCCTGCACGTCGCCGGCATCTTGTGTTTGTATATCACTGAACTTGGTATCGCCAAAGGTATCAGGATCACCAAAGTCGACAACTGTTTCTTTTTTAGTAATTACTTCATTCACTTTTGAAAGCTGCTTGGTTCTTTGAGTTCTCTTACTCATACGCAGGCTAGGCTCTTTTCTAGGCTGCTCTTCCAGTGTTCTATTTTCAAAAAGGTTTGTAGCTCGGTTCGACTCACGTTTTGTTTGCAGTCCAGCTTCCTGATCTGTAATACGCACGTGTAGCCGGCGATTTCGTTGCCAGCGTTGATTCGTAATTTCAGATTGAAGACCTAGTATTCCATTCGCTTGTTGGAAGCCCACTGCTGTGTTGTGCTGCAGGCGGCGTATGTGTGGCACCAATGCTGTGCCGAAAAAACGCAGCGACATTATTGTAATTGCAATCTTCTCTTATTTTTATGTAATTTAACAACTTTTTAAATGTGCATGCCGATGGACATTAAATTATGCAAAGATGAAGAAGCATTTGCCATTCACATTTCGATGCAAGCTTGTAAGTAGAT
Source organism: Drosophila dives (assembly GCA_035042365.1). Classification (NCBI taxonomy): domain Eukaryota; kingdom Metazoa; phylum Arthropoda; class Insecta; order Diptera; family Drosophilidae; genus Drosophila; species Drosophila dives. The sequence continues at coordinate 4,356,115 of JAWNLJ010000326.1, read as the reverse complement.
TACAGCTGATTTGCATTGATGTGGCAACGTCAACACATTCCCTTTGCACTGCCAAAGAAAATTACTTTTTTCATCCGCTTCAAGAGCTAAATTAAATTTGATTAAAAATGAGTTTTTCCGTCGATCCACGCCGCAAAGAGAAAATAGTTCGCTATAAGGTGCCCAAGAATCAAGGACAAGGCGGCGGCGTCAGTGAGGACACGATGCCGGACTATATGAATATACTGGGCATGATTTTCTCCATGTGCGGTCTGATGATGAAGGTGAGCCAGCAACTCTCACTTATTATTTACAATAGTTATTGTAATTTATTTATAATGTCCATCAGCTCAAGTGGTGTGCCTGGTTTGCGCTCTACTGCTCCTGCATCAGTTTTTCCAGCTCTCGCGCCAGCGACGAAGCCAAACAGGTGACTTACGGGCATTAATCATTGCTTGTTCAAGATAATAAATGTATTATATTCCAGGTACTGTCTTCATTCTTGTTGAGCGTTAGCGCTGTCGTCATGTCCTATCTACAAAATCCATCTGCGATGACACCGCCCTGGGCATCATAATAATACCGCTAATTCCCATAAGTGTTTTTGGATCTGCTAGTTTAATGAATGGAACTTTATTATACTCCAAAAATCAAATGACAGTTGCTTGGGTGTAGAAAGAATTAAATAAATTAACCAGATTTTTTTGATTTAAATAATTTGTCTAAAAGAAATTTGTAAATAAAGTAGGTTTTGGATTTTGCTATGTGTTGAGTATGTAATAGGCAAACAGAATAAAAGCCAAAATGTAGATGGTACCAAAGATGAGCACGTATTAAATCTCTCCGAAATTTGCATGACCCGTGGCCTTAGCGTGTTGCTGGGCCTGCACCTGACCCACTAGCAACAGATCGCACTGTAAACACCGCAAATTGAACTTGTCCACATTGGTGAATTGTCGTGAGGACTTGGCCTCGTTGGCCAGCTGCTCGGCCTGCTCGTAGACGCCCAGCTCCTCAACGGGAAAAATGGTAGCTGGTGCGGCACTGTGCGACGTTTCCATAAACAGCGGGTCATAATGGATGCCATCGAAGAGCAGGAAGACACGCAATCCGAAATTTTTGTCCTCACCGAAGCGATTGATGATCGCATTTTGTATGTCAACCACATCGATTTCGATGCCATAGTAATTGGACAATATGGACACCTCAATGGCACCGCCCCACGAGTCCGCCTTTTGTATCCAGGCGCAATACTCCGCATTCGATTTGCCCAACACGGCATCATTATATGATTGTGGATCGGCGGCCACCTCGGTGGCAATAATGTGACGCATCATTTCGCTTCCCTCGTTGTCCACCTTGCCATTAAGTACGAATCGTATGCTGGTGAAAAGGCACGAGTTATCCGCTGGCACCACCTTCTTTAACAGTATTCCATTAAAGTCGCCATTTGGCCCAGCTTCCGCTGGAGCGGATAGCGAAGGGCTCTCATTGCTATTGCTGCTGCCGACGCTCAGTTCGGGATTGTTGGCGGCTGTGACCACTTGACGCAGTTGCTCCGCATCCTCCTCCGCCTGTAGACGACGCGCCAGCGCCTCGTCATCCTCAATGGTTGATGCGGCGATGGCGACCGCAGCGGGAGCTGATCCTGCTGCATTTGTTGATGGCGCTACTTTCTCCTCGACAATCAACGTTTCGCCGCTATTGATGCCCACGGAGCGCAAATTCCGCTGCTGCTGATCATTGAGATCGAGTGGTCGCGGCGGATAGCCTACGAGCACATGCAACTGTGGCACATCTATCTCCGTCGCTTCGGCTATCCGCGTTTTCAGTTCAGCTAGCGTTGTGTTCTCGTTCAGGTCATTTACTATGAATTGACCTTTTTTCGATTTTAACTTTACACTGAACGAACCAGTCATGCTTTCTTTCGATTATCTACACTCTTTCTGCTTGCCTAAAAATGTGTTACTCAATAGTTTAGATGTATGTATGTGTTTGGAATTTTGACTTGATTTGGGCAAGTGTGTTTATTGTCTAATAATTTTATTAAAACTTTTTGCTTATTGTTTAATACGAAGTAGAGATGGCAGTAGTTAAGTATTTTTTCGTGTATGTATCACTTGGCGTTGCCACTTTGTGATTGCTGTTATGTGAACGCATCTTAACTTTCTGTTAACAGAAATATACTAAAAGATACCAAAGTGCCGTTTCAACACCGGTTGAGTTTAGAATTTAAATTTTTTTCTTCGCACTTTTGTGTGTCTATTTTGAATATGATTTTGCATAATTTCCAGTAAATGTTTGACAATTATCATTTAAGCGACTTGTGAAATTTACGATGACCCTGGGGGAACTTATATAAATATTGTTTGTCATTGGCAAACAGTTCTTTTGGTACCAAAAAAGTTAAACGTATCCATTTAAGCCTCAGCTTATCAATTAAGACGAATTTACAGTTGACACAATTATTATAAAATTAGATGTCCGGTTTTTTTTTTTGGTGGATCTAATTTGAATATGATTTTGCAAAATTTATAATAAATGTTTAACAATTATCATTAAGGCGACTTGTGAAATTTAGTACAACCCTGGGTGACTTTATACAAATCTTATATGTCATTGGCAAACAGTTCTTTTGGTGCCAAAATCAAGTTAAACGTGTCCATTTATGCTAATTTCAAACGAAATGGTCGAGAGTGCTAAGGCTATACAAATCGCTAATAAGTATTTAGAGAGAGCGGGAGCGAGGGCAGCCAACGTCTAATGGTTAAATCAAATATGACTTAACCAGAACCAAGGAAACATATATTAGCGAATAGCCAACTCGAATTGTCAACTAACAAAGCAATTTGCCATCCAACTACATCAACAATGGGGCCAATAACAATACCAGCAATAAAAAGAAGCATATACAAAAAAAAAAAAAATAAGAAAAAAATAAGATGGAAAAAATTGTTTGGTTTGCTTTAGATTTTGTTGTTCGTATTTTTCTAGATACATGCGAACGAACACCTTGCGTGGTACACTAAAATCACATTTAATAGTCCAAACAAAATATATTGTCGAAGATACACGAAATTTGAGAGCTTCCATTGTGACGATGTGTTGTTTCAATCTCTATGAAAGGCGAGCGTGCGTGCGTGCTTGCGTACAGCTCCGAGGCATATAAATGGTTGGACGAGTGGGGTATTATGCTCAGTGCAAGTCTGTCAACGCGAAACGCGAGATCATCTATTAAACTCCCAGTGACCAGCCAACAAAGGACTCTACCAACAATGAAATTCTTGCTTTTGGTGCGTCTCAATATCGGCGATTCTCTTGGATAACACTTTCAACTAATTGTGTGGATTATGTTTTAGCTATTTACAGACCGTGTTCTTGTGCCTGGCCGTCTGCTTCATGGCAACCAGTGCTGTGCCCGTGGAGGAGGCCATACCCGAGGGACTCGAAGGTCCTGGCAATGAGGCAATTAGCCCTAGTGACGATCAGTCCTTCCTGCTCAAGCTGAAGTTGCTGAAGAAGCTGCTCTTCCTGGGCTAATTCCCAATTATATCCAAGGACTTTAGTATATGTGTCTAGTTATTAAGAAACTTTATTAAAAAAATTGCCTTTAAAAAAAAAATTTTCTGTGGTTTTCTCGTTGATTTAAAAAAAATGCTTTCAAGTTCGTGTCCACAGTCATTTGATTAAGTGAGCTGTGCAAACAACTAATGGAGACGAAAGACGTTCTTCAAACATTTTTTGAGATTGTAATATGGGTACACATATATCAAATTATTTACTTTAATAAAAAAAAATAAAATGAACCAAATCAAAATTAGTTTTAGCATACATTTTAATAGCAGCAATAGATTTTTTTTGTTCTGAGTTCCAGTTCAAAATTAATAGTTGAGGCTAACAAATATTTTATAAAATATTTAACATTTAATTATGTGTCTTAGTATATGCAATGGGGTTCCACATAAGATAAATGTGAAAACAAGTTGTTCACATTTTAAAGTAATTAACATGAGAGCCCAGAACTTTAGTCATCCATAACCAACTCTAGATGCACAGACAAAATAAAACTTGACATTAGCTGCTTTACTACAGAGTTTCAAATAAAAAATGTATTTCAGAAACAGTTATTTTGAGACAAAGACTTTAGTTTAATGAGCATTATATTTATTTAGTTACGTTTACGAATAAGCTGTAAATGCACGTTGATGTGTATATTTAAAACACCAAGCGGAGAGGTTAGGTTCCTAGTTTGTTATGCGTAAATGTCTGTTGAGTGTGTGTGAGTGTCAGTGTGTGTTGTTTGTACATAGACTAGAGACAACTGTTTTTTTTATGTTGGCAGCCTTGTGGCATTTAACCGAGCAGCAGCTTCTTCAGTTTCTTCAGCTTGAATATGGCTTGGGGATCGTAAGGATTGCGCACACCATCATCAGACGGAGCATAGATATTGTCACCCTGGAGCGTCTCATCAACGGGTACAGCTGCCACCAGAGCCACAGAGAGCAGACAAACGAAAAGGGCCTGAAAAAGGATTAGTCCTTGAGCAAAACGGAAATACTTGATGATCATTTTGTAGAGATACTCACCAAAACAAAGTACTTCATTCTGAATGGTTGTTGTTGAGCTGGTTAATCCAAAAATTGACTGCACTTGTTGGCCACAATGCCATTGGCTTTTATACCCAAGAGGGACAAGTTGGACATCCAGCAATGATAATGTCATATATAAACTGCACATGTTACATTGCCGGTTTTGAACAAGTGGACAGGAATGGCGATACATAAACAAAGGTGCGTACAAAAACCAGTCTGGTCAAAATAAAAGACATTCACAGACCTAAAGGCAAATACAAAACATAAAAAAATTAACGAAAATTGCAAATTGCGTGGACGTGCACACAATTTTTGGGCCCTGCTGCGCAAACAATATATTTGTATATAAATAAGGCACAACTGCAGCACCAGCAACAGCAACAACAACAACAACTACATACAAGACACGCCTTTTTGACTGTTTGCATTGCTATGGCCACCTATAAGAGCCAAGAGCCAAAAGGCGAATGTTGATTGCTTATGCCACTGAAGAAGTTATTTTTTTTAGCCACTATTCAAATAATCTTCTCGCTAAGTAGATTCAAGCTTCTCAGATTTACACAGTTAATGACTGAAGGTTATGTCAATACCAATCTTATTCACAAATCGGTCAACTCAATCAAGCCAAGCGCAAAGCGTAATGGTTTACCTTAGGACAATATTTATTATTGATTGCGGAAACATGAATAAACTTGAAAGAATAATAGCTATTCTTAAAAATACTTATATTCTAGGAAGTTTGTGAGCTTACACAGTAGTTGTAAGTTAAATGTCAAAAGTAAAAAATATTTATATATTTTTAAAATAATATTAACCGAATTAGTTCTACTTACTTAATTACTTTCGATTTAAAATACCAGAAACATTTGACATTGACTGTGAACTTGTAAAATTCACACTTTAAATAAAGCTATCATTGGTCTACTTAATCAAAATTAATTTGGATTGGAAATAAACCACATAATATAAATATTTAGCACCTGTAACTGCCATCAATCTCAAAGACAATAGAGTTAATTTATGATGCGAAACAAAAATCAAATAAAACTGAAACTGGTAAGCCTAAACGGCAAAATGCCTAAATGGAGCGCTGGCCAAATACCTAAGCAAAGAACAACAATAACACAATTAGAGGTCAATATTCGAATTTTTGTTTTTATCTTTTGAGATTTCTGCTAACTATAGGCAGCTGTCAAACCCAATCAATCGTTCCAAATTTACATATATTTTTTTGAATAAACATTGACAAATGTTGTGCAGATCAAGGAACGGAAGTGAATACAGATTTTGAGAGCATATTGTAAGTTTACGCTTACATGACTCAGCACATTTGAGCCAAACAGCTTAAAGATGCGAATTGAACGAAGATATATGTAAATTTGAGTGTTTATGCAAACGATGCCAAAATACAGCTTAAACTAAGAGCAGAGGTTTCACCTTAGGTCTCAGCTTGTTGTGTTTTAGACAACAATTCGGTTGAATGCTTTTTGATCGACTCATCGCGATTAAATTGATGCAGCGTCATGAGACGACGGCTTGTCTGTGAGTACCGCTTAAAACGACTGTTAACCCGTTTTTTTTTTTTGCCCATGAGCATATCAATTAGCTAGTGTATAAAAGGGTGTGGTTTGAGCTGTATAAACTTTAAGATGCCAATTTATGCTTTCATCACCTTTGTTATGCTTGTAAATGTGGGTTTTTTGCACAATTTGACGAGATTTTGCCAAAAGATGTGATTTAAAAAGTACATAACATTCATTTCACTTTTGACAGCAAATTAAGCCGTGCAAATGATGGCCATTAAAGATATAACGCGGCTAACAATTTCGACAAGCTTATAGGCCACTTTTGATTCGATTGTGAGTCAAATTTGTAGTGAGCGTGCAATGGATTTTGGATGACCAACTGAGATTATATCGTTGATATTTTGTTTTCCCTAGAGTTGACAGCAATGCTTGCCCAAATAATTAACTAAGTATTTTAGCAAAATATAAACAAATTGTTGATCAACTCTTTAGCTGCTAAAGTGAAACAAATCACGCATATTAACCAGCGCTCAGCGTCGAAATACAAATGAGCCGATAAGAATCTTGGGGAGTTGGGGTGGCCAACATTCAATATAACCAACGTGCTTGGCAAACAAAACCATTAGGTCAGGCGACGTGGCGTGACTGAAGTAAAGTTAAACAAATGTTGCTTTTGCAAACTCTAAAATGAAAGCCATAAGCCGCAGTTTAACCAAACTGCACAGACTACATATGTGTCCATATCGAGGGGTACTATTCCTTGTTTGCATAACAGCTCAGGGGTTTGCGGTGAGTTCTGAGTAAGTTTATTGCCTTTAAATAATAATATTATTGATTCTTATTAAATCTTAGGTTAATTTGCAAATTGATGAGTTCTATTCGAAGTCGTTTGTACCCAATAAAATAATAGTCAGCTATAAAATAGAGAACAAGGAGTCTATCACCTACAATTTAACCGTTAAGGAGCACTTTCCTGGTAAGCTGCTGATGCACGTCTTTGTTCGCCAGCTAGACGATGAACCCGGTGGGCCGCATTCCGTCGAATTGATCAGATTAAAGAACTTGGATTTCTGTAAGACACTCGACTCGTTGCGCAATATGACCATAGATGATGTACAGGGCGAGTCTTTACTACCATATACTTTCTTAATGTCCTGTCCATTGATGCCGGGCTTCTACTACTTGGACAAATCATACATCAGTGAGAATATGTCACCTTTAAGCATCGTTGATGGCAGATACTTAGCCCAATTTGAACTTATTCAGGTTTACGAGGAGGTAAACAGAATAATGAATTGCAAAATGAAGCTCACAAAGAAACCTATTGAACCAGAGATGCAGTTAGAAAGCGGAACTAAAGAACTTAAAGCGATCTAAAATATTACAAAAATATTTATTTCATTTCACCTAACGCAAATAAATAATAAAAACAGGGCAATAAGTATTTCACAGCTAAATAATAAATTAAGCAAGTGTAGATTTGGGAAGCTAAGGCCATAACTCAGTTTTTTTTTGTATCCCAAAACCTTGAAGTAAACTGTACGCATGAATTTACATGCAATTCAGAAATCTGAAATCAGCTGATGAACTTGAACCAAAAACACAGTTGCGTATAAATTATGCGAGGCAAACAGAAACTGAAAACGTGGACAAACAGAATGGGAACCCGAAAATATCTCCGAAATAAATCATAGCCCCAAAGAGAGTCGCATGCAAGCCAGCGGCCATAAATTAAAGTGCGGAGTATTTTTATTGCAATTCGCTTGTTTGTACCAACAAATAACAAGTGCAAACAACGCTCAACAACGCAGCAAAGGGCGTGCTGGTGTTGCCGGGAAGCGGGGTGCGGAGAAGCTGGTCTTAAGCCACAAAGTACAGTGAAAGTGACGTAATGCGGCGTTGGGAATCGCAAAGTATACACACAAAGAGAAGAGTAGAAAATAAAAGCATTAAGCGACGCCAACAAAGTAAAGTGAAAAAGAAAGAAAGAAAACAAAAATAAAAAAACAACAACAACAAAAATGTCAATGTCTTTAACAGCAACGGAACAGCTGTAAGAAGAAGCAGCAACAGCAACAGCAGCCACCAAACACTGACCATTGATATGAACATTGGCAATCGCAGCGTATACGTAATCTGTGTGTGTTGTCAGTGTTTGAGGTTGTGGCAGTGATTGTTGTTGTTCTCGTTGCTGTTGTTATTTTAATGTTTTTTTTTGTGCACACACAAATTGCACATGCATTCGCATATCCGAAACTCCAGCTTACATTTATTTACTTCTGTTGGTTTCTTTCTTGTCTTTTTTTTGACCTTATATGCGCATGGTTTTTATCGCTTGCATTTACAGCTCAATGTCATTTCATTGTTTTTTCTTCACACATATTTATATATATATATCGCAATTTACAAACTTAAGAAGAAGAAAAAGATGTACATCCACAACAATAAAAAAACAACAAGAGTAACCGGTTTGAGCCATGTAGCTGACTGCAGTTTCAATGGTAATTTTAGGCTGTGGTCGCCTGACCTTGAAACCTGTTGCCAACATGGAATTGCCCCATGTATGTGGTCAAAGGCTTGCATTATGTAGTCGTCGGGTTCATCATTCATTTTATGAAGCTGCACGCTCTCAATAATTATTATTATTAACCATAACTACATATATCGACCAGACAATCTAAACGATGCAGGCGTTTACAGTTTTCCTCTTGACTACAGCTCAATATCATAATATGATGTATCAATGGATGCTTATATCGATCTAGATCGAAAGAGAGGTCAGACTGTCTTTTGTCTTATTTAAGAGCGGAGGCAATGATAAAAAACTATTTAAATGCAGTTTTAACATACGAGTAGTTGTGGAATATTTTGACTTATACCTCAATGACAAATATCTTATCTTATCACGACAAATGACAATACGCCCTTCGCATGGATAATTAAATCGAGATTTATGACTTTTACCTTGTAAACCTCCTCAACTGCCTATCATAATTTGATTACTTTTTTAACTGTCGAATTTTATGTGTGAATACAATGATGTCAGTCAGCAGGCATTTGTATAGTCGATTGATTTCAAAGATCAAAGCCAAGTGCTGTAAGGTGTTGCAATAAAAAATACTAAGTTTACACTACTAATTAAATAATGTTTTCAGCGAGATGTTGGTTCTGCACTCGGCAAAGGCAAATATGCAGATGAATTGAGCGACAAACAAAAGTTGGCAACTTACAAAAAATGTGTTCGTCTAAGTTGAGATTAGAATGTGCGCGATGCGGTGGCAGCTTGGCAGCTGTGTGTAACTGTGTGTGCTTTTAGATAGAATGCAAATTCCCGTTAATTGAACGCCAAACAAAAGCGCAGCATCAGCAGCAGCAGCAGTAGGAATGCAACAAAAACAAAAATGGTTTTGAAAAATCAATTAGCAGCATAAAATACTTTGGCTTAAAGCCGGGACCCGGTTAGTTTGTTGCAGCTACTGCTGCTGCTGCTGCTGCTGGTATCAGTGTGGTATGTAAACATACTCCTCTTTGGTAGTCCTTCCCCCTCCCGTATGCAACGGGCAAATATATCGAGCGTACAGTGGAAGCAGTGAAAAACCGCAGCTGCTGCTTTAAATTTATGCCAGCGCGGCATTAGAAGCATAGTTTGCGGTTACAGCAGCAAATGCGGAAAGGCGTTGCGGAGGTGGTACGCGGGGGCGTGGCATATTGGCTAGGTATTTGGCATGAGAATAGTGTACAGCCAAACCAAAGCGAAATGCAAGAAATCAAGGCTCTAGTTGTGGGGCATCCACAAAAGGCAAAAATAAAAAAAAATATATATAAAAAAAATGGCTCGCTTTTATGAATATTTATAACACAATGGAGCATGAAAAAGTTGTTCGGGGTTTTATGCAATGAATGTATGCATACAAGTATATATCTCCGCATGTGTATGTGTGTGTGTGTGCATGCATTTAAGGCGTTGACTGTGGGAGTGTTGGCCCAGTCAATGTTATCGATATCGATGCGTTGACAGTGACAGGCAACAAAGGGGGCTCAAACAATGCCAGAGAGAGAAAGGTACGAGGACATCAAGTTTATTGTTGGGATTAATAACGGCAATTTATACTACAATGGAGATGTTAAGAAGAGGACTGAATACATAGGGTTGATGTAAGAGATACTCCTGGAGATATTGCTCACAAATTACTGAAGCAATGAGGCAAATTGTTTTTTAATTGGAATTTGCTGTGCAATTAGTGCAAATTTGTCAGTGAGATTAACATTATATTTTATAGACTATAGATAATTTAAGATCGTGTATGTTTCTCTAAAGTAGATAACCCCTTCCATGATGTACGCCTCTAGCTAAATTTCTTTGTCTGTCTACTTCACTGCACACATTGTCTTTTCCAATTAGGAATCTCTGCTTAGATGCAAATCAGACTGGCAGAGAGAAAGTGCATTAATTTTTCCATTTTCGGCTGCATGAGAAATTGAAAGTCGAAATCTTTAATATGCAAATGCTTTGTTAACCCATATTTCTTCGTTCAACTTCAATATCCATAGCAACGTCAAATACTATCCATTTGCCATGTCGTCCGGCTTTTGCCAATTAAAAATGCAGATAAAGTTTAATATGGATAATGCATATTACGCATACGCCATGTAAGCCACAAGCAATTGGAATGTATCGATATTAATAAAAATGCCACCCGCAGAAATGGCTGAACCAACATTTAAATAAAATGCTGTGCAAATTATGAAATGCGTATTTGCGTAAACTTCTTAGTAGTGTGGCGGCAGTGCGAGGGGAAACGCAGATATTGATTGCTCCAAGTTCCGAGACACGTTTTACTGCTTGCGCCATCTAGCGGTCGCTGCATGCAAATTGCAAAATCAGTGCGTGACTTGTAAGATTAAAATGCAAAGCTTGCCAAACAACCAAAAAAAAACAATACTAAAGTTTTTCCTAATGTCAACAGAATTAAATAAACAAAATATTGAATTAGCTATGGCAACGAACTCAACTAACGGTACTTTTTCTGGCCAGCTTGCTTGCTTGCGTTTCAATGAATGCCCTTGAAGACGACGCACACGTGTAATGCCCCAAACAAAAGATAGAAAAGCAAAAACAGTTTTATAAAAGGGTTAATAGCGAAATAATTTGAAATACACAAATATCGCATTCGTTCACATTTATGTGCCGTCCATACTTCATATTTTTTTGAGTTCGTTTCAATCGTTTTGTGTTGCCAATTTGACAACAATAATAGTTAACTATTACGACAAGAAATGCACAAAAAAAAAAGGTTGACCAACGACCGGCAAAATGTCAAAGTCAAAGACTAACAAGAGTCACCGCCAATGCTCCACTTCACTTTATTGCTCCACGCCCCCTTTCTCTCCCTGCAGACAGTCAACAAAAGCCTTAACGATTGCCAGTTTCACTTAGTATTCTCATCTCAATTTTGATATATTTTTATGCATTTCTTAAGTTGATTTTTGTGTTTCGATTGCAGCAAAAAATATGTAGAGCAAACTTTTAGTTTCTTGCACAACTTGTGAACGGAATAGAACGAGGGACGGCGGAGGAGGGACTTGTCTTGGTCACTTGAGTTGTACAAAAGTTTTGTCAGTTTATCAATTTGGTTGGTTGCCTTTTAAAAAGTTTATTGATTTTGGCCACAGGCATTTTTGTTTGCATACATGTATGAGCTGCTAAAGTACATTATTTTAAATATCAAATATTTTAAAAGGTTTTTTCGAAAGATGTTTCATTTGAAAATCCGTATAAATACAACTTGGTTTTATTATAAATTTAAATATGTGTGTGCGTGTGTGTGTGTGTGTGAATGTGTGCGTGTGTTATTAGCTTAAGTGTTTAGGTGCTTTTGCTTAAAATAAAATTGAAATTGTAAAGTAGAAATAATAAAAGCTTTCATCTGTAAATTTCATTTTATCTCATGCTATATATATATATATATATATAAATATATATTTATATACATTTCAAAGCCATTTAGGAAAGTATGTGCTATAGATATTCCCACTCAACTATCAACTGAAAACCAAGTGACTGCTTCGTTGGATTACTCAGCCAGGAGCTGGGTAAGCCATCTTTGGCATCGCCTTTGGCTTACCAAATTCTGCAACAGAGCATTTAAAATTTATGTCAAATTAGCGAGCGCTTCAATGACAAATGCGAGTGCCACAGAAATGCCGCAATTGCAGCCAGGATGGTACAGGACAAAACAGGACATCCAGAGACGTTGCACGGAGTTGAAGGCTGTGCCACAGTGCATCCATTGCTGGCGGAAATTAGTTCAACGGCACTCAAACTGCGGCAGTTAAACGTCGCCAATGCGCCACCCACCCAAAGTACCCAACAGAGCCAAACACAGCCAAACAACCCACGATGTAGACATGCTGCTCCGTTGTACAACAACTGCACACAACTTGTCCGCCGGCACTTGTTTTTTATGGCCCAAAGGGAAGTGAATGGTGCGGGATGCGGGACGCAAGACGTGGGACATGGCTCTGGACATTTGAAGATGATGTAGTGCGGACATAAACATAAATAATGGCAATGCGCAGTTATTACTTTCTGCATCTTCCACTTCCAGCATCTTCTGCATCATCTTCTACTTCGACTTGTTCTTGGTCCTGCACACACACACACACACACAAAAATAATAAAAATTAAATGTGAGTAGAGCACAATTTCTTCTTGGAGGCAATGTCTTTCATTTGCTAGAGATGCATCCTCATTTTTTTAATTGCATCCTAGGCAGCTGCATCTGAATGAGTGAGTTGTGCGCCTAATGGGTTAATTGGGTTTAAGGCGACTCATTGCCAAGTGATTTATGTGGCCGGCAAATTGACAAACGATTGCGCGCCCCTAATGGAAATATTGTGCATACACCATGTTGGCCATGTAGCGAGGCGCGGACAAGGAGTATCACGTGGCTCACATTATTAATATTCATTTGGTATTTTTAATATCTGGCATTCGTATATCAGGCAGACAATAAGAGAAACGTGAGCCAACGGCAATAGCCATGATTTGCAGCATTCATGAATTTCGACTACCAAAAAGCCAAGGCTCTAGCTGGGGATGGGGATGAGGATGGGGATGAGGATGAGGATCAGGTTTTAACTGCGGCAGGTGCAGACGGGTTGGACGCTGACTCTTCGCAAATGCAGATTGCATATCCTAGCCAAGGCAATGCATTAACAACACAACTGCACCAAACCCAAACAAACACACAAACACACACACACACACACACACTTGCAACACACTCACACAACAATGCAGCTCTAAAGCCAAACATAAACAATAAAGAGTGCAGCTTAGCTTGTTGGCGAGGGGTGCACTGTTGTGCGGGGGACAACGCACTTGCCGCTAATGCACCAAAAACTGACTACGTTCAACTCTCTGCCTCCCTACCTTCCTCACCTCCCTGCCTCCATCTGTACTCCTTTGTGCAGTTTACTTAACAATAATTCTCATTGTTGTTGAGACGTTGCAGGTGTTTGCTGAAGCATATCAAAAATATATATGCGACTACGACTATGGCTACGACTATGGCTATGGCTATGGCTATGGATAGTGCTTGGCTAGGGCTACGACCATGAGCAAAGATGAGCTCAAGGATGCGAGAGCAACAACAATAAGTTCCATTCACTGTGTAATAAACTGTTCTCAAAATAACTGCCAAAAAAGAAAAAAAAATTTAAGAACAATTTTCAACATAGCTTTTTGAATGCTTCAAATTTAAGTTCATATAAATAAATAAAATAAATAAATTTCAATAAAAATCATGTATGTTAAACTAGTTTGCCAGAAATTAATTGCAAGTTTTACTGGGTGAATAAAATTTTGTATAGCAATAAAAAAGTTAACATAAATGAAAATAAAAAAATCTTGAATTTTCAACTGATGTAACAAACTCAAAACTATTGTAAAATGAGAGAATGTATCTTTAAAGTGCTTTCTTGCTAAATTTAATACCAAGAAAACTTATTCTGATTCCCAAAGGAGGCAACAGAAATTTAAATTTCCAGCTGGTTCAACGAATTGGAACCACTTTAAAATCAGAAAAGGCATCTCTGATGTGAACTTATCCGAAAAGGTAGGCAACAATACGCTGGTTTTTGCTATATGAACAGAAGGAGCTGTCTGCCGACTGCCAGCCTGCTGGCACGGAGTAGTTGCTCCCGTAACCCACCTGCGTCTCGGCCCCTTCTTGGCTGGGGCTGGGGCTGGGCTGGTTTGCCTTAATTATGAGTTACTTTTGTGCATGCATTTTCTTAGTTGCCCATCCCATTTTCTCGTTTCGTTGTTCAGGTTTTTGTGCAACCTAAATCAGCTGTTCCAGCGAAGCATACAGGGGGTGGGGGGTAGGAGCGTTATGCAGGCAATTGGTTGGCATTCCTGTTGCTGGTTGCCGTTGCCGTTGTGTTTGCCTTTTGGCCACAATGGGTTGTAAGGTTCGCTCGCTACGTGGGCACAACAAAGCAGACAAGTCGCCTGCTGGCGTTTACCGCATGGTGCGAGTGGGACTGCGGTTAAGTGAGAGAATATCAAAAAAGGGTAGTAGGTGTAGGGGAGGGGAGGGGCGGGGGTTTTGACAAATTCATACAGTGGCAGCTGCTTGTGCTGTGTAATTCCGCGTAAAATGCACAAAGGGATCTCAACCTGCAGAGCAGGTCGGACTCCCTTCCTGGGAATGGCTGCCTGACACCTGCCATTGTTCACAAAAAACACAATAGGCCTTTGCGTGGGAGCGGCAACAAGAGAGAGAAAGAGACAGACAGAGAGAGTGAGAGAGAGAGCAAGTGAGAGTGCAAGCGAGAGAGAGTCACAAATTGTATAAAACATTATATTGGTTACCATCTCGTTCTGCTCATTTTCATTGTTGGCTGCTGCTATTGAAATTGATTTCTGGAGCATTCCAAAAATCTGTCGAAGCAAAAAGATGAAATCTTAATACAATGTCAACAGTTAAACAAACAGTAGACAGTATTCAGTAGACAATCTCGACAAGTCGACAAGTAGACAGTCGACTGCCCCAATTGCCAAACAAACTCAAAACACAAATGAAAAGCTTAAGTAAAGTGCATAAAATCTTAATGAAAAATGTGAGAAAATAGCTGCAAATATATGTCAAAGTCGCTCTATTGATGGAAGTTAAGTAGAACACAAATATTTCAATTATTTTGTGTGTATTAAATTCACGTTTGAGTTTTAAATTCAATGTGGAAATCATGAAAATAATAGCTGAAAAGATTCTCGGCTTTTTCCCCTTGTATATACAAAAATAATTATTTATAATGTTTGTTCGCTTTTGATTATTAAAATTGGATTAAGCAGTTAAGCAGATTAAATAAATGTGCCTTAAATATTTAATTACCATAGCACAAAGTATGTCTTAGCCGAACACGTCCAACTAGCACTTATTTGTTTGCCCTTGTGATTATTTTAGTTTTCTTTGAAGGATCTGCTTAATGGAATTCTCTCAGTAAAAACACTTATAAAGTGAGCAACAACGAAATACATCAAATAGAATACTTAAAATTTGCCCCAGATTTTGGTAAATGCAATAAATTTAGTTTCAATCAATTTTCACAAAAGCAACTGTTGAAAATCTATTTTACACGTTAATTTCAAATTTCCGTTAAAAGTGCCCCAAATTCGATTTAATTTTATTACGATGCAGCAGAGTCGCCGACAGGCAGACAGACACACACACACTCACACACACACACACACTCGCATTGTGTCGGAAATGCAACAGGAAATCAGAGTGCAACGTTAAAGCAGTCACGCCCCTGCCCCCCCACACGTCCACACACAGCAAGGGAGCGGAAGAGGAATTGGGCGAAGAAGGGAAGCCTTAAAAAGCACACGCCGCACATTCTCATTGCACATTTTGCGTTGAATAAACTTTGCCATTTACAGCAGCAAAGCACCATAAAGAGGGCGTGGCAAAGGAGTCGGAACAGGGGGGAGAGAGGGGGGTGTGCCAGCAAAAGGAGCGTACTTAAAGACTGACTCTGACTCTGACTCTGACTCTGGCTAAAGGGGAAACATACAAAGTCAAAATAAGTCAAGCTGGAAATATGTTACATGCGCACACTTCCACCAACTGTTGTGTGTGCCTGTGTGTGTATGTGTGTGTGTGTGTGTGTGTGCGAACAGGAACAACTCCGGGGGCCATTTTGTTATTACAGTTGCTGCAATTTCAGTTGCCTGGCGCTGCTTTAGCAACAATTACAACAGTCGGCAATGTAGCAGAGAACAGAGACCAGAGACCAGAGACCAAAAGCGGACGAAATATAAATACAGTTGAGCAAAGTGGCGCAAGAAAAATAGAAGCACCCAATACTACCAGCTACCAACCAAGTGAAAGCAACCAACATGGGCTCAATGTGGGTTTGTTTCCGTTTTCGGCTCCTTGTCCGTGTCCCTGTCCATGTCCCTGTTCCTGTCCCTGTCCCTGTCCGTGTCCTGTTTGCATGCGGGAGCGGGTCAGCGACTTGGCGCCACTCAAGTGAAGCAACAGTCCGCAATCACAACATGCCAGCAAACACACACAAGCACACTCATACACACACACATACATGTACATTCATTTATCTTCCGGCCATGACAGCATCAGTAAATTGAAAATGGCGCGCAACGAGGCAACCAAAATGTGCAACGTGCAGCATGCATCGCTCCAACTAACAACTTCAGCTGCAAGTTGCCCAAATAACGGCACTAGTTCCGGCTAACAGTCGCAACAGTTTTCAATTCCCGTTACTGCAGTTGACACTGTCACAGTTCCCATTTGTTACTGGGGCTGCACTCAAGTGTGTGCCTCGCCCTGATTCCCTCCCGGTTAGTGGAGATGAATTGTATGCAAACTAAAATTATTAGAAAATTAAAAATTGATTAATTAAAATAACGATTAACTTGAGACTTTACTTAGATAATATTTAAATCAATTTATTAATATTTTAAAATAATTTTGTATAATACTAAAGATATTCCATTTTATCAAGCTTTACGATAAGTTGATGATTAAGATCAGTATCAAATTGTAGGCAAGCCTGGAAGAGAATCTAATCAGGCTGTGTACAATTTCTCTACTGTTGTCCAGAGTTTATTGTTGTTGCTGCCACGTCTTGTTTGCGTTGGCTCGTTAATTGTATGCGACCGTGATGGCTTGGAGCCTAGTTGAGAATAGGAAACGAGGGGCGTTCCCAATGGAGCCGTTGACTGCGTCTACGTCTATTGCTACGTGGGTCGATTGACATTGATCAGCGCAGACATTAGCTGGGAGCACTTGAAGCATTCACCGAAGTGTGGGGCACTTAATGCGCTTAACCTGAATGACAATGGCCGAGAGGGGGTGGGGTAGTTGTGGATGGGGGTCTCATTTATATGGAGATGGAATTCTGGCTAAAACTAGGCCCACCCCCTCAAGGCATGCAAATGGAATACGTTTTCAATGTGAAAAATGCTGATGGTATAAGAAGTGACCGATGGGTTGATTTGGGGCGGGGCTTGGGGTTTGAGTTTGTTCCGGTTGACATGCATGATAATGAGAATGCGACGCCCACTGGCCAAATGTTGTTTCAATGGCCACGTTTGCGCCTGCAGTAATTGCGGAAAATGAATTAAAGGCAATTTGCGTTGTAAAAGCAACAGCAACAAGAAGAACACAATGCAAAACGAAAGCAAACAACATAAGCGGCTCCCAGTGTGTGTAGGAAGTGTGTGTGTGTGTGTATGGGTGCGTGTACGTATGTGTGTATGTATGTGTGTGTAAAAGGAAAAAGCCATTGCAGGAACTGGTAAAGCAGCAACAGTAACAACAGCAGCAACATACATGCAAATGTGAATTGCAAGCTGCTTGTTTACACCCCCCCACCCGACCACCTCCCCCGTTGCAGCCATCGCTCGACAGACCGGCAAGAGCTAAAAGAAAACGGATGCAACAATTTGCCGTAGTGTATCAGTGGCAGAGTCAGGAAGACAGTGGCATGCACCACACAAAAGTAGACGACATCTTGACATCTTTGCCCGCTAGGCGCCACAGCAGGCGGAAGCGCAAGCTTGCAACAGGGAGACAGCTTATGCCAATGTGGCACAGTCTTCGTTTTGACTTTTCACAGGCAATTTAAGCGATTTGACTCTGACTGACTCTGGCAACAACAAGTCGGTTGCAGGCAACCTGGCTTAAACCAGGATGCAGAAACGGAAAGTGATAGAAACAATAGCAACGGACTCGATTGAAAGAACAAACAAAAATCTGAGGTTACGCTATATAATCGTAGATCCAAGTAGATCGGAGTGAAATTTCCGGTATCTGAATTCCACTACGAATATAGCCATTAATATTATTATGAATACTCCGATAAGATAAATATTTTTATTAATATTCGATAATGTTTTGTTAAAATTTTACGAGATTGTTTTTAGATATCCGAATTCTAGATTACAAATATATAATTACTTAATGGCATCGAAGACGTCTTCTTCTATACTTTACAACCTTCCTGACAAAATTGTGTAACCCTTAAAAGGCGTATAAAAAGCTCATTTGGAGCTGTCCCCAAGGAGATATTTTTGTTATAGAATTTATAAATAAATTCCGAGTTGCTATCATGAAATGCAGTTTTAATATATTTATGTCAAAAAAAAAGTAAAAAGTTATTTTTAGCGAAGCTATGACAGATGAAAATTTGAATTCGTTTCAAAGTAACTTTGATATATTATTTAATTTTCAATAGATTTACTATCACTGAAATGCTGGCACTTT
Source organism: Drosophila dives (assembly GCA_035042365.1). Lineage (NCBI taxonomy): Eukaryota > Metazoa > Arthropoda > Insecta > Diptera > Drosophilidae > Drosophila > Drosophila dives. The sequence goes on along the minus strand of JAWNLJ010000326.1, from coordinate 4,337,221 downwards.
TCAATATGCCGTTGAAGTAGTTGTAAGCAGAATGTTTCAGGTTGGTTTAATCAGATTTAATGTCACAATTTGTCTCAATGCAAAATTAAATGAACTAACTAACCATTGTGCAAAAGCATTCTTCAATCAATTTATGCGGCAATTTATCTTTATCAATTGCATAGCATCGACTGGAAAATGGTCATTCAATTTGCTGATTTCTACGCTAATTTGATTTTCATTTGTTTATGTTGTTACAAATTGTTATTTCTATTTTGTTGCTCATGTTTAATTAAAAAAACATTTCAAACACACACAGGCACACACACACAACACTTCATTATTGCAATCCGGCGAAGCTTTATAAATTACAAAAATAACTCAATTACGAAAACAGTCAACACTTTGCCCCCCCGCCAGCCTGGCTTTCCGTTTCCGCTTTTTCAGTCTCACATGATTTTTCAGTCTCACAAAAAAACTAAATACAACGACGTTTTTATTTCCGCTCCGATTGAGCATTAAATTCATATAAATTTTGCTAAAATAAAGCAAGCAAGCAATTTGAGCACTGCAACAAAAGCAATTAATGCCTAACAGACAAATACTCAAACACAACGAAACATCCGCGTATGACAACAATACATAAATAAATTGCACTCTACATACACTCACACACACACACGAACCAGCACGCACTCACACACACACACAGACAGACATGAACAATGCCAACTGACAGGCAAATAAACAGTAAATTTGCATAATCAATTTGTTTATTGATTCGAATATTCAACAATTTTAATTACGTTTACGCTTGAACTTCATTTCACACACACGCATTCAGTCATTTACACAGACAAAAGCTTCACGCTATTTTCTTTTGGCCATTTTTGGCTTTTATTATTTTCATTGGCAAAATGATTTGCATATTTTTTGAACATTAAATTAATTAAATCAATTAACACAGCAGCAGGAAACACAAAATGCGTGCAAAAAGCATTGCATACTTTTAGGATGCGGCATCAATTTCACTTTAATGGCCCAACTTTTGCACTGTTTTTTGATTTTGTGTGTCTGCATTTCGACAGAGCACACAAAACAAATGCGGTGACAATTATGTACCGTTATGATTGCAAGCGATATGAGTGTGCCGTCGTTATTTATGCAGGGCTGCAAGTAGTTGCGGTATGTGTATAAATATTTGACGTGCCAAATAGGATATATGAAAATCAATGATAAAATGCTTGCATTAACTAGATAACTCTGAAGGATAAAAAATTAATATAAAATATCACTACTTAAATTAAGTAATTTTTAATTTTGATTAAACAATTTTATCAAAATAATGATAATTGAAATGTAGTCTGTGCTTGGTAGACAGAAGAAGAAAGGTAAATCTATTTTGTACATTTATACTTAAAATATGCGATCTTAAAATAATTTAAGAAATTTAGTAAAATGTAAATCTCAAGCAAAAAAATAATATTTTGTCTATTTGTATTTTTATCATGCGTCGCTTGCATTGCGCTTGACATGAATTTGGATTTCCAAGGAACAACTAGTCTGCAGCCCTGTTAAAAGCCATTTTTTGTAGATAAAGGGACATTTTTTTTTACTGCTGCTGTTTGCTGCCATCAACGTTAAAAGCCAACTTCGGTGCATCTCAATGACAAGCACTTGTGGTGCTACTAATTCTAGTTCCAAGTTTGGTAGAGATGATGACGAGTCCGCTAAGTACTCATATCCATTCGGATGGCGCTTTGACAGCGGCCTAAGCACTTGGCTTGTGTCGCAAACACGCAACCAGTCAATCAAAGGCAAGGGGTATGAGACAGAGAGACAGAGAGAGAAAGAGAGAGACAGACAGGGAGAGAGGGAGACAGAGTTGGGTTTGGTGAGTCGTCAAAAAATGTGGCAACGACGAGACAACTTGAAAACGAGGAGCTGCCAAAATTGTTAAGTGCCACAAGTGGCCACAGGACACAAACGACTCTGACCAGGATGAAGAGAGTGACAGGGATGGGGGGGAGAGGGGATTGGGGATGGGGGGTAGCACGAACAGTAGTTCTGGTACATGGTGTCAACCGCAGCAAAAGTGAAAAGTTGGAAAATGTGCGCAAAATGAATATTTCCAGTTTGAGAGTAGTTCCTGCGGCTTTTGTTGCTGTTGCATTTAATTAAATCAATTGAAAGTTTCGAACGGCAACGCAATTGTAACATAAGCCCGGATAATGGACACCAGAGCAACTAAGAATTGCCACCATTCACAAATCTATTTCAACGGGTCGCATAAATTTTATGCGTAGCAAAAAAAAAAACAATAAAATGAAAAAGAGATAAAAAAAAATAATGGCGAAAAGAGATAATTAAATCACAGTGAGCGATGCCAAATAAATCTCTGTGGAGCAAGCAGAGCAAGCAGAGGCGAGCTGCAGCCAGCAATGAGTGCACTCAGACCAAAAACTTTTAAAAGAATGAAAGATACAGCAGAAAGAGAGGGGGATAGAGTGAGAGTGAGAGAGAGAGAGAGTATGACATTGTGCCACTTGAAAACTTTGATTAAAATCCTTTTGAAGTGCTAACAAATAACGCGAGACAAAGACTTTTAAAATGGGTTTGGCTGGGCTAGGACGGATGGAGGGACGGACGGACAGTCAATGTGTGTCCGCACTTTTTGAAGGCTAATCTAAAGTGGCTAAGGTTGCTTAGGGGGTGGTGGAGGAGCAGTGAAGTTGTAGTTGGCGTTTGCATTTTCTTGCGCTCAGCGTTTGCTTTGCTCTGTGTTTTTTTTTGTTTTTTTTTGCTGTGTGCTAAGCGCCACTAAATCCGTCTGTCGCGGCAACAACAAGCGGCAGGGATCAGCATGGCAGGCAGGCAGGCAGCAGGCAGCTGCTGTAGCACCATCTGAGTAAGGCCGCCAGCCACAAAAGAAACGAAAAGGATGACGCTGACGAGGACGACGCCGGCGACGACGACGACGACGACGACAATGCAATAACTCATGTGTGCGAATTGTTGTTGCAAGTTGTTAGATGACACTTTTTGTTGTTGTTATTGTTGTTGTTGTTGTTGTTCTTTCTGCTGCTGCTGCTGCTGCAGCTTTGATAGAAAGTTTTGTTTGATAGTCGTAGAATTGTGCTACTTGAGGCGCTTAAACGTATTTTAAGTCGCTTCAATTTCAGTGAAAGACTTTAATAAAATGCTGCATGCCACTGCCGTTAGTTGCTATGAACTTGTTGATGTTGATGTTGTTGCAGTTGTTGTTGTTGTTGTTGTTGTTTTTATCAACGCTCAGTTTTAGTTAAGTGCACTCGAGAGCGCTTGAAACTTAAGCATATATTCGACAAGCGGGGCATGCATCGCGACGTATGCTCAACGAGCCAACGAATTTTGCTTGCGTTTATCATACGCACCGTGCAACAGCAGTGTGTGTCTATCTGTTAGTATGTGTGTGTGTGCAAGTAACAGTCATGGCTTGCAAAGTACTTGCTATTCATAAGGGAAATATATGCAAGAGTTTTCAAGAGTTTTGCAGTGAAGGTCGCTTAAGTAAGTTTCAGCTGAAAGCCAAAGTCGAGATACTTGGCCAAGAAACTATTCATATTCCCCTCACTCAAGCCAAATGCTTAAAATCTTAAGCTGAGCAGCAACAAAGATCATGTGTAAATTAAGCGACTTCATCTGAGAGCTGAGCAAGTTTTCCATCTTCAACCATGTCAATGCGACAGAATGGAAATCTATTGCCAAAGCTTTCAATTATTTGTCAACAAAATGTCAGCTAACACGGAATAGTTTCATAATAATTAATATGAACAATTACAAGTCAAACGAGGGATTTGCCAAATTATATTACAGAAACTCTTTGTATAATTAACTTGGCTGTGGTTTTGGCTAATTCAAATCACGCTCTTAAAGTTTTCCATAGTTTTCAAACTCTGCTGTTGACATATTCTTTTTTCTTTGCCTTAATAAAAAGCACTTAGAGCCAAATCCAAACTCTTTGACCTTTTGACTGCCTGTCAAAGTGACAATACGAGTGAGAGGAGAGAGAAGTGGGGAGCGAGGAGAGGAGGCAGGTCAACAATGCAGGAAATCACAGTCTGTGCTTCAGTCTCAGCATCAAATGTCACGTTGATAATAACAATAACATAATAGCACTATACCAAAAAAAAAAAAAAACACTCACACAAACATATATAGACAAAAAAAAATAGACGAAAAAAATGCAGCATAAACAAAAACAGTTATGGCAACAATAGAAACAACAAACGAAGAGTTGCGACAACTGCAACAGCAAAAATAATGGGACAACCGCAACAACAGAAGGCAACTGTTCACCATGTGTGTGTGTGTGTGTGTGTGCATGTGTGTGTCTTAGATGTGCAAGGTGGGAGTTAGCAGGGGTTGGAGGTCATGGTGCGTTGCTGGTTTGTGCAACTGTCAACAAAACATTTTTAGCGCAATGTAAAACCAAAAACCAAAATTGTGAATGGAATACATTAGAAATTGTCTATGGAAGGATGATGAAATGTAAATGGAAATGAAATCCACGATATGCAGATTTAATGGATAGTCGGAAAAGCGTTAGTAAAGAACAGTTTGTGGTTTTTTTTTTTGTAAGGCATATTAATGTACTCGGATTTTACCTGACTATTGAAACCAACAAGTCGAGTCCAGAGATCATCACATGAAAATGCTGTTTATAGCCATCAAATCTTTGCTCGTCTGCAATATTTGTTGTTCATTAAAATCTGTTAAAACTTTAATTAAATTTAGACATATAAAATTCTAACTGACTGACGAATTCTTTCACTAACAAAAGTAAACTTTTTCAGCAGTTTTCTTTGCATTTTCAAATAGTTTAGCAAAAAAATGTGTCTAACATTTTTAATATAGTACTTAAAACGCTTGCCACTTTCCCCTCTCCGCTTTCCCTAACATTTTACTTAAACTAGTTAACTAATTAAAAGAGTTAAACAAAATTCAAGTAATTTGAATGAATTTTAAGCACATTGTTGGACCAGTTGTGGGCTGACTGTATTTTAAACGTTCAAAGCAGAGGATGTGGCAAGGATGGCCAGATAGACGGACAGATGAGTGGACGGACGGACGGACGGACGGGGAGACGGAGAGACGGAGAGAGACAGACGAATAGGCAGACATGGAGTAACAACAAAATGAAAATAGCTGCAACTGCGAGTATCTTTTAGTGCGGTGTCTGTTGGCATCAAATTGTTGTTGTTGTTGTTGTTGCTGTTGCTGTTGTCATTGCGTTTTACATGTGGCATGCAACAAGGTTGTTGTTGCAACACAACAATACATCGGGGTCTAGCTATTATTATTTTTGCTTTCAACTTTGCTACTGCTGCGTTGTTTGTGTTTCAACTGCCATTGTTGTTGGCATATTATTTTGCACGCTTGTTGAGGCAGACTGCAACAACGAACAACAACAAGTAGCAACAACAAGTAGCAACAGCAACAGCAACAGCGGTAGTTGCAACAAAAACAACTAAATGTAACCGCAACGAGAAAAAATGTTTTCATATTTATTTGCCGCGTTTTGCTCTATTCTGCTCTGGCTCTGGCTCTGTCTCTGCCTCAGCTTGCAGCTTGCAGCTCATCTCTCCCCCTTTAGCTTCACATCCTTGACACGGCCAGCCCCCTTTTGCCCCATTACTGCCACTCCTCGAACGCCCTCGCATAACTCTGCTCAAGTATGCAACTTTATCATTTTGATTTAAATGTTTTGTTGTTGCTGTTTGCCGCATTGTGACATGCATGCCACAAAGGGCGGCGGGTGTTTGGCTTGGTTTGGTTCAACGCATTGTTGTTTAGGCAACAGCACTGCAGTCAACGCGGCGTATGCGTGCTATGTCTTTAAGGCTTTTTGTTTTCCTACAAATTGCTAACAAAAACTTGCTAAATTCCAACGGGCAAAAACAATTGTGAATTGCTGCCCCAAAAAGTAGGCAACACAATTAATTGACGCAATTTTTGCTTAGAAAAAGTGCAAAACAAGACTTGGAATTAATTTGCAGTGTTTTTGCTATGCTAAAAATAAACACATTTCGGAAGATGATTAATGCTTAGATCCTTGGATTGGAATAGCTGTTTAGTTAAAGTGATTAGTCTAATGGAGCTGTATTTATGTTAATTATAGAAACACGTCTAAAATGAAAGCATTGCAAAATACTTAATATTTGTAATTGTTTTCAGTGTGATTAGTGTAGTTTTTGGCAAAACACTTTTGTAATCCGTCTTAAGCTGATGTGTTTTGGAAAAGCTGTTGTGTGAAAGTCATTACTCTAATAGTTTCCAATTTAGGGGTAAGTTCATAATAGTAGTAATAGTTGCCAGCTTGTTTAGAGCAGAACAAGGATTACACATGACTTATCCATTTAGCAGAGGTTTTTGTCTATTCTAATTCTACTTATTCACTTGCTCTTCTAATCACTTTAGTTATGTAAATAGGAGCAAATGTTTCCAGCATGCTTGAAAAAGTTATTAGCTTATTTTATTTAGCCAAGTCTGTTTGCTGCCTACTCGTTTTGCATTCGATAATTTATCGCTCATCAATTTTGTGTCTGCCGTTTTAATTAGTTGCCGAAATCGCTCAGGCAATGCAATGACACGTCATAAATTAAACACACTTTGTCAGCATTTTTTTATAGCACAGTTTGTGCACTTTGTGCGCAGTCCAAAAATTAATTTAATTAAGTAATTTCACACATGTCATGCAACATATGATTTATGCCCTGCTCCTGTTTAAGTTAATTTCCACAAATGTTTGTTTTTTCCGCGCCGATTTAATTCCTTATTGTTTTGTCAGTTGTTGCTTCATTATTATTATTTGTTTTATTTTGCTTCTGTTTTATTATTTTTTTTTTTTTGCTGTCACACATTTATTTGAGCGTGTTTTCAAATTGTTTTGACGCTTCAGTTATTTGCACGGAACCGCATGGAAAATGCTCGCGAGCCAATTGGTTTTCCTTTTTTTTTTTTTTTGTTCTTATTTTGCTTGTTGCCTGTTTTATTTGTTTAAAATTGTATATTTTGCTTGATTATTTTGTTTACGATATTAATTTGTAAAAATAACCGGAAAATTGACATGCAAGGACATGGAAAATAACCGACTGAGCGAATGCACAAAATAATTAAATAATATTTTCGTTAGAATTGCAAACGAGTTGCGACAAATGTAATAATTCGGTTAAATAAAAAATATTCACGCAAATTCTTTATTATTACATTGTAAAGCCCAGATAAGATTTGAAGAGAAGGGCTTATCAAATTAGGGATACTTAAATGTTATCACACACATTTGCCAAGTCTCAAGCAGGTTAATAATAATAACAATTATAACTAGTGGCCAATTAGGGTATTGATTTCAACTTCACGTGATATCCATCGAATAATGTTTACTGCAGTGTTTACTTCAAGTGATTAGCGCACACACACAATCGGCCAATCCACCGCCCAGCTCATCCGCTCATCCGGTCATCCGCTCATCCCTTGCAATCATCACACCCCGCAGACTTAACACCAATGGCGGCGCCATTGTAATGCAATGTCCTTGCCAGCAATTGCCGGAACATTTCCGGTGTGGCAGCAACTTCAGCAACGACAATAATGACTTACGAACAATGCGCACATTCAACTGAAGTGATTCAACTGACAATAACAAGTTGCTTGCCAGTTGTTAGCTGTTAGCTGTTCGCTGCACGCTCTTGGCTATTTGCAATATTTGTTAGTTGCACACACACACATACACAGAGGTGCAACATGTTTGTCCGTGGTGCTGAGTGTTGCTCTAACCCGTCAGCACATAAATTTCAACTCATTTGTACTGCTGCAGTGGGGCGATTTGCCAAAGTGAGCAGTAACAAACAAATAAAACTTCTCCTTTTGCCAGACGAAGATTAAGAACTCTACAAAAAATAAAAACACTTGAATAATAATAAGAATTTTGCGAAAGTACCAGAATAATCTACACACTATGTTTTCAATAGAAATGTAACCCAATAAATATCATTAAATTTTTCCATTTGTAAATTCAATCCAAAAATATAAAAAAAATCACATTTTTAGTTAAGCTTACACAAAAATTACAAATTAATTTGTGCTTAACAAATTGCATGACAAAGTGTTGATACCCTTTTGGCAGAGCTCAATGACAAATCATTTACTTAAACTTGAACAACAGGAAAAGTAACTAACTGCAAATAACTTTTACTACTTCCCTTCGCTTCTCTCTCTCTCTCTTTCTCTCTTCTTTCTCTCTCTATTTGTGTTTTTTAGCCGACGCATTTGCGCTTCTTTGTCAGCCAAAGTGTTGGTTTTATCGGCTGGCTGCGCTGCTTTATGCAATTAACTAATTCGATGTGGTGCTTCCATGTCCCTGCCTCTCCAGCACACACACACACATGCACAGGCACAACAAAAAGGTTCCACACACAATAAAATTTATGTTGTCTAGGGTCAGGGTTCGTGCGACTGCAAGTTGAAGCAAAGAGCAAAAAATTGACGACTGCATATTGAACAAAAGAGCGCAACAGTTTTAAGACAGCAGAGCAGCGATTGCGCACGCTCTCTTAAGTGCCAGGAATGCAGTGGAATGAAACAGCAGAAAGAGAGACAGTGGGAGAGCGAGAGAGAGAGCAAACTGCAGCGCTTGCTCTTACTGGAAGGGACAGTCAAAGAGAGTTTGCAGCTCCTGTCGCTGCAGTTATTGTTGTTGTTGTTGTTGTTGCATTTTCAATCAAGCAAGTGAGCAACAAATGTAACGGCATAAAAAGCTGCTGCCTACTTTCGGGCGCTTGTCGAAAATTGAGGGCTGTCTGTTTCTAGGCGACGTCATTGAAATGATCAACACAGCAACAAGTACAACAGCTAAATGCAGAGTATGTATGCGTGTGTGTGTGAGCCTTGAGTGCTTGAATAACGGACTGTCTGTGCCAGTGACAGAATGCCAGCCAAACTCATTAAATCCCACTTTGAATAGGCTTGCAAAACACTTTCTGCTACTTTTTGGCGTGTGCTACTTTCTGACTGGGCTGCCCATTTACAGCGTGCGCCTAAAAGTATGCAAATAATTGCATTTGCTTGCCAGCAAAAGCACCAACACTTTGCTGCCTCATTGTAATTCCCCATACGTTAAAACACATATACACACACACACACACAGTCACATAGCAATTGACTTGGCTCAGTTTGACAAACTTGCCAAGAACAGAAGCAGCAGCAGCAGCAGCAGCAGCAACCGCAATCGCCGTCAATTGTTCGTATTGATGATGACAGTTTATTATTATTAAAGCAAAACCCAAATTATGTGCTTGCTTGTGGGCGTGGCACTTGACCACTCGGCGTGTGAAATGTGCCTGCAACGGAAATGAGGTTTCAATTATGATTTATGCATGCAACAAAAGCAACATAATCAACAAGGCTTCAACAAGACGACCGCACACATATTTTAGGCATTAACATTTCCCTACTATGCCTATGCAGTTATTAGCCACACACACACACACACACATACATACATACATACATACACTCAGTGGCAAAGGCACGCACAGCAAGTGTGGATTTAGAACTTGGCACGCATATTTAGTGGCAACAACAAACCTAATTACGCATGTCCAAAAGCGACCACTGCAGTTCACTGCAACAGTGCCACAGACTCCAGTTGAGGCAGAGCTGGGGCATCTGCTTCAGTCACATTTCTCCCCAGCACTTCTGAGTAGTTGAGCAGCGGCTCCAAGTCAGTGTTGCCAAATATTAATGGGCAACCAGCGAAACAGTTTAACAAGAAAAACCAAATAAATAAATATAAAATGCCAAAATAAATTTATAAAGAAAAACAAAAAAAATATAAAATGCAAAAATGAAGAATAAATAAAATTAGATTTTTACTTACTAATTAAATGTTTAATTCTATTTACTGCCAAGATACAACTTTACTTTTACTTTCCCTTCAGGTTAAAAAATCGCTTTTTTAATTGGCTAAAAGTGCAGAATTTTTGAGGTAGATCAAATTGCCAACACTGTTGGCGGCACACTTGCAGAATGTTGCACGTAGCATGTCCAATTCTGGCATTGCATTTCAATAAGAATAAGTGACCAATGCAGTTGCCACTGCCACTGCCACTGCGTCTGATGCATGTTGTAACTTGCTGAGCCCACTGACCAGCACTCGCCTCATGTTGCATGGCCAATCGACCAGCTGCCAGCTGCCAGCTGCCAACTGCAAATGCAAAGCGCATGCAACATTTGTCATCAGCAAAGATTTGCAGCAGTGCAATGCAGTCTCTAAATGCAAACTTACTTGCCGCAGTGCACAGATTTTATGATTGCGTCTCCTTGTTCCGCTGCCGCCTGCCACTTGCCACATGTTCCACAAACGCCTTCCAAACACCCATATTATCCTATTCACTCTGTGTGTGTGTGTGTGTGTGTGGCAGCTGAATTAGCTCTGATTAGAGCTAATAGAGCTGCTGCTGCTGCTGCTGCTGCTGCATTGCGAGGGATTTTAATTGGGGTCACTTGCATGCTTGCCCCCAAATATTTTTGGGGTCATGGGTGAAGCTAAAATTGTTAAATGCCTGTTGCTGATTTACTGATGTGCACTCGCTTTTGCACTGCAATTGCTTTTACAAAATCCTATTTGCCCAAACTGCAAACTGGCCTGCAAACGGTACTTTGATGAGTGGCCAAGTGGATAATGCCAGTTAGAAACTTAGCCCACAAATTGACATAAATCTGCATAATTAATTCAAACTTCATTTTCATTTTCATGTGAAAACTTTTGTGATTATTCCAGTCAGATTTGCAGCTCTTCAAATTGCAAACAGATCAGCTAAAACTGAATATTTAAGGGCTGTCAAAGGGCATTTTTTATTCACATTTCAATATTAACTGCTCAGCGTTGCCATATGGCAGAATTATCATTTGCCAATTTTGTGCTTAGAGTTGCCATTTGAGTGGAATTAGTAAATTAAGTTGACAAGTTAAGCAAGCTTTTGCTAAACTGATAAACTATAGTAAATTAAGTAATTTGTGGCTATATTTAAAATTTGAGCTGCTCTTTAAGCGGTTAACACACACAAATCGAATTATGTAATGGGAGGCACAGTTTGAGCAGCGCTAAGAAAGGCCGCAATGCATGTCAATAGGAAATGATGTTTGAAGCCTCTGTTTACGGCTCACACACTCGAGCACACACACACACACACACACACGCACACACACTTAACTCAGTTGTGGGTTATCAAATATTGTAGCTGCAGCCACTTGAGCCACACAGTTACAGTTACTTTGCCTTTGCTACTGTCAAGTTTGCCCGTTTGCTCTCTTGTCACATCCTGCCACTCCCACCAAAATGCACTTGTCAATGTATAGGGGGCAGGGGTAGGGGCAGGGGTAGGGGTAGGGGTTGCACAAATTCACAGTCAGCGCATTGCTGTAGTAGAACAAGCAAATGCATAAAATGACCATAACATGGCTAACACACACACACACACACACACACAAACACACACACTTACAGGGCGGAAAGCGTCTCTGTCATGTCACCAATTTGATGGCGACGCCTGTGCGTATGCAACAAATTTGATGCAAGCAGGCAACTGCTGAATTCCAATTGGAATTTATATGTCGCAGCTACAATTGCTGCTTTTGAATTAATTATTTAATTTAATTTATTGATTTATTTAACTCGCTTGCTTGCCAACTGCTTGACAATTATTTGATTTACCGCAATCATATGCAAAAATTATGGACAGTGTTGCCACACAGCCGCAAACAACACACACCACACACACACATGCACACACACAGAAAGGCTGAGCACGCAATTTCCGGTTTGTACTCTGGGCAGATATATAAAACTGAATGTTGGCTAAACATAAACAGACAGCTGCAACAACAACAACAATAAATGGAAAATCCTATTAACTAAGAGCTTGCATATTGACCATGTCAATCTGGCGGCTGCAAAAGGGCATGAGTGGGGAGAGCTCCACTCAATGACTGACAAAATATTGGTTTAGTTTGCCAGCTTGCAAAATATCGAAATGTTTGTCTGATTGAGTGCCCAAAAAAACCACCAGAAAAAAAATAAAAAAAATTACACAACAATGGCAGCTGCCAATTGGCTGATATTTAGTTTGGATTTCTCATTTGGAAGCCTAATAAATTGTGTTGTATTTTTTCTATATTCTCCCCCGTTCGCTGCGCTGCGCCGACAACAGGAAATTGTTGCATGGCGTTGCCATATTATGCAAATCACAGCTATTGAGCTGAGTTAAGCACAGTCAACAACCACAGCAACAACAACAGCAAAGACAACAACAATGAACGAATTGCAGCAACAAGCAAAAACCCAAAAACCCAAAACCCGAAAACCACTTTGCCAACTTATTTGTGGCAAGCAAAATTTGCATGCATTGACGCATCATCATCGACACTGTAAATGTTTCTCGATATGTGTGTGCGTATGTGCGTCTGTGTGTGTGTGTGTGTGTAAGTGTGTATATCCTTGTCAAAAGTAGCATTACATGTGCTGCTGATTTTGTTGCTGCTGCTGGTGTCCACTTTTGGGTTGTTGGGTTTTTTAACCACTGCTATTGTTGTTTAACTCTGTGTGTGTGTGTCTGTATCTGTGTGTGTGTGTGTCTGTCTCTGTGTGTGTGTGGAAATATGGTCCTTGACACAAACACAGGGGATAATACAGAAGGACTCTCCAGCAACCAGCATATTCTCATCAATTGAAGTTTGTCAAAAAGGGCGTGGCTGACCCCCAAATGTGCCAACTCATATGTCAATTTCCATTTGCCACATTGCCGCACCTTGTCCGTTGCACAATTGAAAACTAATATAACCCATTAAATTGCTTCGATTTACAAACAGTTAAACCACAAAAACTATAAATAAAGCAAAATAAACAGATGTACTTACATATATATATAAATATGTGTGTATGTGTGTGTCTGTGTGCAAGTGAAAGTAATATTATAAAAATGGAACATCTGGTTAGAAGTGGAATTAGTTATGCAACTAAATGAATAAACTGTCTAAACTCGACTTGTGGCTTGGCTTTAATTATAAATTCTTCTTGGCAATAAAATGGCATTAAAATCAGCATCGATTTTTTTATTTATTATTCAATAAAATACAGTAAAAATATAAATTAAATTTAATTAAAAATAAAACGAGGCAAATATTACTAGTCTGAATTAGTTATGATGCCCAACCTGAAATGCTTGCCACAAATTTGAAGTTGAGTTGAGAAAAAATGATTTTCTTTTAATTTATGCAATATTTATATATATAAACACAATTTTTGGCAACTTATTCAAAACTCCTTCGCTTAAAATTCACTTTGAGCTGCTTTCAAATCTTCTACAATAACTTTGTCAAAAATCGATTGAGCTTTAAAAGTATTTCTTGGCTTAAACTGCTTTAAAATTTGCAAAAATTCGATGGGATAAAAAGGGATTTTTTAAGTAAAAATTACTCTCAGCGAAAATTCAAGTATTTAACTCTTCAAATTATACAATTCCAACTAATTTGCAGTTGTGCACAATTTGATAAGTATTTCATCAGATTTGTAAGCCGATTTGCGCATTTAACAAAATCTGCAGCAGAACACACCTTTCAGTGTGTGTGTGTGTGTGTGTTTGTGTGTGGCAAGTAATCACGGCAACCAATTTGAGCGATTATATTTCACAGTTGGCAGATAGACAAAAAAAAAAGCAACACACACACAAACACACACACCAAGGACACACACAGAAACAAGCATCGACGATCATTTTACAATTTGTATGGCAACAACAGTGGCATGTGGCATGTGGCATGTGAATGGCTGTTCTCGGCTAAGTGAGGACTGCCTCTCTTAGTAGTGGCTAGTGTTCAAAGTATTGCCTCATTAAGCTGCACAACACAGGCACACAAACACACACACACACACACACAACAGCTGTTTTGGGGTCTAATTACAAAACACAAATGCACTATAATTTCAAAATCAAAATCCATCTATACCTCTCCCGCTCTCCCGTCTCTGTCATTGACATGGATGATTTTGTAATTTAAATGGCAACCACTATCACACACACACACACACACCCCGCCCCCCCACACACACACACATATATCCCCTCCATTCTATCAACATGTCAACAGTCAGAAAACTTGCTGTCAGCAAATTCATGTAAAATCGTGTCAAACTCGAGTTGATGTTTGGATTTTGGTTTGCCTGGTTTCAGCCTGGCTAACTGAGACAGTTAGTGTGTTTCTCTGTTTGGCTGACAGTTGCACTTATTCAGTGCCTCATTCAAAACACATTGATTGCAATTCAAAGTGACACTTTTATGCGTATTTTCTATGTTTGCGCTTTTTTGCCCGTTGCTAATTTATTTAATATTCATCGCGAAAAAGTGCTGACTATATTCAAAAAAAAAAAAGAAAACACAAGTCGGGCAAATGACTGCCACACTTGTGGCCTAATTGAAAGCGGCAAACTTCAAATGCCACAAATCAGTGGCTGAATAAGCCAACTGCAGTTGCCAATCTATGAGCCTTACTTTCCTTTGATTGCAATTGGCTCTGTTCATTATAACAAACACGCAGATTGTCAGCCATGGCTAAAATCAGTGTTGCTCAGCCAGCCTTTTTTGAGTCAAATGTGGCTTGAAAAAAGCTGCAAAGTAGCATTTCTGCTATATATGTATATTAACTAGCTAACAGCAAAATTTGCTTGGAATCTTAAGAGATCAACTTAATTTATTATTCAAAAATTTTACTTATATAAAAAACGAGGTGTTTCTTTAGTTTTAATTAAAAGATTTATTTTTTTAGGCTTAGAAAATATAGACAAAATTTAGTTTGATTTTTAAGTGTTTAAATAATATACAAACATAAAAATTCACCTTTTTTATTGCTATTCAAAAGTGGGAAACACTTGGTGGTCAGAATTTAACTAACCAGCAGAAAGAATTAGTGTTGCTCAACCAGCTTTTTTCGAGTCGAATGTGGCTAGAAAAAAGCTCAAAAGTATAATATTTGATGCCTAACTAATTAACTAACTAACAGAGAACAATGCTTGGAATTTTAGAAAATCTAATTTATTATTCAAAAATAATATATTTAATAAAAACGATAAGTTTTCTTTATTTTTAATTTAAAGAAATTAATTTATTTTACACTTAGAAAATAAAGAAAATCCAATTGTTTTGAGGTTAAAAATACAATTTTATTAGTATGTGCTTAAATAAAAAAAACCTCTTAAAAGTTAGCCATTTTTTTTTATGCTATTCAAAAGTTGGCAACACTTTTTGGTAGTGAGAATTTAACTAACCAGGAGAAAGCAAACAGATGCCGCGTGGCGTCAAATGCAATTACACAGACCATTTAGCAGAGAGCAACTAGAGGAGGAGGCACAAGGATTCGCCGTCTTTCGGTTCAGGTTGGCCCAGTCCGAGGTTGGCTTAGTTGGCCAACTGTTGCACAACTGTGACTGCAGCTGCCACAGCAATTCAAGGTGCAACATTTATTATTAATTTGTTTATTTGCCCATCAAACTGAGAGATGTGAATTTTTCATTTGATTCGAGACAACATCAATGCCAAAAGAGCAGCTGCCACATCACAAAATACACAAAATACACAAAAAACCCACTTTCCAAAGAGGTGTAAATAGCAAATAAAATAAATAAAAGACGACAAAAAGAGCAAGGAGTGCAAATACTTAGAAACACATACAATTTATTGCAATTGAAATATAAGCAGCTTGTGTGACCCTTGAACTCTGCTCCATCTGTCTGTCAGTTTGAAGGGGCACGGGGCAAGGCAGGCACAGGTCAAATGACAACTGCTTTTTGGCTATTGTTAGCTGCACGTATTGTTTTTCGAAATAAATTCTTTCATATTCAAACAGCAAAACCGTGACAAGAATGTTGAAAATTGGATTAAGGCAGGTGAAAAGGTTCACAATTGGCTAAGCTGAGATCTTCAATTATTTAAGGCGCAAATTTTGACACATTTTTTAGTTTGGGCCAAATGACATTAATTTAACAGTATAAAAAAAATAAAAAATTAAAGACTTTCTTTTAAGGAATAATTAGACATTACACTCCGAATTGCAACTAAAAAATTCCTGTAGAGTCTGGAAAAAATTGTAGCAATTTTCAACAACTTCACTCAAAGTCCTAAAAAATCAAAATAAATTTAAAGAATCGAAAGTTGTTAAAAATGTGAACTACTGCCTATAAAAAGCTTTCAGAGCTTACATAGCGAAGTCTCAAACCACTGGTTGTATAGCAAACACGAAACTTGGCAATTTATGGGCAATAATTATAGCAGGCTACGCAAATTTGTAGCATCAGCTTAGCTATAAATGTGAATATAAAGGAACGCACACTTGGAACTGTTATATTCAAGGAGCAGTAAGCATGATTGGAGAGTATAATTATTGTGACCTTTAATTTATAGAACGCCGTACAACAACCAAATATCAAATATTTCAACCTTGCCTTGAATAGCAGCAAACTTAGCAAAAATTCAGCAAGATGGCTTCAAAGGTGAAATATAATTTTGCACTAATTATCCCACGGCAATAAAAACAATAAAACCATAACAAATCGAATGCCGTTGCCAAAAAAATGTGTGATCAGCAGTAGCCACTTGGCAAAACAAAAGGCGAAATGATGATAAGTAGACAAATGGCACATCAATAATAAAAATAAAATACTGAAAGTTGCCAATGGCAAAAAGAAACGCAGCAGGCAAACAAGCAGCAAATGGATGTTGCAACAATGCCGAATGTCTGAATCATGCAACACAACAATTATGGACAAGCAACAAACAATGCAAACGGATGAATTACTGAATAACTGAAGGTGTCATCTTCGATCAGCGCTCGTGATTGGGAGGCGTCCAAAACCAAGTCGCAGTTGGCAAAGGTCGTGCCCATTCCACCTCGGGAGGCTGGCACCAACTCACTGCCCGTCTGCCCACCCGTCTCGTCTGTCTGTTTGTCTGCCCGTCCGTCCGTCTGTCTGTCTGCCTGCTCAATTCACACGAATCAGCATTCAACTCGCTGCTCGTTGAAGCGTTTGACTTATGACTGGGCTGCTTTGTAAGGTCTTTTATGAGAGAGCATTACATATTTACAACCCAATTATTCTGTGGCATCATCTAAAAGCAGTCAGCCTGGTCAGCCGCTGACCTTGCCACAATTGTGTTATGATATCGATTTTAATGCATGCAACAACGAGATAAAACTAGAAAGAACTGTTGTTTCCAGCACGACGATTGCTAAATACTCTTGCTGAGCAGGTTCCAGGTCGAAACTGTTTTACGACAAATTTATAATATCCCACACAAGGCACACATGGTTGCCACTGGACACACTAGCCATGCAACATGGCAAATGGCGTATGCTGAGTATGTTGATATAGTGCCACAAGCGTTGCAGTTACAGCTGTTGCTGCTGCACCATCGTCTTGTTGTTTTTTTTTGTAACCAACAAATTTATTGAGTGTCTGACTCAAAAACTGGTCAACAAAATTTCGGTCAACTGTGGCCAATGCGGCTGCTGTTGCGGCTGTTGTTGCTGATGATGCTGTTTTGACCCTGTTAGCGCCTCGTTACAGTTTCTATTACTAGCCCCCCTCCCCTGCTGCCACTTGTAATCATCATCCAACTGGTTATCCGATTCCTCAGCTGGCATTTGCAGTACTCCGCCAGACTCAATTTGTGCTTTAATAATTTTTTCGATGTTTTTGGTTCGATTTGAGCTGGCATTTTGTGTTCAAATCTCGCCGAAAGCGTTTGTCTATCATCGTTTGGGCCAACACGTCATGGTTATCATTTGTACTTGTCCAACTATTTTATTTGGCTATTCAATGGAATTGTTATTCGCTTCACTCACTCAACTTCCCGTTCCCTTCAATTGTCATTTTGGAGGTATTTTCTTATTGGCCTTCTAACAATCTTCGATGACTTCTTTGCCAGTGGTTTCAATCATCGACAATCTCTTTGTATTTGTTGTTGTTGTTATTGTTATTGTTCTTGTTGTTCTTGTTGTTTTTGTTGTTGATGTTGCAGTTGTCACATTGCCCATCATCGAGGCATTCATCAACTGTAATTCAATAAATTCTATTGCATTTTCCGTTTTTTTGAGTTGAAGTTTATTATTTATGTTTGCCTGCACAATTTTTGAAATATTGACAAATCTGTTATTAATAACAATAATGTTTTATTGACTACATTTTTTATGGCAGCTTAAGGCGGATTCTAAGAGTTATAAAAATTAGTAAAAAAAAATAATTGTCTACAAGAAAAATATTATATTTCGTAAGAACAAATTGTAAATTAACTTCAGCAGCGGCTCATAAATTTTTTAATAGAATTAGATATGCTTGTGACGTCTTTTAAGAAAAGATTTTCTGCTCATCTATTAAACCCGAATTTTTTAAAAGTTGCTTTCAATTTGCATTTGGCATATTTTCGAATAAGCGCTGCAATCCAAATTTGGTTTACGCAATGCAATTTGTTAATTAACAGCATTCAAGTCTGGATAAACTCCGACTTGAATCCCCCGCAGTAAATGTTGCAAATTGAAATAAAAAATAAATCCTCTCTTTCGAAAAGCACTCAACCCAATTTAACAGCTTGACATAATTTAAAAGTCACTTGGCCTAATGACTATAATTGTGGCGACCGAAAATCAATCAAAGACAAAAAATTGCATAGGTACTGTTTGCCTCAGCACTCAACCCTATCCCCTGCCTTATATGGTATGTTTCGCTTTTTCGCTTAATCCTCTACAAATGTGACAAAATCTTTGCCAAAAAGTCTTTGATTTCAATTTGATATGGGGAAAAATTTAGCTGACAAAGTGAGCCAAGGCAAAGTGAGCAAAAAAAAGAGGCTGCCTAATTTAAAGAAGAAGAGAAAAATACAGCCGAAAACTAATATGGGCATAAAAAGAAGAAGAAGCAGCAGCAGCAGCAGCAGCTTGGTTAAGGGGCCAACTAGCGAAAAGGCAGCGTGTGTGAAATTGCTGGGCCGCAAACATACAAAGAGGTGAATACAACAACAACAAATTCAACACTAACAAAAAGAAGAAGAAGAAAAAAAACAATAAGCGAATGGTTCGCGTTTGATTACAAAACTTCGACAATTTGCTACAATTTGAATGAGAGGAGAGAATGGGTGAAACGCCGCGATCCGATATAATTTGGAAACCTTTGCGATGATGTATGATATTTGCTTTGATTTCGGTTTTGGGTTTGCCGCATTGCGCAAATGGCTACCTAAGATGAAGAAGATGATCAACATCATCATCATCATCATCATGATGATAATGATATTGCTGTTACTGTTGCTGTTGCTGTTACTGCTGTTGTTGTGGCGGATGTGGCATGTGCCTCGTTGCAGCTCCATAGGATGTTCTCTGTTTAGCATATTCATTGTTGATTGCAGTGCCATGATAATTATAATTCCTCGTTTTATATTCTTGTTGCCAGTCTTTGTTTTTGCCTTTAATTACCTTCCTCTTTTTGTTGCTTTTGTTGCTTTGCATAATTGCATTGTTGTTGCCGAAATCATCATTAGAACTTTTATTTGCACAATAATCAGCTAGCTGCAGCTGCATTGTGTTTGTGCAACGCCAAAAAAAAAAACCATTGAAAGGAGCAGCCAAAAAACAGACAGGAAAAAAACAACTGCACTTAAAACCAGAACAATGAAAACTTAAAACTGCTGCCAAAATGCGTCTCTCAAGTTGCGGTCTGTTTAGGAGAAATAATGTGTTTTTAAGGAGGATATTGTTTTTGAAAAATGTGCACTTCAAGTGATTTAATGATATGAGCATTGCTTACAAATAGGAACTGCCTCAGATGTTGCAACATTAATGAGCAGCTACTCTTAGAGTAATTGTAATGTACTTGAAATTAGAAACAAGTGTAAACAATGTTTGATATTGCTAATGTGATATGAATGAGCCTCATTTAATCTATGCTAAGACTTACTTTAAACAGGCTAAAAGACTTCCCAAGCAATTTGATAAATGACTTTGACTGATCTTTAAGACTAGAAAGAATATATAGAAATGTAGCCTGACAAATTCCCAAGCTGTTATTAAATAAACATTACGCAACTTATTTAATAAGTTTTAGTTAGAATTTGGCATTTTTTGATCGCATTAGCGACTGGGCGAAACAAAAACCCAGCATAGCAAAGAAAAAACCATTTAAAAAGCGCTAATGTCCCATAAAACTGACAGCAGAATAAGACAACCATTTGGGGCAACACCAACAAGTGTCACAGGCAACAAAGCAACACAAGTCATATACACAATACATATATGATGTGTATATGTATAAATATAATTACTTTATCATTGTTTTCGTCACGTTTTTAAAACAATATTGAAGAAGCCGCTGCTGTTGCTTGTTGTTTGTTGATTTTGATGTGGATGTGGATGTTGCCACCTTTGGATGGTTAAAAGTCAAGGTTAACGGCCAGCCAAATTATCCGGACGTTCAAGATGATGGCACATGTTGTGCCGACAGCGGATTGCCCCCTTCAAGGGCAACTCCAACTCAATTTTCAACGGTTCAACAAAGCAAAAATATATAGAAACACAAATAACAATAATAACAAAAAAAAAAAATAGCACAAAAAATATTAACTGCGGCAGCGTGTGAAACAAGTACTAAACTCTAATAAAATATGGCCACAAGTCATTGGAGGCTTAGCTGTATTAGCCATATTAATTGCAGTGGAGTTGGAGTCCATTATGAAATGCCAAGCACCAACGCCTAATGATAATAGCAATGGTAAATAAAATCGAAATTAAGCTGAAAGCAACCTGCTGCCATTTTCAGACAGCGCCAGTCACAACAACAACAGCATATTTAGACTTTTCTTGTTTGCAACCAATGGTGGCAGTTGCAATGACTTGCGCTGATTAAGGGAATTTCTCACAGACATAACAAAAAATCAAATAAATAACTGTAAAACTGAACACTGCACCAAGAGCCAAAGCTGCAGCCGCATTGCCAAACGCCGCTTTTTGTTGTCATAGTTGTTGTTGTTGTTGTTATTAGTTGTTGCTGCTGCAATGCTTTTCTCGAAGGTGAACCAGAATGAGTCTCAGTCTCAGACTCCGTCTCCGTCCCCATCTCCATCACCGTCTCAGTCACAAGATTCGTCTCTGTATGCGATTCATTTGAAGCGCATTGAAAGCCAACAACTGAAGTCGACAGTGGCCGTCGATATATTATTCCTTGGCTCAATTGCTCCCAACCGGATTGCCACTGCACATCTTTTGAAAGTGAGCGGCAACAGCAGCAACACCAGCAACTGCAGCAGCAGCAGCATCAATTCTAGAGCGAATGTCTGCTGCAAATTTATTGCCGCATTTGATTTTAATTAGTTTAATGTATGGTAATTTATAATGAAAATTAATGTGCGGCGTGGGGTTTTTTTTTAGCTTTAGGGATTTGCGTAATTAAAGCGACTAAGCGACTTTATGCGGCATCCGGTACACTGCTTAGTAAAGTTTATATATTGAAATACTTGACTTAGATCAGTAAATGTACAGGTAGTTAAATTTAAATAGTTTGTTAAACATTTGTTCATTGTGTAAAATTCAATATTAAAAGTTAGTTGCCGATGTCTTTTGATTGCTTCCATTAAACGGCATTTATATTGAATAAAATATTCGTCTTTTACGCTTTTATTAAATGCGCAATGACCTCACCTAGAATCAATATATATTAACATTTATCTTTTTAGGTTTTTAATAAATGAATAAAAAGCTGCTTTTCATTATTAATTAATCTGCTTACAAAAATCATTTTTATTAAGTGAAAAAACGTTTTAAATAAAAGATCTTCTATAGCCTCTTGTAAATTTGATTAATGATTTGCTGTAAAGCAAAACTCGACTTGCTTTTTCATTCCATTCACTTTTTATACATCAAGTTTGTGGCCTGCGTTATTAAATATCCATTAGGATTACCTGGAATCCCATAGTTTACTCACATTCTTAGTCAGATATATTATTAATGTATCCTTTCGCTTTTATCAGAGATGGCAACTATTAAATAATTAGTAAAAGGCTTACAAGTTTGTTGGCCAAGTCTTTCGTTGTTATCACACCTAAGCGCCACTAATTGCAAAAAATTTGTTGCAGAGCCCCATTTAAACACTCTTATCATGTTGACGATGCAGGTTCGTTGCTAAAGATTTTTATTTGGCATTCATCAATAGCTGAAGTCAAAAATGTGCACTAATTTTGGAATTTTTTGAATGTTGTTTTTGTTTTTTTGCAAAAAACGTAAACAAACAAAAGCCGTAAACAAAACAAAGCCTCAGCAATGCTGCAACGTTGCGATGCTGCGGCATCTTCCACAACGACTACTATTTAGCGTTGAATGGGAGCTTAAGAGCGGACCAAGTCTGTAGTCGGAGAGCGCCAGAGAATTGAGCGCCAATTTAGTTTGGAGCACGATGATTTAGTTTTAGTTTCGGCTGACGCTCGTCGAGCTAGCGATGACGATGAGTTTGCTCTTTGGCAATTGCGGCGTTGGTGGCTTTTGGCCGCTTCTCCGTCTCCTTCTCCGCAGACGATGACGCTGTGCATTTTGTGTGTTTTGGCGCTCGCTCATCTATTGGCCCCCAAGCCGACTGGCAAACGTTGCCGCGCTCGACCTGCTCTTGAGTATAAAACAAAAATTGATGCGAAATTTTTTCTAACTTTTGCATCAACTCCAAACGCGGCAACACGTGCACCACTCGCAGCTCAAAGATCGCGACCCAAAAACGTACGTCCAAAAAAAAAAAAAAAACACAATCAACAAAACATATCAAGAGTTTTTTAAGTGTGCGGTTAAGTTAAGTGCGTGGTTTTAACGTTGAGATATTAATTACGTAAACTTTATAAAGATATTCGAACCAATAACAATATTAAATCATAATGGGTATTATGTATTTCAAAGGATTATTAATTTGAAAGGAATATTTAATAAAAATTGAAACAGCCAAGGAAATTTCTAAATTTAAAGAATTATATTTAACAAAAATATTTACGAGATATTTTAAAGATTTATTTAGAACAGCACAAGGAACAATTAAAAGCCGAATAATACTCAAACAAAATATTTAAAGGATAATTTGGTTTAAAACAAATATCTTCCTTAATTATATAAAATGAATAAAATATTTTCAGCTTCAGGAAATTAGGCAGACTAAAATAGACTCAAAAATAGGAATTTTCTAATCAATTCAAAGTTTTCAGAAGTTTAGTTTGCCTCCTTAAATCGAAATTCATTTCTCAAGGCACACAATCTCTTAATTAAGTTCATTTTTTTTATTAGTGTTTTATTATAATTATCACGATATCAAGATAACCATTAAACGCAATCAAAAAGCAATATAAAAATGTATACAAAATACACAAGCAACGCCATGTGGCAAGAAGTGAATGTTGTGTATCTCAGCTGCAGCATCGGCTCCTGGCTGGGCAGTACACAGAAAAAACCACCGAAACCACAAATGCCCATTACCATTTGTGGCAAACATTAAATTGCATTCCATTCAGAAAAATAATAAAAATATAAAAATGAAATCTAATTGCAAGTCAAGTCAGCAATACAAAAACCAGAAACAGAAGAAATCGCGCTTCTGCTTGGGTCGAGCACAATTTTCCAATTGCAGCTTCCTTTCTAAAAACACACACACACCGACACACACACAGGCACACACTTAAGGTGCATGTATATAACATCTAATGGCACTTAGCTTAGCTCGTCTCTTCTCTTCTTTTTCTCTCTTTTTCGATTTTGTATTTTAGATAGGAAAACACAACAACGAAACAAACATAAAATCACATTTAAATTACGTATACGCCGCGTAGCCGTATAAACCCAACAAATAACAGACATCATGGCAACCGCAACAACAGCGAACAAATCACTACAGCTACAACTGCAACAACTACAACAACAACAACAACAATTTAGCAGACAGCAGCATCTTCATCTAGCAGCCAGCAGCAGCAGCAACAGCCGCTCCTCCTCCCCAACCGCCCGCAGCTTCTTTGCCTCCTGCATGTCCATCGCTTTTGTTGTCGTGTTCGCTGCTGTGCTGCTGGCAGGGAACTGTGTCAATGGGGTAAGTTTCGGGGGCAAGGGACGCTACATGATGCCAAAGCGGCAACTACTTATTTGCTGGCTCTGGCAATGGAAACCCTTTTCAGACCGCCTGCCTGCCTCGATTTGTCTATTTATTGCTCTTTGTCAATTATCTTGCAGTTTATCGTTGAATATTTTCTTTCTACAGCGCTCATAAAACTTTATAAGCCTGGGAATAAAATTGAAAAAAAAAATCTTGTACAACATTACATAAAATTTGATCACTTCATTAGCCGTAGAACAGACATATCATGAGCATGCAGCAGAAGCAGCAGCAACAGCGCAAAGTGCTACAAAAAAAAGAGAAAAAATTAAGTAAAAAAAAAGTGTCATCTTAGATAATTTCCATACTCATTCAAAGTAAAAGATTGCGCACACCATTTGTCTCTCGTCTGATAGCGATCTACACACAACTAACAACTAACAACAACAACAACAACAATAACAACTATAAACTCCCACGCAAAGTTGCAGCCGCTGTCGCCTTAAAAGCAACAACAATAACAACAACAACAGCAACAATGCAATTGTTGCCACTAAAAAAAAAAGTGGACCAAAAAAGTCAACTTTTTTTTTTTGTAGACATGGCTGCATGCGATTTTGCAAGTGCAACGACAACGACGTCGACCTGTCTGCAAAGTGTTAGACATCTTCTCACGTCTGCGATGCCACACACCACACAACAACACACACACACTGACATGCACACCAAGATCTCTCAACTCCCCCTAATTCCCCATTTCCCATTTAAGACTCTTGGGGCTCCAAGGTGTCGTCATCGTTTGCTTTTTTCGGTTTTGTGGCCTCTTTATTTATACGTTGAACCCAGCAATAATGGGTATAATGTCGTAGTGGAAAACTATGCAACAGGAAGATTCAGCATTGATTGATATATCAGAGTGATCAGCTTTGACAACCAACTTAACTTAGCACGCCTCAAATAAATTCCAGACTCTATTAGAGCTGCAGGTCTTTAAATCTTTTCAGTTTAAGTTTACTTTATTTCATTGATAATTTAATCTCTTTCTAAAATATATCAGATAAACGCGTTCTCAAATCAATATTAGAGACTATAAAAAGGAGAATAAAAAAGCATATTTCATTTAATTTTTATAATAAATATTTATTATATATCTTAATGGTATACCAATAATTTGTATATATACATTATATATTTTATATTTTACATACATATTTTACAAACATATTTCAAGTTTATATTATTTTAAATATAGATGTTGACTTCTGATAGATGATTACTTGACTTGAGGGTATTTGCTAGTCGAACTTTCTCGACCAGTGCATTCTTACTTGTGTTTTCATTGTTGTTGTTTGGTGTCTTTTATCAATTAGCCTTGGTGCCCTGCTCGAGACAGCTACAACAACAGCAAGAACAGCAACAACAGCAAACAAGAGCAACAACAACAAATAACACAAAAGAAAGGAAAATTGGCCGCTTTTGTTATTGAAGTCGTCTTCGTCTTGGTCGTCGTCGTCTGGTATTTAAGCAGTCCAATTGCCTTATAGAGTTGAGCTGAGTGTTGCCAGGGCGGGGATTGGGAGTGGGTTTGGTGGTGCTCTGCAGCTGTGGGTTACTGAGGCACTGGGTGCTTATTGTTGCTGCAGTTGAAAATGTTAAGAGCCCAGGAAAGTTATTAGCGTGCTGCAGGAAATTGCAGTATTTATAAAAAAAAAAACCAAGCTGTTAAATTGTTTGGTAATCGTGCAGGGCATAGTTATGGCAGAGGAGTTGAGTAAGCATCGAATGAGCATCGGGAACTTATCGAAAATTAGCAAAAATAACAAAACACGCAGCGATTTTATCATATTGATTTGAAAAATACATTTATTAATAATATTAAGCACGCACTGCAAAGGTTAACTTAAAAAAAAAAATCGCTTTATGAGTTTTCCGAGAGTTGTAAAACTTTTATATATAGTTTTACCTGTAAATATTTCCCACGAGTTGTACAATATATAGTAAACTACTCATCTGCATAAATCAAATTAGAAAAACCATAAAAAAATGTTAAAAAGCAATTGCATTTTAAATTCATAAAAAAAGGTCGAAATGTGGCAAAGATTTTAGTCACACGCCTTGGCAAATGAACTTATTTAAGCGTAACGCATCAGAAGCATCAGCAACAACAACAATATTGAGATTTGCAATTGTGGCAAGATCAAGATAGTTGAAAGATAGACTAGTGACATGCAACATGTTGCACAGAGACAGCACAGCCGCAGCAGTTATACAAAAATGCTGTGGCATCATTTTTGCAATGGATTTAGTTATGAATGTTGAACTGGTTGAACAACAAAAGAACAAAGTGTCGAATATCTATTATGGGAATGTCAGGGCATGTGTGTGTGTGTGATGTGTGTGTGTCTGTGTTGGGGTAGCAACTTGGCCACGCTTTGTTGCTGGTGTCCGCTTTTCATGGTTTCATACGCATGAGATTGACAGTTCTCTGTTGGTTTTTTTAAGAGGTTTTATTGTCACACACACACACATACACCCACCCTCAATCACACATTTTCAACACTCACTGATTCTTTTGTTGATCTCCACTCAGTTTGTTTTTTTCTTGCCAACTTTTCGACAGATTTTTTGGCGGATGCATTTGCATTTCAAATTTGTTCGGCTGTGTTTCTTTTTTTTCTGTCTCTTTTCCACATTTTGGCGTGTAGTAAATTTGTGTGTGGCAATTGTTTCAAGCTCGTAATTTGTTATTGTTTAGACATCATTTTGCTGTTGCTTTGCCATGATTTAAATGTGCCCTGCTTGAGAAATCATCAGGCCAAAAATATATATGTATAGACAACAACAAAAACCAAGCCCAGCGAAGGTCACTGCAGTTGCACTCGATGAGATAATTCACATTCCCATAGAATATTATGAAAAAAAAAACTCACATCGCATTTTGGCCAACTCTTGTTGCAGCAAATTGATGGCTACACAGCTGGCGAGGATTATCCAGCCTATGATGTGGTTCCCAAGGGCTTGGCCTTTAACTGCCAAGGACGCCAGCCAGGCTACTATGCGGATGTTGAGACAAGATGTCAGGTAAGATTAATGCATTCAATGATGAGAGTATAGATGAATATAAGAAATGAGTCGAATTCAATAATATTTATCTACTTGTGAAATTAATCTTTAATCTATCCATATATGAATGGAATGAAATTCCTGAAAATTATTATCATTTAATGTGAACGTCTTTTATAAGGATATTATAAGGGTCTATTAGACTCTACAACAACACATAGTTCCTAAAATAATTAACCTTTTTTTTCTCTTTTGAATTACAAAATTAGTTGGCATTCGAAAACACACTTAACTTCCAGTTTATATTTAAAAATTAAAATTTAATGTGTTTTTAATATATTTTATAGGAATCCCAATTGCTTTTTATACGAAACATTTTTGAAGTGAATCATTTTTAATTAAACGCACAGACTTATTAGAAGCAACGATTTGAAACGGTTCGTTTCGAAACTAGTTTAAAATAGACTATTAAACTTTTGCTTAATTAAACTGAAATGATCATAATATTTGTGAATTTTAAAAGGTCTGGCACTGGTGTCTGCACTCTGGCCATCAATACTCCTTCCTCTGTCCCAATGGCACCGTCTTCAATCAGGCCGTGCGCGTCTGCGACTGGTGGTCAAATGTGAACTGCGAGAGCTCGGAGCAACTATATCAAAACAACGATGAATTGTATCGCATACCGGAACGTAATCAGCAGCAGCAGCAGCAGGATGAGGTATGATATAGGGCTGATGATGAGTATAAGATTGGGACAGCGAAGCGACAACGAGGCGGCAGACAGCAACAGTTTCTGGCACTACAAAATAAAAGCAACATCAACAACATCAGCAATAACAGCAACAACAGCAGCAGGAGCAGCAACATTATAGATAACAACCAGCACAGCAACAGGATCGTAGATAGCACCGCAAAAATCAACTACAATAAAATGACCAAAAATAGTTTTAGAGGCAGCATGAGATACACAAGCAAACCATCTCAGTCGTCATACTCATCATCACAGCAGCAACAGCAACAGCAACAATATAATTCTAGTATAAATAGTGAATATCAAAGTAGACAAAATAGTAGCAGCAGTAGCAATAATCAGAGAAGTAGAAATAATAGTGGTAGAAATAAAGGTAATCGTTATAGCATAGGCAATATGCCCATTAGACATAAAGATCGCACCTCAAACACACATCAACAACATCACAGCAGCAACAACACCAACAACAACTACAACAGCAAAAATCGTGGTTCTCACCGTTACAATTTGAATAAATTTGAAAACGATGATGAGCTCAAAGATTATAAGAGTAAAATCAAAAACAAATACAACATCGATTATGATCATTCTTTGGATGAAGAATATGAAATAATTGACGCCATTGAGTGAATAGAATATCCACAAAGAACATCTCAGAAAAAGCTTTGTAGTTGTTGTTACGCAACATGAAATGAATTTACTGCAAGAATTGCTTATCATTTGTAAACTCCTCTCACTAGTTGGCACGTTTCCCAATTTTAATTTTGTAAATATATAATTTCCTTAATCCATTTATGTACCTGCAACAAAAAAGAATAATAAAATTTGTATAAAATAAATAAGAAACTTTATTTTCTGCTGCATGCTTTTTGGCTTTGTATTTTAATTTGTTTGTAATAAATTAAAGCTTTGAAGCTGTGACTTTGAGAGCTGCTTTTTAACTGTTTGTTATAATACTAAAGCTTTCTATAAGCACAATTTTCAGCCGGTCTATTGTCATCTCTTTTTAAAGCTTTCTTGCTACGTTTAAAGCTCTGCTTGCAGATCAGCTGCTGATCATATGGCTGGTCAAAGTTTTAATGGGAATGGTTGGCTTTCCAGCTTCCAATTGTCAAAGTTACCTGCTTTTATTTTTTGTGTGTTTTCTTTGTTTACTCCACAGATAAGAATGAGGTAAATATGATTTTAGAGATAAGCCTACATTTAGAAGCTGTAAAAGTTCATAATTAAGTGATTTAAAGCGATTATAAATGTTTTACGAAGTATTGTGTTTTGTTGTAACTGACTGGAAGCGTTGTTTAGGAAAAAGTTTTTTATTGTAAGCGGAGCTTTATTGGACACGCAGACAGGTTGAGAATAAAACCACAAGCAAATATCGACAACTTCAAGCATACTTGCAATGAACAGGTAACAATAACAGAGAATCAAACAACAGACGGAAAAATTAGTTACCAAATTCAATAAATACCGGTTATTTATCAAACAGGTACTCAAAGTTTAGGCTTGTACCTAATTATAAGTCAAGTGCCATGTGCTCGATTATCAAGCAGCCAAATGACACAATTTGTGCAATTAGCGAGTAGAAATGCGTGTCAGCCAGGCCAGCCCTAGGCAAGCCCCGAAAGACAGGCAGACAGACAGTCAGTCAGATATGTATCTATGGTCGTCTCTACTTAAATGTTGGCATAGTGTGTTGCACGTGTTGAATTTATTGCTTACTTTTTGCTTGTTTTTTGGCTGAGCCTTTTCATGTGTTGGTCACCCACATTTTAATGGGTTACTGTCAAGTAGCCAAGACCAGCAGCAATAACAAAAGAAATTAAATTATATAATTGTAAATTACTTTAAAAAAAAAAACCGTTTATCATTGTTACGCTTCGATGAATGAATATGCAACTAAATAAATGACAATGCGACGCAAGTGTCATCTGACGGAGATAAGGAAATAATTATTGTACTCTATATAATAACTTTTGGAAGTGTAGGAAATAATTAAAAAGTCGAAAGACCTTTCCCTGTAGTCACCCTGTAGTCTGAAACTAATAGAAATAACCGTAGTCAAATAGTATCTGTGAATTTTTTAATATAGCCTTAAGTTTTTTTTATATTTTCTTAAATGCAAATTTTGAAAATTTGTGACAGCTGTGATAAATTATAATTGGAAAATTGTAAAATTAATATTTTCAACAGTTTAGTCAATGATCCCTATAAATACACCTCTCTTAAACACTTGGACAGCTACAGGGTATGAAAAGTAAACCGAAATTGAGTGTTTTACGCTTAAGGTGAGAATGTCAGAGGGTCTGCGAAGCTGCCCCAAAAACCGGTAAGCGTAGACGTAGACGAGTACGGTGCACTTATCGGACTCCAAGCAGCTGCCTCGGCAAAAACAAAAACAAAACTTATTTTCGAGCTGCGTCTGTGCGAATCTACAACTCTGAAACCTCAAGTTTTCAGGCGCGCATCTTGAATCGCGAATCTAGTGTCTTGTTTTTAGCCACTTGACAACTTGACAGTTCGTTGGAGTGAGGAAGGGGGGTTTGGACTGAGGCCGGGAAGCCTCTTTGTCTGTGGTTTATTTTATGCGACAGTTCAACTTCAGCATTTACATTAATTTTGCAACGTCAGGAAGAATTCAATTTGGCAGCCAACGCACAACAGACCCCCAAGTGCCATGTCTCCCGGCAGTGAAGGCAATCCACTTTAGTCCATTTGGAGACTGGTTTCGGTTGCTTCTTTGTACGTTGCAGCAACTGTGGGGTTTTTTGCGCGTACATCGCAAATTAATAAAAAAAAAAGAAATATACTCGATTTGGCTGGTTAATGCGCCGAAACAGCAAAGAGGACGGCAGCCATAGACTCATCCAAACTAAAGTTGATTTGTGTGCTTTAAATAATTGCTGCATTTATAAACTGCTTTGGTAGGGATAGGAGGAGTGCGGAGACTGCAACTGAAGCCGCTGTCCGGTTGAATACACAAATCGTACGGCTAAACAGATTTCGTTAAGCGATTGTCAAGTGTATTGCAGATGCATTCAAGTTTTTTTGGACGTGAACTTTTGCAACTCTCAACTGAAATTTGTCCAACTTGGCTAAGAGGCAGTGGTGTAGCTAAAAGGGGGTTTTGAAACAGATTACTTAGCCAGACAAGGTCTTTGTCAAGGTTTTGATTGCGTTAAGTGTGCACTTAAGTTTATACTGGCTTACTATTAATATAAAGAGTACTTAAACTAGATTACCAGTTATCCAAACACTTAAATAGAGATTGACAGGAAAAGATTTCAATGCTAAGCGTGCATAAATCTTGTCAATGTATGTGGAAAAGAAACAAGATAAAGATTGTGGTACCCTTCTCACTTACTTATGAGACTATATGTAGGACAAAAGCATTTCAACTCCTCAATAGCTTGTGAGTCACATTTTATTATACATCAAGAATAAAGCATTTCAACTCCTCAACAACTTTCAGATACTTACGAGAGTTATGTCCAAGCTGTTTTGCTATAATAAATTAACCTCATTTTATCCCTTAGCACTTAATTAGGGCTTTGCGAAATTGCATCCTCATAATTAATCCAAAAACCTGCTCAAAAGTGAATCCGTAAATGACACCCTTGCTGCTCCAGTTGCGCTAATAAACAAATAACAGTATTTGATTTTCGCAATCTAATTTGTGTATTGTTGCCGTTATAATTTATTTACCGCCTCGAATCAAATTAATTTTCAATCAAATTAAAATGCGCCAATCATATCCCATATATATTTTTTTGTTTTTCTCATTTCTTTGTTTTATTTATTTTTATTTCGCTTAAGCTTCAACAGCGCGCGCAAATAAGGCAAACATCAAGGCAATAGCAACAAAAGAAAAATTGTACAAAGCTGCCACACACAAATTAACATAATTAAGGTGCGCGCATAATGATCAAATGACAACGTGAGAGATCCAAAAAAAATATAACAAAAACAAAAACAAACCACAACAAATATACTGAAACTAAAAACTGAAAGCGACTGCGGAGCAGGCAAGCACTTATTACGGAGTGTAAAAGGCCGAAAATAGCGAACACCACGAAAATTGGAAGCACGAGGGATCATCAACACTATAAAATTCAAATGAGGCGACAAGGCAACAACAACAACAACAACAGCAGCAACAACAACAACTAAATAGACAGAGGCATCAGTCAGGCACGAAGGCGAAATGTGCATCTTAAGCGTTACACTAATGCGCTCTACACAATCGATAAAAAGCAACAACAATAGCAACAACAACAACAACAGCTACAACAACAGCAACAACAAGAAAAGCAACCACAACAATTGCATAAGACACAAAGCGGCGCTTTGCTGAGCGACTCCAAAAACATCGCCTCCAGCGACCTCATTTCAACAAATCGCAATCTTTGCTTTTGCTTGCCGAGACCCTAAAGCGAGGGAAAGAGTCAGAGCTAAGCAGATTTTGGTTGGTGTTTTTTTTTCTGCTATTATAATATTTGCATTACGCATACGCAACGTTTGCCATTAAGATGGATGCCATGGAGCTGCTGCATGCGCTGTACATCAATATTGTGTGTATATTGAAGATCTATGTGAAATTTGCGCTCATCACGCTGGTCATCTACTTCATAGCCGAGTGGTATATTGTGCGCTATGGCGATGAATTGGCGGCCGAACTGGATGACCAAGTGGCCCAAGAGGCGGCCGCAGAGCGACCGGCTTCGAATAGTACATTAAATAAAGTTGTTCGCTTCGTTTTGAACTTTTTTATCATATGATCTGGCGATAGACTCCCTTGAGCGCAAGGTCAACTCGGTATTCGAAACACGAATTCGAATTCGAATTCGAATTGGAGTTCGAATTTATTGCGGAATTGCAATTCGCTGTGAGTGCCTTGTTTTTTTTTTTTTTGTTTGGTTAAAGCTGTATGCGACCGCCAAGGCCTACAAGAGAATGTAAAAACCCAACCAGTTATCAGAAGTAAGCAAAACACAAACAATAACAATAACAATAACAAATGCGACCACAAATGCATTCTTTTCCATGTAATTACGTACACGACAACAACCTGAAAACGGGTTGAACGACTTTTCGTTTGTTACAAATAACAATAAAGGCAATTTTGCATGAATTTTGTTCTTTGATACCTTAACAAATGACTCAAAACAATTTTGATTTTTATGGGTGGGGCTTTTCTGTGGTTATTCCACACTAATTTACGAGAAATCAACACTTTGAATTTTGGGTTAAGCACAATTCCAACGGTAAGTATTTATTTGGAATTGTATTGAGTTTAATTAAGTTGCCAAAATTCCCATATTTTTCGTTGATCATATTCAAAGCATAATTTGCATCTTATAATCTTTACTTAATTGGTTTGTCTATTTTTAACTATATTCAAAATTTGAGTTCACGAAAAAGCCGCCGACAATTGCCAAACAAAATTTGCATTGCAAAAAAGTTGCCAAAAATGTAACCATTTAGCGGAATGTTTTAAAATTGATGGCAACTAATAATTAATGCTTAAGCAGAAAATGTTCGACTTGAAACTGCCTTAAAGCTTAAATGCGAATTCATTCTTAATAACTGACACAAGCAGAAATTATTAACAAATAAAATCGAATATTGTCTTGTTGCATAATCTAATCATTTAACAACTAGTTCAATGAAAAAAAAATTTTATTTTAACAACGAGAGGCCTTTAAATTTAGTGTAGTTAAAATAATTATTAATCGTGTTAAATGGGAAATGTTATATTTTTACTACCCAAGAAATTTGCACATTTTTAATCAGTGCAACTCAAACAGCTGGCAAATGGCAGTAGTTTAACAGTTACAGCATATACTAAAAACTGCAACTTTGGATAATATGTGGCATACCGGTTCAACTAGGCAACCCACACACATACACACACTCACAGCACACACAAACATTCGCGGCACATTGCTCTCGTTCTCAGCAGCAGCAGCAACTGATACACGGATAGATAAGAGAGCCTAGGAAGCAATTGTATTGGATATGAGTAGATGATATAAAGCCACAGTCTGCCACTGTTATTGTGTGTATGTGTATGTGTATGTGTCTGTGTTAACTGCTAGTCTGCCTGTTGCTGCTCCAATTTGAATACAAACAACAAGCAAAGAGTCGCCACAAAAATCCAAATTCAACTTTCACATGCGCAGATGCAGTGCAACACACTCCAAGTACTTTAGCTCTGTGACGTAATAAACACACACACACACACACACATACACACAAAATGCAGACACAGTCTCAAGTCGGCTTTAAAAAAAATATGCCATAATCCGCAGTTAACGCAATAACAACAACAACAACAACAACAGTAGCAACAGCAGCAATGGGGAGCAGTTGTTTGTGACCGCTGATTGATTTCATTGTGAGCCGTTTGAAATGCCTCACATTATTTTGCATTCAGCCGATTTAAGATTTAGTGGTTTAATGCCTATATGTGTATGTATAGCTTGTATATAAAATGCCTAACTAAAATTTAATTGTGCACCGGCGCACAATGCGGCGTATGCGCAATAATTCATGAGCCGTTTAAGCAATTTATATGTCTTTAGACAGCGTCCATTGCTTATTGTGTTACCGTTGTTTTTCATGCGAGTGTGTGTGTGTGAGTGAGTGTGACTAATAGCAGATGGTTTTGGCCTACGTTAGTTCATTAATTGAAATGCTTAACGCTCTTGTTATTGTTGCTATTGCTTTTTTGTTTTGTTTGTTTGCTGCAGCAATTTGTTGTGTTATTGCCATTATGTCATTGCGGTCAGTCAGCAAATCAAAACGGTAAGCACTGAAACATATTAACGTGCACATGAATATCAATTGTGAATCGTTAATAGATCAGTCAAAATATATTATATATGCATGGTTACTGACAAAACTAATGCGGAAATTAACAAACAGTTAAAGAGCGACTTTTAAAAACAAATGTATGAAAAAGAAATTTGGCTTGAATAGCGTCCTGAAATATCGCTAATATACACATACCAAAAATTTATCTAATATACAATCTTAAAACACATTTACAACTAATTTAAATAAATTAATCACAATTAATTTTCAATATTAATGGGCTTTTGAATATTGAATTGAAATAAAGGCGGCATACAAATTGTATATCAATTTTGTGTTAATATATTTTGCAACAAATTCATTAAATAAATTAAAAAAAAAAAAAAAACAAAGCTAAAATCTTAATCAGTAAACCTGTTGAGTTGCTTATACGCTAGAAACAAGCAGCTAGACGGCAACTGCTGCAAAACAAAAAACAACAAAAAGAAAAGTAAAAAACAAAAGCAAAACTGAGAAACAAAAACAATAAAAAAAAAGTAAAACGGTTGCAGAATGTTGACAGAGGAAAACTGTAACAAAAAAAAATTGCTATATAAAGAAAAGCTCAGTTTTGCTCTCTCAAAGGCAGCAGCTGTTCTCTCTCCAGATTTAGCTCTTTCTCTCTTTCTGTGTCACTCTGTTTCGCTAGTTCGCTCCTGCTCTCTGGTGAGCTGAGCGCATGCGCAAAGCCGCTGCGGCGAAGCGGCAAGAAACCAGTTCCAAAGACATGCGACTGGAAACCAAATTAGCGAGCTAAAAAAGCTTCGATTCGTTTCGTTACCAAAAGACGATTTTATGCCAACACAAAGTTGGCCAACAATCTGCAATTTCAGTCTGCAAACGGTCAGCCAGGTGAACGGCAGCCAAGACAGGTTGGCAACAGTAAGTGGGCGTGGCTAACATCGTTGTAAGAAATACAAAATAATTCAAACAGACGCTGCGCATGCGCTGCGCTCGCACAAGTGTATATATATTTCGATCTGTATGTGTGTGTGCGTACGTGTGTGTGATTGTATGTGGAATTGTGTTGTAAAAAAATTATATAAAATTTATATGGCCAACAAAATGTTTTTGCAATCGATCTGTTTATGTTAATATTAATTTGTGGCCAAAATAAAATAAAACAAAAATTAAGCGCGTTCAAAAAAGTGTAAAATGCGCAACTGCAGCTGTATTGGTGTGAAAAACTAATGCCCAAGTGTCGTAATACCTGCTTCGAGTTTTTAGCCAACGGTTTCAATTAGTTTTTCGCAAACATAAATAATTCTTTAAAAAATATACACTAAAAACATAATAAACGCGTGTGTTTCGCAAATTGGAAAACAAGAGAAAAAATACATTAAATTTGAAATATCAATGAAAATTTTCACAAGTGCACGCACACCATGCAATAAACTGCAACACACTCATACACATACGCACATAACCATATATGATCGTCTTTCTTTCTCACTTGCTCTCTCTCCCCCTCTCCCTCTCTCTCGCTCTCTCTGTTTCTCTCTTTTACGCGCGTGTGAGTGCAATTTGTTGTATACATTTTGCTTATGCAGATGCATTTTTAGCAACATCCATTAAACATTTTGAAAAATCAAATAAAAACATATGTGGATTATTTCAAAACTAAAAAATTAGCAGCTGACTTACAGGTAAACCGTGTTTTTTCCAAGCAAGAGTTTGCCAAGCAGCCTCTTCAAAAATCTCAGGGCCAAATCTCTTGGCAAAACTTTGCAAAATTACCTGAAGCGTTGCTAATTATTTGCCATGTACAACTTGTTGTTGTTTGTTGCTACTTTATACAACATACTGAAATATGTTGCTTTGTTGCTGCTTGGCATTACTTGCTAAAATCACAAACAATTGCCATAATTTGTTTATATAAAATTTGTGGCTTTTGTATCTTGTATCTTTTGGTGAGCGCATCTTTTGCCGAAGCAACCAAACAAAACTGCGCCGATTTTACTTTCATCATCAACAACAACAAAAACAACAACAGCAGCAACAAATACAATTACAACAAAATTTTGAAATTTTACTTTCATTCATCTGGGACGATCGTATGTGCACTTTTTTTTTCTTTCTTTTTGTAGTAATTTCTTCAAACATTTATTTATGCTCATTTTTCTTAACGCACACTAAAAGCAAACATTTAAATTTTGGTAATTACTGGAAAACACCTAAGAGTACTGTTTAATGTGTGCGAAACAGAGATTTCTCATAGAGATGCTGTGTGTTTTACTTTTGCATATCAGCAGCGACTTTTCACAGCTCCAACTCAATTAAATGAATAGCAACCGGAATCGGCGATTAACTGAAAACTGTAATATAAAGTAAAAACAACAAATAAAAAAAGCATACAGAAATTGAAAATAAAAACGATCTTCAAAAGGAAACTTCGTTTTCACTTGCCAACCAAGCGATGCCTCAGAAAAATGCATTTAAAGCTGTGAAGAAGCGAGCTGTGTAAAAGCTTTAAAATCAACTTAATTTCAACAAAACTTAAATTTTTTTTACAGTCAAAGTCATATAAAGACTTACTGTATGTACTGGACTAGAAATTAGTTTTTAATTGACCAAAAATATATAGTTAACCTAGAAACACATTTAATATAAATTTGCTTAGTAAAATAGTAATACAATTCTTATTAGTCTAAATTAGACACGCTAAGATTAAAAATAATTATTTGAATCTTACTCAAGCCTAAGGCGAATTCAAAACAACTAATAAACTTAATAGCTCAGAACAATTTTTATGCATTTTTATTAAAGATTTACACAAATGAGCATTTGTCACGCTACAAGTATTTGAGGTCAGTTCTATAGATTTTAAAGGTCTTTAATTATACGAATTTACTAGGAAAATTGCTAAAAAGGCATATATAAATATTATAGCTATAAGATCTCAATGAACTTGTAACTTGAACTTCTCCCACACCAAAGTCCGAAACATTAGCGTCGTGAAATTGACATGTTAAGCACTTTAATAATTGGCTACATAATCTTAAAAATCTGCAAAACTCAATTCAGACAGATAAATGGCTATACGAAGAGTAATCAGCTTAGCCCACATAATATTGTATAATAACATGCTAAACGATATCAAAATTGAGAAGAAAAAAAAATAAGCCGCGCCAGAAAGTAAAACAGAAAACACATAAAAAAAAACTTAGGCGACCTTGAAAGAGCTACATAAGTATAAAAAAAATAAATATAAGAAAGAAAAGTCAAAATTTGTACGGCTTTGCAACAGAGATGCTAATTTTTAGTGACAACGAAGCAGGCGAGACCTGTCACCGGCAGCTATTGAAGATCAGGAGAAGAAGCAACAGGTTAATGCGGCTTCAAATATAAATTCAAATATTATCAAGTCAAATTTAAATGGAAAAACTATCTGGCTAAACCAGTTGCTGACGTCGAGTCGTTGCGACGACACATTTCACAGAAATGTCGACTGCATTAGAAATGTAAATAAAATCGAGAGTTTTTTAAGTTTAAAATAATATTAAAATGGTTGCCAACTGATTACTCTAAACGACCTTTCGGCATGAATAATGCATATAAGAAACCTTTTTTAATTCGATTCTAATTGTGCATTGTGTCTACTCACTGTGTCTCTGACCTTATCTCCATCTCTGATTCTAAGCATTGTCATTGTATAAGGCCGGCAAATCATTTAAATTAGCTAACGTCATTTGCCAAAATCTAAATGGAAAAAAACCTACGCACGCACAAAACAATGATTTTATTGCTAAATTATGTGAAAAATACAAGCAAATTGGAGTTTTGTTTCTTGGTTTCGGCCAATTTGCACAATTTCAAGGCACTTGTGTTCATAAAAACAAAAGAAAACTATTAAAATTTAAAACAAATAAATAGTTAAATATTTATGCTCATTAAGAAACTTCCTGCGATATATAAATTTGTTTAATATTTCCGTTTTTCAAACGAAATCAATTCTAGTTAGTAAACGTGATTGGGAATTGCAACTGTGACTGTGACTTTGTCTGCGACTCGTTTGCCCATCATCAATAATTGTTTAAATAAACGACGTCAAACAGAAACAAAAACAAGTAACAATTTCAACAACAACAACAACAAAAGCAGCAAAGACAATTTACCGGTATTTTGTATGTTTGTAAATCGTCGTGCTTAGCCTTGAATTTGAACTTGGCTAAGGCACTTTATCGCATCGAAGGCATCGAATCTTCGAGGCATCAATTTACAGTCGCAGACATGTAGACACATTTATTTAAACATTTAGTCAGCAGTCTCCCTGAATTCGTGGGACGTTAAATATTAGAGGCTTATATTATTTTTAGGGGCGTACATATAAAATATTAATATACATACTTTTTGTGTGGTCGCTTGGTTTATAGCACTGCAGATTGTACCAATATAAGGGAAACAGTTCGTAAAGTTGTATCATAAATTGGGCTTGTCATATAAATCATAAAAGCCAAAAACAAGCAACACTTATTTACTATTTAGACATTTAAATGGATACAGAGGAGTTTTGGCACATATAGTACTTATTACATATATGGAACATTGTGTAGAAGATTTATGGCAGTTGACGTTCAGCATTTGAACATAAAAAAGTGAAACAAAGTATTTGGAAGTTAGTATAAATTTTTTATATTTTTTATACAGACTCTTACCCCTTACCAGCTGATATAATAGGATAATTAAGATTGTAACTGCCAGTAATAGTACAGAAAAATTACACCTTTTAGTCGTTAAACACATAATACGGTTTGTTTTCTACTAAAACAAATATTATTAATGTTAAATTAAATTGACTCGAGCTAGAACCCTTTGACATTTGAATTTTACCAGTTTGTATTTGTGTCACATAAATAGAACCAGTTGGCTGCAAACAATTATCATATTGTATCATTTATTTATCTAAAACCAAGCTCAAAATGTCAGAAACTGCACATAGCTTGAGTCGAGATTGACGCACACCCTTCAACAAAAAAAATACAGTTAAAAAAAAACCGTCTACTTAAAATGCGCGACACACATTCTTGTTTGTGGAGCGGGGTGTAAACGGCGAGGCTTTGAACTCCGTTTCAAAAAAGACAAAACGCCTTCGTCATACAAAATGTCAGTTGAAGAGTTTTTAGTTAAAAAAAAACTTGTGCCATGAATAAATGAAAGGCTGGCGAGGAGTTGTGAGCCGAAAATACATTACGTCTAAAATCGCAAGACCAATTCAATTGTAGCTTCCTCTTTGCCAAAATAAAAAGAAGAAACCAAAGCAAAAACTTATTGAAAAATTAGCCACAAATCGATGTGACGCGTTCGTCGCTCGATTGACGTCTGACATTTCAAAATGCAAGTTGCGCATACGCCCTGTTGCTGTCCGATTGGACTATCACATTCAAGGAAAACCAATAAACAATGCATAATAAAAACAGTTATCTGATATATCTGCATTGTATCTACATATAAACAATGCCAAGCTGCCGAATTACAATGCTCCAATGAACCTTTTGGTTCAGTTTACAGTTTGGTTTACACTTTGTCTGCCATTTGTATAACTGATACAACTTAAACGCTTCACTAAGCTGAGAGTGTTAACTTTTCTTCTCTTTCTCAGTCTCTTTCCCTACCTCTCTCTGTGTGTGCATTTATTTTGCAATAAATCAACTGCAATTATTTGGCAGTGTTGAATTTACAGCCACGCCAATACCTAAATATAATAAGTTTAAATGAAACCAATATAAATAATTAAAGCATTTACTTTTATATGGCAGCTGCCGCTTTTCAAAATATTCGATTTGTTTTTGCTTTTGTGTGTTTTTTTGATTTTGGTTTTGCTTTTGCTATTCATATTTGCACAGCCAATTAAAACGCATTGAAAATGAAAGTGTTGCCGCATTGTAATTGTAATCTATTGTTCACTTTTCAATTTGATATAGTTATGCACTACATACAGACAAACAGACAGACAGACAGTCTGTCTGTCTCTCTTCCCCTCTGCCCGTCTGTCTGATGAATATGTTTTTGTTGCCCTTTCGCTGCGCTTTACGTAAGTGACATTGAAGGCAGCGGCTAATTATGCAATTACTTTACTTACTTCAAATTAACGGAAATTCAACGGAAATTGAACAAAGCTGGTTGTAGTAGATGAAAATATAGCAACACGTTAAGAGCGTTTTACCATTATCGAGTAATTTACAATGTATTGTAAAAATACGATTCATAGTCATTTAAGTTTTATTACGAAAAATATTTTGATCTTTTATTAAGACCTATAAATATCTTAATAAAGATAATTAAGCATTAAAAAAAATTCAACAAAGAGTTGAAATTATTTACAATTTTCTTGATATCATAAAATGAATTAATATTAGCTGGCTATTAAAGCACAGCTTATAAAATCTCATAATGGGATTCTCTTAATTATGTGACTTTTTTACAAACAAACTTTTAGTCATTAAAAATAAATAAACGAAAAAATAATCAAAGTTCTGGTTTCTCCATATTGATCTGCTGTTTCTCTAAGAAACATTGTAGCAGTAGCAATATTTCTGTTCCACTTTAAACACTGAATTTAAGCAGTTTCACTTCTACCATATTGCACTAGCCATAAATATAGCCAGAAAGAAAGACAGTGAAATCTATGTTTAGAACACTTTCTACAACCATATCAAGATAGAAAATGCGATTCTTTTCCGCCCATCTCTGATTGAATAAGTGCTGCTCAGCAAAAAAGTAACGTTAATCAAGCACACACAAATGTGTGTTGGGTGTGTGAGTAAAGTGCAGTTAGGTGGAGCTCCAAAAAAACACTCCATGAATTGCGGCATGCGTGTCGAAAATATTAAACATGTGAAGAACTCAACGGACCGGACCAAAACCAAAGACATTTCTTTTTAGCGTTCAGTGACTTTTCGCCTCACAAAAGAGCATAAATCTTTTTCAGTGTGATTCCTCGGGGTGTGTTTATAAGCAAATTCTCGCGTTTGTTACACCATTTATTTATATTTTTTTTTTTGTGAAATTTACATAATAATGTAATTATATCTTTGTTGTTTTGTTTGTTTTTTTTTTCAAGCAAACCAAAGCGGGAAATATAAATACAACTGAAGTGACTCCACAATGAAAAGAGCCAAACGCTGGCTGCTTATGACAGCGGCAGGTGAGTTGCAGGGAAGGGTTATTAAGGCACTGCAATAGCTCAATCAATGCTTTGCACTTGTCCCGAACTGGATTATGCGCCCATAAAAAATAAACAACGAAATCCGATAAACAAAATAAAAAAGAAAAAACTGCTACCAGTATCAGCTGAGTTGTGATATAATCCGATGGTGTCTGATACGACTGCCAGACGAGTGCGAAAAAAAAAACTGCTCTGATTATGCAATTAAGCAAAAACCTGATGCAGTTTGAATTTTTTATTTCGTTTTTTTTTTTTTGTACAATAATATTTACTATCCTTTCTGCTCACAGTGCTGTTATTGGGGCTGTTTGCCTCCGCTGACGCCGCGCTTCCCTTCAAAAAGGTCTCCATTGCCAAAACACCCGCCCACACAACCAGCACAAGCACAACTACCACCGCCAATCCAGAATCTGAAACAGAAAACGATGAAGAGCAGCCCCAACCAACCGCTGAGGCTGAGGAGAGCAAGGTGAGTGTTAAGTGTTCTATTTTTAAGTTTATTTAATTCTTATATTATTTATCTTTCCTTGTAGTCGTCGGACAATACAACGCTGACGAAAAACTCCAAATTGACGGGCATACCACAAATTGATTATATCTGGGATCCAAATTTGCCACGAGAGCTGAGAGGGTAAGTCAACAAATTACATATCTACAAAGTATATATATTTACATAAAAATTAATTCAAATTTATACACAGCTTCAATCTGTCGACATATCCCTTCCTGTCGACCGTTCCGCCCATGAATGAAATTCATTTCAAATGCGAG
Source organism: Drosophila dives (assembly GCA_035042365.1). Classification (NCBI taxonomy): domain Eukaryota; kingdom Metazoa; phylum Arthropoda; class Insecta; order Diptera; family Drosophilidae; genus Drosophila; species Drosophila dives. The sequence goes on along the minus strand of JAWNLJ010000326.1, from coordinate 4,294,453 downwards.
GGTCTCCACGATGGTTTCTACGCCTCCATTGAGTACAAATGTCAGGTAAGTAAGTTCCACTCGAAACTACCAAAACTATATGCAAAATGACAAAATGCATACCAACAATTTCTCAATTCCTCAATGTTTGAGATGTCCAAGTGTGAGGGTCAGTTGGGGCAGAGCAACAATGTGTGTTTGTTGACCTTGTGCTCAACAGCGCAACGGGGTGTGGGGCATGGCGCAGGGCAACTGGAAAGAAAAAGACGTTATCCAATTGGTCAAGTTGAACAGCTACCACGTAATGCACATGCAGTAATTTCTCTTTTTTATGCCACTGCCGAGTGGCTCACGTGCCCAAAAGCGAAGCCAAAAAGAAAAAATAAAAAAATATAAAAAAATATATATATGAAAAGGCAAAACTTGTCTGCACGTCGATCTTGACCTGAAATTGGAATTTTGTTTGCCCACCGAAGAAGCGTTAAAAAGACGACACTCTTTACACCTTAGGGTCTCATTGCGGGGGGATATGAAATGGAATTGTTAGATTAACAGCGATTTAAATGTTTGCAGATTTACCATCATTGTGTTTATGGCATACGACACGATTTTCTGTGCGCCAATTTTACGGCCTTCGATCAGAAGACGTTCATCTGCCACTTTGCTTCCGATGTGGACTGCGAGGGCTCCCAAAAATACTGGAACAGGTTAACAATTGCTTGGCGCGGCATTCATAAAATCATATCAACTAAGGGAATTCTTTTGCCCACAGAAACGATGCACTTTATATGGCGACGACGACGTCATCGACGAGCACAACAACAACCACAACGGAAGCACCACCGCTACGTCGTCGGCAACAACGTCCCTATCATAGGCCCTACAATCGCCGCCCAGTGGATGATTACTATTATGAGGATGAACCGGAGGATGATTACTACGAGGAGCGCTTGCCACGTCGCAAGGCACGTCCACGTCCGCGTAAGCCGCAACTGGACTACGATGATGAGTACGAGGAGAAGCCGGCAAAGCGACGCAAACCCAATCGTTACAGGGACGAGGATGATCTAATTGACGAGGACTACGATGATCGACGCAATCGTCCCGGCGCACGTCGCGGCAAACCCACATCGGCGGCGAGCGGTCGTGGCAAGGGATCACCACGCAAGCCGGGACGCGTGGAGGAGCGACGCAGCTTTAATGAGGAACGCGGGGGAGCCGTTGACGAGCCTCGACGTGTGGCAGGCAGACGGCGCAGCAACGAGAAGCGCACCACAACCGCAGCCATACTCGATGAGCTGGACGAGTACGAGAAGCCCTACGGGCTCGATCAGGAGGAGGCGGCCGAGGAGCAAACGCCGCTGAAGGTGAAGGCAACGCCCAAGCCACTTGCGGAGTTTGTTACGCCCAAAGCGGCGGCTGCCTCCGTCTATGCTAGACCACGTGCACCACCACGGATCGCACGTCCCGTGCCCATCAATGAGAAAAAAAAGTTCTCCTACCCAGTGCAAAAGAATCCGGCCGTCGACGTGGAGGATGAAGATTACTATCAAGAGCGCGATCAGCCGGAGGATGACTACGAGCAGCCCGCACAGCCGGCACAGCCAGCACGCAATGCGCCACGCAGACGCACTGCAACAGCTAAGGAGCAGAAACCAACGCGCTCCACGCTGCGCAAGCCGGTGACGGACAAGAAGCCACTCCTTGACGACCAGGACTACTACGAGCCGGAGCGACAGGAGACGCCGCGACGCAAGCGTCCCTTGGCCAGCAGAGCACGTACACCGGCACCCACAGCCGATGTGGACTTTGTTGACGATGTGGACTACGAGGAGGAGCACAAGGTGCCCACACGGCCCCAACGTGTACGCAACAAAGCAGCTGCTGCGGCGCCACAAGCACCAGCAGCGGGAGCTGGTCGCAGGCCAGCGCCGCGTCCCAGACAGCCCATCGCACAGGAGGCCGATGAGGCAGAGGAGGAGGAACAAGCGCAGCAGCAGCATGCCAATGAAGAGCCTAGTGTGCATCCGGCCCGTACAAAAACCAACTCATTGCTGGGCGTCACTCCGGCGAGACGCAATCAAAAACTGGCACTGGCCAATCGCCAGCGGGCTTCGCTGCTCACGGCAAAGTCGACAACACTGGAGCCACCAGCAGCAGAAGCTCCCGAGGAGGAGCAGCAGGAGCCGTTAGATGAAAATGTAAACGAACCGCTGGCGCCTGCAGCACCGGTGAAGCCTCAGCGCACCGCATCGGTACGTGTAGTGAAACGTCCATTTTTGCCATCGCGTGGTGGCAGCCCCTATTTGCCACGTGGCCTGCAGCCGGTGGGCGTGGCAGTGAGGCCGCAACTGAGCAGCGATGCACGCACCACAGACAGCACGCCCATCGATATGGGCTCGACCATATCGGGTGTGCGCCTGCTGGAGCATGGAGCGCCGCTGCTGCGTGGCAGCTCTACTGACGATGATGATGATGATGACGATGCCGGTGTTGGTGACGATGTTGATGATGACGGCGCTGTTGCGCTGCCAGCACCACCATCACCCAGTCCAGTACGCACCACATTGCCGCCACGCAGCGCGCTGCCGTCATCGGTAACGCCAAGACGGCCAACCGAGGCACCGCCGATCAAGCTCAATCTGGACGAACTCTATGAGAACGACTACGATGTGACGCTGAACGATGCGCTCGATCCCACGCTTAAACCGCTTACGCCACTGCATCACCCACATCATCAACCGCAGCCGCAGCAGCAGCAACACCATCATTCACAACAGCAACAACATTCACATCAACAGCAAATCCAGCATGCTAACTATCAGAGTCGACCCTATGCCAGTGCGTATGTGGCTCCAGGCAATCCATTTGCTGGACACAGTAGCAATAGCTATCAGCAGCATCAGCAGCAAGCAACCATTTATCAGAATCATTCGCCACCATCATCATCAGCCATTGCATCCGCTTCCGCTTCGCATTCACAGTCACAGCAATCGCCATCGCCATCGCAATCGCAGTCAGCGGGGCCTGTGAGCTATCATAGTGATTCCTATTTCTCATCGACAGATCTACGCCGGCGAGCGATTGTCCCGGCGCAGAGCGCGCGTTCAAATCGACACGAATACGCTGCCGGAGGAGGAACAGTGAGCAGTAATCGGCAATCAATGGGCACACGACTTGCCCAGCATTTTTACGATGACCTTGCATATTAGTCGCACTTACAAGTCTGTATAAAACAAAGGTAATCCCCATGATATTCTCTCAAATTCCCTCTGCTCACCTAACGTTCTTCCCTACAGTTTCTTCAGCTGTATATATAACTTTTCAAAATCAACTAGACGGCGTCACAGGTGCCCAGGCAACTGCTTTTCCAAACTATCCTTCTTTTGTATACTTTAGTTCATTAGCCGCAAGCTACTATTTTTGTCTATAATTCAAGTTCAAGCTGGCAAAATTTAAGAAAATTTAGTTTGCGTTTAACTTTTTTATAAAACAGAAAACAAAAAATTAATGATATACATATAAATATATACATTGTATAATACTCAATTGTCGTGATAGTAGCCGAGACAAAAAAAAAACTTTCCAAGTTTTGTCTGCTAATTTTTATGTAGTACACAAACAACAATAATAAGCAACAACAACAAACAATTAACCGCTGCGCTTAGCTTAATGCTCAAAGGCGGTGAACAACAAATGGAAAAATCAAAATCAAAAACAAAAACAATTTAATTTAAATGTAGTATGCAAACATTTTGTGTGCGCGTAATATTTAAGCTGTATTCTAGGCTCAAGTCGAGTGCTTAAACAAAATTAAAAATATAATAAAAAAACAACTAAAACAAATTTTAAAAAAATACTTTTAACTTAAATTTGCTTTTAGCTCGATTGCGATGCAGTTGTGCAAAGGCAGCTCTTAAGCGCCTCCGTTTCCTCCTCCAAATGATCTAATTTCTTCATCAAAATTATCTAAAAAGTAATAAATTATAGATAATGATAAAATAAATACAGATACATAATTAAGTAAATAGGCAAACCTTGGCTGCCGATATCATTTCAGTTGCCACTTTAAGTGGCATAAATTCGACAGCTTTCACCAAGGCCATGGGACGCGTTTTGGCCACATCCTCAACGGTTCTAAAGCCAGCAGCAAAAAGCTGCTTGGCCCGATTCTAAAATGGTTAAACATAAAATGGAAAAATAAAGAAAAGAAAATATTGAATTTCAATTACTCACAATCTTAACAGCGGGCAACTCCAGCAGGGGCTCCAGCTCCACAGTGCCGCATCGATCTATTTTATGATGAATCCGTTCGAAGAGTGGTTTGTAGCACCAGAACTCATCCATTTGCTCGCAAAGACGCATTATGGCGCTGGCCGCCGCTGTGCACTGGTTGATGAGCTGCTGCAGTGTGCCCCGCTCAATATTATATTTGCTGGCGACGTTAGGCAATGGAAGCAGCGCCAATACATCAGCCAATATGAGCACTTTGTACAAGCGATTCAGCTGTAAGGCAAGCGGACCCTGCACAGACTGTGTCTTGGCCAGTCGGGCGGCATGCGCCTCCGTAAAACCCAACTGCTTGAACAGTGCCTGTGTCTGCATGGGCAACGAGGTGTATTCGCGAAAGAGTATATTAGCATCAGCTGGAAAGAGCTCATCGCCACGCTCATTGGAGTTGAAACAGACCAGCAAATAGAGCAGGTGCACATAGCTGGTGAGGATGAGCTGCTGCTGTGCCAGTTGCAACTCCTTGTGTATAGCAAAGGCGCGCTTGTAATCGATGCCCGCCTTGAAGGCAGCTTGTCCAATGCTGGTCAATTGAAAGCGAGTCGATTGACTTATCAACAGTCGGCGGTCGGCAGCAGATCGACTGCTCGGATTGACATCCTGTGTGGTCATAATATCGGAGCTATTTGGCTTGCCCTTGGTGGCACTTTCGCTTAGCTGCAACACTTTGTTCTTGAACATGTCCCGAAGAATGCGCAGCACGAGCTCATCGACAGCGATTTCCAGGGCCCCAGCTTGCACTGCCAGCAGTGTGCTGTTTACCAGGCGATTTAAATCACGTCGGCAATCCGCTAGATTTAAGCCAATCACACTCAATATTAATGACTGAAAACAAGTAAAGTTTATTTTCGTTTATGCACTGCAATTCTTGGACTTACTTGCAAGCCAACAGCTTCCAGCTGTTCCAGTGAGCTCAGCGCCTTGTCCATTGGCGAGAAGAGCATCTGACCCACCAGTAAATTATCCTTGCTCTGCGTTATGAGTATACTTTCACCTGCCTCACCTAAACCTGCGCGTCCGGCACGCCCAACCATTTGCTTGTACTTGCACAATGTCATAAACTCCTGACCCACATAAGGCGCCCGTATAATCACACGCTTGGCGGGCAGATTGACGCCGGCGGCTAGCGTGGAGGTGCAGCAAATGACTGTGATGACGCCAAAGCGATAGGCGGTCTCAATGTATTTGCGCTCATCCGTGGTCAGCCCGGAATGATGATAGGCAATGCCGTAGGGCAGCGTTTTTGCCAGCACGGGGCTCAGTATTCCGCACATTTGGTCCAGCGCTTTCATTAGATCGGCTTTCTCGCTCTGACGATGCTCAAAGAACTTTTGCTTGGGCACAATGCGACTTAGTAGCAGCGCCACGTTCTCACAGTTTTTGCGCGTCGGACAAAACACCAGGCAGCAATGCTCTGGTGCACATTCGCTAATCAAACCAGCCAAGTGATCCGGATCGGCACGCTCCACAGCGGCGCTGTACTGTAATGTAACAGGATTAGTTATTGCCATGCTCAAATTCAATGCATTAGACTTACATTATAGCTGACGGTGCGCTGGGGCACAAAAATCTCCTCAAGCGTTTGGCCAGCAGAATTGATTTCTAGCAAATCATTGCCACATTTAATGTACTCCTTGAGCTCCACTGGGCGAAAGCCACGCGTATAGACATCCGCATTGAGAAATGCGGAGATTTCATTAAGGTTTCCTATGGTGGCGCTCATGCCCACAATTTGAATGTTGGCTGTACGACAGGTAACATAAATATGTAACATATATATTAAGCAATATGCATTTACCATTTAGAAACATAACTTTGGTGAGGAATGCCTCCAAGGTGGCACCACGTCCGCGTTCCCCAATCAAATGTAATTCATCCACAACAACCAGGCCAATCTCGTGCGGCCTTTCTGCATCAATCAGACTATCCATAAGCACCGCGCCCTTTTCAATGGACGCAATAAACAGGCTGTGTCGCTTGCGTTGTGGCTGTGGCGGACATTTGCCCTTGCCCGCCGTATACTCGTCCACAATGAAGTCCAGCGCAATGGCAAACGGGGACATGGCACTGACCTTCTCCTGCACAATGGAAACATATGGCAATATAAAGAGCACGTTGCGCTCGCGGCAGAGCAGCTCTCGCAGTATTAGAATTTCGGCAACTAAAGTTTTGCCGCCGCTGGTGGGTAGCGCGTAAATTAAGTTCTTGCGCTTGCGTATGGCTGGCAGATTGAGACACTCGTCTTGCCACTCTGGAAAGGTACTTTGAATTAGTATAAGGCAACTAGTATATAACCAACTTGCCATATAAGCTCTTGATGCCCTTGTGCTCGAAAATTAAACTCTTTACTCTATCGGGCAGCCCGTAGAAATTTCCCTTACTGGGAAAGCTATAATCGCTTGGTACTTCCTTGACGCTTTCAACTTCATCAAACGCTTGTGTTTGCCATTCCAGCTGATCGAGCGCCGCCAGCTCCTGCTGCACCTGCAGCATGGTGCGATTCTTAAGCGCCTCATATGTCTCATATTGTGTGCCCTGTACAATGCCATCCAATACGGACTTGGATAAGAATGGCATTGAGGTGGAGAGGGAAATGGATTCTTCTTTAGTTTGTGTAGCTGGCCAAACAGATCGGTCTGGTGACTTGGGCACCTTGAAGACGATTGCCTCCATGAAGAGCTGCGTGTTTTGTGCACCTGGATCGCTGTAATCATCGGCACCATGAAATATATCCTCCATTTCAGTCATGCTTAAGTCTTGCATATTGATTTCAGTGAAACTCTGCACTTTTGGGCTGTTCTGGCCAATTTCATCCAATTTTGGTGCCGATTCACCTGTGCTAGGCAACGATATATCACCAAAAAGACTGTCATCCGACCCGCTCTGATGAAACTTGTTGGTAATCTGACTGGTGAACGGTGCGGAGACGACAGCGTCCTGTCCGCTAAACATTTCCTCCAGTTTGGCATGCGTAAACAAGCTGTCGTCATTGTCCGGCCAAAAGATGCTCTCGCTCATCTGTATGTTATCTCCAGCACCGTTCGTGCGCTCTAAACACACACGTTTTACATTAGCATTACGTTGCGGTGTTAAATCATTGTTTCTTGTATTTTTTCGCGACATTGTGAAAACAAAACATTAATCAAATGCAACGCGCCAAGAACAGCAACACAGCTGATTTTGACAGTATTTTTTTGCTTACATATATTATATTAGTATTATTGAACTATAACACTGGAAAATACATGCAACGTAGTATTATTTTCTCAGTATTTTAAATCTATTCACATCGCCATTTACAGTTTGTTATTGTAAGGCGCAGCAATTTTGCTTCGCAGTTGGAGACTGGCTTGTGAAATCTATTTCACAATTATTAAAATTCATTGTAATGCACTTCGGCAATGGAAAATCATGGTGGCTATTGGTACCTGGAGCATGTGAGCACCGGGAAGAAACTAATACTACAATCCGGCGAGAATTCAGTGGGCAGGCACTCATCCTGCAAGTTTGTGCTAAATAATTTCGACTTTCTGTCCCGTCAGCATGCAAAGTTTATTTTAAATAAAGAAAATAAAGTGTGCCTTGAACAGATGGTACGTTTGCATCTCTGTCCTTATCTTAATAAATTAATTTACTTGATATTTACTTTCCTATGTATATTCATAGAATGCACTTAATGGCGTCTTTATCAATGACTACAAGCTTGTAACAAACACACAGCAGCTGAACACCAATGATATAATCGGTCTTGGGGTCGAACTTGAATCTCCAGACGCAGTGGTTCCTCCCAACTTTGCCATATTCCAATTGAAGCTTATGCCTTCTTATGACCAGGACACTGTACTTATATCCGATGACGAGGACGATGATAGAACAGCGCTTAGGAAAGACAATATATATGCCGAAGGAGACGAAATTACCAACTCCCTAAATAAGCCTGATAATGAAATAACAGTGGATGCAAATCCAAATCGGGTCATACACTTGCCAAAACTACCGGAAGTGAAACAAGAACTTCTATGGCAGGCATCAAAAGATATTGAGAATATATTCGGAGAGCCAAATGAGGAGATTCTTGAATCGATTTATCAAATAAATCCGTATGTGTACAAGCAGCTCAATAACAACATCGGCACAACTGGTGACAAAATCTGCAATGGCGATATAATTGAACTGCCTGAAGAAGCTGTCAACCCAGAAATCTCTCTACCCGAGAACGGAGACCCTCTAGAGCAGCATTCTGAGTATCCAAACATGCCAAAAACGCCACCTTCACCATTGATTAGTCCCTTAATTATTGGGGATGACAACAATGATGACTATGATGAGAACATGGCCTTATCGCAAGCGATGATACGCGAAATGCAGGAAGAAATGGCTGAAAGTGAAGATCTAAGCGGCGAGGTGGTGAAGGACGAGATCCAGGTCAATGATGATTTTCTGCCACAAACATCATGGATTAAAACGGAAATAGCCACACAAATTAATGATGAAGAAATAGTGCTTATTGATGACGAAGACGAGGACGAACTTCACAGCAAAGTCGCTGATTGGTCATCGAAGCTTCTCTCTCAGAATATACTGTCGCAAGTATATCCACTGGATGAGGAGGACCAATGTGATGCTATGTCTCAGTGTCAGCAATTGTTTAATGCTACCAATTTTGATGATAACGAGGAAAGTAATGAGTCAACAGAGCTGCCTATTTTAATGAGCAGAAGATCGAAAGGAATGCGCATTGACAGCAGTTCTAGTGAAAATGAGTCTGAAGCCATTTGCTCGGGTAAAAAATGGAACCGTTTAACTCTCAAAGTCTTCATACTTTATTTACCTTTCTTACAGCTAAGATTACGATACCGCAGAAGTCCATGCTACGTAGTTGCCGTGTTCGTCTAAAATCAATTGATATTTCGAAATTCATAGCAAATGATGCCGATAAGGGATCTGCCTGCAACAATCAACTGCAACTAGATACTGTCTTTGTGTCATCGCAAGTTAAAGATGCCGACAGTACACCAATAACACCAAAGAAGAAATCCATTCCTCACAAGCGTAACAAAACTGTTTCGGAGATTAGAGACCTGCCGGTAGAACCAGGTAAGCCTGCTTCGGAGCACGAATCATCCGCTAAGAAACACAGCTCTCGACGTAGAAATGGATCGAAATCATGCTATTGGGAGAGTCCCTTGTCGTCTCCAACGAGACTACAGAGCCTTGATAATGAAGACAAAAACAAAGCCAGTAAAATGTCCTCAGAAACAGACCAGACCAGATCCAAATCTTGTTATATGGATAGTTCCTTGACATCGGTAACAAAGCCACTAGAAACAACAACTAAAGACCTAATAAGCCCAAAGAAGCTGCCAGAGGAGAAGACATTGTTATTAGGACCTGTTACAAATTCAAAGAAACGCAGTCCACGCTTGCAAAACAGATCAAAATCCTGTTATACGGAAACAACAACTAAAGAATCAAATAAATCAAAGGAGCTAACGACGGAAAAGATGTTGGTACCAGTGCTAGCTACATTTCCAGAGAAACGCAGTCCGCGCTTGCAAAACAGAACCAAATCTAGTTGTTCGGAGAGTCCATCGGTAAGAAAACCACAAGAAACAACTAATAAAGACTTAAAGAAACCAAAGAAGCTTCCGGCGGAAAAGATATTGGGACCAGAACCAGTTAGATTTTTAAACAAAGTTAATTCATGTAATAAGGAAATTCTCCCGACTGCGGCGACGACAGTCGTGGACAAAAATAAACAGCTGCCAGAAGAGACTGCTGAAGTTGAACCTGTTCCAGAGCCCATAACAGCCACACACAAGAAAGCACTCAGCGCACGCTTTTTGAACAGATCCAAATCCTGCTACATGGATCGTCCCATGCCACCAGAAATATCCGAGCAGTTAACAAACAAAACACCGTACAACAAGTCAATTGCTCAGCCAAACAGCGATATGTCATCCAGAGGATCCTTAAGTAAGGGTGAGCATACTCATGGGCCAATTATCATTGCAGCTCCACATATGCCCAAATGCAGCGGAAAATTGAGAGGCGTTTCAGCGGCCAGTAAAGAAATACAGCATAAAAGTGCAGTACTTCAGCGACAACGAGCAGTCGATTACATGGCACTAATGAAGAATAAGTGGTATCAAAAACCAAAGGACAAGAAAAGTGAATGCGAGCAAATCAAGAAGAAACGTCGCGACGAGCTTAAAAAACTTGTAGAAAAATCAAAGTCGGAAGTTAAATCCGCTGGTAGCGATGGACGTAAACGTAAACAGACGAGCGTGCCTACACTTGGCATTTGTAATCGTGATGAGTTCCTTACAAAGGAAGTGCAGCCTCCAATTACAAAGAAGTGCAAACTGGATAAAACGCCAAGAAAGCCACAAAAAGCGAAGCCCGTACGTCGCGCAACCATCGAATCCTTCAGTCAGCAGCTGGCTGCAGCCGACCTATTAAAGGGCCCACCCATACGTTGCAGACAAGTCCCGGAACGTAAGGATGCGCAAAAGGCGCGCAATCAGAGGACCTGCAATCGGGTTACTTTTGCAGATATGGAACGGCAGCTGGCAAAAAAGTTGGACCAGCAGGTGAAACGCGTTCGCTTCAATGATAATCCACAAATAAGAATTATCGAACGGATTGGTAACACAAAAGTCGGCGGTAGAAAGGATACCAAAAAGGTCACACTGAGCACGTACAAGGAGCGTCGGAAATGGGCACACGCACGCGGCAAATTGGATAACTTTCACGATCTGATCATGGGCGACATTCTTAGCTGGGCCAATCAGTGGCTAACACTCCGCTCTGCCGATGCAGTAGCAGAGTCTGACGTTCTGATACCAATTCCAGATGAATTCAAAAGCTTCAAACAGTACAGAGAGTAAGATCTTTTAAAATTAGCTTAAAAAATATATATTATATATAATTATATATACTTATCTAGTACCATTATACCACTGATGAAAGTGGAACTGCTCGCCACCATAGAGCGTGACTATGAATTATCCATAAACACATTTGAAGTCGATTTGAAGAGTTTCTCGCAAGACAATAATCGCAATCGACCTCGTTTTATGCTGGTCACCACATGTAAGCCAGCATTAATTTATATAATCAACGCATTTCAATATAAATTTTTGTATATAACTTAGACAACCAGAGAATTGTGAAGAAATTTGATCTATACACCATATATTGTTCCAAAAATCTAAAAAAGACATTTGCAAATGTGACAAGCATCCAAAGGATATCTGGTAAGTGCAAAGTTTATATGACTTTTCAACCTTCCACACGTCTTTATTTTATTTTGACCATCCTGCAGGTGACTATTATGAAATTCACTTTGAAATTTTGCAAAAGGACATTTCCCAGAAAACGCTGAGCGGTATAAAAACCTTAACGGTGCGCCCCATCGTTGATAATATACGGGTTGAAATGGGTACATTTAATGCCATCTATTTAATGAGTCGCTCACCACTCGCCCAGCGCATCTTACAGCCCAGCGAGAATGTATTGTCGTATGACAACAAATTAATACCACAAGCGGCATACAAGGGCTATAAGAGACTCAACGAGCGCCAAGTTGATATTTGCCAACGCACCTGGCATCGTCTGGTTGATGATTCAACTCCCAGTATTACTCTAATCCAGGGTCCACCAGGCACGGGCAAGTCAGTGGTCATCTCTAATCTCGCGTTGCAGTGCATATATGGTACTAGTAGTCTAATACTTGACCGCAAGATACTCATATGTGCGCATAGCAATGCCGCAGTAGATAATATAACGTACTATTTAAAAGGTGCCCACAACGCCATGGGTAAGAATACGCATCGGTTTGATGTATTGCGTTTTGGCCTATTTGAAAAAATGAACCCAAATGTGCAAGATATTTCCCTAAACCACTATCTGGAACAGAAGCGCGACGAGAAGCGTAAACGTCTTACTGCCGATAATATTTCGAGTCTAACAAATCAACAAAATGTATTAAAAACCGAAATCGCTGAACTTAAAAAGTCGGCTACGAAAATAAATTATATGCAACAGCAGTTGACAGTCAAAGAGCGAGAATTGCGTTTAATCACGGAGCAATTAAATCCGCCGCTGACGCAACGCGAAGAGTACCGGTTCTCTACAGAGCGCGTGGAGCGCGCTAATATTGTGTGCACCACACTCTCCAGCTGCGTCAAGCTGGCAAACTTCATAGACTACTTTGATATATGTATTATCGATGAAGCAACACAATGCACAGAACCATTTACACTAATACCACTACGCTTTGGTGTACGCGGTCTCGTCCTGGTCGGCGATACACAACAGCTGCCCGCCACAGTGTTGTCCCAAAAGGCAATTGACTTTGGCCTGGGCAAGTCAATGTTTGCGCGTATACAGCGCAATTTAAAACAGCAACTGGATACAGCGCGTGGCAATCAATTTGTGCACACTAAAGTTTTTCGATTATCCACTCAGTATCGCATGCATCCAGATATTTGCCAATGGCCAAATAGCTACTTCTACGATAATCATTTGGTGAATGCCGATTGCACGGCGCATCTTATATCACCATTCATTCCATATTGTGTCATCAATTTAAGCTACACGCAGGACACCAATGATTTGAGCAGTCACAGCATTCGCAACGACGAAGAGGCACAATTTGTGGCCAAACTTCTGGGCGAGATGAACAAGCATATGCCCGCCGAGCACCATAGTTATGGACTGATAACGCCATATAGCAATCATTGCTATACTCTCAGTCAGGTGATACCCAAAAGCATGAAGATTACTCCGCAAACTGTTGATGCGTATCAAGGTCAGGAGCGGGACGTCATCATCTTATCGAATGCACGCACACGTGGCGTGGGCTTCCTCACCAACTATCAGCGACTGAATGTGGCCATCACCAGGCCGAAACGATGCCTCGTCATCTGTGGCAACTATGATGATTTACAGGTAAGAATCTCAGAATCATCCCTTAATCGTGAAATGTTGTTCTTAAAAATTTGTTGTATTTTTTTGCAGTCTGTGCAAATGTGGCGTCATTTGCTTGACGATGCGCGCACTCGTAATGTTTACTTTGATGTAAAACGCAGCGATTTGGAGGATTTAGAACAATCTCTAATCAGTAAAATGCTTGTGCCGACACTTGAAATTCCAGATTAATTTTACTCGCCGGCCATTTGTTAAAAATATATCATTTCACCAATTATTGGATTCATTCCTCAAGTGCCATATATACACGTTACTTATAAGGCAGCTACTTCATTTGAAAATTAAATGAATTATAAATGTCTTTTTACATTTAAATTTTAATTATGGTTTGTAACATTAATAAAGACTTGCCTTAGGTCTAAAACAGTTTCACTCGACTTTAAAGTGAATTAAATGACTCAACGGAATTTTCTTTTAAATGATATTTCTTTTCCGAAAGGAATTGAATGTATGTATATATATATATATATATATTTTAGACACAACAATAATGTTAAGTATTTCAAGCTAAATAGATGAATATTTCATTTTGAGAACTGAAAACAAACACCAATACACAATATTTAACTATTATATATATTGCACTAGAGATTGTAAATTTAAATGAAACTAAAGAACCTTATATACTTGATCGTTCATATATATTGTTTAGTTAACAAACTAAAATGTTACTTTAAAATATGCAATGCATTAAGTTAAGATGTTTACTAGAGAACATTTTACAATCTAAACTAGGCGCGCCTCTTTGGCATGACTAATCTCGGCTCGAAGGCATGTAGCGCTCTTAATTAAATAGTAAGTAAATTAGTACACACATAAGTATGTATATATATGCATATATATATATATATATGTTTATATGTATTGTAAATTCACACACAGACCCATAAGAAAACATTAAATTCATAGGATCGATTTATATGTTGTTGGTTTGCCTTTCGCTAGCTTTAACTTATGTTTTCAAGTGTGTAATTCGATTTGGTTGAAAGGCAATCATAATGCAATCTTATGTTCAGTAAAATTAATGGAATCGCTTAACAAATCACCGGTAAACGCATTGCACTATGCCATCATCATAATATTAATAATAACCGTAACTGAAATAACTTAAAATTGTAGTAACAACAAAATTCTAAACTAAAAACATAACAAAAATTATGCTCCAAAATTTTACCTATTTATATAGTGTTCGATTCAAATGAATCATTTTTGGGGACCATAACAGCATCCATTTGTTCCTTTACAGTATAAAGTATATATATATATATATATATATATAAATATATATTTATGTGTTTGTCCCACTATTTATAATGAATATGATATATTTATATATGAAATATTCATTATAAATAGAAACTGTTGCCTTATATTTTAGTTTAGAATGTCGCCTAGAGAGTCCTTTAAAGACTGATAGATTTGGTATTGTTGATCCGGTTTTAAATTATAAATCTGGAAAATAAAAAATAAATTAAATAAAACTAGTTCATATATGAGCAGTTTTAAAACTTAACTAACCTGCGTCAAAAGTTTTGACGGTGATGGAGTTCTAATGAAACTCGATATATAAACATTAACAAAGGTGGCCATCAAAAACTGACAGTCGAAGCGATCCATAATGCCACCATGTCCAGGAATCATGTCACCAAAGTCCTAAGCAGACATAGAGTTTAATATTAAAAACAAATGCTGACTGTTATTACTTACCTTAATTTTAAACGCGCGCTTGAAGCCGGAAGCAAAGAATCCACCAAAGGGTCCAATTATGGAGCTGAACAGGCTCAACGAAATTGAGTGCCAGACGAATGGATAAATGTTCAAAGATTTGCCAATGCCAAACTAAAATGTCAATGATATGAAATCGATAATCGATTAGGGAAGCCCTATTTTATGTTTTCGTGTGTAATTACCAATTTAAGGCTGTACTCCTGTGGTGTAAACAAATAGCTGGGCACACAGGACATTCTCATACGACCCAGTTCCTCTGAGTATTGTATGGGGCAAATAAAGTATTGGTAATTGCACAGGAAATAGGAGAATATTATGCCATAGAGAACGGTGGCAAAACCACCACCAATAAAACCCTCCCAGGTCTTCTTGGGGCTCAGCTTGATGAGGGGTGTGCGTCCAAAGAAGAAACCAAACACATACGCCATGACATCATTGCACACAATCATTGAAACGGGCACTATAAACCAAATAAGGCCCTCAAATATATTCTGTATAATTAGATAGCTCTGGGTGACGACAATCAGCAGCGAGACGTGAGTCCAGGCAAATAGACTAAATTGCTTGATGTAATATTTCTTCACCAGGGACAGCACGAACCAAACAAACCCAATGATATACAACGCAAATGATAGAAAGCGATGGTAGGTGACTAAAAACTTCAAGTATTCCTGCACACAGCAATCAATAGAAAATAGAACACGATTAGTTGCACTACATGATGCTGATGATTATGAGCACTTACCACACGATTAATGACAACGCCAAAGTAGTCAACTAGATGTTCGCCATAAAAGAAATAGTTGGATGTTAGCAAGAAATACCAGGAGAGACTGCGAAACCAGGGCAAGCCGTGTATGCGATACACTTGATAGCCAATTGAGATAATCTCCTGGAAGCACTTCACTTGCACAAGCAGCGTCTGTATATAGAAAATATGTAGTTAATAAGGTATCAAAGCGTTTAACCTCCCTTCCAATCTCCCTCCCTTCCACTCACCGTAATCATCAGTGCCAACGGACCGCCATAGATGATTAATGCAAATCCACAAATCATAATCCATGTAAAAATGCCTCGGATGACCCAGTTCTTCCATCTGAATTTACGTTCGTGCACAAAAAATAAACAAAATGCACACAAAATAAATATGATTATCAAATACACTGGGCTACAAATTATCGATATATATTAAATGGTACAGTTAAGTGAGTTTTTTGTGGTACTATTTCATTTCTTAATATTGTAAATACTATTGAATATAGAATTCGAGAATATTTAAGTCAAACAGTTCGAATTTTTGTTGCATAGTGTTATTTGCGCACCGAATGCAAACATCTGTAAGTGAATATTTTTGGAATTCTACTGATCGCAAGAAGTACAAACAAATTTGTGCACACAGATATACATTTTTATTTGTACATACCGATCTGGTAAATCCTTGAGAGCTGAATCCAAAATCTCTGGCGTTTTGTCAGTGCCTTGTGGTAAATTCTTTGCCAGCTCCTCCACAAATTTCTCCTCGGGTATTTTCTCCTCTTCTGAATCGACCTGTTTAAAACAAAATTGTCACACAATTGTTAGTGGGATGCAGTTTTAAGCATTGTTCATTGTGCGAATTCAAAGTCCAATATCGTCGTTTTTAGGTATAAAAGCAATATACTTATTATAAGATACAAATCAAATTTATTCAAGTTGAAAGCAAACTTTGTTTGCCTCTGGTTGGTTGTTTGGGGTGGCGTGTTGTTAGCTTATGGCTATCCAAATATTAGCGGGCCTCTCTGATAAGAAAGTCGTGAGAGGGACTTAATTGAAGACTAGGGAGGGAGGAGGCGTAAACTGTGTTATCACCAATAGACAATCGAGAAAGGGGAAGCATTTTTTTAAAAAGACAAAAGCTGCTGGGATAATATTTAGTGGGTGGTTCTCTTGAATACCTTTCGTAATGGGTCACTTAATTGGATTAGTTCGCAACATACAGAGAGGGGTCTTTGTTGTTGTCATATATATATATATATATATACAAATGCATATATAATATATAATGTATGTGTGTGTGAGGTGGGGGGGATTTGTGTATGCAGAAACATGTTATTGGTTTTTCTTCACTATCACCCTTTCTTCTACTCTCTATCTCGAACGTTCTCTCTCTCTCTCTCTGTGAGTGCGGCTGGCGTTCTTTTGCCACCTGCTTGTGCGTCAGAGAATAACAAAAACATACGAAAGATTTGAATGTATGCGTATCTTGTTGTATTGGTATACATACAATTCGCTTCACTTTTTTTGCGCTTCGATGCATATTGCAATTCTTTGCGCAAATCATTTATGCATACAAGAATGTTGATTTTGTTGTTTTTCTAAATTTTTTTTACACACTAATTGGCCCAGTGAAACTTACATGGTCTGAGGAATCAGCTGCACTGCTAGCGACTGTGGCAGTAGCAGCATCGTCTGCCTCATTTTCGGCTGGCTTTCTGCGTCGCACGTCCGCCATGTTAGTAACTCCTTTAATTCGAATTTAAATTAAGCGTTCAAGTGTTTTTTTTTCCAAATTACAGTTGACGAGCAGTTGTATTGCGGTACATACATGCACTTAAAAATAAATCGTCCGGTTTTCTTTCGCACACAACACACACGCCAGCTATAACTACAATCAATTAACTCAGTGTGACCGGGCTGTTCAAATGTTTGAAATGTGATATTAAGTCAACAGCTATATCGATAACAAAAAAAAACATATAACCAATCCGATTTCGATAACAACTTGCGTCGATATAATTGCACATTACTCAGCACTCTTTTTATGGATAGGCAAGTGTGCGTGTGTGTATGATTGTGACTGCCGGCGTCATTTGCGAATCGCATTTATTTATTTATTCGACCAATAACCAAACATAATTCAAACAATGGCTGCAGCAATTGACGGTGTTCTGCCCGCAACTTTGCAACAGTTTGTAGAAAAGTCAAAAGTACTGGTTGTGGGCGCTGGCGGCATCGGCTGCGAAGTGCTTAAAAATCTTGTGCTCAGCGGCTTTACTGAAATTGAAATTGTAAGTTAAGCGACTAATCTCTAACTTCATATATAAATATTTATTCCATTGTTCATGCAGATCGATTTGGATACCATTGATCTGAGCAATCTCAATCGGCAGTTCCTCTTCCATCGCGAACATGTGGGCAAGTCAAAAGCGCGCGTTGCCCGTGAAAGCGCCCTCAGTTTTAATCCGGATGCAAAAATAACCGCATATCATGACAGTGTCACATCGTAAGCATTGTAGAATATGTTCCATATAGGCCACCTGCAGATAACTTCATTGTTACATTTGCAGAACGGATTACGGTGTCAATTTCTTCAAGAAGTTCGATGTTGTGCTGAGCGCTTTGGACAATCGAGCCGCTCGCAACCACGTGAATCGCATGTGCCTCAATGCAGATGTGCCGCTGATTGAGAGCGGCACCTCCGGTTACAATGGTCAGGTGGAGTTAATTAAGCGCGGGCTCACTCAGTGTTATGAGTGCACACCCAAGGAGAAACAACGCACTTTTCCAGGCTGCACCATACGAAATACACCATCCGAGCCGATTCATTGCATCGTGTGGGCAAAGCACCTGTTTAAGTACGTCTCTGTTGTTTACCAACTTTATTGTACATAATATTAATCACAACGTTTCAATTTATAGTCAACTTTTCGGTGAATCCGTTGAGGATGAGGACATTTCACCCGATGCCGCTGATCCCGAGGCATTGGAAACCACTGAAGGCAAAGATAAGGCTGCTGAAGAAGATAAAGATAACGATAAAGAAAAAGATATCGAAAAAGATAGCGAAAATGATTCTTCGAACTCAAACGGCAACGTGGTGCGCATCAATACACGACAATGGGCCAAGGATTGCAACTACAATCCGGACAAATTGTTCAACAAGTTCTTCAACGAGGACATCAACTATTTGCTGCGCATGTCGAATCTCTGGAAATCACGCAAGGCACCCGTGCCGGTGCAATGGGATACGCTGCTGCCCGAAGGTGCCAGTTCCGATGCAATTGAGTTGGCGCGCCAGCATCACAAGGTGTGGACCGTGGAGGAATGCGCTCATATCTTTGCTAACGCGCTAAAGGAGCTTAGCGGAGCGTTCTTGAAACTGGAGGGCAGCGATACTCTGGTGTGGGACAAGGATGATCAGTCGGCCATGGACTTTGTGGCTGCCTGTGCCAATGTGCGCTCCCACATCTTTGACATTGAGCGGAAGTCGCGGTTCGAGATAAAATCAATGGCTGGAAACATTATTCCGGCCATTGCTACAACCAATGCAATAACTGCTGGGATCTCGGTGATGCGCGTTTTCAGCGTGCTTCAGGCCAAGTGGGAGCAGTGCAAGGCTGTTTATGCACGACTGCGTCTCAATGGGCGCAATCAGATTCTGGTCGCGGATACCTTCTTCCCGGCGCCCAATCCCAATTGCTATGTGTGCGCTAGCGATCCGGCCATAACGTTGCGCATCGATACCAAGCGTGTCCAGATAAAAGCATTCCGCGATGAGGTCCTTATCAAAACGTTGAATATGGTTAATCCGGACTTGACAGTGGAGTCCACAGGTTCCATTCTCATCTCGTCGGAAGAGGGCGAAACGGAGTGCAATGAGGAAAAGTTGCTAAGTGAAATGAACATCGTGGATGGTGTCATATTGAAGTGCGATGACTTCTTCCAGAACTATGAGCTAAGCATCATCATAGCGCACTTCGATGCCGAACGTGAGGATGTCCTCTTCGAGGTGATTGCTGACAAAAGTCAGCTGCAGCCCAAAGAGGAGGCAAAGATACCCGAGCCGGTCGAGACGGAGCCTAGCACCCGCAAACGCGCCGCCAACGGTAGCGATTCCACAACTGATGATGGCCCTTCAACTTCGAAACGCAGTCGACCCACTGAAATTAAGGATGACGACGATGATGATTGTGTCGTTGTGGAGGATGACGATGATGATGTTGAGAAGGTAGTTAGTGCGGCCACAGATAAGCTCACAGTCGAGAGTCCACCAAAATCAGCAACCAAGCGAAAGCCCAGCACAGTATCGGATGATGAGGAGATTACTGAAATCATCGACTCTTCGGATGAGGAACTTTCCGGACCCACAAAATGCAAACGTTCAAAACTGGACCCACAGCCAGCGTCAAGTGGCGTCGAAGTAATCAATATCGATTAATATTATATATAACTTAAATATAAGCGCTTGAAGAAATTCTAACAATGAAATAAAAAAAGGAAAGAACGGCTATATAGAATATGCTGAAGAATATAAGAGTTGTAAACCGAGATCTGTAATTTGAAAATGTGTGTCGCTAACCAACACCATAATAAAGAAAGGATATGGGACAACTATATCGCCGATTTGTTGTGTTATTGTGAGGACCATAATAACTTAGCAAACACAAAATATAAAGCTGATTATATGGTATTGTATTGTCTCATACCCTTAAGACAGAAAATCAGTTATTAAAAAGTATCTAGTTTTTGTGCACTTTCAGAGAGAAAAATAATTTTCTATCAAGTAAACCGACTTAGCTGATTGCCAATATATATTATATTTAAGATAGTTTAAACTATCTTATTATAAACTTATTCACACTCAGTGAAAATATTGTGAATCGCTGGCAACGCGGCCAGAAAATATATTTCTGAAGAGTGGCAACCTCAATGTAGACTAAGGTGCGTGTTTGTGTAATTATTCAATAATAATAAAATATAAGTTAAAAGTGTCTTTTCAGATGTCGTTCGCTAGTAAATTTTTGCAAAACAGCGCACGGCTATGGAATGGCTTCAGCGCCACACGGGGTTTCCATATGCTAATGCGACCTACAACTGTTGCAACAACCACGCCGGCTTTGAGCTCCATCTGTCAGCAAACGGTGGTCACAACTAATGCGACTGGCTCTTTGCTGGTGCCATTTAATGCGCTCGTGCAGCAGGTGGCTGGATTCAAGGTGAAGGGTCGCCTAAAGCGACGTTGCAAGGATTGCTACGTTGTGGTGCGCCAGGAGCGCGGTTATGTCATCTGTCCAACGCATCCGCGCCACAAACAGATGTCAATGAAGAAACGTGACTACAAATCATGGATCCTCACGCACGCAACACAATCGAAGGAGAGGGGCTTCTAAATTATTATATTTTGCTAATAACCTGCGTTTACTTATGAAAATAAGTTAATACTATTTTGTTGACTTGGATGAAATGAGCTAATAAAGCATAATTTTGTGAATAATATATAAATGTTTTTCATTTGTGTATGTATTTCATTTATATATGTGTACATTTCAAGCACCCAACAAAATTAAAATAAATAACTTGACAAGTTCTCTAAGCCTTTTAAGTTTTTGCACATTTGTTTTCCCTCATTTTTGGTGCTATTCAACACTATTGAACAGCTGTCGTTTTGTTTATCTACAATGTTTTTTGGTCGCAATTGCTGTGCAGTTTAATTATCGAATTTGTTAGTGCAATTGGGTAGAAGAAATAAGCCTGACGTCAACGTTTGGTGTTTGGTGCTGTCGCCGGTACATTACCGAAAACGGGCTAGCTAACTAATCGCCGGCTTTGGACAATGACTTCCCATTTTATGAGCGTTCTGCGCCAGGCATTCAAAACATTCGATCGAGCCAATCTTGCCAGCTTCAATGCCAATTTGCAGCATTTGAAGAAGCTCACTGATGAGCTCACCTATCGGGATTTACACATTAAGGAGGAACTGTTCCGCGATGACGCCACCCCCGACGTCGACGTTGCCCCCTGCAGTTACATGAACATTTTCGAGGACGAACGCTTCTCCATGAGCCTCTTCATTGTGCGCAACAACAATTCGATACCTCTGCACGATCACCCCATGATGTACGGCCTGTTGCGCTGCATTTACGGCAAACTGCATGTGCAGAGCTACACACAGCATCTGCCCGTGGATGACCCGATACATTATGATCCAAATCCTACTCTGGTCAACGTTGCCGCCGAGGAGCCCTGCCTGCTGACAGCAGAAACAGCGAGTGCATTACTCACGCCACGCAATCGTAACTATCATCAGATAACGCAGGCCGGAAACGGCATTGCTGCTTTCTTCGATATACTCAGTCCGCCATACGATGCCAATATGCCGATATATGGTCCACGACGTTGCCGCTTCTATCGTCCCAAGCCCGATGGGGATCAGTTACAGTTGCAGTGCATCCCCTCGCCAAACAGTTATTATTGTGATTTGGCAACAACGCCGGATGCGGTGATACAGTGCGGCTTCGATTTTGCCGCCGAAGCATACGGTGCCAAGGTCCCAACAGTAAAGTAAAATACCTATTAACAATTTTACCGTTTTCCTTAATTTATTTCCACTGAACAAATATCATTTCAAGCATTTTCTGTGTTATTTAAATAAAAGTGCCTCTTTTTATTGTTCGGGTGCAATGAAGTTCTCACTGGGTCGATATATTTAATATACAATATTTTGTGTCCATGTGGACCTCATTCAGGGAATTACCAAGAAATATTGGAATTTTGAATTTAAGCTGTCAAATGACTTATTATTTCAGCACAGTTCTATAATTGTATACTTAAAAATACAACCAAAACATGTAATCTAAGAATGTTGCGATAACCTTAATCATCATTGTCATCAGCTTGGTAAATGCTTTGATTTCGCCTTTTGAGTTTATTGAGTTTTGCACTAGGGTCAGTTAACGTGTTTTTAGGACTCGCTTCCATTTGGTCATCGTCAACAGCATCCGCAGGCGGCGAAGCCACCTCCTCGGCCTCTTCATCAGGCACATCAATGACGTTCTTGTCTGGCTCTGTTGATCCTGCATCTGCAGTCGGTGCTGGGAGCAATAAATTCAATTTACGTTTAGTTGGATTCGCAAAGGTCTCGGCAAGCGAAGGACACTCCTCGACAGACTGCTTAATGGGACGCTTAGTTGGTGACTTGACAACTGCAGAGCTATCCTGTAATGTGCAGGGAGTTGGCGGCAAATCCTTACCATTGGCCAGCATGGCCAAGCAGAGGGGATCGTCTATCCCCAGAAGAGAGCAGAACTCGTTGCACTGCGGATTCAGCAGTGCTTGCGGTGGCTCAATGTGCATTTGCTTGTAATTGTGTTCCTCCTCCGGGTCAAAGGCAGGCACAGTGCGGGCAAAGTTGTCGGGCACTTTGAGATTCTCGAATTTGCTGCATATGTGGGCGAGTTCCTCCGCAGTGGGTGTGAAATTAGAGCGCTCCTCAATGCTGCCTGCCTTCTTGCCCGGCAAGTAGTAGTTATTATCCCTGACAGAGATGAGATGATTTGTTGTGCGCAATATCGAAAGCCATTCAACGTCGTATTCCAGCGTTAATTTTCCATCGGCTCCCTCGCTGGGCATGTCCAGAACCTGTAGAAATCGTCGTTTGGGCAGGCATTTGTCCAGAGCCAAGAACTTGGTAACGGGCATTGGCGCCGCTGGAGCTGCTAGTGTCTTCTGTTCACTTTCACTGTCGCTATCACTGCTACTGCTGCTGCTTAAATCAGTCGAATCCACCGACTTGGAATTCTTCTCACGCGGATGCGGCACCAGTGCAGCAAATTTGCAATGTAAATGCGCTGCAAACCAATACGTGGGCTGCACAGCCTTCAACAGTTCCTCCAGTGGGCGACTGCCTAACTGACCACTCTCAACATCCTCTTTGAAATGGGGTTTAAAGCGAAGCAGTTGCGCTTTGTTGCCATATTCTTGTATACCCCGCGGCCAGTCGTGCGACATAAAAATGTCTATCTTTCCGGAAAGCTGCCTCAAACGGAACACCTCCAACTGACGTACGTGGTAAACGCTGCGACATGTTTTGTCCGAATACGGCGGGAATTCGTGGTGACCGCGTAGATAATCATGTCCCTTATAAATGCCACTGATGCCCGCAATTCGAATGCCATTTACGGTGACAACGCCAGCGTATCCCATATAGTAGATATTCGGTGCCACCCAGCCGCCGTAAGGTAGTTCCTGAAGATAGTTGGAAGCTTCGTGATTGCCGCCAATAAAGATGGTCAGAATTGGCGCAACTAGCTCTCCGCTGTAATATCTGGAATGAGGTAAGGGTTAAGTCTACTGTGGTCTGTCTGTTTCAGTGCTTGATACCTACTTGTAAAAGGAACACATGTCCATGTACTTTCGTGGAACGGCCATTGTTTGTAGATCTGTAAGATTGCGCGTCGATTGAAAGTCACCGCAACAGAGCAGTAGGTCAATCTTTATGTTGCGCTCCTTTTCGATGGCCTCTATTGTTTCGTATATGCGCTCTAGTTCGCCGTGGGCGCAACCCTCGATGGCAATTTTCATTTTATAGCTTTTTTAAATTCGTTTCATAAAATATAAACAAATCCGGCACAACTTAATTTCCAACGCGAATGTCAAAAGCCGATAGACCGAAGACACTGTTATCAGTGCACTGCCACAGTGCTGCCGGTTATTGAAATTAACATGTGGTACTTTACTTTTAATTTTACAGCACTGGTTCTACAAGCGCGCCAAAAACCTACCGCTTTAAATATGAAGGGATAAATCATCAAAACAAAACCTGTTAAACTACAAACAATGCAATTCAAACGTTAAAAATGTTTTTATTTTTCAAAAATATCGCTCCATCTAGTACGTTATATACGTGTGTGTGTTTTCGTGTGTGTAAAGACAATGTAAGTGAAATGCTCTGCGTTGAATTCTCATTCTCTGACCACTTTACGCTGGAGTGGGCTGGTCTTTGCTTAGCCGGGCGCGATCTCATTGCATGAGATGTCGTCTAAGTTGTTTTAGTTTTCTTAGTTACATACAATGATATACATTTTGTTTTTCAAACTTAAGTTATTATAATTTAGTTGGCATGGAGTTGCCAAAATAGAAATTTAAAAAATAAATCTACAATAAATATATAAAGCGATCAGTCGATAACCGATCGCTCAACCGATGCATGCAACACGTGTATGTGTATATTTGTGTACACAATGTGTACGAGAATCTAGAAATTGCCTTAACAGTCAACGTGTCAAGTGCCAGTCACTAATTGTTTTTATATATTTTTTTCGTTATTCCTTTCGTTATGGAAAGAATATGAGAAATAATGAAGTCAGAAGAAATCGTACTAAGTTCGAGTCGCACAGTTCATATTTAAGAGCCAAACTTAAATGATGTGGGAACGGTTGTTTGGGGGAATGCGAATCCACCCTGTTTCTCAATTAATTTGGATTCTTTGGCCGCCTTGCGCTGGTCAGCAGTCACGAATATATCTTGTAGCGCCTTTGCCTGCTCGGCTGTTAGGTTTGATGTCAACAGCGAATACCAAGCCTGATCTTGTGCAGAAATTGCTGAAATAGATGAAATATTTCAAATTAGTAAGAATGCAATTGGTGTGCAAGTTCTTAGTTGTCTTATTACCGGTAATAACTTCCTTAAACGTCCAATATTCATCGATAGCGGTCTCGTTCTCATCCTCGTCAATGGGCGTGGTAAATGTTTCGAGGCCAGTTTCATTAAGATCACCAACAGACTCTTCAGCCTCGTCATCGGAATCTTCATCGTCATCCTTTATTTCGGCTTTCACTTCAAAGCCGGCTACGGCGCCTTTCGTTTTACTAAATTCGGCCAATTTATCCAAATAGTTGGGCGCCATCTCGTCCATCTCATCCTCATCGCTCGACAGAGCCTCTGCAGGTGTCGGACAAGCAAAAATTTTCAAATTCATTTAATTTGGATTTTTTCATTTCGCACTTACCTTCACAATCATCGCCATCCTCCTCCTCCTCTTCCTCCTCCTCCTCTTGGGCACGGGATTCGTAGGCACGCTTGAGACCATCGAACAGCAGTATCAGTGATGGCACAATCTTGTCCACAACCTCGCTCAACACCTGTGGCTTGGCATCGCCGAGCGAGATAATCGTACACAGTCCTAAAACGCACAGCTTGCGATCGTGAATTCTACATGATTGATTGATAAATTGATATTGTTTAGGCTATAATTAAATGTTGTCTATATGTTGATTTACCCTAGGAAACAGTCTGTATCGTGCAGCCATTGTTTGATGAAATGTGAGCTAATTGGTTCGTTGTTGGGCTGCGACATCTTGTCAAGAATGGAGAGCAGCAGCTGTGGATTGTAATAGAGCGCCGCAATGACCACTTGAAGGCACATAGTGCGCAACTCCGAAGATTGCACCTCACGTGTCAGACGTGACAGAGCCAGCTCAACAAACATATGCATCACCGAATCGATTTGTCCCTTGCACTGGAGTATAATTACTTCCATCAATTTGGCGGCATGACATTCGGGATCCTCGCCAGGATTTCCAGTAAGCATCTGCACAGGAAATACACAATTTTTATTATATTGATAGCAAATAATTCAGACTTAATTCAGCTTACAGTTTTGCACATATCCAGTACTGCCAGAAGGCGGTTTGGATTGGAAAGGAACGCTGGCGTATCAACGGTAACATAATTATGCAGCGCTGGCATTATGTCAATGAAGTAATCGACACCATCCTTCTTGAACACCTGATAGATTAGCTCGAGCATTTGCCACATTTCAGCTGAAATAGACTTGGACGTCAAATCGTAGACAAGCGAGAATGTTTCCTCATAGAAATCTGTGGAACAATATATAAATGACAGAATTCATTGATTTGTGGATTGTTGCTGGTTGCTGCCGCACCCACCGGTTATGTTGTGCTGGAATATATGGCCCACAACGTTAATCACTATTGGGTGCAAGTTGACCAGCACATCCGGATGTTCTTCCATAACACTGAGCAGCGTTTCTATTGTATTCAGCAGACCCATGGCTGTGATAGCCTTCTCATCGGAGCCCTCCTCCGATTCCAGCACTTGACTGAATGTTGTTGCTAAGTGCTGGCAGATTTCTGTGGCGACCGGCAACAGTTGTTCGGAAAATGTGCATACAATCTTCTGCATGACATTTGTCAAGTCTTCGTTTTCAGTTTCCCGTATAATGGTCAACAGCTCCTTGGTAATCTCCTTAATTTGTGTCTCGACGTATTGTGGTGCTTCATCCTGCGATGTTAGGAACATTTGCAGGCCAACGGCAGCCTCTACCTTAACGGGCAGCTCTTTATCCGTCAGCAAGGCATTGGTGGTCAGACGCATCGTTTCGGCCAACACCTGAGGATTTTTGATTTGGACATCGCAGAAATAGTGCAATACCCAACAGGCACGTGCCCGCATATGCCCAGCTGGATTACCGAATTCAGGAAATACATAGGTGGTCAGCATTGACTCGACCTGATCACGATATAGCGTCTTCTTCAGCAGGACATCCGCCAGGGTGCCAATCATGTGGAGGGCGCCATCCTTTTGTTTATTGTCCGCATTGGGTGAGGTAATTACTTGCATAATGGTGTTCATAGCCTTGGGCAGAATGCCCTTGCGTTTCTTACAAACGGAATGCAGCAGCGATTGCGCAGCCGGTACCGGCGTGGCATAATCCTCAAAGATATCTATAAAGCAAATGCAATCAAATACAACCACAAGACACAGATATTTTTTCGTGTTTTCTTACCAAACTTGAGGCGAATGTATTCATAGGGATCGCTCTCCCATAGCTCCTGATCCGAATCGGTAAACGACATGATTGGAAATATGACATCCTGAATAACGGCAACCATGTGCGGCTTGATCAGCTTCCAGGTGTAGGCGTGGCTCACACTGAAATATGTAAAATTATGGATGTTATAAATTAATCCATTGGTTGCTACCATCAATAGTGATAGTACGATTAATCTGCAATCTACCTACCAAATGCTAGACAAAAAAACTTACGCAATCTTTAGATAGTTGAGCACATCCGTAAGGACACGTGGCGATACATAGACACGATTCCGATATTGATCTAGAATTTTGAGCAGAACATCCAAGACGCCTGAGCTAAAGGTGGGTAGATACCATTCGGCGAATTTCTGATACTTTTCGCTAACCACGCTGCTGGGACTACCATAGCTGCAAAAATTTATATATTTGCAGTTTTTAGAATTATTGACTAATATGTATCACAAAAATATATTACTTACCGCTCAAACATGCGCACCATAATATGCAGGGCCCATTTCTTAGTTTTCCAGTACGGGAATTCGGTGCGTTCATCGTCATCCAGATGCGAGCAATCGGGCACAGCACGATCCGCAATCTGGCGGCAGATTTCCATCCACTGCGAGAAGATCTCCTTGGTGATGAGATCGAGCGGCAGACTGTACTGCGTTAGTGCATAGTAAATCTTGAGTATTTGTTTTTGCAACAGCACCGATTGCTCCGACTGATCGTTGAGTAGCGTCAGTATTAACTGATAAATCATTGGCAATAGCAAATTCATTGCCTCATTCAGCGGCGTTCGCTCCTCGTAACGTTTGTATTCATAGGTCTTGACCAGCTGATACATGGTCACCAATGCACCGTTCCAGCCATTCACATCAGGATTCTGCAAGTAGATGCTAATGTTGTCCACCACTTGGGGCCATCGTCCGGGAAAATCGCTCTTGATGATTTGATTTACACAGATTGAAAGCTGAACTCTGTGTGGGTAGAGGAGTTAATGCATTAAAATAACCATCATTGAGAACTGTGGCGATCTTCAGTGCTCACCTGATCAGCTCGGGGGCATGGACAATGGCATCCACAATTGCGCTGCGTATCATTGCGCGATCCTGTTCGTGTATGGAGAATGGAATGGGATCACCCGGCTTAGTCTCATGATCTGACCAGCTGCTATTGACCAGATTCTTAAGATAGACAACTCCCGCTTGTCTAACCGGCTGCTCCAGTGACGTTTGCATTACGATTTGCAGTATGGCCGGCACAAAGCCAATGATTTTGTGTATCTAAGAGATAGATAGAACGTGTGAGAGAACACATTAGTAAACAGATTTTTCTGGCGGCTGTCGATTTGTTTACACAGCTGCCTCATAACTTAGATCTATGAGTAATTCAAATCAGCAGTTGTCCATGAAAAAAGAAAATTGGAAAATTTATATTGATAAAACAATACTAAAAAAAACACACATGTAGCACCAGCCACGATGCGCCTCCACCCAATCCGAAATATTTAAAATTCTAAGCACAGTTCCCTATAGGTATATATATATACGACTGTGCACATGTATATATGTATAGTTATTTTAAATGACATGCGTTCGAACGTTATGAGCCGTGGCTGTGGCAGTACTTTGAAATATATGCTGATAAAGTTAATTAACCGATTGAATAAGGAGGGGCATAGAATCGTTAGAAGCTGACTCAGCCAACAAAATTAGAGCCTCTTGAACAGTATAGCAAGCAAAAGACCTTTGATACTTTTGTGCAAAGTTAATTAATGGCAATTATAAATTAAACTCTTCTTCTAGCAAAAATTCAAAACAAGATTATTAGTTTAATTTTTTTTACATTATACAACGGTTTTAACTACGAAATGGATATTTTGGTTTGCTCCAATTTACTGACATTTTAATCATAATTTCCACTGTTTTTTTTTTAAACGATTTCAACCACTGTGCAGCACACACAGACAAAACCACATGAATATGGATCCGTTCGCATTTCTTAGCGCGCTCCCGTCTGAATTACTTTACTTGTTGCCGCGTAGCATATTGGGCTTTTAGGCCACAGAAAAATGTATTAAAGTTGTTGTCTTCTCTGATGTTTTTGGCCAATATCAATTTACTATTGACATTAGCACACCCGCACAGCAACACAAACATACACAGACAGATATCACGCACACACAACACATACGCAGAGCTGATAGGCAGGGAGGGAGGTTAAAAGCGAACAATTAAAAAAGCACATGGTTTTCATCTGACTGTGGCCAACAGCCCCGCTGGATTACAGCGAGCATGATCGAGTCATGGTATTTTGTTGGTCGTTTTTCGCTGTGCACTTACTTGTGCTAACTGCTCCTCGGCCGCTTTCCTTTGCTCCGGATTTTGATCAATGGTTGCGCGCAACAGTTCCGTCAATTTTTGTGCCTCCATTTTTAGTGCTGGTGGTTTAGTCCTGTTCGCCGGTTTTGCTGTTTTCGTTGAACAAACAAAGAAGCACCCACTAAGCACCCGCAATTCGCTCGAGTTTAGCTAAATTATCGATACAAATGGCGCTCAGGCGAAGGCCAATTGCAATATTATACGCTAATAGGGAAAAACGTGGAAAAGGCTGTCACATCCAAAAACACACACACACTGCCGAAATTCGCGAGTACGAACGAAGCGTGTAACATATACATATTATCGATAGTTTCGATTAATTTATTATTAGGACAGTGCTGTAAAATGCTAGCGACCAATGCAACGCTGCTCTTCTAGATGTTGTTCGTGCATGTGTGTGTAAATATATATGTGTGTGAGTGAGTGACAAAGAGCGAAGTTTTTCTAAATGACACATCGTTGTTGGAGGAGGTGTGGTTGAAAATTTATAAAGTTTGGTGTTTATCGGTGAGACAAACGAATTTAAAGTGGTGTATAACTCCAGCTTGAACTGTTAATTAGCCCGTTAAATAGCAACATTAAGCAAATCCTCAGTCAACATGGCAGGCAGGCTACCGGCATGCGTAATCGATGTGGGCACCGGGTAAGTTTCATATGTGGTAGTTGCAGCACCACCGTTGCTCTGTCTACGGAGGGAGGATGTTCACAGGCAGCAGCAGTAGTGTTGAATGAACGAGATTGCAGGTGTCGCTTATGCTCCAATGTTTACTTTTGCAGCTACACAAAACTGGGTTATGCTGGCAACAAGGATCCACAATTTATAATACCCTCGGCCATTGCCATTAAAGAGTCGGCACGCGTTGGTGACACCAACACGCGTCGCGTCACAAAAGGTATCGAAGATCTGGATTTTTTCATTGGTGACGAGGCATTCGACGCTACGGGCTACTCCATTAAAGTGAGTAATTTATCAATATACGTGCTGATATGAAAACATCTGATTTATGCCTCGCTGCTAAAGCAGATTATGATTAAGAAGTGTATTAAATGTTTACTGCTTGGCTTTATCCAGTATCCGGTTCGTCATGGTCTGGTTGAAGATTGGGATCTGATGGAGCGTTTCCTGGAGCAATGCGTTTTCAAGTATTTGCGTGCCGAGCCGGAGGATCATTATTTTCTGCTAACTGAACCGCCACTGAATACGCCTGAGAATCGTGAATACACCGCTGAAATTATGTTCGAAACGTTTAATGTTCCTGGCCTTTATATTGCGGTGCAGGCCATGCTGGCTCTAGCAGCCAGTTGGGCTTCAAGATCCGCGGAGGAGCGCACACTGACAGGCATTGTTGTAGACAGCGGTGACGGTGTGACACATGTTATTCCAGTGGTAAGTAAAGTGGAATTTGGGTTGATATAGCCGAATATCTTATCGCTTCTTCACTCATTCGTCGATAGGCCGAGGGTTATGTGATTGGTTCTTGCATCAAGCATATACCGATTGCCGGTCGCAATATAACGTCGTTTATCCAGAGTTTATTGCGTGAACGGGAGGTGGGCATACCACCCGAACAGAGCCTCGAGACTGCCAAAGCGATTAAGGAGAAGCATTGCTACATATGTCCAGACATTGCCAAAGAGTTTGCCAAGTACGATTCGGAGCCAAGCAAATGGATACGCAACTATACGGGCATGAATACCGTCACAAAACAGCCGTTCGGCGTGGATGTTGGCTATGAGCGTTTTCTCGGCCCGGAAATCTTCTTCCATCCGGAGTTCTCGAACCCAGACTTTACCATACCGCTGTCGGAGATTGTTGACAATGTCATACAGAACTGTCCAATCGATGTGCGACGTCCGCTATACAATAATATCGTACTAAGCGGCGGTTCAACCATGTTCAAAGACTTTGGCAGACGCTTGCAACGCGACATTAAACGATCGGTTGACACGCGCTTGCGTATCAGCGAGAATTTATCGGAGGGACGCATTAAGGTAAATATACAAATGATTTAAGCTAATGATGAGTCAGATTCTAACAAGTGTTTCTCTTTTAATTGACAGCCAAAACCAATCGATGTGCAGGTGATTACGCATCATATGCAGCGCTATGCCGTCTGGTTTGGAGGCAGCATGTTGGCCTCAACGGTAAGCACTGACTGATTTTTCATATATTTATGTAAATACACTAAGCACAATTTAAATTCGTTTTGCAGCCCGAGTTTTATCAAGTGTGTCACACAAAAGCTGCCTATGAGGAGTATGGACCCAGTATTTGCCGTCACAATCCCGTTTTCGGTACCATGACTAATTCATAATCGTTTCAATGTGTATAACTGCGCTATTATTATGTATTGCTTATTATTTTCATTTTGAGTTCGTTTTTTATATTCTCTCTATGCGATCAATCACGTATTCCACGCTATATAGTATTGCTTAGCCGTTAGTAATGATTTTCTATGTGTTAAGCTCTAAAGTTGTCTAAAAATGTTTTGTATATCAGCAATACGCGTAAATCATATTTGGCCAAATGTTTATTTATTGTGTGATTCTGATTTTGGATTTTTGGAACTATAAAGATCTTTAAACAACAATGTCTGCCAGTTAAACTTTTTATAAGGTGCATTACTCTACAAGATTATATAATGTATATGTGTAACTTTTAATTACCCACACACACACACAGACCCAAACATACACACTATCAAACCCAAAAACACATACACTATGCACAACACACAAACCAAATGGCGCTCCATTGAATCCCGCTCTTAACACAATTATATATGAAATTGTACTTGTCATAGTAATATTTATATATATTGCAATAACTGCAAAAGGTTTATATGTAAAAGAGAAAAAGATGAAAACTAATATTGATGAAAAATCTGTTTGTTATATTGATAAGCGTAACTGAAAAGGCATTCATTAAATCAATAAAACATTCTTTAAGCTCAAGGTGACATATACTAAAGACTACAATTATTTTCGTCAATCATACAGTAAAAAATCTCTCTCTGTTTTGTTCTAAAGCTTTGACAAGAGATATTTATTTATGCATTATTTGGAATACACGTGTTTTTGAAAAATGCGCCAATATTTAAATTTTGTGACAGCTGCGGTTAGGTTGCACGGAAAGCTTAATTTTTTTTTTCAAAACCAATTTAAGCATAAGCGCTTTTAGCGATGCAATTCGTGAAGATTTACTCGACAGATAAAACTGTTGTGCATGGAGGTTGTCTTTAAGTGGCTGTGCTGGGTATATATAATAATATTATAAACATATTAAGTGAAATTGACTGTTCTAATCCACATAATCGCTGGATCCTTCCTCTTCGTCATCGTTGCTGCTACTCGACTGGGCAACTGCTGTTTCCGGTGAGCGCAGGTGCTCGGCAAGTCGGAAATTTGTCAAAAATTCGCGCATGGCATCCATCATCAAGGTCAGCGATTGCTGCAAGCCAGCTTCTACAAAAATAAATCAGCAAATTTCGTTTTAACCGCAATAATTCTAATTCAAAATGATAACAGAAAAACCAAACAAATAAATAGTGCAAAAATCCGAAAAAGAAAACAAAATCAAATTTAACCTTCAGCTTCGCCCTGGGCGTTAGCCTCGCGTGGCGGAAAGCCTAAAACCATTGGAGCCGCTGCCGCTTCAGCTCCACCAGCCTCGACTGCCGCATCCCCTTGTTGTAGCTGCGCGGCCGCAACGTGCAGATTGAATGAGGGTAATAACGACTGGAAAAACATGGATACAGAGTTGTTTGTGTTTGTAGTTGGGCTGCTACTCGACGACGATTTTCTGTACAGGCAAGAAATTAGCAATTAAAATCCTCGAATATCCAGTCGAATATATTTTTATCAACTAACCGCTGATAGCAATTGACACTGTCTACGGGTGGCAAAGGATCATAGGTCATGATGGCCTGCTTCTCTTTCGAAACAAACACGGCTAGCGGAACTTTCTCCTTATAGTCGGAGAGGATAACATGCCGCAAAATGGGGCGCGGCGGTGTCCCGCCATAGCGCAGTGAACGTTTCTCTTTGTAATCGGTGACGAGCGGATCCTTGCTGTCAATACGATCCAGTACAATATTAACATTGCTCTCCAGCCAAGTGAGCACATCGTTCTGTCGCCAAACAACCTTGGCGCGGCACACATACAAGCAAACCAGTTGATTAAGCGCCGGCGATTGACTGAATGAAAGAGAGAAAGAGAGTTTAGTGATTAGATTGGGCGAGTTGGTTGATACTATGAGTAAATGTTGATGGATGACTCACTTGCCCGAGACATCGGTAAAGAAATATGATGAAGCCACTACGCGCTTATCCGTATGCACGGACATCTCGTCCAGCAGCGGACGCAGCACGCCAGGAAACATGAGCAACGCATATTGTAATGCATCGTTGGCACGCTCGCAGCTGCCATGCAGGGTGTAAAGGGCCAGGGCGTACGAGTATGCCATGTTTGGCAGCTGGGCAAGATTGCGTGAGGCATTGTACAGCTCATAGAACTCCACTAGCCAGCCAAATTGTTTGCTGCGCAGCGCATAATAATCGACGACTAGAATCATTGCCAACGGATCTACGTCTGGCTGCAGGCTCAACAGCAGCTTTGAGATCTCAAACGCTGTGCGGCAACAGGCACGCTCCTCCAAATATTGAGCGTGCTTGAAGAGCACAATGAAAAATGCTCGATTCTCCTGCCGTCGATAGTCCAGTCGCGAGTTGCCTGACGTCAAACTAAAGTTGATGTGCAGTGATGATTCCATCAGCAGCAACGCACGCTCAATCAGCTCCGATGCCAGAGCAAAATCCTCGGTCATTTTGCACACTTCACTGAGCTGCACAAGCGAATCGACGTGGTAGGGACACCGTTTGATCAGCGTGATCAAAAATTCGGAATCGATGCGCTCCAGTGCAGAGAGAAACATATACTGCACACCCTGATAGTACTGGCTGTGCTGGAAGCTAAACCATTGCACATTCTCATCGTCGTTTATCTGAATGTTGGGAATGGTGGAGGGGCCTGGAGTTTCGGGTGTGGGCAACAACTTCATGGTGATTATATTCTTGGTCAATGGCGGCCATGAATCCTTGGCAGTTACCATGTACGTGGATTTCAGGGTGGGCTTCTGGCGACCGCGCTTATTTCTAGGAATAAAAAGATAAAACATAAATATTTAGAAATATGTATTTATCGAAATTATTAAATAAAGAATGACTTTGGAGACCTGACAAGAGTACTTTCAATATAGTTGTGGCCTAGTTACTCACTCGACTTTGACAACGCGCTTGCCAAATGTGCGTCGCATCTCATTTTGTTGATTCAGGTGTTTTAGCTCCACCGTCAACAGTTTCTTGCTTGCCAGCTGGCCACCCACTGCTCCTGCTGATGTTGTCTTCTCCAGTTGTTTAGGCACAGCATCGTAGACTTTGCCTAGCAGTGGATCAACTTTGGCAAAGTATTTGTCTTGGCGCTCGTTATCCTCGCTGCTAATGTGATTGCCATGCGATTTGACCTTCTTCTTGCGTTTCTTCTTCTTCTTTTTGGCAGCTGAATTGGACTGAACGGCTGCAGATGGATGTTCCGTCTCGTTGTCATCCTCCTTAAACTCGCTCTCGGAGAGACTCTGCTGGTTGAGCTAGAATCATCCGCACATTGTTGATGTCAACCATACGCACAAATCCACACACATGATTTTTTTAGTACTTACCAAATCAAATGGATTTAAATGCGATTTTCCCCGAACCGTGTCTAGTTCGTCATTGTCAGTTAAATGGTCGTTGTCCAGTTCATCATCTGGCGGAGCTGCTAGAATATCTGAGCCCCCTTGCATCTTCTTAAGCATTCGTGCAGACATGTTTAACTTTTGATACTAAGCAAATTTAAACATGAAAATAAGTTATTTACATTAACTTGTTTTCCATTCTCTCTTTCTGTTTCTATTTCAACAAAGACAACCCTGTCAGAGCATATGAATGTTATTTACATAACATCGGCTACACATTATAAGGAGCAAGAAGCTTGGCAGCACTTTTTGGCGTTTTTATTTTGCGCTCGTATTGGTCACACTTAAATTCCGGTCTCTAGGAAAAGGCACCGCAATTGCGCGAATTAATTTGCTTGATATTTTTTTAAATGGATATGTAAATATTATGTTGTTCATAATTTAATAGTGTGATTTGTTCAATGTTAAGTGATACATTCACTATTTCGCGTTTATGCAAAAATCGAAGGTTTTTCAGACTAGAGTAAAAGTTGTCACGGAAAAATTGCAAATATTCGCGCCATTTTTTTTCTTCTAATTTTTCTAATTACGGCACGTTAGCATGAATGTGTCCTTTAGAATTGATGACAATAACAACAGATCAGCGGTTCAGTTGGAACCGAATATAATATATCGAATCGGACGCAGATTGGGAGTGGAGTTGCACAGTGACGATGAGGTGAGTGATATTAAGACTGAAATTCCTCTACAAATGTTTGCCTTTTAATTTCTTATGTTTTAATCCTTTAGTCCATGGAGCTCGCACATGCCACAATTGCTCTTTTGGCCGATGGAAATGTCCGGCTCTCAGCTGTGGCCGGAAAGGTTTTTGTGAATGGCCTGGCAACGGGAGAGGAAATCAAAAGCATAAGGATAATAGATGCCGATGATGGAATTGTTAATTTGCTTTTTGGCAAAGTTGCAGCAAAGCTTCACTTTAACGTTGCCAATCATTTGGATATCGAAGCCGTAAATCAGTAATGGTCAAAGATTTTTTCACTTTTAATGTCGGGTTTTTGTTGCAGGCGTACGATACGAGCGGCTTTGAGGAGGGCACAAAAGACAAGACTGTGAATTCAACTGCCGATAGCTTCAACATTCCTGAAACGGAGCCTCAATCGAGAAACACTACGAGTAATGTGGACAGTTTCATTATTCCGGAGACCCAGTTTGTTAATCTCAATCGCTCTTCAATGGCTCGCGAAGCGTCAATGGGCGAAGATTTTCTAATACCCGAAACTCAAGATATTCTGTTTGATAATCCTGTTCAATTGCAAAAAAATACAGACACAAATATTGCCAGCGAGGAGGAGTCTTCGGAGCAGGGCACCCAAATACGCATTTGCACACAGGACTTTAATGAGATTAATGAAGATGCCATCGATGATTTTGACTCGTCGCTTATGATTGGCGAAGGTGGGCTTTCAGTGCTTCCATCTCTAAACCAGGCGAAGGGTAATTAAAAGCATTAATTTATTAGCAACTACATGTTTAAAATTTTCTGTTGTTCTTTAGAATACACAATAGGTGCGGACATTGAAATGAGTGCCTTGAATTGGTCTGCATCCAATTCAAAATGCACTGCTTTAAATAGTACTAAAGTTGAGGAAGTCCCTACGCGTGGCGATATCTGTCTAACACCAGATCTTTCTGTTGCTGGACAACGATCCAATGAAATTGAAGACGTCCCTTGCACGCCAGACATATTTGAATTGATTGAAGCTGAACCAAACGAACCATCGAATCAAGATGAAAACAAGCAGCCTTCCATGGTTAAGCTGCCGGCAGTTACCAATATTGAGACTCCAGAGTCTACTCCTATCGAGCCGAATGATAACTCGCAAGATTTTATTGAAACGCAGGCGTTTACCGCGCGAAACACAATTTCTGTGCAGCCGAATTTACTTGCCAGCGATGATAGCATGGAGGAATTTGAAGCTCCAAGATTTACCAGTATTATTCAAAAGCAGGCAAAAATATGTACGCCAAAACGCAATCAAAGCAGTGCCACAATTTTGAGTATCACAGCTCAAATACACAACAATTACGAGGACTTTATTGAAACGCAGCCATTCCCTACTAAAAAACCGCTAACTACATCTTCACCATATCCCAAGGCGAATAAAACTTCAGGAAATGTCGAGGACTTTATTGCTACACAGGCATTTATTAGACCTCCTCAAAAATCCATGCCTAAATCAAATGAAATATGTACAAATTTAATGAGTACTGACGAAATTCATAATACCAACGAGGATTTGGTGGAGACTCAATTATTTATACCTATCACGAAGAAAAATGATAAAACTGCTGGTAATATGGACAGAAAATTATGTATATTCATAACAATAACCATGTTTCTTAGATCATGAAGACGTCCAATTTCCCACAAACTTAAGTTTCAGAGATGATTTAGATGCAGAGCTCAAAGAACTGATTTCATTATCTCCCTTGACTAACACACCATCCGATTTTGAGCAACAAAATATGTTTAATTTTGACGAAAACAAATTACAGGAAAATAAGGTATTTACTCTTCTTCCGTTATGGAAAAATAAGTTACATTTATTAGATGAAATTTTAACTGTGGCTGTACACGCTTTTCACCCGCTTTCGCTCACAAAATTTTTCCATTTTTGCAGATAAGCAAAGCGAACGAAATCCCAATGAAATCAGATAGCAAACAAGTAGCTGAACTGAAAACAGTACAAAGATCTGCTTGTAAACGTGCTGCAACACGCTCAGTATCACCGGAATTGTCACGTAAGTTATAAATCTATTAGATATATAAATTTCTCTAACATATCTTTTTTCCATAGCAAGCAAAAAAAAGTACAATGAACATTTGCCAGAGTCGTCGACTTTACCAGAAGCAGCAGTTTTGGAAATTAAAACGCCAGCAATAGTAACAAGAACGCAACAAAAACGGTTGGCCAAGTCAAGCGTAGAGCCTACAGCACGTTAGTTCTAATAGTTATATTACTGTGTGCAAAGTAATTAAGCTCTTCGATTTCCCTGCAGCTCCGAAAAAGACGAGAAGCAAAAGAACACAACCAACAGTTGCCAGCACTGTCGATGCAACGCCAAAAACAGGTAAATCTGCTGATGACCAAGTATCCAATGGTGGACAACGCAACACTACTTCCACAACACCACAGTTGACAGAGTTGTCGAGCGAGACGAATACTGAATCAACGCATCAGAGCGAAGAATCTGTGAAGAGGAGCGACTCTGAATTGGGCAGTAAAGTGAGAAAGGAACGAAAATCAAAGCAATCCAAGAATGACAAGTCATCGATTGCGGACGTAAAAGAACCAATAAGTCGTAGGACAAGAAAGAAATCTCAGCTGGATGACGTTGTTATAGAAGTAAAAAGCAAAGAAAATTCCACAAGCCTGAAAAGTACTGTCCAAGAAGATAAATCATTTGCTGTTGCAACAAGCAAAGGCAAGGTTAAGACCAGCACCTCTAAGGAGGTGGCAAATGTCAGCAGCAAGGAAGCGGTCCGTGTAGGTAAGGCTGTGAACAGCAGCGAAATTTCACAGGAAGAGGAGCCATCGACTAGTGCTGGTGCCAGAAAACGTAGTAAGTTTAGATGTCACTCGAGTTGGGTATTATTTTCAGTCTTAATTTTTCTTAAAGGCACTCGCAGAAAAGCTCTTCCAAACAAGGGACAACTGAAAGGTGAGAGTTTAAAAATTAAAGCATTAACAATTTATATGGAGATTTATCATTTTCAGATATAAACGACTACGTTAAGAAAATATACAGATCGGGTCGAAAAATAAAGTTGTCACTAACAATGTGCAATAACGCCGAACTGTACACCGTATTGAGTTGTCTAAGAAGTAAGTTTTTAACTTTAAATAATGCAAATATATTTATACTGTTACCTTTTATAGACAATTTTGAAATTAGTAATGATCCACTGACCTGTGATTTGCTAATCATGGACAAGGGCGAACGCACATATAAGTTTTTGGTTGCAATTGCATCAAACAAGCCCGTTTTATCGTCTCGCTGGCTGTATGCGTTGAAGGAAACGCGTTCTGTTGTCGTGCAATCAGAACACATTTTCAGCGATGCGAGATTTGAAGATGTCTTCAAGTTTAAGCCATTATCAGTATTGGAAATGCCCAGTTTATTGAATGGTCACAATTTTATGCTAGGCAAGGAAATACAGCCAAATGCCAATGAAATGAAAGGTAATTAAATCTGTACAGATTTGTCAGCTTGAGTCTTATATTAACAGTTGTTTTTTATTTAACAGCCATTGTTCAATGTGCCGGGGGACATGTGTACACAAGAGCGCCTCCAGTTGCAAGCAACGTGCCACTCTATGTGGTAACCAGTAAGAATGAGAAGAAACTGTGGTCACATCTCAGAGACTACAATAGTGTACACTATATAAAAACTGAAGGAGTTATGCAAGCCTTATTGCAACATAAACCAGAGCTGCTGGATGAGCACAAGCTCAATTTCTAATTTAAAAACCATTTTGTTCAAATTTATACATACATAATATGAAAGTAGGCTTTTAAGTCCTTTGTTAACAAATCATCAAAATTGTAAAATTAATATTGTAAGATTTGTTTAAAGAAGTTGAGAAAGATTGGCATCAACTCCTTGCATCATATATAATCCCAAGAGCGAAGTTCCTCTCATAATTGCCAAAAGCTTCGATTTAAGCTCAAAAAGTTTTGTGAATATACTAATTTGTAATATATTTTCATGTGATTTATATTATTCTAACTTTTTACGTTTGGAACCCGTTGGCTTGTCAAATTGCTGCCTCATTCCGCCGGCGCGTTCGTTGTGAAATTTCATATTGTTGGATGTCTCTGCATACCACGGAGAATCGAATTTTGTTGTGTCCTGGTCAACTAAATGGGTGTATTTGGTGCGACCGCAGCGTCCGAAATTCTTTACTTGCATCACCTTGGGAAGAATGGTCTTGTCAAAGTGATCCTCGAGTGTGGCCTGTGCAAAGTCTCGTTTCAGCACATCGTTCTCCTCGTCCAAATAGAACGCTCCCCGATGATAATATTTCTGCAGGAATTTATATTTGCCTTTTGTAGCCTTGTTGGTGACGAGTTTGGGATTCGACCGCAGCTCCTGGCGTCGCTCCTCCTCAGTGAGATTGCGCATGCGTTCAATTTCCAATTTATCGCGCTCGGAGCTGAAAAGTAATAATTATTTTTTGTGTTCTATCGATGTGGTTTTACAAAGATTACTCACTTGTCACGCTCCTCGCGATCTCGCTTCATGCGCTTGAGTTCGCGTAGTTTCCAAGCCTCGTATTCCACCTCGTCGTTCTCATCGGCCGTGCACACATCGTCAATGGACGCCTCATTTGTCTCTGGCTTGATCTTCTCCAAGTCCTTTTTCACGCTGTCCTCCACCATGCGCAGTGTGGCTCGTCGACGCTCCTTCGCTGCTCGTTTTGCCTCGGCTTCCAATTGTTTTTGCTTTTGAGCTTCGCGTTCTTTTTCTTGTATGGTGGCTCGATCTCTTTTGCGCACAAAAAGCGGTTTCAGACGTGGTTCGTTTTCCTCTTCACTTTCCGTTTCCTCCTCGTATTCGGAGCTCTCCGACTCCGATGATTCCGACTGCTTTTCGTCCTCTTTTTGCAGCACTTCCTCTTCACGTTGCTGCTGCAACATACGCGCACGCAACTTTGTACGACGCGTCTCCAATTCTGTGTCACTTAGCTCAGAGTCAGTATCGGACTCGGAAGCCAGCGTTATTTTGTTAGTGGCACGCTCGATGCGTCGCTGCGTTTCGGAGTTGTTCTCGTCTTGGAGCTCCTCCTCTTCGCTGGCGCTCTCAACCATTTCGGGCTCGTGGATGTGTCTATGGCGCTCACGACGCTCGCGTTCCAAATCCTCCTCATCCACAGGGCGTGCTTGTAGTCGCCGCAGACGCGCATCATCAACCTCGGCCTCACCATGCTCCGCCGTATTTTTGTCGGCGCTGTTGCGTCGCAGCAGCTCGACTTTGTGGCGCTCCGCCTTGAGGCGTTCCAATCGCTTTCGGCTGTCGACGAAATCGTCGTCATCGCTCTCATCCAAGTCGGAGTCGGCGCGTGCATAGTCGGGTCGCTTGCCAGATATATATCGCTGCACCTTAACCTTTTGCATGGATATCTCGCCTGGCGCAATAAAAATAATTATTTTTCTTATACGACTACTGTGTGAGCACGTTCTGATAACTTACCCTTCTCGTTTCGGATGGGCACCGCACCGGCGGTGCATTGAATCCCTGTTGGGACTGATGGAGCGCTCATTATCTTTATAAATTGTCCAACGCAACTAAATTTATACTTTAATATTATTTTTTTTAGCAAGATTGACCAGTTTGTTTCTGTTAGGATTGTGACTATGCTCGATACTATCGATAACCGTGTAACAATATCGATGCTGATAGCTACGGTGCCATAATGAATATATTGTTTCAAGAAATCGTCATCAGACGTTATCGAAACCACTGAATTTTAAAATGATTTAGTTGATACTGCCTGTTGAGCAGATATTTAAATGTCTGTCAAATTTGCGTAGAAATTTAGGCAAATTAGTTATTTATTTAACAGTAAGAACTCGAGCATATCGTTCATACTGATTGGCCTTAAGCTTATTTTATTATTGGTTACCTGTTGTTGAATGTGTGCAATGACTCACATTTAAGATTAAGTCTCCCACTAATTGAGACACATTCAATAATTAATGCTATTAATGTAAGAAACCGCCACTTTTAGCAAATTCAACGCCCACTTTCATTAATAAAAACAATTATCAATTGACTTTAGCGCTTTCTTTTCACAACATCCAGGGGCGGAAGACATAAACGCCAAAGGTCGCCTTAAAATTCTACACTTATAACTAAGTAAGTTGAGTCTGCTTTTTTATTTATGGTATTGCTAACATATATACATCTATGAGCTCATCATGATGATAGCACACGTGCTGCCTTACTCAATAAGAAGTCATGAGGGTGCCTCTTCAAACTTTTGCTGCACTACTCGAAATGCTATTATTGTCCTAAGAGGATCATTGGCTAATTCTACTTTTGATCAGCCCATTTACGTAAAATAATGCATACTAATTGAATAATAAAAGTTAGATTTTCGTAAAATTGCATACAGATTGATATTCCATAAATCTTTGTTTGCAACACCTCTCATATATTCTTAATAATGTGCAAAAGTCAAGCCCTTCAGGCAATTTCTTAATTTCAATAGAAATTTATTGCTGTAGATGTTTTGTTTGTTTGATAACTTTACGGCGCTTGTGACAAATACTATCAATTCCCATTTCTAATACATTTTAATTTAAATTAACACTCACAACATTTTGAAAGAAGAGCGCAAGCAAATAGTTTTCTATCAAGAAGAACGCAAGTAATTTGTTCGTTTGCTTTAGGATGGTCAAATCGGTACCAGATCGAACTCGTTATCGTTATCCAAGTATGGGACACCACCAAGCATGCACAGCCAAAGACGCAATTTAACTGACCACATACAGATAAACTCGAATAGACGCTCAAATTTTAATTGGCTCACATTTTTTTTTTGTGTTTTTTCTATGCGACTTGTTTGAGTGACTTAAGAATAGGAAATTCACAAAGGGCGTCTTGACTGGAGAGCGTCCATTACTCAATAATTAAACTATTATATTTTGTTTAAAACGCACATTGTTTATTCTAATAGAAATGTATTGAACGGGAATGTAAATAATGCATGTACAATTAAAGTTGTATTGTTGTCACCAGATTTTGCATTTTAAACACAATCTCGAAGATGTATATAATTTGTTTTAGTTTCCAATAAATTTTCCACACTTAAAACATATAACATAAAACATAAAAAAGCTCGCACAATAAAAGTTGATTAAGTAATGCTTTTTATTAGCTGTAAATGTTAAATAATAAATATAAATTAATACAATTTATGAAAAATACAAAATGCATTTTGTCAATTTCTTGAAGACATCAATTAAGGCCCTGTTCAGGTTTCGTCTTGGCGCGCCTT
This sequence comes from Drosophila dives, assembly GCA_035042365.1. Lineage (NCBI taxonomy): Eukaryota > Metazoa > Arthropoda > Insecta > Diptera > Drosophilidae > Drosophila > Drosophila dives. Next base: position 4,250,690 of record JAWNLJ010000326.1, on the reverse strand, counting down.
TCTCTGCTCTCATTGAAAGCGATCTCTATCGCGATTCGCCGTTATATTCTTAGCCAGACTCGCGCTCTTCGCGATCATTTTGCTTACACTCTTTTATTGCTCAAGAAGCTGAGAGCCGGAGCGGGATTGCTGGCCATATAAAAACCCCTAACGGTCCCCAGATACGGTCATTCATTCGAAAATTATCAAAACGTTCAAACAACGAGAATATATCAATAAAAAATCGCTAGAAACAAGTGGACAACAGTTGAAATTAATCAAAATAACAAACTATTACTTATTCATCGCCGAAAATTAATTTGTGACTTAAAAGTCCTTGTGCTTAAAGTGTTGGTCTTTAGTGTTTATAAATTTAATTATATATTAAATTTGTTGTGGACTGTTAACTAACTAAACCAACTGAACTTAATGAAATATAAAAATAATCGTGGCACAATTCTGCAAATACAATTTAGGACATTTTTGCCTTAGCTTTGTGTTAAGCTTTAACGAATGCGAGAACTAAAGGATACCCCAAGCGAACTTAAAGGATTTATACGAAAGGATTAAAAACATTACTAAAGGTGAGCGGATATTACTTAATCAAGATTTTTAAATAAATGATAAAACTCAAAATGTGTTAGCAGCATATCAAATTATTTGATTTTACAACAAAAAAAAGCGAATTACTTGTATTTCGAATAATATTGGAAACAGCTCTCAAATTCTAATAAGCGATTAGTAATTACCAAAAAAAAATAACTGTATTATTTTGAGTAACTGGTTGATCTCCCAAATTGATATATTGACGCAATTTTAAAATATTTCAAAATGCAAATGTGTACAACTTGTTTCAGCTTGTGCTTTTAGTAATTTGAAGAAATTTCAGTTCAGCCAGTCAGACAGAGAGACAAACAAGAAAAAAGCTGCCCAAAGTTATGCGATTATCATTGACCGCATTAGATTCTTCTGACAAAGTGAAAGAGATGGAGAGAGTAAGAGTGAGAGAGAAATTGACTTTGACAGAGTAACTGGCTTTTTACATTGGTAATTATGCGCCATTTGGGACTGTATCATTGGCTGGACTCGTGATTAGTGTTTCATTCTCTTTGAGACCAGGGCCGATTTCTGGCCAAAACCGGCGCAAGCCGGAACACTTCAGTATATCCAACGGAAACCAGTTAAATTCGCTTAAATTTCATTGATGTGCTCACATTTCTCACTTGAGTTCTTCTTATATAGTTCGGCAGATTGCATATTCATCAGATACTTTATAAATGAGTGCAATTTGTTTCAGCAATTAACTATCTATATCATGAGACTATAGACTTTCGAGAGTTTTACAAGAAACTATGGGAAATAATGTTCTTTGTTCTTGAATAAGTTGACTCTTTTGGGAGTCAAAAGTGTCAATAATGAAAATAAAATTAACAATTTTGATGCAATAAACAATTAATGGACACATCTTTTAATCAAATTGTTTATGTAAGGAAATACATATAGATATATTTGTACTTGAACATGAAAGCTGTGAGTTGAGTTGAATGTATCTTACAGATACAATTGCGGAGCTTAATTGATTAACGACGACATCCCACAGTCTTTGTAATTGCCGCCCATTGGAAACCTTGAACTTGATCAACTATTCGTCTATGCCTAAATATGCAATTATTTCCAATTCATTGCAGTTTTTCTGGAGGTGCAACACTGGCTAATTCTTCAGCAACTCTTCAGCCATAGTTTCAACAACTCCTCTCAACATGTTTGCAACCATTTTGAAATTGTTAACACTGTGCGCCTTGGCACATTCTATTATTGCCCACACCTTGAAGCAACAACAGCAGCAGAAGCAGCATTTGTCCATTTTACCTGAACAAAAGTATCTGATTGTGCGCGGCGAGACTCCTTCTGATTCGTCCACATCCGAGGAGCATTTGCAGTTCAATGATGCAGCCACATTACTACTGTCGGCATTTAAGGCGCAACAGCTTGAGTCTGGCCTGGAACTCGAGGAGTGCAGCGAGCCCAGACATAAGGCGTCCTTCTCTGGCATTGACTATTTCATATTGCTGGCCATGCTGGTTGTGTCCCTGGGCATCGGCGTCTTCTATGGATTCTTCGAGACGGGTGGCAGTTCGTCGGATGACTTTCTGCTCGGCTCGGGCATGAGCCTGCTACCTGTAACACTTAGTCTCACCACCAGCTTTGTAACGGCCATTGAGCTGCTCGGCAATCCATCAGAGATGTATTTCCAGGGCACACAATTTGTGCTAATTGTAATACCCATGGTCCTGGTCATACCGGTCGCCATGAAGATCTTCTATCCCATCTACTTCAAAATGGAGCTGACCAGCTGCTATGAGTATCTAGGCATACGCTTCGGCAAGGAGATACGCATCCTAGGCGCCGTGCTCTATGTCATGCAGGTTAATTGATTAAACTCCAGCCAGGAACTACGTGTTTCAATGCCTATTCCATTTTTATAGATGTGCTTTTATACTGCTGTTGCTGTGCTAGCGCCAGCCATTGCCCTGTCCAAGGCTACGGGCCTGGATACCAAAATCGCCGTCTTCCTTATTTATATCGTCTGCGTATTTTACTCCTCGATGGGTGGCATTAAAGCTTGTGTTATAGCCGATTCCTTCCAGGTAAGTCCTTTGTCGTTTGTAATGTTAATCCTTTTTAATATATATCCTTCATATTAGGCTATTGTCCTGGCTATCTCCCTGGTGCTTATTATTGGTCTGGGCTGCTTCTATAGCGGTAGTCCTATGCAGGTCTTTCAGACTGCAGGTGAACGCGACCGTCTCGAGTTTTTCAAGTGAGTTTATTTCTAATTATCTCTCCATGCTTTACTATAATTAAGCTCTATATATTTAACAGCTTTGATCCCAATCCAACGACTCGGCACACGGTTTGGTCTGTGGTAATTGGTGGCTTCTTTTATTGGACGTCGCTTTTCTGCACCAATCAGGCTTCGGTGCAGAAGTGCATGTCGCTCAAATCCTTGAGGCTAGCCAAGATTGCGCTGGGCTTTGCCATCATCGGATTGATATTAGTGTTTCTGCTCAACTTTTATACGGGCCTTATGGTGTTCAACCATTATGCGGATTGTGATCCTTTGAGTGTGGGCCGCATCACAGCCTCGGATCAGCTGTTGCCCTACTATGTGATTAACACCTATGAGAATATTTATACAATTGCCGGCATCTTTGTTGCCGGCATTTTTGCGGCTAGCTTGGGGTAGGTCTTTACTTGATATGATATATTCCTCCTGCTGTTGCTACATTTTATTACAATCCTTGCAGCACGGTTGCCTCTGCTTTGAATTCCCTGTCCGCTGTTACCTGCGAAGATTTGCTTATTAATGGCATGAACATTAAGATTTCGCCTGAGAAGGGCGCCACCTATGCCAAATGGATGTCCTTGGGCTATGGTGTGGTCTCCTTTGGCCTAGTCTTCATTGTGGAGCATCTGGGCGGTGTGCTGCAGGTAACTTTAACGCTCAATGGCCTCATTGGAGGCGTTACTCTGGGTCTATTTGTGCTGGGTATTGCCTGCAAGCAGGCAAATACCAAGGGTGCGTTCTATGGTGGATTGTTATCGCTGGCACTGGTCATATTTGTGGGCGTGGTCGGGCAAATTGGCAATGTTGAAACACCGCCGCTGCCCACATCCTTGGAGCGTTGCGATTGTCATCTGAATGTGACAGGCATTATCGATGACTTGCTCACCGAAAGTTTAAGGCCCATGGAACCGGATGGATTTACGTAAGTAAAAAGTAAAGTACTCGCTACAAAATTAGAACTACCATTAACTTTTGCAACTTACCGTTCTAATATTCGAGCCACTAGTGTACTAGTCTGTTGTAGACAAGTTGTAAATTATTTGTATTATTTCTTTCAACAGCTCTTGGGGAATTTTCCGGCTGAGTTACATGTGGTTCAGCATGATTGGCTGTTTGTTAACCGTTTTTCTTGGCTGGCTTATATCGATCATCATTGATGCACTGCAGCGACGCAGAATGATGAAGATTACGGCCAAGGGTATTGATAATCCGGCTATCTCTGCCGATGTGCTGAAATACGACAGTCCCGTGCAGTTTGTCACAGAGATGCCTGTTGAGACGCCCAATGATGAGGGACACGTAAATCTGGCCATACGCATAGACGATGAATACAATCCGCAATAGATTTGGAATACAAAATCCGGTGCTAACATATTCCTGGTGTTACTACAATCACCATTGTACAAAAATGTCCTAGTTTGTAGTTGAATTCGAGTCGCAATCTTATCTGTCTAAGCTTAGTCGAATGAGTGATTTTTAGTTTGTAAGCCCGAAAGCGGGGTCCACATCTAACTGGCTACCCGTAGACAGTATTCTACTAATTAATTAATTTTATATCTGACCTATGTGAATGTTAATCTGTTTTAGTTTTAGATTTTACCTTATAAACGCTGTTCTTTGCGTTAACAATAAAACTATTTAATGTGTACAATGATTATGGACGGCACTGTATTTTCGATCGCAGACTTAGCAGTGCCACGAACCAATTGCTGTGGACGGCAAAATTGTTTCGTTGAGTTTTATAAGAAATGCATTTTTATTTAAAAAAGAAATATGGAAATACTTACATTTTACAAAACTGTTCCTTATATATCAGCACAGTTACTGGAATTTAGAAGTTCATATTTCTCAGAGGTGAAATTACGATATTTTTTTTATTTTAATTGTTCAAAGACCTTTATTTTGTGTTGGAATTTAAATTCGAAAAAATATGCACACATTAAGTACAATAATTAATGAGTTAATCAATTGGCTTTATAAGTAAGTATAATGATAATTACGCAAAAATGTACAATTTAAAAATGCTAAACATATATTTACAATATCCTAGCGCATGTCCTGGCAATCACGTTACGCTTATCTCCTCATCGCTGTCCGAATTGGAATCATCGTAATCATCATAGTAGAGCTTCATAAACTCCGCCCCCTGAAACTGGGCGGCAGATGTGGGCGTGCCACCTGGTGGCGACTGTTGTTGTTGTTGCTGCTGTTGCTGCTGGTGATGATGATGTAGTTGGGCAGCAGCCGCAGCAGCAGCCAGTTCCACCTCACGCATGGCTGTAAAATGTGGCGAATGATGCAGTTGCTGCAGTTGCTCGAAGCGACGCTGCTTCGCCTCCTGGATGCTCGTCTCCAGCTTGAACTTGAGATCGACTGCTACCAGCTGCTTTTGCATCTCGGCATTAATTTTCGCCTGAAACTCGGCGGCGCTGGCCACGCCTGGCGGCGACGAGGCTGCCGAGGAGACCGTTGTCGTTGGCGTCGGTGTCGCTGATTGATCGCTCATCTTCAAGCTGGTCAGCAGCGGTGGCGGCGAACTAATTTGCATGCCATAACTAATCGCATTCGAGGGCGTTGATGCCCCCTCCATTGGTGAACTGCTGCTTCTGGCAGATTGCGGTGATTTGGGTGCGACAGCTGTCGTTGTTGTTGTTCCTCCTACTGCTGCCCCCGCACCCGCTCCTGGCTCGTCCTTGGCTGCTGATGTTGCCGGCGGTGGTGAGACGCTGCAGCTGGGCGAGAGCAATGATGGCGATAGCGGCGTTAGTGGGCGATCGCACTTAGCATCGGATAAATCCGGATTTGGATTGTTCTTGTTGGGTAGCGTCTGGTCGCGTGAGCCACCATTGGCCAACAGTTCGCGCTCCTTGGAGTTGCGCCACTTCATGCGGCGATTTTGAAACCAAATTTTTACCTGCAAGTGCAAATGAAATGGGTAAATTGAAATGTGTCCAACAGTTGGATGGATGCCTGTCCATTGCAGCAGCAACCATTCACTGACAACTCCACCTTACCCCATGCCTACAGCCACCCAAAAAAGTTTTCATGACCACAGGCGCAGATAAATTCATGGTCAAAACGGAACTTTTCGGGCAACATTTTTGCTAGAAAAGTTTCTGTGGCAAAAGGCAACCGATGTTAGAACGAGGGGAGAATGCGAGAGAGAGGGGGGTTATGGCGTGTGTGTGGGCGTGGTTTTAAGCAAAAGTTTGAACTGCAATGCCAACAGCAGACACTGGCCTATCCATAATAAATGCAAATGAGAGAAATTTGCTAAAACGGTTACAAATTGATTAGAGGCCGCACAGTGTAACCAAATGCACTCAACTTGTAATGAACTTAACATTTTTGAAATAGAACATTACACAACAAACAGTAACTATAACGGTAAAGATTTTTGATTCACGTTTCCTCGCACTTTTGTCACACTGTACTGTCTAAAAGTTTGTCTAGCAAAAGTGTTGTAAGCACTTCGCTCACATGTGCGTGTGTGTGTGTGTGTGTGTGTGTGTGTGTGTGCGTATGGGTGAGCCCGTGTGTGTTTTGCTTGTGTGTATTTGTGTTTATGTATGACTGCATTTGACAGGGACAGTAAGAGACAAGTAGGACGCAAACACTCAAAAGCAAATTGCAGCCACCCTGGCATGGGCTGGCAGCCCTGGCCGCCTGCCTAACTTTTGCGACTGTTTTTGAGTTATTATTCAATGGGTGTTTACCTACGTTGTGTTACAGTTGCTGTGTCTCGAACAGCAGGACACTCGCACTTTTGCCGCAAGAGCCCCAAAACAACAATTTGCAACAGTTTATAGGGTTGCCAAGCCCCCCAAAGCTTAAAACCCTGTCCGCTACAAACACGTAATTAGTTCACAATTTTCTTCAATTTTTTTTAAGTAAATCGATGCGTAAAATTGACTTGTAGTCAACGGAATGGAATAAGCCCACACCCACACTTGTTTACCGATATAATCTGCAGGCATATAAATAAATAAACAACAACATCAGCAAAAACAACAACAACAGCAACACAAGCAGTGCTGTAAAGTGCTGACATGTTAAACAAGCGATTAACCGCAGAGATTTGTGCAGAGCAGAAAAGTCGACCGCGTCTCTGCTTTGGCCACGTGTCGAAGTTTTTCTTCTTTTGGGGGGGTTTGCTGTTTTACTTACTTCCGGTCATTGAATTTTCCAGCGTCTAACCCCTCCCCTCCTCCTACACAATGGCAACAGCGGCAATTGAAATAATAAGCTCAGGCGGCGATAAGATTAATGATTATGGTCCCAACCCGAATCCTGCACAGAACCGTCGTTTTATTCGTCGGCATCGTAGTCGTCGTTGTCGTCGTCGTCGTCTGTTTTTGATGGAAATTAATTATAAAGCGTGCAGTTTAGTATGCTATGTCTACGGGTGGGCGACACAGTTGACTAAAAAACGACACGAGAAAATGGACCTTAAACTGGACCCATAGACACCATCCCCTCTCCATCGCTTGGCCCATCCACCCTCGTGCAGGTTTAATGAGCTTGAAATTATGATGTTTGCTTTGGCTTTTAATAGGTTTAATTTGGCTTTGGCATTTAACAGGCCAAGACCTGCATGGAATTAGCTCAAATACCAACCTTATATATAAAAAAATAAAACAAAACCCGTTATTAAATCGCAAATTACAAATGAAATTTGTGATATGTAAATTATAGAAATTTCGAGCTGCATTTAATGGAGCTCTTTCATTATTGTACCATTGTAATTAGTGTCAATCCATATATATATGTGTATATAAATGGGGTTTTTAGCATGTTTACAAATATTGCGCTTGTTTCTCCTAGCACATTATTAATGTATTACATTATTTTGTTTTTATTGTCCTTGTACGATATTTAATTTATGCACAAGTGAACTGTTTCTGATTATTATAGTGTGGATTAGAAATTGTATAATGCAATTTTATCGATTTGCGAGGCTGCGAGGTACATAAATAGTTTACCAATCCCTTCCCGCAATTTTGGCCAACTTTCAAACTGTGACAGTTCTATTGATAAAAATAGTGTTTGAGACAGTTGGTAATACATGTTTCTGATGCTTATCAGATATTTCGCAACTTCTGTAATCAAATCAAGCGTTTAAATGCTTCCCATTATTTTGCCCTCTTTCACAAAGGAGTCGACACATTATCCTGAACCAGTTTCAGCCCCCATTGGTAAGTAAGTAACAGATTTTTCTGACACGCCGCCTGCATAACGTGAATAGCATTTGTTTGAAGTTTTTATAAACCCGGGCTGGCGACGAGACCTAAATGGAGTTGAAGTGGGAGGTTGACTGGATGATAGGATGGTGCATGCTGGAATTCTGGGATTGGTGGAAAATGGTTTGTTCAGTCAGTTTGTGCTACAAATTGCTTTGGCTTTGGCCAAGTGACGGCTCCCTTTTGCCGAAAATTGACTTTGGCAATGAGCACAAGCTGTTGTGTTCTGTGGGTGTGTGTGTTGGGAGTCTGAGGAAGTGTGCTGTGTATGGCAACATATGTTAACTAATGAGGCAGTTGCCTTCGCTCTTTGGCTGTGTGGGTGGTGACTTTGTCAAGCGATTGCTTGCCTTGGCATGTCATTCGATATGCTGCTTAATAGCGTATTAAATAGTCTGCTACTATTTGCAAAAGTCATTTCGAGTCATTTCGTCGTCGTTTTGGGTTACCAACAATTTGTTACTCCAGCCATTCTCCTGGCTGTGGTTATTGTTTTAGGACACGCCACCGACTTGGAAGCTGCCACCCCTCACTTATCCCTCTCTCTCTCTCTTTCCGAAATCTGACTGTAGCATTTATTTAGCAATTTGTCATAAATTTATTTTGTAACCAAATCTGCAAATGATGGTTTTAAATGTTTCTCAATCGTTTTTGCAAGTCTAGAAATGAAATTCGAGTTATGAACACATTTTGTGTTGTTAAAGTGCTTTTTGATTGTTGTTTAATAAAATTTGACATGTGAACTTAAATGTGTTCGAATTAATTTTGAGATATTCACTAAATATATCTTGGGTAACTGGCTCAAAATCGAAAGATTGTTCTGAACATCTTAAATCATTTGCAGAACTTTTCACAACTGTAAAGCAACGCCCAAAACCATTAAGCTGCTAACAAGAGTCATAAAAAACAAGTTAAACAGACAAAAAAAGACCAACAACGCGGTCGTCTGTTGTTTATATATTCACTTATATATGGTATATATATATAGATCGTATACAATAACCCTCGTCTATTTGCAGATTATTAATCATACAATTTGATTTAAAGCGGTTTTGCCGTTGAAGTAAATAAAAAACAGCAGAATCGAAATGACAAACAAATGAAAATAAAAATCACAGAAAATAAAAATGCCGCAAATGTCTGCAGTAAGCCACCCCACGTACGTGCACACACCCACAACCTCTCTCACACACAGACACACACGCACGCACACATAGAAAGCGAGGCAGACAAATGAAATAAAGATAAAAATATTTATAACGTGCAAAATGCCAAAAGTGCCCAAAAGAGTCGAGTGTACCAAATGCTGAAGCACACAGAATTTTCACAGTTGATTGCAAGGATTTTCCCGCTGACTCTCTTTTTTTCTGCTTTCCATTTGCCGGAGCGCTTTCCCCCAATTTTTTCGACAAATCAAAAACAGACGAATTTGTTTTGGACATGACACTTAAAAAGTTGCTGCCGGCTCTGCACAACACTGACACGTGTGTGTATGTCTCTGTGTGTGTGTGTGTGTGTGTCTGTGTGTGTGCGGGAGGGTTGCTAAAGCGGCAACTCGTTTATCGCGATTCCTTGAGCTTTGCTTTGAGCATTGATTTAAAAATGCAAATCAGTTTATAGAATTTGGCCTCAAGATGTTTTCATTTCCGCTTTCTGTATTTGGCAGGCGGTGGTTCAACATTGCTTTTGTTGTTGTTGTTGTCGCTTTCTGGTGGTTTGGCATTTGAAGTGTCATTAATGGCAATTAAATTTATAGCTGGCAGATTATGAGGCTGGTAACTGTCACTTACAGTCTAACTCTTGCTGACTGTGAGAACTGAACAAATTTCGAATCTAAAAATCCATAATACAGCTGATCCGTAATTTATAAGAACACATAATCAACCCAATGCACGTGACTTGCATGTGATATTATAAACAAAAAAAGAATCACAATAAAAACGCACATAAATCGCGCGACAATAAACGCAGCCGCGTTTTTAACTGACCCTTTGGCCGAGCAGAATTTTTCGAGTGCGTTTGTAAAAATGGCAATAAACGTTGCAATGAACAACACTCGAAATGATGAATCACCTGAGCGGTTTGCCATCAATGCAACCGTTTGTCAACCGCAAGGCACGCGACGCCGCTGCACCCATTGCACTGCCTCTATATTTATGGCGGCGAGTGTGAGTTTGAGTGTCTGCTGTGTGCAGCAAATGAACAACGGCAAATGTCCAACAAAAAGTGCAATGCGACAAAGGAGACGAGGAGCAGCTCTTAAATCATATTGCATACAACTAGGCGCCAGGACACGCGCTGCAATGCAATCCTTGCTCACACAAACACATACACACTCACACACACTCTTACTCCACCTATATATGTGTGGGTGTGCAAGTGTGAGTGTCACTTGGGTGTGAATATCCGCACTCGTTGGCACAACCACAAATTCCCCCAGCCCAGCCACTCTCTGGCCACATAGCCGTTAATGGAGCCGGTGTCGCCATTGCCGCCGGCTGGACAACACTTTTGTCCTTTGTCCAGGCATGGGCAGCAGGGTCCAAAGCCAGTGCTGGACCCAAGGACCAACTGCTGCGATTTGACTGCGAGTTTTTCTGACATTTTTGCACATTTTTTGTTAAAAAGTGTTCTATGGCTTTGTTTTTGACGCCATCCCGTCGACATTTTCATTTTCCCATTTGACAAAGTGCAATTGATGAATGCTTTGATTCCCTCTCTCTCTTTCTATCTCTTTCTCTCTCTCTTCCTCTCTCTCTCTTCTGTTTCATACACATACTAGTTCTAAAGTCAAATTTTCTGCTGTGATGTGGCTTGTACATATTTTTGCACTTCAAAGATTTATGGTTTGGGAGTGGGCAATAATCATAAAATAATAGTTCGACCCAAAACTCTACCTAGAACATGGAAAATACATATTGCACTGAATGCTGGAAAATTTTAAACCTGACATAGATTCAACTTTAATTAATTTTTCTGCGAATATATTTCATCGAAAAGTTTCCTTAATAAGATTCTGATAAGTTAATCATATGTCAATTAATATTTCAAGTGCTTAAATAGTGTGAATTAATTATAGATCTCATTATTGTTAAATACATATATTTTGATTTTCATTGACTTTGTTATCTCACAATAGTAGTTTCAAAGTTACGTCAGAAGAGCTTCCACATCCGCTTGTTCATTGAAAACAATCTATTAACTCACAACTAGTTAAGTATATATTTAGTATATATCTTTAAAATCACACACATAATTGTATAGAATTACTGGCGTTGCCTTTTAATCAGAACAAGTCGAGCAATGCACTATTTGGCACATGTGCGTTCTTTCGTCATCTGGCTGGGCATTATATGATCATTAAGGTGAATATGATCGATCGGTTGACTGTAAGAATAAGGGGCGTGAAGCCTCATCCACTGCGTTGATGATGCTGCTGATGATGTTGCCGATGATGAATTCATGCATCTCTTCGCTCTCGCTGACAAATGCAACTGGACACGCTTATTGCGTAATTATGAAATTTTTATGAATTATATGCAGTTCGGCAATGGAATACAAAGCGACACAAAAAAAAGAGCTGCACTAATTTGGCATGAGATGATTGTCCGCATCATCATTTGCCGACGGCTGTTACACACCTCTGTTGTCCCCCCCGTCCGTTTTGCCGTTCAGCGCCGGCTGCTGACAAGTCGCAGTTGGCCCATTGATTGAGTTGTGATCGATTACATTTTGACAAGGCCAAATTGGTCATGCCAATTTTTACAGCAGCAGTCATGTGAAAATTTCACTGTGAAAATTTTTCACAATGCTTTCCTTCTATCATTTTCAATTTTTTTTTTTAGAAAATTAAATTTAAAAAAAATGTAATGATTTTTATTTTTGATTTGTATTGAGTACCTCTAAAGTATATAAGTGAATTCATTCGAAAGTTTTTTTGATTTTGAACATACAAGTGAATGTATTCTCTAATTAAGGTAATTAAGTTAAGATTTTAGTTAAGATCTGATAGCTATAAGCTATATCATATTTGTAGCTTATATTTGTAGAACATGTCTTATTTCTTATACTATTGGGAAGCACAAGTATACTCAGGACATGTTTTCCATTCTTTAGACACTTTCAACTTTTTACCAAAATGAAAGCGAATAAAAGCAAATTAATTTAATTATGCCGTCATTGCACAATCACAGAAAAACTCCACCTGCCACCTTTTTGGCTTGGGATGCCGAAATGAATTTCTTATGGCTCGTTATAATTTCATTATATGTACTTCGATGGCAACAACAACAAGCGACCTCTCAATATATGTATGTATGTACATACGGCCAAGACAAGCGACTGCGCATTTAAGGGAAGCACGCCCAGACTCCAGACCCCACACACCACACACCGCCCAACCCCCACCAATCTACCATGGGCACCACGACCCCCCCTTGTTCGACCTGTTATACTTGTACTGGCTTCCATTTTGCTCTGCGCAGCCATTGCTGAGAGCTTTTTGAGTTTTTGTGCATTTTAAGGGCGGAGTTTTATTTTGCGCTGCTTTATGGATTTTATTTTATATACCGTTGCTTTTGTTCTTGTGTTCTACTTATTATTATTATTTGTGTTATTATTGTTGTTGTTGCTGTTGTTGTTTGCTGTTGTTGTTTGCTGTTGCTGTTGCTTAACAAAGCTGATTTGAAAAGTTTTTAAAATTATTTTTGCGCGGTTAAAAATAAATTTTATAATAGCATAATTTTAAGTTTATTATGAGCTCGTCTCAGAGGAGTTTATTGATTTTGTTTTTGTTTATGGCTGTCGGATTGGTTACACCAAATTGGACCAGCTTTGGCCAAAAGTTTTGTTTAAAAAGTAAAGTTGAAGTGAATTTTAAATTGGCCAATATGGAACCTAATTGATAGGGTCAGAGATGGGTAATTGTAATTCAAATACAAGAGTTAAAATTAAATGTACAGTGGGAAATTGGATTTCAACCCTTGAGCAAATTCAGTTAAATTTTAAAGTGGATTTTTGGAGGCGAATTTTTGTTGGTTTATTTAGTATCTTAACCGTAAGTAAAATATCACAGCTCAACTCACCTGAGAATCTTTTAGGCCCAATCTTTCAGCCAGCTTCTTGCGATCTGGCTTGCTGATATATTTCTGCTGCTGGAAACGCTTCTCCAGCCCCTTGCGCTGTGAGTCTGCAATGAGAGAGATGTGGAGAGAGTGGGGACAACAGTTTTAAATGCAGTTAAACCACAAGGACAAGCACTCAAACCAGAGTGCTCCACACTCCATACGAACCTGAGAAGACGGCACGCCGCATCATGCCTCTGCGAGGCTTGCCACGTGTCGAATGCGCCCAGGGGAAGCCCTGGCCAGGGGGCAGGGGAAACACTTGGGCACCAACTGCAATTAAACATATTGGGGAAAAGTGCATTAGTCAAGCGGGAGAGCAGAGGAGAGAAGAGGAAAAGAGAGCGTAGTCATTTGGGGATTGGTCAGTAAACACTTGTTAATGAGCGCCATGGGGTGCCCAAGTGGCAGTTGGGCAGTAATTACGTGGCCATAGATTAGAATGTAAAGAGGTCAGAGGTCAGGGGACTCACCACTCATGTAGGGATTGCGACAGTGCGCCAGCAGCGAATGCAAATGCGGATGATTCAGTGTGTGTGGCAGAAAGGGTGTCGGCCGACTGGGCATGGGTTTTGCAATCACCGGATGTATGGGCGGTGGCGGGGGTGGTGGTGTCGGATGCGATGTTGCTCCTGTTGCTTGGCCACTCAACAGTTGTTGCTGCTGCTGCTGTTGCAGCTTTTCTTGCGTTAATCTTCGATTGCTGTTGTCCTCGTTGGTGTCGTTGCCGATTTCATGCGGTCGACCATCGAGCAGAGCATTGTTGTTGTTGATGTTGTTGTTGTTGTTATTGCAGTTGCTATTGCTGTTGCTGTGATTGTTGTCGCTATCACTAATTGTGCTGCCAGGTGACGACGAGGATGCGGCCGTCGTTGCTGTGGTTTGCGGTTGACAACTATTGCCATGGTGCTGCTGTTGTTGCTGTTGCTGTTGATGCTGCTGTTGCTGCTGATGCGTTAGAAATGCGGGATGTGGAAAGTGTGCATGGGCATGATGATGCAGTGGGTGTGACAGTCCAAGTGCCGCCTGCCCCACCAATGCCGGATGGTGTTGCTGATGGTGTGAATGATGATGATGATGTGGTGGTGGCGCCTGTTGTTGCTGTTGTTGCTGCTGTTGCTGCTGTTGTTGTGCATGATGATGGTGCTGATGATATTGATGTGTGTGATGTTGCATAAAGTTTTGTTGTAGATAAGGCCATATATGCTGCGGTTGCATAAACTCTGTAAAAGAGATAAAAAACAAGTGTGAAAAATCGCTGGGAAAATTGAGAGCAATTGAGAATTTATCAAGTTTCAGATTTAAGGAAAAATAAGAGGTTTGAAATTAACAAATTTTAACTTCTTGCTAGACAATTGCTATTTTCGTGATCATTATTAACAAGTTTGCTACACTTGCCTATCTATGACAAGTCAAGATATATTTGCATATAATATTATACTAGTTATAAGCTACAAAATGAATATTTATACTTCAACATATTAAACAATTAAGCATAAATAATTTAACATTAAAAATCAACTTTCCAAAGTCAGACTCACATAAATTCCAGGTTATAATCCCAAAGGTCTCTTTTAAAGATCAGATAAAATCTTACACAAGGATTATGGCCATGTTGAAGTGTCTGGTTTTTAAGCCTATCAACGTGCACTTCAAAAGAAACCCCTTTCCCCACACCCCCGTGAATAAACACGCACACACTCGCATATTATCAGCCCCAAATATCTTGTCAAGAAGTCAACCCTTCATGTGTGGTTGCGTCTCTATAGATGGCTGAGTGTGTTTGTGTGTGTGTGTGTGTGTGTTTGTGTGTGTTTCTTGACTCCACAACAGATGCTGCTTTGAAGTGTCAAACTGGCATAATTAAACAGCTCGCAGCTTCCAATTCCAGCAGGCTTTCCTTCTCCCCCCACACAGATGCCAACACATTGAAAACTTTCGAAGACACACACTCTCACACACACACACACACCTTGAGTGCAGATACCGTCAACGCCTTCATTTTGTGATTTCAGTCCATGTGGAAAGCAAACAAAACTTTTGCGCCTTTAATTGTGGAGCAAGAGACGAGGGTGGTTGGGAGCCTGAGGAAAGATTTTGGCGCTTTGTGGCTGCATTTCAAAATCTAATTAAACACCGAAAAACAGCAGACGCCATTCGCACACACACAACTACACACACACACACACTGACAGGCGCTGCAGGATATGATTTTAATTCGATTAGAGTGACTGAAACAATTAACGTATTAACGCCTCTTTAGTTCGCTATATATATATGTATGTGTATGTTGTGTGTATGTGTTGTATGTGTGTGTGTTTTGTGTGCGTTTAATTTGCTAAAATCTTTTGGCGAAAGTTTTTGTGTGCGTGTGAGCCACATGTGTGCCTAATGACCGCACAAATTAAGTTATAATTGTTCGCATTGTTTGTTTGGGCTTTCAGCGGTTTTACGCTAGTTTTTGCATCTGTGCCACGGCAAATGCCAAAAATTGTAGTTGGCAAAAAGTTGGTCGAATTGGTTTTGTGACACAAAAAGTTAATTTGTGGCCAATCTAAAAGTAATTTAGCTGACTTTCAACTTATACTCAATTAGCTGCCTGGTCAGGTCTTTATGTAATATAAAGGTAATAAAATATTATAATTTAAGCACGTGATGCTACAAAGATTGAAGAACTCAAAAAATCAGATAAGTTCTTAAAGTAATTTGGAATAAGATTACATAATTTAAATACTTATTGTCGCTGCCTTTTCTTTAAGAGAAAAAACTTTCAAGTCTTTTACAATTTTCATTTTCTTAATTATCGTTGCATCAATCGGCTTATAAAAATCTTTAGCATTTTTAGAAGTATTTAAAAATTATATTATATAAATATAATTTTGCTTGTATACTTTAATTTTTTAATGTCTATACAAAATACCCAATTCTTTTAAGATCTTCTATTATTTAATATATACGAAAATAGCTATAAATTGCTGGCTTATTTTTAGAAGAATCAATTGATAAATCTTCAACTATTTTTTCCACAGCTCTAATCCCTTTTTAGGAACCATCTGAAGGAATAAGCTTAACCCTAACATTGCACAATATTTTTTTAAACTAAATTTATGCTACACCCACTTATTGTCTTTCTATCATCTGATCTACCCACAACTCGCATTAGTTTTTAATCCTTGCCACGCTTCTATAATTTAATCCATGCGAAAATAGCGAAGAATTGCCACAAAAATTACATAAAAAAAGGTGATAAAATACCATAAAAAAGAGTCAGCCCACACATTAATATTAAACGACACATTACAAATCCCACAAGCTGGAAAACAAAGCCAAAAAACCGAAGAATTTGCCAAATCACATGCTAAAAAACATTGAATGAAATGCGGCGCAGTTACAATGACTGATAGACAATTAGACACGCCTACTTTTTATTTGTGTGAGGCAACTAAAAAAGAATTAATGCAACGTGAACCCTCGTTCTGGTAAGCAGCACGCGCAGCCGCAGAGGGACGAGGACGAGCAAGGATGCAGGAATAGGAAGGCAGAGTACGCAACTCGGAACTGGTTTATGCGCATTTGGTTCTGGTGG
This sequence comes from Drosophila dives, assembly GCA_035042365.1. Taxonomy (NCBI): domain Eukaryota; kingdom Metazoa; phylum Arthropoda; class Insecta; order Diptera; family Drosophilidae; genus Drosophila; species Drosophila dives. The sequence continues at coordinate 4,233,914 of JAWNLJ010000326.1, read as the reverse complement.
CGGCTACCGACGGATTTGCTGAGGCTCAGATACAATAATTTAAACATGATTAGGTGTGGTTGTGTTTTTACAGCCGTTGCAAGGACGTTGCCTCAAGGGCTTAAAGAGCACAATAAAATAGATAGATAATAAAAAAAAAGTAGAGGAGAACTGATCCCCGTGGCACAACGAAAGCGTTCCGATCCTTTGTGAGCAACTGATTTTCCATTTGCAACTATGGCAAAATTGTTATTCTTTCGGCTTTTCATATTGCAAATGTATTTATATTTTTTTTATTGTTGTTGTTTGGCATTAGCCACGGCAAATGAATTGCCAAGCCGCGTTTATTACCACTTTTTTGGGTGCCCTTACCGTTTCGAACGCGGACTCCTTCGCGTGTATCGCCGAGGATGGCGGATACGCTGAACTTGAGTATGGGCTTGCTGTTGTTATCCTTGAGTATGGTGGTGCCGCCGGGGGTGCTGATGTTGCTTATGCTGCTCTCTTTGGGCTCCACTTTGGGCAATTTGATTGCCGCACGCTCCAGCTCATCGTCCAGTTCCTCATCATCTAAGTGCGGTGTCTCCACGCTGCCGATGTCCGCCACAATTTCATCCTCATCCTCATCGTCCTCATCATCGTCCAATTCCATTTCCTCAATGCTATCAACACTTTCCGCACGATTCTCACGACACTTATCACATTTATAGCCACGTTTGGCACAGTTGCAATTGCACAAGTGCTCCGACGAGGAGGAGGAGCGCTCCTCAGCCGCCGGTTCGGCCGGGCCACGACTCAACAGCATCTCGCTGAGGCTCGACTTTAGCTGACTCTCACTGTAGCTCTGGGCGCGCTGGGCATGCAGTAAGCTGTCCACAAGAAACGCCGTCGACATCACGTGTCGTTCGCTGTCTTAGCCGCTTTGCTCTACTCGCTTGTCACTAGGTGTCTATATGTGCTTGGACAGTGCTGTGCGCGCCACGTAACCGTCGAGTGCTCGATTCGTACTGAATCAGCCAGCATCAGCTTTCTGCCTCTGGATGCTGCTGCTACGGTTGCTGCTACTGCTGCTGCTCCTGGCTGGCGCCGCAGCAGCGCCACAATTTAGGGGTTGCTCTACGGTGGTTGGTCTGTTTCTCCTGCCCAGTCGCTGCTCGCAGCTCGCAGATCGCTGCAATGTCTATGTATGTGGCACGTGACGGCCTCCTTATGTGGGTATATATGTGTGTATATGTGTGTACGTGTGCACATGCATATGTATAATATCGAGTCCTAACTCTCTTTGTATGTGCTTTTGTGTCCTGTGGCGCCTTTGCCCTGCTCGCTTGTCCTGTTATTGTTGTTCGCTTTTTATTTGATTTTATTTGTGTGAAAACAATAAAAATTTAATTTTCTTGTTTTGTTGCTTGCCTGCCTTGAACTGCTCTCGTGTTTGGATGTTTTGTTGCCTCCATTTTGTTATTGCCGTCCTGCTTGTGCACTCTTCGGTTGATCCTCTGCTCGGCGCACAGTGGTTTGAATATGCGACTCAAGCTTGTGATTAAACAGTGCTATATATTCATATAAATATCTGTTTGTACATCTTTTACACTGATAAAAATATATGTTAAATAAGTTCATAAAATTTCTCATTGATATAATTAGGAATTATATTTGCATTATATATTTTTTTATCATTTTAATTTAATTCATTAAATATCAAAATATTGTGGAGTTTTATATAAAATTAATCAAATAAAATTTTTTATACGATTCAATATTTTCTGCTCTTAATTTTTATTTATAATACAAACTCTTTATTTAAGTAATTTTATTCACCAAATTGGTAATATGAGCTTTTGCAAGTTTTCCACATAAATGTATGTTAAATCATTTAGCTAAACATCCTTAACCAGAAGTTGTCGCATGTCCACACGCTATTTGTTGCAGCAGGGACAGCAGGGACAGCGTTTTGGCAGAATAAGCCGAAGCCAGGAGTCAGTAGATTAACTTTTATTATGACCGCAAATTAGTTGTCCTCGGCGCGTTGATGACGACAATCGACAATGATGACTTATTTACAAGACGGGGAGTCAGCAGCAGCAGCAACAACAACAACAACAGCAACAACAACAACAAGAACAACAGCAGCAGCAATTCCCGAGTACATAGAACAGAGTTGGCCAAAGCACAGAATTCTCGTCCTGCTCTGCTTTTATTTGGTTTATATAAGCTTAGAAACTGGCTGTGCTTGTCCTTTTGACTTTTATGTGTGCGCCACTCTATTTGCACAATACACGCGCAAGCCTAGAGTTCACAGACACACACACGCACACATACATACACATGCATAAACAGAGAGCCATAGAGAAAAGCAACCCTTGTTGTGGCTTTCGCTGAGCAGCAAACGAAAAGTGCAAGTGGTCGTCCTTATGCCCCCGCCCCTCCCCCCGTGGCACGATTTGTGGGCGTGGCCTCACTCGAATTGGAAACTCATCATCAGCAGCAAGGAGCACTCTCAGTGCCAACAATAAGAATAAGGATAACAAAGCACAGTCATATATGTAAGTAGTTTATGCTCTGCGTGTGTGTGTGTGTGTGTGTGTTAGCCTGGCATTGTTTAGCCAGCCTTTTTGCGCTGCCATTTGTGGGTTTTTGCTTTCAAAAGGATTACTCCTTCTGCTGCTGCTGCTGTTGCTGCTGCCGCTGCCAGCGAGTACATAAAACATGCTCATATAAGCGTATAAATATGTGATAATAATGATTAAAAGTTCTCATCATGCCAAGCCATCATCATTTATGCAAAGGATTTCCACCATACGCCCTGTATACGTATCTCCTCTCTCTGCTTGTGTTTGTGTTTGCCTGTGTGTGTGTGTGTGGGTGTCCTTACATTTTTATTTGGCACCAAAGCTATGCGACGGATTCTGCCTTTCTATGTGGGTGGCTTGGTTTTTATGTGTTACTTTTTTTTTTCTTTTTACTAGAGCTCTTTGTGATTGTGCTTAAGCAGAGATGATTTCAATTTTCCGGAATTTGGTACTTTGCCAGTTGGCACTGTGAATCCTTCACTCTGTGGCTGAATGTGTGTGTGTGTGTGTGAATTTCGCTTTGTTGCGTGCCATAATATGGGGACAATCATTTGATAAGTGGGCTGAATGTGCAGAGCCACAAATGCTCCTGTCGCGCTCCTTGACAAATGAAAGGGGTCACAATTCACGTTCTGTTTTGCTGCCACCATAATCCACTCCCAACCCCAATCCCAAACCGTAGCCACAAATCCACATTCAAGCAAAGTGTTAAAGACAAACTTTTAATTGTTTTTTTCAGCGCACATTTGAGTTGATTTTGTTGTTGTGGTTGTTGCTGGCAAAGTGTTTGCTGAATTGGAAATATGCAAATCATTTGAATTTTGTGTGCTCTATTTTAAATATCTATTCAGCCTTTTGGCTTTTGTTGACGCCTTTGTGTAGGTGACTTCATCTGTCTGTGGTGCCTATTGTTGCCATTTTTGGTTATGTGGTCTTTGAGGCATTGAGTTAGATAAGAACAAAGCTTTGTTAACAATTTAAATATATTATCCTTATGAGTTGCATAGAAATTTATGATTGCTTTTATTTTATTTTATAATTATTAGGGGGCATAACTATGTTACAACTCATTGGATTAAAATCTTTAGTCTTACAAATTTAATTAATGTTTGATGAGGTAAACTTTTGATTAAAAGGGAAAACAAATTGACTCTCAAATTTATAGTCAGTTTTAATTATCAATCTTCTAATTTCAACAACTAAAATAAATTTTGAACTTACATTTAAATGATATATTAGAGTAAAATTCCTTGTAATACATATTTATTTTAATATAGTTAAATAAAATATTTTTAATCATAACGTTTTCCCATGCAAAGTACATTTTTATTATCAATCTTTTTGAGCTTTTTCATTCACTTTATTTAATGTGATATTATTATTTATATTAAGTGTGAGTTGTGCTTTACATTGAATATTTTAGGATGCATATTGATTTAATATCTATATCAGGCAAGCAAAATAGCAGACATCTCCATATCCTAAACTGGTTCAAAGAATTTTTCAACTCAGTGGCTGTGGAATAAGATTCCAATCCAGCTGATAGCAGCGGAGTCATGTACAACTTCATGGCAATGGAATGGAACTGACAGCGGCATCATTATATGGATATCATTATCCTGTACTCGTATCGTCTGTGTATCGGCATGAGTATGACTACAATGGATGCCGATTGCACGCAGAGTTACCAAAAAAAAAAAAGAAGAAAATAATATATATAAATAAATAAAAAGAAACGAGAGGTAAAATGTCACAAGATGCTGCAAGCGGGTGTATCGTATGGAGAGGGGAAGGGAGCGGGATATATATGTTTGGTTGAGGGCGTGGATGGGCAATATAATAAAGCGCAAACATTTATACACGACACTCGATGTGGATAACGATATAAGTAGAGAATAGCTGAACAGAGCAGTTCATGAGCCACGACAACCATGCTGCCAAGTCAACTGTCGATATCAGCTGCTACACGATGCATTCCCAACCCCACACCCCCCACCAACTCCATGCCACACCCCCCTCCTCACAATGACACCCATCCATGAAAATGAATGCGAATTCTGTTTGCTATCGATTTTCAGCATAACGTTTATTATTTTTATTATATGGCAAATACGTAGGGTGGTTGGCAAATTATGGGCTTTTCATAACGTTAACAGTCGCATAAATACGCTCTTTGTGTCAACCAAGTAGAAAAAATGCGATAAAAGATTATAAAGTGTGTGTTGGTTGGTTGGTTGCCGCTGGATTCACTGGATTCGATGTGGATTCTCTTCAGCTTTGGCACAGCCTGCCAGGCTGCTGGCTGCTGGCTGCTGGGCAGCTTCTGAGTGGGAGTGGGTGCGGTAAGGGGCGGGGCGGGGCTACTCGCTTGGCGGCGACATCTGTTTCCGACATCTTTTAATAAAATTTTCATCTTTATTACGAAACGATTGTTTTATGTGGCCCGGCGCACATTTTCCAGCAGCTCGCAGTCACTACTTAAACTAGACGTGTCCTGCCACGCTGGCAGGAAGTCCTTCTGCGGCTCGCGCTCCCAGCTACAGCTTTATTCCTCTCCCCCTCCCTTTTCTCACCCACTCTGTCTCTGCTGGGCCGCTGTTTAAGAGGAAGTAATTAGAATGAAGCGATTTTTAGTTGCCAGCCAGAGTCGCAAAAGTTCTGCAAGTTTTCTTTCTATTTTTTTATTATTCCCTTTTTTTTTTTAATTCTGTAAAGTTTTCTTCAAAACTGCGGCAAGTTCATGGCTTCACTCCATAAAAATTTAATTTGATTTAATTTTTATTTTCATTGCGCACACTTCTTATGGCCAAGTGTATGTGTAAATTGTTGTTAAAAGTGGACAATAAACAGGCGCTTGTATTTAAATATGTGCGAATTTAATTGCTATATTTATGATTTTACACAATGCACAATTATATTTATTTATGGCTTGTGTGTGCGGTTGGAGTTGTGGTTTCCGAAGTGGTTTTGTATATTATTTTAAGTGTTGTCAATATGCTTATGTGGTCAGCCGAGCGGCATACTTGTCCGATCGGTGAATAACAATAATTACACAATTGTCTAGGTTTAAAAAATAAATTAAGTTGTAAGTGAATAATTATAGCAATAAACTGAGATCATTCAGCAATAACAAACGTAAAACTTGCAATAATAGTCGACAATTAATTACTATAAATTATTATCTTTACTACTACAACTTGTTCAGCCAGTAAAAAATATAACTTAAACAGACACCAAATGCATTTAATGCATTTTTAGCAAAGTGTTAAAGATATCTTCTGAAAATTAAAGATTTGCATTAAATGTATTTATTTAAAATTTTTATTTTTGTAGCAGTGCGCTGTGGCTGATGGCCTATGAATAAACATACACAGGGCACACTTTATGATATTAATATTAATAAAAATATATATTTTTTTAGCTTGCAGAGTTTTGCATTGATGTTCGCATGGGGGCGCAGAATAAACCAAGTGGAAAATTTGCATGTGGCAATTCAATTTTTTATTTACTTTTCACCGCTTGACCAATAACATCCATGGGTGAGACAGATGGAGGGAAAGAGATGGTTCTACAAATAAATAAACAAAACACACAGGCAGCTTTAATGAAACACACACAAAGGAGCAAAAGCGCATGGCATAATTTTTAATAAAAATAAGAAGCATAATAATAATAAGAGAAATAATAAAAATATTGTGCGGTGGCAGTAGTTGTTAGTAATTAATATTTTGATTGCATACAAATTGCATAATTAGTCAAAGCTAAATGACAAGGCCCAAACAAGTCCAAATTGAAAGGGATGCGCACATTAAGGGGAAGGGGAAGGGAACAACGCAGCAAGGGTTGGGTAGAGGGGTAGAGGGGTAGGTTAAGGAGAGCAGACGAATGCGTTGTTGTGATTAATAAAATTACACGAAATCACACAGCAACAGCAGCAGCAGCAACAACATGCAACAAAAATTTGACAGCTCGAAATAATAACAACAACCCAGAAACAACAACAACAACAACAACAATAATAATAAGAACAACAAAAACGCAGGACACTCGGTAAGGGTTGATGTTGCTGTTGTTACCTTTTGAATGCTTGGGCAACTTTGGGCGTTAAATAAAAAGGCGCATCACTTGACGCCGCGGCTGCTAAATGTGGCAGCAACAAGACACAGGCATCTTGACACTGGAAAGAACACACAGAGAATCAGAATCAGAATCAGAATCAGGGTTTCGCTGTGTTACGTTTGCTGTTGCAGCCTTTAAGGCGTAAGCTGCCACAAGATGTTGCAAGCGACGCGACAGCAACGTGTGAACAATTTGGGCAAAAGAAGACATTGCCGCTACTTGACTTGCCAGGGGTAGTGGTAGGGCCAGGGGGTATGGGGTGGTAGGCATCTTGAGGCGAGTCTTTAATTAATTTTTATGTTTGCTGTCGGCCGTTGTTGCCCCTTTGTGTTTGCCTGAGTTATGTGACTCACTGTGGGCATTAGCCGCATTGTGTAGTGTAGAGTTGTGCCACAGCTCGACTTGCTGAGGCATAAGTAAGTGGACAATTTATGTAGCGTTTTATAGTGTCACACATGAGCATAACTGTTGAATTCCGCTTGCCAAGTAATTAGTCAAAATTGAGTGTAATTTATTGCCAACAAGAAGCAAGAGTTGAACTGTTGATGGCAAATACTTTGGCAGTCATTTGGAAGTATCCAAAGACGATTTTAGAAAATTTCAAATAATTAAATAAATGGCTGAAAATTACTTTAAGTGAACTATTTTTACCTTTCCCTTACTAACTTTAAGCTGACCTTCGATATTAGCATGAGACATGTTACAATTATAAATCTATTTATTACAATCTAAATTAGCAACTATTATATTAATTCAAAGTTTATCTATTAGCTGCCCATCTTAACTTAAATTTATATTGACGTATTTTCAATAATGAAAGTCTTTATTAATTGCCCACGCCTCGAAACTGAATTCAGTTATTGGAACTGATACATTGTCAGCTCTCAGTTTTGGCAATTTGACATTTCAGAAATGAGCTCATAACAAGTTGTCGCAGCTTAACAGCCAGAAGTGTGTGGAGTGCGTCTGTAGTGTCTGTCACATGACGCACCCGCACTACCCCACGCGACAAAGAGTGGCATCAATGTAACGCTTAGTTAGGCAACAGATTGTGCTGAAATGCATGTGGTATGCAAAGGCTAAATCCGTGGAAAAGGACAGTAATAAAAGCAAAACTGATTTAAGGGATGCCTTCCCTTTGGATGCGCCTCGAAATTAGCGAAAGGGTGGCTCGAAATGTCAACTATAAATGTTGCGTTATATTATTAGATATATAGAGCAATAGGGCTGCATTCCAAATGCGATTAACTCGAGCAATTGAAATGAATATGAGCATTGAATTCCCTTTGGTCACGTGTTGGGCTTTTGTAGAGACCAAACAGGATATTATGAAATAATGATTATTCATTGCATGATGGCACAACAAATTCTAATATTTCAGTAAATTATCCAAATTATAGCATTTACTAAACAGAAAGTATAGCATTTTAAAAATATAAAAAACCACTGGATGTTTTTAATTAACGACCTGCCAGGAATTTTGAGTGAAAGCAGCTGACCTGAGGCGAAAGATTTTTAATTAATCACGTAAATGGATCGCGTACATTTTCATCATGTTGCTGCTGCATTTTTGATGGACACTAGGCGTCTGTTTCTGATATGGCAACTGCTCCTCGCATCTCCCCTTGCCAGCCTAGCAGCACCTTTCAGCTCTCAAAACGCATTTCATATTTTTTGGTTGCTCAATTTAATTTGATTTTACATTATTTTTTTCTATTTGCATCAATGCTTAAAATTTTTGTTGTTTGTTTGCATTTGCATTTGATTTGATTGACAGTTAAACGAGAAAAAGAGAGATAGAGAAGAAATAGAGAAGAGAGAGAGAGAGAGAGGAGCGATACAGTAAAATAAGAGGAGTATTGAAAGGGGTTGCATTTACATAATTAAATAATTGGTAGACAGAATTTAATTGATATTTGCTTGGGATATGTTACTGAAAGGCACAGTTGACATTATTGCGACAACAATTCAAATCGATAGATTCCATTGAATTTTATTCTCCTACAAACACAGTTATACATTTATATATATTCAACATAATCTAAAAGAACAGCTACATTGCCTTCGCACTCAGCTGTTGCTGAGGCACACAATTAACTGAGCATACCACACATAAATACATAGGCATACATATGTTTGTACGAATATCAGCAGGTCAGTCGCATAGTTCAATTAAGGCATATTTAATATGGCACAGTTCAGGGGCGCTGCATGGGCCTTGGGCGTTTTCGTGTAGTGAAAACTAAGAAAATTCTTGAAGATTACAATTAATGAAATTTAAATATTAATATGGATTATAAGTGCCCTTAATTTATTATATATATATACATCATTACTTACCGCAATCCGCTCCTGGACCACTCACTTAAGCTAAAATTCTTGCAGCAAAAAAATCAGAATTTAAACTTGATGCTCTTTCTGAACCACAGTTGAAAATCTGTTTCAGTTGTTGTGAGACCATGTAAAACAAATAAGCCTCGCATAAGAGTTGCTTGTAGTTAATATACAAATTAAGTGCAAAATAAATCACACTCAGTTAAAATAATAAATAAAAAGTAAAATAAACATGTGCAAAAAAGCCGAACACTATTGTGCAATAATTAAATGACAATTGAAACATAATTAAGTGACTGCCATGTGGGAAGCGCTGAGAGAGTTAATTAATTCAACGCCCGACGGGTGAGTGTGTGCGTTTGGGTGTGTGTGTGTGTCTGAATGGGTGACAGTTTTGGATGTTGCAACTGAAGGCGTGATTGAGTGGTAACAAAAGTGCATAAGTGCAATAGTAAATCAAGTTTGTTAACGCGAACTTTAAGCTATTTTATGGCCTAAGTTGGCTTTGCCTAGGTCAATGCGTGCTCACCCGTAAAGGGCAGTAGGTTGTGTACATAATTTTTGCAGTGTAATGAAAACTTGTTATCAATTTGTTTTTTTTATATATTTATATATTATGGTACCGAGTTTATGGTAGTTTTGTCGTAAAATTTGTAATTAAAAAAATTCATATCTAAACCATAAAATATAAACATAAATATGTATAAATTCTCATCTTTTGTCCTTTATCAAAAGGCAAATATATACCGCCTTCATAACTTTATCATAACTGTACCGATTTTCTAAAGCAATATATTTTTTGTTATAGTTTCACCTGTAAAATAATATTTTATTTAAGATTTGGAAACAGGATTTTAGCACAATAGGACAGTTCTTATCTTTCACTTCAATAAGCTTACCATAAATTAAACGATGTGCAAAATTATAAAATTATAAAATTGCATTCATAGAAATCGATACTGGCGCCAATCTAAATTTTCCAACGAAATACTTAAGAGCAGGAATATTATTTTGTAATTGGGTCTTTACAGATAGATAACAAGTTTAATTGATATGTTTTTTTTTTTTAATGGATTCATTCTGACTACTTATGCTAATTACTTGTTTAATTATACAAATTGCGAAAAGTTTCTGTTCTAAAAAGGTAAACAAAGCTTATGGGATTTTTTACAGTACAATTATAAATGGCATTTGTTCTGTTAGTTGGCAGCTTTATAGGCTGATCATTAAGAGCTTCCCGTAATGTGGAGCAACTGGTTTCAATTACTTTGTTTGCATGATCAAGTTGTTATTATCAATCAATGTAAACACGATAATTAAGATGAATAATTTTCTAAATTCATTTTTAATGGCAATGTATTAATAAATTTAATTTTGCTGTTGGACAACTTGAACTTTGCTATTGGACGGGATACCAACCTCTGAACATACTATTTAGAGCACCATTAGAGTGATCCACAGGATCAAAGTGTATATTAAAACAAACAAACAAAAAAAATATAAACAAAAAAATTAGTTTATTAATAATATGTCTCTAGCACTTATCAATAGGGTTCGGCCCAGGTTGTTTCTCCTGCCTTTTAATTACGTTTACACGAGATTATAATATCCTATTTAAAAATTTTTACTAGCATCGGATGTAGATATGTAAAATATTAATATTTTTGTATTTATGTTGTAAATGAAATGCGAATGAAGGCAACTTTATATGTCTGCCCAAAGATATGCAGCACTTTATTACAGTTGCTCATTAACATAATATCCAACATAATGCTGTAATGTAAGAATAATGTTAAATTAGCATAATTGATAACATATATTAACAGTCCTGTTAACTGTTCGTAAAATCTAAGAATTTGTTTTAGTTATTTTAAAGAATAAATTATTGGTATTGGTATGTGTATGCTTATCATTCAAGTTCTAATTGAAATTAATTAAAATGTAAAGCTAAATGCAAAAAAAATGTACTAAATACATTTCAGTAAGTTGTTATTCTCAGTTTTTAATGTTCAACTATCAACCATAAACAAATATTGGAACATATCGGCAAAAAGGGTGTGCCCAGAATGTCAGACACAAACAGCGAAAAACTACAAAAGAAACTGAAACCATCCTTCACATTAAGAGTTGAATCACCTGTGCAATGAGGTTTGGGTATATGGCCCAGTAAAGATCGTATGATCAAATGGCATTTCATTGCCAAGCGAATCGGAAATCAGGCGAGCGGCACATGTGAATTGACCTAGCTAAATTTGGTATATGTATATTTAATATTGTATAAAAATATTGCCAAAATGTGGCATGAAGTGCAATAATTTTTACATGTATTTCAATTACTCAAACGTAAATGGGCTCGTAAACGGGTTTACAAAAGCTAACAACTAACCGCACCACCAAAAACAACAAAAACATATAAAATCACCAACAACAGTTAACGTTAAGATGGTTGTTTTCGACCTGGTCTTTTGAGGCTATAATTCACAGACGGCTGGCTTAGAAGCAATCCCCAAGTCGAGGAGCTTGCTCAGCATTTGCGTCGATTTCTTAACTTTTTTATTTTGCTTTGTTTTGTTATTGCTGTTTTCAATTACTGCTCGAAGGACAACATTTTAATATCGCTTTTGTTTTATTTTCTTGATGCTTGTCGGCAGAGGGGAAAGAGTGGTTTTTGAATCCCCTGCATTTGGTCTGCGTATGATATGCAAAATATTTGAGAAGTTCTTCGATAGCGTTGGCGTTAAATAAAGGCGTTGATATGGAAATAATTACCAGCAGACTTTTTATATTAATTAATCAAAGCGTAAAAACTCAATTCATCTTTTAAGCAAAAATCCAATATTTTTATTTACATTACTTGCTTGTTTTGTGCAAAATTAAATTCTAAGAATTATGTACTTGGGAATACATTTAACAAGTGTTTTTATTTTAAGTTAACTAATCACCCATTTAGGCTAATTTAGACTTCTTCATAGTTTGTTATATTTTGTGGGCTTTGGCATCTGCATTAGTTAAGCCATTAAAGTACGACTCTCGGTAATATTTTATTTAGACTATATTTTACTTTTGTTGTCCATAGCCACATTTTGTTTTGATGTGCTTTGTGACCTTTTCTGCTAAAGCGAAAAAATAAAAAAAGAAGACATTGCAAATTATAATTATAAACAAAATACATTTAATTTAAATGCGCGTGTCTGTGCACAGCATGTTCAAATATATAAAGTCGTTTCAAGACTGCAATTAAGTCATTCTTGTCAAATAAAAAATAATTCAACCTTCGTTGGCTTATTAGTTTAAGGTCTTTGGCTAAGTGCAACAATATCCTTGTGCCGCATCTACACATACATATGGACTCATACTTGTGCAATCCGTTGCTGTAACAGATCTCAGTTCCGAGTTCAGACCCGAATGGGTTTGTCATGAACTCTCATTTGTAATGCTTACAAATACTTCTTAACGCATGATTTGGCATTTAATTGTTTATAAAACTTTGTAAAAAATTTCTTGTTTAAGTTCTTCAAGTGTTTAGTTCCTTTTTTTTAATGATTATTGTTTTATTGTAGACAAGTGGCCAAAAGCATGTTTCCCCTTTTTTATTCATGCTACTTAAGCTGATGAGAGCTTAGACAAGCTAATCTTGAACTCCGACGTGTTGTAATACAACCGCATAGCGGAGAACAAAGTCGATCTCGGTTGTTCCCCTTAGCGGCAGTAATACGCAAATTAGACTGCATGATAAATGATTTGCAACAATTTGAAGTAATAATATATTAATTAATCAATGAACTGTAGCTAACTAGTATATAATTATCATGTAAGAACTTCTGAAGAATGATACCTGGCGTATCAATCAATGCTGCTTTTAAGTGTAATAAATATTTCTAATATGTTAATATTTTATGGGCCACTGTCTGTCGTTGCGTTTTGTTTTTTTGCTTGCAAATCTTATTGAAAAACAAATTAAACCCGTTAATTATGGTACAAAGTATGTGATACTGTTTACTAATCCCTTTACATGCAGTTAGTACAATACTTAATACTATTGGCGGGACTGTGGCTAGCTGAACGCGAACGATTTGAGTTAATGGCTAGCATGAAATGTGGTCCGAGTAAATAACTAGTCAAAGCAATTGCGTCAATCTCAACTTGAAAAAATTTCCACAAAAGCCTGTAAAAAATTTTCGCAATATTTGCTCTTCTGTTACAATATGGCTTCAATAATACTCATTATTATTTTATCAAAGCCCCGGTTTAATGGCTTATCATAGCCTTGGTGTAAACTTTACCAACGATTAAAATAAAATGGGAAAATTTCACTTCGCTGCGTAATCGTCCACTGTCACTTTCAATATCCTTCAGAAAAAACCCTTAACGATTATGGTTTAAAGTAAATAATGTAGGAAGCAATTGTGGAACTCAATGTATGGCTTTTAACTTAAGATCTGCTTTAAGCCACTTAAACTAGAACCATCACAAACCAGACTGCGATAAGCACAAAAGTGATTCAGCTTTTAAAAAACAACAATTTACAAAATCCCCATGAAGATATGCCAAAAACGAGTAGAAATCAACAAAAGGAAAACTCAACACAGCGTGATTAACTGAAATTCACCGCGCAGGCGCTGAGAACGTATCGCAGCGCTGTCGACGCCAACGTTGCGCAGACGCTGAGTAAAGAGCGCAGTGACGCCCGTCAAAAGTTGCCAAATTATTTTGCTATAAAAAGTACAGCGAAGCGGCGCAGCTAGTAGCAGCGAGGATTGCGCCAAGTAAAACGCACACAACCATATACACACACACACACTCACACATGCATAAGTGAGAACGTTGAGCAGCGCAGCTGCTGAGCAAATTGCCAAATTTTTTAATATCAACAAATGCAGCGCTCTACGCGTCTCAGCGAGGATTGCGCCAAGTGATAGCCTCACACACACACACACACAAACAAATACAAAGCTACAAGCGCACCTTTGCCGACTCAAGCAGAGATTTGCACACACACACACACACACACACACATAGTGGCAGCTCAGCAGCCGAGGCGTTTTAGCTGTTTTACTCGGCTCAGCTGTAACGATACTTAGTCGGCGTCGCTGCCGCTGCTGCTGCCGCCGCTGAGCTACGACTGCGACTTAAGTCTTGCGTTTTGAACAAAAACGTCTTGCGACGCTGTTCGTCCATTCATGCGAGCTTTTCATTTCGACGCGTCAACTTCAACTTTAAAACGACACACGACACATGCTCGGGAGTAGTGCGCGATCGTGTCTTGTGCTTCTCGATTTTGGTTTCGTTTTCAATTTCGGTTTCAATTTCGTTGTGTGATGTTTTCAATTTAAATAATTGCAAGCCGTAGCAAACGCAAAACGAATACACTTAAAATTGTTTCATTGTGTGCAAAGATTTTAAGGACATGCGAATTCCCAAAAAATTGACAGCAAATAAAAACCCAACTTCCATGAACATGAGGCTGGCTTGATAACTGGAAAACCAAACGAAAAACGAAAAAAATAGATATTAAATTAACTCGAAAAATAATTGGAGAAAAACCCCTTTTATTTTTTTTGGATTAGCTGCAGTGCAAAAGGAATTTTAATCGAAAAGTGAGTTGAATTGGCTGTAAAAAAAAACTGTGTTAAACGGAGCGTATGAGCAATGTTTTTTTTGCTAGAACAATTAATTGTGTTGTTGTTAAGTGTATGTAAAATAAATAAAATTATTATTTTTTAAATTAAGAACATATAAAAACCTAATATAAACTAAACTACTTTAGTTCCTATTCGATATATGGCAACACAATTATCACATTTTTAAAGGAATTTCATACATTGTTGAGATCATTAATTATAAGTACACATCTCGAGTTTATTAGCATTGCCCAAGGGGTAATCGAGCAAATTTTGTGTATTTTAGCGCATTCTATTAGCCTATCCCTTTAAGCGACTAAAGACTAAAGATCAAGTATATCACTGAACAAGCAAGAAAAATATAATACTAATTTAAACAATATAAAACTTATTAATCAGATCGAGAAGAAGAATAAAACCTTTAACTGATCTATCTGCACTTGTAATGTTTTGGGTGGAATATTTGGCTTAAACGCAATGCAAAGATTTGCCTGATTTTGTTGTACTGATAAAAACAATAAGATATAAAAATTCTTTTTGAAATGTAAGACAATTTTTGACGAATTCCGCAAAATGTAATAAATGATTGTTATGTTTTTGCTTTTGTCTTAAGTGGCTGTTATTTTTGATTATTTCTTACGAATGAAGTTTTACTCATATGCATATTTTTGATTTAAAATATGTAGCTGGGTTTTTGTACAAATATGTAAACGCAAACATCATTGGATCACGATCATCATCATGATGTTGTTGATGACGATGTGATTTTCCCCCGCTTGACCTACATTTTTGCAAAGGTCAGGTCAGTGTTAAGGTGAAATAATCAAGTGAAACATGTGACGGGTGTCTGGTATTAATGGAACTTCCACTCTTTACACAGCTTGCTCTATTACTTTCGATCCCAGAAAGTGAGATTTAAATTCATTTATTGCTTTCCAGTTACGCATCTGGCCAAGAAACTACTGGAAATATGTAAGTCAATGTCAAGCAGGGCATAAAATAATACTTTTCTGTGTTGGCGTTCAGCAAATGAAATAAAACTAAAAACTAAACAAAATAAACCAAAAAAAAAGTGTGAAAAATTGTTAGTAAGCGAACGCAAAGAAATGCTATTTCCAGTTGGGGTGTGTCGAAAGTTCCAAAATCACTTGAAGGTTGGGCCCCAAATAATACAGAGCTGTTTGTGCTTCTCGTTTGTAGTTCAATGCACGAAGTGACAATGACATTGGCATAGCAAAAATTTAAGTGATATATACATACATATTTATATATATATATATAAATGATGTTCAGATTTTATAAGAATCTTACACGCGCACCCATATGATAAGAGTTCGAATAAAATTACTTTACTTTATAATATGAATTGTATTTCATAAATTTCTACATCACATTTCTTATCAGAAAAAAATAATATTTTTTGATGTGCTGCTTCCCTATAAATGTTTCTGCTGAAGCATTGCCAATTAACTCACATTATCGCTTAACTTGGCTAATTAATCTTACATCTCTCGAAACATAAAAAAAAAAATGCCAACATTCAGTGTTACTTTCAAAGCATCGCAAGCAGCATTTTTTACATTTTGACCAGCTCAGTTTTGACCACTTAAATTTACAGCCATAGGCCAACTACCCATATATCTGTTCATTAGCAAGCCAAACCGCCCACCAATACACCAATTGGCCATGCCAGGGCACAGAAGTCATCTTAATTAACCACAAACTGCAAACAGTTAAGTGCAATAGACGTCACCAAAACCGAAAGGGAAACATTAACAAGACAAAGTGCTCACTTTGTTGTTGTTTTCTGTGTGTTTTCTTAGCCGTTAAATTGAAATATTGACATAAGCATGTGATTCACAATGATGTTGCTTTTTGCCTTTTTTGCTTTGTTTTCTTCTTTTTTTTTGGCAATGTTGCCACATGCTGTTGGTGCCTGTGGCACATTTACTAATAACCTAAATATACAACATGCTTGGAGATAAATTTTATGTAATATGCGGCACGCTTTTAAATAGCAAATTGATTTACCTATTGATAAGCGCACAATTTGGGGCCAGAAACCCATCAATCCCCAGACCCACAGAGCGGGTGAGACATACACATACACACACACACACACGCACACTGAGACAGACAGAAAGACAGCTAAACAACGGCAATCAAAAACGCTGTGACTTAGGTCAGGATTGATTTAGGATTGGCTGTAGCTGTTTCCATTGTATCTGTTGTTGTCATGGACACGCTTCGTTGGCGGCCTTCGTGGCGTGTGTCAAACACTTGAGCGTCAGGCGAACTACTTATAAAAGCCAACAGAAAAAGCCTGAAGCATAAAGGATTTATTATTGGCAAATGCCTACAATGTGTACCAAGTTTAAGCATAAAATGCAAAATAAAAATACTGCAGCGTTATTAGAGCATTTAGTAAAATGTGTTACAAGCGTCCAAGTTAAAAATTGTTCGTAAACTAAGCCGCATGGCTAAAACATAAATAGATATAAAGAGTAAAAGAGAGATATATACTGAGATAGAGATAACGAATAACGTATAAATTACAACACACAAGCAACCAACTAGACGCACAGGCAGCAAAACGCAAAAACGCAGCAACAGAGTTGTTGTTTTGGTTGCTTTTGTTGTTGCTGCTGTTGCTGACTAATCAAAAAAAAAAAAAAAAACTAAAATATGTTTGCCAATAATCTGGCGAAGCGGCCACGCTTCAATGATTCGCTACGGCAACTAAAATCAGCGAGAGAAGAACCAAAAAACAATATAGTAGCAACAATACAGATTTGGCACATTAACAACTAAAGAAGCGAAAAAAATTAGATATACAAATTAACGAAAAGAGTGCTTGGCTAAATGGCAAAGAAGTGCAGTTGGCGTGTTTGCATAAATTTACGTATGAAATACTTTAAATTATGCAGACAAAACAAAAATGAAAAATTGAGTTAAGATAAATCGTTTAAGCTTTAAGTTTTTGAATAGTTTATGATTTGAGTATTTACCGAGTTTAGATAAGATCGTTCTGTAAATAAATTTGTTAATAGTTTAAGTAATTCGGTGCAGTTTAAATGTTACTGAACTTCGTATTAATATGCCTTAATTAGCGTCGAAATTAATTATACACACAAAGCAAACATGAAGATTTTAGTTTACACAAGACCGATTTGTCAATATGTTTGAGCAGTGTAAGTAATTCGTTTCTGCTTTGTTTCAGTGATAGTCTGTCCCAGCTTGCCTATTAATCACTTTTGCGATTTCTGAACATATTATTTTTTGTTGCAATATGTAATTAGTGAGCGTTAATTTCTATATTTAAAACTGATTCCTATGATATCATATCTACTATATATTACATCTGCCTGCAGCTTCTTCATTTCACTTTACACAACTTTGCACACATCGCAACCTTTCTCAACTCAGCTGGATGTCAAGTTCGTTGCCTCAGTCTTTTGTTAATATATTTTTGCACTTTCTGCAAATTGAAAGTTGAATGTTAAATTGCCTAATATGTTGTTGTTGGGCTTTATTTAAGGAATGATTTGATGCGCTCGAAGTGTTGCCAGTTTAAGTTAATTGAGCACAGCCAAGCGATTTAAAGGGCTGAGGGCTGAGGGAATGAGTTAGCCAAGCAAATGAAGGGCTTGCTCACTGATTTTTTGTTTATGCAGAGGCAAAGAAATTTCCAGATACGCCTCGGCTTTTGGGTTCGGGCCCCTACTGAATATTCAATGCTATGTGTAAGCTACAATTATAGTTAAATACTTATGATGGGTACCTGTCTGTCTAGCGGTCACTTCCGGAATATTGGGTTGTCTCAATGTCAACAGAGCAAGAGATGAACGAACTTTTCAGTCATTACGCACATTTTGGGAACTTTTCCTTTGCTCGATTTTCGGACAGTTCGTTTCAATAATTCCATACAATTTGCCAATCAACGCGTTCCAACGATGCCAATTATTAAATGCCATACCCCCTGCTTCCTTTTCCCCATCTCCCTTGAGTTGCAAGTCCTTTGTGGGCGATGCCTCGGCATTGGCTTATGAAGCCATTCAAGTGCTACAACAGTCGCTCCTCTCTGTAATCAGCTGAAAACGCAATTGGAAAAAAAATTGATATTTTATATACTGCATAAAAATAATGAGCAACCAAAAATTAAGCAAAAATTTATTAAAAATGCATGAAAAGAAGGCGACATGCGTAAAAAATAAATAAATAATAATAAAAAAAAAACAAAATAAGTAAAAGCCACAGCGAAACTGGATGTGGAACAGCTGTCACAAGAGAAAGATAAATGGCGCGTGACCTTCGCACTGCTGCAGTCTCCGTTGGATGCTGTGTGAAATTTATCAAAACGAGTAAAAAGCAAAAACAACAACAACAGTGCAAACTGCCCAAAATAAACATGTGCACAAGTCTAAAGCTGCCGACACAACAGCAACAACAGGAACAATGGCACTCGAGTGAGCAGCTACTGTAAGCCAAGTGGCAACCGCAACAACAATAGCAACAAACACAACAAATAAGCCATAAAACCAACGAATTTGTCATACGCTGAAGAAATTATTACTTGAAAATATGTTAAATGGTTTTTGCCTTGTTTCAGTTATTATTTGTTTGATTCGTTCTGCAAAAAAATACAAAAGGCATCAAATTTAATTATTCCCCTTTATTCAAAAGCGAATTATTCACATATTTCGAATTATGTTGGCAACGCAAAATTCCCTGCAACACACCCTCAATTAAATTAATATTAATAAACCAGTTTATATATTTTTTTTTACAAGTCCTTTGCTGTAACCAACTTGCTGGCCAGTGTCTCATATGCTCAGCTGATGGCACAAATCTGGCGCAGTTTTTGAGTCATGCTTTGAAATATACACGAAGTGATTGCATTAGCAACAAAAGCAACAACAACAATGGAAAACAGGTGCAAGCAGGCAAGAAGATTTTTTTGGGAAATGCCAAGCAGCCACTGCGGCTTAGACGGCTCAGCGCCCCGGTGGTTTAGTGCCTGTTAGTTGCCTGTTGGCCAAGCAACCTACTTATTTCTGGCTGGAATGGCCCGTTTGGTTTGTCTGGTTTTGTGTTTGTTGTTGTTGTTGGTGCTGCTGCAGCGGCTGTGGCGGCTGGTGCAATTGAAAGTGTTACTGTTACCAATGAGCTGACCAAAAGCGAGACTCAATATCGTCATCAGCTGTTGGCAATGTTAGAAAGCTTCGACTGGAGCTGGGAGCTGTGTGGCTGGAACTGTGGCAATTGCAACATGAATCGCTGCTTGCCATATGTGCCCGACTGGTTATAAAACAGTATTTGGGTCAATAGATTTTGTATTTATGCAATTTTGCAATATTTCTACTAATGTTGTTATCGTTGTGCTTGTAATTGTAATTTCTTTATTTACGCAAACGTTTTGAGCTATTTTTTAATGATTTCTAGACAGTTAGTAAGCGCAACTATTTTTTTTCACTTGCTTCATTTATCTCTTGGCGTGTCTCCTCAGAAATAAAAATAAGAAAAAATTGCTTGCATTTTATTACATAATATGCCAAAGAAGCAAAGCGAACAAAAGTATACTCAAGCCGCAGCAACCAAAATAAAAAAAGAAGTTGAGTCGACCAAGACGACCAGGTGACCAAGTCGTAGCACCAAAATGCCGGAGTCAATGTGTGAAAATAAGCAGAAAATTGTTTAAAAAAACGTGTTTCAGTTACACTTTTGGGGGCGTGGCAGTTGCTGATAAAATGTCGTGAAGGCTTCTTAATGGATTGGCTTTAGTGGCGCTTATGAGCCGTAAACTGTGGAAAAGCGTTTCAGTTATTTTATGTTTACTTTTGGCTGCATGAGATGGGAAACGGCTGACATTAAATGTACCTGGGAGAGACAGTTTAAAGTATACTAAAATTGGAATTGGCAGCCCAAATATGAAGGATGTACTGCCTTTTTTTGTGGTTAGTACTCAAAACAAAGTTGCATTTATGATTTTCTTGTTTACTATTAAATATTGCTAGTCATTGGATTTTGTTAATACTTTAGTTGACTAGAATGATAGATATAGACATATAGTATAAGAGTATGTACAGTTTATATATCTACATATTCCCTCGATCATACCACCAATCACTCGACTATTACTGTGTGTCAAGATTTCATATATTTTTTGGGCTCTTATCAACAATTTGAAAGTACCCTAAACTAAAGGAAATGCTCTTTTAGCCACTTATTAATTATTGTTTAACATAAATCATAATATAATAAATAATACCTACTGATTATTTTTATCATATTTGCTTCCTGTTCGATTCCTTATGCCTTGCACATCCTTGGCTGTTGGCTCAGGCGATTCGCATGTTTCCTCATTGCGCAAATGTTGTCAAATTAAAACTGGCCTTAATTATTTTATGCTCATTAAGCGCAGCCAGCAGTGCTCTGTATTTTATTTATTTATTTTTTTTTTTGGTTTCTTCTGTCTCAGTTTGCCACAAATTAATTCAGACGCCGGGGCAGAGCCAGTGCTTTTGAACTTGGCCCAAAGCAGTTGACACTGCTCGTCTGCGGGCAATTAAAATAATACGCAAAAAAAACAAAAACTAAATGTCATTAATTGTGTTTAAATAATTTTCTGCTTTTTGTGGAGTTTTACACAACATTTTACTCATAACTTAAAAATCGCTCAATTGTAACAAAAAAGTTTAAAAAATTTAAACTTTTCATTTAATTGTGGTCTGTTATGTCAGACATATAGCGCCACATGATTCACTTCGCCAAATTTGAGATGAGCTGAAAATCGCTGAGGCTGACATTAGTGGATACTGCAAATGCGAAATGGCAAATAAATTATGCAAGTTTTTGCTTTTGCTGCTGGGCTTGCTGACAAGTTCGTTGCCTGAGTCTTTTGTTTCCTGCGGCTGCTGTAAAATGCTTTTCATGACATTCCATTGAAACGTGTGAATATTCGTGCGGTCAAACGGATTTCAATTAATATTTTTCCAGAACCATAAATAAAGGTATATTCCCGACAGACCAAGTCGGGTCTGAGCAGTGGACCCCGCCTATATTTGCATATTTCCATTTGCCTATAGTCGCCCATGTAAAATCAAATAATTTAATTATATTACAATCAATTATAGGGGCAATATTCAAATAAAACTTGTTACACCCCGCACCAACTGGCTATTACAGAGGCAACTTTAAGACTATACTAAACTGAAAAATCTGTTGGATCGTGCAATTGGCTGACACAGTAGCTATAAGCAAGAGCCTACACATAGTTAATTGAAAGTTGACTTTTCCTATTATTCACATTACACACTAACAATAAAAACGGTATTACATGAGATATGTGGTATCTCTCAGTCGAGTACTGTAATTTACAATTATGCAAATTAACAATGTGTAAAATCAACTTGTAAAATCGATAATTGTTGATTCGCTTAATTTATGGCACGAATTATTGCGGATTCTTTGATAACGAAAAATTACTTAGCATTCTGTGTTAGTTCTGCGTTAAGCGAATGTATTAACTGAATTGAGGCTCTGCTATAAACTTCAATTGGCATTAGCTTTATCTATTGACCCTGTTTCATCCTGTTGTAATTAAACATTTTGTGGCTTGTGTCTAGTGCACACAATTAGACAATGACCCCATAAAACACAGATTAGAAAAATTAAATTTTAATTGCTAACGATAAATATGTTGTTGACTTTAAAAGAAAAAAAAACATCAACAACAACAACAACAACAACAACAACAAAGCTGAGCCACTTGTGTCTAACGCTGTTTCTATTTATCTCATTTGACAGACTTGAATTATGGGCTTAGAAAAACATTACTTGAGATATGGACGCACGGCTAGAGATCATCTACTCGACTGGGCCAGCTGTGGGCGTGGTCGACGCCAGCAGCAGCAACAGCAGCAGCAACAGCAGCAGCAACAACAGCAACTGCAGCAACAGCAACAGCAGCAGCAACATCAGCCACAAGGGTCAACTGACACGAGGCGGCGGTCACGCCCACAAGTAACAAACAGAGGAACGCCGCTGTCCATGCTTATATCGCATGGCGTTAAGATTAGCAATAGTAAGTATTAACACAAATCCATAAACATAATTCTCGTCTTTTATGTGCAGAAATGGATAATTTTAATCTCATTTTTTTGATAGTGATTTCAATTATATTTTCACACTTAATCTGAAATAATTATTAAATTAATCATTAAATGGTCAATTAGCCAGCCTAAAGTCAATATCAACTACCAGATTGCTAACATTTTTTTTAGCCTTTTAGCTGTTTACTTGCCCAAAAATGTAAGCCAAGCAAGCTGCGAGTTCCAAGTTGGAACTAAAAGGCACAGCATATAAAAGCTAGATAAAATAAAAAAAAAAAACCAAACAACAACAAAATGCTTGAGCATTTTTTTTTATTATTTTATTTTACTAAACTGGTCATCCAAGAACTGCAACTGCAATGCAAAACAAGTCTTTGGCCAAAAAACAAAATGCCGAAAAAATCAACAATAACAACAAGGCAATCAACTGATGCAGACTTGAAAAAAATAAATAAACAAAAAACACTAACAACAATAATAATAACAACAACTTCCAGTTCGACTAACTAACCAACTAAGCAGTGAGATTGAAATCAAGGAAACGGACACATAGATACAGACACGAGACGTGCCCACTTAGCCGGGTTCTGTGCAATCGGCGACATTGCGTATACGCCAAGTGAGCCGGGCTTATACTCACATTTGTCGAGTCGAAGCAGCCAAGTGTGCAAACAACAACCATGGCCAAGAACATTGACTCCTCTCGCAATTGCAATTGCAATCGAAGTCGCACTCTTCCTCTCTCTATCTCTCTATATATATATATATATATATGTTGTGCACACCCTCTCTTCCTCTCCATATTGGTTTGTTTACTCTCTGAACTTGGCTTAGCCATATCGTCCAAGACCCGTGTTGCTTTTCGGTTTCAATTGGTTTCGCTTTCGGTTTTCGGTTTTTGGTTTCGGTTTCGGATTCGTTTACTGTTTTGATTGCCTTCATTTTGGACAAATTCTCGTTGCCATTTGATGTTTGACTAGAATAATGTTTTAAGCGCTTTGCACTTGACAGCGCCATTCAGTGTGCTTTATAGCCACGTTAACAATGCGACAAGTGGCAATGTCTTGTTATTGGCTCTGACAATTTGTTGCTTCCAGATGTGCCCAATTATTATTGGGCTTGTCATTTTAAAGACTTGCCGCATACGTGCGATCTGATAAAGGTTCCCCCAAGTTACACTCACTTTATGATATATGAGAATAGAATTTATAGTCCATTATTGTTTGTTGTGGAGAATGATTGCTGAGTAAGCTGTTCAAATGGTTATTACGCATTTGATATGAGTTTTATTCTCTATAATCATTTGAAGGTTGCATTTAATACTTTTGTTGTTATCAAGTCTCAGGCAATGCGGAACGAAGCTAATACAATAAACAAGGTTAAATCTGAAGCAAACATAATAATGCATTTATGGCTAAGAGTTTCGGATTTCCAAGCATTTCCTCTAGACTGATCAGAATCTAGTTTATTCTTATGAAGGTTGTTTGACAATTAACTGTGAAACTCTCTGTTAAATTCACTTTTGTACCACTGTGCTTAGGTATTTCTAATATTATGTTTAACAACCTGACAAATAAACAGAAAAATCCATAAAGCAACACAGAAATGGAAAACAGAAGTGAAGCAAAGGCAAAATATAAATTTGCAATTGAAAAGTCCAAGCGGGTACTTAACTAGCCAGCGCAATGTTGTCTACTGCAGCAACAGCAACAACAACAGCAACAACAACAACAACAACAACAACAACAACCAACAACTATTAACTGCCAAATACTACAACTAACAAATACATGTGCACACTCCAGTCTCGTACATACAAAGCAAATATGAAAATGTTGCCAAATCAATATACCACAAGACGTCAAGTGGCCAAAACGATAGAGCCACAGCCACAGCCAGAGTTAGAGCCGCAGCCACTGTCCCAGCCAAAGCGATAGTCAGAGTCGGAGCCAGAGAGGAGTGAAATACCAAAAACTGAAGCTGCGAGCTGAGCACAAAACTTAGATAGCGTGGAGTTTAGGTGAGGTGAGGTGAGCAGCGTGTAGCTCTGGACATGGATACTCAAGCATTGGACACGGGGTACACTGTGCACTAAGCGAGCGCTCGACGAGAGTGAACACAAATTAACACAATTAAGTAGCCAAGTCGACAATCACAGTTGCCGTTGCCTCGGTTTTTTTTTTGTATTTTTGGCCAATTCTAAGTCTTACTCAAAGCGGCGTCCGTTGGCCTACGACGAAGTTTGTGTTGGGGGCGTAACAAGGGAGGCGGGAGGGAAACCACATAATATTTGCCATACAGTTTTGTGTGCGCTGCACAAACAGAAATAGGCGCGGTTGTCGCTGCTGCTGCTGCTGCTGATTGCCGCTGCTTGCCGCTTGCCGCTGCTGCAGTTGCCAAGAAGAAGTCTCAGTTGCACTGGCGAATTGCTCTCTTGGAGACTTTGGCAATAACAAGTCGCACTGAGCACTGAGCAATGAGCACTGAGCAATCTTTGTTTGCCAGTGTGCGTGAGTTTCTGTCTTAAGATTATATAATCAAATGTGCAGTTGATTCAGTTGATTTAGGTTAAATGCATTCTCTCATTTTGATCTTTGGCAAATGTTTGCCGAATCTTTGCTTTGCTATGCACATTCCAAGCGTTTTTATTTTGACAAGTAGATTTCAAAATATGCTCTCAGAGATATATAAATATATATATGTCTGAAAAGTCGTAAACATTAAAAACAAGCTCAGCGGCTGCTACTATATTAAATTTTTCAATAATAATTTAACAAGAAGCTACATTTAAAATATATATAATTAAAAATCAGCAATTGCTTTTCCATCTTTGCTTAATTGCAATATTCAATATGGATTTAATATTAATTGGTTTGCAAGATTAATTTTAAGTGATTTTACTACTTACTTTTAAATATTCGTATTATTGCTCCTGAAATCTTAAATTCAACCACATTCAATGTCAAGTTTGGGGATTCTTGTATTCATATTTCTGGTTTTAATTGCAACTTTTATGGGTTTCTCCACACCACAAGAAGCCTCCTTTCACTTTCCACAGATTCAATTTCGTTTGCATGTTTCGTTTAATTGGTACACCTCAAAAAACAAACATTCCACGGACCGCAGTCATTTTATTATCCAACATTGAGATCAGATGTAAGTGCGTCAATTTGTGGCCGATATGCGATAACTTAAAACCAAAATTGCGAAGAGGGCACGTCCAGCCAAAAAGGGAAGACCAGCTAACCGGTTTTGGACATGTGTAGCTGGAACTAATTGTTATCGATTCGAGTCGGAAGATCGACAGCAATTGGATGCAAATTATAAGGCGCATGCGGCACAAGGAAGTGCTCCCACTGCAATTCCATCGCTATTTCCTACAAGAATTGCAATAATTTGTTCAAAATCTACCGTTAAACAATGCAATAAAAAAACAAAGAGGCAACACTTGACAGCCAGATCATGCCTCATGCGGCATCCCATTGTTGTTCTGATTGTTGCTGCTGTTGGGGCACGTTCTGAAATGAAATCTGAGCCTAATTGTCTTGCTGCAGGCGGTAAAAATGTTTAGTTATTATTGTTATTGTTATTGTTGCTCCATTGTTGAAGGCAACCATTCCAACTCTATTGAAATTGCACTCCGCTGACCAGCTGCAAATTACAGCCTGTAATTGTCAGCGCTTATTTTAACAGCCACTTGTGATATTGAATTAACGCTGAAAACAACAAAAAAAGACTAGATAAAAAAAACATTTCCAGCTTGCAAATAGAGTGTCAGGAAATAAGTTTTTTTTATTGTCTTTAGGGCCAAGCTTACTTAGAATCGGGTTTAAACAAGTGCTTCCCCTAAGTGGCTGCAAAGTTCAAAACATAATTGCGACAGTTCAGCAGAAACCAGAAACTAAACGACGAGAATATTGCATGATAAGCTGTAATTTTCTTAAAAAGGAAAATATGACACCAGCAACAAATGACTGTCACTGGGGCTTCAGGGGCAACGGGGGGCGATTTACTGGTATATAAACAAACATCAATAACATTTCAACTGTGTTCACCCCAGTTGACCCCTCTTAGCTACGCCCATGCATCTGCAGAAAATAAGACAAATACATTGCGAATAATAAATATGCTTACATTGGTATTTAATATAAACATTTAAATAATAAACATAATTGTTAAGCAATCAAAATATGTATGTGTAATCAATATGCTTATATTTTGATATGATGTAAAAATCTTATAATTATTGTTCAGTAATCAAAATATGTAAAAAGCAAAAAGAAATTTTAGTAATTTTTAAATTAACAATTATTTATATTGGCTGATTTTAACATTCTTAAATAATTAATATTTAATAGCATGGCATATTGCAAAATGTCTCATAAATGTTAACGTTATTGGCCAAGAACAAGGTCTTAAAGTGACAACAGAGAAAATCACTTGATTTAACTTGAAGGACTTTCATAATTAGAGGAAATGTAAAACTCGAAAACAGAAGTCTGACAAATGATTTGTTTCCGTTGCAAATGATATTTCCGAAAAGGTTTCGAATCGACAAGTTGACGGACTCTCTGTTAGGGCATACCACAAAAAACTTGAAGCAATAAGAGCTTATTTCATGCAACACAAATACAACAACAACGACAACAACAACAGAGAATTCAGCATTATTGTCAACTACAACAAGCGCTGACGTATCAATTGTGTGCCAAATGCTTATTGGCCATGTCGACCAGCCTAAAGCCCCATGCAAGCATTGTCAGTTGCAGCAACAACAACAACAGCAACAACAACCAAAATAAGCAACAACTATACAGTATAGTATAGATATATAATTATCGATATCAACTAATAACGCTACGCAACCAGATGAAGCCAAAAGCCGACCAACAAAAAAAAAACAGAAAACAAAAAAAATGCCAAAAGCCGATAAATGTAAACCGGCAATAAATGACGCGGGTTTTTTGTTGTTTTTTTGATCAGATTGTCCAGCTGACGAGACGTCTATACTCCCTTGACCTTGGGTTTGACAGCTGCCCCAAAAAAATTTATATATATATATATATATATATATATATATATATATATATGCGTATATAGGTCAGCAATAACCAAGTTGCCAAAATGTCAACAATTTGTGCTTGATTTTATGGCATTTTACGCAACTTTCCTTGTGTCAATTCATTGTTGATATTCAGATAACACTATGGGGTGCGGGGTAGCGGGGGCAGCGGGGGCAGCGGGGGCATACCGACTTATTCACGTTCAATGAGACGCTTGAACCTTATTTATTGCGCCCAAAGCTCAAATCTGTCTAGATTAACGATCCCCGCAACGAGGGAATAATTCGTGCACGTTATCGAAATGCTGATGCGACTGACCCGAAATGCACTTATATATATATATATATATATATATGTGTATGTATATATACATAATTAAAAATGCATGCTTAAGTGCTTTGCCTTGCACTTTTTGGGGTAGCCAGTGAAGCGCGTGTTATACCCGAAGTGCAGTTCAGTTCGTTGACTGTTTTAGGGGGGCGCGGACGCTACACGAAAACTCGTTGGCATTGTACATAAAGTACACACACACACATATATACTGTGTGTGCCCCATCGTGCAAGAAGATGCCAACAAGGTAATGGGCAGATGGCTTAAACGAGTGCCCTGAGTGCAAAGCCCCTAAATAATAATTTTGCTTGCAATCAAAAGCCAATTTCAATTAACTGATAAGCTAAATATGATCATCAAAATTGTTGCCGCATGTCACAGAAACGTTCAATTTTTGATAAGTCGGCCAAGAGCAAGAGACTGTCTCAGAGCTCGACTGACAGCCGTGAAATACCACGAAATTGAATAAAGTTCGAGCACAATTTTATGTTTCTACTTAACGCGAATTGCATTCGTTAACTGAAAGAGGTGTGAAGTGCTCCCTGGAAACTGGGTTTGGTTGGGACTTGGAGTTGGTTAACTGTCGCACACTTGATTAAATGAGATGTGCCTTTGTTTAAAAAATCAATTTCGCTTTTTTCATATTTCAATATTTGAAAAGTCGACAAAATCACCGTAACCAAAGCATGCCTAAATATTTAATATAATGACAATTGTTTTTTTTTTTACTATCTGTAAACATTTGCACAGCAATTTGTTAAACGGAATTTGCAATTTTTGCTAGATAAATATTTATTCAATATCTGGCAAATTGTAAAAGTCGACAAATTCTTTTTACATTGTATCTAACAAACTTAATTTTATTTGCTTTTACTTTCAGATAGACTAGCTGTGATAATTATCGGTATAGTAACACTAATCTTAGGCATAGTTTTAACATCCATACCATGGCTAGATTATTTTATACTAAAGGTAAGTGAAACTCTCCCAACAAAAATTAAAAACACTTCTTATTCAAAAAATTCTACTTTAATTACAGAATTTAAGGCTGTGGAATGATACATTAAGCTATCATTATTGGCAAAGACCCGGCGTTATACGTCTGACGAAGGTCTACATCTACAATGTATCCAATCCGGATGGCTTCCTCAATGGCGAGAAGCCCAAGCTGCAGGAGGTGGGCCCATTTGTTTACAGGTAAGAATAATAATTGTTTTAAAGGCGAGAAGTGGTTACGCCTCTTGATTCTAAAGAAACTTATTAAATACAATTTAATGCGAGTATTTTTATGGCAGTTTTAACAAAATATTCTTTGGTCATGGCTCGTTGCGAAATATGTCTATTAAATCAAGTTTAATGAGTCCAATTACCATAATTATGGGGTTCTAAGGCTCGAGCACAAAGCCCTCGATTATATTTTATATAGAAAGCGTTTGAGAAAAGCAAGTCAAAAATAATTAAAATTAAGTTTTTGTGTACTCCTTGAACCAGAAACTTAACCTGTTTAGCAAGATAAACGATAAACAATTAAGATCATTATATTTTAATTTTCATTACTGCAAGTCTAAAAACTTATTATATGTGAGTAATATTTTGTACTTAAAGTTGAGCTGGTTAGACATTAAAAAAAAAACCCCATATATCAATTACAATATAGATCAGTAAGTAGAATTATAATTGCTACTGGAATTTACTTATAATTATGATTGATTAGATTAATCAAATTTACATTAGATTTCACTAGCAGTCAAAACAATGCTAAATAAATTGCAATAATTTGATCAACTTCAATCATAACACTTAATAAACTGAGCAACAAAACTTGTTGCAACTTCAGTTGCAAAAAGATTTGCCAACAAAGAGCTGACAAAACGCTGAAAACCACTGAGCCACTGAGCCACTGAGCCACTGAACCACAGCTGCCATTTCAATTAATTGAGCTATCAAATCGAGAGCGTGAATTAACAAAACATATGAATGTGTAACTGTATGTGTGAGTTTGTGTATCTGTGAAATTGTTTGACAAGCTGCCGGACCGCCCAGCGATTAAACCAGTTCAATTGAAGGATAACCTGGCAAGAGCAGGCATAAAGTAATTAATCTTACGGAAACAGCTGCCAAGATGCAGAGGTAGAAGCAACAAAAGCTACTTTATATAAGTGCATATAGACTTACTATAATACAATCAGATACATATACAATATAGAGATTTCAATAGATACACTGATCGATAATCAAATTCGAAGAAATATGAAATTAATGTATCAATTAACTTTGCAATGATTAAGTTAAAATACAATCAAACTGCGAACGCAATTTAAAGATGAATTGATGGATCAGTTGAAGACAGCGGCACAAACAATATAAGCATAAAACAACCATTTTTTTGCTGACAACGAATGACAAGCGTCAAACAGTAGCAGATGAAAAATAATAAATAAAACTGAAAGAAAAAAAAAGAAGTTAAAAACGCCGGTAAAACGCCAGAAAAACGGCAAAGTGTTTGTCATCTTAATTTGCTGTTGCTGTCCACATTTCTCTGAGTGCGACAAATGAACTTGACATTCAGTTGGGTTTGGCTGTTTGCCGCTTTTTTTAAATCATTTTTTTTTTTATATTTGTGATTACCGTCCCTGACTTTGGGGCCGACTGCCAACTGACTTTGACACCGACATCAACATCAACATCAACATCGAAGTCGACACCAAGCGATGCACGTGCCAAATAAACTGAATAACAACACAATAAACCCAAAACTGATTACAAAACATACAAAACATAATACAAAAATGTGTAATATTTTTTTGTGTTTGTTTTGTGTCATTGCAGAGAAGACATGGAGAAGGTGAACGTGAAATTCCATGAGAACAATTACACTGTGTCATATCAGCATAAGAAAATCTTACAATTTGTTCCTGAACTGAGTGTTGATAAGAATACGCCCATAGTCACGCCCAATATACCATTGCTGGTGAGTAATGCAGTTGTTCCTAAAAAAGAGTAACATTAAAGAGACACTTCTCCCACACCTAGACCCTCACTAGTCTGAGTCCCAAGCTGGGCTATCTGCTGTCCAAGACAATATCCATAGTGTTAACTGCCGCCCAGCTGAAGCCGTTTATCAATGTGACTGCCGATCAGCTGGTCTTTGGGTATGATGATGCTCTGGTTAGTCTGGCTCATAGATTCTATCCAAAGCATATGAGGCCCATGGAGAGAATGGGCTTACTCATCGGACGCAACGGGACACTCACAGAGGTGTCGAGCATTAAGACGGGTTACGAGGGCATGGAGCAGTTTGGCTATATTGATTCACTGAATGGCATGAATCGTTTGCCGCACTGGAATGAGGAGCCCTGCACCAGCATAGCCGGATCCGAGGGTTCCTTCTTTCCGCCTCGAGACATTACCAAGTCGGATGTGGTGCACATCTATGATAAGGATCTGTGCCGCATTATACCGCTCAAGTATGTGGAGCGTGTGGAGAAGGATGGCCTCGCCGCGGATCTATACCGATTGCCCAACAACTCCTACGGTGATTCAGCCAACAATCCGGATAACAAATGCTACGATGCCAACGACTATGATGCTGTAAGGGGCCTGCAGAATATCAGTCCATGTCAGTATGGTGCACCCGTTTACATATCCAATCCGCATTTCTATGGTGCGGATCCCGAGTTGCTCGATGCCGTCGAAGGTCTCAAGCCACAGCGCGAAAAACATGAAACCTACTTCAAAATACAACCGGTAAGAATATCATTTTTAATTTAATGACTCGTCTTGGGAGTCTCTAGCTTCTCAAAACTGTTCTAATCTTCTCAATTCTACTGCCAACGCTTTTTTTTTTTAGAAACTTGGAGTACCTCTGGAGGGTAAAGTGCGCATTCAGCTAAATCTGAAGGTGACGCAAGCCAAGGACGTTCATCCGGTGCGTGATTTCCGTGACTTTGTATTTCCGGTCATGTGGCTCGAGGAGGTGGGTTAACAAATATAAACATATTCTAGATAAGATCATCATACTTACTATGCACATATTTCATAGGGCATCTCTGAGCTGACGCCCGCCATTAAGGGCTGGCTCTATCTGGCGACGGTTATAGCGCCGCATGCGGTGCCAATTGGCTCTTATCTGATGATCGTGGGCGGAGCATCGGCAGTTATATTCAGCTTTGTGCGTGTCTATCGCAACTTTGTGTTTACACGCGATCCATCGCTGGAGATACTCGAGATGGGCAGACGCTCGTTGCGGCGCGGTAGCAGCTTCATTTCCCACCAGCAGCAAAAGCTGCTGCTCCATCATCGGGACAGCTATGTGCTGCTACGGACGATGCCGCATGCGATGACTGCCTGCCTGGATCCGGAGCGGGACAATGAAGATGTCCAGCCGATAATTGACTATACTCTGATCAACCAGGAAGCATAGTAATAATGTGTGCAAGTGTGTGTGCGTGTGTGTGTGTGTTTGTGTGTGTATGTGTATGATTGTTTTTATTAGGCTTAGTCACATTCCGGCCAAAATCGTGGCATATGCTGTTGCCAAAACAAAAAGTTTTCGTTTTTACAGGGGTTTTAATATTTTACTCATTTCATTGTCACAACTTCCACAAAAATTCATTTTCTTGCAACCAAATGCCAAATCGGGTTTGCTAGTTATATACTATATAAATATATCAATAACTTTATCTATAGTTGTAATTTGTATATAATTCTAATTTGTAATTTGTATAAAAGCTACAAAATAATTCACTAGTCATTTTTACAATGTGAAAATTGCGAGCTCGTTTCTAGTTCTACTTAGTTAATAAGTTCGGTTTAGTTTAGTTAAGTCCGCTAATTTAATTTTGTAATTGTAATTAACTTTAATTGACATCATTTAGGCAGCGGATATTACAGAAGTTTATACAATCTTTTTTGTATATGCATATGAAATAAATGTAAAATTTTTTGGCATAAAAAGTGCTTTCCTGAAAGTTTTACGATTTTATAGGCGGATAAATCAAAGGCAGCACTCGAATGGACTACATAAACCACAAAATGCAAGACATAATTTAAACTCCAAGCAAGAAAATAATAGCAACTCGTTGGTATACTCTACGTAAGTATTTAATATAGGGTCTATGCGATTTGGGCAGTTAGGTGGGGCAAGGTTTATTCGAGATTGAAAAATAGGGCAATTTAGAATGACGCAAATTATTTTTTCAGCATGCAATTTAGTCAAAGCTTTTTGAGGCCGAAGTTCGCCCAAAGCACAAATATCAGAAATAAAAACTGCTGCAAAAACAGGAAATCTTTTGAAAACATCAAATTGCAAATATCCTGGCGGATCCTGATGAGTGCTTTTCCTAGAATGTTGTTTTGAGTAAAGATACGAACTGGCCATGGGAAATAAAATTAAAATAAAAAATAAAAATAATATAAATTATTGTACTTTTATATAAAACAATAATTTAGTGATTCGGACTCACTTTTGTTTGGCCAAAATCAATCAATAACCAATCAGAAATTGGAAACAATTTAAGTCTTTGCACAGCCCAAAAGTATGCTTCAGATATTGTTTAATTTGCTTCAAAGTGATTAACGAGGAACAGCTCAAAAGCAGGCTTCAAATTTATTCCAAATGGAAAACGTTACAGCCTGAAAGTATGCAATTCTATATTGATTTGAGAAGCCCATTTAATCGAATAGAAAAGCCACTTAAACTTATTTATTTGTTTTCTATTTAAATGTATTTTGTATAATATAAAAATAATAATAAATTTATTGGTTTAGTTGTGCTTAACATATTATAGCTTTCTCAAAAAGTTCATGGCATCTGCTAGTCGCATAGTCCAGCTCTGAAAACCCTTTGGCTTCTTTTTCTGAAACTTTTGATTGACGCCGCTTGGACTTTTGCAGCAACAACAACAACAACGATAACATACATGTACAACAACACACACGAATCGCAAGAGTCATAAATTATATGTGTACAAGTGCCTGGCGGCAGTACATAGGAGAGGGAGGGGTTGGTGGCTGGAGGCAATTGCTGCAATGCTTTTGTTTTGCACAAGAAATAAAAAACATGCACAAGAAATATGATGTTTTCAGTGCTCAAAAGTCAAGGAAAGAAAACAAACAAAAAATAAATACGAAAAAAAAAGAGGCAGGCAGCAGTAGGAGCAACAGCAGCAACTAGGTGCAGAAGAGTGGGGTGGGGGGGCAGGGGCTGTGGGGCATGTGGGGCATGTGGCATACAGGCTTTAGGTAGCTGTAACAAAAGCATTTTCATTTCATTTCATTTGGCAAAAATGTTTATACAAAACCAATTTTACAATTTTCGATTCAATTTCTGCAACTGACATTTCACTTAAACGAAAACCTTAAAGGCGCAATTCATTTCAACTAACCAACCTCCCTCGCCACTCCCCACATTAACCTCCCTCATCAACCAGCATCGACCCTTTGACTTTGTTGCTGTAAAAAAAATAATAAAGAATGTTACATTCGGCAAAGCGAGGCGGTAAATGGGCGTGGCTTGTGGCAAGTGGGCTGTGCTGGCAACTTACAGTAATACACAAAGGTCAACTAATGTCCAGTTTTGTAATTACACCCACACACACACAGATACACACACGAGCCATGAAAAAGTTGTGTGTGTGTTTTGTTTTTGCTGTGTATTTTTCTTCATTTGCTGTGCGTGTTTTTGTCCATTTTAACGAGCACTTGGAATCGCATAAAATTGGCCAAGTGCTAAACTAATAAGCGACGTCAGCTTGCCCGCAAATATGTTACCTCCAACGTCCGCCCATTAGCTAATGTTGATGCTGCTGCCACGCCCACTTCCAACAACAACAGCAACAACAAGGGGAAGAACAACCTCAAGGAAAACAAAAGTTAAAAATTCATTTATGGCTCGCCATCAAATCGAATAAAAACAATTGGCACATCAAAAAAATCACAGATTCTAATCCCAGCTGAAAGACAGAGGAGAGATCTTCATTTTTGAGGGTTGGCCCACGTAGCCAAAAATGCGTGTCGAAATGGGCCAACAACGTTCAGCCATATGTTGCATCAGCGAGGGGGGGGCTGTGAGATTGTACGTAGAAAAGAAATGGCTGAAGTAAATAAAATGCTGCAAGGGGGTTGGGTGGGGGAGGTTGAGAGTGAAGGGGAGTTGGGGAGCTTGAGCATTTGGCCCATCGCGTTTTGGCGTCAGCTGTTTGGCCACTTAGGCCGCATTTTGTAAGCGTTGATGGAATTGCTTATGAATTATACAAGAATATTAAAACGTGCCCAGCCTGGCTGGCTACAACTTGCAACATCAGGCTCCACACAGCGCGCTCTCTCTCACACACACTCTCTGTCTCTGTCTGTCTTTCTCTTTATTTGAATTCTTTTTGGTTATATTTGATTTCATCTTTGCGCGGAATATTTCAATTGCCCAGGCAGGCAAAAAGTTTGCTGTAAATACTTTATTGGAAAAGTATGTGCCAAATTGTTATTGAGGTATGAATGGTGGAGGGGAGGAGTGGAGGAGTGGAGGAGCGGGTGCTGGCGGAGCATACAAACAAATTGGGCGCTAAGTTGGCCGTTATTGGTTTTTATGTGCGCCGTCTGTTTGATGGTGCGGCGTTGGTGGTGGCAAATAGATGGGAAATGGTGGCTATGTGGAGCATAATTTGATTTTTGTTTGTCCAAGTGCGCAAAAAGTTGCTGACCCTCTTGATGTTTATAGCTTGATGATGATGGCATAATTGAGGCGATGTTTGGCGATTGCGGTTGAATTCAAATAGCCCAAAATACATTCATTTTATGTTCAATATTTTTCTGTACATTATTGTTTATATTTACGGGCATATAATTTACAGGCAGCGTTATTTTCCTATATACTAAACATATGAATTTAGGCACAAGCTATACACAAATATATATATTTAAATTAGTTAAAACTTATGTTTAGGATTAGCATTCAGTCATCGAGCAATCACACACACACACACACACACACACGCATTCACACAATAGATTTAAGACAAACGTTTCAATTTTTACAGCCAAAAAGCAAATTCAAATCTTAACGAAACTTTCTCGAGCACTTAGCGGAGTTCCAGCCTATAGGTTTGTGTACCTGCTAAACATAAGCCACACTTCAACTGAAACGGTTAACGTTACGTACAGTTAAGCTTTTCATAATATTTAGCTTTGTGTTGCGAATCGGTTAACGTCTTCGTCCTGCTCAGCTTATCACGTACAACAACCCAAGCGCAGTCTGTTTTTTGTGTTCGTTAAATATTTGAAATGCATCCGCGGCATGAAAACGGCAAATTCTCAGTGATAGCGTGAAAACTGCGAAATGCTGTCCTCATTGGGTGGCGCCACTAGCAAAATTGGCTGTAAGTTCAGGCCTGTTATGTGTGGATTCGATTTGCGTGAACCTGCCAAGCTAATAGCATCTGTCAGATAGGCATTATTAACTTCACCTTTAAGAAAAAAAAATATAAGTATTAAAAGTAATTAGTCAAATGCCAATTAAACTCACCTTTGTAGAGCGAATTCTGATAGATTGGATCAGGCTGCAGGCGCACATGTCGTGTGGCCAGAATGAAGGCTAACGTGGCCAAAACGACGCCATCAACGCAGCCAATAATAGCCAATGGATAAGCCCAACGTATGCTGCAGAGACCCAACTCAAATCGATTCGCCTCGGGGCCACAAATCTTGCGAAAATCATCTGAATTCCAGCCAAAGGGAAACGCGGCACAAGCCACAATCATGCACAGTGCTAAAAGAGTAAAAAAAGTGAATTTTAAGTACGTGACAAATGCGGATCGAAGCACAAGAATTCAATGGCCGATAATTTTGCAATAAGATTGCAGACACACTTCAGAACGTGCTCAAAATAGAAACCAGTATTTGCATATCATATATCACAAACTGACCACATCCGTCGATGTTTTGCAATTGTAAATGGAGACTGTCAATTATTAACTGGGCTCTTTCCCTCTCTCTCTCTCCTTCTCCCTCTCATTTTACACACCTGATATAATTTGCATCCAGCCGCAAATGTGGAAAACTCGCGTAGACTTCATGAACAGCAAACAGACCAATAAGAATATGGTCAGCAAGGCCAAGCCAACGGCAGCTATCATGAAATATGTGGCCAGCTGCAAGCAACAAAAAATGACTTAAAGGTTTTACAAAGAACACTCGACTTTCCCAGCTGAAAACGCACCTGAAATGAAAACGTGGGCACTGCAAAGATATTCTCCCAGCGACGTCGGCAATTGTCAAAGATCTCATCGCGCTGACATTGCTGCCAGAGACCCAAGCGGCCAGCACTATCGCTATCCGGATCTCCAATCCATTCTGCAAATGGAGTTAACAGAGATTAATAGACGGTTATGTGGTAATATGCAATTGTACACAGTGGTCACTTAGAAGATACAAAGATAACAGTGGACAGTTTTGAGTGGACAAGTGGATTTTTTGCGAATAAAATCCGACAGAAAATTAAAATTAAAGTGTCAATATAAATGCCAAACCATAACTAAAAAGATATTGATTTTGAAAATCGGTTAAGCTTGCTCGGAGTTAAGGCTAATATTTTTATATTAATTTTGAATTTTATTCTTGTTAAAATAACAAAATTACATATGCCAAGCCATAACTAAAAATTAAAAAAAAACGAATTGGAATTTTTTATATATAAGCAACTTCAATCACAAATAATGTTTTCATTATATTTAAATTAAAAAAATCGTAAAATCTCAAATCAAAATAATTCATTTTTAAATAACAATCATTTGGAAACATGCCACAATACGGTTTGTTGCTCTGATCATTTTTAACAACCACATATTATATAATTAAAACAAGTTTTTGTTCCTCAAACTCACCTGGTGTTACAAATGCCACAATGCCAATGATTGCATAGCAGATTGTGAATATGGCCCAGAGTACGCCGATTGCCTTCGAGTTGCGTATGTATTTGGAGGCGTACAGATGCGTCGTATCGACGTATTCGATTTTGGTGCCCATTGCGAGTATTCGAGTTGGCAGTAGCACTTGGCCTGTGTTTGTTTATTGCTTGCAGCTAATGCGTTGAGCACGCTTAAATAATAAACAAGTAAATAGTTAATAAATGAACGCAGTAGCACAAAAAACACCTCAGCCACAGCAACTATCAAAAATGTCTGTGTTTTTCTGTCTGTCATGTTTTTGCTTTTGTGCATTTGTGCTTAGTTTGTAAGCTTATTAAATTGGCCAGATTTTAGTTTGCTGACCTCGTTTGTTATTGGAAGATTTCAGTCATGGCTTAAAAAAAAGATCAAATTGGAGCTTGAAATTTAAAGCTCCACAAATAAAAATAATGTCAACGAATTCCGTCTGCGGAAATCGTGCTAAATAACAATTTGTAGATTTAAAAAAAACGTTAAGAGAAAATGGCAAAATTTGAAAATATCATTAAGTATTACCAAAAGTAATTTGATCTTAACTTTTCAGTCCCTTCTCTCAGAGATTGCATAGTTAATTTTTATATCATTACCAGTTTAATAATGTTTTCCCCTTCACTTCAATCATTCGAAATTATTAGCAAATTTGAAAGCCCTAGGCTAAATTTTGGCTAACAGCTTACAAAACGTTTGGGCTTATGTAAATACGAAAGATAATTGCTTGCCACCTCTTCGAGGGTATTGCTTAATTTTCACCAATGGCCAATTCTATAAAGTTAATGATTGACTACTTAAAACCCGACGAAAATCATATGTCAAAAGAAAGATTGAAAGGTGTTATGCAAAATTTCGACAAAATAATAACAGTCGAGACTTCCAAAGACAGAGAGAGAGAGAGGAAGAGGCTGAGTGAGTGAGAGAGAAAGACACTACATAAATCTTAAGTCTGTCTAATTTTAGCTATGAGTCATGGCACAAAGTTGCAGACGGCCAAAATGCCAAAACGACCAACTGGCTTGAAGCTGCCTATCAATAAACATGTTTTTCATTTTGAAAGTGTGGTTAATTTATGCTCAATTCATCTTGAAACCACTACAAAATTCCAAAATTTATACAAGCCTGAAAAAAGCGCACAGATATAAAAAACGCAAGTGAATTTTCAATGCATTGTTTTCTGAATATCTGAAGATCCCACAGACAACATTGCGTATGCGTAATTTAGTTTTAATTTAATTTTTCGTCTTTATCTTTTGTTTATTTTTTTTTGGCGGAAGCCGAACAAAAGAAAAAGTGTAACTGGCTAGATTTAGGAAAGCGTAAGACCCAAAACTCGACTCCGACCTGAAATTTCGTTGATTCAACTTAATAAAAGATAACAATAAAAGAGAAAAAGTAAATGACACTCAATTAAAACAAAATGAAATCGCGCCACAACCTTTTGGCTTGAAAGTCCGAGCCACAAAATCAATTATCATAATAATGCTAATAAGTAGAAGAGAGAAATAGACAGAGTCAAGGGGAAACAGCTTCAAGAACAAGCCAAGCAAACCCATTAACATAAAAGGTATTTATTATATGGTCAACTCTAAGGCAAACCATTGAAATTTAAGGCACGTGAGTTAACAAAAGGCTGGTGTGGTCAAAAGCAAGCGATTGGCCAACACAAAAACCATTTAACAATGGAAAATCTTAAGTGCAATTCGCTGTCTGCATTTCTGTGTCTAGCTGAAGACAGACTCTGACTCACGTAGCGCCTGCGAACGGGCTGGGCAAACGAGTCTAGGCCCAGTCTATCTACGGATTCGCCAATTGCTTTCGGAGTGGGCCACGGCGAGACAAACCGCAGACAAATCATAATTTCCTGCAACCGATCAGCGTTTAATTTTAATGAAAACCGAACGTGAATATGCAGAGTTACTTGTAGGTAATTTTGTTTTTGTAGTGAGTGTAAGTACCACGTTCTGGTGCTGTAATTGCTGATTGCAGTTGCAAATCAACTGGTTGTTGTCCCGACTAGACTAGCCTCCCAATCAGGCGCACACTGAGCGAAAAACTAGCGCATATCTAGCTACAATATTGAATATAGAATATAGAGAGTAGCAATATTCATCAATAAAGATTGCTATGTTTGAATATATGTTTAATTTTATTTCAAGACGAACTCTTAGCTTGACAGATTTTTTAAATAGCATTTCCAATCGCTCAGTGTATGTTTTATTTATTTGTACTTCACTGCATTCTTCGCGCACTCTCATCGATCATGTGCGAAGGAAAGAAAGAAAGAAAGAAAAGAAAGTGACCACAGCAGGCGAGGCTGTGAGGCTGTGAGACTGCGAGTACTCCAACTGGAATTGGTATTGGTATTTGTATTGGTATTTGTGCAGACACTCGTTTTGGTATGATGCGGCATTAAAGGCCATGGCTAAGATGGAGATACTGAGATGTGGTATCTACATCCGTTCGCCCAATGGAGCTGCTGGAGTTGTTTTCGAGACTGTTTATGTTGTTGATGTGTTGATGTGTTGATGTGTTCGCTGCTGCCGGCCGGCGGTCAACTTGTGGAAATACAAAAAGTTTCACCTGGAGAAATGTACAGAAATCAGCATTGGTTTTTTAACATCAATAACAAACAGCCACCAGACGAATTCAATGCTGTTCGCCAAACTGCACTCTAAGCGTATTTCGTTCAACATGCTGACGCGACAAAAGACGCGCGCAAAACGCGCACCAGCTCGAAATGCCAAAGCGAGAAGAAGCTAAGTAAATGAATGCGAGTGTGTGTACGTGTGTGTGTATGAGAGTTGCATATGCCATAAAATAAGGTCAGTTGGGTAATGACTAAGTCGCATTTAGTTGAACTTAAACGTGGCACAAAATATGTTGCAACATGTGACAGACTTGGACCGAACTGTAAAATGCAACTGCAACTTTGAATTGAGCTTTGCCTTTGCGGCTTTCTTTTTGACAGTATCTATGGTCAGTGGCCAGTAAGCCCAAATGGACTTTCTACTTTGTAAGCGCCGCAACATAAACATAAATTTCACATTAGGAATAACTAACTGGAAAAGGGGTGGTGATGCGCCAGGCGTTGGCGAGGGGGACAAGCTGTTGACTTTGATGGCACCCGCTTCTAATTCAATTTCACATTCAGCACTTTATCTTGGCAGCCTTTCAGCAGCTCTCCACAGCTTTTCACAGCTTTTCTCGGCTAATATGCTTTAAGCGAAGAAAAGTTGGCTCTTTACAGCCACTTATGTGCGTTGTTCCGCATTGCGAGCTGTGCTTGTTTGTTTGCTTGTTTTGATATTAAATCTTGTAGCTTGTTATAGTTTTTGCTTTTTACTTTCTGGTTAATTTCTTTTCGGACAGAGCAACAGAGCGGAACCTTAAACAAGCTGAGACGTTTGTTAAGGGGCATGATTAACACATCCATAGTTACTACACAAGTTTGTAGATATTGTTGTTGCTGCTGGTGTTGATGTTGCCGTTGACTGGAACTGCCAAACTTGTTCCAAAAGACTGAATTACAACAGCAACTGCTACCAACAACAAAAACAGCAACAGCAACAAAAAAACAACTCAGAATTATGCGGAAATGGCTTCAAAAAGCTGTTTTTTTTCGCCAGGGCACATAAAAAGTTGTAGAATGCTTTTTACTTCTCGCTTATTTGTTTTGTTCGCCTTTTTTTCTCCTTCATTTCTCCCCTTTCGATCCGTTTTTTATTTATTTATTTTTTTGCATATGTTTATGGAAGACGATTTCTTTTTCGCTACAGAACTCGCAGCCGTGCACAATTATCGCGGTCAGTTATCCAACATATTGTCGCTGCTTCAAGTGTGTGAGTGTGTGTGGACAGCTTTTAGGTTCCAATCAAGCCAAGTCAACAGCTTCTACAGCCAGAAAATGTGGGAAGTCTATGTTCAAACTGCTGTGGATTCTCTCCATCTATGTGGCGACTGTGTCGCTGCTTGTTTTTATTAGATCACGATTTTAAAGTTTGCAAACATTCGCGCATTCCAACAGCCCAGCGAGCTGGCAAATAACGAGAATAACAAATACAACAAACACAACAACAGCATCTACAACTATGTGGGCCCGAGACAAACATACAAACATAATAGTAACTCACACCGAGATTCTTCAGCAAATTATTTTTTTTGTGATTTTGTACCTTTAACAGGTGCGGATTGAAAGCTAAACGGGCCTCGGGCTTTATACATATTTTTGTGTATGCATAGATATAAGGATGGCATAAAGAATTCTTAAGCAAATTATTGGAATTAATTCTTGAGATCATGTTAACAAATGTTTACACATATCTACGCTTTTGTTATTGTTTTATCAATTCATACATGTGCATGATTTATGATACAAAATTCATAGAACCATTCATGACTGACAAAGTAAAATATCTGACTATAGCTACTAAGTATTTACGCCTTAATTAATCGCCCCTGTTTGGGCGCGTTAGGGCGCCTATTTTAAGAGCCGCCACGGCGCAGTCGCAGAGGTTCATTTTGAACGAAAACAAAAAAAAGAAGAAAAAACTGTGCCTCTTTTCTGGTTTTTCACGTTGCTAGCGCGGTTTTTGCTGTGCCTGTTATTGTTGTTGCTAGTGTTGCTCATGTTGTTGTTGTTCTGGCTGCAGTTGTTGCAGCTGTTGTTGTCGTTTTTGTTGTTGCAGTTTTTGAAACGCACGTCTTCGGAGCAACATGGTCACTAAAAGGTGTTCTTTGTATGTGTGTTTTTGTGTGTGAATGCGAATGTTGCTTGCAATATTTTTGTTGTAGGTTTTCACATTTTAATGTTGCATGAACAATGTTGTTGCTGGCCTCATGCGGTTTATTTTAATGTCAAAAGTGCAACTAAAAACAAGGCAGTTGCCTTCATACAATTGACATTTGCTGAGCAACTTTTTGGGTGGCTTACAGTTCTGTTTTGAAGTAATCGTATCAGCCTGTAGAACCGGTTAAATATTTCTTGTTTTGCTTAACGGATTTAAAACTTATATTGTTGCTATTGTTAAGCGTGCGTTGTGCATATATTTTAACAAATCGCGAATACCATGCAGAAAAAACCAAGACTTGTTAAAGGTTCGAACGAGCACAAAAAACACCGCAATGAGAACCGTCGCATTTGGCGCTGAAAAGCGAACTGAGGTGCCAGTCTTAAGATCCGCTTGGCATTGGGAGACAATCACCTCTTAAGCCACGCTCTCAGCTCAACGAAAGAGAGCAAGCGAGTGAGGGTAGTGTGTATGAGAGAGAGTGGCGAGAGAGAGTACGCAATCGTGACAGTTGGCGCGCCTCAGGTAAGTGGAATGTAAATTGTTTGAATTTCTTTTCAATTATTTTTGTTTCTGGCTCTGATAAATGCCAGCTAGAAAAGTACTGAATGTGCTTGAATGCGTTTCTTGACAGCATTGTTTAAGTCTCACCATTTATCACTTAACTGCGTTCGAATGAGAGACGGTAAAAACCTGCCATTGCAACAGTTTGACTACCTGCAGGATGTTGGAAAATGCCTGCACATCTCTTTTATTTCCTTTGTTTGATTAGGAAATGCCTAGATAAACAGTAACTTGGAAAACATTTCTTTGGAGAATGATTGCTTGTTATAACCAAAACCTTGATAGATAACTTGCAGTATAAATCATATGCCACTTCATTAGCATTTAATTGAGTTTGCATGAACTCTAAACTTGATTCCCAAGTTCATTTATAATTTCTCATAGCTAAGCTGATAACATGTGCAATTTAAAACTTCCCGCCTACTTATACAAAATTTATCGATGAAGCAACTCTGCATTAGTCCATCACTAACAGCCACCTGGCACAGCTGATAAGCCTAGAGCTGTTTATTAGCTATTGAAGAGCGACCTGAAAAGGTCATTTAAGAAAACACGCGTAGTTCTCAAATTGATAGCATAAATCTTGTAAGTTCCGCGTATTTATTAAGACTATCAGAAAGACCTAAAATAGGAAAATGGGTGAACTGAGTGACGCAGATAAACTAGAATATATCAAGTCAAAGATTGGCGAATATGTGGACTTTCCAAAAAAAGGCATTGTTTTCCGG
Organism: Drosophila dives; assembly: GCA_035042365.1. Lineage (NCBI taxonomy): Eukaryota > Metazoa > Arthropoda > Insecta > Diptera > Drosophilidae > Drosophila > Drosophila dives. Next base: position 4,189,775 of record JAWNLJ010000326.1, on the reverse strand, counting down.
TGGGTCCGTTAGCATTATCACTGATCCAAAGTGCTAATCAACTACAACAATATGTTTATAGTTTATAACATCCACTTAAGCCATAAACTTATATTAAACCTGCTTTTTCTCTTTGGATATCAGTGACATATTTGGTGCCTTAACAGATGGCAAAGCATGTGGTTATCTGCGTGATTTGCTGGTGCAACACATACGCACCACACACCCAGATGTGGAGCTGATAGTTGGTCTGGATTCCCGTGGTTTCCTCTTCAACCTGCTGCTGGCCACCGAACTAGGCATAGGCTGTGCCCCTATTCGCAAGAAGGGCAAACTGGCGGGCGAGGTGGTTGCCGTGGAATATCAACTGGAATACGGTTCAGTGAGTAGCGTGCTAACTTCTAATCTCTATAATGTCTGCTAAAAAAAAAAAACTATATCTCTTAGGATACATTTGAACTGCAGCGTTTGGCCATTAAGCATGGTCAGAAGGTAGTCATTGTGGATGACCTTTTAGCCACAGGCGGTTCTCTGTTAGCTGCCACAGCGCTGGTTCGTAAAGTGGGTGGCGTAGTGCTGGAAAGTTTGGTCGTCATGGAGCTGCTGGATCTGGAGGGCCGTAAGAAGCTAGACTGCAACGTACACGCGCTTATTAAATACTAAGCAAAACACAATGACGCCTTCCTCAAATGCATTTAGCAACGACATTTGTAACGACATTTGTAACGACATTTGGTGATATCCCGACCAAGTGAATTTTGTAAAACTTTATTATATTTGCCATGAGCATATTTATATTAATGTTAAAGGTTGTCGGAAAAAACAAACTTAGTGCAAATATATCTTAATATTTTTATATAAACATACCCAAGGTGTCTCTAATACTAAAGCTAAGCTGTGTTATGTCGGGTAATAAAGATTAAAATTGTGTTCCGCATGGAGGCTAATTGCGAATTTTTGACAAAATTGTTTATATTTTTTATTGTTATAAATAATAAACATTAGATGACTTTTTAACTCTTTAGTTTATAAGCGACCCACTGCTTTTCAAAGCCACCCTAATGCGTGTCATGCTCTTCTCTTTGACTCTTTTTCTCTCTGCGCATTGAAATATGTTTTATTCTCTTGTCGGCTTTGCCCCTTGCTCCGCTAACAACAAAAGTGTTTGCCCTATGGAATCATAAAAAATGAACTGAGCTCTTCGCTCGCCGATAAACAAATCAAAAGTACAAACTCTGCTCACCCCTTGCCCAAACCACTACTGCCCCTTTAGTCCACATCGCGCCAACATACAAAGGAACATCAGCAACGAGAGCTTTCTTTCAGATAGCGACGCCGGCGCAAAAATAACAAAAATTTCAAACTGAAACTGAAACTGACGGTCGCATCGTCCGGATAGTCAGGAGAGCATGAAGAAAGAAGGGGAGGTGAGGGTGAAAGAGAGGCCATTCAGTGGCTAGCCTGTGCTCATTTCGCATATGAATTCATTCGTTAAATGTGCGTCGCTCGGAACGGTTTGTCTTTTGCTATATGCTCTTTGCTTATTGCCGTGTGCGTTGTGTTTTATGTTTGCGGACTGCCGCCAGCAACCGCCTCTCAGATTGCGTGCTAAACTTTCGCATACCCTTAAATTGCGAGTGCTTTGCTGTGTTTAGTTAAATATACGTTTGTGTTTTTTTTTTGTTGCTGCTCTGCAATGCGAATACAAAATCACAATGCTGCCGCAATTGATATTGATTGAGCGTTTTTCAATTGGCAAACAATCGAATGGCAAGCTACAAACAACAACAAAACTAACAACATAATAGTAGCAACTGTCGCAGCAGCAATTGATGGCATTACGTATACGCCGCGAGTGCCTCCATTTGTTTTGTTTGTGGGCCCGTAACTACCTCTATGTGTGTGGAGTATATGTTTTTGTGTTTGTGTGCATGTGTGTGTGAGTGTGTCGTGTGCCAATTTGAATTTTATATAAATAACACACCAAGCTGGGAGCATTACCTAAAATTGCAAAGCAGCGCGCCAATTAAATTATATTTGATATTTGTATTTGCTCTTCATACGGTTTTATAAACAAATTAAATTTAACTGGCTGCTGAAAGAGACAAACACATTCTAAAGTCTGGCAATGGCTTTGTGCACCTGCCACTACAACCAACCAGCAAAACTCACCCCTCCTGCACTTTAACAAATTCGTAAAAATCAATAATATGACATCTTGACTCCATGCAGCAGCAGCAGTAGATGCAGCTGTAGAGCAACCACAAAAAAAATAATAATAATTTAAATAAACAAACATATATTTATTGTGGTTGCAGTGCTTCTGTTGCAGTGACACAATTTATACAATTAGCGCAGCTATTAATATAACCCGAAAGCGAACACGGCACATTAAAATATTTGTCATCCGTTATGCTGAGGGATATTACAAACGCATACTAATGTATTTTTATATTTTAAACATATATAGCACAACAACTAAATATAGCTAAAAACACCTACAACTACAATAAACAACGAGGCAGAAGGCATAAAGAGGCTATGAACAAATTGTACAAAACCTGTCGCCAAATGCACGCGAAATTTGCCGCGTAGCAGCGACAGTTAAAACAAATACAAAAAACAAAAAAAATATATAAGAGGCCAAAAAATTAAATTAAAAAAACAACCACAAGCTAAAAAGAAAATGTTGTATCACGTGAACATCAATAGCAAAGGGAAATTGATCAAAATAAGTAACAAGAATACGGCAAAAAATAATTATAATAAGAAAACTAAAATGAATGTGGAGCAAATGGAAAACTAAACTAAGCAAAAGTAGTTCCTATGCATTTGGCCTTGTGTTTAAATGAAATTAAACAAGAGCTACGCAAATTGTCGCGTTCGGCGATATTTGCTCATTTTTATAGCCTTATCGCTGCTACTGCTGCCCCTCTCACTCATTTATCTGGTATGGAATGAGCAGCTGCAAAAGATTAAGGGATACGAGGTGAGTCTACAAATACATGCATATATAACAACACATATACCTATATGTATTTATACTTATAAGAATAATAATAATATGCACACAAAATCATAACGCATACATGCCTCGGTATGTGTGTGAGTGTGTGTGCTTTGGCCAAGGACGTAAGTAGCTTTGTAGTTGTTGGTAGCTGGTAGCTGACTTCTAAGTGCCATGCACTATAGTTATATCTAGATTATACATCATGGCATTTTTGTTTTTTGGGTTTGCCCCTTGGCAACAAGCAAATTGCCGCCGCATTATCGATTGTGTGTGTTACTCAACGCATTATGCAGGCCCATTTATACCCCAGTAATAAGTAATCTGTAATTCTCATAATTAGATTTAGAGTATCCAAAAAATATGTTTTGTTTGTTTTATTTTTGCATTAATTGCACTCTCTCAACTTAACTCTTCAATTGATAGTTGTAATTTCATGGATTGATGAAATATCTAATAACTCGATTATGGCCGGATTGTGGTGAACATCTGTTTGGCTTCTATCGCCATGTAGTTTAGCCACATGTGCTGTTTTCTTGATCGAGATACATACACACTTATATACTGGCCTGCCTTAGCTACGTATGATCAATAATTCTCAATTGCTTGATATTGAAATTTCAAAGTGTTCGCTTGTGTTTTTGTTTATCAAAGTTTTTAGCATCTTGCTGCATCTTCAGCAATGCAAACCACGAACAATTCTAAACCTGCAATAGCGCACTTAAAAGTGCCAATTAATTCGAAATTATTTCACAGTTGCGGTCAGCCTTTATTGAGTGTGTGACTTTTTGCCATTTGCTAATATAAAATTAACACCTGAATATGGATTAGACACGCCTACTATGAAATGCGCTGCCCTGCCCCACATTTGAATTGCAATGTGGCCTTGATGCCATTCTGCAATGCATAAGCTGAATTGAATTGCCTTTATAGTAGAGTAACTAGAACTTGGCCAGTATGCGTCAGAGGGTCAGGATAATCGATGGATGAGAACACTGGCAAAAGCCCAAACGAAAACGCAATCAATGAAAAGTTAACCTCCAATTTTTGTGCTAGATTATTTAAATGACTCAATGCTTAGGCAGCTAACCAAATGCCAAAAAAATTGACAAATAAAACACGAATACGCCGTGTTGTGCTCCACATCAGCATAATTAAGCACAGCGTCTAACACGTAAGACACCTACTCACCAACGCACACACTCTCAAACTCACACAGGCACACGCACACATAATCACACACGCAAGCAGGCAGGCACAAAGTGCCTGTTTAAGTGACACGCCGCCCACATCGCGCCCACATCTATCATCTGCCACATACACGTACTATTAAGCAACCACAGTCCACGTCATGCACATAGCGCCACTTTAGTTGCGAAATTGAAATGAATTCGAAATTCACTGCAAGAATCTATTCTGATGGACTCGCAGATATCTTGTACCAAAGTCTGCAGTTTACGCTTAAGTTATTTGCGCTAGAAAGTAGGCTAGTTATTCAAGTTATTCAATTATATCAACCTATATTATAATAATGCAGTAGTTAAACTATTTTTAATAAATAATTTATCAATCCTTATAACCAATCTAGTGGTTTTGTACTATATTAAAAATTTTAGATTTGCATGTGAAGCTTAAGCTTAATATTATTATGGATGGTACAAATTATCAACATAGCTTAAAATGCTAGCTGTAATTATAACAATACAATATTATCCAACTGAATCTGCGCTGTTCAGTTTATTTAATTTATAATTGTATTATCATGTTATTAAGCATAATTTAGATTGCATTTAAGAAATTTGCCATATATGTAGTATAAATTATGTAGATATGACTGAACAATATACCCCAGCACTTGTTTTGGCTGTGGGGTATATAGAGACCCGAGCAACGATTACCGCTGAACATTTGTCTATCCGCTAAACAATCATCTAGATTTATAATGATACCCGTGGACAGTGGAGCTGTCGCTGAGAGATTTTAATTGGCTAGGTTGGGGCTACCTTGACAGTGGCATGCCAGCGATATGAGTCAGTGGCAGTGCTCCCAGTGGTGCCAGTGTCAGTGCAATTGCCAGTGCTTTATATAAGACACGCTTTGCTGGATAAATCATAAATGAACCGCTTGTAAATTTCGCATACGCCACGTCATGTTTGCATTTAACCAAATCAACTGTTTTGTCTGTAAATGTATAAATGCAAATGCTCTTTTAGGCCTTTAATTCGCAACAGCTACAGCAGCAGCATCTGCAGCAACAACAGCAGCAGCAGCAACAACAACAACAACAGGCCCAAGAACAACAACAAAAAGGGCGACAACAACAACCACAACCAGCAGGTCAAAACTTTCGTTATCCTGTGCTGCTGTTGAACAAAAACAAAAACAAGGAGCTAACTGTGGTCGCAACGGGAAAGACTAAAAATAAGTGGCGCTATGTTGATAAAGTAAATATCTAACACAAACACACACACACACACACACCTACACACAGAAACACCGAAACACACATAATTTATTAAGGAGCAGACAATGTAAACACAACGGAAACACAATCAACCGTCAAATTTATGGGTGCATTAGAAACGCGTGCAAGAATTGAAATTCCTTAGCCACATCTCTTCTCGGCATACCCCAAGTGAATGATTGGCAGTTGTTTGGGCTTGGGCTTCTCGGCAACAACAATCAACAAAAATTTGCTTAAATAGTCATTAAGTGCTGTTAACCACTCCTCCCATCCTTGCCCGTTAATGGTTCATTTATCAACATTTATCCAACTATATCCCAAACAGATCAGCAATGAAACTGGACTCTCCCTCATACCCGACTATGCGGTGCAAACGCTTTCAGCGGAGGAAATGCAGGAAATGTCTGTGGTAGGTGCTTTTGGCATTCCATTAGAGTCACACACACTCACACATGCATAATGTATATACAAACATATGTTTTATATTTTATCTTTGCATGGGCACAGCGCATGGAGGCGCGACTGAATAGACTGAGGGACAAGTGCTCGGATTACGGACTAGATGTTCTGGGTAACAATTCGACTATTATACTAAAAGACTTCTTTTGAATTATATAAAGCTTTTAACATAATTACAGGTCAGGATTCTTGGCATACGCCCAACACTTGGGAGTTCTTGGTTAATAAAAAATATCATATTATATGGTAAGTTAACTGTGGCATGGAAAATGAACTTATGTTTTAGACTGGACGCTACTTACGTTCGCAGGTGCAATGTCTTTAAGGCGGCTTCCTCCTCCTGGATGTTCAATTTTAATGTTCTGGCCGGCTACTCGCCCAACTATTTGCTTAAGACCAAAAAGATTCTGCTTAATCTGGCCAGAGACCGCTATCCACGGGTAACGCTGCAAGAGGTGAGTCTGACGAAAGTTATATTTAAATAATTGTAATTATAGTACGAGTTTTTTTTTACAGCTACGCGAGGCACAAAATGATTCAATTACGTTTATCATAGCTAGAAATCCTTTTGAGAGACTGCTGAGTGCATATAGAGATAAGATTGTGTTTGCATTGCCGTATTCCTTTCATGACAAACTCGGTCGGAGCATTGTGCGCGGCTATCGGAAGAAGGTGATATAAGATGTGCAAGTAGTAGTCCAGTGGTCCACTAATTTTATTCTATCGATTGCAGCCTCAGCTGATTGCCCGTGCTGGCAACACTAAGTATCCTTCGTTTCCGGAGTTTGTGCACTGGTTGCTGGATCAAGTGAAGCGAGGCAATTATATCGACATGCATTTTGTATCGGCGACATCGTTTTGCACCCCATGCCTGATTCGATTCGATATGATATTGAAGTTCGAATCGCTGGCCGAGGATCAACTATATCTAATTGAAAAGACTGGCCTCCAGCGTGTCATAGCGCCCGTATGGCGCAACATGGGCAAAGGAGGCAGAAAGACAGAGGAGCTGCAACAGCAGTTCTATTCCCAGCTCACCAGGCAGGAGATGTTGGAGCTATACGAGTACTACAAGTAAGTCAAACACAAATACTGCCACTGCATATATAATTGACATATTTTTTTTCTCGCTGCAGATTTGACTTTGATCTATTTGGCTATGATATAAAGGAATATCTGCAATATGCTCGAGCAGATGAATTAGAAGGCGCCGCCGCATCGGGGGCGTAGTTAACTAAACTTACAATTCATAGAATTTAGTAAATCCAAACGACACCTATACACACATGAACTAATTAGCCGTCACAGTACGTAATTGCAATGTTGATAATAATGAACGAAACAATAATAAAGTTAATTACAAAAACTATAGAATGATTTCTATTAAAAGAGATATAAACGGAACACATTTAGCATATTTAACAAGCCTAACAATTTCCTTTTGGGCAAAATGATCAAAATGTACTGGAAATGAAATATAAATCTAAACGAACTTTTCAGCTAACACTTGGCAGATAATTTGGGTCCAAATGTATATTTGGTTTTATTTATGAGTTAAAAATAATAATAATAATAATTATAATTATAAAATGATTATAAAAAATAGCAATAAAAAATGGTTAAATTCAACTACATACACATTAATGAATTAACTAGCTAATTAACTGAGATACCGTTACACTTTCTCAACATCAAAAATCATTAATTTTCGGGAAATTGTAGTTTTTTGAAGTTTGTTTTATTTTTATTTTTGTTTTTTTTTTTGCTTTTTGTTTTTGTTTTTCCTCATTTTAAACTTAAGTTGTACATACATAAGGTTTTGTTTTGCTTTTGTTTTGTTTTTATTTATTAATTGTAAAACATAATATGTATGTATATATTTATAGATGTATATAATATATTCAGTTACATGTCTACTAAACTATGCGCTCTTTACGGGAGTTGTTTTTTTTTTGCACGTGATCATAATGTAAATTTTTAATAGCACACATACGGAATATAAATTAAATTTTAAATGTGTACGTAGTGAAATTTATTTAAATATATTTTACAAGATTGTGTCATATACACTTTTTTTTCTGTATAAAATTTTACTATTTTGTTGCTGGTGCAAGTGTTTAAATAAAGAATTGCTGGAACATTAGAATATGCACAAAATCCGTCGATTGGATAAACCGTCTGGTTGAACGAACGCGTCACTAAAAAAAACATACATTTAGTTCCTAAAACTACGTTCGGGTTTAGTTCTTTGCCGTAAATTTGTTAATTACGTTGCGTTTACCTAGTTAAACTATAGAAAAACCTTAGTCTGGACTTTTTACATGTGAATTTTGTATTTGTTATCGTTTTGTGGTTTGTTTCTGTTAATTGTTGTTTTGTTTATTACATAATCTAATTAAAATTACTTCAATTTCTTTAAACAACTACAACTAGTTCAAGGTATGCATAATGTGGATAACTTCTTCCTTTGTTGTGTTGATTTTTGTTTATTTTTTTTTTGTTATACTTATATTTTCTGTTACTGTTTTCTTGCCATGATGGTTTTAAAAACCAACGTATGATCTCCTCTACAATGAATGCCGCACGCTAACTTAAATCTAGAATTTACTCGCGATTTCTTTTAACAGACTAAACTACACAATTTAATCATAATATATTTATATTTATATCGTTTATATAAGGCCGTCAATGCAATTAATGCAATTCATTATGTTAAAAATAACAAAATCAAACGCTGGCTGACTGCGCGTTGAGTTTTCTTTTTGCTACAGTGTTTTGTGTTGTGTGTTTTGTTGTTTGTTTTTCATGTTCGTTTTCTTTTTTTTATATTTTCTTTTTTGGATTGGATTGGTTTGGTTCGTTGTGTTGCTGGCTATTAAGTTGGAAAACGATTTGTAAATTGGATTTAAAAAACTTTTAATTACACTTTAGTTGTTATTCCTACGCATACGTTATTTAAATAGGGCGCCTAACTAAAACAACAAAGGGACGACGCAGTTTAATATGACAGCTAAATTATATTGCAATTGATGAACGCAGGCGCTGGTAGGCGCTGATAGAAAAGGGATAGCTGGAGTAGGTGCAAGAGCAGGAGTTGGAGCAGGAGCAGGAATAGGGCAGGAAGCCATATAGGTGCGTAGGTGTATGTGAACAACAGCGGCGCCAGCAGCGATCACTTGAGGTAAGTCTTCAACAGCAGCGTGCTGCGGCAGAACTCGCGCTCCTGCTCCATGAAGAAGAGCATGTCGCGCAGATTGACACGCTTGATGCGCGGCCGTAACGTTGTCGTTGTTGTGCCAGTGTTGTTCAGTAGGCCACCGCCACTGGAACCCTGTATGTGGAGGAGGGCAGATGCCCAAGAGTGTTGTGTTGAGTATGTGATCGAATAATGGTCGCCGGTAAGTTGATGTTACTTACCACACCCGCACTAGCCGCATCGCTGTCCAGTTTGAGTTTTTTCCGTGGTCCAATTGCTTGAAGTGCCGTTAAATTTGCGTCCCGCTGACGAAGCTCCTCCATTTCCGCACGCTGCATTTCCTTTGCCTATTCAAATTTTAATATGTTTACATATTAGGAAACTATCACTGGTTATATAGCTGAAGTTGTCTCATTACTTACCCTCGCTTTCATTTTTGCCTGTTCTGGATCTTCGACACGCGTACGAGACTTGGCCGCTCGAAGCAGCATTTCCCGCTCAAGTTCCTCGTGTCGCTTCTGCTCAGCCTTGTCCAACTCCTCCAGAAACTTGATTTGACCGCGCACATCCTTCGCGGGCTCGTAACGGGGATCCAACTGTCGAAAAGAGATGAAATTTAAAATCTATATAAATAACGATTGGTACTCTGAACAAACCTTGATGACATCAATGCGGTGCTCCGCTATCACAGCCAATTTTTCCACAACGTTCTTGAGCCGCTCTTGGCACGCGTGCGATATGAGCACGGCTACATCCTGTGACGGTTCCTCGAGACCACGTTCCGCGCTTATCGTGCGTAATCGCGCCAGAAGCGCAGGCATGTTTAGAAACACCTCGTCCTTGCAGGAGCGTATCTGGGTACCAATGTTCTCGGTGCAGCCGAGAATGCGTTGCGATTCCTCGGCGAGATTAACACCGCCCATGGCGGCGACATCGTTGATATCATCATCGCCATATATCGACGATGACATGGAGCTCTGCTGGAAAAATGAATTGGCAGCGGCTGCCGCCGCCGCTGTCGATCCTGCTAGTCCACTCCCACTGTTCGCTTTTTCATCCTTACCATCCCGATCAAGTGCGTCCCTCTTCTTCTTAGTCACCGACTTGTTGGGCATGGGAAACGCACCGCGCGACATCGTCTTGGCCGAAATGGGCGTCAGCGAGGCATTAATGCGTTCGATGTGCTGCATCTGCGGTGCCTTAATCTCAATCAGCTTGGGCTCGAAATGGTTGTTGTTGTTGTGATGCAGCGAATTTTGCATCTGTTCCCTAGCACGCAACGCCTCCGGCGGTAAATGAACTGTGGGCAACGACGGCACCGGAAGCGATGTTGTTGATGCAGAATTTATCGTCGATAGCACCGATAGCGTCGGCGTCGGCGGTGGTCCGCTATTTGATGATATGGCCGCCAGCGATGGCGGGTGCAAACTGGGCGTTATGGCCTTGATCTGTGTCTGGCCAACCTTAACGGCAGTGACTTTGTTCGTGGGCGTACTATTTGGCGGACGGGGCGTAGCACGTATCTGAACCGCACCCGTGCGCTGCAGATGTGCGTTAGTGGGACCGCGGATTTGCAAAATGTTCTACGGAAAACGAATAAAGCGAATAATGAATATCAACTTAAAAATTTCAAAAGTGAGTTGCACTAACCGTCTGCGCAGACATTGGCAGGGAAGGCATTTGGCCGCGTATCGCCAACCGCGGCGCAGTGGGCAATCGAATGTTTGGCGGCTGCTTTGATATCGTTGTATGACCAATTGTTGGCCTCGGCGTTCCTAGTGCATTTGGTGATATCATGCGAACCTGCGTCTGTCCAATGGTCGTCGTCTGGCTGAGACCAATTGGACGGATTTGCGCTTGAATTTTCTAAAAACAAACAAAAAGGTATTAGAATTTTAATAAGAATTTTTACTTATTTAGTTATTATTTACCGGCAGCTGCTGTGGCAGTCCAGCCAATCCCAGCACATGCTGCGGAGGTGGTTTAATGCCCTCAATGATCAACTCCTTGGTATAGAGCGCTTGGCGCAGTAGTGGCAGACTTTTCTGTGAGATTAGAGAAGGCACAGTAATTAGTAAAAATATAATGTCAATTATCACAACTAAATGGCATACCTTGAGAAACCCAATAAGGCACGGCTGCGGACTAGCGTTGAGCAAACGCTCCAGGCGATCACAAAACTCCTCGGGCTCCACAGTGGCATTGACCAGCTCCTGGATGAGGGTGCGCACATTTTTCTCCACCTGCTTCGGTTCGCGTGTCGACAATTCAATTAAATTTGCTAAAAACTTGCGACACTTTTCTTTGGTATTGCCCTGCGCAGCCGTCGTCGTTGTTGCGTTCGCATTTGCCACCGCCGCCACTGTTGCCGCTGTCGTTGCCACCTGCACATGATTGGCCTGCGAATGTTGCTGCTGTTGCTGATGCTGCGCTTGTCCTTGTGCTGGTATCGTTTGAATTTGCGTCACCTGCGGCAAATGCGGCGCCTGCTGCTGGTGCTGCAACTGCGCCAAATGAGGCGGTTGTGTGGAGGTGCTATAACTATGCGCATTGCTGCTGGCCACCGAGTTGACAATTATGTTGCTGGAGGCGGTGGTGTTGGTCATCGACTGTGATCGAAACAAACAATATAGATTAGCAATCAGGCGTGCAATCGAGAACTATGAGTGTGCAGTCAGTGCAAATTAAAAGCGATAAGCGATAAGTTTATACAAGAATAAAATAAATGATTCTGATGACAGGAAATAACGGGCTCCCATTAGTATATGTTGTGTGTGTGTGAATGAATAAGTTAATGGTATAAAAAAAATAATTAAAGGCGAATAAAATTAGTTATTTAAAAAATTAATTTAGTAATGTGGGTGCCAAAATTTGACTTAGAGCTTAACACACACACTCCTTTCAGGAGCCCGATTTGTCTTTAAAGACTTCTTAAGAGCTAAATGATAAAAAAGAGATTAATGAGATTTTTATGACGGTTTTTTTATATTATGAACAGCAACGCGATTTTTGGCAGCGTAAAACTAAATGAAAAGAATACATCAAGTCAATATACACAGACAGTTACAACGCAGCATGCAAAACTGAGCAAAAGTACAAATATATATTTATACATACATACACACATATGTGGAAATGAAAATTGAAAAAGTCTTGGGCGGACTAAAGGCGATTGCTCGCATCGTCTGGCCGAAAGTCTAAACAAAATCGAAACTGAAGCGTAGCTTTTAAAAAACAGATCAAATGCATAAACAGACAAAGAGAGAGGCGATTTAGAGAATATATCTATATATATATATATATATATATATATATGTATATAAGCAAATTGAAAGTATTGGAGGAAAATATGCGAATTTCCCCTTTTGTAAACTGTAAAGTTAGGCTTTGATTTTTACGTTTTGCTTGATCTTAATTGTGGCCGCGACATTTGCCGCAGCAGCTGCGGCGGCCGCGGCGGCTGCGCTGCTGGCGCTGACTGAGGCCTGTTGCTGCTGCTGTTGCTTATGTTGCTGATGTGCCTGTTGCTGCTGCTTCAGTTGTAGCTGTAGCTTCTGCTGTTGCTGCTGCTGATGCTGCAGGTTAGTAGCGGGTTTATTGTTGTTGTTGTTGGTAATGGTGGTTGTGTTGTTGTTGGTGGTGGTGGTATTGTTAATATTATTATTGTTATTAATATTATTGCTGGATGGGAGGATTGTGGATGATGTACGGACAATCGTTTTGCGCAGTGCAATACTAGTGCTGGCAGTTGTAGCTTGTGAGGATGCTTGTGTTGTTGTTTGATGCTGTTGTTGTTGCTGTTTTTGTTGCTGCTGCAGCTGCTGCGATTGCTGCTGCTGCTGCTGTTGTTGTTGTTGTAGTTGTTGGGATGACGATTGGCCATGATATCTACTTACAGCTGCAGCCGGCACAGTTTGCAGACGTATCTGTGTGGTAATGGGATGATTTGTGGTTGTTGTTGTGGTGTTGTTGTTGTTGGTATTGTTGTTGTTGTTGTTGCTGGTGTTAGATATGGTCTGTGTCATCGTTGGCGGGCCAGACGTTGTCGCCGTGCCCACGCGCAACAACTGAAATCCATTATCCGTTTTTACTAACAGTGCAGGCGTTTGTCCTGTATGAAGTGTGCCTAAATTTATCTAAAATAAAAAAAGAGAGAATAGACAGAGAAATAGTACATAGTACAAGGCGTACTCGTTGATAAATGCATGTATATACAAATGCGTGTGTGTGTTTGATTGTGTTCGTGTGTTTTAGGTGCATGAGTGTGTGTATGTGTGTGTGTGCTGTTTTTTATTAAGGAATCCTTGTGGATTAGTAAAGAAGAGCCCACCACAACAACAAAACTCAAGATCACGCACTTGCTTGTTAGTAGTTTCATTTGTTAAATTTTAGGTTTGTTTTTGTTTTTTAATTTTTCTTTTGTGTCACACTTACCGATGGACTTTGTGGCCTAACGCCAGCCATATGGGAATTGCTGATGACGACGCGGCTGAGTGAATTGGCGGGCATATTCTTTGGCTGCTGCTGCGTCGGCGCCTGTGGACGCATGCCGACCACAACGCCGGCCGGCAGCATGGAGTTAAGCAGCGGCTGCCCTGACTGTGAAGAGTTCAAGCAAAGGATTAGTCAAATCTTATTTTAATTCATTACTCAACTAATTTTACTAAACAGAAAGCATTTAAAGTAATCACATATTGGTTTATTCTTTTTTGTTTTTCACTACAACATGCAGCAGAACAGGAGAGTTGCGTCGCGTAACGTCAAATCGTGAGTCACAGTTGATTCGTTCACAGATCACAGTCAAACAAAATGTGAGAACATCTCAAGATTAAAAAAAAAAACAATAAATAAATGGTTTGGATGGCTGAAGATATGTTATATGTTTGTGTGCTGACCATCTTTGTGGTTGTCTACGAGTTGTACTACAAAAAAAGCGGTCGTTTATAAGCATTTGAATCAAATAGAAACTACAATTTGTGTTTTTAAATAAGGCATATAGAAAAAAGCAGAAGGATAAGGTATATTGGTGAGATGGATGGTGGGAGATATGGAATATTTGTATATTAAATAAAAAGAAAGAGTACTAAACTTTTTAATAAATAATAGAAATTGTTTAATATAAAATGTCGCTCAACATCAAACGGAAATGCATTAGCTAATTACTTATAAATTAACAGTGAACATTCTATATAGTGAACTAATTAAATGTATGACCAGAAACGATAAATTTCGTATTGATCACTTGACAGATAACAGAATGTTTTTGTGTCACTATATCGAGTTTACTTTTACAGTTACTACTTGACTTGGTTGATGACCACGCTAATCGTGACCAAAGAGGAAAATCAGATGGAAGCAAAGTGGAAACAGATGAGTAGCTGTGGTGGAGAAGTTTAGGAGAAAAGGAGTAACCAGTGGACGCAGGCAGGCAGAGAGAGAGAGAGAGAGAGATGCGAACTGAATGTTGCCAGAAATTGGCGCTAATCTCCCCCTCGAATACGAATAGTAAGTAATGTGGTACGTTGGAGTTTAGCTTGATGGTGGATACCTGATTGATGGTCTTGGTCATTGTTACGATTCCTGCTGGTGCACTTGATACTAGACCCGCCGGCAGGGTGACAGCATGGTGATTGGATTTTATAACTAAAGTTTGTGTTTGGGTGGCACCTACTGATTGCGTTTGATGTTGAAGTTGATGTTGATGCTGCTGCTGTGGATGTGACTGCTGGTGCTGCTGATGCTGCACCTGATGATGGACCTGCGACAGACCAGGCACACCATGTCCACCCATGCCCGCCGTGATTGTTTTTATCGTCGTCGTATTTGGCAGTTGCGCCGTCGAAATGATCGTTGGGCCACCGACACCACCGCCCCCATGGCCACCAATGTTGATGGTGCCATTGGGCAGTGGTTGGGTGGTGTACGTGATACGATTACTGGTGGCCGATGTGGCCGTTGGCGCCGTTTGGCTGCTATTCATTGCGTGATGACGGTGACGGTGGCGGTGGCTGTTTCGTGAAGATTTTGAAGAGCCAAAACTGGAACTGGATGTGGATACCCCGTCGGTTCAGTTTGTCTTCTGCTTGTGACGTTCGTTAGCCGCCTCTTTTTCCTAATCAACTGTGCATCTGTGGCATGTTGTTGTTGTTATTGTTTTTGCTGTTGTTGTTCTTGTTTATTTGTCGCATGCTGCGTGGCTGCCTACCTGTAAAACAAAGATTATCATTTGGTCAATTTAGTATTGATACACAATATTTATTGTTGTTTGTACACTGGTTGTAGAGATACCAGTGATGGGTACCTGTAGGTCATAAAACGCGAAGGCGTTGCATTATTTTTGGTTTATGGTTTTTTCTCGCTTTCGTTTTTTTTTTTTCAACTGGCGCAGATGTTTACGAGACACGAAGGCCGCTGCGGGGGTGGATGGGTGCAGGTGAAAGCCGACAAGCGATAAACGACGAAAACGATGCAATGCAATGCAATGCGATGCTACTAATTTAGCATAATTATATTCGTAATCACCTTGGCCAGAGAGCCTTTTGGGTGCTCCGCTGAGCAGCAAACCGCACGCAGCACTTTACAGCAATCGCTTATTCACGCGGCTGCTGCTGCTGCGCTGGCGACGACGACGGCGACTGACTCCTAGCTGTATATTGTTATAGGTTTTTGCTTTAGGTTTATAGCCAGGTTTTCAATATATTATAGTATTTTTCTTCACACACACACGAGCGAACGCGCGCGCGTCTCTGGCATACACTGTTTGTTTAGCACTGTATTTATTGTCGCTTTATTTTGATTATTTTGGATGTACAAAAAATTTGGCAGCGAGCGAGCGACAACGCCGCCATTTTCACGAATGCGCGTGCAAAACGACAGTAAATGCACAAGGGGACACAGACGTCGATAAAAGTGCGAGACAAAAGACAACGCTGGATAATTTTTGCTTATTCCGCTAGATGTCGCTTATAATACAGGCACTGCCAGCCCAAAAGTAATGACACAGCTCTCTTATGCCAGATGAGCAACAGCAGCGTGCAGCCAACTTCACGGCATTAGTTTATTGCGCGCAGCCAACTTGACGAGATTAGGTTGTTGCGCGCAGCCAACTTGACGCGAGTTCAAAATTTGCGCGCGGCCGACTTCACGCAACTGAAAGATTTGTCATTCTACTACAATTCTCTCACGTCCTTCTGCCGACGCATTTTCGTGTATTAAGATTTGACCTAAAATTCGTTTTTCGTTAACAAAAGCAGAATATGCGGGTATTATATGATTTTATAATTGTAAAGCAACAGAGGTTGCCAAGCAAGTAGGGCGCCTGCTGACTGTCGACTGGCGCTGGTGCTGGGTACAGGCTGCAGTAGTTTTTCGAAATTTGTGGCTTATATGACAAAGGCACTCACTTCAATTCATTTTGCATTTGAACTCGGTGCACTTGAGCGCATTTTTAACGTTTATCATTACGTTTTTATTGCCGAAAATCAACAATTAAATGTTTACGAACCGTTCCCCGAAAGCTGATTAGTTTTTTCCCCAGTGTGACCAGCTTGCCCAGTTCTCAAAATGCGCTAGAATAAATAAAAGTTAAAATACCCCAAAAATAATTATAAATCGATTTATTGAATTATTTAACCGCTTATCGGTTACCTCCACAAATGCAATATAAGTGTTGTAAAATATGAGCAGCAATGAGCGGAAAAATTTAATTACAAAGTGTCCGCATAACTTCTTAATATAAATATAAATTTAAAATGTAGAAAACGACTTGTTGATTTAGAAGAATAATTAATTAACATTGAAATGCACAAACATTTTAATAACTTGTTATTTCACACTTTTCGCCGTGTAGCGGTTTATAAATGTTGTTGTTGTCGTTGTTGCTGTTGATTTCAACAAGGCTAACACTCGGCCAAAACAAGTTAATGAAATTAATCAAAAACACATCCACTTAGTGTCGCCAGCGCAGTTGGCAGCATTCAACATATCGTCTGTTCCTCAGACTGGTTGGCACTTCGTTTGTCGTTTTCTACTCTACTCATTGAATTAGTTTCACGGATTTGCGTGTGATTTATTTTTGTTTTATTATCTAAATCATAATTATATATTTTAAAATTAATAATCTATGAGTATTCTGTCATTATACACAAACTTAAATAGCTCTATTAAACACATATTTACAAGTTTCCCCTGCACCCTCTTTACCTAAAAAACCTACTTCCTGTTCCAACTTGAGTGTGGAACTTATGTTTTGGTTAATTGTTTCTTCGCTGAGGGCTGGGATCGAACTGCAGTTGTTGTTTTTGTTGTAGTTATATTCTGACCAAAATCGTAGACAAAAAGAGTTTTAGCCGCGACCTTGACACTGTTTTCCTGAAACCTGGCATAATATGGGCTGTTAGTAAATCGGTTTTGGTCGGACCTTGATGTTGTCGGTTTGCTGACTGCTGGCGGCGGTGTAGTTTTTGTATCAAATATCGCTTTGTATTTCGCAAAGAATGGATGGTCAAATGGATCTGGTCGACGAGTGGTTGTTTTTGTTGTTGTTGTTTTCGCTGTTGATGCTGTAGATCTTATCGAGGTAAATAGATAGGGTCTTGGCGTTGTGGATGTACTTTTAGTGGCAGTGTGGCCATTGAAAGTTGTTGTTGGCGAATGGGTTGTTGTTTTATAGTTGGTTGGGGGTGATTTAAAGTTATGTTGTAATGCTGTTGTTCTTGTTGTTATTGGATAATGTGTTGTGGAACGCGTTGTTGTGCGGTCTGATAAACTGTTTGTCGGGCGAGTTGTACTGTGAGTTGTGTTGTATGTAGAGCGGCTTGTGGGGTTTGTTGGGCGAATTGTGGGTCGCACTGTTGGACCTGGTGTGATGCGAGTTGTTGACGAAAATGTTGGCCGAGATGTTGAGCGAGTTGTTGGGCTACTTGGTGAGCGGGCAGTTGGACGAGCGGTTGTGCGTGTTGTTGGGCGAGTTGTTGACCGAACAGTTGAGCTAGTTGTTGTGGATCGCACTGTTGGACCAAAGGTTGTCCGCGTTGTTGGGCGAGTTGTTGGACGAGTTGTTGGGCGAATTGTTGGGCGAGTTGTTGGACGAGTTGTTGGGCGAGTTGTTGGACGAGTTGTTGAGGGAGTTGTTGGGCTACTTGGTGAGCGAGCAGTTGGACGAACAGTTGTGTGTGGTGTGGTGGGAGTTGTTGACGAAGCTGTTAGGCGCGCTGTTGTGCTTCTTGGTGAGCGAGTTGTTGGACGAATGGTTGTACGGGTAGTTTGGCGAGTTGTTGTGTGAGTTGTTGGGCGAACAGTTGGGCTAGTTGTTGGGCGAGTTGTTGGGCGAGTTGTTGGACGAGTTGTTGAGGGAGTTGTTGGGCTACTGGGTGAGCGAGCAGTTGGACGAACAGTTGTGTGTGGTGTGGTGGGAGTTGTTGACGAAGCTGTTAGGCGCGCTGTTGTGCTTCTTGGTGAGCGAGTTGTTGGACGAATGGTTGTACGGGTAGTTTGGCGAGTTGTTGGGCGAACAGTTTGGTTAGTTGTTGGGCGAGTTGTCGGGTGAGTTGTGGGTTTAACGGTTAAGCGTGTTGTAGGCCGAGTTATTGACGCAGATGTTGGGCGAGCTGTTGGGCGAGTTGTTCGGCTACTTGGTGTGCGAGTTGTTGGGCGAACAGTTGTGCGGGTTGTTGTGCGAACGGTTGGGCGAGTTGTTGGGCGAATTGTTGGAGGGCGAATTGTTGGATTGTTTGAGTTTTGCGTTGTTGTTTGACGTGTTAAAGAAGTGGGCCTTGATGTTTCTCTCGTTGTAACTCTTGTTGTTGTAGGACGAGCCGTTGTTCTAATGGTTGTTTGGCGCGTTGTGGATCCTGTTGTTTGCCTGATTATGATTGAACTTTGAGTGCTTGTAGCTTTCTGAGTTGTTGTTGGCGTTGCACGACGAGTTGTCCAAATCGGTCGAGGTGTTGTGTTTGACAGCTTGACTGTAGTCGATCGTGTTGTTATTTTTGCAGCAGTGTTTGGGCGATTTGTGGGAAAAGGCCGAGCTGTTGTAAACGGCCGAGTTGGGGTAGTTGAACGAGCTGTGGTTTTGAGTATTGTAGAAGGTTTGGCAATGATTTGAGTAAATTTCGGTGCTGGCGTTGTGTTTGGCGTAGTTTGCAGAAAATGATTAAACGCTGCTGATGTTGTTGCAGCAGTTGTGGCCGTAGATTTAGTAGTCTCCTGACGAAAGATATTGCTGTTAACATATGGATGCTTTGTGACTTTTGAAGGTCCTATGGGCCTTAAAGTCGTACTTGTTTTGGGCTTACTAATCTGTGGTTTACTAGCTGGAATTTGAATTGGATTATAAGTTGGTTTGGGTGTCAATGGCACTGTCGTTTGAATAGCATTCGAAGAGGGCTTATGTAATGGCTTTAGGAATGGATTATGGTCATAGTTGGGCTTTGAAACTGACGCTATATCAACCAACTTTACAGGGCGAACCTCAGATACAACATGTGAGGGATGTTGCTGTGGCTTCAGGTGCTGCAAGAAAGGATTTGATGCATAAGAAAGACTAGGAGGCACTGGAACAGCAGTCACTTTCATCGAAGGCTTTGCTGTAGGCTTAGTAGTTTGGACTGCCACTTGAGTCTTCTGTGGGACTTTCAAATGTTGCAAGAACGGATTGGCCCCGAAGGAATGGTTAGCTACAATCGGCGTTTGTTTATGGCTAAACACTTGTTGGGGCTGCTCCATCGCTTCGACAATCTCATTGCCTGCAAAGCAATCGCTTAATTGTGCCAGACTCTGGTGTCTACAATGGCCATTGTATACTGTCCACGCAGTGAAGCCATCGCCAGAGATGCGCGTGTGCTCCTCGTGAATAGCCTTGATGCACTCAATATCATCAGAGATATCCGAGTCGAGCAGACGATCGCATTCAATATGGCAGCCCTTGCCAGCGCTGCCATCATGGGTGCACCAGTAGAGATCACTAATCTGAAATAAACCATGATCTTCACTGCTGTCCGCATTGAGGCGACCCACTGCTGCAGTGTTGTAAGAGGATTCATGTTGGGCAATGCACACCCAGGTGGGTATCATTCGCATAGGCAGCTTGTGTTTGTGGTAGAGTTCTTGGGCCAACTCACAGCGACTGTAGATTTTGCCTTTGGGCTTAGGTTTCTTGACATGCTCAATAGTTGTTGGCTGGGCTGGCTTGACTGGTTTGACTGGTTTTCCTAGCTCCTTCTGGAGGTCATTCTCCTCAAAGCAGCTGTCAATTTCTGCACTGCTCCGATCCCTGCAATGACCATTATACACTGTCCACGCAGTGAAGCCATCGCCAGAGATGCGCGTGTGCTCATCATGAATAGTCTTGATGCACTCAATATCATCAGAGATATCCGAGTCGAGCAGACGATCGCATTCAATATGACAGCCCTTGCCAGCGCTGCCATCGTGGGTGCACCAGTACAGATCACTGACCTGAAACAAACCGTGATCTTCGCTGCTATCCGTGTTAAGGCGACCCACTGCAGCAGTGTTGTATGAGGATTCATGTTCAGCAATGCACACCCAGGTGGCTATCTCGCTCTTGGACAGTTTGTGTTTGTGGTAGAGCTCCTGGGCCAGCTCACAACGACTGTATATTTTGCCTTTGGGCTTGGGTTTCTTGACAAGCTCATTAGCTGATGGCCTGACTGGCTTCACTGGTTCCTTCTGGAGATCACTGTCCTCAAAGCAGCTGGCAATCTCTTCGCGCTTTTGATTCCTGCAATGTCCGTTGTACACTGTCCACGCAGTGAATCCATCGCCAGAGATGCGCGTATGTTCCTCATGTATAGTCCGAATGCACCGGACATCGTCAGAGATATCCGAGTCCAGAAAACGATCACAGTTGATGTGACAGCCCTTACCTCCGCTGCCATCCTGCGTGCACCAGTAGAGATCACTGATCTGGAAGAGACCGTGATCCGCACTGCCGTCCGCGTTGAGGCGCCCCACTGCCGCTGTATTCAGACGCGACTCATGCTCCGCGATACACACCCAAGTGGCTATATCCTGAATGGGAAACTTATGTGAGAAATGCAACTCTTGGGCCAATTCGCAGCGTTTATAAACTTTACCAGCTCGTTGAGGTGTTGTGTAATAGTGTTGGTGTTGTTGTTGGTGTTGTTGTTGGTATTGTTGTTGGTGTTGTTGTTGGTATTGTTGTTGGTGTTGTTGTTGGTGTGGTGGTTGTCGGTAGTTAAAGTGTTGCTGGTATTGTTGTTGTTTAGGTGTTGTGTGTGGTTTGTAGCTAAGCAATGGATTTGCGTTTGAGCTGCTAGCATAATGTGGTTTTATGGGCGCACCAATATAATTGGGATGCGTCTGAGCTTCCGGACGCAGAAAAGGATTACCCTGATAACTAGCCAATTGATAGTTTTGGCTTGGCTTACTGACAGCTGGCCTGTAGTAGGGATTCGGTGTCGTTGGCTGCTGTGGCTTTGGTGCGTATGGATGAGCATAGCTGACCTTGTGCACAGCACCACCAATGGCATTGGGATGCAATGGTGCCGTCGGTGGTTTGGCAAAGCAGGCGGCTACCTGCTCATAGCGTTGATTGCGACAATCCCGATTGTAGACAGTCCACGCATTGAATCCATCGCCCGATATCTGCGTATGCTCCTGATAGATGCGTCTGATGCACTGCACATCATCCGCAATGCTGGAGTCCAGGAATTGATTGCAGGCCGCACGGCAACCTTTGCCGCCCCGCTGATCGTGGGTGCACCAGAAGAGATCACTGATTTGGAACAGTCCATGATCCGCACTTCCATCCGCATTAAGGCGACCCACTGCTGCCGTATTGTAGGAGGATTCATGCTGGGCAATGCACACCCAGGTGGGGATCTGTTGCATGGGCAGCTTGTGTGTGTAGAACAACTCCTGGGCCAGCTCACAGCGACTGTAGATCTTGCCCTGCCTTTGTTGATGCTGTGACTGATGATAGCTCACCTGGAGCTGTTGCTGCTGTGGAGGCTGATGATAATGGCTCAACTGTGGTTGCTGATGTTTCACTTGATAGGAGGCAGCCACGCTCTGCGCAATGTTCTTGTTGCTGCTCAGTCCACAGTCAGCGACGTAGGAGTCCGCATCACGGCGACAATACGCATCGTATGCCTGCCAGGCAGTGAATCCATCACCCGAGATACTCTGATGCTCCGCATAGATCTTCCGCACACACAAAACATCATCCGAAATGTCATCATCCCGCAGACGCGAACAACTCAACCCACAACCTGCACCCTGACCAGGCGGCGAACACCAGTAGACATCGCTGATCTGGAAGATCCCATGGGAGCCACCACCTGGTCCAGTGCCACCGCCAAATGTAGCCGTGTTCAGACCGCTCGCATGCTGTGCAATGCACACCAAATTTGCCACCTGAGCCGGCGGCATTCCATGCTGATGCTGCAGCAGTGCAGCCAGTTCACAGCGCTTAAAGATGCGAGCCGAGCAGAGCTGAAGCAACAGCAACAGCAGCAACGGGAGCAGCAACACTGACGACATCTTCTGATGCTTTGACGGAGTAGAACGCCTCGTCAGGCCTTTATATACTGCTCTAAAAATATACTGGGAGACAGTAGAAAGAGAGTGGAGAGAGGGAGCGATGCGATGCGACAGTCCTTAGGCCGAACACTAACACAACAAAAAAAAAAGCGAATCGAAACGAATTTAAAATTATAATGTTTTTTTTCACACCCGACAACGCGTATTCTTCGCCTTCGTCGATTTGTTTAAAAGGGGGCGCTGCGTGCTTTAGCGCGTTTCGTTGGCGACTGATCGGGCGAGTTGGCAACGGGTCTCATCTTGAGCCCCAAACCAAAGTGATTTGAATATGTGTAAACATATGTATATATGACGACAGCGATGGCAAACTGGTTGTGGGACATCATTGTGTGTATTGCATAATTATTGACCACACATACAAGAACGGACTGAATTGGAAAGGTTCTTTCCAGACACGTGCTTAAGAAGCCACAGGCAAAGATCGTAAGAGATTCGTTTGCGATGTGAAAGTTCTTTTTTGTGTGGCCATTAGCTGCAAATTTGCTAATGAAATTAATTTACATTATTTATTAGACAAAAGATACATTTAAATAATTAGTTTTAATTCTAAAACTGGTTCCATAACACTCGAGTTTAAGCGATCTGCGATTTTATTTCTATTTGTACATTTTAGTTTGACGCGTTTTTAAACGCTTGCGACACACACACGCCCAGTTGACAGTTGCTGTTGTTGTTGTTGTTTATGTGGCTGTCACTCAATTTGACAGTCCCAGCAGTCGGTAGCAGGCAGACTTGTAGACGCAATCTTAGTAGCCCCTCCCAACCCTCAGCAATTGATGTGTGTGTAAGTGTGTGTGAGTGTGTGCCAATAGCATTAAATCAAACACCTTGTCGAACTTTTGTTGAGTTTATGTTTGCATATTGAACTTGGTCTAAGCTACAATTTTTTAAATTTGTTTGTCTACAGTTTTTTAGCAACTCTATTTTAATTTGCACTTTTACACATTTTTTAATGAACTTTATATATTTTGTGTTTTTTGTTCGTTTCATTTAATATAAATTGCTATTGATTGATTCACTAAATGAATAATTTATGTATTTCATAGCCACACTGACCATTGTCAGAGATCTTGAACTTGAAGCTTTGTTTGGGATCAAGGCAGAGTTAATGAATTTCAACTGTGGGAACTGAAGTTAATAGCTTGGCAAATGTTGTGGTTAGAGAGTTAACAATTCTAAGAAATATAATATTTACCAAGAACTTAAAAATCCATTAGAAAAACAAATTCATCTCTTTTTCATTTATATTTTATTCAACATTTTTGTTTAGTTTAAGCATAGTTTTTAGTACAGGCTAAATCACAATATAATAAAATCACATTTAAACAATAAATTATATACAAAAAATTCGTGGACAAAGCGAGCGAAGTTGTTACATCCAGATTATGATTATAATGAAAATAACATACATATAAGCTTACAACATTTAATAACATTTCAATAGGCCTCCAATCTCCGTTCTCACTTAACAAACACCTTCTCGGGCCTTCCCCGCTGGAATGCGTAATAGATGAGACCTATAACTGCCACGGCAATGCCACCACAAAGACCCCCCCAGTGCACAATGTCCAGTGTTTTGAGCTTATTGATGAGTTTCTGCTTGAACTTTTTCACCATTTCACCATTGAGTTCTATACCCTGTAAAAATACAGCTGTAGGATGTACACAACACAATAGTCTTTTACTAACCTCCTCCAACCAAAGGGCAGGCATTAATACCGTTGGTAGATTCTCTGTAATCGTTATTCGATTTATGCTCTTCAGGAACATATTGAACTGAACTCGTTTGCCACCCCGCAGCGGTATACCAGTCAACTATAGCATAATATTTCAGATATATGTATTATAGATCGTAAAATGGATTAAGGTTCAAGGCTTACAGATTGCACATCGACAAAGGTCTGATGTTTTTTGGCGTCTGGCTTGAGGCCTCGTATCATTTTCCTATATTCATTCGAGGCACCCAGCATGTGAGGCAACGTCAAAATAACTGGCGCATCTGTAAAATAAATAATTGACTTTTAAGTATTATAGATTTTAAGATTAACATGATATTATAATTAAAATTCCAATATGGCACTTGTTTACAAAATACAAAAACAGGATTTTCAGCTCGATCACATTAAAATATATTTTTCTTGTTAATATTATATTAACAAAATAAAGTTCAATGGATCTGTAGGCCAGCGGCCGCAGTTAAAAGACTTAACAATAAAATTCATGTGTACGGAAGTTATGTCTGCGTTTATTTATCCGATATTTATTTATTTAGCATTAGCGTTGAACCAATTTGTATGAGAGTTTCCTCATTTCGAGGCACAACTTATACAGTAGACAAATATTTCCAAATGCTGCTCATTATTGAAAATGTTAACTCACGTTTTGCCAATTAAAAAAGATGCAAGAATCTCAAGTCAGAAACGTGCCAAACAAATCAATGAAAACATTAATACCAATGAAAAAATACGTTTATGGAATTTAATGCTTCAATTTGTAGGACGGCGCTCGACAAGATCATAATGAGCCGATGATCACTTCAGAAGCCATCAAAATAGTCGGCAACACTCGTTTTTTTTTTTCAAATTCGCAATACAAATTGATGTAGATTATTCTCGTCAATCATCTCCAATTGCTGGTTTTCAAGTGTTAATTAAGAAATTAACAACAAATACGAATGGGTCAATAAACGACGCAGAACTGTTGAGTTCCAGCCATGAAATCAAAATGAACTCAAAGAACATTGAAGATTTAATGCTCTAGCTGACATAAAGTCTATAGTTAAATAATATATTTATATTTTAAGAATGGTGGCAGGTAATTTAGTTAAACCCAAAAGACTCAGATTAATATGGCAATAAAACATTAAACTAAAATAAACATTTTTTGATTAGATTTCATTTTTGACAGATTATTTAAATGACAGCTAAAACAAATAATTGTCTATTTTACATGAAAAAATGGCGAAATTGTCAATGACTTAATAGACTGGTTTTTTTGCGAGTTGCCTTTGGGTAATAAAAAAAATGTTAAAAAGGTGTTAAATTGTTTATGGATTGGCATCCATGATTTATGAAAAATATTATGATTACATAAATTCTGATGGAATTGACTAATCCCACAGCAAGGGTATCTAATTGAAGATCAAATGATTATGCGACCCACACAGCCATTTGAATTGATATTGCCATTTGTTTTAACTCTAAGTGCGCTTGCGAAAACATCGAGTTCATTTCCAAACTTGAAATGAATAGGAATTTAAGAAGTCACTTGAAGATAAATGGTTTTTTTAATTTAATTGTTATTGTCTAGCGAATAATAAAAACTTGATGATCTGTGAGTTGTTATTAAATGAAGACTTGAGCTTGTTCAGATTTGCATTATTTATATCAAAAGTTCTTTGTATTGCTTAGACTCTCGTTTAACAAGCACTTAATATTTCTGCAGTAAGGGGAATACTTAACTCTTTTAAATTTGCATATGAAACATGATATTTTTAATATTAAAAACTAAACAAACACGTTAATTCGTAGATGGGGCGTTAAACAAGCACGCCGAATATTTCCGGATTTTCTGGAATTATTTATACATAACATTATACATTCTAGTTTCGGACGCTCTTTATAATTTATGACCAATTTCTGATAAATTAAAAGTATATATTTGGTGTATAATTTTAGCTGTGACAAACGCGATTAGAGAATGTGATGGCCAATTGAACAGATTACGTTTTCCCTAACTGGTTGGGGGCGTCTAATTAATGCCCATATTAATAGGCCCGTTTAAAAAACTTGTCAGCTTTATAGACAGAACTACCAAAAAACTGTCAAATTCTTATTTAAAACACATAAACAAATTGGTAATCAAATTAAATCAGACGGAACTAAAAAAAAAGAAGCAAATTCGACACAGATGATTTACTGCCAACGAATTTATTATTTAAATGAATACTTTAATATCTTGTTGATAGCTGTTAAGGAGAGTTAAAATAGAGGTAAGCGATTATCTGTAATCAAATATATAACTTACCCAGGCAGGTGCTCAGATCGA
Source organism: Drosophila dives (assembly GCA_035042365.1). Lineage (NCBI taxonomy): Eukaryota > Metazoa > Arthropoda > Insecta > Diptera > Drosophilidae > Drosophila > Drosophila dives. The sequence continues at coordinate 4,163,036 of JAWNLJ010000326.1, read as the reverse complement.
GGGCACCCGCATAGAGGCAACCATTTTTCCGCTTGATCACATTAGCAAGTTTGTCGACACAGAAGCATTCGTTGCCGTGCTCGGGTCCAATGTCGTTGACAAAGTTCTCCCCAATCGAGTAACGGAAACCGGGTATGCCTTGGTACTGTATGTCCGACTGATAGAACAACTCCACGGAGCGACAAATGTCCGCACTGAAGATGTACATGGAATCGCCGCGCTGCCGAAACGGTGGATAGGAGGAGGCATCGGTGCCATTAATCTGGTTGCAAACGGATGCCTCGCCCTCAATGCTGCTATTGAGCCACACATGCAGATTATGCGAATCATCGACTTTCTGAATCTCAACCACCTTCATGGGATCGCCCTTGCCCGTGTGCACCTCGTAAACTTCTTGACCAGAGCCGTTTTTCTGTTGATGACGGGATTGATTTGAGTGGATGTATTCTGTTTAATTATATTCTTTACTTACATGTCCAAAGAACGAGAAGGCCAAGCTGCCATCGCTCTGCTCTCGAATGGTCTTGGAGCCACTCTCCTTGATCTGATTGCAAATGACCTGGGCAACGCCATGGGTATTGATGCAGAAGCGCACCCCATCGAACAGATACTCCCGCACCGAGGTATGCACAAACATGGAGTGTGGATCATTGAAGATCGCCTTGAGATTGGCATTCAGATGCACCAGCAGTAGAGCCAGACCCGGATCATTCTCGCCAATCTGCAGCACGGACTGAAAGGAGTCGACGGTCAAGTTGAAATTTAATTGAATAAGTTTTGAAATGGAATTTGTTAGGGGTCAGAAACCAGGAAGAGGCAAAGGCGGCAAGCATTAGCGGAAAGGCGGAGGCGTAGGAGAAGGCAACGGCGCATAGCGGGGCGTGGCAATTCGCTTTAGAATTTTTATTAAGCTAAGCATTGACCAAAATTAGTTAGCAGGTTGAGTTAAGTATTTTTTAATAATAATATACAAATTAATTGCTTATAGGAAAATGTTGTTGACTGACAGGTTTTCAATATCAATTTCAATTTATCAAAATATATTTACAATTGTGAATTCCTTCGACCAAGGTTCATGCCAATCAGTATGATTTGTGTTATGTTTATTTGTGTACTTGAGTTTAATGAGCAAAATTATAAATATTAGACAAGCATTATAAATAGATAGATACACAAAGCTAGCTAGATTGCTTAACTTACTTTGCCAACATTCAAAATGCTGTTTGCGACTCCGCCTACCCATTTAAAGAACGCTATAATTGATATTATAGATTAATTACTGCATTCAACTAATGACTTTTAAGCCAAAAGTTCTGTATATAAACTAGAGGCTTAAAAGTCAAGCTTTGTTAGTATTTTTAGACTACATATAGAGCATTACAGACTTTTCTTTTAACTTAATCTTTAAGCTAATATTATTATCTGTTCCATAGTTCTGTTTGATTTGAGTCTATTAATAAATAAGCCAAACATTAACCTTAAACCAGTCAGCTTAATACTAAAATAAACCTGAAACTTATCAATATATTTGATATATCCAACTCCACTTTAAATAAATAAAGGCTAAGTGAATACATTAATCATATTAACAGCTTAATTACTTTACGAATGTCTGGGGTGTTATCATAATTAATAACCATATAACAGCAATGAAATCAATACAGTCCTATCAGTTGGCCATCATCAGCTCATCAAGAAGAAGAAGAACAAAGTATTGTCCAATACAATAGTTAAATTGAATGACATTGTATCTGTTATCCGATGTCAGTAACGAACACATTCTTATTTGATTAACCTTTTGTTGGGTTACCAATCATCTGCGTTAGCGTTGAGCCAAGCAACCCGAAAACCCTAACCAAAACCAAAAATCCAAAGCCAATAACAATAACATTGACCTATGACCAAAAACAGTAGCATGCTTCAGCGATTAAGTCGATATGGTCAGTTAGGTTTTTTCCATAATCCATTCCGTTACTAACATAATATATATGTGGTATTTTTTTTTTGGCTCTATAGAGTTAGTAATAAATAAAATTACTTTACGTTTCCCACGTAAGCGCTCCATCAGACGCTTTATAACCCGTACGCCGGGCGTGCGATTCAATCGAGAGTTCAATCTATTTGCAAAACCCTGTAAGATATCAGTCATTTCTCTTTCGAATACTTGCAAAAAGGCCTGTAAGATGCGTCAGAAGATTATCAATCACATATTCAGCATTTATATAATTCAGATATTAATATATATATATATATATACCTTACTCTCAATATACTTACATTCATGTGCATGTTGAGTGCTACAATGTGATCGTTTTGTGTATAGGGGGCTGAAGCATCCTCATCAAAATCATAACGAATATTCTGCACATAGGATATTTTGGAACCATCTCGCGAGAAATGTTTAACCTTCTTCTGGCGATATTGTCTGGAAAAAGATTACAGTTTTTTAGTTATTATATTGTTGCAACAGGATGCATTTAACTTACTTATAAACATATGGTCCAATTTCCTTGACAATGGGTATGGCACCATGTTGTATCATATCGGGATTCGTCACATTGAATATGTACACCTTGAAGATCAGTGGTTGTGGCAGATTCACAAATAGTTTGTACTGCTCAGAACCATCTTGTATTACAACGCTCTAACGAAGAGAATAAACAATTAAGTGAAATAAGATATGAATAATTACATTAATTATATTTCAACGAGTTGTCTACACTTCATGTAGCTTATTTCTCATTTAACATTACAGAAACAAGCTCATTTGCGTTTTATGTACGGCTTGTCGTCTTAAACAACTCAACTAAATTATGAGCAAAATGATGAATTAGTGACCATAAAAATCACATCAGCGTCATCAACACATAGCCAGACTGACGACGATGAACCAGTTTTTCTTTTCTCTCTTTTTTTACTTAAGTTAACAGTGATAATTTTTCAACAACGCATTGTAGTTCATTCGGTTAATTATTCCTTGTTGATGTGTATTTTATTAAATATTTTTTTGAGACGCATTTACATTTGAATTTGTTATTTGCCAAAGTGCAATGACCAAAACATCCAACATATAAACAAGTTAGGTATTAATTAATGTGGATACCCCAAAAATGACAAAAGAGGGTGTCTAATATTGAACGATATGAATGTAACAGGTTGTAAATACAGTACTCAGATAATATGAAACCTGTTTTAAACACCTCTTTTAAATAAAGTCACTCGTACAGGCAAAAATTGGCAACCATTTAAAGGAATTTCTATGTCAAATTGCTGACCCTGTAAAAAAAATTCACACTTAAATGGCTTAGCAATAAATATTAGCGCCTTGACTAGAAGCATCCACAAACATTTACAATTCCCTCGTAAACTAAAAAATAACGAAAATTGGCAAAAGCAAAACCCAAGAAACATGACCAGCAATATAAATTTATAGTGCGGCTAAGACCATGCTACATGTACTCGATATACATACAATGTATCTATGGATGAACTGGGTACAATTGAAGAATTGTCAAAAAATCTTCAAAAAGCATAAAAATAACCAAATAACAATCTCAATGTCAATGCAAACGAAGCCGGCGTCGTCAGCCTATGAAAAGAGCATACAAAATGTTTGATTAACCTTAAGAGTGCCCAAACTAAGAGAGCCGAAGACCACAAGACAGTAACAATAACAAAAACAACAACAACAAGCTGAGACGCATTGACACTGGCCCAAAATTCATTCAGCTGCCAAACGAAATAATAATAAAAAAATAAAATAATTATTGCGAAATTGAGCAATTTTAACAAATGGTTCAACGCAAAATCGACAAAAACAACCACAACAACAAATCAACGTCAAAGCAAGCGCCAAAACGTGACTGAAATTTAAAATAAAACGAAACAGATTGTCATAGGTAAATGCAGATACCTCAGGGGGTCAGAAGGTTCAGCGGATTTACCAGTTCAGAATGTGACAAGTCAATGGGTCAACTTGGCGTGTACGTAATATTTAATAACAGCTACTTTCTAAGTGAGCCACAATCAAATTTCACTCAAAAACAAGTGTTAATTGTTTGGCATTGCTTGTTGGCCCAATTGCCCAATAATGTACAACAACAATTTGACCATCAATTGCTTTGAATTTCAATTGGTTTTTATTTGCATGTGGAATTACAAATAGAAATGGTTTTATACGGCTGCCTTCAACTTGAAGGCGACACATTTTGATAGCATCAACCTTTATCCAACACATTAACTTGATTTTTTTACCATTCTAGATTGCAGCTCAAAGATATGCCGCATATACGGAACTGAGCACAATGGCTCATAAAAGCGATACATGAGTTGACCTCACCCATGGGCGCCAGAGGACAAGGTTCCCATTAAGTATACGCATGTAAAGCCCAATACATGACAACCCTAAGAGCAACTTAATACGACTTGCGACTTGCCATCATGGGCAGGGCCAGGGCAGGGCAATTAAAAAGCAATGCGACACATTCTAATTGCAATAAACAACAAGTGAATCATGCGCCTCCAAGTCGACCGAAAGCCTTAGCTCTGGCAATGAATCAGCGCCTTGAGAACTCAGAGGTATACATTTTGGACACACTTAAAAACCTTCTGCAAGCATATATTAAATGTAAAACAAAACGACTGCTCTGACATAGAACTGGAATTGAAACACATTTTATTATAGTCAATATTTTCAAACTGTTTTTTGTGTATTTTACTATTTGCCTAAATTATAATGCATTTGTCTGAAATGGATTATTATAGAAGCCGCCGCATTGCATTTCAAATGTTTGTTGTTTCAACAACTGCACATTAAATTAATTTGTGCATAGCGTGAGTGTAACTGTCAAATACATCTATAAATATAAATATGTTTATATATTGCTATCTGCTATAATGCTATCTTTTTCGTTTTGGCTAGCAATTTTAACGGTTTTTTTTTTTCATTTGTTATGACATGTTCTGCAACGTCATTTATAGCTATAGTGAAATATTGCCGTAACTAAGTATGCAGATCGACGCGATGTTTCGCAATCCACTGGGAATGAAGTAATGATTAATGGCTGACCTGGTAATCTAATGTATTCAAGTTCTTTTGAAGGTCAGCTTTGACACTGACAACCGGCATGTTTTAAGTACATTAAGCTTAACTATTCTAAATGACCTGGCTAAGTTATAGTTAGTACTAATGCTGATACTTTTGAGTATTTGAATAAGCCAAAGTATTATTTGCCTAAGATATTAATAGATTGTATATTCTATTTAATTGTATTTCATCCATAAAGTGTTGCATTAGTTTATTTGTGATAACTGCTAACAACAAATGACTAACCCATTTTTGTTATATAAAAATAACATGGCTTTGTTCGGAATTAACAATAGTATAATTGTTCCCAACTGTGGTTTTGAGAATAGTCATACTTTTGTTCACAATATTTTGATGACTTATTTATCGGAATAACCAAACATCAAGAAATGTTCTACTGTGCCAATATTAACAATATTTCAAAATGACTAATTGTGTAAGAATGTTCTTTAGAATATTTTTAAGAAACTTTTCCATTTATTATTATAAGGCGATATTCCATACAAAGAATACATAATATATATAATACAATGCATAATGCATAATGATCTGCAAACTTTAATTACTCAAAGTTGTGATATACAGAATAAACATACCTATTTTGACAGGCTATTTCTAAATAGGGATAATTCTCAAGAGAGATAATTGCTTGTCATAGAACATGACTCAGATGTGTAGTTTGTAATTAGCTGATATATTACTATCTTACAGATAGACAACATTCCAAACAGTCTAACGACGCTTAGTAGAATATTCAATAATTATTCAATATCAAAGATCAAAGTTTCTTCAAGATGTTTTGATTTTTTTTTTAACTCACCTGTTCGACATTTTTGTGTATCATGTTGGGGAACAGCCACCAGCCGCAGTAGGCACATAGGATGGCAACAATTGCGCCCAGGGCGCTGACAATCAGTGACCAATTTAGCATTGTGCACTTGAACATATTTTAGCCAAGTTACCAAAGAGCAGCCGGCAACTTGTGCCAATTTATGAGCAGTTTGTGGTAGTAGTAGCAGTTAGTTGACGAGGGTTCAGCTGTTTGTAGCGAATCTTTTCCGGCAGCTCAATCAGTACATAGTTTGTGATTTATTTATTGGAATTTTCGGTGACTCTCGGAGTTGCCTGACCTACGCCAAGACAAACAGCACTTGGTTGTTGTTGTTGTTGTTTTAATGTAGTTTGTGTTGTTGTTGTTGTTGATGGTCGCCAGCGCTGGGTGCCGAAACAAAGCGTACTATTTATAAGATATAGACGCGCTTCAGGTTTCTGTTATTTTTTTTTTGTTTGCCTTTTTGTTATATATACACTTAAATTTTGAAATAAACAAGTTGTTGAATGCGCTGCGATGCGTTCGTCTGGGTTAGTTTTGGGCTATGTTCGGTTTGGTATAGTTTCGTGTATGTTTTTTTTTTTTTGCTTTGTTTTTCCTCTATTTGTGCGCTATATGTTTGGGGCTAAAATACATATAAGAAATATTGTAATTTATAATGTCTTTTATTTTTTGCCTCTTTTTGTATTTTGTTTTAGTAAAAGCGTCAGAAAACTAGTTTTTTGCGCCTCGTCGTTTGTTAGGTGAAAGCTTTTTGCTTTGAACTTATTGTTGTTGCTGCAGTAAATTTTTTATTAATTTTTGTGAATTATTTAATTGGGTCAACACTTTAACACACCGAAGCTCATCCACAAACTGAGAGTCCAGGATAAGAGCGGCCCATTTTTATTTGTTTCACAAAGCCGCAAATTACACTAAAAACAAACGAAGCTTAGATTTTATCCAGTGGCAGGATAGTCATTGGGTTTTGTTTGCGGTTGGAGCACTTTGTCGTGCCAAAGGCAGCGATTAGATCAGCCACACATTTATTTAACGGGTGCACGCGAATAGAATTAAAACCAAGTAGAAGAGCGCCGCAAAATGGTTGAGCATGGAGTGTAAATTGTGGAGACTGGGGCGCAAATACACTTTGTGCACTTTGTAATTGAATTGTTTTGGCTTAATGACCGGGAATTTTGACAAGTTTCGGAAACCTCAGTACTCGTAGATCGTACTTAGCGCGCTGCCGACGCGCCGCATGGAACAACCGTAAACGACTGCCAAAGTTCAAGACAAGCTCAGAGCAAAGCGGCTTCCGTCGCGACTTGTGAGCTTGTGAGTAGTTTAAAGCCAACATCCCGCCTCCCCGCCTCCACGACACTATCCGCTAGCGATCAGTCTGCATGCCCAGCTGCCCTAAACTAAGAGAGAAACAGAGACAGAGAGGTAGACACAAAGAGAGAGCGGGCAAAGCGAGCGTCACCATTGACAGGTTGTAGAGGTGACCCGAGTCCCGTGTCTTTAATGATGCTGCAAACTGTTAAGTTGTTGAGTTGTTGTCGATTTGTTGGTGTTGTTGTTGTTGTTGCTGCTGCCTTTTTGCAAGATGCTTGTGGCTGATGAGCAAGATGTTTTGTGTAATTTATGTATAAAAAATATATTATATGGGTGCCCCATTAGCAAATTAGTGCAACGAATTTTAGTATGTCTTTATATGGATATTTAACTATTTTTGAGTTTATTTAAAAATTGTGTTAATTTGTTCAGATTTCATGAGTTTTAGCAGCTTATTAAGAAAGAGAATGCTTAAACATCATTAAAGTGATTTTTGATATCGTAAATAAATGCAATTAATTTATCCCTTTTTGTCAACATGGCTTTCAAGGCCAACTCTTTGACTCTCACTCTTTCCCCCATTGACCAAAATGACCGCCAGAGGAGCAACTCCATTTAAGGTGCTGCCAACTCACTTTATAAAGCTCGCTCTTGCCGCACTCTTAAAGCCGCTCTCTTCAAGCGCAGCGTGGGTGCACGAACAACAACAACAATAACAACAAACGGCAAACGCATTAACTGGTTTTACATTTTTTTTCTTTTGGGATTGTGCGTGCCACGAATTTTATATGTATATAAAATATAAAATATAAAAACCAACAACAACAAAGAGCTGCGGGTGAAGCTTTTGTTGAACTTGACACGATTGTTGCTGTTATTTTGTTATTAATTTACAGTTGTTGTTGTTCGTATAAAAATTGCTTCTCGCTTGTCTCCATTTGGCTCCTTCTTGTTGTTGTTGTTGTTGCCTTAGTTGTTGTGCAAAAATACAAAGCCTTTGAAGCTTAAATTAATGCCAAAATGAAGAGTGAATCAAAGATAAACCAACGCGAGACACAAGCAGAAAATGCGAAACGAATGTTTCATCTGCGTGGCTTGAATGAAATGAGTGACAAATGAACTGGTTGTAAATTATCTTTGCCATAACTTGTCAAAACTGAAATATTTATACAAACAATGCTGTTTTGTACTCCCAAGGAGTGCCTTTAGGGATGAGTCAAAACCTTTTAATTATGTTACTTTATCAAAAGCGATACGCTTTTCAACAAAATAGGTCTGGTCTGACATCTACATTTAAAGTTAGAACACGATTTTCATTCAAATGTTGTGTAAGAATACTGTCACAATAAATCACATAAATAACACACACAACTTAAATAGCATTTTTCGAGAGTAAACATTTTACAGATAGATAAGCGGAGCAAGTAAAACAATAACAATTAAACTTGTTCATAAATAAAACTATTAATGCATAAATTACAATTGTAATACAATGTTTTTATCATTAATGTCCATATAAATGTTCCATTTTACAGCTTGTAAAATAAAATCAATAAAAGTTTGTATGCTCATGTCGTAATATAATATATTTAAAGTTTATTACAATAAATATTTAAAAACAAATTGTGCCAATAATTTTAAATATTTAAAATACAAAGTTCTTTTTTACATATGTATCAAATTTTTAAAGTTTATTACAATAAATATTCAAAAACAAATTGTGCCAATAATTTTAAATACTTAAAATACAAAGTTCTTTTTTACATATGTATCAAATAATTATATTTATATTTATTTATTATATTTATATAGTGTCAATTAAAAAATAATTAATTTTGCCACTCTCAGGAGCTGCTTCTCATCATATTGCACTAGTTTGCAACCCGATGTCTCGCAATCCCCTGAGGATGAACTAAAGAATAATGTCTGACCTGGTAATCTAATGTATTCAAGTTCTTTTGAAGGTCAGCTTTGACACTGACAACCGGCATGTTTTAAGTACATTAAGTTTAACTATTCTAAATGACTTGGCTAATTTATAGTAAGTACTAATGCTGCTACTTTTGAGTATTTGAATAAGCCAAAGATATTTTTTTTCCTAAGATATTAATACGATATTAATATAATTAATCGTATATTGTATATTCTATTTAATTGTATTTCATCCATAAAGTGTTGCATTAGTTTATTTGCGGTAACTGCTAACAATAAATGACTAACCCATTTTTGTTATATAAAAATAACATGGCTTTGTTCGGAATTAACAATAGTATAATTGTTCCCAACTGTGGTTTTGAGAATAGTCATACTTTTGTTCACAATATTTTGATGACTTATTTATTGGAATAACATCAAGAATTGTTTTAGAATATTTACAATATTTCAAAATGACTAATTGTGTAAGAATGTTCTTTAGAATATTTTTAAGAAACTTTTCCATTAATTATTATTAGGCGATATTCCATAAAAAGAATACATAATATATATAAAACAATGTATAATGCATATTGATCTGTAAACTGCAATTACTCAAAGTTGGGAATAATCATACCTATAATGACAGGCTATTTTTAAATAGCTCCGTTTTTTTTTGCTCAAGAGGGATAATTGCTTGTCACAGAACATGACTCAGATGTATAGTTTGTAATTAGCAGTCTAACGACGCTTAGTAGAATATTCAATAATTAATCAAAGTATCTTCAAGATGTTTTAATTTTTTTGGGGTTCAGCTGTTTGTAGCGACTCGACTCTTTTCCGGCAGCTCAATCAGTGCATAGTTTGTGATTTATTTATTGAAATTTTCGGTGACTCTCGGAGTTTTTATTTACTTATGCATTAAATATAATTATATAGTGTCAATTAAAAAGTAATTTATTTTGCCACTCTCAGGTGCTGCTCCTCATTATATTGCACTAGTTTGCCACCCACTTTCAACCCACTTGGCAGACTTGAAAGTTGGCCGTGTTAATTATTTTCTAGCTTTATCCACATTTAGCCTAGTTTTGAAGGGCCCTGAACCCAGTTTCTTATTTGCGTGCAGCTCGCTGATATCGTAATTTAAATATTTATTGCATTTTTTATGTCTGGCTTGCCACTTGACTACCAAGAAAAAGAAGCCAGTACATTCTAGCTAACACACACACACACATATATATATCAACAGTATGTCCCCCTTTTGTGTGACCTGAAAATTAAATTCTGGAGTAAATACCAAAGGCAAAGGCACAGTTTGTGTTCAACAAATTGATTGCATGTATGTCCTGTGAAAATATACACATAAAATAGAGTGCATATCTGTGGCATTTGATAAAATGATGTATGAAATTTCACACGCCAGTACGCCAGTCAGACGACCATCGACATCGACATCGGCGAGGCAGGCATAATAAAAAAACAATCAAATGCAGCTCGGCGGCACGCCACACCAATCCTCATCGATAGCATGCGATGGCCAATTGCAATTTATAGATAATTTGATACGAAACGCCAGCCAGCCAGCCAGCCAGGCAGTTGCAGACAGTCATCGGCTTGTCAGTTAGACAGTCAGTCAGTCATTTGGCTGCCAAGTGGCACAAGGACATGCGAGGCATAAGTCTATATAAATGCCTATACGCGATTCGGAATGCATTTCTAATTTTTATTATGCTTGCAACGGCAAATTGCTGTCAATTCCCATAAATATTTTATGGCATCAGCTCAGGTGGGCGGTTGGCGGCGCGTCGGCATGTCTGACTTATGCGTGCCACCAAATAGAATGCATAATAAAAAGAGAAGAACAACAAACACAAATAAAGCTTTAAATGCAATTAAATGGATTAAACGACAGCCAAAGGCAGCCAGTAAGTAAATGAGGCCAACGCGGCGTATGAACAATATTTGATGTGGGGTCTTTGTGCTTATTTGTGTTTCTGTGTGTGTGCTGTTGGGTGTGCCTGCCACTACATAGAACAATGGCAGCAGCCTGCGTCAGTCACAACATGTTTGTACATGAGCTCAAGTGATGCCTTCCCCTCTGCACCCCACCATAACTCGTCCGCTTATCGTCAGCCCATCATCGTCTGAGAGGGAGGCACTCCAAGGTGCATGGACATCAGTCGAGCGACCGATTGATGAGCAGCCCCTGGCCTCCTGGTCTGCTCGTTGAAACTGTGTCATATAGAGTGCTAAGGGATTTATAGGGTGTGCTGTGCTGGACTCTGTTCCTGCCTCTCCTCTTCTCTTTTCTCCTCCTCTCGTGTCATGTACTGTTTGTCTGTCCTCTTCTGCTGTCCACTTGCTCTCAATAAGTGGCACAAACGACTGTCGCTCACCGCAGGCTTAAGTGTATCCAACTGCCAGACAACACACACACACACACACATACACACACAGGAAGACAAATACATGTTAGTGTTTTTCATTTCACATTTTCTTCTATTGTGGCTGATGTGTGCCCTGCAGCAATGCAGTTCTGCCTAATTGCTTAGGCCTCTTTCGTTGACTGTTTGCAGTTTTTGACCCCAAACGACCTGGTCTCGCACAGAGCACTCAGTGCTCCTGAACTGAACCAATTGCGGATTTGTATAGTGCTTGTTGTTTGGCCCTGAATAATGTAAACACATTGTGGACTACAACTGGATTGCAGTTTATCTGCCCGAGTGCATTTTCCCATATGAACTTTGGGCTCCAACAAAATACAATTTTGGGGGGTGTGTCGATTGAAGTAACTGATTTATATTTATAGCCAATTGCAATAATGGATTTTTAATATTGAAGAGTGAGAAAGATAAATGGAGAGTGTCAGAAAAGTATATTTGGGTGCCACAAAGTTTGTATTAGCTTCGCTCTCCCTCAAAGTTGACTTAAAAGAGTTATTTATAGTTATGTAACTTTGACACTGAGTTACAACTAGATTATTTTTCAGTTTAGAGAGGACCTTATTTATAAAGTAGCTAACTAATTTACAGTTCACAGTTTATAGAGTACCTTATATAAGGCAGCTAACTAATCTACAGTTCACCAGCTAAAAATAATAAATATATTGCCGATGTTTACCCGAAATATAGGTCTAGAAAGTTGTTCTACTACCAGATATGTTAAGTTTCCCTTATAAGTGCATTTCAGTTTTATACAGTTAATAATCAAAGGACTTGCCAGAAATGCAATGAAGTATGCCTTATCAGTGGATGGCATAAATTGTCGGCTTGGAATTAAATTTGCCAAGCTAAAAAACACTTAACGTCAGTCGCAAACCACCTGCACAATAATTCTATGAAATGAATTATTGCGCATTAAGATTTTAAACGCGTACACAAACACACACACACACAGATGTCGCACACACACACACATGCAACACACACAATCGCAATCGTCGTTGTCCTTCAGCGCAGCCAGTCCAGGGACACCAGCGCAGCAGCCTGCCGCCATGCTGGAGGCGAAAAAAAAACCACCGAGCTGCTATGAAACTAATGACAATAAGGCGCGAAAAGCGCGCTAGGAAATTTCCAGCAGCGTATTCAAGGCAATCCAAAAACAAACCCCTTCCCCAAATTGCACACCATAATAACACGCATACGCCGCGTAGTACGTGCAAAATCAAAACATAAAACCAAGCGTAGCCTTAAATCCAGCAGCTGCACTGCCATCTATGTGTGTGTGTGTGTACGTGTGTACGTGTGTGCGGGTGTGTATATATGTGTGGGGTATTTGGGTTTGGGGTTGTTTTTATTTGGGTTTTTTTGTGTTTTTGTGCTGCACTTCGTGTCAGCATTTTTACTGTGTCGTGAGCGCGTGACCAACAGCCGAGTGCGAGAGAGAGATAACGAGTGCAAGAGAGTGAGAGAGAGAGTGCCGAAGGAGTTTCCCCACATGATGATGATGATAAACCAAACATAATCGCACTTCGTGCAGTGCCAGTTAAATTGCATTGCATTCCTCGTTTCTCGTGGATATTCCGTGCTTCAATTTGGCTCAGTTCAGTTCTGTTTGAGTTTCGAGTCCGTGCAGTTGCCTCCGAGCGGAGCCAGCCAGCCAGCCAGCCAGCCAGCCAGTTCCAGCAAGCCAGGGAGCCAGTGTCTCAGTGCGCCGAGTGCAGCAACGCAGCAAAGTAAAAGCAGAGCCAAAGTAAAAGCAAACAAGTGCAATTTTATTGTGTTACTACTGTTTGTGTACTGGTGTGTGTGTGTGTGTGTGTAGGTGTCTGCAACTGTGCATGTGTGTGTTTGTCAGTGTCGGTGTGTTTGTGTTTATATATGCCCCCGCCGTAGCATAGAAATTGAGATACCTACACATTTTCAACCATCAGCCAGAGTCAGTCGGTCTGAAAAGTGAAAACAAACCAGGCCAGTACGAAACGTCAGTTGTAAACTGTAAATTGCAAAAATATTATTCAAAATAGACAAGTACAAATTAATTTTTATTAAAACTGAAAATTTGGAAAATTTCTGTAATTTCCATTTAAAAAGTTCGCGTCATTTAATAAATTTTTTCACTACAAAATACGACGCACAATCTACAAGGAGACCATGTCGACTCTGCCATTTCTGCTGAGCGTTGCCGACGAGCTGGACAACATCCATACTCAGTCGTACATGGATGACTTTGGACTTGGTTTCCATCCACATCGGCAATATTATCGCACGCCAACCATACAATTGTCGCTGCCAGCAAGCACTGATTGGACTGGGCGCCCGGAATGGACAGGACGTACCGATTGGCAGGGAAGGCATGCACGCTATCGAAGCTACAAGTTCTACGATGATACCCAAAATAATCTCGAAGAGGAGGAACCACAGGAGCCGGAGGAGACGGAGCAGCAGAGGCAGCTGGAACAGGAGCAGGAGCCTTGCAGCCTGCAGCAGCACATCAAGGATCAGCAGAAGCAGCAGAAGCAATTGAAAAAGAACAAACAGCAGAAGGCACAAAATGCCAACATGGCCATGGTCAAATCCAATTCGCATGATGTGGGCGTGGGTGGCATGGGCTTGAATTTGAAATCCAGTGAGGAAGAGGATGATGAGAACATTGATCGCACCGTGCGCATGTACAATCTGTCCAAGAAATGCTGCAAGAACTACTATCGACATGCACTCGAAATGGATGGACCCGGTGCCAGCGCCGGTCGCAGCAAGTGCAGCAATGTGCGTGCCGAGAGTCATCAGTCGGGCACCAGTTCCAGTGAGGAGAGCCTCCAGAAGGTGCCATCGCCCATCGAGTTTCTCACTTGTTTCCTGGTGAAGAAGACCCGTACACCCAAATCCTCCAGCCGTGCGCCGATTACCGACCAGCTGAAGAGGACATAGAACGCGGCCGCGTTGCTGCCGGCAAGGACAGCAACAACAGTAACAACAACAACAACCACTACGGCATCCGTATCAATATCATCGGCGTCGGCATCAAAGAGCCGCAGCAACTGTTTCTGAATGTTAGCCAGAGTCGGTGTGCTCTGCGGCGAGGCATGGACCTGGCTGCAGCGTTGCGGCGAATTGCCCAACTCTGAGCCAGCAACGCTTCCCGCAACACGCTTCGGACGCATTACTTATTAGGCGTTAAAGGCGTGGCACACGCGACTCATACACAAACACACACGCACACACTCACACACGAATAAATCGCATTCAAATTGGTCACATCACAGGTATTTGCATAAGGATTCGAGCTGCATAATTTTTTCTTCATTCATTTGCAGCTACCAAAGAATGGCCAAAGAAGCAGCAGAAGCTTGACATCGATTAGGAATTTGAAAACAAAAACACACCGAAATTGATTTATTGAACAAACTCTTAAATAATCGAGAATAACACAATTTTTAAGCCCAGAAGAAGATTTTTATAGTCAAATATATAATGAGAATTTGTTAAACAAACGTTTTTTATACGAATTTTTTGATACCTAAATATGAAGAAAACAGAAAACTATTTATATACTTATATAGATCATATATATACTATATTTTACATAATGTACTTGAATAACGGGCAAAATTTAAGGCACAACCTAAACAACAAAAAACAGAAACACAGCTTAAGCTACTCAAACACACACACAACTACAAACACAAAAATGAAAAGTTTCCCTTTTATATTTTTGGTAAAAAAAAACAAAAAAAACAAATAGAAAAGTTTTTGTAGCACTGAAAACGAAAAACTAACAAAAATCGCAGAAACTTCCGACAATGTCAGCAAGTGTTGGAGTGGGTTCTAACTACAGTTTCGGTGGCTATCAAAAGTGAAACATGTTGCAACAGCAGCAAGAAGAAGAAGAAGAAGAAAAAGAAAAACAACGAAAGAGCTAAGGACATTTCAAGACCTTGTGCCACATTCAGATGCTAATGGAAAGTGAAATTTGTTGCGATCTAGTCTCAATATAACTAGCTTAAATTTGCAAAAAAATCTAGGTTCGATACAAAGCCCAGTAAAAAATATTTCCGTGTTCTATTTGTATTCTAAATGTTGAAAAAAAAACACAATAGTGAAAAATAGAGAGTTTTATATGAACACAACGAGAAATTACATAAAAGTAGCTGTTTGCACTTGAACTAGAAATACATACATGATATATCATATTCGTACAATATGTGTAGTTTTAAATACATATGCTGAATCGATCTTTTAGTACACGAATGAACACTATATATTTGGAAGAAAAAAAAAACACATAGCTTTAGCAAGAACTTAAAATACATGATTATTATTACTGCATATCTGTATATTGGTCGCATTCAGAAGAGAATTTCAAAAATCGATTGTTCAATTTTTGTGCATCATTTCTCTTCTGAATTCATCCATTTACTGTTAAATGTTACTTGATGTCAATCATACTCGATTAATATAGTTAACTTAAGAGATCTCTCTTTCTCCCAAGACATGACAAAGTAGAGACAAACCGAAACACAAAGAAACACACTCAATTTTTAACTCTAAAAATCACATAGTTCGAGCATAAGTAATTCTGAACCTATCCGAACTGCATTATTATTGAATCGATTAGCATTAATTTGAATATCATTGTTATACTAAGCACTTTACAAATTCGTAACTACATACTTTAGAAACGCAGAGCATATCATAAAGCAAACTTCAAACTAAATCGTATACATACATATTTAACTTGGAATTTAATAAATGAATGTGTAACAACAAAATACAGTTCGTTATATCCTATATTTGTAATGAATCTTTGCCAGTTTACAGATTTCACCTTGAGTGCTGGCAAGGACATGTGCGATGTCCTTGATGGCACAAGCGAAAACTTGACACTTGCATTAATTTTCCACGCGGACAGAGCAAAGAAATTTCCGACGTCAACTCAAAAATTTCAAGTGCAAATGTAACGGAAGACAAAATTGGTAAATTGTGACCTTTGGCTAAAAGGGACGACAGCCAAATGGCATGTCCTTTCGCCTCCTTTCGCATGCATATGAGCCAAGCGTTGGCTGCTGGCTGCCGCTGGCTGCGGCTATCCTGGCCCTGGACATACCAAGGAAACGGCGTCACCTTTTTATTTGGAATTTCAAATGAGCTGCAGTGACACTGCCGCTGCGACATAACCACACCCCAATCAGTCCGCCCCAATCTGCAACCCCCAAAGCTATACCCTGCTCCTAATGCGCATCAAAGACAAATCAGACACCGTATTTGTGCCACCTGCACCTCAGGCTCGGGTTCACTTTCCATTTCAGCCGCTCGCTCTTCACTATTGGGTTCAATAGCACAACACAAAAATAGACTAATGGAGCGTCAAAATGTTGCAGGCCCCCACCGCTGTTCGCTGTTCCCCCCTCTGGCTGCACCTATAAATAAAACGTTTCTTGCTTTCGTATGCAAACAAGTGCAAGCACATTGTGGGCGTGGCGACGGCGCCGGAATGGACAAAAGGAAATGTAGTTCTCTTGTTACACCCAATACCCTACAAAAATGTGCTTAGGGTTTAATAAGCTTAGGAATATATATGTAAATTTTGCATGAAAAAACCTCATTTTCAAGCATTACGTATCAAATTATAAAAATAATATATTATATTAATTACTGCATTTTTTGCTAAGGTGAAATCTGTTGTATAACTTGTAGGTTTCTGAGGTTTGTAGGTTATCTAAAATTCAGATCTGGCTGCCAGATAACTGCTGGTCGAACACTACCAACTCGATTTTTTTGGAGCTGTTTTCATTTCGTTTGTCATCCCAAAAACAGAACTGAAACTTTTTACGTGCTGGTTTCTTCTTTTTTGTTGCTGGTTGCTTGTTACTTGCGGCCTGCACTGCATTATTTTCAACAGTGGCAGGAGGGATGGGTGGGTTGGGAGGTCTTTGTCGAAATGATGGTGCTCACTCGCACGGCCAATTACCGTTTAAGTTGCGGCGCTATGGCAGCCCGTCTGCGACTTGGGCAAATGGCACCGCACCGCATTGCAGTGGCAGGCTGTGGCAGCCTGTGACGCGCTTCTTTCTCTTGAGTTCGCCTGCACCACAATACAGTTGGCCTTTTATGTGGTTTCTGTGGACTACCTTGGCGACTACTTGGCCGCAATTTATTCGTTCGCCTAACACTGCCAGTGACTTCATTTGGCCCCAGC
Source organism: Drosophila dives (assembly GCA_035042365.1). Classification (NCBI taxonomy): domain Eukaryota; kingdom Metazoa; phylum Arthropoda; class Insecta; order Diptera; family Drosophilidae; genus Drosophila; species Drosophila dives. The sequence continues at coordinate 4,145,253 of JAWNLJ010000326.1, read as the reverse complement.
GCAATAAACGTAAGTTGACTACCATTTTTGTATACTCGGTTACTCAACGTAAAATAAATAAATTATAGTCAGCTATATGTCAATAAAACTTATTAGATTTATTTGCCACATTTTCTAAATTCAGAGAAGACTTTCACAATTTCATATTTAAAAATAATAATATAATACTATGTATATACATACATTTAGAAATGCAGAGAATAAAGTAGTCGTGTATTATTTTTGTTGTCTGTTGTCAAGCTTAAATTGTTGTGCAGTTTATTGAATTGTTTTAATTAGTTTGACACAATTTATTCAAGCAATTTTATTAAGTATAACGAGCACGTAATTGTGTATATGTAAATTTCGAATTCTGTCAGATTTGTGTAGCCTACTTTTAGGCTGCTGCATAAAATTAATAAGTTGAATACGATTTGCAGCCTGACGCTATGCAGTAATTTTTAATTATTTATTCAATATATTAATATATATAACAAATATATATACTGTCGAAACTGGGAGCACACTTAGCGCCCACACTTAGCTGTGTTAAATACGCAATTAATAATTTTAATACAATACAAAAAAAACGTTTATAATTTAGCACAGACCTCACAACGTATATTTTGGAGGTGTTGACAAAATCGAGGGGGCAATCAAACTGAGAATATTGCAGATGTTGCCGCTGGTTGCTGCTGTTGAGTTGAGTTGCTGCCACTGGCAGTTTGCCCGTTGGATAGCAAGATAGCTGCTGTGTGTAAGAGATGCATCTACATACTGAATAATCGCGTGCAACCCACACCCAATGGCCATTTTCAAAATGCAGCGCGTGCCCAAAACTCGCCATATAGCATATTTCTGTGGGGGTGGCAATGCAATGCAAATCAGATAGTATCGGATCAGCATTATAGAAAGCACATGAAATATATGTAAATACTACAAGGTCTTGTGTAAGCGGCTGCCAAAGAAAGTGAATGAATGCGACCCACACCCTTTGGGAATTGATCATTGGGATCGCTTGCTTCGCATTTGATTTGATTTTGCCATAAAATCAAACAAATTAGTCGATTACATACAATAGTTGTTTTTTTCTTTATAAAATTGCTTAGCTATAATTACAATGCATTATTGTCACTAGTATCTGTTGTTGTAGTTGTTGTAGTTGTGGCTGTTGCTGCTGCTGGGGCAGCGGCACTTCATTGATTTCCAAACGAGAATTTAAGCGCGCATTTCACGGTTACACTGAGCTACATGGATGAGGTATAAGAATAACTAATGCGTTTATAAATATTTATTTTTATTTATATTTATTTTGACACTTAATAGTTATGTGAACTTTTTGATCACTCAAATAAAGTAATCATAGAAAGGAAAATAAATGTATCTCAAATATAACTGAGATCATTTAGCTGGAAACTATACTTGTAATTTACTTTTAATTTGTCTATAATTTTTTAATTAAGCCAATTATTATTGACATTTGCACATATTTCAACTTAATTGCCAAGTGCATCTATAGATCTGCTGGGCGCTGTCATTTGCTGACTAAGTTTCAAACTCATTGAACTCATAATATATATAATATACCAAATTCTTTTTCCCAACTATATAAACACTTTATTGGAGGGCATGGCATGTAAATTGTCGCCGTTGTCATTATAATTACTATCAAACTCTATCACAAATAGTACAACAAGAACAAGAAGAACATGGAACACAATTATAAACGGGTTGGGTCACACTCACACACAGAAATCCGACCCCACACCATTTGTCATCATTTATCTATCGATGGTGTGGCGGGGTGTGGGGTTCAGGTCAGGTCAGGCCCATAAATGTTATGTTCCCGATGTTGTCTATGCTTGTTGCTGTTGTTGTTGTTGCTGTTGTCGCTAATCTTTGGTGCAAATCGATGGCAATAGTCGAAAAGCCGTTTAGCAGACAGCTCCGTCCATACAAATTGCCTTTTGTTATGTCTATGTTTCAATCCAAGCGCTGAACATGATGCAGATACAGTATCTCGGTATCTGTATATGTTTTGTCGTATCTGTATCTGTATCTGTATCTGTAGCTTGCTAATTGAAAATGAAAATCCGCACAAAAAGTCAATGCCGTATTTGGTCAAAAAGTGAAAAGAATTATGCGACGTATTCAAATGTTTGTTTTCGGATTTCCGCCAAAGAAATTTTTTAATTTTGGCTTGACACACACACAAATATATATATATATATATATATATATATATGTATATAATATTATATACAATAGCGGAAATACTGCGTAATTAAATCTTATATGTTGAAACAAAAAGTGAGCGAACTTTGAGCCAAATCGCTTATTTTGGGCACCTCTGACGTTTTGGGAGAAAAAGATTTGGATTTTTAAAGATTTGATTAAAGAATTTGGTGCTGAGATTTGAGTCGCATCTGATTGGGGCAAGATGTATACGAGATATATGTTCAAGACTAGTAGTAGTTCTGGCGGAAGTTTTTAGCTTGGGCCAGTCGTTGCAACCCCCCAAGGAAATGTGAAGTGAGCTTGAGAACAACCCACAGCAGAGCAGCCCACCAGCCTCATCAAGTTCGAGATTAAAAACGGGCAGCGACTATATTCTCAAGATAAACAGCAGTTCAAAACAAATATCGCCCGCTGCTGGTTAGCTGGAGCTGAATTGAGAGCTGAACTCGGCTACGTCACAGTTGTCATTGCTACTGGCTGAGCCCACTGGAAGCGCGATCCGCAGTGGCGCAGTGCCTCTATATAAGGTGGCAGTTCTGTCAGTGCCGAGTTTAATTTGCTCAGCGCAAAAATCGCGTGCGGACGTATAGAAAACGCGGCGAATCGTAACGTTAAACGGAAAATAGTTTTTCAATTCAATATACGCAAATTGCCGTGAAAATTCGCAACGCGCTGCTGCGTCCTGCTAAAGAGAAAATCAACCAAAAAAAATTCACACACACAGATAGACTTGAGATGGCTCTGGTACCAGCAACGAACAACAATACGGATTGGGATTTATGGGATTATCGTCGTCGCTTGTGGCGCGATTGGGATTTGGCCGCAGATTGGGATGTGCCCTACTGGAAGCGACTGTCACGCGTCGGATCAGCACCCGATCTGAGTCGCGTCATCGTCGGCAAGGATGGCTTCGAGGCCAATGTGGACGTGCATCAGTTCAAACCCTATGAGATTACCGTAAAGACCACAGGCGACACAGTTGTCGTCGAGGCAAAACACGAGAAGCGTCGCGATGGCGACAGTTTTGTGGGCCGGCACATTGTCAAACGATTTGTCCTTCCTCGTGGCTACTATCCCAATGATGTGCGTTCCGAGCTCTCCTCCGATGGCATCCTCACCGTACGCTGTCCGCCGTATCTGAGCAATGAACGCAGCGTATACGTCCGTCAAGTGGGACCTTCGTACCTGAGCATAAAGAACTAACACATACAGACACTAACACACCAGTAACACACACAGACACACACCAAAGTCGTTTTGTGTGTTGTATGTTTTTATTTACCGTTGTTTTCTGTTGGCGGCACTGCCTTGCGCAAATCATCCGAAAATGGCACATGAAGCGAAATTTGTTTACAAATTCATTTAATTAAGATACATTTTCAGAAGCGCTTAATTGCATAGAGAGGAGAAAAAAACACAAATTCTTATTTGACTTTTTTGTAATTAACCAAAACCACTTTTTAGTTAAATAAAATAAAAGTTTAATTTATTAAAATCGAAAATCATTGAAGTATTTTGTGTGCTTGGTTTTACATGTTTGCTTAACCTCTGAGTATGATTACCTTAAACGTATGGCAAACCCAAAAAATAATACTTTAAGCCGATTCTTCACCGGAAGTCCATACAACATTTAGACAATGGAAAACTTCTAAGCCGTATCATGAGACCCAAAGCAGATGCCTTAAAAATGTCAAAATAAGTTGACCCAAGCGAGAATAGGACAGCTGCTGTCCCAGACAATCTTGTCTTTTTATATTTATACCTATATGCATTGTATCTAGAACGCCCTTGAGCAATTTCCGCAAATACCAACTAAGGTAAAGTTTAATTGTAAATAAACCAATAAACAACAAACAACAACAATAATACACAAACTTGTCACTCTGAAACACTAGAGCAGCCCATAAACCTACACAGCAATACATAAATGTATCTCGTTATTTATCCCAAGAAAGCGAAAACTTTATATAAATAGTCTAGAGAGAGAGATACATCTGACAGCTGACCATAATGGTCAGTGAGTGAAAAAACGTAGCAAAACAACACCCAATCAGACTACAACAAAGAACAATGTTTGTACAAAAAAGTCGCACGCCCACAATGCAACGACGCGACTTGTGCGCTGTTTAAAACGCGCACAATTGCAAACCAGCTTAATTCCGCTCGACATTTGTAGCAGCTGTCTGTCAGTCAATGGGTCAATCATTGTCCAGTTAATTTAATGTGTAACCTTAAAACACTTTGCTTTTGTTGTTGTTTTTTTTTTAGCAATTTGTCAATCACATGTTTGCTGTGTATATAATATTTATAATACTTTTTACTCTGCCTTGCTTAAAAGTGGGTAAAATAATTGTCAGCACAATTATTCAGATAGTTATTAAATGACAAATAAAAGCAGCGCATATAAAAATTGGAATTCTTTATACTCTGGCTTAATTATAAAATGAGTAATATTATCAATAATATAGACATTTTTGCAAAGATCTTTAGTTGAACGAGCTTTATTAACGATAAACTACAACTAATTATATAACATGCGAATGCGAATGTGAGTATGTCTCTATATAACAATGACTGGCCACAGTTTCGAGTGATTCGATGGTGGTGTTGGTGAATGTTGTTGATGGACTGGGGCTGGTTGCTTGGTTGTTTCTCAATGTCAACTTATTGATCGTCCTGGTGCGCTGGCGGATGTGTGCGAATGTATTCAAGGGCGCGGAGCACATAGGCCGGCACCGGTGGCGGTGTAGGCAGATGGTCTCCAACTGGATGATAGCCCTCCTCATCAGCTGTGTAGGTCAGCGAGATCTTTTCGCCTTCGGGTGAAACATAGGAGTAGGCACCGCTAACACCCGCTTGATTTCCCGCCTCCTGGGCTTGAATGCCATTGCTGGTATCGTAGGCATACTGATAATTACCCTCCGCATCGGATGCATCATTCTGGAAGCTGCGAATCTGTGCGTCCTTGTTGATGTTGTCGGCGCATGCGCAACCAATGATGGCGAGGCAGATCATCTACAGCAAAGTAGTTGCATTAACCAATGGGAACTAAATAAAAATTTAACTTTTTTTAAATTGCCGCTTACAAATTTGAACATGTTGGCTTGTGGCTTGTGTCAAGGAAGATGCTTCAACTGCAACTGATTGCTCTGGTCGGCAACGTTGTGGCTTTTATATGGATATGGATCTGTAGCAAAACGGGTTTCAATGGCATTTTATGGTATCGCCGCAATCGCAATTGGCAACTATGTGGAACTGGGCGAAGAGCGGCAACAATAATTGCCGAAAATCGTATTATCATAATCGAAACATTAACAACAATAACAACAACAATGTGGTTTACAATAAACGAATCTCGAGTGTCTTAAAATGCATGAGTCATTTGCCATCAATTTATTTTCATGCTTTAATTTGGTGTCAGTTTTTCGCATTTGCCTCATGCACCTCTTTAATTTTAAACTAAACCCTAAATTATTTTGATATTTGTATGTGGTTCACACTCACCAACAGACACGCTTCATACAGACTGTTTGAAAACCAGAAACACACAAAAATTACCTGACTTTCAATTGCGGTTTTTCTGACTGTCGTCGCCGACGGCGCCCTGCCTCGAATTGTTGCTTGAAGTTCGATTTATAGCTGAGGTTGGAGTTTGGCAGGTGCGTGTGCCCGTGCTTGGTAGCAGGCGCGAATTGTCTATCTTGAAAACTTGTTGAAATGTTTTGGATGCGCAAGGTCACCAGAAATACATTTGGATGCGCAGCCTCCAGCTGGGGGCAGCAGACTATAAAAAATTAAAGCCCAAGCTGATGCATTGTAAATTGGAATCAAGTTCGATAGCAAAAGTTAAGTTACACCTGAGAAGACGGAGGATATAAATTGGGTCATTGATCAGTTAATTGCTGATCTATATATTTTGTAAATGTAATTCATTTTCAACACTTTTCAAAATATCATTTACTTTTGGTTCACTTTGGTAATCTTTTGTAAACTCTTGTGGAGAATATATTAATACAAATTCATGATCAGCATCAATATAGGCATGTCCGTCAGTCACTCTGTAAATTTCATCAAGGTCGGTTAAGAAACTCCCCAGATATACTTCAATACGTATATCCATTTTTTTCTCGTTATTATCACAAATACACGTATGTGTGAGAAAGGCATAGCCACCTGCCGATTTCTGTTCGGGTTTTTGAATAAAAACATGCGATGAATTTGAGTCGTTAGTACCTGAAATAATTTTGTACCGGACGCAATAAAGAGAGCAGTTTTACATCGACTTACATTTCAGGGTGCAGAAATTTTTGGCAATATAACAGGAAAAGTATATTTAACAATGAGGTTTTGGGTATATTGGAGCTTGAAATTTTTATCAATGAAATCGATAATATATTCATTTAATTTTTTTAGATTTTGGCAAATTATATGTATATTAAAGTGCACAAGGCTACACACACTTTCCTTATATATCGCTGAGCTTGAGGCAGTGTAAAACTGTGTGTCTGTTTATTAATTAAGCTAATCATGTCTATAAGAATATATGGCTGACAAAGCATGTTTGACAGTGTTAATATTTTTGCTACGAGGAAACAATTTGCTAATATTGATACACAAGAGCGAGTTATTAACAAAATATATAACCAGTACTGATATGTATAACATCTTTTCAACATTAAATTTTTTTACGAAAACATTTATTTAAAAAAAATGATCAACCTTTTAAACTCTTGACCAGATCTGCTAATTTAGATAGCTTCATTAAAACTTTATTCGTTAACATAGTAAACAAACTGTATTAAGTTTTATTATGTTTGTTAAAATAAAAACAGGTATTTCCATCATATATTTTGAGCAACAGATATAAACAACAACAAACATAATTGTTATTTTAAATTGACAAATTATTGATGGGCAATTAAGCAAGACAACAGATCAAACTAGCCCGCAGTGCCCTACATTAATATTAATAATAATATTATATTTATTACAAATATAATAATAATAAATACAAGCAGTTTGGTAGTCTGAAGAAATCTCATTTCAGCAGTTAATAAACATTAATATATAAATTAAATTAATTGAAAACTCGCAAAACAACAAAAAAAATTATATAATATATATGCTATAATAATTATATTTTAATTGGCATGAACATTGCTCGCCCGTTAGAATGCAAAAATCAGTTATAAATAAGACAGAATATTAACATTTTGATGGCACTGCGCTCAAAAAGAGTTTAAGTTTTCATATTAAAAAATGTTATATTACAAATAAAAAAACTATTTCTGGTTTGTTAGCCTGGCAGATATTAACATGCGTATTATATAATTTATTTTTTTGAATATTTTGTATGATCTGTCATATTTATCACATCGAGCAACAAACCATCAATCGAGAATCAGTCCAAAAAAGGCGAATGAGCTATTTTTCATCTAAATTCAAATATACATAAAAACAAATCAAAATAATTTTTTTTTTTTTGGCACTTTAGCCATTTTAATTAGCAGCGAGCCAGTTGAGCAAGTTTGTGCTCTAAGTCATTTGCTTGTTCACGTGCTACAGGGAGTCGACTCTAATGGATTCAGCTATAATTAATAGGCATTATATTAGCTATCCGTAAAGTATGAGCCTCGCCATGGCGATAATAAATGGAAGATCCACTGCGTCACATCGCTCCACTAATTTATTGCCAATCCGCTATGCAAATTCAAAAATGCTCGAATTTGGATGAAGAATTTTTCTTAGCATAATTATATAATTAAACTGGTTTGCCCAAAATGCTGAATGGCCAACAAGATTAAAATTGAAAGTGATGATAAATTTAATGTAGTGTGCCTATATAATCAGAGTTGGTGCATCGTAAAAGTTGAGCAATCTTTCGGCAGAAACTAATGTCACAGTCGTCATTATCATCAAAATAAGAAAAAAAATCAAGTAAATAAACAACAACAACCAAAACTATCAAGCTAATAGCGATGTGATGGTGCTGCCTACGATGGATACGATTATCCGTAGAAGTGGATCCATCAACCAATTGAAACCACTTTGAATGAGTTTAATGCTTTACATGCGATGTTTTACGAAACATGCATATAATTATATATAAGTCTGTCTTTTTTTTTTATTGCCCTGAATTTTATTCTCTGTTTTTTTGTGCTCAAAATACATACGCACACATATCTTAAGCTCAGTGATATTTAGTATAGCTCGCAGCTCGACGCAGCTCCAACGGATTAGAAACAACAGCATCAGCAGCTTTGGTGACTGCGCCTACAAATTATTCATAAACATATATATATATATGTATATATATACTAATTAAGTTCAGGTTTCTCTAAGACATGTATAAAAAGCATTCGGCACTCAAAGACGACCATCAGTGTGAATTTGAAAACAACCAAAGCAAAATGTTCAAGCTAGTGAGTAGAGCGTTAAAATTTCAAGGATACTGCAGCACAAAAAGGATATACAAATGAAGGATATTAAATACTAACTAAAACATTTGACTTTGCAGACACTTTGCCTCCTCGCCGTTCTGCTAGCCTGCGTCCAGGCTGACAACATCGATAAGGATGCACAAACTGTTAGCGAAAAAAATGACCCAGCCGATGCGGAGGGCAACTACCAATTTGCCTATCAGACCAGCAATGGCATCCAAGCCCAGGAGGCTGGCAATCCCAATGGTGTCTCTGGTACTGCCAACTGGGTGTCTCCCGAAGGTGAACAAATCAGTTTATCATACACAGCTGATGAGAATGGATACCATCCACAGGGCAGTCATTTGCCCGTCCCACCACCAATTCCCGACTACATCCTGAGGTCTTTGGAATATAATCAAGCACATCCGCAACAGAGCTAAGCATTCGAATCATTTATAATTATTCATAAAATAATAGTGTGCAATAAACCAAAAGCTAAGCTGCATTATATTCAAAATCAAGTGTTGAAACCAAAACCAATCAATTCAATTTTCGGATATCTTTCCTCATGCTAATATGTACATAAGTATGTTTATATTAAAAAGTGATGACCTTTCGTGCTTTCCGTAACTAATAATAGATGAGCTTGCAGCAGTGTTAAACTGTCCACCTGCTCATTAATTTAATATAATTCCTGATCAGAAAATACTTAATACCTTATGTGTCACACTTAAGCCGAGCTCATTTATCAAATTGCACAAGCAGTCATTGATATATCAAACAGTCGCAGGAATTAACCATATTGGTCGAGGTAAAAAGTATAAAACAAAAATAAATCTGCAGATATATTTGAAGAAGCATCGTTCGGAAATGTTGGCAGACATATGAGGAAGCTACAGGGCCAACTACTCGGAGACTTCGCACCTTTTTTTGTGCGCTCCTCTTTTTGTTGTTGCGTCACTTAAGTACATACATAGTTAATTTGTCATTTCAATGTAAATCAGACAGCTGACCGCCAAAATGTTAAAACCAGATCGCAACAAGAAATACCAAGAAATAGTCTAAAGAGTGCCGGCGCTGCTGGGAACCAAACGGGTTTTATTGGCTCAATAACACTTTCGCTGCACCATCGTATTCTACTGGCCAAAATATAGGTCAACTGCCGGCACTTCATAAGCCTCCAGCAGCACGCATGTAATGCATTAACCCAACAAGATATAGATGTGTCATCAAGGACTATTTCTGAGAACATTTTTTTGATAAAATAGAGTATTCTTCAAATACATCGAATTTTTTAAAATTATATTTAGAAGCAAATACATTATTTTTCCTTGCACAATTTTAGATTTAAAAAAAACCAGACATCAACACTAAATTCTCATCCACTGTAACTGCAACTCGATTGACTGGAAATGTGACCTTAAAGGGTTAACATAACCAGTTCCACATTATCCTTCAACGCATGCAAGCAATAAAGCGAACAATCTTTTGTCGTATATATATATTTTTATACATTTCAAAATATATATGTGTATATGAGTGTGTATGTAGTTACATTTGTATAGCTTGAACACTTATATATACGTTCAGCAATTAGGTATATTTAAATTAGCGATGTGACATCGATACACAGAATTGCTTATGCAATAATAAATTGGCTCCATTTAACCCAGGCTTATACTGAATATTTCTTGATTATAGATATTGTTGTACTTGGAATAAGCTCTCTAAAGCTTGCTCTCAGCAGCTTCCTTGGCCTTTTTACGCGCCGCTGCAGCGGCAGCTGGCCCAAAGCGTTGTATGAAGTTGTTGATTGGACCAATTATGGTCTCTGGATTATTCATGTGCAGATGATGCGTTCCATTAGCCTCCTGATACTCGAAATTTGGTTTCTTACTTAGCACCTCGAGAACTTCATCGTAGTATTTCTTGTCTTCGAAATAGGACGACTGCAAGCCCTTGATGAACAAATAGGGACACGTGATGCGCTTGGCCATTTCCACACACAGCTCCTGCGATCCAATCGCATAGTTGTAGAACTTCAGACGGCGATCGCGACAGAAGAAGTATTTGTTCGGATACTTGCCTGACCTTTGAATGTTGCGCGCAAGCATATGCTTGCAGTGCTCCTTGTTCACCGAGTTGAATGTGCCCATATAGACACGCTCGATAAGTTCATCGTATGTGTAGCTGGGCGGTTCGTTTTTACTGCGATTGCGCTCGTCCTCGCGAAGGAACTCATCCAACCGCGTCTCCATGGTGCGGATAACCGAAGGATATGGGCGCTGATGTGGTTTCAATGCATCAATGCCAATGATCATGTCAACCTTATCGGGGAAGACAGCGGCAAACACAAAGCAAATTATGGAAGACATGGAATGTCCGACGAGTGACACCTTTGCCCATTTATACTGCTTCATGATAAGCCTTATCACATATAGATTATCTACCGCATTATAATAACAACCATCCGGCAGACGTGAAGACAATCCATGACCGGGTAAATCAACCGAAAGAAAGGCAACATCCGGTGATAGCAGTGGCACCAACAAATCATATGTGCCCGCATTATCTTGCCAGCCATGCAATCCCAATATTGGCTGTACATCTTGTGGCCCATACCATTTACCGGCTATGTGGCCCCAAGGCACCTTAATCGTGATTTCCGAGAACTGCGAGCAAATTAAATACACAATATTCTTAGCAGCTGTGCGCTGTGCGCGGTGTCCAAAGTTCAAAGTACACACTTACCGATCTCGTTGGCGCTTCACCAGTCAGGTCGCCAGCATATCGATAACGTGGGTTCACGTTCAAATCGACACTGTCATCGTTGTTGCTGTTGCCACTGCTGGCACTAGAATTGTCCTTATGTTCGAAATATTCCATGTTCCTCACTGAAAGTATGCCAAAGAATGAGTGTAAATGAGATCTAAAGTTTAGCCTAACTTAAACACAGTCGTAGACAAATCCTTATCTACGTTATCTGTGTGCTCTGAGATTAGAAAACGATTGATTATTTTAACATAGAGCGCACCAGGTGGAAGTAAAACACAAAGAGAGCACAGATTGAAATTGAGTTATCCATGGCACGTTAAGTCAGTAATATCAGTAACAACAAAACAGATTAAAAGATCAAGGTGAACAGGTGTATTCGGCTGGTTGATATCCACTTTCATATCACTTACAATTTTAATAAATGTGCACTAAAATATTGCCAATGCATATGCAAAGCGTGCTTTCCACAATTCTAGTTACGTTTCAATAAATATTCTGAAGAAATAAACTAAACAGCTGTTTAAAGTTGTGAGCAATGAGTGCCAGGGATGGACAAAACTAACTAATTCGAAAAATTGGCGGGCTATCAATAAATACTAGTTTGTTGGCTGCATAAGTTGATCAAATTCCTGTTATTAATTATATAGCGAGCTTATAAAGAGCAATACTGAGATTTTTTAATTACTGATTTCAATCAAGTCTAGTGAAAAGAAATATTTTAGGAACCTGTTGCGATATATATGTAGAATAAGTTTGGCAAAATTATTAATGTTATTTATAATATATATGTATATGTTAAGCGGCTATTTACATTTATTTGTGTTGATTATTGTATTCACAATTTATTAAAATATAAAGAGCAGCTTGCAAAGGGTATCGAACTTGACTTTTGATTAACGTCAATGATTTGTGAATTCCTTAATTAGGTTATAAATATGACATGTAATCAGATGTCGCGTTTCATGAAGGTTAATTTGGTAATTTGTCGCTTCGATGAAAATATTAAATAATATTTGTTTTCAATTAAATTCTGTCACTCGTAATGAACGGTTTAAGGTGTCGCCGGCTGCTGCAGCACCTTGTGAATGTCTCACAGCAAAGCCTTCGTCGGCAATCTGTTCAAAGCTCCTTACCAAGCCATGTAAGAATGACCGGATTCACCTACACGTTTATCTTCATCTTAATTCTCATCTTTTCCTTTATTATGTCATCCACTTTCAGTACGAGGAGGTGAGCATTTCCGTTCCCTGGGGCCACATCGCAGGCAAATGGTACGGTCCCAAAAATGTGCGTCCTATTTTGGCCTTGCACGGACTACAGGACAATTCTGGCAGCTTCGATCCACTTGTACCGCTATTGCCCAAGCACCTTTCGATTCTGTGCATCGATGCACCGGGACACGGTCATTCATCATGGCTGCCAGCTGGCGTTAATTATCACACCATAGACTATGTCCAGTTGATAATGCGCGTTGTGAACCATTTCCAATGGGACAAATTATCGATATTGGCTCACTCAATGAACTCGATTAATGCCTTTGTTTATGCTGCACTCTTTCCGGAAAAAGTTGATCTGCTTATGAGTCTGGACGTGCTAAAGCCTCCCATTCGCAAGCCAGACATTATTTTGAAAGAACTAGGGGATCGCATGGAGAAGACTCTGGTGCTGGAACGACAAATGCGCAAAGGCGAAGAACCGCCGTCCTACGGATGGGATGAGCTGGTGGAACGCTTGCATCTGTCCAGCGGGAAATCCGTTGATAAGGACTCGTGCAAATATCTGCTGATGCGCGGCGTTAAACCCTCCAGTCGTCACCCAAACAAATATTACGTCATCAGGGACAATAACCTGAAGTGCATTCATTTCTATACTGCGGCCAATGAGACGGCATTAGAAATGGCGAAACGGATCAAGGCGCCGCATCTCTTCATTAAGTCCATTAACTCCCTATACTATGAGGACAAGAAGTACTTCGATGAGACGATTGAGATGCTGCGCCATAATCCAAATTTCGAGCATCACTATGTGGACGGATCGCATCATATACATCTTAATGAGCCCCACAAAGTGGCGCCAATCTTGAATGCCTTTATTAACCAATTCAGACCCGCATAAGGTCAATCCAGTTCTGTCTATCTATAACAACCATCAATATTGGCAACCAATTTAAAATTGGTTGATTGAATGAATGAATATATTTAAATAAAAACACAAAATGTTTGTTTCTATTTAATTTAATTACCATTGAATATTGGCAATAACATTAAAGTTAGAGTAAATTACAATCTTGAAAATATTTTGGAGTAGAATTGGTTTTGTTGTTTTGCTTTGTTTGTTTTTATTTTTATGGAATTATCGCCGCTACTAAAATAGCCAATAAATACTCCGCACACGCTCATAAAATGAATATACTTCGAAACTAAGTATAAAATCAATGTTGATTGATTTTCGGAAAGTTTCTCTTTTGTGCGTTGTTTATTAAAAAAATATGTGTATATATAAAATGTACAGAACAATTTAAAAGGAATTGCAAAACTATGTGGAAGAGTGCTAAATCTATAAACACCAACTCAAAGGTGTGGTATTCCTCGATTGTGTGCACTGCACAGTTTGGACAATAAAACTTATAAGTAAGCGTTAAAAAATAAATTATACATGTGGAAGATTATAATTATCTAATAACTATCCTCAACAAAGATGTTTAATGTAATTCCTTCAAATCAGTCAGCGCTAAAAACAAATATATATATCTTTACAATGTTGGGCTCACAAATTAAAAACATGCACATTGAAAAATAAAATAGATGTAAAAATGAGCGAATATAATTGAAGCTGCTGTTGATTTGTAACATTCTTATAATATGTTGATGTATATATATATATATATATATATATATATACATATATCTATGGTAGTATGATAGGTTCTTGTATAATGTAATTGTAAATGTTAATGTAAATGGGTATATCAAGCGTATTAGCAATTGCATCAGATTCGCATGCATTTGTTGCGTAAATGAGTGATTTGGTTGGTGTCCATCAGATTCAAGTTGTTATAGAAAAATATACATACATATATGTTAAATATATATATATAAATATATATATTTATATATATATAAATACAAATATATATACATATATATATATATATATATGTATATAAATTTATACTCTGCTAAACTACACGATATACAACTAGAATTTAATATGAGTCGACAGTCGTCAGTTGGGCAGTCACAAAAACTCGCCAAGTTGGATAAGATGGATGATGTGAACTTTTGATGCTGCCCAACAGCTGCTGCCGCTGCTACTCTCATTTTAAACATTGTAATAAGGACAACAAAACTAGATTCTACGCTATCAATAAATACAATAAATAAATTATTTCTTAAAGGGAAATGCTTTGCAACATTTAGAATTGGATTTTCTTCTTTTGTTTAGAAAACTATTTACAATTGGTTTCGGAGCAAGGAACGTGGGCTAAGCAACCGGCGATGAGTCACCCTTCATGTCGCGTTCACGAAAAAATCCACGCTCCGTTTTGCACTCCCGAATGGTGACCGTCTCCAGGTTGACGGTAACATCTGTGATGACCACACGATTTGAGATGTTGCACTTGGCCGGCAACCAGAAGCGTGGCGGCAACGCCCGCGGCGACAGTGGCGTCAACGGTTGCTTTTGGCTTAACGCCAAGGCGCTACTCAATTTTGGTATGTTATTGTTCTCTGTGGGAGGTGTCGACGGCGTCGCCACCTTAGCGTGCGACGCTGACGAATCGTCATCGTCCTCCTGGTCGGCATAGACGGGTGTCGATGATATTGCCTCGCCTGCCTCTGGCTCAGCGCTCTGCAGATCTGTCTTGTGCGGCTGCGTGGCCGATTCTGCGGCATTCGGTTGCTGCTCCTGCATCGGTTGTTGCGGCTTGGTTGCAGTGGGTCCATCCGGTGACGTTTTAATGGTGACACCAATTTTTCCCGACTCTTTGAGCACTTCCGCCTTGCGCTTTGTGCCCATCAGTGGTTGATCCTCTGAGCTGGATGAATTCGTGTCTGCCTCTGGCACGAAGGAGTTCTCATTGTGCGTTGAGCTGCCGTTCGACGAGGAGCTGCGATCCATGCGCAGTCGCTTAGACTCCTGATGATGATGATGATGGGTCAGTGGCGACTCGGAGCGACGATTACTAATCCGTTCCGATTTGATACTTTGGTTGTTATTGTTGTTATTGGCGTTGTGCTGCTGCTGCTGCTGCTGATGGTGATGATGATGGTGATGGTGATGATGATGCTTCTTATCCTTGTCCTTCTTTTCAACGACACCATCGCCGGTTGTGGCAGCAGTCGATGTGCTTGCCTGCTGATTATTATCGGGCACATCATCGCCGGTGAATGTGTATTCATCCTCCTCGGATTCGGGCTCTCGATCCGGTTCCTTCTCTTTCTTCTTGAGCGCAGCGGCGCGCTTGGAGGGTGTGCCGGAGGACTTGTTGCTCTGCTCATAGATGTCTATTAGACGACGATCCAATATATTAACCTCTGGTTCCCAGGTGTTATAGCGTTGGTTCCAGCCCTTCCACTTGACACGGTACTCCACAACACCCTGCCAATATATGGATATATATATATAAGCGTGTTGCTCTCTAAGCATTTTATTATAAAGTTATTTGTTTTTAGCTTATATTTGGCATATTTTGCGAATCACTTTCAAACATAAACTATAATTGTTTTACAAATTATAAATATTCAACATTTAATAATATTTTTGCTTTTAGATTATTATTTTTTTTTTTAATAAATTAAATTTTTAAATACATTTAATATGAAATTTAATTTATTTAGAAGGATGTTCAAAAATAAAATGCATATAGTTAAAAGCTGGCTGATAATAATAATAGTAAATTATATTAAAAGGGTTTCAGCAACAATTTACGAGCGACCAATGTATAATAAATGTGTGCATGTTGTGACATGTTTGCAGGATCGCTTATTAAAGGACATTTGGCGCGTACCAAAAAGACACACGACGCAAGGCGAACTAATTGATTTTTCATCGATGCCCGAAAACGTAAGAAAAATAACAAAAACAACACACACAAACACACACGCACGTAACGCAAATGGTGGTTGCTGCTGCTGGTGTTGCAGGCACGAGAATTTGGCGCAGCTGCCAGCAGCAGATGGACGACGAAGCAAGGCTCTATGCTCGATATTCCGAAGGACATTTGACCTTGTGCATAATATGTGTATGCAGCGCATGCATTTGTCTCTCGCATGCGTTGTTGCACTTTGCAAATATCACATATTGTTTGTTGAAGTTCTATATTTTCTAGAATTTACCTTTCTAACGCGCTTCTGGATGATTTTTTCGGCAGCGTAGACGCGATCGTCGGAGCTGCCCATCGTGTTGCCGTCCAATTTACCAATTTTGAGGCTGTTGCTGGTCCCCGCGCGTTGAAATTGTTCTGTGTTGCACTCGATTTGCCGTTTCAAACAGCGTTTTACTTTCTCAATTAATGGTAATTTAATTCACAAAACTGTTTAAAAACAAATTGCGACTGACATTTACACTGAATGCAAACAGTGTGACCGTATTGATATACTCATAAATGCCCTACAATTCAGATTGGTGTAATCGTCTGACCACCACCGCTGTGGATTATGTGTGGGACGTAAGGTGTGACTATGGCCTTTAAAGCTCCAAATCCAGTAAAGTAGTGTTGGACAGCGTTTCAGTTAAATGTTAATATTTGCATAGTAACGTTGCCTGGTACCGCTGTTTCAAGTGCGAGCAAAATAAATCAAATCTGCATCGTCTTTATATGTGTGTGTGAGTGCGTGCGTGTTAAGTGATTCGCATACAAAAAAATAAACAACAATGTGATAACATACAGTAACAATAGACAAAACAAGCAACGCATACCGTTTGAATCGCGAAATCACAGTGCAATTTAAATAGCTAGGAAGTTGGAAATATGTGAAAAAGGGCCGCTCTACAAAACTCACGCACACATACGCGCATCACGCACACACACAATGACCCAAAAAGGAAGTCGAGCTGCGACAAGGCACAGAACAATGTTGTTGTTGTTGCTGTTGTTGCCCTTGTCAATAGCTGTCTGCTCTGTCGTCATAGATTGGGTCGATGAATGGCACTAGCTGCGGCGCCCGGGCGCTGGATGCTATTGCCGTTATTTCGTTTGACAGATAACAAAGGGAAATGAAGACATCAGCATCGGATGTGGATGTGGAAGTCGAAGTCGAAGTGGACGTGGATGTGGAACTCTGGCCGTTGGCTCAACGTCTCTGCCTAATAAGTTCGGCGCAGGCGACGACGCCATCGTCAAAGCCATCGCCAAAACCAATGACGATATATTTATTTATGCTGTGATAGTGATGAAAAAGAGAAACAAACAAACCAACAAACACCAAAATAAAAAAAAAACGCCAAGAAACAAACGCAATATTTTCGTCGAAGCTAATCGAAAAAGAGAGAAAGAGAGACAAAATATCTAAAAAAAAAACGAACTAAACCAATTCAACATAAAGCTTTAACCAAAACACCAAGCAAAAAAAAAAACACCAAAAAAAAACGAAGTTTAGCAATAATTACTGTTATTAAAATAGTGAAGAAAAGGCACCAATTAGCTCATAACCCGTAGCGGAAACTAGTCAATATGTTTAGTTAGTTACAATTTATACATAACAATTATTTAGTGGCTTCAAACAAACACCAAGCAACAACAAAAAACCAAATCAAAGTTCAATTTAAAAAGAACTAACGAACGAATATATATTTAGGGAATATTCAATATTAAGCTGCTTAATTATTAAGTTTAGAGCAAATATACATAACTTGCATACAAATATATATACATATACAACTCCACATATTAATATTTGTGAATAAGCCTCAAAGCGCCTGTAAACCGCCAACCCCCCGCAAATTCGCCCAAAATCGGAATTCATTCAGAAAACGTGCCATAAACCGGATAAGCAAACGTCGCCAAATGTCAAAGTCATAAGGAAAGCGCAAGACAAAGTACAACAAAGAGACAGAAGAGAGACAGAGAGAGAGAGAGCGCGTGAGAGCGCCTAAAAGCACACACCATAAAAGGGCTCAGCATAGGAAAAAGCTTAGCTTTGCTCTGCTTTCACCTAGCCAAGACACACACCACAAAATGGCAACAACAACATCGCATCACGATGATGCCAGCAGCATGAGCGATGATGTTTTCGAGGATGCGGAAACGACAAAGGCACGCATCGAGGAGCTGCGTCGTCGCCCCTTTGGCGACGGCTGCTATAATCCACCACCAGCGGCGCCCGTATCCCAACACCAGCATCAGCACCATCATCACCACCATCCCAATCCAAATCACAACAACAGCAGCAGCCAACAGAGTCTGACGAGCAGTCATCACTATCATGACGATGCCATTATGGCGCCCGTCCAACGCTCGGCAACCGGATATCCGGGCTATCGTCCCTCGCGCGAAGCCCTGCAATTGTATGCCTATGGGAATGCGGACTATGCACTGGAGCAGGATTACGATGATGGTTGGCGATCGTATCGCTACGATGAGGTGGACATGTATCAGACACAGCCACCGGCTCAAGTGCCGCCATTCGATGATACCATCAATCACAAGACGATCCTGCTGGGCGATTCGGGTGTCGGCAAAACCTCATTTCTGGTCAAATACAATACAGGTGAATTTCGTTTGGGCTCATTCTCTGCCACTGTTGGCATTGCTCTAACGGTAAGTCAATAATATATAAATACATTAATTAAAAAAGATAAAGAGAGAGAGAGGGACAGTGTGTGTGTGTGTGTTTGTGGCAACTATGCATTGCTCTCTTCCCCGTTTTACTTGTTCACAAACTCAAAAAATTCACTTCCAGTCAACATGCATAGATAAATTTACATAAATAATTATAATCGCATTTCCCTGGATTTGTTCTGCATACATCTGTGCACCTTTTTAAATGTGTGAGTGTAAGTGTGTGTGTGTGTGTGTGGTTGTAACTGGAAGTGAGCATCAGCCACAGAAATTTTATCAAATTGGCAACATATTGTGTTTTTTGGGTGGCCCGACTCCGCCGTATTTTATGCTGTCTATTTTTATCGCACACAAATCTCCAAAGCGCACTCGCATTGATTTTGTTCTATTTTTTTTTTTCGTTGTCATAAAAATAAACCCCGTAAACACTAAGCGTTTAGGTGGTGGGCCCTTACCAATAAATACTTTGGCGTGTGTGTGTGTGTGTGCGTTTGAGTTTGTGTACGTTTAGACTTCATAATATTTATGACACATTTCACATTGGTGTTGACCAAAAAAAAAAAAATAAAAATATCGGAAAACCATGATTGATAAGCTAATTATTCGTTGGAGATATGATGGATACACTCTTCAATTATCAGTGTAATCTATAACATAAACAAATGCTTAAATTGTAAAATTAAATTTATTTAAAAAATATAATAAAATACAACATAAAAAGTTTATCGGAATTTAACCAAAGCATGTATAATAAACAATATTAAATAATATTATAAAAAAAACGTACACACGTAATAATATTTTGAAATATTTATTCGACTATGAATTAATGGATTAAGCAAGAATAAAACAAAAAAAAAAAAGGATATTTATATAGAAAAAAGTTGTTCATAATTTTGCTTAAAATTCTTTATCATGAACAATACCTGTTTATTGTGATAAAAAAATCTATATATTCTTTCAATTACGAAACTTGACATAAAATGTAAAGCAAATATAAATGCGCCTTGATGCAGGCAACAAATTCTGCAAACAAATGTTGCAGCCACAACCTGTTGCCGGCTTTCACTTTCAGAGCTCGCCACTCGCACAACGACACGAAGCAGCCACAATGGCCGCCAAAGCAATGAAGTTCAAGTGCAACAGTTATATTTGCTGCCAGCAACCAGCAACCAGCTGCTAGCTGCCAGCTCCACATTGATGTGCGACCCTCAGAGTAGATACACATGCTCACACCCTAACGGGCCCCTCGTGGCTCGTGCCTGACATTGGCTGGTCGCCTTTTTGTAGGCCAGGGATGCTGGCTTGCGCCAAAGCCAAAATGCCGAAGAGTCACGAACTTGACTCGGCCCATACACTGAAGGACCTTGCGTTGCGTTGCGTTGCTACGGATGCTGTTCCTGCTAATGGCATTCGCTGCGTATTCAGTTTAGTTTTGTGCGCTGCTCCTGGCGCTTCGATTGGAAACGGGCGCGCATTTCACCAGAAACATCTCCATTGGAGTTACAAACTGTTTGCAGAGTTTTAAATACATTTTTCGTTCGACAAAAAAGTAAAAAGTGAAGCAGAAAACTTTCTGCTGCCTGCTGGGTGGAATTCTTTTCTAACACACACACATACACATACACACACACACAGACGTATGTAAGCCCTATCGGAAGCAGCTTATTGAACGCTGCCTGCTTTCATTGCATACTTTTGCGCGCATCAGTCGCAAAGTGCAACGATTTTCAGCTATTTTTGGTGGCTTCCCTGCGATTTGTGTCTGTGTGTGTGTGTGTGCTTGTTGTCTGGTTAAATGGAGCACGCTCTTTGCGCGTTTAAAAATAATTGAAAGCAGACGAACTGATACTCAATTGATTTTTGCTTGTTAAAAATGTTCGTAAATCAATTATTCATTTTTTTGGACGATTGAAGTGATTTGCAGAAATGTTGCTTTCAGTTATTGAATTTATTTCTACGAATTCTGACTCAACGCTTAATTAATTTGTAGTTTCTCGAATATTTCTAGTGAACACTGACTTAATATAATCCACATAAGTTTCGAATTTTAAAATTTAATGCACATTTTTTCTTAGAATTTAATATTTTCTCTTAACACATTTGTAGGATTATCAAAATTGGAAAATATCTACATAATTCTTTGAACATAATCAATTAATTTACGGTTTCCCAAACACATCTTCAACTTGCATCCTGTTGCCGTTGCCAGAAGCATCCATATTAATGAAATTCGTATTAATTAGACGGTTTCCTCCTTTGATGTGCATGCAGTGTTTCAATGTCAAATTGGAGTGTGTAGTCTGTGGTGTGTGGCTACTACACCTGTTGTGCACACTCTAAGCGGCTCCTGTTCAAGTTCAAGGCTATTTTAATTAAAGCATTTTTATTATATTTTTTGCCGTAATACCTGACCGGGTTGATGCGGAAAATTTCCAAGCGATGCAACTTAAGCCGATTACTAATTTAAATCCGCATGCTGTCCTGTAGCAAGGACCTGCCAATGGCATTTAAAATATGATTCCATACAAAACGCTTTACAACAGCACACATCAAATTCACATTGAAGGCGATTGGCTTGGTCACCATTGACCGGTCCATTTCCTGTTAAGTCACAGAAACGTCTCCACATCCTGCACACACCCACACATCCCTACGCATGCATGGAAATTTGATGCTTCCTTAAAGCTGTCCATGCAATCAGGGGGAACGATTGTGTGTGTTAGCTGCGCCCATTGCCTGAGCCATCATTTTAGCTGCGTGATTGAGCGCATGATTGAATGTGCATGTGTGTGTGAGTGTGAGTGGGTGTACGTGTGTGACTTTGAGTGGGTGTGGGGGTTTGTGAATCGAAGAGTATCGTTGGAGTCCTTCACGGCAGCAGCTACAACCTGAATCTTAACCCACTGCGTAGGCTTTATTCGAGTGTGTTCAACAGTCCGTGATTGGAGGGTCCATTTGACATTGATGTAATTACGCAAAGCAATGTTTTAAAGACAGCTAGCAGCATGTTTGATTCAAAGATCTAATGTCTAATGCAGACATCTCCAACCAACATAAATAAACTGAATTCTTCTCTTCGCTCCCAGTTCGCGACAACCCAATTAAAATCTTTTGTTATCACCAAATAGAAGGTCAATGGAAAGTTGATTAAATAAAATTTCACTTTATGGAGAACAGATATAAAACGTGACCAGACCATCGAAAAAGTTGTACAGCCAAAAGGGTTGCCCCTTTTTTAAAGGATGCGAATTACTTTTGAACTTGAATGAAAAATAATTTTTAAATTGGCATTGCAAAGATTTTGTGTGTCATGTTGGTAAGCAAAAAAAAACGAATTTGCTGCTGTTCAGTAACTAAAAAGGCAAACTTTGATTTGCTTGCCTCAAGATTAAATATCGCATTATTTTGTGGAAAACATTAATTTTATGGGACCAAATGCTGAAAACCAAAAATATATAATTTCTAATTGTGTAATGTACACTTTATGTTTTAAATAGCTGTGTTCAGGCTCGGATATCAGCTTACAATTTCTATATCATTGTGTCAGTCTCACATCTCAGAGAACGTTTCAGGTATTGAAGTCTCATCGGTGCTCTGCACGTGCAACAATCAGGCGTTGAACTCTCTTTAAGATACAGTAGTCGGCCAGTCGGGTAGTCGGGCAGTTGGATTTAATTTTATCTGAATTGGCCAGACATTCCGTCAAGACCCAGACAGAAGGAAAGTTTCGGCTGGCCTCCATCCTGTTGTCATCCTACTTTTTATGGCCATGCTCACCCACGAAAGGTGAATCGCCTGTCCAAATCATTTTTTTTCGCTTACTCGTTAATTCTGCAAAGCCCACAGAAGTCTCAAAGAGTTGGCTTTGCAAAAAAAAAAAAAAATGGGCATATTTGCATGTTTGCCAGCATTGTTGAATTCTTGGCAATTCAAAGTTGTCCAGACAAGGGATGATTGAAATATGTATACTTAAAATATTTTACTTCCCAAAAAAAATGAAAAATTTAATGCCGAAATAAGTATGTAATTTCTGCTGTCTTATTTTTTAAAGTACTAAACATAAATATAAATATTTTTTCAGTTTTGTTTGAATTAAATTGGTGAATTGCATTCGAAAACGCAATGTGAAATGTAGCCAAAATATTAAGAGGCATGCAACACATTTGTACAAATTATGTTATTAAATTCCCAAAAAGTTGGCAACTGGCAGAAAATATGCGTGAAGGTTAATCACGTGGAGTCCATGCCAGCTGAAACCTTTGCAATTCCTCATTATTAACCCAATGTTGCTTTGATGAGGTTGTTTGTTGGCTTTTGCGGTTTGCTTGCCAACTGTTGATTTAGCGACTTGGTCACGGAACCGCTCCTACTGTAATCCAGCTACTGTTTCCCGACACTCATATCGTGTGTATATATGTGTGTGTGTGTGGGTGTGTGTGGGCAAATGTGGAGCGGTTTGGGTGTTCGTTTGTGTTTTGCGTTGTCAACGACAATGGCAGCCATTTCTGGCCCTGGGGGCAAACCTTGCGCGTTTCAGTTTTGGTTTTCCATCGACCCTGTTGTTGGCAAGCCAATTACATTCAATTTGCACCTGGGTGCACCTTGTTGTGTACCTTGCGGCTCTTTAAAAGTAGTTCAGTTCCGGCCGTTTTCAGCATCCGAATTTTTAATTTGTTTCTCAACTGTCCACAGAAAATTGTTGCTGTTGAGCTAATTAAATTTTTAGCTATATTTTGCTGTTGATATATTTAGATGCTATATTATTTTCCTGCACACTTGGCCATTTATTATTTGCTCGCTTGCTATTCCGAGTTTGTATTTATCCTTTTTTTTATGGTTTTTAATGAGTTTTGGGTCAAAGTTTTGGTCTTTGCTTTACGCAAACTTTTGCGCCTGGATTATGATTTACAGATGCGAACCGCCCCAGTTACAAGTTACAAGTTGAAGTTGAAGTTTGGGATTGAGTTGAGATGAGTTGAGTTGAATTTTTTGGGGTTGTTTTATGGCTGTTGGCCTGACAGCCTGTCGATATGATCATTATGATGTTGATTATGATGATGTGTAACAGTTAGTTTATTGATTTTGGTTTTGTTAACGTGTCTCAAATCAAATCAGGCCAATTCAGATTTTGCACCTCAGCACAGCAGAATTTTCTCTGTTTCAAGCAGTTCACATTTTGCGGTTTCCAAAGATGCGACGACAACAGACACGTTATCGTAGCGATTCCATTGCGAATCCCAGCACTGGAGCAACCAGGAAGCCATCGATAATTAGCACGGCAGCCAGCAGCGCATCGCCCACGCGTCGCGAATCGCTGGTGAAGCCCACCTGGCAGCACATAACGCCCGGTCAGTTGCCACCCAAGACGCTGGACAAGATCAATGGCATTGCCTCAGATGATTCGGACGATGATGGCTATCCGAAGCGACGACCCAGCGTTATTGTGCATCAGCGACAACAGTCGTTGTCACAGCAGCCATTGCTGCCGGAATACATGAGTCCATCGCATCTCTATCGCGAACATCTTCAGCAGCAGCAGCAACCGTTGCTGGCACAGCAGCAATCCCAGCAGCAGCATCAGCAGTCAGTTGGAAACGGTTTCAGTACTCGTTTTTTAAATAGCATGCGCTTCACGGCAGCTGTCGAGCAGCAGCCACTCTTGGATACGGGTGGAGTTGGTGGCGGAGGAGGTAGGGCAGAAGCAGGAGTTCAAGTTGCTGTAGGGGAAGCTGCTGCTGGACCTGGAAATGATGGCGCTGGCGCCACGCTCTGTAAGAACGCCGGACGCGCCTTGGTACGCATGATTTCCTCGACGCCCGGACATGATGAGGAGGAGGAATTTGATATTATGGGCAAGGTGACTGAATACAACATAAAAATACTGATTATCTCTTCCTGAAATCGAAATTTACAACCTGCTCAACACTTCTAACACTCAATAATCCTTTTCAATTTGCCGTACTCAAAAGGAGTGTAAAAAGGGCGACAACATAAGACGCACAATATATATCTAAATCTTTCTCTTTCGCATATCCAAAATAAAATTCACTTTTTGTCAAACCTGAGCCACAAATTGATTTATGTATTGTGCGTTTTATGTATGTCGTCCTCCTTAATTTGAATACTTTGTCGATTTACGACGATGCCTCGTTTTATTTGCGCTCCCAACTGAGACTTGAGTTTAACAATGTGATTTGCATAAGCAGCTCAAAAATAAAGTCATAAAACTCAATAAAGTGCAAAGTGACTAAAGGAAATTAAACAAGCGAATGGACTGATCAAAAATACAAATAACAAATAACAACAAAGGATCAGCAGACATTACTACATTTTTAATTTTGTTGTCGAGATGGCACATGGCACATGGCACATGGCACAGTGGCGCAGTTATTCAGTTGTTGTCGTGTCCTTCAGCGGGGAATGCTGCCCGCTGCCCCCTGTCCGCTGCCCGTTATCAACAACACAAAAACAAATGGAGGTTATCCCAGTTGCCCCAGTTTTGTGCTTTATGCTTTTCATTAGCGCCATTCACTTGAGTTGTGAATTCCTGTCGCACAGCTGCACACAAGATAATAAATTCCACCAATAAAAATAAGGGAGAAACACACACACTCACAAACACACACACACACATATAACATTATTATTTTCATTCCTGAATTGTAATTTAATTGCAATATGCTGTCAGCTAAAAACTTAATTTTGACACGCCTTAGTAAGCCAATTTAAACTAGCACTGACACAACTAGGCAGTAAAAGGAATATTAATAAAAAAAAAATAAATAAATAAATAAAGTGCCTGCTATTTATTTAAGAAATTTTCTTTTTTTTTATTTCAACACTTTTCACACGTCTGTCATTCGTTTGTCAAGCAAAGCCTCGGGTAGTAAAAACATTTGCATGAATTTATGGCGAGTTATGCGCTGCGCTACCGTTATACGGCAAAGCAACTGCACTTAACAAAAAAGTCGTCCTGAATGTTCACAATTGGCCACACTTCTGGTCCAATGGGTAACTCACCTTATTATTCAGAAAATAGTAGATAAATACCATAGAAATTGCTTTTTTTAATAATATAAAATATTTAAATTTTTTTTTTTTTATTTACTGCAAGTTTATATAATTTTTTCTGAGTGTGTTTTACCATGTAAAATATGCAAAGTAGTTGTGATATTTGCAGAGGTGCGCAATTAACTGTGCCTTTTCTCGTTTGTGCTCTCATATTTAACTAGCCAAGTTAAACTGTTAATTAAGTAGTTGAGTCGTATTTGAACAGAAACCATCGTTCTTAACCCATTTTACAGGATGACTGGAAAATGACAGATTGATGCCTGAGGCAAGTTAGGTCGTTTAAAATGTTGCAAAATATGTTATTAAGCCATAAGTCTTCTTTATTCAAATAAAGCTGTCGAGAGCTATACCAAATCAAATTAAATACAACAAAATCGCATTTAATAAACAAACAGCTAATGTTTTTAATAACATCTTAAACAGCTGTGACTCAGTCGCAAGTTAAATAGTTAGCAGCAGATTAGAACAACATAAAAGCCAGTGAAATTAAATAATTAAGCCTAATTTAGCTAACAATTACAAATGCTTTGTAATCATCTGTTGTTGGTCACAAAACCGGAGAACAGCACAAAGGTGGTCACATTTCAGACATGTAAAAACAATCCTCATATTCCTGCTAGCTGTGTGTGTGTGTGTGTGTTTTTGCCAGATATAACGTTTCCGTTTTAATTGGCTAACATCTAATTTAGCCAGTTGCCAACAAGAGACAACAAAACCAACTGCACTGAGTTGGGGCTCCAAAAATCAAAAGAAATCCTGAGCATCTATGCATAGGATAATTTGGAATATCTGGTTTCCTATCTATTTTCTGGGACTCATTCTAAAGCTATGCATTTATTATATTGCTGGATCACATACATCATATAATATATTTCAATATAGTACATTATGAGCTGGCATAAATTATTACGCACGTCAACACAAAACACTTCACATCAGCACATAAATAATTTATGTATAATATTAAATATAACTCTCTTCATTCAAACACACACACACTCACACACATACAATCACACATGAACATCTGTCGCTTGTTGTTGGCCAGGTTATAATGCTGGGCGATTCGGGAGTTGGCAAAACATCGCTTTTGATTCGATTTCGCGATGGTCGCTATGTGCCAAGCTATTTTCTGAGCACTGTTGGCATTGATTTTAGGGTAAGCGACTTATATCTCTCTCTCTCTCTAACTGTCTCTCTCTCTCTCTCTCTCTCTCTGTCTCTCTCTCTGTTTGTGTCTTGGTGTTGTTGTTGCTGTTGTTATTATTAATATTGTTGTTGTACATTAACTAATTGTTGTAAGTGTGTATATCTCTCCCTCTCTGCTTGTAACTATCTCTCTCCCTCTCCCCTCTCCGCCTCTTTCTCTCACTTTCTGTGCGTATCTTGCTCTGTTAACTGTTTACCTGTCTCAAGTGTCTGGTTCCTGTCAACAGTCGTCAAGGCTGTGAATAAGATTTTCACCTACTTACACATCAAGTTTTCTTATCATTAATGTATGTCTGTTTGTCTGTGTGTCTGTATGTATGTATGTATGTGTGTATGTATGTGTGTGCGTTGTATGTGCTTATTGAACTTCCAGTTATCCATTAATCCCCACTTCAAAGTTTGCCTTGCTACGGCAACTTTTGCTTCATGTTATACCCCTTAATCAATGTTCTTAAATAATTATTAATATATTAATATTGTAAGCCTACTTATCTTAAAATATAATTAATAAACTACTTAAACTCTAATAAATATATAATAAATATCTAGCTGCGGGGTATTCAAAAGTCAGTTTTGGTCTCTCTGAACATTTTTTTTTTTTGTTTTTGTGGTTTTCTTGTTTTGCAGCTGCTGTTTCGCTTTTCTTTAGTAAAATATTTTCCCGCCAGCTCAGCTCCTGTTCAGGCCAGACACACATATACTCTTCCCACCCCAACCTCGCTTGCTAGCTTCCTGGGGCCACAGGAACCACCATATCCATCCCTTAAGACCGTTTTTGACCCAGAGTTCGTGGTTCTTTTGCGGCAAACTTCTTTAGGGGCTATTTATTAAAAAGCATATGAACTTGAAAAGGACTTGTTGATGGTTTTCTCTCTTTGTGTGTGTGTGTGGTTGTGAGTGTATTCATTCGTATAGTGTATGTGTGTGCGTGTTTTGTTCTTGTACACGTTACTCGTATTTAATTTGATGTTCTTGCTTTTATTATGTTTATTATTGTGGGGTTTTCGTTTCAAGTTGTGCTCGTTTTATTACCGTGAAAATTGCGGAGGTCTCACATGGCACATAAATTTATTAAACAGCAATAATACTACAAGAATTTGCCAGGAGCTCAACAACAGCACTTGGCGAGCTCGTTAAATGGACACGTGGGTCCTTCTCGTCCTTGTTTTAAAGTTCCTGCTGTTTAGTTTTTAGTTTCCTTTACTTGCTAACTTGAAAAACTTGAAAATGATAAATGAACCAAGAAGTTTTTATACGATTTTGTTTCCTGTTAAACATTCAGAACAAATAAATTGATTAGCACTCATTTCTGCGTATTTATTAAAAATGAGTATGAAAACAAATCGATGCTGTTAATTAACAAATATATCAGTAAAACCCATTGAAAAGCAAGGAGCATTGCATTTAAAAAAAAAGTTCACAATTTCTAATCAACGAGCAGTTTCCGTTGTCATTTTTTTTTTGCCATAAAATTTTAATTGAAATCCGTTGATTGATTTCCGCTGAATTATTGTATTTGCGCACACATTTTAATTTTAAATTGACAAACAAATTGATGTTCAGCTTATCAAACGATCCATTCAACTTATGAATTCCAGCTAAAATTTATTTTCTTTTTTGTTTTTTTTTTTGTTTTTGGTAAACATATTTGTTAATATTATTTATCTAGACCGTTTCCACTTTGTGCACCTCTAAATGAATTTCCAAGTAAATTTTATTCAGTGCATTGACTTTTTGTTTACTTGGTTGGATATCTGGACGTTTTGCTGATATGCGTGTTTACTTTATGTATGTCTGCGGCCAAAATGGCTGCCACACTTACACAAAAACACACACACACACACCAACACACACTTGATGTTATTTATCGTTATATTCTCCCACACACTTATCATATTGACTGACTGTCTGAGTAGCTCAGGTTCGCATTCTTCAGTTGGATCATTTAATCATTCAGATTGTTGAATTTATTCTGTAATCGTATTGCTCGCATTTTTAGTATATGATGTGTCTGCATTTTGTTATTTATGTTGCATGTTTGTTTGCATTGCCACGACTGCGTATACGCAATGTATGCTTGAGAAAGTATACGCCACGTAGGCATATAACATATAGCTCTCCCTCCCACTCTCTTTCTCTCTCTCTCTCTCTCTGTCTTTATTCTATTTGACTTTCTCTTTCGCATGAATATTTTGTTAATTGGTTGAATTTTATATAACAATTGTTTTTGCATTGCAATCATAATTCTTTTTGCATAACAATCACATTTATATGTGCAGAATAAAGTGGTTGTTGTCGATGGGACGCGTGTCAAACTGCAAATCTGGGATACGGCTGGACAGGAACGTTTCCGGAGCGTGACACACGCCTATTATCGCGATGCCCATGGTGAGTGCTGCAGCTGCTTTTAAGCCAGATTATTGAGTTTGTGTTTGGCTTTGGCTTTGGCTTTGTCTTGTTTAACAAAGTTTAATTCTCAAACCACATTTTCCACTAAAGCGCTGCTGCTGCTCTACGATGTGACCAATAAGACCACCTATGATAACATTCGTGCCTGGCTGGGTGAAATACGAGAGTACGCGCAGGAGGATGTGGTCATCGTTTTAATTGGTGAGTTGCCCGATTACAATGGTCTCTGCCAGGCAGCTGTGCTGCAACAGTCAGCCCTTTAGCCTTAGCCAGTTAATTGAATTAAAAAGTGAAAATTTTGCAACTTTGCCGCTTTTGTAAACGAACTCTTCTCTCCTTCTATTCCCATCCCGCACACAGGCAATAAGGCCGATTGCGGCAGCAGTGAGCGACAGGTGAAGCGCGAGGATGGTGAACGTCTGGGACGTGAGCACAATGTGCCATTTATGGAGACATCTGCCAAGACAGGACTCAACGTTGAGCTGGCCTTCACAGCGGTGGCCAGGTAAGCAATCCTGCAACTTTTTCCTTCCACTCGAAAGAGTTGACACAAGTATTTTTTTTTTTTTTTTCATTTTTACTCTTAACAAGTATCCAACGATTTATATCCCCTTGTTGAAATGCACTCAGAGTGTAATAAGAAGATTGCTAATAAATTTCATTTGCAGCCACTTTAATGCGTGTGCCTTGAGCAATTTTTTTGATTTGCTTTGAGTGGCCAGAAAATTTTAAAATAACATTTATTTGAGTAAAGTAAAGAGCTTGCAGGTACTTGGATTTTTAGTTTAAAGTATTTTGTTAAAATATTATATTTATATAATAATAAAAATATATTAATAGGAAACATAAGAGAAATTAATAATATATATGTCATACTTTGTCATTTAATGATAAATTTTGATAGTTATACTAAAATGAATACTCAATTCTCTTTCTTTTCATACAGGCAGTTGAAGTGTCGCGGCTACGACCATGGCGATGATGGAAAATTCAATGTGCATGATTTTGTGCGTGACAATACAAAGGCTCGGTCTGTTTGTGCTCAATGCAGGAACATGTAAATTGTTCACGTTCCAGCACAATAAAAAAAATGCACAACAAAAAAAAAGAAAAGAAAAACAACAACAAGCAACACAGCACAAAGCTCACAAACACAAGGCGTGAATTTGTAAAACAGCAACAAAAAGAAAAAAAAAGAACGAAAACACTGCAAAAAGAAAGTGAAACAAAACAAAATATTGGTTATTGAGCGAGCACGCGTGGCTAACAACATTTTTAAGCCGAATGATATGGTTTGCGTTTTGTATGTAAATTGGAATTTGAATGAGTAATCGGGGAGCTTTGGGAGTACGGGGTGTATGGGGAACTAACACCCCATTTGGGGGACTGTATAATATTTTATAAAGTAGCTCGCATGAGAATTTTGGATGGTGAATGATGCATTGAGTGGGCATTTTGATAGCATAAATAAAAAATAATATATATATATATAAATATACATGAATACATATACATATAAATATATATATCTATATACAAGTGCATACTTTATTTTTGTTAAGGACAATGGCAATGTCCTTAAGAAACCACGGTGAATATCCCCGGCAAAATCATGCTACATTGAGATTTGTCCAACACGTCGTTGACTCAACCCATCGTAGTATCAACGTATTTAATATAATCGCGCTGTTAGAGGAAATACAATATGTGAACAAAAAAATGTACTACAAATTGAATGTATAAATCGTGTGTATAGAGGATAATAACTTACACACATAACTTAAACACAAAAAAAGCTTAATAAATAAAGCATATATATCTAGATTGAACCAAACCCAATTAATGAAAAACAATCACTCAATTTACCTAAACGAAAACGATTTATTGTATTTATATTGAGACTTCTGTTTTATTATGTATCCTTAAGTGTTATGCCTACCGTTAAGTTTTAAAGTCTTCACACCAAAAACTTTAATGTTTAATACCGCAACTATTTTAAATTATGTATTTACAAGGAAAATGAAAACGAAAACCCAAAAATGAAACCAAATTTAACTCTTAAATACTCTATGCAATTAAGTTAGCTAAAACTCGAAAACTACATAAACTTTGGCATGCTCTCTATGCAATACACACAATACAGACAAACACAGAACTTACTCACTAACCACTCTATTCAACTACGGATGCATTCGGCAAAAACCAACGCAAACAAACTTTATACCATATATGCAAACTAAACTACATATAAAATAAACAGTGTTATGATTAAGCTGACAGCTTGCATACATATTTATACATATATATGTATTGATTGTACTAAAATATACCATAAAAACAAATACATATTTACATTGAATGTGGTTTAAAATACACTTGCTGCGTTTTGTTTGTTAAGGATTATTGATAATCCATATATGTTGGATTAACGGTTTGTGAATGTTGCACATTGGGAATTGTACATAAGCTGTAAACACAATATGTATATCGTAACTGGCACTTTAATCAGTTCTGCAAGAGAGCCATTTGATTTTTCTCTCGAGGTCGCACAGCTGCTGGAAATGATGAACGCAATTATTCAACGTTCTATATTGTTGCATTTAAGAAGATTTTAAAAATGATTATTAATTATTGCAGATTTTTGGTAAGTTAGTTAGTTTCACATCCGTCGTTTTAAATTTCTGTTCTGTTTGTTGCACACCATCCACCCGTTACGAATTCGAATTTGAATAATAACGGCTAGCAGTGTTGTTGAGTGCTCAAATGTCCAGTTCAACGATTTATTTTCGAATGTCCTAGTTTTTGGTATTTCTTTGAAGATATGCTGGTCACACTACCAATTGGCGCTATAAAATTTTTAATTTGGCATGCTGGCAAATTAATGCTCCTATTTCAGTGCTTGTCATTGCGAGTCTAATGTATTAAGCAATTACTGTTTAAAATTAAACATTTAATGGTTTAATCGCTCACACTCCCCTTATTTTAGCACCCCCCTTCCTTAACATTGCGCTGCTCTTCCGTTTGGGCTAATTTCATTTGGTGGTAATCGCGTGACGCGTCCGCGTGACTCGAAACGTTGTCTAATAAATATTTCACTTAAGACACGATTTTCACGCCTACCTACTAATGGGGCAATGTCGCCAGTTCATTGTTGCTGTCTCCAACGAATTGTTGCAAAACGCTTTTTCAGACCATTTTTCATTGCCCACTCAGTTCTTTGTCAGCGCTTTGTGTTGCATGCGCCCAAGAAGGCGGCCAAGTCCCTATGTATGTTGTTATGTGTGTGTGTGTGTGGGCGTGGTAGTCAGTGCCCAAGTGCCAACTGCCAGCGGGCATGGCTCAAAGTGAGTTGACACTTTGCATGTCAGTGTAATTTTGAAATATTAATCATATGCCACACTTGCAGCTCGACTCTGAATGGGAATGTTTGCTTGGCATGGCATCATATGAAATATCCCCCACCCCTTCCCATCTCCTTACCTGCTTCTAAGTGAAGCTTCATAATACGTTACATATGAGCACTAAATATATATACACACACACATACACACACAGACACAAAGACCGCATTGGCTGCATAATCAAATATAAAACGTTGAGCGAGTTGAGTGGGTGGGGGGCGGGAGGTGGTGCGGATGTTGGGTGGCATGCTGCTAGTGCTGCCATAAAGCAATTAGTGTTGCATTTTATGGCCTTTAATGTGGTAATGGTTTTGGGTAATTAACAATTATGTCTAACTACAAATGCGACACGTTGCCGATTGCGTGTGCACTCGAACAACTTGCCACCGTCCCTCGCCTTCGGCCCTCTCTCTTGGTTTGCATTTCCGAGATTATTACAAATTTTGCATATTCAAAGTGGCGCCTGTAAAGTCAAAAGCTTTCCTGCAACTGCTGCTGGCGATGGACGGCTCTGACTAAGTAAGTGGTTTGCTTATTGTTAGAACGCTTTCAGCGTTGCAACATTAAAATTGCTACAAGTTCCTTTTTGCAGCACGCTCAACTTGGTCATTTTACTAAACCCCCCTCCCAAATTAATTGTCCATGCAAATGTGGCATGGCACAGAACGAAAGAGAAAGAACGAGTGGCAGAGTGACAGAGTGGAAGAAAACATTGACTAAAACAAGTTGAAGTCACTTAATGAGGCAACACAAGAAAAGGGAATTTTTCAACTAGCCAATTTGACAAATCGCACTGAATATTAAAAGGCATTCAACAAAATTAATAATCAACTTTATTTAAATATTTGACAGAGATTTCAGTTTGAGCTTGGCAAGATGCGCTTGATGCAGCTCCTCTTAATAATGGATTCCAAATAATATTCATTTAATAGCTGATTTTATGCAGAGCTTAAAGAGTAATTTCAATTAAGACTGCTGCTGCTGGTAAATGATTTTGAAAATGATGTCACAGCGATTAGACGCTATTCCAAATGCATTTAGTGGCCATATCTGTGTCCTGGCCGGCAAGGACCTCATTTCGGGGGCCCAAACTGCAGCTGCGACTGTCTGCCAAAGTCTATTAACGCACGCGAAGCTGTTAATTTCGCTGATGCAATTTTGGCTCAATTTATTGTGCAACAGCAGCAAATAACAACAACAACGACAACATGAAATAATACAATGGAAACGAGTCTCTGGCGCACCGAAATTGAAAAGCCAAAGTACATAACAACAAACTGGCAGCTCCACAACCCCTGCACACACTGCATCCCCCGCATCCCCTGTTACCCATTTGCCAGGATTCAGTGCAAAGTGCTGGGCGCTAAAATCAATATAAATATACCACGGCCACATGGCCATGCAGCTGCAGCTAGTTGCAGTTGTTGTTGTTGTTGTTTTTTGGAAGCGACATGACAATTTATGTGCATTTTGTATGCAGCCAGCTGAATAGACAACGCCGGCTTGGATGCAACATATTAATAAATAAAAAAAAAAAAATGCAAAAAAAAATAATATAAAATATGCTGCAGTTGCAGTTGCAAGAGTTCGACTAAATTATACACTGAGCCCAGTTGTTATTATTCTAATTATATGCCCAAAAGATAAAATTTAATCACACAAATCAGATCAATAAGATTTTTTTTTTTAAATATATCTGGCATGTTTCTTAATAGAAATTAGTGCATTTAATCATAAATATATTCAGTAGATTCATTTAATGGCTTAAAATATTGATATCGATATGTGTAAAGCCGAGACAGTTATCGATAAAATGAAAATAACCTGACCTGCGTGAGGTATACGAGAACTTGTACTCCAAATTTGAAGACTCTGCCTCTTAGAGACTCTGAGATCTGCCTGTTTCTAAATATAAATAGACTTATTATGCAACTGGCAACATTTTCATGCATACAACTGATATAGAACATATATATCGACTATTCAGTTTAGTAACATATCTGTAATACATGGGATTGGGGAAGCATCCATATGCCCTATTTAGGGAACGGGATCAGGGTATAAAGTGGGTTGGGCTGTGACTGCGTGCATTGCAGACAGACACATATAGTCCCGGTTCTGGGCTGGGCCAAGGACACTATGGCTGCCTGCCCCCACACACACACACACACACACACAAGCGATAAAACTTGAAAATGCTGTTAGCTACAAAATTTGTTGTTGTCCGTCCAATGCAGATTTGCAGCGATGCGGGCTAACTCTCTACTAATTTGAGGCGCACGGCCATTGAGTCAATATATTGTGTATTCTGCCACAAAACACCACCCACTCACCCTCGCCTCACCACTGGCCGGCTAATGCACGGCCCGTTGGATTTGTGTGCGTGCAATTGCAAATTTATGCACTGCGATGTAAACAAGACAAACATTTCCGCATCGACAGGCGATCGAAGCGCAGCAAACAGAAAAATGCAAAAATAGAAAAGGAAAAAGCAGAAAAGCAGAAACAGTGGCCAATAAAGCAGCGCATTTCTGAATTATTTGCAGTATGCATTTTTGGGCTGACGGTGCAAGTGCCACTGGCACTGCCACTGCCACACTGCCACTGCCACTGCCACTGAGACCTGCCTGCACTTTGGGCCAACTGCAGTGTTGTTGCTGTGCCGCTTTGCTGAGTTCTGTTTGAGTTCAGCGAACAAACCTAATTACAGCTGCAACTTGCCACGCTTTTTTGGGGTATCCGCTCTTTGAGCCCACATTGGTCGTTTTAGCGGCACAAATTGCTGTCCATTGGGTTAGTGCGTTGCCAGTTAGACACGTATGTGGCATGTACTACATTCAGGCCACATAGCTTGCAACATTCTGACTTCTCAGCTTAAAGCACCCAAAGCAATATCACACACACACACACACACTCACACACATACATACATAGGGTGTGTTGAGTTAATTAAATGAAAATCCATACAACATTTGTATAACAATTACCAAAGATAATAAACACTTTGTGCAAATTAAAATTATGCGTTTAATTGAGAAAACACATTCAAAATATATATATTTATATATATATATATATATATATATATATATATATATATATATATATATATATATGTATATATGTATATATATAGACATCTATCATATACGCACATATATCTCACCTCTATCTATATCTGACAAAAGATAGTTTATACATTTTAATTAAATATAAATATAGCTGAATGCACTCAAAAAAGAAGAGGGGAA
Source organism: Drosophila dives (assembly GCA_035042365.1). Lineage (NCBI taxonomy): Eukaryota > Metazoa > Arthropoda > Insecta > Diptera > Drosophilidae > Drosophila > Drosophila dives. The sequence continues at coordinate 4,108,715 of JAWNLJ010000326.1, read as the reverse complement.
AAAAGTCACAAATCAATGTTGATAAACAAAAATATTGCCAAAATAATTGCGAGAAAAAATATTTTCAATTTCAAAATACGTTTATCATTATTTTCAAATATTTTTTGTGCACTTTTGCAGCGGCATGCAAAACAAATAATTTTTTAAAATGAAAATTTATCAATAAAATGCGATAAAGTCTTTACGCGCATTTGAAAAATATAGCAAAAATCCGGCTAATTTGTATATATGCGATTTGTATGTAAATTTAATATTTAACTGTTTGCATAACTCGTAAACGCAATTTGAGTCATCAATAAATTCTGTTGCGCTTCGCTTGTTTTATCTGTAAACATTTATTTGAGGTTCACCGCTATCAGCTGCTTTATGCAGGGTATCTGGGAGAGGTCAGCCGAGTCACATGTTGTAGGCTGCTTGGCTGTCAAGTGGACAACACACAAAACAAACCAAGAAATAAAGAAAGAATCAAGTGTAAATAGTAAAATGACAAAAAAAAATAGGTACAGCGCAAAGTGCAAGGAGAAAGCGTAGCTGGAAAATATTGTGCAATGCGCTGCCAAACAGCAGCAGAACCACAAAAAAAAAAAACCAAAGAAAAAGAAACAAAACCTATAACGTCAAATGTCGAACGTTGAACGTTGAACGTTGGCTGGCGAGTTTTCCCGCACGGTGTCTGTGTCGGTGTCCGCAAATGCGTCTGTTTTATTTTTCTTTTGCATATTTTTTTCGGCGTGTTTCAACTGCGACTGCGGCGCTGTCTCTACATTTTTCAAGTTGTCTGCATTTGACGTGCACGGATGGGCGCTCCACTGCGTCGACAGAGGCACCAACAGCGACGGCAGCGGCAACGGCGACTGCGTCGTAAGCGTTGGCGTAGTTACAGTTACACAGCACTCCTCTTTGTTATCCGCGTGCGGTTGTGGTTCGTTGCTTGGTTATCGCCCAAGACCGAAGCGAAGCGTTCAGTTGTGGGTGGTTCGTGTTCGGGTTGGGTTTGGGGTTCGGGGTTTGACGTTGGTTCGTTGCGAATTTAAGTTCGTTTTTGGTGAGCCTGTTTTTTAGTGGCTTCCGTTACCATTAAATTTTACGTTTTTATTAGCGCACCGCAGACCAGTTAGCTGTTCTCAGTAGCTGTCAGTGTCTGCTTTACCCCCATCCCCACGCCCTCGCACCACTCACACCTACTGTTCGCCTGCAACAACAAACATTTTTGAATATTTCCGCTCGTTCTACAAAATGCAGTTTTCCCATACAAAAAAAAAAAAATAGTAAGAAAATGCCGAAGAAAAAGACAGCAGACAATAATGAGAGCGTGTCAGCAGAGATAAAACAGACAAAATGGCAAGGCTTTTTTTTTTGTTATTTGTTGAGTGGCCTTATCAGCGTCTCAAAATCGCGTGTAGCAAAAGTTGTCGCGTTTGCCGAAATTATGCTTTCTGAGTTCCAACGTGAAAGTTGCATGTTGTGCTGAGTTCGAAAGGGGAAATTGAGAACATCGAACATATCGTTTGCAATGCTGCTGTTGCGGTTGCAGTTGCAGTTGTGGTTGTTGCGCAACACAAGCATGTTGCGTTTGCAGCTATAATGGCGTCCACAGAATTGCAGGAGAAATGTTTGTCCAAGCAGGGGTAGCTCTTATACCAGCTGTCACTCAAACACAACCCAACCAAGCCAATTCGAATCAAACCGAACACAACTTCACTCAGTATGTCACACAACACAACTCACTTTCGGCAACGTTTCGATTAAAATTTTAAAAAGCAAAAAAAATACCAAATTAACCACAAAAAAACATCGGAATTGTGCGGAAGAAAGGTAGAAAAGAACTCAAAATGCACCTAATACGCTGTCTGCAAGCCCACCTCAATGAGTTCTTCTGTCACCATTATCCGTGCATATGCCTGTGCAGCTTTTTGATTGCCCTTATTACGGGCTATCTGCAATACGAGTGGAAGGAGCACAGCTACGATCTGATGTCCTGGCAACGGTTCGTCGCCTCCTGCTGCTCCGTCGCGGATGTCGACGTTTGTCAGTTGTCGCTTCTGCTGATTATAATGCTGATAAACATCATCTTTGCCCGGCTCATCATTATCACCTATGGACGTCCTTTGAACCTACCCGACTCGGATTTGACGCTGCGCGAGATCAAGAATCGCTACGCGAGATTCATTCTGTTGCGGCTCGTTGCACGCCTGGATCGCGTGCAGGGCAAACTGGCTGCCAAGCGTAAGACTCTCGGTGTCCAGCAGTTTGCCCGTGCCCATCATAGTATGGTAAAGGCAGTGGCCGTCTTTCGTAAGGATGCCCGAAAGCTGATACTGCCCAACGAATCGGAGATTATGCAGCCCATCGAGGACATCTACGGGGTGGCGGAGGATGAGGAGCGTGCCCTGCGGCACGATGGCTACTTCAATCTGCCCATCGATATCACAGATGCAACCATTAAGAGTCTGTTCACTGCATACTGAAGCCGAACGATAACCGCACCGATAACGATTGCAGTTCCGATTTTTTTGAATACCAAATCAATATATTCATATACCTATTCACAATTCTCAGTCTTTTCTTAATTGTAGCTTCAATAAATAAATAAGAGTCCTTTATATATACATATATATATATATAAATATATATGGCAGGCGCTCGTAAAAGCGTCGATAACGATAACAATTGCGACACTAACTTCATTTGGGAAACGCGTTGAAACAAATATAGATGTATTTATCTTGCTTCCTAATTGCTTTTTATCTATGTATGCCACATACCACTCCAACCAACTTCACCATGCTTCCATCCCCCCCCCCCCCCTCACCCTTCTTCCCGCTGTTGCAAGTTGTCTAGTACAACGTTTATAGTGCTCGGCGCAGTTCTGTGCTTAAAGCCGTTTTATTGTTTCAATTGTTCTGTTTGTGCGGGCGCCTTTTGTTGCAAGCCGCAGTTCGACTTGGAGGCGCATTGTGACAGCCAACAGGCAACAGCCAAAGCAAGAGCAACAGCAACAGCACAACAGGAACAATAACAAGCCAGCTAGTCCTTCTCAGGCAGCAGGACAACAGAACAGAACAGGACAAGAATAGAAAAGAATAGAAATAGAATAGAATAAAAACAACTGGTAAAAACTGAAAACCAAAAACAAAAAAGAATCCTGCCTGTCTGCCGCTCAAAAACAATATCTAATGTTCTTGCCACAGGCAAAAATATTTTTGCAGCGAGCTCTATGCCACTTTTGGGTTACGCTTTGTTGACAGCAGCACTTTATTTCGACGATGTTTTGCTTTAAAATTAGCCAAAAAGCCCAGCAAGAAGAAGTTCGAAAAATTCGCTGCCCATAAAAGTATGCAACACAAAATATAAAACACGCACTTTTCAAAAAGTGTGCAGAAAATGAGAGTCTAATTTCCGTTAATGTAGCATGTTTGCGTCGTTTCAAGTCACTCACACACACACACATAAGAATACACATATTTGTACACACATTTCTACACACATTCCGCATACGCCTCGTAGGCGCAATGCTAAAATGCCCGAATGCATTACTTCATTTTCCATGCGCATATTTCTTGCTGCTCTTTTTGTGCGCCTCTTTTGGATCGTTGTTGTGGATGTGTTATTGCTGTTGTGGTTGCCTGGAAAAAGACATTAAGTAGATTATAGTCTGATTGCATATTTGCGGATATGCGCGCCATAAACACGTACGGACGTGCTGCAACCGCAACAGCGCGAATGTTAGCGGTGCACAACAAAATAAAACAGCGCGAACAAAAAAAAAGTATAATAAAAATAATAATAATAACAACAACGTATGAAAAACCTGTAAAGCGTACGTGCATCTAACCCCAGACTAAATGACGCTGTTCCCCTTCATCTCCCGTTTTAACTGCAGCCTCTGCTGCGGTCTACTTTTGCTGCCCCCCGAGGACTCTGAGTGCTGCTGGGCTACTTTTCCAGTTCCACAAATTATTTCCAAGCTGGTTTACAAATATTTTTTGTTTGGCACTGTTTTGCTGCATCGATTTTCAAATGGAGGCCCATAAAGAAAATTCTCTAAGGAAATTTAATTGTTTTTTTTTTGTCTGCTGACCTCTTGTTAAATAAATTTATTGAAAAAAGCTCAAGTTTCAGTTGATTTTTATTTATTTACTTTTTCATAATAGTAAGATAAGTTTAATTGTGACAGATTTGCTCTTAAATGTTATTAATTGGAGTCAGTTGAGTTTTGCTCTGGTAAATGCATCACAAATTTTATTTTTTTAATTTATTTTATGTACATAAATTATTAGCTTTTTGAGTAGATTAAAAACAGTCTTAGAATGTTTTGATTTAAAAAAAAAATATATATATATATATATATATTACTTCAGCAAAGAAGTTACATGCCAAATGCTGGTATATTTTTACATAAAAAATTATTAAACATAAAATTAAAAAATTACTTTTCCATATATTTCCAAGAAGTAAATCCGAGCTTAGATAATGAAGTGATCCATGAAGTGATTTAGCTTAAGCTGTGAATAAATTAAAACAAATAAACATTTAACTCACCTGCGTGTAGCTGTGAGTGTGTGTGCTTGTATGTGTGTGTGTGTGTGGTTGTGCCATAAAACCCAAATAGCGGCGATTACTTTATCGCCCAGCTAAACGCCACAAAATTGCAGCACCCCCAAAAGCTGCTGGCGGCGATTTTATTTTTTTTTTGGCACATGTATTGTGCGGGTGTTGTGTGTGTGTTTCTGTTTGTGTGTGTGTATGGGTCACGGTGTTAATGCTGTCGTAGGTAGACAAAGATGAAAGACCCGCAAGCCATATACAAATAATCATAAATAATGGTTTATTTTTAACAGGCGCGCTCTAAATTAGCTATTAATTGCTATGTTTGTTTTTGTGGCAGCTAAAATGTTGCTGCTGCTGTTGCAGCAGTTGCCAATTAAGCTTATACTGTCCATATGCAAACACTGCTAGAATGGTGGTAGTATTAGCATATATGTATATATATATATATATATATATTTTAACTGGGCAGCGTCACTTTGGCATTGATTTGATTTGAATTGATTTCATGGGCCACAATAGCCAAAGGCTTTGGATGGCATGCATAATTTTGTGGCAAGTAGCTGTGGGCTTAACATATGGGCACGACTTCAATCAGCTATGTAAAATCTATGTAAAATATTTATATTGCACTCGATGCCATCGAGTGTTGGTCAACAAGAGACAAGAGACAAGAGACAAGAGAATGTTGGCCTGCCTGCTGCATGCGTAATCAGTGCAGCAAATGTCATTTACATAAACATCTTGAAGTTACAGATACAAATGCCAGATACTGTTGCACGCAGTTACACACCATGGCAACGGGGAAAAGTGCGGTTTGTGCAACACACTCTTGTTATGACATTTTCATTATTTATATGGACAAAAGAGTTTTGACCAAAAACTCCCAAAGCAAAATTAGTTTGTTTTGCGCCACACAGAATGACAATGAGAATGAGAGATGGATAGATAAATAGAATGAAAGAGAGAAAGAGATGGAGAAGCCTGAAATTATTATCAAATAAATAAAGGCATACACATTGTGTATGCTTACGCTTGGTAAGGAGTTAAAAACCCAAATCCTTGGACTACAATTTGCTTAGAAATCCATACGAGTGTGCTGGCAAAACGGGACGCAACTAAGTGCCACAAAGTGGGACGACCAGTGGACACCCGTTGGACACTCGGACTGGAGTGCCTGCATTTGAGTTTTGTGCAAACAAAATTGCTTGAGTTTTGTGCAACAAAATGTAGCATAAGTAAAGTCCTGCCAAATAAATATGCATATCCCAACAAGTGCGTGTTGTCTATGTATTTGTGTGTGTGTGCGTGTTTGTCTGGGTTTATCTTTATGTCTAAACTCAGCCTCCTCCTCCCCCCCCCCCCCCACACACACACACACTCGAACTATATATGAATCTACGTATTTTTCTGTGGACTATGAGTAGATTTTTGGTCGAAGAGCTGAGAGGCAATTGTGGCATGCATAAATCACTTAAAGCTTTGAGCCACATAAATATATACAGTGTGCCACAAAATATTTGGGATTTGCATGCATGAAAGCTGTGCAAAAGTCAGTTCAAGAATATCATCAAGTATAAATATAAATTTTGTGTAAATATATTTGTCTTGCACAACAAGTTTTTTCTTTTGCTCTCAAAGTGCAAATTGCTTTTGAGCCAAACTATTAAAAACACTAATCAAATTTAAATGGCAAAACTTGAGTGCAAAATTTAAAATACGCATTGTAAATAATAATTATATTATTATTTCTAGATAGTATTGAGATATGATTCAAAATATTTTGCTTTAGCTTCTCATTTAATGTAAATGAATGTTTTTTCATCAGAATTGAAATTCGGCAGTGAAACGAAAGTGCAGCTTTAAGGCATATATGCAAAATGAAAAACTTTTGCTCAGACTCAATCTATAGTCATGCCACACAAAAGCATACAGCATACAGCACACAGCACACACACACACACACACATACATAACATAACATATAACAGTCAGAGAGAGAGAGAGAGACACGTTTTGAGTCGAATGGGGAATGTGTCGCATACGCAACGTAAAACTTAGCCAGGCGTAAATGTATACATCTTGGCTATAAGTGCATGCCACACACAAAGACAATCACACACACTCTTACACACACACACACAGAGATATGCAGTAGCAGAGCGCAGAGACAAAACATGATAACAATTAAAACTTTGTACACTTGGCGTATTTACATTATTCATTTTGGCGTTGGATTCTCTTGTCACATTTGTAATCGTTCTTCTTGCCCCTTTCTCTCTCTCTCTCTCTCTCTCTCTCTCTTTGTGTGTGTCACATTCTGTCTTTCTCTTTCTCTGTCTATATGTCTATATTTTTATTTGGTATATATATAGAGCATATATATTTTAGCATTTGAGGCACTCCTTTTGCATAGCTGCAGGATTTCTCCGGTTTGATCCCATGCAAATATCAACATGCAAAATACAACCCCAAAAAAAATAATGCTCTTTAAATTTGGGAAATTGCGGTATTTATGTGTGTGCTCGTTTGTTAGTGTATGGGCGTGTTGCGTGTGTGTGTGTGTGTGTAAAAGTCGTTTAATAACATTTTAAAATAAATGTTTATTTTATGGCAAAAGGTAATTACGATTGGGACACATCGTACATGATATATGAAACCATAATTGCTTTAATTAAGCAAATATTTTAAACGCGCCAAGTTTTCCACGTTTCTGTTATTGTTGTTGTTGATGTTGTTATTGTTGCAGGTCAGAGCACATTGATTGAGCATATTTAATAAATGGCTGTTGTTGCTCTCATTGTTGCAAGGGACGGCGAGCAGCAGCTCTCCATAAATTGATGCATTTTAATTATCATTTATAACGCCAACGCCAATGCCAATGCCAACATTGTAATGGCCAATAAATGCAGTTGTCGGAAGTGGAGTGTACTGCGTTGACTGGATGTTGGACGGTTGGTGGGGGAGGGGTGTAACGGGGTAGCTGTGTCAACTTCCTCAGTTCATATGTCATATAAGAAATTAGATAAGACAATATTATTGAATGAGTCACACAAAAAAAAAAAAATCTTAAAAGTTGGTTAAAAGTGCTGTTTTTATCGCTACGATTAAGCTGCAATAGTCGCGTGCGTTAAAAAACGCCTTTATGATCTTTATGACCTTGCAAATTCATACAAAAAATTTTCATTTTAAATTCAAATAAAAAACAGGGCATTGAACGTGAATGAAGTATACATTTTATTGTTTACATTGGTGTGATACAAAATGAGTCGTAGTTTTGTGTTTTGCGCAAAAAGTAATGGGGATAGAAGAAAAAAATGATTAACTTGCCAATCCCACCAACCTTTCCTTCAGCTGCCTAAAAAAAGTTTTCATTTTAAATACAAATAAAATACAGTGCATTGAGCGTGATTCAATTCAACATTTTATTGTTCACACTCATCGATGATGACATGTCGATGAGTGTCCAGGAGAATGCTCAGGCTACAACGTTAGCAAGTACACTAGAGCACGTCCCGTTATGATGATATCATCACTATCGTATTGTCAGAAAATACTTCTTTGTGTGTGGGCTTACATCGAAGTAGAAGTAACGGTGCGTTATGGAACGTTGGCAAAATTGGTCTGATACACGCCGTGATCATAATCAGTCGTCGTTTTGTGTTTGCGCAAAAGATAATACAAATAAAAGGCACCAGCGAAGATCATACGAAAAAAAAGATTAACCTGCAAAATACAAATAAAATACAGTGCATTGGGCGTGATTCAATTAAACATTTTATTGTTTGCACTCGTCGATGATGACATGTCGATGAGTGTCCAGGTAAATGCCCGTTCTACAATAAATGCAATTTATAGTTTCGCTCACTGGTCTCGATCATTCTGTGCAATGAATACGGCAAGTGCATAAGAATTTAATTAAAGGATTATAGGCTTTCATGCTTACTTTGGTTACTCTCGTTGCGCACTGCATAATAAAAACCAAAAACGAGAAAGATGACCACCAACACGTTGAATACAATCACCATCCATTTGTTCTCCTTGAAAGTCATCATGATCAGTAGCTGCCTGATTTCACACTGATAGCGAACACGACGAATAACAACGGCTCGAACGAAGTCGAACGCAAGTCAAATGACGTCACATCTTAGGTGAAGGTTGTCATGCGAAACGTTTTTTTGTGTGCTCTTCAGTTTCACGATCAGGTACCTCATACATAAAATGCATGCTCACGTACAATTTTGCTGCACATCTCAAGAAAATCGATAAAAACGTTCAATTCAACAATCGAGCCGCTGCCATTTGAAAACAACAAGAAGTGAATTGAAATGTTTGTTTTCATTTGTTAATATTAAAATAAGAATCGTGCATTTCGTGAAATTATGCCAAGGATTGTATACAGATATACATGGATTTATTGCAAATAATGCTAGTCGTGTTCTTCACGTGCAAATGAATGTTGAGCGGACATTCGTCCACCGATGGGTAAATCACATCCGAGGCTGACGGCACTTTTCCATTGATTACATCCTCGAGCAGAGCTCGCACGGCTGATGGGCCCAGTACGCTCAACTTGATATTGATGCGAGGTGTGCGCGAATAGAACACCTGCTGCTGCTTCCGGCCATACTTGTAGATGTTCTGGCCGATATCCATTAAGCAGCTGTTCAGTTGGATGGATAAGGATGAGTCTGATGGAATACTTAGAAAGAATTGAGTGTCTTGCTTACCACTCAGATTTATTGGCCATGTCCAAAACGAGCAGTTCCGCCATAATGGCCAGAAAGTCAATAAATCTGTCAATTTCTATTGGTTTCGGGTTGATTATATCATTGATACTAAAGTAGACGCCACACACCTCAATTTGCAGCTGCCAGTGGAGCAACGGGGTGCGTGAGCTGACAATTTGAAAGCCGCGAAATTGCTGTGAAAATGGCAACAGAAGAGGATTAGTCTGCCAGGTAAAAAATAATATACCAAAGACAACTCACCCGCAAAAGATTCAGTAATGTTACGGTGTGGATCAAGCTACGTTGTTTGCGATGTAAGCCATTTGATGTCGCCTCCACATGAGTGTAGAACTCATGTAAAAATTTATGCATCTGTATCGAATTGATGGTCTGCCGACTAATTTCCAGCTGCTCGAATTCGGTGAAGCGAAGCAGATGCCACGTAAAGATCTGATCGTAGCCAGCATTTATGTAATACTCCGTTGCCTCAGACAGCACCTGCGCGACAAGAAACGAGCTTAAAAAGTTTATATTGATGGACATGGAAATGCCTCACCTGGAAAATAAGGCGCACCATCAACGGATTATCATCATCATTGCCAGCCTGCTGCTGATGCATGTGAAAATGTGTATAGATCCTATACTTGTGCATTATGTAATTGGAGTGCTGCACTCTCAGTGCAGGAGATGCGCCACGAAGTAATAACTGTTTGCTGGGAGTTAGTTTGGAGATGATTAGCTCCAATGGTCCGATCGGCAGATCCCATAGATGCACCTCCTTCTGCTCATCAGCTTCAGTTCGTAAGCGCTTTTCGCTCGAAGCGGTATCTGCACTATTTTTACGCTTCCCAAACTCCATTTTTTGTATTTAACTTTGAGAAAGTGTTAAAAAGTGTAAAAAAAATTAGAGTTCTTGTGTTTTCGGGTTTATTAACGAAAGTTTATTCATAAGTCAGCGACAAAGTTGTCGCCTACTTGAATATATATATTCCGTTTTGATAGTGTTTGTTTGCTAAGGGGTTTTTCGTTAAATGTACAATATAATTTTATATAAACTGTTCATTTTGTATAATGATTTAGAATTGCTTTTCATAATTTGTTAAACAAATGTTAATAATTTGTCAAACTCTTTACGCTAATCGAGTTTTAAACATTTGCAAAACTAGAATAAATTACAATATATAAAAGTAGAGCACCTTAAAGTGATAATATTTGAAATGCAATACAATTGCATAAGGGTTAAATATTCTTTGATCTGAGCACTAATTCTATACACAGTTAAATACTATATTAAACTTTATAAAAAGGCCTGCAAATTGGTCAGAGTGTGTGTTGTGTGTGTGTGATTGCTGGATGAGTTTAGTTTGTGGTGCTTTATAAATATTTTATAACAATTTCTCGATTATTACTTAACAGAAATGCAGAGTATTAAGGATCTACAATATGTAAATAAATCAAGTTTTAAGAGAGACTGATAAACAATTTCAGTCAACGGTTTTTGTCATTTGAATAACAAGTTCATATAAATAAAAACATAAAGAAAAAGACAATTGGGAAATAAAGTGCATAAAAAATGCTTGCAAAAGTGTAAAAAACTTGAATCTATATGCAAAAATAACAATGCTATTGAATATCTGAATAATTCAGACATTCAGACAGGCATTGTGTGAATTAATTATAAACGTAACAATTTATATGTTTTCGTTTTTACAATTCGTAGAAAAATATTCGACACTGAAATTGCAAATATAACTTAACAAACAAATAGTTGAAACAAATTACTTTTACATGTTCTTGGGGTGTACACAAATGGCGGCGACATGGTTTGGATTGGAATTCTAATGCCCAATAATTTACATATAACTTGTCTGCCATATCTGTATACATACATCCGAGTACACAAATGGCGATAAATTAACATTACGGATTAGGAATAATGTTTACTTAAAATCTATGCAACTAACTGCACATAACTAAGAAACCAAACTAGGTCCAGCCTCTCTAGGTGGATTTAAGGGCGCTTTAGGGCTTATCGAAGCCAGCAAAATCGGACTGCTCCGAATCATCGTCATCCCATTCGACGCCTATGCAGTGGATGCCTGTGCGCAACATGGGCGTACCCTTGCCCTTGCCAAGGACACGTGCGGCAATTACCAGCTGGAGCAGCTCCTTGGCATTGTTAGAGTTGACGATGTGCAGCTCCTCCCGTAGCAGTTTCTCCTTGTACGCAAAGAACTCGATTTTCATCTCGAAAAAGTCATGCTCGTCGTGCTTGGTGCCGGTGAATTCCGTGATGCTACAGTGCAGATTCGGTGTGGCGCTCACCACTGGCACAAATTTGGTAACCGGCGCACCGGTGTTGCCAAACAGCGATGCCGGCAAATTCAGATCGATCAGATAGCGATGATTGATCTGCAGAAATCCCAAACTAACGACAATCGTATCCCCCGATCGCTGATATGTCACACAGCTGTCCGAGCCAAAGTCATCAGTCTTCAACGTGGTCGCATCAAAGTGCACATGATGATCTGTGTGCCAAACGAAAAATACAATGTTAAAGATTAATAATACAAATTTAAGACTTATAAACGAATCACTCAACGTGTAAATAAGCCACCAACAAGCACGCAATTCCCATTTCCTTAGTTTGTTGCATGTCTGAAGTGCTTAAGTTTAGAAATGATTTGAGCCCAATTAACATATCTGTTCATCAAGAATTAAATACCACAACACTACATACAAAATGCATTAATATATATATATATATATTTATATATATATATATTTATATATAGTTTGTAATCCGATCTAGAGAGCTGTTTGCATGTGGCGACTTTGTAATTTGCATATTTGCCACGAGCAAACATAATTAATTTGAATTTGTGGCTAAATCAATGGAAGGTGAGCACCGCTACCTATTCAGACGGGAAATACGTGTATAAATATATATATATATATATATATATATGTATGTATATATATGCACATTTAGTAATTCTGTTGGGCCTACAGATAGATAAACAAAAGCAAAAGCGATTACGGAGCAAACAGTTTGCGGTTGGCAATTAGGTAAACTTCCACAGCAATAAAGATGATGACGACGACGACAACGAGGATTATGAACAACATCATGATGACAATGAAGATGATGATTACGCTGAGGAAATTGTGTGTAAGCGTTTAATTAAACGCGTACAATCTTCCCTGCTCTCGGATTCGTTTACATTTAACTTGCATCAAGGCCACTTTGGATGGCTCAGGTTGCTCCGTGGGCTTAAATTGCATTAAAATTAGGTCAATTGGGACCAACAAAAAAAAACGGATAAGAAAACCTGTTTGTGATTTTGAGTGCTCGCTGATTACAACGGAAGCGGATTCAATTCAGAAATATAAAAATCAAGCATTTGAATAACTTATTGGAATTTTCTTTTATTAGCAGCAGCGAAATTAACTTAAGATTTAGCAGTTTCATTAACGGCGCAATAAATTTTGGCATCGGCTAACAGAAGTGAAATGTTTTACAATTCAATTGTCAAACACTTAACGAACATTAAGAAATTTATGTAGTATAAATAAGTTCATAGTTCCATTCACAAGTTTGGAAGATGCCAAATGCGTCTAAATGGAAAGTAAATAAGTCATTTAGTACCTAAGAAAATAGTCTGAATTTGGCTATAAATAGCCAAATATTTTGCTGTTGGCAATACTTAAATAACCAAATCCAAAAACACAAAAAGAGAAAAGTTTGCCTTGCCGCCAATTGTAGCAATTGTTTCAACATATTCTCCCCAAAATAGTTTATGCGACGCATAAATAAACGATTTTATTTATATACTGTGAAAATTGTGAACAATTAACGACACATAATATTTGGACGTGAAATTGTTAAATATAAATATAAATATAATAATTAAATATAAAAGCCAAGATTCATTGAAGTCTTAAAGTTTGCGACTTTTATTTTTTTATATTTATATTTTTTATAACATTTTGCTGCCCAGCTAATCAGACAATCGTTGCTTATAAACATGTGTAAGCATGTACAACATTGTAGTCATATATTTATATATATATATATATATATATATATATATTAAGGTTTTTTTTTGTTTTATATTCTATATGTATTAATATAAACATGCAAAGAATGATTATTTTGGCCGATCGCCCGCTCAGCAAAGACGACATATGTATTTATATACACATGTATAATAATATATATATATATATATATATGCATATTAAAGAAGTTCATTTTGATTATATTTCATTCGCATTTAATGCGACTTTAATTTGTATACTTTACCGGAAAAGCCAACAATGCGACACATTCAGCAACAATTTTCTGCTGCCTAATGTAAAATTGAAGCATTTTTAGTCAACAACAATAACAAATTTGTTGTGTAAGCAACCACAATTTTGCAGTAATCCAGCAAAATCAGCTTGAACGCAATTCAATGGTTAAGGGACTCTGGCAAATGATATTACAATACAAATGCCACACAAAGACGATACTCCAGCATCCCCCCCCACCACCTCCCTTCTTAGAGCCACCCCCTTAATTGAAAGCGAAACGAGCAAAGTTTTATATTATTTTTTATACAGATTCATGCACTGATTTTCAATAGAAAAGTCGATTCTTTCCAGTACAGATCAAATCACAGCGGCATTTATACACTACAAAAATAAAAAACTATCTATGAAATTCTGCTTACTCTATTAAACATATAGTAAACTTCATTATGCAATGAATTTAAGCCTTGGCCATTTTTTGACAGTGTAAGTAAAGATCTTTTTGTCACTTTGCTGGCAAGAATGTCCATCGATCAGAATCGATTTTTTATACAAATTTCAATTGGTCTGCTTGTGGAGCCCTTGGTTAATTAACAATCAACGGGGGCTCGATGGGAGTCGGAGGGGAGCAGTGGCAACTACATTAATAATAATTTGAAATGTTATATTTTTCACAACTCGTTGCGCTCGGCTGTCATCGCGAACCTTCTGACGTATGAGTATAAAATATATTGTTTGTTTTTCAGTTCTTTTCTTTTTCTTTTTGGGTAGTCACATGTTGTTTACTTAATACTTTAGTTAAGTGTGCAGAAGCACATGTTTAATTTAATATTTTCTCTAAGCAAAACTAAAAACTACAATTGGACACGTATTACATACATTTGATAGAAATTGACAGTGGAATAGATAAGCATTGTGAGTAAATAATTAACTGACAACTATATGATAATTATCAGCTCCGACTAAAAGACAGATATATGCCAAGTTCAACGACCAAACTGTAGTTCAAATTTGCATGAAAACTTACAGAAAGAAAATAACACTATTTGTAAACTATATCGGTATAATTACTAAACTGATCAAAAAGATATATACTTTATACACCCGGAGAAGTCTGTTTCAAACTTCACAGCAAGCGATAGCTAATTTTGAATGAAATAATTTGTTGAGCTATAATTATTGTTATTAATATTCTTTTTAAAATACATATTTTCATTATTATTATTTGATACAACATTATTGCAGTTATAAAATCTACTTTATTAGCTAAGAATGATGGCCTTCACTTATATAACAAATTTATACAATCTTTAAGAAATTTCATTTGAAATTTAAATTAGAAAAGATCTAAATTTCAATTTAAAGTGTTTGCAATGTAAATTGATCGCGTATCAAAATATATGTGTATATATTCATTCATATATATATATATATATATATACATATATATATATACATATATATATATATATGTATATTTATTGTATGTATCCATTTTACGTTAAGACTTGTTTTTTTTGTCCAGTCGGTTCCAAATTGTGTGATGTCATTTAAATGGGAAATATAAATTTGGAAATACGACAAATGGGACCATGTGATATATATAATAATATTTATGTTGTATGTATATTTATCTAGTTATTTGTATGTGGCAGGGTCGCCTAATTCAGAGCACAAAACTAACCAAATGTGCATATCAAATGCGCATCCGAATGCAAATCCAATTGCGAGGTGTGCACATGCCTATCTATGTGTGTGTGTGTGTGTTGTGTGTGTGTGCTGTGTGTGTTTTATAAAGCAAAACAATTGTCAAGGTGTCGCGGAACATCTGTCAATCAAAACACCCTCCGACTAGCTGGCTGCTGCCACATGCAACCAATACAATACAATATGCCTGCCACCCATTGTAGCCCAACTATTAATAGTCAACAACTATTTCACATGTAGGCAAATAACTGTGCATAAATACAAACATATATATACATATGGGTACATATATATTCACCCTCTGGTTGAGTTGAACAATAAAGCATCTGTTAACAGCAGCTCATTGTGCAATTTAATTAAAAAGCCAACCAGGCGCCATTAGAAGGTGTCTCAGCTGAGGAAACGTGACGATGATTGAGTTACTCAGGTTTCCCAGTCATATATAATACATAAATATAAATAAATATATACATGTATATAATTAATAACTGTAGCTGTTCTTGCTGTTATTGTAGTTCATATAATTTATTACTGCCATTTATAAAAAAAATATAAGTAAACAAAACTAATCTCAACTGAAGCGCAGAAGCAAAAAGTTAAGCTACTTTTGTACACCAAGCTGATAAAATATATATATATATATATATATATAAATGTGTGTACAAAATGTACAAATAATTAAAATGAGATATAAATTTCAATTTACGTAAGTTAAACATTAATTATTTATATATGCATTCAGCTGACATGAAAGTAATACTTGTTTTTATGCAAAGAATATTTTATAAATATTCAAATAAATGCTGTCTGAAAATACAAATTGTCTGGAAATTAGTGGCGACAATAGTCAGCTTGAATTTTAAATGATTGTTTCTTAATTTAATAAAAACATTACACGTTTTATACTGGTCTATACAAAAGTATAGTATATTATACTTATAATATAGTATTAATTATATTTAACTGTGATAGATAGAGGTAGAAATGGGGTTTTATAGTAAGTTGTAAAAGTATGACAGTTAAAACTTTAACTTGCTTCGAATTCAACACATAAAAATAGTTTATATTTTCTTGTTTAATTCCCGCTAACAAACATTTGATGAAGTGTTAACACTTCTAGCGAATTGATAACATGTCCAAAAGCATTGTGGGACTGATAAGCCCCACTGCAAATGTGGGTGCCTTGGAATATAATTGAAATCGTCCCCTTCCGAGAAAAAAACACACAAACAGCGCTTGGCTTAGATATTGAAAATTGGCTTAAACTTGGCCATGAACAAATATTAAATGCAAACCTACTATTTATACCTATAAATGTATATGGCAAGACAAGGTCAAGAACAAAAAAGGTAACTAACTAAGGCAAACTGACGGACAGTCGATATTTTGATTTAATTTTTGTATTTCCCGTTTGCGGTAAGTGCATAAAATAACAATACATAACAACAACTTGAGAATTGTCGAAACGGTCAACGACAAAGAGGAAAAGAGCGGGAAAGGAAGAAGGTCTAATGCATATATATAATAACGTATATATATAATATACAAAATATACATCTATTACATACGAATATCGCTTAAAATAGCCGGCAGCCACACAATCTAAATTATTCAGTTTGCAAATGGTTTGCGGGCCAAAATGTAGAAGGTAAACAAAAAAATTGGCTTTACCTGATTGTTGTTCAGCCGCTTCGGTGGCACAATCTGACGACATTTTTGTAAATGCAAAGCGTTGATTGTCAAAAAATAGTGTTGGTTTCTCACACGAAATTCGCCAGAAAGCCGTATCTTTGCTGGTCTGCAATTGTTATTTAATTGACAACGAGACGCACGCGAACGACTCTAAACAATAGAATAAACTAAATGCAGTGTGCCCAGATCAGAACTGAGCATAATTTCCATTGCAACTTGGCATGACATATCGATAAGCTTTATCCAGCACGACGTCCCATCACTTATGTTATCGTTCGCCGCCATTACGTCATCGGGCTGCATTTTTAGTATTTTATCGTTGACTATCGAAAAGACAGTGCTGCCAGATGCACCACGGTAAGCAGAGTTGCATTGATTGTTGTTCATCGAGAGTCGCAAAATGGTGGCTTCTGCTATACGCGGAGAAATTTTGTTGTACCATTAAGAACTAAGAAAACACGCATTTGTGCTTAAAATATTTAGTAAAATTGTAGTGGAAAACTTTAGCGTGCTAGTGTCGCTGTTCTACGCGTATAAAAGTACACACTAATTGCGTTTCAAAGTCAGTGAAAATATATTTCCAAAAATCTCCGCAGCAATAAAAAAACGCAAAGCAAGCAAGCGAAGTGCGTGAGTGTGAGTGAGCGTGCGAGTGTGTGCGCGTGTATGTGTGTACGTGAGCGTATGTTTGTATGCGCGTGTAAGTGCTTGTGCATGTGTATTACGAGCGTTTGCATTGGTGTGTGTGTGTGTGCGCAAAGTGTATGCAAAAAAGAAGACAAAACAGAAGAAGAACCATTAAAAAAAAAACGTATTGTTGGCCACTGACAAGTTGTACGGCGCACACACAACAACAAAAGCAAAAATAACAACGACAACATTTACAAAGAGTCTAAAACGTAAGCAACAACAACTACAACAAGTGTGCGAAAAATTAATTATTATTTAAGTGTGTCACTAATTTCATTTCGCAGTCACGTCGCAGTCGACTTCGTCGCCGTCGTCTTCGTAATGCACAGCGTAGAAATCATTAAAATTTATTAGTGAAAAAGCGTACTAAAGCGTCGCTGCTGCAGTCGACGTCGTTTTCGTTGGCGTCGGCGCTGCAACTGTGTTTGCACACAAAGCGAAAAATGTAGGCAGCGCAGGGCAAAGACGCAGACGACGATGACGACGACTTGCTTGAAAAGAATGGGGAGAGGGGGGTTTTCTATTATGGACTTTTTTTTTGGGGTAGAACAATACAGCAACGACGACGACTCAAAGGCTCAACAAATTTTGCTGAAAAGGAATCAGAAAGCGCAGTAGCAGCAGCAGCAGCAGCAGCGACGTCAGCGTCAACCACCACCAACGCAGCTGCCGCTGCTGGCTGCGACCACCCCCCGCATGACAAGCTGTCCGCCCGCCACCCGCTGCTCGTCCATTGCTGCTGCTGCCGCTGCTTTAACTTTGCTTTGTTGCTTTTTCGCTGACGTTGGCTTAAAAAATTGAGTTGTTGTTGTTGTTGTTGTGTTGCTCGCGCCTTTTTTGTATTTGTTTGCATACTCTATTCGCAATGAGCCAAAAGAGTATACACTGCAAATCTTAAAAACAAATCAAATTTAGTTTAGATAAGTTAAGTTTCTAGTACAGCTAGAGAATCTCCAATCTTGGCATTTATTTAGCTATACTAAACTGATAATCTAGCATTGCTACAATGTTTTCGTCACACAGATTTGTAGTGTATTTAACAGTCGATTGATTGTAAGTGCAAGTATTGTACTTGTCAAAGACATGCACTGGAAAAGATGCTCATTTTAATTTACTACCTCAAAGTCCTCATTTTCGTGTCCTCTTGTTCGAGTTTTTGTTACTTACCTACTACGTCATCATCTCCGCTTCTTGTTTCCAGCTGTGCCTGTGCGAATTAACCAAAATATACAGTTCCGGCTGTCTGGCCACCCACCTCGTCCCCTTTCATCCCCCACTTATCACATCGTTGGAGCCAGAGAAGAAGAAGACCAACAATAGCAGTCGCATCTAGTGCCCCGCCCGCCAAGCAGCTTCACCAGTTGGATATATATCCTCTTCCTAACCTAACTGGCCAAGCCACACAGCAGGCGCCCGGTTCGAGTTCCGAGTACCGAGTTGCTTTTTGGGGAAGAACTTCTCGCGCTTCACACACATCCTGGATTCATGGTGAGTGTCCCGCTACGTACAGCTGTTCTCGATGCACTAGGCACATATTATTTAATTATTTGTTTGCCTAACACACACACACACATAACATCGGCCGATGCCGGCTCATGTGTCATCCTCTCATTTGCCCCGGGGGACGATTCCAATCTCTCTCGGTTGTACTATTGAACCACATATAATATGTGTGTGTGTATAGAAGGGAGCGGGGCCATACCCGCTGTGATGGACAAGCAAATTGCCAGGCTTACTCACTGCATCATAAACTAATTAGGTAAAGTGCTTCAAGTGACCATCCAAACAAACACACGCACAAAAACACACAAATACATTCTCCATAAATTTACCATAAAACAGCAAAAGAATTGTAAAGCGATCCTTGATTTGATTTTCATCAGATTAGACCAATACATGATATAATCAGAATACTGCTATACTCTATATATATAAGTTGTCTTGGTTTTTTTTTAACTTTACTAAAAATAAAAAATTCTATTATTTCTGTACACAATTTATTTTGTGCACAAATGTTTAAAATAAGGATTTTAAACGAAATGCTCATAATGAATAGCAAGTTAATATTATAAATGCTTAGAACAAAAAACTTATACAGTTTCCTAGGCCAATTTTAAAGGATGTTTTTAAGCTACTATAATTTCCATACTAATTTCAGAAAAATGGTAATTATTTGCAATTTAAATCTATTTCTCATTAGACCTAGAACACAGGTCTCAATGTACAGTTCAAATCACAAAAGATACAGCTGCTGTGGTTCAGGTTTATGTAGCTGTGCAGCCAGTTGCCAACGGTGATTTCGTAGCTTGTTTAAAACATGTAGTTGTTGCACGTTCCGGTGCTCAAGTCATAAGCTGTCGGAGCGTAACATCTGCCAGCTGTCAATTAGTTTTCGCACTGATTAATTGCCGACTTGTCGATAACGCTGGGTGTTAACCGTAATTAAAATACATACAAATTAGTTTGAGCCTAATGACTATACAATAAACTAGACTGTTTGTACAGCAGCAGTCAATTATAATTTCTTAATAACATTCACAAAATATTAGGTAATATTTAAAAAATGCAGGGCAATTACTCTTTGACAAACTTATTTATTTATACCATTCAATACTCTTCAATTTGAGATAATAATTTTTCCAAAGAACTAACTGACACTTTAATCTCCCTGCTGCATTCCATGAAAAATATTTAAACACACAAAAGTATTTTAAATTGTTAGTTCCATGGAAATATTTCTTAATGCGGTCACAGAGAGGAGGAGCTTATCGCAGCCGGAATAAAACCGCTGCTGGCACTTTTCCATTAGTAAAACTTATCTCTTCGCTCAGCGCGACCCCAACAGCGATTGTTGGGGAGGGTGGTGGTGGTAGTGGGGTGTTAAAGGCTGTACCTGATTACAAGGGAATAAAAGCTGAAGTGTTTAATTAATAAATAACGTGCTAATAATGCATTTAATAAAAACAAAAGGCTGCCAACGAACTTGATGAAGAGTGCACAGAAACTCGCCCCAAGCGGAAGCTCGACTGCAAAAAAAAACCGAATAAAACAACAAACACCAGAAAGAACTTTTGAGGAATGTGCCTACGCCCACGCCAACTGATGTGGTTTTCCGTTCCGTGGTTCGGCGGCCTCTTCAGTGCCCAATGATGATGTTCATGATAATGTTGGTTGTGCGGTGGGTTTGTTTGGGCGAACTGCAGAGTAGTGGCGATGGTGGTTAAAGGGGAATGGCAGGGGTACGGCCTTTGATGTCGATTCCGTGCGCTCCCCATATAATATTATTAGTCATTTGGCTTATTTATAATGCGCTGTTAAAGTTTACGTTTTATTAATCTGTTTGTGGTGCTTTTAATTTATAATTTGGCGCTTATCTGATTCAAAAAGCAAGACACTTAGACTCGAGTGTCGATTTATTGGAAGCGATTTGAAATGTTTAGTCGAGAAGCGCACACCAGGTATTTTGACACACTCAATAAATATCTATAACTCTTTCACATTGGTTCACAGAAGCTATTCGAATAAAGCAACACTTTTTCTCATAGCAATCTTATTTATTATAGCAACATATTTCAATTAAGAATGGTATGCAGAATACAGAATTCACAATAAACATTTGAATTGAATTACGACGTATTTAAATGCTGTTCCTGAAATTTGCTTTTGCGTTTCAAAGTTTATATCAAAGCATAAAGTGTTGAAATTGCCGCTAAAATTAGTCATTATAAAAAGAATTTAGATTTTAAAATATTAGATTAGTGGATACTATATACAAATGATCACAATATGTACTCACATACACTGCTAATTATATGCATAAAACATTATCTGATAAAAATGAAATTATTATCACAGACAATTTTATTACAAATAAATCTCTAACATATATATATATATACATATATATATCCGCTAAACAACACCGACTACTCCATTAGCGATAATATAATTAACACACAAAAGCGCCCATTAAATCGAATATACTATATGTATTAAGTCAAACAATTAAGCGTAGGTTAATCGGCTCGAAATCAATGAACGAATGGGAATATAATGTAGAAACGTGTTTAAAAAAAATAAAGAATGAGTTCGCATAAATCTCTTAGCATTGTGTGTAATCGAATTACACAGATACTGGATAAACAGAGATAGCGATAGATTTAGAGAAGGAGAGTGAGTGAGAGGGGCAGAAAGGGCAATAATAACTAAACGAACTTCACATGCAAAGCGCTCATTTACAATATTCCAGGCACTCCAGTCATATACATATACAAATTCTCTGACACTCACAACAACAACAATAATAACAACAGCAGCAAACAAAAACTGCCATAAACACACTCGAAAAGAGGCCCAAGAACAACAGCAACAATAATAATAACAAGAGCTATGAAAGGCCAAAGCGGTCTCCTTTTACATGCCCTTATGTCTTCTCAATACTCCCTATCCCTTCCCTTCAACATTCCCTCCGTTATACCTCCTTCCGTTTTCGGGCGACACAAGTAACACGAAACAATTTCCAAATGAAGCGCGGATAAGCCGCAAAATCCTTAAAATACTCGATAAAATTACATAAAACTAATCGCACAAGCACACGCACATAAACACACACACACATGCATACGTATATACAGCGTGAGTGAGAGAAATAGCATAGTAAAGCAGAGAAATTGGCTGTATGACTGGCTGACTGACGCTCCGATGGATTGTGTATGCGGATGATGGGTCTGTGTGAGTGTGTGTGTGTGTAAGAGGCAGACGCAGACATGAAGAGAATGATGAAGGTATCTACACCGACAATCTGTTTAACAACTTCATGAGCAGCAAATCCAACAAATCGTATAAACGACAACGACAACGACTGGGACGACGATGTCGACGACGGACGACGTTTACGACGACGAAGTAAAGTTCGGCTAAACACGAACAGAGTGAGCCCCCCAAATGACAGCATGGAGGAAGAGAGCGGGGAGCAAAGAAGAGGTTGTTTGGCCTCGCACTCGTCGTTGTGGGTCGTTTATTTGGTTTCGGTTTGGCTTTTTGGAGCGCCGCATCAGTGTCTGAATAGATGCTCAATCGTTCGGTTGAATGAAGTGAAGCAAAAGCAGAAGCAAAAGCGTATGGGAGTTTTTTTTTCTTTAAGCAAAAGAGAGATAGGGCTAAAGTGGGAACGGAGAACGAAGAACGACGTCTATGAATGAAGGGAATGTGGCATAATGTTCTTGTTGATGTTGAGTAATGGGCATAACAACTATAAGCTGCCTGCTGCACTCAAAAATCTTTACGTTTGGCTCCACACACACACGCACACACACACACATCTGCAGGTACATCTATTTCCATGTTGGCTCCAATGGGAAAAAAGAGAAATTTGTTGGTTATTTGTTTATTTTTATTTTGTGCTTTGGCTTGGGGTTAAACACACGACTAGCGAGTTGAGTGCTGCTCCAGTGTTGTTGACCAATTGCTTTCTGTGCTTTTTCGGTTTTGGTTTCGTTTCATAGGTTTTTTGACTTTTCGGTTTGTTTTGATTTGATGTGAAAATTTGGCTTTCACAACAGAGGCATGCACACACACGAATGTGTCTCATGTGTCTGTGAGTTTGGCCCCAAGGCACCTTCCTTATGTGCCTACTAACATTTAATGGGGTTTCCGCACTTGACACATACACACATGTACAAACACACACACACATTCGGTTAAGCGCACACTCAACTGGACAACAGACAACGGACAGCATTCCAAAGCTATTGAGCGGCTCATCTACAAACCCTCGAGTCGAGTCAAGCTGTGTCGAGCTGAGAGATAGTCCATGACGAAGCTAATTTACTAAACCGAATAATCGAAATAGTTGTATTCGCTTTGTGTGTACAGACTTTGTGGAATTTTATCGCAGAGTTGAATTAATTTTAGAAATATTTAAGCAATTTATAGCTAAATAAAAAACTATGTTAAATATAAGTAAATTTAGCATATTTGTATACTGGTCGCAATGCTGTTTGCTCAGTTAGTGCAGTCTCGATTTAACTGCAGACCTTTCTTCAGACTCTAGTAGATTATTAACATTAAGTTAATAACCACCCTAATGTACAGTTGTGCGGCGCATTCAGCAACAGCAGCAGTCGTTTCAACGATGGAGGCATTTTAAGTTGTCTGCTGGCTGCTCTTATTAACGCCGTGTCGCCGCTGCTGCTGACGTTCGTTGTTGTTGTTGTAGCCTATTTGTCAGTCAATTAGTCAGCTTATTGGCAAGCGATGATTGCATAGAGAAAAACAAGCTAAATACAAGCACAAAAACACACACACACACACACGCAAACACAAGTAGCAACAACGAATGCTCTGAAACCCGACAGTCGACAACCGACAGCTTTTCCATTTCAAAAATTACGCTCGCACACACAGGCCGAATACACACACACACACACGACGTCGTCGTCGTCGTCGTCGTCGTCGTTTAGCCGCGTGCGTACACACAATTTTCCGCTACTCATGATACAAATTGTTTATTGGATTTCCTCTTTGCTTGCTACTCTACTGCTGGCTGGCTGGCAGGCGGCTGGCTGCCTCTGCTGGCTAAGTTTTATTTTCATTTACATTTCTCGTTTTGTTTCTTTTTATGTTTATGGGCTGTTTAGAAAACAATTTGCGGCAGCACCGCACCACCCATCCACCCCAAAAGCCCCCTTTTCAACTGAGTTGTTAATCTGTAAATCTCCCTTCCTTTTTTCTCCCTCTCTATTTATGACTCTCTTTCTCTCTCTCTCTGTCTCTCGCTATCTCACTCCGCTGCTCCTTGCGTGTCTGTGTTTTTAGTAAGTTGATAAAGCGCGTGTTGACATTAATGGAGGGAATGCGCCGTTTGAAATTGACAGCGTTATTGACCTTAAATTTTGTGGCCCAGACCACAGCAAACAGCACTCAGCACGGCACAGCCAAGCAGACCGCATCAGACCCGTTTTCTCCATCAGTTTTAAGCCAACCAGCACAGCCACTGACCATAGACTCGTTCCGACCGCATTTGGTTGCTCCGCTGACTCACAAGCCCAAAAAAAAAACCAACTGCAAAAGCACTCGAAGCTGGCTAACAGTCAGTCACGTACCCACGACGATGTACAGAGCAACAGCAGCAACAATAATAACAGCAACAACAACAAAAGCAGCAAACCAACGCCCCATCAACGGTTGCTGCTGCTTCTGCTGCTGTTGCCGCCATAATTTGTGGTCTTTTACTGTGAACTGCTGTCGCTGTTGCTGTTTGGCCCATTGTTGCTGCCATTGCTGCTGTGCCGCAACCTCAGCGCAGGGCATTATGATACGGCTATTAATACATACAAACACTTGCACTCACACAGATACAAACACACACTCACTCGCTCGCACACATTTACTGTGACTGGGGAGGACTCTCTATCCCAAATGGCGGTAGAGAGCGGCCCATCGCATTTTCGGTGGTGGCAAACATTTTTCAGAGCCTTTCATTTTGCCTTTTTAGATTTTATGGCTTTTGTGCGTTACAACGGCGCTTTTTGTAGTACATTTGTTTTATAACAGCCACCGCAGAAGCAACAGCAGCAACAAACAGCAATCGGCCAGACCGCGAGGGGTCGCTTTACGTGTGTGAGTGTAGGGCAACAGGAAACATAGGGGGTAGGCAGTGGTTGTGCACACACAGCTTAGCACATTGCTCGCAGTTATTACACAATTTTTCCCCAAAGCGCCAGCAGCCACTTCGCGTGCCCTATGAGCCCCGAACGAGTGAGGGCAAGAGAGAGATAGAGACAGCGAGAGAGAGAGAGAGAGATATAGGCCAGGAGTAGGAGCTCAGCGCTCACCTTCTGTTTATATAAAATTTTTCCACTCACGACTTAAGCCCCCCATTTCCCCCATTCAAACTTGCCATAAAAAAGTTGCTAACCAAGCAGCCAAGCAATTCAGTCAGCCAGTTAGCCAACCAGGCCAGGCCAGGCCAGCTAACCAGCCAGTCAGCCAGTTGATGTGGTTGTGACTGCGACTACGACTGTGGCTGTTGCTGTTGCTGTTGCCGTTGCTGCTGATGTCGCTGATAAGTGTTGGCCCCAAACGCATTCGAGCACTGCACAGTGGCAAGAAGCCCAATAAACTTAAAGACTTAGAACATAAGGCCCGATACCTATTAATAAAAAAAGTATATGTTAGCGAAGAAGTTTGATCATAAAACATGATTTTTATAACCAGACTCAAGGATAAAACCCTAGGATTGTAGTGCTGCTATAATTTAGCAGCGGATTAAGAATGTAATTGTTCGCCTTCTCTTCAATAGTTAAATATTATCTATGCCAATTAAAAAAAACAATAACTTAATGCAATGTATGTTAGCATTTTATATGTAATTGCTTCATTATAGATAATTATAGAACATAATAATTTATTGAGCAGTCATCATAATTGTTTTCTCTCTATTAATAGCAATTCAAATAGTAATCTATTGTAATTAATAATAATGTTGGCTGCTTTCTCCGGTGGGTTTATATAAGCTATAACTTAATTATTCTTCAATTAAAACTAGTCGTTAGTTTTTAGCTAACAATTGAATAGTTTTCTAACCACTGTGCAAGTTGGTACTATCGTGGCCGATTCGTTGTCCGCCGGGGCTGCCGACGCCTGCCTCATCGTCAGTCATTTAGGCGGCGTGTCGTGCCTTATTGAGTGTAAATCTGTCGACAATATTTTTTTTTTCGCTTTTGCCCCTCCTTTGTGTAGTTTGCGCCTGGGCAAAACCAAAGTCGAGTCGAGGCGAGCCCAGTCGTAATGCTTTTTATTTGCGTGGCATTGCTGTTGCTGCTGGTTGTTGTTGTTTTTGTTCTTGTTGCTGTTGCTGCATTTAATTAATTGATTTTAATTGCCATAATTTGTGTGCCGTTGCCACACAACCGCAACTGCCGACATGCAAGAGTATGTATGTGTGTGTATGTATTGGAACTGATATTGATTCGTAAGCAAATTTAATGATAATTCCCCCTCGCCCCAACTGCTGCTAAGAGTTGGCAATGCGCCGCCTCGTTACAGTTATTCGGCGATTTACTTGAGCGGAAAATCTGTTTACAGCTGCACGCACACTTGAGAGGCAGCCAAAGAAAAGAAAGAAAGAAAAAATAACACCGACAAAATGAATAAAGCTGCTGAATCTGTTAACAGCCTCACTCCCTGTCTCCCTGCCTCCCTTGCTGTCCGTTCATCATCATCTGTCTGCCCCTCGAGCGCATTACAACATATGCAAACGATGAAGTGTTTGGACAGCAAAAAAAAAAAAACAACACAAAAAAACAAAAAAAAAAGAAGCAGAGTTGAGAGAAAAAACCTCCCTAAGTCTAGTCGATTGGCCTGGCACATTACATGGCATTATTTTTATGGATTATTTATGTATGCATGTTGATATCATCGTAACTTCATCGCATTTATTGAAATGTATAATGATTTTCTGTTGTTTTTGTATTTGTAATCTCAAAGTGGTGTGGTGGGTTGATGGGGGTTTTGTTGTTTTTTTTAATTCATCGAATGTTGTTAATCATTTTCAATCAATCAATCGATGCGCTTTCTTTTTTCGTTTTTTATTGCAGTTGAATTTTCATATCATAGCGGGCATAAAAAGGCTTAACACTGGACCGGAAGCGTGTTTTTAAAGGGTGATGGCGGCCTCCACTCAAGGAGAAATACGAGTGGGTCCCGGCCACCAGGTAAACGATGTCTATGTACGTACATAACTCTCACAATTCAGAAATTCAGCTCACGGTAACAAAAAAAAAATGCAAGAAAAAATAACGTTTTTCTTTTGTATTGTAATCGTACTGTTGCAAATTCTAATTGTATTCCCAAATACCACACAATACAACCTCTACCACCTACCCAAATCCAATCTATCCTACACTTGCTCCTCTGCACTTCAGTTAATCGAGCAATCCAAAATTCCTGTTATTAAGTTGCCCATCAACTGAGTCCCATCGCATACCAGAAGAGCGATTGGTAGAACAATGCCACAATGGAATGTGTCTGTCGTCCGTGTGTAACTTAATTACCATTTAGTGTCCAATTGTAGTATTTCAGTCGGTGACCGATTAACACACACATTGCTTGAGTGCAGCTTGGCTATGTGAGAAGATTAATTTGATTGGGTTATCGTCAATCCTTTAGTTAGTAGTTTATCAGCTATTACCTTTTGTGCTTTATGAGATTCCACTTAATGAATTTGGTTTCCATCTCTTAATCCCAATTTTGCATATATATCTTTTTTATGTGATATGATCTAAAATCTAGACTCACAAAATGGCTTATACAACCAGCAATAATAAACGGTTAAGATATTTCGATGATGACTCGTAAAATGCGAACTCATCCAATTTTATTCTCCGTTGTGGGCAACTTATTGCAATCTTTGATTTGTAGTCTGATAAAAATACAATAACTAAATAGCAACTGTAAATAATTGTGTACTAAATTGGCTTTTTCATAATTGGCGTAACTAATGAGTTGAGTACTTACCCACTTTCTACCCTTTCTACCCATCCCTTTGCCTACCTACCCCCCCTCTACACGTTCAGACCACGTTCCCTTGTCAATTGTTGAAGTGCTTGCGGTCAAATCGTTTACATGACCAAAGGTGTTCACAAACAGGCGCTTATCCGATTCCAACACCCTACCCCCTACATACACACACACACACACACACACATCAATGCATTTTTCATACATTTCACGCATTAGTCTTAAGTTGTATATTGCTGTACCGTGTAAATATCGTATGACACCAGACAAACTATATGTATATATATATATATATATGTATTTATATATATGTATAGATATATTCACAGATTTGTATGGCTTTGATGTGTTTTTGTAGAATATGTCTTGAGTCTGCTGTCTGTTGTGTTCCTCTCTATCTCTGTCTTGTGTGTTTGTGTGACGTAACTAATCCAAAAATAAATCGAAAAGAAAGTTGATGTTCTTGACGTACGTTTGGTTTTTTTTTTAACTAATACCACAACTTCTGTCTTGTCTTGTCCTGTGACTGAAGGCAAAACTGCCCGATTATAATCCAATCTCAAGCTTCCCCGTTGACAAGGAAACCGATGAACGTGAATTAGAGGAAACAAGATGGAGTCCTGGCGTTGTGGCCGATGGCGACTTGTTAATGTTTCTGCGTGCGGCACGCTCCATGGCTGCATTTCAAGGAATGTGTGATGGCGGACTAGAAGACGGTTGTTTGGCTGCCAGTCGCGACGACACAACAATTAACGCACTAGACGTGGTAAGTGACTGTCTCTCTGCCTGCCTAGCTTCCTTTCTAATACCATTATTTCTATTCATTTATTAATATAAAACACTTTGCTTTTGATAGCTACATGATTCTGGCTACAATCCAGGCAAAGCTCTACAAGCGCTCGTAAAGTGCCCCGTTTCGAAGGGTATTGATAAGAAGTGGACCGAGGACGAAACGAAAAAGTTCATCAAGGGTCTTCGCCAATTTGGCAAAAATTTCTTCAGGATCCACAAGGACCTGTTGCCGCACAAGGACACACCGGAGCTGGTCGAATTCTACTATCTGTGGAAGAAAACGCCCGGCGCCAACAACAATCGCCCGCATCGGCGACGCAGACAGAGCGCCTTGCGTCGCAATCGTGTCACGCGAGCCAACAACACACCTCCCAAAAAGGAGGACACCCCAGAACCACAAGCTGCGACGACGGCGACGGCGGCGGCGTCGGCTGCAGAGACGGCGAGTCGCTCATCGCCCGCTGTCTCCAAGGAGGAGAACAGTTCTCTAACCGAGGACGACGCCAGCGAGTGTGACAGTGATTCGAGTCTGACCAACAAAAGGGATGAATCACCCTCTAGGATGAGGACGAGAAACAAACAACAGAACAACAACACCAACAACAACAACAGCAGCGCCAGTACAGCTGGTGGCGGCAGCAATTCCGCTGCCGCTGCAGCTGCTGCCTCCGTCAACGCCACTGCTAACTCTAGCTCCTCGACGAAGGATCAGTCCTCGGTCTCAGCGAGCAACAACAGCAACGCGGTGGCGAACGGCAAGCGACCAAAGCGCGGCTCCGAAACACCGGATGCCGGCGCTGCTTCTGCTGCAGGCGCTCCTGGCGAGAGTCCCAAGACGCCCACGAAGAGTGTGGCCGAGGGATCGGGCAACAAGCGCAAGGGCGGCAAACAGGACACGCCCAACAAGAAGAAGCGCAGCGAAGCCGAGACCAACAACAGCAGCAGTGAGCTAACGAACAACAGCAGTGAGGACACCATCAAGGAGAAGCAACGCAAGCGCCCAGACAGTCCTGTGGAGAGCATGAACTCCGACAGTCGTCCCGATTCGGTTCTGGACGACGGCGAATCAAATGCAACAGATACGGATGGGCGCGCTGTGGAACAGCAGTCCGGCAAGGATATCAAGGAGATTAACTGCAAGGAAGAGAGCGCAGTTACGCTTGCGGGCGATCAGGACTCCAAGACGACGGAGCTCAATGAGAAAACGATCAAAACAGAAACATCTTGCGCCGAAGATAGCAAAGACAACATTAAGAATATGGACGAGGAGACCAACATTCAGGCACCCAGCAGCATTCAGCCACTCAGCCTTAAGCCCGCCCACGTCGATGGTCTGCTAAAAGAGAGCAGTAGCACGGAGGCGCCACCACCACCAACGCCGGTGGTTGCGCCAATTGCCATGAAAGTGGCCACCGTTGAGGCGCTGAATGCATCTGTTGATCGTGATCGCAAGGAGACCATTGAGAAGATGGAGATTTGTGAAAACGAGGTAGCATTGGCAGCTGCAGCAGCCGCTGCCGCAGCAGCAGCTGCACGTGATCCTGAGCTACTCAAGAAGCTGGCTAGCATTAAGCAGGAGGCATCACCACAGCAGCAGCAGCAACAGCAGCTACAACAACAACAACAACAACAACAGCAACAACTACAGCAGCAGCAACAGCAGCAGCTGCCTCCAATTTCAGCAGGTCCTGGTCCACTGCAGGAAGCCGTCTACATCAAGAAGGAGCCCATGGAGGACTCGATGGATGCAACATGTAATCAAAACAGCAACGAGCCGCAGGATCTCAAGGTCAAAATCGAGATCAAAAACGAGGATCTTAAGTTAAATGCCAGCGGTGGCTTGCAGCCAGTTGTCAGTTCGGTGCAGCCACCACCCAACTCACAGCTGGGTGTCATGCATCACAATGCTGCAGATGGTGTTGGACCCGAGCCAATGCATCTGCAGCATATGCAACATGGACCCACGCCGCAGCCGCCAGCCGGCTATCTAATCGATGGGCAGCTGAAGTATGGACCGCCTGGACAACCGCCACCACAGCCTCCTCCACAGTTGCACAGTGATCCAGGCAGCGGTGCGCCGCCGGCAGCACCACAAAAGTATCCGGGCGACATGGAAATGAAGTACAACGAGGCGGCCATCAAATTCGAGCCGAACAGCGGCAAATTTGCGCCACAAGAGCTGAAGTATCCGGTGCCGCCACCGCTGGACGCCTTGAAGTACAGCCAGGAGATGCAAGCAGCAGCTGCTGCGGCGGCAGCTGTCGGTAAATACGACATGAAGTACATGATCGAACAGCAGGGCAAGTATCAGGTGGAACTGGCGCCGCCTAAGCCCGGCTACCAGGAGGCACTTAAGATACCCGATGTCAAACCGGGCTTTGCCCATCTACCACACAACATTGGCGCCTCGATGGATGGTCCGGGTCCGCATAAGTATGCGCCGGGTGGACAAGGACCCGGTCCACCGTTGGATCAACAGCCGCCGGGTGCGACTCCGCCACCAGGCATAGCCATGCCCAAGCCACATTATCAGCACGATGTGCAGACGCCGCCACTGGGTCGACCCTTTGAGCCCACAGGCCTCATGCTTAAGTATGGTGATCCACTGGCAGCCAAATACGGGCCGCAACAACCGCAGGATCTCAAGTATCCGATGCCGCCCGTCTCCGCTGCTGGCGGTGAGAATCTGATCAAATCCTCGCCTTACGGGCCGCCGCCAGAAAGTCCCATTGATGCGTCGGCACGCTCCACGCCCGGCCAGGATAGTCAGGGCAGCAATAGCAACAGCAATTCGCAGCCACCATCATCGCAGCCGCAGCAATTCCAGTCGCCTCATCCCTCGCCGCACATGCCTTCGCCAGCTGGCGGTGGCCTGCCACCCGGAATGCATCCACAAAATCTCATCTCCCCGCACAGCCACGGCCCGCCACCGAATACGGTTTCCGGACCAGGTCCACAGCCGACCACGTCGCTGCATCAGCCGATCAGCAGTATAATGCCCGGCCAGGGACCCCCGCCCAGTCTGCAACACGGCATGCCTCCAGGTCCGGGTGGACCACACGCACAAATATCGGCCGCCTCGTCGCTGGCGGGGCTAACGTCGCTGGGCGCGCCGACGCTGTCGACTATGGCGCCATCGCATCCCATGCACCCGCACATGCATCCACACCATCCGCATCTGCAATCGCTGCAGGCCTTGCATCGACCTCATCCCGACCTGCCGCCATCCATGCATCCGCATGCCCCAATGCCGATGTCACTGCAGGCGCCGGGTCCGCCTCCGCCGCACAGCCACGCCCATCCATTGGCACCCGCCCACGCACCGCAGCAGCAGCCTGGACCTGGGCCAGGTCCTGGTCCCGCAAGCACAGTGCGCACACCATCGCCGGCACAACAGCAGCAGCCACCACGTAGCCTCCACGATCAGATGCCCATATCACGGGAGCCACCCTCCTCGCATACATCGACGGCGCCAACGAGTGCTGCGATGAGTAGTGGTGGTGGGCCAGGCCAGGGACCGGGTCCAATGCCTCATCAGTCACCGCATACACATCGCACATCGCCGCTGCCAGGACTGGCACATCCGGCTGGTCTTCTGGGCCATCCGATGCCCATACACCCCCACTTGGCGCACCTGCCACCCGGTCATCCGGCGCACGCAGCTTTGGCTCATCCAGGCCATCATCTGCTCTCGCATTCGATAGCGGGCTTGAGTCACGGTGGCGGTCCCATTGCTCTCCTGGCGGGTCCCGGTGGTCTGGGCGGTTTGCCCGAGTCGGCGCTAAGTCGCCGGACACCGCCGAGCCATCTGTCGCATCCGCACGCCTCGTCAGCGCCATCGACGCCACATTCGGCGGCTGCCATCTCGACGAGCATGGCGCTGACGACCACGCCCAACACGGTGCCATCGTCCGCCTTCAGTCGCGCCAGTCCCAGCGTGCAACTCTCGAGCGGTGCCGCTCCACCTGGTGGCCCTGGTGGCAACAGCAGTAACAGTGGCACGCCGACCAATTCCTCGGCAGCTGCCGCTGCCGCCGCCGCAGCCGCTGCTCATCGCGCCGCCTCGCCGGCGTCTAGTGTGGGCAGCCTGAGCCGGCAGAGTCCGCTGCATCCGGTGCCACAGTCGCCGCTGAGTCATCATCCTTCGTCGTCGGCACTATCTGCCGCCGCTGCGGCCGTTGCCGAACGGGATCGTCATGCTCACATGCGTCAACAGTCGCCGCACATGACACCGCCGCCAGTGTCCAGCGCTTCCGGCCTGATGGCCAGTCCGCTCAGCAAGATGTATGCGCCGCAGCCGGGCCAGAGGGGATTGGGCACATCACCGCCGCCTCACTTGAGGCCGGGCGCCTCGCCGCCGGTCATACGTCATCCACAGATGCCGCTGCCTTTGCCACTGATTGCGCCGGGCGGCGGCATGGCCCAGATTGGCGTGCATCCAGGCCAGTCGCCATATCCGCATCCGTTGCTGCATCCGTCGGTCTTCTATTCGCCGCACCATCACAATCCCTTCAACTCGCCCTACGGCTATGCGCCCTACGGGCCTGGCTTCCCCGCCTACATGAAGCCCCCGCCCCCGGCCGGGCCACTTGATCCAGCTGCTGTGATGGCCGCCCACCATGGGCTGCCAGGTCCGCCGCCGCAAGTGCGACAGGATGAGCAGAATGCAGCTGCAGCAGCAGCAGTGGCCGCCGAGAAGCATCAGCATGCGGCGGCTGCAGCAGCGGCAGCAGCTGCTGCTCAGCAACAACAACAACAGCAGCAGCAACAACAACACAAGACGCCACAGCAGCAACAGCAGCAACAGCAGCAGCAGCAGCAGCAGCAACAACAGCAGCAGCAGCAACAACAACAACAGCAGCAGCAACAGCAACAACAACAGCAGCAACAGCAACAACAACAGCAACAACAACAACAGCAGCAACAACAACAACAGCCTGGAGGCCCACCACAGAACAAGCCGCCAACGCCAAAGACGACGCAGGGACCAGGTGTTGTGGGTGTCGGCATGGGTGGACCGGGTACGCCAACAGGATTGCCGCCTGGTGCGTATCCCGGCTCCCATATGTCCGGCTACCCACCACCGTCGCCCTTTGCGCCGCAGGATGGACAGCCGCACGGCATGAAGCCAACGATCTCCCACATGGATGCATTGCGGGCGCATGCGCACTCGGCCAACTCGGCTGGCATGGGCGGTCCCCATCATCCGACAGAGCCATGTGAGTGTTTAAAATGCAATTATATGCACACTTGTTGCTTACTGATTGCTGCTTTTTTTTATTAACTTGCAGTGCCCATTGAAATTGAGCCTGATCCAGAACCAGAGATACCCAGCCCCACTCACAACATACAGCGCGGTCCAAGTCCCGAGGCGAAGCCAGACGACACCGAATGTCATCGCTCGCAGTCGGCCATGTGAGTAGCAAACTTTATCTGTTTACAGTTAGTTAGTTAGAGATATGCGAATTTTAGTCAATATTCGATAAGAATGAGAATGAATGAGACTCTCTCATTTTCATCTAATGCTGCAATTTTCTAAATTGAGGTCAATCAAAATGCTTACATTTATTTTAATTGCAGTTTTGTGCGTCACATCGATCGCGGCGACTATAATTCGTGCACTCGAACGGATTTGATCTTCAAGCCGGTGACCGATTCAAAGCTGGCGCGCAAACGCGAGGATCGCGACCGCAAACTGGCAGAGAAGGAGCGAGAGCGACGACAGGTGAGCAATTGCATTATAGTATATAACTTTTTCCTACAAACTAAAACCCACTTTTGCCACACCTATAGCAGCAACAGCAGCAGCAGCAGCAACAACAACAGCAGCAAGCAGCTGCCGCCCAACAGGCTGCCCAACAGGCCAAGATGAAGGCGGACCTGAAGCCACCGTATGCGGACACGCCAGCGCTGCGTCAGCTGTCGGAATATGCGCGTCCACATGTCGCCTTTAGGTGAGCGACGAATAACTTTGGATATTTCTAATTAATGTTGAAACATATTGTTGATGAAATATTATTTGATTTGTAGTCATTATTTATATAGTTTGTATTTATTTGTAATAGTCGCCGATTATCGCGTTTGTATTGTAATAATTTCCATTTCGATTTCAGTCCTGTTGAGCAGATGGTGCCTTATCATCACCCAATGGGCCCAATGTACAGCAGAGAGAGGTACAGTACCTAGTACAAGCCTGCCAAATCCTCATCTCAATGCACGCACACACGCACACATGCACACAAACTCACACACATACATACTGATATCCGAGATCCTATGCCAACTAACCAACTGTTTTTTTTTTGTTGCTTTCAATGCGAATTTGATTAATTACACGCACGTACAAAATTAATGCTTTAGTTTTTAACTCTCCAACTTGTTGCTTATTTGCCTGCCCATTACCTAAAATCCTTGACAGAATAATGAATCCATTGTGTCTTGTACAAATTATAGGCCGTTACTCATGCATCAACCGTTGACTAATTGCAGGGAATTGGAAGAGATAAAGAACGCACAAGCGGCTGCAGCGAGTCAATCGCGAATAGATCCGCATTGGATGGAATACTACAGGCGGTAAGTCAACTCAAATTCTCAATAAATTTTTTAATCAACTTTAACATGTTTCTCTCTGCTTATTTTTCAGTGGAATACATCCTTCACAGTTTCCGATTTACGCGAACCCGGCGATTTCACAGATGGAACGCGAGCGTTTAGGCATTCCGCCGCCGCACCATGTTGGCATGGATCCGGGCGAGCATATGGTGCGTATACCTATTGCATGATCATATCTTTTCATTGTACACCAAAATCGAAACACCAACTCATATTCACAATATCAATCGTATTTGGAAAAAACAATTCAAACTGCAACAAACCAAACGAAAATCAAAACATCTGCACAAATCACTTGTCCACATTTGTCAGCTTGAATAATGAATAACCAACAAAAACAAAAAAATGGAAAGCTGTAAATTCCAAAGAATATCATTTGTCCATGTCCAAGCACGTGTGCTAACAACAATCCTGCTATGTTGTATTTGTAAAATGCCTCGAATTCCCAATCAATACTGGGGAGACGGGTTATCTAACCATTTGTAAGCCATTCTTCTGTCGGTGCTCGTTCGTTCGTTTGCCATTTCTAACACGCATTATCCATAAATTCAACTCAACCAATGCATTTCTCCTACCACCAAAAACCACTTACCAAATGTGTCGCTTTGCTCAAGCAAGCAGGCTCCATAATCCTCAGGCAGCACTGGCTCTTTTGAAACTATCAACGATATTCAATAATTTTCAGATACGATTGACGAGAGAATATCATGCACACTCTCATACTCATTTACATTTGCCTTTGCATCCACAGCCGCAACCACCGGAGGCCGGTTTCCAACTGCCACGTGAGTTTGTATACCCATTGTGCTGAGAAAACAGCAAATAACACTGATATGCATATCTCTTGCACACTCTCTCTCTTTCCTCTCCAATTCTCTCTCCCTCTAATTTTTGCCAATCCGAATGTAGCGAATGTTGGTCAATATCCGCGCCCAAATATGCTTATACCTAGGGAGCCGCACTCGGACGTTTTGCTGCGCATGTCGTATGCGGATCAACTACAGGTTTCCCAAATCTCCTAGCAAATATCTTAACTGATTAATTACATATATACAGTATTTACAGGCCGCCGAATTTCAACGGCAATCGCTGCACGATCAATACTTCAGGTAAGTCAACAAAAAACAACAACAGTCATCAAAAAACAGTCATCAATCTGACTCATTTGTCGCTCATCTGTATTTTGACTTTTGTGACTTTTGTTAATGTTTATTGTTATCATTTCTTGCTGTATTTTGCATCTGTATCACGCCCACTCTCTCTTCCCCAAAACAGACAACGGCCCAGATAAATGGACTAGCGAGTGCTTAAGACAGGCAGGCAGCAATAATTGTAGAATCCCAAGCAACTGAACAAAGAAAATACTCTCGGCCAACGACGTACCTGTTGGCCATGAGGAAAATACTTTGTGTGATTTTTGTGTTCAAACGTTTAAAATTTGCTTTTCAACAACTACAAATACACAACATCAAGAAAAAGAAAAACAATATCCATTAAAAATATATATATTATATATATATATATATATATATATTTATATATATATATATATATAAACTCACAAAGAACAATAGCACATACACACACACAAAGCAACAACAACAAGAACAACAACGTCAACGGTCCAATATGTATATCGTGTATCCAGGCTATATAACTAGCAACTTTAAGTTGTGCAACGCTTTGACCAGTTTTTATGTAAAAAGTTAGTACACTTTTGTTTCTCATCCACATACTCTGCACTAAAAACACAAATATTGTCTACAATCCTTAAATATCTGCATACTCATTCGTCATTTGTTGTTCACAGAAATCAGCTACGTTAAGTGAGAGCCGTCTCTGGTAATCAAAACTGTGCAGCTGATATCAAATTATGGACATGGAATCGCATACAGAATCAGAAGAAACGCAACAGTCGTAACAAGCAAAGAAAACATGATGGTCGCAATATTTTAAGTATCGTCTTTATAGTGTATAGTGTTAAAATTCTAAACAAAATGGGAAGCGTGTTAATTATCGTTTAAGCTTACGAGAATTGATTAAGGCAAATGGAACAAACAAACAACAACAACAAAACAAACTTAGAACACAAATTTTTAAGGTTTTCATTACCGCATAATGTGTAAAACATTTCTGATTGTAGCCCCACTTTAAGAATACCTATGACTAAATACTAACTAAGCCCTATTCAAATTAATTTAACTAGACACTTGCAATTAGATAAAACAACGGAGCAAAACCAAAACAAACACAAAAAGCAAACAAAAAATGAATAAAAACAAACAAGCCGCTTAAGTATAGAATATGTATTTGACATTGACCTAGGTAGAGTTATATGCTAACACTTCCAAACACTTGGAAGATGGAAACATGTGCTTCTTGCAGACCAACCAATGCCAGTATATTGAATGTATTGTACAAAGAAAAGGGCTTCTTCGATATCTAAAATGTCGCTTCCTGCAACTATTTTGACATCGCATATGCCAAGGATAAATGTGTAAACGTCATTTAAAAGTTAATGTACTTCCAGCCACAATTGAACTCTGTATTTTTTAATGATAGTACGCTTGCTGCTTAATTTGATTTTAGTCTCTAGTTTTCTTCTGTTGGCTAGCTTTGCTTACTTACTACTCATTAATTTATTATTTTTTCTATAAACTAGAGTATTATATTATCAAAAAAGAAAAACAACAAAAACGTGTTTGTAAAAAGTGCTTAACAAAACAAAACCACTTAGAAAATAGGTAATAGATTAATGTATGTGAATTATCAATGGGGTTTTCAAGAAAAGCAACAATGCTTGAAGCCCCCAATTGCAATCCGTGTACTATATATATATTTATAGAGCGGCTCATGCATTTGTAGCAGCTGCAATATTTCGAGTGCTTAATTTATATAATTAGTAATTTATACATAATATATATTACACGAGAAACATGCATTATAACAAATAAATAAATCTATATTTCAATAATAACAAAAACAAAAGATTTATATTAAATTAAGACCAACAAAAATACAGACCACACAGATACATACATATAAAAACTAATATTAATGTGTGCATTATACTATAAAAAAATTAAATATTTTTAAATACAATTTTTTATTTCACATTTTGAATATACACATTTAATTATAGTATATTGAACTTATACATAAACTTATATATATAAATATATACATATACAGCGTTAAATGTAGAATTTTGCGAGCATATTTAAAAATAAAAACAAAAGCTGAAAACCAAGCACACAAAACAAAACAAATAACAAAAATGAGCCACATCATTTGGCACAGTTATCGTTTAAGATTGTAAAGTGAAAATCCAGGCATACATATTTATATATACATATACAAAATGAAAAACACATGCAGCTATAAATGCATATGCTATATATATATATATAATAAATATATATATATATATTTCACACACAAGCATATACACAATTCGATGATAATGATAATACAAATAAATTATTAAAAACCTGTAAAAACTAAGTAAAGCAAAATAAAATTAGTTACATTAGTTACAAATCCAAGCAACGTTTATTTGATTAAAGAGCAACACAAATAAAATATCTTTTTGATTTATTATTAATTATATTCTGCTGCATTGCATTTTTTCCAAGCGCGTGAAGATGATAAATGAAGTACAAGTCAACCTGGTAATAATTCACTAATTCTCAAGCACTTGTCTTCATATTAAATGAGACATATCCTGCTAAGTGAAATTCTGTTTGTTGAGCTCCTTTAAACTTCTTTCCTGCATCATCAATCATCGTTTGTCATAATCAATAATTTATATACGAGCAAAATTGAGATTTCCCCATGCAGCGAGTATACGAGTTATGCAACAGTTTGTTACAGAAATACAACAAATCTTATCGGAGCAAATATCTAATTAAATTCCCGCATACCATAAATAATAGAGATATAGGTTGACTGGTTTAAATATGTATATTTACTGATAACAATACAAAGATCTTACTTTAAGGGTAAATCACAAGGTGTAGTAGCATAAAATTGAGTGACGACCATAAATAACAACAATTTTACCTATGCTTGACACGGACATAATACTTAAGGGTGCTAAAAAGTAAGTGCATAAATATTAAATAAAATGGGTAGTAACTGTGCCATGTGCTGCATAAATTATGAGTAGCTTGTCACGTTGACTCTTAATTTAGTAAGTATTTAATACATACACTTTGTTGACGTGCTTATTTTACTATTTAAAAAGTGTGGGTCTGCTTTATGCATGCCATATTGGGTCAAGTCCTAAAGCCCTGCTGCCAAATCTCAATTACCAGCACACGTCCTCAAACCATGCGGCAAACGAGCAAACAAAGCCAGTGTGCGATGCAGGTAAATTAAGGGGCTTTATTAAAATGTTCAGCGTGTGAGCAATGTTTTTCAAAAATACGCCCCCGCAACAAACACGCACACACAAATATTCATGTTGTGGTCTGGGTCAGGGCCTTGCAACACGCGGCTCTCTAATTAAAAGCCACTAAATCGTAGCCCTTCAGCAGCAGCATCGACAGCAAGCTGAATCCGAATACGAAACCCATTCGACCTGCCACTGCGCAGCCAAAAATGCTGTCCGCTGCATTTGCAGCATTCACGAAGGGAATCGAACCCCAACCCTGTTTGGAAATGTCGAGTAAGGAGGGAGGATCGTTCTGATAAACAATGCGATTATTAAGCGGTTGTGTTGGACGGAAATTGTTCTTCAGGTGTTCATCGTGTCTGGTCAACTCGCGAAAGAGGCTCAGCTGTAAACCAAACGATCAAATTATTAATAAGAGAATGCGTTATTTCATCCTAATTGATAAGGGCTTACCTGCTGCTTTGATATGGTTATAGGCTCAGAGTAATCAACCCAGACTACTTCCTCAGCACATGGCGGCGTCGTCAATGAACCTATGTACGTGAAATAGTTAATCGGGTCCATTCCCAGAAACTTCATTAGGGAAAGTCGCTGCACCAAGAATGAGGATTTGCCTTTGCTGTTTATTAACGGTAGATGCTCCAAAAACTCTCCATAATCATGATTGTACGTCTTGTCAATCTGCATAAGATTAACATTTAGTTTGTGGCCATGTAAATTATGATTTGTTTTGTTACCTTGAAGAAATATGCCAGGACAGCAACACCATGATCCTTGCCCAAGGCACTTGCAAAGTCTGGATAATCCAGACTGCGATAAACGCAATGCAGCTCAGCGGGAAAGGCCTGATTGTTAATTAAATCCTCACTGCCAATGGTGTCATTCTCGCCCCAATGAAAATGGAACTGCTCAAACTGGTAGTAGGTCTTGCGTTCAAGTGGCCCACCCCTAATACGCGGCTCCTTGCCCTTCTCAAAGTCCATGGTGACCAACACAGTGTGGCCATTGTTGGTGAGGTGCACGTCTTTGGGTATTACATCAAAATTGAGATATTCCAGAACGGGATAACGTTTCTTCGTCACATTTAACACATCAATGTTAATCGGACTCTGGTGCTTTCCGCTGCAGTACTTGTAATCGTCACGCCAATGATCCGGTCCATGCGGCCCACCATATCCAAAATCTTGAGCGGAGACAACGGCAACTGCAACAATGGGAACAATCATCAGACTGATGACGGTCAATCTCAAACTTGCTAATTGATATGGCAAGCGTTGATAAATAAATAGCGACTGGGGTTGACATCGAGACTTCACAATTAATTTGCCAACTATTTTTAGCAGCTATAGCTAAAAATAACTGGTTTCTGGCCTCAATCTCTAAAGCAAATAAATTAAGTTTGTCGCTGTGTATTTTATTCATTTTCAAATCACTTTTATTTGCTCAAATTATCACACGCAGACAAAATTAGTTCCTTATTAGTTATGTGAGTGTGTGGCTGTTATATCGTAACTATATCATATATATAGAAAATATTTGTATTGCTGAATTCTCTAATTTCTGATTCAATAAAATGCTAAGCATGACAAACAATAAATCTTTTTCCTGCTGCCTGCTGCTGAATAATTGGCCTTAATAATGGCCAGAGGCTGACAAAACGCAGCCCTCTTGCATATATCTTATTTCATTCCTAATTGTTTTTCAATTAGCATTGATTAGGTATCAATTATCAGTTAGTAAGCTTTACGACTACTACGACTACTTTCATAGCAAAATGCATTTCCCGGAACAGCTTTAAAATAGCTAATGCACAGTTAATTTAATTGTTTTGTCAAGCGTTAAACTTATTTTACCCTATTGCCGATGTACACAAATTTTCACAATTATCTTCGGCCAAAAATTATTTATTTTGTTACAGCTAACAAGATGAGGTAATTTAGTACTGGCATAACCGCAAATTGAATATTATTATCACGTATAGTTTCCACAAATAAATAATTAGCTTAACACAATTTAAAGTTTTCTAAACACACAAAATACGTAATTTCATGAGAATTTGGGTAATTTTTCATTTATGCATTGTTTTTTTTTCAGCAAAATTGGATAATTAGCAAATCGTTTCGCCTGTGTTACTTTTCTATTATGAAGATAATAGATACTCAATTATTTTTTTAAAGGGCTACTGACTACTTTTTATGGCATAGTTTGAACACTTCAGTTAATCAATGTTCACACACAAATTAGGATATAGAGGCACAATTAAAATAAGTATTTCAACACCATTATTCAAGTTGGTGATTAAATCCTATGGCCAACTCCTTTTAATTTAATGGAATAAGCATTTTGCTTGATTATCAACATTATTTTGGAAGAAACTTTTATAGTTATATATTTGTATAAAATGTAATAAATAAGCACCCATGTAATTGATTTCGAAATATGAAGCTTGAGATGCAGATTGTCAGTAGATCACTTATATACTTTTCAAAAGTGACTAATTAGTAACTAGCAACTAAATAGTTTGTTTGTCATTGTTAATCCACTTTCTCACTTTCAGCTTAATTATTCACAAATATTTCATTTAAATTATTGCTCACCGCAAGCCAAAATTACACAACCCACAAATTGGAGCTTCCACATATCACTTGAATTTTGTGCACTGAAAATTTTTTTTCGTAACAACTAAGAACTTAAGCCCTTAAGTCAAAATTCTTTCACTTTAACTATATATCAGTATGTGTGCCCATCGGCCTATCTGACTGTCGGGCTGTCTATATGTGCACACCCGCCAAATGCGGTCGCGCAACTGCGGTCAGGGCTCGAATGTTATAGAAACTTATATCAACTTGCCAAAGGCAGCCGATGACTTTTGTTGTTGTTGTTGTTATTTCTATTGAGGTTTTAGCCAGACCGCACCCGACACCGAAACTGGCCCTCGCCAACGCAAGTAACATGGCCTTTGTTCCCGATGACAACGCGCACTAAATTCAGACAAACTTTTGAATGGTCAGTCAGGTGCCAGAAGCTATTTGTCACATGCCCATATGTACCCAAATTAACAAAAAATTACCAGAGCTGTGTCAAGCAGTTAATTTTCTATGCGATGTTTACCTTTTCTAACTGTAAGCTGAAAGTAAAATTCATCAAGTGGCATAAAAAATAACTGTGAAAAATCACTTTAAGTGACAATTTGCGCATCTCTATGAAAACTATTTACTTAAGCATTGACAGTTTTTTAATTGGCTTGTTGCGTGCGTGTTGAAAATCGCAGTTGATATGCTCACTTTTACATAGTTAATGAGCATTGAGAACAAATGTTTCAACCATTTCAGATTTAGTGTTAATTATGGCACTTCAACATGCACTGTACCTCTGCGGACTGATAAATCTAATGAAAATGTGTATGCTTATCTCAGCTATCCATCAGTATTACTGAGATATTTACGTTGATTATATGTTACCCATTTATCGTTTACAACACTGCAGCAAATTGCATTGCAATTAAGAAATTGTTTTTTATACTTAGTCGGGTAATTAAATGCATCGAATTTTTATTGTTCTACTGTTTCTATTATTCTATATTTTGCTATATGTGTTAAAAGTGAACATGTCAAGTGACTTTGGGGTTTATCACTGCACCAATCTACATGCATTTTCATTAAATACTTGGAAAATTGCTGCTCCTTAATTCGGTAACAACGAATCAGCTGCATTGTAGAGAACAAGTTATAAAAACCAATTGGAATGGAAATCAGAATCAACAGATAAAATAAAAAATTCTTTTAAATTGTTTGAAATTATTAAAAGTTTCAAAATTAATAAATCATGTCCGCAAATTGACGTCATTTAAGCCAGTGATTCACCGAGTCACCATGATCTGAGGACAATTTGGCTATGGAAAATTTTCAATATTGCTAGACTTTTATTTACACAGCGGATTACGTATATGCTAACTTCCAAAACAGTCGCATTACTGTCTACGTATTTGGTGTCTGTCGAACCGCTTAAAACCAAGTATTTTTTATTATTATTTTTGTTTAGCAAATTTCTTTGCCAGAAAAGCACTTAGACTTATATGTCTCATTGTGGGCCGTACCGGCAGAAAGCTCTTTCTCAATTTTCGTGTTGCTCAAGCACCAATTACTTTGTGTGGTTAATGGTAATGGCAAACTTGGAATAGTAAGTGCTTCCCTCACTGCTTTGAATTAAACGTTAGAGCACACAGAAATAATTGCACACTAGTAACGCATTAGCAAAGTCTTTAACTAAGATATTAAATTGACATCAGCATAGCGGCCTTATCATCACAAATTAAACACCCAGAAGACACCAAATGCAAAAGATTCAACTTGTCAACAAGTATAAAATCAGTGGTAAACTTTTGGTTTGACAAGAGATTAAAACTGTTAATTTTTATACAATCAACAACAATAGTCATCAAAACAACAGTTGAGATTTACAACGAGTGTGTGTGTGTGTGTCTGTATGAGCCCTGCACTTGTACTACTAAAATAAATTATTTAATAGTTATAATAGGCTAGTTTATACTTTGGAAAAAAACACATATATCAGTCGGCAAGAAATTACTAATAGAATATTAAACTATTTATTTAATCATCATAAATTAAATTAAATTTAAAACAGGAAATAATGCTACAACATTTAAAAAATATCACTAAAAACCGGTTACTGGGTAACTTTGAGTCGATCATTCGCCTTGGCATTTTTATTTGCTTTTAATTGAGGTGCAGCAGCCATTTATTGCGGCAAGCTTTGCTCAATTTAAGACGATATGGAAGCAAAAAACCAGAATAACTTTAGAACTTTCCGCTGATAGACGCAATGTTTAAGGTCCGGAAATAAATAACTCAAAGTGTACGTGTGTGCGTAAAATGTGTGCGTGTGCCAAATAGGTGTTATAAAGCCAAATATTAAAATGTCAATTGCAGCGATGCTGCTTCAAAGTAAAAAATAAATGTAACCAGGGAA
Source organism: Drosophila dives (assembly GCA_035042365.1). Taxonomy (NCBI): domain Eukaryota; kingdom Metazoa; phylum Arthropoda; class Insecta; order Diptera; family Drosophilidae; genus Drosophila; species Drosophila dives. Next base: position 4,063,745 of record JAWNLJ010000326.1, on the reverse strand, counting down.
ACCAGCCATGCTACCAGCGATCCTGGAGGGTGCCACCTCGAAAAGTCGTTTATGAATTACTCAAGTTCAGGTACATCACAAGAAAATTCGGAAACATCTTCAGACAATAAAATAAATTAGAAATTTCTCCATAGGTATGTAAGTAAATGTTAATATAGATTTTTGTTACTTAAGTGTCTAGAAAGATGACATTTTTAATCTTACTTAATGAATTTTTGACCTAGCTGACTAGCTAATGGAATATTCGAAACAACTTTGACTTTTATATTTATGTTTTTTCGTGTATGAATGAAAATTCAAAAGGGATGTTTTATTGAGTATAATCTAAAGACTACATTTTAAATCTTAAGCAACTGTCTAGGGTATATTCCACAATTACTTTCATAAATGCACATCGTTTTTCCACATAATGATTTCAGTGGTTGCGTTTGATAGGACGTCTGACAATATATCAACTTCCTACATTACAGCGGTGATTTATTCCGCTGTGATCCTAGAACGAAGAAAAATACCAACAGTAACAAAAATTAACAGGACCAACGACTGCTATTGAAGAGCAGAAGCCGGAGAGCAGAGAAAGTCGCCGTTACTTTCTCTTTCTCTCTCTCTTACAGCAGCTGCAAGGATGCTGGCTCTGCCGCGCAACAATTTTCATTGATAAAAATGCTGGCATCTGCGTCCTGTGGCTCAGTCGCAGGCGAGCATTCAGTCAGTCAGTGCCAAGTGTCAGTTGTCACCAGTAATATACGTGTTTTGGGCGCCACATCGGGTCGAGAACAAAACCAATTCACAATAAACGTTATTTCAAACGAGAATCTTTTACTACATGTGTTTTTCAATTTAATATTGTGTATACGCCGCGTAGAACAAAAATTTCTAATAAATAGAAAAGAAATTGATAAAGTGCAACTAAAGTGCAAAGTAATGTGTTAAAAGTCTGCCGACAAACTGTCGCCATTTGACAAAATAAGTTGAGTAACTTTTGAGCATCTAAATCTGAAAAACATCAGAGAAAAGCAAAAGAATATCTAGAACAAAATTTAAACTGGATAAGCAGAAAAGGGAAAACTTTATGTGATACAATTCATTTTTTTTTAATAATTTAACCCTTCTAGATTTATTTTTAATGATTTTCTTTTAATTTGGGTCGCTAGAAAAGATATTGTATTTCATAAAGTTTAAATTAATTTATACAATTTATGTAGAACTTTGATAAATGAGAACTTGTCAAACTTTTTTTCGTACTAAGAGTTTTATTAAAATTCTTTTCAGTTTGTTAAAATAAATATGTATTTGAAACCAACTATGGAATAAAATTTTATGAATTCCCAAGAAAATTGTGCAGTAAATTACATAAGCAGCAAAATATATGAATTCCAATTTGCGGTTATAAATATATATTTTCAAATAAATATTTACAAATATACTATTGATTTTTGAGTATGTCAAATTTATTTTTGTTACTTAAAGTATTTGACCACACCACAAATATATTAGTCTTGCTGAAAAGAACTTAATTTTATTTGTGTTTATATAAATTGTAACCATTTCTGTTGCCTGATTGGCCCACATTCTTTGTCAATAAATGATTTTCCGTAAATTCGAAAGATATAAGAAAAATAAATTTTTATATTTATAGTGAACCTTTGATAAAATATTTACGCATGAAAAAGTTGAGCTGACCCGCATCAGTTGTGCAGTAAAGCAATCATGTCGGGAATTATCTAAAAGAAACTTGGCAGCATTTTGCGTTTTATTAGTTGAGACACTTGAGTGGATGGCTAGCTTTGTTACATATTTTCAAGCTCTCGAAAACAAGTCCTCGCTTCGCCTACCATAGAAACCGCGTAAGGTGACCCACCCAGACAGCTCTGTGAACAGTGTAGTGACAGGACATGAGTTGAGACTCTCAAGCATTTGACCTTCAGCCACTGGCACGCTAGCAGTAAGGAATCCTCTCTTCTGGGTACACTTCAGCAGAATATGCAGAACAAGATGACACTTGATGCGACAACTGCACTGGGGTTTTTATCACATGTATCTCACCTTTATGTATTAAATCCCCAGACAAGCTACTTTTAAAGCATAGCAAATTAAAAGGCTCGCCTGCAGATATCGCTCAATTTGCTGCATTTAACCCTTCAAGTGCGGCATACAAATTTTCTAAATATCAGTCAGCCTTGGGCTACACATTCAAGTGTACTGTAAAAATATTTCATTTATCTCATCGGGGGCTCATCGGGGCCAGAACATATTCCTAGATGGCTGATGACTGCACAAAATTGCGGCACATAAGTGAAAAGTAGTGCAATGAAAGCTAGGCGCACAAACATAAATCAATATAAGCATGTTGTAAGCTGTCGAGGCTGTGTTGTCTGTGGCAACGATACAGAGAAAATGTGGCAACGTATTACTTGTGACTATCCTTTGGAATAGACCTCAGCTCGTCACATATCTCTTCACACACGAATAAACAGACCGCAAACATCCAACTATTCACAATGCTATAATCATGTTTTTGTCACGTACCTGCAAAATAATTTTTTGACAGTGAATTTCAAAATACTTTCCATATAAATTATGGAATTATTTAACCTTTATCAAGATACAAAACAGTTTACACAGCTTACTTTAAATGACAGCTGTCACTTGCAAGTCTTGTGGTTGATAAAATTATTTACTTCAAGCATAATTATATAAATTTGTTTGTTTTTCTTGTGCAAACTGTGGAAAGTAATGCGAAAAAAAATAAATAATCATCATTGTTATTTTATGCACATTTGGAGTCCCCGAGTTAATATAAAAGAATTATTATCGTGTCATATTAAACAAGTCCTATCGAGGCAGAAAGAAGACAGAATTACTATTAATGTAATCAAAGGGATTCACACAACGTTTACAGATGATATTGGTGAAAGCAACCACAAATCTGATAAGTTGACAAGGCTTAAGGCAAAACAATACTTTTATGTTAGTCATATTAAACAGACCAAATAAATAACATTTTTTCTTACTGTCAGTTGTTATGATAATTATTTTTTACGATAATTTAAATATCAATTTTGGCATTTCAATTACTGGGCAACAATTAAAAATGCGTTATAAAAACATGTCTAGTGGAAAATATAATGGAGGCGCTTCTTAAAGCAACAAAAATTATAATTGTTGCATGCTTTTAGGCACAAGTTCTGCAATTTCCGTTTTAGTATTGTTGGAGCTGCGCTTAACTGTTGCAGCAAGCAGGAAAAAGCATTTTTCACAAGTCCAGCGCTCTACACCCTCCCTCGAGCCGTAGTCAGTAGTCCGTGCAGACAAATAAACCATTTCCTTCTGTGTAATTTAATTGTGAATGTAGCTTTCAGCTGCATTCCTCGGCTATTATTGGTTAGGACAAACCGTGAATAGAATGTTTTGTAAATTCAAGTCCATTTAAATGCAAGATGATGCGCATAATTTAATATATCTTAACTGATGTCTGTCTTGTTTGTCTGTTGCCTCTGAAGATCATAAAATAATAAAACGGATTTCAAGCTAGCCAGTCCCCTTCATCAGCTGAATGCGAATTCAAACTTAATGGAATATCGGATAATTGGGTGAGAAACAAATGGGCCAAGCAGCAGTAACAATAGCTTCAACACGAATTGGACTCGAAGGGTGCTAATAGGATGGACAAAGAAAGCCAATCGAAAATATATGTACATAGTACACGGACAATATTGTCACTAAAAATGCATTATGTAAGATGTAACAGTCACGCTCAAAGACACCAGCTGGCTAAGGATTTCTCATCTAACGAGAAAACAATTGTTGTAACTAACAATTGCGATGGACATTATTAATGGGTATCAATGATAGAGCAGATGGTGAACAATTGTAAAAATTATCCTTTGTTTGCATCAATAGTCATTAATTAAAGACTTGTTTAATGAACTCATTTCAAATTGGTGGCACATTGTTTTTTTTTAATTTAAAGTTTGCATATACTAAAGTATACATATACAAAAAATCCTTGGAAATGCCTTTGAGCGATTTTAAAATTTAAGGCTTTTAACTTTGTTACAACTTAATTAAATTAAAATTCGAAATAAAATAAATAAAATTTCGAAGTATTCAATACTTAAGGCAAAATGTGCAGAGAGTATAAATGATGCCAATTATGAGTTATATTCCGCTATTTCTGGTCTCAGTAGAACAAACATATTTGACATTTGTGACATCACAACCAAACAATTTATAATTGGCCAATTACATTGGCAAAAAGAGTATTTGCTTACAGCGCTTTTCGGTGGGCACAAAGCGTCCAAATGCATTTGTAAAGGCGGTAAATGAATATTGCATTGCTGACGGACCAAAAGTAAAACCAATCAAAAATGAAAATAGATCTATTCTGTAGATTCAGCTTTCATGATGTTTGGCCATTGAGATTCAAATTGGTATTGGCCAATTAGTGCCACTTATGTGCCGTTAAAAGCTACCATTACCAGTCGAGTCGAGTCATTACAGACCGCAACAAAGGCAGCCAACAGCCAAAGTCCCAACTGAGAGATTTAAATAAAACAACAAAATAAAATGTCGCGTCTGTAAAATGGCCCCCGGCAACTTGTGCTTGCTGTTGCTGCAATTGTTGATCTGGCCCCAAAGTTGTTGCTCTGGAAAGTTTTCGCGACTGCTGCAGCTGCGTTGCTTCCGGCGGGTCCTACATTTTCAGAAGTTGCCCTGCCTTGAAGAGCTGTTTTGTTGTTTAAGTTGCCGTTTGTGGATTTCTAAATATTTGCATTGTGTAGCCCTTGAGAAACGGATGCTATTTGGCATTAAATTATTTAAGAAGCAATTAAGTTTATTAAAATAAATGCTTACCAGAGATTTACTTAAGCCTAGGACTTGCCCCTGTTTTATTACACGTGCCCGAGCAGCAGCTGGTAATTGGATGGAAATTGATATTGAATAAGCTAGTTTCAAGGTCACACAAAGCCGTTAATTGATTTTGATTTTCACACGAGTGATGCTTAAGTGTTTTACTTGAATCTATTATGCACAAATTAGAACACCAACAACAGCCAGGCTTCCATGTGTTTTGCCAATGTTGAAATTTACATATGGGTGGTCCGAGGCAAACTGGGATGATAATGATGCCTAATCCCAACAAGATATGCACACGATTTGATCAACAATCATGATAATAAATAACATATTTTTAGTTGATTTTGATTTATGTATAAATTCGAGCGCCCTTTGAAATTTTGTATGTGATGCATATATTTTTTAAATTGCAATTTCTGTTTCTGACCTTTTAAATATAAGTGCACTTCATAGATTTTGTCGAACTTAATGCGAACTGACTTATTGTGAAAGATGCGTTAATTTTCAATTTATATTGGTATATTTATGTTAATCATGGAATGGGAAAAGTTAATTTAAATTCAATTTTTCACTCCCATAATACCAAATATTGAATATTTAATATGAGCAAGTTATTATAAACATACAAGAGACAACATTGGAAACGTAACCGAATGCGGAATACTTTAATATTTTACGTTATACAGGTATGAAAAAAAATGGTGTGTGTGTTTTCAGATTGCTGTAGGCAAAAATTAGGCAAGATATTGGCTTTTGGAATTTAAGTGCAGCAGTAAGCGAAGTTGAAAAAAAATTATAGAGAAGATTCCTATTAATCGAATAACGGTTTTATCATTTTTTGAGCACCCTAGTGAACGTAGCGCTCCAGTTATGTAACTAGGCACAGACCAGTTTATATCTCTACTGCACAAAACCAATATATTATAATATATTGGGTATCAAAGTATAAAAAAGAAAAGTTTGAACTTTTGTTTTCAGTTTGCAAATCTTATTAAGTTGGTTGCATAGCAAATTTTTGTTTAAGTTTATGTATGAAAATAAGAGATTTAAAATAGCTTTTGAGAGGCAAAGTTAATGAAAGCTGTTGGTAAATACAAAGTGGTTGACTATAATTCGAAATTGGTTTGCTGTTTAAGATCGGCTTAAATATAAACCGCTTTGGTTTTAAGTGGCTTTTTAGTAGCGAATACAAAACACTAACAATAAAATCAGAGGAGACTCGTTAAGCCGTAAATGCAATTTATCTGTATACTTTCAGTATAGTTGTCCCATTGCAATTAATTGAAATCATTTCATTGACGCCGTGCGTGGGATGATGAGCAGCACAAATGAAGTCGTGCGGATGCCCGGCCACTGGGCAGCATTGTCGATTCCGGTAATTGAGATAATTGCAAGTAAATAAGCGGACAGCAAGAGACAAATGAGCCTCAAGTCAAGGAGACACATCAGGCATTCGCAGCGTATCACATGAAATATTCAGTAACCCGTAGAAGCGCCCGTAGCTTGCCCTAAAGGGAAAACAATAACAAAAGCAACAGCAGCAGTAAACAAAGAGGCGGAAAAGCACAACATGGAGACCATCATGTCGAAATTACCAACGCTGACAGCGGACGATAACATTCAGTGGGTAACCAGGACCCTCTCCGAAGTCCTTGCACGAAATGCAACTTTTGCTGCTGCAGCGGCCACAACAACTTTTATAGCAGCAGCAACGGTAACTGTTGTTGCATCTGCCACAACGGCAGCGAATGTTATCGAAGTTAATGACACACATCCACAAATGAATGACAGCGACACAGATCTCAGGTAAGTCTCTGCGGACTTTGTTTCCCCATCCGTTCCCACAAAGTTTGACAGATGCAGAAATTTCCGCACTGAGTTTCTCTGCTCATCAAAATAAAATATGAAAAATTTGTTGCCAATTTCAATGTATTTTGTGATTATCCCCAAGTGTGAAAATAAATGTATTAAATCACAAACAGACAGACAGGAATATCTCAGATATTGAGACTAATGTTTTTTATATCTGTCTTTCCTTGACAAGCTCATGTCTTTGATAGAGTCTGATTGAAATAAAACACATCGTTAAATCTCGATTATTTCTATTTAAATAAATGCTGAGCACATTTAACCCAGTTTCAAGGCATAGACTATATTTGTTCGTTGTTTATTTCGATGTAGCTCATATCCTGGCTATATGCACTATCGCGATAAATTCGACCTGACCTACATAGCCAAGGTTAATCCATTCTGGCTACAGTTTGAACCACCTGATACGAGCACCTTCTATGTGATGGCTGCACTCTACTGTCTAATCTCTTTGGTTGGATGTTTTGGTAATGCATTCGTCATCTTTATGTTTGGAAGCCGGAAGTCTCTGCGCACCCCAGCTAATATACTGGTGATGAATCTGGCCATTTGTGATTTCCTGATGCTGGTCAAATGCCCGATTGCAATTTACAACAACATCAATGAGGGCCCAGCGTTGGGCGATTTAGGTAAGTGAATGAAAATTGTGAATTACAACTAATCCCTACAAGCTGCCCATCGCAGCCTGTCGCCTCTATGGATTTGTTGGTGGATTAAGTGGTACCTGTGCCATTGGCACGCTGACGGCCATTGCTTTGGATCGGTATAATGTTGTAGTACATCCGTTGCAGCCTTTGCGTCGTTTTTCACGCCTGCGTTCCTATTTCATCATATTTCTCATCTGGTGCTACAGTTTCGTTTTCGCTGTGACACCTGCGCTGGATGTGGGGCTATCTGTCTATGTGCCGGAGGGTTTTCTAACGACCTGCAGCTTTGACTACCTCAACAAGGAGACGCCAGCAAGGATATTCATGGCACTCTTTTTTGTGGCCGCCTATTGCATACCGTTGACCTGCATTGTTTTCTCCTATTTCTATATACTCAAAGTGGTTTTTACGGCCAATCGGATACAGTCCAGCAAGGATAAGGCAAAGACCGAGCAGAAGCTCACATTCATAGTGGCCGCCATCATTGGGCTGTGGTTCGTTGCCTGGTCACCTTATGCAATTGTTGCCATGATGGGTGTCTTCGGGCTGGAGCAATATATCACTCCATTGGGTTCAATGATACCCGCACTTTTCTGCAAGACGGCCGCCTGTGTGGATCCGTATTTATATGCAGCCACGCATCCCAGATTTCGAATCGAAGTTCGAATGATCTTCTTTGGACGTGGTGTGCTCAGACGCGTCTCCACAACTCGCTCCTCATATATGACCCGTTCGCGTTCCTCCTTCAACCATCGAATGCGCTCATCTACCAATGAAGGCGATAACCGCGCAGAGTCCTACAAGATGAACAACAACCTGATGATCGTTCCCGAGGAAACCGATGAGAACGAGGAGATCATTGTTGTAGCTGAGATTAATAATTCCATTTCCGTTGATATGGAACAGAGTAAGTTTTAGAGCAGATAATCAGTTAGCAGATTTGCAATTTAGCATATCAACTGGTTGTCCTCTTATATATTTATAAATCTGAGTTATTTAAGAGAAAGAGAGCAATAGAATATTTTACTACTACTACTCATGTTGAGCCCAGAAAGAAGGTAGATAATTAAAGAAAGGGAGTAAACAAATCGTGATATGAAATGTACAAGAGGGATTGTGTATACATATAGACTCGAATTATTTAATTTAATTAAGCTCATTTCATATTTACTTAAATGAATGTTTAGTAAGAAAATTTATATTTACCTAAATATAGTAGAACTATATGAGACTCAGAAGTATACTTTGAAAAACTTAGAATTTAAATGGTTTGAATAGAAAAATCGTACTTTAGTTGAATTTATTTTTTCAATTATACCCGAAATTAATACAGTTTTTTCTTAATGCATCAAAAGTCGCTTGCTGTTAGGCGGCCCAATTAAAATGAAAACACGGCCATTGTATTCATTTTAATATATATCTGTATTCGTATTTGCCACGTGTCTGTGCCCAGTTCCATTACTTGCAGAGCAATATAGATATATATATACAATGATACCTACCCATATGCACCAACAAGAGCCACAATAATTAACATTGCCATGGTTGCATAGGCATAGTAGCGAAGTGAAGGGAAACATTTGAAGTGAGCTTAGACTAAATGTAGAATACATTTTAGTATCAATGCTAAATACTTATGCAATACTTAGTATAATTTTATCATAATTGGCTTGTGTTTATAATAATTCTAAGTATTTAGTGTCTACTAATATAGTATAAATATCGCTTTCTGGACAATTGATAGCAATAACAAATGTATCTTGTGGATACTTGAAAATATGATACATAATATCTATTTTGATGTTTTCTTGTGTATTTGTATCAAAAGGAATTTGTATCTTAATATCATGTTGATTCCATGCAAATATAATCAAAATTATGCCAATTAATTTCGAAATTTGGAAACGTCCCAAGACTTAAGCTTATGTATAAACATTTAATAGAATTTCCATTAAATCAATGTTCAAGCATTTGATTTATTGTAATAATAATTGCATTGTTATTCTACGATCTTGATTTCTTTCTCTTGTAAGCTTTTGACTTTTATATATTGATGTGTAAATTAAGCAATATTTGGGCTAAAAGATATGGCCCTAACCAAGCCCTAATGAGTACTTGTACCTACAGAAACAATAACAAAACAAAAAAAAACCCAAAGATTTACCATTTGAACTAAGGAAATGAAAATGTATATTTTTAGCGGGAATATAATACGAATTTATACTATTTAAGTGTTTTATGGTTTTAAGTATAAGTATAAAAAAAAAGTATACAAATTTATTGTTAGGGTGTACGCAAGTGTAATTTTACATTAGTTGTATTAAATTTATACTCATATCCGCTTTGACAAAATCTTAATTGTATAATAAATTTGATAAGCGCAATTAACCGCAATTAGTTGGTCGCCGAAGAAAAATCTATAATTAAACATTTACCCCCTTCCACCCCCCTTTATAAATTCGAGAAATTATATCATGCGAATGGAATATATGTACTTATCGTAAACAAAAATATTCCATTCCAAATTCTTAATCATCCGCTTACTCATATCCGCTTTGACAAATTCTTAATTGTATAATAAATTTGATAAATGTAATTTTTTCGTCAGATCAAAATATTATTTTGAATAATTTGTGCTTGGCTTAAAGTATTATATAAGAAAAAAAGATAAAGGTAATTCAGACCTCCATTACGAAGAACTATGTACGCCCTTGAACTCGTTTGCATGTAAAGCAAGTAACATTAACAAAACAAAAGTAAAACATGCTAAGAGACCTATGAAAAACTGCAATTACAGGAATAAAGTCAAACTAGAGTTTAGTCGATGTCTAAATACCCTTGAATATGTATATTTAGAGATGCATATATTGTAGTTTTAATTATTCCTTATTGCTATTTTTGACAAGCATTTTCATGACACTGACGAGCTTACAGAAAAAAAGTATATAATTTTCTAATTTGTAACTTACATCCGTAAGTATTAACTTCCCATCTGGAAGAACAATGCAAAATCCTTATATTAAAACCATTGTTATGGCAGTAAGTGTGTTTGCTTTTGTTAGCTTGCTTGTGGGTAAATTTACTACAGAGAACAATGGAATGAAATGGCTACGTCGAATTTCCCTAGAACTGTCTCCAATAACAACAAAACTAAACAAAGCAGATGCAGCTAAAAAGAAAAAATAAAAGACGATCCAATTAGCATGTTTAAAATGCTCTTGGAACGGTTTGTGCCTGAGAGCAATTACGACCTAAGTCTTTTATTTAACTCGATGCGAACTAATTTGTACTTATACTACTTAAAATATACGTGTACTTGTATGTTTTTAAAGATCTAAACGAATAAAATGTATAAATAAATTTGTCTCCTTACGTTACGGTTGAGCAGCTTAAAATGATTCGCTTACGGATTCCTCGAAATCACTAAAAGGACTTCGACTTCGGACTGCAAACCGACACACAAAGCTCACAAGTCAAGCTCTTGTGTGTGTGCTGCAACAGGTGCAAAGGCAAATAAAAGATGATAGTTGTTAAATGAATCCACAACGACAAACATATATATAATATATACATATATATTTATATAAATATATATATATGTATACATATTCTATATGTATTGGGGTGCAAGGTTAAGCCGTATGTGTCTGTCGGCGTCTTTTATTGACCGGCAGCAACAGTGCGTTTACTTAATCTGGCCACATGCATTTCCCTTTCATAAAATTCCCAGTATTTTCGCTCGCGAGAGTATATGGCAACAGCTGAGAGTTGCGTCCCCGTATTTTGTTGTTGGAAATCATTGGCCAGACAACGACAACGACGCCGGCGCCAGCTCTGCCGATGGTCTCCTCGTCGTCTCCATCGTCGTCTCAGTCGTAGTCGCTGTTGCTGTCGAAGCATCGAAGCAGAGAAATACAACGCAGCCAGCATAATACAAATTTCAGTCGGCTTTTTCACGACGCGCCCGCGGTTGTTTGTTTCAAACACCAAATTTAAGTGCATTAAATCGTAACTTTCATTTATTTTTTGAAGAATATTGTGTAAAAAACCTAAAATAAATAATATATTAAAAAAAAACCATGGTACACATGTTTGAGTTACAGCCGGCGCCGTACACAGCATAATGTGTAAGTCATTATGAAATGCTGTGTGTGTGTTTGTGTGTACCTCAGCATTCCATTCAAGGAATATGTTAGTTAATCCCGCGTGTGTCATTGCCGTGTGTGTGTGTGTGTATTTCGGGTGTGGATGCCTTAGTCACAAACTAAGTATTTTGGCCAGTTAATTCTCTTTCGATTTTTCACTGCTTGTATGTACCCGCATTTTGTTGCCAGCAGCTGCTGCTGCTGCTGCTGCTGCTGCTACTCCTTCTGTGTACTTACCAGGCTCTGTCGACGTCGCTGTCTGCGACTCCTCCACACAGCAAACGACTCCTCGGCTGGTTCATTGTACTTGCGCGCATCCCTGTGCAGCGCCAATGTTCGCTCCGAGCAGCTGAAAGCGATTTTCAGTCAACAACATCGAGCTGATAGGGCCAATTGTAGTTTTTGTTCTTGTTATTGCTTATTGTTTGTAGATGATATGGTTGTGTATGTGTTTGTGGGGGTGTGTGTTTGTGTGTGTGTGTGTGTATCGTGTGCTCAACGCCAAAATAAATATTGACCAAACAAACGTCATTTATAGGCAATGGCAATAAATTACCAGTAGCGATTTATCTCAACGCAAACGTCAACCAAACAGTTACACAAACACACGTGCATAATTTATATATATATATAAATAAATACAAGTATGTATAAATATCTGCCTGATGTTAAGCATATGTTTGGTTGAGGGGTTGTTTTGCCATTTTCACGGTTTGGTTGTCGTGCCCAGAGCTTATTTGTCAATGCATGCCCTAAAAATCAGTTTTTATTAGACGCACGCGGCGTATGCGTAATATTTGCATATCGAAAACACTTTAATGTTGCCCTTCCGCGACGATGACTGTGCATGTATATCAAAAACACTCTTATGGCTTCCAACAGCGACTGTAAATAGCAACAAGCCGGCGGCGCTGAAACAAAGCGTCTGCCCCACTTCAAAAGACAACAGCAACAAAAATAACAACAACAACGTCAACAGCTGGCAACGACAATTGAAGGAGACACAAATGAGCATGCAAGGAACACAACTCAATGGCCAAAGAAGACTGACACACCCCAGACAGGCAACGACAACAACAACAACAACAACAACAACGACAGCAGCACCCCAGGATTGCCGAGTGTTACACTCGCATTACACATACGACGCGTTGCTGTTGTTGCTGGCGTTAGTGTTGCCTGTGCCACAATGCAAGTCAAGTGAAGGTGCGATGACTGTTGACGGTTTTACTGTCACTGCTATAATTATTACTGTTGTTGTTGTTTTTGTTGTTGCTACTGCTGTTGGCATGAAGTCTATGAGGAACTCAGACATTTTGCACGCGATTTTCAGTGGGCGGGAAGCTAGTCGGAATTAGTGTCTCCAGGCATTTGATTTTATGTGCATTTTGTAAGTAGCACAAGGCTTAATTTGATGGCTTGGCAAACAAGCGCGAGCGAAACCACTCAAGTTAGCTGACGAGCCTTTCGAGGACTACATCTCATTGTCTCTTAGCTCACTGTAGTGTTTATAAGACAAAATCCTTATTAATTAAAATTGTGGCCTATTTTAACTAAACATGTTTTGAATTGAATGGAAAATAATCTCATGTGGGATTTCACTAAAATAATACCATTCATAAATCCTAAAGAATGCTTTTCCTTATCGAGAATTATAAAACGTTTTTGTTTTTGTTTTCTCTGAATCTCAGTTTAATTATTTCTTATTTTGAATGCAGATATTTTAAATGACAATGTAAACTGGAGAAGGCCTTTGTTGGTGCGATTCATAGTCTAATAAAATGCAATATCAAAAAAATATCATAGAAAACCAATTTAAAACAGATTTGACTGCTTTTTCTCTTCTATGCTTGGCTGGGTTTTTGGTTTCAAATTTCGAATATTAATTTGCGGCAGTTTGCAGTCTGCCATCTCCCATATGATAACTTAAATACAAAAAGCTTGAACATTGAAGACTTATGACGTCAATGTATATGTTGCGTTTGTTTTTGTTGTTATTAAACAGACGTGTAACAACTGAGATGAGAAAAAAATCAACAAATCGGAATACTTTTTTACTGGCAGCTGCGAATTCCGATTCAGATTCAGATATAGCGGCAACGCTATCAACATTAATTAAACCGATGCCCGGCTGTGTGGCAGAGGCCGCGCCAACGGGAGAATGTACTCTATGTTGTTTTTTTTCCCCTCATATTCATGCCACAAAATTGTTTCGCGCAGCACCCTTCCAACAATGCCACTACTCTCTCACACCCAGTTGCACACTGTGTGGCACTAATGACCGCTCGATTTTGTTTTTTTGGCAGCCATGCCAGAAGGTTGCATTTAAAATCTGGGCTACCGTTGCCTATACGTGGATGGTGCACCATCTCTGCCCAGTTCTGGCAAACTTATGAATTTTTAATTTGCTTCATTTCATTTGTGCCTTTGCCTCTCACTATTCCACTTTCCAACTCGTAATGCAATGTGCCAAAATTCACCGCCCCCTTCTCTCTCAGCTTCTTTCTCCCAGTGCGTTGTTTATTTTTGTTAGTACACCTATATTCACCCATCGGCAATCGAAATTTTGCCGACTGTTAATATTTGTGTTTTTGTGTTTATGTTCATAACTAGACCAAATATTTGCCATATAAACAAATAAACATATAAGCAGCAAAACGAGTTTAAGCATTTTTAACAAATTCTAAATATCTTTAGATAAACCAACATAATTGAAATTTACATAACAGAAAAAAAGATACAGATTATTAATTTTGGCATTTTTTAGTAAATATATATATATATAAAATATATCATAAATTCTTATCAGCGAGAGTACCATGAAATCAAATTCTTAAAATGTTTGCATTTCGTCAGAAACTGAACTGCTGCAAAAATAAGAAAATATTTTCATTGTCTGCTTGCAGTTTAAGGATTTAACAATGGAGTAAACGGAACTGCCTGGAATTAAGTAAGTAAACCAACATAGCAGGCAGTCAAACGGTCAGCCAGTCGGCCACTTAAGACGCATAACCGGACATATTCAGGAGTATTAAGGGATTGTCATCATTAAGTGCTATGTTTGATGTTACCTGGCTGCCCACCGCTTGTGGCTCTTTGGCGCCGGCACTGATACCACCGGCTCACATTGTTGTATTGTGGTACTTCTGGGAGAATTATGCACGCTACGTGGATCGGCACTTCTGTACGTGCTCCTGCTGGGACACTGTATTCAAGGGTCCCTACGAATCGGGAGTGGCCGCCTATAAGCACATGTACTTCAATGCGACGCCCAACAGCTTCAAGATGTGGATATTGACAGTCTTTGCCGTTATTGCACTTTACGAGTGCATCAAGCGGCTCATCGCCCTAATCCTGCAGCAGCGAGTGCGCTACTCCATGCTGCTACTCTTCTTGCTGTCCATCTTCTCACACTATTATGCCTGGTGGGCGTACATCAACTATTACAACGATGACTACTACAATCAATGGAATCACCAACTGTTCTTCACGGTGAGCTCATAAGCCTCTTCACAAACTCATGTCCAAGTGCATATTTATTTGCACTATGTCTGCGCAAGTGTTGACCTACCACTGCCCTTTCCCCCATGAATATCCATAATTTATTACAAAAGTTCAGATAAAAATTCCTATGCGCAAAACTTGCTCTCCGTGTTCGTGTTGACCTCAACTTTGCATCCGTTCACGTTCTTCACGTGCACCCACTTCTAAAGTTATGGCACTTGGCCAGAAATTAAAGGATAAGCCAGGTACGGGATCACTCGTACTGCTGGGCGCGTACAAATTTGTTAAATCGCCAAGCTAAAAAGTTTTCAAGTGTTAAAGCACCGAGTGGAAAAAGTGCAACTTTTTCAGTTAGCCAACGTTAATGAGCATTGCCAATCATGCAATCGAAACAAATGCAATAAGCCGGGGAGAAAAATGCAACAAAATAATTTAAGGTAGATCTGCTTCCCTGTTTAAGGTTTAATTAGGGTCGTCAATCAAAGCAATCAGTTGCAGTTTTTCTATTGTTTTTATGAACGCCCATGATTGATGAGCCCCCATGTCCTCTTGCAAAGTGTGTTAAAGAATACAAAAAAAACATTACTTCAAATTTTAAACACTCATTAATTTTGAAAAAAAATGACTACATTAGAAAAGATACGAATTTTCAAAAAAGAATAACAACTAGATTAAATCTGCATTCAAAACTGCAAAAATAGATTTTCAAAATTCATGTTAAAGATATATTTACAATCTTGTGACGACAGGTCAACATCAACACTTTGTCAAAAATCATAAAATTTCAATATTGCTCGGTCTTAAAAAGAATTTTTCATTCAAATTTAAAAAGCGACTCTCGGTTAAAATGCATGTTTAAATAAATAGCATAAAAATGCTTTTAATGATGAATCTGAAGAGATTTATCAAAAAGCTTTTTATTTGTGACCTCGAGGCAAACACTGCATTTAAAGTTGAAAACATTAATTGTAATCGTAACTTTTATTATAACTTTTTATTATAGGTAACAGAGCTGTTCTCCACAGTGCTGGTGATGCACTTGGCCAATACAACGAATGTGGTCAAGCCCAAAAAGGTGTTCTGCATTGTGGGCATTGCACTGCTGCACATCCTGGCCGGGAGTTTCGATCAGTTCTTCGTGAATGTAGTGCGTGGCGAGGGGGCAGCCCATCAGGTAGTGCGCGACATAGGATTTATGTTGCCCGATCTGATGCACTTTGCCATACCCATTTGGCTCTTGCGCCGGTCGAGGAGTGAGAACTTTTCTACGCGTCCCTTCTATCGGGACCGGAAGCTGCATAGAGATATTGTGGCCATGCTGTGCCTGGTGTCCATGCTCTTTGTGCTCTGTACGATTTTGTGAGAGCGAATCCTGTTTGGCGCCTACGAGGAGGCGCACGGCAAGGTGAAGCCTGCTCAGGATGCAGCCGTTTTGCTGCTGAATCGTTACCGCATGTTGGCCAACAACAATGTGCATAACTAGAAGCCGGCTGGACGAACTGTGCCGGAACGAACCGTGGACAATATGCTGCACTAGCCCGTAAGTGTGTGGGCGCAGCCACGCCCTTGTGCTTGTAGTTACGTACAATTTATGTTTTGCCATTTACGATTTGTGATAGTTTTTTGTAATGAGTTTGGTTTTTTTTTGGGGTGGGAATGGGGGAGGGGGCTAAAAGATATCGAGGCTTATACAAGTTTATTTATCGAATACAAATTATCAAAAACCAACCAAACATAATCAATACGGCAAACTGTTGACTTCCATTTTTTAGAAATGTTGGCCGATGCTCTGTTGACACATATCTATATACAAATACATACCCCATACACAAATGCACTAGGCACAACTAGACAAATTATTAAACCGAACGAACGCTGGCTGGGTAACAAATCCAAGTTAACCCATTATGATTAGATACAACGAACGAGTAATTAGCAAGGCATTAGCTGTTAACAACTGGAACGATTAGTGACAACCTCAAAAAACATTTTATTGCCAAGTATTCAATATATACCCACCCAGTGTTATTCTATCTTAGCGTTAGATGCGATTTAGACTGTTGTTGGATAATACATATAGCATTATTATATATACACACCGAAATATTCCAATATTGTAGTTGAACAAATACAAATAATTATAAAACAAATACAAATTTGAAATCCCGTAGTAATCAAAAATAGCGTTTAACGATATTGTTATAAATAATTGAGATAATATGAAAATGGAATAGCCTATAAATATGTATACACCCAAATACACACACACACACATACACACTCACACAAAACATTTACATACAAACATATATTTTTAGTATACAACATTATATTAAATAAACTTTAAGAGACTGAAAAACTGGCAAATCAATTAGTTTCCATAGTTTCCACTGCGAGCCGGTAAGTTCATAAACGATGTTTTTTGTATATAATTAATTTTTATTGAAATTTGAAAAATCTTTATGTCAATGTAAACACACAGTGTATATAGTTTTATCCATATATACATATGCTAAGGTATATTTCAAATATGTAATTGCATTTTCCAAAAATACAATTCTCTTTTATTATTTCGTTACTAAATGTTTAAAACTTAGCATTTTTGTTTCTTTTATTCGATTTGTGTAAACTAGAAGACATTTGAAATGATTTACATAATAATTATATAGAAAGAAAAACGTATTAGATATAATGGAATGTCGCGGTTTTTTTTGTATTCGTATATGTATGTATAAATACTTGTACAATACATAAATGTAATTGGCTGGTTGACGCGCTGCACAGTGGGCAGCAACTTAAAGTACAATTGATAACTTAATTTTGGTAAATAAAATGTTTATAAAAGACAACTAAACAAAAATGGACGGTCTTCGATGACTATTGAGTTGTTCAAAATACAAAGTAAAATTAAAATTAAAAATAAAGTGCCATTAAATAAACGAAAGCGAAACGTTTACAAAACGATACTGTAAATAATCAGCAATCAATAGTTAACCAAATTAAAAGCAAAAAACTTGCTAAAATTAATTGGCAGTGTAGAAAATGCCTTAATTTCTCTCAATGATAATTTATCATATTCGTTTCCTAGTTGGTTTGATTTTGTGTTTTTGTTTTTATATATATATATATTTAGTGGTTGAGTCGTCGCTCAGTTGCGTGTTGCTGGTTTTGTGTTTAAGGCGATAAATTTTCAACAGGTTTCATGTCTTCTTGTCATTGCTGCACTTGTTTGTTTAGATGAAAATCTCTGTACGCTTTCGGACTTGGTGACCGGTAGTCGAGTGTAGCACAGCGTCATCCGGATCGTCGGCACCATCGGCACCATGATCCTCGTGCGTCAAGTAGTCGCCCTTGTGACGATGCAAATAGCGTCCAATTAGGAAGAACATTAATACAAGCAGCAAGAAGAGTATGACAAGCAGGACTATAAAGAAGACGTGAGTTATTACATGCCATTTTGTTGGTGTCTAAGTATTTAACTTACATGCAAGCAGTACGGAATTGACTTCATTGTATGCCTTGCGCAGCTTCTCCTCGTCCACCAGCGGAGGCGGCCTAGTCTCAATTTCAATAGGGGGATGCGTTACAGGTTCGACACCGCAAAAGTCTTCAGTCAATTGAGCTAGTAGAGAGACGACAAATGTAATCAAAGCTTTTAAATATGTTAACTTTGCACAACTTACAGCCCAGAGATTTGACATTATTGGGTGGATTCTGTTGGAACATTAGCTTGAGTGGATAAATATCATCGAACTGCACACGTGAAACACAACCAACAAAACCGTCGGTCATCGAGGTGTTCTTGCCAATATACATGTACTGAATATTGTTAAATTGCGCATCAGCCGACGCCTTGATATCAAAGTTATACTCCACGGGCTCGTAGTTATCCACGTGCAGCACCACCGTAGAACCGCTATTCTTACGCATAAAGCGCACATCGTGATACTGTCCCAAACCGAAATGCTTCTTGGGGAATATAATTTCCTGTCGCTCAAAGCCAAAGTCAAACACGCATCGCAAGTGACCTGGAAAGGAACAAATTAAAACCTATTCTAAGCAACAAAAAAGTTTGTCAAGTCACCTGAATTGGAAATTTGTATGGTCAGATATTCGCCAGTCAGATTCGATGAGAAGCCCAGCAGGAAGCCTTTGGGTATTGTTGTTGTAAAACCCACTCTAATATTCTCCGCAATGGTGGAACGGAAGGAGCCCTCGAACTCATAGCGTATAATGGAACTGGAACGCAAATTGACGCCAATCTCTGCAAATAAAATTGGACAATTCGTAAAAGAAGTTAAATATTAATATTAACTCAGCGTACCATCTGCGCAAATGGGTCCCTTAAAGGCGCTCCAGCGGCAATCGCAACTGTAGCCATCGTATCGCTCAATGCAGGTGCCGTTATTCAGACAAGGATTCGATTCGCAACGACCCACGCAGCCAGTACTGATGCCATAGATGCCACGCATGGAGTGCTCCTTCAAATCCACCATCTTTCCATTAAGCAATAAAGCACGGATGCAGCCCACAAAGCCATCACGGTATTCCGTCGTTGACCCAATAACCAAATCGGATGTCAGATGGAGAGCACGGACTGGACCTGGCGGCTCGCGGACTTCTGCCTTAATGGAGCCATCAACAACCAGACGCGCCTCCTTGCGATTACGCTCCACGCTCACCGTGTGCCAGTTGTTGTCGTTTATATGGTAGCTAGTGCCCACATTGACGCCCAGTGGACCGCTACCGGCCTGATACTGGAACTGCAGTTTATTACCGCCAATCAGACTCAATTTGATGTAGTCTGTAGGGCCAGTGGCATGGAACAGCACTGAGTTCTCCTGAGTGGTGCGGAACTCCAGATAAATATCACCCGAGTGACCCATATCGAAGGGTGGCAAATTAATGGCAGCATCAGCGATGCGGAACGTCACAACATTACTGAACAGATCGTCGCCCTCACAGCGCATCGGTCCAAGCGTGTAACGCCCCTGCTTCTCATCCAACGGCGTGCCAGTGTCACCAAACTTCACAGCACGCACAGGCAAATGCTCCTTTTCGCGAATATCACCGCCATCTTCAGTCCACTCTAAGGTGTTTGAATCACAGTTGCACCACTTGGTAGGGTCGTGACACTTACCAAGGATGCCACACTCGCACTTGCGCGAACCAGGCAACGCGCCTGCCCAGTAATCCATAGGCTGATTGTTGCGCGAGATCCACCAGGAGAAGGGACGGAAGTTGCCAGCTTCAGCTATAAGTAAATTAACATGTGAATTTCCAATGCAGTATTTATAGGAAATTTATATATTTACATGGTGAATTGAAGAGACGCGAGGATCGGCATGAGTAGCTCAGATGCTGCCAGCAGCTGTGTGAGCGATTTAGCAGTGCCTCGATCTGCAGCTGATTGGCATCATACATGATACTCTGCTCAAAAGAGCCGGGCTCCTGGAAGCCATCCACCGTCGTTGTGTGCTCCTGACTGTGACTCAGTGTGGTTATAACTCGACCATCGGCTATACAAACAAAAATTGGATTGGATTTAGTGCCATTAATAAAAATAAAATAAAAGCACTTACAGTAAAATTCGCAGGTAACTGGGAAAGGCTCCAGTGGACCACTGCCATCCACATCTAGATTCAAGTTAACACGTTGCTGTACATGCTGCACATTCTTCAAGGCCTGGCAGGACAGAGGATTGTTGGCTAAATATAGAAAGATGGCGAATGAGATCCTGCAGATATACAATCTTAGCCTGCGTCACTTACAGGTATGGCATACAGCGCCTGCATAACCAGTGTGCGCACAATCGCAGAAGAACTCCATGCTGTTCTGATGACAGACGCCCTTGTGCTGGCAGGGATTTGGATTGCAACGATCAATCATTTGGCAGGCATCGACAACAACCTCGTCGCCGCAACATACTTCCTCGCCCTGCACCCAGTCCTGTGGCAACTTGTAGTTACCATCCACCGAGATAAGTCGCATGCAGCCGACAAAGCCATTCTTATCCTTGCCACCAGCTATGTAGTAAGTGTGTCCTGTGGCTATCTGCAGGTTCTTGGTCGTTGTCATCGGCCGTTGATCAATGTTGAGAATGAGACGATTGCGATCAATGGAAATCACAAACGAATGCCATTTGCCATCGTTGAACTGCTCATCATAGTTGTCTAGAATTATGCGGGGCTTATCCTTAGCCTTTAGATCGATCTTCACTTTACCAAACTCTAGGAACACTTTTAAGTATCCACCCGAGTAAAAGTCGTGATGCAGCATGACGCCAGTCTCCTCGTAGGTGCGGAAATAGAAGGACACATTCAAACGTTGCGAGTTCTCATAGCCCTTCAATCGTACAAACGAGCCGCGCGTCGTGAAGGTAACTGGATAAATAGGAGGCGAGGGGCAGGCATATATGGTGTTCACCTTCATGTAGAGATAGGCTTCGCCCAAATCATAGCTATCCTTCATGGTCTTTATAAAATTGGTAGAGTTTAGATAAATGTTCTCCAGACAGCCCGAAAAGTTCTGTTGTACAATGAGACCCTCTTGCACATTGGGAACACCACCTAAATACAGCTCCCGATTCAGGTTCAAGCGACTAAACTCGCCCTGAATGCGACCACGCACAATGACACGATCCACGGAGAAGATGATGTCCCGCCGATTACGCGAGATAACAACATCGTGCCACACATTATCATCCAGCAGACTGCCGACGGAGAGCGAGGTCATAATGCCCGAGCCAAGGTCGAGATTCAGCACCATCTTGTTGTCCTTCAGTTGCAGGGCATAGTAATCGCCTTGAGTGCCACGTGTGTACATCATGACGCCATTTGCGAAGGCAGTCTTGAAACGGAAGCGTATCGACTCCTGGGCAGAGGCAATGGGCTCACGACGCAAATCGTAGCGCACCAGTCCAGTGCCATTGAAGTACAGATTCTCCGAGACTGAGGACATAAGCAATAATAACCTTAAATAAATGATGAAATGGGTATAATTATTAATTATACTTACTGTATTCACAGCCGAAGAGCTCGACACGCATGGAGATGCGATCGTGCCAGCGTGTGGGATTAATGCGCACCCACTGTGCAATGATGGGCACCTCAAAGACATTATAGTGTATGGAATTGCCATCGGAATTGCCCTTGAACATCTGTTTTGAAATGTAGTTGTGATATTAGTATAATAAAATCAAACATAGAAATAGCCTTGAACCATCTTTATATTTTGTTTTTGTTTAGTCAAGTTAAATATTAAATTAGATTTAGACTTATACTAGTGTTAGCCACTGGTTACCTGCGGCTCGCTTGTGGGATTTACGTACGAGCGCCAATACTCGCCATCGTCCGAGTACTGGACAATGTACTCCGTGACGAACTCATCGGTGTGCATGCGTCCCATGGTGGCAATCTTGCGCACCATACGCGCCCCGCCCAGATCGAGTGTTAGAAAATGGTTATACGTATTCTCGACGGGCGTCCAAGCAGAGTTACCTTTACCGGGTGCAATTCAGGAGTTAAGATTATGTCAGATTAAGTGAGTCAGCGCATTATTAGAAACCAAAGTGTGATACTACCAACAAAAAACATACACAAAACTACATAAAAATTAAACCACATTAAATTAAAGCCATGCAAAGAAATGAATGCAAATACAAATAAAAAAAAAGACAGGCACAAATGCAAATAACACGTTAAATATTAATGAAAATCTGTAGATTTGTATGCAGCTGTTTTAGTTATCTCGCATATCCGGGTTCATGTTTCTGTGCCAGCCACCACCATTAAATCCCGTACACATTGATTGGATTATGATGAGATTTGAAACGGATGGTTGGTTGTTGCGCGCTTACCTTTATGTTGCCACCGGGCTCTTTATAGTCGGCAAACTCGAGATCTGTGATGCCATAGCTAATGGTATACTCTGTCACATATTCATTGCTGTGCGGGCGTCCTTGCAGCGCAATGTGCGTAACATTCTTCACCACACCCAAATCAATAATCAGACGCTGATCGAAGTCCGAACTCTTTGCTGACCAGGATGTACCAGCTTAGGTGTGGTTTGGGACAGTTAAAAATTAATTGATAATTTAAAAATGAAAATAAAAATAAAAACAAAATCAATTGTGAACTCAAATGGGAGGAGGGAGGATGGAGGTGGATCGATTAGCTACAGACAAAATGTTGGCCATCGTTGCCAATTAAGAGCACATAATTTAAGGCGATTTCGCTTGACAGCTGCAAGTGGTTCGACCCGACCCGTTACCAGCAAAAGGTCCTTTTACAAAAGCAAGGGTGAGAGAGAGCAGCAAACCCCTGCAATAAAAACCAATTCGCAACTGCAGCTTGCAGCAGCAAACAGAGGGAAACACAGCAGGGGTGAACCCAAGTGCTGGTGTTAACACTAAATGGACATGGCAGGCGGACTGAACATAAACAATTGAGAACTCGTCCGAGGATTCTGCTTTTGTTTTAATGGGCACGGCGTGACCAAAGACTGTGTGAACAGCCGTGTATATGCATCCGATCAGCACGAATTATGCTTATATAAAGCAAATGGCGCTCAAGCACTGTTAAGTTTAGTTTCAATGCCGCATTAAAGTTTGCCATCGATAAAACTTTGTACAACAATTCGGGAATGCCAAAAAAAAAACATAAAAGGAACTAGAAAATACATTTATGCCATGTAGACGAATTTAAAATATCCTAGCAGATATCAATATTTTAATTACAACTTACAGTTTGCTATCAAATCTAGCCACAAAGATGCATTAATTGCCTGCGTCTTAATTTTTGGAGGAACAATTCAATTTGTGAACATTTCTGTTAAGGCTGATTATAAATATTAATATATACGGTATACAGTTGTAGATATAAACATGCGCTTGTTACATAAATTTCCGCAACTTCCATATACCCTTTTCACACATATTTCATGAAAACAGAGTATATACAAAAATAAAATAAACTCAGTGAACCTAACTACCAGGTCGCTACCCTCTTGCCGAGACAGCGGTGTTCCGTGTCCCGTTCTGTTTGTGCATATATTAAGCAAACAACGTTGTCTGGAACATGTCTGGGGCCCATTACGAGAAGCGAATCAAGCAGGAGAGAGTGCCTACATTTGGGTTTATTGCCTTTTAAGCATATTTCCGGCTTACGCCTGATTTCATTTTTGTTTGTGTTTTTGTTGGCAGAGAGCTGGAATTTTGGGACATCTGTTTGAACACCAATCAAACGCTCGCTTAAAATGTTTCGAGTATGGAGTGAGAGTGAGCTATCAAAAATAAAATTACATTTATTTTAAAATCATAAACTAAACTAATTTATTGTATCGTTAGTGCCTACTGATGGCGCTTATGTGGCTTGAGTAGCGCTTCCTTGCAGTAAGCAACCACATCTGGCTGCTCGGCGCCGGCACTGCGCTCTATTAGATTCTCAAATGGAAGAAATTCAAATCTCGCATTCTCCTGTGGCAGACAATTGCGGAATGCAATCGCGGCACAGTACTTGGGTGATAGTAAATGCTCTTCAAAGTGCCACTGCGTCATCGGCGTGCCATTGCAGCGCAGCGTTGTGCCACAGAGCGGTGAGGCAGCCTCTTCCAGCGGATGTGTGGTGTCCATCGAGAAGCTGATCTTTTGCAGATCTATCGTTATGCCGACGCCCAGCTCCTTGACATAGGATTCCTTTAAGCACCAGTGCCGCATAAAGGCCTTGAGCTGTGCACGCTCATTGTGCTGCGGCCTGCCAATGTAGCTCCACTCCTGTGGTGAGAATTTGCTCTGCATGAGGCGAAAGAAGTCCGCAAGGGATTTTCCGCCATTGTGCTCGATTTTCATGACATCCGCACCAATGCCAAATTCGGCATCATCTTTATTGCCCCTGATGCCAGCAAGGATCACAATTTTGCCCTGATGCGACACATTGAAACTGAGGGCGGGATTCTTCTTTTGTGCCTGCTGCACCCAGTGAGGCTTGCCTCGTGTGTCGCGTGTAAATTGCACTTGATCGTAGGGCTCCCCGCTGCACGTGCTTACAAATTTGCGCATTAAAAGGCGGCCAATAAGCGAGGACAGAAAGTCATCAATAAAGTGAAACTTCATCAGACGTGTTCGCTCCTCGGGCTGGATGACGGCAACAGCGTGCGTCAGCTGTGGCAACGTCGGCGTCCATGTGCTCAAATCGAACGCCCATCGTGTGCAGATATGTTTGTTCATTGGATTGACGTTGCAAATGTGTTTGCAATTGTATTTTATTTTATTAAATTGCAAAACATTTCGAAAAATTTCTGCCTTATTCTTTTTTTACTTAATCAACCAATTTGGAAACGCTGCTTCTTCTTAATTGGTGGAATTCAGTAAAAGCGGCGACAGTTGCATCGAACGAGTTAGCATCGCTGTGCAACGAGTAGAGTTGTCAACGAGCGCCAATTGTGGAGGGGCTTTTTATTTAAAATTTTTGGCGGCTAAATATCAACTTAAGACAAAAATTACAGAAAAGCGTAAAACTAATCAACTCAAAACAAACAAATAACAAACGCACTAATAAACAGTTATTAAAGACAACTGAAAGCAAATGTAATTACATTTACAGCTTTGACTTACCATTTAGACGCGCCTTATCCGGGCCACGTTCAGTCAACGATGATGTGGCCGTTAAAACCGATTGTTCCAATAAAGGTTGATTACAATCATAGTCGGAAAAATAATCACTGAAGGAATCTGCAAATGCCAAAGAAACAACAATAATTATAGATTTCTTGTTTTTTGGTAAGAGCATAGGAAGTAAATGTATGACCCAGTTGTTTGCCGCACAGCTATATATGTTATAAGTGTATATATGAAAAATGTCACTGGCGTAAATAAAAATTGAATAATGACAGAACAGAATGAAAAGTAATACGCTTGGACTGTCGCCAATTTGCTTGAGTTTGTATATAATTTAAGCAATTATTTGGATCCTTGGTGGCATTTTAGTGCTTATTTTCATGAGCCATAAATAAGGCCACCACATTGCTGAACAGAAAGAGTAAATAAGCACTGTGTTTATTTATTTCTTTATTGCAGTGCAATTTGCTGTAGCACCGTCTTATCTCTATATATTTGGTGTAAATATTTGGTTGCCATGACATTGTGGAGGGTGTCTCTTTGTGCCTGCTGCAATATTAAAAAGTGCCCACTTAGACAGTTCAGCAGGCGTGATAACAGGGCCAGGATATCATAGCGTCGACTTCCGACTTTCTGTCTGTATGTGTGTCGATGTGTGTCTCAGACGACAACCACCAAGTTGGCGTCGCCTTTTGTGGGTGCAGTTCCTGTGTGTTTAAACACAAAAACCAACCCTTAGCCTTAGCCGCCAGCCACGAGGCTAGCAGAGTTCATGTGCCCTTGGATTGGAGAAGGGGGCAAAAACAGAACCTTGCAGAAGATTAGCTAAAGTCAATCTTGATATATATGCATACAAAAGTACACACTAATATATATAAATATTCATGTTTGCTTATAAGAATGCCCAACCCACTAGAATAGGGGTCTAGGAGGAGGAGGTGGGGATCCCTGAGTGACAGGCACCGTATGAGGGGGGAACCCTTCATAAACAATTGAAAACACGCACATTTTCAGAAATATAATCAATAGAGTTAAACGCAACAATTCTGAACTGGATTCTATTTTATCGCAAGACTAAGCCGAAGAAACGCAATGGCTTACTTTTTATATGATTGACACATTACATGCGATTCAAAAGTAGTTCAAGAGTATTTATTATGATTCCAATTAATCGTATGTGTGCGTATTTTCAACGTAATCACAACATGTATAATAAAAAATATAAAATAAATCTGGCTAATGTTCTCAATGATATAAATATGACGTGACCGATATCGAAAAGCAATTTCCGCCAGCTGAAAATTTTTTTTTGGAAGTGTGGATGATGTTCGCCTTGGCCAGAGGGGCAAGAAATACTTATAATCATCGCAATAAATTAGCAAAAGTGTTTGTCCGCCTGTCTGCCACTCTCGGGGGCATGGTTGTTGCTTGTGTGTGAGGAATTGTTTATTTTTAGTCATTAAATGTTTGCATGTGAACTTAAAATGTTTATTTTTGACCAGCGTATCTATTATATAAAATTTATAATGTAATATAATTAATCATAAGATTTTATAATATTCTATTTATTGTGGCATGCGCAGTGCAGCATTGGCCACAATGGCCGCAACGTTAAAATGCCGGCAACAAAATGCAACCAATCCGACTGTAAAAACGCTTCCAATAAGCATCGAATTGAAAAAAGGCGTTGTTTGTTGGCTTTTGTTTTGCCAGCGCTGTTCGTAAGCAGCGTTTTGGATCTCTTGAGAGCCAGAGAACGCAGAGAGAGTGAGAGCGCGCGATCATTTTAAAGAGCGTGTTAAAAGCGAAGCACAAATCAAAAGCAATATGAAAAATGACGAGTCTTCTATGCTTGGGGAACACGCCCAAAACTTGGCTTAAAAGAATTTCATTTTTTTCCGTTTTCCTATTTTACACACAAAAATGTAATTTTTCCCGATACAAAGCAATACTTTTAATTAAAATATATTACCTGCTAGTGCGATTCCAACGCTGTTGCTGCACAGCAGCAGAAGGCAGCAGCAAATGGAAATTGTTGCCGTCGCCTGTGACGAACTTTGCTGCCTCATTTTGGCTTTTTGTACTAACAAATCAGGCCAAATGACTTAATGACACATTTATGCTTAGAATTAATTGAGATGCATCCACAGATGCGATACACAGTCAAATACACTTTTTGGTGCAGTCAGTTCCAGCAGACACAGACCAGCAGGACAAGTTGTTGTTTTGCCAACCCCGCGGTGCTGGCGTCGTCAACGTGAACACTTTTAGCCAATAAACACAATGAAACGCCTTTTCTTATTTGAAATCACTGATGCTTTGTTTTTTAAACGTGAGCTTAAACTTAAATCCGTTTGGTGCGCCCAGCCCAACGTTAACAGAGCATCGACGTTTGATTAGAAAATAATTACGACTGCGAGTAGATGACACACACACGTCTCGCTACGCTTACAATTATTTAATATTATCGATGCACGAGTATGCTTTTGGACTTTTCGATACTCTTATCGATTCTTTTAGACTACGTTTTTCAGCTACTTTCCAGCACTGTCTTAAGCATTTTGCGTCGAGTATCTCCGTTTTGCGTTACGTTTGGTGATTCGCACTACGTTTCGCTCCCTTTCTGCTACGCCAGAAAAATTTGTTGGCGTGTTTGTCAGACGTTTAAGAGTAATACGGTTTTTGTGTCAAGAAATAGATAGTAAAACATTCAAAATGTACGGCGGTGAAGACTTTAATAACTCGGTAAGCATTTGCAAACCGTAGCCAACACCATACACTGCACTTCGACAAATTGCCATTTAACAGTAGCAAACAAAACATAACCCAACTTTTGTGGCCCCGCCACCGTCAACAATACAAAAAAACTAATAGCTTTTATTTTATTACTTGTCGACCAGCAGCAGGACTTTTACGATGATTATGCGCACACCGGCGATCCAGCGCTTGATTTGGAGTATGAGCGTAATTACTACGCCAACCGCATGCCGGAGAATGTTAAGTACTTTCTCATTAACTTCTGCCAGGCAATCAAGGAGGGGAATCTCTACGATATACAGAATATGTATGAGAACACATTCCCACAGATCAGCGATCACCACTTCGATAAGAGTGCCTGGCCCGAGGAGCAGGAAGTAGGCGCCATTGTGGACAACGATAAAGTGTTCCTGATTTTATACAAGGAGCTGTACTATCGCCACATCCATGCCCGCATCCCGGGTGGACCCAAGCTGGAGCAGCGCATTAACTCGTTCTTCAACTACTGCGATTTCTTCAATTTAATCATTTCGGCCCAGAATCCGGTGCTCCTCGAATTGCCCGACATTTGGCTATGGGAGTTGGTGGATGAGTTTGTCTATCAGTTCCAGAACTTTGCACAATATCGGTGAGTATTAATTGGCTTGAAGTTTGGAGTTTTCAATTTTTATTTATTAAATTCTTTCCCAGTGCACGCTTGACGGACAAGTCGCAGGATGAGATTCAGCAGCTGTGCGTGAATCACAGCAATGTGTGGAGTATTCTATGCATTCTCAACGTGCTTCATTCGCTGGTCGACATCTCGAATATCAAGAAGCAGCTGGAAGCCATCTCGCAGGGCATTGACCCGCAGACAGTAGCTGGCGATTTTGGCAAACTAGCCTTTTACAAGATGTTGGGCTACTTCTCGCTTGTCGGTCTTCTCCGTGTCCACTCACTGCTTGGTGACTACTACCAGGCCATTAAGGTTCTGGAGCCCATCGAGATTCACAAGAAATCGGCGTATTCGCACATCCCCGCTTGTCAGATATCGACGTCGTACTATGTGGGATTTGCCTACATGATGATGCGTCGCTATGCGGATGCCATTCGAACCTTTTCCGATATCCTCCTCTATATCCAGCGCACCAAGCAGCTGTACAGTACGCGCTCCTATCAGAACGATCAGATCAACAAACAGGCCGAACAGATGTATCATTTGCTGGCCATTTGCCTGGTGCTGCATCCGCAGTGCATTGATGAGTCCATTCAGCAAGTGTTGCGCGAGAAGAACTATCATGATGCCATGTTCAAAATGCAGTGCGGCGATCTGGAGGTCTTCAAGTCATTCTTTGTCTTTGCATGCCCACGATTTGTTAGCCCTTGTCCGCCTGTCGCAGATGCGCCCTTGGAAGACTACGTCAAGGATCCGATGGAGCACCAGCTGCTTGTGTTCATGGATGAGGTGCGCCAGCAGAAGGATTTACCTACCACCCGCTCATATCTGAAGCTCTACACAACATTGCCGCTAACCAAACTGGCCTCCTTTATTGATCCCAACGCCAATGAAGATGATGTGTCCAAGCTGCTGATACGTTTGCTCTGCTTTAAGCACAAGATGCGCAATTTAGTCTGGAGCAAAGGTCCCAGTGGCCTCGAGGGCACCTTCAAGTCCGGCTCTGAGGTGAGTAGTTCAGCCGAATTTAGATTGAAATGGAAATATAATTCAATTGATTAACAATCCTTTGCAGCTTGATTTCTATATTGACGATGACATGATTCATATTGCCGACACCAAGGTCTCACATCGATATGGCGATTTCTTTGTACGTAAGATAATGAAGTTCAATGATCTGAATCGCAAGCTGAAGAACATCAATATTTAAGCATATAAATCAAGTACGCTGTTAACGTTCGTAAACAACTTATTTAAAATTCCAATTTGGACTCTTTTTTTGTTTTGGTATCAATAAAAACAAAAGATGCGCAGAGACGCAGCAAAAGGTCTCAAAAATTCGATGTGGACATCATTTGAAATCAATTAACAATTTTTAATTTGCTGTTTACGGGAAATAGATTTCAAAGGGCAAACAAACTTGAGAGTAAAAAAACGCGGGACAGAGATGTATTAAGATATTAACATTTACTTTATTTTTTAACAATACCGTTTTGTTATATAAAATGTATATTACTAATAAGGAAATTCAATAATCTACACTTATTACGTTTTGTGAATTTTCTACACTTCCAACAGATTGCTCTGCCAGTTGCTTGCATTTTTGCAAAATTCAGCAGCTTAGTTTTTAGTTTGGAATGTGCGCATTGTTTTTAAATAATTTTTTTTTTTTTTTGTAATTCGTATATTCGTTTCCTGTTTTATAAAACACCGTACAAATTTCTTTGGTAAATGAACTATTCGTGATTTGAATGTATTACATTATTATTAAAAAGGAATGGAAAGGAGAGGAGATGGATAGGGGGATATAATGTTGAGAGAGGCGGCAACAAGTAGTTTAATTAGTAAGTGCAGAGAGAACCTTTACAAGCACATTTCACAAGGTTAAAATAAACTGTTAAACTTAAAATTATAACACACTTTATACACAAAATAACGCTTGCGCTATTCCCTGTGCACCCCAAAAATGGGCTCTTAACGCTAACACTTAATGAAACAATTTACAAATTACGGACTTCTTTGTGTGTGCGGGTGTGGTATGGTGGTGTAGAGCGGGTGGCGCTAATCTACGCTTACAGTACGCTGATTAACATCGATCAGATAAATTGCTTTATGATTTTGCAACACAAAGTCAACAAAGTCATTAATAGGTTTAATCTCCTCAAATGAAGTGTTTGTGCGACCGGACCATAAGAAGTTCGGACCGAACACAATCGCTAGGTTGTAGGAGGTCATTTTGTTGAGATCCGAACAGTCGATGACACGCACAAGAAATTCAACAATGTACTTGAACAGCTCGTAGTTCTCTTCGGGCAGTTTTTCACGTATCAGCTGGGTAACGTTCCTGTAACGCTCCTCCTTGGGCCAGTCTAGGAACTTCGTCACATCATCGTACAGCTCAAAGGTCAACAGCGGCTCGGCAAGATCTCGCAGAAAACTTTTTAGCAGACCGGCAATGACATGCACATTGACAGCGCTGAGATCAACATCCTCGCCGCGATTGACACGCTCCTTGATAGCCATAATCTCGCCATGATTGCCCGATCGCCGAAATATACCCTCCGTATCGATGACGCCCGTGATCGAT
The DNA here is from genome assembly GCA_035042365.1 of Drosophila dives. NCBI lineage: Eukaryota > Metazoa > Arthropoda > Insecta > Diptera > Drosophilidae > Drosophila > Drosophila dives. The sequence goes on along the minus strand of JAWNLJ010000326.1, from coordinate 4,032,106 downwards.
AGCGAGTCCACACACTTGCGCACAATGGGTGGTATTGAGTTGAGACATGGACTGTGCATAACAATGAATTTTAAGGTCACGCCAAACTGCATCGTCGGCCGCCCATTGGGGTTTTCTGGCTGCGATACACGGCTGGGACTTGGGTTCAGTTTGTCGTCAAAGTCACAAATGGTGTCGGGCAGCTTGAGCTTGTTCAGGCCCAACGCCTGACGTAGCTCATCGAGGCTGAAGATGTACACTAGCTTTTTACGAAACTTGTCGCTGATAAACGGGCTAAGGCTAAAAAACTTCCAGATAACGCGTATGAACCACGTCGGATGCACCACATACAGTGTCTTCAAATTCTTTCGGAAATTGCGATCCAGCTCTTTGTACGAGTTCCACAGGAATTGCGTCGACGGCTTATTATCCTCCTTCAGACCCTGGTGAAAGTAAACGAGTATATAGTCGTTCACCACATAGGGTTCAATCTCTTTGATGACTTGGCTGTAAAATGTGACAGATTTTAAGAGAATCCAATGGCAACAACTTTATCAAATAGTACCGCACAAATCCCTCGAGCTGCGATTTCTCGGGAAAGCGGGAGGCATAAATGCCAAAAATGTGACGTCCTTGCTTATCCGTGCCTAGAAAGTCGCATTTGTTTTTTGGCGCTTGAAAGATCTCGGACTGCTCGCGCAACTGATCCTCGAAATCGTCCTCCAAGGGATTCACAGTTTCTTCGTTCTCAAGCTCGGGATCTGTAAAGTATTTGAACGTTTTAGTCACCGACTATATAAGCGACTTTGCACTCTTCTTTACTTACCGTCGGCTAGCACAAAACCGCCGATCATAACATCCTCTGTCAATGAATCAAGTGATTAATTATGTTAATTTCGAGCAATGCAAATAATACTTAGAATGTGCGCGATATGCGATGCTATGCCAGAAGCGATAAGAAGAGTTGTTTCATTTTAGTTATTAATAAAATTTCGAGAGCTGAATTTCTCGAAATTTTTAAGCTTTATCTTTGTGGCTGTATTAGGCATTGTTGTCCAATATTATCGCATTGCTTCTCGCGCACATTTTGTCGTCAATCTTACTCTCGAGTGGTGCTGGCGTCAATAACTCTGTATCATCAAACTCTAGCTTTGGCTCGTAGTCATGGGGATCGGATAGGCTTGAGAGCGGCTCTTCCGAGTTACCCACAATTGAGCTGATGGCGGGACCTTAATTGTGCGATGATTAATGGATTTAGCATGTGGCATGTGTCGGAGAAAATAATTTATTAATCTCTTAGCTTTTCCAACGGAGTGGTGAGAATTTCAAAAATGTATTCTTACAAGTAATGCTTTTCACTTAAGTATTTTGACGGCCTTAGGCAACAAGTTAGTTCGGATTTGTGTATTGAGTAAGTGAATAAACATGAATCAGAAAGAATTTGATGAGTTATCGGGCTTAAACGGTTCGTTGTTTCGTATCGAATTTAATTATTTACAAAGAGATTTTCAAAAAAGTAGAGATAAAGAGCAAGAGAAGGAGATAGAGAGGGGATTTTCTAAGCCAAAGAACAACAGACACACACACACACGCAAAGTTAAACAACAAACAATAGCAGCTACCGCAAAAATACAAAACATTCAAGTATAATTTACGATTATGCATCTCTACTTGTATGTGTACTTATATTCTATGTAGGTAATCTCTCTATGTATATACAGTGAGAAGCCGCCTTAAATGGCATGATTTTCGATTTGTATTAGTAGTAGCACAAACAAAGTTGGGGGGAGTTAAAAGTTAGTCAAAAGCAAGGCAATAATTGCTGTTTATTACAAGTTACAGCTTCAACGTTTAAATCTTAAGCGAACGCATTCGAGGCTTTGGTTAGCAAAAATAAACTGTAAACATAATGTATCTTTATGTATGCACTAAAACACTAAAAAAAAAACTTCGACCTATTTAGCCTGGCAGAAATCGACGGCTCTTACCTGGTAAACGTGAATTGGCATCCATTGCCCCGAAGTGATGTGCTGATGTGTCGAATTGTTGCAAACTTCGCTGATTACAAAAAAAGCGACGACAGCTGAAAAATAATAAATGACCAATACATTAGACAAGATTGTATGCAACAATAACTAAAAATAGTTATTTGATGACGTCACAGCTTAAGCAAAACTTTGACTACAGCCAACAAGCTGGTTGTCGCTTGATAAGAGCTGCTGCTGCTAATGATGATGTGATGTTGTTCATTATGTTGAGCGCTGATTCGTATTGAGCAACAAAAAAACAGCAAGCAAAAACAAATACAGCGATTGATTTGCGTTTAATGGCAATACGTTACTTCTTGCTTGCTGACAGGCAGAGAAAATACGGCAATTGGTAAAGTTCAAGTCAATTCGAGCCGTGCCAAACCGAGGCCAAAGCTAAACAGCAAGCAGCACTTACACGCAAAGCCAAAGTGGAGGCGAGTGTAGGGAGAATGGCGGAGGCAACGCCTACGCCCACCACCATCACTGCCAAGACGAACTACAGTATTTGCATGTACATAAATACACACACGCACACATATGTACATCTCAACATGTACATACACATATGTAGTAGTTTCTTGAGTGACAACCAAATTGCTGGCCAAAGAAAAAAAATTTCTCCGGTGATTAATTTGTAAAGTATATATGCCAATTTACAAATGTCATCAAATATTTAATAAAAGTTCAAGCCATACAATTTTGTGCGTCACTGTTATGTATGTTAGATTACACTTTGTATGTTACCTACAAACACATGCATACATACATTTATAAATACACAATAAGAAGTTACAGGGCTTGTTAAAAAACGAGATGTCAACCGCGAAAAAAAACGTATTCATCAAAGAACTGCGCACTTGCTCTAACCACAATCACAAAGACACACACTCAGTATTATTTACTTTTTTTGTTAATGAGCTTTTATCAGCAGCAATGCAATTGGACAGCGTATGCATATGCGTTCAAATTATTAAAAATATTTGTTTTTTTTTATATCTGACCGGGTTGCACCTCTTATAGTTGATGTATGCTATTTGTAGATTTACCTTAATCTTTTTGTAGTCTTTTGCGTAGCGCAAGAAGGAATAAAATAATTTTTGTGCTCAGAAGAAAAATTTTGTATGTTTAGCTCTGCGCTAGAACAGAGTTGGCTTTTACCACTACGACAGGGCTGCAGTTTTAGTCATTATTATTGTTGATTTCTTAAGATATGTATTTAAAACCTTATCTAACTTGTGCCATTGCTTAATTAGGGAAATTGATAATAATAAAATTCAAAATAAAAAAAATTCTATTTTTTATTGTTACTATTGATTTTGTTAACTATCGGCGCTATCGATAACGCATATCGAAAATTTAGATGTAGCAAATCATAACAGTTTCTGCAGCCCTTATTTGACTAGCCGAACTGCTCACATTATTTTGGGGTAAAATAATCTAAAATACTATGGTTGGTTGGAGCCGGTTGCTATTGCCAGCGGCACAATTCGCCAAGACCAATGCTGTGCTGCTAAAGCCTGCCACACGGAACGGTAAGAATAAGCGGTCGTTTTGAAAAATAGACGCACATTACGCAACCACAATCAGTATGCTCATCAAGCTGACATCCAATTTCAGCACTGCAGCAGCTGCGTCAAATGAGCGGTGATCATGGCCACCATCACATGACCATCAAGCCATCCCGTTTTCAATGGGACAAATTCAAGGATCTGATGCACTTTTACGTAATGATCGGTATTCTACCGATCACTGCACTGGTTCTATACTCCAACATATTTGTGGGACCATCGCAGCTATCCGAAATACCCGAGGGGTACGAGCCCAAGCACTGGGAATACGAGAAGGTGATATTTATTCAACTAATTCCCTTTTCATATATTTACTTAAATTATTTAACTCTTTTAGCACCCAATTTCCCGGTTTATTGCGCGCTACATGTTAAGCTCACAGCAGCAGGAGTACGAGAAGTCGTGTCACAATCTGTTCGAGGAAAATGAGAAGGCGCAAATTCGGTAAGCTTGCTGAATAATGTTTCACTATATAGACGGAACACTAAGATTACGACAATCTCTGATTGCAGCCTACTCGAAGAGAGTATCCGTCGAAAGATGTCCGAGCGCAACGATTATCAAGCCTACTATTACCGACCAACAGTAGCCAAGTATCACAGAGTATCTAAGGAAGCTGCTGACGAGCTGGAGGCACTGCGCGGCGACTAAGGGGGAGGTGCCATCTCTTAACTCAATTGATTTAAAAAAATTGTTTTCAAATGTGGTCCTTTAATAGAAGTAATTAATGCCCTCTTGAATGGAGGAGGGCAAATAAAATATGAAATTTAAAAGGTCATACAAAATTAAATAACTACACAAATAAATACTTAGAATTAGGCTGATGCCCATCAATTTAACCCCACGCCTGATTCTTGCAGTAATAGAGAACCAATTTGCCATTTGTTCCATGGCATTCGTACAGGTTTTTTATGATTTGATCCGGCGCAGGTGCAAATGTCTGATTTACATATAGAAACTGCAAATAAATGTAAAAATTAGTTGTAAATTTAAAAATGATTTTAGTAGGTGACACATACAATTTGTTCAGTAGCGTCCAGCTTAAGGAATTTATGTATAAACTTTTGTATCCAACTGACAGTCTTGTTGGGATCAACGGTCCAAGTACGTTTTTTAATAATCGGAACATTTCCAGTTGCATTAAGCAATACGCAAACTGCAAGTGATAAAAAAAATCAGGAAATGGGTGCAGATTGTTAAAACTGGACTCTTACTTTTTGCTGCGTCCTTGTCGGTGGGTGTGGTCGTTGACGTCGATGTTGCAGTGGTTGCATGTGCCTCCTCCGTGTCCGTCATATTATTGGACTGCGTTATTTATTGCTAAGTTTGCAAATAGTCAGCAACCTTTGTTGCAGTTGTTAGTCAGGGCTGCGTGCGGAACTATACTGTTTCTATAAGAGTTCACCAAACTCGATTGCTTGAAACTGGAACCAGTTTTATTGAACGAACTCAACACGTGCAGTTTGATTATCAATATAGCTGAAGGAAATAACATTTTTTAATAATGAATAATAAATTGTTTGATGGCTCTGACGATGACGCGGATGATCTCCAACTATCCACTAACCAGGACTACGCAAAGTCCTACAATGTTCTACGCAAAAAGGAGCTGCTACAGAAATGTAGGAAACATTATTAACTCGAGCCTTGGATCAGTAATAAATGGATTTTTTTTTTGCAGATAAGGATCGTGGTCTAGAAATCTCCGAGTCGGAGCTAGACAGTGACAGCGACTCATCTGGAGAGGAGGAAGTGGATGTGAAATTTGATCAGGAGTTTTTTAAAACACTGTCATCGCTAAAAAGCAAAGATCCCCGAATTTACGACAAGGAGACAAGATTTTTCGCAAAGAATGAATCTGGAGACAGTGAGAACAGTGAGGATAACGGATCACCCAAAAAAAAAACCAGCAAGAACAAGCCCGTCACGTTGAAGGACTACGAACGAAAAGTTATTCTACAGCATAATGGCAAATTTGAGAGCTCTGAAGATGAAAAGGAGGCGGACGAGCAATTTGAACGTGCCCAATCGCCCACAGCAGTGGAGGAGGAACGTCGCTTAAAGGTCGAGTTTCAAAATGTAATGAACCAGCAGGACGACGGGGAAGATGAGGAATTCGGTGGCATTTTTAAGAAACGCACAAAGACAGAGGCGCAAACCGAAGCTGAAGACGCGGACTTTGCCAAATGGCTGGCTGGCAAGAAGGCGGATGCAGAGATTGATTCCAGTGCAAAGCAACTGTTGGCTCCACTCAAGCAATACTGGAGCAGTAGCAAGCTAACTCAAGGCGAGAGCTTTCTGCGCGACTACATATTGAACAAGGGCTATGCGAATACGAATGCATCCGAAATACCCACCTACGATGAGATCGTGGGCGAGAGTGCGCCGCTTTCGGATGACGAACAGGAGTTGGAGAAGCAGGCGGAGTTCGAACAGAAGTACAACTTTCGTTTTGAGGAACCCGATGCGGATTTTCTCAAGCGCTATCCGCGTACAATTGAGCAATCGATTCGTCGCACTGACGATAAGCGCAAGGACAAACGCAAGGAGATAAAGGAGCGCAAAGCGCAAGAGAAGCAACAAAAGATGAAGGAGTTGGATCTGGTCAAGGAAATGAAAGCAAAGGAAATTGAGGAGAAGATTCGAAAGCTAAAAGCCGTCACGGGCAACGATGAATTGGGCTTTAGAGACGATGAACTGGAAGACGACTTTGATCCAGAAGCACATGATAGACGCATGCAAGAACTGTTCAACGACGAGTACTACAACGTGGACGAAGGAGAAGAGAAACCCGAATGCCCATCGGATATCGAAGAATTGGCCATTGAGGACTGGGACAACTACGACCCAAAGAATAGCTATGGCGCCGCTGAGGATGCACATTGTGATGATGATGATTTCAATATGGATTGCGACTATGATCCATCCACCTCCAAGCAGAAGCTACAGCAAGAAATGATTGAGAATACTCGTAGTCGCAAGGGTCGCAAAGGGCGACGCAATCAATTCATGGAAATGATTCAGGCGGAAAAGCCTGTATTCAATCCGGACGATAAGCAGACCTATGATGAATATATCAACGAATACTACCAATTGGACTATGAGGATATTGTGGGCGATCAACCGTGTCGCTTCAAATATGTTGAAACGACGCCAAATGATTTTGGCTTAACAATCGAAGAGGTGCCCAAACATCCATTTAATTTTGTGAGCCGACTACTAATTTTACTTCACTTCTAGATCTTGCTGGCTAAAAATAAGGAGCTAAACCAATGGGCTAGCTTGAAGAAAGCAGTCCAGAATCGACCAGATCATGTGGAGAAAAAAGAGCAACGTCTGTATAAAATGAAAGCTAAGAACGAGGACCTTAAGCGAAAAATATTCAAAAGCGTGTATGGTGATGGGTAAGTCCAAATAATATAATCTAGTGGTCACTAATTTTAGAGTTTGTATGTTGCACTTGTAGATCAGATGATGAAGAGGTGACTGGACAACTAGTTGAAGCACCAAAAGCTGCATCCACTGAGCAGCCCGTGGCACCAGTTGCAGCAACGCAACCCACAGAGAGCCTCTCAAAGTCCAAGAGAAAACGTCTAAAACGTAAAGCGGCAGCAGCAACTTCAGCCGCATCAGGTGCACCAGCCACATCAGGTGCACCAGCCGCATCAGGTGCACCAGCCGCACCAGGTGCACCAGCCGCATCAGGTGCACCAACCGCATCAAGTGCACCAGCCGCAACAAGTGCACCAACCTCATCAACCAATGGAAACGAGGAGCTCAATGTAGCTAAACCAACAGCGCAGGAAGGGAAGATAAAGCCAGCTATGGCAACGCCGGCCAAGAAGAAAAAGTTTGAGAAAATAGAGACGCAAAATGTGAGACAAGAAACCGAAAAAAGTAACTCGAAAAATCCGTTTGCTAAAAAGCTGTTTGCAAACAACAAGGAGGGCAGCAAACCAGCTGCAAATCGTTTTGAGAAGCAAGTACCAGTCCGACACACAGCAGGATCGAATCCTTTCAAGAAAACAGGCAATAATGCGGATACACCTCGTCGGCCAGGTGGTGCTGCTGGCCTTAATCCACGGTCAAAGCGCGATTTTAAGCCACGCGGAAAGGGCAATAATTCTAATCCGAATGGCATCAGCGATGATCGTCTCAAGGCTTACGGCATTAATCCGCGAAAATTTCACAATCGGCAAAAGTTTGGCAAAAAACAACAATAAACCGATTCCGATATATAGCATGGATATATATTATTTTAAATATTTTTAGTAGACTTACTGTAAAAATGTATTTACACATGTATATATATAAATATATATATATATAATTAAAAACAATATTACACAAATACGAGATAAAAACAACATTTTAAGTTACGGTTACGTTACGTTGTCCACCGGCTGCACTGCATCGTAGTCCTCGTTATCACTGTTGGCACTTTCCTTGTACGCCTGCTGGCGGTCCAGCTGTAGGCGACGCTCCTGATTGCGCACACACTTGGGGCAGATCATGTTCTTGCGGGTTAAGCAAACGCGATGGTGAATAGAGTTGCATTGGTCGCATTTAATGCAGCCGTCATCGAAGGGAAAGATTACCTCGTTGTTGCTGCAAATCTCACAAATGTACGCCTTCGCCAGGCACATGCTGCAGTCACGGATGTGTGTACCAAACGCCTTGAAGACGCCCTGCAGAAATTCCGCCATCGCGCCTGATTCCACCTGAACGAGATCGCATAGCGCGTAAAACTCATTGGACTGCGCCAAATGAGCACGCTTGCCCAGCTGTCGATCGACGAGCTTCTGCTTTTCAGCCTCATTGCAGGCAACGAGATAGTGGCGCATATGCACTAGATTCTGTCTCAGTTTCTTGACGGTGCATAGTTTTTCGAGGAATACAAACAACTTGGGGTTCTCCTTCTCTAGCCGTATGAGTGGCATCTTCCAAAACAACTGAATTTCCTGCAGAGCTGTGCGTGACACACGTTGCGGCGTAAAATCCCAGTTGTGGACAATGCGTGCCGGAACAATAAACCGATCATTCCAGTGACACGACGGACAATAGTAGAGACCATGATAATCACATAGTCGTGGCTCAACCCATGAGTTCTCTGCAAATTATTTAAAATAAGTCGCTTGTAGTACATAAATTGGACGGAAATTTACTGAAATTGAGCAGCGTAGAGCACTCAGCGCATTTGTAGCGCTGGGCGGCCAAACCAATCTCTGGGCAGATATCGGAGACGGGATATTGTCGCTCCGAGACGAGCACATGGGCACACTTCCGCTGCACACTGTCAATGCACTTCTGATGCACCAGATAGCTGCAGTCGCTGCAGATATAGGCGACCTGAACCAGCCTCCAGATGATGCCCGTGCAATGGTCACAATAATAGCGCTTGGCTAACGCCAGCCGATTGCGTGCACTCGGCTGATGGGGCACAAAGTGATGGAAGACCACCGACTTGACGACATTCATCCGTATCACATAGTCGCTGGACACGGCCTGTGCCTGCTCCAGCTCCTGCAAAGAGTAGCGCAAGTCTACCAAATGACGCACAAGCCAGCGTCGCTCCTCGCTGCACTCGTCGCTCAGCAGGACGAGATCGCGACAGCGCGCAACGGCAGCCTGCAAATCCTGAATATTTGCATCGGAGGTGAAGATCAGGCGCCACTGTTCCTTCACCAGGGACGCGGGAATTGGCAACGCTTTATAATCGGTGTGCTGTGGAGCACTCTCCTCGGAGGCGTTTGCCTGCGGGTGCAGATAGCTGTTGGCTGTGGATGCACTCTCGTTGACGAACTGAGCAACAGCGCCCGGTAGACTATTAATACTATCACGCAAGGAGCTCATTTTGGAGACAGTATAATTATTAACATACAAAAAAAAAACCATTTGTTTTTCCTTTGTTTTGCATTAAAACAGTGTTGCCTCACACAAATAAAAATTCATATATATATATATATATATATATTTATTAAATACCAAACTCGAAATACACATTGTAATTTCAATAAGTTTAAGCATTCTAATTTTAATTTGTGTTTAATTTATCAATTATTATGGTAGTAAAAATAAAATTAATATAAATTATTTATAATTTGGCGCACATTTAACAGTCTGTCACAGTTCAGTGTCACGTGCGTTAACATAACAGTGGCAAAACATGAAAGAGCGCTCTCTTTTTCGCTCATTTTTATTTGTCTTGTGAATGGCATTATATAAGAAGAAGCAGTCAATTTTTTTTTAATCGCGAATTTTGTGGTAGCGCTATGCGTGCAATGTTATAAATCGGCATTTGTTTGAATATAATATTATATCGTCATCAATTAGTCTGTGCGTGTGCACTGTGTGTAATTGGTGCTATTTTCGTATTTATCATTATCTTACCATTTGCCACCAACCAAACACATTGCCGCCGCCGTCAGAGACGACGCCGCAAGCTGGAGGTTGCCCCTTGCTACTTTTGTGTCAAACGGAGTGCAATCAACACTTGCCGTTATCTTGCCACAGTGCACATCCCCTTCTTATCCCCAACGCAAGCAGTCAATCGATGTGCTCTAATACCTCATCGATTAACACTACTATTTGGAATTGATATATATATATATATATATATATATATAAACATACTCATATATATTTATTATATATGTTCATGTATCAGCGGACGATAATCAGCTATAGCTAAGGATATAGGCATTTGTCTGTAGACTGGTGAGTTTAAACGACCGCATTTTTCTGCAAACACATGTATGTATGTCTATGTTCTGTGTGTGTGTGTGTGTTGCGGGTATGTGCCGTGTGAATGCTTGTTGATATGCGGCGTTGAACCAAGATTTGATTTGCTCCTTTGGTTAAATTAGTTTTGTGTGATTCTCTCTTGCTCTATTCACACCGCAGATGACAATTGTGTAGAGCAGCAGCAGTTGCCACTCCAAAAAGCATCCACCGCCCCCGCTCTCCTCTTTCACAGCTCACATTTATTTATGTATTTATAGAGCATGTCGTAGCAGTCCATGTGCGTTAGATTTTTTGTGTATGTATTTTCTTATATATATATATGTCTATACGTATATAAGTATTATTTGATATTTAAAATTTGTTAATGGTACTTTCTTGCTTGTTCTAAATAATAATATACAATTTTCCACTTTTGAGGCTAATGGAGATAAAATAATTATTATATAGATTACTTGCCTAATTTGGGTAGTATTTTTGATGTGTGGGTGTTTAATATAATACGCTCATATATATGTGTTAGTATGCATAAACATATTATTAATATATGGGACACATAAGTTTATCGGCAATGACACATATAAGACGCATGTATTTATATCAGAATGTGTATTTTTTTAAATTAATTAAATTTGTTATGGCTCAATGAAATAGTTGGAAAAAGTGAATTAATTGTCAATGGGTGGTTGTGCGACACTTAGTAACAGTAATATATAAATTTAATGTTAGTGCAACGTAATCAATTATTCCATGCTATGCACTTAAAATGCACAGAAGCTCCCACGCCTTCAACTGCGCCATTCGTGAGGAAGGCGGACATTACAAGGCAATTACCGCATGAATTTCGATACTCTGTACTCATAACAAGTTCCCAAAAAAAAAAGGCATATTCAAACTGTTAATATATATGTAACAGCAGCAGAAATCTTAGATAATATGTTGACTTAAGTATATTAATATAATATATATTAATATTAATATAAATTTCCATTTTAACTGTTTTGATCGTTACGTTAAATTCATTTCCAATATCAAAAATGTATTAAGCAATTCGTTGCAGCTTGTAGGGAATTTCCTTGCGGACTCTCTGCTAGAAAACCGCTGACTTGTTGATACACATCAACAATGAATTATTTATCGTAATTGCGAGCCCTTCGATATAATATCTGTTTGTAAGTACATAAGTGGGTACATTCAGTTGAATGAATAATATAACCGTAGTTTGGCAGTTGCATATTAAACTTAGACCGTCGAACTTACTGTTTACTATGAGAGCGGCGTAGCCAACGGACATGAGAAGGTCGGTCAGCATTGGAACCGTAGTAGAAATAGAGAGGGGTAAAGCTTTGACGGCGATGTGAGCTGACGGTCAAATATATTTGTAAATCTTCAAACCAGATTTTCATATCGATGACGATTACCATTTGCCCAAAATCGATCTGAATCGATTTTAATTCCTAACATACACAAAATAAGATAGTCTATATAATTTTATCGTATCAGAAACACAGACTATTATTAGAAATGACATCACTTGCACATATACTCGATGTAATGAAACTACAATCTAAAATTAACCGGTGATGACAGGGTATCTGCTTGTCGACCTCATTCGACCAGAACTTTCATGCTGGCGAGTGGAGATAACGTTAAGTAAATAGTAAATTCGGGTTTTTATACATATTTGTGTGTACCTATTTTATCTTTACTTTGGAGCTTTCAGTATAAAATTTCAGTTTTGTATTAAGTGCTGAAAGTGGAGATTCAACGGTAAAAAATCACATGAATCAGTATTCAAGTTTATTGGCCCCCTATGGCCTCATGTCACTTTGTGAGAAAATAAATTGAAAAATTGTGCCAGCACAGCAAAACGATCATGAAGTGTGGGGCTTAGAGAACTTTGATATATTAGAACGTACAGGTTATCATTAGAACTTTTTTAAATTGTAGACCATAATATTAAAAATGTATTACTTGTTATATTTTAAAGTAGAACCAATTTTTACTCAAAATATTAAATATGAATCAAAAAGTGGTTACTTTGAAAATGTAATCAGTTTTGACAAATTTGATGGTAATATTTAGTACTTCTGAGATTGTATAACCGAGAAAGGTGATTTCACAACAAAACACGTCTCGTTCCCATTTCGAAACAAGTGCTCCAAGCTTACCAGTCGGAAGCGACTGGGCGCGACTTTATTGTCGTATTGTAACAAGATTGACATGGAGATGAGACTTAGCTACTACATCAAAATACTAAAACACAATAAAGTTTACTATAAAACCAGCCGAAAGCGACAAGCGCTGCTCAGTTCAGTTACGGTGGAAAGCGCGTCCAGATCTCAAAAGCGGGTGGGTGTTGAATGAGTGTGTGTGTGCAGTGTAATTATTCCAAATGCAAAGCTCTTTAGGGAGATAAGGGGTTGCGCATGCGAATAAAGCACCCACAAAAAAAAAATGGTTGATACAGAATTGTGTTACTATATAATAGTGATAAGCTCAGTTTAGCATTCAAATAATTTAAAATGACAACTGTAATTTTGCTCAGTGTATTGTATTCAGTGTGTGATTTCATAAAAATCATGCAAACTGAATTTAAATGAGGTTTGATTACAATAAAACAAAAAGCTATGAAAAGCGAGAAAAAAAAACGATTGGCGGTCTGCACTTGACCAATTGACTGAGTATTCGGACTTGATTGGAAACAACAAATTGACAAATTGTAAAATCCAAAAAAAATTAATCAACAAACAAGCAAAATCAAACCAAAAATAAATTAAAATGAGAGCTCTGCTGTGTTCAGTGCTTCGACTTTAAAAGAATTTTATGTGCTTGACCATTCAAATTTTGATTGATTCTTTTTTTTTATTGTCGTATAATCAAGTTGTGTTTAATTGAATCGAATTGGAGGAGGCGACAGTTTTCTACATAGCTTCGTTTTGATCAATTTGGCAACAAGTGCTCGCTTGGGTCAACCTTTCACCTTTATTGTGTGTTTTTGTCCTTGCCAATAGCATGCCAAAATGCAATGCCATTACCAGGTGGCACCGCCCACTTCCTTCCTGCTCCTTATGTTGTGTGACCTTCACGCGCCCAACTTTAGCAGCCACGAGCAAGGAACATCATTCACAACGATGACGTCTCGCTTTTATTAGGTCGATGATAAGTTTTGGGCGGTTATTGCGTAGGCACCCACTTTGCCAACCACCCACGCGGAACCCTACGCTGACAATTGTAGCCCCTCTATTTTTTTGGCGGGGCGGGCTAAAGTTTTATCAATAATTGGCTTGCTTGCCCGCTGCAGAAATTGGCAACTAATTGCCGGGTAGCTCGCTCAGTGCGCAATTGCAAAATTGTTCAAATCACAACAACGGCAGCAGCAACAAGAAAAATAGAGACAACTACAAATGCAACAATAACAAAGCAATTTGCAGTCATTGTATTATCGTTTTAAGTAACTTTTTAGTATTGCTGCTTTTCGTGTGTGTGTCTTTCACTTTTGCCATGCGCCATTTGCGGTTTGTTTCCATATACTCCTCCACGGCAGTTGCAGCGGCAACTGGTGAGGTCGTGTGTCGGTGTACTATTATATATTCCAAATATCAATTTTATATACTGCTACACCTACTCTTTATGTAATCTTTGTCACGCTGATTAACTTCTTGGCATCACGATTTTTTTTGCCAATTGCAATTGTGATTCGCAAACGCTCGGCTTCAAATAAAGTTCCTCAAGCATAAAGTGAAATGAAAAAATATTTCAAAAATTTTTGAAAATATTTTTAAGAATAGTTTTAATTTCATTGAATTTATTTGTTCCAAAATATGTTTAAAAATACTGAACTTAGTTTCTGATAGAACAAACCACATTTGTCTAACACACAAAGCGGCTTATAAATTTATTGCCTACGCGCGTCTACGCAAATCCAAAACCGCATACAAGATGCGATTATGAAACAGGTTTTGAACCGTTTCAACACCTACTTTGAATTGATTGATTGGCCAAAATGTCTCTTTCAGATCGCTAACAAGAAATGCAGCTAAAATGCTCTACTCCATTTATGGCTGCAGCTCAAAAACAGACTATCGACTGTGCGTGTGTGTGGCATAACATACTATTGGCCATATTTGGTGGCAACCAAGTGGCCGCCAAACGAACTTGGACTTCCGTTGTTACCGCTATTATTGTTTAGTTAAGCAATGGTTTTTGTAATTGCGATCAACATTATATATATATATATATATATATTTACGTAATGAGTGTGTAGTTATTCAGAGTTATCCAACACGCTTCACTGAGCCAACCAAAACGTTTGCTAATTTTATTTTGCTCGTTCTATTGCAGATACGAACTTAGCGCCCAAATTGATATATAATGAGCAGAACGGGCCAAAACCCATTACACTAAACGAGTCCTAAATCTACATAATTTTATTTTCCTCGTTCTATTGCAGATACGAACTTAGCGCCCAAATTGATATATAATGAGCAGAACGGGCCAAAACTCCCCATTACACTAAACGAGACACAAATCAACAAAAGCAGCAGCAGCAGCAGCACCAGCAGCCGCAGTAGCGCATCAGATAAAACTTGCATTAAGTGAGGTGTGCCTAACAAAATGGCACGGCACATAATGGCCGTGTGTGTGGTGTGCCTGCTGTGCGCCCAGCGGCTCCACTGTCAGGATCATCTAGAGGACGATCTGGCCACACAGCGCGTTGAGGTAGCGTTAAATGCGCGATTAATATATGGAAATCTGAGTCCCTCCACTGAAAAAACAACGACCACCGATCAGAGGCAGCAGACGCATGAGGATTATACCCAAGATTATAGTACAAGTCCGCCCTACAGGAGTCACAAGCGTCGTGCAAGGCACGAACCGGAGCACGGGCACGAGCACAATCACGCGCACGCGCACGGATCCCCACAGCAACAGCATGTCCCGCAGATCACTCAATACTTTTTGGAGCAATTGATGCAACATCCGAAGCTAAGTGCGACCAGTTTTCAGAGTCTGATCCAACAAATTGGACTGCAGCAGCTCGTCAGCAGCAATGAGAGCGTAAGTGCATCTACATTAATTCTCAAATGCGTCATTAGTTCTAATATTTTGCCTACCTTCCACAGCTTGTCAGCAGCAATGATAGCGTAAGTACAATTAAATTAATTCCTAATCGAGTAACAAATTATTTAATTATTATTTTATTCTTTTACAGTGTGTTACAGTTGAGACACTGGTGCATCATGTGCAGCCGCATGATCACAGCCATCATGGGGAACATGGCATGGAACAGCAGCTTCTGTTGAGCAACTGCTCACTCTCTGGCAATAGCATTAATGGCACAAGCATAGCCTGCGCATCACTAAACAGCACACCAGCGCCGCCAGATCATCATCATACAGACTACGAGCTGAGTGAACGGGATTTACTGCATCTGTGTCCAGTGCTGTTGCACGGTCTGGCAACTAGCAGCGGTGGTTGCATCCAACCCTCTGTTCTTGCTGAAATCGACAAAAACGAAACGCAACAGAAAAATAATAATCTGCATGGTAGGTAACAGATAATTTACGATATAAATCTTAACTGACATGCACATTTATCTGTTCAGTGTGGATTTATTCGTTCATTTCGGTGTTTGCCTGCGGAATTTTGGGCCTAATGGGCGTGGCCATTATACCATTCATGGACTCTCGCTATTACAAGCACATTATTCAATACCTAGTGTCGCTGGCCGTGGGTACCATGACCGGAGATGCACTTTTACATTTACTGCCGCACGTAAGTAGCTGAGTAAATGGAATTCTATCTTTACTTTAATCATATTTTACTGATTCCTTTTAGTCGCTGGCTGGCCAGGATGAGCAGGGCATGATTATGAAGGGATTGGGTTGCCTGGGCGGCATTATCTTCTTCTATGTGACGGAGCATTCGTTGACCATGATATCGGAGTGGCGCAAGAGCGTCGAAAAAAAGGAAACCAAGAGACCGTCTCGCGCCAAAGTCATGCGGGATCCGGACTCATCTGTGAATAATTCGGTGGCTGGCGACAGGATGTGCAAGCAAAAGTACAGCTCTTATCCCTACTGCTATGACGAGATCGCAATGAACAACAAGCAAGACGTGTGGATGCATTTGCCCGATGAGGATGCAGTCGCTGTAGTGCCAGCAATTGCTGGAGCTGGCGGCGATGCATCCACCGGTGGTGAGTGCAGCAATCGGCGCTGTGACAGGACGGAAGTTGAAGCATCCAGTGAAGCGGCCGCACAATCGCTACTCTCAACCTCGCTTAACAACTATGCCGAAATGAATAACCATCATCATCACAATAACCACAATCACGGGCACAGCCACAACAATCATCAACAGGACAGCAATAATACGGCGACCACTGACCTGGAGAGCAACTTGGCAACGACAAATGGGAGCAAGGACAAGAACGATCATGTGACTGTCATTTTGCGGGAGCACGAATCATCGCATCACGGGCACAGCCATCGGCATGGACACGTCCACTCGCCGCCAGAGACGCTGAGTGCCGTTGCCTGGATGATCATCATGGGTGATGGCTTGCATAACTTCACCGACGGCATGGCCATTGGTGCTGCATTCGCCGAAAATATTGCCGGTGGTTTCTCCACCTCGCTGGCCGTCTTCTGTCACGAGTTGCCGCACGAGTTGGGCGACTTTGCCATACTGATGAAGGCCGGCATGTCAGTGAAATCGGCTGTGTACTATAATCTATTGACGGGCATCCTCAGCTTCATTGGCATGATATTTGGCATTGTGTTTGGCCAGTCACAGGAGGTGGCCCAATGGATGTTTGCCATAGCGGCGGGCCTCTTCATTTATATTGCGTTGGTCGATATGGTGAGTTTCGATTGTTGCTGACTTGAATTGAGGCAGATTGCAATTATTATGTTTTCCTATTGCAGATGCCGGAGATTTCTGCTTCGCACAAATCGCTCTGGCAGTTTATGCTGCAGATTTTTGGACTGGTCAGCGGTATGTCTATCATGCTCTTAATTGCATTGTATGAGGGTCAACTGATGAACGCATTCGGCACGTCACATCATCACTAAAAAAAGAACGGAAAATCCACTGAAAAGCCACGCAGAGAACTTTGCAGTGTGTATTATGTGTATTTTTGGGAGGATAAGTTTTTTTAATTTTGTTTAATTGTAGGAGTTATGTTATTTACCCTAACTACAATCACATACACACACCAACACAGAGACATAGAAAGTCATTAAGTAATAGACATCAATAAGATTTCGCATTTGTTATACAGTTTTGGAAACATACACATTTACCACACTTGTTTGTTAACTGCCACTTGAACGCTGACAGCAAATTGATTTTGTTCCTAAATGTCTCACCATCCAATTTGCGTTCGTTTTCGAATAAGTTTGAATTGATTTACATTCACAAAAAAAAACTCAAATTAAAACACACATTTAATGTAAGAAACTTTCAATGTGCATAAGCTATAAAGTGATTATGAATTTAAAAAAAAAAAAACAAAATCGATGAATTTGCTTTAAAAAGATAATAGAAAAGATATTGGACAACACAAGAGAAACAATAATTTGAATTGATAATTGATAAACACTGCATTCACTGATGAATATGAATAGAGCTAAGGAGATCACTCGGATTGTGTCTCAAATTCTAATCTTATGTACACTAAAAAAAACCAATCTATACATTTACGAATTGCGATTTAATATTGTATATGTAGCATGTATATAAGCATCAAATATGTATCCATATAGTTAATTTGTATTCTGTAGGGTGCGCACTCTTATGTTTATTTCACACCAGTCCAATGGATCACATTCTAAAGAGCAGAAAACAAAAATTATGTAAACACCACTGCAATGTTTTTATATTTACCAATATATTATGTTTTTGGCAGTACTTAAGGAATTCAATGTATCTACGAAACTATAGAAAGTTAATTTATTTATACTGTAGTACAAACCATTAGGACATGCTCATTTCACATATTTGTTGGCACCTACGTTTAATTATGTTTTTTGTAATAAACAAGGTTTAAATATACTTTACACTTATGTTTTTTGCTACGACTGCTCTTGTTTTTCATTATTTTTTTATTTATTATCTATCCACAATGCGCACACAACTAAATGTAAGTAATTGTGATTAAAATTGAGTAACTAAAACTAACATTTGTAAAATGATGCTGCGAGAGCCAGCGAAAATTACTCGGATGAGACACATTCACACCACACTAAGTATCACCCTTATTAGCTGAGCAAAAAAAACTAACAATCTGTTATAAAGCCCACACTAAAATGCTAACGAAGCAGTAAAACCAATAATAAAATAGACGTAAGTTCAAAACTAAATAATACACAATTACATACATACTATGATAAAAAAAAACAATTTTTGACAAGAATAACTACTTTGGTGATATCAAGCAAAAGGCAATTGAAACGAAATAAATATATACGAGTATAATAATATAAAGTTAAGACTAAGCCTAAATCGAATTCATTCAGATCATCAAATATTTAAGAGTATTTAATGTTCTAGTGCACTTTCACAAAGACGTGTATTTTTGATATTTTAGTTAGATTATTTTTTACCTTGAAATGATAACACTATAAAACTTCAAAATAAATGTTTTCCACATCATACAAAATAATGATAATTGTCTTTTTAAAAAAATGCGCGCATGTGCCACAGCACCACTGTTGCAATCGATATATTTCGATAACTAAAGTTATGTTATATATGCCGCCTGGCAGCATGGCAACTCTAATTGTGTTATTGTTAGAGCGGGTCAACAATAGTGGCGCTGTCAAATCGAGAAAGATGCAAGCGACCGGGTCGAAATTACTGCTGCCAACGATTCGCCAATTTCTGGCCATTTTCTGCATAATTATTGCACAAAACAATGTGACGGCCAACGTGAATCCCAGCGCCACCAATGTGCATCGACGCTTTGAGTACAAGTACTCGTTCAAGCCACCATATTTGGCACAAAAAGATGGCACCGTACCCTTCTGGGAATACGGGGGAAGTGAGTAGACGGGGAAGGGGGGATGGCAGCTCCACGTCAGTTGTTTTGGGCCGTCTTTGAGTTAGCGCCATGCGTGCGAGCGAGATGGCAAGTGGCCAGCATCAGCATTGACGAACCGTCGAGCAAGCGAACCTCAAGCAAAGTGTACACGCAGGCACTTTGTTTCGATTTGAAAATCGCACATAAACTTAAATGCCACCTGTTGTTGCTCCCTTACAGATGCAATTGCCAGTGCGGAAAGTGTCCGTGTGGCGCCCTCGTTGCGCTCACAGAAGGGCGCCATCTGGACAAAACAACAGACAAACTTCGACTGGTGGGATGTGGAAATCGTTTTCCGTGTAACGGGACGTGGTCGGATTGGTGCCGATGGCTTGGCCTTCTGGTATACGGCAGACAAGGGTGATTATAATGGTGCCGTGTTTGGTTCATCGGATCGCTGGAATGGTCTGGCCATCATTTTTGATTCGTTCGACAACGACAATAAGCACAACAATCCGTATATAAGTGCTGTGCTCAACGATGGCACCAAGATGTACGATCATGCCAATGATGGCACCACTCAGATGCTTAGCGGCTGTCTTCGCGATTTCCGCAACAAGCCGTTCCCCACCCGTGCACGCATCGAATACTATAATAATGTGCTCACCGTCCTTATCCACAATGGCATGACGAACAACAACGATGACTACGAAATGTGTCTGCGCGCCGATGGAGTCCAACTGCCCAAGAATGGTTACTTTGGCATTTCGGCGGCAACTGGTGGCTTGGCCGATGATCACGATGTGTTCCACTTTTTGACCACGTCGTTGCATGCTGCGGGCCAACTGCAGGAGCCACAGAAGGTGGACAATCAGGAGAAGTTAACGGCCGAGTACAAGGAGTATCAGGACAAGTTGGAGAAGCAAAAACAGGAATACAAAAAGGAACATCCAGATGAAGTGGTAAGTTGGTCAATTCATCAGTTGTGATTATACCCTTGGTCTAATCCACGTGGACAGTTTATTGTGTATGTTATCTGATAGCCAGCTGATAATGCGGTGAACTTAACTGACTTATCTTCTCTGACACTCAATTATAGCACAAAGAAAACGAGGAGGACTGGGAGGAGTTCTATGAGTCGGAGAATCAACGCGAACTTCGTCAAATATGGCAGGGACAGAGCCAGATCGCTGAGCATCTGCGTGAGCTATCGCGCAAGGCCGACGAGATTCTGGGCCGACAGGAGAATACGCTATCGTTGGTCTCGCGTGGCATGGCTGCTAATGCTGGACAGGCATTGCCACCGCCAGCTGCTGGAAGTGCACCAGTTCAGCAGTTTGCCGGTGGTATTGGGGTCACCCGGCAAGATGTGGATCTGCTAATTGCCAATCAGAACATTTTGCTTAGCACCATACGTGAAATACGGCAACTTGCCGGCGATATTAATGTGCGTACTGATAACATACAAATAAATCAGAAGAACGCACCCACAGCGCAAATTCAATCCTCGGGCTACGATGTCCAGACATTGATAGCCGAGATGCGCGACGGCATGAATCAGGTCAAGCAGGGAATCTCGCATGTGGGCCAGAGGTTAGTTTCCTTTTTAATCTAATACTTTGTACATTTTTTACAATAAATTTGTTTTGTGTTTTGCAGATTGGGCATGCCACAGGGTGCGGCACAGGTGGCACCTTGTCCCACCGGAAACTGCGTGGGTGTCACGTTGTTCCTAAGCGTTACCGTTGTGCAACTGCTGCTAGTCTTTATCTACAACATGTTCAAGTAAATGAGCCAACATTTTCTTTAAAAATGGCTTGCATTATCTAAAGTACTTTTCATTTTTGTTTCAGAAACCGAAGCGAGGCGCAAGCGAAAAAATTCTACTAGGCATTCTGTTTAGTTACCCAATGAGCAACTAAAACAACACACACCTGACTAGGCGGCAACTAAATTTAGTTGAAATGAATTACTTAAGACTTCAGTGTAGATTGCTCTACAATATTGTATAATTGTTTTTTACTTAGACCTAATTGATTTTTGTAGAACGTCGGGTCCCGAAAAATTGAAATGAATGCGATCAAGCAACTAGAACAATGAAGCCTCACGATAAAAGCCACAACACATAAATTACAAATAAATAAGCAGTCTTCAGTTCCATGTTAATTCAACCAACTCCAAGTCCATCCAAATAACATTGTGCTTGTCCCCCATCTGTTTTAGTCAAAAGTCGAAAGTTTCGGTCTACTCTCTAAGCTGTGTATAACACTTGTGTACAGCCCTGAACTCTGCATTTCAATATAAAAATGGAAAACGTCAATGAAAAAAAAAAAGAATGAATGAAAAAAAAAACTTATAAATGATAATACATAATGAATTCCGTAAATTTAGCAAATAAATACTTTATAATTTTTATACTACGTTACTGGAGCTATAGCGTCTGAGTCTTTAAATCGAGTTGGCATCAAGTTCTTCCAGAAGTTCTCTATTCTTCAGTTTCCATTTAATGCGCTGTACAATAATAGATGCGATACGATAAAACAAGTTTCTCAGCTTATGTTATTAACGTTAACATTAATTAAAATGATGAATATCTCACACATCGTTTGTGTATTCTTCGCATATGTGTTTAATATACTGCATATTATATAATAATTATACATTTTAATATAAAATGAGAAACGTGTTTTGATTTAATATAGAATTTCTGTGTATGTTCCATTCCAGTCTCAATGTTTAAAATAAAACAATTTATAGATAAAAATGTGAATAAATATCTGGCTTACAAACTTAATGGTTTAATGAAGAAATAACTTTTTGATACAATTTGCACAGGAATAGTAAAAATTCATCGTTTTTACCGACAATGCGGCAAAAATGGGCGCCACTTTGGCGACATTGCAGTCCAACTGAGGAAAATGGGGTGAGCAGAAAAACTTTGCCCATAAAATGTTACTGCCATTGGTAGCATTGTGGACGGGCTTGAGGTCCTCCCAAATCGAGCGAAAAAACCCCAGCCAAAAAGATAAATGGACAGAAGCCAACAGCAGTCAGCGGTAAAGTTATAATTTTCTTTTTCCAATCGTCCCACGGGCTTGGGCTGGAGTCTGGTCCGGTTGGATGAAAGCTGCGACTGTTTGTTGTATATACCATAGGTATATAGCCAACGCTTATATAAGCTTTACGCATATTATGTATATCCAATGCGCAGGACCAGTAAAATTACGGGTATGGGGCATTCTAAGGTTGTTCGCTTTTATAACAGCCAATCGGCGTGCGGCAGACAGACAGGCGTACAAAATGGCTACTTTCTCTTCCCAAACTATTTCTTAGGATATTTGTAGATGTAGTAGATGGGAGCTTGAGATTTAAAATTTAACAAACTATTTAAAAGTTAGAAAAGCTAAGAAAAAACTGCATTAACTCCCACCAACGTTCTTATTCTTCCATAAACTAAACAAATACAGTGGTCTGGTTCTAAATCATAAGTTTTAAATCTTTTTTTTATTATTTTGTATAAAAAATAAATTTATTTAAGCCGTTCAAATCCATGCTAAATTTAAACTCAAAGGTTCCAGCTCTTTTCAGATTTTTTATGCAATTTTAAAACTTTTAAAACTATTAACGTTGTTAATTTTGTCACATATAAACATTAATATTGCAATTGCACTCTTGTAAATGATACATTTGTTGAGCATAACTTTAATAATCCATAGCGCAAATTTGCACATCTGTGGAACTTTTTTTCTCACCACAATCCATTAGTAAATGAAATTCATAAATCCCCAACCAATAGTACACATCGCTGACATTTTCGCAACATTTGTGAAAATGGGAAATGAAATCAAAGTCAAAGTTATTACAATGTTACGGGGTGGAATGTTTCGCTGAGTGATTCTCCATTCTCCTCCATATCCTGCATCCTTTGGCCGCAATCGCCGAGGCAGCGTGACAAATGTTGCGCAAACAAATGGATAATGTTGCAATGGGATGGATATATCTATGCATGGCCAGAATGTGGCAGTTCCAGTTAACGCAGCTTAAATTTATCGTAATGAATCATAAATTTCCATAACTGTCAAACGATCCCAGGAGGCAACGTAAAGCAACTGGATTAAACATTGTTGCAATTTGTTAAAGTGTTTTGGTTTTGTAATTAGATAATATCTTGTAGGATTAACTATAAGCTGCTGGTTGAATTTATTAAAGTTAATATGGAAACACGTTTTTGAACAAGTTTTGATTTTATTAAATTAATATATTTCATCTCTATTAGTTTGGATTATTTGTTAATTAAAATTGACGATTTTAATGAAAATAAATACTGTATTGTAGTTGACCTTCGGTCGCATTTATTAAGAAATTAGAGTTTACCGTTGTAACTTTGTCAAAGTTTAATCGATTTTTAACAACAAATGATCATAGTCTGACTGACACTAATACTTAATACTTAATTCAAAATTGGATTCTTTCTTGACTTTCATTATATCTTCAAACAGGAACAGATCAAAAATGGAAGGGGGATTTTGTCACCCTGTTAAATCGCTTTAAAAATTGCACACCTTTTTTTAACACGTTACAATATTATCAATATATATTTAGCTGCTTCTACTAGTAAGTAACAGATCAGAAAAAAATTAAGCTTAGTTTTTTGTTATTCATTTGTGCTGCTTGCAGTTTCCTCAAGCTGTTAATGAAGAAATCTCTCAGATTTTACCATGAAGCATTGGAGAATCCGGCGCATGTTTATTGTTTCTCATGCCATTAGGTCGCGGAATGGATGACAAAGGATAGCCCATTAGATGGGAATGAAAATGCTCGACTCTTTCCACGATTTGGGAGCACCCTTTGTGATGTTTGCGAAAAACCAGAACAAAAACTCCAGACTGGATAATATTTTGCGCTTTTTGGTATGACGAATCCACATGTCACACTGCTCTGCACAATGCTCGCATATGAGTCGAATTGCCCCCGATTCCCAATCCATGCCCATCCTCCGACTCTCACATCCGTTTAGCGGGCAATCAAGCGTGTAGTGCAATTCAATAAGCCGATGGCGGATGGCGGCGACTTGGAGAACTTTATCAACACCCATGTCGGCATTAGTTTTGTTTGCAAACTTTTCCCCGTTGCCTTTTTGACAGCCTCAGCAAAACTCAGCCAGCCAAAGGGGGTTGGGTCGAGGGGTGCTGCAAACGCAGTCGGGGGTTGCTTGACTAGATTTTTATTTACGAGCACTTAAATCGAAACGCAAACTAAAATTGCACAATGCACACATCTACATAAATATGCAATTGCGGGCATGTGAAAATGTTTTTGGGCCCAAACTTCCCGCTGATAAATGATGAAAAAATTAAGAATAAATACACGCGATACACAGCATCCGCATCTACATCCAACTCCAACTCCAGATGCAATTTTAGATGACAGCTCCTGATAATGGTGACATCAATTTGAAACTCAATTGAGCTTGAGAGCTGAATGTTTTTGTTGTTGTTGCAAGTTGTTGTGCCTTGATAAATGCTCTGCTATCAGCGACGTTTATCGTTGAGGGCTTTTTGACTGGGTGCGACAAGTCAGCGAATCGGAAACTGCCTGCCTGTCTGTCTGTCTGCCGTCCTGACTGTCCTCCTAGCTGCCTGCCTGCCTGTCAGCCAACCCCCCTAAGGTAATGGAAGCTATCTCTTTGTGTATGACTACATGTTAGTCCTTGTCTCCGCTCATCTCTGGGGCGTTGCGAGCAGTTACATGTTAAATGCTTGCTTAATTGCTGTTCAAGCCAAGAGTGGGCCCCAGAGATAAATGACCAGGAGATACGACATTTCGTTGAACATTTGGCTTACAAATTATGAATAGGAGAATCACGGAATAAAAACTGCCAGATTTTCAGTATGAGTACAAAACTATGCAATCGAAGTGATATTTTACAGGATCTTTTTTTAAACGGTTTTGAAAATGCTTCTATGAAGTGATTACTTTTTGATGGCAAAGAAATGAAATATTATTACAACTCTTTGGCGATCTTTTTGTGTTTACTTTGACAGAAAGAACTCTGCTTTTTAATCTTTGAAAGAATTTTGCTATCTAATTTCTTATGTAATATAACCGAGTCGCAATTTCTGACTTTGAGCCAAGTCACACAGAAAATATTCTACTATGCATCTTTAAAAGATATTGCTTTCTGATTTCTCATCTAATTTAACCACCGATCTATGCCTCAAGTGCCACATTTTTCGCATGCCCAGTTCTAGTTTTGTATTTACCCTGCCACAAAATCCGAGTCGAAATTGCTCGACCTCAAACAACCATTAGGATATGTCCGTGCATGCCACGGGCCGGATAAATAGACTGTTGAGTCATTAAACAATTTACGCAGCTATAAATTTACGCAATTTACTTATTGCGCTTGAATTTGGCAAGTGCACAGACTCTGAAAGAGAATTCTGTTTGGCTTGGGTAATAAAAAATACCCCTGCTCGAAAATGCTGTGTGCCGTCGTTGGGCACATTAACACATCTGTCCAGATCCCGATACAAAGTGTTGCTTGTTTATCCGACCGCCTGAGCGATTAACTTTTTGCATCCTTCACGCATGGCAGCCTGCACTCCAGGAAGGACATCTTTCGCCCACGCGTCCTCGCTTGTTTACTTGTTTTTATTTCTTGTATTGCCTCCCTCAGATTTAAATTTTCAGGACTGCCGCCCTTAGTTATGTATTTTAATGAAATTGTCATCAATTAAAATTGTGCTCTTCCGTGACCATGCTCCAGACGACAGTGACATTGCATAAGTTGTGTATTCATTTCACTTTTTGTTGCCCAGTTTATGACCCAGACGTCTATGCCGGCACTGCCAAGGGTTTAAGTTTAAGTTATGAAGTGCACCCATCACCATCATCATCGTCATCATCATCGCCAACATAATGCGCATAACTGAACGCTTCTCCTATGGCCTGGGATCGTTGGCAGCTATAAAAATAATTTGTGGCCCGAACCCTTACAATTTCACTTTCGACAAAACGTGGCTAAAGGGTAAGGGGTAAGTTAAGTATGCCTGAGAGGCAGACGGCTGTCAGCAATTTGTAGTCGTTTGCTTGTTTTTTCAACGCCACTTAATGGCTTTTCATAAATTTTTATTGTCTTCAATATAATTCTATATATGCAAATGCCGTTTGAAATGCTTAAAAATTTGTCGCACAGCCAGTTTACTACTTGCCGGAGATTTATATAGTTTTTGTGAAATTACAAACAGGCGTTTTCAATAATAGAAAGCAAAATCATATAATATTTCACAAGCTAAAAAGATTTACAAGACGGACGGATTATCCTTAAAATGAAATCTTAAAAATTAATTTAATTTTTACTATCCTTGTTTTCTTTTATACACTCTAAACAAGTTTTATTATTCTAGTATTCTAGTTAAAATCGCAACATTTCATATAATTACTATACAATTTAATTACTATTATTTCATTTTCCATTATTTCAGTTGCATTTTAATGCGTCTCTCTAGACTCATTCGAGAACTCAATTGGCAATTGGAGACTAGAAGTGGAGGATCGGAATTAGAAGCCAATAAATCTTTACAAGCACGAAGAGGAAAAACCCTTAAATTTTGGTTGATAAAATGCCGAAATTATCGCAGCTATGTAGAAGATATATGGCCTCAAATTCAAGCACTTTTAACCCATTAGCCAACCGGAAGATCGCTCAATTAGTGCTGCTGTTGGTCAGCAAACTAATCCGAATACGAATCCGAATACTAGTCCCAAGTGGGTCACTTGAAGTCCACACTCACACATGCAGGAAAGGAAAGGATTTTGTTGTTGTGCCAACAAAGTGACATAAATCTTTCGTGCGCCGCCAGAAACTCAACCGGAACCAATGCAATGACGCAGCAGGACTTCTCATATATGTACAAGTCTCAACACGATGGGTTTCTCGCGTCATAACAAAGAGAGCATGCATGGGATGAGATTTATAGATTTATAGGCGCGAACGTTGGTCGGCACGGATATTTCTATCTATTTGTAAAATCAATGAAAAGGGATCGAAATCGGGCATCAATGCCGGATGTGCAAAACGACAGGCGTTCGATTGAAATTAATTGAATTTGCGACAACAACCAGAACACCAACAACAACAACAACAGGAACAGCAACTACAACTTGTCTTGAGAGGACCGTGGACAACGCTTCCTGTTTATGGTCGAGATGTTTCTGTAGCATAAATTACGCATATGATATGGGTGGAAAACTGAAGTTGTCGTCGTCGTAGTCGTTGTCGAAAAACAGAAACATTAAATTTATTTTTATTTCGCTGAGCTGCCTTACAACCCCAATAAGAGGGAAGCATAAACAGCGCTAAGCGCTTAGTCAAGTCAAGTTTTTCCCATTCCAACTACAAATGTCGCACGATATGCGGTCCGCTGAGTTTTCGCCAAAGTCATGAATTTTCCTTTATTTTTATGATTTCTATTACATGTACATTTGTGCTAGCCAAGAATTTAGTTTTTGTTTTTGGCAAACAGCAGCGAGTTTGTTATCTTAGGGTTGAATATTTGCGCCTGGCAGTCAAAAGCACAGAATCACGCCGGAAGTGCTGATCGCTGGCGGGCAAAGCCAGGAAAGGCAGACAAATTTATCAAACAGACTAGTGGGGGTGCGTACAATCGTCTTGGAGATATCATTAATCATGCCGTTGTGTGTTGGATTTTTTACACAGCATCTTTAAGACCGAACTTTTTAATAATAAATTGCTGCAAATGTTCAAATTTGCCGCCCACTACACACCTGCGCCTGCAGTAATGCGCATCTATCGAAATATCGTATACGTGCCTATCGTCTCAATGAGTAATCTATGAGTTTCGATAGGCATAACAGTGTTGCACTGCAGTTATCGATAAGCACGACTCACTCTATCGCCCTGTTTTATTGTGTTGTTTTATTTATACGTTTTTAACTATCTTCGCACCTGTATTTTCAAGCAATTCTGTAAGTTAACCATAATTAAACCAGAGAACTAACGTGTGCAATTCAAGAAATGTCAGTTTTTGTGTTTTATGCATACAAACGAGGCTAGTGCACATTCAGCTGCAAAATTATGTCGTTGTTGTTGTTTCTGCGGGTGCTCCCTTTATTTTTTATGGGGGGGCCGGGGGCTGCCCAACGACAGCGCCCTTTACACATTTGTTATGATGGTCACGCGAATTCTGACCCGTTTCTGTGGCGCCGCCTCGCCATTTAATGCGTTTACGCGACCAGCTGGAGTTTTACTCTGTCCGTTTGCCGATTGCCACCCGCATATGGCTTGTGACTAAATTTGTTTATGTGTGTGTGTTGTTTGTTTGTTTTGCTGTGTGTTTTGCTGTACGTTTTTGTGCTAATTAAGTGCAACTTTTTTTGTATGCAGCACACCCTCATTTGCCTCATAGGATGTAGCAACAATAAAATTGGTTTGTGTGTAATTCAATTAACGCTGGGAAAGTCAAAATTCTGCTCCACTAGAATCACAAGTGCGGCTTGGTTTTATTGTACATTTTTTAATTCAGTTTACGTGCATACTTCAAGGCGTTCAGTTTGTGATAATTTTTAATTTGCGCGTTTATTTTTTTAATTAACAGACTTTTAACTAACTCATTTTTAAGCCGGCTGAAAACTTAAAACTGTCCACAGCACTTCAAATATAAAGAAAACAATAATTTTGACACGCTCTCCTTAGAATTTTGTTTATTTACCTCTCATAACCAAGACGATACTCAATTCTTGGTTTTTATTGGGTAGATCCCTCAAGTAGCCATAAATGTAGTAGAAATTTGATAATATAATAAAGTACTACATACTGTGTATGATGCCTTAGAAGGGGCTCTCTGCAGACATCAAATTTTGAACTTTATTGTTGGGCTGTGCTTGACTTCTTTATCGTCATTGATTAAATGGCAGACCAGGCACCACACACTGTTGTTGAAGCGATAAGATAAGGCCACTTCTTATTGAACAAGTAAACATTTTTCAGCTGCTTTGCAAGTTGTCAAGAGAAGAATGCAACCACTGATTGAGTTGTTTCTATACAGTCTCTCTCCATTTGTTGACTATGCGAATTGCTTTAATTAACTGGAATTGCAACCCTTGTCCGCGTTGAAGTCCAAATCGGAGCCCGAAGTCAGAGCGCGTGTTGATCTCCCGCTGGCTTAAAGATTTCACATTTTCAATTGTTGTTGTTAAAGCTGCAGGAGGGAGCGAGCCAGCCGTTTCATCAATTGTCTGCCTAATGACTGTATCAATAATTGAGCATAATTGAAAAACAAGGGGCGTCGTCCACAAAATACGACTCATCGTCAACTCAACTTATTCACAAAAAAACTGAGAAGATATCGTCAGCAAGAAACTCGTTTCGCTTTGCGTCTCATTTGTTTACACACTTTTTCGTCAGTTTGCACTTACACATTTACACACATACACATAAATAAGCTCTGCTCATTCAATTCAATTCAATTTATTGCCTTGCAGCAGCGTGTGACAAATGATTATCGCCTACAGTGCGTTCTTGCAAGTTTACACACACTGAACTATGGACAAGTGACCAAACACAATCTGTAATTTTTTTCTACTAACTTAAATGTGACTAACACCTCTTTTTAAACTTCCACTTCCACTTTGTCACTTCCTCTTTGGCGTGATTGCAATAAATTTCAATGAATACAAAAGAGGAAAAACATCGACAGCCACATCGCTTATAGAAATTAGTCATCACGAAATTCGCTTCATGTGTTGTTGTTTTGGTAGTGCCTGTTATTATTATGCACTGGCATGCGTCCATCACGTCGCCTGCTCGCGCTCTCACTCTTCGTTCTCTATCTCTCTTTTTTTACTATTTGCCAGTTTTTGTTTTGTTTACATTTGCCTGGCATGGCGTTGATCGAGCGCCAAAGAGCAAAGTGAGCGCGGCAGGTGCCGTTTCTGTGGCGCTCATTTCTCTAATTACTCTCTCTTTCTCTGCTGAATTGGTGACTCCTCTCTTGAGCCGCTTGCGTTCGGCGCGCTGCTTTAGGCGCGCCTCAGTTGAGTTTTACCCGTCGTCGGTGCCGATTCGTGCCGCTGCCGATATCGATAACTATATATAAATATTTTCTACTTTTGTGTGAGTGTACATATATATGTGCGATATTCAAGTTCAAATATCAAAAAGTAAAAAATTAATTTTAAAACGGCAGAAAATTAAGCAAAAGGTATATATATACACTTACACACATATGCATACGAACAGTTATCGTAGAATTCTGACTGCTCGCTGTATAAATGTTTGTGCGCTGCTGCTGCGGCATTTGCCTGTATTAGTGCGTGACATATGGCGTTATTTTCGTGGATAACGAATAATTATCAAAGAAATAATGCATAATTAAGTAAATTAATTGTGTAATCTCGAAGGGTTGTGCGCCCACGCGTTGTGATCAGTGCCTGCTCAACGTGTGCAAAAAAAAATAAAAAAAAGACCTATGATCCTTTAATACTTGTTTACTTTTTAAACACACAAATTTGTAGAAGCATAAAAAATGTTGTTTTTTATGTTTCTAGTGCTGTTGTCTGAAAGTTAAAAACGACTTGAGAATTACCTCATCGCTGGGAAGCGCGCGCGCTCTGCTCGCTGTCGTAGATCTCTGCCCCTGACTTTTTATTTTATTAGTGTGTTATTTTCATTCTATATTTTGTTCATCATATTCATATGATTGTGTGTGTGTTTTTATTGTATGCTGTGCAGCCAGCTAGTTTGGCTATCTGACAAACAGACAGGCAGAAAGCCAGCTGCTGCTGCTGCTACTGTGACTGCCTTGACGTCCTCCTCCATTGCTATTTGTTTTTATAACAACTATACATATATATATTTATATACACTCGTATATATGCATATTTATTTAAGATACGTGCGCTTTATTCGTTGTTTTTGTATCATTCTGTCCGCTTTATTTGCATCTGAATCTCTCTCTCTCTGTGCGCTCATTTTGAGATTGTTTTTTTATTGTTTTTTTTTTTTTTGTCATATGTCATTAAGTTGGCAGTTAACGTTTTGTGCTGTTTCCACACATTGTTTTGTTTGGATCGTTTGGCAAAAATTTCGCTGCGGCTTTTGTGGCTTTTTATTTTGTGGGCGTTATTTTTTTCTCGCTATTTCGCTCCATTATCTCGAGTCGAGTATCAATGCTCAATGTGGTCTCTTGTTGACCTTATTCAAGCGCTACATTTATGGTCTCTTGGCCAGCCGCATAAACAAATCACACATAAAGAAATCAAAGCTCATTTTCACTCCATGTCAACGCTCTCGAAATTGTCACGCGCTCTCTTAAAATAATAATAGTAAAAAAATAATATGTTGTGTCGCTTTGTGTGGGCTTTGTGCTTAACTATTGGACGTGGTCGCTTTATGCATCCGTTCCAACTGCTATGTGTGCACATTCATTTTCAATAGAAACAGACACAGACGCACACACACAACCATTCACTCACTCACATTCTTGTGGCAACACAAAATTCATTCATTACAAAAATGCAAATGAAATAACTTAAATCGGATTTGGCCAGTTTAGTAAAATCGACTGTGGGCGTCAGTTTTGGGACAAGTTTTAATCGGTTGCATTTAAATTCATACGGCCAGTATTTGCATGCTTTATTAATTGAGTATGTATTTCATTTGCTCTGCACTTGTGCCCCGATCTTGTCTGTCTGACTGTCAGTCTGTCTGTCATGTCAAATTGCAGCACCCCGAATGAGTTGTCGCAACAACTTTCGAATTGATTACACAGTTTCTCCCTCTCTATGTAAACTTAAGACGTACTTTATTTTACGATCTTTTACTGCTTACTTGGGCATTTAATTTTTTTGGATTTAGCACATAGTCGATTTACAAAGGCTTTGATTTCCACGTGATTTCTAAAAAACAATCAATAAGATATTTTGGTGTAAAACTTGGAAAGCATAGATAACAAACATTTACGAGAGATTTTAGGAATATGCATTTTTACTTTGTCACAGATTTATAAAATGTTGTTTGTTTTTTCCATTACGCCAGTTGTTAAACTGTTTAAAAAACACCAAAAGCAAATGTTTGCCTCATGTTTCAAGCTCAATTAAAACAAATTAAGCAAGAAATTTGTATCGTATCAAAATACTGTGCTCCAAATGCGCAACAACAATAGCAACAACAATAATGTAGACAGCAATAACAATTAAATACAAAAATAACAACTGTGTGCTCTATTTTTTTAACGCCTCAGCATTTTCATTTGGGCACTGCACAAGAACACATACATAAGAAACATCCATACATAAGTACATTTGTATGAATATATACACAGATACATGTATAAGTGTGTGTATTTGTGTTTATATAGAGATATAGATACTTCTGCTTGCTAGTTGCCTTTCAAACTGCTGGCGCACACATGTTTCAAAAACAACAACCCAAACACAATCTACAAAAGTAGAAAACCAAACCAAAAAAGAAAAAACAAAATCTAAACAAGGTGCCCTAATCAAGAGAGTTTGACTTAAAGATACCCTATGGAGTGGCAATTGCTTTAGAAAACAAAAAAACCAAAATCAAGAGACCAATAGTCAATATTTTGCAATATCCTTGTCTTAATGAGAATTAAATGCCTCCCGGAAACAACAAGAAAGAAAATATTCGAATTTTGCAATTAAGTTGGGAAGTGATATTTAAACTGTCTACATTTCTACGTCTTTCACATCTTGCCAGGCTTTTATAACTTTATAGGGTATTCCGAAAAAAATGCCAAATTAAACCAAAAATACAAGTTTTCTATGAGTAACAAACCAGAACAACAACATGAAACAGAGTGTTTCTATTGAGTTCGATAGGCATTTGGCCATATTACCGCATATATGCATGGTTTATTGTCTTGGAATGTTTCTTAATTACGCGGAACTTAAGTGGCAAGTGGAGGTAGCGACTCCAACCGAAACGAAAGCAGATCGCAAAGCAAAGCAAAGTGTTCTGAGTGTGGGCAACCTTATTGGAATTTCGAGCATTTCCTTTTTCCACTGCGATTCCGATTTGAATCCCCTTCGTTGTCGCCCCGCTCCCTACGCGTTAGGCACTCATATTCAGGCAAGCGCTTAGTCATCCCAATGGCAAAAAGGAAGTCTCGTCTTGACGTCTATTTGCCGCTGATAAGGATTATTACAATTATAGCTTTATTTATTCATAATGTGTATGCATTTACATACATTTCTAAATATAGTCAACATATTGTATTATTGTCGCACTCGCCTTCGTCACATTTTGCCTTGTTCGAGCAATGCGTATGAATCAAAAGATTTATGCAAAATGACTGGAATTTGCACTGTGCACTGATAAACATTCTATATATGTATTTATATATTTATATGTATTTATGTCTGTTTTGTTTATCGGCTTGTTTCTTGTGGGTTAGGATTGAACCTTTGTGAGGGACGCACTTTCTCACAAAAAACTTTCCTTAATTACGTCATAGTTATTTATACAATTTATTATTTTAGTCGAGTTAGTCATTGGAATACAGATTTTACAATCCATATAAAGTAATTTGATAAGGAATTAGGCATGTTTATCTTCTGTTGAAAGAACAGTTGACAATTGTTTCGTAGATATTTGTTATATTTTATTTAATTACGATTAACATGAAAGTCGAGAGGCAGACTGTAAACTTATCAAACTGTTTGCGAATCCAGATGCGCTCTAACTTAAAGTTAATCAACTAGAGAAACTATTTATTTTATTTATAAGTTAAGAATGCCTGGAAGACGATCCACTCGTAAACTGACAACGAATGCTTGGAATGTAGCGCACCCAATCAAATCTTTATTTCCCCTAAGTGATTTGATATGCTGCAGCTGAGCTTCTTCCTCTTTGCGTGTCGATTGGCAGTTATCGCCACATTTTCTCGCCTGGCCTTGGCTGTGGTGTGGAAAAGGAGAAGGAGAAGGGAAAGGGGAAGTGGCAGTGGAGCAGGGGCAGCTGTTAATCAATGAACGGCTTTGTCAGTTATTCCCGTCCTCCGTCAGTCATTGGGAGTGTAAAAAGTGTTTCGCATTTTACGTCTTATTCTCATTTAGTTTATGGATGCAATGTGGCATTCAAGTGCTGACCGGCTACGCAAATCGCATGCCAAACCCAGCGTGGAGCAACGGGAGACGCCCAAGCTCAATATGTACATAATAAATGTATATATATATATGTATATGCACATATATATATATATATATATATTCATATATATGGTTACATATCTTGTTCTGTCTCTTTTGGCACTCACTTGTGCGAAAATCCATTGGAGCCCGACTGGCGGGAGCCTAATTTTTTTCCGTCTATCAAGCAAACCATGCAATACGAGCAGAGTAGGAGAAGGGGCAGGAACTGGAAGATGAAGAGTAGGAGGGCAGCAGCAGAAGCATTTGCTGAAGATTAAAGTGCTTGGGAATAGTTGGTAAATGTGCGTTTTTGGCAGCCAATCATAAAATTGCTTGGCATTGGCCTCAAGTGTGGCAAATAGCCGAATAGATATGTGTATACATTTATTGTTCCTTTGCCAAAACGTGCCTCAAGCTTAGCTTGGTTTGATGAGCATTTGATAAATTTGATATCATAAGTGAGCCTTAATTAGACTTAATCTCAGCGTGCTGTGCTCTTCAAAAGGGGTTTTAATTAGCCCACCGATGTTTATCTGTTGACATAATTTGTTGTCATTATATTGTTGCTCTCCACCACCTTGATTGATGCTGGCTAATTGAAAAGAACAGGCACAACTCAACCATAGACACACCCACAAGCCACCCCCTTGTTATGTTGTTGTTATTGTTATTGAGCATTGAACGTCGATTCGATTTGATTTGTTTGTTTGCTTTTGTTTGTGTTTATTTATTGTGTATTTTGTTACTTTTAATGCATCTTTTATCTGGATTTTGCCATCAATAAGCCAGAGACCAAATGTATGTTGTTGTTGTTGTTGTTGTTGTTGCTGTCGCTTGATAGTGATACAAAATTTGTGCGCCATTGTGTTGTGTGGCAGACTAAGAGTTGGCCGAGTGACGACGTTGTCGACTCGACGTCTTGTTTACTCAAATTACAGCTGGGGTTATCTGCAGCCACATCCAAAGTGCCATTTTCCAACTCAAGAGTCGCAGTCAGAGTTGTAGTTGGAGTTGGAGTCGTAGTAAGAGTCGGTGTCAGAGTTCGCTTCTAGTTGGTTGTCTAGTTGACCCGCTGAGCATCTGGGTGGGTCTTCGTATCTGTTCAAGACGAACTTACTCTTCTCTCTTTCTTTGTTTCTCTTCTTTATTTACTTGATGATTTTGGTTTATTTAACGCGCTGCATGCTCCACTTTCAGGCAGAGATTTTGCATTTCGAAATTCCAGCAAAATCTTATCTTTTTGGTCCACAACAGCAGCCAGTTGATCTTATTTTTAATTGTAAACTGTCAATCAGCTGTGCGTCACTAAGTTGAATGAACTGCCTACAATAAAATGAAAAATAATTTACACTTGTAACCCAATAATATAAACATGTTATTGGATTGCATTGGAAAGCAATTTATTTTCGCACAGTTGGTCAGTTTTTTGAGGTACTTGAAGAGCCCGTGTCTTGTTATTATATATATTAATAATCCCCATTATTTATTTACTTTCCTTATTCAGTTGGAAAATAAATGTTTTAGAACTGATAAGCTAATTATTCATTTATTGTGATAACAATATTTAGTTGTAGCATTTCGTCAGCTTGTTGCAATTTCCGCTGACATCAATTGCCTAGCCAGTTGGTAAGTCACCACAATTAATAAACCAAGGCATAGAGAATCGCTTCTTGCCTCATGCCATCTGTTTGTGTCTTAAAAATGACTCGCCCAAAGCGCCTAAGGCGAAATATCTAAAAATTCAGCGATGACTCATTCGCGTAAAAATCAAATTAAAAGTCACCTCAAACCCCACCACCGCAGTCCACCTTAGGCTGGCACCGCCGAGAAGAGCGAAGCAAATAATACACAATTTGTTTGGGGGCGTCGAAGATTTGGCAGCCTTAATGATCATTATGGGTATCATAGTGGCCCCCCAGTTTACACACGCACATACATAGATAGCACCTTTTTGACGTTGACTTTGCCGGTGCGCTGATCTTGCCTGCTTCTTCTCCTGCCACAAACATCCCTCAACGGTGGCGTTCTATTTTCAGTGTGCCATGAAAATTGTGACAGTCGGTGGAGGTGTGGTTGTAGGAGGGAGGGAGGCAGGCAATCTTCTTTCATTGATGTGCCCTACAGAAATGGCAGCAGAGCATCCATTGGATCTGCTCCGACATACGATTTACGCAGCTCTTTAGATTATGCTTTGTTTACCTTGAAAATCTACGTTGATGTTTCGATATTTTTAGTTTGCCCCCCATACAAGAAAATATATCGATATATTTATATATACATTTATGTATATAGCTGTATGTTTAATTGAAATCTCACTGTGTGTGCGTTTGTCTTTATCGCTTGGCTAAGCTTTTGCGCACTGTGCATTTTTTAACACATTAAAATTTTTATTTTCTGTGATTTTTTTTTGGAAACAGCTTTGTGTGTTTTTTTTTTTATTTCTCTTATTTATCGTGCGTTATGTGATTTATATGTTATACCAAGTCAACCACAGTGTTGATAAGTAGCACAAGTTATATAACAAAAACACACACAAAATTAATATGTAATTCCATTTATTTTTTTATTTTAATGTATTAAGGTGTGTCATTAAAAAAAAGCGTTTCTGAAATTAAAAATTTGTTGTAATTTGTCTGGTTTGCGCTTTCGCTTTTTCCATTGCCTCTTCTCTTTTAATCACTTACTTTTCTAAAGCTTTTTCTTTAGTTTCTGTCTCTGTTTTTTATGGATTAAACTAAATAGTTAAAAAAAGTTACAAATGTAGCACTTAGATTTCTATTATAATTTATAAATGTTCAACGGGTTTTATGTTCTTGCGTTTTATCTTATTGTTCTAATTTTTCTTTTTTTGTGTTTTCTGTAGTTTCCTTGATTTTTCATGTCTTTATATTAATTTATTAACTCTTTGTTATTCCTGTCGCTCCTATTAAATAATTTTATTAATTTTTTTGTAATTTGTCTTGTTGCCTTTTATACTTTTCTATTCAACAAATGTATATTATCTTCTTTTCCTACTTTTCCGTTGATTTTTTGTTCTAATTTAAGAACGTTTAACTATTACTGTTCTTCACTTCTTTTAAGAATACTTAAATTATTCTTGGCTTAGCATATTTGGAATTATAGCTTCTTTTGATATTATGAACATCGTTTAACATAAAAAAGCATCTTGGCATTAAGCTGTCAGTGCAATGCCCGCACTTGAGCTCGTTTCTTGTTAATTAAGTATTCAAGTATTTAGATATGAGTACGATGTTGCTATCCAATCATATTATAGCCTGCCCACAGGTCGTACGTGCCACAGCGCCTACCTATATATATATATATATATAACTATCTACAGTGATAATTGTGAGAATCGTGCCAAGGTCTCAGATTTTCTTCGCTTGAACTACGTGCCCCGTTATCGAATGTAAGAACAAGCCAAGACCGACGGGTAAACAATCGGCCTACAATCAGTGGCCAAATTGTCAAGCCGGCCAAACAACTTGTCGAGTGTTTGGCTGCCACCTCCGTCGCCACCGGCGCCGCCCACGTTTCTTGCCACAATTGGTCGCATTTTCGCTTTCAGTTTGAGATCGGATCAGTGTCGCCCACGCCACAAAACAAAACAAAAAATGCAGCCACTTTTGTCTTCATTTGCGGATGTCAAATTGCTGTGAGACTGAGCTGATTGCACCTGCCACACAGAGACAGCCAGGAACATGGAACATTGTTGAACTCGGCGAACTCATTTTCTGTTTCTATGCAGACTTGTTAATGGTTAGCGCTTGTAGCCGCATTCTTGGGCAGCTGCAAATGCTGCTTGTTGGTTTTGTTTGCGGCCTATTTTGGACACGCTTCGTTGCAGCTTTTGGGCTTTTGGGTGTTGATTGATTTTTATAAACAAAATGCGCTAATGGAAAAGTCGGGTGCAGCATTCTTTAGCAGTAGTCAGCAGCAGCAGTAGCAGCAGCTTCTATGTACTTATGCGGCAGTTGCAAGCTAGCTGCTGTCTTGGTGGCATTATAGCCACAATGCCACAACACACATTGCCCATATATGTGTATGCAGCATACAGCATCCAGTCAGCCAAGACAACAACTTGCAACTGCTTCAGGTCTTCAGGCGGAGGTTGCGCCTTGCTAATATGGAAAATGAAAACAGGAAAAATGTGCGTTCAGTTTTCAGAGTGCATCTTTTGATGTTGCTGCCACTGTGGCAACTTTAGCACAGCAAAGCACAGCAAAGTCGAGTACATATTTTTTGCCCCAAGTGTTGTTGAAATTTATATATATATTACAAAGTACTCGAACATCGCACTTATGCCTCTATTTACTTTGTATTTACAGATTTCTTACACAAATTTTTAAACGACAAAAGCAACAAGAAGAAGAACAACAAAACAAACAACAAAGTAACCGCAACAACGACAACAATTTAACACAAAACTTTCTACAAACAAAAATTAAAAAAAAAACGTATAACATAATTAATTTTTCTACTAAATCCAACTGCAACTGATTCACGGTGAGTACTAAAATTATAAATACCTCAAATCATTGATTAAGCAATGATTCAATTGATTTTTTTATAATCGTTTAGAGAACAAGTATATAAACATTCCTTAGAGCTGACTACTGAAAAGCTATAAGAAATGAAAGAAAAAAAAACCATGGCAAATGAAGCAATCTAAAAAATTTTACGACGCTTTTCTTTTGATTGGGCAGTTAAACTACCTAAGAAGTAGTTGACGACTCTCTAACTTTGAATACCCAACGCCAATAAAACGCATTCGAATATATATTCCGGGTATTTTCATATTTATCACTCTGCTTGATTTGATGGTCTTTGTGTATTAGTTTGGACTTAATCAGCGATTCGATTGCCAAGGAACTTGTAATCACATTGACCCCATAGGCAGTGCTCAGTGGTTTTTATGGATTCGTAATTTTGCCTCTGGCTATTTATACGAGTCTCTACACACAGCATTTTATATTTACTCAACTCAAATAAAAATTGTTGAAATTACATAAAAGGCTCCACATTGGCGCTCGGTTTCATGACATTTTCTTATCCTTGCCACAAGCAAACAAGCCCGCCCACACACTGAGCGCCGGAAAGGCAGTCAGTGTAGAAATGCGCGACTTGCAAATACCCTAGAAATGACAACTATATAAAGGAATAGCTTTAATTTATCTAGGGTGTGTGTTTGGCTTGCATACCCTGTTCGTGAGTTTTTTTTAAGTGCGAGCATAGAAAAGTTCGCTTTGTGCTGACTGAAGTGAATTGTGACCGAGACCGAGACAAGCAGAGTGTTTAGCTGTGCAGATTCCTTTTGGAGCAGGACTCCTACGCACACGCGCCAACACACACATACACACATATACACACATACATACTTTATGTGGCCAGACAAAATGGAGGCTGCGGCGCCTGAAAGTCGCGCCAGTTGACTTTTTTTCATGGCGGCAGCGTTCGCTGTCTTGACTTGGCTTAAAAGGGGCTGCAAATACTGTGTTTGTTCAAGTTACTAACTTGTCTACTTGATTTGCCCTTAGCTGTGCATACTTTGAGGTGTATACTTAATGTTTTGCTTCCTGGCTGCTGTAATTAATCAATGCCCGAGCGTTGTCTACTTGGCTAATTAAAAATATCAAGTCATTTGGCCAAATAAGATATAAATCCCAAAGATTTGAGTCAAATTTGGCGCATTTATACATTATTCAAAAACCAAAAAAAAACTCTCATCCATTTAGAACAACTTGGGCAAACAACAATAGCTATTTTTGTTCTTGTTGTTGTTGTTGTACATAAGCAGCGAGACGCAGGCAGCCATTGGTGGTCTATTGCCCACTCATTGGGTGGCTCAGTTGGTGGTTGATTTTGTTGTTGTTACCCAAAAAAAAATAGAAGATATATATAAAAAGCCAAAGTGCTATATGCCACAACACACACACACACAAACACAAACACCACCCTCTCCATCCTGTGGGTTGATCTGTGGTGCTGCTGCGGCTGATGCTGTTGTGGCAGCTTCTGCTGTTGCTCCCATCCCTCTTGCACGTGCTGGACTTGCCCATCGTTCGGTTTCAGCCGGCCTGGTTTGGCATTGGAGCATGCGCGGCACAGCATCCCGTTATGTTTTTCGGTCGCCGGGATGACGACAGTTGATTTTCATATTGCTTACGACTTGTGGCATGAATGATGTTTGCGTCAGAAGCGCACGATGTGTCGCCGGCGTAGCACATCATTCTAGGCCTAGCCTCCGATCGGGCAGGACACGCCAGCGCTGACATCATTGGCCCAGCCCAGTCACCTTGCTTGCAACAGCAGCAACATTCTGCGGCAGGAGCTAACCAATTTTCAAGTTCAACACGCGTTTCTTAAACACCGTTTTGTGCCTTGTGTTAATTAAAAGTTGTTGTTAAGTTTATCTTATTCCGTTTTTGCTCGTTACTGTTCCGCGTGCCTTTCAGTTTAGTAGTAAACGCCACAAAAGTGCCTTATTAAAATAATATTACTAACACGAAAATATAAAACAGAAAAGTTCGCGATTTTTACTTTGCTGCGTTGTCGTCGTGTGCCTTAAACGAAAAATTTAACATTTTGTAGTTCTAAGTAATGCCGTAGTTATTCTTAGGCCTTAGGCTCAGCAACTAACCTGCCACTAATTTGCCTTAGATGAAAGTCAGAAAAATTTGTTACCAGTATTCTACACACGTTTTTATCGATAAAACTATATATATATATAACCGTATATCCAATATACAAAACAAGTTTTTAAGCAACTAGCTGCACATTTTAAACGTTATTTGTTATTTGAGAAGCAGTCACAGTAGTCGCGATTTTTGAAGCTACTTTTTAAACAGAATAGGTTTTTTTAAAGCCGTCAACTTGTTAGGATTTTCTTTGTGTTTTTATGATTGCCTATTTCGGTTCCGTACAATTTCTTGTACAAAAACGTGCTGGACGCGTTCCGTGCCGCCGTTAGAACACCACAAACGTGCCTCAGCTCGGCGGGCAGTCGCCTCCAGAAGGAGTCCAATCGCTCCAATCGCGATCATCGGCCTCCCGTTCGTCGTGCGCTGCCGTCGTAGTCAACGATTTTTAAAATCCCTTCACCCCGTACGCCTTGAAAGATACACACAAAAAAAAACAAATGAAACATTTGCAATTACATTTTAAACCAACACAAATACACACGAAACACCAAACACAACCACAATCTAACACATAACACACAACACCCGAGTGTGCCTTGATAAGCATAAGCCGTTATAAGTCTTTGTGCCTTTGAACTTTCTGAAAATAATCGAAAAAAAAACAGTAAAAAACAAAGCAGTACTTAAATTTTAAACTCAACTGTTCAATGAATTTTATAATGTGTACAAAGAGTAAGTACAGATTTGAATGCAATCTTTAACTTAATATATAATAATTTACATATTTTAATTCATTATTTTTTATTAAATTTTTTGAAAATATTAGCTAAGCTTTCGATTTTTTTTCCATCTGCAATGCTTATCTTATAAATTTTGTTTTAATTTAATTTAATTTTAAGAAATTCACAAATGTCAGATAGATACCTCTATTATATTTGTGTTTAAACTAAAACACAAACTGAGATATAGTATTATAGCTGAACTTTTATATGCATATATGAAAATGCCAAGTAAAATAAAAATTCTTTATGTCTTCATAATAATAAACTGAGTACTTACCATAATAATTTTATATAAATTCATTAGTCTAACAATCCAATTAAAATCGTTTTATGAAATCATAGACCATAAAATTGATTTTCATACTTTCCCCAAATAATGTTAACAACAACAGCAAGCGGCAACTTTATGGATTCAGCATCCACATTTACATTCACATTTGCACAGCATCCACATCCACAAAAAAAAAAAAACAAGGAAAAAACACAGTGCCAGACAATTAATTAGTAAGACCCATAGAAAAGTTTGCTGGCAGTAAATTACATCCATTAGGCGCACAGTGTGACATCCGAGCGAAAAGTGGTTGCCAATTAGTGAGAGCTCGTGCCCCAAGCTACAGTCACAGCTTTAGATTTGGCTGGAGTTGGTGTTCCATTTGCATTCGCCAGTCAGTGGATGACATTTTTATTTTTCGCACTGTAATTAACGAAAGAATTTAATGTTACACGATTTTATTAGACATCGCTGCGTCGATTGAAGACCATAAAAATGCATCATCAACCATCATGAAACCTTAGTCAGCTGTTATGCAATATGACCAATCCTTATGGCTTCGCAAGAGTCTGAAATCAGTCCTATATATATCTATATATATACATGTATGTCGTCGCCTAGTTGCCACTTATTCAACTGAAACTGTTTGTCTTTTAGATCTATGAAATCCATCTGCATTGCTTGTCCACATCCTTATTCATCACCCTCGTCCTTTTTGCCCATTTTGTTTGACACTGTCATTTTTCTAAGTCTGTCCTTGTGTTTACTTTGAGGTTGTGTTTGAGGGAGAGACTGCGTTTCGTGCTGCATGCCACACTGTTAATTGAATTAATGGATGGGTATTGAATTTCATGCGAGTTCTCGCACTCCGCAAAGCTGCCAAAGCGACGAGTAATAAGTGAAAATATATTCCCATAAATATATAAAAAATATGAATGATTATTAATATTATTTTGTTTAATACAATAACTAAATAAAATCTTTTCTATTCACTTTTATTATTTAATACTGTTAGAACTTGAATTCAGTAGAGTTTTTAAACTGAAGAGTCAAACATTTTCAATAAAGACAGTTCTTAGTTCTTAATTTATATTATTTTTAAATTTCTGATTTAAATTGCTAAATTGTCTTTAAAGAAAGAAGAAGACATCGTATAAAATAGTTTATATATCTTCAATTCCCAATCTCTTGGTTTTTTTTACTCTATCTTTTATCTGCTTTACCACAAAACTAAATTTGTCATGCATCATCTAAAAAAGCACTGCGCACGCTCCCTTTGCTGCGTGAAGAGGGATTCATGCGGCGTCCGTTTTTCAACTCCGATCAGATTACGCCCCTGTGACTTCCGTTTTTGTTGCTGCGCCGCTTAAACTGCGCAAAACGCTGGCATTTTGCCGGCTGGCGCCACTCAGGCAAACAGTTGCCGTTGCCGGGCGTGTAAAGTCTACACGCAGAGAGAAAAAGAGAGATAAAACTCTACACAAACTGGGGTTAAATTGTGTGCCATTCTGGCTGCACCCTTCGAGTAAACTTTCGGCGAGCAGTGCGCATGCGTCGCTCATTTGCTCTCTTTCTGTCTCTTTACCTCACTACTGTCTCTCTGCCAAGGGGTAGACGAGCAGCGAAAATGCGGCTGGCAACGTCGACGTCAGCGTCAACGCCGGCGTCGCAGCATCCCCTTTGCTGGTCCAATTTTGAGGTAACCTTTTTCAGTTACGTGCCACA
This sequence comes from Drosophila dives, assembly GCA_035042365.1. Taxonomy (NCBI): domain Eukaryota; kingdom Metazoa; phylum Arthropoda; class Insecta; order Diptera; family Drosophilidae; genus Drosophila; species Drosophila dives. The sequence goes on along the minus strand of JAWNLJ010000326.1, from coordinate 3,988,161 downwards.
TTTCGTGGCCAGCAGACGTGCATCCAAAATCAGTTCGCCACATTAAAGCCAAGTCGCCGCTTACAAATCAAAGTCGCCATATGGAGCAATCGGCAAACTGCCAACTGGCAAAATGTAAATTATTAACAATGTGTGTGTGTTTGTAAAATAAGTGTGTGTGTGTGTGTGTGTGTGTTTATAAGTGTGTGTCTTTCTGTGCCTAGACTCTTATGAGACTAACACTTTTTGCCGGATATTTCAAGTGCTTCCGCATGCCAAACGTTTATGTGGGGGATGCTTTAACCAAAACATAAGCTGTGCAAATTATCGATTTTTTTACATAAGAAAATAAAAAAATAAAGAAAAACCGCTTGGGGGTTGCTTTAGCTGACACACTTTGCCTGCCTGCCTGCCAGCCTGCCTTGTTGCCATCTCCCCGAGCTGCGTGTGGGCGAAAGGACGATGAAGAAAAATCAATTACAAGCGTTGCCGGAGAGCAGCCAAGCATTAAGTGAATTTAGCTAAAAATCCAGGCATTAATGTCGCATAAAATGGCAGCAGCAGCAACAACAACAACAACAACAACAACAAACAGCGCTGTCAACGTCGGCGTCGCTGCTTGGCATAATGACTAGCTTTGACTCCGTAGGCAGCAGAAACAGCAGCAGCAGCAGCAGTAGCAGTAGCAGTAGCAGTAGCAGTGGAAGCAGCAGAGGGAGTGCTGCAAGTCACCCCAAAGTTACTACAATGGTCTGGGCTTTGATTTGGAAACTGAAGTGCCCCCTGTTTGTCTGTGTGTGTTTGTCTGACATTGTGTGTGTGTTTGCGAGTGTGTGTGTATAGAAGATTTTCATCATCAGTAGCAGCAGCAGCGGAGCGACTTTGTCGCTTGTCTGCTTTTTGGGTGGTGGCTGCCCCGTGTCGGACCCAGCCCAGCACAGCACAGGCACAACCCGGACTGCCCTGATCCGGCTATCTCTTGAGCCTCTGCCTGTCTGTCTCTGTGTTTGCATGTGTGTGTGTTTTTGAGGGTGGTTTTGGTTTTTGGTTTCGTTGTTTTTTTTTTTGGTTTTCGCTCAGTGTGCGCTATTTGTAACACTTGAACAGCCATTTATTTCATGTTTATAACGCCTGCTGTGCTCTCTAAAGTTTTTCTTTCCATTTTTCACTTACAGTGCCTTTTACAATTTCTACACGTAATACAACACTAAGTTTAAGGAAACGATTAGGACTAGTACGACCCAGACAACGAGGCAGTGCCACAAGAAGGAGCAGAAGTAGAAGAAGGCTCAAAGATGTCCACATTATCGCTGCGCATACAGCTGGAAGGTGGTGGAGTGACCAAGACCATAAAATTCCAACCAAATACAACAGTCTTCGATGCTTGTAAAATTATACGCGATAAATTTGCTGAAGCCGTGCAGGGACAACGTGAGTAATATCAATCTCATGCAGAGATATATTCTCTATATATATGTCATCTATATGTTACCTGTTCCCATTTCAGCTAGCGAATATGGCCTCTTCATTTCGGATGAGCAAAATCAGCAGGGCGTCTGGCTGGAAGCAGGTCGCACCTTGGGCTATTATATACTGCATAACCAGGATACGCTCGAGTATCGACGCAAGTTGCGCACTCTGCGTGTCCGCATGTTGGATGGCGCCGTGAAGACCATACTGGTCGATGATTCGCAGCCCGTGTCGCAGCTGATGGTTGTCATCTGCACCAAGATTGGCATTACCAATCACGAGGAGTATGGTCTGGTGCGTGAGGACAATGATGCCCAAAATGAAAATCTGCCGGACAACAAATTTGGCACGCTTACGCTGAAGCGCAAGTTTACGGATAAGGATCGGGATGCCAAAATGGAGAGTTTGCGCAAGAAACTTAAAACCGATGATGAAAGTAAGTAGAAAAAACTGGCGTCAATTGTCGGTGGACTGTGTCTAACTTGTTTCTATCGTTTGCAGTGAATTGGGTTGATGTGGGTCGCACTCTGCGCGAACAGGGCATCGATGAGTCGGAGACGGTGCTGTTGCGACGTCGCTTCTTTTTCTCGGACCAGAACATTGACTCACGTGATCCTGTCCAGCTGAATTTACTATATGTGCAGGCTAGGGATGCCATTCTGGATGGCACACATCCTGTTACACAGGACAAGGGTGAGTCGCTTCATAAGTCTCAGTTTCGCTTTTATATTTCATACATTTTCTGTAATTTTTTCAGCATGCGAATTCGCTGGAATTCAGGTGCACATACAATTCGGTCCGCATAACGAGGCCAAGCATAAACCCGGCTTTTTGGAGTAAGTCAGCAGTGCAAAATTAATTTCTTAAACTGTTAATTAATCAACTTCCACCCACCACTCCCACTTCTCTTACCTTTCCCTTCGGCAGCCTGAAGGACTTTTTGCCGCAATCGTATGTGCGTGTCAAGAACATTGAGAAGAAGGTCTTTGCGGAGCACAAAGGACACTCGGAACTATCGGAAATCGATGCCAAAGTCCTGTATACGAAGACGGCTCGTGAGCTGCCCACTTATGGCGTCACCTTCTTTCTGGTCAAAGAGAAGATGAATGGCAAGAACAAGCTAGTGCCGCGTCTTTTGGGCGTTACCAAAGCCTCTGTGCTGCGTCTGGACGAGCGGACCAAGGAGATTCTAATCTCGTGGCCACTGACCACAGTGCGTCGCTGGGGCGCCTCCCCGAACACCTTCACCCTCGATTTTGGCGACTATGCGAATCAATACTATTCAGTGCAAACAACCGAAGCCGAACAGATTGTGCAGCTCATTGCTGGCTACATCGATATCATATTGAAGAAGAAACGCACCAAGGATCACTTTGGCATCGAAGGTGATGAGGGTTCCACCATGGTGGAGGAGTCTGTGGCGCCATCCAAGTGAGTTGAATAACTATTGATAATGTTTAAATTATTATGTTATTGTTATATATAAATAATCCTTTCTAGGGCCACCTTCTTGCAACACGAAACGAATCGCGTGGAGAAACTCAACTTGGAGAGTTTGGCGCATCCCGTCGTAATGCGGCCCTATGACGGTAAGTGCTTTTGGAATCTATTTATGATAGTTGCACTTTAGCTTCAGCTTTTTACTATATTAGATGAGATTTTTGGTATATGCTAAGCCAAGAAATTTGAGATTTTAGTTTAGCTTTTATTCTTTCTTTTTTGCTTTTGATAATTTATTTGATTTCCTATTTTTGAACACCGCCTTTTCTCTGTCTCTATGGGATCGTCGAGCAGGTGAACGCACCTTCACCCAGAACGAAGTGCAGACCGTGCAGTATGGCGCCTTCGTCGGTCAGGTTAATCATGCGCATCAGCCGCCATCGGTAAGTTTTTAGATGAATGCAACACCTCAAAAGCCACACAAACTTACCACACTCTAAATTTAATTTCACGCCAATTTATTTAATTTGCCATTGCACCTCTTAAAAACAATCACACCAAATTAATTTACATTTTAAACAAATTTAAACTAAGATTTCTATCGATTCTCCTAACATGCTGCAAACATTTAGAAAACGGTCATGAAAAGTCTCACAATGTATGTGTCAATCGACAACTATGAAAAATATATATATATATAATATAAACTCTTCTCTGATAATTTTTACCGCATAGTCTAATGAAGTTCGCATTACTACTGTGAATTTGACGGAGCCGCAGCGAGCGCTGCATAGTTATATATCCGCTGGTCAGGATGTCTTAATACGCGCCGACGAGGAGCTGCGCACCAAGGTAAGCTGGAATCATAAAAGACCTGTAAGAATTACCTACTATATCATCTTTCTCTCTCTCTCTCTCTCTCTGGCAGGCACCCATTCAGGAGCTGGGCAACGATTTGCGTTCAATCGAATGGCGTGAAAACACGCTGGACACCTCCAAGCAGGCGGTCAGCTCACATGTGGCCACAATGAGCGCTGCTACCGCACAGATTATCACCGCCTCGCATCCGGATGAGGTGGATACGGAAGCTATCACGGCATCTGTATCGCAAATTGCCCAAACCATACCTGAGGTTACCAAGGAGGTGCGTCTGATTGCCGCCCTATTGGAAAACGACACGAGCGGCGACCAATTGTTGGAGGCAGCTCGGAATCTGTGTAATGCTTTCAGTGATCTACTCAAGGCTGCCGAGCCGGAAAGCAAGGAACCGCCACAGCATCTGATTAATGCGGCCAGCCGTGTGGGTGAAGCCACTACCCATGTGCTAAGTACTATTGCTGAGGAGGAGGCACCCGAGAGTCGTGATCTCCATGACATGCTTCTCGGCCTGGCCAAGGCGGTGGCAAACACCACAGCTGCCTTGGTGCTGCGTGCCAAGAATATTGCCGCCAACTGTGAGGATGATGAGGCACGCAATCGGGTCATTGGAGCAGCCAGCCAGTGTGCCCTGGCCACCAGTCAGTTGGTCGCCTGCGCCAAGGTAGTGGCACCCACTCTACACAATGCTGCCTGCCGGGAGCAATTGGAGGCGGCGGCCCGAAACGTGGCTCGAGCTGTGAATTCGCTGTGCCAGGTATGCAACGAGGCGAGCAACGATCCCAAGCTGAAGGCGAATCTTCTCGATGCGGCACGTGATGTGTCCAAGAGTCTGATGGAGATGCTGGAGCATGTGAAACTGAGCGCACGCGAGCATGCGAATCGCACCAGTCAGGAGTTGAGTCCCGTCGAGAATGTAATCATTGGCACCGACATTCTCGTCTCCACCAATGATCCCCAGGAAATGGTGCGTCATGCTCGCACCTTGGGCCAAACCACTGCCCAGCTTATTCAGAGCATTAAGGGTGAGGCCGATCAGCAGGAGGATGCGGATATGCAGCGACGTCTGCTGTCGGCAGCCAAGCAGCTGGCCGATGCCACCACCAAACTGGTGGAGGCAGCACGCCTCTGCTCCTCCAATCCCCACGACTCGGACAATCAGAACGCTTTGCGACGCGCCGCCGAGGAGCTGCGCGAGATTACCACCAGCGCAGCCAATACGCCTGCGATGAAGCGCAACCTGATTCAGCGCTTGGAGTTTTGCTCCAAGCAAGCGGCGACGGCGGCCACCCAGTGCATCTCGGCTGCCCAGAATGCGGTGCAGCACAGTCAGGATCACCAGACAAAGGAGTCGTTGCTGCAGGATTGCAAGCGTGTCGCGGACACCATACCACGTCTGGTCACTTCGGTAAAGTTGACGCACGCCCAGCCAGACGATGTTAATGCGCAGCTCAACCTCATCGAGGCCGCTGAGCAGTTCATTGAGCCTGCTCTCCAAGTGTCCAAATCGTCACGTGCTCTGCAACCCACCGTCACCGATATACCGGCAGCGTCGCAGCTCTCGAAGAGCGCTCTGCATCTCGGTCAGAGCGTTTCGGAGTTGCATTCGGTGGCGCAACGCGCACGCGATGCTTGCGGCGGACAGGAGTTGGAGTCTGCCTTGGAGGCGGTGCGTAAGTTGCATCATGTGCTTGATGATACACGCCAGGCGGCACTGGCTGGTCAACTGCGTCCTTTACCCGGCGATACGGTGGAGAACACTGCCGATGATCTGCGCAAGTCAGCCAAGAATGTGGGCATTGCCCTGAGTCAGTTGCTCAGCTCGGTGCTGCAGGGACAACGCAGTTATGCAGGTGCAGCTGGACGAGACACCGCATTGGCACTGGGTGATTTTACCAAGAGTGTGCATGGCGTTGCGGCGACCACCCAGAATCCAGTGATCATTGATTGTGCCGACGATGTGGTGACCAGTTCGGCTCAGCTCATGGAGCAGGCGCAACGCACGCTGCAGGGCATCTCCGATCCGCATGCGCTCACGCAAGCAGGCCGGGATGTGACGAATGCCCTTTCCCGTACCGTGGACTGCATACCTGGACAACGGGAGGTGGATGCGGCGCTTCGCAATGTCAGCGAACTCAGCGAGATATTGTCGGTCAGTGAATTCCCACCTTCGAATCGACCCTATGCCGAGCTGCAGTCGGAGTTGAAGCAGGTCGCCGAGCAGTTAAGCAGCGCCGGTGGACAGATTGTGCAATCTTATGCGAGTCCCGCTCTGCTGGCGGATAGCAGCCAAAACTTTGCGGCCAACTATCGGGATATGTTGTCGGTCAGTATGCAAATGGCCGGGCAAACACAGACGGATGAGCCCGTGCGCTCCCAGATGATCGATAGCCTGCGTAATGTGTCTACGCAATCGTGCTCACTACTCTCCACGGCCAAGACCATTGCTGCCGATCCCGGCCAGCCGAATGCCAAAAACCTGTTGCATGCAGCCGCACGCAGCGTGACGGAGAGCATCAATCAGCTGGTGGACGCCAGCATCCAATCAGCGCCGGGCCAGAAGGAATGCGACAATGCCATGCGCAACATTGAGGCACTGCGTCTAATGCTCGACTATCCGCACGAGCCGATCAACGAGATGGGCTACTTTGACTGTGTGGAGACGGCGACATCGAAGTCCCGCAATTTGGGCTATGCCATCTCCGAGATGATCAACAATGCCAAACAGTCGCAGCACGTTGAGTTTAGCCAGTCGGTGAACAATGTGAACGACTCAATTCAGGGACTCATGGAGAGCTCCTCGCAGGCTGCCTATCTGATTGGTGTCTCGCATCCGAGCAGTGTGGCCGGCCGGCCGGGCATCATTGACAAGGCGCAGCTGACGTGGGCCTATCAGGGCATCCGTCAGCATTGCGACATCGTCAGCAGCTCGCAGTCCGGCAAGCCGCAGATGATCTCCGCATTGACAGTGATTGCCAAGCACACCAGCTATCTGTGCTCCATTTGCCGACAGGCGAGCATGAATACCAATAATCCGGTGGCTAAGAATGAGTTCATTGTGCTGGCCAAGCGGGTGGCTACAGCCACCTCTGATCTGGTGCAGGACATCAAGGCTATTGATGAGCAGCCGGCGGGTAGCAACCGGGATAGGCTCGTTGAGCCGCTGCTGGAGGCTGTCAAGGCTGTCAGCCAGTATGCCTCCAGTCCAGAATTCATATCCATACCGGCCAAGATATCGGCCGAGGGTCGGAAGGCACAGGAGCCCGTTATTCAGGCGGGACGTGGTGTCATCGACGGTGTTGTTGAGATGGTCAAGGCTGCCAAATCTTTGGCACTGTCACCTGATAATCCTCCAGTTTGGCAACAGCTCTCCATGCACTCCACACCCGTGTCGGAGTCCGTGAAACGTCTGGTGGACAGCATCCGGGACAAGGCGCCGGGACAGGCTCAGTGCGAACAGGTGTTGCACACCCTGGGCACCTGCACACGCGAACTGGATAGCTGTGCTTTGGCTGTCAATGCTCAGGGCCTGAGCCGGAGACGTGATAATAATCTGCATGGTTTTAGTGGCCAAACTTTGAACTCTGCCTCAGAGCTGCTGGACAAGCTGGAGCCCATTCGTGTGGCTGGCAAAAACAATGCTGAGCAGCTGGGACACGCTGTCGGTGAGATCTCGCGGTATGTGGTGCCCATGGTGAATGGCGCCATCGGTGCCTGCACCCACATCGTGCACAGCCAGCAGCAGATGTCGCTGATCAATCAGACAAAGTCTGTCGTCGAGAGTGCCATAACATTGGTGCAATCGGCCAAGGATTCAGCGGGTAATCCACGTGCTACACAGGCGCATCCACGGCTGGACGAGGCCATCGATGGCACACTGGAGGCCATTCAGGAGTTGCAGCAAACTGTGGAGAAGATCAATGCTGAAACGGGCATTGTCACCGGGCTCATGGAGCAAGTGAATCGGGCCATTACACGGCTAACCGATAAACGTCAGTCGCTGCTAAATGCCTCCTATTCGGACACTTTTGTTGACTACCAGTCACGCATGGTGGCCACCGCCAAGGAGATTGCTCGCCTCAGCAACGAGATGAATGCGAAGAGCACCGTGGAGCCAGCCGCATTGCCCCAACTTGCTGTGGACATGACCCAACACTATCAGCAGCTCACCCAAGATTCGGTGGGTGCCAGCACCACGACCACCTCACAGGATGTGGCGATGCGTATACGCAACACCGTCATCGATCTGGGACGATCCGTCAGCTCCATGATCCATTCATCAGCGGGCGGGGCCAGTCCCAACGATGACAGTGCCCAGAAGGAGATTGCTCGCAATACACGCGAAGTATCTGAGAAGGTCGCCCAGGTGTTGGCTGCCTTGCAGGCTGGCTCCCGTGGCACTCAGGCCTGCATCAATGCAGCCCACACCGTGTCGGGCATCATTGGGGATTTGGACACGACGATTATGTTTGCCACCGCAGGCACACTGCACTCGGATGGCGATGGCAGCTTTGCCGATCATCGCGAGCACATTTTACAGACGGCCAAGGCCCTGGTCGAGGACACCAAGGTGCTCGTAACAGGCGCCGCAGGAACTCAAGAACAGCTGGCGAATGCGGCACAGAATGCCGTCTCCACCATAAGTGAGTCAACTACGAATACATAATCCAAGATCTTTAATATTCCTTTGGTTCTTTGCTTCCCTGCAGTTCAACTGGCGGAAGCCGTCAAGCGAGGCGCCTGCTCCTTGGGCTCTTCGCAGCCTGACTCGCAGGTCATGGTCATCAATGCCGTCAAGGATGTGGCCTCTGCTCTGGGCGATTTGATCAACTGCACAAAATTGGCCTCAGGCAAACCCATACACGATCCCTCCATGCAGGGCCTCAAAGAGAGCGCCAGGGTATGTTCGGTTTTTTATCTCCCTCTTTCTAAAAAGTTTTCCCAGTTTTTTTTTACGTCTTTTCATCTCTCTAGTTTTTTTTTTTATTATTAATACTCTCTTTTCTTGTTAAGCTTTCGTTGTTGTGGCTTTATTTATTTTAAAGTGTGTAATATTTTCTAGATTTGTTATTTTTATAAAACTCACCAACTTGTAACTTATTTAAATGTGGTAATGGATCCTTTTTGGGAATAGTAACGAAATTACCAACGAACTGGACATGTTTTTAGAGAAATTAGCTGAAATCACTTCAGTTAAAAATTAATTCAGCAAACGAAACCCTCTGTCTATTTAACAAACCTTTAAAAATAATGTAACAATATAAGAAATATTTTAAATAGTTTTCTGATTAGTGAGTTAAAGTTAGACAATATTTTTACTTGCTTTGCGTTTTAAATTCTCAATAGAGTTGACATTTGACTGAGTTCTATGGCTTATCCTTATAAAGGAACTTTTTCCCCATTTTATGTGTGTATTATAAAGCTATTCATTGCACACACACACAGACACACACGCATACATAAATGTTGTTTGTGGCATTTTAAAAATACTCGTAAATACTTAAAAATGGCTTTGGCACTCATCAAACCACTTAAAACACTCACTTATAAGAAGAAAGAAAGGAACCCATGACAAATAATCCGCATAACCTTAAACTCTTCCACTTGCTGTCGCTGCTTCTGTCGCTGATGATGTTTCCAATGCACACAGGTTGCCCCAAAATCGAATCTGAATCACTTGCTGCTCTGCTCCCGCTGCTCTTTGAAGATTTCATTGCTGCTACTTTTTTGCTGGCGCTTTATGTTTTTTCCCCCTCTCTTCAATGTTATTAATGTTTTCAATGTTTAACCAACACACGAAAAAAAAAAAAACGCAAAAACTCACTTAATACATGTGTATGAACAGCCCTAATAGCACCGCAGAATCACGTTTGGCATACATTTCTCTTCTCATCCCTGCGCCGTCAGCTTTAACTCTCTGTTCAATCATCCACCCACCGAATCACCACCTTTTTTGCCTCTGCTGCTCTGCATGCATTTGCTGTGCTCTCTGCCTCCCTCTTTGTCGATTCACCACCAACATCATCGACACCCACCCAAATTAAATTCACCCTCTCCACCCACTCCACACACACTCACATTGTAAAAAGAACAAAAAAAATCCATATTTTGTATATTTTCGTTTTCGTTTTTTTGCTAATTTGTGCGCGTTCGCCGTCTTTGCTCTTCTCTCTTCCCATACACACACAAAATATATATATATATATTCATGTATATATATATATATATATATAAAACCAACTCATGAACTGTACAAAAACGCAAATCGAACTCAATAAAAAAAAACTCACTCTCTTGCTCTCTTCTGCGCTCGCTGTGGAATATACGCAACTTATCGTTATCGATATCGATCTAAATACCATCTACTACACCACATATATACAAAAAAAAACTGTTTAAAACAACAACTACAAAGCAGACGCTTCAAGATGTTTGCCAATCAGCTGCCAGCGCCCATTCAGAAACTAACACACACATTCAGCGCCAGCAGCAACAACAGCAGCCAGCAATGGTGGAATTATGAGTGATTAGCGGGTCCCCACACAACCAATTTGGAAACTTTGACGAAATTCTTCTTAAAACATGAATCATTGCACAAAACAACACGCATAAAAAATACATTTATCCAAAAATTTTTTCCCACTTCAACTTGATATAAAAAAATTTATGTACAACTTGTAGATGCGTTGGGAATTGGAGTGTTTTCATATATATTTTTCTAAGTACAGTGTTCACTCGCAAACTTAAACAATCCATAAATGAGCATCGTTCTGTTTTTTTAAGCGTAAAAATAAATACTTTCAAGATTTTTCTACAACTATTAGTTTATTAAAATTATTAAAACTATAAAAACTAATATGCATCAAGTAACTAGCCCAACGTTCAGGCTCTTATTTAAAAACACAATGTTTACTCCTTATTTCCATGACATCTGCAAGTTCATCCTTTTGTCCCTTTTATCAAATATTATAGTACCCAAGAAGTAAATGTTGTCTCAAATGAATTTAATCAATATTTGTTTATTATCTCGAATAAAATTCATATAACTCGTATTATCATTGGTCAAGTGTATATCAATTTCAATTATATATTGAAATCTAGAATTGTTTGATCCAGAAAGTGCCAAAGCCATCGTAATTTAGTCGTGAAATTTGTAGATCTTTTAGTTTGTAGCTCTTACTTTTTTGTAGAGTTTACTCCTAAGTTATTCATACTATATAAAACAATTACTTTCTAAACATAAACTCAACAATAATAACAAACATATCTGCTCCCCTCAAACAAAAACAAAAAACACATATTTTTTGTTATTGCATTTAGGTAATGGTGCTGAACGTTTCCTCGCTCTTGAAGACCGTCAAGGCTGTGGAGGATGAGCATACGCGAGGCACACGCGCCATGGAAGCCACTGTGGAGGCTATCTCACAGGAGATACGCGTAAGATTGGATTAAAATTGACTATTCTCTGTCGTAACTTTTAATTAATTCCCTCTTCCATTTTGCAGGCGATGCAGACACCACCACCCGTGGGTCACATTCAGGTGGGACCCGAAGATCTGATACGCGTCACCATGAATGTGACAGCAGCTACTGCCAAGGCTGTCGCCGCTGGCACCTCCAATCTGCAGGCTGATATTGTGGCTGCTGCGAATTTGGGTCGTCGTGCAATCTCCGATATGCTGATTGTTTGCCGTGCAGTGGCCTGGAACTGTGCTGAAACAGATGAGCTGCGTGTGCGCACTCTGGATGCCGGCACATCTGTAGCCCAATCCTATCGGGACCTGCTCAATGGCATTCTGCACAACTGCAGTGCCGATGATCGCATGCATCTATCTCGTAACGTGGCCAAGTGCGTCACAGATCTGGTAGCCATGGCACGTCTGCTAAAGGGCTCTGACTGGATCGATCCCGAAGATCCCACAGTAATTGCCGAGAATGAGCTGCTCGGCGCTGCGGCCTCCATTGATGCAGCGGCCAAGAAGTTGGCATCGTTGCGGCCACGTCGTCAGGCGGATGTTACGGTAAGTTAAACCGACCCTTTTCGACTCTCATAATTTAGTATTTAAACGGTGAATGTGAATGGTGAATTTAAACTAACTTTCAACTGCTGCTCGCTCGACTCAATTTCAGTTGTCATAATTGCAAATAACTCATTTAGTCTGTAAGTGTAAAGCTGGCTCGAATCAACCCAAACTACCAAGAAACAAAAAAGATAACCAACAAATCAATCAACCAACCAACCAAAGCAACCAACTACCCACTCATCTAATGATTCCAGTGAGATATGTTTGATATTCTTGGTTGTTACATTCAAAAGTTCACCCAGGAATCAAACATATTATTACTGTGATTGTTGAAACTCTACTAAAAACAAATCAAACCAATCCAAAACTTAACTTTAACTTAAAATGGTGTTTTTGATTTTTATTATTAATAAACTATATTTATTCAATTGATTTGTTATTAATTTTTTATTTAACCCTCCCTCCACAGATCGAGCTGGATGAGAACATGAAGTTCGATGAGATGATACTGGAGGCTGCCAAAGGCATTATGGCTGCTTCAGCTGCTCTTGTTCGTGCTGCCAACGCCGCTCAGCGTGAGCTCATTGATCAAGGCAAAGTGGCCCGTCAGCCGCTCACCAGCTCTGATGATGGTCAGTGGTCGGAAGGTCTCATTTCGGCTGCACGTCTGGTGGCTGCCGCCACACACAGCTTGGTGGAGGCTGCCCAGAATCTGGTGCGCGGCGTTGGCACCGAGGAGATGCTGATCTCGACGGCCAAACAGGTGGCTGCGTCTACGGCACAATTGTTGATTGCATGCAAGGTGAAATCGAATCCCAATTCGGAGGCAGGTCGTCGCCTGCAGGCAGCCGGCAATGCGGTCATCAAATCCACCGACAATCTGGTGCATGCCGCCCAACAGGGCCTCGAGGATGAGGAGGAGCACTCGCTAAAGATCAACACATCCATGGTCGATGGCATGGCGCAGGAGATTAACGCACGCTCCGCTGTATTGCGCAAGGAGAAGGAACTGGAAGAGGCGCGTCAGCGTCTCAAGCATGTGCGTCAGGCGCAACGCTATGGCAAGAACTTTTCCACCGACGAGAACGACACCGAATACGCCTACAGCAACCGAAGCCAGAACAATGTATGAACAGGTTTTCTTTAATTCTTAAATTTAAACAATATTTTTTAAGTTGTTAGTATTTGATTTTGATTGCACCAACAAAAGAAATTGGCATTGATTTAATTCCGATGAAATTCTCACTTGGTGACGGTATAACTGTAGATGTAACTGAAACTACTTCTAACCCTAATCTCTCTAACCAACCGATTCTCCGTCTCTCTTTCTAATGCTAACCCTAACAGACTTTGAGTCGTGGCGCTGCTTATTTTGGCTCCCAGTCGGGTGATATGCCCAGTTCGCCAAGCTATTATACTGGTTCCGCTCCAAACAGTCAACAGAAGCATCATTATAATTATGCCAGCCAACAGTCACAGCATTTCCATCATCCCGGCGCCGTATCGCCACCGCCGGCAAATTATGCGAATATGGATGATGTCAATGGAGATTTTCCGCCACCACCGCCGCCGTTGTCCACGACCATTTCTAACATGCAAACTGCTACATCGAGTCACAGTTTTCGCTCTAACCCAAAACTAACCGCCAATGCAGTGCCACGCCCCTATCCGGGTAGCCCAGGTGCGGGTGCGGGCAGCAATGGCTTTACAAACTCAACAAGCACAACAATGGGAGCGGGCACACCCACTAACGCCAACTACAAGCAGCATAGCTTTGAAACGTCCAGCCTTAAAACGCAGAGTTCAGCACCAGTTGTTCCACCACCACCGCCACAGAAACCCACCGGCAATCGCAATCTGTATGCTTGTGTGCAAGATCTGAATGAGAAGGTCTTTGGCCATGGCGGCGTGATGCAGTTAGCCAGCGGCAGCAATGCCAGTCCTGGTCAAAACTACGAGGGTTACACATCCAGGTTAGTACACAATTATTCTATTCCTCCAAAAATGTGTGCTAATCTTTGGGCTCCTCAGCAGATACGAGACGCGAAACTTTGATAAGTCGGCGAACACCAGCAGCGGCGTCAGTGAATTGGGTCAAGTTAAACCGCTGGAATCGAGCTTCTCGCAGATGACCCTCAACACGGATGACGGCAAGCTTAGCTTTGTGGATCAGGGTAGCGAACGCCTCACCTCAATGACACAGCGCGTCATGGAGCGCAAATCGTTTACAACCACAACCGAATCGCGATCGGAAACGAAAACGGAGAAGCACAGTTTTCGCCTGGAATAAAGCATAACGTGTTTGCAGCCCAATCAAAATGAAGATGTTTGCCAAATGTGCTTTTAACATTTACACACCTACTAATAGTAATAATTTAACATTTAAATATAATTAGCCACTAGCGTTAGTATGTCTATATATTACCCACATGCCCTAACTGTAACGTAATAATCGCTTTTCATTTCGATTTAGAATTCGATTTCTCTGTTCTTGTTTTGAGATATTCTTGTGTATATTCTTTTGTTGTGAGCTTTTCTCTTTGTGTACGTGCTTATCTGCCAAATTATTGCCACTTTGTATCCGTCAAAATCGCCGCTTTGGCACGTATACATCAAACCCGAACATAATGCATAAACACATTTGTACTAATCAGACGAAACATAAGCTAAATTAAAAGCAGCACAATAACCCATAATTGTAACAATATAGATTCAATTTGGGTTCATCGATTTATTGTTAGATCAATGCAATTTATTATCGTGCACCTAAACACTAAATATACAAACAAATATTAAACAAAGAATTACAAATTAACGCCATTTTAGATAATTTAGCGTCAATTTGTGCGCGAATAAAATACAATTTGTTGTTCACATAACGTTTAGTTCATAAATCATCTATGTATGTAAACCTTGTTCTATGTTCTTCTATATAAACAAAAATGATATATTTTATCTGTAATTTCGTTTTGTATATACATACGTGAGCCGTCGTGTATACGTAATTGCATATTTTAATTGTGTATTTTTTGTAAATTAATAAAATAAACAATATTTTAACAATACAAGCTTCTGAATTACTTTACGATCCCAGATTGCAGTCATCAATATAGCACTTTCCTTAGAAATTTTTTTTTATAGAAACAGAATGACACGGGAGGCAACAATAAACGTTTTTTAACATATGGAAAAGCATATTTTTTTAATAAATGGAAATATGGCATTTTATTTGGTTAAGTGTGGGGTTCTTTTTTCCAAGAAAAAATTTGGATGAAAAACTGCGTACTTTGCGTGCATGTACAAAATTTTATTGCATAATTTTATGCTGAGCATTAAAAACGATGTCAACTTGTCTCTCCATCTCGGCCACATTCCTAAATGTTTCTAAAGTTCAAGCTTCTTTGAACTGTATTCAAGGATTATTATGTTCTTTTTTATTGGTTTAATAATAAGTGTCCTTTTGAGATCCATTTGGATATTTTCAGAGATAAAACCACTAAGAAATGTCACCTTTATAAAAGACAATCTTTATTGCGATCGAAATAATCATTTTATTATATTTTCAAAATTGTTATGTTTTAGTTAGAAATAGATAAAAATTCAAATTTTTACAATAAAGTATATACAAACAGATAAAAATTACAATTTTTACAACATCGTTTATACAAAAATAAATGCAACAAAAAGTCTGTCTGGTTAAGATTGTTTCCATTATAAGATTCTCACTTTTACTTGTATTCCTGGTTAAGTTGACGTCCAATCAGCCAACGCCTAATCTCCGAAGTGCCTGCACCAATTTCATATAGTTTGGCATCGCGCAGAATGCGTCCAGTTGGATTGTCATTTATGTAGCCATTGCCGCCAAGGATTTGTATTGCATCCAGACCCAGTTGCGTTGCCCTCTCTGCGCAGTATAAGATAACACCAGCGCAGTCCTTACTGCTTTTCACACCCGCATCACATGATCTTGCCACGGCATACAAGTAACTACGACAAGCACTCAAGTTGGTGTACATATCAGCAATCTTGCCCTGAATGAGCTGGAACTCGCCAATCAGTTGACCCATTTGTTTGCGCTGATGAGCATAGTCAAACGCCACGTCACAGGCGGCCTGCATGAGACCCACAGGGCCTGCAGCCAGAACTAAACGCTCAAAATCAAGACCCGACATCAGCACATAGACGCCCTTGTTTTCCTCGCCTAGTATGTTCTTGGCGGGCACTTTAAGGTCCTGAAAGACGATCTCACAGGTGCTGCTGCCACGCATGCCCAATTTGTCCAGCTTTTGAGCCACGCTAAAGCCTTCCCAGCCCGTCTCAACGATAAAGGCGGTAATCGCGTGTCTATCTGGAACACCACTCGCTCCTGTCTTCGCATATACGATCATAGTTTCCGCATCGGATCCGTTAGTTATCCAAAATTTGGAACCATTCAGAACGTAGTAATCACCTTTACGTTCCGCACGCAGTTTCATTGAGACGACGTCAGAGCCGGCACCAGGCTCCGACATAGCCAAGGCACCCATGTGCTCACCACTGCACAGTTTGGGCAGATACTTTTCCTTCTGTTCGTGTGTGCCGTTCTTGGTGATCTGATTGATGCACAGATTGGAATTTGCGCCATAAGAAAGGCCAATGCCTCCAGCCGCTCTGATAAATTTGAAAATGAATAGTTTTAACACTGATTACATTCGATGGTAATTTAGTGCATTTAGTGTAAATTACCTCGAAATCTCCTCCATTATTATGCAGTGATCCAAGTAAGTGCCACCTGTGCCTCCATATTCAGGTTGCGCAGTTATGCCAAGAAAACCCAGTTCGCCCAATTTTCGCCAGAAGGGTCGGAGACCTCTGTGGGTGTAGAGAAAGAGAAAACTTAGAGCCAGATATTTTTTTTCTCATATTGTGATACATACTTGAAGTTATCAAGCTGGTCAATCTCTTTTGCGTGCGGTGCCAGCTCCTTTTGAAAGAAATTGAAGGCCACTTCTCTTAGCTTCTGTTGCTCCTCATTCAATCCAAACATCAAATCGTTAATGGGATAATGTGCTAACGTGCGACTCCACGTTCCAGTTGCTGGGATGCAGCTTCGATTTTGCTGCAGCAGACTATTGCAATTTTTGGCCACAAATCGTAAAGCCATATTGATTGTATTGGTAAAATGCAAATGACAAAAGCAATTACTTAACCTTAATTAGATGCAAGAAAGTGTTGCCCTACTAAGAACGCAACAGGTGTTCCTAGAGTGGCAACGCTGGCGAGATCGATTTACAAATATCGATTTATCTATCGGCAGCACATTCAAATTTTAATTTGAATAAAAAAAACATTGAACACGAATTGTGTTTAATTATGTGTATCTCTTAAAAATTATGTTGGTTTATAAGATATTTACAAAAATACGTTATATATCGGGCACACCAACCATGTAGACAGTGCGCATGACTCACCAATTTCAATCGCTTGAGAGGCAATGCAATAGGTAGCTTTGCCGCACGGCTTCCGCATCCTAACGAAGAAAAATGCCGACATCAACAAGAGCAACAACAACAAGAACAACAATTGGAATGAGGACGCAACGCAGCGATAAACAAAAACAGCGTCAGCACTACGGGCTCCTGTAATGGGAATAAAAAACGCCAGACAGACCCATCAAATCAGTCCAGTTGTTGACGCAAGTCGCGTAGCGCGTTACCCGCGGACCGTGTCCTTGATATGCTCGAGTGCAAAGGATTTACAGTCGCCATCTGCTCACTACTAAAAGCCTTTATAAAAATATTTATTTCTTTTGTTGCTGTGTATAAATGCTGATGCAAATTAATCGCGGTCGCAGCTGTGCAACGGATTGGATTACTCTACAATCAATAAGTGAGCAGCAATTGAAATATACATAAGCCCTTTTCTGTATAATTCGACAGGCAAATCGATAAATTGTCTAAATGTTGTAAGCAGTGTAATGGATTGTAATAAACAAATTTCCATCAATTCACGCGTGTCACCGCTCGATTAACAAGCCCCTCCTCTCCCACTGCCCTCGACGTCCTTCTGGGCGTTCTTTAACACCTCTTGGTTCGTCTATATCCTGTCAATCAACTTTACTTGTGCGCGCTACTCACTGAGGACGCAGTTTTCTATTGTAGGTATCCCAAACCACGTTATGCTGTTTTTGATGTTGTTGTTGCTGTTGTTGCTTTTGTGTCACGTTCCTGCAACGGAAACTATTCTTATCCAGTTTCTGTTGTTGTTGTTGTTGTTCCTATTTTTGTTTTAGTTGGTAGCACAAGCTTTTGTATGTGTTGCCATGGCGCTGTAATTACATTCTGAGCACTGATACCTTCACAGCCCAACAGCCCACAACCCATCAAATAATCACGCACATGCACACGCAGTCATCAAAGGTTAAAATATAATGTACAGTTCGATTAATAATAGCTAGATATAGTTAGCTTTATGCCTTATGTTATGCTTTTGATTTTATTTTTTTTATTTATGTTTGCCAAAATGTTAAATATAATCCCGAAGTTCGCTTGTGCAATGGGTCGCATGATTGATATGCGTTTGTTATGCTTAATTAGAGATAAACACGGCATTTAATTGGGCAGCTAGTACGACAATGTATGTACCCATAGTTATATACATATATATGCACTAATACAGACCACTTAAATGCCGACTCGCTATAAACAGATCACATCTCACTGTCAGTGGCGCTGCAGTCGCTGCATTCTTGAGATGTTTAGTTCGCGCTGCTTAATGCCAAGTGGAATGAACTTGATGAACGGCAAAAGCAGCAGCAGTAGCAGCAACTTGTCCTCTCTGCCACTTCAGCAACACACAAAAGGGCGACTGATGAGGCACCACCAACAGCAGCAGCAGCAGCCCGACAATTGAACTTTGTTGTCCCCCAGCCCTAAGCTTGATTCGCATAACATGCAAAACAAGCAATGTTCAGACTTGAACTTGTTGAGAGTCTCATCATCAGCGTAAAAAAGTTATGACGAACTTTTTTTATGTTGCCATATTTGAATGTGGGGTGCAAACTATGCTGCCACT
Organism: Drosophila dives; assembly: GCA_035042365.1. Lineage (NCBI taxonomy): Eukaryota > Metazoa > Arthropoda > Insecta > Diptera > Drosophilidae > Drosophila > Drosophila dives. The sequence goes on along the minus strand of JAWNLJ010000326.1, from coordinate 3,969,319 downwards.
TAACTTGAATTTCGCCACAACTTTTACAGTTGCTTTAATTCGACATTTAATTTTTTTTTGGCTTTTGGCAACCAACCAACTGATGAATATACTATCTTAAATTGTATATGATAACGCAACTGCATTTGTGGTCTTTTCCAAATAAAAATAAATAAAAGCGAAAATAAAATAGCAAAATGCGCACAGGCCATGTACTCGGATGTGGTGGACTCGGACCCGGACAAGGCATAAAAATAAAAGGCAATTATATAGCGATGCGAGCGAAATGAAAACAGAAAAATATCAAATTGAGCGTGTGACCCAGCGCAGTAGTGGTGACAGTCCAAAAAGTAAAAGCTCTCTGGCCAGCTCGTCGGTCGGATAGTGTCGCCATCATTCAGTCAGCTCAGTCAGATAGTATTTGGCCCATTAGTCGCGCTCGGCACGGCAAACGATCGACGACAATCGACGACGACGACAACGACGCATGGACGCGGCGGATTTCCGTGCGCGATTTTCATTCACTTTTCAAACTCATTTGAGTTCTAAATACTTTACAACTACAAGCGCGCTCACAACAACAACAACAACAAAATAAATAAAAATAATAAGCGAACCCTAACAAAAACGATTCAGCGCCGGCCAGTTTCCAACTGCCAAAACAGTTGACGAGCAGCAGCAACAGCAGCAGCTGACATCGGCAGCAGTTGCCTGATTACATCCAACGGCAAAAAGTTAGTTATCAACTGAAAAACGCTTAACAATAAAATACATGCTGTCACGTCAAGTAAATTAACTAAAATTTACAATTTAACATTATAATTCAAGCGCATGAAACATAAAAGTATATTTATAAAAAGTATCTTTTTTTTTTGTAGAAAAAACCCTATTGAAACGAAAGTAAAAAAAGTGCCACAAGTGTTTATTTGTGTGTGCGTGTGTGTTGGTGTCAAAAAAATTAAATCACCACATTATAAATAACTTGAGAAAATCTTAATTTCAAATATATATATACTATATATATGTATACATATATATTGTGTGTGTATATTCTATATAGATATTTAGTGTATATCTGCGGCAAGTAATCAAAGCGACAAAAAACAAGGCGACTGTGCGGGTGTGTGTGGATAGATATATTCGGATATTTGCGTGTGTGAGTTTGCCAAATGTCACTTGTGGCCACAGTGCGTCATTCTGTATGTGTGTGTGTGTGAACATAAAACATAGATAAATTATATAAAGTAATTTTATTTGCGCGCGTGTATTTTGTAGCTCTAGTGAAATTTTGTCTGCCAACAAATGGAGTCCAACAACAACAACAACAACAGCGGCAAACGCGGCAAAAAAGGACGCAAATCGCAAAACACATCCTCCAATCATCATCCGTGGGACGAAGGTAGGCAGCGCAGCGGAGTTTCTCTCCCATTCCACGACATCAATTTTGGCCAAAATAAATGATTAGTTGGCAGCCGTTGCGTATACGCCACATGGGCGACACATAATTTCTTTCCATTTTTTTTTATTTTTTTCGTCTAACAGTACTCGTATTTATACATAGAACATTACTGGTTATTCTCTGGCTGGGCCTCTCTCCCCGTCCCCCGACTTATTCTCTATCTCTCGTTCTCTGTTTCCCTCTCGCTGTCTCAACTTGAACAGCTGCCAGAAAAATATCTCAGATCAGAGCTGGCGCCGCAAATGCATCGCACGTTTGAATACCCAGTTGAGTTCTCAAGAAAACTCTAACGGCAATTGGGAATTGAAATGACAGCAATCCATTATCTCGTCTCTGCACTAGCTGAATGTGTTGTTGTTTGCATATGCAGTTTGCAACAAGCTGTTTTTATAAACTAGTTTTTCTTAATCGATATTATTTCAGTTCCTTTAATTATTAAAAGATTAATTGGACTGGGTCAAAATAGATAATTAGATTGTTTATATAAATAACTGCAGCTCATTGCTTTGCAAACTCTAATATTAGTATAGTAATTACAGCAATCTATGAATCTAGATTACTTACAGAACGAAATGCAGTCTAACAAAATGACGTTAACATTAATTTTACACTCTAATAATAATACAATAACTGCAGTTCTTCTGAGTTATTTGACAGAGAATGAGTTTTTCGTTGACTATAAATTACAACTCAGGTTTTTTGTATAGATTTTTCGGTTTATGAATAACTTGGCATTTTGCTAGACAGCATGACGAAGTGACGGACGGACGGACAGAAGATTATGGGCAAGCAGCATCAGCCGAGGCATCGCTCTGTGTTCCATGGGCTTGTTTCACGCTATGTGAATTAACAAACGAGTTTCACTGTGGTTGCTTACAATGCGATGTGAATTTGCCGTTACATCAATCAAAATTCAAATGAGATGAATAGAAGAAAGATGATGAAAAAAGAATACTGTGATCTATGACAGACCATTATCCATTATCCAACGAAAGTGAAAAGCGGCTGCCACAATCTGTGGCGATAAAAAAGCATTTCCCTATATAATCCAAGCACTTGAGACGCGCCGACTAACTGAAGCGTTCTGATTGCCACTTGAGCACAATCTGGACGTAGAAGCCGGGGGAAACTGCTGAATTGTCGACAATCAGTTTCAGGTCGACGCCGCGATGCCCTGGCACATTATGGGATTGCACACTGGGAGAAAAGCACGTAGACCAGCAGAGAAGTGCGTCATATGAGCAAACTAGGCATATGATCAGTTGCTATTATCTTATCGGCTATATTCACCTTAATATTTGTTCAACTTGAGTAAGCAATTTGCCTCTAGACTTTGAGATAAGATTTGTCGCAGTATCAATATAAATGTGTCGTTTTCATTGCATAATTTTTTTTGTCGGCATTTATGACATTTTTGACAGCGGGAAAGCCGCAAGATTATGATACAATGCAAAGTTTTAATGTGAAATTCCATAAACTAATGGCATTTTTTAGCCAAACAGTTAATGGCTTTTGAAAATACATTCTAAAGTTGCAAAGAAATTCCCAAAAAGCCTACACATTCAAATAAATAATAATATATTTTATAACCTTTTTATATGGGCCATAAAGTAAAGCGATTAAACCAAATAACAGCAAGCTATTGTAAAATACCATAATAAATAAAACTGCAACTTTATCGTTAAGATCTGAAGGCTCATCATATATATTGTACTGTAGAACGAAGTGTGGAATAATATCTATTCCAATGTTAAGATTCATTAGCAAAGCAACAAAAACCTTAAATCGCATCTAGGTACTGTATTTTAGATTACCATGTCAGGAATTTACATATCCATTACCTATGCGCAAAGTTTCGCTCAAAACACAAAACGGCGCTAACAAAAAATGTGCTAATCAATCTCCAGCTCTACGTCGATTAGCATGCTCGCGGAAATGACTCAGTATGGCGCCGATTTTGTAAAGTACAGCAACTAAGGAACGAGTGCGAGTGGTTGTCCAAATTCATATAGAAGGAAATCACTAATGGACATTTGATTGATTTGCAATTAGCAGCAGTCGTATCACATGAGCTAGAGTCCCAGTGCGATGGCAATCATTTTCAATTCTAACCAACAGCATTGACCTAATTGCAGGCAGCAGGGCAGCAACAGAAGGAGCAACAACATCACCAGCAGAAGCAGCATCAACGTTGGCAACAATGAGTCGGATTGAGTGCACCGGCACCGCATTGACTCGCTTTCTGGTTTGCTTGGCACCTGTGATTGGTAATACACACTAATTCTTCTCATTGTTGGCTATGTGTGTGTCTCGGATTCATCTATTCAAATGTTGCTGGCAACATGCGAGCTGTGTGTTTACAGACATATCGCAGAGATTTCTAACTCATCGGTTCATTGGGATTTTTGGGCCACTTGTTCTGAACATCACATCAATAACATTAAGAAACGTTTTTTATGTGCTCGCCTCGTCTTGTCATTGAATGCATTGTATATAGTATAATATCCGTTCATTGACATACATATATATATGTATATATATTTATTCACATATTAATATGTATACATATTTTATTTATACACATTTTGTGTGTCTTTTGCCTGGTGGCAAATAATTATTGCTTGCCTCTTGTTTAGTCTACATCGCGATTTTCATCTATATATGTTCTGCCTACTGAGCGTATGCGTTATATTTGTGTGATTCTGTTACCTTTTCACTGTTACGTTTTCTCTTTGCTGTTATTGTCGCTGTCGTCGTCTCTCTTTTGCCTCTGTCAACTTTCGTCGCGTGTTCTTATTCTTCTTGTTGTTGTTCTTGTCAGTTCCACTTTGGAACTAATCGTCAAATATGACGTAAAGGAAAATATAACTATATGCGTGAGTGTGTAAATACTAATGTGTGTATGTGTGTGTGTGTGCGTATATATTTATCTTTTTAGCTTTATTGCCCTGAACTATATTTATAGGTACATAAATTAAGCATGCCAACAAGTCCAGTCAAGGTCATTATTTTTGTTCAAGTATTCTTGTTTAAGTATCCATTCCGAGTATTTGCTTATCGATAAACCGATCATTAATATTCACTCAAATGTATTTAATACTTTGTCTCGAGTAGAACGAAAACAGCTGTGCAGATATATTAATCTGTAGCACCACTAGACCAAGTTTGCAATTAAGGCAAATGCTTCACTCTCTGACAATTACGATAATGAACACTAGACCATAAACTATGACAAGCACAATCTAATTGCATTTGCAATTGTGTCAAAAAATATATATCTTAAAACAAGCAAAAGAAAAAAACTACAAATAAATAAAAATCCGTTGTTTGGAGGTCGGCACAATAAATGAATGTGTGCCAAATTCTAAACAAATTTATTTGCACACGCATTAAAATTAGGTGCCCTATGAAAATACTTTTGACGAGTAACTATAAGTTTGGCGTACTTTTGCCAAATTCAATTACTTAAGATCAGTTATATATAATAAGTTATAGCCATCCTTGATGGTGCCTTAAGCGTTACGCTTAAATGAATCTAAATATAACTGAGCTGAGCTGCGGCGACCTTGGGCGTTGTGGGTTGTTAGCTGGCACATGCAACCAGTAGCGAAAGTGCCTCAAAATGCAAATGCTTTCAGCTTGGCCTGCTCATCGCTGATGTTTCTTTGACGCCCCTCCCCTCCGTCAACCTGCCACAAACCTTCACCGCTCATCGCTCTGAGAGAGCAGCAGCAGCGGCTAATAATGACAACGTCAATCGCCGCCGTTTGTTTGCTTTTTGCTTGTCGTAGTATTCCAAGCGCGATTAGACGTCGAACATGTGAAGCTTGAGAGGCGCTCGCTAAAACGCCTATTAATTATTTATTTTTTTGTTTTCTTTTTTCTTACTTTTCGTTTAATTGTATTGTAAATTCTAAAACCTCACGTTCTATTATGGTTTACATATTTCTGAGCGTTGCTGGCAATTACGGTGAGTTGGCCGGCATTTAATTGATTCTCGTGCGTTATGCAATTTCGTCAAGTTCATCAATCGGACCAAATGTAATTGGGGTCCCCAAGATGTGAATGGAAATTCTGAGGGAGTGCTGTTATCATGCGCACGTGTTACGCATACGCCACGTTGAGCGAACAAAATGTTTTGCCCTAGAGTTCAAGGGGGTCGCTGCTTTTGAGCAGATGATTCTGTTGACCCTGAAAATATGTCAATATTCATGGATGGAAAGTTTCTTTAAAGCAAAATCAATCCAACAAGCCATTCAACTGCAGACACATCTACAAACATTACTTGAGACTATGTATGTATGTATGTATGTATGTAAGCCAAGCATGTCTGTTACGCTCGAATTGTGATGAAAACTTGCGATGTGTGCATATAAGTAAAAAAAAAACTTAGCTAAGATGAAATATATATTATTTAAATACCACAAGGTTTTTGTATAAGTTTCCTTGTGATATCATACCTATATTAATATCTTATTGAAAAACACAGTGACTGTGAAGTAAGATCTCTAAATAGCTAAATTATTGTTAGTCATGAGTAAGTACTTATACATTTTTTGAATTTGCATAATATTTTTAATACAGCAATTTCATTTCATATTCGTATGTTGAGCCAATCAACCAGGCAAAAAAAAATTAATTACTCACCCTCTCTACGTCATTGTAGTAGACACCACCCCCAGCTAGAAATAGTATACTCGATGTATACAAATAGATATGTAGAAATCTGTGCGCCCCCCATTCATACAAAATATAAAAATCGAAAGGCGTAACGAAACAATTTAACAATTTAATTTTGTGGCTCTGCAATTTTATGTGATTACGTTAGACATACGTAAGTACAGACATTTGTACCCAACTACAAACTACGACCATATACACGATATATGTATGTATATATATTTATGTATGTATTTATGCAAACAAGCGCCTCGTCAATGTAAAGCATAAAATTTAGTTAGGGAAAAAAGGCAGAGAACTCATGAGAAATAGTAGACAAAGCAACCGTTTATAGCAATTGATGGATTGATGCATTTCTGTATACATAATATTGCTAAAGAGAACATAAATTAATATATATTACCACATAAATACTAACTAGCAATTTCTCTTAATACAAGTAGAAGAGTTTTTTTAATGGAACAGTCTACAAAGTATATTTTCAAGTACAACAGTTGTGTTTAATTTTTGTGCAACTAGTTTCGTTCTGGTTTTTTGTGGGGCAACTTTAAATTATCTATAATGTGTGTGTTTAAAAAGTAAACAGGAATTTTGTTTACGATTTAGTCTCGTTGCTGATTTTCCAGTTTGTGTCTGCAGCAAGTTCTTTAACGCGGTCAAAACAAAACAAAACTATTCTGAACTGAACCAAACAGACAGGCAAAAAGCCAAATTCGAATTGAGCGCAAGCGAAAAACGAAAAACAAAGGCAATGAGCAGACGAAAAAAAGAAAAAAAAAAGCACATACAAAATAATCATGAGCAACAATTTCAAAAGCAAATTTGTTAAGTATTGTATTTTAAAACTAAGCAGTTGAGAATCAAAACTGTTCAGTTGCCTGCCAGGTTGGTGCCGCTCTGGGACTTTTCAGTTGATGCCACCAGTTGGTCCCGGACAATTTCAGTGCACGGCTCGTGTACGCGCTGAAAACAATTCGAGGATTGTGCAAATTAAAAATAATAAACAATAATTAAATACACAAATTCGAGCAATTTTATGTTCATGTAAAATTTGCAAAACGAAAACGAATAATTAATAATAAAAACGAAACAAACTCAAAAACTTTCAGTTGAATAATTGTGGTAAATATTTTCATAAAATAAACTTGATGTGCAGATTTCGTAATTGCTGTATTTTCGAAACGTTTTCGAACTCACCAATACAAATGCATTGCTTTTTTTTTTTGAAAACTATCTGTGTCTTTTGCAATTTGTATTCTCAGCATATAAAAATCTCTCTCATTTTCTTAGTGTCTCTGTTTTTGTGTATGCACATATCTCGGTATTTTGTGACGCGTCTTATATAACACATATTGTCATTGTCGCGAAATGTTGTCGTATGTCGACTGTCGTTTGTCAGCTCAAGATTAGCGAAATTTTCACGTTATTTTTAGCACCTGTTATTTTGTTGTTCGTCTCTTCGCACATCGTAAGTAAATAAATATATCTAATGCACTCTTGCAACACTTGCAGTGTCGCTACCTGGTGCTGGAACTGGCACCACCGGGCTGCCGACCATATTGCTGATCAACGGCATCGCCGACGACTCACAGAGAGAGGAGCAAAAACCGTGCAACAAAACAGACCTGAAGTTAGCACTCGACAACAACAACGACGAACCGGCGATTGGGGGGCTGACTCATCCTACACAAGCACAGGCACCGTCCACACCGGGTGGATCACATCTGCTGCACTTCGAATCTCACCTCATCGAAGACGTCAACGCAGTGCTGAGCGGTGTGGGAATTAATGAACTGCCGCCTATTGAGCAAGAGCTTCAGATTGGCACTTCGAAAATAGAAGCTGACGAAGCTTCACAGCTGATTGAGGTGGAACCAGCAGGTGCGAAGACCAAGCAGCCAGTAGAGACTCTCGCACCATCGCATCAAATAGCCGAGGTTGACGAGACGGCAACGGCAGAGAAAGTAACAGCAGCGGCAGTACCGGAGGCAGTACGTCAGACTGCCGAGCAACTAGTAAATGATATTGAACGCGAACTAATCGAGAGCTTGAGCAACAATGTAGCACAGAATCAGGAAGAGCATGAAAATCAGCTCAAGGAACAGCTATCGGAAGTGAATTCACTCTCGCAGCAGGTGGATGCACAGCTGAATGAGTTGACCAGCATATTGAAGAGTAAACCACAGCCGGAGATTGTATTAGAGGAGGCGTGCGTCGAATCGAAGGCAACGAACGAGATTAAGCTGGTTGAGGTGCCCACACCTAAGTCAGAGGCAGAGGAGCAGCAGCGCAAGGAGTTCATTGACTCTCTGCCGCAAATCGAACAGACTCGCTTGGACACACATACGGATGCGGATGCAAAGCGTCTGTCTGCGGATTGCAAGCGGGAGTATTATCAATCGCTGAAGAAGTATCTGCTGCAGAACAGTGTGGACAAGCCACCAGTGCCGTTGCAAACCTATCGCTGGGAGGATCTACGAAGAGCAAAAGATAGAGTAAGTTCAAATCGATAAAATTGTTAAGGAAAGAATACTTAGGTTATTAATCTTTTCCGCAGGGCGGCTATCCTTGGACGCATCTCTACAAACGTCCACTTGGACCCGACGAAGAGCCGGAAATTGTGTTGCTATTGCGCAAATCGCAAGAGCTGCGCTTTAAATCCGAATCACCCAAGTCGCTGAAGAAAGTGCACTACGACGAGCAGGTGTTGGTCAAGGAAACCGAACGCTACATACAGGATTTGTCGGAGGACGAGGCGTTGGGTACCACTACAGACGACAGCAGTGAGGAGTCCGAAGAGTCCGACAACGAAGCAGAGAGCGAGAAGCACAACGAGGACGCCTTAAGCGAGTGCATTTCCTGCGTCTCCGACTCGGTGCTAGCAGTTGGAGGTCACGCGAGGCCGAGAAAAACCAATCGTCTTGCGCATATCCGGGACATCATTAGACGCAGACGCAGTGGGCGTGCACAGGGCGACGCACAATCTCTGCCGGGCAGCTCGGCCAATGCTAGCAGACAGGGAAGTCTGAACGACCTAGCACCGCCACCAGGACCACTTGTCCCAAATACAGAGGCACCCGCGAAGAAGAACAAGCCAAAAAAAAGCTTCGACATCATGAAGAAGCTGAAGAGTTTGGCTGAGCGCCAGAAGAAGCGCCTAAACATCAAACGTATTATGCTCAAGAAGGACGAGAAAATTGTCTTAGGCGAGCAGCAAAAGATTATGAAGCTGAGGGCCTCCCCAAAATCAGATCGAGGTGAGATTCCGCACTTTATAGAGAAGCAGGACTCGGATGATATCTTGGAGTTGGTTGAGTATGACGAATCCCCCTGTCGGAAACGTAACAAGGAGGAGGAGTTAAACGAGGAGCTGCCTAGCACGAGTGCACAAAGCACGGCCAGTGTGCCACAGCCGGATGAGATCATTGAGTTGCCCGTGGAGCAGACCAAGACTGAAGCACCCACTCTGGAAATCACTGAACCAGAGGTCACAGAGTCTTCGGAGCAACCCACTGAGGAGGAGGTGCCCCCCAAGAAAGCGCCTCGTTTGCGACGTGAACATGTTTACGAGGAGATTGGTCAGGCAGACTCACAGCTGCAGCTGGATGAACCCATCGTTGAGCTCGAGTCACTTAAGAAATCGCTAATACGCCAAGATCATATGGCTGTAGATGATGTTGAGGCAGCGAAGCCTGTACCATTAGATCGCATGGGCAGCAGTGAGGAGGATCAGGTGGCAATTGCTGCTGTAGACAAGTCGGGAGCACTACTGGCACCACTGTCATCAATAGACTCAACATCCTCGGACGAGGATCGCGCACGTCAGGCACAGCTGACTCCAGTGGCCGAGGAAAGCGACGAACCGTTGGAGACTAGTGAACTACGACCGTCCTTAAAGAAGGAACCCTCACCAGCACCCTCTGACAAGAAGGTTACCTTCTCCCACGTCGAGGACGATGCCGAGCCACATCGTGAGGACATTGAGCTACCTGAAGATGTGCTGGAAGCAGCTTCAAATGCGGCCAAGTCAAAGAGCGAGAGGTAAGTAAGGGGCGTGGCACTCCAATTAAGTATCCTGGTCGTTTGACACTAACACACTGCACGCACACAACGTCGCTGGCCAAAACGCGACTGTTGCTCATCCTCGTCCTTGCAGAAACTCTAACTTAATTGATTTGCTTTTGAAATTGTTACTAACCCTCTGGCCGCCGGGAGACGGCAAAAGACGTCGCATGCGAAATGCGCGCAGATATGCAAAGCCTTACTACCAAGATTACCACTACACAGACAACAACCAAATCATAAACATTACCACACAATGCACCACCGAGGGGCGAGCTAGGCGCTTAACCACCTTGAGGCTTTGCTGCTGCTGCAGCAGTGGCGCCACTAAACAATATTGGTAATGGGTGTTGCAAAGGGACGGCTCTTAAGCCTTAACATGATATAGACCCAAAGGTAAGAGTTGCTTAAATGGGAACTTCTATGTACTCTGTCCACTTATTGATCGAAATAAATGGTGTTGGCTAATCATAAATCATTCCTGAAATCAGTTGTTAAATAAATTAAATATTTACATATGCAGTTGGTATTACGTTGGTTTTGGCCAACTTGTGTTTGGTTCCAGCGCATGTTCATTCAATTTAAACTATTTGAATAAACGGTGCTGTGACATGAACTCAAAAAGAGTAAAACAAATTACAAATCAAACGCTTTAAAGGTCAACGAATGACAAGAAGATTTCCGGCAGGCCGCAACGCATTGCTCGAAATAGAACCGTTAAGTGCAGGCCAACAAAGTGTTGTTACTCCTGCTGCTCCGCGGCTACATCCCAATTATGAACAAGTAGTACAAGTTGCGTCGCAGTCGCCGTCGCAGTCAACGTCGCAGTCGCAGTTCGCTAAGCAGTCGACGTCGAATTCATTCGTACTACAATCGAGGAAATTAAAGACAAACACAAATTTCAATTCATGTTGCCATTGTCACTATATATGTGTGTGTGTGTGTGTCTGTGTGCTTTTTGCTAATTTTAAAAGAACAACATTTTCATCTTTCGACAAATTTCGGTAAAATTTGTGTCGCGCAAAATGAAAAAGCTCTTCAGTCCTGGCCGAAAATCGCAACGATGAAGACATCGCTCGCGCACCGACTAAACGGGCCGCAGTTCAAAATAGATCAACACTCAATCAATACCATATAAGGCATATATATTTCCCGCAACTGCAAAATAAACAGATCTGCAATCTGGCAGCAGCTCAGAACATGCAACAGTAACTGAACTGAACCCAAAAGCAAAGTCAAAGCTATTTTGTGGGCCTTGCAAAAGAATTTTCAGTTGTGTGTGCAAAAAAAAAGGAAAATATAGAAATTTTATGTCCAATCGCGCGACGGCGGCGGCTGCTTTGGTGGATGCTTAAAAATAGCCAACGACCACGAACCACAAAACGACAACGAAACTAAAACGAACAAAAGCAAAAAGACAGCGAGAACAACAACATTGGACAGGCGGAGACGGATTACGACCAGGGCCAAGTAAATAGGCAGTGTCGTAAAAACTGCTGCTGATTCTGCTGTTTCTGCTGGCGACGACAGCTGTTTGAGGCGATCACCTTTTTGGCTGGCGATGCTCAATTCACGGCGCTCGGCCTCGGTGGGCGCTCTGCCCGCTGAGAAGAAGCATTTTGTGTCACGGGTGGAGAGTGCCAGTGGCGCCTCCTTGGATGTCCGTTGCGCCTGTCAGTTTTTTCAGTGTGATTCGCTGCTGCCGGAGCGTGTGAATCCGGTGGACTCACGTCCGAGCTCTCGGCAGGATCACCACATCGACGATCAGTATCACCTGCAGCAAAGTGATGAGCTCTCGACGCATAGTTTTGAGATTATTAGCCATGCGGATGTGGCGCCTTCGGTGGATTTGAGCTTCATGGAACGCTTTCCGGAGCTGGAGCAGACGGCACGTACACGTGGATTGGTCGTGCGCAGTATTTCGGATGCAACGGAACCAGATATGCCGGGTAGCCAGCAGCTGGGTGGCTTAATGGCTGGTCGCCGGCGTAAGCTGTCAATGGGCGGTTTCTCTTCAGGCAGCGTGGGACGCTTTGGCGACAACCTGTCTATGCGCAGTGGCACCTCCTTGCGTCGCATCTCGACCGGCTACTCCAAGACAGATATGTACTGCGCAGACATAAATATACCTAACCAAATGCCTCGTGGACCCGGAGGTCACCGTTCCGCTAGTGCCAGTCGACGCACCTCCAATGCGGATTTGTTTCAGGCGACCATTATGCCGGGTTCGTTGCAAGGGCCACAGTTGAATCTGATTACAGCCACGCCCACCCCGGGCATATCGGAGACACCGCCGCAGTTCTACTCTCATCAATCCTCACCAGCTCCGGACTTTCGCAAAGCCAAGCCACCTTTGTCGCCGGATTATATGCGACCGAGTGCGGACAACAAAGAGAACCTACCCGGCGGCATAATGCCACAGAATCGTCCCATTGATGTTTCTCGATTTGGTTGTGATGCAGTGCGTCCTTCAATGCTGCTTGAGTCCGATTTAATACAGCATCCAAATCCCTATAAGTCCACGGTCACGCCCAATGATCCGCTGGCCGAGACAGTTGCAGAATTGGAGCTGCAGGCCCAGGAGCACAACCTAGTCAACATCCGGGATAACATACAGACTCAGACGCGACGTCCGCCATCGATTTCCAGCGAGCTTAGCGTAAAGCCACTCCAAGTGGACGAGCTAACCAAGATTGAGATTGTACATAATGCCCCCGTTGTCGATATCGATGCATTGGTGCATGACGAGGAGCTGAAGGCTGTGGAACATCGTAGTCGTAGTCCCAGACCCGCAAGGCGTCCCAAATCCCCACCGATGCCACCAACAATGGCCTCACTGCAGCTGCCCTCGAGTCGACCTTCCAGTCCCAATCAAACTGTGCAGCCAGCTCGAGATCCTTCTCCGGTTCAGTTGCTAAGGCGACAGCATACACCAGAGCGCCAACTGCCTCCGCCAACTATGCAACAAGCTCGAGATCCATCTCCGGTGCAGTTACTCAAGCGTCAGCATACACCAGAGCGCCAGCTCTCCCCGGAGCGTGCAGCGAAGTGGCAACCAACATTTACCTCCTCGCCTGCCACAATTGTGGGCAACATCAGCATGCAGGAGGCCTCACCCGAAGTAAAGAGTTCCTATGCCTCGCGTTTCAAGTCCATGTTTAGCTCCAAGGCACAAGAACCACGTCAGAAATCTCCGACACCTCAACGCTCTCGATCGCCTTCACCCTTTGTGGAGCATTCTCCAATACAGCTGGAGAAATCCCCATCGCCCAGCAAGCTTCTCACCGTATTCAACAAGAGTAAGCCGCAGCCTATGTCCATTGTAAGCAGCACATCGAACGTGATGAAGCGCCAGGAAGCGGAACCGCCATCAGTGCGTGTTACGGAGACCTTCTCGCTTAAAGTGGACGAGATGGATCAGTACAGCACGCGTCCAGCTAAGCCACCAGCTCCTCCACCACATGCTCAGACCATGTACAGCAGTCGAGAGGATTTCGCAGCCTCCGAGCGCGCTTCGGTTGACATTAGTGAGGCTTTCGCCCCGGTGGTGGTTTCCGCAGTGCCTCGAGGCACAATTAGTAGCATTGGCGGAGTTAGTTTTATGGCGGGCAACAGGAATTTATATTCCAGCGAGATTGAGATACCCGACAACGCTTGGTCGCAGAGTGAGTCGGAGTTTCGGCATTCGAGCAGCAAGGACCAATCGATTGGCAGCCACGGCAGTCGACCACTTATCTCTGTGCCCATCCAGATCACGGGCAGTGGCAGTCAGGTGTATCGACCTCAACGGAGCCTCGGTCTGCCGAGCAAAGCGTCGTTTAGGGAGCCTCGCACTCAGTCTCATGATCGTGGTGGGCGCCTGATGAGCGGATCCCAAGATCAGCTCTATGGGTCCTCGGCTCGCATGACAAAGACGGTTAGTTTTAATTTCGATGAGCGTAAATCGCGTCTAGCGGAATTCGACTCCGACTCGCCCCTAACACAAAAGCAAAATGAACACAGAGACTTCCTCGAGCGGACCTATTTCTCTCGGTAAGCAACTGCTACCCCAACCACGTTTCGGCTTAGATCGAACACCCACCGACCACCCGACACACGCATCCACCCCTGATATTCCAGCTAGCAATGAGATTGGGGTGACGGCTTTTCTAACCGTGGCTTGCAACACAGCAACAGTAAACAAACAACACCAACAAAAAAAAAACACCTTTTCAGATCAGCTCATCTATCTGTTGTTCCTTGATGTCCTCATCCTTATAGCTAACTAATTTAATTTAATCTTTTTGCCCTTGCAGTGATCATGAATATGAGCCTGTGGGCGTGTCGCCGGCGCACGAAATCGATTCATTGCCCACTGCAACGACGGCGCCGGCCCAGAACAGCAGCAGCCTTCAAATACCCATGGATGTTGATATTGAACTGAGTTCGGGTGGAACAACGCCACGCACGGAATCTCACACGGATTATGAAATACACACCAGCCAGGTGGACTCGAGCGCCTTGGAGGAACTACCACTACAGCCAGAGAACCGTAAAAAGGGTTTCATGGCTTCCGCCCAGGATCGCACGCGCAAAATGCAGGATGGCCTACGTAATCAGGCTGGAAAGCTGCGCACCAAGCTGCGTCCGCAACCCAAACCAAAGCCTGTTTCTGGCAGTCCCAAGGCGAAGGCTAAGGAGCGCAGACGCTTTGCGCCCGAGTTCTCAAAAATTAAAATGCCCGAAATTAAGCGTCCCGACATGTCCAAGTTCAAGGAGATGAAGCGACCAGAATTTACCAAGTTTAACAAGCCCGACATGTCCAAGTTTAAGTTGCCCGAGAAGTTAACCACGCTGAAGCTACGTCGCAGCAAGAGCTTCAAAGAGAATGAGTCTGGAGTGGCCGACGAGTCTACGGAATCGCCAACCACAACGGCAGATGCACAGCCAACACCAGCAAAAAAGAAGTTCGAGTTTAACTTTGGCACCTATCCGAGAGCTTTTCGCAAGAAGAAGCCCGTTGAGGAGCCTGTACCACCGATAGAGTCTTCACTGGGCACAGAGGGTCTCAGTCTGAGCGTTATACCCAGCACTGAGACGCAGCCGTCGCAAACCTCGACGAGCTCACCCCAGGGCGATCGTGGACCTGGTCCAGTCCGTTCACGCTGGGCGGATAAGTTCTCGGATGTGAGCTACAATGATAGCGAGGGATCACGCTATAGACGCTATGGCAGCGAGCTGGAGAGCTTTGATAGAGAATCCTCGCTGGAGCGACGCATGAAGGATGACCTAGAGGAGGATACGGCCAGCGAAGCGCAGCCACAGACCCAAATGGGCATTCTAAGTGGCGTTGCGGACAGCAAACAGTTTGCGGAGTTCGATGAGGAAAATCGTGCGATACACGAGATCTCCAGCCAGCGAACGAGGGAGTTCAAGCGTCGGCCCATGGTGCACCAGGACTCCGACCTGCGCTCCGAAGACAGCCATGATGCCGAGGGCTGGACGGAAAAGGACATACAAAAGAATAAACTACTGCGCAAGGCCGAACTGGATGCAGAGGCGAGTTACTACAAATACCAAGATTTGCAGGATGCTCAATCCACTGCCAGTTCTGGCAAGAAGGTCGTCATGGAAACTATCGATGACGATGAGTTCTTCTTGCGCAAACGTGGCATCTCCGAGGACAACATTCAGCTGCGCCAATACATCAGCGACGCCATTCGCGAGGGCTACGATCTGCCCAATGCACTACAGAAAGTGGGCGAGTCGGCGAACCAGACTCGGCAACGGGAGCCGGCCGAGGAGTACGACGAATACGATGTGCCGCCGCCGAAGCCGCGTCGTCTACATCGCAACTATCGGCCGGACTTTGACGACTCGCAGGAGTTCCAGCGTAGCGATTATGGCGATGATTTGTCCATGTCACAAAATGGCAGCGACTTTATGCCAAAGCGACCGTTGCGAAAGGCGCGCAGCCGCAGCAAGTACTCCATTGAGGGTAGCCAGGATCTGCCAATGGCAGATGGTGGCAGCAGCATTCAGTACTTCGACGATGATGAGGACTACCTCAGACCGCCCCTACACGAACAGACGGTAACCGACTCTGAACAGGCGCTCAACAAACTCAACTATGGCGCTGCTGCGGCAGCACAGGAGTTGGCCCCTCCACAAAGTCGACCTCAGGCGCCAAGGCGCCAAAAGAAACGTACACGCGACGATGCATCAGAAAAGGACGCGGACTCGTTTATTAATGGCTTTGGTGGTAGATCAGTATCGAATACCTTTTTGCAGCCACAGGAAGATGTAAGTAGCCAATGTCATTAATCTGATCTAAATATTAGCTAAATCCAGAGATCGACCAAGTTGGAATCCTGACTTTATTTAAATCAATTCTATGCTTGTCGTTGCCAGGTAATTGTTTATCGCACTGAGCACGAATATCATCATCACATACCGCTAGCCACGCCGGAGAATTTAACGGACGCTACGTCGGCACGCACTCAACGCTCCGAGGATGAGCGTACGTCACGTGGTGCTGAATCACTGGCTATGGACGTGCAGAAGCCAAGAGGTGAAGTCGAGGAGAAGTTTGTCATCGATATGCTTGAAAGCGATGGGTAAGTAAATTGGTCGCATAGGGTCCCAACTGGCCAAATCGTTGCTTAGGTGTGCGCTCTGCTTTCCACCCTCAACACCACGAATCTTTAGCTATGCTGTGGTGCGCAAGGAGCAGGTGCCGAAGCCGACGCCGCCCGCACGCCGCAAGAAGTTCGTCCGTTCGCCTGGAGAACGTTTCGCCACGTTGCCCAG
This sequence comes from Drosophila dives, assembly GCA_035042365.1. NCBI lineage: Eukaryota > Metazoa > Arthropoda > Insecta > Diptera > Drosophilidae > Drosophila > Drosophila dives. The sequence continues at coordinate 3,952,350 of JAWNLJ010000326.1, read as the reverse complement.
CATTCGTGGCTCACGCGGCAGTCCACCGCCAGCCCGACCACCGCCGCCGCAGCAGTATACGCCCAGCGAGGATTCACCATTGCCGCCGCGTCGACGCCGCTCGGCGACCAGTCTTGAGGAGTTGCCCAGCAGCCAGCTGCTGCTCAAGTCAAAGTAAGAAATGCTGCTGCGCCGCTTGATATTTTTTGAGTTCTGCTTTGATTTGTGACTTTTGCGACCTTTTGACTATTGAATTGTCTCGAATGCATTTTTGTTTAAGTCTCGTTTCCTACTTGTTAAGTTGTAGCCTTAAGTTTTAATGCTAATTAATCCTAGATACTATACTGCTCCTAAATATACACGCACACTACAATAAATCCAAATCCAATACCAATGGAACATAAACATGAAACACGCACTCACAACACGAGTTTGAACCGCTTTTGTTTCCTTTGCCGCAACTTGACCGAGACACAGGATCCGTTTCTAATGCTCCTTAAACCCTATTCCCTAGCTACGCGACACAGCCAGCCGCAGAGCAACAGAAACAGCAACAGATACCGCAGCAACTGGAGGAGGACGATTACGAGGAGCCTGGTGTACTTCTACAGCGACCAGAATCCCCACGCTCGAATCTCCAGTCCGGGGAAGTGATCAACAAAATGAAGTTCCGGCCACTGCCTCCGCCGCCACGGCCACCAAGGGAGAAGCGCTCGACACGAGGAGGAAGCGGATTGGAAGGGTACGAGGACAGCGAACGCATCGCCAGCTCATCCACGGCAGATAGCATGGAACAGGGCGAGTTTGAGGTGGAGGTGTCCACACAAACGGATCCCCTTCCCGATGACTTTGTGTGCGAGGAGTTTGAGATAACTGACGACATGAAGATCATCGAACCGCGACGTACCTCAGGCACGGCAGGTAACAAGACGACGGTGGAGGATCTGTTGCGCAGCACGCAGGCACAGGAGTCAGATGCAGTGGATGGCGCACATGTCCTCACCGAAGACGAGCAGCTGGCCCGGGGCTTGCAACGGTTCCGCGATGCCAACCAACGAAGTTTGTCGGAACGCTCACGTGCATCTTCTCAAGCGGATCGCTCCAAGTCGCTAAGTCGCCCACAAACACCATCCTCAGCGGTTATCATTGAGCGACGCGTACCAACGCCCAGTCTGAGTGTAGGCGATGACACCGTGCAAGCAGCGCTTATAGTGCGTCCCATTAGCGCCGCCGATCTGGAGGATGAGGAGCTGCGCCGCGAGGAGGAGGAACTGAGACGCGAAGGCCTTCTCTCCGACAGCTCGGTGCAGAGTAAATCAGATGTGGAAACAGCAGGCGAGGAGGAGGAGCTTGGCGAGATTGTGCTTAGCGATTACGCAGCCAGCTCAGCGGATTTGGATGCTGCAGTTGAGCAGCTGCAGCAGGCACAACTAGAGAGTGACTATGACAGCAAGCTGGAGGATGACGAAGTTGAACGTACGCTCCGCGATACTGAGTACGAAGAAGGTGATGAAGCTGGCGAGAAGTTCTCTGATCATTACGATGAGGAAGAGGATTTGCAACAGAAACAAGAACGCTCAGATCAAGAGATGGATGAGGCATTGGAGAAAGAGCTGCAGGAGGAAATGGAAAAGATGCTGGCAGTGTACAGACAAGCAGAGATTGCGGAATCTAGAGCAAAGGCATTGGAAGAAGAAAGCGTTACATCTGAAGAAGAGCATGTGGTTTCCAAAGCTGAGCAGGTATTCTCCGAGGTGGAGCAAACACTATCCGAGGTTGAGCCCACGCTATCCGAAGAGCACACGCAATCCGAAGCGGAACAAACTGAAGTGGAGCACACAGTCTCCGAAGAGAAGCACACACTATCCGAATCTGAGTCGACTCCGGAACAAATTTCAGTGGAGGAGGCGCCCATATCGAAAATCGTCGCCAGTGAGCCGTCTGAGGCCGAAGTTGGTGCCAAGTTTGTAGCCACTTTACCCACCGAACCCGCTATCGAGCAGAGTCAAGAATTTCTGTCGGTAGAGGAAGAAATACAGTCTATGCCTTTGCCGCCACCACGACGCAAATCCACCACATTAACAGATCCCAGTGCAGCGTTGATCATTGCAGAGCAGATGGCACGTGAGGTGACGCCCATACAATCAGTGCAATCCCGGCCGGAAGTAGTAGAGTTGCCGACACGCATGCTGGAGCTGGAGGTGGAACGTCTGCGTGTCCATGCGCTACAGGCTGGCCAGATCCAGGTTTCACAGCTGCATGGTGGCCAGGTCAGTGCCGATGAGCTGGCCTGCAAATCGGGGCAACTGGTGGTGCAGAACATTCAACTGCCTCCCGGTTTCATTGACGACATTGTGGAGCGCGTTAAGGAGCAACGACCATCGCTGCTTACCAGCGAGACGCAGACAAGCCGCCAGGCCAGCAGCGAACCCGCCACCAGCGACGTGGAGCCACCGACCAAGCCGCCACGGCAAAGTAAACCCACTGAGTCCACACCACAAAGCAATCTCGACGAGCAAACGCAGACAGAAACAGCTATGCTGCCATTGCCACCTCCGCCACCTGTGTACCCGAGCGTAGAGTATCTGCAATCCCTTGCGCCACTGGCCTTTTATAATTTACAACGGAGTGCCGAAGCGGAGCAGGCAGCAGCCGCAGCTGCTGTCGGTGGTGGCAGTGCCGCAGAGCGCAAGGCGCCGCACAAGTGCCGACGTCGCCATATGCACGAACAGCAGCAAGAGCGTGAATCCGAGTCAGAGCTTGAGGAGCAGCTCATGGAACGTCCGCGTTCTCGATCCCGTCGCTCGCGTACGCGAAGCGCTACACAGCCGCTGGAAGAATACGATGAGGAGCAGCCTAAGACAGTGGTGCAAGCGGGTCGCCAATTCCTCTCCGCTTGCAGTTTGGAACTGGTCAATATCATAAATCAGCTGACGACCTTTGTGCGTGGTGATGTTGCAATTGAGCCGGCACAGCAGCCCAGGAATATATCCGCATTGATGGTCCTCTTCATTTTGATAACCTTTGGGGTGCTGATCTTTCTGGTGACTGGTCGGCAGGTGCACACACATCACTGGGACTACTTCAATCCGCCTGGCAATGAGGGCAGGCAAACGTGAAAAGAGAGCTGCCAAAAACTTGGGGACATCTGTTGCTTGGGTTATTTTTGTGTATGATCTGAGGGCAGTTTTGCATTTTTGGAGCATGAAACGAATTTAAAAGCGGGCCAAAAGAGACCGCTCGAAACCAAAGGCCTTAACCTTAATAATATTACTACATACTAACAAGGAAATAATACTTTAGGATGGATGCGAGGATAACTACTAGTCGCTAATCACAGTGAAAACAGCTGATTAAAACGAAGCAACCCTGTTCAATCATTATCAACAACACTGAAAACAACATACCGAACTTATATAGAACAAATATCTCTCACACTAATTAAAACCAATGTCATGTTTTTTACTACCAGGAGCAATAGCAACAAAACAAATAACAACTATATAACAGCAGCAGCAACGATCATGTATTAAATATGTACTTAAACTAAGCGAAGAAAAAATCATTAATAAGCTACCTGATATGGTGAGCTGTCCAGGACGGGCTCAAGTTTGTTGGCGAACTTACTTATTCTACTTATTTATGCAAAAATAATACAATTTTGTTCGCTCATATTCTACTTTTGAAGAAATTTAATTGTTCAATTACTTAAACAATCGATTGTTGTTTTTTTTTAGACCTCACCTAGACATATCGTTTATATAAAAGATGAATTCTTTTATCTATCATAAATTTCATACAAAAAACGTTCTTTTATTAGAGGTATTTAATTTGAACCGCGAGTACTTAGCACAGAAGGTGAACATATGTAAGTACATTATATATACTTATAGATGCGTATTTTCAATAAACAAGCAAAAAAAAACTATTTATAAATGATGGCTTTTCGTATAATCAGAAAGGGATGCAATAATGGGGAACTAAAATTACATATGATTGTGAGTAAACTAACCGAATTACATTAAAAAATCATCATTATATTGGACCATTTGTCGCTGGTCCTTGTGGCTGCCCTTCTGCGATTTGCTTGCCGCTGCAAGCATAGGAGAAATTGGAATTGAAATATAGATAACATTTACATATTTCTACTGCTTACCAATTGAGGACCAAACGGCTGAGGATGAGGCATCATTAATGGGCTCAATTTGTGGTTGGCGACGCGCCAGCTGCACTTGCAGCACAATGCTATTAACGCTTTTGCCATGCATTTCAGCAATAGCCCGATCTGCTGATTCCGGCTTGGCAAACGAAACAAATCCTCGACTGCAAGGCATATCAATATATAAATCACAAATTAAGCAACAAGTCACACTCAGACGCACCTCTTTTCAATCTCCATGGAAACGTTAACTATGGTGCCGTAGTCATTGAATGTTTTCTTGAGGAACTCCTCTGTAACTTTGTTGCCCGATACGAAGATCGTATTTCCCGCACGTGGCTTTTCCGGCTGTGTGGCATCTGGGGCCACCTTTTCTGTTAGGCCACGTTCCTCCCGATCGCGTTCCGTGGCAAAATGCTGATACAAATTCTGTCGTCGTGGCTCCTCTTTTATTATTTCGCTGATTATTGTCTCCTGCGCGACATCGTTTTGGGTGGACGAGAATGGTTGGTAGGCGGCCACGGTAGTCTCTGATGTGGAGCGTTTGGCACGCTCCTGGCCTTTTGGCCGTTTGAATGATGTCTGATCTTGTTTGGTTTGTTGTTTTTGTATCGCTGGAATGGCGCCACTTTTAATTAGCTTGCGTGCCACTTCCCGCGCATCACGTGCATCTGTGGGCCGCTTCAACGTAAGCACGCTCTCCGGCTCCTGTTTTGGCGCCTTGTGGGCTTGCAAAGCTTTTTTCTGTTAAAAAAAAAAGAGAAACAATTTTTAAAACTATCAATAGTGGACGAACCGCATTTTGCATTCAATATCTACCTTTTTCTTCAGTTTTTGATATTTCGCTTGCAGCATCTGCTCCTCCTCAGTCAGGTTATTTGGAAAGTGTATGTACACCATTCTTAAATTTAATTTGTATATAGTTTGTGTTGTAAATATTATTAAATAAACACAAATCACAATATATCAAAACAATTCTTGAATGATGCCAGATCAATGCACTCTAGTATTGCCAGATCACTTAAATTATATTTTATTGCGGTATGCAAGTTAACATTCTGATGTTGCCAGACTAGGGAAGTTATTTTTCTGTTGTCTGTTTCTTTTTCTTGCGAGTTACGTCTCATTGCTACTACCATTTTTTGTAGCATAATATGAGTTAAGTTAATCTGTTTAACAGTTGCAAGCTGATAGATAAAAATAATATATTTTTACTTAAAGATTGCAATATACGAAATCATATTTTAATGTGGCACTTATACCATTTTTTTAGATCTGTTAATTTCCAGTGCTGGAAAATTGCGCCTTAATTGCAACCCTGTGCAGTGCACACATTTCGCCATGTTGACACTGAGCTGTCAAATTTTTTTCGTTCCTTCTCTTTCTTTCCGGTTAGCGTCATGGTAAGAGTTCACAAAGTATTTTTCGCATTTGGATGAAAAATGTGAAATTAAAATGGTTGCAAGTGCGCACCATGAATGAAGCATTGCCTAATATCTTCGAGAACAGAGCACTAAGTTGCTGCTAACCGAAAAAACTATAACAATTGCGGTTGTGTTTGCATCAAATGCATTCGAAACATTTCACGTGGTGCTAAGCTGTTGGTTTCACCCAGCAGTTAAGCACCCAGCGCGCTGTCAATGTGAACTGAATTTATTTTTACATAAGTTTTTGAAATGTGTGCTTGCAGCCTTTCGAGAGATTCGTACAAACTGGTCGTATCGCCAAGGCGTCGGCAGGTCCCCTGAAGGGTCGCCTGGTGGCCATCGTCGATGTCATCGACCAAAACAGAGTAAGTCCCTCCATCTATACAGCAGCAACAAGTTGTGTACTACTACCAAAAGCATCGGCAGCTGCACATGATGATAATTTGTCTTCTTGATAGGAAGTGCCAACTGACACATAAATGAAGCTAGTTTAATTTTACTGAAAGTACACTGCATTGCTTACAAGCGGGCGATATACACAATTGTTGCTGCTTTACTAAATGAAAATTAATGACACAATTAACATATTGAATATTAATAAATTGCAGGTATTGGTTGATGGGCCATTGACCGGTGTTCCACGTCAGGAGTACAGATTGAACAATCTGCATCTGACCAAATACCGCATTAAGTTCCCCTACACCGCGCCCACGCGCATCGTTCGCAAGGCTTGGGTCGACAGTGACCTGAAGGCACAGTGGAAGGTCAGCCCCTGGTCCGTCAAGGCACAAAACATCTGCAAGGTGTGTATGAAAAAATCAACGCAAAGTGGAAAATGCCCATGTTTGAAGCACATGATGATAATTGAAAGTTCTTGATAGGAATTGCCGGCTGATACATACATGAAGCTAGCTTTAATTTTAAACTGAAACCAGCTGTTATTGAACTGTTTAAAAACTATTTTATGTTTCTGTTGACTAATTGAAATTGAAATTTATGTATTGCAGCGCTCGCAATTGAATGATTTTGATCGCTTCAAGCTGCGCTATGCCAAGCGTCAGCGCAACAAGCTGCTGACCATCGCCTTCAACACACTGAAGAAGCGCACCAAGTCCGATGGCACCCCACGCATCCTCAAGAAGGATCGTCGTGAGCGTCTGCGTGCCGAGAAGGCCAAGAAGCCCAAGAAGTAAAAACACATAAAATTTAACGAAAGTAACTGCTTGATGAACATCCAACACAAAGGAGCAAATAAAAGAAGTGTTATTTTTAGGAAAAACACATTTAACTCATTTGTTTACTCTCTGGGTGAAGTTATAGTATCTGATAACGTAAACGAGAATATAACTTATTGTTCTTTGGCTTTAACAGTTTTATTTGCTTTTCTAAAACAAAATTTTAGTTTGCAAAACAAGTCTTCGCACACTTAAAGTAGCACCAACTTAGGAGTCTGCCTTGCAGTAGATGGTCTTCCAGTTGTTGGGATGATTGTAACCCAGAAGAACAGGCAGATGCAGAAACAGAGTGATATGCTGGGCTTGTATTGACGTGGACACCTTGACCCAGTTACGCAGCCATTCGATCATCTGTTCGTTGTTCAGGTTGTCCGAATTAAGACCTCGCAGATTGCACGAGTACCGCAGCGCCGATGTGCTCAGATTGTGAACGCCACCTTCGCGCGTAATGGCCATGTCCATGTAATGCACTAGAAATGCGTGTTCGTGCAGGCGATGCCGCTTGAACAGGCTACTGGGCAGTCCGTGCATGTTGACTAGACATTTCTGCAAGGAACAAGTAATTTTCAGTTCAAACATAAATTAAAGTTGTAGATGCGCATACGATGTGTTTCCGTGACATGCCCAGCAGTGAGTAGGGTCCCTCGGCAAAGATGTCCCTCACAGCAATTAGAGCCTCAGGTGTTGGATGTGTGCCGCTGCCCAGCTGTCCCAGGATGCACTGGAACTCGGCATAATTCTGATGTCCTGCAGTAGACTTGAGCTTAGCTTGAAGACAGCGAAGTACGGACTTATTGCACTGCAGTCGACGCTTCATGTAGTAACTTTGAAAATCGATGCGCTGCTCCGGTGTCCAGAAGTGCGGTGTGAGTAACATGCGTGGATACCAGAAGCTAAAAGATAATGCTTTATTAATGGGTTACTTAGCTCACTTAGAAGGTCATTGACTCACACGAGTGGAAAGAACGCATAGCCCACCATTGGCAGCGAGCAGCCAATCAATGCAGGCGCCACCTTCATCATGTCGCGAGGCATTTGCATATATAATTCGAGTTCTTGGCGATTCAATGCCCGGATGCCCTGCGGCGAATCGTTGGCAATGCGCGCCACTTTTAGGAAGCGCTTCATGTCCGCAAAGAAGTCCTTAACCCCAACAAAAAACACTCGATAAAGCTGCATGGCTTTGGGAAAGTTTTTCTCGAGAACTTTGTCATAGTTTTTCACATAGTTGAAGTATCGCGTAAATATGTAATCCTGCACATTGTCGCGCATCTGTTCCCGCTTTGACTGCATATTGTCGCGTATCTGCTCACGCTTCGTCTTCGGGGGCTCCTCAACATTGTGCTCCAAGGAATACTTTTCGCTCGAGGCAGTTCCAGTTTTCTGTTCTTTTGCCTTTTTCTCATCCCAGCCCGCCTCGTACAAGACCTTGCCTACGCTGGTTATTTCGCTGGCAACATTTCGCTTAATCTGTGGCGGAATCGTTGGTATTTGTATTGGTTTTGGCTGTGTTTGTGTTTGTTTCTCTGCATTTGGTTGCTCTTGTGTGCTGTAATTCAATTTCTGCATGCTATCGCTGTTTTGTTGTAAATGAGTTTTTAATGCCGGTCGCTAATTGAGGCGAGTCATGTGGTGGCACCACACTACTTACCAGCCCCTCAGCTTCGAATTGAAGATGGATCTGCTGCTGACCAATCGCACCAAGCGACGGCGCTCCTGGGGCCATCTGCTCCATGTGCCACTGGCGTGAGCTAGTGCTACGCGCAATGCCAACGCCATGCTGCCGATTCAACCTCTTACACACACAAGCGCGCGTAATTACGCAACGATTGCAACTCCAATGCAGGAGCCAGTCTATATTGTTTCACCTAATTATTTTAATCTTTAATTTTCTGCTTCTTCAGGTAAGCGGCCGCTGCCAACTTCATGCCGCACACATTAGAAGACTCATGTTGCTGCGCATGTCAGACACATGTTGCCGATACGACCCAAATTGAGCGTTGCCACATGGCAACATTTAAATGCCTTACTCTCCTTGGCGGAATAAAAATATTACAAAAGTTGCTACGATATCAACAAGTTATAAGATTAATACAAATAAATAAACATTATTGGAAATTAGAGCACTTTAAAAATTATATACGCCGGTCTTGTTGTCTTCTCGAGCAAATTTAAAAATAGCTAGAATGTCGTCACAGGTTGCAAAGAGAACTCCAAAATGGGCTTGCGCATAACACCACCTCAATTATTTCATTCAGCAGGCTGTTGGTCTTTGGTCTTTTATCCTTTAGTTTACCCGTAAATGCTTGTCGCGTCAGTTGTTTGCACGCTTTCAATGCAGATAGTGTTATCACAAATATGCTTGCTTGATTTTCGCTCGTGGTAAAAACGAATTAAGCATAGTGCGATGAAAATGCTTTTTGATCAACTGCCAGTAGTTTGCTCCGGTTTAATTTAATTTTATAACAGTTATAGCGTAAGCGGAAACGGAAATGTATCTCAGATATGTATAGGTATTAAACTTTTGTTGACGCGCGAGTCCTACGCACGTGTGCGTGTATGTGTGTGTAGGTGTATGCGTGTAAGGACCTTCAAAATGAAATATATGTAAGACGCTAAGCGCGTGTCCAACAAACTTTCACTTGTGCAAACAGAGCCAACAAATTTAACAGCCAAAGCATCCTTTAAGGTCCTCCCGAATTTGTGGGTCTTCCTTATAATCCTGCTGTTAATCAATTTTATTGAATGTTACACCAGTGGCAAATTTTAAAATGTTGTGTATTTATTTGTATACTACTAGCTTTAAAAAAGTTTCAGTTACAATATTTACTTGAACTAACATCCGCAGCCTGTTCCAAAGTACTTCAGTCATTTGTTTGCTTGTCTGTTTGCTTTGCAAATCAAGCGACCCTCATAAAAAGAGCAGCAATCAATGGCTATAAATATTACAGCCAATTATTATTATTATAATGCATTAACTTTTGATTATAATTAACTTTTCAGTTGACTTATTTTCGTTTTTACCTCGAAGAAAAAAAATTGTTATGTAAAATGCATTTTGAAGCAAAATTTCAATCGAAAATGTTGCATTTGCTTTTTAGCAATAAATAAATTTTTTTTTTTATGTTTCATAAATACATATATAAACAAAATATATATATTTGTTGTATATAATTCTTCAAGCAATATCAATGGACGGACGCAATAAATTTAATTTATTTCCGCGCCAAAGCTCAGCTGAAAAGTCTGAGGCCTTGCAACAAGAAACTTGTAGATGTTTTATTCTAAATGCTAAATGTGTCGACTAAGAATTTCCGAAGGGCACACACGTGGCCGTCCAGTCCCCAAAATAAACACGTCCGAGTGAAGCAGAAACAGTTGCCTAACCTACCGATTAATATACTGTATAAGAAGTTAACATATATTATATATATTATAACTATTTTTAATCCTCTAATTTTGAAGTCTTATTAACATATATTTGCAATTTTATTGCCTCAGCTAACAGAGCTCTACAAGGAAATTTATCAAATTCAAAATAATATTAAATTTTCATATATTTATATAGAACTGTAGTTTTTAAAATGTATGAAAGAAAATATTTGTATGCGCTTGAATTAATTAACTGCTCAATCAATTATATCCCAATCACAAATAATAATATTACTGCAATTTGTAGCAAAAATACCTTAATGCGAAATGTAGACAGCGACAGGATGAGCAGAGGAAAGAAAAGAGATTGATGTGATAGCAGGAGCAGCTTCATCGAAACTTATAAAAGTGTATAAGGGCAATCTGTTAAGATGGCCATTAACGTATTCGGCTTAAATCATTATGTCATAAGCGCCATTGTGGTCACCAGCCTGCAGCTTTTGTTCTTTCTGTTGAACGCTCTGCTGCATTTGGACAAATTGTCGGACTTGGCTGGCGGTGTCAATTTCATTGTCATCGCGTTGCTGACCTTTTTTCTGGGGCAACTTGATCGCCCGTCTAAGGTAAGTGTGTGGGTAGATGTTAAATTTAAAAAATGTGCTTTAACTTAAATGGCAGGATTACTTAAGCGAAGTCCATTGAATTATACCTGCAGATGATGGCAGAGTCCAGTATGTAGGGGAGTAATTTGTCGCCTATAGTTACTGGCATTGAAAAGCGAATTTTCCCACACGCATGCACACATGCAAGCACACACATATATACACACAAACATATACACACACACATATACACACACATACATACACACTGAACACTGGAATGCAGAGTGGATGGAGGAGAGGAACAACATCTGCATTTGCCGTGTTCGCTGACACACAACAAAGGTTACACCCAACAGGCCCACATTTTGAAGTTGTTGTTTTTACTGTGATTGTTGTTGTTGTTGTTATTATTATTTTTGTTGTGCACGTTAGCTACATGACCTTGTCTGGCAGCTGCGACCATGGCCCTTTGGCCAGTTGTTTGTCATCCTGTCTGCTAAATTGTTTGCGACGCGGGCCATTAGTGCGGTTAACTAAGTCACATATGTAACAGCTCAGAATATTGTAATCCAAGTCAAGATACTTAACTCTAAACAATAATTCAATTCAGTGCTTATGCATAAAACAAAGAATAATTTAAGCACTATTTACAATATTCTCTTGAGTCTCGGCTGTTCATAGTTAATTGAACCCGTTTAAAGTCAGCACTGCAGTTTCTATGAGCAACCTGGCGTAATAAATAAATAAAGAGCCGTGATACCTCTGAGAGTATCCACCTATTTATCAAGTAATGAAAGCTGGGCCATAAACCACAACGTAGGTCAGCAGTACGGCCGATGGACGACCATCACCGTAAGTTTAGTAAAAAAAAGACAACCGCAAATCCACATAAAAAGAAAGCAAATGGTATGGTCTACCGAGCATTACAGTTTATTGCAGCTGGTGGCAGTTCGCCAAAAAAATAACTAAGTTATCAGAGCAATTAGAGAGCAAACAAGTTAGTAATAAAATTATTTCAGGTTTTTCGTTATTGGATATGTTTTTTTTTTTTTTTGGATTCGCTTAATATGTGGTTCGTTCTTGTAGACTTGGGCTTATCCGCTTATCCATTATTTATTTTCAGGCCTATGAAAGTCGACAGCTGATGGTAACTGTATTTGTGTGCCTATGGGGCGTAAGGCTCTCTGGTTACTTGTTATATCGAATCATTAAACTGGGTCGGGACAGGCAGTTCGAGGATACGCGAAGCAACGTTATACGCTATGCAGTCTTTTGGACTTTTCAGGTGAGTTCCAATTATATTAAAGTAGTCAATGAATTTGCCACAGCTTGACATTGAACAAGAAGTGTTGAATAATTCATATGAAAATCTCAATGCTGCTGCCAACGATTTTGTGGGCTGCACAGGCAATATTTAAACAACCGTTGAACACGTCACAAACATGACTCTTACATGAGTGTGTGTTGGCCTGTTTGGCTGTGTTTCAATGTCTGTTGTGGGTGATTTGATTGCCACCACTTGTTGGAATGCACAGTTCAGTTCACAGTCCACATTTCATTTGAATACAATTATATTCTGGCTGTGCTATTTCAGGCTGTTTGGGTGTACATCGTGTCGCTGCCTGTCATAATTATCAACTCTCGTCATGCGCTGCCACAGGCGGTCAAGGGAATGACGACTCTGGACTCCACTGGCACTTGCATGTTTATTGTGGGACTACTGGCCGAGACCTATGCGGACTTGCAGAAGTTCTCTTTTCGCATGGATCCAGCGAATCATGGCAAGTTTTGTAATGATGGTAAGTCGCAAAAGAAACAAGCCAAATTCATATTAAAAACATCCATTTCCTTTAAGGTCTTTGGGGTCTGTCGCGGCATCCCAATTTTTTTGGCGAGGTTGTCGTCTGGTGGGGCATTTTTGTCATATCACTAAATGTGATCAGTGGCTATGAGTGGGTTGCAATTGCATCTCCTATCTTTATCACCCTTATCATATTATTTATGTCTGGAATTCCGTTGCGAGAGCGCAGCTCCGATGAGAAGTATAAAAAGTGAGTATTTGATTTTTCCATTTGTATTACCAATTACATCTTCTGCGTCATCTTCATTTTAGTCAAATAGAGTATCGCAAGTACAAGGCGTCAACTTCACCCCTGATACCGGTGCCGCCGGCTGTCTACGAGGAGGTGCCCGGTGCTCTTAAGTTCATTCTGTGCTGTGAGTTTCCCATATATGATACGATGCGATTGCACAAGGACACCAGTCCCTACTCGCTCTCCGTTGCGCACTCGCACTCACACATATAGCAGTCAGTGGCCCACTCCAGCAGCGCGACTGCAGGAGTGGGTCAACAAGTGCCGTCGCATCCACACACCCACTCCCATCCGTCGTCAAGTCAAACACATCAACAGCACAAGGGTCAGTGCTATGGCGACTATGGTGGACTGGCGGAGCGACATCACAACTGCGGCGGAAGTTGTCGCAATGTCAACGTCAAGTCGAATCCTTATCAGTGTGAAGCGGGCTATGGCAATTACGGTGATGAGGATACCGATGATGGCATTATATATTGTGCCGGTCAGTCTGGCTCCAAAGCCAAGATACACTATTTTCAGGCAGCTCCACATGCTGCCGACTTGGAAACGGATGAGCCTCACAGTAAGCCTGTACTAAAGTGCAGCTACCTGGCGGAGGAGGAGCTAGCCTCCGATTATGATGAGGATATACCACCCATCGATCTGAGCAAGGTCAATAGCGTGGAGAGTTTTGCCAATCGTGTGCAGACAGCAACCGAGCATTCCATAAATTCCGACGGAATGCCGGTCACTGTGACTACAATATTGTGATTGCCATTTAAAGCTATGAGCATTTATTTAGTTTATTTAAACTGCTCTAAATGTGCTTAAGTGTGTTGGATTTATAAAAATGTATCCCTTACGATAAGCAGCAGTAATCTTATCCACGACAGCGCTAAAAAAATAAGTGCCAAAAGTTGAAAAAAACAACTACTTACAAAATATGAGAATGCTGCATTTTATTAATTGAACATTCGATGCTCAAATTACATAATGTGCCTATTTGCATGTGTTAAGCATGTGGCACACACTTTCAAACTTAATTAGAATATTTGTTGATTAGTGAGAGATTTATTTAACTACTATATCAAATAGTTTTCTTATCAACCACACAAACTCGATGTATGAAGAACACGCCCCACCTACAACAAATAAAGTTATGTAGCCAAGCTCGAGCGATATTTAAACAACAAATACATATCCCAAGTTTATTTAAATAATTATTTTTTTGTATTGTCTTTTAATATGAACTCAAAAGTACAAGAAACTTTTTATATGTTAAATAAATAGTAGTCGGTCTATAAGATACTTTATTTTACACATGCCGAAACTTTCTCAATATTTAAAACAGTATTATTAAATGAATAAAAACATTGTACCTTATTACATATATATATATATATTTAAAAAGCTACTTCTGAAATTAAAGCAAATGCTTATAATAATATAAATCAAAATGCTTAAGTACTTTTAAGATTTTATTATTCAATAAAAAAAATTTAAAAGCTTAAACTGCTGCTGAATTAAAAATGTATTCATTAGAAAATAGTACAAAGTAGGCATATGGAATTCGATCCTCCGATATCTGAATACCAAACAAAATAAGTTATTCAGTTTATTCTCTTATGTCGTAAAGTAAATATCTGTTTAAATTTCCAGTTTTCTCAAATTCATGTATTATTTCGTTGTTATATAAAAACAGATTTTTTTACTAAAAGTGATAAGAAAATTCAAAAATTCAAAAAAAATTTAATTCTGTGACTTACGTTATATTCCTGAATCGTTGAAATTGTACCCATTGTTCGACATGTTTGGTTTAACGCGTCGAGTCATCTACCATGTCAGCAAGAAACCCCAGCTATGCCGCCAATACGGATCGCAAGCCATCAACCAGATGCTGATGCTGCAGCAGATGGACATCTGCGCCGATCAGCCTTCCCGTGGACTGATCATCGGTGTTTATGCCGATGAGGAGGATAAAAATGATGCCGGCATTCTGACCCACGCCGGCTGGCGTTACAATGTCCAGAAGACCAATGGTCGTCTGATTGAAGTGCTGCGCATGTCGGGACCCATGCCAAGGCGTGGTGAGGCCCGCCTCTTATTTGCCATTGAGCCCGACCGTATTCCGTATTACTCTGTTGTTGCCGTTGTTGGCCTGGGCAAGGAATGTCTGGGATATAATCCCTATGAGGTTCTCGATGAGCAGAAGGAGGCCATTCGTCGCTCCGTGGCCAAGGCTTGTCAGGTTCTTGCTGAACTTGATACCGACCGTATTGAGGTTGAGAACTGCGGCCATGCGGAATCTGCCGCTGAAGGAGCTGCTTTGGGCATTTGGGCGTATCAGGAATTGCGTGATCCCAAGACTCGCATATCCGTGCCCACTATCGACTTGTACGCTCTCAAGGACGAGACCTGTGACATTGAAGGTTGGCGCATTGGACTGCAGAAAGCGGGTGCACAGAACTTAACGCGGCAACTCCAAGAGACGCCATCCAATTTGCTGACGCCAACGGCATTTGCGCAGAATGTGGTCGAAGTTCTGTGTAAGTCTGGCGTCAATGTGGAGGTCAAAGTAGAGGGCTGGGCTGAGAGCCAGTCGATGCATGCATTCCTTGCAGTTGGCAGGGCATCCTGTGAGCCACCCATATTCTTGGAACTGAGCTACTACGGTACATGTGCCGAGGAACGACCCATAGTCCTCGTCGGTCAAGGAATAACATTTGATGCTGGCGGCTTGTGCCTCAAAGAGCGCGAAGAGCTTTACCACATGCGTGGTGACATGACCGGAGCTGCTGTTGTTGTAGCCACCTGTCGTGCAGCGGCGGGACTCCGATTGCCAGTCAACATTCGTGGACTCATTCCACTTTGCGAAAACGTTATTGGTTGCAACGCATTCCGTCCTGGCGACATGGTCAAGTCCATGAATGGAAAGACCATTGAAGTCCAGTGTACTGACCACGAGGATGTCCTGGTTCTAGCTGATGCGCTGCTGTACGGGCAGAACTTCTGCCCCAAGTGCATCATTGACATTGGCACCTGCTCCGGCTATATGCGTCAAGCCTTGGACGAGGCTGCCTGTGGTGTCTTCACTAACTCAGAAATTCT
The DNA here is from genome assembly GCA_035042365.1 of Drosophila dives. Taxonomy (NCBI): domain Eukaryota; kingdom Metazoa; phylum Arthropoda; class Insecta; order Diptera; family Drosophilidae; genus Drosophila; species Drosophila dives. The sequence continues at coordinate 3,936,390 of JAWNLJ010000326.1, read as the reverse complement.
TTGGCAACAGATTAAGCACGCGAGTATGCATACTGGAGATCGTGTGTGGCGTTTTCCATTGTGGAACTACTACAGCAAGGCTGTGCGCGACGGAGAACGAAGCGATGTTCAGAACTACGGAATTGCTCGTGGTGGACGTCCTTGCAAGGCAGCTGCCTTCCTCCGTGAATTTGTGCCTTGTGGCCAATGGATGCACATTGTAAGTTCATTCGAGTCAGTGACTGACCTCTTTAATTAATATATTTTGGATTTTTTAGGATGCCACCAATGTGATGGTAACTAATGGAATTGATTTTGAATACCTGAGACGTGGCATGGCTGGACGTCCTACCAGAACCATTGTTGAATTTATTGCGCAGACCATTTGCAAGGATACTGCGCCAAAAATGGGAAAATAAATATGTTTACAAAAGACAAGGGACACAGAAAAATATTTAAGGACAAATTGGGTTTAATAATTTATTTTCGAAGGGTTTCCTGCTAACGTACAACGTAAAAAACAGAATCTCAATAAAATGTGAAATTTTAAATGTAATAATATATCTTTTTATTATATTTATATGAATTTAGCTTAATGATCTGTACTAAATTCGCTTTATTACTAACCAATTATTGACCTGCACCAAAAAAAAATAATCAGCTGGGTATAAAAACAACGATATTCATATGTAAATCTATTACGCCTTTGTCTGTGTGTATAAAATAGTTAATAATAATGCAATTTTAAATATGCCCTCAATTCGATATTATTGAAATCCGATAAACTCATAGGACAGCACACATCGATATACTGAACTCACGATTAACGAAAAAAACAGGTTGTGCACGCATTCATCGTGACATCGCATTTAATGGTACGTGCTCATTGTGATTTAAAATCTGTAAAATTTGAAGACTATAGTTGTAATACAAGACGTATAAATCTAATCAATAAATTTACTTGCAGAAAATTCAAGCTCAAAATCTTTTGGGATGTGACGTCACGTTCCAATCCAAAGAGTAAAGCTGTTCTATGTAACCTTAGTGCCGGCTGCATACTTTATATACATTTCAAATAGCAACGCGTCAAATCCTTATTATTAAAATATGGACGCCGACAGCAGTTCCCGTTCCTACAGAGGTCCGTATTGTGATTAAACCAATATTACCTAAATAGTGCAAAACAAATATTTTTTTATTGTTTTTTTTATAGTGACAAAACAGTGAAAGTGACATCCAATGGAAATGGAAATTGAAGAGAATTTGAACAAAGCCAAGAGTAACAGCAAAGGAAAAGACAAATGGACAACAAATGCGAAAGGGCAAAAGACAACTGCATCCAAATGAGACCCTCAATAATATTAAAATACCTTTATAATGTGTATATTGCATGTAGATTCCAGGCGGCGTTCACGCGACATGGAAAGGGCTAAGGAGAGGGAGAAGGAGAAGCTTCCATATTTCTCCGACGTGGGACGCGAGCGCGACCGGATGCGCAATCTGAGGCAACACAGAACGGATCGAAGTAGAACGCCGACACCGCCGCCGCGACGCCAACGACTCCGATCTCGGTCGCATTCCCCGCAGACAAATTATCGCCAGCGCCGGCGTTCAAGGAGCGCTGGACGTAGCCGGCGCCGGCGTTCTAGGAGCGTTGAGCGTAGCCAGCGCAACAGCCGCAATATGAGGCATGCCTATTCATACACGCATCGCCGACGCAGTCGAAGTCGTTCGCGATCACCACGCATTATAACGGTGCCGGTGCCAGTGCCAGCAGCTGGTTATCCCTATGCCTATGTTAGTTTCTTTTATGCAGAATAACTTACACTAGTTTTTGGCAAGCCAAATTTAAGAATACCCTTGCAGAATAATATTCACTTAACATTACCGATAACTATAATAATAATAATATAAAAAATGCAAGGGTATACAAAGCAGTTTATTAAAGTATCTGGTCTAATCCCTTTCACCAATTTCAGGGCTGGCCGCGACAACCAAATTTTCATGCCATGTTTGCACCGATGCCATTTGCCATGAATCAACCGCGTCCACCGAATCCGTATTTTGTGCCATATCCACGTGCAGCGCCGCCGCCATCCTTTCGATATAGATTTCCACCGGCGATTCGACCACACTCAAGATATAGCTATAGGAATGATCGGCAGCAGCAGCAGCACCCATCGATACCAAAATGAATTTCAAACCTTTTACATAATTACAAATTTATTTACTCAACTGCTATATACATTCGTGTGTTTGTACATTAAATTAATAAATAATACACAAGACAAACTAAAAAAAAACATACAAAAATATTGCATTTCTTTAAAGGATTTTAGCAAAAAATAGGTGACTGAACTTTAGGAAGGTTTGATTAAATCAGGCGCAATAAATGTCGCAACTAAAGTCACACGAAGACGTATGCTAATCACGTTCAACTTAACGACTATATATATATATATAAATATATACACATATATGAACAGATTCACACATATATATATATACACACTATTATTTTAGAGAGTGGACTAAACACTAGTTTGGGGGCGACTCCTAAGATTCATATATAATAGAGCACTATGTCAATAAATTAGAAAAATATATATATATATATACTGTATATATATAGATCATTTTGTATACACACACGGATGCTGTTAAAGCTCGACCCGCGGACGAAACTGTAAACGTAACGGTGGATCTCGAAAACGCCAACGCGTCACATACACAAATTTCAGCGTATGATCCTTTCCCAAAAGCTCCTCATTACACAGGATGTCGATCTGTCAGAGAAACCAAAATTTTATTAATAAATAGTCTATTTAATATATTCAGTTGCGGTCAAAATAATAGTAGTGCTCTTCAAAGTAATTAAATAAAATACAACTTATTCAAAATCTTCAATACAAAAATATAGTTTGAAAACAACAAAATTTTAGTTCTTCATCTACCAATGTTATAAAACACTATTATTTCTCCAAGCAATAAATGTTTTAATGCATAACATTTTTTTTTTAACGTTTCGAAAACTATAATTTTGGCCGCAGTTGTATAAATTGATGACTTTTGTTTGTTTCACTTACCTCCCTATATTTTTCAATGCCGTTGAGTATCTTTTTGGCGACAAGCTTCTTCAGGTGTGTTATCGTCGCCTGCGAACTGCAGCGTATGAAGCGTCTTTGCAGATTCTTAAAGTTATTGCTTATGCACTCGAGGCACACGTTGACCTGCTCGTCCAGGCGATGGAAATCAGACTCGGCATGCGCCTCCATCACCTTTTCATTGTCATCCTCGTGGTTTTGCGTTATGTCCTTCGGGCAAGGCATATTGCGGCTCTTGTAAAAGTCACGCTCACGTCGCGATTCATCTATAATACAAATTACATTTAGTTGATGTGTTTATATTTAATAATCATTTTAATTTGCCTTCTTGCAGTTTTGGCACCAATTTGTACACAATGTCCTGCATGGTGCGATCGAAGCTTATGTATTGTAGCGGATGTGATTGATGTATGATGCTGTCGCAGGTGGGGCATGTTTTCTTCTCCTCCAGATGCTTGACCAAACAGCTTTTGCAAACTACAAAAACATAAAAAAAACATTAACAATTGCTTCATTGTTGATCTTTAATAAACGTTAGATTCGCTTTTGACGTAGGTAGAATTTCCCAACACCCACGCGGATCAACCGGCAACGCTCAAGCTGCTTTTGTTGTGTGTGTGTGTTGGAGAGTAACTGTAGCACTTTGTCCGGCAGATGACTGGGCGTAAAAGCGAATCGCTATCACAGTCACAGTCAAAGTCCCAGTCGCAACCGGTGCAGGTGCTGTTCTCATCCACTCGCTGCAGGCTGGCTGCCCACTTAAACTGTAACTGGCAATTAGCAGGGTGCAGGGTAAACTCACATGTGTGCAGACACTCCGTCACTGTGGTCGCATCTATAAAATATCCTCCGCAGATCTTGCACGTTATATGCGGATTTATTGTTTTTAGCTTAACGCGCCGTTCCATTTCTTCTTCTTTCTTGTAGGCGTTTAATTAACAGTTTCTTATGAAATAAATAACTTGGTCGCTTCCAAAAATTCTCTTTCCTCTCTCGCTGCGAAGAATGTTTTCTTTTTGAGCTTGATGCCTTCGAATTGTGTTGTGCTTAATGCGCAACGATTGGCGAAACAAAATGTGAAATTTTAAACATATCGCCACATGTTTTAGCAATTCATTCAAAACAATATTTTAACTATTATTTTAAACAAATAAAAGAAATCACGACAAAATTGTGTGTACGTGTACGTGTGTGAGTGTGAGTGTACGTGTACATTGATCGTTGTGAATGCCAATTTCGAATATCGATATCTATCGTTCGCAGCGAATGGGCAAGTGAAAATGGTGCTGCCACATTTTTAATATAATACCTGCCACATTGTAATGTTATTTTTTAATTTAAATAATTATTGGGCATCAACCGTCAAGTCAACCGCTGACACTAAATATACAATTGCTTTAAGAACAAATAATTTCGCATTTTGCAAAGAAACAAATAAAACAAATAGATGAAAATTTTTCAGGCAACTGGTCCATATTTTATTAATATTAAATCCATTAAATGGGCATTAAATGAATAAACAGATATGAACATTAATTGCAACAATAAATATTTCCCGCCAACTAGAATAGTTCTGCAAATGTCAATTCTGTTATGTTATTAACATTGCTGTTATAAGAAAATACCACAAAAAATATCCACAATATTGATTTAATTATTGCACTTGTTGCTCGCTAATAAAAATAAGGAAAATAAATGTGAGTTCTTGTTTTGAAATAATCAAGTCAGAATACCTGATAATTACAAACTTGATTTGCAGGCCATAAAACCCCAGCAGCCGTCCAGTCCAGTAAGTCATCAATTAAAAGCTCAACGTGTTTTTTGTTTTCGAGTAATTTACCCTCTTCTCGTTTTACGAGCAAATTTTCGGATTTTTGAGTTTTGTGTCGAGTTTAGTTCAGTTGAGTTTCAGCCGTCAAGCTGGCTACACGTATCATGTCCGCCGGTCGCGTCGTTGTCTATGGTGGCAAAGGAGCTTTGGGCTCCGCCTGTGTCGATCACTTCAAAGCCAATAACTTTGTAAGTAAAAAACAGATAAAAAAAAAATCAACAAAAACTCCGCCTTTCACTTTCATTGACCCCGAGTCATTCACACGCAATTCAATTGTTAATAAACCTTCAATTTTGGATTTCACTGTTTTTTCTTTGCAGTGGGTCGGTAGCATTGATCTAAGTGAAAACGAGAAGGCCGACTTCAGTGTTGTGGTGCCTCGTGACGTCAGCTGGGAGGATCAGGAATCGGCTGTAATCGGCAAGGTGGGTGAATCCCTTGCTGGCCAGAAACTCGATGCAGTCATCTGTGTGGCTGGCGGCTGGGCAGGTGGAAACGCCAAGAAAGGTGAGTCATTTGCATAACATCTCAGCTCACTTTTTACAACTAAACATCCACTACTGCCACAGACCTTGCCAAGAACTCGGATCTAATGTGGCGCCAGAGCGTTTGGAGTTCCAGCATTTCAGCTGCACTCGCCGCACAGCACCTGAAGGATGGCGGCTTGTTGGCCTTGACTGGTGCTAAACCTGCGCTGGAGGGCACACCCGGCATGATAGGCTATGGCATGGCTAAGGCAGCAGTACATCAGCTGACACGTTCACTGGCGGGCGAGAAATCTGGTTTGCCCTCCGATGCGCTGGTCGTCTCCATACTGCCCGTAACCCTCGACACGCCCATGAATCGCAAATGGATGCCCACGGCTGACTTTGGCACCTGGACACCACTTACCGAAGTCGCTCAGCTCTTCTTTAAATGGACTCAGGCCGAAGATCGACCCAAAAATGGTTCGCTCCTCCAGCTCATCACAAAGAATGGCGTCACGGAACTTATAGCAGCGAATTAAGCAACGACAAACGCATTTTTTATACGGACACAACGGAAAAATTTACCAATATACATAAATATATACTTATATATATATATAAATAGCTAGCTTGTCTTTAAATACACTATTAAAAACGATTGTTGCTAAATTTTGCTCTCGAGTTTAATCCCTGCTTAGCATCTGGGGCTTGACACTTATTCCAAAAAATAACTTAAATAAAGTATTGCATTCTTGAAACGTAAATTTTGAAATGGAATATAGCAATATTTAAAAGGCAATTTACTCAAAGTTCTACTAAAAACGGAACTTAAAATTCAACTTACCGATTTATATACATATAAATAATGCTTGTAGCTTTATTTAAAACTCTAAAATTATTAAAATAAAATCAGAAAATATTGGATTGGCTATAATTTCATTTAATGTTGTCCGCTGGGGATAACCTATTGAACTTAGATAACGATTGAACTTGGATTTTATTTGGATTACTGCCGGCAGCAAGCAAATAGTTTACGTCTTTTTCTTCTTCATAATCTTCATGAATAGTACCATGGCTGCAAGAAATTAAACACAATCAATCTGTATACCTTAATAAATCGCATGAAAAAGGTGCCAGTGACTCACCAATGAAGACAACTATAACAAAGACAATCATTAGCCACAGCCAACATTTGTATGCCTTGCGCGAATGCTGCTCCAATTTGTCCGCCTCCTTGCCGAGCGAATTGATGTTTCTATCTGCAACGCCTGTGGAACGTGCAACGACTTCCGTATCACGTCTAATTATCCGATTCGCCGTTTCCGTTTGCTCCTTGAGATTTCGGGTCAGCGAGAGCATATGCTCTGTGATCTTCTCCTGCGCATTATTGTAATACTTGACAGCCTCGTTTAAATTATTGGCACTTGTGGTTTCGCCGCCAGCCATTGGCGATGCTTCATCGGCGACGCCACGTCGACGACGCAACGGATCCGCATCTGGTGAGAGATAAAAATTAGTCTGTCTAATTGCAAATGTGGCAACTATGGGCCTTACTTTTCAGCAGATGGCTGCGTATTTCGTTTTGTCTCGCTGTGTCCTGCAGCTGACGCATTTGCCGCAAGTCGATTCCCACCGCGCTATCAATGACGCTGCTTGTGGGCATACCAATGGTCAGCTTTAGGGCAGCGAGGCGTTCCTTGTAGCCGGCTATTCTCGCCGAGCTCTGTGGACTGTAATGGGGGTAGAGGATGATTTGGTTCGGTTGTATTTTTGTCACATATTTCACAAGCATTGATGCACAAATTAATCCAACTCACTCATCCATCGCCGCCAGCTCGGCAACCATTGTGTCCAGCGATTTGAGAAACTTTGGCATGCGCCAAAAGTTATCATCGCTTTCCGCGAGATCCTCGCATTTGGTCAGCAGCGTTCGAATGTTAACATTTAATTTTGTTGCCATTTTAGAAATGAAAACATTAAAACATTTATTTTATCGCTGACATTCCAACACGATTTGTAAATATCGATATGCAAGCAATGTAAATGGCGATTGTTGCGATACTTTTCGAGCCATGGAAAAAAAACTAACAACATCTAATTAATAAGTTGTAATACATAATACGAAACAGCTTATGCATTTTCTTATCGACAATCAATTTTAAAATTTTTTGTAAATTTAAAATTTTTTTTTACATTTTATGTAGTGTTTTCTAACATTATGGTGATGACCAGCGTACTGTGCCTGTGCAAACAGCTGAATTGCCCACCAAATGCAACGCTAATGTGAGGCGCTTGCCAACACTCCGTCGCGACGTTCGGACGAAGAAACGCAAAGAAAACGGCAGTTTGTTGCTGGAAAAATTTTTTGCTTCGTGCATTTTAATTTAATTTGAAAATTGTTGCTAACGCGCCAAAGTACGTACGTGCCCCGATACGCAGGCGATGTAACGTGCCGGTTAGACCTAAGAAGTGCAAGTTTTGTTACAAGAAATATAAAAAATTGTGAATAGAAAGTGGCCCAACGCACAAGAAATGTAAATGATAAAAAAGATTCAAAGCCAAAGAAATGCGAATAATATATATACATATGTACATCCGTATGCATATGCACACCTTTACGTGTGTGTGTGTTGAGCGAGAGAGACAGAGCCATGAGTGAAACATATATTAATGTTAATACCACATAAATAACAGTGTTTAGCAATCGACCATTATTATATTTAATGTGTGAGTGGGTTGGTGTGTGTGCGTACATAACTGCATTTAAATATTTCCGCAATAGCATTCATAATTTGTAATTTGCCGCTGGAAAGGGGATCATTTTGTGTATATGTGTGTGCATATATTTATATATACATACATATGTATATAAGTGTGTGTGTATTTCAGCCGAAAGTTGCGGCTTCTATTTTAAAATTCAATTCAGCCAAAGCCACAATTAATAACTACACACAAAATGGAAAAATCAAGAACAAAAGTGTGGGCAAAACAGCAAAAAAAAAACTGTCAAAAAAAGATATGTGTACCACAAATTTCGAAAGAAAACCTACGAAGTGGTTGCTCGCGTCACTGCTGTAGTTTTGGTGTGTGTGTGCGTGTGTTGTGTTTGTGTGCGTGTGAATGCGAGAGGAATGCTGTCTATGTATCACGTTTCGCACTCTATATGCATACATGTAGGTGTATGTGTGTGTTTGTGTGTAGTGTTGTGTAGTGCATAAAACATGAACAGATTTCAATTCTGATTCTTTTTACAAATTTCTTGTCTTGATTTGCTCGAGATCATTACTTTTACAATATATATATGTATGTATGTTTATATATTATATATGCATATAGGTAAAAAGTGTGCCATGGTTTTTGCACAAGCTGACTGGCCATTTTGTCTGCGCCATACTCGGAGCAAATCGATCTGGTTATTCTCCGGTTTTTTTTTTAAGTTGCATCCCTAAGCAGAGACAGCATTCAACTAGAGGGCGATGCACAAAAGAGAGACAGCCAGCGAAAGAGAGAGAGAGCTAGTGAGCGAGCTACCATATAATAAAGCAAACAAACTTGTTTGGACGCTCTCCGCAAAATGAGCAAAACGCCGCTATTCGTTAGTACAAAGAGAGCGAGAGCGAACCGACAAATCTTCTTTGAGTGAGTGTGACTGGTGCTGGTGCTGCTGCTGTTGCTCGCTCTCGTTACTCGTTGCTGCTGACTGACAGTAGTTGTTGCTCTCTTTGGGTAGGTAACCTACTCAAAAAGCAAAAGCAAAGCTAGACGAGCGAAATTTCCATTGTGTGTGGCGATGTCGCGTCGTCGTCGTCGCTGTCGTCGCCGTTGTCGTTGTCAGCCAGCCAGAGCAGTAGCAGAAACAGTCCCGCAGTCGGTTTAAAATTTTCTGACTCGTCATTTGGTGTTGTGCGAAAAGCGAGAAAAACGTATGAACAAATATATAGATATCATTTTTTTTTTTTTTATATATATTTCTATATATGTTCAATACATATATTCAGTAATAAATAGGAAAATACTATGTATTTAATAGAAGGCAAGGTGCAAGTTGTGTGTTCGATACAAAAAGATTAGCAATATTTAAATCGAATTCGCCGCCGCCGTCACTTCTGCTGCTGTCGTCGCGTATGTGTATGTGTGCGTGCTTATTTATGTGCGTGTGTGAGTTGCTTTTAAAGCACAAACTAACTCATTGCAATTTACTATTACTCATCTGCTGCTGCTGATGCTGAATCTTCTTTGCTGCACTCACTCACAGAATGTAAAAGAGACACCAGCAAACCACAAAAATAGTGCTGTAGATGAATGTCGCATATTTTGAATTGTGAAACGATGAAAAATCGAAATACGCAAAAATATATACACAGAAGAGAACAAAAAAAGTGCATAATTGCCAACGTCGACAGGAAGTTAGCCGTTAAACGAGCCATGCATTCCAATCCATTTCATGCATACACATATTTATTTACTCGATTATGTTAAAGCGCTGTGTACCTGAAACAAAAAGAAAAAAAATACCTATTATTTTGTATTTTTTGTCTACATCAACGATTAACGAAAACCCCACGACTTTCATCGTAGTCGTGCGACGGTGTTTATATATTATGTATGTGTGTGTGTGTGTGTGTGTGTGTGTTTGACTCGCTCACTTACACGCACACATTGAGAAGCACCCCTGTAGTTGGCTGCGCGCCTTGAAAAAGTCAATTTGTGTGTGTGTGTATGTATCTCGCTCAAAACGACGCTCTCTTGCGCTCTTTCTCAAATGTCGTGCGAATGAATGGACAGTGGTTCAGTTTCAAGAAGAGAAGTGAGGCAGAGAGTAGAGATGGCGGCTGCTGCTGCTTCTAGCGGCCGTCCACCCTTGTAATTGGCGCATATGTGTGTGTGTGTGCGTGTGTAAGCAACAAATAAGTTGTAGTAATAAGTAGAAGCCCAATAAAAACAAGACAATAAGAGCGTTAAATATTAAAAATTAGTTTTTCATTGTCGTGTGCCAGTGCACAAATATATGGACTTATATATATTTATGTGTATGTTAGTGAGTGATGAGTGGCTATATATGTAAATCTGTCTGTGTTGTGAGTGCAATTTGCAAGCGAACGTTACAGTTACAGTTCATGCTCGTGTTGGCTCTCTTTCGTTCTCTCGCTCTCCCTGGATGATGTTGCTGGTTTCGAAATTGATTTAGCTAAACGTGTTTCGGCTTCTGAAAGCGTGCACAAAACGAAATGTGCAATAATAACAATAATAATAATAGCAATTGCAATAACCTCCTCCATGTTTCTTTCAGTGCAGCAGCAGCAACGACGACAATGCAAATATATTCATAATAATAATAATAACAACAACATACGCATACAAACAAACCAAACCAAAACAACGAATAAAAGTGCCGCTGTATGTGTATGTGTGCTAAGTGTATTCAGAAATGTAGATAGAAAATAGAAAACGCAAAATAAAGAAATAATCACAATAATAATAATAATTATACACAAATTGTTCCGTTTCTGCTAGTGTTCGTGTGTTGTCTCTCTCTTTGTCTGCAATTTAAACGCCAAAATCAAATCCAAAGTAGCTGTAAACTGCAACAGCTGCACAACAACAGCAAAAAATAATTCACTCAAAACAAGCAACGCAATTTCGTGTCTCTTAGTGTGTGTGTGTGTGTGTGTGTATGTGTGTGTGTTTGTGTATCTAAGCGTGCCTTGCATTTGTGAATCTATCGGTTTATCAGAATCAACACAACTACAACAAATTCAAAACAACCAAAACAAATGTGCAAAAAAAATAATACTACAAGAGCATAAGGAATAAAAAAAATATTTAAGAATTTCTCACACAATATTCACATCATTTTTTTGTTGAGAAAATGAGGTGCTGCTGTTGTGCAAAAATAACAAGCCAAGAACTATGACGCATCAAAATCATCAGACAAACGGCGCAAGTTTGGAGGATTGCCATACAAACTTTTATGCCTTGGTAAGTCTATTATTCTCTCTTTTTTCTTCTCATATTCCCATTTCCATTTCCGTTCTTCGCCAATTTCTGTGCTTAGTAGTAGTAGATCTAGGTCAGTGACAAGTGAATGCAATGGCAATGTGTACAGGGTGTTTTATGTTGAGGCTCGCTCGCTCGCCCGCCCACGTCTCGATCACCAGCTGTTGTATCAATCGATAGTTCATGAAATACATCCAGGGGATGTCGCCTACACGTCTAAAGTTATTTTCCATCTTTAAAGCTCAGAAAACACGCACGAAAGCGGAACTAGGTAACACAAGATAAAAGAAATGTGCATAGAAAAAATGTGTATATAAATAAGTATAAAGATATATGTATGTGTGAGTGTGGGTAATACATGCGGCAACTGTGACCGGTCATAACAGGTTCTTCTAGCGGCGTTTCTTTTTCATAGTGGAATGTTTCTTTAATGAATCTCTCTCTCGCTTAACTCAGCACAGCAACAATAAAAGTAACAGACAATGTAAAATACGCAAAAAGAAAAGCTTAAATGTTGAGAGCAACGTCAACGTCGACGCTTGAGTTGCGCTGCGCTGCGTACACACAAGTCAATGTGCTGCTGCCGTCGCTGCCAACCCACGGCGCCTAAATAGAAGCAGTGACGGCAAACAGCAACAGAGGCCGAAAAGCCGACGAACGAACGCTGTACGAAATAACGAAACAATAACAAACGCGCAAAACTTTCTCTTAGCGAGTAAAAAAGACTAACGAGAGCGCGCACCCGAGAGAGCGCACCCGTGGGAGAGTGAGAGAGTGAACAGCAGCAGTAGCAGTAGCAGTAGTAAAACAAAAAAAGTCCGCTTGAACTTGGGAGGCACGCGCGCGTGAACAAGCATTAGCAAAGCGTGTCAGAATGATAACACATACACACAAGCTCTCACTGTCCGTGTGTGTGTGCGAGAGACGCACACTAAAATAAATACAATAAAGCCCACAGGCAAAGAAGAAGCAAAAAAGAGCGCAAGCAGGCAGAAAGTATATGTAATGTTTGTTTGTAGTGTCGATTGAGCATGAAAATCGCAAACAGTTCGCACACAGATACTCACAAAGGTGTATGAGTGAGAGTGTGCAACGAGACGCCGCTGACGTTGGCAGATAAAAAGATAGTGTGGTTGTTGCTGCTGGTGCGGCTGCTGAAGGCAATGTTGAGAAACGCAAAACTGCTGGCCGCCCTTTTTGAACAGATGCAAAGTTTTGGGTGAGCAGCAGAGCAGAAGAGTAGATCGAAGGAAGGGGAAAATAACGTATTAATGCAAAAGCCAATAAAGATGACAGACACACAAAGTAGCGAGTTGTAAAAGAATAAAAACGAGAGCGAAAAATGAAAATCCACAGAAACAGAAATTGCGATACCGAAAAACTGAAATACGAAAGACGAAAATCAAGGCAAAAATGTGGAACGCGACGAGTTTTTGTTGTTGTTTTGGTCGTCGTTTTTGATGTTGGGGGCGATGTTCGTCGGCGTCGTCGGCAGCCATTCGTGGTTTGGGGAATACCTTTTGCTTGCCTGCCTGTTGTTATTGTCTGCGTGTATGTGTGAGATGCAGTTATTTGGCCATGTCTGACTTGCGTGTGTGCGTATTGAGTTTTTGAATATTTAGTGTTTTTTTTCTGTTTTGCTTAATGCTCTCTTGCTGTTTGTGTGTGTTACTGTTTGTTAGCTCCTGTTGTCTTTGGGCATTGATTTGTATTTGCCGCAGCAACAGCAACAACAACTTGTTCAAAAGCTACACAAAACTCGCGCAACGGAAGCCGCCAATGAGTCCGACCCCAGCCATTTTTTCTTAGTTTTTGCTGTTTTTGTATCGCTTAGGTTTTTTTTTACTAGCGACTTACGCCTCAATTCGTCTTCTCTCCTCTGCTTCTTCTAGATGTGCTTTTGTCTTGAGCTCTGCTTTGTACGCTCCCTTTGTTTTTTTTCTTTACTTTGTTTCTGTTTTTGTTACAAGTGCAGCGCAGAAGCGACGGTGGAATGGTTCTGTATTTGTGCCGCATTTTGCAACACTCCAAGTCACTGCGATTTAACCAACCTTTTTTTATTTTTTTTTTTTTGTTGATATTTATTAGATTGTTGCAAAGGTTTATTTCATGTAAACAAAATTTAGATACACAGGATTCACTTAGCTGAAGCAAAAGTCGGATTAACAGTGATTTTGGGTAACGAGAATATTATTCAACCAACAACTGTGTTTTGGAAATAAATAGCTTTTGGTGTTCTTTGTGCAATAAATTGAATTTAAATTTATCATTCCATCCATTTTATTTTTTTACTATAGCGATATTTCCCACTTATGAAGTAATTACTGTAGATATATTATAATTGTAAATGGTGCTCGCTGACATATATAATTCTCCAATATGCAAATGATTTACCCACCCTGCTGTCAATTATGGCAGAGTAGCGTATCTATCGTTTAGAAATATGTTTTCACTGCTTATCTCTGACAATATTATTATTAATATGAAGCAATTAAGCGATGATAATGAAAACTAGCATTTCCAATACTAATTTTCTATCTCTCTTTCAGACTGATTTGTGTGGAATAAAATGGCGTAAGTTCGTTAATGGCGAACGGCCGAATGCGTCCAGTGATCCACTGGCGGATCCCATTCTGCGCTCCTACTCGCGATGCATGCAGGCGGACATGCTGTGCGTGTGGCGCCGCGTGCAATCCACCAAGCAGGACAACACCGATCCGAATGCCTTAAACTTTGAGATTACCACATCAACAACGGTGCATCCGCCCCTTTCGCTGGCCGCCGCCAAGGAGCTATGGATCTTCTGGTACGGTGAGGAGCCGGATCTCAGTGAGCTCGTGGATGCGGAGCTCCTTAAAATAGCTGGTAAGGAAAATAATTTATAAATACATAAATAATAAAATGACATATTATAATGTTGCACAATTAATTATAAAAAATAAATATTAAATAATAAACTACAGGCAATACAACATAAAAAGCAAATAATAACTTGGGCCAATTGCAATTTGCAAACGTTTTCCATATGCAAAATGCAAGATTCATTACTGCAAGTATTTTATTAGCAGCTTAGTCTTTTTTCCCCACTCTTCTATTTTTATAAACAAATGCCGATTCGCAAGAACTTTCTCGCAAATACGCAAATACTTTTTTTATTTCTGAAAGTTTTAACCACATATATATTTATATATATATAAATATATATATTAATTTTTTATTTTGCATTGTTGTACCAGATACATGCATAAATAATGCAACAAAAAAAAATATTGTGCACGAACGTGAATGTCTGTTACAATATGAGCTTTTTATAAATTTAATAAAACTTCAAGGCCGCAGCGTGCAGCGCAGCAAAAAATTTGTTGTACCCATGAGAAAACCAAAACAATACATACACACACAAAGATAGAAACTCGCGTGTCTATTAAATATACGTGTGCATATGTGTACATATATATATGTGAATGCGTTCTCCCCAACATCACTCACATGGCGTCCGCGCTCGTCGTCTGTCAGAAGCAGCGGCAGAACATCGTCTTCTCTTCTCCCAGCCAACCATCCCTCTCTCTTTTCTGTCTCTCTCCCACTCGTACTTTGGCCTCAACGATGTGGTCAGCCCACGCGTAAAACGTCACCTGTGTCATTTGCAATGTTTTTGTTTCGTTCGCTGCTCTCTGCTCGCATTCGTCTCTTGCTCTTAAGTTTACGCTCGTTCGCTCTTTTATTATAGGCAATGCTTAACTTTGCATTGCTTTTAAGGGGTTGTTCCCCAAAGCACACACACAAGTACACACTTACGCAAAACGTTGACGACCTCGTCGGAGCGCTGTTATTGCTTTGCTATTGCTTATACTTTTGCTAAAGTTGCTTGGCTGCTCTTATCAACCAACTTTTTTTTGCGGTGTTGTGGCTTAAATTGTATTTTTTGGTTTGTTTAATATTTTAGTTTTGCCTATTGTTATCTGTGGCCACAAAGTTAATACGCTGTCCTTGTAATTTCTGCGTCAAATTTCACTCGCAACGTAATCGGAATTAGTACATACGTCATAACGTACTAAGCAGAATTCCTTTCGACGTCATATTGCGGCTCATTTAATTTTTACAGTTATCTGTTGATACTGTGGTGAAATTGTGGTCGACCCCGACGTCGTCTCCTTTGTTTTTCATGTTATTGTTATTTTCGTTGTCGTTTTTTAAATGACAAGGACATTGACTAATTGCATTGACATTACTTTGTCTCGCTATCGTACGATGTGTGTGCGAATTCTCTTTTTTCTTTTTATAGCCTTTTCTTTTGCCGCAAACAACAAACAAAAAATGCTGTCCGCTTTCTTTGAATTTGTATGTTTGTGTGTGTGGGTGTGTGTGAATGAAACCAAAAAGAGAAAGACGAGACAGACTGCTGGCCAGTGAAAACCGGCAACGCAGCGATAGATATTGTTGCTGTTTTCGTTGTAAAACTTGCCGCATGAGAAAAGACGTCACTACATTGTCGTGCCCACATTCACACTTACTCTTGGACAACACACACGGTCTCTTTTCAACACTTAATTGCACACTGTTTATAACGGTTGCCCCTAGAAAAGAAACAAAATCACTTTGGGCTGTTTGTCAAGATGTATAAGATGTATATAAGATCGATAAGCGTGATTAGATATCGATAATCTTGTTGGTCCTACACTACTTGTTGTTGTTGTTCAACACTTTACACTAAACAGCTGTCACTTTGTTGCTGTTTTGATAATATCTGTGTGCGTACTTGCGTGTGAGAGTGTGTACGTATGTTATGTGGCTCTCTCACGCTCCACAATTGGGGCTAATAATTATGAGAGCTTCACTGATGCATTTGTGTGTATGTGTGACTGATTGTGAGCTCTCTCAACGATGACGACGATTGTTCTCTCTTGTGTGCGATTTTGAAAACTGGTTTTAAAGCTTAATTACAATGCGCTTTGTTGTTACTGTTGTGGTTGGTACTGCAAAATTTTGCATTCGCCTTGTTTGCTCTACCTGTATTTTATTATTGTTGTTTTTTGGCTTATTAACCAATTTTCAATGTGCGCTCAGTTCCCCATAGATTATTGACCTTGGCTAAATAAAACGGCGCGAAGGCAACAAATTGTTTATATATATATATATTTATATATATATATATATATATATATATATATATATATATATATATATATATATATATATATATGTGTGTGTGTGTATTTGATTTTGCCGTTTCAGCTACCGCTTGTTGCTGCTTGTTGCACGCAATCTTGAAAATTACACACTTTGTATCGTTGTTGTTGTGAAATTGGCGCTCGGGTTGTACCAAGGCACTGTAATTACCAACGAGGCCCCACTCACACACATACATAAAGCTGCATACGTTTGTCATCTTTGGCCCGTCATTTTCATATTGCTTTTGCTGTGCTAGCAAATTTTTAACCTAAAATAGCGTTTCAAACACAAAACAACAACAAAAGCGAAATTCTCTTGCGCTGCCATCTCTCGATAAGTTTGTGGTAAGAGCGAGTAAGTGAGCTTTTAAAAGTAGCGGCACTTTTGCTCCAAACAACGCTCAAACAGAAAACTCACTCATTTAGCGGACAGCAACAGCGACGAATGTTTGCGCATATATGTATAGTGTACACACATGCATATACACACGAACACACATACACACACAAACCCATACGCATACAACACAATACATCGACTGTGAGTCTCATCACCCACTATATTCGCCTCTCTCCGTGCTCTTCTCTATCTTACTCTCTGCGTGATTTGCCGTCGGCAGCAGCAGCAACATGTGCACAAACCACACGTGCTACAAAAAAATATAATAAAAAAAAACAACACACAGATACATGTTTGTGTGCGCGTGTGTGTTGATGTCTACATGTTTTTGGAATTTGCATTGAGCATTCGCCGTCGCCTTCGTCGTCATATTCCTGTTATGGCCGGGAGTTTGGAAATTGGAATGAGAAATTCGGGGTCGTCGCTTGGACAAAAATGAGGTCCAAGTCAAATCCGGCCAACGGGTGTCGGTAATTTCCATTTTGTTTCTGGTTTTTTTTTTGACGGTTTGGCATTTTTTTATATGTCTTGTTGCGTTCCATTTTTCATTTCGATTTCAATTTGAATGTCTCTGTTAGTTAAGTTTTGTTTTTTGTGTGAGCTTTTCGGTAATGACCGCTGCTGGAAGAAACTACTACCCAATACTAGTGTATACATACACACTTACGCTCATAAATATATATATCTATATATATACAACATACTTACACACACATAATCGTACATTGCCCTCTGGTAACAATTTTTACGCTGATCTCATTGAAAGAAGGTACACACTAACATGCACACACGCACGTATATACAAATAATGAAATCCACAAGCAGGCTTGTAACAACACCAACAATAACAGCAAGAAAACCACCAACAGCATAAATTTCCAAAGCACAGCCTACGCCGCTGTATTGTTTTTGCTGTTGACGTCGACGTTGCGCTACTCGTCGCTGCTTTTATACCATTACTCACTCACTTTGCTCTCTTTGTTGGCTCACACTCACGCTCAACTCGCCGGCGAGTGTGCATGTGTGAATGGCGGGCCCGCTCTCCTTGCATGTGTGTGTTTTGTTATTTATAATGTTGTTTACCTTTACGTAATTATCTTTCCAACATTTGTTGGTATTTGTTGTTGTTGGCTTTGCAGAGACTCAATTCGACTTGAATCGGCTCGGCTTGACTCGGATTCGGCTCGGCGCTTGTGTCTGCGTCTCTTTTCTTTTGCTTATTATTTTTCCACTTTGTGCGTGTGTATTTTTTCTTTTTTTTTTTTGAATGCAGAGGGTGGACCGGCGCTGCTGCTGCTGCGCTGCGCCCTGTGAACTGTCGACAACGTCGCTGTTGCTGCATGACTACCATAGCTCGTGTATTTGTGTCTGTGTGTGCTTGTTGTGGGCGAGTGAGAGATGCTTGGAATTTTCCAAAACCAAATTATCGACTCTTCCCACTTCCTCCGCTGCTGCTGCTTCTGTTTTTCGGTTTTGTTAGGCGACTTGCCGACTCGTCGCATTTCGCCTTCGTTTTGTTTTGTTTTAAGTGGCATTTTGTTTGCGCTTCCGCTTTTGATTAGTTCGCCTGCCCTTGCCTGTATGTCTGTCTTTTCGGCTCGGCCTGCAAATGCCCCGGTACCTTTTCCCACTGTTTTTCTTCTTCTTTGCATTGTTCGTGTTCAGGAGGCTCTTTTTCTCAACCTGCATTTACATATTTCACAATATTCTTTGCCTACAGTCTGCCTACCTGATTTCTTCAGCAGAATTCCACTGCGCTCTTTCTCACTCTTCCTCGTTAAGTACTAATCCCAGCCTCCGTTATCAAGTTACATTTTTGTCATTGCGCTGCGCGCGTAGCAAAACAATAACACAAATAAATTGCATTTCAAAAAATGATTCGAACGCGAGTCACTTAATTTTTTTTGTAACGGTTCATTTTCTAGCACGCTAAATGTTTTGCGTTGTTATTATTGCTCATTGCTTATATGGTGTCACCAAATACACTCATACGTACATATATTTATAGTTGTGTTTTGGAAGAAAGGGGTCTTATAAGTGTATAAAAAATTTGTAATGTTTTCCAAGTAGCACTCCCCACCCTCTCTCATTTATAATCCGTTTCCGTGCATAAAGGAATTTATGGAGATTTATGCTCTTCATTTTCAGTGTTAAACAGTGGTTTAAAAGTCATTATATGCAATTAGCGCAATTAAAATGATATATATGTAATTATAATAAACAATTATTTGAGCTTATTTTTAATTCGATTCTTTCACTTTTTATATTTACAGCGAATCAATCGCTTTGGAATGGCACCTGGAAGGGTGAGCTGACCTACGAATGCCGCTCGCTGCTCTTTAAAGCGCTGCACAATCTAATGGAAAGGTGAGCTTTTAATATCAACTATATTTTGAGTTTTTCCAGCTAATATTTATATTTGCTCTGTTTGACAGATTTGTGTTAACCAAGGATATTGTGCGCTTTGGAAAGTGGTTTGTGCAGCCATGCACTTCCAGCGATCGTCTCTTTGGGCGAAGGTGAGTTGACTTCCAGTAGAATGTTTAAATCTATTTCGGATGTGCCGTACACAAATTTAACAGTTTAACGGCTGAGAGCAAGTCTCGTTGAACGTTTTCCAGTGCACATCCTAGATTAAAGACTGGAACTCTGTGCGTGCGCATGAAAGTCTCTGCGCACGCATCGTTCTTTCAGTCACAATTAGCTACGGATTACTTGAGAGGATTAATCTTTGATTTTTATATTTATTCAAATGAATTTTTTTTACTTTGTCTCTCGCTTGTAGTTCGCAACATTTATCCTTCTCCTTTACGTTCTTCGTGCATGGAGACACGGTGTGCGCCTCCATCGATCTACGCGAGCATCCGGCCGTGCGTCCTTTGACCAAGGAGCATCTGGCGGAAGCAGCTGCCGCCTTTGCCGTCGCTAGTGGCCAACAGACGGGCACAACACGTGGTGGGCAGGACGGAAATGCAACGACACCTGGCGGCACCTCTCCCCCGTTGCCCGCTGGCTCTCCCTCGCTGCTGCTCGATGGAGGAGCAGCAACAGGAGCTGGCGGAGTAGAGAAACCGGCTGCTACAGCGCAGCCAGCGCAGGCGCGCAAAGTCATGTTGGCTCCGTTTGGCATTGCGGCAATACTCACCGGGAACAGTTACAAGGCGAGCGACCCAATGGCTGAGAAAATACTCGATGATTGGGCCTCGTTCTTTCCGCTGTGCAATAAGGACAACACGGATGTGCCACCAGTTGTCGAGGTCGTCTCGGGTAAGGATCGAACTGCAAATCGAATGAACCTTTTTTTTATTTGCTCATCGCCTCTTCCTCTCTCCACTCCAGGTGGTCATAAGATGTATCATCCGACGAACTATGTTCTAGTCACAGATCTGGATGACATGGAGCACATGGAATTTGCCGAGCTGCACAAGGCACAAAATGGCGGTCAGGTGTCGGGTGGAGCAGCGGGTGAAACAGCTGTGCTGGCAACCCTCCCCTCCTCCTCCGCCTCGCCAGCAGCAGCCGCAGCATCCGCAGCAACAGCGACACCGGCGACAGCACCAGCAGCAACGCCGGTGGCAGCAGGTTCTGCAGTAGCAGCAGCAGCGGCCGTCAAAGAATCGATACGGGCAGCGACGCAGGCGGTGAGCGCATTGGAACGTTTAACGTTTCAACCCTATTACGATCAGCGCCCAACATCGGGATTTACATTCAATACGAACAATACTCACATACCCGCCATGGCGGCCATTGAAATGCCCGAACGAGCCTGGCAGGATTGCGTTATGAATACGCTGCACATTGACGCAGCAGCTGCGGCAGCAACGACAGTGATGTCAGCAACAGGAGCGACGTCAGCTGCAGTTGAGGAGGAAAGTATGCAAACAGATTCCAAGCTGCATGTGCAGCAGCAGATCCAACAGCAGCAGCAACAGCAGAAGAAGCAGCGACAAAAACTTTGGAATTTTGTGGATCCTATGCAAAAGGCGCCCTGCATATGCATCAAGTAAGTTGGTCTCGCTTCAATTACTCTCTCTTTACACACCCGCCCCCTCTCACTCTGTCTTGTCCTCTCCTGCTCTCCTATTGTTCTCCTTAGTCTCTCCTCTCTATCTCTCTCTTTCTGCTCTTTGCACTACGCACTGAGCCCATCGTGCGTTACATTCTACCTCCTTGCGTTCTATTTCTATTTTTCTTTGTTTTTTTTTTTCCTTACCTGGAGTATGTGTGATATTTTTGTAGCGAGATTTGTGTTTGACTTTTTTTTTAGAAACTATGAATATGAATATAAAAATATGAATGTAATAACGCAGAGATAATTAATCGCTTTAATGGCATGCTCTAGAAACAGTTCCGCAGAGCCATCTAGCTCTATATTTGTATATCTCTTATATATATCTATTTTTTTAAATTAATTATGTGTGTGTGTGTTTACCGATAAACATTGCATGTGTCGCCGATGATAATTATTATACGCTTACATCAATTACAAAAGAAATTAAGGATAAAAGAAAGAAATATTCTCTTTTTGCTCTCTGTGTGAGTGTGAAACTCACGACAGCGAAAAGCTCGCGCGTTTGACTTTGACTGATCTCTGACACATCTGTTGAAAGTTGAGTTCAAAGTTTAACCAAAAAAAAAACCCACCAAATTTCAGCGCACTATGCAGCAGCAGCAGCGGCGTAGGCGCCGGCAGCAAACGCCAGCAGAGTAACAACGGAAGCAGCGGCATTAGCAGCAGCATTGGTTCGCCAGCGCTGCGAGCTGCGATCGGCTGCGTCACCAGCAGCAGCAGCAAAGCATCGTTCCAACTTTACCAACAACAACAACAACAACAACAGTACTCATCTCATCAACGGCCTGGCACACCTGCTGCAGCAGGCGGGGCGCATCATTCCAGTTCCAGTTTTAGTTACAGTTCCAGTTCCAGTGTTGGCTGCTTCTCCACTTCTGCCTCCTCCTCCTCCTCCTACTACACATCCTCTTCGTATGCTGCTGTTGGTGGCCTCAAGCGACATATTTTACCGTTCCACAAGCGTTTCAATACTCAAACAGCGCTAAGACCTAACAACAACAACAGCAATACCACAACAACAACAACAGACACCAATATACCAAAACAAAGGTTTGTGTCGCTGTCCAACCTTCTGTGTGTTTGTGTGTGTGTGTGTTGGTGTGTGGAGGCGTTTTTAACAGTTCTGCATAATGTTTACATTTTTTTCCTTTGGTTTTCGTTTTTCTTATGTTTTTTAATACGCTCTTCATATACTTACACATACACACACACGCGAAAACAACCATACACACACAACAGACACATTCCCTTATGTTGTTTACACATTCTGTTAATTCCTCGCGCTCTTTCTATCTTTCTTGCTAACAGAAAAACAACACGCTCTGTTAATTTTTTATTTACGTTTTTACTGGTTGGTTTTATGCAAATTTTAACAAAAGTTTAGCTTAAAGTTTATAAACATTAAGAACACACACATAAATACACACTCATACACACATACATAGCCACAAGTATAAAATGCATCGGGGAAAACAGAGCAACACACCTTTTTCAACAATTTTAACCTGTAAAGTAACAACAATTGTATTTATTACTATTATGATTTCTGCAAATTCTTCTGGTAATTGGTGTAGTAGCAAAAAACAGCACACACATTGTAAATCAAATCAACGAATCCATACAGAACACACCATATGAAAAATAAAAAACTGTTAAATTTTAAATTTGCGCCGACACTCGAAATTGATTGCCATCGTAATCGAAATCGCTATCGATATTGCAATCCGTGTGTTTTGCAAGGAAAGCTGATGCTGCTGTTTAACAGAAACATTGCCTTTTTAACTTTTGGTAACAAAAAAAACAACAGACACACACAGACGCACACCAATACTATGGCGTAAATAACCATGTACATAATGCATATGCATATACATAAATTTTGATTTGGCTGCTGCAACGGTTCTATTGTAATTTTTTTTTTTTAGAATGTTTTTGTGTTCCTTTTTTTGTTACCGTTTTTCGCTCGCTCGCTCGCTATCTCTCTGTTACTCTCTTTTGGATGTGGTTTTATTTTTTTTTTTGCTTCTACATTTCTCGTTTATGATTAATCGATTAATTATTAAGAATACAAACATTTATATATATATTACATATATATATATATATATATATATTGTGCATTGCGACCGTTATTTATATATTTTTGCTACATACACGCATAATCCGTAGTTGTTTGAATTATTATCGATTGTATATAACCCACAACAACAACAATAAAAGCATGTCGCGGCAAATAATAATAATAATAATAATAGTAATAAGAATATTTAATAAAAACAACAAACTTAATTCTTTCATACAGACATCTGGCCAACTCCTCGACGACGACGGCGACGACGACGGCCAGCAGTGGAACACCCTGTCATCAGGTTGGAGCTCATTCGACGTATTCGCGCAACTCGCTCGGCTTGGATTCGGCAGCGGTGCTTGCCTCGTCCTCGGTGGGCTCACCAGCAACGCCGGCGCCTTCACCACACCCGCATCCGAATTCGGCAAACTCGCAACCGACCTCGGTGCCGCCGCCCGCTGACCAAGTGAGTACCGCCTGCAATTGATGCATTTTGTAATCCAATCTTTGTGATACTCATTGACTTATATGATTTTTTTTTCTGCATAGCTACTGAATATGAGTCCACATGATGCGCCCACATCCGTTTCGAATCTGCAACAGCCGCCGACGCCGATTGATCACCTGCTGGACAAGAATACGCCTGCGCCGACGCCAACGGATCAGCATGATAGCAAAAGCATTACGGCATCGCCGTATGTGCATCAAACGCCCAGCGTTGAGCCGCCCACGTATGCAACGTCAGCGACGGAGCATGGCTCCACACAGCCCGGCAGTGTGCCACAACAACAGCCTGCCACGCCCACACCATCTACAGCAACAGGAACAGCAGCAGCAGCAACAACAGCTGCAGCCGTAGCTGCGTCGTCTGCAGGGGGAGGAGGCGCTGCCACGCAATGTGGGACGATTAGCGTAAAGAAGCTCGAAATGCAACAACAAAATCCAGCAACTCCAGCGCAAGTCGCCAGCATCATCAAACAGGAGCCAGGCACAGCTGGACGCGCAACTATGTTGCAGCAGCAACAACCGGCTGGTGCAAATAACGCCATGGAGGCAGTCACCAATCTTTTTAATCTGTACAAGCCGCCTCAGCTGACGCTCAAGGATGGCGACAATGTCTACGACTGGGAGTGGCTCAAGGAAATTTACGATTTTAGTTTTCAGGAGTCCTGGTAAGTCACTGAGATATCTAATACAATGCTAGCGGCAACTAATCCTGCTCCATTCCAGGGACAATCTGCCTGTGAAGCGACCGAAGCTAAATGAATCCGCCAAGCAGCGAAGACCGCGTTATGCCAAAAACATCTACGAGGGACACACCCACTTTAAGCCACTGATGCCATCGCCTGGCTCCGTTTATGGCTCCCTGCTTTCTATAGACAATGGCAACAACGCTGCCGGCTTGGGCGGAGCAGGTGCAGCTGTCGGCGAGACGGGAGCTGCTGGAGCTAATGTTGGACTGGTGGGCATTGCCACCAATGCCTATGCCGCTAACAGCACGGATGAGTCAGATAATGTAATTGGGGCTGGTGCAGGTGGAGCCTCCGCCTTCTTCCAGGGTTTGGATATTAAAACGGAACCCGGTCTTCATTCACCCTGCAAGGAATCGAAATCAACAAGCACCGCTGGCAGTGGCAGCGGCAATAGTGGCGGCAACAATCTCTTTACCGCCGAAGGCCTTAATCCGTCACTCAACGATCTGGAACAGCTGTTCGAGACGAGCTCGAACGATGAGTGCAGCAGTGTCCAGATTCATACGCCGCCCGATTCCAATAATCCATCGAACGGTGGCTGCAGCACCGTCACCAACACCATCGACGAGCTCAAGCGAAGCACAGCGGTGGCCAGTGCCGTTGTGGCAGCTGTCGTCGCAAGTTCCGGGGCGGGCAGCATTCAAGCGGAGGATCTAACCAAAATGTTTCCAACACCCCCCTCGCACGAGCAGCAGCATCCCAACTCCAGTCCCTGCCAAACGGATGTGGTAATGACAGATCTGAGCATCGACACCACGACGACAACACTGACGACGACAACCACAGCAGCAGCAGCAGCAGCAACAGTTGGTGCTTTGGGTGTGGTGCTCAAGATGGTCAAGCAGGAGTATAGCGTGGAGTTGGGCAGCCCTTTGGAGGAGCCCATCGATGACTGGAGCTATGTGTATCGGCCGCCGCAACAGGAGAAATTTGTGGGCTCTTCGCGTTATGCACCGCTGACGAATCTGCTCAGTCAGACGCAGCCACCGCTGCAGATGCCCGCCAATTGTTTCTACAATCCCACCTGGAGTCACAGCCAGAAGTCGCGTGCCGCAACGCTGGCCAAGGCGGCTGCCGCCCAGCAGCAACAGCAGCAGCATCAGAAGCATCAACAGTTGCAGCAACGCATCCAACAACACCAGCAACTCCAGCAGCAACACCAACAGCAACAACAGCAGCAACAACAGCAGCAGCAGCAACAGCAACATTCGCATCAGAAACATCAACAGTTGCATGAGCTGCTCTCGGCAGGACCAAGGACACCGATGACCAGCGGCGGTGGCGCAATGCCTTCGCCGTTGAGCGTGCCACAGCCGTTGAGCAGCGGTGGCAGCCAACTGCTGCTCAATCAATTGAACTGTCCACAGGCGCCGCCGGGTAGCTCGATGCAACAGTTGATGCAGCGTGCGGGCATTTCACCGATACCTTCGCCGGTTCAGGGTCCTGGCGTTGTTGTGCCCTTTCCGCGCAGCAGTCCCATGCACCATGGCGCGATGCGACAGACGCCCACACATCCGCCGCCACCATATCCATCGGCAGCAAGTCCGGCCACGTCCACATCTACAACGTCGTCGTACCTCAACAAGCAGTATAATTCGCCTGGTCATCCGCCAGGACATCCGCACACGCCGCAAGGCATCCATCACCATAATGTGTACAATCAGATGCCTGGCGGAGGTGGCGGACCACCTGGTCTCGCCATACCCGGCGGCGATGGTTCTAAGCTGGCCATGATGCAATATGCTGGTGCTGGTGGTGCTAACTCAACCAGTTTAGGTCATGTGGCCGCTGCCACTGCAGCAGCAGCTGTGACCATTGGACTGCTGCAGGAGTTACCGGAGGTGAACTCTGTGCTGGTCAACATACTTCTTTACGATACCGCATTGAATGTGTTCCGGGATCACAATTTTGACAGCAGCAGCGTTTGTGTTTGTAATGCGGACACCCAAAAGATTGGCAACATTCGCGGCGCCGACTCTGGCGTCTATGTGCCACTGCCCGGCAGCAGCTTTAATCCCTTCCCCACACATCGTTTGCTCAACGGTGGCGCCACAATGGCCGCATCCAGTGTCGGCCAATGGAACAGCAGCGGAGCCAGCGGAAATATGCGGATGATTAGTGCCTTTAGCGTTGGGCAGGACTCACCATTGTTGGCGGGTTCGGGTGCCGGCGGTGTTGGTGGTGGTCCCCCGTCTGGAGCTGGCTCCGGGCATCACCACCATCAGCAGCAGCATCATCATCAGCAACAGCAGCAGCAACATCATCACTCCTCCCATCATCCCGGGCATGGTCCAAATGGTGGCTCCAGCTCCTCGTCGTGCACGCCGCCCAGCAGTAATCCGCATATCACCGGCTATGTGGATGATGATCCCGTGGAATGCACTTGTGGCTTCAGTGCCGTCGTCAATCGTCGCCTTTCACATCGTGCCGGCCTCTTCTACGAGGATGAGCTGGAGATCACGGGCATTGTGGATGATCCAGCGCGCAATAAACAGCCCACGTTGCTCAGCCTCATTCAAAGTCTGTGCCGCAAGGGCAGCAGTGGCAATATTAAACCAACAGCTGGCGCCGAATCCGGCAAAGAGCTGGAGAAGCTCACAACGACGACGACGGCGGGTCAACAGTTAGAGCAATTGGCTCACGCCATCTTCGATCTGCTACTCGATCAGTGCTCGATCATCCAAACCTCGAGCAGTTCAGTGCATCGTGCGCTTCAATCGCATCGTCGTCGCATGTCCCGCAATCGACGACTCTTTGGGAACAGTGGCTTTCCAGCTGCGTCAATGGCCTCCATTGCGAATGTGCTGGAATTTACGGATGCGCACGATGTGATCAGCCTGGCGCTGGAACAGGCTCGCCTCGCCTTCGAGAGTCAACGCATGGACATGAATATGCTCGAGTTTGGACAGGGGCAGGGGCACCATCATGGACAACAGCAGCAGCAGCAACATAATCTCCACCAGCAACAACAATTGACAGCATTCCAAGCGGCGCCTGCTCTGCGCCAGAAACTGCTGACGATGGGCAGCAGTCGTCTGACGGTGCACAAATGGCCATATCTTCCCGTGGGTTTCACGCGCAGCAACAAGGAGATTGTGCGCACCATGAACGCCATCCAACCGATGCTCCAAAGTGCCTTTCACTGCAAGTCACGTGGTGGCGCTGCCGGTTCTAAGGATGCCAGCTCCTATAATACGGTAAGTGGTCCACTCACTTGGCGCCAATTTCATCGTCTCGCCGGACGTGCCTCGGGCCAATGTGAACCCCAGCCAATACCATCGGTTGTCGTTGGCTATGAGAAGGATTGGATATCTGTTGCGCCACATTCAATCCACTATTGGGATAAGTTTCTACTCGAACCCTATTCGTATGCGCGGGACGTGGTCTATGTAGTGATCTGTCCGGATAATGAGCATGTGGCGGCGAGTACGCGTACTTATTTCCGCGAGCTGAGCAGTACCTATGAGATGTGCAAGCTCGGCAAACATACGCCCATCCGCGGCTGGGATGGTGTGCTCCAAGTGGGCGCCGAAAGAGAACGTGACGTAGTCACTCCACTAGATGATTGGCTGCGCACCTTGGATCATGCGCCACTGGCGGAGCAAATACGCAGATATGCGATTGCCTTTCTCTATCAGCTGGCACCGTATTTGAGCCGTGTGCCAAGCGACAAGACGCTGCTCAATCCACCAGATCCCAGCAGCGGTCACTCGAGTAAAAATCAAGGAACTGCAGCTGGACAGGCTGGAACGCCAACGGGCGCCGTAGCTGCTGAGCATCACATTGAGCCAATTATCAAGCAGGAACCTGGCACGGAAACTTCGCAGTCAGCATCGTCGCAGGAACAGCCGGATAGCAAGGCGGATGTCAAACCGGGTGTAGCTGGTGCTGGTGCCGATATCAAGCCCGCACTTGTTCTGGGCGATCCGCTGGGTATGGGCGAGACCCTGGAGGATATCAATCCATCGGCGATTGTGCTATATGTGGTGAATCCCTTTACCTTTGCCTCGGACAGCTTTGAGCTGGAACGTCTCGCTTTGATTGCCCTGCTCCGCTGCTATGCGGAGCTGCTGAAAGCTGTGCCAGATTCAGTGCGTGCCCAGATGAACATACAAATCATCTCCCTGGAGTCGATTATGGAGCTGGGACCGTGTGGCAATCGACGACGCTTCTCGGATGAGATCAAGTGCCTGGCTCTTAACATATTCTCACAATGTCGCCGGCACTTGGTGCACGCGCAGCCCGTAAAGAGTTTAACCGGATTCGGCACCGCCGCGAACATGGAGGCCTTCCTCAAGACCAAGGATGAACCCAATCGACGAGCCTACAAAATGTACACCGCTCCCTTTGTGCTGGCGCCGATGCACGAGCGCAATGACAAGACGGATTTCTCACGTGCCGCAGGCAGCATGCACGGCCAGAACGAGACACGTTACTCGGTAATGTATTGTAATTACTGCCTGAGTGAGGATCAATCGTGGCTACTGGCCACCGCCACCGATGAGCGGGGCGAGCTGCTCGAGAAGGTCTGCATTAATATCGATGTGCCAAATCGGGCGCGACGGCGAAAAGCGCCCGCTCGCTATGTGGCGCTACGCAAGTTGATGGACTTTGTCATGGGTCTCATCTCTCAAACGTCGCAAATGTGGCGACTGGTCATTGGGCGGATCGGTCGGATTGGGCACAGTGAACTGAAGTCGTGGAGCTATTTGCTGAGCAAACAACAGCTGCAGAAGGCCTCCAAGCAGTTCAAGGACATGTGCAAACAATGCACCCTCATGTATCCGCCGACCATACTCAGTGCCTGCCTGGTCACCCTCGAGCCGGATGCGAAACTCCGTGTGATGCCCGATCAGTTTACGCCGGATGAGCGCTTTTCGCAGATCTCCATGCAGAATCCGTTGTCAACGCCGCAGGATGTGACATGCACACACATTCTTGTCTTTCCCACCAGTGCGGTCTGTGCGGTAAGTACTGTTATCGAAATCGACTAATATTGATAACCGATTTAGGATCAATTTAAATACAGTTTAACATTTTACGTATCGTCCTTACTATTGTTGCAGTCCTTTACACGCCAGTTTCAAAATGAGCCGCATGATCCCGATGACTTCATCTTTGGCGAGGGGGAGGGCAACGAGGACTTCAGCGATGATGACATTGGCGATCTCTTCTGGGCCTGTGAGTATTACAAGCCATGTTATTATTTGTAGTACCTTAACTAACTGATTATATATTGCTGCACAGCTGCTCAAATGGAACCTTCACCGACTCATGGCAGTCCCGGCCGTTTGGAGGACAATCGCAGCTGGCAAAGTGCCGGCGGCAACAACTTTAAATGCACGCCACCGCAGGAAGTGGAAGAGGTGAGTAACAGTAACCAATACTAAGTTATCGATTAACTAAACTGAATATTTAATTTGATTTGCAGGTCGGTTCACTCAATCAGCAGCCCATATCGGTGGGCTATATGGTGTCGACAGCGCCAACGGGCCGGATGCCGGCGTGGTTCTGGTCCGCCTGTCCGCATTTGGAGGATGTGTGTCCAGTCTTCCTAAAGACCGCCCTGCATTTGCACGTACCGAATATACAGATAGCCGACGATATACTCAACTCGACCAATGCACTTCAGTCGGCTAACGATCATCCACTGGACTCGACGCTAACCGCCGATGTGCTGCGCTTCGTGCTCGAGGGATACAATGCATTATCGTGGCTTGCTCTCGACTCCAATACGCACGATCGGCTCTCCTGTCTGCCCATCAATGTGCAGACCCTCATGGATCTATACTATCTGACGGCGGCTATAGCATAAGCAGAAGCAACAGTTGCAGTCTCATTATTAATCACCATCAACTCGAAGAAAATGAAGCAACATAGCAGCAACAGTAACACTACCAGTAACAGTAACAGTAAAATTAACATTTACATTTACATTTACTTTACATTTCGTTAACAGCAATAGTAAAAGAAAAAAAGTAAAAGTGAAGCATACTTCCTTTGACTGTATACTCTTTATTAAAATAGCGTAGGATTTCCACACAAGTGCTATACCAAAAGAAACTCAGAAAATCAACAAAACAAAACATAACAAAATTAGAACACACAAAAAAGATTGCAACACAAAGCAACTAACAAACACAGCAATGCAACAACTTAAGTTAACAGTCCAAAACAAAGAATGAACTAGATAACAAATTCAACGCGAACAACAACATTGTTAACATAATATTAACAAATCGTAACATGTCTAAAAACAACGCACAGTTAGCGTTAACCGTGTAGCCTTGTAATAACTGCAACAGCCTTACAGCCTTAACAGAGTGCGAACATGATGAAGATGAAGTTGCGAATGATGATGAGCAAGCGATGAATAATGAGCGATGACCGATAACCCATTAAGGTGACTAACCAGAAGGAGATCGATAGCGATATACTGATTACCA
Source organism: Drosophila dives (assembly GCA_035042365.1). NCBI lineage: Eukaryota > Metazoa > Arthropoda > Insecta > Diptera > Drosophilidae > Drosophila > Drosophila dives. Next base: position 3,905,602 of record JAWNLJ010000326.1, on the reverse strand, counting down.
ATAAGAAGTCTTGAGTAGCAAACAGCATTACTATTTATTAATTGAGAATTGTATAGTGCAAGAATTGTTTTATAGGCTGGCGTTCGTTTTAGTGTTTAATATTTATACATATACAAAAAGGAAAAACAAAAACAAAACAAAACAAAACAAAAAACAAACCACACATAGGGGCATATTTATATATATTATATACATAGATCATATACAATACGCAAGATTTCAAAACAAAAACAAAACATGTTTAGTTTGTAAGTAAAAAAGTTTGTACATATTTACAACCAATTTGCCGTAAGCAGTAAGAACAACAACAATAATTCTAACAAAAATACAACAAGCGAAAAGTATAATTATACAATAAAAAAATGAGTAGCTCACAAAAAGCAACAACAACAACAAAAACAAAATAAACCCTAATTAAATTATATTTAAATTAAATTAATAAATTGTGTAAATTTTTTGTGCAAAGCGAGAATTAGTTTAAATTATTATAAAAAATCAATTAAATGTTTAAAGCGAAAACTCACAGACACACACACACACACATATATACAAAAGAAAACCCGTAAACTGTATGTTTATATATATATAAACATATATTATATATATATATATATATATATATATGTGGACGCAAAGCGCAGATGTTGAGCAAAAAAATAGGGATTTTTATGGCATAAGGGAAATTAAGTCAGTAAGTAGTTTTGAGCGTTAGGGAATTTTTGTATATATATATATATATATATATATATATATAAATGTATATGTATAGAAATAATATATATATAATTATATATATACATATACATATAAATATATATATATATAAAACCGTGTTTTGTTGTATTCGTGAATTGAGGCAACTTTTGTACTTCGCACACACACATAAACACACACACCCACACACAAACATACACAAATACACACACACACCTACATCCACTAAACACTCACATAGCCAATTGTTTAATAATGAATTACTTAAAAAAGAAATGTGTACAAATTAACATAATGTGGTTATTAAAGGAAAGCTTTCTACAACACAAACAAACAAAACAAACAAAAACAACAAAACAACAACAAAAATCAAGTTCATTCTTGCAACTTAAAAAGATTTTCGCTAGGCTTAAGTTTGCATTAAACTAAAATTGAAACAAAACAAATAACAATTATTAAACAATGAAATTATTTTTACCTGTGTATTTTAATTAGCATAATTTATCAAACAACAAACAAAGCGAAACAACAAAAAATCTACATTTACAAAGACGTTTTCTAGTAATTATAAATCACTCACACACACACACACACACACACATACACACATAACTTTTAAGTAGTTTGGTTTTTCATTTAGTATTTTATTTTTTTGTGTAATAAAAACAAACAATTATTTGCAATTATTTCTTGTCCAATTTTCTTTATTGTGAAAGTAAATTTATATGTTTTAGCTCCGCTCCAGTTTTTTTTTTTTTTATAGCAGATCATTCATATCTCTAAAATAGCACCCAAAGTGCACACGCTGTATATAAAACATGCTTGCAATCTATTATATATTTTTTTCACATGAGAAGAGAAGGATTTATGTAAAACAAATACAAAATAAAAACATTTCCTAGCTAAGGGTTTCAGTTCAAATCTCTCTCTTTCTCTCCCTCTCTCATTTTCTTTGCTGCATTTCTCTTAGCGCCAATGAAGAGCAAAAATAAAAGAGCAAATACATACATATTTACATATACATATAGCAATAAATTTTAATTGTAATGCACACACACAAACACACACACAGAACAGAAGAGAAAAACAAAACATATAACGCAACAATTGACAACAAGCATTCATAAATAACAAAAAATGAATTAAAACCAAAATGGAGGGAACAGATTTTTTAAAACCAACTCAATTTACGAGTTGAACAATTTTTTAAGAAAATAAAAAAAAAACAAAAACCAAACAAAAGCTAAACAACAATTTGCGAATTAAAATCGTTTGCTATCCGACTGAAAGCAATTGCGAATAACAACAAAAAAAAACGTTATACAACCAACATGTAAGAAAAAAAAGAAAAAAAGATATTGTAAAGTAGTTAAGTGGACAATTCGCAAGGCTTGGGATTAACATTTTTGCGATAAATTTAATGAAAATTGAAAAAAGCAAAAAACACATACATAAGTGCATTAAGCGAAAGAAGATGAAGTTAGCGGAGAAAACCATTTACTAGCCTAGCCCTAGCCTAAAAGTATGCAATTACTAAGTTAAATTTGTTAAGGTTAGGTCGAAGTTATTTTTACGAGACGAATCAACAGCACTAAACACGCATATGCAGACACACACACACACACACACACATACTCACACATATATAGGCATGTACATACAAAGTGCTCATTATTGTATGTGGGTGTGTGTACGTAGGCCAAATTCAAATTGACAAAAATTTATACCTAGGCGGCAACAAAAAACAGAAACAAAACATAGGAAAAAAATCAAAGACGAAATATAAGTGAAAACATAAAAACTCAATTGCATTTGTTTATAAAACAAATGGGTGCGCGTGCAAGTCGCCACATATACATACATATACATACATAAATACATACATAATTAGACGACGATAAGGTGAAGCAGATGGCTAAGCATTGGAAAATGTATGTCGAAATCTAGCTACAGAATTGCATATATATTATTATATAATGGGCAAAAAAAAACACAAAATGTTGTTGTAGAAAAATTACAATTAAGTTTTGTTTTTGCTACCAAGAAAAACTCAAAATAGTAAAAAGTCAAATTTTTAAATGTGCAAAGTCAAAATGCAAACAAACAAAATTTAAAGCAAAAATAGAAAATAAAATTAAAAAAAAACAAAAACCAAAAAAAAAAAAATGAAAGCGAAACCAAAACATTTTTTGCAAATTCTTTATAATTATAAATGGATTTTGGCGAGCAGGCAAATATAAAAGAATCAAAAAACAAAATAAAAAAACACATTTTCCAATAAAAATAAAAACAAAAGAAAAACCATTCAACGAAACTATTGTTTTTTTTTAAGAACAACCGTTACCAGACAGCTGGCATTGCCTAAATAGTTTTCACATTTAGATGGCGCTGCACCTGTAGTGGGCTGTGAATTGACAATTGAGCAGAGGGCCAATCTCCGACTTTTATAATTAAAAAGCGCGAAAGTATGCTACACAATATTTACTAAGATAGTAACTTTGGGTTGCAGCACAAAAGTATGCCACGAAATTTAGCAATACGCATTCTTTTTTCATTGGTGCCAAAAAGTATGCCGCAGAATATTATAATTTAATTTAAAACATTTTATTTGTATTTTAGATAAGTAAGAATATATAGTTTTTTATCGCTTTATAACGAATTAGGCAGATACAGTAAACAGCAAACAACTAATTGGTGTTGCAGCTTTTGTAAATAGGAATCCATTTGGCCTAAGAGTTTAGTGAGCGCAATAAGCCAGGAAAACTTGATCTGCGGCGAATATACGTTAAAATATATATTTAAAACTTGAAGTTTATACAGACGGACAGAGCGACATGGCTATATCGCCAGACACGTACATTTTCACAAAATGATTTTTAGCCGTTAAATGCGCTTAGGTAATACAATGTAAGAAATATCAAATGAAATCACCTCTTTTTTGGCCACATGCATGTCGATTATCCCGCCAGGCCGCCAACAGAATACTACCAAATTGGGTGCTATCAATTTTTGGTAGCTCCGCTGGATAATGATTTAAATTAGTCGTGTGTTTTTTACTGGGCATTTCTTGACTGCTACTTACACCCGACCATCTCTTTGACTTCCAGTTCGAAGTCATAGCATTAGGTAAAGAATTTCAGATTGTCCAACAGCTCGGGCGTAGTCAATCTCCAGATGATGCAATAACTTTAAAGGATCTCATCCTGGTTCCACAACGAGGCGCGTTGCCACATGTGCTTCGTTCGCTGCTTGATGTCCGTCAGCAACGCAAGAATCTGGTTTATTTTGCCTGTGATCTCTCAGCTTGTCAAAGTTGGCGCGAGTAAGCCGCGTTGCCCAACGCTTGCCACGAAATGATTCCTCATTAAACAATATGGGCTCCTCCTCAAGAGCCTAACTTGTTCGCTGACCCATATGCACATTATGCTGCAAATTCATTGCATCCAATTTGATAATCTTAGTCATTAGCTGAAGCTCCGTTTTAACCAGATCAATGTTCGTTTTGCAAAGAAGTGCTCCAAAATGCTTATTAGCAGGGAAAAGGTTTTGAAGTGACAATTGCATTGTCAATTGCCAATTGCCCAAATAACATATGTCAATCGCTGACGAACGGTGTTATTTCGATTTTTAATTTAAATTTGTCAATCCGTAAACTTCACAAGCGTCTAACTCTCACCCAGAAAGCAAAAATGAACAAAAAACATAATTAAGAATTATCCAGCCAACTCGAATCAACAGGATGCATTTTCTTCACTTGTATTTTATTTAATTTCATTTAAAGTAAGTTAAAAGCCAGAGCAACTGTTTAACACACAACACAATTATCAACAACAGTGTTGTAAAATATCAGCGCACAATTCTGCGCTTACCAGCACTAAACTTTTGCGTGTGCCAATTTGATCGGCAGATCGTAAGTTTTAACCAGCTAGAGAGGAGCATTCATTAATTGTGCGCTTGTTGTGATTCCTACTGCACTCACAAACACACACATACACTCACACACACATACTTATACACACCCGTACACACGCTGCTCCTGTTGGCTCCTCTTTGAACGCCCCTGCAATTAGCTGGCAGCTAGTTGCAAGCATTTTATCTGTTGCGCCTTCTTGTTCTCGTTGGGTCGTCTTTGGGTCCTGTCAACTTGTGAGCTGCAGCCATGAATTACTGTGCGTTGATTGCGTTTAAGGCCTGATTGTGCAACAGCAACAACAACAACAACAAACTTTTGCACAAATTGCAGTTCTTTGAGCTAAAAGCGCGCGCGGCTAACAGGTTTTTTTGTTGCTTTTTTTTGTTGTATTTTTTGTAATGTTTTTGGTTCTGCATTAATTATCCACATTTCATTTTTGTAGGCACTGAAGGGCGCATTTATCAGCGATTATGCATGACAGCAGCAAGCAGCATGGGGGGAGGAGTCGGAGGAGGTGCAGGCGTTGCAAGTGTCGCACAACATGTGTACGCCTGCCAGCTACAGACCAACTCCAGCTTCAGCTCCAGCTCCAGCTCCAGCTACCGGGCGGATGTGCAAAGTTGAGAGAGATTCTCCAATTGGCGATTCACGATGTTGACGTGCCGCCACCGACCAAAAATTTGTCAGTGGGCAACGTGGAGCGATCGCTGGACACAAAGGACATCAGCATCAGCATCAGAATCAGCAGGCGTCGGCGACATGACATGGCGTTGATAAGCGCACAACAAAAAGAAGAAAAAAGGCAGCGAACCTCCTCTCAGCATTGCAATTAAGATATTTTTATGTAAATTAACAGAAAAGAAGAAGGAGCCCATCTTCTGCAGCAGCAGCAGCAGGAGGAGCAGTGGCAGTGGCAGTTGCATTCTTTGGAGCATGCGTGCAACTTACAAATAAGTACAAGCGGGCAAAAGCAACTCCAATTGCGTCGATAACCGTGCGCATTTTTAATTGGAAAGCGCACACAAAACACAGCAAAGAAGAACAAACTAAAAAAGAAAAAAGAAGAGAACAAAAACAGCAGAGAGTACAGAGGAGAAGGAGAAGCAGCAGCAGCAGCGGCAGCAGCAGCAGGAAAAAAAAGTGACGCACCGAAAATTTATTGTCTCATGGCGAGAGGCGAAGCCGATCGGCGAGTTGCTTGTCGAATCGCCAGTGCAAACAGCAAAAAGGCCGCCGGCTACAGAAGGAGCAGCAGGAGGAGCAGCAGCCGGAGGATGAAGGGCAGCAGGGTGGTGGCAACGATCGCTTGGGCTTGCATTTGGAACGAACTCACAACTCCTTTGGCTGGCTGCGCCGTTACTTAGGCATTTATGTCTGGCACTTGACACATTTTGTTATGGCATTTTTGTGCTACCGACGCCGTCCTCGTCCTCGTCGTTGTCGTCGTCGTCATCATCGTTGTTGCAGCAGCAGCAGCAGCAGCAGCGCTTTGACTTTGTTGACCCAATCAAAATTCTAGCATCTTGCACTTGAATGCGTTTAATTTGTAAGCTCGCCGGGTCGCAATACTGTCGGCGAATCGGGCAAGTGTTGAACTCCATGTAGTCATGAGAATGGGAATCATCCACATACGAAACTCAACTCAACTCAACATGTTTGGGAATAATACAAACACTTATGTAGATTTATAGGACTGCAATTGCATTTGTGTACATAGCATCAGTCACAAATCTTGATTGAGCATCTGCTCCAGATCTTGAAAACTTAAAACTTACAACTCACTCAAAAGTAGAACAAAATATCTACATATCTACAATATCTATTGTAAATCGTTCTTAATTCAGTCCAACTAAAAGTTAAAGACATCCAAAACTTTCCAATTACTCAAAAGAATATCAAAATATGTATCGATTTCAATTGTGAATCGTTCTTAAATCACTCGAACTACCAGTTAATTAATCATCCAAAATTCTATACTAAATTTAAGTACAAATTCTAATTCCAAAATTATTTAAAATTTAATTAGCTTAGTAATTTTTAACGCTAATTCATTAGTAAAAACGGCTCTGCATTTCTGCCTTAATTAATAAAAATAAGTTAGTTGATTTATATTTTTATATTAGTTATATTATTTAAAATGAATATCAAAATTGAATTTATTTTATATGTAGATTAAGAAATGAATGATTAAGCATTTAAATATGATCTATATTTATGTATTCTATTCAATTTTAAATTATGTTCAGTTCTACTAGGAGCAGGAGCAGCTGCTCTTCGACCTCGCCCAACTCTCCAAGACTGTTTCAGTTCTCAGTTTGCGATCTGTTTTGGCCGTTGGCAAGTTGTTGTTTGATTCCTTTTGGCCGCAGATATTTGCCTGCTTATCTTGGCCGACTTCCTTTGCACTTAATAGGGGGCCCAAAACAACTAGGCGTGTGGCGTGTGGGGTGCGGAGAGTGTCTAGTGTCCAGTGTCCAGAGTCCAATGTCCAGCGTGCAGCTGCCTCGACTCCAGCTCCAATTGCAGTTTTTTTTTAGATTGTTGCCGGTAGCGTTTACTGATCACACAAAGCAAGAGCAAAAGGGACAGAGAGCTAAACAGAGAGACAGAGAGAAAGAAAGAGAGAGAGAGAGAGACAGAGAGAAGTTGGGGGCAAGTTGATTTATTCTAATCTGTATAAGCATTGCTATAATAAAGCAAAAGTGCACGCAGAGTGGACAATGCTTGCCAGCGGCTTTTGGCCAAGTTGTTTGCTGGCCAGGCCAAATTGCAGATCAGCCAAAGTTGCTCGTTGTGTGTGTGTGCGTTTGTGTGTGTTTGTGTGTGTTTGTGTGTGTTGGCCTTGGGCATTGGTCAAATGCGCATAATTGGATTTAAGCCGGCAGTGCAAATGCAGCTGCAGATTCTAATGACTCAGCAGTGAAAATGTAGCAGCAGCGGATCGAGTAGGCAATCTTTCACTGTGAACCAATGCGATGGGTTGGCCAAATGAAGATGCATGCGCTAATTTAAAGCAAAGATTGCGACACTGTCAACAAACCCTGTAAAACTCCCCTTCCAGCTCGAATCCTCGAAATACTCCACTTCCAATGTTATCGACGCAAAGTGTTTGCGGCGACAATGATACGAGTGGAGTGGCCACATCCAAAAAGGCCAAGACAAAGGGAGAAACCAAGAAATCGAACTTGTTTATTTTGTGGCTTAAACACTTTGCCAACTGCTTTGTCTCAGTCCGAAGCAGACATTCCTTTGTGGAGCATTCAAAGTGCGACTTGACTCTGAAGCGTGCTCTCCTGGCTGCTGATGCTGCTGCTCCCTTTGTGCATTTTATTTAAATTTCTACATGCCGTAAACACGCCAATGAGTGGGTGGGGGAGGGGGGAGGAGGGGTACTGGTGTGCTGTGCATTTGCAGTAGGCGGTGGCCGAATCACGTAATGCGCCTTGCAAACATTGTTAAAACACTTGCGTGGCGGCAAATGCAAACACTGACAGACCAAAAGGTTTTCTATCCTTCATCCTCTCAGCTCTGCTCTGATTTTTAAATCTGGGTATTCAAGTTTAATCATGAGATGTGCTATAGCCCCTTCTCCATAAAACCAAACCGTATTCTCTGCCAACTTTTTGTATATTTTTAAAGATTGTCTTTTAAATGAATTCTGAATTGAATTCGGTTTTAATTTGTACTTTGCAACATTAAATAAATAAATAAAAAACTTTTGTATCTTTTAAAAAAATATCCCAAAAAAAGTCTCCAGTTGTTAACTGATTAATTTTAATGAGAGGGTATTTAAAATTCGATGGTAAACTGGAAAGTTTAGTTTCTTGTTCAAGTGTAAATTTGCATGTTCGATTCTCAGTTTGCTTGTAGATTGCAGTTTGCAAGGGTTGTGCTGAGCGGGGGGAAAGAGGGGTATCCGTGGCAGTGGCCATAGAATCTGCGTTTATTTAAATTTATTTTCCTAGAATGCCACAAGTCGCCACATCGATGCGCAATTTGTTGTTATTGCTGCTGTTGCTTGGAGCTTTACAGCTTGCAACGTGTATGAAGCAAGGCAGTAGCCGGGAAGCTTGCAACTGCTGCAGAGCAGCTGCGTCTGCGTATGAAAATTAATTGCTGGCACTCGTGACGATGGCTCCAGTCTGGGCTCCGTCTGCTGCTGCTGCTGCTGTTGCAAGCTCTTTCAGTCTCTGCGATTACCTTGTGAGTGGGCGGCATTTGGGGGCATGCAGCATATCGCTGAAATTTATGGCTCTCGCTCTCTGTGTCTCTGTCGCGTGATAAGTCTATAAAATGTCCGACATTTGTACGTTTCTACTTTTGTCCGATTGTACGTGCAACTGGCAGTGGGACGAGAGAGATTTGCATATCTCCCAAAGCGTTGTCCCAACTCTCTCCCTCTTCCTCTCCCTCTCGTCCTCTCTCTTTCCCACTCGAACATGTTAATCGCGTAGGACTTTCATTATGTGCACAGCGTGGAAGCGGCTCCTACTGCCGCCGGTGAAAGGCGCCTCCAATGTGGGCTGCGGTTAATTGTATTTCATATGGGCCTCAATATGTTTGAGTTTGCAGCCCAGGTGAAAGGAGTACAGTAATCGCTGGAGAGCTTCAACTAACCTAGCCTCACCGTAACGAGTCCCCATCTGGCACTGGCAGACATATTCTATTAATAGTTAAAAAACTTGTTTAAGTATTATACATGTTGGTTTTGGATCTTTTGTAAATCACCCTCCAATTTTGAGCAACTTCAGATGGAACACTTTACTGGCTGGAAAAGAGCTGAGGCGTTGCTGGATAGGAGCTTTCAACAGGTGTCTGCAGCGGGCTAAGCCCGAAAGCAGCAGCAACTGTTTGGTTCAATCAACTCCCTCCGCCAACTCCCCCTGCACTCTAACAAATCGCGCTTTGTTCAATCAACTTTTGCTTGATTTACAATTTCGAGTTGATGACATTTCAGCATCTCACCCAACCGTCCAACCGTCTGTCAGATGTTCAATGAGTGCGGGAGGAGAGCAAGGGGTGGTCTACGCTTCTGACTGGATACTGTAGCTTCCTTGTGACACATTGCACCATTAATTTGATGGATTGTAAAGTTTTCCGCTTCGGCAACTTGGAGCCCAAAAAAATATCGAGTAAAAAAAAAAGAGCAGGAAAATTGCAAGCAAGAAAAAAGGAGAAAATTAAGGCGAACACACATTGATGACAATGCTTGGAAGGATGGCGAGGGACGCAAGCTGTGACGGGTATTATGTCTGCTCAAGTTGACGCTTCACTGGATTTGTGTGTTAAATTGCCACACAACAAAACGGTGGCGTCCAGTTGTTGCGGACTCCTCTGTGCACCCATCTGTTCCGACCACAGCTGGTGAAGGGCCAAGTTCATTTGCATTGTGGACACGGCCAGTGAAAATGGGCGACGCCTCATTGCAGATGCTATAAACGAAATTGGGGATACGCACCAAGAATTATTGTCAACCCAGTTTCTGAATAGGGGTATGCCCTTTTCCTTATTCCAGGGTTGTCAACTGCACTGTTTTTTTTTTGCCAGTCAACTAGTTTATCTTTAATCTTTTGCCTTCCCTCTGGCATAATGGCTAACTTTGCCACAAGTTATAAATGTACCACTAGATTTCAGATATTTAATCTTAACTTAAGCCTGATCAAAAAATTCATTTGCTTAACTTTTACTTTAAAACTTTTGGTAATCTGTAATTAATAAATACGGCTTACATAAATTTCATAAAATTTTTTATTGCTTAATTTTAGTATTACTAGTAAATAAAATTTGCTAAAAATCTAAAAATCCATATCTCAGATCTGACATAATCACTTTCTCACTCTTTCATTCTCTCTCTTTCTTCTTCCTATTTTGTGACTTGTCTCTAATTCTGTCTCTCTCCACCTCCCTCTTACTCTCTCTCTCTTCCATTTGGTCACTTGTCCCTATTTGAATAAATCTCTATATATTTCCCTCTCTAACTTCTATATTAGCATTTTCTCTATATACCTCGGACTTTTTATATCTCTCTGGTTTTCTCTTCCCCTCTTCCTCTCTGTCTCTTTCCCTTAGACACTTCTTTTCGCTATATTCTCAGCGATTTACAAGCGATTATGGTCATCGCTTTGTTGTGCCAACTAAAAATATGACAAGCTGTACTCCACATATGGCCTAGCTCTGCCTCTGGTTGCTTCCAGTTTCCAGTTTCTAGCTCCCAGCTCCCAGTTCCTGGCTCCTTGCTCCCATTGCTGCTCCTGCGATTGACGTTCGCTGATAGGCAAGTTTTGCATAAGCGCAAAAGCGAACGAGCAACGAAATCGACGACGCGTCGGCGGAAATGCGTTTTGAATCCTTGCCTACGCTGGCCTGTCCTGTTCTGCCTGCACGTCTGGCTGCCACATGGGGCAGCAACTCTTACCCATTTTGGACGCGGCGCATTGTCTGGATGGCGGCTTTGTTTAATTGCGCTCTACAGTGGTAAGTTTGTTTGGCCGGTTTTGGCATCGTTGCCGGTTTGCTTCTCTTTTAGTTTTTGCTCGCCCTTGCATGAATTGTTGTCCCTGGAGGCATATGCAACAGCAACAGCGGCAGCAGCAGCAGCAGCAAAATACGAACTTGCATTGCAATTGAAATTGAGAATCGGAGCACGCTTCGTTGCCAGGCGCGCATACACACACACACACACTCACACACACACGGAAATTCCTATGCCTATGCCAACTGTCCAGTATTCACCGACCAGTGCCCAGTATGCTCCGAGCTCCGAGCTTCAAGCTCCCAGCTCAGTTCCTGTTGTCCGTAGTCCGCTGCCACGCACAATGCGCGCATAATAATGAGGCTACAGGCCAACTGAAGGCGGCAGGCAAACTTGTTTAAGCCTGGCCACCATCCATGCACTGCGCGAAAAGTCTTATTAGTATTGGGCAATCATAAAATAAAACTTGAATTTTAGAAAATCGATCTGAAATGGCAATCGCTGTATAATATTTGCAAATTAAATTAAATTAATTTTTATTAACTAACTTAAAAGTGAATGTAAAATTGTGAAATATTAAAATACAAATGTTTATTAATAATATAAATAATAAAAAAGCAAATGTTACTCATATGAAAAGGCATCCTAAAATTATAGCGAACTACTCATCAATCAACAACTTTTAATAAAATACAAATATTATTACTTATCGGATGGTTTCTCTCAGTGTATGTCTTCTCTTTGCTGCTAAAAAAAAATCGTTTTCTGTTGTTGCATGGTTGTTGTATTGCATTTTGTCATATACGTGATAAATGCGATTTGTGTTGCCTATATTGTCTCGTATGCCCCAATGGAGCGGCATTAGAATGTCATTTGTCCAGTTAGCGCGAAATGGGGCGAGCATATTATAAGTGGGCCGTAAAGAGGATGAGATGTGAGGGGAGTGTAGGGGAAGTTACAGTTATTGGGTGGGCTATAACCACGCCCGCACCTCAAAGAGTTTTGGTACAACTTTTTTGCTTAACCGCATGACGGTTACGATTTAAGCAGTTTGTTGTTGTTACTCACCTACGTACCCCTGCCCCCCCCACGCATCCACCCATACACCCAGTCACCCGTTCTACCAATGCTAACTGTTTTACCACAACAAAGGCCCTGGCAATGTGGTTCTGGACTGGGCAGCTTCAAAGCGAAAGCAACGTCAAGTTGGGCTTTTAAATCGCGCACGAGTGAACACAAAGATATAACAGGCATCCTTACTCCCTCTCCTCTCTCCTCTGACCACCTACCACAAGTACGACATTTAGGACTGCATATGCAACCGCGCCCCTGTCAACTGTTTTAGCCTCAGTCTTACTCCCCCGTTCCCCCATACCCGTTTGAGCATTTGCGAGCCTTTCCCTCATTTAAGCACCGCTGTCGCCCTGAACTTTCGTGCAATGCATTTCTATTGTTCTTAGCCCCTGAAGAGAGCGAGCACTACCACAAAACCAACCGAAAAACAAAGCCAAATACTGGGACCCCCCTCCGCAACAGCCAACCCGCCCCTACACCTACCATACACTCATGCGGGGCACTCCTTGGAAACGTAACGAAGTCAGCGCTGGCTGCCACAAAATGAGCGCTTTATACCTACTTAGATCGCTATAAATTTGGCTTAAGGCAAGAAAAGTGTTGCCTTGCTGTGGTTGTTGTTGTTGTTGCTGCTTTTGTTATTGTTGTTGTTGTTGTTGTTGTTGCTGTGTGTGCTGCGGCTGCAGCTGTCTGGACCATTGTGCGGCACAGTGGCAAAACGAGATTTTAATATGCACTAAAAATTAAGCTATGAAAATTAATTAAAGCTATGCAATCAAAATTTTTTAACGTAAATCCAACTTTAATAAAGATTTTTATTATTCAATCAATATAATGCAAAGCAAACTTTCTATATAATCTTAATAGACACAAAAATGTTAAATTATTCTACTTAAATGGTTTATAAAAAAGGATCGATTTAGAAAGAATATAAATAAGAAGAGGAAGAGGATCGAAATTTATATTTATATATATATATATATATATATATAAATATAAATTTCGATATCTATATCTATATCTCCTCTTCTTATTATATATATATAGATATAGATGTAGATATATGTATAGATATAGATATAGATTTAGATATAGAATTGTATATAGATAAAGATATAGATATAGAATTGTATTTAGATAAAGATATATACTATACTAGTATTTAGTTTGTCATGAAGAATACATCGTCTTATATATAAAATACTATATAACAATATTCAAATAAATAATACTCAAGTGTTATTATTGACAGACTTTCTAAAATATTCAATTCCAATAACAATTGTAATTTGATTTAGTTTTTCTCCAATTGATTTTTTGTTTACAGTGAATAAATTGTTTTAAATATTTTGTTTGGCAAACAATTAGATTGTTGCCCCAATGTGCGGCGTCGTTGATTGTGCTGCGATTCGAGTCGTTTGGGCTTTGGCTGGGTTTGGGCTTGTTGCCCGTTTGCCCGTTGAACGTAGCCCGTTGCAAGTTGTCCGTTTGGCCGTTAGTGGAGCTTAGACGCCGCGCCGCGCGTTGCCGCAAGTCCGCATGATTTATGCGATTATTCTTTTGCGCAGCGCCCAACTTTATTGTTTTATGTTTTTGTGGCCAGCGTCGATTCGACGCTCTGTCGTTCCGTCTGTCCGTCTATCCGTCTGTCCGTCTGTCGTTGGGTCTATCTGCTTGCACTCATATCTTGTTGGATTTGCCGCTGGCTCTGATTTCAGCAGCCCGCTTGCAGCTTGCAACTCAGTCAGCAGCTGTTTTGCCGCCGCTGTTGCACATAAGTGTTGCGAGGGGGTGGCAGGGTACAGGCAGGGGTCACGCTGCTGCTGGATGGGGTGTGTGGTGTGGTGTGGTGTGCGGCAAGTGTGTGTTTGTGTTCAATTATTGAACATGCAGCGGCATTATTGCAGCTTCATGCCACATGCAGCTGTGGCAGGCATGCGCCGGGTTAATGTCTTGTTGGTTATTGCCACTTCCATATATCTATCTCGCTCCGCTCTCCGCGTGTTGTTGCACAGCGCATTTGTAATTTTGCATTAACGGATCCGTTGATCTCATAAATTGCTGCCAGCTGAGTGGCAGCAAGACAATCACGTTTCTTAAACTGGGCCTAGAAGACAAGTTCATTAAGGCGTCACTTATAATTATTGTCCAGCTGGTTGCACATTCAACGTTGCAGCCATAAAATCTGAAGCAAAATGCGTGTTTGCAATTAGGCTGGCAACTTTTGCTGTTGCCAAGTAAACAATAAATGCTATATTTTAGTTTAGTTTTCCCTTTTCACGTCAGGCCATAAAAGTTCAATATGAATTACATCTCCCCCCCTGCCAGACAGTCCACGAGATCTTAACCAGATCCGGCTGGCTGCAGCTAGCCAAGTTCAGCTTGTTGTTTGGTCTATTTTTGGTAACTTGTCTAACAAGCGGCTGCTGCAGCTGCTTTTGGGCGTGTTCGCCCCGTCTGGCAAAAAAACCATAACTGCCTTGCCAATAAGCCAGTCACTCGAACTGGCCAACAACTAAGTCTAAGTCAGATTCAGAGTCAGACTCTGAGTCAGAGTCAGAGTCAGATTCGGAGCCAACGCCTCGTTTCTGGGCAATTGCAGCTGGCTGCTTTGTGTTACCAAAATGGGTTAGCGTTTTGGCCCACTCACTCTTTTTGCTTGCCACGAACATATTTCAGTTGCAGAATTTTATTATGCTTATTTACCATGCGGCCAAAAATAGTTCATTAAAACTCGACACGAAATTAAATATTGATTTTGTTTTTGTGCTTTGCTTATCTTGTTTGATCTAGTTTTGGCTGCGGTTTCTGTTTTTATTTCTGTATATTATTAAAACATTTTTTTAACAGACTGCACTAAGTTCATTTAGTTATGAATTTAGAATTCAAGAACATATTTTGAAGTACTCTTCAGCTTAGCCATTTTGAGATCTAGTTGAAAGAAGAGGAAATGATATTTTAGCACGTCTGCAATACTAATTACAAATCTAAGATATTAACTACTATTATTTTTATGTTTTTAAGAACAGGGTATCTGGCAGTTAATAGCCGGCTCTGCTGCTGTCGGTGGCATAATTAGAGGTAAGCACAGTTTGCGCTGTGCAACGAACGACCAACCTCATTGAAATAATAGCAATTTATTTGCACAACCGGCTGGGCCAAGTCATAAAATCTACTCCAACAGTTCCACCACTTTCAGATCCAGTTTTTGTTAATTTTT
The DNA here is from genome assembly GCA_035042365.1 of Drosophila dives. Classification (NCBI taxonomy): domain Eukaryota; kingdom Metazoa; phylum Arthropoda; class Insecta; order Diptera; family Drosophilidae; genus Drosophila; species Drosophila dives. The sequence goes on along the minus strand of JAWNLJ010000326.1, from coordinate 3,890,209 downwards.
TTTTTTTTTGTTGTTTTTAGTTCAGTTCAATTTTCCGCCTGCCACTTAAATTTGCATTTTAATATTGAGTGGAATGAGCAGCTGCAGTTGCAATAATCAGAGTATTTGTCAGTGCCGCGACCAACTGCAACGAAAAACTAGAAAACTAGAAAAGTAGTCTCCCTCCGTCTGTCCGTCTGTCCGTCCGTCCGTCTGTCCGTCCGTCCGTCCATCTGTCTGTCTGTCCATCTGTCTGTCTGTCTGTCTGTCGTCATCATAAATCGATAAGCAAAATGCTGCCGAGCGTGCCAAAAGTTGCCAATTAAAAGTGGCAGCACAATTTGCCGCAGTAGCAAGAGAGCTTGCTGCTTGCCACTTGTTGCAGGCACGACTGCAATGCCAGCCAATTGGTTGCAGTCTCAGTCCCAGTCTCAGTTTTCCAATTCGCATTCGTAATGAGCTCGGGGCTGCCAGCGATAAGTAGCAGTAGCCATTGGAGCAACTGCCTCATGCCCCATGCCACATGGCTCATGGCCCATGCAAATTGTTCCGAATGTCCGACTGTTTGCTGTCAGTTGATAACAGTTCGCGCTGAGGCTTTTGCCACCAGCAGCGTGTTGGTAATCGGTGGCAACTCTGTCTCTCCACTCTAGGTGTGGCATGGCAAACTCAAACTTGATGGCGTGCCCCTCCTGCCTGCCACAATCATCAACTAGCTGGCATAGTTAACTAAAAAGTTGGTCAGTTTAGACGTAAATTGGAATTGGAATTAAAATTGGCCATTTGACTTGTTTAAATACCCAGCAGCCAAGTTGTTTAGAGGGGTATTCTGAGGTAGTGCAAATGTACCCAATAACTTTGAGCTCATAAAGTTTAAATTATTCTTGATGACCTTGTCTAACCTGATATTAGCAACTATAAATGCTATATAGCTGGAATTTAGAATGTAGATTTCTGTATTACCTTTCGCAAAACAAGTCTCCATTTTATTACTCGTTAACTCAACCAGATTAGTATCGATAAAAATCGATTGACAATTTATAGAGTTTTAAAATGTATAAATATAATCCAATAGGGTATGTTTTAAACAAAATTTATTTTTTGGGCATCCATGCTCACTTTTCATTCGACAGTAGCCGCTTCCCAAACAATGTCCACATATATGTATAATCTATGTAAATTTCGATTTAAAAAATTAAAGAAAAAAAAAAACACAACGTTGAAGAGAAGCGACAACAATTAAGCAAAAGCATGGGTTTTGGACTTGGGCATGGACGAGGCCAATCAACTGGCAACCAAAGAATTTTCCTCTAATTTACATATCGAAGGCATTAGCTGAATGCTTTCTCGATTCACTCATTCAAAAAATAGCTTTGCATAGATTTTCAGACTAAACAAATTTGTTACTGCTGCTGCTGTTGTTTTTGTTTTTGTTGCTTTTGTTGCATTGTTGATTGTTGTTTAGCTGCTTGTTGCAGTTTCTCAGATGATGCTGGTGCATTGTTTAGGCATTAACATGCATCTACCGTTAAGGGGGCAAACCTAAATTTAAGTTACATTATCAAGCAGAATCGTTTTATACACTTACTGAATATTTAAGCTGAGTAATTTCAAACTTTCCGCAGAATAATTATGGCGGGCATTTGCCTTACAAATTAAGCAAATTTGTTGACTTTTATAGCCATTTTTATAGCTTTCTAATAACTAATTGACGAAATGTATACAAAAAGCTATCAGCTTCTAAATGAAGAGAATAAATTCTCTACTTGGTCAGTTGGGGGGCTCAAGCTGAAGTTACCAAGCAAAGCGAATACGATGATTAAGCTCATTTATACCTCTGGCCTCTGCAGGGGGCATAGAAAGTTGAACAGTTGCAGTTTTGCTGAAAAATTAATTAGGCTCAATATGTTTGCAGCTGGTGCAAGTCGTTAATTTACTACTGAATAACTAACCACAGATTCTATGGTCATATTGTGTTTTTCGTTTTTAGTTTTTAGTTTTTAGCTGTTTGCATACAAATTCTTTGCGCTTTCAATTCTCATGTAAATGCCAAAAGTTTGTGTTCAGTATTGTTTAAACATGCGGTGCCACATTTGGGAGGCAAGGTACATCAACAACAACAACAACAAAATAAAAACGGTAAACAAGTTGCTGTCATCGGCGAACATGGGCAACATATTGTTGAGAGGCAGTGGCGCTTTCTAATCGCTGCTCCCCGATAAGGCAGAGACGAAGTTATGTGCGGGAAGTTGGGGGGACTAATAAAATCAATTCAAGCTGGCAGCTTTCCCAGAGTGCAACTTGCAACTTAAACTGCACTGCAAATGCACTGTTCCATTGTGGCATAATTTCTCACTTACTTTGCAACGTAATCGAATGCAGGTGAAAAATCGAATGGCAGACAACTAAGCTAAACTGGACAACAGTGCTTGCTATGCACTTGTTAGCCAATGGATCTCAATGGGGATATCCAACTAACAAAGCTAACCATCTAAAGAGGCAACCACTTAACCACCAGCAAATCAAATGGCTTCAACTTATATACAGATGTCAATTATTTTCGCCTGCAATTTTTGGCTTGTTGCGCTTGTTGTTTGCAACGTTGCGAACTAAATTGCAGAGCCAAATCGATGAAGCTGATGCTGCAGCTGGAATGGCTCGTTACTACATGCTGCCTGCCACATGCTGCAAGCAAACAGACTACTACGTGAGGTGGCTCTTTGTAAAGTCATTGCAGTCATCTAGTCATCCAATTGCTGGCCAAATACAATTGCTACGGCTTCAGTTCGGGGATCGGGTAGCCAGCAATCAGCAGGCAACAAGGAACCGAGATCTATAAGCTACTTCTGCTAAAGTTACACTCTGAAAAAAATATATATAGATTTGTAATTTAAGTCATTGTTTTCTGAAATAATTTCAGATTTTAGTTCAGAATTTCAGATAATTTTAGTAATAGTTTCTGATTATTTGAAATTTTAGAAAACTATCTCAGATACAATCTTAACAAATCAACTCTAATCTCAATCAAGAATGTATTTCTCTGTGTAGCCAATATATATATATATATATATATTTTTTTTTTTTGCTGAGCGCAGTAAATTATAATGGAATGATTGCATGGGACGAAAGAGAGAAAGAAGCGATTTGCTCCTCATTAAATCTCAACTCAGCGGCTGCTTGTTATGAGGATCAATCACAACAATTTGGGGCAATTGAGGAAATTGATTGCGTTGCAAAAAGGTGTCAAAACTATTTGGCTGCACATTTGGGTCAACTGGCTAACAAAACGACTAGAAAATATTGGCAACAAATATGGCCAAAATGTCTCAGTCTGTCAAGTTCATTAAATTATTTAAAATGTTTTGTCTGTGTCAAGCCATGTGACTTATTACAGACATAGTCCAGAGCCTAAACAACTGACGAATGTAACGACCAGCAACAACAACAACAGCAACAACAATAACAACAACAACAAAAACAATGACAGTTGTGGATGTTGAACGTTTGACAAGAAATTTATTTAAAAGACAACTAGCAACAAATAAATTTCGAAAGAGAATTGCCAGCCAGCAGCATGGCAGACCAAGGCCTATAGATAGATATCTGGATATACGATAGGAATGCTGACTCTGCCCCAACTCTGAACATGTAGGAGTTGTCTATTTTGTTTTCGTAGTCGTCGTCGTTGTCGTAGTCCGAGTTGAGTTTAAAATTCATTCATCAAGGCAATCGATCAGACTCTGCCTCCATTGACATGAACTCCAACAAGAGCAGTCGTATGTAAATAGTCCGGTTAACAATGCGACATCAAATTTAATCAATTTATTGGAAACGATGCCATTGTCTTTACATTTTTCCTTAATTCTATACTCTAGCTGTGGGTATTTCAATTATCCATTGAAATGTATTCGACTTCAATGAAGACATTTTCGTTAACCAAAACTATATTTTGTAATTAAATGAAATTAAATGTGTTAAACATTACATTTTTTTTTAAAAATAAATTATATTTTAATAATATTTTTTCAGTCGTCTTACTGCATTATTTATTTAGCTCACATCGATGTATAATACAATTTTGAGCAAGAGTATTAAATCATTTGGCACTTCAAAAATATCTACTATTTCCTGTTGTGCTACACTTTCACCATTCGGATTTGCAATAGAAAACTGCACAAGAAGCATAAATAAGTTGAAAATTGCTGGCACGGAGCCCGAGAAATAAATCTAAGCGATTGCAGTTGTTTTAAGGGGGAGCGGGGGAGGCGAATCGGCTGACCAACCGCGCCCACATACCGGCTGAGTTATGGGCCAAAAAGGAGCAAGAAAAGACAAGACACGCGTCTCGGTTTGAGTTTAGGATTTAGGTTTCTGCGATTTGATTGGAAATCGAAGTAGTCGCCTGTAGAAATTGGCTGATATATAAATTCAAGTATTTATGTTTTGAAAAATGTAAATTTTGTCTCTTTTGGCTCTTTTCTAAAAACACAATTCTACATTTGTTTGGACATCTCTATGTGGCTAAGTTAATCAATTAATTGTGAATTTTTATCTGATATAATAAATATTTTATCCAAATTTTTTGCTGCCCAATTGATATTGTGTTTTTTTTTTTGTTAATGCAAGCAACGCTGCACAATTCGCTACCGATAATCGACAGAGTCACTTTCCAGTACCGTTAAAGATACATGAGAATACTTTCCGTCTCTGCCAGTACTTACTCTCACTCTCGCTCAATCACTTACTCTCTCACTCTGACTCATTTGATCACATAGGCATAAAACCTGATGATGACTTAAATGTCATTATTATTAAGCAGCACACACATACAAAATTAAACGAATATAAAATAACACAATACACAAATAAACAGAAAACTTAGCACAATGGCTAAGGCAAAAGCCGAGCCAGTGTATGGAACAGGACTCGTTGCCAGCAATTTGCTGGACGAAAAGGACATGTTGGAGCGAGAGAAGAAATATACACAGCGATTGCTCGACTTTGGTGTGAGCAGTGCCTTCATCAAGGGTAAGGATTAGGATAATGTGTTAAAAAATGATACACTGATACACTCTGATTAGAGTCTACAACGGAGTTCGAAAGACTGGAGGTGGAACGTCGTCTTCGCGAGCACTGGGATCATCATTTGCGCTGCGATGGATTGCCGCGTCCGTATTTGCCACCAGAGATGCGCACCTTTATAGAGAAGAAGCGACACTATCAACAGTTTGATGTGGATCATAGCGTCGACTGGACACTGTCTGTCGATGAGCGTACAGTTCTATCTCAAAATATCTTTAGGAATGAACGCACAAGGAGCAAAGTCAAAGAGCTGCTGGATGATCATGTTGGGGATCGATTTGAGCAGGACATCATCATGTATTTGGAAACATTGTTCAAGATCGAATGTATGCTCGACACTGCTGTCGAAATGGAGCAAATGACTTATGGGCGACAACTAGAAATTATGGAGGTGCTTCCATAGTATATATAGTGAATTAAAACGATAAGTTATCGATAAATATTTCATAGGTGCGCAAGGAGCTCGAGCATGAGATCGATGACAGCTTAGATAGGTTGACGTATCGTATCATACGCATGGATGGCGTCTATATGAAGTAGGCTCCTTTTTTTACTAATTGTTACCTTGCTTTACCGATTTATCGAGCAACCTTGTCCACAGTTCAAAGGATGCGATTGTGGCAAATTGGTCCCATGCGGGTGCCCGTTATGATATTGATATTTGGGGACTTCGCAATGTGCCGATACGGTTCACGGAACTGCCGTAAGTCTTAATCAATTTTCGTTTTTATCTCATCGCTTTAACTGAACGGCAGTACACCGTTAATGGTTGCTGAACTTAAGATCGTTGGCGTGGATGTTCAGATGCCGTTAAGCGTGCTCCATGATTGCCTAACGTTGAGGTGTATCCACACAAGGTTTGACAACCAGTCTCAGTATGCGAAGAGCTTCGATCCGATAATACCCGATAGCCCAGTTGAAGCCAACGGTGGCATTGTGGATATTGAGGATTGTCTCATCAACGAGTGGCTTATGCAGCTGGACATACAGCAGGAGTTGCTGGAGATTATGGTACAAAAGCGCGAGAACTATGATGATATTATGCGCACCATTGCCGAAAAGACCGAAAAGATGAACAAAGAGATGAAGGCGAATGAGGGCAAATCTACGAAAATGGCTATACCCAAGCCACCTAAAGAACCACCCATAGTCCCACCCGGCTTGTTTCCCGATGCGTACAGCACTTTTTTGGAACGGGAGCAGCAGCAATATCTAGATGCACTCGAAGAAATGTACAATCCAATTCATCTAAAACTGACTTCGGATGAGGTGAGATGTTTTTAAATGAAAAACAAATTACTGCACTCAGAAAAATTCGCTGTGATTTTTAGAAATTCCCATACCAAGCAAAAATGATACTAAAAACCAGGATTTTAATTTTCATCATTTTAGATAGCATTTGTCATGTCTTAGATATATTTTCTCATATTTTTAAAAAATATTTCAAACTTTCCAGAATTTAGGATGATTTCCATTTTAATGCGATTTTCTAAAAGTCAGTGCGATTTTTTTTCAGTGTGTATTTGCTCAACACTTAATAATTTAGATCAATATGAGAGAACACATCATGTTGGGTGGAATATATTCGATAATGTTTGTTCGTCAAACGCCTGGCACTCATTACGAGAAGTTCAACATAATGCTTCATGAGGATGGTCGTGTTCTGCACATTATGGATGATATAGTGGCCGATTTGTCGGCTTCCACCTGGGTGGATGACGTGTCAGCACGTAGATCCCGCATGCAAATGGACGAGCAGAGGCGTAAGACCCTCAACACAGCGGAGAATGAGGTGCTCTACTTCTTTGTGACCATACACATGCCGCGAGAACTGTGCATGTGGGGTGATCCGATACCCTGTCACTACATTAGCAGCATGCAGGAGGTAGAGTCTGAAACATCCATTGTTACTGAAAGAAGAGATACGTTCATCAAGAAGAAAAGATCGAGATTTGGTTCGTCAAAGGTTGCGAGTGTCATACATTCGCACCCAAATTTATTCCAGCCTAGCATCTCTCGCCGTGAAACTGAAATAGTCAATGTCTTTCGTCCTTCGCTGATTTCCCGGCTGCGGGCCAGCCAGAAAATGGGGTCGCATCAGGGTCCGATTGTCTTGAGCAATTTTAAATTGGATCAGCAATTAAATCATTTGCAGGCGCGTCAATTGGAACGTTATTGTGTGCCGAGGATAATATCATCGTTCAAGTTCCCAATGGAGATCAAGGAGCAGCTGCAACAACAGTTAGATCAGCGGCCAAAAACAAAAAATATGTTAATTAGGCGACGAAGCATCGATGCGGATGAGGATATTGTAATCGGTGATTTTGATTTTGATTATTATGTACAGGAGGCGCCGGAGCGATTCTTTCCCATCTATTCGAATATTGAGCATGTGGACTACGAAAATGGGGACTTGGAAAAAGAAATAATCGACAAGAAGTCCATATACGGGCTTTTGAATACTTTAGATACACACCGATTGCTTTACACCACACGCCACACGGCTATCATGAATCAGCCCGATTTAGAAATCAAGAAGGCACCATCGAAAAAAACTGGCTTGCCGTCTGTCGATTCTCGCTTCAGCATGATTTCGATGAAGAAGTTCACAAAACGACCATCCTCCATGCGGGAGAGTCATAGTAATTTCGACACACCAACTCAAAGATGGAGCGACCATCGTTCCACGGTCGCAGAACCTCATATTGCAGACGACGTGAGCGTAGAACTTGTGTATCCATTCGACAATCCGAAGGATGAAGGTGAAGTGGTGGGTAAGGAAAAGGTAAAGGTCACACATTGGACAACGAAGCACATCCACGATACGAAATTCGATAGGCAGGCTCGCACAATGACTATCGAAACGGATCGCTTGGGCGTATTTGGATTTGCCTACAAGCGCTACGATCACTTTCCCTTTCGCGACTGGAGCATGCATCCCAACGAGGAGAAGTAAGTACATGGGGAATAAAGAACTCGTACTTTTTGGTAGGAAATATTATTTTACGTCCATCAGATAATAATTATATTTAATTAATTTTTTATAAGTAAATGTGTGGTTTTGTGTCACTCCGACTGTATGAATTTTATCTTTGGGTGTTAAAAAGATGGAATATATTAATCAGCTGGGTTAAGATCACTCGACTAAAACATTCTGACTTATTTTTAATTTCCTCTAGTAATGACGAAATTATTTTAACTGTGGATACCTTCCGGGCACGCGTTGTGCTCTATATTACGACACAGGGCATCCGGGGCTATGTGACAGATATAAGCAAGGCTTATGTGGCAAATCCGATTAAATATCTCGAGATTGACACACCCATATCTGATTTTCGTGAACTGCGCAGGGTATTCATAAATCATATTGCCAAAACATTTCAATCACTAATATTAATCGAATTCATTTTGAAAACAACAGCGTTTCTATGAAAAGAATGTGAACATCTTTGCGGAAAATGATGCCAGCTATTATATTGACAACGGTTATTTCTCCGTGAAGCACTTGGCCCTTGAGAATCATACATATAATGTGATGTCCTTGCACTGCAAACTGATGAAGTTCTATCACTCCAGCTGGAATCGCTTATCCTCGCGACGTAATATCCTTATGTGCATGAAGAACGCCAAGGATAATACCGATTATACGGAAGTCACATTACGCGTTACACCGGACAATGCGACCTTTGTCGAGGTATCCGAACTTTGCTCGGATGATCTTGATGTCATCAAGCTGGACTTTAAGTCGACGTGGCGCAACATGACCGTAAGTCTGGTGCAAATGCAATAACATGGCGTATGTGATTCTAAACTTTCATTTTAAATCACATTTAGAACTATACGGATCTGCATCAGGCCATCCTTTCGATGAATCCTCATGCCAACGATGTGAGAAACAAGGATTCACTATTGATATTTCAGATCAAACGTATTCTCAGCGAAATTCGTCTACTGAGTTTTTCGTAGATTTAAAAAATCAAATAGTTTGCAAGAAATATCTGTCAGTTTTTTGTTGATATTAATCCAAAATTTTACATTAATCGCTCGAAATAAAAAATAATAAAGTCAATAAAATTAATAATAAAAATTCAAAAGAATTATTAATTAAATTCCAAAATGAGTAAGGTAAAATTGCCGAATAAAATAAAAATCGAGCAGAATGGAGGAAATTTGAACTTAATATCCGAAAAAGAGTGGAAATTGCGAGAGCATCAGCAGCTGCAGCGAATTCAGGATGTGAAATTAAGCCTGGGCTTCATCAGTGGTTAGTTTGAGATCTCAGATATCAGCTTGTGTTGAGGATCTATTGGCGATTGATGTTAAAGTGTTCTCTATATAGAGTCCATTAAGGATTACCAGCAGCTGGTGGAGGAGCAGAGCAAAGCGGAGAAATGGAATCGTTATGTAAGCTGTGACAAGTTGCCCCAGGTCAAGTATCCAGCCGAGATACGTAACATGATTACCGAGATGCGTGACTTGGAGGCCAAGGATGTGGAGTCTACCGTCAACTGGCAGTTGTCGGTGGACGAGTGCAGTCTGCTCACACAGGATATATTTCGCAAGGATCTGACGCGTCAAACGTTGCAAACCACATTGTGTCCAAACATTGGCAAGTTGTACGATAAGTATATACAACAGATTCTGACCACCTTGGATCGAATCGAGATAATGCTAAACAGTGAATACGAGTTGACTGATGTGACACCGGAGAGGCACTTGGATATTATAGCAGTTAGTCAAAAAGCTAAACTTTTCCTGGGCCAGTTTTAATAAGTTATCCTCATCTTAAATTGCAGACTCGCCGGGAACTCATAGAGGAGATCGATCTGCTCATTGATAAGTTAACTTATCGCATCGCAGCTGCACCATCTGCTCTGAAAACGTATGTAAGAGCCTAACGGTTGTTGTCAGAGTTCACTCAGCTTTATGTTCATTGTACTTACTTCCCAGCTCGTCTGATGGGATAATGGAAAGCTATTGCTACAAGAGCCCTAATTACAATCTACAAATCTGGTGGCTAAGCGATGTACCCATACGCATCAACCAATTAAGGTAAGCTGGATTTAAAGTCTCCTTATGAAAACCCGATTTGAACTGAGAATTCATCTCAGTCCACCTATAATGCTGGCCGATTTGGATTGTGTTGGTGTCCGTGTTCAGATACCTTTGAGTGTCCTGTGCGATAATCTGATGCTTCGCTGTGTGCATAGCTTCTTCGATCATGTTTCGGAGAGTGCTAAGAGCTTTGGACAACAGACGGATATGTGTCCATATTCATTGAACGGTGGCATGATGGACATTGAGGACTGTTTGATCAATGAGTGGTTAATGCAGGTGGATATTATGGATAAGATGATTAATAAGCTGGAGTGGGAAATGGTGGAATATAAGAAATTTATGGGGTGAGTCAATCTATTATCGATATAGATCGATCGCATTATATTCGATTTAACAATTTTGTTAGTCAAATGAGTGTAATAGTCGCCCCACCAAAACATGGTTCAAATAATAAAAAAAAGAAAAAATCAAGCAAAGACAGTAAACTGAAAAATGAGGAAAAGCCTAAGGAGCCGCAAAACCTACCCGATGGCATGTTTCCCGATCCTTATGAGGTATTCCTGGAGCAAGAGCAGCAAGAACTTGATGAATTTCTGGACAAGTTCATGAATCCACTTAATTTTAATCTAGGTCCGCATGAAGTGAGACATTAGACAAGCTTTATATATTTATATAATATATATATAATGTTGAGATGCGTTTTTTTCTTTAGGTGAACTTACGATGTTTCAATATGATTGGTGGTCTTTACTCGCTTTTTTTTGTGCCCAAGCCCAAACACACAGACTTTCAGAAGTTCAACATTACCCTACACAAAGATGGAAGAATACTTCATAGGTCAGTGGATGTGAGAGCAAATGTGGGAGATGTGGTTAAAGAGTCCGATTATAGATCACGATTGGAAAACGTTAAAATGCGACGCCCCACATTCGAAGATGCGAAACACGTCAATTTAAATGTACAAGATGACGAACTACCCTTTTTCTGGATCACCTTTCAGTTGCCGGAGTATCTCTGCCGATTTGGCGAACCACTGGTTTGCCACTTTATCGAAGAGGAAGTCGAGGAGGAAGTTGAGCCGGAGCAGCTCCAGGTTGCTCTAGAGGATTATCGATCGAAGAAAAAGAATGTTCGAAAAAGTAGTCGCGGATCAGCGACTGATGCAATTAATGAGAAAACTAAAAGTGCTGAAAAAAATGGTTTGATTTCAGTTGATGAGTGTTTTATGCTGCGCAGACCCGCGCAGTCAATAATAACGGCACAGGATCACACTCCAATGAACATTTATCGCCATCACTCAGGAGTTACACAGCAATTAAATACCTTACAGACTTTACTTCAGAGTTCTTCGCAAGATGTGACCTTACCCAACTTCGATGTGACAGGCCAACTAACCACTCATCAAATCCATGATCTACAGAGGTATTGCATACCCCGCATACTGTCCTCGTTTAAATTTCCCATGGAGTTCAAAATAGAGAAGTCCGAAGAAAGGTTGGCGGAGAAACAATTGCGCGGCAAAACTTGCACGTTATTTCGACGGCACCAAGTCGAGTTACCGGATGATATAGAGGATGACGAGCCAGAAGACTTTACCTATGAGAAGCAGGCTGGACCCGAACGAGTCTATCCAATCTATAAATCGAGTGAAGAGTCCTTGGAGCCGGATTCACAAAAGACTAAAGAGAAAATGTCAGAAATCGGCAAACGTTATAGCAAAACAAGCTTTTACGGTGTCCTTGACACTCTTAATGCGATAAAAGAAAAGTACACATCGAGCCCAGATACCATCCTAAAGCAGCCAAATTTTGGTCCTAAGACTGTTGTGCGTGCACATACAATAGTGGAACCGTTTGATATCCCTATTAGTCGTAACAAACCTGCAGTTCACCTTTCGACTATGAATAGCAAGGTTACTCCATCCAGTAGAGAAATTCGCCCCGCACATTTACAGTCTGATAACGAAAATCGTCGAAGAGAATCAAGAACTCTTGAGATCCAATCCGAAAGCATACAGTTACCAAAGGATTCAGAGTCGGAACGCATCTTGAAACCGGAGCGACCGAAGGTTAAGCACTGGACCACAAAGTATATACATCGCACGGAATATGATCCACAGAGTTTTACGATCAAAATTCAAACAGATCGATTAGGTATATTTGGCTTAGCCTGCAAGCGATACGAACACTTTCCATTTCGACACTGGCAGCTGCAATATAATGAGGAGAAGTAAGATCATTATTATTATATAGTATTATTAACCTACTTAACTACCTACTTATAGCTCCGGCGAGATCATCTTTAAACTGGATACCTACCACGTGCGAGTAATTTTGTTTATAACTAATGCCGGAATTCGGGGTTATGTCACGAAATTAACTGATGAGTATGTGGCCAGGCCTGTGAAGTACGTCGAAATTGAGCAACCCATTTCTGACTACCGCGAATTGCGCAGGGTATGAAAAAATTTTTTTTTTACATTTTACATATGCAAATATTATAGAAAGATTATAAATTTCTATATTTAATTTGAAAAAACCACTTTCGGTGACTTTTTCTAAGTGTAGTAATCCTTGTCTTTACTTAGCGCTTCTGCGAGAAGAACGTCAACATATTTGCGGAGAACGATGCTATGTATTATATTGAGAAGGGTTACTTCTCGGTGAAGCATCTGGCAGCCGAGTTGCATGTCTACGATGCATTTGCTGTCCACTGTAAGCTGGTCAAGTTCTTTCGCAGTGATTGGAATCGTTTGGCGACAAGGCGAAATATTGTGCTGTGCATGCGTAATCCCAAGGATTTGAATGAGGGTGCGGTTACCATAAGGGTCACACCCAACAATTCAACGTTTGTGGAGGTCTCCGAACCATGCTCCGAGAATCTGGAAAAAATTAATTTGGCTTACAAGCTCACCTGGCGAAATATTGGTGTAGGCTCTAAAAATAACTAATTTGGACATATAATGTTATGTGTCTCTATTCCACAGACCTACTCGGATGTGCATCAGCTGATCAATTCAATGTATCCCCAAGCGACGGATGTGCGCAATCGAGATCCTAAATTAATACACTACATACGCACCCTGCTCAGAGAGGTTCGGCCCCTAAGTTACTCGTAGCTAGCAGTTGGAAATAGTCTGTATTCAACTAACCAAAATGCGTTCGCTTCTCCAATTGAAGTCAATTAAAGCAAATTGTAAATTACTTTCCACTTGACTCTCCCTTTCTCTCTTTCTCTATCGAATCAGTTAATGTCATTAGCAACACTTGTTTTCCGATTTATATAATTCTAAAAACCACAATTATATTACAGGCAATGTATTTTAGTTAGCCAGTTTGCAATGTATTCGCCACTAATACTGTTAATATCACTGCTGCTTCTGCTGCTGCCACTGAATCGTGGCAACCACCTGAATGACTTTCCTGGTCTGGAGAAGATACTGATGCCACCGTCAGCGCATACGCGTGTTGTTGGTGGCGAAGCGACGACTATTGATAAGCTGGGTGGTTATATTGTCGCTTTGAGATATATGGATGATTTCGTTTGCGGTGGAGTTCTGTTAAATGACCGCATTGTTGTAACGGCGGCACACTGTTTTTTAGGGCGGCTAAGTAGGTCCGACTGGACCATCGAGGGTGGCATCTCGCGACTCGATGAAAATGGTACCAAAGTGGCAATGATGGAATATATAACTCCCAAAATCTTCAATGAACATACAATGCACATGGATATCGCCGTAGTGCTGCTGTCGGAGTCAATGACGGGTGAAAATATTGCTCCGATGGCTATGTGCCAACAGCAACTCACAGAGGATCTCAAGTTGTCTGTTTCCGGCTGGGGTCTAATTAATCCGAGAGCAACAATGATCCAACAGCAACTTCGCACTGTTGTCGTGCCAGTGGTAAAGAAAAGCAAGTGCAAAAAGACCTATAAAAACACAAGTGAGTCCTTCTTTGTTGTATCCAATATTCAAAACCAATTAGTGTATATTCTAAATCTTTCCTACTAAAGTAAAAATATCCCAATCCATGTTCTGTGCTGGGCTAAAGGACGGCAAGGATTCGTGCACATTTGATTCGGGAGGTCCGCTTGTCTACGATCCCCCAGGTGGCAAGAAAGAACTCTGTGGCATCGTCTCATTTGGCATTGGCTGTGCCAGTGCGAAATTTCCAGGCGTCTATACGGATGTCAACTATGTGAAACCATTCATTTTGGCCTCAATAGAAATATTAAATAAAATGGCTTAGTGAGCAATTCTCATCATATAATTCAAGGATACAACAATATGTTAACTAATTATCTTGATTTACAATTGAATTATTTAGTAATGAGTACATAAAGCTTAAGTATAAATCATAGCTGTGCATATCTGATAGTGCTTTCTCGACTGACCCAATTTATATATATTATCTTGTTTCTCGCAACGCGGGTTTCTGATTATTTATCGCGACACGCAAATGGGACAACATTTGGTGCTTTAATTGTTGTCATTATTTGCATATTTCTGGAAACTTTCGTGCACCTCTCTTTTAGCATTGCGTGTTGCAGCAACAAAATGCGGCAGCTCCTTGTTGATCATTGACTGATTCCAATAATTGATTGCAGAGCTACAGAGTTAAGCCCGGTGCTCGTCCTGGGATCGGTGCCCCCGAGGGCTCAATTTTAGAAGCCGTCCATCGACAAACTTTTACTTTAGTCTGCCTCGCGAAGCAAAAATGTAAATTAGTTGCCCTGCCTGAGGAGTGGCGAGGAGAGGATAGGAGAGGGAAGTGCGGCATCTAAGGGCTGTATCAGAATTTATGTGGCTGAAGATCATTGCATGACTGACGGCCTTTCGTCTTCGCTCCAAGAATTCGCAGTTTGAATTAGTTTAATAATACAATTAATTGTTATTTATAGCTTCCTCTGCGCCATCGCAAACGTTGTATTTATCTCTCCCATATAGCGGCGAGGGCAACCTAAATCCGAGACTCTGGCTCCCTAAATGGTATTTTACAGCACGCAACGCAATTTCAGTCAACCCTCAACTTATTCTGGATGAAATACTTGGACATAATTGAGAGAACCATGCACTTTTCTCATATACAGCTAAGAATTCCCATTGCAAACCAAACATTAGAAAGGCAGTTATAAATTTTAACAAGGCAGTCATTATTTAGTTAGATAGATATAGAGTATAGTTATAAACTTGAAGTCAAATCATTATCTAAAATATCTAGTTTTTGAAACTCTATTTAATGTTATAGTCATGAACTATTTTGATCGATTCTTAAATACAATTTATCAAAATATACTTCTTAATTTTAAATTAAATATTTCAACCGATCGTTGAGTGATTTTTGAGTAAGAGTTTCATAATGATGAAAATTTGGATAGTCTAATTTAAATCAGGATTTAAACTGGATGTGAAAGCTTATGACATGACAAAGATTAAAGCAGAGTATAAATTAAATACATCTATACAAGCAAAGGTGTTTCCTTGCATATACCCTGTAATATAATAAAGAAACTGTTGTGTTGGACATATTTAAGACCCTGAAGTGCCAGCGACGCAGCGGGAATAATGCCGATTAACATTGGAGTTGAGCACATCTACAACATAAATAAATGTGTCTGATGGAGAGGACACTTTGCGGGCTGCGTATGTCACTGGAGTGGATCGGCAGTGGACTGGGACAGTGGATGGGGAGTGGGTTCCCTGTCCCGGTATTGCACTGTGGCATTAAGTTTATTTATCGGCTTTTAAATGGCATCTTCGCTTGCATATAACTCTGGGTGTCATGTAATGCGCACCAGAAACAAAGGCAACATAATGTAACAGCCGCAATAAGCAAGTTTTTGAAATGGTTTCCTTACGTGGGGGTGCGGGGGTAGAGCTCGTAACCACAGATAGTACGACTACCATTTACTCTTGTAACATCAGCAACATCAGCAACAACACTTTTACTAGTGTCATAAATTTATGGCACATTGTTGCCGCACTGAAAACGTGCCTCAGACTCGCCTCAGGCATTTTGGCTACGGGACTCCGGGACTCCAGCTGCCACTGCCATTGCCACAGCCTCTGGCTCTAGCTCTGACTCTGACTTAAAAGCAACAGGATTTCAGTAGTCGGTAGTCGGATAAAACAACATGCAAGCTGGCACCTACTGCACTCAAACAAAAATCGCAATGCATTTTAGAAAATTCGCACGACTTTTGGTGCCACATATGAAATCCAGGAAAATATAGAAAAACTGTACATTTGGTAGATTGTCGACTTATGGACTTATGGGAAGTCTTCCTAATTAATATATTTTTTTTGTTATATTTATTAACTCATATCTAGTGCTATTTACCTTTTATGCTTATATCTTTTAAATTTAAGGTAATTTTCCTCTGAGTGCTAAGCTGCAGTTTCAGTCCAAAGATTTCCACATGACTATTTATATTTGGCAAAATATAAAATCAGTGCGGTTACAGTTGGATTCCTTTGGTTTAGAGCTCAGAGCTATAAACCCGACAATCAGACATATCGAATCGACGTTAGTTACTCTATTCATTCTCCTCACCCCTAAATGGATATATTGCTTCGGTTTGTTAATTAATGAAACACATCATGGGAAACCGGAGACAGAAAGAGAATGAGCGCAGTTCAAGAAACTGGTTCGTTTTACCGAGTTTCTAAAGAAATGCTGAATTACTTGCAGTGGTCAGGTAAACATGCAACAACAACAACAAGAACAAGAACAACAATCACTTGAGAAGTCGTCAAACACTTGATCAATAGCGGCAGTTTGTGTTTGTTGTGTGTCGGCCACAGATAGATTTTATTATGCAGAGTACGAAGTGTGTTTGCACAACTTAAAAGCCAATAAAATTTGTTGTTAATTGCTTTGGTAAATTGAAAATTAGGTTTTGGGAAAAGCAACAGAAACCGAAACAGAAACAGAAACAGAACTGTGCGTAGTCTGAAGTTGAATTTGTGTGCCTGTTTGGCCAAGTTATTAGCTTGGTCCGTTTTAATGACCTTTTAAGAGCCGCATGAATCTTGAAAACTGGCACCGAGAGAGCCACTAAAAACTAGACAAATCGAATCGCTTGCCAAACTTAAATTTAATCGGCTTAAATACAATTTAAGTTAGACTAGGGCTTACTGCGGTTTCACAGCGAAGGGAATTAGAAACAGAGAAGGGCAAAAAAAAAGAGAAAAAAATCGGTTAATTAAAGTTCAACAAAGTTGAAAACCGATTTCATGCCGCGTTGAATCAACGAATTGTAAACTTTTTCAAACCAACAAGCTGTCGGAGGGGGGTAAAATGCTGGGGGGATTAGGGGTATGTCCATTATTTGTACTTATTTAAGTGCTTGATCATGCTGATATCATCACCTCGCAAAAGATTTTCTTTGTGCTTGCTGTTGCCTTGCAATGCAATTAGCGTCTGCAGACGCCAGGTGGTCTCCCCTTCTCCATCTTCTCGCTCCTGCTCTCTCACAAATCTCAAATCGAAAATCTGTAAAAATGTGAAACAAATTTCGTATTACATTTTTGGGAGCAGCACCCCAAAAAAGAAAAAAAGAGCGTAGAAAATCTAACAACCGTTTAAGGCCGAGCAGCGAATGCACTTCTTGATGACAGATTAATAATAAATAATAATTTTAAATTAATTTTCAAATACCCTTTCTATTTAGTAAGTATGTAAGTCGTTCTCTATATATCGATAAGGATGTTTAAGTTAGGCTAAGAGAAGAGAAAACTCGATCTTTACAAATCGACTACTCGAATCGATATGCCCGATTGCGTGTTCGCTTCAGCTCGCGCTGTGTTGACAGTTATTGATCGATGTTATCGAAAAAACACAATGTTGAAATTAATTTTGATTGGGCCTCTTTGCGAACTCCTTTCAGTGCGCTTGTTGTATTAACCATTGGTTAAAAAAATAGAAAAAAAACTCAGTTTTGTAAATTATGTTTATTTTGGCTTTGAGAGCACAACTAATAGGCCAGTGGGTGACTTTGGTAACCCTCTGGTACTTTCGGAATCCTCACTCTTTACCAGCTGACTAGTCACAGCGTGCTCTCCACTAAGTGACACTGACTAATTTGGTGTCATTAATCTCCTGGCTGCTTAACGTCAGATGCATCATCAATACGCATCACAAACGAGCAATGAATAACAAATGTGGATGCGAATTGTGTCTGAATGCACACGTTTCACGGCTAGCGAGTGAACACTGTGATGAATGTGTTGTGCTGAGTTTGTGTTTTGTTCTCTCGTAGGATGAACAGCCTAGGGAGTCTCTCTCTCTATCTATCTCTGTCTTTCCCTTTCTCTATCTGTTGCTTTACACTCAGAATAGAAATGGAAAACATTAATGTTTTTTCGGTTTTTAGAAAAAAATCTTTAAATATAAAACAAAAATTCTCAAAACTAGAAAGTTAATATTTAAAATAATCTATCTTTAATTTGTAAACGGAAAGGTTAACCCTGCTTTTATAAATTATACTTTCCAAGTAAGTAATGGTAATTTTTCTTTTAGTGTAGTGGTACACAAGCGGCGTAATCAAGCCTAGTCAGTCAAGTCAGTCAGTCCGTCAGTCATCTAGTCACTCACTTGGCCATTCTCCACTTGAAGTTCACGTCAGTCAAAATGCCTTGCACCAATTTCAAGTTAAACCTCAACCTCAACCACACCCCCCTGGCCCCTTCACCTCCTCTGCCCAATCTCTTTGCATGACTACCGGGCATCATTTTTGCAGCTAGAAATATCCAGTGAAAATGAACACGTTCAGCGTCTTTTTGGCGCACGCGCGCATTTGTTGGACTATGTGGCAACCCCTCGCCCTTTGGAACCCTTACCCCTCACCCCCTCCTTATAACCACCTTGTACCTTTTCACTAACCGCAGGGCGAGTACGAGATCGTTTCTTATTTCGAATAAAGAGGCAGCAGCAAGTTCAACTTCAGCTTCAGCTTCAGTTTGAGGTTGAACTTGAGCGTGTGCCAGTCGAGCGAGGCGCACTCGACTCGACTCGACTCGATTATGCCCCAAAGCTATACAGCTGAATATCTGCAGAGTCCATAGTGAGGCCAGCGCGACTAGCAACTAGTAACTTGCAACTAGCCACAACTAGCAAAAACCAACGCCTTCGGTTTACATTTTACAATCCTAACAAGGTTAGACCGGAGAACAGAGCGATAAAGCAACAGAGGACATCGAGTCAGAGTCCACAGTGGACTTGTGGCAGTGGCACATGCCTAACTGCAGCAGCTAAGCAAACAAAAGAGAGAGCGAGAGAGGTAGAGCTATATACACAGCAAAAATGCATATGAGAGTTAAGATTTATTTACCTTTAAAAACTAAAATAATATATCTTAAATTTAGTTTAAAAAAAAAAAACAAAAAAAATATAGCAGCTCTTAACAATTGTTTAAATAAAATTTAAACTTGAATATTTAAACGTTGAAATTTTAACGTTGAATAAGTTCCTAAAGAGCAAAATGATTCTTAAAAAAGTGAGACAGAAAAATCGAAAGCTTATATAAACATAAAACAAACACAAACATATAAACAAAAAAACATTAAAATAAAAGTTAAAATATTAAACTTGATGTGAATAGAGTAACTAAAGCATTAATTGAAAACAACTAAAATGTTTGAGGCAAATAACAAGCAAAATTTCTTAAAAATTAGCTTAAAACAAAGATGTGTTTTTTCACTTGTAAGAAAAAATGTTGTTGAGGTGGTATTTGTTTTTATTATATTTAAAACTCCAAATTTATTTACAGTGTATACAGATGCAGTTGGTCTTGTGCACATACAAAAATTGCACATTAAAAATGAAGCATGCGGAGCAGCGAGGCTGCTTAACAGGCACTCTTGCACTATGTTGGCAAGGCGAAGGAGGGGATGGCTGTGGGGGCCCACACGATGTCTTTTTTGTGTTTTGGCCGCTTTGGAAGGTTAACAGAGGGGGTCGAGGCGGGTAAACGGGTAGCCGGGATTGACGGTTAGCTGGTACTTGGTACCCGGTACCCGGTTCGAGCCTCTTTTTAAATGCAACCAGCAATTCAGGCGAAAGGCGCACAAAGGGACAGCGAACAAGATGCCGAGTTGCTGATTGCACGAGCAGCGCAGTCAGCGCAGAGCCAACGTTAACATTGCCAAGAGCTTTTGTCGCCGCCACAAACATGGAATATGACAGGCCACAAAGAGCATAGCAGAGCAATGGAATGGAAAGGAGTGTGCAGAAGTGGGGCAAGGGGTGCTTGCTGATGATGGCATGCAAAGCATTGTCAAGTGAAGAAGAAAAACGAAAATGCAAGCGACAAAAACGAAACGTTCTTAATGTGTGTGTGTGTGTGTGGGCAGAGCAGGCTGAAGAAACAATGGCGACAATAAAAATGCGATCGCACAACATGCTCCACAGATAACTTAACGCAAAGTGACAACGAACAACTTTTAATGGAATTGTCGTCGGCTGACGCTCAACAAGAGAGTATGAGAGAGAAAGAGGGAAAGAGGGAAAGCGGGCGCAAAAATAGATATGCACTCAAAGTTGTTTATGCTTCGCACAAGTCGCGTGCAAGGACGTGCCAAGCAGGATAAGAGAGAGCGAGAGAGGGAGAGCTGGTTCGAGGGAGATGGAGAGTGCTGCTAACGCCCACGAGTTGCTTGAGTTGACGATCGCATCGCCTTCGGGTGCTACTGTGGCACATGCCGAGGCGGAACTAACCAGTCAACGAGCGCAGTTCCAAAGAGAGCAGAGAGCGCGCTCTCTTCTGCTCCGATTGGAAAACTGCAGTTTGATCTGTTGCTCTATCTCTATTGCGCTCCCAACACGTAAGCGGCAAGCATTTCCAATTAGAGCACACGTTCGCTCGTTCGCTCTCCCTCGCGCTTTCGATCGGTTTCAGGTTTTGTTTTGTTTACGCTTTTCGGCTGGAACGAACGGCGACCAGCGAGCTGTGAGTTGTGAGTTCAGCTCGTCAGTTGCCCAGCAATCACGCCCCAAGCAAGACGTACGCGCGCGTTCGCCTCTTGCAATATACACAGAGAAATAAAACACGAAAAATACGCTGACAAAACGTAATTGAAAACCCAAATAATGAAAAACAAGTGAAATGATATATAGTGAAAACAACACAACTTAACGAAAACTCAAGTGAAGAATAATTATAGAATAAAATATAGAAAAAGTAAACAGGTGCGATCGGTTATTAAATTGACTGATGGTCGCGTAGAGGAGGTCCTGCAACATATGATGAGCCTCAGTGTGCTCTCGCTGCCGCAACGTTACAAACGCCTCCTGCAAGCGATGACACTCGCCGTTGCCGTCGTCTACATGACGCTCCTGCTCTATCAGAGCGCCTACGGATATCCGAACTTCCAAGTGAGTTATATTTCGCGCTCAATCTTCCAGTTATCCATCCCACTTCCAGTCAACGCATAATTCTTATGCGTGGGCGCTCGCAAATTGTCAACTCTCCTCTACTCTCCCTGTCTTGCTCTCTCTGTCAATTTGCATGATTCTTAGTCGTTTGTTTTTGCTACGTTCCGTGCACTTTCATAAATCAACGCCGGCAACGTTTGCAGCTGCGCATGCGTCCGTCCATATGTCTTCTTCTTCTTGGCTTGACTGCGTTGCCAGCTGAAACCTTGTTTTTTCTGCTTTTGCGCCCTTGCCAATGATGCCAGCCAATCTTCAAGTTTGCCTTTTTGCCTTTTGCATATAAAACAGTTTTTCAGTTTTTAGCAATTTTGCTGTTGCTGTTGTTGTTGTTGCGTTTCATTGCCGTCGGCAGCGCGTCGCCAAAGCTTTCAGTGTGCTCCACTCGCAGTCGCAGTCGGAGTCGCAGTCCCTGTTTCCATTCCTCAACCCTGACTCAGTTTATTGTTGTTGTTTTTGGTTTTGCATAAATTTCTGTGTAATAAAATATTCTGCGCTAATATTACAAGACAAGTTTCGCTCTTTCGCTGTTTGGCTGACCGCCCAGCTGCTTTCCTTTCTGTTCCTTTCCTTTCCTCGCGAGCAGTGCAATTAGTTTTGAAATCTAGACACATTAGTTTTATACATATTATTAGTTTTTATCCTTGAGGAAAGGCTTTAGCTTGATGTGCCTTTTCCTATACAAACTAAAAAAATTAGCACTAAGCACTAGACATATTTTTTATAAAAAATTTGCTCCGGTTTTTTTAAAATATAATTTTAAAATAATAAACTGAGGCAAATTTCTAAAATTCTGCAGATTTTTTTAAAATTCTCTTATCTATTCTCTGGCGAAAGATTTTTTGTATGCCATCTTTAATAAATAATAAATATAGGTGATTTTAAGTCAGAAATATTTGTAGTTTACGCAGATCACTTGGGTTAAAAAACACTTTTCCCACACTACATATGTACCAATATAAATATTTCAATTTACAAGCACGTACAAGTCTGACCGGTTAGCTAATTTATAATAAAATCATTAGAATTAAGAAATTCACACTTACATATTATAAAAAGAGATTAATTTATTGCTTAATTGGTTTGTTGTAGATTACACATATTGTATCTAAGCCCATTTGCATTTTTATTTAAATAATTCCAGTCTTGAAAACTTTATAACTTCTGATTTTTTTGCTCTAAACTTTAGCCTGCTCATTTCTGCTTTGGCACGTTTTAAAAGATACAGTATTTTTTTAATAGCCTATCTTTTACTAGACAGCTGCCATTTTATTTTTTGCGCACCGGAAGTTGCCGACTTGTTGCTGACTTCATTAGAAATAGTTGTCTGCAAATGCAAATTGATTTTGCTCTAGAAACTGTTGCTAGTCCATAAAAAATGTGATGGTCAAGTTAAGGTCTGTTTTACTTGCCAACTGTTTGGGGTCAGCAAACTGGGGATTACTTTTTATTTTTAGTGCACTTGGACAATAATTAAAAGTTTATGTTGTTGGCTAACCGGAAAGCGGGCCGCAATGTGTGGCAAGTAGAATACATGTAGAGTTCTCATATAAAAATGCTGAATTGGAACTTGTTGTTTAAGCCGAATTTCAATTGAAGTCCGCAGCTCGTTGTTGTTGTTGCTGAGGTCTGTGAACCACAAGAAAAGTGCATGGCAATGTTGTAATTTTTTTTTTTATTTTTATTATGATTATTTTTAGGTTTTCGCAAATTTAGCGAAAGAAAAAAAATACATTGCTTGATTTCCGAGAATTGTGCAGCTGACTAACCAAAAAAGTGTTTTGAATACAAAAAAATAAAAGCAGCACATTGTCCACTGTGCATAGGCTCCCCTTCACTCCCCTTTCCTGGTGCTTGGTGGCTTAATGTCGCGTGTTGCTGACTCATAAATCATATATAAAAATATTCAACATAATCGATAAATGAATTTGTTATGCGAATTTGTTTAAAGTGGCGCGTCGAATGTGCGACGTTCTTTGAATTGCTTGAATCGCTTGGGTTGTTGTTGATTGTTGTGATTGATTCGTGTAGTGCGCTTAAAGCATGCCTAAATACAACAGCAACAACAACAACAATTGCAACACGTAACAAGCAACTCTTGACTGCTTTGCATGCTTAAACAACTTGGCCAAAAGACAAAGCCAAAGCAAAGACGTCGACAAAACACAAAAGAAAAAACACACAAAAAGACAGCTCAAAACTTTTTTGATTCCTGTTTTTGTTTTGTTTTTTTTTGCTTTGCGCGCAGGTGCCGCTGGCTGCAGCTGCTACGCCCCTCCCTTTTCTCCACATCTTGGTGCTGCCTCCTTCTTTTGCCACATAATCAGTTGGTCAGTTTACTTTGTTGCCGGCACCAAAAAGTTGACGACACTAAGCGCTTGATAAAAACTTCCAGCTGAAATGCCTCTGAGTATCTCTGAGTATTTCTGACTACACTCAAAAACTTTTCCAGCTATACAGTAAAAACTTTTGTTATTTAGAAATATTTTTAAAGTTACTTAAAAGATTTTTTAACTGCAGATGTCTTGCATTTAATATTATTTGTACTTATTTCCTTTATAAGTCTTTTTTTTAGCTAAAATACAGTTTTACAGTTTCATAAAACATTTGTTTTTGCTATTTTTAAAAACTTCTTAAACTTCGTAACTTGATTATTAAGCCGGAACAGGAATGGTTGTAAAGAAATCGGAACCGAAATATGATTTAGTTTGATAGCCTGGTTTAAGTATAACATTTTTTGATTGAGAATTATTTTTTTGTTTTCGCTTTTAGATTTCCATTTCAACATTTATATGCAATTTAGACAATCAAGTGTTATCTCGCATAAATCAATGTAAGTCTACTGTTTTTCCGAGTGTAGTTTCTTATCTTTGTATCTGTAGCTGAGTAGCTACTCAGCTGTTGTTGTATCTGCTGCTGCTGCCGCTGCTGGTCTTTAGGTGGTCGGCATTTTACTTAATTGAGCAGCGCCGGAGCCTGGCTCCCGTTCCTGGTTGCACTCGATTACCGACTCGGAGACTCCAGCTCAATCTGCACCTCAACCTCCGCCATCTCCATATCCATCGTCTCACATGAGACGTTGCTGTATCTTATCGTAGATTTGTATCTTGAAGTTTAATATTGTTCAAACAGCATTTTAATGAAGACTTAAGCGAGCAAAGGGAGCGATTTAAGTTGACTTTTAAAGTTGTTGTTAAATTCGACTTGTGCGAACAGCTGTTATATATATATATATATAATTTTTTTGAATATTGAGAAATCACTTTAGAATCTCGAATCTCTAGTGAAGTTGAGCGCACGCAGCGCTGCTCATTAATCTAGCGCCCCCCATCAAATTGTTGTTATTAATTGACTTTGAAATTGTTTATAAACATATTAATCATGTACATAATGAAGCATTACACAATTACTTGCTTTTGGGGCAAGCTGTGTGTCTCTGTTGTTGTTGTCTTTGAGCATTTCGACAGCAACTCTCGTGTGTGTATCTTTTGTTTGTTGTGGCATGTATCTTTTATATTGTATCTCGTTAGCTTGTATCTTTTTGTGTTTGTCTGTTTGCGCAGGCGTGCTTCAGACAGTACATACAATAAGTATGCGCACACGTGTCTCCAAGTGTTTTCCTCTTCCTCTTTCATACCTTTGCCTACGTTCGTTTGTAATTCGCCATTGAGCTTGTTGCAGACCCCTCCGATCCACCCGCATCGCTGTCTGCTTGCCTCCAAGTGCTGCATATATTAGCTGACTGTTTGTGCAACTGGTTCACATTCTAATCTATGCAAGGCTAAGCACGCCTTGCTGCTGCCTTTAACCCACCTTACCAACTTGTTAACTCAATTGCATTTTGCCGGATTTGTGCAGCTTTTGCTTATACCCTTTTAGTTATTCAGAATGGGGCTTGGTACAGTTTTCATATATTAATGAAAACGATTTTATATAATATATATATAAACATTCCACATCTAATTGACTAAATTAAATTATTTTATTTATTTGCATATTGACTAGTTTATAGTTAATTTGCATTTTTAGCAACACTTCTTAAAGAAGTTTCCCTCTTCAAATTTCCCTTCCAGTTATTTACAGGGCATATTTTAGTCGCTTACTTTTCGTTTACAATTTTAAATTACCTTTTTGTTTTTGGCAAGTCGCTTTCACTGATCGGGTCACGACTTTTGTGGTGTTTTTACCGCTTATCGGAATCCCACAATTTGGGGATAAATTAATTAATATTTCGAGTTGAGTTCTCTTTTAATCGCAGCGTCTCGTTACAAAAGTTGCCCCAAGCCGTTTACACACTTGCCACCTGTCAACGTCTCTGGTTTTCACTGCGGCTCATTAGGCAGTAGCTCAGCCATCATCAGCTCTTTTTCCTCCATCGGTTTCTTCCTACACTTGCACCTCCCCCCTGTTTATCAGATGCTTTTGGCCCATTATATTGAACACCGTTTGTCCGATCGTGCGGCAATAAAAATGTATGAGCCAAGTCTTTAGCTCTATCAAGCGGACAATATCGTGTGAAGCAGCAACAGCAGCAGCAGCAGCTAAAGAAGAAGCTGAAGACCCGTTTACCATGTAATAAAAATACAACAGACCTAGGCGAGAGGGGATGGCACAAGAGAGGGAGATAGCGACAGATAGAAAGAGAGGGAGTTAAAATGTTTCCATTTTCAATTCCGAAATGAGCTATAAAAACGATTTCACAAAAAAAAAATAAATGTGTGGGCCACCGTTGTGGGGCATTAAGAGGGGGGAAGGGGGATGTTAACGGAAGTGCCTGCTGAGCAGTGCTGATTTGCATAACGGAAAAGGTCGAACAAATTAACACTTGGCAGTCTCCACTCAACAGGTGAGGGCGCGAGAGGGGGCCTCAATTTTATCAGATCACTTCAATCAAACTGAAATCAGTGATGAAAAAAAGGGGGGTGAGCAAGAGGAAGAGGGGGTAAACTTCCATTAAAGCAAAAGCAATTGAAGAATTGCCGCACAAACAAAAGCAAATGAACCTGTTATCAGTAGAAATTAATCAAAGCGCTCTCAGCTCGGGGCTCAACTTGGACTTGGCCGTTGGAGTTGGAGTTATTGTTTGGTTGAGGGTTCCAATCTGGCAGCGCTTTCTTGCCGATCTTTTCTACAGTTCCCGTTTGTTTTTTGGTTTTCATTTGTTTGCTCTTACTCAGCATTTATGCTGCTGTGATTGCTATTTTTGTTATACCCTGTAAAATTATAAAGTGCTTGTGCAAATCTTTTAAGCTACAATTGCAGTTTCTTGGGAAAATCTGGAAGGAACAATACTCTTTCACTTTCTCAAAACTTTTACTTTTATTTAAATATAATTTCTATGATTTTTTACATCTAAAATCTAATATTCAAATTTTACGAGTATGTCCCAATAAACATAAAAGATATCTGGCCATATATTTTCCATATTAATGAACCCTGAAAAGCAGCCGACCATTTTCTAAAGCGTTTTTGAGTGTGATTTCTAATTTGAATATTTGTTCAAGATTAAATGTTTATTACAAAGCCTACAAATTTATGGCTGTATAAAATGTGTAGCTAAAAATTAGGTTTTGTTTAAGAGGTTGCAAGATAGAATATTTATGTATGCTCTTAATGAAAGCAGATGAAGTTAGACTATTGACTAATTAAGATTAGGCAATTGAGAAACAGGCATTATTCTCTGACCATAGCTACTCTTTGATCAATCTGGAATGTTTAAGACAAAAAATAACTACAAGTTTAGGGGAGTTCATAGTTGTTTACAGGGTATCTTCCCGTCGAGCGCTCTTCTCTGTTGCACTCTTACTTACTTCTTACTATTATTCTTGTTGTTGTTGTTTATTCTGACTGGCTGCTTGGCTGCCTGCGTGCCGCTCATTTGTTTGCCATTGTTGTTTACCGATTGAAGTTCGCCTTTTGTTTGCCAGGTGAAAATGCCTGTCGGCGCAGTTCTTTACAAATATATATCTATATAATAATATGTATGTATGCTTTTTTATTGCATTGCACGCGATTTACACAACAAATTTACATGCCCTGCCTAACTCATTCCCTCTCTTTCTCTCCCTCTCCCCTCTCTTTTAGTTGCAGCCACAGCCGCTGTCGAGCTCCAGCCAGTTGCTGGATGGCAATGAACCTGCAGCCACAACGACGACCACACAGCAACTGCAACAACAACAGCCACAAGTGCAACAGCCACAGCAAAAACTGCAACAACTACAACATTCGCTGCCACCCACAACACAAACTGCATCCTCGTTTGCCTCCTCGGCCGCCTCGCCCATAACTCCCTCGCTGATCATTCGCAAGGACATTCACAGTTTCAACTTCAGCGATATTGAGGTGAGTGAGCGACCCACAGCTACCCTGCTGACGGAGTTGGCACGTCGCAGTCGGAATGGGGAATTGCTCCATGATCTGTCGCAGCGAGCGGTGACAGCGACGCCTCAGCCACCCACAACTGAATTGGATGACATTTTCATCAGTGTGAAGACGACGAAGAACTATCACGACACACGTTTAGCATTGATCATTAAGACCTGGTTTCAATTGGCCCGTGATCAGGTGAGTCTATCAACTATCTTCAGCCCCTGCCCCCAATTAACCCCCACTCTAGTTTCTGGTGTCGACCAATTTGCCGATCGAACAGTTTCGATTAGTTAGTTCAAGCAATTTGCTGTGGCAAACTCAGCCAAAACTAAGCCAAAAGGTTGCCACAGCCACGATTGAGATCGAAGTTTATTTTTTGTATTCCTTTTTTTATTTTTTGGGGCTTGGCCCATTTGCATAATGAGTTTTTAAGCTGTTTGAATTGAATTCGTATTCGAATTTTTTTGTAGTGTTTGTTTTTGTTTGTGTCTCATTTGGCGATTTATGTTTATGTGGCGGCGGCTTAATTGGCTATAAAAATGTCTTCATAAGCCAAAAAATGGTAACCAAAAAACCTCACATGCGAAAATACGAGCTTAACTCATTCATAATGGTGATTTTAATGGGTAATCATACCCTGCTAAGCCGCAAGTGTTTGTTGGGGATTGGTGAGAGCTGTGGCCAAGATTTAAAAATAATAAAATAGTATTGTTTTTAAGTAGTTGAATGACTAAGCGAATGAAAAGTCTTTAAGAGATTGGCTTAATTATAATATTTATTTATTCCAAAAAAACAGATCTATAATTATAGGGTATACAATGGGAATATTTGTAGGTAGTTTAGTTTAATTTCCTACTTGCGTATATTTTAGCAGATTAAGATTCATGTAAGAGGATAAGAGTCGTATATAAATATATACATCTATTACTTTTATATATATATATGTATTTATCTGCATGTTGTAATCGTCTTTATTCTCGATGAGAGACTCTCTGGTTGCCAATTTATGCAAAAGCACGCGTCACAAATGGGTTTTATTATTATTGTTTACATGGAACTGCAGTCGACGTACCTAAAAAAAATATGAAAAACAAGAAAGAAAACATAAATAAATAAACCGCAGAAAATACTCACATGTGTGTGTGTGTGTGTGTGTGTGTGTGTGCGTGTGTTGTGTGTGTACTTTCAGCTATTCCAAATTGTTGAAATGCTTGACAGGCACGTTTCACGCTGGCTGCAATGCTGCAACTGCTTGTGGCAGACGTGCAACGAGGCTGCAACTCAGTTTATTTTGATTGGACAGTGTGACTAAAGCAACATAAGAATGGGGAAGGGGGCGCGTGTTGCAGAGCGGTAAACCTAGAAAGTTTCTGGTGCCATATCGAGTTTGTAGTTTTTCACACAACGTGCAACAGCAGCAGCAGCAGCAGCAGCATTTTGGTCTCAACTGGTCAGCAGCAATTGCTGCCGCACTGACAGCTAGCAACATTCAACATTCAGCGTTCAGCATGCAACATGCAACAAATGCAATGAAAGTTTGATTTGCTTTAAGCTGACTGCTGCTGCAGCTGCTGCAGGCAGCCAATTATTTTGATGCGTCCAATAGCAATGTGGATCAGAGTCAGGCAACATGCAACATGCAACAACAACAACAACAACAACAACATCGGCAACAAAATGCGTTCAATTTTGATTGGTTTGTGCTGCATTTGAAAACCATTTGTTGCCTGCCTCGGTCACTGTCTCTGCCACTGCGCCGGCGTCTATAGCCACATTATAAACGCTTGATTAATGTGCCACTCGCTGCTCGCCTTAAAAGGCCAATGGCAAAGTGCAAAAAGTCTGCAACTCCGTAAAACTTTTAGGCATGTTGCTTTGCTCAGATTTTTATACAATTTTTATTATATATGTCTTTATATACCCTAGTCTGATTGGGTTGTTTTATTGGCTTTTCAAATTCATGCAACAAATGTCAGTCTACTTTGCACCTAAATAACCCCGGAAATCTTATAGATATATCAATTTTTTAAATAATTAAATACTATAATAATAATACTAATATTTCGTATAAAATTAGGTTTTTGTATTATTATTATAATCATCAAATAAATTAATTCGTTAAATACTATGTAAGATATTACAATAAAAAACCTTTAACATCTCTCAATATATATAAAAAAAATAACTATTTGATGAAAGATTTCCTTTAGTATTATTTTATTTTTGGTAAAAACAGCCAACAATTTTGTAAGGAGTTTAAAGGTCTTCGAGCAGTTTTATTAGTTGCAGCAGCTCAAGCTGAAAATTGAATTTGCTTTATTCATAAATTTAGCATGCACAAGTTAAATAGACAATTTGCTATGCAGTTGTTGCAAGAAGTTAGCTGCTTCAATGTGAAAAATGGCTCAGGTGGCATTCAAATTATTCATGCAACGTACAAATGAGCATAAATTACCTGACAGTTGCCGCCACGAACAACGAGGCGACTTTGATTGAACGCTTTTCCCCAAATATGCAGCGATGGAAATTGTGCGACTGCAGCATGCAACGTTTTCAAGCTACTGTTTGCCTGCCCCATTTGCCCCCTCTGCCCCTCTCCCCGTCTATGTCTGCTCTTGCCTGGCAGGTTTGTCACTCTGTCGGGCAGCTCGCTTAGTTAGCATCCAGAGTTTTGCATGCCTTGGCAACTTTGGCTGCTGCTCATTTGTTGCAGTTGTTGTTGTTGTTGTTGTTGCCGCTTGTTGTTGGCAACAAGCACAAAACGCATGTCAAATGTCAACTGGAAAAGAGTTGCAAGATGGATCTGGCAAAGCAGCGGGGTGGGGAGGTTGGCTGCTGCCTTGATTTATGCAGATAAATCGCAGACACAGGTTGACAGCATCCGATCAGCGTTGCAAGTGGGTGGTTTAACTTGGGATTTGGTGGTGGTTCTTCTGCCTTGCTTGTTTTCCTGCTGCCTTTCTGTGGTGGTTTCGCGTATTTATTTTTAATGACGCACTGCGGCCACTTATATTGAGCATTTGTCAGTGGAGCCCAAATTGAAACCGCTGAAATGTTTTTCCCGGAAAAACAACATTTTCTCTCAGTTCCTACAAGGCCTATGCCCGCTGTGTGTGTGTGTGTGTGTGTAATATGTGTGTGACGGCTCACATTTTATTGGTCACAACAAGACAACCGCAAATGTCGTTAAATTTTGCTGGACAAGCTTTGCTGCAGCTGCTGCTGGTTCCCCGTCTCCCGCCCTGCTATGCCTCCTGCTGTCTTCGCCTATTTGGCTTTGGGTACTCCAACTCGTTGCCGTCGTAATGCGTCATGTCCAGCAAGCGCTGCTCTTCTTAATTCGTAGCCTCCCATTCTCATTAACTTGGCTTAGCCACACTCAGAGAAAAAATGAAAGTAAACCGCATTCATAATCAAAATAAATTTGGTAAAAAGGTTAAAATATTTCTGGAGATTAATAATAAATTTTTCAAATGAAATTCCTATTTTTAATTCCGGTGAATATATTTCTGAAATTAATGAAAAAAATGTTCAATTCTCAATAAACATTTGGATATTAGAATTTCACACAATTTCAATTGAAAATAAAACACAATAAAAATTTTCTAGAATTCAGGGAAACTTTTGTTCTGAGTGTACGCCCTGAAAATGCTTTAAATTGGCTTAAGTCATAATTTTTAACCATTTATATAAATATATATATTTATTTTCGCTGAGTGCATTCGGTTAGTTAGTTGGCCTAGGCTGTCAGCAGCACGTAGCCGGCCTCGCTGAGTAACTTTGTGGCAAGTCGACAGCCACGTTTTGCAGCCCGATTCCCAGACTGTGTTTCAGCTCCAGTTGAAGTCACTTGAATTCAGTCTCTGTGCGACTGGTTTTATTTTATTATTATTTTTATTTCAACCATCAGCTTTAAGTTTGTCGGCATGTTCTCATAAATATGAGCAAGCAAATGACAGTTGTCATACGCAGCTGGCCAACTAGCTGAGTTTGCCCCACAGAGGCCCCTTCTCCATTTCCATACCCTTCAACCCGCTGTCTTTCATTCATTGGGTTGCTGCTTGATTTGTTTGTGGATCACGCGGCGTATGCGCAACGAGCCGCATGGCAATTAAAGCCCAATTGACAGCACGTCCAAAGTGTGCCGCCAACGCACACACACACACACACACACTCATGCTCTCTTCATCTCTCCTCCCTTTCCCCTTTCCCCCTTTTTCTTTTGGTTGTCTATATAGTTTGCGACCCGTGCCGTAGCTTTTATTTTTCGATTGCGCCCTCTTTTGGGATTTTGTTTTTGTCATTTTTCATTTTTTTGGCGGCCTTTTCAATGCGCTTCAATTTAATTTAATTCGCAATAAATTGAACTTTTTTCTCCATTGTTCGCAAACGACACAATTTGTGTATGCAACATGCAGAACATACATAC
This sequence comes from Drosophila dives, assembly GCA_035042365.1. Lineage (NCBI taxonomy): Eukaryota > Metazoa > Arthropoda > Insecta > Diptera > Drosophilidae > Drosophila > Drosophila dives. The sequence continues at coordinate 3,857,863 of JAWNLJ010000326.1, read as the reverse complement.
AACAACAGCCCCTCTCTCTCTCTCTCTCTATCCCTCCTCCAATCCTCACCCAAGCCGCTTTGCCAGCCCGTATCCAACTTCCTTTTTAATGTGCACGTTTCGACATTTTTTCGTCATTTAATATTCCGTTTGCCGAGCAACAGTGCCTGCAAATATGCATCGCACACGAGAGCACTCTTTGTGTGTGTGTGTGTGGCAATTATGTTGCTCTCAATTACAACAAAAAGACGCATAAGTGGCTTATATTAAGTGTATATATGCTTTTTATATACTCTGCGTATTGTGTTGTTTGTCTTCCGGCTGCGGGGGGAAAGAGTGGAATTACATCTCGAATTAAGTTATTAAATCTTTAACTGTATTTCTTGTTGGCTCATCTATAATTATGTTCGGCCAATCAAATACAAATCAGCTAATTGATACATTTTTGGGCTCAGAGCCACATTAAGCATCAAATATCTCAGCGTTTAACACACGCCTCACAAATGTTTCGCCGCCTCGGGGCACGCAACATGCCAACAGCTGCTGCTTAAAGGCAGAACGGGTGGTGGAGGAGGGCAAGACCAATACATCAGACAACCTATAATTAAAATGTGAACCTTTCTGTGGTTTTCTCTGGGTCTTCGGCCTGACTGCTGTCTTCAAAATAGCCGAACTGAGATTACGCAAATAGAGCCACGCCCACAACTTTGTGTTTGCGGTTTGCCCATTCAACCTACAAAAAAATATTAAACACAAATTACATAATCAATTTTTGACTAAGCAGTTTATCGACAGCACATCAAATTAATTAGAGACTAAAGTGATTTTTATGCTTTTTATTTCAATATGAATTATTGAATAAAAATCATTAAATATCTTTTATACACTTTATTGCTAAATATAAATTATATTTATATGTAGATTTCAATTTTTTTTGAAAATAATACAATTTTCTAATTTATATGATTTGATTAGATATTTGCACACTTTGCTTCGAAAGTAGTTTTTTAGTTTCTTTTAAGTTTTACAATCTTATTTTATTTAATTATAAATATTTGTGCAAATTCAAAAGATTTTTTTTTATTTATGACTTGGCACGATTTTCAATTTGATTAGTCAGAAAAATTGCTTAATATATTTTTTGAAAAAATCTAATTTATATGATTTGATTAGATTATGGTGTAATTTTGAGTTTGGTTAACTTTCACTTGAATGAAGTCTATAGTCTGGTCAAAATTAGAAAGCATGTCCAGTTGTGAGGCGCACGCCTCCTTCATAGGTAATAATTTTAGTTTTCGGCCAAAATGCACAAGAAAAAAGAGCCGCAAAAGTTACTGCCTGCCGCCTGCCTCCTGTCGAGTTGGGCCATATGTAAAGGCCGGGTCAAAACCGCAGCCTCAGCTGCTGCCTGGTTGAGAAGCTGCTGCTGGCGATTGACCGCACCCCACGTGCTTACCGTTGTTTCGAGAGGTGGAGTGGCGAGGGGGCGGAGCGGGAGGGTGCAGCCAAAATGCTGCAATGCTCGCCCCAAAAATGGTTGGCCACAATTTTGCCGCCGCCTTTTGCCTGCAGCTGCAGCAGTTAGAGACGCGAACGCCATTGAAAAATGTTTGTTGCACGTTGCTGTTGCACATTGTTATTGTTGTTGCTGTTGTTGTTGGTCTATGCTGGGCGACAGTCAGTTAACTGTTTGCTCTGTGTGTGTGTGTGTTTTGGGCCTTGTTGTGTGCCTGCTGCTGCTGCTGCTGCTCTTGGGCGCCGAAAACATAACGAATTGTTGTGGCAATCGCTTCGTTCCAATTGAATGCATGTCGCGCCACAAAACTTCCACCTCAACTTGCAACTCCCAACTATGAATTCGACTCCGGCTCCGAATCTGTATTCAAATCCGTTAACATTGCTGCTGCTTTCGTGATAAATTTGTTTTGCATTTAATGCTGACCCATGCGAAATATGCTGGCAAATTTATAGACTCTTTCTCGCTTTCAACTCTCTCGCGATATGCACTTGAATTATTTCACTATTTCTATAAACTGTGAATGCTTTAAAATGGTTGAGTGAAGCTCTACCAAGAAATACAATGGAATGAAAATAGCTGAGTTATATTTAAACAGGGCAAAGAACAGCTGCAAGTTTGAGTTATAAATTTGGTAACAGCCAACTGAGTAACCCCAAGTCGATTCCAGCCTTAAGAAAAAGCACTCATAATAATAAAAAAATACAAAAAATATATTTATATTTAAACGGGTAAAGAACAGCAGCAAGAAAGATATTTAAATATGCTTTTATTTATGCACCAGACAGAAAATATAATTAAATTTATGTACAATCAAAGCAACAATAATTTGCTCAAACTGGAATGCAGAGTAACTCCAAGTCGATCACATCTTTGGGGCACTCTTCAGTTCCATTATTTTGTAATTGCAAACAGTTATTGTTAAAGCTGCTTTTGGCCACATAATTACTACCTGGAATATGTACGAATGCATTTTAGTAATTTATTTTTGGTGGGTGGATACGCAGCTAAGCCAAGCCAAAGTACAACGACGACGCAGCTCGTTAGCAATTAACTGGGCCAATACGGACAGCATCGTTAGCTGAAATCGGGGCATATTTGCTAGGGCAATGCTTATTTATGTGACAGTTGCATCAGAGCGCACAAGTTAGCTCATAAATTTGGCCAACATGTTGTAATGTTGTTTGTCAACAGTTTTAGCAGTCCCATAAATAAAATGCTAGTCAAGTGCCAGTGCAACTGTGCAACTGCAACAGCAGCAGCAGCGGCTGCAACAACAACAACAACAACTGACAACAATATCCAACCGGCAACATGGTGTTAACATTTTTTGCCCAGCAGCCAAAAATGAAAAGCGCTGGAAAAAAAAATGTGCCAGTGAAAGAAAATGAAAATCAAATCTCGTGAAAAATCCATGAAAATCCAACAGACGACGTTGAAAAGTTTTTAGCTGCAGCAGTTGTTGTTGCATGTCGCTGTTGTTGTTGTTGTTGTTGTTGCTTTTGTTGTTACTGCATGTTGCTGTTGTGTGTGTGCTATGAAGAACTCGACTTCGACTCCGAGTCAACTTCGACTTCGACTAGACTCCAACTGCAGCAACTCTCCGACGTTGAATGTTGAACGTTGGCAAACGTTGACTTTCTAACTGTTTAAAATGCTTGTGGAGCGGGCGTATTGTTGTTGCTGTTGCTGTTGTTGTTGTTGCAACATGGGCAACAGCAATGTTCCTGTTGTGGTTGCTGTTGTAGTTGTCAATTCCTTTAAAACGATTTTCGCCTGATTTGACAAAGCGAAGAAATAGTTATTAAAGAGCAAAACCAATTGAGTTGTACCATGCAGACGAAGAAGAAGAAGAGGCACAACAAGAAGAAGAAGAAAAGGGAGAAGAAGAAGAAGAAGAAGACTTTCAAATAGCCGCAGGAACTTTTAGTCGACTGTCAATTTGATTTTTAGGCAATTAGCTTTTTAGATATGACAGTTGCTGACTGATGAGGGGGGAGGGAAATATTCACACTGTCTGCGGCCCCTATTCAACTATTTAGCACTACTGGGAAATAAAATAATAATAATAAAGCCTACAGCGCGAATCAGCGATGCATAAAGTCCTAACCAGCAGCAGCAACAACAAAAATAGCAACCACAATTTAGCCAACCAACCAACTGTAGACTGATTTAGTTAACTTGTTCGCGTTGTTTCCTATTTGCCTGAGTTGTTTCTTGGCGAGTTTCTTTGCGACGTGTGGGAATCTTTTCTTATCTGATTGTCTTCTTGTAAGAATATGGGCGGCTATAATTATATGTAGATTAGCGTTTCGAACTATTCTAAAGGTGGTCAGTAGCAGGGCCATCTTCCCATGCCCAAACTTACACCATATATATATATATATAGAAATATATGTATTTATATATTCAAATCACTAACTTTCCATGACTATATATTACAACGATTAATTGCTTTTGTTTTCAATTTATAAACTTATCGTTTTTCTTTTTTAATGCTCTTTTCAGACTTGGTTCTTCACAGACACCGACGATCACTACTATCAGGAGAAGACAAGTGAGTATTGTGCATATTGTGTATGATGTTTAAAGGAAATGAAAATCATAACTTACAAAATTTCGCCAAATTCGTTCCAAAAATGAAATTGTATTTCGAAAAAAACGTATTTATCACAGAGCCATTGAGGGAGTTAATCTACCTGTCGACCTCTTACCCTTTTGGCTTGGTTTTGGTAGTGCTTTTGGTTTGGGTTTTTTATTTCGGTTTCACATCAGCCACGCAGCGGATACGCCCAAAAGAACGCCTAATCTTGGCCACTGTCTGCCCAGTCGAGAACAAAACCGATTAAAGTTTAGGCTGTGTGCGTGTGTGTGTGCAGTGTGTGTGTTTACCTGCTTTGCTCACCCGCATTTTAATTGAATTGCAGCCTTTAGTTTTTTCTTGCGTGCTTCGATTTTTGCGTGTCTCCCTTTCCTACTCTCTCGCTCTCTCTGTCTCCCTCTCTCTCTCTTTCTCTCGCCGTCTGCAGCTGCATAAATTTTCAAGAGTTTTTAATTAAAAAAAAAGTATACAAGAAAAAGTTCAAATTTCAAAAAATTGTATTTCATTTTTGCATACTACTAAGAAGAGAAAAGAAGAGCAGAAGACGACAGACTCCAGACTCCAGTCTCCAAGCAGACTGCAGAAGATCTCAAGTTTCACAGCCTGGTCCTGAAGGCATTTTGATTAGGGAGCTGGAGCAGCAAGGATTTTTGCTAAGCGCGCATTGCAGCGATTTTTGAGTTATGTGCAGAGTTGTTGTTGGCTGGTAAACAAAGGATATATATATATATATATATATATATAGTAAAGATATAGCTTGCAGTTTGTCTGTCTGTCGGTCTGTCTGCTCTGGTGCCCTTTGTGTTTGTTGTGTGTGCTTTAAATATTTCAACAATTTTCATCCAATTAAGGCGCACAAGTTTTTTTTTCTGCTGCTTTGCTTTTTTTTATTTCCTCACTTGTCCCATTCCTCTCTGGCTCCTTCAAGTGTGTGTGTGAGTGTGTGTATGTCTGTGTGTGTGCTTTATCGGCGGCGTCTGTCAAACGAGATACAAAACGTATCCGCTGGATATGAGCGGCATTCTTGGCTAACAAGCTACTGTTTCTTTTTTTCGGGCTCTCCGATTTGAGCTTTGGACCTTTTAGTTAATTAACATAGATGTGGCTTCTTCTCCAGCCTCTCCAGCTTCTTCCCTTATTCCCCTCATTGATTTTTTTTGCTTGTTTGGTGCGTTGTTATTTTGCTTAATTACCAATCTTTAGCAAAATTCATCTTATTCTCTCTTATTTTCTTACAGAGGGCCATCTTATAAACACGAAATGTTCACAGGGCCATTTTCGGAAGGCGCTGTGCTGCAAGATGTCCGCGGAACTCGATATCTTCTTGGAGAGCGGCAAAAAGTGAGTAAACTAACTGAATCTATAAACATACGTTAAAAAAAATGGGGTTGTGCCAGTTTCAAGTAATACTCTGCATAAGTATAAATTGTTAAGTCATTTTGCACTTCCTTTTGATAATCGATATTTTTTTTATAGCTTTTTGTTTACTGCACATTTCTTTCGCAGCAATTTCAATTTCAATTTCAATTTCATGCAGCATTATGGCATTAACCCCGAACACACTCTTGGACTCTGCCCTTTTGGCCAAGATCTTGTCATATTGCGCCCTCCTTCTGGCCAAAATTCTTAGCTGCTTTGTACAGCTTGGTCGACCAAGTCCGTTGACCAGTGCATTGACTTCCAATGTGGCTGCTGTTGCTGTTGCTGTTGTAATTGTAGACTTAAATGCTTTTAATAAGCAACCGCAGGAGCAGAGCAGCTATCCACCAATCTATCCATCCATCCATCCATCCGCTTGAGCTATAAAAGCAATGCAAACACCCAGTTTGGACTTCGGTTGCAGCTGCCATGCGTTCTAATTTGCGCAATTAAGACGCACCACAGCAGCAGCAACAACAACAACTGCAACAGCAACTGGAGATGCAGCAGCAGCAGCAACTGCACCTCTTTGCTCCCGTTCATCTCGTTGTTCTTGTTGCTGTTGCAGCAGCCCCTCAAAACTCGTCCGACAAAAAAATAACTGCAAGAAAAAAATCAGTAAGAGATTTTTCAGTTATGACAGACTAGCAGATATTCTGTTGCAAGTTAAAGATATAAAAATTTAAATTAAATTAATGGTATAAAGCTAGGGCGAAATATATATTCACTTTACTGAAAATCAAGAATATATATATTTACTTTATAAGCTGCGAGTCTTTATGCTGATCAAGCATAAATAAGTATGCAACAACTTTATGCTGCACATTTACAGGGTATGCAAAAAAACTGAAGTTAAAAAGACACTTCAACTGCTGCAAGTTGCAACTTGCAGCTAGCGCCCAAAGGAGCTGCCTAGAAATTCTTCAGCTTGTTTGTAATTACACTGGCAGCAACAACCTCAACAACAACCACAACATCAAATGCAACAGCAACAACAACAAATTGTTGTGGTGCAAGTAGCAAATCTAGAACAACTCGGACATGATGTGACTTTATATATGAAGAGCGCCGAAGAGGATGCTGCGGTTGTTGTTGTTGCTACAACAACAGTTGCTGTTGCAGTTGCTGCTGTTGTTGTTGATGTTGCACTCACTGTGAAAAGGCCGTCGACTGCTCCGTTTTGGCTTAGAACTTGAAACTGTCATTATGAAAGCACTGAGCATGCAATCAATACAATAACAACAGCAGGACCAACAACAACAACAACAGTTGCAGCCGCAGCAGCAGCAAGTTGTTGGCAACAACATACACAAGTCAGAGTAGCAACAAATTGTTGCCAGCTAACTTTAGTTCATAAAAAAATGAAACAAAACTGAAATAAATGGCAAGCAGGCTAAATGTGCAGTTATGATCAAGATGGGGCAGCAGTTGCTGCTGCTGCTGATGCTGCTGTTGTTGTTGCTCTTTGCTGGTTGCTGGCTGCTCTTGCCTGTTGTGTTGCTGGCAACATGAAAATGGTATCAGGTGGCGCAGCCAGTTTCCTGTGGCCATGCTGATTGGTAACGCTTAAATTTTTACTCAAGCTGCGAAATGCTGTGGAATAAGTGCAAACCCCAAACCCCAAACCCCAAACAACAACAGCAGCAACAACAACAGCAACAACAATTCCTGGCAAAAATATGGAAAGAGGTTAATTAACGTGCATTGAAACTGGCAATTATGGCGCGTTGAACGGCGGCTGCTGCTGCGCTTTTATTGGCCATTGCTACGCACAGCAGCAATATGTTGTTGGTGTTGCTGCTGCTGCTGAAATTGAGTTACAGCAGCGGGATGTCCGCTCTATAAAATGCAAATCAAGCAGTAACAGTTCAAACGAGTTGTGCTTGTTGTTGTTGTTGTTATTTCTCTTATTTCTTTTCTTTAATTTTAATTACATGGCCAAGCGTTCAATGTTTTTGCCCCACTGTGCAGGCCACTTTGTTGCATCGCCTTTTTGCCTGCCGTTGACTGGCTAATTGCAATTACACCACATAAAAGCCAGATAATTAGTGCAATTTAATTAAAAACTACAACAGCAACAACATTTACAATAGCAGCAACAATTGCAGCAGCAGTAGCAGCAGCTGCAGCAACTAGCAACAATTGCAAGTCACACTGGCAACTTTCTGACTTTGACTGATCTCGACCTGCCACGTCAATCAGCCCTGCCCCGCCACTCCCCTTTCCCGACACGCCTCGCCCACTTCTTGGCCTAATGCATGGCGTCGCCATAGCAATCATAAATTATGAGATCTATGAAAATCGCATTAAGGAATTCTTATATAAATCACACACACAACACAGTCGCACACACTCACACACACACTTGGGGGCGCCAACAAGGTGTCGGCAACGTTTCCCCTACGACATTTGGGTCTCGTTTTATTATAAATTACATTTTATATTGTGTTAAGCGGACAGGCTTTAAACGGTTTTCAATTTTTCTTGTTCTCTGTTTGTGTTTGCTGCTTTTTGAATGCTTGTGTAAATGTTTGTGAGAAACATAAACTATTTGTTATCCCAAACAGCAGCAGCAAGAGAAGAGTCGATAAAGTTATAGTCGATATATGATCTGTTGGCTAGTCAGCCAATTAAGTGCGTCCATACAGGCATAGTTGATATAGTCATTTGATATGGCGAGCTCTGTAAATCTGATCTCACCAATCTTAGTCTATCTGAAATATAGATTGGTGTATTTATAGACACATTTCATGAACTAATTAAATAAATGATAAATGATTGACTAATAAGCACAGCAGTAATTTTGAGCAATCGAAAGTAGGGCATCAAATAGTCGTGCATACTTGCCAACGACCAGATTTATTTGCTACAACTTTTTTATATTTTTCGATTTATTTGTTTCAAGTTCTAATTTATCTCTTGCTGTGCGCAGTGTGTGTGCGCGAGTGTGTGCGTGTGTGTGTGTGTCTTGGGTGTGTTACTGATTTGTTGTGAATTTAGCCAGGTCGTGCCGAGTGTGGTTTGCCACACCTAATACACAACATTTGTCGCGGTGGCAACTGGCGAACTTGTGCCTGACTCAAATTGTGCGAAATTGTGTATCTTGTATTTTTCTCTATACGTATTTTGCATTTGTATCTGTTTTTGTATCTGTATATGCATTTGTATCCGTATCTGATTTGCCAAGTCGCGCCGTGCATGCCCTTGTCATGACGCAGACCCACTATGTACATTATCTGTAGTTTTTTTTTTTTTTTTTTTTTGGCACGTTTAGTAATCAACATTTATTGGAATTATAACGGAACGTTCATATCATTATGTCCCCTTTTTTTTGGGCCTGGCCTTTATGTAATTACGACACGTAATATGCGTAATATTCACGACATCAAAAAAAATCGTAATCGCACAAAAGAAAGTGAACGAAAACAGGATTCACAAAAGGCAAACAAAAACTGATTGTTGATGTTGATGTTGCTGTCGCTGTTGCTGCTGATGATGTTGCATGAGGTAATTTTATTGATGGGGTGGGTGTTGTTAATGTTGCCGTTGCTGTGAAAGTGCGTGGGAATTTGTTGTATGCCACATTCTTTTGCAATCGCCGTGAGTGTATGCTTTGAGCTGCATCAATATTATTTCCCAGGCGTGCCACATGAGTGTTGGCTGCCCTCCCCTTCCCCATCTGCCGCTCTGGCCACAGCTAATCCACATATAAAATAATAGTCAAAGAAGGCGAGGGGAGCACGCTGAGTGGGGCATTGTGGCATTTCCCAACATGCACACATTATGCACCACAATCCACACACACAGTCCACAATCCATCTAAGGCTCCGAGCTGCGACAGTTTTAATTGTTGTTGTTCGCTGCGTATTTTCTTTGCGGCTTTGGAAAAACCTCATCAGCATTTTTGTCGCATATGTGAAAAACCAGATGTTTTGCTGTCGTCGTCGCTGTGTGAGAAAATTTTCTTCTTGCGGCCAGGGGCAACTGAATTTTGTTGCGTTGAGTGAGGCGCCCGCGTGTGAAGAGGCAGCAACAGTTGCCCGCGTGTTTTGTATTGCAAGGGGGAAAGTATGCAATGCCTCGATGGCAGCTACAACTGCAACTGCAACTGAGCGCATCAATTTCATTTATTTGCCACTTGTGGCATCAACAAACAACAAACCACCACAATACTGTGCATAACGTCAATTATTCAATTGAATGCAATGAAAAGGGTTGAAAATGTGCTGAGGGGCAGCAGAGGCACCAGAGGCAGCTGGGGCAAGCGGATTGAATCATTTTGACATTGTCGCAATCTTTAGCTACAATTTATTGGGTATATTTTGTTTTTGAAGAAGTTCAGAAGATTTTATAGCTTTTATTTAAATGCAATTTATATTTATCACAGTTGAAAATTGGGCGTAGTTTTAATGAGTTAAGTCAGATTAATAGTTAAGTCTCTGCATCTCTCTCTCTCTCTTTCTCTCCCTCCTTCTTTCTCTCACTCTCTGATTATGCATTGCCACAACAGTGTATCAAACAGTCGTTTATAAAATGCTGCATGCCACATTCCCACTTCATTTTTATGGCTATTGCGGAAATGCACAATTGGAGCCTGACTGCACATATGCAGATGAAGTTGGCACTGCAGCAACAGTTGCTGCTGCACATCCGGCGGAAAGCAGCAGCAACAATAACCACAACTATGAGCAGAGAATTTGAGCTGTTCGGCAAATCGCTTGCTCTACATTTCAATTAGGCGACGTCGCCACACGACAATTGGCATCAATTTGGGAACAGCAAGATACATTTTGCACTTGTTGCACGTTGTTGTTGTTGCTTTTGCTGTTGCTGTTATCTTGCAACTAATGATTGCTTTTGTTGTTGCCGTTGTCGTCGACAGTCGTCGTTGCTGACAAATGCGTTTCAATTGTCGCCGCTGTTTCGGTTGTTTCAATTGTGTTCACTGAGCGTGTCAAAGCAGAGAGTGTAAAATGCTTTTGTGTTGCTGCTGCAAGAAACTACTCACGCAGCGGGTTGCCGTTGTGCCACTCATAAATCTCTGAGTCATGACTGCAACTCCTGTTGCCGCTTTTGTTGTTGTTGTTGTTGTTGCTAATGAAGCAAACCGATTCGTTGTTGTTGCTTGTTTATTCGACTGCCAGCTTAATGTAAATGTCTTGTTTTCTTTTTCTTTTTATTTTTCTTCTTTTTTTTGTTGTTATTTTTCGACTCCTTGACACGGCACACAGCATTGATTTGTATCAATCCGCACAGAATCCGCATCTGTAAGATACATTCCACTGCCCGGCTGACAGCTGACTTATTGCTAATTGCAAAACCAGACAACAACAACAACAACAAAAACAAAACGATTCGAAACAAAATCAGTTCGTCATCCTTTATTTTTTTCTTTTAGCTCTCTTTTTTTGTGGCGATCGCTTATCTCTCGACCATTCGCTGGCCTGTCAAAATACTTTTAACGCACACTGTTTGGGGGCCCCCTCTGATCAGCTTCGACTCGCGCTTAATGCGAAATCTATTAAGACTGCCCCATGCATTGCCTCTCCACTCCTCTCCACTCGACTCCACCCGCCTACCCTTACAGCGACTCTCCAAGTTGCGAAGTGCCCCGTCAATCATTTTTTATTATGGCTCCAGACATAAACTCATTTCGCCTGCAGTCCAACAACAACAACAACAACAACAACGCCAACGCCCAGGCAGCAGCAACAGCAACAGCAACAGCTGCTGATGCTGATGTTGCTCTCGTATTCTGCCCACAACAACAGCAGCATCAGATTCAGCCTTAACGTCAGCATCAGTTCGAGTAATTGGAAAACTGCCATCAAAATAAACTAACTTCAAAGCAAACAACTAAAATTTGCAGTCACTTTTAAACGATGTCCTTATACTCTTTGCCTCTGTTGTGCAGCTAAAAGCACTTAAAAAATTATTCGACTTTAAAGCTGGAGCACATATTGCTTTTTTATCGGGTAATCAAAAGACTAATAAAAAAAGCTTAGTTTAGATTATCGCAATTCCTCATCTTTGCATTGGGTCATCAGTAGTTGACCTTCCAAAATTAATCTCTTTAGTTTTATATACGGCGGAAGTTGAAATAATACTGAAATGAAGCAATAATTTTAAAATATATTTTCTAAAAATATATAATAATTTCTAGAAAGAGCTATTATTTCTGTTATTTTTTCTGCTGTGACTACCAGTATATAGAAAATTATTATAGGTAAATATGTATAGAGTTGTCTAAATATAATTATAACTAATATCAAAGTATACCTGATTAAAAGTCTTTAGCTTTAAAAAATAAACAAAACGAACTGGGCACAGAATCAATATACTCTATTTTTTCGCTCCTGCTTAAAGCATAAGCAAAGTTTTTGCACTCGTTTCGCGACTCAATTTTCGCGGCCAATGTACACACACAAATAGTCACACACACACAAATGCAAAGACAGACACACACAACACAAACACACACTCTAAAATGAGCTCCTTCAGCTGCTGCTGCTGTTGCGGCTGCTGCAATTCGATGCCAGATAAACAGCAGGTCCCCAAAAAAATAAGAAAAAAATACGAAACAAACAAACGAAGCATTTTTTGAAGCCACCAACGTTGTTTGGCTTAGTTGTTGTCTAGTTTGGTCAGCCAGCTGCAGCTGAAGCGATGGGTTTCGAAAAGAAAAAGATATTCAACGATCGATTGCTTGATTTGCTTTGGCTTTTGCTTTTGCTTTTGCAGCCTGGGCAAATGAAAACATTTTCATTTTCATAAAATGTCAAACAGAGAAGGGAGCAAACAGCGCGTTAATTAAACGACAGCAAAAAACACATAAAATGCCGGCTAGATATCAATTTGGTAACCCCATAGAGATAGCGAGAGTGGAGTGCAGTAAGTGAGATATAGAAGGAGAGAGGAGCGAGGGAGCGAACGCGGAATAGGAAAAAAGGCTGTTTGTATTGCGGCACGCATAATTAAGCGAAATTAAAAGCGCATTTTTATGCGACACGAAGCAACTAAAAGTGGCAACGGCAAACAACAACAACAGCAACCACAACTTTGCTGCCGTTTCGCACAGGTATCGCATGTGGCAGCCACATCAGCAGCAACAAGAATAACAACAAACACACAATTTATGAATGCCACAGCTACGATTAGCTGAGATATACACTAACCCTCCTTCACTACTCCCCCTCTCTATGTTTATCTCTTCTCAACTTGGGCAATAAAAATTATATTAAATTACCCAAAGAGACGCCAGCAAACGCTTCGATTTTATTGAATAGTTATGGACTCCACACCATATACAATAGGGTGAATACGAGAGGGGAGGAGGGTGCGTCAGAGTCAGCAAATAAAGTGCTGTTTTCTATGAGCTAATAGAGGAGAGGAGGGCAGCTGCTGTTGCGATACACTTCCTTATGCGAGGCATAAAGATATGTGAACAGATTTAATAGATACTTATAGGGATTATTTGAATCTATGTTTTCGACAAGAGAATCCACTTGAAAGATATTTAATACGCAGCAATGAGGGAAAGATCAGACAAGGAATTTTATGAATTTAATGACTATTTCAGGATATTATAAAGATATATAGTATCTCAAAGATGGGTTGTAGCCATCATAGATATCATATATAAAAATATATAAAGTCTTTGTTAGCAGTAAATTAAATGAAAATTAATTTCATTAAATACAAGATCCAAAAGTACTTTAATGTACTTTCTTATATATCTAATAAATCTTATATATCTGCTATATAACCAGAATCAAGCACACCAAAGCCATGAATAATTAATCTGTTCAGTCAACAACCCAACCAGTTAAGAACTGAATTATGATGGCAATGAATAATTGCTATCAAAGCCTTGGCAAGCTTGATGACCAAGTTGTTATATCTCTCTTTCTGTCTCTTCATCGCTTCATTTGGCAACTGCAACGTGCAACTTGCAACTTGCAACTTGCAACGTGCAACGTTGCTAGGGGGAACTACATGCCGTTCGTTCGATAGGCTCGACAGTATTTTAATGGCATCATTAGGCCGCCGTTGGCTACCGGATATGGTTGATCGTTTGTCACTGAGGCTAATCCCAGGCAAACTGCAATTGCAGCTGCCACAGACTTGACCACTGCTATCACACTCAACACACACACACACAATACACACACTCTGGATAATTACCATCTAAATTAGTTCATTTCTTATGCGGCATGTAAAAAAAATAGCCTCGACTTAAGTCTCAAGGCTTTATTTGCTTTAACATTACGATTTTGCTGCTAGGGGAAGAAGAATCTGGGAAAGGTGTCTAGTTGGAGTAAGAGTAGCGAACTCCGTAGATGGTGTCATTAGCATCTGGCAACTTGCAGGTCTTGCCAGTATTCGGACGATTCAGGCGATGGGCAATCAAATTGAGATCGAGATTCTTGACGCGCGCCATCACCGTTGGTTCCTTGTCGATGGTGCGATAGGCAATATTTTTGAAGCAGGCAGCGGGATTTTTGCTGCTCCCCGTCGCATCGGGCATCGGACCAATATTCAGAGGACCAACTTCGACGCCGATGTGTGTGTTGCCGCACGATATGCAACGGATGTCCGTGTTGATGAAGCCAGCGGCACGCGGACACGAGTCCTTGTCCTCGATCTTCGATAGTCGCTGGTAGATGTTATCGAAACGATCGCGTATATATTTCTTGAGTGCCGGCATATGCACCTTATCCAGCTTACTGTCCAGCATATCCTGCAGCTCCTCCATGGTGCCAATGAACGTCAAATTATAGTTATTGACCAGTTCACGCAATTTCTCAATCTCAATCACACATTGACTGACCAGCTCGAGTCGCTCGAACAGTGCCTCCGTTTTGCTGAGAAACGATTTGAGAGTCGCATAGAATTTGTCGAGCTCCTTTTGGGTCTGCTCAATCATATCGATCATGGGCGAGGCAATGCGTCTCAGCAGTTTCTTCAGGAAATCCGTATTCTGCAGCAGACTGCAGGCAATCTTGTTGTCCTCATCGCAAACGGTGCACAGATCCTCACAAGGTGTTGTATATTGTTCCCACAGCAGATTGTGATACTGTTTCGAGTTAACCTTGTTACAGACGCGAATCTGCTGGAAATGTGCCTCCAATTTACTTTCAAGGCTTGCCAAACGTTTCTCAATTCCGTCGACTTTCTGCAATTCCATTGAGATGGGCACAATTGTGGCCACATCGAAGGGCAGCGGCGAGATCTTTGAGCGCTCAAGCAAACGCTCCAAACACTTGCCATCAAATCCCTCAATTGTGACCAAATCATGCTGACAGGCCAACTTCTTCATCAGCGCATCCAACAGGCTGTGCAGCACAGCCAAATTTAACTGATTCATCTCTGGAACGCCCAGCGCAATGCGTGCCAATTGTTCCAGTGTTAATTCCATTTTGTATTAATTGTTTGTTATTTTAATTTATTATTATTTATTTATTATTTTAGAAATATTTGTTAGTCTGTTTGTGTCGAATTTTAGTTGTAATCTAAATTGTGTTTTTTTCCTCTGCTCTTTTACAGATGGTTCTGTCACTTCGACGATGACAACTATGTCAACGTGCCTCGTTTGGTGAAACTGCTCGACGAGTACAGCCCCAGCGTGGATTGGTATCTGGGCAAGCCGAGCATATCCTCGCCGCTGGAGATTCACTTGGACAACGTAAGCGCAAATCTTAATTAATATACTTTAAGCGGGTATTTTAAGTTTGTTGTGAAATATGCTTTTGTTACACATACGTATAGAAAACAATAACCAGAAAATTAGAGATATTTGTTTTCTAAATTAGAAAAATCCACCTTCAAAATCAGAAATGAATGCATTGCTTTTTGGCTAGCCACAATCTTTAGTTTTAGAAATTTACTTTCTGAATATTAAGGCGAGGAAAGCTAGGCGTTAAAAATATGATTTTTTAAAATGCCGTTTAATCTATTTCGGAATGTAGGAAAAAAATGTATAGAGATCCCAAAAACCTATTTTAGCTCTTCTGCCTGCCAGGGTATTCAATGTTCGACAGGTTGCAGAGTTGCACAATTGCTTGTTTTTGCATGTGCAGCAAATATACATTTTTCCAATGCCCGTAATTACATGACTCTCTGAATATAGCTGTGAATGTGGCATTAGTTATGGCTCTGGCAACTAAACAACTGGGTAGCCCAGCGGTGGCTGGCTGGCTGGCTGACTGGATGGCGAGCGATATCGGGCTGCCTTTCTCCTGTGCAGTGCGGACGGGTGCATTATTTATGCGCTTGACTGTGGCCATTTGTCTATGCCGCCATTTGGCTTCCAGCTGCCAGCGCGGGCTATCATTAATAACCGATATGATCTGGCTGGCTCTCGACTTGCACTCGGACTTGTTCCCATTTCAATACGGATTGCTGCTTTGCTTTGGTTTGCTGGGGCGCATTTGAAATATCGCCAGCTGATCCCGTAATGAATGCTGTTGCATGGCGATTTGTGGCAATGTTTGGTAGGCTGGCCGCATGCCACACAGTTCGAACCCAATAACCGTAGCGAATCAGCTGGCTTAAATTCAGTCGGGTTTCCTGCGCAGCGCCACAAACTAATTGAAAGCCCCAAACTTTACGCTTCATTAGGTCACGAGAAGACATGCGAAGGAGTAGGAGAAGGAGGAGGAGTGGAAGGAGCAGCCGTAGCAGCAAACGCTGTCAAGTTTCAAGTTTTTAGTCTGGGGTTCGTCTTTGGCATTTTTCGATTTTGTGTATTAAGTTTCCTCAGCGCACATGTCCATTTACATGGTCAATTAATCAAGTGTTTCTTCCTTTTCTCTTTTTTTTGTTTCTTAATTTATCAAGCCATTTTAGCTGGGCCGTTGCCACAAAAAAATGATTATTTTCGGGTTTATCCTTTCTTGACCTTAATCAAAAATACACAGAAAAAAATGCTACCAAAAATTAAATGTTGAATCTGGATTCGCCTCGAAAGTAGTAGTTAGATTTCTTATGGCAGTAAAAGTTGTTCAGTGATTAAGGGTGATTAAAGAGTTAGGCATATTAAACTTGTAGAAATACCTTTACTTTTCTCAGTGCACCGTTCTTCCGTTAACCTGAATGCGTCTCCTTCATCTTCTTGCAGAAAAATACGACAACGAATAAGAAGATAACCTTCTGGTTTGCAACTGGCGGCGCCGGCTTCTGCCTCAGTCGGGCCCTGACACTCAAAATGCTGCCCATAGCAGGTGGCGGCAAGTTTATTAGTATCGGCGACAAGATACGCTTTCCGGATGATGTCACAATGGGTTTCATCATAGGTGAGTGAGGTTCCTCCAGACTGGATAACCCTGACCAAGGCATAGTGTTAACCGTTGGTTTCCTTTTTTGTTTTTGTCATTTGCAGAGCATCTGCTGAAGGTCCCGTTGACTGTTGTGGACAACTTTCATTCACATTTGGAGCCCATGGAGTTCATACGCTCGGATACGTTCCAGGATCAGGTATCCTTTAGCTATGCGCACATGAAGAACCAGTGGAATGTGATCAAAGTAGATGGCTTCGATCTGAAGACGGATCCGAAGCGTTTCTACTCGCTGCACTGTCAACTCTTCCCCTACTTCAGCTTCTGCCCACCAAGATAAAATCTGGTGTCTATTTACACCACACGCGATATATATCGAAGGGTCTCTGAAGGACCTGTTGGCTGTTGCAGGCGTACGCTTGTCGCTGAATGCGGTTCAGAACCGTTTTGGGCAAACGTCTTTAATGAAAAGATACAGAAATAATAAGAAAACAAATCTCGCCACTGTGATTTAATATTTAAGTATACAAATACTGTGTCGATAAACGATAACAGTTAACCGATATAACCAATAATGTGTGGTTCTTTGTATATATATATATATAGAATTCAACTCAAAATGTTGTGCTTCCTAGAGATTTAATGATGGACAACTTGCCTTCCAACACAGAAACTCATCTAAGTTTTCAACTATTATCGCTTAAGATTCGCAATTCCGATAATTCAACACTTTCCAAGTGCTTCCTTTAATTAATCTTCCATTGCAGCTAAGGCTCAGTTAAATTAATGGTCTAGTCTAGGTATAAGTTGCTGTGTAGTTTTTAGAGATCACAGATATGATTATCATCAAAGTGCGGTGCAAAGAGGTTCTATCTTTGCTCGTGCCCACTCACTTGTGTGTAATATTGTAACTGTAACTGCAGTCGTATATATCTAATCTGTGTGTGTATATAAATACCGAGTATATATGTAATGTAACTCTAATTTGTAGTTTAGTATTAAGAAATGTTTAAACAATTTTGTTAATTTTTAGTTTGCTTAAATAAAACCACATAATATATTAAAAAAAAAACAACAACTGTGTCAAGAAATTAATTTAGGCAACTGTCGAAGTTAACATAGTTTACACTGTCAAGGCTTAACAGAACTTCTCTCAGCAATTCTCACTGTTAAACCAAACTGTTAATGGTGACTCCATTTGGCATTTAAATGCTTCGGTTACTCCGTTATATTTATTTAACTTGCTGGCTTATCTTGTTGGTTGCCTACAGCAGTTGTTGCTGTTGTTGTTGTCAGCTTATCAGCTCTTTGTCACTTAACATTCTGTGTACTTGTTCGTTTGTTGTTTGCTGTTGTTAGCTGTTGTTGCACTTTGCATTTCGAAAAATTCGTTGTTAATTAACGCTAAAAGCCATGTTAAGGCCGCAAAAGCGTTAACTTTTAACGATATGGATCAGTGAATCGCCATAGGCAGACAGACGGGCAGACAGACGAGCAGACAGACGAACAGACTGGCAGACAGTCAGACAGACATTGACATGTCCACGTCCATGTCCTGTGCAGTCAAAGTCACACAGGAAGGCGCACAGACAGCAGCCACTGCAAAGTTCCGACGTTGAGGGTGCTCCCAGGCACTACTGGGGCACTGACTACCTCACGACGACGAAGACGACGCCGTTGCCAATGACATGTTGTGAATTTTTATAAAAGACTCACTCGACTTCAACTCAGCCTCTTCGTATACCCAGCAATCATTGAAAAATATTGAAATGGGTATTCTGAAATTGCAATAGGTAAAGTCAAAATAAGCGACTCTATAAACTAGCTATAATTTTAATCAGCAACAACAGATGTACCTCTCTAAAAGTATAGAGACGAGTTTTTTTTATAATTTAGAATCCAGCATGTAAAATAAGTATCTTTAACATATTCCATCCATATGCTTGTAAAATAAGCTTAAGAATTAATTTGACGCACAGGCAAATTTTAATTCCATCTTCAACTCAGGAATCAATCATTCATTATGAAATAGGATCACAGACTGAATGCGTAATTCAGTTGCCTACATGGTATCTGCTAGTCGATCATACTCAACTTAGAGCACTCTTACTTATTCTCTTTCTCTCTCTTTCTCTCTTTCTCTCTGTGTTTTGTGGCACTACTGATATGTTAAACAGTTCTGGGCAATTATTTTTTGCTGCCGTTGGTTTTTTTTTTTGTAGGCTGGCTGGCTGTAATTTGGTGATTTTTAGTGGCTTATATGCAGATAATCAGTTTTTAGTGCATGTCGAGCGCACAGCTGGGAGCGCGCTTTAATCAATGAAAGGCTACCTGGGATACGGATATATCAGTGGACCGGGGTCTTAACCTGACTGGTTAGCCAGTGCTTTTGGCCGTTGCCCGTTGCCCGTTTTTCGTTGGCTGCTTGTGCAATTTTTGTGTCTTGTTCGTTTTAATTGCAAGTGAAATCCTTGTCAGCCATGTCCTACGCCCCATCTTCAGTCAAGTCTGTCTGTCTGCCTGACTGTCATTCTCCCTGCCTGGCTGTCTGTCTGTCTGTCTGCCTGTCTGCTCACGTCACAGCATCGATAATGAATTAATTATCATATATTAAAAGTCAGTTCCTCAAGCTCCCTTGCTGATAATCTGGCTCTCTGTTTTCCTGGGCACGCCTTTGCATATTTTATGTACTGTATTTTTCAACATTTAATGAACTCGAGTTCAGTATTCGGATTTGACTCTTAACTTTTGCGGCACGCATTTGATTTTCCGAGCCATTCATCATATTTTCAACCACAATCAGGTCCAACATAATAAAAATAAAAACCAGTGGCAAACACAAAAAAAAGGTAGCTCAGCATTTTTTTTTCTTCAATGTGGCGCCGCCCACGAAAAACATAAAGTTAAGCAAATGTATCTCAACTTTAACCTATTGAAATGAATTTAATTTGTGGTTGGCTGAACACACAACGCATTCATTAGATACACAATAAAATAGTAAGACGAATGTTGTATTTTTTTATGCCAAATCATAAAATTAATTGAATTTTTGGCTGTGTTCATTCATTTGTTAAGGATTTGCCGACGCAAAGACTGCTAAGAAAAGATACAAAAGTATCTGAGCGTTGTATTTTTATAGGCAACTGCAGTTCATTGTGTATGCAGAGCAGCCAGCAAGGCGCAAATTACACGCGCGCAAGCAAGCAGCTCAAGATTCTTTGACTGAGATACGAAGCAGCGAAGAGGAGAGAACGCCAAGCCGAGTATCTTTTGGATGCACGCTCGTCAATGCGTGCCCAAAGTATCTGTAAGATGCTTATCGTATGTTTGCACAGCGCCTACTACTCCTTCTCCTTCACCCGCCAGCACTCTCTTTGGTCGTTGTCAACCAATTTTGGACGCCAGGAAGAATGCCAACAAAGCCCAAAACTGGCAGCGAGAGACTATCAGGCTTGAGGCAAATAACTTGCAACGTCAGTCAGTACATCAGTCCAGCAGTCCAGCAGTCCGTCAGTCATTCCGTTGTTGCTGCCACAAAGCCATAAATTACTGCTGCAGCAGCAGCAGCAGTGCAGAGAAGTTGAACACTGCAACACCCAAGCCGCCTGCAAGTTCTGTTCTGAATTTATGTGGTGCAGCTAAAAAGATCGGTTGGCTGCCTGCCACACAGCAGGTGCAACTAACAGGATGGGGCTGGCTGGTCAGGGTGGTCATAGAGATGGTCAGGGGAGGGGGTGGGAGGGTTTTGAGTTGGGGGTCTTTGCTCTCTTGTCTATAATTGCAAAATGAACTCGCGTCTGCCTCGAGTCGGGCACATAACTTAAAGGTTGCTGCTGCAGTTTATGAGGCAACGGAAACTAAATTATGTGTATCTGTGTTTGTGTATGCCTCCTGCTGCTGCAGCTGCAAGCCATTAGCTGCAAACTTCCTTTGCAGTCAAATCTGGGCCTTGCATCTGAAGCAACTGTTTAGCCAAGCTGCCGCTGCCACTGTTGCTGTTGCTGTTGCTGCTCTACAACTTGATTAGGACGTGCCGCATCAACAAATTTACACCGAATTTCGTAGTACACAAAAAACGTGGCCTAAAAATAACGGGATAAGAATTGCAGCTGACTGACAGATACCCTGTACAAGCCATATTTTGAGTTGAGCTAAGTTTTCCAAGATAATTTTTTCGCGGTAAAAATAAATTATTGTCATAGTTGGGCATGTTAAGATTCATCATTGAAAAAATCTGCTTGAAACTGGGTCAAAGTCTCAACCGAATTCTTAATGGCAATGTCATTTTGTTAATGTTTGATACTCTGGCTTAATTGTGCACCTTAAATGGCTGTACTCGAAAATTGCGCATTGCCTGTCAAAATGAACGACATAAATATTATTTTAATTACGGGCTGCAGGGTATAATACACTTGAGAGAAAACAAAAGCAAATCAAAGTTGACAAAAGGCAGCCGCTGCCCGCTTAAGACTTGCGCACGATGCTTATCATTTTTGTGGCTGCCAAAAAGGTACTTGGCCTGGATCGTGGCCAGGTCTGGATGGATGGATGTATGGATGATTTGATGGTCGGATGACTAGTTGGTTGGCTGGTTGATGGGTTCGCTGATGGCCGCTTTTATGGTTGTAATTGTTGCCTGAACGTGGCAACTGGAGATGCGTCGCGATGTTTCATCAACAACAAAAAAAAACAAAAACAAACAAAAACACTAAAGAAACATGCGATAAAGATAAAGAATGTGCCAGGTGTGTTACACACAGTGTGTGTGTGCCTGTTGGGGCGTATGACCTGGTAAATGTTTGCGCCTGCGCAACAGCCTACACACTAAATACACACACAACGCACAACAATCAACGAGACAAACAAAGGCAAATGACGCGCTTATCAGTTAAAATTAATCAGGCGTTGCCTTTGCTGCACGTAGTTGTTGTTGCTTGTTTGTGGCACGCACTTGAGCTGCTCAAATGTGGCTTAGAAAGAATCACACACACACACACACTCGCACACTTTTCAGCGCCAGCGGTTTTCCAACGAATTTGTTTGCGCTTTAGCTGAGCATTAACATGACTTTTGTCAGGAGAGGAGCGACTCAGAACCAGACCCAGATCCAGACCCAGACCCATACCCCGACCAGTTCCGTTTCGTGCCGTTTAATGTTTTTCCTTTTGTCATTTTCATTTTTTTGTTTTCTGTTTACTGCTTTTTATGTTGCTTATCAGTACGAAAACTCAAGAGTTGTTTGGTCTCAAGTTTTTGATTCTATGGAACTTGGGGTTTTGATTTTTTGCTCCCTACTCTAAAATGTGGTAGCTCAAGATTTTTGAACTGACGCGTATCTTTTAGAATCTACTTCAAGTGCTGCCTGCCTGCCCAGTGGGCGGTAACAATCTGACACACACACACACACACACACACACACACATACACAACATACACTTAAGCACACACTAAAAAATCCAAGTCAGATTGACGCCCACTTTGAGCAGCAAGCATTCAACAGCGCCTATAATTATAAACCATAATGGCAAACAGAGTTGAACTGCAAAAAATGAGCAGAAGAAGAAGAGAAGACACAAAGCTACAGTAATACAACACAACACAACAAAACACAACAAAACAAGACAAGGCAACAATTCTCTTCTGTGGAGCAACAGTTTCTCAGGCAGAGCTGGTCGAGTGTTTAATTGCTAAACGCTGCTGAAAATAGCTTCAAGCTATGTGAAACTTGCCGCTTCTACTCCACTTGCAGCTCCGCCTCTTGCTGCTTGCTGCTTACTGCTCCTCGTCCTCTTGCTCATTCTTCATCATCTTCTTAGCCACTGCTTACTCCTCCTCCTCCGTGTTCTTGGCTTATTCTCCTGCTGCTGCTTCTGTTTGGCCTTCGTTTCTCTACGCGATAATTACAGCATTTTGTTGTATCAATTTGTTAATGAACTCAAGACTTCATTTTCGGAGTTTTTTACGATGCGCCTTATGGCATTATTATGATACCCTGCAGCCATAAATGTGACCAAGAGTGTTATCAATTACGAGCAGTCTTTATGACACACTGTACGAATGAACTTTCGACTTCTTTTAGACTTAAATAGTTTAAAATTCAAATATAATTTTATTTAATACTTAATTTATTATTAACAATTTGGCAAGCAGTCTTTTCTTTCCACACTTTTTTTAAAGCATTAATTTTCATTAATAAATATAGATAAATAGTTGATAGCCAGTCAAGCTCTTCACCTGCAGCTCAAACACAGGGTATGTGTTGGGGCAAGCTCAGAAACTGACACTTATTAAGCATATTTTAAACAAAGTCAAAATTGATGTCTTTTTTATGAGACGCGTCGCGTTTTGTCGGAGCACTTGAATCAATTTGAAGCCACCGCCAGATGTGAATTTGGTTGTTGATGTTGCTCTCCTCTGAAGTAGTCGTAGTTCATAAAATTGCAACTCTGTTCACACATTTGGGGATGATTGGCTGGCTGGCTGGCTGGCTGACTGGCTGGCTCATCATCATGCTCATCATATACAACACCATTTTATAACATTTTGGCGCTTGCTATACATCCAAGAAACAACTACCACACCTCTCTCCCCCTGCGCTGCTCTTGTCTTTTTGCCTGCCTCTGAAGTTGGTGTCATTATTATGAACATAAAATATTTCATTTCATTTTGAATGCTCAACTTCAACTTGCACAATAGCACAGAACTTCCCCCCAACTTGATGGTGTTGTTGTTGTTGTTGTTGTTCCTCATGGGGTCTTTTTGGTCCTCATCTGTATAGCGATTCACATATATTATTCGTCTTGTCTGTCGCATTTGAAATGGTTTATGTTTTGTTTTGCTTTTTTGTGTGTTTCTGTCCATTGTGTGTTGCTCACATACATTTTTGGCAGTAAAGTTTTTGATCTGGCCGACAAGTTTTGCTTGCGTCATGCACAATATTTGGACAGAGGCTGAACAAACAAATGGGTCCCTGGATTTCCAGAGTTGCAAGATGCCCGATTCCCTGGCTGATTGCGAGGCACGTGTGTTTGCCACACTTGCAGATACTTTTTATGCGATAGTCAAAAATTCATGTTTACCTGCGCCCGCAAAATGCAAAAATATTTTATGCAACTATGCTGAAAACTTGCTATCTCTCCCTATGACAAAACTCAGCTCTATCCCCTTTCTCCCGTCTTCCATCCCCTGTCCCATGCCACACACATTTCGATTACTGCCCAGGGAGGGTGGTGTTGCCTTCGAGTGGGTCAAAAATGCTTTGCTCAGCTCCGTTTCCTGTGTGTTGCCTGAAATATTCAAAATTTTCTCTCCAGAACACCCGCAAGCTATGTACACTAAGAGAAAAATTTGGTCTAGTATTTCGAATACTACAAAAATGTGTTCTTTTGAAGCAAATGATTTTTTAAACAGTTCACTTATTAATACGAATAAATTTCTACTGATTTAGTGCAGAGTTTGATATATTACTTCTCAATTCTCATCTGTTCATTTCTAAAAGTTAACTATTGGTTTTTCCGTTGAGTGTAGCTAGAGCATCTTTGCCAAGAGCTTCAAATTGGTTTTCATACTGGGCGCAGTTTTCGTTTCATGCATCAATGGATTTACGTGTGCCAATGACAAAAGCCAATAGTACAATGCATTTTAAATAGTTGCTCAGTGCGACAGGGGAGGGGTAACATGTGGCATGGGCCACACAGTCCGCAATACAATACACCAACACAGACAAAGGCATAGCACAAGCCAGTTGAGAGCATTGCGAACGTTGAACGTTAATTAACAAATGCGTTGGCAAAATTTAAATGCAATTGCTGCACAATAAAATGAATGAATCTTGGGCAAGGGATGGGGGGGCGGGCTTGTGGCAGAGGAAACTGTGGACAATTGTCACGCGCCATAAAATCAAGCAACACAACAAAAACAGCAACAGCAACAACTACTAACAGCAATTCACAGACACAGCCAGCAGCAAAGCGTCGTATGCGTGATATTTGTCAGTCCGTCTGTCTGTCTGGGTTGTCTGCAAATGCAATGAGGGGGGTTAAGGGGTAAGCGTTGTTGTTGTGTGTCATGTGTCGGTCGTGATGCAAACAGCAAAAAAAGTCACTTTTGCAACACAATTTCGTCTGCTAATTGAAATAAATTAAAACAACGACAAAAATTAAATGAGAAATTATGCATGAAAACTGTTTGCAGCTGGCTGAAAAAAAAAATGGAAAAAGAAAACGTTGCAAGAGTTAAAAGTTCACTTCAACATAATAAAAGGGAGAGGGAGGCGCGGTGAGTGCTACAGAGGGACCACAACAACGTACAAAGTTGAGTAGCAGCAAAAGTTTGTTGAAAACATAAGCAGGAATTCGAAAACTAAAAGATACCCTTTGAAATATTTGACTAATTATCTAAATATCAATTTTTGGGTGCGGGGTGCTAAAATGGAAAATGTTTAACTAAACACTTTTGTGTGTTATATCAAAGTTAAATATTCTCAACCAAAATTCAACTTTTATATATACATTTACGTTTTTGCTGCCTTACAGTCAGTTACATTTTTAAATATTTACAATAAATATTTTACATAAAAAAAACATCAAAAACGGATTGATAGCAGATGGCTTTGGCGTTTGTGGCACACACACACACAAACACACACAGAGCCTGTTAAATAAATGTTGCACAACTTTTGTGTAAACACTTTGATGGGCACATAATGTATGAAAAATTGTTTTAGCCACTTTTTCTGTTGGGGTTTTGCAAACTTTGGCAATAGGGTCAGTTAACTAATAAAAGTCGTTTGGACGCTTTTATGGAAATAGGCGATGTTCAGAGCCTGAAACGGGACTCCAACCACAATGCACACACACAAATAGACAAATTTACACACACCCAGGACACACAAAATAGCTGGCAGCTGTGTGTGCTGAGAGAGAGAGAACTGAATTAATGCAAATATTGACACGAATTCGATGTACGTTTGCCTAGGACACAAATCGAAAGGACTCTGCAAAGGGATACAATGTATCCAATGTTTACTGTATCTGGTGACAGAGATAGAGTCTATTGTTGTTGTCCATGTGTTTTGTTTGTCCTGGCACAGGAAGTGTAATCCATTTGCACGACTAATGGTGTTGTGGCTGAAACAGCAGCTCAAATACCACCTCCCTCAACGCCAAACCCTCTTTTTTAGCCAGGCACTTGTTATGTGGCTAACGGATTGCAATTAGAAATACGGTTAGATTTCATTTGTGGCAACAACAACGACAAAAAAACGAAAAACCGAAAAGAGAAACTCGATTGAAATTCGAAAATGAGTAATTTAAATTTCAAGGCATAAAAAACCAAGTAAAATCACATAAAAATAAAAGGAAATCCAGAAAATGAGTGTCTGTTGATTGATGTCACAACATTAAAAAAGGCGGCCAATTAAGTCAAATCTATCAGCAGACAGTCAAAAACAAAGCGTGTCAGTGAGCGCGGGAGAGAGGAAGAGAGGCAGGGCGGAGTGAAAGAGAAAGAGAGAGAGTTAGCAAAGCCTGCGTGTGGCTGGCAACTCCACAGCTCGAGAGATGTTCCGAAATTGATAAATGACACTTTTATGGGTGAAATAAACACGCAAGCATACTAACAGCTGTGCCTCTCTCTCTCTCTCTCTTTCTCTCTCTGTTACTCTCTCTTTCTCAAGCATGTTGCCCACAGTCTGTCGTCTGAGTTGATTGCCAGCTTAAATGCTCGCACTCTGATTAATCAGCCACAATCATCTGATGTTTTAAGCTGCTTAAAATGCCTTCAAAATGTTTCACTCCTTCTTCAGACGACTTCTCACTCTGCTCTGACAGCTTCTCCAAAGTGCAAATGAATTTTGATGGCCCAATACGTTTTGGGATTGGGATTCAGAATTGGAATTGGGACTGGGATTTCTTTTGTTGTTGCTTATTCATTTCGTGGATTTTGAGTTCATTAAATTGCCATTTAAATTGTTTTTTTTTTTTTATTTTTATTTTTCTTTATTTGACTTTGATTTGTTTTCATCGTTGCGTCATAAACAAGAAACCCAGAATGAAGCTCGTTAAACAATTTTTATGTAAATTCCAGAAATTACTTTTTAGATTTTTAGGCGCCCTTCGCTAAAAATCTGATCAGGATCAGTGTTTAACTAACTGCACACATTCCTCTCATTTCTCTCTATATCTCTTCGCGTTTCTTTTGTTATTGGTTTTTTTTCTTAAATTTATTTTTTAATTTAAAATCGAATAAATTTTCATGAAATTCCAGTTAAAAATGTCAAAAGCTGATTGATAGCTGGCAGACAGACCAGACGAGTAGTCGAGCAGTTCACCAGTCGCGGAGATGAGTCGAGTTGAGAAGAGCAGGCCTCGAGACACAGACAGAGACAGATACAGAGAGAGAGAGAGAGAGAGACCTGAGGGCAGTTCGTATCCTGTTTCAGTGTCGTCTACTCTTCTTTCTGTCCCCTTTGTGTCCTACGACGCATCACTCCTTCACTCTTCGGCTTCTGGCTTTAGTCAGACACCACGCAGCACCTGCAGACGCATGTGAATGGTCGGGTTTAGGGCAGACCAAGCGTACACAGAGAGAAAATATAAAGACTAAGTGAAGTACAGTTTATCCTTAAATAAAATAGTAAAAAATGTACATCTTATTTTCTTATAAAATAATTTTGATCAGAGTAAAATTAACTGCTTACAACTTTCGTAATGAATTTCATAAAATTTTTTCAAGTGTACATATAGCTCTGATGCCCTCCGTTTGGCGCAATCTCTTAAGCAATATCAAAAATTAATCACTTTTTGTATGGCTGTTGCAGTTGCAGTTGCAGTTGCAGCTACGCAGATACGCAGGAAAAGGGCGCGTACACAAAACAGATGTGAAATGGACACAAGGCTGAAGATGAGTATTGAGTTGGTGTTGGAGCTGGAGCTGGGATTGAGGTTGAGGTTGAGGCTGAGCCAGTTCTGTCGGTAGTTGCTTTGGGGCGTTGTTTGGGGGCGTTGCGACTTTTATGTGAAACTGAAATTGGTTTTTCAGGTTGTTGTTGTTGTGGCTGCATTCTACCATCTCCTGTGCTACTTCCGTTCGATCTGTGGCAGTCAAATTTTGACTGCTTATCATATGTGTTGATAATAAACAAGTTGATATCTTAAATGGGGATGGGGCATGGAGTGCAGTTTTGTTGCATGACCTTGGGGCAGTCCCTCTTTCAAAGGGCAACTTCTTGGGGCACTTTGATTAATGCATGCACAGCTAATGAGCAATTGTGTTCGTTCCGATTGTGCGGTAAGATCAATAAATTATAAATTAAAGAAATCCATTTCAACTCCTTTTTTATTTGTGCCTTTTTCGTCGTCGTCGGCGCGTTGTTTGTGAGCCAAAAACTTGGCTTAAGAATTTCATGCAGTAGTCATTAAGAGGGACTCCGCGAGAGCGAAAGAGAGACTGAGAGAGAGATAGAAAGAGAGGAAGGGGGAGTGTGGAGAACTTGCTCCCAAAGTGGAGCCCCAACTTGATGACTTTTGGAATTTTGATTAGGAGCACAGACATGTTCAAAAGGATTTTTGTTAACGCGCATTGGACTTTGAAAAATGCCCAAGCGATCAGAAGAAGGCCAGAGGCGGGGAAAGGGGCAACGGGACAACGAAGAGGGTCTAGTGAATTGGCCCATTGTATTGATGTGTCTTTGCTGCTGCCGTTCTTTTTTTTTTTTTTTTTGGTTGCTGCTGCCGTTTGAAATATGCAAGCAATTTGATGCCAATTAAGCGAGTGATACTCGAGACCGAATGGGATGGCCAAAAGAGATGCCAAGCGGGGGTTAGGTGGGGGGGCGAGAATCAGGGATATATCTGCCAAGTTTGTCATACATTTGAACATTTAACATAAGCCGAGTGCAACAAGTGTGCCAATGACAAGACACCAAACTCCACAGGCGAAAGGAGGAAATTGAGGAGGCAGTTTATCAACTGCCAATTGGCAACTGCCAACAACAAATCGGCATATTTCTCTCTCTAGTTGAGATTGTGGTTATGCCCTAAAAGTCAAACATGTCGCGCATTTTTATGGCACTTTGCAATTAGCGCTGCTGTCAGAAGACCACAGTGAAAACAGCAATTGGGAGAACACTAGAAAATACTAAAAAGTCGAAGAGTGAACGACCAACAGATACCCTGTACAAGGAAATAGCCAGTAAGAAAGGAATCAATTTTTAAATTATATTAAGCAGTCAGTCAGTGGCGAGCTTCAAAAGTTATGGCCTGGAAATATTAGATTTTAGGGCTTACGAATCAACTATACAAAAATGATCGAAAATTTCCATATTTGTTGGAGGTATAATTGTAATATAAAATTAAAACTAGAATCGTGTTTCCAACTTTGAGCTGTATCCCAGATAAAAAACCAAGATTAAAATTCTTTTGCATTTGAAAATCGGTGCTGTTTTGACCAATTTACGGATTGCGTGGATACATTTCGAGATTAGTTTCAACCTAGAATATACTCATTCTACATATACATTTTCAAGTGTCAAGGGTATTAATGGAAGGGGTGATGGGGCAACTTGCTGACCACTTTCAACACATCAAAAGGCGAGCTGCTGCCTGCGGCACCGTTTCTAATGCTCTTTCGAGTCGAAAACCGTTTCCGTTAGTTAATATTGCCACAGGCGGTGGCAGAGGCAAAAGAGAATCATAAAAACGTTGGCTAGCTGCCGGTGGCAGCAGTGACTGCAACCTGGTGGCAACTGAGGCAGCCAGTTTATTACACTTGGTCCCCAACGAGGCTAACGCTGCGAAACGGGTTCAAGTTTATGGCCCAAAGATGCCCGGAATGTGAATGCAAAAGCGGCTCCCAATGCGAATGCGAATTGTGGCTCCAGCGAGCCCAAACGGCAAAAAGTCGTCAATGTCAATTAGTCACACGTTGCAACAGCCACAACCCCAAACCCTGCCTCCTCTCTGCTCCTTTCCACCCAGTCGGCAGCCCTTTAAACTAATGCTAGACTGCCAATCGATTTGTGGCAGGAACAAAGAACAAAGCATAAAAACCCAATTCAAACTGGGCATCATTTTGTGGCCAGAACAAGGTAAGGCAAAGGGGCCACTTCACAACTGCCAACACACATAATCAAGTACAAGCAGCGCCCTAAATGCGTGTGGCAAGAACGAACACACACAGAGAAAATGATGAGTTAGTTTAGTTTTTCCTGGCTGCCCCTTTTTTTTGACGAGTGTTGCTTGCAGCTACCTACACTGACCGGTAAGTCGAGTCCAGTCTCGGGAAGTCCAGCTGCTGCATGTGCAGTGTGGCAAGCTAATTTGATTTCCTACTGGCAACACTTGCGGTTGCAAAGCTCTAGCACACACAGATTGACTATAGAAAATGGGGCAGATACTGTGTGGCATAGACTGCATTGACTTTAGTGGTTGTTGTTATTGTGCTTCGCTCCATTTGCAATTTGCATAATTACCGTTGTTGAACGTTAATTCAGCGCACTGTATCCGACAAATCCAGCATTGCCGCAGCTATGGCTACTGCACATGCTGCTCATGTGAGTGGCAAGTGGCAAGCAGCAAGTGGCTGGTGAAGCACGTAACTTTTTGTATGGCCCGTGTAACTTTTCATTACTTTTAATTGGTGGCCAATGAGGAAGCAATTTGTAGGGCCATTCAAACATGTGGCAAGGCAGCAGCTGCAACAGCAGCGACAGCACAGGCTGTGCAGCAACAGTTGCCACATTTGGGCGTCGCCTCCATCTAACGCCACTTGCCATTCAGGTGCTTGATCAAACTACAGTCTACAAACTAGGTTAATAGAAAACTGAGTTTTTCATTTTTATTTAAAATATTTTTTTTATTTAAAATTGTTCTGGTATTAAAAAAGTAATTTTTCATTAAAAACTTAAATATTTTCTTTAAATAAGTAAGTAAAAAAATATTTGGGGAATTGTTATCTACTATTTTTTAAATGTTATCAGCCCGTTATACACCCCTCACACAGGTCCAAGTCCACAAACAGCTCCAAATCCACACCCACCTCCATCCCCAACACAAGCCATCGAAATGTATTAAATTACCAAGCATGATGCATGCAACTGCTGCTTATCTGCGACTTTATAGCCATGTCTACAGTTATGCTTGAATTGATGCTAAAGCTGAGCTTGTGCAACGCAATGCGGTATCGGCTGCAGCTGCGGGGGTAAGGGTCATCTGCGGCTTGTAGTGGCAACGTGCAACATACTGTAAACCAAAAACCCAGCTAACCGCAACAAAATGTGACCCATGCGCGATACTTGTGCGAGTTTTTAAAAAAAAGCCTTAAAAGAAATAAACTGCAAGCATTTTGAGGTAAATTTAAACAATTGTAGAACAGGACCTGTTAATATTTTTATTACAATATTCAATATTTTAATTCCTTTATTTAAAGTTGCCTGATTTAATATCAAATATAAAATGTATTAATAAAAATAATAATAATAATAATAAAATTAATAATATAAAGTCTGATTAAATCATTTATAGAATAAAACCCAATTTCATGTGCTCAATTTGTAATCTGGCAGCAATATTAATGAATATAGATAATTAAATTTCTTCATACATATTTTGTTTTTTTTATTTTTTTTTGGCTTGGCAAAATCGTTCTGAGAATTCATAAATCTCAAATTTCCGTTTGCAGCCTGAGCGGGGAGAGTGAGAGGGATTGAGAGTTGGGGGCGAGTTGAGAGACTTACCTTTTTTTATATTTTTTTGGGACTTGAGTAGGGTATTCGAAATCTGCTCTTCTGTCTATTTGCCAATAATTCATTCAGCTTTTGCTGCACGTTCTTCTTCTTCTTAAGCTTGAAACGAGTTTATATCTAGATATTTATATATATATATATATATATATATATATATTTGCTGGAGGTTGACATTGAAAGCTTAGTCGCTGGCCGCCTAATGTTCATGTCGCGGTTCACATTCGATTTCATTTTCAATTTATTTTAGTCGCTTGAAGCGAGGTAAAGGCAAGGATAGGGGAAAGAGAGGGTAGGTAAGGGATTAGCTGGTCACAAGTGCTAAACTTATTTTTTGGTTGTGGAGCGTTCTTTGAGCTGTGGCCTAATCGGATTTGTCGCTTTAATGAAGCGCATGAAAATAAGTTGCAAGAAATGCGCCGAAATTCGCGCTAATGAAACAAACTTGAAGTGGAACTTATTATTCTCATTTTTTATTTTTTTCCCCATTTTTATTAAATATTTTCAGCGTGGGTTTTTCGGTTGGAGTTTTGGAATTGGCAACGGACAAGGATTTGGGGCAATTGGGGCGTGTCCTGGCCTGCCGGTAGCTGTCATGTTCTGATTATTTTAATTTGACACTTTTCGCCGGCAAAAGTCACCAAATACGAAGCGAGGCGAAACTTCATTAAAATATTGTCAAAAACAAAAAACAGAAACGAACCAAAAAACTGACAAAAATATGTTTGCCGCGATAAGCGCGGACAGCAAAGGCAAAAGTGGAAGGGCGGCGTGGCTGGTTGGTTTGTTGGGGAGGAGCAGGGTGGCATGGGAGGCGTGGTTAGTTGACAGTTGCAACGCTGTTGCATTTTTAATGCTGCTGTTGCGGCGGCGATGAGTGCGAAAATTGGTATTAAAAAATACATGCTAAAAAATGAAAATGATTGAAAAGCACAAAGCGCCATAAGCCAAACAATATTCGCCACAGTTTTCAAAAAGTAATTTCCAACAGCGATAGAGAGGGAGAGAGAGAGAAAGGGAAAGGGCAAAGGTCAGAGCGCATCCCCACCTTTTTCCAGTCAGCTGTCAGAGCAGCCAATCAACTGTTAAATTCGGTTATCCATTTTTATGCTGCTGTGCTGCTAGTTAATCTTCTCGTCGGTTGTATTTATCAGATAACTGCTGCAGCTGGTGGTCAGGCATCTGGTTAAATGGTTTAGGCCGTAAATAATTAGGCAGTCTATTGAGCCGAAAAGCTTCTGTAGAACTTAACCTAAACTTGGGTGTTCTTAGTCTGAAGTTGATTGACTTTCTACTTAGTTGGATTTGATTTGGTTTCGGCCACATTCAGATGTTAAAGCTTAAGTTTAAAGTGAGATTGATAAGGGAAAAACATTAAAGAATGCTCGAGTCGAATTTTTGAAAAATACTTGATTTTTAAAGAGAGTTTTCAATATGATAAAATATTCTTGTTTTGAAATACCAAAATGGTTAAAACAATTAATACAAATAGTATTTGCTTTATGGGCTCAGAGATCCTTCTATGACAAATATTTATATTTAAGACACAACTTATTCACATCTCGGCATTGCAGTTCTATCTTTTCTCTTTTTCCATAAGTAGCTTAAGTTTATAGTGAAATCATTGTCATTGTGATATTCAGAGCAATTATTTTGGGTTATTTGTAACGCAGAACTTCCTGTTTGTCAGTTGAGCGTTGTGTGTTGTCTAGTCACCATTGAAAATCGCCTTAAAGTTGAGGGAAAATCTTGGCCAATCATTCAAGTTAACAATTATCCAAGCAAATGTCAAACAACAAATCAATCAGTGGCGGCATTAACTTTACGGCTTTTGCGGCATGCACCGAGTATTTTGTGGCCCTATATGCCAAATACAGAAGTAACAATAACAAATACAAAATTGGTTGTTGTTGTTTTTGTTGCTGTAACTGAAAACACATACCCATTAATCATCACGAATGAAACCCAAGCCCAAAATAAGGGTCAAATTGCAATTAGTTGACGACCAAGGCGACAATTTGAGACCACTAACGGCAAGAGGGGAAACAGGTAGTAGAAGAGGCAGGCGAGAGTAGAGGAAAAGTGTGTTTATTTGTGATATTTATGTATGAATGTGAGCTGATACGTGATTTGCTAAAAGATCCCTGGATTAGTTGAGTGGTAAATAAATATATATTTATATGGTAGAAATGTCGGGTAATGGAAATAAACGAGTAACGACAAATGAGAAACGAGAAACGAGAAAGTCGTGCAATGGAAAATGGGAAATGCGAGAAAATGAACGGCTCAAAGTTAAGCTCCACAGCTCTGTGGAGGGCAATTTAAAATGAAAATTAAAATTTAAATAGCTGCGACCATTAAGCAATATCCTGCTTGTGCGTTCGTTGCACTGAGCAGCGCACATCCTGCGTGCCAGACACAGGCCAAACAGGACACGAAGGCCCAAAGGACAAGCAAACAAGCAGCAGCAGTTTGCACTGAGAGAAAATATAAATTCACTAGCAATATATAAATTATGAAATTCATATAATTTTCTGAAGATTAAAGAAAAGTATCCCAAGAATAAAACAAGAATTAAACTAAAGAAATGAATTTAATTAAAAGGAAATTTATATATTTAAATTAAAAAAATAGCATACACTTTTCAAAATGTAACTAGAAAGTATCTTAAAATTACAAGCTGAAAATTAAATGTTATCCAAGTTTATCACAAAACTATCTCGAAAAGATAAGCATTACTCAGAATTATTAATTAATTTTATATTTTGTGAATGGTCGCTTGGGAAAAGGTGATGATTTTGAGAAAGTTAATTCATAATAGGTTATTAACCGGCCAATTTTCTTAGAGTGGAAAGCAACAACTGTGTTTATCACTCGGTGGATTTGGCTAATGCGCATCCCAGGACATGCAATTATATGTACGAGTGCGTGTATGTGTGTGTGTGTGTCCAGTGGGTGTGTTGTCCTGTGCGTCGCTTTATTCAATTAGTTACATCCGATTATTACCTGCGTGCAAGCTGCGGCACCAAACCCAAAGCTCCCCAAACTCGACAGACCTCACTCATGTGGCTAATGCCATAAAGGACATCACCCCCTATTTATTGTGTGTGTGTGTGTGTGTGTGTGTGATATGGAATGTTATGTGTTGAACAGTTTCCAGGCGAGCGCTTCGGTTGTAATATCACAAAATAATTTCCCAAAACCACATTCACAGCGCAGAAACTTTACTAAATAGAATGCGGCGGTGGGTGTGGTTGGTCACGCCCACTTCGGGGCCATTGACAGCAGAAGCAGCAAAAGCAGCAGCAGTGCTATTAAATCCAAAAACTGGACTCGAGTGTAAATTAAATTTGGTCTTGTGTGTGTTAAAGCAAAATGAAAACACAAACTGTAAACTCATTAAAAGTTGATCTGCGTTTTAATATATATATATATAAATATATTCACAATTTATGTTTTGTTGTCTGCCCCTAACTGTAATTGCTTTTCGTATTTGCATAAATAAATTTGTTATTTTGGCGGGGAAAAATTAAAAATAAAAATAAAACAACGTTTTGTCATTGAGCAGCTGCTAATTTGGTTAACAGTAAACGGCGATTAACAGTAAATTCTTGTGTTTTTTTCGTTGCATACTTTAAAGCTGCGAACTTTAAAAGATTGACGTAATTGCATGACCAGTGGTTGTTGTCTTTGCTTAAGGACGTTTTGTCAAATTGATCACAGTAGTTGCGTTGTTATGTAGGCTCACCTAACAGCTGTTAACTGCTGAAACTTAACAGGTTCTTAAATAAATCACACGTTGCAAATTGTCTGTGCCAGCTTAAACTTAAGTTGCTCTACACGCTTCAAATAACATTAAACGGCTTTGTAGTCTGAATTTAATGGTGTATCATTAATTAACTGTCAGCGCTGGCCAATTAATTTGATGCATACTTTTGAGCTGTGCAGCTTAAAACAGCTTTAAACGGCGGCTGTTGTTTAAGCCCAAATGTGCCAGCTTAATTTTCATGGAATATGTAAGTAAAAACGTATTGCATACTTGCCGGCAGACAATAAAGCAAAATGAATTTTCTGACTTATGCACAATTGATGTCGGAGCTTTGAATTTACACAAAATTTAAATATTTTATTTAAAATGCACCTCAAATAGATTGCCATCACACATTGTTCATACATAATTTGCAGACTTTGCAATTAAAATTGGCAATTTATTCATGGAGCACACGCTTGATTTATTTGCCCAACTGACAAATTGCATTTGCCCGGCAGAAACAATTTCATTGACATGTCGTATACATATTTTCCCTATTTTTCCATTTCCGGAGATGATGACAATAATCTCAATAATAATCAGATGGAATGTATATAAAACAACACCGAATACAGTGAAGCGAGTCCAATAACATTTGGCCAGATGACACTAAAGAAACAGAGGAATAAAGGATAAATGGCAGAATATAAATCGAAAGGAGACCAAGCCAAGTGAAATGAGAAAAGTTTTTCCTCTAAGCTGTTATCTGTAAGCTGTCATAATAACTTTCCCCTTAAGCACAACGCCCACAATTAGCAGCGCCCGACGATTTGTTAGAGTTTCACTTAATAATTTAATGGAATTGATTACAATTTAAGTGCAGACAAGCCAATTTCTAGCCAAAAGAGTCCCTCTCGAGTAATATACAGAAAGATTAATGCTCATATATCAAACCTAAAAAAAAAAAGGATGAACGAAAAGAGAAATCAATTTAAAATAAAGTTACGATAAGGGATTGTCTGTCATGGGGTATAGAAGGGGCGGTTGGGGTTCTGGAAAAG
Source organism: Drosophila dives (assembly GCA_035042365.1). NCBI lineage: Eukaryota > Metazoa > Arthropoda > Insecta > Diptera > Drosophilidae > Drosophila > Drosophila dives. The sequence continues at coordinate 3,821,519 of JAWNLJ010000326.1, read as the reverse complement.
GTCCATGGATGCCGGCAATATTCTACGTCCGGCGCATAAATATTTATAGCGCATCTGTCGGCACAAAGAATTCAATAAAAACATGCGCAATAAATAAACGCGAAAAATAATAGCAAAAACAACAGAAGGAAAGCAGCTTTAGTGAAATCGATGCCCAGGACATTCTCTGTAGAAGCCGGTGCATGCAACATAACGTTGCTGCTGTAAATACACATGCCAGGTCCTGGCTGCTTTGTTGCCTGCTGCATGCTGCATGCTGCTTGCTGCCTGCTGCACATCAAACGTGGTAAGCCCCAACCGGATGCCCACGTTGATTGCCAGATTGTCGCTTTCAACAATAAATGAGCAAGTGGGGAAAAAACGCAACTACAACGCAAAGTTTTGCAAAAATGGTTTTCTTTAACATTTGCACAATTACTATTAGGTGTTTCATTTATCACACAAAATAATTCACATGGACACGCCCACGTCTCCCTGTCTATCTCGGACTCTCCATTTCCCTGTTTGTGGCTGCTTAAAATTCATGAGGCGTTGAGTCGCTTGTTACTGTAAATTACATTTATCAGCAACTCAAACATACAGCAACTCCGGAAAGTGTCTAAAAGTCAGAGGCAGCAACTAAATAAATATGTGTGTATCCACACACACACACATACGTGTAGATATATGTGTGTGTGCAACACACTCAACAATGTGCAACATTTTCGTGTTTTACTGGACAGGAGACAAGAGCAGCAGCAGCAGCAGCAGGATGAGAAGGAAGTTTTGTGTGTTCTGAGTTGGTTTGTAGCTGTTGGTCAGCATCGGTTTGAAAAATGCATTGCTGCCAGCTCGACAACAAAAAGAAGCTGTTACACAGCCGCCACAGCACACACATTGCGACATGACCAACAAAAAATATAATAAAACAGGTAACACAAGCCAACGATTATATTCCCTTGTAGAACGGATTCAACCTGTCGACATTTATTTTCCATTTTATTTTAAATTTAAAAAACCGAAAGATTGTTGCAATGAAAACTTATGATATAGGCAAAACAGATAATCATGCAACATCTCATCTTTTTACCGATTGTTCCTATGCAAGCTATACCTTGTGGCAATCTGATTGTTACAGTTTAATTTTCAAAATATTATAAGTTAGTTAGATCGGTTGGATAACTCATTATTCAATCGATTATTCCTCTGTTACTTATATATTTTATATAAAATGGCAAGTTTCAACAAGATAGTTTTACAACTGAGGAATTAGTTTCTCATAGAAACCGCCAGGCAGAAGGACATGGCTATACTGACTTGGCTAGTGATGCTGATCAAGAATATATACATTTTATTTATTCAAAGATGTATCCTTCAATAATTCTCGAAATTATTTTCCACAATTTATTTGGCTGTTAAGCAGCAGTAACAAAAAGATAAAGTCAACAACATGAGAATAACAATATATAACTAACAATCTATCAGCAGTGCAATACTCTGTTACCAGTACCAATACAACCTCATTCATTTTTATTTAAATTATTATTCTTAAATGGACAATCATAACAAATTAACTTGTTCCTTAATTTGTATTTTAGTAAGTTAACTACAATTATTATTTTAAAAATATTCAATCTTTAACACATTTGCATACAGAACTTTAAACATATTTACTTATAAATTTTATTTCTACAAATAATTTAAGAACATTTTGTAAATACCTAAGCGGCTGTATATATTTTATAATTGGAAACCGACTTATAATCTGCTCTTCACTTTGTTATTAATGGATAACAAGCAACAAAGCTTACAGCATAATTAGCAAAGTTATTGTCAGTTGTGCCACTCACTTTTCTTCACACACACACACATATACACAAAAACAGTTGTAACTTGGCCAACACACCCATATGGACAGCGAATTTTTTGTGGACTTCCTAAAGCACTGCCATAACTTTTATTTTCTTGCCAATAAAATTTGAGAGGCGCGCCTCGATAGCGATATTGGTATGATTTGGAACAGGAGGATTTGGGGTAGCAGACATAAGGGAAAGAAAGAAAATGTGGATGGCTGGGGCTGGGGGATTTGAGGGCCCAGAGTCTAAGCCATCATCAGCGTGACAGAGTCGATTATTTTCGTCTCAAGTGACAGCAAACAAGGCTTAAATTACGGAATAGTTAACTGAAAACAGAATGACAGAGAACCGCAAAGAGAAAAAGAGAGAGAAAATGGGAGAGAGAAAGCAAGCTAAAGTGGGGAGAAACAGAGCAATGAATGAATAAAATGAATGGCTTATCTTTTGTTGACATTCTGTGCGTCTGTGACAACATTGACCAGTTGTCTCGAACACGCACTAAGCCACACAGAGACACACACACACACACACACACAGACGTCTCGTTAACGCAAAAAGAGGCTACCAAAAAGAGGAATAGTTAAGCAAAGAAAAGGAAACAATTTCTACAAGCTGACTCAGCCAAAGGAGATTTGTGCCATTTTCTATATGCCTGTGTGTGTGTTATTGTGTGTGTATGCTTGTGTTTATTGTATAGTAAGATGTGCGCTCCCAAGTAACTCCCTTATTTCCGTCTCTCTCACTCTCACACACACTTTGCTTTCTGTGCGTAAATCCGCTTTTAATGAAAAGAAAACCCATCTGAGTTTTTATGTCTGTGTGGTTGCCTGTTAGCTGCCCCAACACACACACACACGGGCATAAGCACATCGCAACGTACACAAAGGGCAACAGTTAATGCTTAGCAACTAAATAAATCGTATTTTATTATACGTTGGCGAATGCTTGTGTGCCATATTAGGCTAAACACAAGCTGGTCAAACACTCTGCCAGCCATACACGCTCCCCCCTAACACTTACCACCCCCACATTCCACACACACACACACATGCACACTCCTTCTTTCTTCTCCAATATTTAGCACAGCTGGCGTTTCCTACAAAATCACTAAATAATCGAATTGGCTTAGAGGAAACGTCTTTGGCGAACACGTCACAATAAACATGTCAATTTGGAAGTGTTTATTACAACACTAATGCTGTCATTTTTCCGCACTCCCTTCTCCTCTCTTCACCAATATTTCTCTCTAACTTATTCACATTGCTTCCTTTGGGTAATCATATTTTAAAACATTTTCACTTTCTGCGCCGCACAACTTTCGGTGTGATTTACGCCGTATATTTTTTCCAGTTTCCCTGCTGACCCATTTGCATTTGACCCAGTCAGTTAGCAGTGTTGTTTTTACCTCCCCCGCACCCGCACCTGTCCCTTTTTCCACACTCTAAACCAAAAATCTGTGGCAAACCCAATTGAGTAAAGTTTGCCTTTGCATTTCGTTGCAGTTGCAACTCGGAAATATCTAACACTGTTTTTCTGGTTGGTTTTGTGCTACGCTTGCTGGCCAACATTATCAGCCGCATTGCAGCTACCAATTTATGACCTGCTTGCCTGTTTGCTTGCCTCTTTATCCCTTTTACCTCTCTCGGCCTGCACAATTCTGCTGGTGGCTTCCAAATGAATTTTGACGTAATTGTAATAAATTGTTGGTCAGCCGAGGCAGGCTATAGTTTTCTGGCAGCTCCTTTAGAAATTGTTGGCTTAAACAGAAATATTCAATATATTCACCAAAAAACAACTTTTTCAATGAAAATAACGACTTTGAGTCGAATTGTGGTTTTTAGAATTTTGTTATTTTAGTTATTGTATTTTATATATACATTTTAATTTTTACACTAAAGTACAAACACAGCGAAAAAAGTTTGTTAGCAGACACAAGTATTTTTCAATTCAGTGGTCATGAAATTAATGGAATTCAACAGAAACAAACTGAGCAAAAGATCAAAAAGAACAAAGAAAAACAAACATTTAAAAAATAACAAAAGTTCAAATAGCAAATAAATTAAAGTTGTGCTATAAAAACAAAGTAAATTTGTTTCCAAATAATATGTTGCGGTCATAAATTGATAAACGAAAATGAAACACAAACTTAAAATTTAAGTTGACTGTTTTATGCGTTCGTTAATTTAACTGAAATAGAAATCATATATGGATGGCCAACAGTATTTTTGTGGTTTAAATACAATTTAAAAAGAAATGCATTTATAAGGGATTTACCAATGTGCTCAACTTAATTAAATGTTACACAGAAAAAGTTGCTCATTTGAATTGACCCAAACAAATAGGCTGATGAGAAAGTAGACGAAAATGTTGACCACGCTCAAGCATACAGCGTACACCGTACATGCCACATGCCACATCCCAGGCTACGTCCTTAGTTTCAGCTATTCAAATGTTTGCTCAGTTAACCACAAATGTGTCCTTCACAAGTGGACGGCCAAGGCAAGTGCGGGTGGGCTAAAAGGGCACACAGCCAGGCATTTGGTAATTTACATAAAAAGGTTAGCAGCATCAAATGTTGCTAATTTCTAAGGTGCCACAGAGGGGGGCAAAAGCTGGCAAAATTGTGCTCGTTAGTTGCGTTTAGGGTTAGGAGCAAAACCAGTTGACAGGCAAAGTGCTGCTGGAGTCTGCGGAAAAATAACTTCCCATTTTCTCTCATTACTGCTGAATGCTCAACTTTTAAAGGTGCCGCATCAGCACAAAAAAAAAAAGATAAAAGTAAAACAAGCAAAAAATAAAAATAAAACCCAAAACGTGAAACAAAAACAAAAGCAGCTTCAAAAAATAAAGTTTATTTTCTCTTAAATATTTGGCAGTCTTCTCGACTTAGTTACACAAAAGTTAAATGGCAAAGTTTCAGTTCCAAAAACAATTCGCGCGCATTTAACCTGAACGCAACACAAAACGATGCTTCCATACGGCAAGCGGCATGAGGCATGTGGCAAGGGGCAAGTGGCAAGGGTGCAAATGGAGAGTGTTGAAAGCTCTGTGAAATGTTTGCAACATTTAAACATTTGAACATTTCTATTTGAAGCAGCAATGGCACTCAGCACTCAAAAAAAATGATACAAACAAAACTTTGTTATTTTGAGAATTTCTTAAATAAATAATTAAAAATTAGAAATGATTTAAATCAAAGCAGAGATATAAAAATTAACTATACTTCACTTAACGGTATAAAGATTTTTCCCAGTGTGGAGGGTATAAAGTTAGCATCTTTGGCCAAATTGTGTCTGTCAAATGTTGCATGCCCCCCACTAATTAGACAGTTAGAGAGAAATGGGGTCGGTAGTTGCAAAACTAAACGTGTTGAATGTCAGGCCAAGACCAAGATCTCGTAATAAAAGCCAACGGAGCAAGACAAAAGCAATTTATGTGTATGTGGAGCACTGACAACAATTTGAGTCCTGTTCTTACAGCCTGCTCCACAAAACACAAAGCGCCACCTGACGCATGACACGAGGCTTTGTGGTGGGAGAGGAGGTGAGAGGTATTTCGAGCATAAATGGCATAATAAGTGGGCAAGTCTAATGTGCAGAGCGAGTGGAGGGGCTTGTAAATAGACAGCAGAAGGCGATGTTTGTCACTTTGACAGCTGCAAATCCAGCACAAAACAATGACTAACAGTTAGAGAAGGAGAGTGAGAGAAATGGGTAGATTTGAGTATGGAGAGGTGAGTGGAGATAGAGAAATGGCAACGTCTAACCGAACAATTTAATTGCAATTCAATGAATGCAACCACAGTGGGAACATTCGGACGGTCGAACAGTCAAACAAGCAGTTTGAGTTCTCAATGTGGCATTGAGTAAATTTAATTGACAGCTGACTGCTGACTGCTGACTGCTGATGCTTATGCCTGGGGAGCATTTGGGCCAAGAGCTATTAGTTAGTTAGTTAGTTACGCACAGTTACGATAAATACCCCATATTACATGACTCAATTATATTTATATATTTACTTATGCCCAAGGCATACGCATAACTAATAATCGACAGCAGTTCCTCTAAGAGATAAAGTTATTAGTGTTATTACTCTAATAAGAACTATATTATATAGAAGTCCACTGTTCATAATTTGTTGTCAAAATGTTAGATTTATAATATCATTTTTAAGTAGTAAGTTTAGTTGCGATAACTTCTCAAACAAAACCATTTGTATTACAAGTATTTATTTAGAACTGATTAATTCTATGGCAGCTGTATGATATAGTGTTCCGATCGGCGACTAAACATGTTCGATAATTTATAAACATTCTGTGTTCTCAGAAGTTTCATTTATCTACATCTTAACATTATAATAATAAATGTGATAAGTAGGTTGTAATTCACTCCCCAAAAGTGTATTACGCATATCTTACGGGTTATCCTAGTTTACACCTGTAAAATTAATAAATATTAAAACGCACACATCTCACAAGGAATATTTAATGGGTACTCTATTTATACATTGACCAAGCTTGAAAAAGGTCACCTAATAATTTGGACAGCCGTAATCAGGCCGAGGAGGCTCTCGCAGATGGGCTCTGCCAGAGCTTTGGAAATCAGGAAAACCAATTACATTCATATGGCTTATTTGTAAGAGTGTCACACTTACAATTAGCTCAGGTGTTTGCTTTACTAAATGGCATTAATCGTTGGAATAATTCTCGGTCGGTAAGTCTTACCTAGATTATAGTCTTTTCTGATTTTGTTGGGCAACAAGTTTAATCTTTTGCAGAGCCAGCTATAGCACACACCCAGACACACACACACACACACACACACAGCCAAGCAGCGCAAACGACGCACATTTTGGCCATGACGCTCTTTCTTTTACAGTTCACAGCCTGCTCAAGGTCACCGCTGACAGTGTGTGTGTGTGCGTGTGTTTGAGTTTGTGTATTACAGATGTTTTCCACACAGTTCCCACGCCTGCTCCGTGCCCCCTCGCCCCCTAGCCAAGGGCAGAGTGTGTTAGTCAAATGACAACGCCTAAAAATAAAACACGAAGAAGACCAAAAAAAAAAAAGACTCAAATCTAAAACCTTTTCCACAGCAATTGTTGTTGTTGCTGTCGCTGAATAAACGTTTATGCATTGCGCGAGTCTGGCTAAATATTTATTTTGGTTTATCAATCATACGCACTGTGTGTGAGTGTATGTGTGTGTGTGTGTGCTTCTTTTCTCAAATAATACTGGGAACAGCTAATGCGCAGACTCCGCGACCAGCTTGATAAGCACGTGGTTCACAGCCATAGCAAACAGTTAACAGTCCATTAACAGTTCGTCAACAGTCGCTTTACAGTTAGCTAGCAGTTGGCACACAGAGTGCGCTGCTTTGGGCCAAGGCTAACGTTGGTCCATGGCATTTGCACACACACACAAGTACAACTTATACACCAATGTGAAAACTTTAACAAGGCTTGACAGGAAAATGCTTTTGGGCACTTTGGCTTCCCCAGTGGTAGAAGTTAACTCCCTCAAGTTGGCCAGTTGCATTTTGTTGTGTCTTACATGTTGAAAACTGATCAGCATCGGTGTGTGTCTGTGTTGCACTCTGTGTGTGGAGAAGAGTCAATAAGGTTCAAAGGCATTCCCAAATGTGGCCATTGGCCCCAAAAGTTCAAAGTTGGTCAAAACTCAGAAAATTATGGGTCTAAACAGACAGTCAGCCCTGTCTATCGTTTCATTTGACCGAAGTGTCTGGCCTGCGAATTTGGCCTTGACATTTGGCCTCACCTCTGAGCCGTCTGCTCAAATAACAGCGTTTTATTTTGTGCAAAAAAAAGGCCAAAAAAAAAGAGAACTAAAAATAGCAATATGTATAAGCTAATATTATAATTTATATCCTTGGGATCTTCCAGCTTAATCATTGAATGTGGGCGTGTCAGGCGACAGTCATCCGACAACTCTAACGTTTAATCAAAACAAATTAATAGCATTATGTTTACACATACAGCGAGTGTCAACATTAAAGTGAGCAACGAGAGGGGGTTGGAGCGCGAAAAAGGGCTGTGAGGGAGCGGGACTGAAAGTCAGTCTTTGTACAAAGGATAAAAGCGCAAAATGTTGACATTGTTAAGAGTGAAAGCAACAATAACAAGCACAGCAGCAGTTCAAAAAGTGCTGACACATTATGAGTGTGCACAAAATACCCTGTAAAAACGAAAGGTTTAAGTCGTATAATTGACATTAGATAATAGACCTATGGTTAAAGTGAAGCCGGCATATTTAGTGGATTTTTTACTTTATTGCACACTTTAATTATCATCAAACAGTTAATAATATTTAATAATACTTGTTTTAATAGAAACAGAAACTTAGCTTATCAAGTAAATCTTATATACTTGTATATATTTTTAATATTGTAATATAAATTTCTTACTGCAGGACCAGCTTGAAAGTGGGAGCCAATCTGTTGTTTTCTCTAGTTTTTAAGACTTCAATTTTATAGTAGTCTTTATAAATAAATAAATACTTTATCGTGTTGAAAATTCTTTCTCAAATTTCTTCTAGCTGTCTAATATAATAATAAACATGCAGTTTATCAACGCCTCGCAATTTACAGGGTATGCGCAGGCTTTATTGCTGTTGTACAACAAAAGTTTATTTTCCCTTACTCGCATGTCGCATTTAACTTTTTTAATCAAAACTTAACGCATTCTCTCACTCTATCCGTCTCTCTTTCTCTCTATTCTTTCTCCCTCTCTCTTTTGTCCTATAACGCTATCTTTGGCCTGCATAAAAAATATTGCTTTCAGTTGCAATTTTGTGCAATAATTCATGGTTGGTCAAACGTTCGAGCTCATTACGGCCAACAAAAAAGCCATCAGCGCAATTATCAGTTTGCAAATATGACAAAAACAGAGATGTCAACACAGAGATAAGATAGACAGAGAGAGAGAGAGAGAGAGAGAGAGTAAGGCCAAGCTCCATGAAGCTGTCAGGCAACAAATAGAAGTCAACTTGATGAATGCCAAAACAAGTTGGCAGCCAAGTCAGAGACAAGTTACTACAAGGGCAAACTTTTTGGGCCACGACAAGAAACACAACAACAACGATAAATTATACACAAAAAAACGAAACGAATAATATGACAACAGCTACAAGAACAATGTCAAATAAATCGTTGCCGTCGCGTAATTTTAATTATTATGAACTGAAGAAGCACGAACTGTGAAAATTACACATTCATTTGGGCCACGGCAGACTTAAACGTATTTTGTAACAGGCCCGGAAAATCAGATGCAAGCAAACTGAAAAGTTTTACATTCACCAAATGAACTTTTAAACCGAGTCATGCGTGTTGTGTGTGTGTGTGTGTGTGTGTGCGTGCGTGTGTGTCTGAGTGAGTCACATGTGCGGCACTCATAAACGTTACATTTGTTTTGACTTGTTTGTTGCCAATTTGCTGACTGAATGAATGCCAGCGCAGCAGTGCAGACAACAAAATTGTCGAGCCTTGTTTCTTAGTTAGCGAAAACAAGTAAAAGTGCTCAAGGTGAAACTGATCGACTTAAGGAATGCCCTATATCTGCAAATTGTCTATATATACTTTATTTTAGATAAATAGCTTTGTCTGGCAGTATCAAAAATAGTTGCATATATTATTTAGCAATTACCTGACTATTCAGCGAAATTCTTATGTGTATTTTTTTGGTTTTAAATTTTCGAGTAATTGCAGATGAAAAAGTTAAGCAAATAAATTAATTTAGACTGACGGAAAAAAGTATATGGTAAATTAAACATAAACATAAATATTAATTAAAAATCTTGCGACACTAACAAGTAGCAATGGAAACCAAAAGATATCAAATTTCATGTGGTATTTCATATTTTGAAGTTCTCGAATTCAGTTTTCGAGAAACTTACTCAAAGGAAAAATTGCATAGATTCCATTTCAGATAAGTATATCCCAGTCTTTTATTTCAATACAGGGTATTGCATAATAAGACAATGAAAATTCGCGGCACTGTTTGTGCTGAGATACTCAAGCAGCGCTAAAAAGTAGGCAACGATAATTACATGCTACAATACAACTGGTATGTGTTGGAGTAGAGGAGGAAGTGGGTGGTAGACTTGCTCATTGTGTATGTGTGTGTGTGTGGATGTGTTTATAATGCTTGCTGTTGTGTATTCAATATCAATTCATGTTAATTTAATTACGCATGCCTGCGTCTTGTTTGCAGCTGCCTCTAATCCGCCAGTTAGAATGTGTGTTGTGTGTGTGCGTGTATGTGTGTGTATGTGTTTGCATGTGTGTGTTAGAATGTTGATGTTTGTACAGTCGACAAGAACAACATAAAATGGATGGGAAGCTAATTAAAGTGTTCATTGCATACCCAAACAACTTTAGAAAGCATTTTAAAGATGAATAAAAAAATTTACTCAAGCAAAAAGTTTGTCTTTATGTTCTGAAAATTGTATGTTAATAATAATTGCATAAAATTGTTTAATGCGCAAACTTTAAAGATGCGCGTTTAACTTTTAATGCATTTCAATTTATTTTGCAATTAACGTTTCTTTCATGTTGTTCTTGTTGCTGTTGCACTTGCTGTAAAGTAATTTCCAAGATTTTCTTTTCATTTGGCCTGCGATTACAAAAAAAAAAGGATAACAAACAAAACGCAAGCTAAAAGTTGTTGCAAAGTTTTCCGACAAAGAGTTGCAAGCAGGCAGCTAAACAAACTGCTCAGTGTTGCATCTACATTTCAAGCCATTGCACCCCCAAAACCCATTTACCTGCCATTTTTTTTTTTTAATTTTTTTTTTTTGGTTGCGCTTTGTTTATTTGTCAGCAGCAAAAGTTTAAACGCAAAACAAAATTTTCTCCTGCAGAGTAACCAAAAAACTTTTCATACGAAACAAAATTCAAATTGCAATTCTGATTTGAATGCGGAATTTGTTTTGGCATACAGCTGTGAGGACTTTAAGGTTAGATCGCAACAAAAATCTGCAGCAATCTGCTGCCCCGTCACTTCTCCTTTGGATATGTATTCTGTTCTTTCAGCTTGTTGCAACTTTACGCATAAATAAAAGATGTGTTTGGTTTGCTCGGTTGCTGTTTTGGTTTTTCTGTTTTCTGTTTTTTTTTCGTCAAGACGGCGACGGCGACGGCGACAACGAAAGCCAAAACTGGTTATCGTTTAATTCGCCAACAGAGCACAAGGAGCGGACTGGAGTGGAGTCCTTGCCAAAGCAAGTCAAGGCATTGGCAGCTGACAGCAGCTAACAGAAGGCGGGTAGAGGAGGAATTGGTTCGAACTGACCTTTTTTTAAATACCCATCAAAATGCATGGAAATTCTTAGGAGATAAGATTTTTCTCTTTTTTAAGGCAAATATTTTTATCTATTATATTTATTGTAATGAATTTTTTGTTTGTGAATGTGACATATAAAATCATATTTGTGTGTATATTAACAACTTTAATAAAGAAATGATTATCCCTAAATAAACACACCAAAGTAGCTGTAAATCTAAATAAGCTATCTGCACAGGGTAGGCTCCTAGTCAGTTAATACACGACTTTTACAGTCCTACTTGTTATATTATGCATTGGCCATTTCTCGATGCGCTTTTGTTGCAACTTTCATGCACAATATTTACATAATACAGACTGATTGATGTTTGACTGTTTGCAAAGGGGTAAAACCAAGGAAAAGTGCTGAAAGAGGGACGGATTGACTGCTATTGGTAATGAAAAGCGGGTGATGGGAGGGCTTCGGCCAACAGATTGGCAGAGATTGGCAGGCAACATACTGCTGCTGCTGCTGCAAGCAGATGACAACAATTCACAAGTTGTAAATAAAACGACAACAACAATAATAACAACTACAATTGTTGGTAAGTAGCACAAGGCAACAAACAACAACTGACAACAACTTGGTGGAATCGATGGCCTGCTTGTGGCACACAGCCTCGACTCCATTTGCTGAGCACTGAGTGCAAATAGTTTTTGGTTGCCAACCTTCTCACTGCTCTGCTCTGCTCTTCTTTCTTCATTCTTGTTTCTCCCTGCTTTGGCTCTTCCATCCCCCTTCCATTCTTGCTACAATCAGCTGGCGCTTAGCCAATTCCCGCAGCATCCTTAGAAAAGCTCTTCCCTCTGCACAGCTGGCTGCCTTTTTGTTTACCAACCTTAACAAAGTCTTGCAGCATTTTCAGGCATTGCCGTATTTACTTAAATATCCACATAAACTTGTTACAAAAAAGGTGTAGTAAAATTGAAACAGGCAAACAAATTTCACAACAATTTATAAGTAGTTATGCGCTTTGTCTAAACAAAAGACATTACTTTAGTTGCTCTTCATTTAACAGAGAATATCACATGATATATCCAAATAGTAATCGCCTTAACAAAGCCTCTCAGTCACAGCAATATTACTTCATTTACAAAGTACAAAGTGTGCCTTGAAAATTGTTCAAATTTTCTAGTGCCTGGCCGCCGAGCCAAATAATATTATTTGTAGTTGTTTAGGTGAACTCAACGCACACACAACTGACCAAAAATTTGAAAAACTAAAATTTTAGTAACTTTTTTACACCGAATTTATAATTTAATTTACTTTCTGTCGATTCTTTTTATCTTGGAAAAATGAATGATTCTGATGAGAACGATTTGCCATTGTTGGCAGAGAGTAGTGAAAGTAATTACTTAAATGATGACGGAGAGGCACAAGAAGTCGAAATGGTCAAGAATGTAAGCGGAGCAAAAGGCCAAAAACTCTCCAATAAAATAATATTTTGCAATCTTCCAACAGCTACCGGTTTACATTTACTCCTACGAGGCTGATGCGCCCAATAACAAAATAATTTGCAAGGAATGCGAAGAATGCGATCACATGCGACAAAGAATCAAAAAAATGGCATCGTGTCGCAAGACCATGCGCAAGAAGAGAATGGTTTGCCCTTCTGCGCGCAAGAGACGCACCTGCAGCAAGCCCAAAATGCGCCGCTGCAAACCCAAAAAGCCAAGCTGCAGTCCCAAAAGGAGGGCGGTAAAAAAACCCCCCTGCCCTAAGCGTTGTTAACCTCTGATGACAATTGTGTGCCTTATCGATGGAACAAAAAATATAAAACAAAAAAGTGTTGCTTTTAAGAAATAAATTTTGAATATACAATTAGTGCAGATCGCACTAGGAAAATTGCCTAAAATAAAAATCGCAACGAAAATCAAAAGAATAGTTTCTAAATACACGAAAATAATTAATAATAATTAAAAAATATCTATGTTGCCTCGGCTCTCTACTGGCTCGGCTCTCTACTGCAACTGAAATATTTGCATTTTTCTAATCAAATCGGAGTCAAATAAGCTAATCAAAGAGTTGTGATTAGCATATTTGGTAGAACCGATACGACTATCAATGATGATTAGGAATATATACACTAAAATAAAATTTGAAATAGAAATGGGCAATTTCAAGATACATCAGTGATCAAATTGGCCAGATTGCTTGAAGGAACGCTGTGCTATGGGCAACCAGATTTGGTTAACGTCTCATTATTCGCTCATTCACCCCATATGCATATATATTCATATATTGTACGCGCCGTAATTGGTTTTGTCTAATGAGTTGAACTTTTAACACACATTATGAGCAACTGGGCGTTGCTACCAGCTGCTGCCCCCTGCTTGCCACAGTTGCACCTTTTAACCTAGCATATTAAACGATGGCTGAATGCCCGTCAAGCGTTTAGTTACATTACTCTCCCCCTACCCCGTCTATCTCTCTCTGTCACTCTCTCTCTCTCTGTCACTCTCTCACTCTCTCTCTCTGTCTCTCTTACACTCGCCCACTTTCTGCCTGGACTTATTAAATGCAGTCGGGCGAAACATCAAAGTTATATTCTCGAATACGAAGCTTTGCCGCATCGTTTGAACTTGTAGAGATATCTCTGGCCAAGCCAAACACACAGAGAGAGAGTGAAAGAGAGCTGTTTATTAAATAGTTGCACATCGTTTGCCTGTCAAAGAGAGGGGGCGTGTAGGGTGGTGTATGTCCAAGGGCTGCGCTTAATATGAGGGCTTAGTGCAGTTGTGCAATTGCAATTGCAATTCGTGCAATATTTCAATTTTGCCATTTTGCAACTGCAACTGTTTTGGCCTTGCTGCCCCTTGAACTCTGGCATGCGTTGGCTCTTGCCTTTTGCATTTCTCCCGCAATACTTCATCTCGGTTGACTGACAGGGGGGAATTTGGAGTTGGTTGTCTGACTGAATTTCCATGGCAGCCTTTGATGCAGCGCTCTCAAAATGAAAACCAAACAAATGTCACGCAGTCAACACCAATCTAATCCCGCCCTATCCCCTCTGAGCATGCTTCTTGCCAACGTCTGTTGATTTAAAGCACAAATTGCAAAATGGCAAAATTTCACATTGCGCTGTCGTCACAACAAATTGCGTATACGTATTTCGCAGACGTTACGTAAAACGTAACGGCGCGTTACGACAATTTACATTTATTGCCAACCATAGCACAACGATGGGGCTCGGGGTGCGACGGGGCGTTTTGCAATGGTAGCCAGCTTCTATTATATTGTTAAGCTGACATTGGCCTTGTTGTTGTTATTGTTCTTATTGTTGTTGTTGTTGGCATACACAAACACTTGGCATGAATTATGAAAGGCAGCGAAACGAATTGGCAGCGAAACGAAAATGGAAAGTAGAATGTTGAAAGTATGACTAACAAAAGCAGATAAGCCTGTCAACGGGTTGAGAGTTGCCAATTTGTTGGTCCATTGTTGGTTTCAAGCCATTGCACACATTTTTGGGCAGCGAAAAAGCACACTGAAATCGGTTACTCTTTATTTAAGATTATTTATTCAACTAGGGTGTTCAACCGTAACTGGAATCGCAACTTTATCAATATCAACTTAGCACAATAATTTTAAATAGTTGGGCTCATATATTACCAAATGGTAAAATTAATTCGCAGCCAATTCGTGAACCTTGCCGAAATCGGATATAAAATTCAGTTATACATGTAAAATATATTACAAGTATTAATTATAACTAACATAGATAATTATATCAAACTGCGTATAAAAAAGATCTTATTCACTTAAATAACCAGATGTTTTTGGAAATAACATTTCTCATTTCTAGACAATCGCTGTTTCAGATTTTGAGTGATGATTAATTATATATGAATCTCTCTTAAACAATTGAAGCCAGCAAATATATTTTATGCAAAAATAAATGTCATTAAATAATAAAGAGTGATAATTATACTAATTACTGTTTAATTATGCCAAAGAGCATTTCGTAGTCTGTCAACGCTTTGTGTCTGTTTCTCTTTCATGTTCTGTGTTTGTGTTGTGCATAATTTGGTGTGTGTGTTTTTCAATGTCCTTGTCTCTGCGCCCGAAGACATTAACTCAACTCACTTTCGCATAATGAAATTTTACGAGGCGGCGAGACGAAATTTATGAGCTAAACAAATCATATTTCCAAGCCAAGGCATTGTTGCAATTTTGGACACAAAGGAAATTTGTTAATTATTTTGTTGTTGTCCTATTAACAAAACCAGGATATCAAGCATCTCCAGAGAGCATCATCTAATGGCCTGTGCTCCGACTCCTTGCTGCATATGCGTTGAGTCTTGAGGATAACTGCACTTGACACTTTTGGCGCAACAATTTTCAAGCCTATTGCAGTTTGTGTCACTCTCTCTCTCATTCTCTCTCTCTCTCTCTCTCTTTCTCTGCCTAAGTTTCTAGGCCCCCTCTCTAAGCTGGTCGTTGTGGCGCCATTTAGAAGGCACATTAATCAATTTTCCCGTCAACAGCAGGAGCAGCAGCAGCATGAGCAAAAGGACTCGCAGCCAAGCGAAACCGAAAGCTGCTTCCGTAAGGAAAACTTTGGCGCAGTCGTTCATGTAAATTATAACGCCATCGTATCCGTGGCCAAGTATTCCTCTAGCTCTTGCTTCTGCTTGCTCCTGGTGCTTAGTATTGTGGTGAAATATTTGTTGGTCGGGCGCCAGTTAAAAACTTAATTAAAACCAGAACTGGCCACGGACAAAAAACATTTTGGCGCTGCACCGAATTAAATATCTTTGGCTTTTCTACCAATTTAAATGCAAAACGAAATTAAAAACATTTTCATTTTTACTCACATGTTGTTTCCATGGTTTTGTCTGCAATTCAAGTGCACAATGAAAAATACACAAAAAGGGGCAAAAACTTGAAAATTCTACGAGCTTGTGTGGGTGGCAATGTGTCATTTGATCCCTTGTACATTTGAAATTTAATTAACACGCACACACACTCACACACACCCTCACACAACAACAATGTATGACAGACAGCTATCCAAATAAAAAAAGAGCAACAAGAAAAACTAATAAAAACTCATTTCAAAGAGTTTTGTTGATGAGGCAAACTACACAGAAATGGACACTGAGAAAATGCAGCAGAGAAACATGTACGAAGTGTTTTGAAAATACCCTATAATTGAATTTATTGATTCTCGTAGACATTTATGGCATTACAGCTTATTAGCCATAAATCGCTTGTGTGTGGTCTCCATTGGAGATCCTTGTGTGTTGAAGGATTGAATTTACTGATTAATTGATTTGATAATTTTGAGTGGTTTACAGAGAAGCAGATAGCTTCACTGCAGGTTGGGTGCTGGTCGAGAAACAGTAGTACATTATGGGAATTAGTCTGGATGAAGTCAGTGAAGTCTGCTTCTTGCCAGTCAATTTATACATGCAATAACTTCAGGTGTTTGCTTGAGAATTTAATTAATTACGTCCGTAAGAGGGTTAATGTTTATGGTTTAATCCCACAATCATATAATGGAAAGCCAATCTTAGCTTATTGAATAAATGATACGATTAAGTGACTGAAATAGATATAACTATAAATATAGATATAGATAAAAACATAGAATTAAAAAAAATACATAAAATATATATATCGATTTTTAGCAACAAAGATTTACTGATTAAGATATCGCATAAATGCACTGAAAATCATGATACCCCATTTACACAAGACTTTCATAAAGTACAGCATATAAGCAGTAAGTAACAGTGAGTGAAAAAGATTGAGGCAGGGAGGTGAGTAGGAAAAGAGTTGGAAAAAGACTGCAATACAGCTTCCGGTCTGGCTGAGTGCTAATTCTGTGCCTGTTGCTGCCATTGTCAGGCAGCTCGAACATGACCAAATGGAAGGAGCAGGATGAAGAAGGAGGATCCCGCAGGATACAGAGGGATGCTGCTCACGGCCCGCTTTTGTCTCAGCTGTTACAAATATTTTTGCTCCTCTTACAACTTTTACTGTAATGAATGTCAACAACATTGGAGTGTAAGTGTTGGCCGGCGTCCGGGTCTGAAAGCCGTGTACCCTGTTGCATCCAAAGTTGGCTGTGCAACTTTTTGCTGGCTACATTTTATAACAGCTGCAGGCGGTTGCAAAATTAATCAGGCAAAAAAGTTAAGAGGTTAAGTTTTACGGCCAATTTATGACAGCGATTTAGATACTCGAATTTTGCACATTGAGTGTCAGCATTAATTAAAAGCCACATTTGCTTTTATGGCCGACACAAAACTTTAAGTGCCAATATTGAACACTTAATCATTTAAGCAAAGCAAAAAGCGACAAAACTAAATCCGAGCTATTTGCCAACTGCGGATGAGCCAAACATATAAAGAAGTGATGAGATGATGGGAAATTGAGGAAACTTGAAAAAGAAAGCTGGGAGCAAAATGCACTAACGAGCAACGAAGCCAATAAGGCATTCAATTAATATAGTTAAGCGACAGATTCCAACTTTTATGTGCAACACAAAAAGAAAAACTAAAAAAAAAAATAGGTTATTGCGAAATTTTTGTACATTTTTTTGCAGTTGCGATGAAGTAAAAAAGTTTTGTGAACTTTAGCATGCCACATTTTGTGCGCTTTATGTGGCAGGACACAAAGTCACACATATATATAAAATATATATATATATACCCCTAGGAGCAGGGCCAGCCACAGCTGTTGAAAATGAAATCGACTTGCATCATTTATACGCAGTGATTTTCAACCGACCGACAAATGCTCACATCCAGCTATGCAGCTTACTCCCTCCCATCTCCCTCTATTCCCCTCTCTCTTTCTCTCTCCCTCTTTCTGTCACACGCCCACACTTGTTGTAGTCTGTAGTTGTCTGCACTGGTTTGGTCCAAATATTTGCTGCTCTAATCGGTTTTCCATTCAACTTTTATGAAACGTTTTTGACGATTTTGATTTTACACAGTCAATATTTACATATTGCCATAATACAACCTGCCCATTCCAATCCCCTCCAATTCCACCCCATGCCCGTTTCGCTCACAGTTTATTGGATGTGCAGTTAACCAAAAATAAATCGCATATCGGTTTCTCGTTTGCAGCCCATAAGCCGCTTAGCACAAAATTACTCATACGTCAAGTGGCACCAATTGAAATGCAGATTTTTAGCCGCATATAAAAGAAAAATACGCTGACTGCCGCAGAGTGCAGAAGCAGAAAAAACAACAACAATTGACCCAGTTCACTGGGATCCCGGCTACTCCACCTCCAACTGAACTGCCTCATCTTCAGTCATAAGCCGCTGCTCCTGCTCCTGCTGCCGGCTGCCTGCTCCAGTTTATAGTTCTATTTTTTTGTTGTTTTTTTTTTTACTGCGCCCTGTCATTTTCAATTTAGCTAATCGACACACTTGCAACCCACATTGTCCACAGTCCAGCGAGAAAAGGGTTCGAAAGAGGTAGAAAGGCGCAATTGTTCCAAATAGCCACGTGGCTTGGCATCGCTCTCTAAAACCAAACAGTCCAAACAGAACCACTGTCAGCTGCAGTGACCCACATATAGAAAGCCAAAGCCCCACACAAACCACACTACAAACTAATGGTGAGCCAAAAGCAGGAAGCCAAAACATCTAAAAAAAAAAAACGAGTTAAAAAACAACTAAAAGCAAAGTCGCATTCCGTTTACTCTCGAGCGGAAATGAGAAGTTCCACAAATTAGCATTGTTCAAAAGTATAAATAAATAAAACACTTTTGATTCTAGCATTTTTATCATATTTTTTTGTTGTTAGAAGCGTCAAGTCTAAACGAATTTAGGTTCCGGGTCCGGTGGGAGTAAGTGAGATTTAATGGACCCGGTAGGGTAGGAATTATAAATCTTAACCAAATAACCATTAAAATATAAAATAAATTAATGAATTGGCTATGACCAAAAACAGTTTCTGTTAAGGGATATTAATTAATATTGAATTTTCAGTTAAGAATTTCAATAATTTTAACCAGTTTACTTTTTTGCATTGCCGGATTTCCAGGCAGCACCTTCCAAAAAAACATTGTAACCACCGTAGTTACAGTATCTACCATTGATTTTGTAGACCATTTGTGTGGTTTGGCCTGGGATTACATAAAGACCGCAAAGCGCGCTTAGCTAAGCTAAGAGAGAGGGAAATATAGAGCCGACCGCAAGAATTAATTGAAAAGTGAAAGCCAAGACGAGGGGAAAAGGGCTCACAGAAAAATAAAAAAACAAAATCAAATAGAAAATCACTTTTTTTTGCGCAGTTGCCCTATAAAGAGGGACACACCCTGCAGTATTGCTACGCTGCAATGTTGCAAGTTGTTTGCAACACACTGCATAATGCAAAAGGTTGTTGGCTAGTTAGGAAACTGCATTTAATTATGTTTGTTTGGGAGTGCTTTGCAACTCTGCCCATTCAATATAAATCTGATAGTCTGAAACCTCCACATCTTTCTTCACTCCCCTATTGACACATCACTACTAATTCGAAGAACAGCCAATTTAAAGCCAATCACAAATGTGAACAGCAAAAAATAAAACTTTTCAACTACTTGAACAACTATGTAAGTGAGTGGCAACAACAACAACAACAACTAAACAACTAAGCAACTGCAACTGCAACAGCAGCAACTGAAGCAAAAATAGTTTTTACATTGAAATTGAATTATTTGTTGTTGGAAATTGCGCTGCAAAATGCGCTTGTAAAACTCGCAATTGCAACAACAACAAATCAACAACACTTCAACAGCTTTTGTTGAGCTGCACATGTGTAAGGATGGGTTCGGTATGGGGATGGGGCTGGGAATGGGTATGGGTATGGGCTAATGGGTGACAGGGTTAGTTTTGGCCGCCGGGTCGTGCATATTTCAAAACTAACAATCCCCATTGTTATTGCTGTTGCTGCTGTTTGCTGTTGCTGCTGCTGCCTCGTTGACGTCGCTTTTGTGCAACGTCGCTTTTCGAAAAGCTGTACAAAAAATAGCAGAAGCAGCGGCAAAGGGATTTTTTTTCAACTCTCCGAGTGGCCACTGAAAATTGATTACCGATAACACCAGCAAAGGATAATGGACTTTTGTTGCAGCTCAGCTGCACAGAATAACAAAAAAAAGGAGAAAAAAAAATTGAAGCTAAAAGCAAACTATCGAAATGTATGTGCATAAAAAACGGGTAGTAGAAAATATGGTGAACAGAGCCAAAGATCGGGTATTGAAAATACAGAGGCGAAAAATCAAAAAACAACAACAAAAAATGGCGAGCAACATGCAAAGTTGAACTGTAAAAGGCCGTTGGGTCATATGCCAGCGTACACAGGAAATGCGATTACGCCGGAGTAGTTAAGAAGAAGAAGCAGCAGATGGAGTTGGAGTTGGAGTTGCACAGAGTGTGGAGTCAAAGAGACGACAGCTGTTGAGAATCTCATGATAGATGCAAGAGAGTTGGAGTACGCAAATTGAGTTTCCCACAATTAAGCAATGAAAATGTAATTTCATTTTGGCATTCAAGTTTGGCATTAAGAGCTTTAAACGGTTACTTGTCGTTGCAAGAGAAACTTTATGCGAATGAATTTTAAACAGCATTTAAATTGTATGAGAAACTTTTAACAGACGTTCGTGGCAAATGGCTCTTAGCCATTCAGTGATTAAAGCAGACCATTTAAATACTCGAACACAATACAATATATATTTAAATTATTTTAATTCAACAACCAAAGATAATAACAAGCACCATTAACATTCCGAGGCTCGACTTAATTAATATTCACATAAATATTAATAACATTTGCAGCTTTTTAATTATCATTTAAATCACGTACTTAATTTGTCTAACAGTCTTAAAAATCATTCAATTATAAATTAAATAATTGAATATAACACAATACTACAACGCAATATTTAATAAATTAATCACTCTCTATAGAAGCACGTTAAACTTTTTTAAATCGATTTACTCTGAATAATTAATATAATTTGACTACGAAAACCATAAAATTTTAATTTATCTCAACACCAAGTGCATGACTTCTAGCACCCTTTAACTTTCCACCTTCAACATATAGGTTCAACATTTTTAAATGGCATCCATTTGCAGGGTTAAAAGGGAGTTCATCGTTTTAAAATCGCTTTAACACTTAAACCCCAACGGGCTTAAAAGTAAGTCCAGCGTTTTAATCACCAATTCATGCGTTTTCACAGAAATTCACAAAAAGCACCTTTTTCCAACAAAAAATAAATCGCATAAAATACATTTGGTCAGCAAAGTGAAAAATTTGCACGAGTTGTTTGTGTTCACATTAAATGAGTAAAAATTCGGGGAACGGGAATAAAGCCAACTTATCGTACGGGAAGTTGAGGGTTGGGTTGTGCTGTGGGTGGGTGGTAAAACAAACATTATTTGCATAGCTCATAATTATAAGTCTGCCCCTTGCCCAACCATATGGAGCAACAATGGCCCTTTGGTCCAACTGGTTCACTGACCACACACACATCCTGCCGAATTGCGTGCTCAAGTGCAAAAGATTTTTCCTGCATTATCTACATGGGAAAACAAAGACTGAGTGAGCAGGGTGACAACGAGGGGAATGGTGGGTTAGCTAGGGTTGTAACAGAGTTTTTGACAATTTGTGATATTTTGCTCATTACACACACAATGGGTGTATATTTATATATATATACATATATATATATATGTGTGTGTGTGTGTGGAAACTTCCGCTTGCATAAAAATGGCGCCCATTAGGAAATAAAAACGTATAAAAAAACGGAAAACGAAATCTAATAAAACATGCAAACACAAGAAATAAAAAATAAAAAAGTAGGAGCGATGTGAAGTGGCATTAAGGTACAGAGAGAAGAGGGAGGCAGGGAGGGCGGCAACTGCAAAAGCACAGCGTGTTTAACGAGCCATTTGCCGTTTTGGCGCTGAACCTGCTAATTGAATTAGAGACGCTGCGCTGCTAGATGTAGAATGTGTTGAATGTTGAATGTGAGCAGCAGCAGCAGCAGCAGCAGCAGCAGGCAGTGGCTACAACATGTGGCAAGAAGAGCGGGCTGCGGGTGGCGGGCTGTTGCCCACTAAACGCTTTGGTATGCCGCATGCCTCGGGGCTTACGAGTTTTGCCCGCAGGATTCAATTAAGTGTAAGTGCGCCCCAAAAACACACACACACACACACATAGTGGGAGTGTGCGAGGTGCGGGGTGTCGTGTTAACAAAGGCGATAATAAATTCAAGTGTGCGCAGCAAGCTAAACGCTGCAACAACGCCTCCTCCACTCATCTAATGAGCATCTTTGCTAAGATAGCAAAACTTAAATAGCTGAAATAGCTATAACTATGGCTGACAGTGTGGCACTTGCAGCGACAATGTTGCCACACTTGCCTCATCAGTGTTGATAAGCCATAACGTTGCCCATCAAGATGCGAACACCCTGCCAAATTGCCAAAGGCAAACGGCCAAACGGTGACCCCAGAAAAACAACCACTATTCGATAAAAACAGCCTCAAACCAACAGTCAACAATCTCGAATGTGGCTGCTCCAAGTGAAAATTGATCAGATTAAGCCAGTGAAAATGAGCTCTAAAAAATATACTTTTTTTGGAAAATAATTTTAAAGTGAATCGGCTGCTGTGTTATTTTTCTCAAAAAATATAAGCACTTTTTGGAGATACTGTTTTAATCTGAATTTCGTGCCAGCAAAGTCTTTTTTTACTTTTTGTTTTGAGAAACTTCTTGCTGCAGCAACTTTTAAGCCGTTCTTAAAAACTCAAGTTGCTAGCAGAATTGTAGCTTGCACTTGTAGTCAGAATCACATTTCCAACTTGAATTGTATAATTATTTCACAGTTCAAACCATCAACAAAATCATCTGGTTTATCATCTGGTTTATAAGTTTTGGAAAGCTAAAGATAGCATTAGAAAGTTTTAAATCTTCCCAGAGTACTTTTTGGTAATAGAATTTTAAAAATCCTTTCTAAAGTACAAACAGAACACTTAAAAAACCATTGAGATTAAGTTATGATATAGAAGGAGAGTCAGAGTGAGTTTTAGTATAGGAAAAAAAAAATACTAGATAGAGACACCAGCGCGGGCAAACACTGCCAGGCAAACACCCACACAAAAAGCTGTCAGCTGTGACTCGATTGTCATTAATCATTTTGTGGTTCATTGATAGAAATCAAAGATAAGCCTCTTCAGCGTGTGTGCCTGTGTGAAGCCACGCCCATACGCCCACGCGCATAACGCACCATAATGAGGCAAATGAGTCAGTGTTTTTTTTTTTGTTCACTGTTGTTTTTCGCATCCAGTGTTAGGCAGCGATTTAATTCCCAGTACAAAGGTAATCAAAATTTAATCGAATCAAAGTTTGTAATCGAATAACAATTGAAATGATCCTCACACTAAATATTGGCAACTTTTAATTGGGTTTTTTGGGCAACATGATTTATATTCGTTTGCCGGCTAATGTCAGTTGCCAGCTGCCAATTGCAGTTGCAACTGCAACAATGCCTTCATTTTCAATTTCATTTTCAGTTGCAGCTTTTCATGTTTTTTTTTTGGAAAAGTTTTTGCTTAGTGTTTCTAAGGAATTTATCAACGAATAGTTATATAATGGAAAATTGGAAAATTGTTTGCAACAGAAGTTGCCTGCGGGTGGTGGATGTGAAGAGAGGAGCATTCTATGAAATTGAGGCTATTTCATTATTAAATTCCAAAAGTGAGAGAAAAAGGTGAAGTGGGGGGTAAATGACATTTTGGCTTTGGCTCGTTGACTTTTCCTCGGAGAAAAATGAAAAGCTCAGAGAAATGACTCGAAACCAATCAGCGTAAAAATGGTTGTTGTCGACCCTGCAGCAAGGACACACGCAGTTTATTCACCTACTGTCTGTGTGTGTGTGTGTGTGTTTTCTTTCGGGCTTATATGCTGTGGTCTGCTTTGTTATTGTACCTTTGCAAATTGAGTCTTACTATTGTGCTGTGTTTCGGGTCACGCCTCAGGCTTTTTTTTGTTGGATTTGATTCGAAAAACTTAAATTAGGAACACAATTGCCTTTTTTGCCCCAGAGCAACCTTAAGTTTTATACGAATTTTATATGTCTCTACAAGCTATGTATATATAAATATCAAAGATGGTGTCGAACTAGACACTCCTGAAATATATAGCCCACATTGAGTGTCTTACAATTTAAAATTGCAACCTAATACGAATTTCCATCCCTTAATATAAAGGCTATCAGCCATAGCTTACGGAACAAATCACAGGTATCACAATAGAAAATAAAAAAAAAAATTACAAATTGTTTTCCCATATTTTCTTTTCATTTGTAAATTTGGCTTGTGTCCTAATTGCAAATAAAATTCATAAAATTGTTAAAATCTTTTCATAATCGAAAAATATCTCGCCATGGTAAATTTATTTTTTTTCACAATATATGCATATTCAAGTCGCAGTTCAACTTCAGAGAGATATTCACAGTTTCTGTCCAGTCAGCTGTCGATATTTAATAGTCTCTAGAAATGTAAACAAAATGCCTGACAGCGCCGAGAAACATGTTATAAATTTTAAAGTGATTTTCTATAAAAAAAAAATTTTTTAGATTTGATTTGCAGCAGCACGCACAACACACCTCACACACCACGTGTCGTATGCGTAATTTGATTGATATACGCCAAACACGTTGTAACTAAGAGGAGCGAAAAATACGCCACACACAATGTAAACAAATATCTCAGAGAGAGTGAGAGAGAGAGAAGGAAAGAGAGAAGAGAGATTAAAATAAAAAGAGAGCCAGCAGCAGCAGCAACAGTGTGACGTGAACTGTGACCAATGCAAAAAAAAAAATAGAAGGAAAATGCTGCTGTGGAAAATGTTGGATATGAAAAAAGAGCGCCTGCGCCGCCAACGACGACTGTAACCAGTATTTATTGGCACCGCTGCTGCTGCTACTGCGGCTGCTGCTGCTGCTTTTACTGCTGCTACGGCTGCTTTTACTGCTGCTGCTGCTGCTGATGTTGGTTTTACAGGCAGCAAGTCACATGCGAATTGAGTTTTGTGTTTCAGTTTAGTTTTGGCAGCGAGCGCAGTTTGACGTTGTGGCAGTAAATGTTTTGAGGCGCTGTTTACGGGAGGCCAAGCAAAACGAACCAATAACGGTGTGTGTATTAGTGTGTGTGTGTTTGTGTTTAGATAAAAGTGAACGAAGCTGTTGGTGTCATTAATTGTTTGCTGATTAAATCATAAATAATAATAATATTTCGTTTGGCGCGTTGCTTAAAAAAAAAATCAATGGAAAACCGAAAGTGAAAGCAGAGAAAGCACTCACAAATACATTGACACAAAAAATACAGATACAGATACAGCGCACAGCTGCTCGAAATACGCACGCACAGTGCGAGAGAAAGGGAGAGAGAGAGTGAGCGAGAGAGAGAGCGACGCGTTTGCTAACGATTTTGACGTCATAAACGTGTTGTGTATGTGTTTATTTAAGGTGTTTTATTTATGAAATTAGTTAAACAAATTAGCAACAGCAGCAGCCAGAAAGCAAGCAAAAAAAGTGTTGCATAAGCTGCAGGCGCAAGCAGAGGCAAGTGGCAAGCAAGTGGCAAGCTCGTGATGCAGGGCGCAAATATATATATTCTCGTTGAATGTCCTTGAACGTTGTGCATAACAAATGTGTTGTGTGTTGCAAGACAAACGTTTTCAGTTGAGCATGGTTATGTCAGTCACTCAGTCAGTCTGTCCGTCCGTCAGTCAGCCTATCTGTCAGTCTGTCCGTCAGTCAGTCAACACTTTTTCACTTGTGCCTCAATTGGCATTGGCACATTTTGTGTGCTGTGTGTTTATCTGCTTCTTTTTTTCTCGTTTTTCCTTTTTGAGTGCAGCAAACTCAACACATAACATGTGAAACGGCAACTTGGGTTTCACTAGTTTTCTAGGTCGATTCGCCTGTGGGCTTTGGGGCAGAGGCCAGAGGGCAGAGGCATGCCTCACTGTGCATTTTTTGGGGTTAAAGGTTGCATGCAGGCAACGCGGCTGCCAGCTCGCCTACAGTTTTTGCAGCTTTCGTTTGTGGTTTATCAGCATTTGCTGCGTAATTGGGTTGCAGCAGCGAGTCCTTGAACTGCTTTCCACACACACAAGCACGCACACACGCACACACATGACGCACACACACGCACAGCTGCAGTCGCGTCACATGTGCAAACAGCTTTAAGTTTGGTTTCCTCTTTTCTGCAAATATATTTTTTGGGGCGTTGGTTTATTTTATATCCCTTTGGGTAGTTTGAATGCCAGCTTTAAGCTGACGCAGCAGCTGAACTGGACAGTGACGTTATTTATGATAGCTAGTTAAATACACTTGCAGAAAAAAGTGAGCTCTAAAATGAAATTCGATTGTCTTTCAGGCTATTATTAAAACCCTTTCTGGGCATTATGTGACTGCAGCATTCATCTTCTAATCCATTGAATCTGTGTAACCGATTTAAATCTTTAACAGATCAAAGCAAAATATAGCTGCAATAGGAATAATTTTCTATATAAACAACTTTCTCGTTTATTTTGCAATGAATAACAAACTCAAGTGATACACGTTTAATTTTGAGAGCCATAGTTTCTGCGTAGTTTCTTTGGGTGGCTTACAAGGGGCTGGGAATAGGGGTTGATGACAGACACAAACCATTAAGCAAATTGTTTCCACAAAATGCTCACGAATTACTTAAAATTATTGAAATGCGCGGCCGCAACACAAGCCGAGCAAATGGTGCACAGTTAAAACAAACAAAATGAGCACATTTCCTTGGCCAAATACGACTAGGACGGCGAAGACCAATGCCAATGCCATGTCCCATTCCCAACCCTTTAAGTTTCTACCCCTTTTTCCCCTTTACCCCTTTTTCCACTCCGGTGCACGCCTTGAGGGGCTCATAAATCTTGCTTAGCGCCTACAATTTTGAAGCTGTTGCCCTTTTCTTTTTTTGTTTGTTCCTCTCCTTTGGATTTGTTTGGTTTTGTTTTATAATATTTGCGGTTGCTCACAACCCCAGCCACTTCCCCTCTCTACATCCATCTGCTTCTGTTCCATCTGTCTCTACTAAAAAGGTTGCTTTTTGGGTCCAGGACAGCATTTTATTATATGGTATTTTAATTATTTTAAATGTAGCCAATAGAAAATTTAACAATTTCTGTTGGCCATTTGTTTGGTAACCAACAACAAAAAAAAAGGGGCTTAAAAAGCATTTTCTACAAATGTATCAAATTGAATAAATTGGACTCGGTATATTTTGTTGGAAAAATATTATTTATGCGAATATTTATTCGTGTAATAAGTCAGGCATAATTTAAAACTTTTTATATATGTTATATATAAATATATGTTGTGCATTTTTTAAAAGAGTAATTAATGGAAGGCTTTTATTAAAAATGTAATCAACCTTTGCGAAGGCAAATTAACATTATCGATCCTGGTTCCGGCAATTTCTTATGGCTAATAATTGAAATAAAAATAAAATTAATAAAAGATGATAATTGCGTTTATCGTGTGGCGTAGATAATAAGTAAACATTGTTAGCTATATAGGACTTAAAGATATTATAGTAAATATTTTATATTAAATATAAAAATCATTAGAAACGAAAATTAATTCGCTGTGTTATAAAAACTAGACGTGTTTCACTAGATGAAAATGGATTCTTTAAACAAACATTTTTTTTTTAAACAATTCATAACTCTCAATAGCTCCATAAATGTTTACTCACAAACCTAGCATAATTTCTGCAAAATGAGCCTGCCTCAAGAATTTCATGACAAAACAGAAGCTTCTCTCTCTCTCTCTCTCCCTCTCTTTCTCTTTTCCTCTCTCTCTATGTCTGTCTCTCCCTCCCTTCATTTACAACGCAAATAACAAATACTTTACATAACTTGCAATAACAAAACATGAGAGCTGCCACCAAAAATAGCCGAGCACCAGAATAATATTATGTATACAATCTACATAAATACATTGCAAATTTCGATATGAAAATTGTTGCGAAATTGAATTTTGCGGCTGTTTGCTTTTCGAGGGGTGCTTGAATTTTCTATTTTGTTGGTCAAACACATTAAATAAATACATTAAAATGACAAAAGAACAAATTTCTAATGTTAAATAAGCAACGAGTGCAATTACCCAATCCATTCTTCAAACAGTGCGTGTATCTGTGTGTGTGTATGTATTTGTGTGTATCTGCATCTGAATCGATAACAAATTGTCAGATATTGCAGTGCTAAACACAATAAACAATAATAGTAATAACGTGAGTGACAATCGCTTAGAGTGTCACATTGTGCAAAACAATAATAACAATTTTAACTTTGGTGCAACATGAACAACTAGACGTATACGTGACAAGCAACAGCAGCAAAAACAGCAACAACAACAACAGCTGAAGCAACTATAACAAGAACAACAAATCACTCTGCATGGCAATATGAGTAAGTAGTGAATGTCCCTTTAAAGTGCTCAATTAGGCTTAGATCAATTAAAATTTAATTCAATTCAATTGTAAATCAATATTGCGTATACCCCATTTGGAAATAACAATTCACCACATAACAATTTTAGCTAAATTGCCTGGCTAAGAGGCAGAGTTATTGTCGAAAGTTTATCCAAAAATACCATTGTAATTCAATTTTGTTAAATGCTCCCAGACAAATTCAGACAACAATATAACCAACAACAATTGGGGGAGTTACAACTAAGCGCATTAGGCTTAAATACTTGACAGGCAACAGGAAACAACGCATCATAGAAAAAGCAGGAGCAGCAGCAGCAGCAGCAGCAGCATCGACAGAAATGCTGCTCAAAATGTTGCAAGTGCGCACACTTGAAAAAACTAAATTTGACTAAGACTGAAGAAAATCTTCTTAAAATAGTAAAAAAAAAATATAGATGGGACGACTATCATGGCTACAACTAACAACATTGTTAGAGGGTATTATAGTTTTGACCTGAAGCTTGTTAAGTTTTTAAGGAGATAACTTCACCTACCATAAAGCATTCAGTTTTTATGCTGCTAACATTGAGTTCCTTCTATTTTCATATTAACAATGAGTTCTTGTTTAAAAAAAAAACATTATTGTTTGCTAAACTTGCTAGGCGAGTTATCAAGCTGCTCACATCCAGCTGAAATGGTTATTAACGTTAAGAAAAGTGATATCCAAACGAGAGAAAAGAAACTGATAGAAAAATCTATGCAACTTTGATGTAAAACAAGTTGGCCACAGTTAAATACGTCTGAGGATTTATTGGCAATATATCTAAAGCAGGCACTTATAAATAACATACAACGAAATCCCAAATGTAGACTTATTAATTTATCACAAAACTTACTTATCTATATACTATTATTTCTATGTAATCTACTATAAAAATGATGACTATATGTACCAAGAACACAATACAATATAAAATACAAAAAATTCTCGCAGTGTGTGAAATAGAAAAGTGGCTGGCAAAAGTGTTGTCAAGGGTCAGGGAGCAGCAGCAAAAGCAAATATCTCGCCTGCCAACTGGGCTTGGCAGTATTTCTCCCTGTCTGGCCTGGCCTGGCCTGGCCTGGCCAAGCATTTCTTGCTCGCTTGGTACACAGAGCTTGTGCCTGTCAGTTGGGGCTGTCAGTTGGGTAATATGCAGGGCTTTCATTGATACGCTTGTCTTTCGCACAATGTTTATTGCATATCAATTAGGCGAAAAGAGCTTCCAGAATTGCCCAAATCGCTTGAAATGGCCCCAATTTGTGGCAGCTGCTGCCAAGTGATGCACCCCCTCCTGAGATTGGGTTAGCAAAGGCAAAACGTGCGCAAAAAGTTTGCCAAAGGATTCAAGGATGTGTAAAACTGAAGTGTTCAGTTTTGCATGCCCTGTCAAAATCCACTCGAGCATAACATAATTTCCACGCTAAATGAGTTCAAGTGGCGACCAAATACAGCTTCGGGGTATGGCATCATACCACGCCCACATCTGACGCCTCTGCTGATTCTGCTGCTGCTGCTGTCCCGCCTTCTTATTCTGTTAGTCGCACGTGTGCGCAATTAAAAATGCAGCTTGCGGTTGTCGGCCAAAGTTGGCTTTTTTCGTACTTGCCAACAACAACCACAACAACTTGTGCTCCACTGACACACAAAACGCACTGATAAATACCAAAAGGGATGAGATGGGGTAGTGGGTAGAGGGTAGCGGGTTCTGCGTGTTTGCAATTGTGGCGCATGCATTTGCACACATAAATTTTGTTTGCGCTGCTTGTAATTAAATTAATGCTCAGCGCCCTGACAAATTGCAAGCGCATTTTTACAGCCAACTGAGAATAAACAAACAACAAGCAAGCCGATGAAAAAATGGCACAAAATAGCAACAGCAACAGCAACAACAACAACAAAATATATCTATATATATCTGAATATATATAGTTGATATATAAAGCAACGCAAAGTGGCTACCAAATCCCTGACCTGATTTAAGCAGCTTCTTCAAACTGGCTGCAGCCGATTTTCCTCTTTGCTGGCAGCTGTTTAGCCCTGCTGGTTGTTGTTGCTCTTTTAGTTGTTGTTGTTGTTGCCTGCATTGGCTTTTGCTTTCGTTTCCGTTTTTTGTTACCTTCCTGCTGTTTCACTTCCTGTACTCTCTGCTGTTTACTTTTTATGCTAAACTTTCCATTTTTATATATATATATATATATTTATATATATACATCTAGTTTTTCAACCGACAAAAAACTGTCGCCGGGCTGTCTGAGGCCAGCTCAGGAAAAAAAAATGCCAACTAGCATGCCAAGCACTGCTGTCTGCTCCTGTCCGCTCCGCCCTTCATTTCCCTCTCCTTGGTTACACTTGCAAATGGCATTAGAACGTTTCACTGCTCGACGTCGCGGCAGGACGTGCTCAAGTTACTCCACTGACTGTGTGTCCTGAAAATGTCCTGGTTGCAAATCTATTTTTAAGAATTTTGCAGCGACGTGAAAGTCACTGAATGACAGATTAGGGTCAATCAGCCTAACTAATACCCTGACAAATGTGTGTGGGGCAAAATCTATGAAAATAATATCAGCTTAACAAAACGATTGAATGCTGAGCTAAAGACAATATTTATGACAGATGAACTTCATATTTGTTAATAGTTTTTAATTTGTTGAATTACTTTTAACAAAACATAGGAAAATGGGAAAATAAAATATTTGCAACAATATTTCAACCTGAAATCTAAATACGCTTTTTATTGTAATAAATTGAATAAATTAAATAAAGTATAATTAGTTTGAGTACCAGCTACAAGGGCCTGTGGCTTACATTAACTATTTTAGCCAAATTAAAAACGCGACTCCGAATCTGCGTCTTGTATTTATTCAAGCCATAAGCTTATTTTACGAGCATAACAAAATGCTGCAAACAATTCACTCAACTCACAGAGTATTAAAAAAAACGCAACATAAAAAAACTGAACTGAAATTTCATTCATGTTTTCATTTCGGTGTTTTCTGCTTCGTCGAGTGCAAGATCAGCCCCAGTTCCTTTTTCCTTGCTCTTTTTTTTCAGGGGCTGAACATAAACTCGCATTATGCCCGGCCAAATAAAACTGCAGCCAAATGACACGTACAACTGAGGGGCAGAGCGGGATGGGTGGCTGGAGAAGAGGGGTACGTGTGTACAATTTACTGCGACTTTGCCGTTGACTGTTTTGTTTTATTTCGTTGCCTTTTCAGGGCATCGATTTTGTCGCTGACATTTTTTGTTTTTCTCCGGGTAGAGCCAAAGAACAAAAAAAAAACGAGAAAAACACTGAAAATTTAGCAGAACACACCAAAAACTGTGTCAATGAAATTGTTGTTGTCAACAGTTTTCTCTCTTTCCATTTGGTGTCTACGTTTTTGTGTATTTTTTCATGAGTTAAAGCTGGCAATTAGTTGACAATGGCAGCACATCTTTAAGGCTCTTAAGTCAGACTAATTAAAAACGGTAGCAACATTTACCAACATTTCTATTCTGTTATTTTCATATTCCCTGACCAATAATTATTTTTACCAGACTGTAATTTAAGTTTCGTAAATGTGACGTTAACTGAAATCTTAGCAGAAGTGTGGCAAAATGTTTGTAATTTGTGATGAAAAAATAAAAATGCTGAAACATTTTCGTGGTAAGGAAGTAAGAAAGATCAGGTCGAATATGAACCGACTTAAATATTTTATAATACATTTTTATGATGTCAAGGAATACACAAAGGAGATGCAAAATATGTTTATTTAAAATGCTAATTTTTATTGTTTTTAATATTTTATATATAATTAGATGAACTTGTTCTTTTTTAACCTAACTGTTCAACTCAATAAGGAATATATGTACACTATTGAAGGGGATTCGCTTTCGTCTGTCCTTAAATATTTTTAAAGGGTTCTGGGTATATATTTTTCCCTCAAAGATTTTTTCTAGCAAATTTACAGGGTTTAAGCTTTAATAGGCATAAGAGAATCTTATGAGTCGTTGTTGCTTATCTCCTTAAGTGCTTACGCACACGCACACGCACACACTCAAAAACACACACTCACACTCACACACTCAGAGAAGATGGCTGCTTATGTAAATTTAACGAGTTTGCTGCTCAATAAAATGCAATTGCAAATTTATACAAATGTTCCGGAATTATGCTTGTACTTAAATCAACCGAGTCCTTCGAAGTCCTGTCCTGTCAACCACGCACATCTCACATTCAATATAATTGTTGTGTTGTGTTGTGTATGAAATATGACAAACATAGTCAAATAAATACCCGCCACCTCTCCTCCCACCTCCTCCTTATGTGCGTCCTGTGTATTTGTGTATGTCCTTTCTTACGGAATGTTCTCATTTTTACGTGAGGATTTCATTTCGATTGTTGTATTTGCAACAATGCGGACGACGCTCCTAATGGGGCAACAATTCTTTGAAATACTTCTTCTCCTACTTTTTCTTCTTACACGCAAGCATATACCTCTTATCCTTGTGTGAGGATGTATATATATATATATGACCACATATACATATATATATATACATATATGCTGTATTGCGTTGCTTTTACTTGGCACGTTTGTAATAAGTCTGTAATAATCAGGCACACAGCTGCCTTTTGTTCTACTTTTTCTGCTTTTCTTTGGCAGTTTGGAGCTGCTTTGTAGTTACAGCTTTATCCTAGACTCCGATTGGCACAGCTGTGCAACAACAACAACAACAACAAGAGAAACAGAACAACAGCAAATAAACAAGTCCTGTTCGCTGTGCGTTGTATTTGCTTTTCGTTCTTTGGATTCTCATTGTATTTTATAGCTGAATGCAATTTACATTTTATTTATGGCTACATTTACTACAACAAAAATAACAACAAAAACAACAACAACAACAAAATCAAACTCTGTAAAACTATATTTAAAGTAAATTCCACTCCGTTAAAATCGAATTGCGGAAATTCCATAAGTTAAACGAAATCTGTTAAAATTGCATTTAAATTGCTTTCAGCAGCAGTAAAAAAATATGCAAAGATTTATATAAAACTATGGAATCTCTTAAAGAGTGATCAGGGCTGGTCGTGGGATGGGGGAAACATTAAAGAGGGGGAAACAGTGGCTTGTTGAACTCATTTCAGAGTCGTAAAGTTGGTCACATTCAAATTAAAATTCAACTTTAGCACACGCCTCGAGTGGCAAACAGATGCTGCCGCTGCCACTGCCACAAACTCTTTGCCAGGAGTCGCGCTGTCCGCTCTTCACGTACCCCCTCACCCTATCCAATTCCCATTTTGGCAGGAAGCAGCTGAAACTCGAGGACAGGTTTTAATGAGCACCTCAACACAGCATTCACTTGGCGAAATAAATTTATTCTTTACTGTTACAGACCAAGATCGTCAAATTTAAAAAAAAAAAAAAAAAATAGTTGTAAGCCAACAATTTTATTTTCATTCTTATTTCTTTTTTCTTAGTCAAAAATATTTTTGAATTTTGCATTTTAAATGTTCTCCAACTTTTTATTCAGAAAATAAAAACTCGGAAAAATATTTAATATATTTCTGGACCTCAAAAATATTTCAGATTCATTTATACATTTTATAATGTTTAGAAGATATTTCTGAAAGAAAAAAGATATCAATTTTTATGCGCAGAAACTTTTTTGGCCCTTAGCCAACTAGGCCCTTTCCAAATTTTAGATAATATATTTTTCTAAGTGTGAAGTTAACTAAAGTTAGCGGCCTGCCAAATTTCGTTGACATTTTGGGGATTCTTTACACTCAACTCCTGGTCTCTGCAGACTCTGCAAACTTCGCAGACTCAACGGACTTGATGGGTTAAGTCAACCCACTTGAGAGTTTGGGTCAAATGCCTATGCTATGGCATAATGGCCAATCCAAAATCGATTCGGGCCAAATCGCTTGCACTTTTCCACTCAGACACATACATACACACGCACACATGCACATTCATCTAAGCAGGCTCTCGAATTGACTTCCTACTGCCTACTTTTTATGCTGGCTCAAAAATGTATTTTTTAATAGCTAACATTTTGTGTGTGTTGCGTCGTGTATGTGTGTTAAATCTGTGTCAACAGCCACACCCAACCCCAGCCTACACCTGCCTCTTCTTCTACCAGTTGCATGCGCATGTTTTGCGTTGCATGTTGTTGCATGTTGCGTTGACATTTTTTGCCTCGCTGACAATTTACATTTTCACAGTAATTCCTCAGGCTGGGAGAGCAGCTGTTGTGTTGTAAAAACCATGCCATGATTTAATTTTACACAATTTAGCTATGCAACATCAGAAGAGCTGATAGGCAACTGAAGTAGGCCAAATGACTGTACTATAATACATAAGAGTAGACTGTACTTAAGATCCATGGCTAGATTACGTGGAAATGCTATAAAGTTGTTGGCAAAAATAATTTAATTGCATGAAGAGCTCGAACTAAAAAAAGTGGGTTACGCATGGAATTTCTTGAAAATATCCGAAATTGTGAAAGTTAAAAAGCAGCTGCAACTTTAATGATGGCTGAATATAAAACCAAAGCTCTTTATCAACGCGGCGAAGAACTCTTGAATAGCTTTGAGCCCGTGCACATGGAAATTGATGTTGAAACATGACTTGTGTTAAGTGCGAGAACAAAAGAGCCCCCCCCCAAATAGCGCCAGCTGTGGCTGCAACGCAAATGCAAAAGTTTGAAAATGT
Source organism: Drosophila dives (assembly GCA_035042365.1). Lineage (NCBI taxonomy): Eukaryota > Metazoa > Arthropoda > Insecta > Diptera > Drosophilidae > Drosophila > Drosophila dives. Next base: position 3,786,141 of record JAWNLJ010000326.1, on the reverse strand, counting down.
AAAACCGCAATCAGCATATGCAAAAAAGAAATGAGAAAAAAATATATAATAGTAGTCGTAAAGTGGAACAGCTCGAGGCATACAGCTTTAAGGCACACACGCCACATGCCACAGCCATCCACAGATCGAAAATGGTAAAGGTAAAAAACAAAAGGCAAAAAAAAATAATACAAAAAAAAAACAGACGTGGCAAGCAAAAGCAAGCACTTGAAATGGCAACGCAACGCATTAAATTGCATTGTGTTTTTGCACAGTGTGTGTGTGTGTGTGGGTGTGAGTTTGTGTGAGAATGCAAAAGGATTCAAGATGCTCAAGTGGCTGTGGCATGGCAAACATATTTTCATTTTAAGCGCCGCTCGTTGCCAGCAACAAAAACTCATTAGAGTCGCTGCAAAAATAACTTGCTGCGAAATTCAAGCGCCAAGGATCCCAAATTACAAATTTATAATATCCGATTTGAAAGATGTCAACAGACAGCAGAGAGGAAGTGGAGTTGTAAGAGATGTGCACTCAACACTCTGCGATGGTATCAAATTACAAAAGACTTGAGCAAACCAATAATAATTTTATTTGTCTTGCCCAAAAAACGAAAAAGAAGGAGCCATAGAGCAATGAACATACACTCAGAGAAAAATACTATATACTTAATTAGGCTTTTTCGAGCATTAAGAGAAAACGACAAAGGCTTAGCAATTCGCACTTAAAACCTCTTTTAATATTGGCATTAAATTTGGCAGAGCGAACAGCAGAAATTTGATTGTTCTGGCAAAACCCAGTAAGATATTTTAAATTTTTTTTAAATATGGAAACAACACTTCCACTTAAAACCTCTATTTTATATAAAATTTGTCAAAGCGAATATCAGAAATGAATTTCTTTCTTCTGTTGTTTTTATTTTTGTTGAGAGTGTAGCCACTTGGCACTTGACTTGAACTGCTTGTTGATGTTTTTCTGTGTTTCGCAATATTTTGATGTGGCAACTTATCTATTTATACGCTTAGACACAGACACAGACAAACACACAAACATATGCAAATGAACAGTCGCCCAGTTTCAAGTTGAAGTTGAAGTTTAAATTTGTGTGGAATGGTAAGAAACATTTCCATTTTATTAAAAACGTTGCCAAGTGGCTGGCTGTAAAAGTGCAATGCCAAGCCCATTAGCACAGCTATCTAGATCTGTGTTGGTGTGTGTGTGTGATTGTGTGTGTGTGTGTGTTTTAGTTCGTGTCTCGTAAGCAACTTCCTGTGTAGCAGCATTAGCAACACTTAAGGACACTTTTGTCGAGCTACTGGCACAGGAAGCAAGGCAAGCACAACTCTTGCCAGGCAACCCGCACAAGTACTCAACACACCCGCAACCCCTAAAAGCCCCTACCACTATCGCCCCGGCTCCCTCAGCTAGAATTTAACATTAAGTTAATTTGCAACGTGCACAGCAAGCAGAAATGAGGAAAGCCGTAGCAGGAGCAGGGAGGATCTGTTAGCTACTAAGGAAACCCAATGCTGAGCTGCATTTTTGTCTGCTTTCAATAAATGTTACAAAAACAAAGAAAATCGACTAGAAAAACTAGAAAAAATGTTCTATTCTTTGGCGCCAGTGTCATCGATGAGCTAATTTAACGCTGATTTACGATGATTGGCAGTGCAATCACGCCAGTAACAACAAACAAGACGCCAATGAGCACACCAGCCAGGACACCAGCCAGGACACCAGCCAGGACACCAGCCAGGACACCAGCCAGGACACCAGCCAGGACACCAATCAGCCCACCAGCCAGGACTCTTAAGCAGCAAACGACAACGGAAACGACAACGAGTGCCTTGATTAAGAAATCAGAATGAATTTAGCTGCAGCGCACGCGATGACCTTAAAAGTTACCAATTGAATTGACACTTTAATCAGAACATATTGAACCTTATCCAAGGTTTAAGAACTGCACACAAGCAGTTTAATATTCACTTCGATAGCAAAGCAATTTGCGGGTGTTTGTGTGTGTGTGTGTGAGTGTGTGTGGTCAGTCTACAGCAACCGCAAAGGGGTTTGACATTTACGGGCGAGCATATCGAGTATCTAACTAAATTGGAATTTAACGATTATTGATGGAGCTGTTCAAAAGTCACATTTATATAAATTGCTAAATTTGAAACTTTAATTTGGGATGGTTTTCTATATATTTGAAAGGAATCTTATTTTCGTTGTTCATTTGCATGTCAGCAAATTTACAGTAGCTGATGACATCTGTATATAGACACAGATATATTATCCTGTAACTATACAGTTACTGAGTATCTGTATTTATACACATATGACTTTAAATCTGTTTATCTTTATATTTATTCTGCTTCCCTGCAGATATATATATATATATTTATAGATTTTAATTTGTCTCAGCAACTTTACATCGCACCTTTCCTCTGTATCTACTTCTCAGATTACATCCTAATTACTTCCTTCTCTCTGTATTCTACATTTTTATCTATTTCTCGTCGTTCTTTTGTGTCTTTAAATCTAAATCTGAATAGGTTCTGAATCTGTAAATATAAATACATATTTATATAATTAATATTAGTGATTATATATTTCATCTTTATACACATATATTTGTATCAGTATTTCTGTATCTATATCTGCCCATCGGTATCTATATGACTTTTCCCCATTTCTTCTTTCCCCTGTATCTTTATCTCGCCTTTCGTTTTGTATCTGCAAATCTTCAGTTCATCAGTATTTGCATTCCATTTATTTTATGCTATTTCTGCGTGATGCCTGTTAATATTTCTGGTACATTCAACCAGTTAACGCCGCCTGACTTAAACAAACACGATTGCATTCAGCAACCGTAATGACCGCAATCACTATTTGTTTGACTACCCGCGTCCCCCAGGCGCTTAAACCCAATTCTGAACCCAATCCCAGAAGTGACAGCTGTTTGTTTGTTTTGCATGCTGTGCCAATTGGGAGCGAAACGTGTCCAAATTAGGACACGACAGAGGACACCAACACTGGCAACTGTAAAACGAGGCAGAGATTGTGGCAGTGGAAGTGCCAGGGGCAGGGGCAGCTCCATCGTGACGCGGAAGTGGCAACTGCAACGCAAACGAACTAACCAAGAGCCACTTACTTACATTCATAAGCTGGCAGACGAGATCTTCGCACAATGCTAAAAACCCTCGACACGCGCCTTTTGCTATTTGCTCAGCGGGAAAAAAGGAGCCAGCTGCGAAGTGGAGGAGGTGCGCGCTAAAGGATGTGGAGTAAGGGTTGGGGCAGGAGCAGGAGCAGGGGTAGGCCATTGACAAATGGCAGCCCGCGGGGCCAAAACCAAACTCATCATCACAGTTGCTTATCCAGCGTTGCAACTGCTGCTTCACACTTCCTGCTTGACAGGATCCTGACTCCAGCAGCTACTCCACACTCTCTCCCCAGCACCCCTGCCTTGCACTTTAACGTTTCGCCCTTTAACGCGTTATCAAGTGCCATTTTTCATGCAACGGCGATGTCAGTTTGCCACACCACAAAGATATCCCTGGAGCTGCAGCAGCAGCAGCAGCTGCAGTTGCATTGTTCTTATCCTGGCTTTCACACATGTTGAAGATGCAAGCAGACAAAAGACACTCCCACAGGCACAAAAGACAATGCCAAAACAGTAGGGAGTCAAGGAGGTGGGGGGCAGATACATATGATGAAGAGGGAGGCTACAGAAAGAATAATATATAAATAAAAGGTAAAAACATTGACAAAAACTTCAAATTGTTCAGATATTATAAATATTATATAAAAATTTTAAGTGTTCATTTAAAATAACCTCTCAAAATGCAAATTTTTTTAAGGATTTCAAAATTTTTCTACAATGAAAAGTATAACTATTTAATATATATTTAATTATATTAAGCCAAGTCGATGAATAAAATGTTGAAGCCAAAACAATGTGCTAATATTCCCTATTTTTTTTGAGTGTAGCTTCGTCCCTATTTCGGTCTTCCTATTTTGTTGGCATTAACTTGGGGAATAGCTATATGCCACGCCCCTGGACAGGCCTGTCAACTGCAAGTGCTTCGATTTGCCTAATCCTCTCATTTAATTCGCTGCGCCTTTTTCAACTCCTTCTTTAGCTTCTACTCCTCTCCCCGTACTATCTGCCGATGCCCGCAACATTTCTCTCCGGGATTATCTGAGGGACAAAATGCACCTTTTGGCCTTTTTAAACCATTGTTGGCGCCAGCCGCAAGCTGACCTGCTTTGGCTCTTAAAAGCCACCAGCGTCGACGCACCACCATCACCAGAAACCACTGAGCACCAAGCACCACGACCCACTCGGATGTGCTTCACATGCTCCAGTTGTGCACTCCAGCTTTTGGTACTTGTAGAACTTTAAGCATTAAATATGTGGCCAACAGTGTGACACGCCCCCTTTTGCCCGCTTTCCAGTTTATGAAAAATATTACACAGAGATTAAAGATTTTTTTTTGTTGCTGCCTACCGCCTTCTGTTTTACCTGGCTGCTTGCCCACAATGTGTGTGAGTGCGCGTGTGTGGGCGTGGTACTGCTGTGCATTGTTGTTGCGGCTATTGTGGTTGCCACTGCTGCCGAGTTGTTGTTGTTCCTGCTGCTGCTGCTGTTGGCAGCTCTGACATAGATATTATTGTCTTGGCTGCTCCCTGAATCGTGAATCGTGCGCTCCTCTTACTGGACCTGTGGCCTGAACATTTATTTTTTCCGCCATTATTTATGCATACCCTAACAAAGAGTATATTAGTATTGTCTTTAAGTGTGTAACTTCCTAAGAGAATCATCTTCGAGCCCATGAGGCAGGTACACATGTATTTCACACTTATTTTAAATTTATAATTATTAAAATTTTCCAAAATTGGTTTCCAGCTTGAAGAGAATTTCAGCTTCGGTGTGCAAAACTGAACTCTCCATGGATTTTTTCAGTCTCTAATTTAAGTGCAATATGTGTAGTTTTCATATCATTTCGTTTTGTTCTATATTTTTTTGTTGCTGATCTATTTGCATATTTTTTGCTCTTTCCGCTTTGTAATTATTTAAAGTGGTTTTTGGTTTGGGGAGAGAGGAATGCGGAAAAGTATTAAAGTTATGTAAAGTCCCAGCGTACAACTAGTTAGAGTTAGAATAAGCAAAAGCTATAAGGTTTAGTCAGATAACTGATATTCACTTGGGGCTTATAGCAGAGATAGAGCATCTAAACAAAAAAAAGGGGCAAGAGTTGCAGTTGTTGAACTCCGTTTGGATTCATAGTGGTTTAGCTGTGCGCATTTTGAGCGGTCCGCAGAATTCGAGTGTTAAATGTTTGAGGAAAAGACTCGGCTTAGCATCGGGGGTCGGCATTTGGCTGCAATAACTCAAGCCACAAAGCTGCATTTGGCCGCAGGAGCCACAAGCGACAAACTGAATTATAGTCGAGACTATTCCGAAAGGAAAAAAATAGCCCCAGGGAACAGGGGGTTAGAAGTCGAAGGCGAGCACCTAAAATCCTTACCAAAGGAGGTTAAGGGGTAAAGAGCATCATGCGTGCGTGCGTTCATTTTGGTGAAACTTTCTACACCGCGAAAAAATTCTTAAAGATTATTTTTAGTTTACTTTAAAAATTAAAAAAAAATAAATAAAAATTCAACTTTTACTCTAATTATTTACCTTTAGAAAACCTTCACTCAGAATCAGACATATTTATTTTTAAACGTGACTTTGAGAAACCATTTTTAGTTTACTTAAAAAATATAAAAAACAAATAAAAAGCAAACTGTTATTTCATTTACTTTTAGCTAATATTCACAAAGAGTTAGACATATTTATTTTCAAGTGTAGTTTCTGTAGCACTTTCATTTGCCATGCTCCTGCTGCCGCTGCTGTTGCTGCAGCTGATTGATGGCTCCACTTTGGGCCACAACTAAACGTATTCACATTTTGGCATTTGGTTTTAACACTCGCTGCGCTGACTGCCAACATTTGAGCATTTCCTGTTTGGCATTTTTCGTTGGGAATTTAATTTCCCTGCAGTTGGTCCCTCGCTTAATGAGCTGAGTGAGTACTTACACAAAATTAAGTGTTGTCCTACTTCAGGGTGGCTTCAGCTGACTTGGCAAACATGTCTCAAAGTAGCAGCCAGCACAGATAAGGCCAAAGAGAGGCAGAGAAAGGGGCAAGGGACAAGTAGGATGGGATTGGGGTTGGGGCGAACGACACAAAGGAAATGAAAAAGTAGCGCAAACAGAAACACAAATACGAGTCAAGAGGAAAAACTAAAACAAGATACAAAGCTAACGACTGAGAAATACTCTGTAAAGTATATATATGATTGTAAAATGTTGATTTAAACTGTGACTATAAAACTGTAATTTTTAAGCTGCCTCTAACAAATTGTAAGTTTATATGGGATATATATTGTTAACTCTTAAAGTTAGATTAATAACTGTTTAGCTGTAAGCTACAGTATAAAAAAGTTTATGCAATTTTTAAAAAGAACCAAGACCGGTCATAGCCCAACTCATTTTGATAAAAGCATATTAGAAGTGCGACAAGTGAAGAAGGAAAACATTTACATTCTTATTCGCATTCCCATTTCTGTAGTTGGTGTTCAACTCCTCAAGTTGCTGTTGTTGTTGCCTTTGAAATCATCATAAAGTTGAAGATAAGTTTTCTTTTCATTTAAAAAAAGATAAACGTAAAAGAAACAGAAAACACAAAAATAGGAGCCTTCCCAAGAGTCTAAGAAGACGAGGGGGAGAGAGCGATGTAGGTTTTGGCACTGGCGCGACAGGAAACAGGCTCAAAGCGACAAGCGACGACAGCCTAAGCGGAAGGTAGGCAACGAGAGCGGTCGGGGGCAGGGGGCGGCGTATGGGGGGAGGGGGGGATGGATGGAAGGGAAAGGGTTTTATTTTCCCCCCGAGTTGGTGAGTAGGGCAAAACAAGTTGTCGCTATGCGTTGTTAGTTCTCTTGTTAAGTTGTTGTTGTTATTGTTGTTGTTGTGCGTTCTTTGTCAGTTCAAGCTGATGCCAAAAACTCACAACACATTTTACAGAACATTTTACAACAGTTGCTGCACACACACACACACACACAACCACTAATTCAATAAATGCAAGTCGGCGTTACCTGTCTGGACACACATAGCAGAAAAGTTGACATAAATCTGCATAAAATATTCGCATATGCAAAACCATAAAATTGAAGCACAAGAAAACGGCAAAAAAAATAAAAAGATAAAAATGAAAATGAAAAAGAAAATTGTGGACGCTTAACTGGCATGTTCAGCAGGTGAAGGAATAGATAGAGCCAGAGAGAGGGGAGAGGGTGGGTAGATTGTGGTGGAAATTGCAAGGAATAACTCTGCGCATTATGCAGAAGCACGTCAGCAGGAGCAGCAGCAGCAGAAGCAGGAACAGGAGCAGCAGAAGTAGAAGCAGCAGAAGCAGAAGCAACTCGGAAAACCATTGAAAAATCTGTAGAAATTATGCAAATAGATTTCAGCAATCACTTAACTGTGCATGGCACACACAAAATCCAAATCCAAATCCAAATGGAATGAAGCTGAAGGATGCGTGCAGCTTAAACCAAGTGAAGTGAATATGAGCATGATAAGATGCGAATCGTGTTCAACTCAAGTTGCAAGTTGCAATGCCAAACAGACAGCCCACCCAGCCAACCAGCCAGCCAGCCAGCCAGCCAGCCAGGCAATGCCAATGATATGGCTAGAAAATTGATGCATGTCTAACTCTCAACATAAGCTGACTGGCACGAACTTGTTAACCCTTGTTAGCAAGTATCAGCTGCAAGCAGAAATCTGCACAAATCATATTCACAAGCAGCTTCTATTTAGCCTTTTACCATTAGCAGAGCAGCTTATGGATTGATACAGAAATTGAGAAAACGATTTAAGTCATTTTTATTAAAAAATCTATCAACTTGAGTTGTAAATTTTAAGAAATACAGCATACTTGTAAGGATATTATTCTCTGATAGTTACGAAATTAATTTGAAAAAGAATAAAACAACTTCAATTGTGTAATTAAAAAACTACAACAATATTTATTAGATACTTTTATGATAAATAAATAAATATATTCAATAAAAATAAATAAATCAACTTGAGTTGGAAAATTTAGCTGGCATAATATTGTTAATCAGAGTTTTTATGAAAATATTTTGTTTGCCAATTCCAATTCTTGAAATAAATAATTTTTGGAGTTTATTTTTGCTTTCAACGCTGCTTAGAAACCCTATAAAATAAGCTTAGTGTTCCCTTTATAATTTGCTGCTGGTTTGCATTAATAACATTTCAATGTTTTGTTATTATTGCGACAAAGCAATAATGAAAATTATAATTGCCAACAGTTCCAATGTACTACACTTTGCCTTATTATATTGTTTTACCTTTACAAATTTACCCATAATTCGCTGCAGATAAGCAGCCAGTTTAGCACATTGTTGTTTCTGCTCCTCTTCTTCTTCTATTTATTTTTGTTCTTGCTGGCATGTGGCACGCATGTGCCACAAATTGTTCACTGTACATTAGGCATCAATAAGCAAGTTGCCTACCCCAAAATGCTTCGCAGGCAGTGTCTATTTAACAAAGTCAAAGTCGCCGCACGTTTGACAGAGCCTTCTGCTGAAAGGGTTAACAAATTCAAGGCGAAATTGATGACAGGGCGTTGTACACATCAGGCACACACATCAGGCACACACATTCACACACACACACACCTTCACACACATATCACGCATATACATCAGCAGTTTTGACATTGCCCCATCGTCGTCGTCATCGTCTTCAACGTCAACTTGGCAAAGGTTGAACTAACATTGAAGCAGCTGCCATCCTCAGTCCAACAATTTTTACAGAATTTGGATTAAGTGGACTTTGCTGTTGACGTAGCAGGGGGCCAGAGGCGGGCATATAGGGTGATAGGTATGTGCGTGTGTGTATGTGTGTTATTGTGGTACACAGGGGATCTTTGAGGTTGCGCAGGTCGCAGCGTGTTTGGCTGCCTGCTGAAAAGTTTTTAAGAGTTTTTCGCGCTGCTTTGCATGTCGCAAACGTGATGCTATCCCCAATGGGAAGGTGCGGGGGGTGATTGCGGGGTAGTAATACACACTCAACTACACCCTCTTTGCCACGATCTGTCTGTGTGTGCGCAAATATTTGCTTACGTGTCAATAACCCGCCCAGTGATTTATTTCATATTTGGTCTGGGTTGTGGCTTATGAGTTTGTGGCACTTCTTTACTGCTTCTTCTTCTACTCCGTCTTCTTGCACCTTCCGCCACAGCTGCCGCAGGACATATCGCATCCTGCAAATAGTTTTATGTGGACGGGCAGCCGCCTGTCAATGACATTTAATATTCAAAAGGAGACCAGTCCCGCCCTCGCCACTATCCCCGCTCGCCTAACTTACTTTATATGTCCTTGTGTCGTAATGTTTTATTTGTGACACATTCCCCTAGCTATATATAAGGAATATAAATGCATATTCTTAATACAAACGAGTCGCTCTGGTTTTGGTTGGCTGCCGGACAGAGATTACCAGACATAGATAATTCCTATTTAGAACATAGGTGCTCGAATGCCTGTACTTTAAGTCAGGATTGACATTCAGAAACGGAGAAATTCAAATGGTTTTATAGTGAAATTGACTACAGACAGAAAAGTATAGCCTTTAAATTTGAGAAATAACGGGCGGAATCCTAAATAGGTTTTGATTCGACTTCCTATTTTCTAGAAATATTTTGCACAGCTTTATGGTTTAAGCCAGAATATATATATACTATAGTTAACCCAGATTTGGAACCGAAACGGCCTTTTTACCAATTGAAATACAAAATAAAAATGGGCAACAGAACTCAAATTTAACATTTTTTAAAACCCCAATACCCGAACCAATATTACTTGGCTCGAAATTGCAGATTTTTATTTATTATTTAAAAGAATAGCATGGCATAGCTGACTTACATCTTATTAGGTATTTGGATATGTATTTGATAAAACCTTGCTACGAGCCATTTTGGAGACTCCACAAACAAGAAAATTGTATTAGATTATAGTTAAGTCGCACATTTTTTAATATAATTATTTACATTAATTTACAGCGTATCTTCAAGTCTCCCTCGCTGAACAAAAGCGAACTCATATTTATTGTAGCATACTTTTGTGAGCATATTTACCTAGAAAAGTTTCTTTTTTACAGCTGTGCAGCAGTCGTTTGCCGCAGTGTCGCCTTAAACCCACATAGATGCTGTAGTTCCCGTAAAGTTAAATAACCCATTTATATTTATATATATATATATATATATTTATATATTGATAAGTGCATAGTATATTTTTATGTTGCTACTCCAGCTTGTTCAATGACGCGTATGCGACGCTTTATCGCCGCCATATTCCTGGATTCCCGCCTATAACTTAACTTGCGCTGCTTGTTTCCCAGCAATTCCTTTTAAGATTTGATTTAAACGCTTTTGCCAGCCATGTGTGTGGGCGATGAGATGATGGCATGTGCCGCAACCATCGACAGAAATGGTTTATTCATGCAGCAGCCGCATTATGCAAATAGCTCTTCAGTTTCCCTGCCACGCCTCTTCGTAGCGCCTTTTCTAAAGCACTTGAAATTTGATTTTATTTTCTGTATTTTTTTTTCTCTCAATTTCTATTTCGATTTGTTGCAGCATGGAATAAGCAACAGGGAGCATGGGAAGCGGTAGCAAAAGAAGCCACTTCATACTGCCTCGATTGTGAGTTGAGCACAAGTTGAGTGCCACTTGCCGAGGAGTATCTGCAACAGGAGGGGGAAGTGGCAAGACACTCTCTGCTGGGATTCAAAAACAGAAAAAGTGACTAGCGCAAGATTTTTATTTCTTTTTTTCTAGGGGCAATTGAACATTCAACAACAACAAATTCAAATTATTTCTTTAGTAATTGCATTATTCAGCTCACAACTTTGCCGTACACTGACGATTAAGCGGCTTCCAATAACAGCAAACATTTAATTTATTTTTACGTTTTTATTTTGCCTGTTTGGAAATTTACATAGAAAACAAATTACAGCGGCAAAACCAATTTTTAATTTAAAAAATAGAAAAAGAGAAGCGACAACCCAATTTCAGTGTCTTGTTTGGGGGTATGCAAAATCTTGATGCTTGCCGGGAAGAAACAAACTGCAGGATGTAACAAATGTTGTTCAAATATGTCACCCCCCACTTGATCTGCCCCTATATATATAGCAACATAAATATATATATATTTATATATATATATATATGTCGTTTTCTTTTAACACACACGCTCCTAAATCCCACCAGAAGAACAACCCCACACCAGCCCCAACACCAAATGCCAATCCCTAACTGCACCCCTCCCTTTACATATTTAGGCATTGTGTTTGCTTTTAACAATGGCAAAAGTAATTCAAGCGTTCAACGCACATATTCCTTGACGTATATATATATAAACAGCAGGCATGCAGACATGTCTTGGAACTCGCAGATAAGGATGACGATGACGATGAGAAGAGCACAATCTTGACAGCAGCATCTTTTATTTTCAGAACATTTGTGTATCCAGCGAGTGTCCATTTACTTTGTGCCAGAGCAGACAGCACCATAATAGAAGAAATTCTTACTTTTTGCTCTTTTTTTAAAGGTTTCCAATAGCTGTTGTAGCAATAACAATTTTATATCTTAGGCCTATGCTAATCGCATATTTGATTTGCTTATTTGCTACGTGTAGATGCTTCGCGAGCTTCTACCTAAATTGCTATTGCTATTCGATAATATTTGTACAAGAGCATTTAACATACCTATTGTAGAGGTCAATTCATGATCAAAAACAGACCTGGATTTCATTTCATTGCCCCAATCGAAAAATAATATTAATCACTTGTGGGCAGTCAAAGCAGTAACAGCATTTCGTCTCACTTACTTGTCTGCATAAATAAATAAAATTTTAGATAACGATTGGAAATTAAATTTTCTATTCACTCCAATGGCACACATCAATAAACTTCTCTGTGCAGCATTTTGTCAATTTGCTATGCACAATTTCAATATTTACACAAAAACGCATTGCAGTCTCATCATCATCAATAAATAACTCAAATCATATCAAAGCATATACCTAATATTTGATATGTGAACAAAACTCATAGAGAGAAATGCTTCAAATTTATGCAGGTTAAAAGGTACAATTTTATTTCGAATATTGGCAGAGCAAGAAATGTAATGTGATTTCGATTGCTGCTGACTAAGATACACCCTGTAGATAAGAGAAATTGTTTATTAAGTATTTCAATTGTTTATTACATATATAAACTGAGACTGTGAAAACTAAGAATATGTCTTTGCACATATATAGAATTGATAATCTCATCTCTGCTTTCGCTGGCATAGCAACCCATTGAGCTTGCACCATTTATCAGGGTATGCACATTAAACCTGTGCACGTATTAATTGCACAACGGCAAACACGAGCAACATTCAGTTTTATATTGCACTTTCTTTATTTTTTTTCTGCTGTCATTTTATAAAGGAGAAAATCCAATTCACCTTTTTGTGGTTCATTTTGCAGCAATATCCATTAGCATTATTTACCAATCACAATGCAATCAATCGCCAAATCCTGATTTGTAAAACAAAAGGAGAGGGAGAGGAAATGGAACTTCAACTCTGAAACATTTCGAACGAAATTCAAATTTGCAATTTGCGCTGCCTGCGTCTGTCATATTAATTAGCCCGCTTAGTCCAGATTCCCTTCTCACCCTCTCTCTCTCTTTATTTCGCAGTCTGTCTCTTTTTTTCCAAATGACGCTGAAAACTAATTAAAATACCATGTCAATGAGCGAGCAGGAGAACTAAAGTGTGGGGAAGAAAGGGACAGACGTCATATTATGCCACACCCATCAAACGCTAATCGAATAAATGTCATGAATGAACGCGCGCCCCAAAAAAAATCACAGAATCAGCACCAGAGTGCTAAGTGACGATGACCGACTAGAATATGCTCTATAAATATATAAATAAACGATAAGATTCGCTTATTGAGAGCTGTCAAATTGTGCTCAACGAGTAATCAACAAGTTGGACATACCTTAAGCACATACAGGGTATTAAAAATCAACCCAAAAAACACACAGACAGGCAACAACAATCTAAGTAGCTGGCACTCGCTTGCTATTCACAGTTACACATTGGGGGTAGGGGACTTGAATTCAATTCATATTCATTTGGGCGCCCAGCAAGTGGCATTTGAAATGACAGCGAACAATGAAATCAAATTAAAATACACTTTAGACGCTCACTGAATGAATGAATCCAATGAATCCAGTGAATCCAATGAATTCAATGAAGCCAATGAATCAAAGGCTAAGCAATACAACTGCCAGCTCGGACAACGTGGGTGGTGGCTTGGGGCTTGTGGGGTTGCTTGGGTGTCAAGAGTGCCGTTGCTAGTGACAGGCCTTGAAAATTATGTGTTATAAAATTGCGTTAAATGAATTTCAGGCTTCAAGTGTGTTTCATGTGCTTTAATTAGGCGGTCATTAAAGTGGCATTCTTAATTGCCCCATAAAATTAACTTCATTTGTGAAAAACGACTTAAAAGCGTAGGGCGAAGTGCGCGGCAGGCTATAAAAACATATTAAGTGTACATTAAAAAAGGAAATAAAAAAAAAGACACACAAAAAATTTTTCATAATAAAAACCGACCTAAGAAGCATCGTTTTCCTTGTTTTTAGATATTAGAAAAAATTACTTTCTGATTAATATCTAGCTAACATTTATCTGTCAAAAATATATTTAAGCGAATAAAATAATATATAATTTTGAGCAGTTTAGCCAAGTCAAAAATATCAGTTTCAATGTTCGTTTTTTTTATTGATACCTCAATTAACAATTATAGTTCAATGTATATAAGACAACCTAAATGAATGAAAGTGTTGTTTACAATGACTTGCAAATTGGCAATTAGCACCTGTTGTTGTGCTTGTTGTGTGTGTTTATTGGTGCTCCTACTGGTTTTTTGGTTTCTTGGCTGCATTCTTTATTAGACTTTCCGAGTCTTCTTGCGTGGGCCATGGGTTTCTTCTTTTACGCGAGTAATGCGTTTGAATGTGCGTTTAGTTGTTTTTATGATTGTGGTTGTGCGTTTGGTTGTGGTTATGGTTGTAGTTGGGGTTCTAGTAAAGTTTGGGGCGGCATTGCGATCTGGGGTGGGGACATCGATTTCAACTGGCTTGGAGGCTGGTGCAGTGACGTCGGCCTGCTTGAGCTGAGGACTTGAACTCATTTTAATTGATTTCCCACCACGTGGCATATCTTCCTCTTCTAAGTTGGTGCTGTTGCAGACGGCGCAGTCGACATCGTCTTTGATATCGTCTTTGATATCGTCTTTGATATCGTCTTTGATATCGTCTTTGATATCGTCTTTGATATCGTCTTTGATATCGTCTTTGATATCGTCTTTGATATCGTCTTTGATATCGTCTTCGATATCGTCTTTGATATCGTCTTCGATATCGTCTTCGATATCGTCTTCGATATCGTCTTCGATATCGTCTTCGATATCGTCTTCGATATCGTCGTTAATATCGTCGTCGACATCATCACCATCGTTGTCGATGAAAGGACTTTTAAAATTGTCCGGCCTTTTCGGAAATACCTTACCCCGACCTAGGCTTGTCCTGGCAACCTCCGGCTTCGCAGGGGAGGGGCTACTGTTGTCCTCACTGTCGCTCAGATTCCATTCGCCTGGCATAACCTTGCCCCGCAGCGGTGGGTGTGGCACTTGTTCCACTGGCTTGTTTTCCTTAAGAGATGTGCGTGGATTCTTGCCTTGGAGCGGTAAAAGCCGTAGCAAAATATCCCCCTTCTTGGGCACCCTCCGGTTGTTGATAATCTTTTGTTTCATTGTTTAACTTCTTTTGGATAACTTAACTAACGGAAAATTATTTAATAATTTTTTAATATTTTTTAATAAAATATTTTATATATTTTAGTTTATATTTATTTTCTAGATTTTTTATTTTGTACGATTTTTATTTTATTTCAGCTGCGTAAGTTACTCGACGAGAGAAGATATTAAATGAGCCGAAATAAATTTTTGTCGCACCTCTGCTATATTGAGACGAAAAAAGCATTGCACATCTGATTTTCATTTTTTTGCTAATCATTCCCCCAACAAACAGAACGAGCACAGTTGATTTCGATAGAATTCACACAGTATTCGATAATGACTTATTTATTAGATTATCAAAACCTTTAGTAATGTTTTTTAAATTGGCTAACGGTTTCTTCAAATGATATTCCATTCACAACTTATCCAAACACCAACTAACTATAATTTACTTTGTTTAGTTAATAATTAAAGAAATACAGCATAATATTGTTGTTGCCTGCTTTGAAAATTACAATGAATAGACAAAATGTGCGAGCAACGCTCTAAATTCATTAACTTCATACTCACACACACACATTCACGCACACACAAAGATGCAAAGAGACACAAGAACTTTTGCTTGTGGCACGCACTTTGAGGCATGCCTTAAGCGGCTTAGTGAAAGTCCTTGGTAAATGTGAAAAAACAGCAGCAACGAAATTGAAAAATGAAATGAGCATAAGAAGCTGCCTTATTTTCGTGCCACAGCAGCAGCTGCCTCATTGAAATGTGTATGTGGCTGAGATTCCTTGGCGTTTAAATAACTTTGACTCCCCTTTTGCATGCAAACACGAATATCTCACCGAGTGTAATGTGTGTGTGTGTGTGTTGTGCCATTTCCGCGACGAATGCCTTTTACGGTGTAACGTGGAATGAATTGCCACTTTTGCGCACATAAATAAAAAGACTAAAAAATAACTAACGGAAGTTCTAATCTTGTTATGTTAATTTTTTGCCTAATAATATAATTTATACAAATAAAAAATTCAAGTTCCACTTCTGACTTTAAGTCGCCGATTTGAAATTTAACATTTCTAGTAAAACTAAACATTTGAATTGCAACAGCAAAAGTATCTTTTTGGCCCATGGTACAAACTTTTTGTGACGTTTACATTGACAGGGCCAAGGGAAATTCGAGTGCGTTGCCAGTTAAGGAAATAACTACACACATTGAAGAAAACACACACACACCCATACACACACTCGCAAACACACACACAGAGAGAAACAGTGCTGATATTTACGCCACTTTACAATTTCGCCTCATTGCCAATTTTTAGAAAATTGTCGCCTCGCATTTGCCCCCAATTTAGAACCTTACCCCTGTTAATCGTGCTACCCCTTGTATCGTTCCCACCTACTTCCAAAACTTCCCCCGGCTCCTTGTAGCCGGAAAACATATATCGTTAGCAACTTGGTTTGACAAGTTCTCAAGAGTAGAGGGATACAAGTAATTTGTCTCGCTTAATATTTTGGCAAATTGTCGCAATTATCATTTACTTTTTGTGCTCATCTTCTTTTTAGCTGTGAGGCAACCAACTCCTGTCCTTGGCACTCCCCTCTTCCTCCTTTTGATTCTTTTTGAGACTATTGCATTGCTAATGAGACAAGACAGCCGCGATGCACTTAGCATTGAGACGCCTTCACGTATGCAACACAATTTTGCGCAAATTTAAAGCTATATTAGACGGAAGTAGTGGTAGGGGGGAGTAGAGGGGGTGGTGTGCTGTAATGTTTATAGCGAAACTCAACTGCACTTCCCTTTCCGCTGCAGAAGCATTCTGCTGCGACAAAAAGTCAAGTTCTGTTTTAGCTGTGAACGATGGGAATGAAGATGATGATGTTGATCATGATGATGATAATGATGACTGACTGACAGACACATAGACTGACAACAACAACAGGGTGCATAGTCAATGCCAGTGGCATCAACATGTCTTTCAACACTTTTATATGCAACTATTTTGCATATGGCAAACACAAAGAAGAAACCCCTCAAAGCAAGCGTGCTGTGGTTTTAATGTCTCTGTCTGTGTTTGAGTGTGTTTGTGTGTGTGTGTGTGTGTGTGTGTGTGTGTGTGTGCGGTTGTCAGTTTCCTGAATATTGATGTTTGCAGCTTAACGCAGCAACGACTTGAGGCATGCAACGTAACTGTCTCGTAACTGATACGCTTATGTAGATATATATATATCTAAATATATATGTATATGTGGCATGTGGTGTGCGGCGTGTGGGGGTAGCACGTTGTGTGCAGCACGTTGTTCATCATTAAGGTCGGCAACTTTGGTTGTTTTACAGCTTTGCCTCACTCTACTTCTTACCACCATCAGCTACACCTACATGTATGTATGTATTGTGTGTGTATGTATTTATCAAAGTCCTTCTATGTTGGCCACCATTAAGCTTGGCAGCACTTTTTCACAATCCAACAGACACCAGCCACACCTCCATCATCCTTCTGCCTGCATCCTTCATCTGCTTCTTGCGCCATTGTAAACAGATATGCGGACGATGCGTGTATGTCTGAGCGTGTGTGTGTGTGTAGGTTATGTGGGTGTGTTTTAGTGTTGATAAGGAAACAAGTATTGCGAGATAAGCAAGCTGCTGTTGTTTTCCTTTAGCCATAAAACCATTCCAAATGCTTAAAAGGGTATCAGAAAGTTGAAGCAGGCAATGTGAAGCCCTTAAAATATATGTACAAGAAGACGAATATATATCAATATGTGTCTGTTCTTCAGTATGATAAAACTTTTCCTAGTATCGATACAAATCGATAGCAATAAGAAGCAACAATTGTAAAGACATAAGATTTGAGATTAGTTTTCTTAATTTCATCGATTTAAACACTAAAATTCGTATAACGATCCCCCAAAAATCACTCAAGCAAAGAACAAACTACTCTTATAAGCTGAGTTTAGGATATCTCCTCGGTCGAGTGCTCTCGACTAAAACATTCTTGCTAGCTGTTATTGAAACTACCACACACACGAACAGTAGTAGTTGTAGTTGTAGTAGTAGCAGTATAAGTAGAAGAAGAAGCACAAGTGCAAATTTGAAAGGTTTTTGACATTGCTCCATCGGAGTTTTGCAGTCTCTTTTGTGTCTCTTTTGTTTTCAAGCTTACTTTGCTGTTTACTTTACGGTTACGTTTCCTCCTCTCCTCTCGCCAGTCTCAACTCTCTACAATTTCATGACTTCAGTTAACCAGTCATGTCTTTAAGCCATAACGGAAAATGCACTTGGCTCACAGATTTCATGAGCAAAGCTAGAGAAAGGCAAGCGGAAATTACGTTTTTATGGCACGAAAACAAACTTTGGCATATCAAAAATTATTAGCAATTTAATGCACGACTAGTCAAGGAAGTCCAAGAATAAAAAATAATATCTAAGCAGCACAAAGCACAAAGTGTCCAGCTCGCCAGTTGAGCTCCAACCACAACCCTAAACCCTACCCTCAATGCTCAACTCTTGTCGCGTGGCAAATTCTACTGACGCCAGACAGTTTCCATAACAGTTGTTGTAGTTGCAAGCAGTGAAGCAACGGGTAAGCAAGTCAATGCTGTAGGGGACGGCGAAGAGGTGGCATCACTGGGTTGTGCATATATGTTAAAAACAACATGTTCTTAGTTTCAGCTTATACACTATGCCAAAGTCCAGCATTTTGGGAAGAATTTTTATTATTATTTGAAACACTATTAAACATCCCAGATTTTTTAGTAAATATCACAGTTCAGTGGCAAATATTAATTTCTTCTGCTAAAACATTTTAAAGGGTATTAAACGATCACTTTGCAACACAAGATTAGCTTCCAAAAAAAATTTGCATGTTTAGTTTTGTGCAACAAACAGCTGCATCAAACAGCATCAACAGCAGTTTCCGTTGCTTATGTTGTTGTTGTCGACGTCATCTGCTATAGCTGCTGGAGCACAGAGTCTGCAGCACATTTTAGTCCAGCCGTCTGTTTCGTGTCTGTGCGTCTAATTTAAAATTATGCAACTGTTTTTTTGCTACGCTTTTTGCAGCTGCATTTTCGACCCAATCTTCCCCACTCACTGCCCCCTCCTGGGGCGCTATAATTTCCCAGTGGCACTCATTGACTTGTGCAGACTTTTGTTGTTGTTGTTGTGGCTGCTGCGTTTTTTTTTGGGGTCACGCGTTGCAAGCACCCAAACAACGGCAATAAATCATCAGTCAAGAGCGAGACAACAATAAACAGATCTCTCTCTCTCTCTCTTTTGCTTTCTCTCTCTGTTTCTGTGGCTGTTTTGTTTTTCATTCGCATCGTTATCACTGACTGCTGCAATCGACAGCAGTTCCTTCCCCTTCTCCACCGCGTCGCCCACTCACAACCCATTCCATGCTCCATGCACAAACAAAAAAAGCACATTAATCAATCCCTATACAATGTCTGGGTGTGTGTGTTGGTTTGTGTGTGTGTTGTATACCTTCTGTGTGGTCTGTGGACCACATTGTACATATATTTCTATTGTTGATGTGCCACAACAAAAAGAACAGTTACACGCTTGGCAAACTCAGCAACAACAAGTTCGAAAAAATAATGTGCAACACTCGTGAAAATTTCGTCCTTTTAAAATGACAAAAGAAAAAAACATATTTATTCAAAACCCAAAATAAATTCAAAAATAAAAAAATTTATGCTTATGCTGCTAATATTTATGGGACAGCAGCGAGCAGCGAGCTGCGAGTTTATTTCAATTTATTTTGAGACCAAGCGATAAATGTTGGCCATAAATTTGGGCGAATAAATCGCCAAGTGAGCCGCACTCAAATCGCTTCTGCTTCTGCATTTGAATAAACACAATCAAATTAAATCGTGCATATTCATTAAATTGTGCACGCTATCAATAAAAAAACATAATTTAATTACCATTGCAAGCTTTTAATTAAATAACAGACAACAACAAAAATGGTACAGTGCTTGGAATGTTGAACTTTGGCTAATGAACTTATTAAACCGTTTTAAATATAAGTTTAAATCCAATTTGAAAAGTTTCTATCAAAAACATATACTTTTTTAGGCTTACTCACTACCTAAAAAAGTACATGTTATTGATAGTAACTTTAAAAAAAAATTAAATACACAATATTGATCAATTTTTTAATGATCTCTATTATAATATAATACTTTTTAAAGTATATTTTGTAAGAGATGTAAACCATTTCACTAATATTATGTTAAATTTTAATTAAAAAAAAAACTCATTAAGTAATTCTATCGGCAACTATATTAATTAATATTCAAGCGTATACTGTACACGACAGAAATGGAATGGCATTTACAAAATTTAATTTATAAATCATTTAAAAATAATAATCCAATTTAAATTAAACATGGCCATTGTATTATTGTTTTTCAGATACAACAACCACAATAATGACATTGAAATGGCGCCAGAAATACAAAAGCAGAAAAAGGCCAAAAAAACTGAAACAACATCGAACAACAATTGCAGCAGCAAGAATTGCAGCAACAACAGACATAAATGCAACAAACACTGCCACAGAAATACCAAATATAAAAATCAACAGACTGAGTGGAAGGAGAGACAACAAATGGCAATCAAATGAGCGCCTCAAAACGTTGCACAAAGTATCGCGACGAGAAACACAACAATGTGCTGCAATTAAGGCTTCCATCTGCAATAACAGTAGCAGCAGCTCCAGCGCCAGGAAGCGTCAGGGTCACACAATGGCGACGTCAACGTCGACGCTGACGCTGCTGCTCTCACTTGCTGCGGCAACAGCAGTGGCTGCCACAGCCGCTGCAGCAGCAGCTGCATCCACGTCAAACGTGGCCAGGTCTGCCAATTTCTCCAACTTCAACTCCAATTTGAATTCGGCTTGTTCCCTGTCAGAGTTTAGCTGCTCTAATGGACGCTGTGTGCCGCTCAGCAAATTCTGCAACAACAACAATGATTGCGGCGATGGCAGCGACGAGCCACGCTTCTGCACACGTAAGTAGATTGGTGGAAGGGGGTTAGAGGGGGTCAATTAACACACAGTTGATGCATGCAGGTTGATGCCAATTATGCAAAGCTGTCCGAGCAGATTAGCTCGACAAACCTGATGGTAAAAGCAGCAGCAAAGAATTTTGTTTGCCTAATTTGCGAGGAAAGAGTAGGGAGAGGTGAAGGGAGAGAGAATGGTGTCTAGTCAGCTGGCAAATGAAATCAAAGGACTTATTAATGAAGTAGCTGATAAGCTTTCTCATTTATATTTAAGAGCCTCTTAAGCATTTTAACATACCTTTTAATCGCAGGTTATAAGCCCTTGGCTACAGTTCGCATTACAGTGTTAAAATAAAAGTTAAATTTGCTAAATAATCGTAAGAACTGTAACAGTTATTTGCATGCTCAGCTTATTATATTAATCTTAGATAACACAAAGATAACACACAATAAGAGATTATCAGGAACAAACCCAAATTAAGTTTAAGCTGCTCAATAAAAAATTCATTATACTAGCAAAAAACAAATTCAAAAGCAGAGCTTTTGTAGTGTAACTCAAAAACGAACCACTTTCAATTAATCTCTTTTAATCTCACCACCTCTCTCACCCTCTTTTCAACGTTGTCTGTCTTACTATTGCAATTAGTTGCAGAAACTCATAAAACCGAAACTAAAAGCTAAGTAAAACCCTGGTTGATAACTTTTGTCACGTGATACTTAAATAACTTTTTCGTGTGCTTCCACAAAGCTTCTTTTATGCTCTAATACTCTCTTTATATACCTCTCTTTTGATCTCATTCGCCTACCCTCTCTCTTTTTCTCTCTATCTCACTCTGACATTTGCAATTAATTGCAACTACAATATTTTTATAAGTGCTCCTTCAGTGCTCATTTTTAACGACAATGTAAGGCCCTTTTCGCTTCCCACACCTGCCTAACAATAATGGGTAAAAGAAATTAAGCACTCTCATACTAGAACACGCGTACACAAGCAGAACAGATTAAATGCCGTCTCCCCCTCTCTATCACCTGACAAACGTTATGTGAAGCATTGATGAATTTAATTAAGTATTTAATAAAGGCATTCAATGAGGCAGCAAGGAACGCAGCATATAAAAAAATAATAAAAACTATAAGTACGCGTTTGGTATATTAATTAAAAAACAGGAGCGCACCTACATATGTATTAATAGTGATGCTTGAGTGCAAAATCAACCTTTTCATAAAGCTATAATTTCAAGCTTGACTTCTTCATGTTTTCCAATTGATAAATTACAGTTTGTTTTGCTTTGTCCTGCAAGTAAAATGGAAACACACATACAGATATACACACACACAAATATGTATGTATTTGCATGTAAGAGTGTATTTTCATTGGAAAGCAATTGCATTAGAATCCCAATTATCTAATTGAGTACCGAGGATTTTCCTCCGATAAATTCATTTTGATTTTGAAAGAAAACAACAATAACAACTATATCTAGATATTACAAGCCAAATTGAATGGAAATTGTGTGAATATTAATAATAAATTTTATGAATATTTAATAAATCTAATTGCGACTCACATACGCCAAGATTGAACAATTTTCAGGAAAATTGATTTGCTGCTGGGGTTCTTAAAGCGTAAGTTCCATTTAATATGCATTCCAGTTGGAAATTCAGGTGCGAAAATGAAAAGAAAAAACGGTAAATTACAAACAGAATAGATGCTAAATTTACACATACAATTTGAAGCCTCAACTGTAGATCCATTATAGGAAAACAAACCTTTCTTAGATATTTTAAATTTAAAAATTTTTTTTATAACAATAAGTAACAAAACAAAATTAAAAAAAAAAACAGAGACACTTAAAAAAAAATCCGCGTGTGCAAAACATGATAATTGTTTCGAGACCGATACACTACTGAACTCGATAACATTACAGAGCAATTAGCGTTGCCAGAGTGTTAGGCCAAACTCCAAAGTGAGTCAATACTCATATACGCCGCTGTTAACTTAGTATTAAATTAAAAGCTTGTTCGTTTTGCTTATTTGCTGCGTGAAGCAAAAGCCATTTAATTAGGTAATGGGAGTTGTTGTAATTGTAGTTGCCTTGGCAATTTACTAAATAATCAACAAAACACAGCATAATTGGTAAACTAAAGCTAATTGCGTTGAACATGTATTTCGCAACTGCTGCTAAGCAATTATGACGCGTCTCTTCTTCTTTTTAACCAATCTTCAGGCTGTAATCGTACCTATTACGGGGACATTGGACAGACGTATGCACTGGAGTTACATCGACCCAAACAGGATCGGGTGCCCTTTGTTTGTGTGCTCACATTCACAGCGGCGGGCGGACAACACGGCGATGTCGTCCAGGTGAGTAACAAGCATCTCCTATCTACCATGCTATTCACCTTCCTTTCACAATTCATTTGCAAAGTGAAGTAAACTAGTCCATTAAAAATATAAGTAAAAGTACTATCAGGAATATTGATTTCAAGGCCGTCCAAATCCCAGTCCCTGTTGGCGTGTGCAACGAACGAAGCGTAACTCCAATCGACAGTTGCCTTCCAGTTTCACACCTTGCAGTGGGTGTGGGAAGAGCCTTTAATAACGCTCGATTGCGTCCTGGGAGCATCCTGCGAGGCAGCCAAGCAGCATTGCCCTTGCCCACAACTACGCAACTGACGAAAACTTTATAGTGTGAAACAAAAACGACTTCTTTATTATTTAAAAATGCAACAAGGAGCACTCCTGTGTAATGGGCAATAGCATTGAGCAATGCACTGTTGCAATGAGCGCGATTACATAAAGCGAGAGAGTTATAGATCGATAACAACATTAACTAACATAAGCTTAACATAATAAGTGCAAAAAGTCGTGAGTAGGTACACGCAATGTTAAATTTTTAAAATAAAGAAAAGCCCATATAAATTTGGAAAAAATTCTTAATATTAAAAAAAAATCCCTCCGAAAAGCGATAAAAAAAAAACGTTTACTAAATGTTTCTTATATAATTTAAAAAATATCGAATAGCATAAAAAGACTTGTATTCACCCCATTTTAATAACAAATTCTGTTATGACATAGATTGTTACTTAACACACACTATAACTTAACATACTACGTTACGTGTCCAGGTCACTTTGGACAGCTTTACCATTGGTCGATTTACGAGCTACGTGCACGAAGGATGTCCCGATGGCTATATGCAAATCGCGGAATCTGCTCGCACACCGATTGGGGGCATGTGGTGCGGCAGCTCGTGGGGACCGGTTCTATTCTACAGCGAGACACGCTCCCTCATTTTTACTATCAAGCTGAACAGGTAAGTTGTGGCCAGCAAATGAAAGAAGCAACTAACAGACTCCTTTATGTTTTCAAGACTTGCGAGGGATCAGAGCGGCTACAACTTCGACTTTCGCATTAGATACAAGGTGCTCTCAAAAGACAGCTCCGTTACCCGCTACGGCGGCATTAAGCTGGCAGGTAAATTCACAAAGCACAAAATAACTCCCATTTACTCCTTTGTCAACTTCAATTCTCCTTTGTGTCCCTCTCACTTTTAGAGCTTGCCCAGTGGCACAATCGCAGCAGTTTTCTCAACCAGCAGCAGCAGCAGCAACAGCAGCAGGCGGGTCAAGGTGCCCTGGAGGATTTTAGCAATGCGAGTGGTGCTCGTTCCGATCGCTATGGCCAGGACTTTAGTTTATTTAGCGCCTATGCGAACAACAAAACCTTTATGGACTCACTGGAAAAACCGCTGCCCAAGGACGAGCACAACTACACCGAACCAAAATATTATTTGGGTGCGTACTTAACTCATTAATGGTTATCCTTATAATGAGGAATACTATTATCTCACTTTCTTTTAACCCAATTAACATTATCCATTTTAATCCTTGCACAGGCGACCTCATCCCGGGCACATATTGCTCGAGAATCTTCAGCGATTGCGACAAGAAGCCGTGTCGCCTGCAATCGCCCAACTATCCTGGCATTTATCCGCGCAATCTCACCTGTTACTATGCGGTGCGACAGGTAAGGCAAACGCACACAATATACACACTCCCACACAAACAATACACACACACGTGTAACCTTACGTACTTTACGGCATTCTTCGAGGTGTCACCAAACTCATTCCCCCATCCGCGCCGACCAAGACAGCACTAAGCCCCTGGAGAGCCGTATATCAGTCTTTAGCGCCTCATTACGGCCTTCCTGTTCCTCCTCCAAGTGTCCTGGCGTGGCCCATCGAGCGCATTAACACCGCCCCACATTAGCCTGCTTTCTTTTGTCCTTGTCTTGTGTTTGGCTCATAAAAATGCCGCAAAACCACAGAAAAAAATTTTCGTTTTGTGCATTGACAAAGTTCAAAAGTCAAAAGCCAACGCAACCGTGTCGATTTAAAAGCAATTTACATTCCAAAGTAGAAAGCATTTTTTTATAATTAACTAGGGTAAGGAGCTGGAGGTACTAGGTAATATTTTTTAAGGTTTCCACAACAAGTTAAGCCATAAAGGAGTCCATTGTGCTCAACGTGTCCTTAACAAGAAGTCTTTTATACAATTGAGGTGTTTATTAAATAATATAATAACTGAGACTTGTTTCT
Source organism: Drosophila dives (assembly GCA_035042365.1). Taxonomy (NCBI): domain Eukaryota; kingdom Metazoa; phylum Arthropoda; class Insecta; order Diptera; family Drosophilidae; genus Drosophila; species Drosophila dives. The sequence continues at coordinate 3,760,618 of JAWNLJ010000326.1, read as the reverse complement.
ACGAGCAATAAATATGTTAAAACAGAGAAATATTCATTTTAACTGGAGTATAAATTACAACAGGACAACGAGGCTATTTTAGAAGAGAATTTAAGTTTAATTTAATATAATTTAATAGATGCAATCATTAAAGCGATTTAAGTTGTAGTCAGAGTAGAAAAAATAAAGATTTATTTACAAAATAAAATGTTAATCAAAGCCATGTTGTATCTAAAATTGAGGGAATTTCTGCTGCCACAGACACACACCTCCCTTCCCATACCTGGCCACGCCATTGAATTAAATTAAAAAATAACTCCGTCAACTATTTGCACTCAGAAAATGCTTAAGTTAAGAGTCTTATGATAAATTTGTAGTTGGTTTTATAATTTTGTTGCGATATTTACGACTATATAAGTTTATATATAGTATATATCAAAACATGTTCGTTTTGTCTGTCTGAATATATGCGAAATTATCTCTGTTTCTAATAAATAATTGTAAAAATAAGCGTTATAAATAGCTGCTTGAATTATTTTTTTTATTTATTTATTTTTTTTTTATTTGCCTTGGGTATATACCTGTCGTTTATAAGATAGTTAAATTACCTCATTATAAAATTATTGCAAAAATAGGGGCAACATAATTTCAACGAAGAACTTTAAGACTAAAGAAGAGATATACATAGATGGGGGATAACACATCGGATATGCTGAGGAGTTAATATAAATTAGTCAGAGTTAAACACATTCAGTGATTTAACGGGATTTATAAATAATAAACGAAGCTGTGTCTTACACAGGCACTTATAAATAATTTACTAATGAGGAACAAAACATTGTACAAATGTAGTTAATTAATATGCATTTAATCTGTGCTTGTGGTCTGTTTGTGTATCTTTATAAATTATAAATATAGCACGACGTGCCCCATGGGAAACATGCGCTGATTGTCGTGAAGCAGCCCAAGGGCAACCTGGTCTGGATATCTACGCAGGAAACGGCGGCCACAAACAAAATGGCGCCGCCGCCAAGTGCTCCCGGCGATAAGGATAAGAAATTTGAGCCGAAGCTGAAAACATGGAACGACTGCGATTACATTCAGGTAATTAAATCTTTTGCCCTTAAATGCATTTTACTTGTGTCTACATTCGCTGCGACTTTAACGAGCGCTCCGGCATCAAAGGCAACGGCTTTTGATTGTACGGCGGAGTCCTTTTTGCTGCGCCCCATTCCCCCTTTCCCCATCCAAAAAGACAAACTGCGCAAAAAACGTACAAATTGAAAATGAAAGAAATGAGCAAAACTCGACAAATCTGTTGTTTGCACGTTTGCACAGAGCCAGCTCCCAGTTCTGATGGCATTGTCCGTTTCTGACTGTGGCCCACATCCTGCCCAGCTGTCCAAGCTGTCCAGTCCGCAATCCAACTTCAGTTGCCTTGAGCTTCGATAGGCTTGCCAGGCTGTGTCTTTCTGTTGGGAAGTGTTAATTTTGTAGCCTCTTTGTTTGTCACTGCTGGGTGGACATGTGGCCTGGAGTTTGTGGACATCCTATTTAGTGTCCCTTTAAGCTTTAAGCGACATAAACCTAACTTTTAACAGCACCAGCATAAAACCAAAATAAAAGTCGAAAGAAAAGCGGATTTAAAATGGCAATCTCATTATGTGAGGATCTCGGGTCCGGGATGCCCCTTGGGTGTTATTTGTCTGCTTTGATTAGCTCTTGAATAAAATCCATATAATTTAACCAGAAACGTTCCTTGATTTTGTATAAATACTGCATTAATATTCCTTGCATTAAATTACACTTGATTCACTTTGACTTTGTCTATCAATCGTCACATTTTGTAGCTGCTACACACTGAGAAAAGATCGCCCTGAAACTAAGAGCTGAATTAATAAAAATCGAACATTGAAAAAAATGGTTTTCTTTATTTGAAATTACTTTTAAGAATAAAAATTATCAAGTTTTGGGCCATTTTTATTTTTAATTTTTATATATACTACATATCAAGGTGAATTTTTTCTCAGTGTAATCTCTCTCCCTCTATATACATACATAAATATTTATCGCACCTCATAAATTTGGCATCGAGTGCACACTTTGAATTAGATCTCTTTGATTAAATCGCTTTAAGCCGTGTTTATATACGACTATAATGTGTATATATATATCTGCTCTATATATATGTATGTGTATATATATTTTCTCTAATAGGAAAATGTAAAGGCCAAGTGGAAATCAACGGTAAAACAAACTCAAATGCTATTACACAACAAATTATTTCACACACACACACACATACACACACACAAACACATATTTAGCTACTTACTAAATAATTTAGTCGTAGATGCGCACGTTAAGCTAATCACCAACCAACCACCACATATATAAGTCACCCGCCAACTTGCCCCCAAACTAACTAGTCCCGCTCCAATTTGCAATAATGTTGAGCAAGAATTGTTTGTCATCTTTGGGTCAGAGGCCAACAATTAATCAGCCTTGGGACACAAACTAAAAGGATATGCATATGAAGCAGTTGCGTCGCGGGGGGGGGGATGACAATATTCGTCATTGGATTTATATAAATGAACACTCGACACGCACATCATAAATCGAACAACAAAGAGTCGCTGAGGAGTGGGGGATGGGGTACCTTATCCTGTCCATTCTCAGAGTGGACATGAAACGTGCCAGAAGAACGGCTCCAGCTTATGTAAATTGTGTGTAAATTATTGCCAAAGGACATTCATCCATCTAATGCATGCCAGGACTACCTAGCCTTCTCTCTGGCGCATCCTTGAGCTACTTATGAACAGCTTTGGTTGCGTTTGCCCACTTGTGATAAATTCCACTTCCGGTCGTCCGAAAAGCTTTTCCCTAACTTATTTAAGCTGTTGCCCTTAAGTGTAGTGAAGCTGTGTGGTGTGGGTCGGGTGTGGGTCGATTTTCCGGCGGCGGCGACAGCGGCGTCGACGGTTAACGCTCCCACTCAACGCGGCATGCCTCCGCGTGCTATTTGCCTTGAATTAGCACTAAAATGTTTTGATGACCAGCGAGCAACGACTGCATCCTAACCAGACTGCAAAGTGTACTGTGTTTCTCTTGGTTGATATACACTTGCGGAGGATACTCTGAGCTACTTGTCAATTTTATTTAGGGTAGCAAAATATATTTATTTGTTCCTGATCAGCATCAAAGAAAAACCAAGCAATAAAAATGAAGTAGATCCTGTCAGAGATCGGTTAGTATTCCAAGTCTGTTTTTTCCTTTGGCTAATATTTGCTTCAAACATTTTTGGTTATAATTAAGGATTGCTCGGATTTTAAATAATCTGATGTTCTTTATGGAAGCTAATTATAATCTCAGCTCAAGGAAGCTTTAATCTTAACTGTGATAAACTAATCTGTTTGGCAAACATAATCTGATTTCCGGTTCTGGCAGATAAAGTTTAAGTTTTGTTGAAATCGAATATTTCATTAAGGGATTTCGCTTTGGGTCTCTGAATTTAAAGTTATGTTTACCAATTTGGCTTGGCACTCTGAACAATTGGAAAATAATTAAAATAAACTAATCGTAAATCTTTTATTAACTCCATAAATAAACTAGTATTGCAATTTTTTACGCTCAATAAATAAAATAACACTGCAAATTTTATGACCTCTTTTTTCATGCACATTAATTATAATTATTTAAATGGTATTTAAATTAACCATAAAACATATATACAAAATAATAATTCAAGTAGTTAAAGTGCTAACGATTTCAATTCTTTTAGAGCATTTAATCATCGGCAAGCCCATAAAAAACTATTCCTTCTCCATTTTTTTTTGTCTGTGTGTCTTTTGGCCTGGACAAACTAAGTATTCAATTTGGTTATCCTGTTCTGGCTAATTCCTTTTTGGCTGTCGCCATTAAATGGTCGTTGTAGCCCGCAAAGAGCGTGCAGAGCCTTTCAAATTGTGGCTGGCAACGTTGGACGACGACACATTTTGGCCATTCAGTTGGAAGCACAGAAATCCGCACAAATGGTGCACAGGATTGCAGGATTGCAGGCGGGCAGGCAGGCTGGAAAGGAGAAGTGCTGAAGAGCTGACTTTCCGTTGCCTACAAATTGTCCTTTTCATTTCGCCCCTTTTTTTTGGTTGCTGCCATTTCTTTTTACGTGCCTAAGCCAGGCCAGGAATGTGGCCCAGAGTGTTGGCCATTTTGGTGCGGCATGTGTGAATAATCGCCGGAAAGCAGACGAAAGCGCCAGGACACACATGTGTGCATGCATGCGTGTGTGTGTGTGTCTGTGCGCTGTGCGCTGTCAAGTCATTAGTCTTGCAAATGCCCCGCCCCCGCTCAACAATTTATATATATATATATAGTATACATATTTATGTATTGCCACGCTTTCAATAAATTTGCGGTTCTCTATTACCTGATCCTGTTTTGTGGTCGTAACCAACAACAACTACAACAAGCACCAACTGTTATGCTAGGCATTTTTGCGGCCAGCTAAATTAATGTTAAAGCCGCTAGCCACAAAACTAATTTGTCATGCGTAGAAATTCAACCACTGAACCAAAGAACCACCCAACCACCCATTTGACTGTCTGCCTCCCTGCCTGCTCAAATGTCAGCTGCCATTGCCAGCTGGCCAACTCAATTAATATACTTATGCAAAAATACCAGCTTAACACCAATAACATCAAATCCAAATAAATACACAAACATATATAAATAAATATAAATAAATACAAATAAATTTATATAAGCCACTTGGTGGCTACCATAAATTAATGATTAAAAGCTAAAGCCTTGCTCTGATAGTTTTATGTAAATTAAAAAATACTACTTATTATTATTAAATAAAAGTCCATTAGTCAATCTCAATTATAGCTGCGATTTTAAAGTAGTAAAAAAAATATTAAACCCTTAACAACAATCTAAAAAAAAACCAAAATTTCTGAGACAAATATGCGAATCCGTTTGCGACTATAAATTTTCTGCTTCTTTATTAATATTGACGTAACTTGGTTAATTGAATAAAAGTTCGGTAATTGTTATTAATTTTAACTTTTATTCCAATTGGAAAATGCAGATAACCTATTTAAAGACTCTACTTTATATAGTGTCTGAGCTGTCGATCTTGATTACGAATATTTATAGTTTATGGAGTCGGAAATGCTTCCCTTTGCCTGTTACCTACAACTACGCAAAATCACTAAACGCTCTTAGCCATTTTTAATGGGTTCAGGGCTTAAAAGCAAAAAAATTGCAGTCAAGCTATAAACAGCTTATAATATTTTTATTCAAAACACTTTTAACGCATATTCAGTCAAAAAAAATGGCTATTTTAGGCAATCCGACGATTACACACCCTTGCAATCCGACCTGCCGAATGAATAAATTATTTGATAAAGTTATCTGATCCAGCTGGCTTCGACATAAACATGATCGGGAATATATTTAATTTTTGTGCAGATATCATTCTCAATGCATAACAAACATGAGAAATTTAAAATACTTTCTGTAAATAGTTTCAATTCGCGAAAAGGCTAAACAAATTGTATTATAAAATGCTTTTTGGCTTTATTGCAAAAAAACAACTTAACGTTAAGCCCAAAAACAAAAGAAAAATAAATTTATGTTTGCAATCCGAATCCGAATAAATTAAAATATATTTTTAAATTAAAAGTTATGGTTCAACAGCCATAAAAAACAGTCATTTTAGCTATATTCTCGGCCATGCAGCTGTTTGGTAGCTGAAACCTGATGCCACATAAAAAGTATACATAAAAAAAGCTATAATTCGCCGACAAGCCAAAAAGAACAGTTAACAATTTACCAACAAATATAATAAGTAACTTATCACGTATACGCCTAATGGGCTTTAAGTAAGCGTAATAAATATGAACGCACAGTTTGCCGGAAAACTGCACCACCCCCTATCGCTCTCCTTCTTTCTCTCTCTCACACTCTTACAAAACTTTTTTGTGGGTGCACAAACCTTCCCCCCCCCCCCCACCCCAAAAAAAAAGCTCCCGCCACGCCCCCATTTAATCTCTAGTTACTAGTTAAGGGCACATGGAACAACATTTCCATTCACATTTCTCGTTCGCTGCGTTGTTGTTGTTGCTTTTTTTGTTGGTTTTTTGTCGTTTTTGATATCACTCATTTCGTGCTCTCCTCACACATTCTCTCGCTCTCTCTCTCTCTCTCTCTCTCTCTCTTTCTCTCTGTTTCTTTTTCTCGCCTTGCTCTTGCTCTCCGCTTTGTCTCTCTCTCTCTTTGTCTCTGTCTCTGTCTGTGTGTGTTTCTCTCGTTGTGCGTGCCTGGGCATCATCATCCCATCCCAACCGGCAGGACTACGTGACCGTCTACGATGGCTACACCACACGTGACCCAATCATATTGAAGTTTTGCGGCGGCGGTCAGGCTGTACCCGTATCCGTATCGAGTGGCCCGGAGCTGCTGGTGGAGTTCAGCACGTCGCCGTTTGGCACCTTTACGGGCACCTCGTCGCAGGTGCTGCCACTTTACGGCTTCCAACTGGAGGTGAGCAGCCGACAAATTTTGACCCGCATTTCAATTAAAAAACATAAAACAAATAATCCTTTTTCAGGTTGAGGTACAGTTTGTGGACATTCAGAGTCCCACGTACTCCAAGAACAAGAAACCCTGCGAGTTTTGGATACGTGGTGCTGGCCGTGGCATTCTAGAGAACCCGAAACACTCGCTGGCACCCAATTCCACGTGTCTTTATCATCTGCAAGGCATGGGCGTCTTCAAGACCTTTGACCATTTGAGCTTATCGCGTCGCACCAACAGTCAGTCGGGCATGCATCAGCCGCTGTCCCGTTTCAAGGTTTGGATATCGGTGCTGAAGTTTAATCTGGATCCGGAATTCGGTCAGATCGATGAGACGTCTGTAGGTGCGATTGGTGTGCTGCAGACACAGGAGGATTGCAGCGGCATGCTGCGCATCTGGGATGGCACCCTTAGGGATCCACCCGTCTGCAAGGATCTCAACTGGTGAGTTCAACTTTTACATGCATTTCAAGCAAGACTCGCGTTTTGAATGGAATTAGTCAATCAATCAATAATCCGTAATTCCCATCCAAACAGTGCCAGCGACTCGAGCAGTTATAATTCCCTTGGTCATCATTATGCACACAATTCGACGAATGTGATTGCGCGATTCTGTCGCGGAACGATTCCACGGACCTGTGATCGCTCGAACATCAATGAGACTTTCGCCCGTCCCTGCACCATATCCGAGAGCTATGTGTCCAGCAGCGATGCCATCACACTGGAGCTGCGCAACACGGAATCCACGGTGCTCAGGTGAGTTGCTTTCGAGTATTTATCCAGTATATATATATCCCTTGCCTAATCTCTTTTTAATCAATCGTAGACCGCTCGACTTTAAACTCAAGTACGAGTTCATTGATCTGCACCAGGATGGTCTGCCCCAGGGCGGGGGTGAGTTGGACTGCAATCGCAAGTTTGTCAGCAGTCTGATGGATCGCAAGGATCCGGCCATTTTTCGCAGTGTACGCAACATTTTTCTGTTTGGCCGCGGCGGAACGAGGCATCTGAAATGCGTCTATCGCTTTGAGGCACTGCGTGGAGAACGCGTGCGAATCAAGCTGCGCAGGGTGACAACCTCAAATCGCCCTTGTTACTCCCGTTTGGATGAGGACATCAATCGATCCTTCTGCTATGGCGATACCAATGTGCGCGTTGAAGTAAGTGTCATATATTTATAATTTGATTAGATAAATATATATATATATAATATTATATATAAAAAAAATTTAATTTTGTAGATCTTTGAGCGTCCTTATCCCGACTCCATTTTGCTGCATCGCGGCTGCGTCTGCAACTCCTCGAACCAATCGCATTTGCCCATTGAATACACCTCGACGGGTCGTGATGTGGAGGTGCATTTCATAGCACACAATATGACCACATTAGATGATCCGGACACTGCCAATTTCGAGGGCATGTTTGAGTTTGTCAAGGCGCCCACCAGCTGCAAGGATGGCCGTCGTAAATTTGGGCCAAGTGGCACCATTGATATGACCTTCGGTGATGTAAGTCGGAAAAGAAGCAATACTTTACAGCTACTACTAAACTTGCCACACTCACTTCCAGATTGAATGCCGCTCGAGACCTTGGCTCATTGAACCATCCAATGGCAACAAGTTTCTGTATGTGCGCCTCAAGGCCATCTTTTTGAGCAAACACAATCCCAAAACACTCAATGCAACCCATATGCAGACCAACAGCTGGCGCTGCGAGACCAAATCCCGAGCAGTGCTAACCACATCGGAGGGTAAGTGGGGAACAGAGAATTATATATATTTTATTAATATATTTATTATATTATATTATATTTTTTAAAAACTTACAATTTCAATTTAAAAATAATTTCTAAGCAATAAAAACTTTTATTTTTTTTTGGATTTTTTTTCTGAGCTCTGTACTAAAACTGAAACCTATTCTCAGGTCTCACAATAGTGGCCTGTCCGCTGGGTCCCGATTCGAGTGGCTATGAGTTCGTGGAGATCTTTAGCTCCGGCTGGAATGAACGTCCCAATTTTGCGCTGATTAATCGTTCCCGGGCGATAAGCGTGGAGTTTCTGCGTCCCAGCAATGGCGAGTACAGCTTCAACTGGATGGAACTGGTACCCAGACCCACTCTCAGCATAGCTGGTGAGTTAGTGAGACAAGGACCATTATATATACATATATATATATATTAATTTTGATTATCGCAGAGGATTGTCAGTATAAGTGCCCGGAACTGGGCGCCTGTGTGAATGCGAGTGTTTGGTGCGATGGCGTTGTTCATTGCCCCTCGGCTGATGATGAGGCCTTCCTGCAGTGCTCCGCATTGATGAAACTACCCGCCGAAATACTGGCTACACTCTGCCTGATCTTTGTGCTCTCGTGTTGTGCTTTCGCCGCCTTTGCTTACAAGTGAGTACAATGCGCACTCGCTAAATCAAACTTCTTGGTAATTCCATTTGTCTCTGTAGGAAAATTAAGCGCAAATTTCGCGGCACCTCGGTGTTGCAGACGCGTCTCAAATCGCTAAGTTCGATGGATACGGCTGTGCTGGATGAAAAGGAGGTGATTTGCTGACAAAGCGACAATTCTGTGCGTTACGTTGAGATCGATCGTGTGACCACGGTCTGATCATTGACGAGTCCTAACGTACAGAATTGTGCCCCGGAAATGATACTGAAACTGATTAAACAAACTGACAAAAAGCATCCACTACTGAAAATTAAACTAGAAATCGAAGCGATATGCAACATAAGAAAAAAATACCGATCGAAAGGCAATTTATAGAATGATCGACATCAAATCAAAATCAAAATCAAAATACCAAACTCAATATCGAAATCAAAGTCGCTCACCTGTTTTAAAAAATGCATTTAAATCAAATCGAGAAAGGTTTTTCTTTTCGTTTTTATACTACATAATATCAATATATATATTATATAGTGTGGATTTTTAGTGCTGCCCAATTTTTATAAGCAATTTTTCTAGGCCCAACATGAGTTTATTTTATTCTGATTCATGCTCAGTTGTTATAAATAATGTCGGAATACTTTTTCCACGCACTGTACATATTACAGACCTAAAACGTAGTCTTTAGTTGAAAGAACTTAATGTGGAGAGAGGGGGAGAAGATAAACTTCTGCTTGGTTTTTTTTATAAAGAAAACGCTCATAGACCTATGTAGATAAAACTGTTTCCTAATAGCCACTAAGTATAACCAGAAACTAGCCAATCAAGATGACTACAAATAAAAAAAAAACAATGTGAAAACTCTTCAAACGTAAACCGAGTTAAGAAAAGATGGGGAAATAATTCCTCAGATTACTTGTAGTTTTTATGTTAGACTCAAAAATGGGGAAAAATTCCACAGCATTTATTATGCGGCGCACAAAATAAAAGAAGAAAGTGAACTATCTAATAATATTTATAATAATAATAATAATAATAAAAGATAAACTAATCTCAAGTAGAACGTAAGTGAAAATGTTTTACATTTTAAGATTAATGGATTGATGATATAAAATAAAATAGTCGAATGATCAAAGTGATCGCATAGTCGAGAATTATGTCAATATATAGAAGCTAGATAAATTCGTTAGTTGTTTCATAGAGGTTAGCTATATCATGCATTATATCAAACATAATTAAACAAAAAACCAAACTGAGAAATCAAGCTAAGATCGAGATCCAAAATCACGCCTCAAGTCACGCTCATTGTTGTTCTTCTAGTGGTTGTTGTTGTTGTTGTGGTTGTTGTATGTGCACAATTCGCTCTCATAGCTCACTAAAATTCACCACCAACCACCACCCCCCACACAACCCACCCCCTTATTTGCATGGTTCTGTGGCTCTGTGTGTGTGGCAGCTAAACTAAATTGCATAATTTCTCTATTTTATATTCTTTCTTTGGAATATTTTGTTTCTATCTTTGTGTGTATAAAGAGAACGAGCCAAATCGTCGTTGAGACAAAGGCCTAAAACTTCTTGGGAGCAACAACAATTAAACGCAACTGAGCTGGCTGCGAGAGACAGACAGAGAGAAAGGGAGAGATACAGACAGACAGTGAGTGTGAAAGAGAGGGCGCGAGTGAGTGATAAGGGACTCCAGAACGCAACGATCTTTATGCAATATTTCTACCAACTCACCTTATACAAGTATTGTACATAAATATGAAAAAAAAAACAACAAGAACAAATAGAGAACAACTTCAACCGTATAAACATTTTTACAATGCGCCTTTTATTTAAAAATATTTGATTATCTATTTATACAATTAGATCAGTTCTTAAGTTACACTGGAACAAAATAGAGCAAAAAAAAAATAAAGTAAAACACAAACTCTGACAATAAAATTACATAGAGATTTTGAGCTACTACTTGAGATCGAAATCGAGTCGAGATCGCATACATACATTTACATATACATACTAAATATAAAAATAAAAATTAAAAAAAAAACCAATTTAAACAAACAACTACTAAACAAAACACATTAAAATTAAATTAAAAAACATTTAATGCAATCATAAATAAATATATATATATAACGATTTTCGTTTAGAAACGCATCAGTTATTAAAAAAACAATTAGGCAAATGCAATTAATTTTACATTTATTAAAATATACATATATGTCTATGTATATATATATATATATATATATATATATATATATGTATATGTACTATGTGCGCCGATCTCATTAAAAACGGACTGAGGCAAAGACACTGGCATCAAAATACACAGAACCAGGACAAGCGTCAAGCGAATAAAAAGCAAGTTGAAAGGTTAGATTTTTAAAATTAACAAACTAGTTTAAATATTAAAATTAAAATACAAGAACACACATAATAAACCAAAAAACGTAAACCAACATAAGCTAAATTTCAAAATGTTGTAAAAATAAAACAAAAATCATATCAGATTCTAAAATGATATTAAACATTAAATGAAAAACGCAAAACAAAAAAAACTCAATAAATGAACATTTAAATTCATGCGCGGAAAAAGACTTTTAAATATATAAACTTAAGACTTAAGATGGAGAATTCTCGGTAGAATTTGATGAGGCTGCTGGTGTATTGCTGTGGCGCTGACGATGCTTGTGAAGCGAGCTCGGATCCCTCGTAGAGAACTTGCACTGCTCACACTTGAGTGGCTTCTCGCCCGTATGCTGTCGCATGTGGATCTGTGAAGAAGTGGTATATATATAGTAAATATATAGAGTACAGATAGTAGTAGTAATTCTTCACTCACTATAAGGCTCGCTTTACGTGCGGTCTTTTTGCCGCACACATTGCAAATGAACGGCTTTATTTTGTTGTGCACCGTTTTCACATGCTTCGACAGCGTTTTCCCATTGACAAACTTGCGCTGACAAATCTCGCAGGTTTTTTCAGAATAGAATTTGCTCTTCTTGGCCACTACTGGTTGTGCTGTTTGTGCTTGCGTCTCGCTTGCCTCGTTTTGCTCCTGATGCTGTTCTTGCTGCTGCTGCTGCTGCTTCTGCTGTGCACGTCGTCGCAGTAGTTCTCGTCGAATGACACGGGCACGCCACTTCTTGTGCACACGCATGTGGCGCCACACAAGCGCTGAGATGGGCGACTTGTAATCGCAACCGATGATGGGGCACTGCAACAAATCCACATCCAGTTGATGCGACTTCCACAAGTGAAGCGAACAGCGCCGCCAATTGGTCATGTCCAAGCCACATTCGCTGCAACTGTAGCCAAGACCCTTGTGGCACTTGGCGTGCAGCGCCAGCTTTTGGACGTCCTTGAACTTATATATGCATCCACTGCATTCAGTGCAACTGGCGTAAAATCAGATATGAGATTATCTCAAGGGAAATTAGTTATATTAAATAATGAGGGATACTCACGGCACTTGCATATTGGCACGCAATGCTAGACGAAAGTCCCTGAACGGCATGGGCTGCAGCTCGGCTGGGGGACGAGGCGGTTGCGGCTGTGGCGAAGACAACTCCCGGTTGTGATCCTCGAGAGACTCGAGTCTCTTGGCATTTTGTGGCTTCAACGCGCCATTCGTTTTAATGGGCTGACAGTCGTGAAAATAAACCATGTGGCCACGCAGATCCTCCAGCAAGTCATATTGACGCAGGCACAAGCTGCACACATAAACAATGCGCGCAGACTGCTCCATAGCAAACAAATTAATTACAACAAATATTTTATATTTTCACTCACAAATAACATATGCCCGAAATCAGCTGTTAATTTAACATCATTTTAACATAACAGCTGGCAAAACAGAGGGGCGAATTTAAGTTAACAGCTATCTAAAAATGTTTTATTCATTAAACAGGCAACCGATGACTGCTAGACGATTAATATAAGAATATGAAATGGTTTTAAGTAACTTAACAAAATGGTACACTAACTTAAAAAAGGTAACGCTCAACTCTAAAAACAAAGAAAATAAAAAGCACACAGCCTTGCCACCTAATTTAACAAATGCAACACATCGACTACGCGAGTATTTCGCTGTTCGGAATATACGGCCACACTGTCAATCGAAAAAACGCAAACGCAAACGCGTATAAAATATATATATTTAATAATTTCTTTAATTTATTAGTTGGTTACCTCGACATATTTATATCCATTCAGCAAACCGCTGTAGTCTCGGACTCATTCGCAACACAATTATGGGCAGCGCGCTAGAAAACTATGTAAATCAGGTGCGCACAGTGAGCGCAGCGGGTAAGTGTAAATCGTGCCGGCAGAAAAATAGAAGAAAGAATTGTTTTAATTTATGTGCTTTTGCAACTAGGCAACTATCGGGAACTCGCTGATGAGTTGCCCGAATCGCTGTCGCTGCTAGTGCGCAACTGGAGCATATTGGACAATGTGCTCGAGACACTGGACATGCAGCAGCACACGCTGGGCGTTCTCTATGTGCTGCTCGGTAAATTGCATAGCGCCGGCACCGCAAATCCGGATTCGACACAAATCATTCAACTGATGCGCGACTTCATGCAACGCTGTAATGTGGATCAACTGCGCTTCGCCATCTGTCCCTGTAAGTGCTTGCCAGTTATCTCAAAACCAACTTATTTAAATTATTTACTCCCCTTGTAGTCTATGAGCTGTGTCATGTGTTCACCGATTATCTGGTGCAGAAGAATCTGAGCATATTGGGCATTAAGATCCTCTCGCGTGCCATTGATCTGATTAGACACATGGACACACAACTAACGCCCATACACGCGGATCTCTGTCAGCTAAGTCTTAAGGCGAAAAACTTGAATGTGGTGCTGCCCTATCTGGATACGGATATCACGGACATCTCCACCGTTGCCGCCGAATGCAAGAACCAGCAGCAACAACTGCAACCACAGCACTTGCTGGTATATATCTAATCATCTATATATATACACCTTGACAGTAAAATGGGCAAGCATCATTCGCGACTGCTTTTTTAGTTAATTTAATTTAATTTTTGCAATTTGGTGACTTTCAAAAAAGTTTATGCTATTTAATGAACTAATGCTGGGTTAATCCCCATCTCCAAATTTTGTGTTCAAGCCATGAAACCTTACTAAATATTCTACTAGCTAATTTTAAACTCACAAATCGCAGTCAACCAATTAAGATGAGGCTAACACATTCTCTAAAAGATCACTTTTAACTCAACGATTATTTTATCTGATCTTAGTCTTTTGCATTCGGCCTAGTTGTTATATTTCTGGTCAATTTAGTATTGATTACTCAGCAAAGCCTTTTCTTATTTTGAATATAATCAAAACTCAGCTTTTGCAAAAATTATAGGATTTTTTACCTGTAACAAAAAGAATTCTTATTTGAAATACAAATTAATATATTCTATTTGGAGCCGATATTTCCCTTCTTGTTATTCTCTTAACAACTATTTTACTGTCCAGGTGTGCATATCTATATAAATATATATATATAAACTATACCACAAGTTAACTGAAATTTTTGACTTTAGGATGCCAACAATGATGCAAAGTACTTTTTGCTGTATTACTATTATGGCGGCATGGTCTATACGGCTGTTAAGAACTACGAGCGTGCCTTGTATTTCTTTGAGGTGTGCATCACAACGCCAGCGATGGCCATGTCCCACATCATGCTCGAGGCATACAAAAAGTTTCTCATGGTTTCACTTATAGTCGAGGGCAAGGTAAGCATTAAAGATACTTTATCTTCATTTAATTAATATCTGGTTTTGTAGATAGCGTATATACCAAAGAACGCTCAGGTTATTGGACGCTTTATGAAGCCGCTGGCGAATCATTATCATGATTTGGTAAATGTTTATGGCAATGCTTCGAGTGAGGAGCTGCGCATCATTATACTCAAATACAGTGAAGTATTTACGCGTGATAATAATGTCGGACTGGCCAAGCAGGTGGCGACATCCTTATATAAACGTAACATCCAGCGTCTGACGAAAACATTTCTCACACTGTCCTTGTCGGATGTCGCCAGTCGTGTGCAGCTGCCTAGTGCCAGCGATGCGGAACGCTATATCTTAAACATGGTTTGTTGAGATCACCTTCTGTATGTCTTTATCGTATTAAAGTGTATCCCATCATGTCAGATCAAGTCTGGTGAGATATTTGCGAGCATCAATCAAAAGGATGGCATGGTGCTGTTTAAGGATGATCCCGAGCAATACAATTTACCCGACATGTTCCTCAATGTGCAAACGAACATTACCCAGGTGCTCGATTTGGTTAAGCAAATCAACAAAATGGAGGAGGAAATCATATTGAATCCCCTGGTAATAAAAATATTTCTGTATTTATAAAGTGTATAAAGTGATTATCCGTTGCTTTAATTAGTGATTGTTGAACTGAACCTAAGGGCAGACTTAATATGCAACAAGTCATTAATAAACATGACTCATAATCAATTGCCAACCACAGTTAATACTCGTTAAGTGAATCTAAGCTAATAGTAGATTGGTTTTTCTATTCCAGTATGTGAAGAAGGCGCTGGGCAGTCAGGATGAAGATTTGACGTCACAGCACCCCAAGACCTATTCGGGGTAAGACAAGAAGCGGCACACAAATCACAAAACCAAAACAAAGCGCAAACCTTACACATATTCCATATTGACAGCGATCCCACGGATTGATGTGTTCCGGAACTTCCTTAAAATAAAAAAAGAGACAACCACAAATAGCAAACGGGAAGAGGAGCAGAAATGTAAGCAGAAGCAGGAGCCAAGCAGAGCTGCGCCTACGATTTGCTAAATTTATAGATGAAAAATGCTATTTTAAATAAAAACTAAATGTATAAATCAAATAACCCAACTTGCCATTTCTAATCGAAATAAGTCTGCAATTATTAATACCCGATTGATAAGAGGACTTTTTTTTTGTTGACTTTTTTAATCGATCAGGCGACAGTTTGTGCAATTGCTTTGCACTTGACTGAGCCATATTCTTTTGTGTGATGTATGTAAGTTGTTTGTTGCTTTATTACAATTGTCAATGTCAGACACAACGCTTAGCTAAAACTAAATGATATGGCTAATTAACTGACTAGACCGCCGCCGGTTGTTTCTTGTGCGTGTTTCGTTCGTTGTTTACTTTTTAGTGTAGCTAAAGTTATAGTTACAGTTGTAATTATAGATATACATTATATAAAAGCACTAGTTAAATTTTTAAAGCTAAACTAATTGGTATTGTGCTATTTTTCTTATATAAACACAGTGACTATACACAATTATTGTTATTGTTGATGCTCTTCTTTCTGGTTGTTTTCATTTGTTGCTTGAGATTCTCGTCGAGCAGCGCCGTCGCCGTTAACCGGTTTTCAGAGCATCCACTTCCATCATTGTCGTCTTCAGCTTGCTGGTGACAACGCCCACTCCTCCTCTGCCGCCTTCAGCGCTCATGCTGCTGTAGAGTTTGTGGACCACATTAAATAATATAAAGCTAACGATAAGCACCAGTAGCGACATGAACGCATAAGCCAGCACCAGCGGCGTATTCGATATCGGATCCAACATTTTTTGTATATATATGTTATGTATATATTTGTAATTTTATTTTTTTGTTTTAATTATTATTATTATTTGTATAACTTCTGGCAGAGAGTTGTGGGAGACTCTCTTTCTTCCAAGTGCGTCGAACTGAAGCACGAAAAAAAGAGAACGGAACTTGGAACTGATATGACAACGTGGTTGCTAATTAAATGCCGCTTATATTTATATATCTGCATATAACACAACGCAATTACAAATTTATTCCAAATGTGTTCCGCGCTTGTTGTACCGAATGCATTGACACCTGTGACTTAACTGAGCACTTTATACGAGGCGAGCGAACGTGTGACTGGAAATTGGAATAGAACTTTGTGTGCTGAACGCCCCGCCCTCCTCCCAGCTGCTGTTACGCCCGCTCGCTCGATAAGCTCCATATATTTATACATTTATATATATATATATAGATATGCAGCGGAAAACACGTTTATTGGTTCGTTTCTATTTAACATTAACTAGGGTCAGGTCGAACTTTGCTGCATCTTTGATCACACATGCTCTCCTCAACTGTCAAATAAAGAGAACGAGAGAGGAAGCGAAATAGAGACAGAGAGAGTGTATAAACCATTAGATACTCTGTACCCAAGTCTAAAGTGTGCTTTAGCCCTTAAGCCTTTGCTTGAATGACTTGGAGTTAAGTATTTTAATGATTGCATTTTGTCGTTCAGTCAATTTCAATTTTATTGATAATTATTTCAGCAAAGGCGGAAGGCTGCTATCTAACATTTCAAACATATTTGATAATAATGACTAGAACAATTTACTTTATCTTTTTATATATATATATAAAAAAGAATTACAGTACATAATATTATTATTTTTAATATTATTTATATATTATTTTCGTTATCTGTCGTCGAGTTTCAAGAGTTCGCTAAAATTAAAGCAGCACACATTAATTTAGTGTTTAGTTATATTTATAACATATGATGTTTTATAAATAAATATCATAATATATATAAAAGTTGTCTCACATTATTATTATAATATTTATGTATTTATTACTTTTTTCCTTTATCAGCCATATATGTAAAATAAAAGCAGTTCACATTTTGATGATACCCTCTTTGTAGCCAATTACAGAGTATAAATATTTTAATGAACACTTATTGAATGCCAGGCAGATTCTCAATTTGTAAATACTTCGATGCCATCGGAGCCAATCAAGCCAACAAATCTACGTCGTCTGTTAATATATTTGTTGTGCTTTATTAATTGAATAAATTGAGAATGTGAACATAAAACAGATGGTTAATAAATGTTGGTAAATATAGCGTAAAACAATTTGCGATTGTTTTTTTCTTTTGCAATTGTGCTCGCTGTTGTGATTTGGGGTATAATGTTGAAGTGCGTCTTATCAAAGCAACTGATAAAACACTTTATGGCCCCCCCAAGTGCTAACTGATAAACGAAAGGAATTTTTAGCCTATATAGATAGATGTATATATATATATATATATATATATATATATGCTGTATATGCTGTAGAATGGGGCGTCTGCTCGTGACTCGATCCGACCTTGTAACCAGTTAAACGGGGGGCAAAGGCATAGTTTTTTATTCGTTGTTTGAAAACGAGTTTTCTAAAGACTGATCATAGATGCAAGCAGTGACTCCCTTACCCTCGCGCTCTGTTCTCTTTCTCTCTTTAGTGCTCGGAATTGGATGAAAGCCTGCGAGTGGTCAGGCAACACATGGTGGCATTGTCACTGCAACGTTCCACAATCACATCGTTTTTAATATCGTTCAGCATCAGTTGCATATTATTTGGCCGGGTGCAGCGCATTAGCACCTTCAGTCTCGGCACACTGAACAGATGATCATAGTATTTGATAACACGTCGACTGTTCAAACCACGTACCTCGCCAGCGGCACAATCTGATTTGACGCTGCAGTTGCACATGAAGCTAATTGCACGCTGGTCGGGATTCCTGCAGATGTCCAGCTCAACGCTTATCAAATAGCACGGCTCCAAGGTGAGCGTAATGCGCACTGGGATCCATAATTTACTGACTGATTAACCGATTGATTATCTAGACTTACTCACCCACCGATGACTCGTGTATCTGGGAGCGATTCTGTATCCAAACGGATTGTGCGCTCAACTGTCGCCCAATATTCTTCCCAAACTCCTGACCCCTGTCCAAATTCAGGGATGATCGGGAGCCTGGTGCCGCTGGCAACGGCCGATAATCATAAATGGATATATAGATCTTGTGACTGACATAGACCACAATGAAGAAGAGTATGATGAGTATGAGCAGGAACACAATGTACGTGAAAAGTGTCGGCAGCCAAATGATGAAATCCAGCAGCATTGGTAAACTGGGCTGCTTAGTTTTTTTTAATTTCAGTTCCAGTTTCAGACTTGATTTCCGAGTTTTGATGTGAAACGGTCGCTAAGCAATCAGCCTGCTTGGGGCTCACGTTTTGGGTAATTGTTTGTTTTCAACATCTATGTAAATGTATTTATTTTAATATTATTTTCTCAGTTTTTTTGTTTTTTTTTTTTGTTAGCTTTTTGTTTTTACTTTTTTGTATATAGTACATACGATTTTACATTGACAATATTTTTAGTTTAAATTATATCTCTTTCCTCTCGCTCGCTCGCTCGCTTTTGCTGCTGCTTGCGTACGTCACAGGTGTATTGGCTTAATGTTCACAATATTTAATGTTCCTCATTTATTTTAGCATATTTCTTCATATCATTTAGCTTTTGTCGCACACTGAACTCTGGCGTGGGCGCTTGCGAATTGCTCTCTCCCACCCTCTCTCTATATCTGTCTATGTAGTCTATAACCCGCCGGCGGGTATACTCACACTCACGCTTATAAGGCGCAAGGAGGCGTGGCTTGCACACTGTGCAAACCGCCTAAGAAAAACAAATGAACAAACAAAACAGAAACAGAAACCCATAATGAATCCCTTTGGGCTCAACTTGAGCTAAGTGCGTGCGTATGTGTGTGTGTGTGTGTGTATGAACACATTGTAGTCAAACACTCAAACACACACACACACACACATAAACAGCTCGCTTTTGTCAAGCATTAGTTAATTACAATTATGTTTTGTTTTGTATTAATTAATTTACATTTTGTTATTTTCTTTTTGTTTGTTTTGTGTGTATATGTTGTTGTTGTTGTTTGGTGGCAGTTGTTAGAAAAATGCCATGTTGGTTACGCGACGTGTGTATAACAGAGTAGAACAGTTTGAAATAATCATGACTTGCATAATGTTCATTAATAAAAAGTTTTTATATAAATATATTTTTTTTGTTGACTTCATGTGCAAAATTTGAAATTAAATAATAATTTACTAATAATAATAAACAATATTTATGCATTTCTTCAACACAAACAAATTAGAAAACATAGTTTAAATAATTGTTGTTGTGTTTTGTTTTGTTTTTTTTTTTACTCAGCATGCGTGTGTATGTGTGTGTCTGTGTGTGTGTTTTATAGCTAAACTTTAATATTTATTTAATTTTTCCTCATAAGTTTTCTTTGTTGTATTTTTGAGGCTGTAAAAAACATTCAGATCTTCAATGTGATTATTAAACGAAATGTTGTTTTTTTTTGGTTTTTGTTTTTGCTGGCAGCATGTTCCGTTATAAAGATATTCAGTATATATATATGTATATATATAGATAGATATATATGCATGTATATTTCAACCAGTACTCGTAGAAAAATGTTATAAGAAATGCGTTTGTTTTGTTTTTAAAATTTACATTTTCTTTGCTTTCATTTGATTTTGATCTTATTTAGGTTTTTCAAATTGTTTTTTTCTTTTAAGGAAGCTCAGTGCGACAAGTTGTGTTTTTTTCAGTTTTGTTTTCTGTGTTTTTTTTTGGAGTTGGGAACATGCCGCAACTTTTACACGAAATTAACACACACATTACACAAATACATATGTATAACCATTCAGCACAACATACAGAATTGATATACGTAAATAACATTTTTGTATTTGGCAAACCCCTTCTCATACCCCAATTCAAAACCAACCACACCCCCCCGCGCATCATCTACCCAAACCCATGCCGAGCCAAGCGAATCCATTTTTCACACTTGCACATTGAGCTCAACTCAATGTTTCAATTCCATGGAGAATTCTCTGTCTCTAAAATGGGGCTGCTTTATATGGATTATTATTTGTTTTGTTTTTACACATTTAATTAAATTATTTTTTTATGCTGTTGAGCGGTTGATTTTTGTTTGTTGTTGTTGATGTTGGCATGCGAGCTGCGTTGCTGTTGTTTGTTGTTTTTGTTGTTGATGATGTTGTTGTGTGTGCTTGTTGTTTGTTGCTTGCTTAGACAGACAATGAAACAAAACTGTTATACTGCGTAATGTTGCGCTTCAGAATATCCGCACAGGGGCCCAAAACGCGCTCAAATCTAAAATATAAAATTCAGTTTTTAATCGAATAGAATATAAATGATATATTCTTATAGATGTGTACCTCGCTCTGTCCAGTTTGACGCACTTGAGGGGGCCGCGAGCGACAACAGTGGCGGCACGTGGTCGATCCAGGAGTAGAGCAATCTCACCAAAGTAATCGCTGGAGCCCAATCGGCCCACCTCAGCTGGCTCCTCACCCTGCTGGCGGTAATCAAAGCAAACGAAAACAATTAGTAACCAATTGCAGCAATTATTAAGAGTGTTATTAAGTTTACCTCGGAGCGTTGTTGCAGGACAACTGCACATCCTTCGAGAATGATGTAGAAATCATCGCCGGCAGCGCCTTGTTTCACAATCGTTTCGCCATCCTCGAAGGCGCACGTCTCCAGAGAATCGGCGACAGTCAGTCGCTCCCATTTATCCAAGCTCTCCAGTATGGAGACACGCGAGAGGAACTCCTCGTACATCTTACGCTTGCGTATGGTTGAGCCCATGAGGATGCGTCTGTACGAGTCACGATCGATGCCCCACAGCTTGACATCGCTCTTGGCGCGCACGGTGGCCGCACGTGGTGTGCCATAGATCAGCGCCAGCTCACCAAAACTGCCGCCCTCACTAATCGTGGTCACCAACTCAGAGTTGACAAACACCTAGAATTGGGTACTTGTATTAAAGAGAGAGTTCTATGTAAATGTTTTATGGGGATACTACTCACATCCACTTCGCCCACATCGATGACATAGAAATTGTCGCCTTCGTCGCCCTGCTGTATGATATTCTCGCCGGCCGTGTGATTAACGGGAAACATGGCATCGAATATATCGGAGCGTTCGCTCTCATCCAAATGGGCGAAGAGCACATTTTTGGCAATGGCCTTGGACAGAGCGTTCATTGTCTTGTAGTCCTTGGGTACGACTTTCTTAACATAATTGGCGGCATCCTCTTCGGTCACCGGTTCGGCAGAAATGCCGCCGCGCCGGCGTACGGGTGGTGCGGCTGTTTGTGGCATTGGACTGAGATCCTCGCAATCGTCGGGACTGATTACCTGTTTGCTGGCATCCAGTTTAACTTGTTCCTGCAAGGCAAAATATAAAGATACACTGCATGAGTTTTTTGTTTCTGGTTTGTCTTAAGAATTTTCATAATTAGTATCTTAACATTCATATAATAATCCTTTTTTTATATGTGTTTATTTGTTATTTAATATTCATTTATATTTCGACTCAATTTAATTCAACGCTTGAAGGACGTTCCCTTTTCGAGACGCCCACCTTTTTGGTGGCAAGAACTCCTGCAACGGCGGAGAAAATTTCAATGTGCGTCATTTTGCAGACACTAACTGTTTGTGTATATGTCAAAAGTCAGTTCAGGGAGTGAATATAACTGGTATGGGTAGTCAAAGGGACAAAAGCTGCTCCAGGGCTTCAGCTGGGCGTTTATCTATTTTTGGTAGCTCAAAGCTCGCCTGTTGCAGTGAGGCACGCCCCCGCTGGACGCGCCCGCTCAGATTGCATTTGCAATTCTGCTAAGGAGAAAAAAACCAAATAAATACTTTAATAAGAGGGCGGCTGTGACGTCAATGGAGACCCAACAAACTGATTGCAACCAGAAGGGCACAATTAGCGGGACCTGGAAATTTCAAACGAAATGTGACTTTTGCTTTTTTCGGCAACTTTCATTTGAGAATTGAGCTAAATTAAATTGATTGTATGAATAAAAATCTACTGACAGACCTTTATTGAAGGGTCGTTAAGAATTAAATATGAAATACAAATATAAATTTTAAATATTGCAAATAATTTATTTCTAACTTATTTTATGACAGTTGTGTACAACTCTTTTTTACATGTGAAAAAAAGGATTAATGAGCCAATTATTTAAAATGCACTATACGTAAAATAATTGTTTATAAGCCACGACATTTTCATACAACAAATAAAACTTTATGCAATACTTTTACAATAAGTGTATATAAGTTTTTTATGGCCAAGTTTAAGTGCTGTTTACATCAATAGACCTCAAATTAGCGCTAATATAGACCGCCATAACTTGGCCTACAGCTGCTTGCGACCAGATAAGATACTAGCAACTATTTGTGGCTTCTTTGATTACAGCAATTAGGCTTATCACTGAAATTTTAATAGCTTCCTACGCACAAAGTTAATGAAAATCAAAAAAGCGCAAAAAGCATAAACATTTAATGGGCTAAACAAAATCGCATTTGATGATGAATCCAAACATAAAACATAAAAGAAACAAATAAACACACAAATAAACAAACATCGATTTCTATCGATTTGTGGTGTAAACAAATTTCGAAATTAACTTGAGCAATTTTCAGCAGATGATCATGGCATGGCAACTGATAAGAATGTTATTATTTTTTTTATTTCGGGCCACTTGCCAATTGTTTACGATGAACTGTCAATGGCTTAGAAGGCGTTTGCGTCACGCCCACGATCAAACAACGCCAGGCGAAGCTGCAACGCATACAAAGTGCCACAAAGTAAAGCAATTTAATAGCAAGCGCTATTAAACAAAGCCAAGCCGCATAAAGCTGACAAGTCAAAGTCGCCTGTTGACTAACTATCACGCCTGCCATACCCCATCCCATTCTCTACCCTTCTCAACCAAACTTCCGCTCTCCCGGGCAAACAAAAAGTGCAATTTTATGGCCAGGGCCATCGTTGTCGTCCTCGACGGTGTCCTCGTCCGCGTCCTCGCCGTCGTCCTCGTCCTCATCATCTTCGTTGCCGGGCGTGTTGGCCGTGACCTTTATGCAGAAGCGGAGTCGGCGCCCAACAGCCAACAACTAGTCCAGAATTAGCCCTTGCCCTGGCCTTGGCCATGCAGCTCCACTTGCTCTCTCTCTCACTCTCCTTCTCTCTCTCTCTGTCTGTCTCTCTCTCTCTGCAAGTTTTCATTTACATATCTCTGCGAATTTTCGCGACATATTCAACGGAAATCGATGTCGCTTTGACAAAATTGAGTTACTGACGTAAAACTAAATTGCAAATGTTGAGTCTGTGCTTGTGTGTGGGTGTTTCCGTTGGTGTGTGTGTACAATCTTGATATACGCTTATCAATACATACAAACATTAACAAGCCCTCACGACGCTTGTCAGCTGATTAAACGACAAAGCAAGATGACTTTTGCTATTTGATTGCAACTCCATCAAATGGCTTACAATTTGCAGATAGTTGTGTTTACACTGACCAAAAATTAAGTGCGACCTGCTATATGTGACAAAATAAAAATACGATTTTAGCTGTAACTTGAAAAGAGTAGCTTGTGTAATAAACATATGTTTGTTGGTCGGTCTCAAGTTACTAACTTTTACGGAAGCCATAAGACAAAAAGATTAAGTCCAGCATGAGTAAAGAACCGTCTGTCAAAATTGGAAATTTAACAACCAGCAACAAACCGTGAATGATTTTGAATTATTAAATGTTGAACTAGGTCGACAAAAATGATCAGGAATTGTGGTTGATCAGAATGAGTCTAAGAGATAACAGTGCACAAAGCAAACAAATAATAATTAACTTTTCTGAATACTATATATATTTTGTATTTTGTAAAACTTTATAAAGTTTTTGCTCTACACCAAATTAACTGCCATAAATTATGATTAACTAAATTCCAACACGTACTGCTCGTTTTTTTCGCTCCGTGTAATACAGTTCAATGCCAATGTGCTATAAAAATGCAA
Source organism: Drosophila dives (assembly GCA_035042365.1). NCBI lineage: Eukaryota > Metazoa > Arthropoda > Insecta > Diptera > Drosophilidae > Drosophila > Drosophila dives. The sequence continues at coordinate 3,735,920 of JAWNLJ010000326.1, read as the reverse complement.
TATTTTATGAGGTGATAAGAGCAACACAAACAATAATAAAAATAACAACAACAATAAAAGCTTTTCATTTCATTTGGGTGCACTTTTAAAGAAAACGGGAAACCAAATTGCTGCAAGGCAGTAAAACATGATTGCTTTACGAATGACGGTGTGAGTGTATGAGTGCATGAGTGTGTGTGAGTCAATGAGTGCTTATTCAATAAAAGAGCAGCTGAGAATAAAATAAATAGACAAATGCATAACTACAACAAAAACAAATGCGCTTTGCAAACCTTTGACATATTTTAGCTTTTGCTTTCAGCTGCTAAAGATGTGTGTTTGTGTGTGTGTGCTGGTGTATATTTGTGTGTGCCACAAATGCTGTAAATGGTCACCGACTAGAAAAAAAATCAACAACAACAAATAACATTCCACTTTTAATTAATTTTAATTTTTGTTGTATGTTCTCAGACACAGTTTCCACTAATGGATGTAGATTTTCACGTATTTTTTAGTGTTTCGGTTCAAGACGTGCACAACAAACTACAAAAAATGTACAAATAAATACATATTATGTATACGCAACAACAACCAAGACAACAGCATAAAGCAATGACAAATCCAATGTCAAAGTTTTATAAAAATAAATATTGAAACCATCTTCTTTTTTCTGGTATTTAACGCGAAAATTTCACACAAATCGATCTAAATTTTTACAAGAAACTATGTGCCAAAAAAATAGGAGGAAAAATAAATATTCAAAAATATTAACAAATATTTTAGTTAAAGTGTGGTGTATATAAATATATAAATGTGTACATATTTATATATATATATATATAATAAAAAATAAAAATTTTAATAAAGAATATAATTACAGATAATGGGTATATATATATATTTATATATACATATAATATGGGCTCTGGTTATTAAAAGAATTTTTAGCCACAGCCAAACGAAATTAATTGGTGCAAATATGAAAGAGAATTATATAAAAATAACTAAATATATAAAAACACGTATATTTGAATATATATATATAATATGTATATATGACTCTATATTTTTGAATCGCGTGCGTCACTCATTTAGCAGATTGGTTAATTTTTCTCATAATTTCATCCTTTTACAAGTAATTATTTCCACATTTCTTGCTTGCTGTGATTGTTGTTGCCGATTTTATTTAATTGCTTAATTAATCCAATTGCAAAACTAGTCGAACTATAGATATGGATATATATATATTAATATATAGATGTATTAATGTTGTGTGTGGGTGTACCCAATGTTTTCTTTGCCGCTGCTCGTTTTCAACTTTCGTCGTCGCGTGTTATTTGCAAAACGGAGGCGCGACACAAACTGAAAACTAAAAACTGAATTCGAATTCGCTTTCAGCTTCGAGACGGTAAACAGAGAACGTCAACGTCGGCGTCAAACGCTGACGTCGAAGTCAACGCAGCCAGCATCGGCTTCCAGGCGCCCTTACTGTTAACCCCCTCCACAACCCTATGCATTATATGTTTACGTATTTCCGTTAAGTACTGTGTGGGATATGTGTGTGTGTGTTTGCTAGCGAACCAAATGAAAAATACTACTGGCTGTGGTTTGTCGATAGTAGTAGTAGAAGAGGAAGAAGTACTGCTTAGCTTATGCACTGCACAAAATTAGGCAAAAACAAATCAATTGCAATTCTCAATTATCATCATCATCAATTTAAGGCAAATAAAGTTTAAATAAGAATGAAAACATTTTTTAAAAATCAATCAACTAATTTTTGCTACAACAATTAAAATCATTGAATTTCGAACGGTGTAGCTACACAATTTGCCCAGTAAAAATCTAAAAACAACATACAAAAATACATATGATGCTCAACAACAACAACAGCTAAAATGAGCGAAACATTAATAAAACAAATGATGGCCACAAAACTGTAGCCAAGAAATTGTTTGGCCCATAAGGCTTTAGAGAGCCATGGCTATGTAGAGCGGGCGCGGGGAAGCTATAGCCACTTGTCAGTTTATTTGTGTTTGTGCAAATGAAGGAAAAAGGCAAAACAAATCAATTCGAGGCAAAGCTAAAAACCAAGAGAGACAGAAATAAGCAAAGAGATGGAAGAGAGAGAGTGGCGGAGGAGAGGCAACGGATTGAGCCAAGGTAAAGAGCAAAGAATTGTGGGCGACTTATGAGTGTTTACCTAAGCTCAAAACCACACACACACATAACCAAACAAATATTCGAGAAAAAATTGGAAAACCATGAAGAAAAAGCAATAATAGAAATAATTGCAAACACAATCGAAAAGTTGTGCGTATATTTGTGTGTGTGTGGAATTTATAATTGACCATTAAAACGTTGTTTGCCTAATATTTATGTACATAGATGCATACCCACATATCCATTTTAATTATAATTACACTTTTATTTTATATGTTGTTGTTTTTCTTTTTATTTTTTTCTTCATGCTAGCCACGTGACGCATGTAGCGCTGTGTAAAAGATATGCGAGAATGGAGACTGCGACAAAATGCGATAATTACAAGTATATGCGTGTGAGGGAGGGGGCTGTCCACATGGGACTTGCGACAACAATGATAGTGTAAAATATACGTGTGCTAATTGTGCGGGCTGGCGGGCGGCCACAGCTAAAGTCACAATATGTGTAGAAAAACAGAGACCTTGCCCACGGCAGCCTGTCTAGGCTCAGCTGAGGTAGGGCTCAAGTATATGGTCAGGTCATAAATATAAGTGCGTCAGCGCAATATGTGAGTGAGAGAGAGAAGGAAAAAAGAGAGATGGGCAGAAAGTATCAAATATAAAAATTAAGACAAGGATAGAGAGAGAGAGAGAGAGAGAGAGAGAGAAATAGACAGAAATATAATTACTAAACAAAAAAAGAGACAGAGAGAATAAGAGAAATATAAAGAGAATGTGAGGGAAATTAAAGTAAAGTAGAAAAATAGAGAAAACGATAGGCAGAGATAGCAGGATCAAATGCCCTTCTAGACAGTTCTCACTACAGATATCAAAGCTATGCTATATTTCCAAAAAAAAACTATTATATTCATTGAGATGAACTGACTTTATAATGGGCTTTAAAAACGTAATGCACTAAATTAATTGTGAAAAAAATGTTCTGGAAAGACTTTTGAAACAAAGCGATTTATTTTTTGGATAAGCAAAGCGAGCAAATGATTTATTCCGCATTCCTAAACTTTTTTGTGAAACTTCTGCAGAAACGTTCTATTAAGCATTCTGACCTGCAATTTATGTTAACTTAACATTTTTTCCAAAGGATATAATTTAATAAAAATCGCTTCTGTCTTTGTTACAAGTTTGTTTAATGTGGGTCACAGCGGAGGCGTCGCTCACTTTGCCAGTCAACATGTTTTTAGGCACCGTGTTTTAATGCTGAGCTAGCGTTATATATAAGCGAGAAGGGGGTGGGGGAGCCAGGGAAGCAGGGGTGTGTGTGTGTGATGCTTTTTATAATCGAATTAATTAAAATTTTACACACTGCCTGTGACGGCAAAATTTTGCTCTCTCTCCGTCTCTATCGCTCCATTTAACGCACACACCTGCAGGCTGCTGCTGCTCTTTCTGACTCTTTAAAGTTAAAAACACTGAGCGAAAAAGCTGAGCTAAATAGTTAGTTCGCAAAGGAAATTTAAATTAATTAATTTTTTTTTGCGTATTAAAATGTATAGCTTGTGCTTTTGGGTTTTGTCTTGACATTTTTAATTGCCATTTGTTTCTCTGAGTGCACACAATTTTATCCTACACTGCCCGCATGTTGCAATAGCTGTTGGAGCCCCGCCCACTTGTCTGCCTTGCCCTGTTAAGCAAAGTTTCCAATTCAGTGAACTTTTTGTTGCCAGCTGCCTGCCTGATCGCCCTCTGCCAATACCCTTCCCCCTCCCTCGATGTTCTCGTTTTGGTTTCAGGCAGTGATACGCTGTCCACTTTCCCCACTCCCCCTCACACCAACCCACAACTTCTTGCTCAGTACGTGGTGTCAGCTAAACAAAAGGTTTTGTTTTGGTGTTGTAAATGATTCCAACCAAAAAACGTTTCACAAACACACATACATTGGAGGCGTCTCCAAATCGATGCTCCGATTGCTGTCTGTTGCTTGCTGGCTAAGGGATAACAACTGTTCAGATAGTGACCTGCATAATTGCTACAGCTGTCAGCAGCAGTTGACAGCTCGAGAAATTTGATTAAAGTTGTCTTCATATGCGAATACACAGATGACGAATATAGTTTTTAATTAAAATTTACAGTATTTTTATAGCATCTTTCCATAATCCTTTTGATTGCTTGAAACAAACTTATTCAGTCCATTTTTACCAGATCCTTTTAATTATCTTCTGTTTTGTTTATCCGCGACCTCTTCAAAATATTAAACATGTCGACAAATAAAGTATACGCCACATTGTGCTTAGAAAATTTTTTCTATTATATAGTTTATATATTATTGTCCTGGGAAGGTACACTAAGCTCAGCATTTGCGTTGATGTTTGCTAAAGTTTTTAAGCTCATTCCTGCCGTTTCATTTATTGCCTAAATAATTCATTAACTTTCTTCCTGTTCTCTTCGGATCGATTCTATTCCATTTTGTTGCTGTGGTACATTGGTGTGCTTCACTCGCTGACTGTTTACGTTAAGATGCTTAATGGATGGCCGAGCAAAGGGGCGCCGCATCCGCTGCTTTAACCTCTACTCCCCGAAATTTCCAAATAACCTTAAGCTCAATTTGTGTGGTATGTACATAAAAATTGTACATTGATTTTAGTTCTGTAATAAACGAAAATCCAACCCGCGTACTTCAAATTTCAAATATATGAAAATCACCAACTTATTTATGCATGCAGAACGATAAGTAGATTATATGAAAGAGCAAAAGAAAAAAAATTAGGTAGAGAAAAAAGGTTAAGGCTTTCCTAAGACATTTACGAATAAAAATGATATACATATATTAACTTTGGAATGCCATATAATAAATATTCCCAAATACAATAATCAGAAAAGATACATAAACATATAAGTCATCAAAGATTTAGGCAATTTATGTAAAAAAAAAAATAAGTCCACAATCATTATAATTATTCGCCTAGCTAATATAGGCTTTCAAATATATACTTCAAAACTTCAACGATGAATTCAGCTTGTATTTGACAATTTTATAAGCTTCAATTAAAGGTATTCATGTAGTCAAATAATAGCATATTATTCTCGAGCAGTCTAAGCACAACAGAGTTGGTATTCTGTCAAAATTAAAAGTATACTTTAAAATTTCAAAGCAGTATTTAGCGTAGATTTACCGTTCATATAAGCTCTAAGAATACGTAAATTTCCGTAGGTATTATATAAATAAAAATAAAAAAAAAACCATTTTCAATATATGACCTATGTGCAACTAGTTAATCTAACTGTTTATTCGAAGAGATTTAAAACTCGTATCGGTAACTGTAGCTTTAGATGTAACTTTAACTGTAACTGTACCCACCATGTTTCCTTCGACTTTGGTATTTCGGTTCGCCAGGTGTTTGTTTTGTATTTTTTCGCCTGCTGCCAGTTATTGGTGTCTTTTATGTAGTGTTTATACGGCCACGGTCAACAAGCTCAAGCAACCACAGCAAGATGAGCTGGCCAACTATTTATTGGGCATACTAATCCCGACCGATAGAAAAATAAACAATACGCTGACAGCAGCTGGCGTGACAAAGTTGTCCTTTTATTTGTTGATATTCTTATTGATGTTTCTGGCTATAACTGTAAATGTTACGGTTTCGTTTTAATGATTGTGAATGACGTTTGGGTTAGGCGTGTTGCGCTATAAACGTAATCAATCAATCAGAAAACGCGACTGCCGCCGCCGATAACCGTTGCGAGTGGCGTACAATTTGCGAATGTTAGCTGTAACTGTAAATGTAGCACTTTTTAAATGTTATTGGCTTCAAGGAAATTGGTACGATTAAGACGACGACAATGTGCGCAGTTAGCAGCAGCGACGACGATAGCGAACTGACAGCGCCAGCAAACGACATCGACAACGACGACGACATGATGACCTTCACCAACACGCACAGCCAAAGGAAAGTGGCCAAAAAAAAAACAAACTTTTCGCACACACATACAAAGAGAGAGGAGAAGCAACAACAACAAAGCTGTGACGCTGTCATCAGCAACAGCAGCAGTATTAGGCACAACAACAACAAAAGCACGCAGCAAAAGGGCGCCTGACAAAAAAGCTTTGATTTCGTTTTGCGGGTTGCGTGCCGAGCAGCAGAACCGAGAAGTGAGTAGAGTTAAGTTTTCAAGTGCAAAATACCCATCAACTTTGCGAAAAAGCTGCTCACTCTCTACGTATGTGTGCGTGCGTGCGTGAGTACATGATTGGTGGCTCTCTTTCCGAGCTTAGACAGCGCAAGGCAAATTCGAAAAGGGTGAGTAGCAGAGTGAGAATGAGAGCGAGAGAGCAATGTAAACATAACGCAACATAGCGGTGCTTTGTTTTGTATATTTTGTATGCATGTATTTTATACTGCTCGAAGGAAAGTACTTTGATGTGCGCATTTAGCTTGCATCAATCTTAACTATGTTAACTCTGTGTATTGGCTATGTTAACTATTCTGTTTATGTTAACTGAGGTAGTTATAAATAAAATAAAAAAGAATAAAAAATATTTTAATAACGAATAATGGTCTGCAAACTTCCTGTTTGTTAATGCCATCTCTCAATTAATGAACTGCTTTTAGTAATCGTATAAAAAAAAAACACCAATGCACCAATGGAATAATTTGAAAAGAGAGTTAAAACTTCGACACATCGAAAAACAAAGCAGTTACTTACTGTTACTTTGTTTAATAAATCAAGGATTAAATTTCGCTACAAACAGAATTCCTCTCTCTCTCATACACACACTCTCTCGCAAATTAAAAAAGCTTTTTAGACTGACCATAATAATATTATGAACTTAAGCTTGGAATGTAAGGAAGGATTGTAGTGGGTGAAGTAGGTGAACTTAACGGACTCACTGCTGACTGAGATGTGATCAAAATGTCCTTCGTCAAACTTACGATATCTTCCTCGGGAATGGTGGTGCATGAGGTGCGCACATGACGCACTCGATGCATGGCATCCAAGCTCAAGCGATGCTCGCGGTCGTCGCGCAGCATTGCATCGAAAATGGCAACGCCACCATCGATGCTGCTCTCACGCAAAATGCGACCACCTCGGCCGCTAAAGGAGCCACTGGAGCCCTGGTACTGGTACTGATGGTGGTGCTGCTGTTGCTGTTGCTGATATTGATGCAGATGTGGCGTGGTATTGTAGTTGACGCCCACCTCGGAGAAGGAACGAATGCGCAATGCACCGTTCTCATCGGTGGTGAGTGCAACGGACTTGAAGCGATCAATAACCGCATCCTGAATGCCATTCAGGCTCAGCTGATTGCCCATGTCGATTGCGATGACAATTGGCGGCAGTCACTACGGCACTACTACTATTTGCGACACTCGGCAACACGCCGCCACAAAAATATTATGCAAAAGGGCAGCAGCCGCTTAAGTACGCTTCTTTACAGCGTCAGGATGTTTATCAAACTGAAAGTCCACTCAGACATTCAACAGGCAACAGGCAGGCAGCTGACAGCACCAACAGCCTGACAGAGTGTGTGTGTGTGGGCGAGAGAGAGAGAGAGTGAGAGAGCATGCCCACAGGTGCTGCAACTTTTGCTTGCAGCTATACCAGCAGCACCAGCAGCAGCATTTTCCCAGGAATAATTGCAAGCTTTCAAGCTTACACCGCGCCCCTTGCCCCCTTTAATAATACCCCTTAAATGCAACCTGTCTGTTTACACAAACTTATAACACACATAAACGTATATCTAAGGGAGTTTGAGAGTATGTGTGTGTGTGCGTGATTAAGGGAGAGAAACCAGTGAACCGTTTGAGAATCGCACGCTTCTTGTGTGGGCACATTTTGTTATATTTTCAAATACGTTCAACAACTGACCCTAAAATAGCCCCATTGGGGCTTATTATTGATTTGACATGTTTGTCGATAATACTCTTGTTGTGACAGGGATACGAACACAATGGAACCCACAGAATCAAACCATTTAACCTAAAGTAATATACAAGTTTTCAAAAAGCCAAACCATCCAGTTTTTAAAAATTTGTTAGAAATGTGTTATGCGTATAATATGTATATGCAATTTTTAAGAACAAATTATATTTGTGGATGTTGGTATTTCAGCAATTATTTCTTGAAACGTGGACTTTTTTCTTTCTTAATGCTTTTACTTTGTCGAAGGGGATCCACAGTGATCTGATCAACAGCACATCGAGCGGCTAAATAGGGATCCTATAATAATGCCCAGGTGATCGGTATATGTAAAATATAATCGAATTTGAAAGAAAGTGAGAGATACCTGCTCGAACAGAATTTTATCTTCGCGAATAAGCCTATGCCAGTAGTCATTGGCATCACATATCAGTTCTTTGTCCGTTTTATATTGATGGCCGCATGCCAGGAATTCACGCAGGAAATTTAAATAAGGATCTTTCGTTATCATCCAATTCACCGCCATCATTTAAGTCCAAAGCAAAAATAGAAAAACTGAAACAAAATAAAAAGCGCTAGCAGAAACCTAATACGTTTAAATTTATTTTCGTGTTGTGGTTTTAAGTTTTGTTTTTCAGATGTTTATAGTTGTAATGCCGTAATTCTTTGTAAACCGTAAATTTTTTGGGATTAGTTTTGAAGTGCTACTTGAAATCATGGCCAACTTAAACCGGAAACTTTTTATGAATAAAATAAATAAGAGTGTTTTAACCATAATATCAAAACTCTCTCAGAGCCTTAGGCAAGGGTTTAAAATCCAAATTTTAGGACAAGAGCAGCTACGCTGTTACCCAAATCTTTGATAGACGAACCGACCGGAAAGACATCGGCATATATTTTTATATACACATATTTAGTGATCAAATCAGACGGTGGTATGGCACAGTAAGTGATCAAATTTATAACAATTGAGATCAAAGTTGAAACTTACCCGTTCCAGTTTCTGAAAATAGTTGCGCAGGAATAGCACAGGGTTGTCCGGTCGGCAAACGCACAACTGGACGATGCAGTCTTTGAGTACACGCTGGATGCCATGCGATTGTATATAGTGTTCGCATTCCCTCAAGCTCTGCTCCTCCAAAGTCTTGGCCATCATATAAGACATGTGTATTGGAATTCTGAGTTCGTGTGTATGTGTGTGTGTGAGTTGAAGGGTTGTGTTGGTCGAGCGTGTTGGAGCTGTAAAGATTGCGTATGTTGCAGATTTTTGATTTGCTCGATACGCAATATACGAGAACTACGTATGAGTTGGTATGTGTACGTGTGCGTGTGTGTTGGTGATTGTTTGGCTGTGGTTTGTGGCTGCTGCTGTTGTTGCTGTTTGCGGTTGTTGTTGTCGCACGAGTTTTAGTTATGCTGCACAGTGTAAAAATCAAGTAAATAAACTTATTGGAATTGGGCGTCAAGTGCACCGCCGCGAGCACCACTTGTGTATGTACATATGCATATGTATGTGGGGGAAGATGTGTGTTTTTGCCTTTTTCCTTTTTATTTTCTGCGTTTGCTTTAAATTTTTTTTTTTTGCAGATTTTCTTTGCCTTCTTTGCCTTTGCTTTTGGTATTTGCCTTTGCTGGTGGCTTTTGGCACTGTTTTCACTTTTGTAATACACTTCGTTTATGGGTGCTACTTAATAAGACGCTTCTGCTGTTGTTGTTGTTATTAAATTCCATCCACATTTGCTGCAGCATTCAGAACACTTTCTTTGGTCTTCCGTTGGGACGAAAAAGCGTTTTTTCTATAAAACTTAACTTATTTTCACGCACGTAAACCACTGCAGTTGTTGTTGTTTTTCGATTTAGCGATGGGCGTTCGGTGTGACCGTGCAAGAATCAAACTACACTATACATCTCTTTTACATCGTCTATCGCTATCGATAGCACGCTCAAATCGTAACTAGGCGCCATTTATAAGTATTCAGAAGTATGCAAATTTTTAAATTCTGAATTTATCAAAATTAACAAAAAATTAAACAGCCATTTTCAAATTGAAAGTACACCAAAAATGAATGTTTGACAACAGGCTTACTATCGTTCTTCTCAATCGATAGGTATTTTTATACTTTGCACATTTAACAGCACTGATTATTTTTAGCTGGGCAAATAATAACGGCGCGACGGAAAGCTGCTGCTTAAATGTTAACCTAATCAAATCAAAAAAACGAGCTCGAAAACCAGTAGCTATGTGGATGATACAAGTGAACAGCAAGTTTTTGTGCCAACCATCAAAGGTATGTAGACTTCTGTAGTAAATTCTGCTCGAGAAGACGTACACATTGAATTGGCTTTCGGATTATTATTGATTTTTCACTCGCACACAGCTAAAATGCTGCACACGGAATCGTTACCCGCACACCAAGGGATCTACACGCCGCTAAGTCAGGCAATGACTGATTCGGAGTCCGATGAGGAGATTGAGATACATAACGCAAGCAAGCATCAGCGACAGCGACAGCTAAAAACACAACAACAGCAGCAACACACACAGCAGCAACAGTTGCAATTGCAACAACAGCAGCAACAAAGTCAACGCAGCCGAAATCCACCAAATACCTTAGCCTTAAAATCGCCACACACACGTCCAACTGCCACACGTATTGTGGGTGGCTCCCAGCTGAAACAGCAGCAACATCAATCAAATAAAGCCAAATTGGAAAATAGCAACAACAGCAGCAGCTACACAAACAACATGCAACACACATTTCGCTCCGTGATGCTCAGCGATTTAGGAGGTGGTGGGGGAACAGAAGGCGCCAGCGTCGGCGTTGAGTTCTCCAATTTTAATGGTGACTACGATGTGAGCGCCGATAATGTTGCCATACTCGGCAGCCACACGGATGAGGCGAAAAGTTTGCCCATGTCAACGAGGAGACGTTTCTGTTTCATTGCCTCCTTGTTGCTGTGTCTGTTTGCAGTTGTGGGATTCGTTTGGATTGTGCCCTGTGGCAATCCAGATGGCACTGGTGCCTGTCCAGCGCCCGCCGATCGCCTAAAGACACACAACTGGGTGAATAATTACACCCGATGTGAGCTGAGGGGTGGCGTCAATGTTGTTGCCGGCTTGCGGGCGTGGGAGAATAATTTGATATTCTTATATCGTGGCGATGTCTTCTATCCGGAATTCCGTCCCGACGAACACAAGCGCAATGGCATCATCTCGTTGATCGGCAGCTCGGGAGTTGTCGCGTGGTATGATGCGACTGTGGATGAGCCGGTGGCCATTGATTGTACGCTGCTCGATGTGGATAGCAATGGCAAGCCGGATTGCTTGGTCATCGATGAGTACGGCGAACTGGGCGCCATCAATTCGGCAAGTGGACAGTGGCATTGGCGTTTCATGGATAGGGCGGCACACAAACTGGACGTCTACGATTTCCCATTAATACTGCCCGATATCGATGACGATGGCGTACTGGATATATTGTTGATATCATGCATAACGCTGGAGCAGCGCACCAAGTCTTTTGTGCAGCATGAACAGCAACCCGGCTCAGCGGCAGCAGCAGCGCTCGAGGCACGCAACGTGCTACGCTTGCTCTCCGGCAGGGAGGGTAAACCAATTGGAGAGGGTTTTCGAATTCTCGACTGCCAGAAGTTGTCCAAGCTGCAGCTGGACGCTATAGGAACTGGCGTCGCTTCAGCGGGAACACTGAGCATTAGCTACAGCTGCTGGCGCAACGGCACGGAGCTGCAACGCTCGAAGACGCTAGCGGAGCTCTTCGCTTTGATCACCAACAAATCGATTGTAGGTCGCCGACTGTTGCCCGCCTCAAAGATAGCCCAGCATCGTCGCTATGGGCAACGCAAGGAAATGGATGCACAGCGCAATGTATATTTGCTGAGTGGACGTGAGCTGATCGTAGAGAATCGTGGCAAGTGTCCGGATTGCAATGTCACGTGGAAGTTGAGCGACATTCGCGACGGACAACGGATTACGATCCGAAATTTTACCAACAGTATGTATGGCATGTACGGCATGGTACCCGCTCAGTGGCACTTTAAGAACACCAAACCGAGTTTGTCCGGGTTTGTCATCAAGTTCTGGAAGTGGCACGAAGAGCCAGGCAAACAGGAGCAACCACAATCAAAGGCAACCAGTGGCAGTAGCAGCAACAACAACAGCGTGGACAAGAGCCACAATTACACAAACAGCAGCAGCAGCTCCACCTCCTCCAAGAGCACCATTAGGGACAAGGACAAAAGCAAGGACAAGCCATACTCTAAGGCGCAGCAGCAGCAGAAAAAACAGCAGCAACAACAGCAATCACAACGCTTGAAACGCGCTGACACAGTGCATCAACATGACCTTCCCGCGGCACGCTCGGAATTCGATGCCTTTGAGCATATATTGCAGAAACGGGACGCCTCGTTCCATGTGCCCAATCATGGCAAGAATCAGTCGGCCAAACCGGGCGCCCAAATGAAGAACTATAAGATGCAAATGATTACGGAGACGGTGATATTGGTGTTGTTCATTGGCACCGATACGCACATCGAGAACACCTCGCAGAGCAACATTGTCCAATTCTGTCGCAGTGATCAGAACAACGAGAGCAAAGAGGAGATGATCTGTCAACCGGATCTGACCAACCAGGAGAACTCTATACTGATAGCCGATCTCGATCAGGATGGCTCCCAAGAGTTGGTCTCCTACATGTCCACATTCGTGCAGGACAACCCTGATAATCCAGAGAGCGATTGGAAACTGGTCAGCTATGTCCAACTGCTGCGTCTGCAGTCCGAGTTGCCCGCCTTCTATGATCAGGAGAAGCGCAACTAAACTTGGAGGAGGATAGACGATGGACCGCAGATGATGACGGCATTTAAACAAGATTACTTAGTAGTTAAATTGCAAGTTGCATGTATTACGATTATAATTAACAATTGCGATTGTACTATACATATATATGTATATATACATATATATATTTATTATAAATAGAACCCTTTTCTAGACTCCTTCCTCCCCCGTAAAATAAAGCACTCGTGGAAAATAGTCGCCACCCGGTGTATACTTTAAATGTTCGAAATGCTATTGCTATAGATAAGTCTATAAATTTTGGGAAATTGCTTCTATTTGATTGTAAATTTTATATTCGGTTAGCCGAAATTTTAACTTATCTTGTAGCAACGGACAAATACAAAATTGGGTTCGGGAATGCCCCGGTCCGAATGCTGTGACAACAACAATTTTAATTAACTACAGTTACAACAGATGGAAACTTTTTAAATTTCGCTTTTGTTTGTTTATATTTTTGCTTTTGCTTAAGAGAACAACTAACTAACTATTCTACCACTTTGGCTGGTAGATCTTGCAAATCTGCCCAATGCCAACAGCTCCTCCTTATTGGCTAACATCGTTGACATAACGCTTGCAGCTCGCCTGAAAGTTGGCCGATGACCATTGCTCCGTTATGATCTTGAACTCTGCATCCAAGCGTTGCAGTAACACCGAAATTGCACTATGATTTAGCTTCTTGAGCGAGCGATAATGCTGCCAAATAAAGAGAGAATACATAAAAAACCGATATATAAAAGTTGAGTTTTCTGCTGGCTTACCTCTGCTGTGGTGCTGGAAATGAGATTGGCCGCCGCTAGAGCCTCATCGTTTACGCTATGCGGCTTGCAGGTCATGTCAATGAAGCTGTTCGGGTAGGCAATAACATCCGATGTGTGCAGTCGCTCCCTCAGTAAAAACAAACGAGAATTCTGCAAAGGACAACAATCAAAATTATTAATTAACGGCAGAATTAAAAATTGCGCTAAACCGATCTTTTCTCCTTTAATAATTTTGCCTTTAGTCTCCAAAAGGGACTCTATAAATAAACTAATAAAATAAAAAGAGTTCTACGACGCTAATAAATCCACCAATTGACACATTACGACTTGAACTACACTAAATCGACTTGGAAGTCCTCCGATTAGAAATGATTTTTTCAATATTCAAAATAATTCAATATTTTAATTTATGAATTGTCAAAAGTTTGGAACCAAACCTGTTAAATAGTTTACCCACCACTTGACTGGCGACCTTTTGATGCGTTTGCCACAGAGCATAGCCCTCCGGTAGTTGTCCCAGCTTGGCATAGTTCGTCTCGAAACAGCAGTCGTCGGCAGCGACCACATAGTCCAGCAGTGGCAATTGCATAACACCCAGATTCTTAAGGTTGCCCACAATGCCTGCCACAATTGGCTTGGGGAATGTTGCCAAAGTGCGCAGATATGTTCTAAGTAAGAAAAGAAGCTTTAATATTTCCTGAAGCTAGCGAAATATCAAATCGATACTTACTTTAGTACTGAGGCTAGTTGTGTGGCGTTATTTTTTCGCTTCTCCAGCGTGGCTGCCAGCAGCTCCTGGCAATCGATGCCCTGACAGAATTGTTGGCCCTGCACGCATAGGAGCACCGTATTGCAATCGTTACTCTTGGCGAGTTTGTTCAGCGTTTCGGTAAGCTTTTGCAACAATTCTGTTTTGTAGGGGTAACCGGTTTTGGAGAGCTGCACGTTGATGATGATCTGCGTGACCTTGTCCAGCTTGTGCAGCGTAAGTAGCTCCATTTTGACAGACTTGGGCGCCTGCTCTTTCAAATCGTTGGCAAGCGTTTGCGGTGCATCGCCATCGCTTCTTTGGTTCGCTTTAGTTTCGGGCTTCAAGAACTTAAATGTCGGATGATAGGCAGTGTCCGGGGCATCATCAGACACAGCGGCCGGTTTGTTGTCCAGCGACAGACGGTTAACGGAGGCATTGCTCGAATAGGAGCTATTCGAACGCCGACGCATAATCATTGATTCCTCGCTGGCGCGCTGCTTATACACATAATCCCAAGAGTCTGAAGGAAGTTGCTTGGCCGTCTTTGTGGCGAACACAGCATTAACAGCGTTAGTTGTCGATGCACGCTTGCTGCCCGCTTTGGGTGGACTCTCCTTTCTGTCTGTTGCTGTCGGCGTCACATCAGCAACAGTTGTTGTCCCTGCAGCTGCTGCTGCTGTTGCCACACCTGCTGCTCCTGCTGCTTTCAGTGGCTGTAAAGTAATCTATGTTTAATACGCATTCTTTTCTCCATGTATGTAAAAAAGAACTTGCCCTCACTGTAGCTGATAAAGTACGCTTGCGCATTAGCGGCTTGTTGGCTGTTTCGCCACCGCTGAGTTCACGCTTTTCCCGCTCGACGGCCTGCATCATATTGGCGGCGCCCTCGTCACCCATTAGTCGATCAATTTCGCTGACCTTTTTCTTTTTGGCCAGACTAGTGCTGGAGCCACCATTGGGCACCACATTTGGTGTTTGTGAGCGACGCTTGGGCGGTGATCCGCTCGCTATATTTGATTCCGATAGCTTTGATGGCGTTGCTGCACGTTTGGCCGCCGTCACCTTTGATGCTTGCAGCTCCTTGGGTGTCGACGATCGCACCTTCTTTGGCGCCACCACAACGCAGGTTGCTTTTGTTGTTGTGGCTGTTGTTGTTGCATTTGCTGTTGTTATTGCATTTGCGTTTGTTGTTGCTGCAGCCTTTGAACTCGCATATTGTGCAAAGGACTTTTGGGTTTCAGGCACATCGGGATCCCAGATGATTTTGCGCTTGATAATGCGCGTTCGCTTAAAGCCTAAGCAAAAAAAAAATATACAAATTAAAAATACGCACGTACCACGTATGAAATCGATCTTACAGTCAAACTTTACTAACTTTAACTAAGCGAAGATTCCATTTAAGCAAATAAGCAAGCAATGTTTTACTGTAATTCACCTTACTTCTTATGGGTTCGGTAACAACTACTTTTAACTTTAATAACTGACATATTTAGTTGCATATTTTAAGTACCCTCCTACTTCTATTTCTACTCTAGCTTCAAAAGTTATACTGTTTGGGATCTTGTTTGCCATTGTCTCGACTAAGCCGCTGAAATTATTGAAGAAATCTTAGTTTGAAAATATTTTTATCTGTCTGTATTTCTGATCAAAATTAATCCATAATTTGATGATTTACAAATTTAGTGGCATAATTAAAATTCTCTCTGGACAAAGTCAAATTCTGGTTCTCTAATCTTTAGCATTAAATTCTTACCTGTTGCTTCTGCATTGCTATTGCTGATGTTGGCCATTGGTTGATCCACAGCAGTTTTTGTTTTCTCTATGGGTTTTGTGCTCGCCGATTTGAGCGTCACTTTGACGCTACCAATCATTTGCGGCACTTCAATCGCAGTCTTTGTTTTTTTTATCAGCGACGACGCCGACAGCTTCTTTGTGGAAGGCAGGGAGGAGGCTATCGCTTTAGGTTTGGTATTGGAATTGGAGACATTATCGCTGCCGCTGTCATACTCATTCCAATCATCGTTCAGTGAACTAATTATGTCCAGTGGCTGTGATTGCTGCTGCTGTTTGGCATTTGTCGTGGTGCGACGCGCTTTCTGTGCCTTTAGATCGGCCATTTGCTTGAGGGCAACGGCACGTGCCTGCTCCGGCGAAAGTTTCTGTTTGCCCAACTTGGAACCCGTCTTGATGGCCGTTGTCGGACTGCTGGCGGCGACAATAGGATTAGGTCCGATCGCATTATCACCATCATCGATTTCCATGATCTCGTATTGGCCTTCGCCTTCGATGGTGACGCCCACATTGTCGAGCTCGGCTAGGGCCAGCTCAATGCTGGCCTTTTCCAAAGCCTGCTTCGATTCGTTCTGATCCTGGTCGGTGCCTTTGAGCAGCGCTATCAAATCCACTTCCGCTAAGGCGGCCGGTGTTTCCGGTTTCTCATCGACCTCTTTATGAACGGGTGTGCAACGTTTTGTCTTTGCCAGCTCATCAATATGCTGAAAAGTGTTGTTGCCGCTACCATTGCCATTTTCGGAATTATTGGCTACCGTAGAATTGCCCAGATCCGCCGATGCTGTCTCTTGCTTCTGATTCTGGTCCTTCTTATCGTCATCGGCTTCGTCGTCCAAACCTGACTCGGTAGTATGCTGTATATTATGCATTTTAGCAATTTCCTGCTCCAATGAGCTCAACTCATCGAGCTTGTCGGCTTTTGGGTCCGCATCGTAGCTGGAAATGTTTTTTTCCTCATTTTTAGATTCTGATGCGCCCGCTTTTTTTTCTGCTTCTTCTACGTTGTTTGGTTCTTGCTTTTCTGATGCTGCCACTTGCTGGCTCTGATCTGCATCTAGTTTAGTGTCGTCTACTTCGGCCATGCTCAAAGTGCCTTCAAATTGGCCTTAACTCAAGTAACAGTTAACTCAAACTTTCCAAATTCCAATGCACACTCGTATAATTTTTTTTATGCACTTGGTGCAATCGCGGCCATTTTATAGTGATGCACGTTTAATAACCTATTAGTCGATATACAAACGATTACGGCCATTAACTCTTTTGAGTCCGGCCAATCGAACAGATGACAACTCTAACACTTATATCGATATATTTTCATATTTTACGTATCGATGGCGGTATCGATGGTGTGGCAGCGCAAGTCTGTACCCCCTACACCACTAGGATTAATACTTTATAGAAAAAAGTCTCATCTGCAGCAGGATAAACGCTGATAAGAAAGCAATTTGTTTATTTCGCAGGCAAGTTTAATAAAACTTATCGCAAAAAATCAAAGCACCAAATAAAAGGCAAGACAAGCGCAAGTTCTAAAATTTACGACAAACGCGCAAAACCTTTCTGCCTTAGCGGCGACAAACACAACAGCAGCAACACCAACATCGAAAAGACCAACAACAAGAACAGCAGCAAAATACACAATTTTAGGATGTGGGACTCGTCAATGTTTCTGAGCACATTGACGCCAAAATTTTACGTTGCACTCACAGGCACCTCGAGTCTAATATCAGGACTAATACTCATTTTCGAATGGTGGTATTTTCGTAAATACGGCACCTCATTTATCGGTGAGTTTTTTTTTAATATTTTTTTTTGTTGGTGCCTTTTTTTTGTCGATTTTTATTCAGAAATGTCAAATTGTGTTTTGCATATATACATTTTGTAATTTTTTTTTTTGTTTCAGAGCAAGTATCGATCAATCACATTAGTCCATGGATCAATGGCAACGATGGCCAATCCGATAATGGCAGCGGCAGCAGCACCAGCAGCGGTTCCAGCAGCAGCAGCTGTAACGGTAATGGTGGCGGCGGCAGTGGTGGAGGCGCCAACTCAAATACAACCAGCAGTGGCACTCCCGAATGTAAAGTGTGGCGCAATCCATTAAATCTGTTCCGTGGGGCCGAATATCAACGCTTCTTTTGGGCCACCAGCAAAGAGCCCTTGACGTACTATGACATGAACCTCAGCGCCCAGGATCATCAGACGTTCTTCACCTGCGAAGGCGACGCACGCAAAGAGGAATATGAAATTATGCAGACGGCATGGCGTGAACGGAATCCAATGCAACGCATCAAATCTGCACATAATGCTTTAGAGATCAATGCTGAATGCGCACCAGCTTATATACTCCTTGCAGAGGAGGAGGCCATGACCATACTGGAGGCTGAGAAAATACTGAAGACCGCACTGAAAGTGGCCGAAATCAATTATCGTAAATCGCAGGCAACTCAGCATCAGGGCGTAATTGCCGATGGTGTCCATCGGCGGGATACGAATGTCCTAATCTACATCAAGCGACGCTTGGCCATGTGTGCCCGCAAGTTGGGAAAGCTGAAGGAGGCAGCGAAAATGTTTCGTGATCTCACCAAGGAGATACCGTCGATAATGAGCGTGCTAAACATCCACGAGAATCTTATAGAGACGCTGCTCGAGATGCAGTCCTATGCCGATTGCCATGCCATATTGGCCAAATACGATGACATCTCGCTGCCCAAATCGGCAACAATTTGCTATACGGCGGCACTGTTGAAGGCGCGTGCTGTTGCCGATAAATTCTCACCGGACATTGCATCAAAACGCGGCTTGAGTCCGGCCGAGATGAGTGCGGTGGAGGCCATACATCGGGCTGTTGAATTTAATCCGCATGTACCCAAATATTTGCTGGAGACAAAACCGCTTATTCTGCCGCCAGAGCATATACTCAAGCGTGGCGATTCCGAGGCTTTGGCCTATGCATTCTTTCATTTGAAGCACTGGAAACAGGTTGAGGGGGCATTAAATTTGCTCCATTGCACATGGGAGGGCACATTCCGTATGCTGCCGTATCCGCTAGAGCGGGGACATCTATTCTATCCATATCCGACGTGCACCGAGTGCGCCGATCGCGAACTGCTGCCGGCCTTCCATGAGGTATCCGTCTATCCAAAGAAGGAGCTACCATTCTTTATACTCTTCACAGCCGGACTGTGCTCGTTCACTGCACTGCTCGCACTGCTCACGCATCAGTATCCGGAGCCAATGGGCTTGCTGGCTCAGACAGTACTTACCTGGATATTGTATCCGATTCAGTTGCTCAAGGAGCGCATCGAGGCATTCTGGCCGTGCAATCTCCTCCAGCAGTTATCGCGTGTTTAAGTTTAGCTAACCGAAAAATAACGCCAACGCACACACAAGATGCACACCACTATACACACAAACACACTCTCTCAAACTTTCAGATACATACAATTTTGTCTGGCATACGAAAATCGGAACGCCTCCTAAAACACAACTTCAATTGAAGTTGCAAAAAAAATCTCATACACAAATGAATAACATACATACATATACATATATATGTATATATATATATACCATATATTTTGGATCTTTGTCTGTGTTTCGTGTAATAATAAAACTAAAGCAAATATGAACGAATTGCTATATAATATACCTAAAACGATCATATTTAGGCGACTTCTTTCGGTTAACCGTTCCTATAGCTCAATGAGATATATATATATATATCTGTGTTATACTGTTCGAGCGTTATTGTCAGAAATTTTTTTTAACTTACTTATGTATTTGTATGTGTGTGTTTAGTTTGGCGTTTATGTTTTCATATAAGTTTTTATTTTATACGCAAGTAGATTATACAAAAATTATACAGAAATGATTATTTCATTATTTATTTAAACATTAATTTGTGTTCATTATTTCTTTGTTTGTGCACGATCTATAGATCACAAATAGTATAGTAACCACTGCATATGTGACACTTTTTGCGCTGTGCGTCAGAACCACTTGGATTTAGTGACAAATAATATTCCTTTACAGCGTTCAATATGTCTATAAACTTTTCCTCTAACTGCCTTGGACTGTAATTGTTATCCAATACTTGTTTAACAGTTATATACATTACCGATTCGGTGGATATATAAAATTGTACTGAACGTTCTATTTCCTGCTTTAAGCACTCTATGAATGTCTCTACTATATTGTAAATATATTCCCTCCCATTCAATTCATTAAGAATATTGGACAAATTTTCAAAGGCGTCACTATCAATGATAGAATTCACAATAGAAGGAAGAGCTAAAAATGCTTTATGTGCAAGATTATCTACAAGATTACCTGCAAGATTACTTGCAAGATCCCGTAGACTGGATGTGCTGCGATCGTAAAGATTGTTCAACTCTTGTAGAGAAGGAATTTCATTCACATTGCGAATAATGCCCGCATTGCCACTGCGAACTGTCGTCTTGTCTAACTTTCCATATGTGCGCCTGAAAAGAACACAGGTCAAATTAAAAAAAAGAGAAGACAGGAAATTAATAATTTATGATGTGTGCTATAAAATAATAATCCCTAAGCAGATAATATATTGAGAAGTGAAGTGACTTAGTCATTTCTGAGTACCTTTGTCGATTTGCAAGAGTCTCGCGATAATAAACTTGTCTGTTAGTGTTGCTTTGTTCGATAATGGTTCTCGCAAGTTTAAAATTGTATACGCTGTGTGTAAATATCAGCAGCGAGGAGGACAACTGTAGGACATCCATGGCAGATATATCATCATCATCTTGGTATTTCTGCAAAAGCATACATATGTATTTCATTTGATAAACTTTTGGACTGACTTAAGACTCACCAGAAATAAATCAATTGCGTCGTTAGCTAAACCAGCGCCTGATATAATGATGTATGAAACGTTCAAGCCATTGACAGTATGTTTATTGACCTAAGGATTAACAAATGTAGAGTAAAGAACTAGAAACAATGCTTCCTTCGACTTACATTGTTAACTCTCTGGCCTGTATTTATGGCAGCTGCCATTGCACGCGTTGCGAGCGCTGAACAAAGTCCAACCGTGCCCCCGATGACGCTAATCCAGTGTTTACGTGCTGAACGATCCTTCACACTAATGGACTGCTCATGGATGCTGCGATCCGCTAGCTGGATACCGGAACGTGCTATAGTATAGCTGACACAACCGAAACCCACAGCACTAGCTAAAGCCATGACGGGTGCGGCAACAGGCACCGTAAGCAATGCTGCAATGGGCACAGTGCATGCCATCAAACCCCCAACTGTTGTTGCCTTGTCCAGACTTTGAAGTGTTCTGCGCCGGGATGACCCTGCTGGCGTCAACCATTCCTCCAACTGAACGTCGCCGTCGATAATATTGTAAATGCCTCGACGTGGTGCAACCATTATGCCAGCGGGCAACACATTGTTGGCCAAGTAAGCCTCCCAGTTCTGATAGACACGCCCTTGTTCGTCCACAAAGATCATGCAGCAATCGGAGTTATTGTTGTCAGCTGAGTTCGCTCTAGAAATGCACTTCAAATTAATAAAATAAATGGAATAAATAGAAATTAAATCTTACAAACGCAACGGCGGGTACGGAAGACGGGATGATATGACCAATTTGATCTATAGTTTTCTGTTATATCGCTATCCGTGTCATCGATTTCAACAATTACAAAAATTATTGATGTCACTGATTGTCGATTGGTGTATTTACCTGCAAGATTAAATGTGCCTGATTGATAACTTACATAAAAATATTTATTTGTTTGGAATAAACTTACGCTGCTCCCAAACGCTTTTAAACAAAGCTTCCCGAATTCGTTTTTTTGCAACACTTTGATTACGATCTTGAATAATATAATTAATTTTTTGCTTCAAAATCGAAGATTGGTGTGCTGATAGGCTATATAGACAAGATACGTATATATGAATGCATGAATGCATGCACTTACAACTATTGCACAATACTTACAGATCCCATGTGGTTTCATTGCCAAAGCCAAGGGTCTCAGCAAATGACTGCTGCATCTCACGGATGCTGCGTTCCTGACTTTGAGTCCTTTCTCTGTTAATTTCAGCATTCGCCATTTTCGTGATGTTTAATTATTGCCTGCCGTCTGTACTTCTCTGTAGTTGGACTGCCTATCAGACAATTTGTGGGAAATCACCTTATTTTATTCCTATCGTTAGCCCAAATTCAAACGAATATCACCAGAGATGTAAATTGCCTACAATCGATAGTGTGCCGTGAGCAGTACCCTTATCGATTAAGGCGATAGGCATATCTGTTATCTGTGGATAACATTTACTAAAACATTTAATTTGCAGGACAGTTAACATTATTTCACATGTGTTTAACTGAAATACCAAATGAAAGCACGACTGGAAACAATATCATAATATATGCGCAACAACCTTAAGCCACTCGACACATATGTGTATGTATACATACATATGCATATATACATTTAAAATATCCAGACCGGTTTCTTCTATAAAAAGAACACAAAAAACCAACTCTTCGAAAGAACCTTATTGGACTTTCTTTGATTTCGTAGTGTAAAACCGGGTTTTTTTAGGCTTGTACAGACACATTGCTTTTACGTCCCGCCCACCACTCGGTGACTCAGTCAACCAGTATTTTGTTTTGGTGACATGGTGGACATTGGTCCTATCTTTATCCGATTCCCGTGAATTTTGTATTTCCACAGTGCTGTGTAGCGGCGCAACACGCAAGCAAAACGTTCTTTTTTATACAAATACATTTAAATATTTTTTGCGAATTCATTAATGTACTAAGTATGAAAATTTACATTACTGCATGCATGGGGAGTGTACCAACAAAACTTTCAAGAGAGAGAATGCTTTATTTATAGCGGAGAGTTTTTTTTAACGTCAGTGAACGGGACATTTAACAAGTGCCTGCGAGCAAGAACAAGAGAGTAACAAATGAGAGAGATTTTCAAATTGTGAGTGAACACAAAGTACAATTTCATCTTGAATTGAGATCGGGTTATGTCTGGTTCGCCGTCCGTTAGTTAGTTGTTCAGCCAATAGCGTCCGAAGCGGTCATAAAGCGCGCACGAATTTTCGGTCTACAAAGATATTTATTATCAAGTGTGTTGCTCACAGATACACAACAGCATAACGGATAAAGACAAACAAAGAAGACAATTTGTTCGGTTTAATTTTCGCATCACAACATTCTTCTCAATTAAGACGTAAATTAATTACAAATATGAGCAACCTACAGCATATTGCAGTCGAGTTGGACAAGCTTCCCAATGACAGAACTCCAGCGAATAATCAAGTAAGTGTATACATTAACATAACATTTCAAACAAAACAAAAACATAAAACTATCACGCAAACGTAAAGACGTATTAAAAATTACTTATATTATAACTAGACTAAAGTGAAAGTTCTGAAATATATATCAGATTTTAACATACTGTAAATAAGTCTGTCAGTACTTAAATTTGGTCAATTAAGTTAGATGATAATTACCAATGTACACATTGTTTTCAGAGCCGGCTAAATTTTGAGAAGTAATCACTCAACAGAAAAACCCCACGTTAGTCACAGTCTGAAAATTAACCATTTCCAGATGAGTGGTCCAGTTTTATGTGTGATTTTTTCCCGGCTAGATTGCAACACACACACACACAATATTTTACATATAAATGACTTAAAGTTTTCTTACAAAGCTAGCGACATAAAAATTAATCAAAGAGAACAATATCATATTTATAGTATTTATTATATATTTATTCATCTAAAATAGATTTAATTCATTTGAGTTTTTTTAATGCTATTTTAGGGTAATCACTTAGAGTTGCGCACTCCTCGAGCAGGTTAGTAAACATAATTATTGCATATTTGTGTATAACTTTAAATGTATTCATTTCATTTATATGTTTGTGCTTTGCTTAAATGTCAATATAAAATTCCGCATGCGCATTAACCATTATCAACTATTCACCATATCAACAAACAATTGCGTAAGAAACATTACAGCCTGTAATTATTATTTGTATCTAAAATCAAATTACTTTTCGCCAGTTCCCGAAATCAATGATGATGATACTGATGAACGACCTTATGCGAAAGGCTTTAATGTTGGCGTGGATGACGGGCTCTTAGGTAATGGAGGAGGTAATGGAGGAAGTAATGGTGGGATGGATGTGCACCAACCGAATGGTGAACGTCGTCCTAGCTTTGCGTTTCCCGGTTACAATGGTCCCGGATTCGTCAATATCAATGGCGTGGAGACTCCCATACCGGATGTTAATGCGTATCAGCATAAGAAGACATTGGCGCAGGGCATGATGGATCTGGCTTTACTATCAGCGAATGCTAATCAGTTACGCTATGTGCTGGAAACGGGCACTGGGCATCCGTACTATTATCCCAGCCTTATTTTTATTTCGCTAAGCATTATATTCCAGGTATGTTAATCATTTACAGGCTGCCAAGTTTGTGAACAGTTCAGTATGTCTCACCTACAGATTGGTGTCGGCGTTGGACTTATGTTGAATGGCAGGTACAATATCAAGAACGAACGGGACATTTGTCGTGCGAACAAAATTAATAATTACACAGTTATTGGCATTTTTATTGTAACGGTTGTCAATGTCTTAATATCAGCATTTGGTGTTGCCGATCGCTCATCTATTACTACAAGATAGTGTGAATTTTGTCAGTAGTTTTCCCTTTCAATCTCTGTAAACCATACTTTTAGGTACTTACTCACAATTTCACCAAATTCATTTTACACATTTTTATTTTGTAATGCTGTTGTGATAAATAAATTAAAATCCATCAACTAGCATTTGAATATTTTGTTTGGGCGCGAAAGACTTAAGTCAGTATTGTAACTTATCGATAAATGGAGGTAGCAGCACTGCGGTCGATACCATTAAGCTGACAGCATAACAGCCCTGTCTGCCTGAGCATACTTCTTAAGCAGCCCTAGTTATTATTTTTGGGCAATAATTTGTCGCCTTAGTTGAATAATAATAATAATAATAATAATAATAATAAAGAACATAATTTCTATAACCAATATGGCAAAAATATTAAAATTGGTAAGTGTTTCTTAGGTTGAAGCAATTGCCGTGATTGCGGCCCTAGTGCTTTAGTGTGTTTCATGCAATTGTTATTGTTATGTCATCGGCATCTTTAGGGAAATGTTTTGTTAGCATTATTTCGATGTTTTTTTTTCTCTATAGTCCACAGGTTTGACCGGCTTGGCTGTGGCCACCAATCCACATCACACATTGTCTGCGCTATATGGCAAAATATTAGGTGCCGTTGCCAAAATGCCGCAAGAATCCAGTTACCGTAAAAACACCGAGCTGCTTGTGAAGCAACGCGCTGATGCCTTGGCAAAAGTAAGTTTTTTGCAACATTATTAACTATTTATTAAAAGTATAAATTTATGCAACTCATGCAGAACAAGGATATTGGTGCACTAGAGAAGTCTATCGGTTGCGGTCAAGTTGAGGAGTTGATTGTGCAGGCGGAAAATGAATTGACTCTGGCACGCAAAATGCTCGGCTGGAAGCCGTGGGAGAAATTGGTACAGGCAGCGCCAGCGAAGCAATGGGATTGGCCACCAGCGCAAATCCTAGAGCCAAAGGTTTAATTTATCTAGTTTTGTTATTGTATCATTCTATTTGTTAACAGCAAATAAAATCTGAGGCCGATTGTAGAAAGCGCAGAAGTGCAATAATTTTATTTTCAACATTTTGTTATAAATTAAATTTATAAGTGCTTGGTTTTTGAGATCAACCCATTATCTTTTAATGTAGAATGTATATAGAGAAGGATCTTACGATTGTAATGCACCGTGATCTTTGAAAATTTGCAGGCCCATGTTCTGAAAACAATTACTTTCATCTTAAGAGTATGCTATGGTAATTTGTCCAAATCTATTTCGCAGCTCAGATATTTTTGTTCGCCCTAAAAATATACTTTACATTTTAAAATTCTCCGCGACGGTTTAGAGACAAAATTAAATTTATTCTGTTTATATATTGAAATATATATTGAAAAATATATGTTTATATATTGAAATATATATTTCTATCTGTTCAATATCTATCGGCTTCCAATCTTTGCAACCATTATTAGAACTGTATGATTCTGTTGGTATACAATTTTATATATATTATCGTATAATATATTTATTTAAAACGATGCACGCAAAAAAAATTCCTTTCTAGGAGTTGTTTGACCTTCCGGAGCCCCCCTCTCAATTAAAAGCTTCACATGCCCATGTCTATTTATTATTTGCCGAGGTTCGAGTCGCTTGATTAAAGCCTCGTCAATCTCAGTCATTTCATCAGTATATATTAATGATGCGATCGGTAAACATAATATTGCTGCTTGTGCTAATCTTGGGCATTGTTGCTGCTATGCCTAGCGGGACAAGGCAACGGCGACAGATTGATTTAACTGTATCGGCGGATCATGATGACAAGGACGATGAAACGGAGCTGGCACTGGAGGCTATAGCTGGACTGTGGAAAAGCGCCGATAGTCGTACGGAAATCGAGGGATCCGCCAAAGTTGTGCATCGCACCAGTGGAATGCAAATGGGTAACACTAGCTACCAGGCGCGCGTCCATCTGCACCATAAATATTAATAATCCCACAACCAAAAACAAAACAAGGTTCCGAACAGGACTGGCGGCTGGGCTTGCGTGTCATATTCAGTTAAGGACGTTGAAAGAGACAAAAGTAAATTCCCCACTCAATCATACATTGCACGATTGCGTGTACTGGTGTCAAACAATACCACTAATGATAATTGATAACATTTTGACCTTAGCTCTTGATTAATAAACAAATATTTAAGTAAATTGCAAAAGACGTAATTGTTTGCTTTTTATTGTTAAACGCACCAGAGACCTAAGCTGTCTGCTTAAAATTACAACAACAACATGATAGAGACACATACAATAAATAGGAGACTAATATATAGCTATATCAATGCGGATAATGCATATAAGTCGAAATGCCATTAAGTTCGTGGATTTGTGGAATTGCACATTAATTAAAATAGATGCCAAGGGCTTGCTGCCTTTTCAGCTCCGCGACAACAAAGTTGCGGAAGTCCTCATAGGCCACATCGATATCCTCATTGTGAACGATTTTGTGAAAGTTTCCCGGCATCAGACCATAATCGACCTCCATTTTGGCAGCGTTGAGACGCTTACGGAGCGATTCCTCTGTTTCGGTGCCTCGTTTGCGTAAACGCCGTTCGAGCTCCTCGATGCTGGGTGGATTGTTGTATATCAATATGGGATTGAGATCGGTTCGACGTATCTGTTCTACGCCCTTCTGCTCAATATCTAGAATGCAGACACGTCCTTGGCTCTGAATATCGCGGACTGCCTGCTTGCTGGTGCCGTACATATTGCCAGAAAACTCGGCCGTCTCAATGAACTCATCATTGGCAATGGCCAGCTCCATATCCGGTCTGCTCACAAAATAATAATGGACACCATGCTCTTCGCCCTCACGCGGACAGCGAGTGGTGTGCGATACGCTGAATCCAAACAATTGAGGAAATTCGGCAAAGAGACGCTTCAGCAACGTGCTTTTACCGGAGCCCGAGGGACCGCACAGCACAAGCGGTCGTGGACCAGTGGCTTGCATTGCTCTGCTGCCGCTGCTGTTGGCGCTGAATGCGCGATTGACAATGAACAGAAAGCTCAGCATGTTTGTGGCCGAAGGCTAGCTAATTCTTTTTTGGCTAAATTAACCCGTAGATAGACGCGGTGCTTAACAACTGTAGTTTGGCTCTAGATTAGTGATGGCGCGTGAGCGTGTGCGTGTCGTGTGTCACCACTGTGATTGTATCGTTTCATTGTGGCGGTGCTGTCGATAACATGCCTATGAGAGTAGTTTACCCGCGCTCGCTGTTATCAAGTTTGAAATGAAAAAAAAAAACACAAGTATTTGGTTTAAAAACGCTTTATATGCATATTCTTATACTGATTTAATTTTTTTTTTTAAATATATATATTTTTAGCATAAAATTTCAAACACATACACACTGAAACTGACGCTGCTTTGGATGCTGCTCGCTGCTAATGTTTTTTTTTATGTTAATTGTTTTTTGTATAACGTTATCGGCTTATTATTTGAATTTGAATTCGAATTACAATGCATTTTAAACTTAGTTTGCTAAAAATTGTTATGAATTTTATTTTTCTTGTTTACGTTTTATTTTATTTTTATTTTAATATTTTTTGATCACAATTTGATTTCGCATATGCCCAAAATAAATTTGGTTTGTGTTCCGAATGATTGGCCTGAATGTAACCTCCTACATCTCCTCTTCTTCTACTTCTTCATCATATTCCATTCCCCTTCAATACTAGTATATTAAGCCTATCTGCCGAAAAAGTGACTAATTCTCGAATTCTATCAATTATACGTATGTAATTCATGCAAGCACTGCACTTGCTTAATTTTCTTTTTTGCTTGAGATACTACAAAATATGCTAATTTTTCAGTCAATATTACGTGCTGCTGCTTCTTTCATTTCTTCTTCTTTTCCACACTCTTCAATGAGTGGAAAAATAATGCACGATACGTTTCGGCTACCTTTTCTTCGTGGTTTATGCATGCATGTGTGTGTATGGGTGTGTATAGTTTATGTATTTGTATATATATATATATATATATGTATTTGTTTATATACAATATTATAAGTTAAGCTTTTGAGTTTTCGATGTTCAATGCATGACAATAATATGCATAATGGGGGAGTGATTCTGTAGTTTGTTTATTAACGAGTTAAGATCAACTAAATAACAGTACTATCTCGTCAAAGTGGGAGCTGTAAATTGAATCTAATGGAACAATGAAGTCTATATATATATATATATATATATATATATATATATATATATATATATATGTGTGTGTGTGTCTTTGTGTGTTAAATTGATTAATTATTAAAATGGATTAATAGCGTGGCAAAATTAAAAGTATTGTGCAAGTGTTGCTGCAATTTATTAGA
The DNA here is from genome assembly GCA_035042365.1 of Drosophila dives. Lineage (NCBI taxonomy): Eukaryota > Metazoa > Arthropoda > Insecta > Diptera > Drosophilidae > Drosophila > Drosophila dives. Next base: position 3,706,669 of record JAWNLJ010000326.1, on the reverse strand, counting down.
GCCCTAAAAATTTGTATACAACTAAAACTATGCGTAAGTTTAAAATTGATTACAAAATATTTGTATTGGTGTATGTGTGTGTGTGTTTGTTTGTGTGTAAACTAAGCTTGTACATCCCCAAAGAACTGAGTTTTAGGGGAGGCAGGGCATTAAATTGGGTTGGGTTGGTTTGGGTTGGAGAGTGGTTTGACTGACCCTTAAAATGGGTCTGCTTAGTCTCCTTAATGACTACAATCATTATTATTCATATTATATATTCATGTATTGATGTATTATATTCAATTGCTATAGGAGCTTAAAAATTTGCAATTGTTTATGGGGATTCATTTTTGTTTTTGTTTTTTTTCGTGTTTTTTTCCTTTTTTTTTATGCGAATTTGTATTGCTAATTGTAATTAATTGTTGGTTTTAAATGAGAAACACGACAAGTATTAACAAAAGAAACTACTAACAACAATTTTACGTTTACGATGCATTTGTTGTTGCTATTTTCTCGGTGTGCGTGTGTGTATAAGTGTATGTGTGTAAGTGTATAATTATGTATAATTAATTATGTAATAATTATTGTTTACAAATAGAATAATCATTTTACGTGTACATTATGTTTGTTTGCTTGCGTAAATTATAAAATTACCTAATCAAGAAAATTATAAAGTTAGTTAGTTAGTTGTTGTTGTTGCTGTTTTATTTGTTTAATGCTTCTTAGGCCTTCCAGTTGTTCTGGCGACTGCCGCTGGGTCCGCTTGGCTGCTGTGGCGGTATCATTTCGAGCAGATATTGTCGCTGCAGTTCCGCCGCCCGCTGAATGTCCGCCAAGCTGGTCGCATTGCTCGAGTTTTTTGACGAGCTTGATGCGGAGCTGCTCTTCTTGTTGTTATTGTTATATGCTAAATAATGCAAAAATACGCAAAATATAGAAATTGTTGTATTCTTTTGTATTCTTTTTGGCTCACCTGCTACTTGGGCCGCCTGTGCCATGGCCATTTGGTAGGTATATAGCAGTGGCGCAAACTGCATCATGTGCTGCGGATTCCCACCCAGACCCTGACCAAGTGCTGCAACGTAAATAAAACGTGAATAAGTTTGATAAATTGTTGAATGTTAACCAACGCTGCTGCTTACCCCTGAACAGCTGCTGCTGGAAGGCCTGCATCGCGGCTGCTGGCGATGCATTGCCCATCGCCGCAGCTGGATTATTTGTTGGCGTTGTGGCGCCACCAAAGTTACTCAATGCACCCAGACCCGCCAGATTGCCTAACTGATTGAGATTACCCAGGCTGGCGATATTATTTAAATTCAAACCACCCATTCCACCCAAAGCGCTAAGATGCGCCGCTGCTGCCAGCGTTGCCGCCGAATACTTGTCATAACTTTGAGCCTGCTGCTGCTGTTGCTGTTGCTGTTGTTGCTGCTGCTCGCGCTGTTGGTCCCGCTGCTGTTGCTGTTGTTGTTGCTGCTGTTGTTGCTGTTGCTGCTGCTGCTGATGGTGGTGGTGATCGCGTTCGGCGCGTGAGGAGCGCGCCGTTGCTGTCGTCGACTCGTGGTGGTGCGCTGCAACTGGTCCCGGGCCCGGACTGAGTATGCCTGCTTGTTGGGCGGCAATTGCTGCCGCTGCCGCTGTTGCAGCGGCACGCGACGAACGCTGTTGGCTTGCTGCTGGCGGTGGTGTTGGCTGTTGATTCTGCTGTTGCTGCTGCGCTACTGACGACGACATAGAGGACTGCGATGGCGGCGGCGTTGGGCGTGGCGCTGGCGTCGGTGTGTGGCATTTGGTGGGTATAACCGTAACTGAGGGCGGCAAATTGACCAAAGCTGCAGCAGCGGATGCATGCGATGCCTGCAACTGTTCGCGCTGCTCGCGTTCTCGTTCCCGCTGCAACGCCTGCTGATGCTGATGGGAGGCAGCAACACTGGCCGCACTACTGGCAGCGGCTGCGGCGGCGGCAGCTGCAACAGCAGCAGCATTGCTCGAGGCGCTGTGCGCATCGATAACGACGGGCGAGGGACTGCTCTGGCTGGCCAAACGCTGCTCGATCTCCTGCTCTTGCTGCAGCGCCTTGACGAACGCCTGCTTCAGTCGATTCGTGTGTTCCGCCTTCAATGCCTTCTTCACATTCGATGTGACGCACTGCTCGCAAATGACCTTGGCATCCTTGTTCGCTGTGTGTTAAATTAAATATACATTAATTTATATTCACTTTATAGATATCTATTTAAGTAGTTGTGAAGTCAATTACTTGAAAATTTTTTGAATAACATGATCTAAATTTGTATTTTATTATTCATATCGAACAGAATAGTTGCGGGAGTTGCATAAAAGTAATAAAACTTGAAATTCTCTTTTGAAGAAGGTGTATAGTCATTATAAAAGATGTGCTAGTCACCAAAATGCAATTTATTCCATATTTAAAATATTCATATAAAAGCAGTTTTCCATGGTGATGGCACTTGTAAATGGCAAATTGTAAATAGAACTTACTCTGTTTTTCCCACTTCCACACGGGCGTAAAGTCAATCTTGCACTGGGCACAGCGGAAGGGTGCCGCAACCGCATTCGCCTTCTTGTTAACAGTTAGATAGTCGACAACAGTTTCCAGACCGAGCAGATAGACAAAATCCGTATTGCTTGGATTCGGTATGAAGTGCATCTCTGGCGGTGGTGGCTTTGGTGGTGGTATCTAAAAATAAGAAACATTGATTAGCAATATATGCCAAGTGTTTTTTTTTTGATTTTACTCACTTGTAGCAAAGTCTTTTCCAGCTGCTTGCGCAGCGCCATCTTGGCTGCCGCCTGACGCTGTGCGGGCGTCTGCGAATCTTCGCGTGGCGCGCCGCGATCATTCTGCAAATGCAAAGCACATTTGTAGATTTACCAGTGCTTTAACAGTTAGCTAACAATTATTCTGCTTGAACTCACCTTCATGTCGTTGAGCTGATTTTGGTGAGTTTGCTGTAGTGGCGGTGCCGGCGTTATGGATACGGAATTGCTAATGGTCCCAGGTACCTTCGAATTATCCGAAATATTAGGCTGCATGTTTGGTTTTTTTTTTTGTTATTTATATATATGATGTTTGTGGTTTTGTTTTTTTTTTTTTAGTAATGAAATTTTGTTTAGCATAAGAATGTAGATTAGAAATTAGTGATGCTTTTCAAGGCAAATATGCAGTGAATAAATTTAATATATATATATATATATTTTTTTTTTTTGTCAAACACAAAATATTACTGATGGGAATATGTTGTAAGTTACTATCAACTGGCTGCTCGACTATTTTGGATCTGAGCTAGCTTTTGACAGGTGAGTGTTCAGTGTTGTTAAACGAAGTATTATGCGCATAATTGAACTCAAGCGTAATAGTTCGATAATGCGCATACAACTGTTTTTAAAATTAGTGTTAGTGTTAGTGTTGGTAAGCGTGAGTTTTGTGCATAATTTTGAATAGTGTCACGTGAGCGTTTACATACATTGGTAATTGTTTATTTTTAATAACTTAATTTGATAATTAACTTAAGTACCCGTGATAAGTAACAGTTACTTGCGCATATGTTAAACGCTACTCGCGACAAATATTGACAACAAATCAAACACAATTTCCAGATTCTTTTAAAGTCTTGCTTTGCCGTGTAAGTGTGTGTGTTTTGTGTGTGTGTGTGCAAATAGTGCAATTGGTGGATTTTATTCATGATTATGAATACATCTGTTTTATATATACATATACATATAAAGAGAGAGAGTGGTGGAAAAACTCGGCGCTTACGGCAACGATGACATTACAATAACTCACATTGCGTGCTTTCAGGCTGGATGGAGGCGCCGACGTCGGCGTTATGGTCACCGACGGCGTTATGGTGAGATTCGGCAGATTTGTGCGCGGGGGCAGCACACTTGACCTATGCGAACTGTTCGTCGCCGGCGTAATCGTTGTGCCCGAGGCGAGTGTGGCGCCCGCTGCCAGCGACGATCTCGGCGGCGGCAGCAGCGAGTTGTTGCCCATCGAGTTGCTGCCTAACGAGTTGTTGCCGCGGTGCGAAACCGAGCTCAAAGCAGCCACAGCGGCTGCCGTCGCCGCCGAAGAACTAATGCTGCGACTATTGCTGGCGCTGCGAATACCAGACGAAAGAAGAATGCTGCAGTCAATAATCGATTTCAAAGTTACCGTTAATCGTTGCGTTGCTCACCTTATGCTAACGGCCGCAGCACTGCCACCCAAACTACCACGCCCTCCCTTGCTGTGGGCGGGCAACGGCAATGCTGACGTCGGCGTCACACTCAACGATCCCTTGGCTGTGAGGGAACTGGGTATGGCCGCCAGCGGATTATTGGGCGAGACACTGGTGGGCGTTACGACCATATTCTCTTTCATCACCTGCTGCGACTGTTTCAGTTTCTTGAGCAGCATCAGTTTGGTCTCTTCATTGCGCAGATCCTGTCGCAGCTTGCGCAAACTCTTCTCGCGCTCCTTGAGCTCCGCATGCGTCAGCTCCTTGATGGGCACATACGGCGGCATCTCCTCATCATCCGTTTCCGAATCGATGTTCCCATTCTGTTGCCGCCCATTTGTTCTTGCAGGCAACAAAACAATGTCGGGTGCCTCTGCATAGGATTTGGGTTCGGTTCGTGGTCGCAACACGCGACGTTGTACTTTATTCTCATCTTGATTGAGAGTGACACTGCCACCGATGCTGCCACTCCCACTGCCTGCCACAGCATCCGATAACGTGACGTCATTACTATGATGATTATTTGTGCTATTGTTGTTGTTGCTACTGCTGCTGTTGTTATTGTTATTGTTATTGGTGGCATCATTGGCATTTCCTGCGGCGGAATCTGAGGCAGCAGATGTGTTTGTTGTTGGTCCTGGCGCTGGCGTTATAGTTAGCCCCGTGTTGTTGGCGGTCAGGGCGCGCAAATCCCGATTGCTGATTGTGGTCGGCGTCGTTGGCGTCGACGATGGCGTTATGGTTAGCGCCGGATCACGGCCAGAACTCAGACTCAAGTCGACGACATCGTCGACCTCCATTTTGGCCATTTTCGCGCGTCGCGTCGTCGTGATGTCGTATCTTGACCTAACTGCAAAGAATGAAGAACAAATTGCTGAATTAGTTCAATTTATTTAAATTAAATCCTGCATTAATGAATTATATACAACTGAGGGTCAAAATAATATTGGGCCTTAATAAATAAAATATAAAAGCAAACAATTATAAAAATTGTATTTAAATGCAAATACCATAATGAAGAGATCTCGATTTTAACACCGTAAACTGAGTAATATTTTTATGAAATGCTTTGAGAATCAGCAATTCTATTATTTTGATCTCGATGTGTATGTATTAACTGTGTATGATTTATATAGTAATTTATTGATCCAACTGGTAATAATAAAATATATAAATTAGTTGAATTTATTGGATTACAATTATTCATGTGTAAAAGAAATAGTCTATATCAGATTACAGTTCTGTATAATAAAGTGTATGTTCCACTTAGTGTATACTATTTGTAAATTTATTTGATCACGTCACTGAGACGGTATATAACTTTGTAAAATTAACTTGATTATTATGTGGAAATAAAGACAACTTTGCCGCACATATTTGTTGTTTTTCCCAATCGCAAACACTTTCATTTTAATTACATTCGCCTTAGCAAGTGTCTACTGTATTTAAGAGTGGGCTGAGTCCTTTGTGTTCTGCTTTCTAAGGGTTGCTTTACCGTTTGATGCTTCACTTTTTTCTATTTTTTTGCCAGCGGAAATCAGAGTCTAACCCTTAATGGCTAAACAGTTTTTGTTGCTGTTTTCAGTATTTCGCCGTTTGGAGTGTTTTGCTGCTCCCTTTTTTTTAAGGAAATAATAAAGATATCCTGATTTCAATTCATTTAGCCAATGACCTTGTTAAATCAAACTGATAGCCTCGAGACGATGACGACGACAACTGACTTTATTTTCTTTTACCTGACGGCGACAAAAGGAAAGCTGCTTGCGCTAAGTCACAAGCGAGATTTGATCGCAGATACACACACACATATATACACATATACATATATACACATATACATATATATGTGTGTGTGTTTATATGTTTGTATGCGACAAGCGCCTCAGCAGCAGAAGCAGAAGCAGCATTTGCATGGAGGATTGGGCTTGAAACTGTGGCAGTTCCACAAGCTGCTTCCACAAGCAAGTCACGTTTTCGTTTTATCAAATTTTCGCATACAAAGCGAGAAAATTTACATGAAAACAAAGTGAACAAGCGTGAACAGGTGAGAGGGAAAGAGGGAGAAGAGAGAGAAAGAGAGGACATGCAAATCGGTAAATGTTAGTGGCAGCAGCGCAGAATTAGAAAAACTTTAAGCACACACACAGAGAAAAATAAACACACACACACACACACGTGTTCATGTACAAGCCTCACAAGACACGTGAGCGCCAAAGGTGAATAAACTTTTCAGTCAAATGCATACAAATATAAAATATATGAAACGTGAATGAATGAATGTATATAAACATAATATAGATATAATTGCAGCGGCAACAGCAATATAATGATACACATTCCCCGCTTGTCTAATAAAAAGCAAAAACCACACATTCTCAAACACACCCATACGCGTAAAACCGACAGCTTCAGCTTTGTAACGGGTGGCAACGCTTTAAGCTCAGCTTAGACGACCTCAAGAGGAAGAAAAGCACGAATTAAAAACATAAAATACTCATGAGTATGCGAGCAAAAGAAATAACTTCAAGATCTATGCTTGTCTGTGTTATTGTTTGGTCAACAGCGTCCCTAGCGGGCCATAAATTAACTCGCCCTGAAAGTTGGAACAACACACAAAAAACATACACTCACACACACACTCGCATTACGTGCATAATACTTTGGTTAACTCGCTCGTTTTTTCCCCCCAAAGCAGCTGTCGGCAGTGTCTCGTTACTTTCCACACTTGTGTCGTCATCGTCAGATTGCTGCTTAAGAGCGAGCAGCCGCGACTGCATAGTGAAGCAAAATGGAGCGTGCAACAGGCATTTTTGCATTTAATTTGTATCATGGTTTCCTTAAATATCTTAAATTATAAAAACCGTGGACGTAATTTAATTTATTAAAAATTTAATATAAACGGCAAACTGAAATGATGAAATTTTATTTACATTTCTGTAAATTAATTCAGCTTACAATATTCAATTAGTGGTTTGTGTGCTGCGTTCCACTGTGCAGCGCCTGGTGAGCGTGAGAATAACAGAGCATATGTGTGTGTATTGTTTTTTTAATGAATGTGGTCCGCATTTTGTTTCTTTTTTAAAGCCAAATCCAAACATTTTATCTTTTTAAATAATGTTTATATAAATACAATTCCGACACATTTTTTGATGCCTGCCCGACGCTTTTCGCACGTTTGCCGCTGCCACAACTCTCCCCCTGGCTAGCATAAAAACAAATTATATCGATTGGTTGGCGTTGGCGTTCGTCGTTTGTCGTTGGTTTTGTCGTCACTGGTTTTTATATATTTTTTTTCTTTTTGTTGGCATTCAGTATGGTTATAATTGTGTTCAATAGCGCGCTAAATGTGATTCAATTAGCGCTTAAAGCTAAACTGTGTACACACAAAGACATAGTGTGTGTGTTTGTATGTCAATAGGGCTGCATACATTTGCATATGTATGAATACATATCTATGTTTGTACATAAATATGTCTGTAATAATGTCAGTCAAGTTCAAGTTTAGTGGCAACACCGGTCGTTGGCACCTGCCTAAAGAGCGCGCATGCAGGCGAATGACATCGGTGCGATGAACATTAAAACGAGAAGAGGGAGTGAAGAAGTGGGGAGGAGATTAGACAGTTACGTTTAAAAATGACCGCCAATAGTTGCCAAAGACCAATTTCTATTAGAATCATCTTTAACGATACAAGAAGAACAATATCGCAACTAACGAGCAGCAGCAGAAAAAATATTAAAAACAGCAAAAGAAATAAGGTTAAATCAAAAGTACAGTTGTGTACATAGCGCAGCGAGCAGCAACGGCAGCACCAACAACAACAACACAAACAAAAGCGAAGAGCAACCAACAAGCAAAATGTGTTTGAGTGCGGCTGCGGTGAGAAGCAGCAGCCAACGACGTAGAGAGAGAGCAAGACAGAAGAGAGAGCGCGCGTCGCACACACGCGAGACAAGGCGAGCCAAAGCCAGCAAAACTGAGAGAGAGGGAGCGAAAGAGAGCGAGGGAGAGTGGCGGGCAGACGGCGGCAGTTGGCGACCGAATTGGGAGTAGAATATGGTGTGCTGTGCTTTTGGGAAGGTGGAGGGGAAGGGGTGGGGGGGGTCAGTCAGGCAAACTGAAAACTGTCTGGCCACCCCATGTACACATACTTACACACCCAAAGAACACCTTAACTACAGCAATCCCATCGATTTGCATATTAGTTAAGTCAAGGGACCCCACCACACCCCCTCGCCATATCCTTCTCATGATTGCTAAATCCCGTTAACTCCAAGACCACGAAAAACTAAACTTTGCTGCGATTGCCTTTAATCAATGCGATATGCGCAAAATAATCCAATTCATTTCAATAAAATAACAAAAAAGCAACAAAAAAAAATGATTATCAAAACAAGTCGCAGCTTTGCACACACAGAGAGAAATAAACAAACATAAGTAAATATATACGTACACATGTACATACTCGTATAAGAAATGCGCATATCTTATGGCCTGCCATTGTATGTAGTACATAAGCAACGGCAAAAACGAACGGGGATCAGAAAAGGGGAGGGAGAGCTGCTGCTGTTGTTGTTGCTTTTGCTGCTGTCACTAGAGAGAACGCGCGTGCGAGCGAGAGCGAAACCGACATGCACATAGGCCATCGTACATATGTACTAACTCACCATCACCATCAACGTCCCCATCATGGTGGGTTGGTGATGGGCTGCTGCAAAATGCACTGGCGCATAAATCTAAGCTGCGCCTTGCCGCTTTGCGAAATGTTTAAATTTATTAGTGACATCAGCACTGGCTCTGATATTGACTGTGTCCACTACTATCAGCTGCTTCACAGCAAGACAAAATTTCAGCGCAGCGCCAACTCCACTCCTTGACTTATTTACAAAACAAGAATTAATAGTAATAATTGACACAAGCTCATGTACATATGTATGTTTGTTGTATCGTAAAAATGTTAAGTCATTATAAACTTTTAAATACCGAAATTTTTTCTACATGCCTACCTAGGTACGAAATTTTGTATGTATGTATATTTAAATATGTCGAAAATTGTGAGCTATTACAAATCTCAGCAACTATAAATGACTATATGTATTTTAGCATTTTGTATGTAAGAGTGTATTTATGTATGTGCCTATGGATGTATGTATGTGTGTAATATTCCGCTTTGTTTATAATTAGCACCGATAAGGATAAGCTTTGGGAAATTGCAAGAGCACTCAGAAGTAATACAACAACAAACAAAAACCTGATATGCATAAATATGTCTGTAAGTATATAAATAAATTTCTAGAAAATAGGTTACGTACAACAACTACAACAACAGCGACAACTTAACACACAAATTAATTGCGCGCACTACAAACAAAAATGTGTCGCGTCGCTGCCGCTGCCAACGTCGCTGTCGCTGCTAATAGCTGTTGGCCTCTGCAAGCGACGCGTCGCTGCGACTGCGCTGCAATGCCAACTATAACAGTGTGTAAACTCATACATGTTTACAAACTGACGTGTTTTTGCGTTGCTGTTGTTGTATGTGCGGATTTTCTGCTTATCGCTGCTGGACATATTTGCACTGTCTTTTAATGGCAAGCGCTGAGTAATTGGCAAGTGGCTTTTGTGAGAGGGAGGGGAGGCATAATGTGATTGCCGTGGTTAAGTTGAAAGACACACTAGGTCTGGGCCTAACAACATTAAAGCCATTGACTTTTATTGCATTGATACTCTCTCTTAATATACATAAATAAGACATACATAAAACAGATATATTTGAGGCTGTCATACTATTTGCCATTGTACATACATTCTCGCATATATACACATATTTACACTAATGTATAACCTATCAAAAGTTTGCATAGGAATAGCTGCAATTTGACACATAATTTCTATGACGGCCGAATTTCACAATTTTACAATGACAATTTCCATATTTGCTTAATATACACACACATGCATTGGCAAAATCGCAGTTGAGCTGCTTGTAAAGCTCTTTTCTCGTTGTCTTTTGCCAGTTGCTCTTCTTCTTGCTGTTATTATATTGTTATTGTTGTTGCTGTATATAAGCCAGCGACGCATATACATATGTACACGCATACATACATACATACAAACTCATACTCAGCACTGCGCTCTCACTACACACAGACACACACACATATACAGGCGGCATGGGTTCGACTTTTGTACATAAAATGAGTGCGCGGCGCTGTGCTGCGCTCGTCTCGTTGCTTTTGTCTATCCAACCGTGCTTCTTGCCGTGTGTGTGTATATAGGTATATGTATTGCTGCCTGCCAGTCTCCTTCACTAGCAACAACAAATACTTGAACAATAGCATGATCCAGCGAAAAAGTAAAAAAATCATAAAAAAAAACAATAGCAAACATATAATTCGCAAATCTATTTTTTACACATAGATACACACATACATACATATGCAATTGCATTTGCCTAAAGTTTTTCTTTTTAGGCTGAAGAAACCTTTCGATAACCGTTTTTTTTTCGGACTCGCTGCATTTCCAATAATATTTTGTTGTGTGGAAAAATTCCACTTAATCAAGCAAATTACCAACGCGTCGCCGTCGCTGCTATGCTTTGGCTATTTTTAGGCTGTGCGCTTTACCTTTCATTTTTTTGCTTTTATTGTTGGCAAAACATCAAACAAAAAATACAAATTAAATGCTACATGAAAATGAGACGAGCTCTTCTCGCACGCCTGCTGCGACCCCGCTGCTCGGTCCACTCCACTACTAAGAATAACCCCAAAAAGTAACACGTAAAAGGTAAGCAGCGACGCGAGCAGCGAAGTCAGCGTTGACGTCAGGTCCAACAAAAAAAAAGCAAAGGAATAACAAAACCAGTTAGCCAATACTCACTACACACAGTCAAATGTACATAATATACACACCTATACAGACACACACATTTAACAATCATTATAAATCCGACACGATAAGTGTCAAAAAACGTAAGAAAATATAATCAAATACAAATTCATTCAATTCTAAGTGAAGATTTCAATTTCATTTGCAATTATTGTGTGAACGTCACAATGACTATTCACAATTATTAATTTGTTAAACACAAACTTGAAATAATTTAATATTGTATAATTTACCAAATCGATGTAGATTTTCAATGCATTTGATTTATTATTTTTCCAATAGGGTGGTGTACAATTTTAGAAACACCACTTGTCATCATTTATGTCAGTTTTAACCTTGAACTAATGAAGTCCAACTCACACACCTCTACAAACACACAATTTTAGTGTGTAAATATTTATTATGTACGTGTGTGAAGCACCTGTAATGATAGCTTTGCACGCGTTCTTCCACTGCTAACTGCATGTTCACAACACTGGTTAAGCGTTTGGCTGCTCGATTTATGTACATACACACATACATTTTTACCTTATATATACATATATATACAAAGCATATATAAATAATTGACATCGAAAAGAGAAAACATTTTTTCTAGCGCTTTTGCTGCTGCTGATAAGCGACGAAAGGCAGCATTTAAAAACAAGTACATGCATACATACACATATATTTATGTATATGCACATACACATGTGTGTGTGTATGCAATTGTTCACACAGCTGCTTTATATGGCCACCGCTGCTGCTGCTGCTGATGGGCTCCCATATGATTCACAGAAGATTTACGATTGTTTATTAGTACACTTTAATATTTGTATGTATGTAGAAATTCGGCTTGAATTTAAATTCTTAGTGTTGAGCAATGCCAACAAGATAAAATAATAGCTAACCCCACACACACACACACACATACATAAATTGACAGACTGCAACGCTTTCTACTGCTGCTGAACGAAAATAAAGAAAGAATTGAGAAGAAGAAAACAACTACATGCTACTTTATTGTATGATGTTTTTTGCTCTTTTGTTTTTTATGCGCTGCTCTTATTTTGCACTTAATGACGTGTAACCAGCGCGCGCGTGTGTTTACATTTGTGTGCGTTTCTATGTGAACACATAGATGTGTGTGTGTATGCGTGTGAGTTTACTGTGTGCGAGAGCGAGATGCGACACAAAGTAAACAGGTAAAAAAGGTAAGCCGAAAAAGAAAACAACAACAAAAAGTAGCTTTGCCACTTTTTTCTTTTTCATTTTGCTCTTTTGCTGCTTTTGTTTTGCGTGAAATTTTCAGAAGAGGAGTAGGAAGAAGAAGATCGGTTATTGAGTAAATTGACATTGCAGGCAGTTGTTGCGATTGATAATCATAATTATCCAACGTCAGTTGACGACCATGAAAACTTACTCAAAAAATAAGTAAAGAATGAAAAGATCAATGTAAAAATAAATGCAAATTGCAGCGTTTGCTTAATTTTCAGCTTTTTGCTTATACATATATACTGAATATTTGTTTATATAAAAAAGGCCACACACACACTCACTATTTGGCTTCTTGCGCATTCTTTGCCTGGCGAACGAACCGCGACGCAGTTACATAAGCACGAACAATGCTTAAACATTCACACACACGCCAGCATATAGATGAAATATATATATGATGTATTTGTATGTAGATATATAGATGCGGAGGATGACAGAAACAAGGAAGTAACAAGTAAAACAGCAACAACAAATGCAACGCCACTTGAAACTTGTCTGCGACTAAAGTGGCAACACTATCTATGTCTTCTTTGCGCAGTGTGGCTACCCGCAACAGAAGGGTAAAAGGGTTCCGGCAGCTTAGTTGAACGGTGTATAAAAAAGTAAAACCAAATAAGAAAAATACCAACTAAAATAAGTTCAGCATGCCAACAGCAGCAGCAGCATCTAAAATAACAACAACAGCAGCGCTACTCATTTAAACGGTCAATTGCCTCAAGCAAAAAAAGGCAACCGCATGAATAGAAGAGAGTAAACGAGCGAGAGAGAGACAGAGAGTGAGCGAAAGCGAGCGAGGCAGCAAGAATACATCGAAACACAAAAAACCGAGAAAATAACTAAATGAAATTGAATAGCGATTGTTGTTGCTTTGACTTTGACTAGGCTGCAGCAGCAAAGATGCCAAAAATGTGTTGGAATATAAAATTTAATATCTCGCTTCAAAATGAGAGCAGCACACGCATAAAAATATACACAAACACAACTCACACGTACAGATGCTATGCATATGTAAGGGGAAAAAAATATTGAATTGAGTATAAAACGGGCAATCAAAAAAAGTTTTGCACACAAAAACGTGCATAAATTAGCCGAAGTAAAAGAGAGAGCGAGAGAGAGAGAGTGCTAGCGGCGACCAAAAGAATAAGTGCCATGGGTGAGAGAGAGTGTGAGCAGCAAAGGCATAGATATGTATGTATATTTTGAAGTGTGTGTGTGTGCGTGTGTTCGCAAGGGCAATTATAATAAATAAATTAAAATGAACCAAAATAATCACAATCAAAGACAAATGACAAATACAACGTGTGTGTAAATTAACAATGAAAAAGCAGTAAGTCAACGAGACAACGCCACAAGCTAGTTGCTGTTTTTTTTTTCTACAGCTAAATCTGTGTTGGTTGTGGGGGGAATTCACATCTCACTTACGGACTGCACTCACCACAACAACAGCAACAACAACGTCAACCACCAAAAAAAAAGCTTCGACAAATAAAGTGAAGTGAAGGCACCCAAAAACTTTTCTTACAAGTAGCTATATATATTTATATATAATGTACATATTTATATATATTTGTATGTGCGTGTGTGTGTATTTTGCTTATATACCTACTGCTTGTACGAGTGCTCCTAGCCAACCGGGTGGAGCCTGTGCTCAAATTTAAAGTTGCCATTAAAGCTGCCTGCCTGCCTGTGTGGACTATTTATCTATTACTCTCTCCCTTCCTCTTCCTCTCTGTTTGTTTGTATGTGTCTGTGCTGTGCAGTTGCCCATTTGACGACTTAGCTGTTTTTCTCTGCATCTTGCTGTTTTTTTATGCTCTTTTTGTAAAGGGGTTTTTACTACAACCAGAATAACTTGTAGGGCATTTAAGTTTATTAATTCTTTAATTAATATTATTGCATAAATAAATAAATAGCAACCTGTAAATATTTAGCACTTGTTTTCTAACTTTCGCCTGCTTTCAAAGAGACCTTTTCTTTCTTCTAATTTTTTTTTTATGCTTTAATTTTTTCCGTTTCTTTAACAAAAATGTGTGTATACAAATATTATGTGCAACAGGGGAAGAAGCAGAGTCAGACACGTCAATAGCAGGGGCCGCTCTGTGCTTGTGTGTGTGTGTGTGTGTGTACCTGAATGCATATGAAGTACATAAATGTGTATGTTGATATATATATATATATAAACATTTATATAAATGTATATATAAATATATATATATATATATACATATACATAATAGGCGGTGTCAAGACACATGTCCACATAATTGCCAAACGCGCAAAATCGAAGCCAAGTTCCAAAAACACACACAAACACTCACACAGGCAGTCATGCAAAACCGTTAGCGCTCTCGTAGCCTAGTCACTCACAGCTAACCCTACACGCAACCACACCCCTAACCCCAACCCCAATCCTAAACCACCACTCATCACCCACCCAATACCCCACTCACGTACACAGCCAACACACTTCAGCTGCAGGTACAGTTGCGTTTGCAATTCGTAGTCACTGGAGTAGTTTAGTTAGTCGTAGCTGCAGCTATTTCATAATTAATACATAGCTTCTGTCGAATATTCCAATTCCTATTCTACTACCTTTACCCCAAACTCCGCTCTCCACCACTTCTTACCCACGGCTACGCTAATTGTACTGGCGTATTTGGCATTTGCATTAAAATTTCGTAATATTAATGGCCAAAACTGGGCACCCGGAACAACTGTGGCTAAAACTAATTTCCTGCTACATGTTAAACCAGCCAACAACAGCAGCAGCAAACGACATATGAATGTGTGTGTGTGTAATAGGAGGTAGTTACTAAATTATATATATGTTTTTAAGGGGTTTTACATGTCATTTGGGTAATATATTTAATGGTGACCTTAGCGATTTTTGTTGAAGTCTTTTAATATTAGTCAAATTATTGACAAAGTTTTAATGTGATAAATAGTTGATAAAAACATTGTGTAACAATATTTAAAATTACTATACTGAAAACGTTTGACGGAAATGCCAAAATGGGTTATGAAATGAAATATTTTATAAAGAAATTTATTTTCATATTGAAGGCATTAGTTGCAACAGAACTACATTATTTTCAAAATAGTTATTTATTTTTTAATGTCGTTAGTTTTATTACCATAATAGAAATATGCTTTAATAATACAGAGCAGAGTATCTATGGCTATCATGGCTCAAATGAATCTGCTTTGGAATTTTCATAACCTAAACTAACTTTTAGGCAAATAAAATAAATGATTTCTTAGATTATATTTAAATAAACCAACTTTAAATACCATAGCTGAAACCATTTTGAATTAAAATAAATATTATTTAGTTAAAATTAAGGTGCATTTTTATATTATAAATTAATTTAAACTTCTTTTACTTTCACATATCTAAAGATTTCAAAGTTTGTGTTTTGAGTCATGCTTTAGTTTTCAAGTAGACTAAATAAATGTGTGTGTTTGTGTGTGTGTTGTTTGTGTGTATCTGCACTACATACACATATGTATGCGGAAGGTGCCACCCCTCAATTTGAAAGGTTTCCCTTGTACATACATGTATAAATGTATATATATATATATATATATATATGTATATGTATATATATATTTATATTTATATGTGTACGTATGTATTTGAGAGTACATATGTCGAAACTGCAATAGCAATTCTGGATTGTGTGCATTACAATTCGAAATTTGCATTTCGTTGTGTGGATTTTGTTGTCGCAATTGTTGTTGCGTTTCTAAGCCAACCATAGAGAGACAGAATGAGAGAGAGAGAGCGAACATACAACCAAACTATACAAACAAAACCAAACCCACAACACCCCCAACCCTTACTCTAGAAAAATGGAGCCTGGGCTGTGGCCCTGATCTGGGCTTGGGCGCACTATCGCCCACAGGTCGTAGTTCAAGCATACACACACACCTACGCAGATACAATGGGTAAAATACGAGCAGTGGGATATCATCGCATAGATTACGCAACTATTGCACACAACAACCAAAAAACAACCCCACCAACATCACTTACCACCCACTAAACTATTGCCGTTGGCTCCACCCCCCCCTCCCCCATCTCCTCCACCCATTGCCTGACTATCTGCACTCTCACTGGCGACACATTTGTGCTACTCCAAAAAGCAAAAAAGAGGGACAACGACCAGCGGACCAATACCACCCACTTCATCCCTCGCAACGCTGCTCTTGCAACAGAATCCACTCAAGCAGAACAGAACCAACCAAATAAACCACCCAAGCCTGGCAACCCAATGCTGCAATGCTGTTCGCGTCGCAGTCGCCGTAGGCCTTCTGTCGGATGCTGCCCCTACACACCACTACACCGCACACTGCACCCAGCACCACCCACCCCAAGCCCCGCTACTATTGCAGCTGCTTCGTTTTCGGCACCGAGAGGAGTCCCGAGTCCCGGATATTATATGCATACTTGAACTATGCGAGAGGAAGGAAGCGCTGCAGTTCGGGCAAGCCCAGTTCCATCCCCCACCTCTCCTCCCTCCAACCCAGCCACCCCCTTTGCTGTTTTGTATATGTATCTCTATCTGTATCCGCTTTTGCATGCGAACTGTAGCTGTGTGTGTGTGTGTGTGAGGCAATTTTATGTATACATGTACACAGCTGTACCCGCAGCAACAACAACTGCTGTGTGTGTGTGTGTGTGCGTGAGTGGGTGGCTCTCTGTGTGTGTTCTGTATGTGTCTGTATGTGTTACCCGTGTTTCGGGCCACTTTACAGCCACAAAACCACTATCCAACAGCCCACCACCCAGCAACAATGCAAAACGTCTGCATTTCAACTAAAGCCACATAAACTCAACCCAATACACAAAAACAACTAAAACAACAATAATAATAACAATAAGACTTTTAAAATACAGTGGTCTCTTGTTAATAAGAACACTTATGGCAAGTAGAACTCATATCTTGCACTTAAACTAATTTCTTTTTTTATTAAAACATTGCTAAAATTAAGCAAGATCAAAATTATTTAATAGTAGAAAAATTATAATTTACTTTGAAATCAAATAGATATAATTAAAAGATTTTGTGGACTAGTTGAAATAAACTGTTAGAATAAGATGTTGTCATTTGCTAGCGACCACTGTACGCACACCACGCACCTAACCACTCTTAACCCCTCTCCCAATAGACACTCCTACTGCAATCCCTATCAGCTAATGCAGCAGCCGCACTGAGCTTTAGTTTGCTTTGCTTTTGCTAACGAAAAACTTTCGATACATAAGTGGTGTAGACAGCGCGCCACAATCCCCCAATTTTATGTACCAGCGCCCTCCACATCCCCCATCCAAAAGCAAGGAAGCTTGCCTTATTAGGAAAATCAATAAACAAACTTGGTCGGCTTTCAACAGACTCCGACAAATTTGTGAAAAGTTTTTCTGCACTTATTTCCTGTGTTTCGAATTATCTCTTATTAAAGTAAATTAAATTCTATATTGTATATAAATTATTTGTATATTATATACATATATATTGTATAAATGAATTTATCATGTCTTGTCATCGATTTTTTCAGACAAAACGCAACCAACTCAACACTGTGGCCCCCAGCGCCCAAACACCACCCATCCAGCTCAGCCGCACCATCACCCACGAAAAGCATGCGGCCTCTCTTGCTCACACACTGCGACGTACTCTTACTCAACTCCCTCTCCCTCTCTCCATAAGCAAACACAGAAAAAGGCCATGAAAACAACAACAAAAAGACGAAAACAGCGTAAACGGTCTGGTTGGAGAGGAGGAATGGGGAGGTGTGCAGTGCTGTGTCGTGAGTTTTAAAAAAGTCAACAATAAATTCAGCGCTTGACAGCACTACGACAACTGCATAGTCGAACTGACCCTTTGCAACACTGCATCGGCATCTTTGCCCTTTCTCTATCTCTCAAACACCCACCCAACGTCTCCACTATCATACTCTGATCGAGCACACTTGACATTTGTTATCGATAAAAAAGCAAAAGCAAAACAAACACAAAAACGATAACGCTGTTCAATTAGCTGCAAGTAGCCACCAAATTCGAATTATTCTAAGCAAAATTCACACAAGCGGAGAGAGAAAGAGACACACATATTAAAATCTTGCTGCTTCTGCTGCCTGGGGGCCATTACTCTCGCTCCCGCTCTGTCTGTCTTGTTCGCTCACAAAACGATATCACTTAGTGGATCGCTATGATTTTAGCTTGTTGTTGTTGTTGCTGATTCGGTTTCTGTTGTTGTAATTTGGCTTTGGCTTTTGTTTTTAGTTGTAAACAATGGCTAAGCACATATATATGTGTATATGTATGAGTATGCCTGTCACGAATACATATATATTTATATATGTTTGTAAGTATATATAATAAATGTATGTGTGTGTAGATATATGCATGTACTCGACTACTCCACCGCTGCATGCAACTATTGAAGCATGAACATGCAATTTATGTACACACACATACACCTCAAACAAATACATGCAACAACTACTCTACTAAGCGACTGTACTTTTCATATAAAAGCCACTCCACATACACACACACAGAAATGCAAACACATACACACACACAGCCATGCAGCCATATACACTAAAATAACCCCCAAAGCCCACCCATCAAAATCCACCACAACCCCCACTTTCATTCCCGTCGCCCTCTTCAACTCTCTTGTTTAGTTTTAGTTGCGCTTTAAACTGCATTTCGCTTGTTTTTGCTGTTGTTGTTGTCGTAAGTATCTGCACATGGAGAGAAGCTCATATGAGTTATCGTACATGTGTACGTGTGTGTTATTTCAACAATTCGTTTGCAAACAAGTGTAAGGCAGATTGGCATCTCTCGGCAAGTGCATCAGCTGCAGTCAACTCCAGTCAGAAAAGAAAGCCAAAAGCCAAAAACTAATTATAACCTAAATAAGAAAATTATTGCATAAGGAGATGCGAGATAATTTCTCAATATCTCAAAGCAGACGACAGGTGTAGGTGTGTGTGTATGCATATGGGTAAACAGGTGCGTAGCATAGCTCCACTTGAACATTTTCGGCAGCTACACCCGCTGCATAAATTCAACACACACATACACACTAATGCAAACGATACCGATGCCGACGACTAGAAAATGCGGGTCTGGGTCGTCATCGAGACGAGACGAGAAGGAGACGGCGAGAATGCCAGAATGCATGCACATAAAGAACGCCAAAATAAGTTTAAAACTAACGACAGCCTGCGAGTGCGTGTGCGAGTGTGAGAGAGAGCAGCCAGCATAAAACGTGACAAGAGTGTGAGAGAACAAGTGAATATATATGTGTACAGTTACATATGTTTGTATGCGTATGTGTGCGTATTTTGGAGCATGCAACTTTTCGTGCTATTGCCAAATGCGTTCGTTAGCTCTGCGTAAGTGCGGAAAAGAGACAGAATTGAAAATGTGGGAGCGGGCAAAAGCAAAGCAGCTCGAGCAATGCGAGAGTGAGGAGGCTGAACGACACGACAAGTGCATTCGTATATGAATATATATGCGTGTGTGAGGGGTCATTTTGCAAAGTTTTCAAGTGTAAAATGCAATGGATTGCAATTAATTAGCTGTTACTTTCTCGCTTTTTGCATATTAAAAAAATGTTCATTTAACTGCGCTCAAATAAAGTTAATTTAAATTTAATAGGCAAGAGGCGCGCATTGAGAGGCGTCAGCTGCTCATTCATAATGAAGCTAATACACGCAAATATATAATCCCCACCACTTACCCTTTCCCGTACACACACTCAACACCCACATCTGCTTGAGATATGGCAACCACATAGAGAGATAACGGGAACCCCGTCGCCAAACATAAAAACGTAGCCAAGCGACAAACTGAAAAAAATAAAGAAAATAGTAGCCGCAGCAGATAATAAAAGTAAGCGCCCAGGCAATGGCGTCACTGAGACGACAACGCTGCCTAACAACAACAATAACATCAAGACAACAAACCGCCTACCCTACCGGAAAAAAAAACACGGTAAAAGCTGTAAAAAAAAATTGTCAATATAGAAAAAAGTCGTACGCTAACAACAGCTTGCAAAATAATGTGCGCCAGTGTCGAAGAAGACGCTGACATCGACGTCGACTTTAACAGCAGCCGAGGCAGCAGCAGCGACAGAGGGTCTTTTTTGTAACGAGTCGAGTGACAAGCGCATACTAGTACGAGAACTCAACACACACATACAAGTAGACACACAACACACACATAAACAACATGGACACGCGACGCAGACGCCGGCCTCAGCAGCAGCAGCGGCAGACCGGTTGAGGTTAAATTGGATAGGGGAAGCAGATGCGATGGGTACAAAACAAGGAAGGGGGACAGGGGTAAACTGGCTGTGTCTGTCAAGGCATACATATTGAATTTTTCTTCTACGACATAATGAAAATTTCAGCAGCGTGCTAATGGAATTAAATGTTCTTAGTTATTATTTTTGCTTAACTTACCGTGCAAAGAGCAAAAATTAATAGAAAATCCTTTAAACTGCTTGTTGTCGTTGTTGGGCGCTGCTGCTGCGGCGTCGACGCTGGCGTCCAGCCTCTTGGAATTTATGTTAATTTTCCAAAAACTCACACACACACTTGCACTCAACGAGAAGTACACAAAAATTTAATAATTTTTGGCTTCTTTTTATTGATGGGAAATTTAACTTTTTTGTGGTTGGGATTTGATAATTTCCTTTTATTTATTACTTGAACACACCCGCTTCTTGCTTACGTATGTAAGTATATGTATACATATACGTATGTGTGTACGCCTGCTTATTTATCTGCTATATATGTGCACACATACACACGCATATGTAGCATTGACGTGTACGTGTATGTGCGTCTTTTAACACTAATACACTTGCAGAAAGGCGCTGCTGCTGCTGCGTCGTCGTTCTGGCCGCTCTGCTTCTGACTTGCCTTCTACGGCTTTCCAAATATTTTTTTACTCGATTTTTTTCTTCTTTACCACGCACACAAATCGCGCTTAATGGTTTTATATGTATAAATATATTTTGTATATTGCACGTTTGTTTGTTTGACGAATACAATTAATTGGTATATAATTTGTTTACTATGCCTAATATATATGCATAATTTATGTGATAAGCCTCACAAACACCTATGCATATTCAATTATA
Source organism: Drosophila dives (assembly GCA_035042365.1). Classification (NCBI taxonomy): domain Eukaryota; kingdom Metazoa; phylum Arthropoda; class Insecta; order Diptera; family Drosophilidae; genus Drosophila; species Drosophila dives. The sequence continues at coordinate 3,685,148 of JAWNLJ010000326.1, read as the reverse complement.
TGCACATACACAACACACATGCATACGCGAATAACTTGGGACACATTACACAGTGTGTGTGAAACCGTTGCAATTTATTTGTTATTGCATTACACCTGTAACACTCCCGCTTTATATATATATATATAGCATAATTTTGTTGATTGATCTTAGCTTTGTTTGTAAACAAATCACAAAGTCGTAATTGTGAAATAATAATACGCTAATTTTGTCCGACAACGTTTCAGCGCGTCCAACCCGCTCGATGTTGTTTTTGTAAATGTTGCTTATACATTTCAAATAAACGCAGTAATGTGACCGCTTGCGTTACAAACTGAAAATACCAATTTCTATGGTTTGTCGTTAAATATGCTGCAATAGTATCGATGCCTTATGTTGTTGAAGCGCACATTTTAGGTGAGGAGTAAAATGTTAGCAATTTGTTATCTTTACATCTTTGGTTCCTATGTTAATTTAGTAGCTCTCTTTTAATTGGTAAAAGTAAACAAAAACAGAGATAATATTTGTATTAAATATAGGTAAATATTATTAAGCTTTGCTCAATTGGGAAAGATGCTGCAAGTAGGCCTTACGACAGTCCATGTTATCAGCCGGGCGATTGTGCGGCGCCCAAACAGGTTCACCGATAAAATATCGACGCGCTTTTATATAGTTCTGTGAATAAGAAAGTGAATATTTTGCAATAATAGTACTATTAGTTCTAATGTACGCACATTGGAGTCAAGAGTGAAGCGATGATAAATTCCCGCCGGAATTATTATCAAGTCCCCTTTGATCACCTCGATGCGCAACCAGTTCTCTTCCTCACTGTAAAAGTGAATACAAATTTAACAGTTTAGATTGCTGTTATAATAGCTCACTCACTCGCGCACATCGAAGTACCCGGAACCATCGACCACCAGGCGAATTTCCTCGTCTGTATGCAAATGTTCTGTATAAAATGACTTCAGCTTGTTAAGATAATCAGGCAGGCACTGCTCCGAACAGGTTATCTTCAGAGAAATGTAATCAGTATATGTTTATAGTACTTATTTGGCACAAACCTCATCTTCGTAGTTGTAGCCTCGTTTGTTGCGCAGCTCAATCAGCTGTTTATCGTTCACATAGTCGTCCGCATTGATCTATAACAGATGAAGGTGGAAGGGGAAAACGGTAGATAAGCTCAACTTTCGTCAAGGTCGCTCGTTGGGATTACCTTAAAGTATTCCACGCCAGTTCTTTTATAGAGTGCCTGCACATCCAAATATTCAGCTGGCTGGCGTTGGTGTTGCAAACGCTGATCGCTTTCATCACTGTCCATAAACCAAACTTGAACCATTTTAACAATTCACAATTAGCTTTTGGCGAGTCGCAACCAACTGAATAAAACTGAATGAATTACCTCGTTGATCGTTGAACTAGTTCATTCTTGTTATTAATTATTTTGCACAATGTAGTCGGCGCTGCCACATTGCTTAAAATAGGTAACTCAATGCGAAAACTCAATCATATGAGTTAATCAAATTTAAAATTTTTGATTTGGTTTTTTCTTAAATTTTATTTTTAGAAATATTCAATTATGATATCGCTAATGATGCGGCGTAATATGTCGCCATCAGCATTGACCAGGAGTCTTTCCAGCAAGTGTGGCGACATCTCCAAAGATGTTTTGGAACAATTGGAGGTGGGCTATAAAAACTTGATGAAATCCAAATCGCGATCACTGCTAAAAAAGCATTTAACCAAAGAGATTTTCGACCGGCTCAAGTGCAAAGTGACGCCAGAGTATGGTTCGACGCTGTTGGACTGCATACGTTCTGGGCTGTGCAAACATGAGTCGAACGTTGGCATCTATGCACCCGATCCGGGGGCATATAACACATTTGCCGATATCTTTGATCCGATCATCGAGTCCTATCACAATGGCTTCAAGCACACGGACATACATCCGGCCACCTGTTTTGGCTATGGTTCCGATTTTCCCAATCTCGATCCCGAGCAAAAATTCATTGTCTCCACTCGCGTTCGATGTGGCCGATCCGTGGAGGGATTTCCCTTTAATCCGATCCTAAGCAAGCGCAGTTACAAGGATCTGGAGTGTCTGATCAAGAAATCGTTGCGTACCCTCTGCAATGAGCATGCTGGCACGTATCACTCGCTCAGCTGCATGGCGACGGATGAAATACAGAAACTGATCGATGCCCATCTGCTCTTCAAGGCAGACGATTCTTTCCTCAAGGCGGCGAATGCCTTTCGCTACTGGCCGACTGGGCGTGGCATCTTCATGAATAAGACGTGCACGTTTGTCGTCTGGGTAAATGAGGAGGATCACATTCGGGTCATTGCATTGGAGAAGGGGGGCGATTTGGGCCGCGTGTATGAACGGATGATTATCGGTGTTGAGTCCTTGGCGCACTCTTTAAAGTTTAACCATGACTCTCGTCTAGGCAACCTCACGTTTTGTCCCACCAATTTGGGCAGCACAATTCGAGCCTCAGTTCACATTAAGCTGCCGCTGCTCGCCTCCAACCGGTCAAAGTTTCTCGAACTGGCCAAGGAACACCATCTCCAGGTGCGAGGCACCCTGGGTGAACACAGCGAGGCTCTCGGCGGCGTCTATGACATCTCCAACAAGCGGCGCGTCGGTCTCACCGAATACCAAGCTGTCTCCGAGATGCACCAGGGCATCAGTGCTCTGATTGAGGCCGAATGCAAGGAAAGCACCAATAATTAACTTAATCCTCAACTAATTATGAATAATTAGAGACCAGCTAAGTGTCAATAAATTCCATATAAAAGTTTTGTTTCTTAATTTATAGTTGCAGCTAAAAGGAATACTCTGTTTACACACTTTTAAACTTACATTTAAAAATATTCTTATCTAAGGTATTTTCTATCGATAAGTGAAGCTTTCAAATAGCCTTTAATATAATTTATAAACCTATTCTTCGCAAAGGTATTTTAACTAAAACTTTTCTATCGTCTGCTTATTTTCTATTCAATATTCAACTCTTAAAATAGCCTAAAATGTGATGTTTTTTATTTTTAATTCTTTTAAAATTTTACATTGTTAAATGCTTTTTATATAATATTAATAGCTTTCCTTGTCGATGGCACTTTCCATCGATAAATCGAGTTTTAAAATAATATTATCTGATAGATACTTTAGCTAAAATCTTATGGGGATCCTTGCTCAAGTTATTACGTATCAATTATTTAAAATGTTCAAATTGAGTTTTATCTAATATGTAAAGCTATACTTCTTAATGTATTTTCTATCGATTAATCAATTTTTAAAATGCCTTTCAATATAATAAATTAAAGTATTTAAGGCACTTATTTTTTCTACTGGTAATTCAAGCATTTAAATTTGCCTTTAGTAAACTAAATTATTTATTTTGTATCTAAAAATTAAGATTTTAAAATTGCTATTTGTCTCAAATAAAAATGCACTCTTCTTTTGTTGATTTTTTTTATTATTTTCTTTTTTTTATAATTTTAATTCTTTTATAAACTTAAGACTTAAAATAAAAGTATTTAAAGTTTTAATTTTGTTGTTTGTTTTTTTTTTTGCTTGACACAAATGCCAAAATGTTTTACATTCTTTTGTTTTCTTTTCTTTTAAGCAAATTGTTTGTGAAATAGTTTTCCAATTGTTGTTATTCTGGTTGTTGTTGTTGTTGTGGGTGTAGTGTGCAGTTTGGTGTTGTTGTTGTTGTTGTTGTTGGGTCGGTGGTTGGTTGAAGCAGCAGCAGCAGCAGCAGTTAATCCACTTGACTTGGCCACGACACTCCAAAGTAGAGTCGACAAATGCCGAGTGCCGCAGCTGCAACTGCAGTTGTTGCCACCGCCCGCTGCTTGCCACCCACCGGCTGCGCAGCGCTACAAAATCCTACTACAAAACTAAAGCAAACAGGAGCAGCTGAAGAAGTAATTTCCAACTGATTGATTAATTTGCATTGAACTCCGGCTGATCAGGCTGTCTGAGATGTTGTTTTGGCCTGAGGCGGAGTTGGGGTGGAGAGCGAGCTTACAAGCTCTTCTCGAGCTTGATGAGCTCGGTGATGCCATCGTACATCTCCTTGACGGCCTGGTATTCGGTGAGACCCATGCGACGCTTGTTGGAGATGTCATAGACACCGCCCTCGGCTTCGGTGTGCTCACCACGGGTACCGCGCACCTGCAGATTGTATTTGCCGGCGACCTCCTCCAGCTTGGCCTTGTTGGCGGCCAGCTTGGGCACCTTAATGTGCACAGAGGCACGGATGGTTGTGCCCAAGTTGGTGGGGCAGAAGGTCAAGAAGCCAAGACGATCATCGTGGCTGAATGGCACACGCTTCTCGATCTCATTGACGGCGGTGGTCAAACGACGGTAGATCTCACCGAGATCACCACCCTGCTGCATGGAGATGATGCGCAAATGATCCTCCTCATTGCACCAGACCAGGAAGGTCTTGTTGTCGTTGTGGTAGATGCCACGACCCGATGGCCAGTAGCGGCAAGCGTTGGCCGACTGCAGGAAACGATCGCCCTCCTTGAACAGGAAGTGATCATCGATCAGCTGCTGCTGGACGGTCTTCTCCATGCCAGTCAGGGGATAGAATTTGCCCTTGAGTTCGCCCTCGAGACCGGACAGGGTGCTGCTGACCTTGGACTCCATCTCCTTGTACTGGGCCTCAGTTAGACAGGGGTTGAAGGGGTAACCCTGCATGGAGCGACCGCAACGGACACGAGTCGAGATCACAAACTCGTTGGTGGGATCAACGTTGCCAAAGGTGGTCACATCACCAAAATCGGAGGCCGGGTGCTTGTCGGTCTTCTTGAAGCCACCATGGTAATCCTCGATGATGGGATCGAACAGTTCGGCGAACACGCCATAGGCCTCAGCATCGGGTGCATAGATGCCGCAGCCAGAGTCGTGGTTCTCCAGACCGGACTGGATCACATCGAGGAGGGTCGACTTGAAGGTCGGTGTCACCTTGTTCTTTAGATTATCGAAGACCTCCTTGGTCAGGTACTTCTTCAACAGCGACTTCGAGTCGGAGGCAGCCAACTTGGCATAACCCTCCTCCAGTTTAGCGAGAACAGCAGCGTCAACCATGGTGTCTTGTTTGCTGTAAGTACAAAATTATACAAAATTGTTAGTTAATTATTTGAAAAGAGTTTAACTGTTTGTTGTATATTTAAAAGTATTTTGTTTGTTCCAGTAGACTCAAAGTTTATCTTTATAAAATAAGACCATATTTTATTAAGATCTTTTTTAGTTAGTTACACATTCAGATCTAGGCACAAAATTAAACCTTTTGGCGTATTTTATATCATATCTTTAAGGAGAAAAATTATTTTACTCTTTTGAAACTAAACAAACCGAATTTTACTAATTTTATTTTATAATTTAACGAATGGAAAATGGTTGCTGCTTTTCATTTGACAGTTGTGCTCTGAGAAGCAGTTTTAACACAAAAAATATTAGCAATATCTCAAGAAAAAAATTGATCTGAAAACTAATAAGTTTTTCTTCTTTTTTCAAACTCATGAACAATATTTCTACTATTGTTAACATGTTCACCAATGTTTATCGGAATCTAAAAACTGTTACTATTATTTCAATTTACTTTGCCAAACTTAAATGCCCTGCAAGCTGGTATTTTCATCCCGGTTTTTTGCTAAGTGTACTAAATACTCTTTTTATATATCCATTTAAGTTTCTCTCTCCAATTATGACAACTTCTTTGTCTGCAAACTGTTTAATTTTGGGCTTGCTTTTTTCGACATTTCAATCAATTGTGGCGCCCCAAAGTCGGCAATGACTTTGAATTGAGTTTTGGGATCGCTTATGGACACGCGACTGTGCAATTTTAAAGCAATTCATTAACCCCGCCAGCTGCTGCTGTTGCTGCTGTTGGTGGTTGCTCTGCAAATTATGCTGGTAATGGTTTTGGTGTTGGTGGTGCTTTGGTGTTGCATGGCTGACAAAAAGTACTTTTTGCCGGCTGTCGCTGAATACGCACACGCCCACCTCAACCCACCACTATCTCCCCCTGCTGGCAGCTGGGAGCGGCACATGCGCGCGGCACACACTAATGGGCACGCCGTCCCGGCTTTTGCCTGGGCCTCGACATCGCCGAGACCAGGGCAATAATATTTTTATCGCACTTAACATTTTTCGGGCAGTCTGACGTCAGCATACACACACACTCACACACACACACATATGCAGACAATACTATATTTCTAGGACCTATGACAAAAAACAAAGAAGAAGAAGAAACACGCTGTATACACACCCATCGGCGGCAGCAGCCGTTGTATCTGAGGCAGCCGCTGTGGCGCTGCCATTTGGCTGCTCCCCGCCTCCGCCACCGTTGGCGGTTGCGGCGCCATCGCCTTCGATCACTTTCTCCTTTTTATCCTTAGAAGCACACAAGCCCATTTTTTGTTATTTTTTTTTGTAAAGTTTTTTGGTAAAAAATTTGGTCACAAAAGGGAATGTTTTTTTTTCTTATTTTTTTTTTGTGTGTGTAAAAGTTGTGTTTGGGTTTTGGTTGTTGTGGGTTTTTTTTAGCAGGTAAAATGAAATCACAATGCAGCTAAGCTTAACTCTCTGGGTTCAATAGAGTAGATCACACACAAACACACAGATACACACACACACACAGGCATATATATGTACACACACACGCTTAAATTGTATTGCTTTTGGTTCGTCTTTTGTTAATTGTATATTTTGAGTTTTTGTTGTTGTTTTTGTTGGTGGTTTGCTCGTCTTAATAAATGGCCAAAAATTTGTTTAGCTTTGATTTCCTTATTTATTTTGCTGGTTGCAAGGGGGGTGCTGGCTGTGCTTGGCTTTCTACACGTTTCTCGTTTGCCGCGCCCAAAAAGGTATACTACAATAAAAGGCTACTACTGACAAGTCTAGGCTACACACTAGGGAGCAAAAAGGACGCGCGCTTGCGAGGAGCAAACTGACTGCTGGCTGCTGACTGACTGACTGCCGACTGAGTGACTAAAGGATGACTTTAACGGGACTCAAAGCTTCGTGTTTCGGTTTCGTATTCGTTCGTTCGTTTTTTTCTTTTTTTTTTGGCGCGCTCGTCGTTGTCGTTGTTGCTCTCAGCTTGACAATTGGCAAGGAACTGATGCCGCCCGGGACAGCAAAACAGAGCCGAGCAGTGCAAAGCGGTGCCGAGCAGAACAAACGGTAAACGCTATACATATTCAGCAAATCAAGAGGAACACAGAGAGAGCAAAAGAGAGGCCAAATTGGCAGGGTTTGCAGGGTTGAAAGCAGAACCCAAAAATCATTGCCTAGCCGCAGGCGCCGGCGGCAAATGAAACCCATTTGAGTTGCCGGATGAGTTGAGAGAGAGAACGCGGCGCAACATAATGCGGAAGGATATATTTATTTGATGCGTCCAAAACACACACACAAAAAAAAACAGGAACTACCACCAAGAGCTGCAACAGCAGCAGGCGGCAAGCGGCAGGCATGGTGCGAATCGATAAAATTTGAGGCACGCGGCAGCTGAAAATTGTTGCGCTTCAAACAGTAAATGGGGGTATGGGTGGTGGCTTGGTTATGGGTGTATTCCTGGTCAAGTCAACTTCAAGTGAGGAGCTCGAGTGTGAAATGAGGGCTGCTAATGGCATGACTGCCGCTACTTGTGCCGCTACTCAAGTGGCGTGCGGCATGTGTGTGAAAAAAAAACAGAAAATCACGGCCAGCTTGCGGCATTCCCAACACGGACTGAGACTGACTACAGGCGAGTGCACGTGCACCCGCACAATAAGAGACGAGAGACGAGGGACGAGAGACGACCATGAGATACTTTTTCACGCCTGTGCAGTGCAGTGATGTATAACCAGCGGCGTAAAGGGGCAGACAGTTAGTCAGACCTGGCTGGGCGGTAGGTACGTGCAACAGTAGCTGCCACTTATTGCATGTCTGTGCCACATTCATTTCACTGCAATTTAATTTCGTTTTTTTAGTTATAGTATACAACCTGTGTACCCTCTGCAGTATGACTGAAAAAGGGTATTATTAAGTTTCGTAAGGTTGAATTTCTTCATAGACTGCCTACCACACAGTGTTGCAGCAACCACTCCTCTCACAACGCACCACTCAAATCAAGCAACCTTTAGTTGAACAAGTTTTACTTTTCTCAACCATTTTAATTTTTAAAAGAAAACTTTTACGTATATCTATTTTTTTTTAGTGTACCTATACAAATTCTGATTTTTTCCTGTGTACCTTAAAGCTTAAAGCTGTGGCCTTCTTATCTTTAGCAAGTGGAATTAAACTCCAAACTCCAAACTCCAAATTATTATTAATATAATTATTATAATTTTGCGCCATATCCTCATCAGTCAGAATTATTATCTGGTATTCGAAGTCTTTTCTTGCTTAACTTGTCTTTGAATATAGGGTATCTTCTAGTCGATTGCTCTGCCCTGCAGCAATCTGAATTGTTCGATTTTGTGGTAGCTTTGGTTTTTGGTTTCCGAAACATTACTCAGCCTCTCTCATTACAAATGTGAGTAATTGTTGCGAGTGATGACTAAACAAAACAAACAAAGTCAAGCTGAATATAATGATTTAAAAATAATTAAAAAATAAAACAACAAATATCTGAAATTAATTAATGTGTCATTCAAATATATATATACGATAAGGCAGAGCTAAAATGTATCTTAGATTTATACACCTTATGCAAGTCGCCAGACAAGTATTATCTACATTCAACAACAATGTGTCTAAAATGAGCTCACTGCAATGTTGATCCTCAGAGACTTGACTAGATAAAGTTTATTGAATTTGAAACGCCAGCTGACTAGGTGACTTTACTAATTTTAGCTATTAAAAAATGAGAATAATATTGCTCGATTTATAGCAGGATGTTGCTATCCTCAGAAAATGCACTTCGATAACGGCAAGTATTGGTTGGAGTATCAAAGATTCCTCGTCGTGACAGCTAAGTACAGTCACTGAAAACTTTTCCTGGCAATTTTATAGCATACAATGAGATTACTAAATCTAAATCTTTGCAAAACTATATTTATAACAATTTGCGCTGTCGGGCAATAAAACATTAACTTTCTTGCCTGCTGTGCAGAACTTTTTTAGCAAACGATTAGTGTTCATTTTCAGTTGTCATTTGAGAGTCGTTTTTTGTGTTTTATAAGTGGCACATAAAGATAAAGTGAATTATTTTTTTTGCACAACTCGTGAGTTGGTGGCTAGGTGCGTGGTTGGGTGGTGGGGTGGTGGCAAAGTGTAATTCATCAGCTCAGCAACAACGCACCGCAAGCACTTGACGATTGCAACAAGCTGATATTTTATGTATAAACGGTTTTTGACTTATTGCCGCCTGTCGTTGACAGGCGCTGGCCAAGTTAATCAATTAACTCGAGTGTGCACAACAAAATGACATTAAAGTCACACACAAGGTTGTCTAGAAACGTCCTCAACAGCACTTAAAAGCAAAAGCAAATCAAATTAGGTTAGTTAACACAATTAAAAAACTGATTTAATTAGGGCCAATAATTAGATGATTAAATAAAGCAGGCAAGCGGCGAACGTGGAAAGCCTCCAAGCAAAACAATAGGAAATTTAAAGAAAACAGGATTTCGCATTAAACAGTAGATTTATACTTTATATATACATATATATGTATAGGTATATATACGATAAGTAAAGTTTAAATATTTAGGCGCTACTTTATGGCCATGAAAGCGAAACGCGAACGCGAGCGAAAAATTGCAACTGTTAACGGTTAACTTTGATACGCGAATAATGAACGAAGTTGGCTTTTTCGCGAACTAAAGACAACTAGAGAAAGGGGAGAGCGAGTTGGCCCAGAGAGAAAGATAGAGAGAGAGTGAGAAAGAGAGAAAATTAGCTGATAAGCCAAGCAAGAGATTTTGATTGTGCCTTCAAGCTTTCAAATTGATCTAACACACGAAACAGCTGACAGCGGATAAGATATTAACTTGGTCAACAGAGTCTTGTTGTTGCTTCTAGCTAATAGCTAGACTTTAGGCTAGACAGCCAGGTAGACAGGCCGTTTGCAATGAAAGCGAAAGCCTTTGCCAAGAATGGCTCATTCCACTTTTTTTTTTTTAGCGATTTTATGGTCAATGAACCAAACACACACATCACCTCACCCCACCGCCCCCTTTTCTTAATTGCACACAAGCTGAAAATGTTTTGGACCATGCTGCGATTTTGGACAGTCGATTGCACAAAGAAATTGGCAAGCAAACTGAGTCTGGCTGGCTGGCAAAGGCAGTGGCAGACAGGCATTGAGGCCAGGCTAACAGCATGGCTAAAATGCGAAATTTGTTTTTTTTCTTGTCTTTTTTTGTTTTTGGCCAACGACATTGACATGGCGCAAACGTGAACAAATGCAGCGGGAAATTGCATTGCACAAACCCAAAGCCAAAAACTCGTATGTATCGAAAAACTTTAATGGCGCGAACCGACAGGCAACGAGAGCTGTGGCATAATTGTTGAGGAAATTTCGAAATGAATCATTTAAATATGTAGCTGCACATACAGACTCTATAAACTAGTGCAATAGTTACAATATCTTCAACTAGTAGCAGCAACTAACTGGCTAATATATATTATTAAAACTAATGGTGAACCAAAAATTGTATTTCCTAGTTAAAATGTAGTATTCACAGGGTATTGTGTTATTGCCTTTGGAATATTTTACTGAGTTTAAAACGAAATTCACGTTTTCAACTTTAAATGGGACATTATTCTAGTGAATGTAACAAACCAAATCGATGCAGTATTGATTAAGCTATGGAAATGTCTCCTTGAAGGAAACTCGAATGAAAATTGCACTAAGTTGACTCAAAAAAATTGTTAAATCCATATAGATATTTATATATATATATATAGATAACAAGCCCTCATGCGGGATAGTTGAGCAACCCCTCAATAAACTATTTACTCAGTTGGATTCCACCCCGAGGTTTGTGGGCTCAACTCAAATCAACCCATAAATTATTTATAACGAAGAGGGGAGAAGGAGTGCACACCCGCATTATTCAAGTGCTGAGCTCACTTCAAATATTCTATATTCATATACGAATACATATATATATATGTATAAATGAATATTTTGAATATTTCTGTTGCTAATTTAATTAAAATTCTTTTGGCAAATGCCCAACTAAATTATACAAAAGAAATAGATAGAGAGAGGAAGAGAGGGCGCAGAGTGCAAAGAGAGAAAATACTATTAAGGCTTATGATTGTGATGATGATGGTTCACATCTTGAGCTTGTCTGTTGGGGGTATAAATTTCGCTAGAATTTCGCGCTCATTGCCCGGATGTCGTTGATTTAACTCTTGATGCCGTCGTCTGCGAAGACAATCAACGAATACAAAAATGCGGTAGACGCTGCTGCAGTCTCATTTAGCTGCAGCAACAACAGTAATATAGCAATTATGCGAGTGAGAGAGAGTTACTTTTGCTGTTACGTTATTAACATAGCAAAGTAGTTGGCGTTAGCAGCAACTATTCGCATGCATGCTAAAACTTCATGCTTGAACTGTTGTTGTTACTGTTAACCTTCCAACGCTGTTATTAACGTTGCAATGTAGCTTCTAGAGCGAGCTTTCAGTTTGGACAAAGCATTGAAAGCTGTCCGCTAAAAGTCCTGCGTTGGCAGAAAAGCTTTGACCGGTAGCTTTTGTTGCTGCAGCGGCTGTCACAGTAGCGGCCACAATATTGTGATAGCCGTCTGTCTGCTACGGATTGATTTGATTTGTTTACGTCGTTGTGTGGCTGAAACTACAGCTTCTGGCAGCTAAAATACACATAGACACAAACACATATGTGTTTATTTGTTTATATAGCTGTATTTCGATTAGTTAGCAGTTTTGTGGGTGGAGGAGGAGAAAAAAGACAGACTAACAGACAGACACTGTGCAATTTCATTTCCTGTCTAGCCAAACGAAGCGAATTGAACCCAACCCTTGTGATTATGCAACTTGACAGCTTGCAACTCACACACATAGGCTTTAATGGCTGCGTTGCTTTGTCAACGTCTATGGGAAAATTGGAAAAATCAGACGAATTTCTGTTGTTTTTTTTATACGATCTAACGCATTGTCACAAGTTAATCGTGAGTCGCTTTTTGTTGGCTTTTTCTAGCTGTTTCTTTTTTCGCTATTCATTTTTCGCTTTAATGGATTTCAATTGAATAATTAACAATGTGCAAGCGACGTTTGGGGAGAGTTAGGGCAGCAGTTTGTATAACAAATTTGCGAGATTTGCTGTTGAAAATGAACAGATAAATAAAGCTGTTTACAAAAGCACACATTTATCTAGTATCTAAGCATTTCCATTATCCCCATCCATCTCTAAATAATTTAGCTGGATAATATTTCGACAGCAGCTATAAATATATTCACAGGTATTGATTCTAAGCCCCAGGCTTCTACAAATTAATATACAAATATCTGCCCTAAGCATATATATATATGCTATATTTATTTGTATATGGATGTGAGGCATGCATTTGTATTTCAGTTTAATTCTTTTGTTTATTTGTTCGTCGTTTTGGCTGTATTTATAGCAGCCGGCATTAGATCAACGCAAAGTGAATACTAAACGAAGAACCTGCTACTAAATTTAGATGCCCAAAGTATTTTTCTCAAATTCCACCCGGTTGTCAAACTCGAAAAAGAATCTTATGTAACACGGAATGGGAAATAAACCTGGACTGCAATTGGCACGAGTTCATTCAACCAAGGAAAGCAATATCTGGTAACTGTTAACTGATTTGATCAGATACTGTATGTACGAGTGTGAAGGCGAGTATATCAACGATAAGCGATTATGCAATTGCCTTGGCAATGACCGAGAAAAAAAAAAACATTTTATTTTGCTGTGTTTGCAGCAGTAAATTCAATGTGTTTGTTGCCAGATATACCAAGTTCAAGGCGTTTGTAATTCTAGTCGCCAGCCAGGGAAAGCAGAGGAGAGGAGAGGAGACTAGTTGGGTGTGGCAGGCAAGTGAGGCACAGCACCAACAACAACAAAATCTGCGAAGACCGCCAAGTGTGAAATTGTGAAAATAGCTGACTGCATACTTTTGGCAAAAACTTTGTTGGTAAAATGACAAGCTCTTTTATCTCTGTTGGCATTTAGCGATGTTACTAGTGATATCGTGCACAAATACTAGTCGCAGTCAAACTTCACTAAGTCGTACAAAATTTTAAGGGACTGCAACTTTTCCTATTTTGTTTTTATAACTCTTCCCCAACTTGTAGTCTAGTTATTTTATTCTATTCATTATATTTTGAATGTAGCTGCTTAATTGCTTTTGATATGCAACTGTTGCGGTACAGTTGAATAATAGCAACTGAATTCGCACTCAACGGTTACTCAGCAGGTACGTAGCAGCTGAAAGCTACCCATAAGGGCAGGCAGACAGACAGACTGACACACAGGCAAAAAAACAAGTTTTGCAAAAAGTTAAAGCGCCGAAAACTGAATATAGGCAGACTGCTATTAAACGCTGGACATATTTTTTATATATTCTTTATATGCCGGTAACCGGTTTTGTTGCGCTTTGGCGCACTTGCAGAAATCAAAATGCAAACTGCATTTAATCGGCTGACTCAGCTTTGCATGAGTATTAAATAAAAATCTCAGTTTAAATTTGTCACACTCACACCGCACACACGCTAAATATACCACATCTTTGTTGCATAAGCTATTGGGCGCCACACTTAACTAAGTAAATATTTAAATATATAAATATCTATGTATTTTTTTTTTTTAATATTTTCAAATTATTTTTTACACACAGAGACTAATGCACAGATAATTGTTTGATATTTATTGCTTATGGAGAACGGCTCACCTTTGCAACCGTAGAATTCAACGTCCAACGTTACAATGATCAGAAAGTTTTGTTCTTTGCTACAGCTGCAGTCGACAGAAAGCAAAACGGCACATGAGCAGCAAAAGCGGCAGCGACGTCGGCAGTAGCAGCGTTAAGCGGCACCCTTCTTTCACTTTCAAACTACTCAACTAAGCACACAAACACGCACACACAGATGCAGCACAGTCACAGCGAAAGAGAGACGAGGAAAAAAGCTTGCTTTGCTATATTTTGCCTGTGCTTGCTTGCTTGTATACGTGTGTGCGTGTATGTGTGAGGCCTGCCTCCTGCTACGCTGCTGTTATTTCTGCATGCTGTTGCTGCCTGATGGTGCTACTGCTGTTGTGTCTGTGTATTAGTTACCGCCTGTGGGCAATTGACGTAGGACGTGACGTATGACAAAATTGAAAAAAGCTTCGCTTTTAATTCATAAACTTGTGAGCGCAAAAGAGCGCACACGAAAGCTCACAGACACAAGTGTAAGCAGTGCTGTTGAAAACAGTCCCATAATGTTGTGCAATGTATGCGAAAAAAAGGAAAGTGTTTGCTGCAATGTAAGTGTATGCGACAGAGTGAGATAGTGCGAGTAGTAAATAGCTTGCAACTAACTGCATACATATACAAAATTGTATGTACAGTTAACGCTGTCTCGACCGCAGCAGCAATAGTAGCAGCGGCGAATTATACATGGGGGCGTGCTTTTTGCTAGTGTTTGTGAGCAGCAGAGCTAACGGTGCCTGCCTCACATGACACACACACACACATAAGTACAATCGCAAATAAAACTGCAGGCGCAAACATTGCTTAATTATTGAGAAACACATTCGTGTATTTTAAATATAACACGATATTCGAGCTGTTATGGAACTAAGGAGAGACCGACGGTCTCTAATCAAAGTTAATCGAAATTTATAGTTCCTAGGCGTCGTAACTAAACCCACACAAGTTAATTTAATTCCTTCCTTTTTTTGGTTTTGTTACTCTTATTTTTGTTCAAGAATTAAGTGCCCGATTCAAACAAACTTAGCTGCTAAGTAAAAAGCACAACAAATATTCCTATTTAAAAAAGGGGATAGGGGAGTAGAGGTTACGAGATTGAATAGGTGCCAGTTTCAAGCGGTTCATTATAAATATGAACACATATACTACCGAAAAAAAAAATATTTATATACATTATATGTCATAAATTTGGCACTAAGATCAAAATTTAAAAAAAAAAAAAACAGAAAATAATATAGATACGACAAACAGGAAACAATTCAGTTCATTTACAAGACTAAAAAATAAATATTTTACATACGTATATACTATACAAAATTAAGAATAAAGCTACCTTTTGTTTAATTACCCAATAATAAAGTTATAAATCATTTGTATACTAAAGATTCGATCGCGATACGTAGTTTCAACAAATTTTCCGTATAATTCTTGAACTTGAATAGCCATCACAATTTGTTTTTAAACATAAAAACATAGGTATAGATATATATGTACATATAAGAGGGCAACCTGCTGATCGTAAGTATAAGGCATAGAAACAGACAAGAATTCTAGATATATTAAACTGAACATATATATGATTTTAGTTGTTATTTGAAAGAAAAGAATATATATTCTTATACATATTTGAACAGTTGCCAAACGAATTTTATGCAAGAAAGTACTACGATTCCACCGTAACGATATATATATATATGTATCTTTAGCTATAAAAATATTTAGATTTGTCGTCGTTTCCAAAAGAACTTTTGCTTTTGTTGCGCCGTATCACATCAAATCAAATTCATGAAGCAGCACGTTCAAATTTAAAATTACATAATGAAAAGATATGCATAGCCTGACATTCGCAATGTCAAGTGGCGGGTGCAGGAAGTAGGAAGCAGGAGCATCCGTTCAGCAACAGGCAGTGGCTTACATAATCTGGGTGTATTTATCTAACAATATCTGCGTTAATTTTTCATTTCAATTTTTGCTTTCGTTTTCAATAACCGTCGAGTGGCGCCCAGATTACGTAAATCCCTCCTCTGACAGCAGATGTGCGTTGCGAATTGAGCGAGTAGAAAAAGTAGATATAATACCAAAATCCCAAACAACAATAGAGCAACCACGCACACGCACACACACAGACAAAAACAAGCACACACATTTTCGCAGAGGGTTGTTGTCGACCTTGAAAAGCTGACAATGGTTTTTTTTTTTATTATTGTTATTTTAGAGAGAACTTATATACATATTCAGACTTATAGGAGTCCTCATTATACTGACTGAAATGAGTCATTAAATTAATAATGCTTTCTAATTCAACTTTTAAATATAGGTGTATAAATGCAAAAGTGACATTTAAGATTTTTATCTAAATTTCTTAAGGGTGGATCTGATTATTCCATTGTCCAATAACTGATTATGGGTAACAGCAAAGAATAGCATATACTTTCTATACGTATATAAAAAAAATGGGTTAACTTCTAGCGGCTAGGCTAATAATTAATAAAATAATCACAAGGAATTTATTCATTCCGTTAACTGTTTGCTTATATTACAATTAAACACTTGTATATACAATTTTTCTGAGTGCAATACATAAAAGAAAAATACAAAATCATAAAAGAAAAACATATCAATTATCGACGATATTTTGATGAAATACCTGGCAGCTGTTCTGATAAGCCTTTGTATATAACTATTATATTATAAATAAACAAAACTATAACTTATACAAATAAAATATTAAGTAAGTTGATATGCGTTTTGTGTTATTAAATACTCGCTAAATTTATACACAAAAACTAAGTGAGTAAGCAAGTTTGGTATCGGATTTCATTAGGTTTCGAGTGCGTTTATCACGCTTTAAAGTTCAGCTGGGGTTTTGAGGGTGTGTCACTATATTTCTTTCTCTCTCTCTCTCAGAGATAAAGTTGAACTTGAAAAATGAAAATTGCACAATATTTGGTTCGACTGTGTAATACAAGGTTAGTCATTAATTGAATAAATGTACGACAGATATTTGTACTGGTCAAATAATTTCAGTTTGGCATAATGGAAGTGGGGAAGTGAATTGGAATTCCAAAATAGTTAATTATTTGAGCAATGTGTTAATAATTTGTACAATTTGCAGTCAACCCAGCACAAGTTCAGTTAACAATGTGCGCCGTTCTCCGCAGTCAATTAGCCATGATATGGCACTGCAACAGATATGTGTGTATATACATTAAACGGATAGTTAGATAGATAAAAAAAATACATATATACAGATTTTACTCGGATAGAAGCTGCTAAAAGCTCTGCTTTTCAATTTTATTTGTTTGCTAAACAATATTTTGGCAGCACATCAAAAGCGCTGCTTGCCAAAATAAATTTGCATACGCGTGAGCCAAAAAATCAGAGACCTATGTAGATGTATATATATATTTAGATGTGTGTATATAGGAATATAAAGAAACGTTAAATGAAGCAACAACCACTGGGTGACATCTGCAACATTCAACATGACGGACACTGTCCATCAGCCAAGAGGCGTGATTATGAAAGACAAAGTGAACTAAAGCAATTAGAGATGATGCGTGACGCCAAACGTACTAAAAGTATATATATATATATATACATATATTCCGATATGTATGTATACCAATATTATACATAGGATCATTTTTGAGTGTGCATGCATAACTATATTTAAATGAAAGACAGCGAGCTGCGCAGGAGGCTGTTGCTGCAGCAAACGTTGCACAGCCAATTTGCCGCACACAAACAATAAGTAAAACTTGCGAGAAATGCAGTCAGCTGAGACTCATCGAACTTGCTATACACTTGCCGAAAATAATTGACAAGTGCTGATTAATAAAAGATGAAATCTGATTGGTGGTTTGCTTGAAAGATATATTTAAACATATTTATGCTAGAAGATTAATGTATACCAAGTTTCAGCAAGTTAGCTTCCAAATTGAGTCAATTCGCATAGTAAGGAATTTACGAAGAACAACACAATTTTCTCAAAGCAGCATTTCGAATATTCTCGAAGTTTTATCAAAACAGCTTTTAAATTGAATTAGTTTGCATAGTTATGAAAGACAGACAGATCAAGCTATTAGGGACTTCTTCATCACAATACCAAAATTCGCATTGCAAGTGTATAATTAAAGAACAGAAGAAATCAAAATGAATCCAAGTAAATTTTTAATGTTCCCTGCCGTCAGACGTTTGCCGTTCCGTGCGTTGCGCGTCTCCAAACGCGGCACGTTTATAAATATAAACTTGGCATGGGGGAGATCATGTGACCCGGACGACTACGGCCAGGCGACAAAACTCAACGTGCACTACACTAGTGAAACTACACTGCACTACGAGCGCCACGTAGCCAAACTTATTTGCATTTGCAGCATTTGAAAATTTAGCGTGGGCGTGGTGCCAACTAAGAAAGTGCCTTTGAATTGTTTGTTTGGGCCTTGGTCAGGCCATATCCTTGATCCAACGCACCAGGCCGGCAAACACAAGGCTCGCGTGTCAGTTTCTATTATTATTAATAGAAAATCAATTGAATTTACTAATTGCGAGGGTAACTTTTTGGGGGTGCCAGGCTAATGCCAAGTAAAGTGTAATAGCGAACACCTGAGATGAGGCCCTACAAATACCTCATAGAAAGCACAAATAAAAGTAGAAATTGTCATCGCTGCTGAAGTTTTAATACCCTCGTCAACTTAGCTGCACAATTGAGAGATTTGTGTTGCAAGGAAAGAAAACCACCAACTCTTTTTATGCACTCACAAAAAATAGGGGCTCTTATTTTATCTCCAAGTTAAACTCATCTTATTAATTAGACAGTATATTTAAAAAAACCAGGATTTCTCTTATATTCTTTCTTATCTACGAGGGTTTAAAGTAAGAGTGTATTTAAGTGCTAGAAGCTGCCTCATCTTTCAGTGGATTTTTTTCTGGTTATATAAATATACACTACAGTCTGCCTGCCTCTGCCTGAAGCAACCATTTGCTTAAATCCCATTTAACCCCTGTTATCTACATTTAATTTACAGGGTATATAAAAAAAAATAAAAAGAATAACCAAGTAGACAAACTTGCAACCGCAGTGCAGTTCAGCCGACAGTTGCCAGTTGCCAAGAGAGCTGTCCGCCCAAGCACAGAACATGAAACTAAAATAAACAGCGTCATCGCCACCAACATCATCAGCCTCAGACCGAACCCCATCACAATCCCCATTCCCATCAGCAGCATCATCATCATGGTGCATTATTACAGGCATATATATTTATATATATATATTTTTTTGCTGCCACAGCAGCGTTGTTGCCTCTTGAGGCGGTTGTCGCCACATGGCAACTATTTTAGCGACAAGAAGTCAGGCAAGTTCGTTGAACTTGCAATGCGGCGGAGGAGACAAACTCAACTTGTCAGCGCTGCCATGCGGAAGTCAAAAAAATAATTGAAATAACTTAAAAATCACTTTAAAAAAAAACAAAATGTATAAAAAAAAAAAAATAAATCAAACGTGGGTGTTAAGTGGGAATAACTTTTGCTTCCTTCTTACCGTGTGCCCGCCTGCTGTGCCTCCTTGATAGACTGTACAAAGGCATTCGCCTCGCCTCTGATGAAATCCTGGCTGACATCCTGCAGCTGCTGCTTATCGGTTTTGGGCACCTTGCTGACCGGCAGCTGGGCATCAAATATTTTCTTGTCTAGGCCATCGTGAATGGCGCCATTGCCGTTGGTTGCATTGCCATTGGTATTGGCCTCGATCAGCGATTTGGGCAATGGGATTGGCATCTTCTCGCCTGCGCTTGCAACTGCCGCTTTAGGTGGAGTTGCAGGAGGTGTAGGTGCTGGAACAGGTGTTGCTGGCTTGGGTGCAACAGCAGCTGGAGCGGGAGCTGTAGATGGGACAGCTGGCTTGGCTGGCACTGAATTTGCAGGCTTGGGCGAAGTTGCAGGAGCAACTTCTGCTGCTGCTGGCGCTGGCTTCGGCGGTGGCGAGGGCTCCTGTGTGCTGGGCTTGATAACTGGCTTGGGAGCAATAGCAGGTTTGGGTGTAACTACACGTGTGGGTGCAACAGCAGGTGCAGGTGCAGGTGCTGGGGTCGCCTTCGGCTCCGGTTTGTTTTCTATCGCTTTGTTCGCTGGCTTATTGGAACTAAAAAGCCAAGTCAATCGTTTTCTACAAAAACAAAAAGAAAACAAGCAAAAGCAAAATGGAAATGATAAATAAAAACAAAATATAATTACAAACAACAAACAAAAACAAAAGAATTACAAGAAAATGTGATTGAGAAAAGTAAGATAAAAAAAGCAAACGTCGTTTTTCTTCTTCTTCTTCTTTACACTTGCAAAATATTTGCGAGAACATTCTGTTCTTCTGACGCAGCGATATTCAACTTTTTTGATAGAAATTCAACTCACCTAAAACTCTTAACAACAGGTATATACAACAAGTTTGTCAATAAATAATTCTAAGCAGTCAATAAATATATTTAAATCGTCCAAATTGAGTTTTTCTCCGAGCTACCTAAAATTCGCACACCAAGCTTGGCAAAGAACACAATAGCAAAGGAGGAATGCAATAAGAAAAGAGTGTGACCCCATTAAAACTGAGTGTAAGAAAAGGAGGAGAGCAACGCAACGCAGTGTGACGCTATCATTTACAATGTAATACTAGTTATTATTAATATATGATTATCTTTAATACACTACAAATGAGTATGAAACAGTGACAGCTGTAATATTTCCAATACAGGATAATACTTAAATCAAATTAAGTTGGTATAGCAGGTGTTGCCAGAGCTTAGAAATGTTGCTAAGCGACAACTGGGATGTAGTTCAAATACTGGGAAATAAAAATTTGTAATTCTAATGTATAGTTAAGATACTGGGAAATAAATATTTTGAATTGAAATGTCAGAACGGGTTGAGTTTTAAATTTGATTTTCACATGATAGTAATTGAATAATTAAATAATACTATGATCTGGCTAACAACTAATCACTACAGATATTAACTTTAAATGTATTTTTCATAAAACCATCAATAGTGCATTAAAAGGTAATGAATTAGCAGAACGAATGTAATCTTTTTTTATGACCCGCGACACCCTCGCTCCACCCGCCCAAGTGACTGTCTCCAGCTGGCGAAAGCTTTTCTTCTGTCACGTAGGCCAAAAATGATAGCAGATAGCAGAAAACACAACTTGTGTACTGTGGCAAATAGATAAGCAAACAAAATTCAGTCGCTAAGTACTCAAAGTATTACGCATACGCTAGGAAACAGCTCGCCAGCAACCGGTGAATGATATTCGCGCCAAACTTCAATTATCACATAATGCTTTCGCTAATTAAGCAATATGCAAAGAGCTTAGAACGAATGACAACAATAACAATGCAAATACACAAAATTTCGCTTAAGGCTTTTCATAATTTTTGGCACTCTTTCTATTGCAAAACTTGACGACTGTCCACTGTGTGCATTAGTGTGTGCGTGTGTGTGTGTGGTATATGTGTATGTGTATGTGAGTGTATATGTGAATGTTTCCGTTGCTAATTGCACTTATCATCCAGCCGGTTGTCGCGATTACGTTTAATGTTTGCTGATTTCTCGTTGCCGGCAGAAATTGGCAATAATATTATCATGTGACAATGATTAAATTACGCTAAATGCACGAAATACTTTTAGACTTTTTATATTTAGCACGATTTGCTAACTCAAATAACTGTCAAAAAAAAAAAGGCGAGAGACCAGTTTGTTGTCAACGCTTTGTTAGATAAGACTAGAAACTTGAAGTTTGGCTTAAATATAGGCTTATTGCAGTTATTTGATGCCCAACGATTAACTTAACAATCGTAGTTTTCAGCTAACTGTAATGCCTTAATTGTGTTACGTTTATTTCAAGTTAAAATTGAATTATTAAAATACACACAGAATAAATTTAATTCTTATTTGCATTCTTTTTCACCCAGGGCACTTATTACCACAAGCCTAAAAGTATGCAACAGAAAGCAGTACAGTATATCGACCAATGGCACTCAAACTGTTTAGAACTTACCGTATTTCGTCGACGGCAAATGTCAGATACCACAATGCAAACATCTTTGTTGTTGTTGTTGTTGGTGTTTTTTCGCTGTAAATAGTGGGGAAATATAAACAGGTTAATTACGGCATTTTTGAATCATTAAATAACTCAAGTCGCTGACTCAATCGTAACGAAATCAGCAAATGCATAAATAGTGCAAAATTAAATGCAACTACAAATTTATATGTGAATGTCAACAGCAATGCGGCGCTTTGTTTACGTAATGTGAAATAATACAATAAAAACAACACGAGCAATGAGCAGCTCAAAAACAAAAGAAAAACAAACGAAAAAAACAACCCTCAAATACAAACATTTTGTTGAGTTCAAGTTATGGCGGCATTTTTTGTGCGCAACAAATTTATTTATAAACAATCGCGAAAACTGATTGCCAAGTGTGTGTGTATAAGTGCGTGTGTGTGTGTGTAAAAGATTCGATTGCCAATTAAATGACCAAAAGTGCATATAAAGACAAAGAAACCGGGAAGACACACGTGAGTGTCGCGACTTTTTGGCAAATTGCCAAAGATTTGAATTGATTTCGAGCGCTGCTGCTTTATTTGCGACACTGTTTTTGAAGGCGCCTGTCGAACAGCTCCAAGAAGATTCAATTCAATTGAAATTTATGCAAGACGTGAGGAAAGGAAAGCGTGGGTAGAGGGAGAGGGGTAAAGCTGGCAGTCTTCTTGGCACTCGAAACATGCGGCGTATGAGCAATATTCAAACGCACAGTCACCCACAAACACACACACATACACACACGGACAGTGAGAGTTACGTCACGCAGAATGACAGAGAGAAGGAGAGAGGTAGAGAAAGAGAGTGAGAGTGTGAAAGGGACATGGAGCGAGAGCGTGCACCTTTAAAACTCGTCAATCTTGACAGACGTTGAATGCATATTCATGTTGCATGCAACAAATATAGTTGCCACTTTTGAGTGCACTCACCTTTTGTGCTAGTTATTGTGCTAAAGGTAGCTACAAAAAAATCGTTGTTAACGGCGGGCTTTTAAACTTTTATCGAAAGGGATGCTAGTAAATCGTATAAAAAAATATTGGTTGCCTATTTAAATGCTAATTGTTAATCTTTATTATTTGATGCAGCCGTTAACAAATATATTTATTTAATATTTGCACAAACTTTTAGCACTTTTATTCTACAAATCACACACGTTACAAATTTTTTATTTATTATATTTTTTTTTGTGGCTGCGCTTCTTGTGGTGCCAAGTTTGCTGTTGATTGCTGCTTACAATTTTTCGACTGTGCAAAAATCGACTACTCAAGCACCGAAAGCCCCTATACGAAGAGAGAAAGAGAGATGTACAGAGAGAGCAAACTCTGGCTAGCGCCGACGCCGCATGTGCGCTCGCTCTTTCTCTCTCTCTCTCTCCCACACTCTGCTAGCTGCTGCTACTGCTGCAGTGAAGCTTTCCTTCTGCGGTTTTCTTATACCCTTTAAAACAATTCTTTATTTGCTGTGATATCACAGATTGTTACTCATGCGACGCTTACGTTATGCCTAAAATATGAATATATATATACAATAGACATATCAATCATGCCTTGGTTGCTAAATGGCGACTAATAACAGCAGAATTAAACAAAAAAACCTAAAAATATTCGAGAGCTTTACGTTTGCGGTTTTGCATTTATGCCATATGTCAGTGGTATTCAAACTGTACGTTGTTTGCACGTACTATGAATTTTTACGGTGTTGACTATATAGATTGATTGTTATATACAAATTAATCAATTTCAAGTTTATACATTACAGTCAGCAATTTCTGTAAAAGTTTTGTAAAATTCCTTATAAATTGTATACAGAAAAATAAGATATGCCGAATGAAGTTTTATTCCAAAATTGATAGGGCTGATATATTAGCAACGTTCCATTATTGGAGTGGCTACTGTTACTCTTATATCACGTATCAGTTACGTGTATGCGGCATAGTTCCGTCAACTCGTATGTCCGTTCGTCTGTCCAAATATATTTATGACATTTCTAGATAAATTCCGTCCCGTAATTTCACCGTTATCTGTGTCCGCTAGCTTAATGCGTCTTATCGGACGCTAAGCGTTTACAGTTGCAGAAGCATTGGAGCGTACTTATAATGCATTTTCACTGCTCACGCAAATTGCATAACTGGCTTATATAAGAACAACGCCAGAGCGAGCCAGCCAAAACAAGGTCAAAAGTTCAAGGACTTTTCAGCCAGAGGCAAAAGCTTTCCGTTTATCCTGCGTCTGCGCGTCCCAAACAAATAAGCGGAAGTATTTATCTACACTGCGTGTGTGCGTGTGTCTGTGAGAGGGTGTGTGTGTGTCGAGCTGCTGGGCGCGACTTTTGTTGATGTTTTGATTGTGTAACAGCTGCTGCTGCTGCTGTTACTGGCGCCCTGAAGTATGCCACAATCAAATATATATATTGAAATGTGCGTCTCAGCCTTAAAGTGTTGGTTGAGGGGGAAGAGAGGAGTGGTAAAGTCTCATATTTATTATCATGGCCAGCTCGTAACTTCCAATCCATGCCAATCCCATGCGGTCTACTTTTGCTTATGGGTGTTTATTGTTTTCATTATATATTTACATACGCAGGTGGGTGTGTGTGTGTGGGCGTATGTCTGTGTGTGCGCACCATTGGGAATACTGTATTTATCATTAACAGGTTTTTATAGCGTGCAGCTCATAATCAGCTCTTTAAATTGGTATGTAAAGGGGTTTTCTGGCTCATGTTTTGCCACACAATGTGTGCTGCAAGAAAGGACCTTATCTTTTTTATGTTTTATTTGTGTATCACACTGCAAATGTTCTACGCAAAGGTATAAAAACTAAGATCCGTTTAGGACACATGTCTTTAAGCTTAATCATAAATATGCCCAAAAACTTTTAAGTACTTTTACTTACTTACAAAGTATTTACACTTATATTAATAAAGCCTGTATTCATTTTTAAACAATTTTTTATTGATTTTTATTGTTGTTTTTTTTTATTAATTTAATACATTTTCATTGCTACTGTCAAATTTTGTTTGTTTTTTTTTTTATATGGTATATATTGAATTTGTTGTAACTCGCTTTGCTTAAACTTATGATATTGCATATGCCACAAAATTGCTGTTGCTGTTTTCATTTTCATTTTTGTTTTGCTTTAAATTAAAGCACACAAATTGTTGCACAACTGATAAAAGCTAGCAAATATAATAAGCAAATTATTTTAGTTGCGGAAATTTAAATAATTGCATGCCCATCAGCATTGATACATTTCTTATTTGTTTTGTTTTTTTTTTTTAAATGTGCACATTTTATTCTGGCTGTTTCAGTTGTTGTTGCTTAAACACTTCATTTTCTTTTAAGTTGTTGTTGCTTGTGCTTCTCACATTCTTCATTTGTCTTTCTAAGTTCTTCGGCTAAGCTAACTACTATGCATAATTCATATATATTCTTAGATCCCGCTTGAAGTTCTTCTTTTTGTGATCTGCTTTCTACATTTGTTCTTAAACGTTTTTACTTTCGATTTTGTTTGCAAAAGTTTGTTGTTTTTTTTTTGTTGTTAACCTTTGGTTGGTCGCATATGTTTCGCATTGGCTTTTGTCTACTTTTAAATTCTTCTTTCATTCTCCTCTTTTGTTGTTGTTGTTCTTGTTGTGTGTGTTTCTTTTGTGTGTGTGTGTGTTTGCCTTTTTTGTTGGATTTTGTTTTTATCACAGCTTTCTTCTATACACTCTTTGCTCTTATGTTATTTTTAAGCATAACTTGCATATACATAATATATTTTTGTTCTTGTTCTTAATGCACGGCTGTTCACTTTGTTGTTGTTATTACTTTTACCTCTTCTTCTTCTAACATGCCTTTTTCTTCCATCTTCCCGTTGTTGTTGTTGTTGTTGTTTTAATACATACGTTAGCTTATTTTGCATATGTGTGTGTGTGTGTATGTTTGTGTGGAATGATTTACAAAAGTTGTTTTTTCTTGTGGTTGTGGTTTTTGTTGTTGTTTTCTTTTCGAAATTTAAATACAATAAATGGCATATAAAATATATACATATATAGTATATTTTTTGTTTTTCTTTTGATTTTGTTTTTGTTTTCTATACAAAAAGAACGTTACTCAGACGCAGCGTTGGAAGTGTTTTTTCTTGCAGTTTGTTAAAACTTTTTTGTGAATTATATTGTAATACTTGATGTGGATTGTTAAACAATAAACCAATTGCTTATCGATTCTGAATAAATTGAAGATACAATTTCTTGATTGCCTAAGTATAGCATATATATATATAAAAAAAGAAATCTTCTTAGGGTCTCATTGCTGTATTTCTCATGTGTTTTCCACTTTGGCTCTTTGGCGCACTTCTTTCTGTTTGTCTGTTTGTTGTTGTTGTTGGAAGCAGCATGACACGTTTATCACATTTGTTGTTGTTGCTGTTATTGTTGGTATGTACTAGGCTTAATTAAATTACATTGTTGTTGCTGTTTCTTCAACTTTTACACATACACATAAACTATGTACATACATACATTGACGATTGCTTCTTATTACACATGATTTGCACTCATTTTTTCATTGTTTTTACAAATTAATATTCGCTATTGAAGTTTATAACAAAAATACATGAATAGTTTTAAGTTTTTTGTTTTAGTTAAGATATATATTTATAACACACATGCTTGGATAGTGTATAGAGTTGTCTTTGAGATCGCATTTGCTGTTGTTGTTGTTGTAAGGACCACTGCCCCTCGGGTCACAGCATTGAGCTTTGCAACATTCGTGTTTCAGTCTTTAGTTTTTGTTTTAATAGATTTGTTTATGTTTGTTATTAAGTTAGATAGCATAATTTGAGCAAAGTTCTTTTGTGAGTTGTTCGCTAAATGCTCAAATTGATCTTCAGGTACCATTTATATTAAATATTTTTTTTTGCGCAGCTTCTTGGTTTTGCTGTCCTTGTGCTCGAGGGGCAACGTTATCCTGACGTCTGTTGTCCGTTTAGTATCCTAACTGCACTGCTGCTTTTGGTTTTTTGTTTTTGTGTTGTTTGTGCAAAAACATAAGTAAACTATAGTATAGATGATATATTGTATAAATGAATGCCTGCTGTTGCTACAAAATACTCAAGTGGTTGTTCGATTGATTGATTGAATCGGATTGATTTGGATTTGATTTAAATTCTGGGCTAACGCATGTCTCATTGTTTTATGTTTATCAAGATCACAACACACGCCCGATTTTACTGGACTGTCACAAATTACATTTACATATTCATATATATATATAGAGACAGACGTGTGTTGTTTATAATATGCTTTTGTTTTTGTTTATAGTTGCTTTACATAAGCTGCTAATATCACTTTAAAAACTACACAAATGGCGGCGCTTGTTGTTATTTGTTTGTTTGTTGCTGTTACATTTGTTGTGTGTTTGTTGTATTATCACAATTTGGCGCCAATCTTCACATTACATATTCTCACATTACTACAAAAGTTAACAATTTTTGTTTGTTTGTTGTTTTGTCTCTCTGCCAATCGATTGAGCTAACAATTTTTAAGACATTGGTCGTTTTTTTTTTTGTTTTAGTATTTTTTTTTGGTTTACAAACATTTTCAACACTTTTCTTTATACATGTTTTTGTTTTTTAATATTTTTACTTAGCTAACTAGACAATTTGCTTAACAATTGGTTGTTGTTGTTGTCGCTGCTGCTGCTGCTGCTGTAACTGGCTTCACTTTCGCTTGCTTGCATTTTGTTTTAAATCACAGTTGTTGTTTCCTATATAATGATGTTTTAACTTCCGCTTCCTCACCTACATTTTGTGTCGCTGACTGTTGTTCTACTTGTTCTTTGACAATAAAGTGTTCGTTTTCATATTTATCTTTTTGCATTTGAAGTGCTCAAGTCTTTTGTTTTTTCCTCTTTTTTTGCCCTTGTTGTTGCACTTACATTTTTTGCTATGTGGCCGAACAAAATGTAAAAAATTTTGTTTACTTAGTTTAAACATACGAAAGAAATTGTAAGTTGTATAAAGGCTTGCCAATTATATAAGAGTTTCTTGTTTGTTTGTAACCATAATGTTAAAACGTTTTTATAGATTAACAGAAAAGTCAATTGATCGCTTTTCGCTTTAGGGGGTTTCTTAGCTTTTTGATTTTTTTTTTGGTTGCCTACGTAAATGTTTACTAAACGCTACAAATTTCTATGCGCTCGATTTGATCACGTGTCATGTTGTTATTTGTTATTGGTTTTTGTGTGTTATGTTTGGTTGTTTTTGTTGTTGTTGTTCTGGTTGCTTATTATGTGCTTTTTTTAATGCCTTAAATCCTGTCGCAGCAACTCATAAACAAACTTATCACGCACATCGTAGTCCACAGGACCATAACCTTCGCTGGGTAGATCTTCGGGCTCAATCAGAGACCAGTACTGACCCAACAGAGAGTACATTTCCTGCAAGCAACGATAATCGAGGATGACTTATTCACTAAACAGATTAATATGTTAAAATACTCACTACATTGAAGAGGGATTTCGGAACGCTATTGAGATGCCAATCGATTTGGGAAACTTCGAACCGACGCAGCTGTCGACCGCGTAGCCGTGCAATGCCCAGAAGTAAATGCGGATCCATGTTATAGCCATGGACAACGAACTCTTCAAGCTGCTTACAGCGCCAGGACAACATGACAAAGGGATCCTGGCGACGCGTATGGCGCATATAGTCCATGCGATTGGAATGCTTACTCACTGAATCAATGTAGTAGATGCTGCGCAACGTGTCGCTGTTGTGCACAGACATCCACTCGATGGCCTCGTGGTTCATAAACTCACAAAACAGCATGCGTATGTGCGTGATCGGCATGTGGCGGCGCAAGATGCGCAACTGAAGTAATTCAACGGCCTCATAGGCATAGACGAGCGTCAGCACCAGTTTGATGCCCGTGAAATGCGTTGCAAAGTTTGCCCAGGCTTCTTCAGAGACACCGGCATGCTCCTCCCGATCCAGACCGTGGACGACAATAAGTAGTTTGCGCAACGGCAGTACCTGAATGGTGTGCAACAGCTCATCGTTGAGTGTATCGTAGTCCAGAGAGAGCACCTGCAGTGCAGCGCATTTCTGGAGTAGTGTTGTGTCCAGCCCGAGTATGGGATAGTGACTAGGATCGTATTTAATGCTGGCCAGCGTTAGCTGCAACAGCTCCTGCGGTTTGCCCATTGCCTTGAGAAAGTCCAGGCCGTAGTAGGTAAGTGCTTCGATGGCACCCAGATCCAATACCTGACACGCTTGGCTTTTGCGATTCAAAATCATCTTCAGCGGTTCCACAAAGCATCTGTTGTTAAAAGTAAAATCACATTTAATATGGGATCAAATATTAATAATTCAGGATTCTCCTACTGTTCTATGGCAATGAGATGTTCGCTGTGCATATTTCCAGCGGCGACAAGGCCCACATTGTTGGTTTGGAAACGCAAAGATCGAATGTTATCACAGCGTGCCACTCTAAGGAATGGTAAATAGATTAGAAAGATGATATATTTAATATGCAAATTGTGTGTACTTACTTGTACAGTAGCCGTCGCATCTTTTGAATGTGAAAGGCATTGTGAAAATCGAAGACGATGACCAGCTCCTTAGCCAGATTGGCCATGGTACGATGGAAGAACGACAGTTTTGCATCCTGTGCCACGTCAATGTGAAAGCGAAAGTTCCTAAAGTAGCTGTTGCCGTGGCGAAAGTAAACAAAATGGTCAGAGACAGAGAGCTATTAACAAAAAAAAAACTGTTTTAACGCGCTCAACGTAGCCAACAGTAGGCTAGAAAAGTTTACATATACATTTCGAAGTTTTTTAAATCGCAATATTATGAAATTAAAATAAACTAATCACAATTACAGTAATTTTATACTATAGCACTGAGAGTTATTTTAAATTTGCACATACATTTCAAAATTGTTAAAATCGGTACGATAACTTTTCTAGCTCGCTGTAGTAGCGACATGAACATCAGCTGTGTGTTTCTCCGTGTGTGTGTGCCTGTGTGGGTCTATGCGATTACGTTAGTGTTGGTATAGCAACATTTTCTGTGCATGTGTGAGTGGTTGTGCTTTGTTTATTATTACACGTATTAATAAATGCTTTGTTGTCTCTTTGAAGGCCTGCCAAAAAAAGGAAAACAGAAAACTTGCCCCTTTTTGGCTCAACCCGCTGCTTGACCAGATGAGGAACAGCTGTGCGTCACCCATGGCAGCAGCAGCATTAGCATCACTTTTGTTTGTTTGAGACGCAAAAGCGAAAATCACCTCAAACACACAAATTGCATACAAATTTGCCTTTGTGCCTTATATACGCATATACATATGCAAGTGTGTGCAGTAAGTACGTTTGTGTATATAGGGGACTCTGGTGGACTCACCGTCTTTGAAAAAAATGTTGCCTCCATGCCCAACAACAATTGGCTGCTGCGCTGCGATCTCGCGATTCGAGATAGTCGTATATTTGATTTAGTGCCACCGCTGGTATTGTATGCCATTGGGGTATATTCATAACTATAACTATTTAAATCCCAAATAAATCCGTTTCTTTTCTTTATTAAACTTGTAAATTTGACTTTTTTGTGCGACCGAACAGTGCGACGCAACATCGAACAATTAAGATACAGCACTGTTAAAAATTGCTACTCGCTTACATGCAGCAAGTGTTAACTAACATTATGTTAGTATTTTTTGGTATTTCATAAGTTTTGTGTATGCGGTCATATTGTCCGCAGTGTGGTAATAATCTGCTTGATGTTTTTAAACAATGTCTTTGCTCCTGAGCGCCTGCAGGCGACAACAGCTGTTTACGGTTTATCGGCTGGGATATTTGCGAGCAGCCTCAGAAAATGTTCGTTGGCATGAACGACGTCAGGCATCAACAGAAGCTGCAGTTGCAGCAACGACTACTCAGCTGGCCAATGCCAGCGGCATGGTTGGCTTCTGGCAGACGCTCTCGAACAGCACTCCTGTGGCCTACATGCAGGATGCCCTGACGGAAATACACGACTATAGTGGTCTGCCCTGGTGGGCAGCGATAGTGTTGTCAACGTTCCTGTTTCGCAGCGTTGTCACCTTGCCACTGACCATTTACCAGCACAAGATTACTGCACGCATTGAAAAGATATCTCTAGAAATGCCGGCCATTGTGGAGGAACTGAAAAGGGAGGCGGCGATGGCCAAACACAAGTTCAAGTGGAGCGACAAGCAAACCCAAATTGTCTATAGGCGTTCGGTTTGTAATAACTTCTCTTAAATAAAGACCCAATTTAATTATCTATTCCCTTGCAGATCAAGAAACAGTGGCAAAATCTGATTGTGCGTGATAATTGTCATCCCATGAAGACGCTTATTGTGCTCTGGGGTCAAATACCGTTGTGGATATTCCAGTCGGTTGCCTTGCGCAATCTGGTCTATATGCTCCCGGATCCGACGACACTCAAAGCACAAATCATTGCCACCGAGTTGACAATAGGTGGCTTTGGTTGGATACCAAATCTTAGTGTAGTGGATAGTTCCTATATTCTGCCTGTGACACTGGGTCTCATCAATTTGGCCGTCATCGAGGTGCAGTCTATGACACGCACGCGTCCTCCAACGCGCCTTCAGAATATTTTCAATAATATCTTTCGAGGATTGAGTGTGGTGATGGTACCCATTGCGTGTACAGTGCCCTCGGCGCTGTGCGTCTATTGGGTGGCCTCTAGCAGCTTTGGCCTGGCGCAAAATCTGCTGCTGCTTTCACCGGAAATGCGTCGTGCCGTGGGTATACCTAAAACAAGATCGGAATTGGAGGCGCCTTATGATCAGCTCTGGCTTAAGATACAAAAGCGTGCAAGATTATTAGATGAATCACCTGTTGATAAGCCAGCCAGCAAGTGACACCTTTTTATTAGCACAGTGAGTGCTATGTAATGAAAATAATGCAGTTTTTAAAATACCAATTTACATTTTTGTGTAATTTATTTTAAATTTCTAAAATCTATGGACAAACTTATTTTTTAAGGAAAATGTAAATATTTAATTCACCTGGCTTAAAACTTAAAATTTTTGAATGACTGTAATACCAAAAAAGTCCTAATTACACAAGCCACTGCATAAGCAGCTAGTCCAATATTTGTTAATTATTATGTTTAACTGTCATGTTTGTAAATAAGTGTTTAGTACACAAATCCACATGACTGCTCCCATTGTAAATCATCATGAAGAGTCATCTTACATATGAATTAAATTTGTGTGGAAAACCCCGCGCTATAAATTTAGTGTCAATAAGTGGAACCAAAACAAAATGATAAGCGGCTAGCAAGAGAGAGAGAGAGAAAGAAAAGGTCTAAGAGATTGCCACGAGCGATAAGGCGACATTCAATTGGCGCTACGCTGCAACACGATCCAAGCGACTATCTGCTGCCGCTGCGCCAGCAGCCCAATTGAGATTCGAGAAGCTGCCTCAGTCGAGGCCTGAATCTCAGTGAAAGAACAGCTTAAATTGAAATTCGCGCGCGTTTCGCTCTCGAATTTCTTTCGTGCAAACGCTATCAGCATCCAGTGAAAATTAAAAATAATATATAAAATATATAATATACACATATATATATATATAGAGAGAGTATATATAGAGCCAATGATCTGTAGGGTTTTGTGCCTGGGACTGGCACTCCTTTCGGTGCTGGTCGTGAGTATTTCAATTGATATAAATTACAAGACTGATTCTTCAATTCCTGATAAACAGGAAGTCTATTGATCTGTTCAATCTATAATTTACACAAATTTCGTAATTGCGACTTTGATAGGGGGCTGCTTATCAGCCTGGCGGTCACTATGATAGACAGTCTGGGTTATCAGCAGCGCATTCCACGTATGCTCAAGAGCAGCCGATCTACGAACGGGATTCGGGCTGCCCGGCACAATTTCGCGGCCTAAAGCCTTATCCCCATGACTGCCATCGGTTTATTAACTGCGCCGAGGGACGACCTGCTATCGAATCCTGTGCACCAGGCACTGCTTTCAATTCCGAGAAGCGCACCTGTGACCAACAGTCCAAGGTATCATGTGAGGCTCCTGTTGGTCATCCAGTACGTCTGCAGGAGCAAAGTAGGGAGGTCAAGTGTTCGCCTGGCAAGAGTGGCTTAGAGGTGCATCCCTACGATTGCACCAAGTTCCTCAACTGCGCCAACGGACGGACTTTTGTGCAGAGTTGTGGACCCGGCACCGCCTTCAGTGCATCCCTCTTGACTTGTGATTACAAGCACAAAGTGAATTGCGGCGATGGTCGCTTTAGCGCAGGCGAAGCAGCTCACGGTAAGTAGCAATCATTTATATACACTAAAGATCCTTAACTAACACGTACCCAGAAGAATCGCAAGGCTCCACGGATGGCCTTTATTGCCCAGCGGGCGCTCGCGGTAATTTTCCGTATGCTAATGATCCTTATAAGTATATCGTGTGTGGGATTGGTGTGAAACCACGTTTGGAGCAATGTATTCCAGGCGAGATATTCGATATCCAGAAATTGATCTGCATTATCGTTGGCACTTTCTCTGCCCAAACCCATGTCTCCTGTAAGTTGAACTCTATTCTTCCTTTGCTTTGCCTTGCTTGTTCCATTTGCTTCTCATTTTGGTGCTAATTGATATCATTTTTTGCTCCTCATGCGCTTTCAGTGGTTTCTTTGCTTGCTTAGTTTGTAACCCCAATGAATCCTCTTAGCTGCCGCCAGGCTGAGTAATCTACTCTGCCCAGAAGGAGTCGAGGGATTGTTTGCTCATCCCTTCGACCAGACCAAGTTCCTCAACTGCAAGGCCGGCAATGTAGCGGTCCAGAGCTGTCCTTCCAATCAGATCTTTAGTATATCAAAGATTAGTTGCCAAGTCAAGGCACAATCTGTGTACACTGACTATGTGTCTTTCATTGTCTCTGGGATCAGCCATGAGTATTGTAAGTGAAGTCTTCTCCTCTGTGGCTTCTTATATCCTTATTGAAGGTGTGTTCTCCCCTCAGCTATAATGCTCACTAGCTGTCCACCGGGCACGGATGGTCTTCATCTCTATCCGTATGATGCCGGCAAGTATGTCCAATGTGCTGGAGGAGTGATGTCCATCATTGGCTGTGGAGAGAATATGGCATACAGTTTCATTAAAAGGGCTTGTCGCTTGACTTATCATTTGGCCAGAGAAGAACGAGTCAGTTTCTTTTATGAGCTGAGTTCTGTTGACAGTTCCCATTACAGCTATTCGCATAGTCAGGCCTTCCAATCTTCTTTGACATCCTGTCCACGCAGTCTACATGGCACCTACGCATATCCATTCCTTGCCAGTCGGTATGTGCTCTGCCAAAATGGGCTGCTGCATGTGGAGTCCTGTCCAGGGGGCACTTTTTTCAGTTTCTCCACTAAAAGGTGTGTGGCACGTCAACAGCTCTCGTCTCATGAGTATTTGGACTACTCCTATATAAATCTCCAGCTGTCCAGTAAGATAATCGCCAAGTCTACTTGTCTTCAGTGATCCTCATTTGTTTCCTCGATCATACAGCGACCACGATGCAAGATTTGACCACTGTTACGTGCCCGGCTAGTGCTCAGGGCTACTATCTGCATCCCTTTGACTGTACAAAGTTCTTGAATTGTCGCGATCAGCAGACTTCAATTGAGAGCTGCGAAAAGGGAAAAGTGTTCAGCATCTCCCAAAGAATTTGCGTGGCGTCGGACCAATTGGCTGGTACCTACGACCGCGTCGAGTATTTAACAGAAACGCCGCACGAGTTCTACCAGGGCAACCAGGTGGCAGAGGGTCGTCAGTTGCATACCGCACATTCCACACAGACTGCAAATGGAGTGGTAGCATGCCCCTCAGGTGCAAGTGGTCTGCATCCGCATCCCTACGACAGCACAAAATATCTAAATTGCGCCAACGGACAAACTTTTGTTCAGGACTGTGCACCTGGAACAGTTTTTAGTGCATCTATGCGGGCCTGTGATTTTAAGGACAATGTGGAATCCAGCGGGAGTCACTCCTACTCTGGCAACACTGCTACATACCAGGGAGGCTCATCAAGCTCAAGCGCTTCGACTTCTGGTGGTTACGGTGGATTATCAGGACACATAAGCGGATCAATTAACAGGGCAAGTTGTCCAGCAGGGGCTCGTGGACTTTTCCCCATACCCAACGATCCTCATAAATATCTCAAGTGTGAAATCGGCGTTGAGCCACGAGTGGAGCAGTGTAATCCAGGAGATATATTCGATGGTCACAGCTTGACATGTGTTCGTCCTGGATACTCCCCTGTCCCATCTCTTTCCTCCTGTAAGTTAATCTCCATTTCATATTCCAGCTTTGCCTTGCTTATTTCATTTGCTTCTCACCTGGGTTTCTGATCTCATCTTTTGCTCTTCACGCGCTTTCAGTTGATTTTTACTTTCTTTGTAACCCTAATGAATATTTTAAGCTGCCGTCAACCTGAGCAATCTCCTCTGCCCAGAAGGAGTCGAGGGTTTGTTTGCTCATCCCTTTGATCAGACCAAGTTCTTCAACTGCAAAGCAGGACAAGTAGCCGTTCAGAGCTGTCCTCCAAGTCAGGTCTTTAGCTTATCTAAAAATTATTGTCAGCCTAAGTCTCAATGGGTGTCCACTGATTATGTGACTTATGCTGTCTCAGAGATCAGCCACGAGTATTGTAAGTGAATTCTTCCTGTGACTCCGCATGGCACTTGTGACGACGTGTATTCCCTCCAGCTATGATGCTCACTCGTTGTCCGGCTGGCATGGATGGCCTTCATCTCTATCCCTATGATGCTGCCAAATATGTCCGTTGCTCTGGAGGAGTGATGTCCATTTTAAGCTGTGGAGAGAATATGGCTTATAGTTTTACTCAACGCACTTGCCGTCCGACGCAGCAAGTATCCAGAGAAGAACGCGTCAAGTTTATCGTCGAGCTGGAATACAATGGCAGCTACGGCAATGCGGATAGTCATGAATTGCAATCTTCGTTGGCCTCTTGTCCACAGAATCTACAAGGCAAATACGTTCACCCATTCCTTGCCGGTCACTATGTCATCTGTCACAACGGTGTGCTGACGGTGGAGTCCTGCCCACCTGGATATGTGTACAGTATTTCTATGCACAGGTGTGGAATCCAACAACAGCTCTCGTCTCATGACTATTTGGACTATTCCTACATAAATAACCAGCCCTCCAATTTTGTGCAAGATCTTAGCACTTTTAGCTGTCCTCCTTATGCTCAGGGTTACTATCTACATCCCTTTGATTGTACCAAGTACTTAAACTGCCGCAATCAGCAGACCTACATTGAGAATTGCGAACGTGGTAAAGTTTTCAGCATCTCCCAACGGCTTTGCGTGGCAGCGGATCAGATAGCTGCCGCCTACGATCGGGTTCAGTATGTAACAGAATCGCAGTCCGAGTTCTACCAGGGCAATCAGGTGACAAAGGATCATCAACTGCATGCTCCCTCCCAGTATCCAATTGGTGAGGAAGGCTCCTCGAGCTTAAGTGGACGGGGCACTAGTTCTTATGGTGGACTATCAGGACACATAAGCGGATCAATTAACAGGGCAAGTTGTCCAACAGGGGCTCGTGGACTTTTCCCCATACCCAACGAACCCCAGAAATATCTCAAGTGTGAAATAGGCGTTCAGCCACGAGTGGAGCAGTGTAAACCAGGAGACATATTCGATGGTCACAGCTTGACATGTGTTTGTCCTGGAGATTTCACTATCCTAACCCCTAATTCCTGTAAGTTAATTTACATTTTAAAAATTAGCTTTGCCTTGCATGTCCATTTGCTTCTCATTTTAGGGTTATTAAATTTCATCACTTGCTTCTCATGTGCTTTCAGTTCCTTCTTTGCTTACCTATTTTATAACCCTAACGAATACTCTTAGCTGCCGCCAGGCTGAGCAGTCTCCTCTGCCCAGAAGGAGTCGAGGGTTTGTTTGCTCATCCTTTTGATCAAACCAAGTTCTTTAACTGCAAGGCAGGAAAAGTAGCTGTTCAAAGCTGTATTCCTGGCAACGTATTTAGTTTATCCAAAACTCGCTGTCAGTCAAGATCTCAATTGGTGTCCACTGACTATGTGACTTATGCTGTTTCAGAGATCAGCCACGAGTATTGTAAGTAATTTGCAATTGTTGGCTCTTCATAGTTTTAGAACTTTACCCCCTTAAGCTTTGATGTTCACCCATTGCCCCTCTGGTACCGATGGCCATCATTTCTATCCCTATGATGCTGCCAAATATGTCCGCTGCTCTGGAGGCGTGATGTCCATTTTAAACTGTGGAGAGAACATGGCATATAGTTTTACTCAACGCACTTGCCGTCCGACGCAGCAAGTATCCAGAGAAGAACGCGTAAAGTTTATCGTCGAGCTGGAATACCATGGCAGCTACGGCAATGCGGATAGTCATGAATTGCAATCTTCGTTGGCCTCTTGTCCACAGAGTCTACAGGGCAAATACGTTCACCCATTCCTTGCCGGTCACTATGTCATCTGTCACAATGGTGTGCTGACGGTGGAGTCCTGCCCACCTGGATATGTGTACAGTATTTCTATGCACAGGTGTGGAATCCAACAACAGCTCTCGTCTCATGACTATTTGGACTATTCCTACATAAATAACCAGCCCTCCAATTTTGTGCAAGATCTTAGCACTGTTAGCTGTCCTCCTTATGCTCAGGGTTACTATCTACATCCCTTTGATTGTACCAAGTACTTAAACTGCCGCAATCAGCAGACCTACATTGAGAATTGCGAACGTGGTAAAGTTTTTAGCATCTCACAACGACTTTGCGTGTCGAGGGATCAGTTAGTTGCCGCCTACGATCGCGTGGAGTATTCAACGGAAACGCAGCATGAGTTCTACCAAGGCAGTGAGGATGCTAATGGTCATCTGCTATATCCCAATCAGCATTTACAGAAAGTGGAGATAACTTGCCCGCCTGATGCTAGTGGACTTCATCCACATCCCTACGATTGCACCAAGTTTCTGAACTGCGCCAATGGACATATTCTTATGCAGGAGTGTGTTCCCGGTTTGGCCTTCAACAGCGCAAAGGGCAAATGCGAACACGCCGGCCTAGTCGATTGTTCAGGAAGGAGTACTAGCACTGTGACTGTTGCCTCCTATCAGTTGACTTGCCCTGAGAATGTCTATGGCATGTTTGCACATCCATTTGATGCCCGCAGCTATTTGTATTGCATGCAGGGATATACCTCGATCAGGCAGTGCCTGTCCACTGAATACTTCAGCATCAGTCGAGGCTACTGTCTTTCGGCACAGCTTGTCTCTGCAACGGATCGTGTGTCCGTGATTAGCTATGTGCAGGAGGCTGGCATGCAGCAACAGGACTGTGAGTAGTCAGAAGGAGGTTCAACGAGCTACGGAATCCCTGACATAAATCCCTTTGCATTGCAGTTGTGAGTTGTCCTCGGGATGCTGTGGGCTATCACGCTTATCCCTTCGACTGTACAAAGTATCTGAGCTGTGAGGCGGGATTCACTCGGCTCCAAAGCTGCCAGAAAGGACAACACTTTAGCCTCTCGCTGCACAGCTGTCACTTGCCGGAGCAAGTGCAGCGCAACGATCGCTTCTATTCGAGCAGTGAGCTGCACACCTTCTTCGAGTGGTGGCAGCAACTTCAGCGTCAAGGAATCAGCTTTAGCATTCTGTGTCCTCCTGATTTGATTGGCAACTATCAACATCCCACGTTGCCCAGCAAGTATATCGCTTGCACTGCACCCCAAGCACCGGCTCAGATCCGTGATTGCGACAGCGATCACATTTTTAGTGTATCCCGACGTATTTGTTTGCCAGGCACACAGGTGGCCACATACGATCGATGTGATTACAGCGCACAGGACTCCTCCGGTTGGATAGATCTGCGTTACGGTTACTAACACTCTGAACACTCCAAATAAACTTTATTTATTATACTAAAATGCTGTTCAATTCTTGCAGACGCACGTGCTCCAAAGGCCTACGGCACAAACTCTCAATACGGCAGCTCCGATCAATATGGCAGCGAATCCAGCGGCATTAAAACGACCATCGCTCGAACTGGTGATCGCTGGAGCAGCATGAACATGCCGCGTCCAGCGGGTATTGGCTTTGGTCATGATGGGGCGAGCACACAGCATTCCCAGGCCAGTGGCTGGTCTGGTCAAGGCAGCGCCCACAGCCACCTGGCGCCCACTCAAAGCGTGCTCTATGTGGAGGGCTCACTCCAGCCGAATCGTAATTATCCACAACACTCTGCCACAAACACAATCTACAAGGCGCCGCTGGCTCCCATGGCGACCACACCGACTAGCAATGTTTATTATGCCCAGCCGGTTCAGGAAACTGATTCCCCATCACGTTCTGACTTTGGTCGCGCTCACACAAACAACTGGCAAACATCTCATAGACCCTTCAATCCTCAATCCTCGACTGGACAGCGACCTTTAGACATTGACTATCAGCCCGATGAGGACGATCAGCAGCCGCATCCGACAAACGATCAGCAGCCAAGCGCATCGCAACTTCAGCCTCGGGAGCATTTCCATGCATCTATTCCTGGTGTGCCTGCTAACCACAGACCCACATTTCATGCTCAACCACACTCTCTGGGTGATGAATCCAATCTTCATGGCGGATTAAAGCCACCTCCACCACCGCCTAATTCTCCCGTTCGGCCAAAACAGAATCCTCATGCCACTCCTCCAACAGGACAGCGACCTTTAAACCTTGATTATCAGCCCGATGAGAATGATCAGGACCAAGGTCCGTCTGCAGATGGTGATCAGCAGCCCAGTTTTCATTCCGAACCACATTCTTCGTCTGATGACTCCAATCTTTATGGTGGATTAAAACCACCTTCGCCACCACCTAATTCTCCCGTTCGGCCAAAACAGAATCCTCATGCCACTCCTCCAACAGGACAGCGACCTTTAAATCTTGATTATCAGCCCGATGAGTATGATCATGACCAAGGTCCGTCTGCAGATGGTGATCAGCAGCCCAGTTTTCATTCCGAACCACATTCTTCGTCTGATGACTCCAATCTTTATGGTGGATTAAAACCACCTTCGCCACCACCTAATTCTCCCGTTCGGCCAAAACAGAATCCTCATGCCACTCCTCCAACAGGACAGCGACCTTTAAATCTTGATTATCAGCCCGATGAGTATGATCATGACCAAGGTCCGTCTGCAGATGGTGATCAGCAGCCCAGTTTTCATTCCGAACCACATTCTTCGTCTGATGACTCCAATCTTTATGGTGGATTAAGACCACCGCCGCCGCCACCTAATTCTCCCTTTCCTCCCGTTCACCCACAACAGAATTC
The DNA here is from genome assembly GCA_035042365.1 of Drosophila dives. Classification (NCBI taxonomy): domain Eukaryota; kingdom Metazoa; phylum Arthropoda; class Insecta; order Diptera; family Drosophilidae; genus Drosophila; species Drosophila dives. The sequence continues at coordinate 3,644,837 of JAWNLJ010000326.1, read as the reverse complement.
TCATGTCACTCCTCCAACAGGACAGCGTCCTTCTGACCATTACTATAATCCCGAAACGGACACCCAGCAACCTCTTGCTCAGCCTTCTCCGAGTTATCGTCCCGTTTCCCCTGTGCCTGCTAATCATAGGCCCACTTATCGTGATCTTCAGCCTGAGGCTGATGAGTCAAATTTGTACGGTGGTTTGCAGCCGCCCCCACGCCCCTCTTCAGCATCGCAGACTACACGAGTTCCTTCCACTAGCTCGACTAATCTGCGCACGTATCCCATTTATCCGCCCGTATTCAATGCCACGCCTCCTCATACAGCCAATAACCCACACTATAGTCCATCATATTCGGGAGTTGCGCACTCGTTTAATGCAACCTGGCTGAAAGTGCCACCTGCACCTGCACCTGCAAACGATCCATTCAATGCCCCACAGGATTACGTCGATGCTGACTATGATGATAGAGATTTGGTAGTCACAACCACCACACAGAAAAACGGCTTAAGGCCACCTCCTTTTGACCATAAGTTTTACAATCCATCACAAGCCGCTGCAGCGCAACCATCAAAGGTGGAGCTTGGCGAGGCACTGCGCCTGATGTTGCGTCCTTATTTCAATCATAGCGGAAATGCTGAGGAGTCTCTAGCCCAACGTGCTGAATCCGCCATTGCCACAGCTATTAGCAAACCACCCACCTCAGCTAAAGACCCTACTAGTACCCCCCCGACTACGACGACGACCACGACGACCACGACGACTAGAAGCCCAAATCGTGGGAGACTGACACTGGACGATGACGCTGAACTGATTGTGGCTGGCGAACAGGAAAGCCTGGACGATACTGACGATAAGTCTGTTGTTCCAGATGCGGTTGAGACGGCGCGCACTGAGCAGACCCTAAATCCAACGACGTACGCCTCCGGCTCCGATACGAATTACTTCCATCGTAGCACCCGGCGAGTGGACATTGACACCACAACAGATTCAAATCAAATTCCAACCAAAACAACACACAATTGGCACACGCGGGTTCACAATCGTGAGTTCCACCAGCGTCATCCAAATCTGCCCGATCCATTCGACAAGCCACAGCAACAACACCATCACCGACACCACCGACACCAACATCATCACCACCAACACGAACACAATCCATACTACCACAGTCAACATCCCGAGTTGCCCAATCCATTTGAGGAGGTGCAATCGGAGGAAGACGATTATCTGCCAAATCCAAATGCAGAAGCAACCACCCCACACACCCCCAAGGTTCCCAGCGTCTTCGATGCCACTTGCGAGTTCGACTGCGGCGGCGGCAAGTGTGTGAAAAATGTGGAAGTCTGCGATGGGGTCAACAACTGTGGCAATCGCAGGGATGAGAGCCAGTGCGATCATCTGGGCTACCAGGTGCGTCTAACGGGCGGCGAGAGTCCACACATGGGACGCATTGAGGTTAAAGGTGAGTTGGTCTTACCCTTGCTAGGAATGACAACCTAATCCCTACTGACTCTACTCCTCCAGTCAATGGCCAATGGGGCTATGTTTGCGATGACAAGTTTGGATTGCGCGCTGCGGATGTTGTTTGCCGGGAGTTGGGCCACAAAATGGGTGCCTCTGAGGTGCGTGGTAACTCTTACTATGAGCCGCCCGAGCGTAACTTCAACTATGTCATGGATGAGCTTGAGTGTCGGGGCAATGAGACGCTGTTAAAGGATTGCGACTTCAAGGGCTGGGGTGTCCACAACTGTGGCGTCGATGAGGTTGTCGGCGTCGTTTGCAAAGTGCCCGTGATGAAGTGTCCCAACAACCTTTGGCTATGTAAGACCACGAAGGAATGCATTCCGCCCACCTTTGTCTGCGACAACACCGAGGATTGTGCGGATAAGTCGGACGAGAGTGATGCCGTCTGCAAGGTGCTTAGTTTCCCGGTTAATGCATAAGCTATCTGACTAATCTCTTCGCTTGTAGGCACCCATTGAGTACCGCCTGGAGGGTGGTCGCAGCTCCAACGAGGGACGCCTGGAGGTTAAGTATCATGGCATCTGGGGCAGCGTTTGCGATGACGATTTCAATCTCAAGTCGGCTCAGGTTGCCTGCAATGCGCTGGGCTACTTTGGACCACCGGTAAGTGGTGCCTTTCTCAAAGAATGTTCCTTTTGGTGATTGTTAAGGATTATCTTGTTTGTTCAGAAAATCGAAAAGAACATATTTGGACCGGGCAAGGGACCCATCTGGCTGGACCAGGTCATGTGCTCGGGCAACGAGACGAGCATTGACAAATGCCCTCACTGGAACTGGGGCGAGCACAACTGTAATCACACCGAGGATTTGGGTCTAAGGTGCACAGCGGGACCCCCACCACGTTCGCCGCGACAACGCACCAAATTGCAGGTAGTGGATACGAATCATACTACGAGTGGGTCGGGCGTTAGCCTCTCCGACATTGGATTGTGGGAGAGATCGAGCAAGGCATTGAACACACCAAGACGCTGTGGCATTTTCAAGGACGACCTGATCGATGAGTATGCGCATCCGGAGCAACGCGTCGTCCAGGGCAGTGTGGCGCGTCGTGGCCGTCATCCGTGGCAGGCAACAATCCGTAAGCGGGGACGTGCCAGCATCTCGAGTCATTGGTGTGGTGCTGTGGTCATCTCGAAGCGGCATCTCTTGACCGCCGCCCACTGTCTCTATGGCCAACTGAGGGGTGGATTCTTTGTGCGCGTCGGAGATCACTACGCCAACATCGCGGAAACCTCCGAGATGGACTCGTTCATTGAGAAATGGTACATACACGAGCAGTTCCGACAGCCCACACACATGAACAATGACATAGCCGTTGTGGTGCTAAAAACCCCACTGAGATTCAACGACTATGTGCAGCCCATTTGCTTGCCGGAGTTGAATGCACCGCTTCTCGAGAATCGCACTTGTACCATCTCCGGCTGGGGATCCATTAAATCGGGCATGTCCAGTAAGTATACTAATATTCGCTGAACATAAATGCTTGAAATATATACACCTTTTCCATGCAGCTCCATCCCAGGAATTAAGAGCTGCACAGCTGCCGATTTTGCCGGAGGATACGTGCAAGCAGTTGAATGTTTACGGAGATGCGATGACTAAGGGTAGGTGGTGAATAATTAAATGATTGATTGCCTGATTGATGTGGCATTTTATAGGCATGTTCTGCGCGGGCTCCATGGATGAGAGCGTTGATGCCTGCGAGGGTGATTCAGGTGGCCCACTTGTCTGCTCCGATGAGGGTAAGTCATAAAAAAATAAAGAGTAATTTTTTTTTTTATTGAACTAAATGTTTCGATTGGTTGGCAGATGGTGAGACTCTATATGGCATTATATCCTGGGGACAGCACTGCGGCTATCGGAATCGCCCTGGCGTTTATGTGCGCGTCTGTCACTATGTCGATTGGATCTACGAGAAGATCAATCAATCACTTTAAGGCAATTAAATTTCATGGCTGCGCCCAAAAGTAGGCAATAAAAAATGCGGTCCGCTTTTACGTTTATTTTGAGTGACGGTGAAGGGAAAACGGAAAGGCGCGTACATTAAGAACATAATCAATGCTAATAAAAACGCACAATAACAACAACAATAACAACAACAACAAACAGAAACAATACAGAGTGACTTTAATTCACAAGTGATGGCATTTTGACTCATTTCAACAACACACATTCAGCTCAGCTCAGCTCGACTAGGCTTGTCCCCTTTCTGAAATGTACTCTGCTTTTGGTTTGTAGCTCAAGCAATTTAAAGCAAATTAATAAATACCTATATACATTTTATATATATATGTACATACACTCGCACTCAATTGACATGACTCGGCAAGGGGTTGCTGGGTGGTGTGCGGGGTCATTGTGCGGGCGTTGTGCGCGCGAGTGGATCAGCAGAAGCTCAACAATTAACTTAATTAACTAATGATCAACGCAAAGTCTACCACAACATTTACCGTTGTTCCAGAGAGTAAATGAATCAACATTTGGTTTCTCTCCTTTGTCTCAATTGTTATCCGCTCTATAGCTCAATTTTCCCTCTCTTTTCTCTCTGGCTGGGTTGAGGTTTCCGCTTGAATTTAGCTGACAGTAGCCTATGGAATCTCATTTGGTGCAGTTCAAGCTTAGACTCCGTTAACGTTTTAAGCCCACAACGCTTATCAGCCGCAACTGATAACTGGTAGATGCTAACTGATAGCTGGATAGATCGAGCATCAATATGTTTGTTAAGTTTCTTGCATTCTGTGTGATCGTCGGCATTTGTGCGGCCAACAATCTGGATCAATACAACTATGGCTCAATGGATGGCACCACCAGCACCGAGCGCATCAATGAAGCCGTGCGTTGCGTTAACGTTAATCCACAGAACTCTGTCGATCTGGAGCAGGTGAGATCAAGATACTAAAAATGAAAACATCATTTTGGAATGCGCTCAGTTGTTAAATAATTCAATTATCGCTGATTTGTGCTAATTAACCCTTTCGGCTTAAGGCCGAATGTCACTTTGATGGGTCGTCATCTCCACAGACCACAGTCGGACAGTCAGGCAAACAGAAAGACAGACAGTAAGACAGACAGAAAGACAGACAGTTAGTCAGACTCTTTGTATGCGGGCCACTAATTGAGCCAGCCTCGCATGCAAATCGACATTGCTCAAATTATCAAGCACTATGTATCTACGTAAATATGTATGTGTGTATGTATGTATGTACATCATTATTTTAACACAGTTGAATAGGTCAACAATTACGTCTGAAGTTGACACTTAAATTACAAATGCCAATAACAAATTAAGATTAGTTTTAAATTTTGATTGATAGACAATTAAAAATATTCTTTAAAAATTTTCAAAACTGAACTAATTTTGGTGATTAGAATACAACAAAATATTATACGATATTTTGTCCAGATTCAGGTAAAGACCATAGCATCGTCAACATTTTTCACATCCATTACTTTATAGCTAAACAGATTTTTAAGATCGACTTTTTACTTATATATATATCCGCTTAATCGTATAGATAATGGGCCTCTGGTATGGTAGCGAGATCATAATGCATAGCCAAGATTTTCCCGGTGTCTACGAGTACGATTCGTGTGTTATCATTCACCTGACCGATGTCACACAGCAGGTGAGTCTGGGTCCAGACTGCTCTATGCTCTAAGCCATAATCAAAAAACTTTGTTAACAATTCATGTACAATTGGCGTGTTTAGGTGCACAACAACAACAACTACAACAACAATCGAGGCTACAATACAAACTACAACAATCGTAATCAAAACAATTATGGACACATTTCGACGACGTCCCATTACTATCAAGATAACGATGATCATCGGCGTCAGCCAACACGCACAAAGTATCTGCGCATGGTATGGAGCGAAGGGGACAGCAATCTGGAGTACACCTTCAACTATACGGCTGAGGCGCCCGGCCTATGGTCGAATATTGGTGACCAAAGGGGTTCCCTCGTTCAACTTAACAAATACACCCAGTTCACGGGCACTGTGCAGGTGGTGAAGGCGGTCAATGATCATTTGGTTTTGACCTTTTGCGGCAACGATGTCAAAAGCTCCATTTATACGGTGGTGCTAACACGCAATCGACTCGGCCTCGGCACAGATGTAAGTTTAAACAAGCCATTACAAAAATCCGCTCTAGAATTTGCCAACTGGCGAGTGAAGTGATTTTCTACAATCCATCTATAATTTTCTTCAAGTGTAGTAACAGCTACTCATTGTGATTAATTACGCTTATTACTTCCCCTCTTTAACACTTGCAGGAACTGCGCAGCATACGCAGTATGCTTTCCCGTCGTGGCCTCTTCTCGGAAACCATACGCAAGGTTTGCAGTGGGGCTCCAACTGTAGGTGGCGGTTTGCTCTCGTTGCTAACACTGCTGCTACTTGCCGCCTGGGGGCGATGCCACTGAGAGAGAGAGAGAGAAAGAGAGAGGGAGAAAGTGGCGTCTTGCTGTACAGGAACCGCATTCCAGCCATATTCTATTTGTTAATTTATGCATAATCGACTTACTTAAGCATATAACGGTCGGAGTTCAGTTGCAGCTAACTGCTAACCAAAAAACCATCTAGTTTCGTTGCCATAATTGCTCTTGTCACTATCAATTAAACCCAATTAGTTTTGTAACCACCTCCATCGCATCCCCCCTCATCGTTCTATCTGTCTGACTGTCGTAGCTAAGTCTAAATAATATTCGTAGGCGTTAAGTGCGCTTTTAATTCAATTATAAACTCTTGACAAACATCGCATCTTTGTTTCACTTATTTGGATTCGTAATTCCCACGCTTTCAGTTAGATTTTCCAAATATTAGACTAGCTTTACCAGCCACTGGTGTAAGATAATAATCCTTTATAGAATGCTCAGCGTAAATTTTCTACTTCGAATGTTTTAACAGCATTTCGATGTGGATTTAAAATAGGAAACATGCCCAAAGAGATTTCAGATTATATTATTTGCATTCCAGTGACGTAAGTCTTGCTATAGAAACAAGTGTAGAATTTCAGAATTTTTTAAATGTTAAGTAAGCTAATTTATATATTTTTAAATTTACATTTTTTCTTATTGAGTTGCAATTTTTGCAACAAGTTTAGCATGTTATGTTTTCATTCATATTACAATCTTATCAAAACGAGTCTTTGGCTTAATTTATCTTATCGCTGGGAAGCACGCGAATGAATGCTGCATGTCTGGCGAGTTCTACATTTGTTTTCATTTAAACAATATGATAATTTTGTTTTATTTTTTGTTTTGCGGAAAGTTTCCCTGACTTTATGCGTTTATCAGCAAAACATTTATGGCCTACTTTCTATCAAAGATCGATTGTGGAATGTTTTTGTCTAATATATTTTGGGAGGCTTTGAGTTTCTACAGCTGATTTGATTGTACCTTGAACACTAGCATAAAACGTGTTTAATTCTTATCATTGACAAATGCAAATCCCGCCACAAAGGGCAACCTTGATCTTGAAGTGTCAGTCTAAGGTTGTTTTTGTTTATTAAATTGTTTTTGATGTAATTTTTATTAATATTATTATTGTTTGTATGCTGGCTTTTAAGGCGTACGCTTGATTTTATAACTTTACAAATGCAGTCATGGTTTGTTTTTGTTTTGAAAATGCACTTAGCACTAAGCCCCTTAAATTGCATTTGTTGATAAGCAAAAACAAATAGAAACAATGACTGTGTCACACGTAGACAGCTCATGAACAGTTTTACACCCCCTCTAAAGGGTTGAACACGCGGCAATCAGCTGCTATGGGGCCTGCATCTGGAGGATCTGATTATGTCAGCTACGGCGTGTGTCTATCGAACGTTTGTGCATTTGTCTTATAGAGCCGGATATGATTAGTAATCTGCCAGAGACATGGGTTAAGCTTGCCACACGCAGATAAGGATTAAAGTGATCTGATTGAGGCAACAGAATGAATTTGCGTAAATGATATTTGAAATGTGCTCGATCGACGTCAACTTTAGCCTATATATTTAAATTGACTATCAGCATTATATATATATATGTATTTATATATGCTATATAATGACGACTTTGCACTTTGAGTTGCGTACATGGAAGTTGACTGCGGTGCAATCACCTGAGGAGTCCATTGCAGTTTGGCAAATGTAATCAAAATTCTGTGGCGCAGTTGCACAAAAAACTAATAATGCCATAAACTAATCAATGTGATTGTGGACAGCCACAACTACAATCCCAGCACTTACAATAAAATACGAGTAGATAAGCAGCTACTCAGCCAAATGGCTGATTGCTGTGGCTATAAAAGCGCTGCTTTTGTAAACTGCCTTCACAGAAACATTTCGTTGGTCAAACGCGACAAATGCTTGAAGGAGCAACTGGAGGAAAAAACATTAACTAAACATATTTATAGAGCCAGCTCTATAGAAACACCTGTGATAAAAGTAGAAGACTTATAAAACACTTCAACACAATGTCGTCGGCGAATAAAGTGAACTATTTGGTTGGAGCCACATCGCGGTTTATAGCCGGACGCAATGCGGTCCAGACTGTCTACTGGCGCACCTCCTCGGGACCCAATCCTCGCATGCTGAAGACGAACAGAACCTGTGAATTCGATAGGAATCAAGAGGCGCCTAAAAGTGTGCGCATGCAGAAATATAATCGCACCTTCATCAACAAGGAGTAGCTGCCACAGCTGCCACACCAACAAAGTAGTTCCTGTATATATATATATATATCTTTTAGTGTGTATCTTTAGTGTATATCTTCGCATCTAACGAAATAAATGACGAGTCTATAGTTATAAGTGCAAAACAAAAACCAAGTGTGTAATATTTTTAATAGAAACAGTGATAAGGGCAGGTCTTGTGCGTCATCCAATTATTTTCTGAGCACGAATTGGAAGCATGATTACCTCATGTAAAGATTAGTCTTTACAAATGAGTCAAAGATTGATCAACGGATTATAAGAGATGTGCAGATCGTTATATAACTCAAATTTGCTCTCTCAGTATTACTTTGTTGGCATATGTAAAAACTAACTAAGTAAATAAACATTATTTTAAAAAATTTATAGTTTTTTTCGTGTCGCACATTTGAGTTCGTAGTCCAATTTTGATGATTTTTTTCCAAGTATAAAATGCCTGTGAGCGCACCATATAATATTGGGATCCAATTGTTCCAGCAACAGTACAGTGCGACTAACTCTTATTTAAATATAGAGATAGTAGAACATGAATATATTTATACGATTGGAGATGTCTCCTTAATAATGAAATATTTTCTGCAAAACCATTAAATTAAAATTCTAAAGGATGGGAAGAGTGGGAATCGGGCTTTAAATCTTACCTGAATACCATCTATAAGAATATAATTCTAGGGGCGATATCTCTGCTCTTTCTGTAAGTAAAGTATATAATTAACTCTTCTATATACTACTAACCTTCCACTCGACATATATCATAACATCTGTAATTTTTTTTTAAATAAAACAATTCTCTCAATCTATTTTTTAATTATTTATGTATTTTATTTAGTTTTATATTTATTACATACATTGAGTTCTTCTCATATATATCATTTATTTATGTTTGTCGGTTTTTCGTATTTATGGTTTATTTTTGTATGTATGTATGTATTTATATTGATGTATATACGTTTTGGTTGTTTGTGTGTTTGTGTGTGTGTGTGTTCTTTGTATGTTTTCATGTTTGCCATTATGTTTAGGTTTATAATTTCGTTTTAGATATCGATCGTACTTAATTTGTATAGTATTTAGCATTTAGTTAATATAATTCTTCTCGTCGTGGGTGAAATGTGTTTTACGTTTGGTTACTTGTTTTTTCTTTGTTTTCTTTTTTGTTCTTTAATTATTTCTCGTCTTTAAGTATTCGTAATTTAATCTTAAAATTACAGCCTTTATAAATAATTATTTTTTTCGCCTTTCCTTTCTTCGATTTTTTTTTCTTGTTTTTCGTTTTTTGTTTTTCTTTGTAATTTAATATGTTTTGCTTTATACTTCTTATTCCGCTTGCCGTTGTACTAGGTATCCTCTTTTGCCTTTCTTTTTAATTGTTACTAAATATAGATATATAGAGACCTTTTTGTGTTTCTTTTTTTTTTATCTTTTTCTGCATCGTATTTGATGTATTTGAATAATTTGCACACATGTATATAATATATATATATATATATATGTATATATATATATATAATAGTTATCTAAATATATATTCATATAGATTTCATATTTGACAATTTCAGTTGGGCTTAGTGTCTGGCTTTACTTTTGTTGTGTAGTGTAGTGTAGTATTTTCCATTGTTTTATTTCAATTTTTGCACACGGAAGTTTTTTGAGTTGTACACATAAAAACCCACGAAAAATGGTACACAAAAAATTTGTGACGTTTTTCTGTATTTTGTTTTTTATTTTTGTAATAGATTTGTTTTTCTTTGGTTTTTGAATGCTTGGAATATGTTTTTGTTTTGTATTTGTATTTTTCTATGCCACATTATTTTTGCCTAACTCAATTCACACATCGAAAACAGTTGCATTTCGTTTTGATCTCAAAAGAGAAAAATATATATTAATTATTATCTTTAATATTTGTTTTTTTTTCTTTCATTATTCATAATACATATATATCATTTTTGTTTTCGATTAAAAAATATTGCAGCTCAAAATTGTAATACTTTTGTCATACGTTTAATTTTTATTTTATTATATTAATAATTATTATTAATATACCTTTTACTTCGCTAGTTCATTTATACAGATGTATTGACTACCCCTAGCATAGAACCAATTTGAGATCAGGTGTGGTTGTTCGTGTTTCTTTTCCCCATCTCAATTCTATGCTAGTTCTGATATAGATAGAGTGTATGTATTTTTTTTTTCGACCGATCTAGATATTTTTTTATAATCCAGTAGCTTAACCTGAACTTGATCTGTTTGTTTGTCTGTTTGTTGGTATTATTGTATTTAAGTGTTGGGTTGATTTTCTCATATGTTTTACGTATTTGATGTCGCTACTTTATGCTGCTTCTGTATTGTAATACTACATAGTAAATATCTTATGTATCTTGTATATATAGACTCTTAATCGTGTGGTAAATTTTTTAGCTAGAGCTTTCTGTCGTACGGAAGAATTTGGATACATTTCGTTTTTTTTTATGTCGTTAATCGCGTGTTTTTGTTTTCCTTTTCGGTTTTTTCTTTTAGCTAAAAGTTATAATTTATCTTGAAGTTTCATTGCTAATCTTTGCTATTTATACCATTAGTTTTTTTTTTTATTAACTGGGCGCTTAACATTGATTTTGATGCCGGTGTGTGTGTGGGTGTATTTAAGTGTATATCTAGATCTTCAGCTATTTATTTAATCTGTTTTTGTTTGCAAATTTGCTTCAGCTTCGTTTTGTTTAAATTTGTATAAACATAAAACGCTAAGGGGATAGATGAGAAAATTGAAGACAAGAATGGAAGTCGATCGAATTTAGTTAACAAATAAGCCGTACTTAATTTGTCAGCAGAAGGCAAAACGGAAATTGCACACAAATTGACAAATAAAAAAATAAATAAATTAATAGCAACGGTAGCACAGTTTTTTATATTCAGCTTTAGAGACTTTTGCTTGCCGTTGACAAAGAAATTTTACAATAAGTGTAATAAATTCACTCAATAATTTTTGGTTTTTTTTTTATATAAGTATTTCTCATATGTTTGTGTGTCTCGACTAAAAATACTCAACAACAATTTTCATTTACTTGAAACCATTTTAGCTACAATTTAAATATGTTTTTTGTGTTTTTTTTTTGGGGTTGTATATATCATATATCATATATCATATATCATACTTATATATCGTTAAATATTTCTACGCATTCGCCACAACATGAAAAGAAATAACCATTTTTGCAACATTCTATCATTTTAATCATTGAGTTCACTTTCTTCGTTGCTTTTTCACCATTTGCCATATGTTTGCTGTAGTTTTTGATGTTGTTGCCTCGAGCTCGAACCCTGATACGATATTGAATCTGTCTTCTATATATATTTATATATATGTGTATATATATATTTTACGGAAAGTTGTCAAAAATGTTTTGCTGACGATAACATGATCTAAAAAATATGTCGTATATAAAAAAGGGGTTAAGAGTAATAAACTAAACTAACAACTGACTTTGGCTAACTATATGTATTGCTAATATATGATATAATACGATGCCAATCCATCCACTATAGGGGTTGTCTAATACATGATATAGTACGATGCCAAGCCATCTTTAACTGTGGGGGCGTTTAAAATATTCACCACGCCCACTCTCACAGAATTTGCTATCTCGGTTGCTCTTCGTTATTTTTCTATATATATATATATATATTTATATATATATATATATATCTATGTATGTATGTAATGCACCTGTGTGTGGGTTCTGGATTATTTCTCTCATTACGAGTTCGTTGCATTGTTTATTGTATTTTGTATGTGTGGGGGAGCAGTCTGATAAACTGTATTCACTATAGTATTCATATGTATACCGAATGATTCAGTTAGTATTCAATTCATTTAACATTTACATGATAATTACACATTTCTCGCTCCGGCTCTATTTTCTCGAACCAATCAGCAATACTATTTTGTGACTGTATCTATGTGTGTGTGTCACTGTGTATGTGTATGCGAGTCAATCACATTTACATTCTGTATGTGTGTGTGAGTGAGTTTTAATTATTTTAATATTGCTTTCTATTATTGTTATTTATTATTTGTAATTTATGCTGCTTTTCTAATGCCCAGTTTTGTTTTATAATTATTTTTTACTTGTGATTTGACTAATAAGTACAATATCATAAAAATAACACTGTATATTTTGTTCTTTACCATTTTGTTAATAATTTACGTTTTTTTTTTGTTTTTGTTTGTAAATATAAATATATATAATATATATCTCAGGTTTTCCATTTATTAAATACAATATAATATAACCATATATAAAACGCGCTCGCGACTAAATCAAATTTCCAACACTGTCCCCATTACTGAGTCCTCACCCCTATTCCCCCTTCTGCACAACACACACCCCCTTCGCTGACCAACATGTAGCGACACCTGTGTGCCGCATTTGAAAAATTCGTAAACACTTTGTTTTTAAATATATATTTTTTAGTTATTTGTTTTTTTTTAGCGTCAGTCTTTTGTAAATTAAATTTTACTTCAAAAACATTTTAACGCACACACACAGGCGTTGACGCGCCTACACAAACGCACATACACACACGCGTACGCTCTTAGCAGGGTGGGTGCAAAGCGAAGGGGGGTAGGGGTTATTTTGGGGTACATCTCCTAGCCAAAAGCCGGACGCGCTCTGCATATTTATAAAAAAAGTTGCTTCTCGATTTGTATATATATTTATATATATATATATACATATACATATAAATATACATATGTATATCTTTTTTGTATATATATATATATATATATTTAATAAAACGTGTACATATATACATATGTATAGTTTATATAAGGTTTTTATTCAATTCACACGTAGACTTTTTTTAAAAATGCATTTTTCTTATATAAAAACGATTTTACTTGTTTTTAGTTTTTTTTTTTTTGTTGAATTAATCGTAATATAAATATTTGTTTATCTGTAAAGACGCCATCGAGATATTGTTCTTGTACACTCATATTTTTATATATATTTTTAAGTACTTATAGATATATACGATTTTCTGTATTTGTATAACCCGCAGGCCGCACGGGAAGATTTGTGAGAGACAAGAGTTTTTTTTGTTTTGTTTAGCAAATCATTAATAATTGAACTACATTTAGATTATATAGAAGCTGTTGTTTTTTAATATATGTATATATGCTTAGTAGGCGCCCGACTGCGTTTTGATATACATATACCCTTGCAAGGGGTATTTTCTCGACTTCTTCTATGTATTAGTATTCCTGTTCATAAAACTTTTTGCTTTCATTTCAAGGCAGTAATTGCATTTAATCACTATGTTTGTCTAATGGATACGAGCAGACTAAAGCCTTTCAAGGGTATTTGGACTTCGGCTAACCGAAGATTTTATTGCGTACATTCTTGATTTAATTGTTTTTATCATTGCAATTGATTAGAGCTAATTTGACACAACCGTTTAATTCAACTATTAAATCGTTTAATACACTGAATCTACAACGCGACGACTTTAAATAGTTGCCACTCACAAATAAAATGATTCGTTGCACATATTGCGAATTTATTTTTTTTAATGGCGCACCCTGAAAGTATGCTACCAATTTATTGCGGTCAGCATGTGCGCATATTTCTCATTACGTATACGCCACCGATTGTGTGTTGTGAATGTTAAGCAAATCAAATTTAAATGATACTAATAAATAAAGGAAGTTTGTATCTCGTATTTCCGGCTCGTCGTTTATCTCTTGTTAAATAGTTGAAACTTAAAATAAAACGATTCGTCGCACGTTTTGCGATTTTCACTTTTTCTGCGCATCCTGAAAGTAGGCTACAGTTTTATTTTATTTATCATAATTCAAATTACGTATACGCCACGATGTGTGTGAGTGTGTGGTGAATGTTAATCAAATTAAAATAATGTTAAATTCTGAATAAAAACAAACATTAATAAAAGAATAAAAAATTTGTATCTCGTTTCGGGCTCGCATCATTTATTTGCTTAACAATTGTCAATTGTGAATTTGAACATTTAAAATTTAGAAAATAACTTCTATACACAAAGATAAACAAATTTGGGTTTACAAGCAGTCTAAAAAGGAAAATCGATAATCATTAAATGCAGTAGAAAACGTTAAAAATTTGGTAAAATCTAGGCCAATATGAAATATTAAAAGAAATAACTCCTAATCGTAACGCCAAAGACTGAGCCCGAAATTTGCGTTGGCCGCAACTATGGATCTTGCTGGTAGTAGAGTATTCAATTTATTTGAGATTCTGCATTTTACGCCTTGAAACTTGTATTGCATTGGTTTTCCTGGTTTTTTAATGTAGTCATGAAGGAGTTTGGATATGCTTCGGCCTGAATGGGCCTCCACTTGTGATGTTAGTGATGAGAAAACGACGTTCAAGCTTGCTAATATTCTGCTGCTGCTGTTGTTGCTTTTCTTTTGCTGTTTGCAAGCTGAACCCTTTAAAGAACACAAAAAAACATAGTAACGAAATAAACAAACTAATGAACAAAATAAACGAATAACAAGAAACAGTTTTTGTTGTTTTTTTTCTGTAGTGTTGGCGCCTCCAATGTTGCACTGCTATATCTTTTTCGCCATTCCTTTGTCCTTCGACTGGAAGAGCAGTTTCGGATGTAGTTTTTTTTTGCTAGTGTTCTTTTGTTTTTTCTCTCGTTTTTGTTGTAAATTTTTTTTCGAGTTTTATAGGAATATCATTCTGCTGTTTTGGAGAGACTTCTTTCTTTCTACATGGCCATGCGCCAGTTGGTAACCGAGAGGTTATTAGCTCTGCTAACGTTGCGATTGTTGTTGCCGTTGCTGCCATCATCGAATTCCCAAGCGGCAAGTTGAGGACTCTGTTGCGGCATATGTGTCTGAGGGTCTAATAGGGAATCGGATTAGGTACGATGAGAGATACAAACAAACAAACAAACTAAATACTGAAAGCAAAAAACATATATAAATAATAATAATAACAGGTTTGTTTCTGTGTTTTGTTTTTTTTTGCATTTTGCTAAAAATTACTAAGTAGCTGTTGCTTTATTGTTTTGTTTTACTTTTTTAGTTCATTCTCTTTTTAGCCTTTTTTCGTGGCGCTCTTTTCGAATATATGTGTGTGTGTTTAGAGTGTGTGTGTGTGAGTGTGACTCTTATATAGTTGTTAAATAATTGTGATGATCATGTCGCTTTTCCACTTGATTTGTATATGTATATATATATAATATATAGTATGTATATATATATATACTCTATATCGAGCTAGAGCTGCACGTATAATTATTAGTTTTAATTTTTATTTTATTTTCTTTTTTTTTGCTTTTTCTATAATTGCTGTATTTATTTAGGTAGGTTGTTACTTAGTACTAAAAACGTTTTTTTCTTTCTGCTCCCAACTTGAGCTACACTTCATCAATCAGTTAATTTTTCTTTAAAATACACATATATATAATATTATATATATATTATGTTTTCTTTTGCTTCTTTTACTTATTGTTTAGTGTTTATGCCTTTTGCTATGATATATATATATATTTTTTTTCACTTTTCTTGCCTTTTTGCTTTGACTAATTTGTGTTTTTTTTTTGCATTTTTTTAATATATCTATATATATATTTATATGCATTTTTATGTACGTTATGTATGTATATGTAGTATACAATATAAATATTCACTATTATTAATTTATATATATATATTAATATATATATATATATATATGCATGTATAAACTTAATAGATTTTTTTGACGATGGGACACAATCTGCTTACTGCTTACAGTAAAAACTTAAGAACCTCTTCTTGCTGCTTCTTCTCTTCCCTTGAGTCAGACAATAAATTGAGTTACAAACAGTTTTTTTTTATCTTATTCTTCTTTTTCTTTTTTTTTTTTGTATGTATGTCAGCAAAAATGTTCATAATAATTATGCCATTTGTATATATTTATATATATAGATATATATATATATATATATTTAATATTGTTTTAAACCTAAACCATTTATTTATGAATTTTTGCTTTTGTTTTTCAAAATATCACGTATATATCTTAAGTTATGCCTTGGATTTATTAGTTGCGGTTTATGTGTCTATGTGTTGGGTGTGTGTTGGGTATACCAGTACTAATAGGACATTTAGCTAAAACTAAGTCTGTCCGCTTAACAAAAAAATTCATAACCTAAAACTATTTCGCATTTTTGTGAGTGCTGAAAAGCCCCTCTACTGGCTTAAGTACACTCCATTTGTGTGTGTGTGTGAGTGATGTGTGTGTATTGTGTTGGGGCTTATCTGGTGGATGTAGTTTTCAACTAGAGCATATCAATTATTCAATTATTGCTTTTATTTTCGTTTGGTTTTTGTTTGTTTTTTTTCTTTTTGTCATTTCTAATTATTGTTACGATTCGATTTTAAAAATGTTTTTTTTTTTTTAAGTTTTTTTTTCTTTTGTTTTTGTATGTATTAAACTATGCAACAATTGAGTTTTAAACGTTACAAATTTGTCAACAAGTTTTCAAGGGATCTGCGGGGCAGTCAGGCAGGCAAGCGACCGCAGCAACGGGGAAGTGGGTGGTGGGTTGTGGCAAGGAGTGTGGTGTGGTGGCGACTGCTTCAATTTGCAGGTAATTTGTGAAACCTCTGGGTTCGATTTTGTTTTTTTGTGTGTGTGTGCGTATGTGTGTGTGTGTGTGTGTGGGCAAATAATTTAGTTGTTATTTTTGTTGTAGTTTTTTCTTGTTAAGGCAAATGTGACCTTCATAAAATATACATATAAATAATTTGTTCTTCGCCAAATTATGCACCAATTTTTTTTTTTTGTTTTTTTAAATATTTTATGAACTGGGAATCGTTGCCGCCGCCGCTGTTGAGTTAGCCAACCCTTTACTTTTAAATAATTAAGTTTCACGCCAAGATTTAACAATTAGATTCGTAACAAAAAAGATTTCAATACACATTTCGTACAAATGGAAAAACAACGTTTTTGACGAGATTTGCTTCTGCTTCTGCTTCCTTACGTTTTCTTATAATTAGGTTTTTTAGTTCAGTATTTTTTTATTGCATTTTGTTTTCGATTTTTGTTTAGCTAAATACTCGTGTAACACGCACTTACTGAGTGTCTATGTATTGCTTTAGTTATGTTTCTTTTTACTCTTGTCGTTTTCTGGCTATGTACTAGGCATATAATTAGTATATAATATATATTATATATGTATGTATATATATATGTATACGGTATATGTGTGTATATATACTTTTCATACTTTGTTGCTCTTTTTTTTTTAGCTAGCATATATTTTGAATATCTTTATTGTATAGGTTTGTTTTTGCTTCTCTTACACTAGTTTATCCTCTTCTCTTCTCTATCCTTTTTTTTAGTATTTTAATTCGTTTTATTTCTCTTACAATTTCGTTCAGTTTGCTGGTTTGCTTGGCTTACAAATACATTCTATATAGCTTAGGTATATATGTGTATATATATATATATATATATATTAGTATGTGTGTTTGTTTGTTTTTGTGTGGGTGTGTGTGTGTGTGTGTGTATCTTTTAGCTTGCGCGCATGCTTTGTGCTGCGGTTTTTACTTATTTTCTTTTTTTTCGTTCTTTTAATTTTAGTATTTAGTTACTTTTTTGCTTTTTGCTTTGTATCGCTGTATGTGTATAACAGTTAACGTTATAATTTACAGTTACAGTTACATTTATGTGTGTCTATATATGTGTGAGTTGGTGTATTTTTGTGTATATTTTATATAAATTAATATTTATGCATAATTTATGTCTTTAATTTTCGTTTTGCTGCCCTTTTTGTACAGCTGCTTTTCATTTGTTAAACTCTTCCCCTCATTTCCCCTCCCTTCTACCTTGCATTATATAATTGATGTAGTTTGTTCTTTAATAAATTATATGCTAGCTGACTTGACTCTCTCTCTCTCTTGTGTCTGTGTGTGTGTGTGTTTCTGTTTTATTTGTGCTAAAATTTTCAAAATTATATTTGTTCTACATGTCGCTGCTTTCTCCGTCTGCTTATTTCTGTCTTTTTATTCAGCAGCTGCTGCTTTGCATTGCAATTTTCGTTGCCAATAGTCCCAGTCCCCCACCCCCGTCGCACGAGTACCCTCAACATTTTCTTTCATCACCCACCCGCCCCTTAGTTAATCCCCCCCTCTCAACCTGTCAGCTTCAGATGCCCATCTTCACTAATTACACGTTATTAAATGTTTCAGTTCCTTCCTTCTCCTCCTTAAGCCTGTTCCATCAACTGAAAACATAAGCTGCTTATTCTACAGCACTCTCTATATGTCAGTGTATGTGTGTGTATTGGTGTCCTTGGTGGATGTTCAAACTATGTATCTATAAAATTATTATTGCTTTAGCAGCTGCCGCTGTTTATATAAATTCTATTAATGCTTTGTTGTAGTTGTAGTTGTTTTTGTTGTTGTTATTGTTGCTATTGTTGTTGTAGTTAGTAGCATCAGTATTTGTAGTTTGTTGTTGTTGTTGTTGTAGTTGTTGTTGCTTGCTGCATCCTCAAAGTTAACAGGGATAAATGCCTACAAGAAATAGTCGAAGAACATTTTGCATATTTCAAACACATTCGTCTACAATAACTGGGTGTGAGTGTGTGTGAGAACGTGTGTGTGCTGACCACTACATGTGTGTTATAATGTATTATATATATTTAAGCTGTATATATATATATATGTGTATATATTTATATATATATATGCACAAGCATAGAACAAAAACAAATAATTAATCAATTAAATGACGCAGTTTCTACCACTAAATAAAGAAAACCGAAAATAAAATTTAAGTTTCGTTTCTTTTTGTAATATTTTTTGTTGTTTCTTTTTGGCTAATTCTCCTACTGCGCCCCAGAGCAGTACAATAAAATGTTGGGGCGGAGGCGTGGCATTTAACTAATAATTACCGCCTAGAGCGAATGCGTGTTAAACTAAGAAAACAATTAAATAAAATATATAAACTAAATTAAGTTAGCAATTTAAATTAAAGCAAAAATTTGTTGTAGTTGACAACGACAGAGAGTTCTGTGGTGGAGTGCGGGGGGACAGCAGCATCGTTCTTGTTGTTGTTGTTGTTCTAGTGGCTGATGTAGTTGTTGTTGCTGTTGTTGTTGATATTTCATCTGCTTATGATGATAGTTCTTGTTGTGGTTGTTGTTGTTGTTGTTGTTCGGGCAGCTCTCAACGTAAAATTGTGGCGACTACGAAAATTTAGTTTGTTGTTGTTGTTGTTCTGGTTGTTGTTGTTGTTGTTGTAGATGTAGTTTTGGTTTAATTTAACCTTTTAACGGCATTGGATGGTTGTTGGTTGTGCAGCAAGAACCGAAAGAAAGAATGAAAGAAAGTAAGAAAACAAAGCGTATACTCAAAGAGGTGTTGTGTCAAAAAACTACAGCAAAAATACGACAAATATATTTTACAGCGAGCAGAGCAAGCGTTCAGGATAAATGTGAAATTCACGAGCAATGTGTTCGATACGATACGAGAGAGAGAGATAGATAGATAGATAGATAGATAGAGAAATGGAGCAGGCAGTGGAAGCGTGACAGAGTAACACAGTTAGCTCGCCCAATGAAGAGAATGGTGGCGTGCGAGCGAGACAGAGAGAGCACTGCACTTTATTTACCTTGATAGTTCTGAGGCCAAATGGTGGGTACATTCTGCAAAAGTAGAAAGAGAAGGAAAAGAGAAACAAATTACATTTTATTTAAGATATAAATCTAAATTTAAATTTGTACAACACAAATCGCCATCAAAGTGAAGGGAATATTTCGTTTGTGGCAATATCTATAGTTTTGGGAAAGTTACTTTCTAAGAGCTCCGCTGCTTTCTGCTCAAAACGCACTAATCAATTTAGTGAGAGATGGTCAACCCAATTTTTTTCTGTCGTTCTGAAAATCGAAATTGTATAACTGCAAAATATTAGGCATTGACATGCGAACGGACAAGAAATCTATTTATTCAGTTTCGTTGGATAACTTGACATTAAAGTTTGTTATATTGATTGCTGCTAAGACAGCTTATAGAGACAGGATCTGGCCGGCTTAGACTTATGTACAAATTGGAAGAGATGGACGTGAACGGACGGACTGTATACGTTTTATATTGTAATATCTAGGCCCTTTTTCAGATCTTTAACTATAGGTACTATATATAATTTTGCTCAAAATAAACAGCTGTTATTATTATAATATAATGTACTACTAAAAACCCAATTTTCTTATTCCCCTCCTTTAAGCAATCAATATAATTGAGGAGTATTATGTTAACTTACCATTGGCACGCTGTAGTACTGATAGAATGGCTGATATTGCATGGCTGAAGGTGGGTAGATGGCTGGCACGCCAGCGGCTGTAAAGTCAGTAACTAGTTATTAGTTATGTCCGGCGTAACATTGTTGTAGTTGTTGTTGTTGTTGTAATGTTGAGAAGATATGGAGAGTAATAGAATGGAATATAAAAAAGAAAATTATCGTTTTAAAACTGAAAGAACCCGATAAGTGGAACTTAAAGGCAAAACACTCTATATAATCGAATTGTATTCCCATCCAATGTTAGGTTACCTGGCGGATAGACGGCAGCGGCAAACTGATCCATCGGTATATTGCTCATCGGTGCTGGCGGCGTGGTTGTGTAATAGACAGCTCCATTGGTGGCCACAATCGACTGCAGAGGATTGGGCTACAGAAGAATGGGTTGACTCAATTATTGGATATACATATATAGGTCAATATAAATATTCTCATACCCAACTAACCTGCTTCTTGATAGCCGGCGCAATGTTCAGCTTACGGTCACGCAGCACAACGCATTCGCCCTGAGAGAGAGATAGGCGTAGATAGAGTGGGGAAGAGATAGAGAGAGAGAAAGCAATTTGTAGTGTGGCAAAATGGATTAGAGTTTTTGTGGTAAGAAAAAACTTGTTGGTGTGTGTGTGTGTATTGTTTGTGGCATCATCATCAAAACAGACAACAGCCAAACGAAATTCAAATTGGAAATTCAAATTCAAATTCAAATCGAACGCAGCAGCATCAAAAAAGTTCTCAAAGATAAAAAAAAAAACATATGTAAAGAAAATTAAAAAAAGGCGCATCGCTCTTGGTTTTTGAACTTTATAACACAAAAATTGACTTAAACTTTTGTGTCAGTTCTTGTTCTTTTTTATTTTCATTTTGATATTGGTTAATATTTCTTTTTTATTTTATTGTTCTTTCGGATGGCAGCGGCAGCGGCCCAAAAATGTGGCCAAAAGATTGAAGAAAAACACGTGCCAAGCCAAATATGAATAATACCATTACCAAAAATTAAGATTATTGTGTGTGTGTATTGTATATAGTATATAGTTTAAGGCATGTTTTATTATTACAAAATGTCATGTACTGTAACTCGTTTTTAAATTTGCTTGGTTAAATATGCCATATCAAATTTTGGTTTTTTTATTTATCTATTTTTTTTTTGATTTTGCTTTTGTTCTTTTCTGCGCGGCACAAATAAATCAAAGTAAACAACATCAACTCATCTTGAATTAACAAACGAATATAATAATAATAGTTAAAAGAAAACACATAAAAAATAAAAGCGTTTTTATATAAAATTTAAGCTATCATCAATTCATCCATTTCAGCCGTCAATCAATCAATCAATCGAACACCCGCAACAATCAATTCAATTCAAATAACGAACTAGAATCATAATTGCTTTTAATTAAGTAACACCAACACCAAATTTAATTTAAAATAATTATAATACAATTAAAACATAAGTTACGTGTGTATAACAGCTCTAAAAAAGCTAACCTCAAATAGGCTCAAGAAATTTATTAATCTGGGTTAGTAATAAATTTGATATTAATCAAATCCCGACATTGACACTAACAGAAATTAATATTACTACTCCTAATAGTGTCACAACGAAAAAGATTATTGAAACTAGTTCATGGTCGAAATCAAAATTCGTTCTCTTATTCTGGATAGTAAATTCTAAGTAATATTTTTTGAAAAGCTATCGATAAAATCAGTTCAATTGAGGTCAAGTTGATGTCCACAGATAAAACACATTTCACATGCTATCGATAACAAGCAGAAGTGTTTGTTTGACACCTAAATGGAAAGTTATCAATTGCCACATTTTTAAATGCTGTGAATAAGATTTGTTCAGTTTCCGCCCTACTGTCCAGCAGACCTGTTGTTGGCTGTTGCTGGTGACGCGGGTCGAGTTATCTTTAATTGGCAATTAGGCGCTGATAGCCGCAGCAATTTGCACTTGAAATGCATGGAAAGCCCTCATAATGGAACAACAACAGGCAACCGAAGCAGAAGCCGAAGACGAAGCCAAAGCCGAAGCCAAACCAGCCAACCACCCAAGCACCCACTCAGAAAGACCCGTTTGTCGAGTCCTAAGCAAATGTTGCTTCTGATTTTGCTTCCTTTAAAGTTTTTAAATGACTTGAGGCTTTATTTCAGTGCTTCTTCTTATTTTTTAACCGTATCCCTTGACCGCCCCAGGGCAAACAGTCTCTCAACAGAATAAAAGACGTCAGGCGACACAAGGATAAGTGTCCATAAAACAAAAGGCCGAGTCACAGTTATATATATATATATAAACAAAAAGAAAAAGTTGCCCCCGCAACACTCGCTGCCTGCCTTCCTCCCTTTCTAGCATGCAGGATGAAGAACGACCCACTTTTTTTTCTTGGGCGAATTTAATTAAGAACCCTCTCAGTCGGGGCTTCAATGCTGGGCCTCTTTTGTGTGCTTACTGCTCCTCCTTCCTCTCCTCCAGCTCTCTGTGGCTGTCACATGAAAAGGACAACAATAGAGAAAGAAGAGGGAGAGAAAGAGGAGTGCTCTCAGTCCAGTGCCTTAAACATTTATAAAGTGCCCAAGACAAAAGGAAAAGCTTCCCCCTCCAACTCCTACTACTCCCACGATCCCAGGACACTTGGTGGTCAGTTTTCATACATTTGAGATGCGCATTAAAAAACGCATTCAAAATTTCGGGCTTGAAAGTAACATTTCAATTGTGGTAAAAGAGCGCTTTGAAGTGAAGTCCCCCAAAGGACCTCAAGCGGTTCCCCAAATGTGCGTGTGTGTGTGTGTGAATGTTGAGGTTATAAGTGTGTAATTATGCTTACCAATGTTTGTGGATTTAATGCGACATTAAAAACATATACACAAAAGTAAGTAAATGCCAAGAGGGGATGATGTGTGTGTGTGTGTGTGTGTGTGTGTGTGTAAGTCGAGGTGTGCTTGTGTGTATTTATGGGTGTGAGGGTAAGGACACTCTGTAATTAACTACAAGGTGTTGTTTGTTGTGTGGTAGAAAGGTTCAATCTAATTGGCTAACAAAGGCTTCGACTATGTTTGGGGCATTTTGGTAGCTTTAATTCGAGCACAAAATGAAATTTTGGTTAAGCGAAATTAAATTAGTGCAAGTGTGTCTGAGTGTGTATTGTGCGTGTATTGTGTGTGTATGTGTGTGTATGTGTGTGGCTAAGTGTGGATTGTGTGTGATTCTAAGTGTGTGATTGTGTGTGTCTGCTAGTATTAAAACCTCGTTAAACGTTGCCACGGCAGCCCCTATTGTTATTGTTGTTCTGGTTGTTGCCCGAGGGGAACCAGCAGGAATAGAGAGGATCTGTTGTTAGAGCATGTAAGCATACAAGGACACACACACACGCACACACACACATAAGATGAAACACAAACACACACTACTCTCTCTTTGATTGTGCATCACTGAAAATGTGCAAAGCGCCAGCAGCGCAAAAACAATGCACATTTAATAACAAGTGGAAAACTTTTTCACTTAATGTATGCCACACACACACACACACACAAAAGAAGACACACACACACAGGGCCAAAAACAAAGAGAGTGGGGGTTGTGAGAGTGTGAATACACCCGGAGAAAATTGGTTCATAACAATCAATATACAATGCATACTTGTCAAAAAGTTA
Organism: Drosophila dives; assembly: GCA_035042365.1. NCBI lineage: Eukaryota > Metazoa > Arthropoda > Insecta > Diptera > Drosophilidae > Drosophila > Drosophila dives. The sequence continues at coordinate 3,620,649 of JAWNLJ010000326.1, read as the reverse complement.
GTGGAAAAAAATGGCTGAAAACTTTTGAAAGTTTTCATTTTGTCCAAACTGAGAAGAGATTTTCAATCAAATTTTAAATTCCCCTGAAAAAATGCTTCTAAACTAACCCAGAAAACCAAGGCTATTCCATTATGGGTTGAACTCTAGTTTAATACTGGATTTAAAGTTAAAAATTCAATTCTAGTTCTCAATTCATATTCAAATAACACTTTCCAAAAATTCTAGGGACTAGTAAAAATGTACACAATCAAAACTAAATCAAGACTTTTTGAACAGAGCTTAATCTCTAGATGAAAACTGATTCTGGCTCGAAGTTTAAATTATAGCTTTTGCTGCATTATGCCAACTTTAACACTTAATATTTCTTTAGGTGTCGGCAGCAGTCGATGCTAGCTGCGGGTTATGCAACTCTCTCTAATTGAAATGCGTCAATTTCAAATAAGGTTCCACTCATCCGAAATCAGCTCAGCTGAACCGAGCCCAGAACTTGGCTTTATTTAGGCAAAACACAGCAACAGCTTGGATAACTCGTTTATAGCTAGACTTGGCCGGGTTTCGGTTTAGGGAAACTGCCCCGCGTGGGATTGTTCCCAGCAGGCACGTCTAATGAACTATTATGGTTGACACTTTTACTCCCTCTCTCTCTCTGTTTCCCTCTCTGTTTCTGCCTGCATGGGCTGCATTTGGATGCGAGAAATTATAATTAGGTGAAATCAAAACAAGTTGAAATTGAAATTAAATTCAGATCAATTACATATTTACAAAGATGACAAACAAACAGCAGAAATTATATATGCAACGAACGCTCTAGGGTCTAGGTCTATATATGTATATAAGGTCTACTCTCTATATATAAAGAAGACCGAGAGGCGTAGGCAATTTTTAGCTAATTGTTTAATTGATTAATTTGCGCAAAATAGGTAAAAAGAAATAATTGAAAAACAATGTATAAATAGAACAAACGGTGCAACGAACGAACAACGTCAACTTCAACTTCAACACCAACTCGCAACTCGCAACTCGCAACTTGGCAACTCAATTCATTTTGCTTGGGTTATCGATAACAAACAAACGTGTGTTGTTGTTATCGGACACAACTGTACGGTGAGAACACAAGAAATGAACGGGGACGGACAGCCGTTGCTAACGAGCTAACAAATGCAATTCTCATATACCCTTGCAGAGAATACTATTAATTTTTTTTTTATCAGAAAGTTATCGAGGAAGTTATCGACCTGGAATACAGGTGCTGAGTAAATAGAATGATGAGATCTTTTATGAATATATATCAGCCAAGGCCACAAGAGTTAGTAGCATTCTTATTTCATAATTACTATATAGTATATTTTCCATAGGAACAGTCGGACAATACTTGAGATGATCTAGACATTGAAATATATCTGCAAGGGTTTTTTATAGTCTTCGGCACACCGAAGTCAGCTAATCTTTCTCGTGTTGTTCTATAACTATGTTAAATTTGTAAATGTGGTATATATGTATATGTGTTTGTTTGTAAATGCGGGTGTGTGTGTGTGTGTTGCATATATGTGTATATGAATGTAAATGTAAATGTAACGTAACGTAACGCAACGGAAACGTAACTCGGAAACGTAACTCAACAAAAAACGCAATTAGAAGAAAATACAGAAATACATAAGAATTACAAGATTGCCGTGTGTCCGTACCGTCGTCGATACACAATCGATAAATCATCGATAAATATCGTTGGCATATACGCGCGATCTGTACGATCTGATCTTGTTCTTGATTCAAAGGAGGCACACGCTCAGTGGCTGTGGACGGCGGCGGCGTCGCTGTGTTGCACTAAACACGCTCACGCACACACACACACAAACGCGCACACACACGCACACACCGAATGTTGTGTGTGTGTGTAGGTGTAAGGGAGGAACAGCTACTGTTTGTACTTGGTGGTAATCGTAGTGTGTGTGCGTGGTGGTGTCTGTGGGTCAGGTAATGCCCTAAAAGATCGGAGTCACATTATAACAGTTCATACTTATTTTGTTGTGATTTTGTAGTGTACGTGTGTGATGTGTGTGTGTGTGTGTCGAGTGTGTGGAGTGTGTGTGTGTGGTGTGTGACTCTTCCCGGTACACAAAAAGCATCAGAAATTGTAAAATCATAATCGATAATTAATCGATAGAAATTAACACAGGCGACATTAGCAGGATTAGCATATGAAATTTGAACTCACCTCCGCCTGCAGTCTTTGTGCCTCCTGCTCCGTCTCAAATGTGACAAATCCGTAGCCCTTGCTGACGCCAGCGCGATCCACAATGATCTTTGTACTCTTCACGGTGCCATACGCACTGAACACGCGTGTCAGATCCGCCTCGGTGGTGTCGCCGCTAAATGATAATAAATTAAAGATTAATCAAGGATTAAGGGGGGGATCTATGACCAGAGCTTACCTGATGCCGCCCACGAAGATGCGATTGGGTATAAGTGTGCCATATTTGGGTGTTGCCAGTGGCGCATCCAGTCCAGCCGTTGGCGCTGCGGCCGCTGTTGGTGCAGCCGAGATTTTATGCATCTCGGCTGGTGTCGTCTCCAGACGAAAATTGGCGCCGAAGGGCAGAATCTTGAGGCTGTTCTTTGTTAACGTGGGGGCGTTGGAAATAATCCAATAAATAACGCTGCTTGGCGGTCTTCTCGCTCTCTCTCTGGCTCTGGTTCAGGTTCTCTCTTTCTCTTCTGCGCAAGGATCAGTTATGCAGAATGTACATTTAACTCTCTGATTTCTTGTTCTATTTAGATATTTCTTATTTATGGCTAAAACAACACGTCCATGTATTATTCTCTTATTCCAAATTATTGTTCAGCTTCACTTTTATTATATTTTCCGAGTGTTTTACTTTTCCTGATGACAGAAATGCTTTGTTTGCTAGATTCAAATCTGTAAAGAGAAGAGAGGATGGGAGGGGTGTGAGTTAAATGTCTAGGCAATTGTTATAGAGAGCTGATATAGGTAGAGAAGACGACAGAGACCGCTGCTGATCTTGTTGTTGTCGTCGTCTGTCTTCGTTTCTCTGACAAAATTGCCCCCCTACATTTCGAAATGCATCTATTTTTGGCCCAAGCAGCGCCGACATATGTCACACAAGAGACGGCCCGACACTGCTCCCGAGAGAGACAGTGAGATGGAGAGAGGGAGAGGTAGAGAGCACACATTGCTGAGGTAGCAGCAGCAGCAACAGCAGCATCAGAGGCAGCCTCTGCTCAAGAGACTCTAGCGACGACACATGTGTACGCCATAAATTCACCTTCAGGCGGCGGCAACAAAATAGCGCAGAGAGTTTAAATTTAACAACAGCAGCAGCAAAAAAAACACACAAAGTTGACTAACGACAGCGGCGGCGGTGGCAATAATGAAATGGCCAAAATAATGTATCTAACAGATGTACAGATACATAGATAAATATACTATATAGCATCTACTATGTATATAATATATAATATATATATATACACGGTCAAAAGTTCAATTTGGAGCCCACCTTTTACATGTTTGTTGAGCACTGTAGACACTCGATATGTACAATTTACAAAAATGCTTAGAAATATTTCTTCTACAAATATGTATTCTACAAGCATTTATTGTTCAATAATGAAAGTTTATTTTTCGAACAGTCTATATAAACAGATATACAATCATTGATTGCCGATTGATTATGAATTTCTCATTTTGAGTAAGTTTTGTTCACAGACATAACTTATATTATTGTGAAATATAATATCTTCTCTCTTCTGCTTCTTCAATAATAAATCTAATTTATTCTCATATTCGAGTGTGCACTGTGCTTGGTAACAAGCAATAATTGAAGCTACCTTCAATATTGTTTGCCCAAGGAAACTGGAGTATCTAAACTCGAATCGAGTGAATATAATACATGTCATACATGCACTATTTACATGTTGTGCACACACACACAGCAATCACACACACTCGCTCTCCAACTCCGCCATTCCAACAATATTTGTGTGTTGTTTGCTTATCGTCAACAACTCATGTATCACATACACCAATAAAAACATAATTATAATTTCATTAACAATCTATAAGTCTAAATTGAGTAGCGCTTTTGATATCTAGATATATAAATATATATATATATTAGATGCATGCATATATAAGTAGGTCTGTGTGTGTGATGTGTAGGTGTTGGTCAGCCCTAATGATTATGTCTACACGTGATTATTGCTCGCTCACTCTGGGTTTCAAATTTTTCTGTGCCAACTTTTGTGCTCATAAATCAACGCCAATAAATTACCATGAAAAATATATGTAAAAGATAAAAACTAAATATAAATGTTAGATAGATATATATGCTGCAGATAAAGTTATATGCAACGATATTTCACTCATTAAATCGCGTCACATTTCCAAAATAATTTCTACACGAACATTTTTTTATTTTTAGCATGAAAAAGTATATAAAAACAAATTAAAATTGATTTTTTTTAGTTTTTTTTTGTTTTTTTTTTTTTGGTTTATATTTTTTGGTATAATTTTTTGCCGTTCTGACGCTGAAAACATCTCAAGCTGTTCTGTCAAACGAAACCAATTACACATATATGTATATATATATAAATATATATAGGCACACCCACATTGCTTGTTTTTGTCGAAAATTGTGAAAACTAAAAGCTATGCACTGAAAGATTATGCCCAACGGATGTATTCGTGGATGGCCCAAAGTGCCCCTGACATAAATCATGGACAGCTGCTCCTCCTCATCTTCAGCACCCGCTTCGAGCAATTTCAAATTTGGTGCTCTTAATTATTTACAGGCGCACTCCATTTCGGCCTGGTCAATAAACCAAAGATACCCAATCTGTATTCGACTGCTGAGGAGTGTCTTTAACTATTATGAGCGAGAAACTACTGGATTATTAAAATACCCATCCAGAAGAGGACATGAAAATATGACATAGTCAGCTTCCGAGCAGCCAGCAGCGAGCAGCAAGCAACGCGCATCAACAGAGGTCAACCGGAAAATCACGGCGACATGACAACATTAACGCTATCAGCGGAATTTAATCAACACCAGGCGCCAACAAGAGAAAATACCCCATAACTACCAACCCCTCACCTTAGCAACCATCCCCCAACCAATTTGCTCTGTGTGGCCAGTAGCAACCACTCAACCAAATTGCACAAATTCCACATGCGAAAATTGCACGCGTAATGCCAATGAAAACGAACCATGAAAGAATTTAATAATAACAACTCAGATAACAGAGGGTTTTCCACAATATATGGGAATATTCAGCTATGCAATACTCTATAATATAGGCAAGCGGTAGCTGATCTTAACAGAGTATTTAGTTGATTACTTTTGTAAAATGTATATAGCATAACAATTTTATTTAATAAATTACCTAATGAGCTCTAATTTGTGGAGATTATTATTTATTCCATCAGGGCTTAAAGCATACAATAGTTTTCTGCCCTAGAAACACTGAAAGACGAATTCAATTTGATTTATTATCTACAGTTGATAAAGCTTATTAATTAATAATAAATGAGAAAAGCATGTCTATATATTATTGATAACAAATGTGTTGTTGAAGAAACTTCTGACAACCTATAGTCAGACATAATTTATTATTGTGAAACGTTCTAATTTCAATTAGCAAATATTCGGACAAATCCTGTGTGTGCTGATGTACTCATCAAAAATGTATTTCTCAACTGCAAATGGACTTGAGGATTGTACACACAGAGACAGAGAGAAAGAGAGAGAGGGATTGCGAGAGAGAACGAAGAGAGGGAGAGAGAAATATTTCATGTATTAGCCTTCATTTGAAGGCATTTCATTGGCTGCAGGGAAATACCAGATTCCGAATCAGATGCAGCCATGCAACAATTTAACAATTAGTTGCTGTTATTGCTGCCCCAAAAACAACATTTCAGACATTCCTGTTAACGTTCAACGCTTTTTCCATTTTTTTTTCGCATTTTTTAATTTTGCTTTTTTTTTTGAGTTTGTGTGTTCTATTTTTTTGGCACATTTCAAGCGCAACTTGGGCAATTAGTGAAAATGCAATTAGGAAGCGCCAAACTATTGAATAACCAGACGGAACAGAAAGAGAGAAAAAGAGAGAGAGTGGGAGAGAGAGAGAGAGAGAGTGGGGATGTGGAGCAGTTTAAAGTCGACATTTGACCTATAAAGAAGTGGTAGAGACTTTGGGTGTGCTAGGTAGAGGGAGTGAAGCCGCCTCAAGGGGGCTGTAAATGAAACAGTCCAAACGAGATGCACACACAGAAAGTTGCCAGATAAAAATAGTAAAATATTCACCTAAGCGCCGACGGCGTGTCCTTGCCAAAAAAAAATAACAACTAAAAGCTTTACAGAGGTAGAGAGGCAGAGAGATAGTGTGTGTGAGGGGGTGTGCACGTGAGGTGAAGGTACAAAAACCAAGGAAAATCTGATAGTCAAAGCCTGATAAGAGCAACGAAGGGAAGTAAAAAGGGAAAGGAAGACAGCAGCGCGTCGACTTACACAACAGGAAGAGAGCAGGAAGTGGAGTGGTGCGGAAGGGGGCAGCTTAGTGGGGCAAGCATGACGACGAGCTGATAAGCGAATGTAAGTCACACAGGGACAATTAGCCAAAAGCTCAAAAGGTTTAACTCTTCCAAAATCCAAATAGCAAACACACAAGTTGAACAAATTTCAGTCATTTTTTTTTTGCTTTTTTTTTTTGGCTGCGTGTGCGTGCTGCCGAATAAGTTGGCCAAAAAATACTGGCACTGCTGGGTGGTGCTGCTAACCAAGCCAGGCCAAGAGCTAAGGCAGGCGACTGCCTGCAGTGCACTCAGTCAAAGGTCAATTGAAGTTGCGGCCAAAAGCAGACAGCAGCAAAAGCAGCAGCAAAAGCAGTAGAAGAAGCAGCCAAGTCAAGTGTAATGCGAGAAAGCGCAAAAATGGCACACACACAAAAACACACACTGACACACACACACAGATGCTCTGACTGACAGCGCGCCGGAAGTGGCTGCCATTTCACCTAACGCGTCCCACACCAACAGCAACAACAATAAGAAAATTGTAACGAAAAAAAAGGACCTGAAACATGTTACACAATCCTTGAGTGTGTGGATGACGTGATGAAGTGGGGCGGTTGAGGGGTGGTAGGACCTGAGAACTCGGACGAGGACGAGGACATTGCTGCTGCTGCTGCTACTGCTTTGGATGTCAGTCAAGTGAAAGGAAATTGTAGCCAACACACACACACACACACACACACATACACACACAGAGCGGGTGTAGAAGGTAGCTGTGGCAGACATACCAACAGACAAACATCATCATCATGATGTGGACGGGGGTCCCATTGAGTAGCAGGCGAGGAGAGTTTTGCCTCAGCAGCAGTGCCAGCAACAAAATTGATGGCCTGCCACGTTGCCGAACCCTGCTACTTTCTAATCTGTGTGTGTGCGTCTGTGTGTGTGTGGCACACAAAAATCCATAATCCTCTGAGCAGCAGCGACCAGCGGCAGCCAGACAAAAACGACAAACTATAAAGCGCGAGCCAGAACAAAAAATAAAATACTCACAAAGATACACACACATTGCACACACACACACACATTTATATATATATATATATTATATATACAGTGGTCGCTTTACATTTAGAATTATCTCGGAAATATTTGTGCTCTTTTAAAGCCAAGCACTTGATTTTAATCTTTCAGTTTAATTAAGTTTTGTCAAAAGAAGTATGAGAAAAGTTTTGAAGTTATGCCAAGGCTAAAATGTTGACAAATTCAATTCTATTTAATATTCAGCGTCTTCAGTTTAATATATACTTTTCCATTATATTTAATATTTGTAACAGAAAACAAATGTTACTTTTGACAAGGCTAAGCTGTTGTCTAATTAAATTCAATTTTAATATTATTTTTGTAGGTGGTAATTTATTAGATTCATTAAATTTAATATTTGTAATTTACAGCAAAAATAAATGTTACTTTTGCTAATTAAAACATTTTTAAAAATTGCTCTATAAGCGCATTTTTACCTCATTGAAACTCTAAGTCGAAATTCAACATTTTTGAGTCAGGGGTCAAAATTATTATTTTATTTTTAACCAAAACGCAATCAAATATCGCAAATAACTTGGGGCCAATTAAAACTTTTACAGGTAATTAAAAACTTATCGATTTTACACCAACTCAACTTGCTGTAATAATTAAATAAATATTACTTTTTCATTAACATTTATATCGATTAATTTAAGAAATATTGCATAATAATATAAATAAGTTTTTCACTTTTTGTGTGGGAAAATAAAACTAGCAGAATCTGTAGAACTATTTGCTAAGTCCCAGCACCTCTTGAAGCCAAAGTTTTTAATTTAGTGCTAGCAACCACTGTATATAGTATACATAGAAAAATAAAATGTCATTTGCGGGTGGTGTGTGTGTGTGTGTGTGTTCGTGTGTGTGAAAAGCCAAGGCAAAAGTTGTGCGAAACAATGAAACTTTGCAGCAGCAGCGTTAAATTGTTTGATGTGTGTGTAACCCTCAAACACACACGCACACACTCAAACACCCGCTTTTTATTTGTATTGGATTTCTGGTTTCCAATATTTGCGCAGCAAACTTTAAGGAGGCTTCCCGAAAAAAAAAACAACGAAAAAAATCTTGTCACACTGCGCTCTCGATTTGAATCAATTTTCTCTCAGCAAAATGTACACACAAAAAGTTTGTCAAGGCAGCCTAACACAAGCAACCCACTGTGGGTTCGTGTGTGTGTGCGTGTGTGTGTGTGCACGTGTGTGTGTGAGTGGTTTATCAAAAAGTTTTCCAAGCATTTTGCAAATGATTTATTGCCAACATCAGGCCAGAAGGAATCTGCGTATGAGCGATAGATGACGCCTAGCCGGGATATATCACGCCCCCTCCTGTGGCAGCTTCTGTGCGGCACAAATGATTTAAGTGGCATTTCATATAGCCAGGGGACAAGCAAGCGAGAGCAGCATCTATTATTAAATGCTCAGCAAAATTAAGTCATTAAAAAACGATTCTGTTTTTGACTTTTTATATTATTTTTCTTTTGTTCTACTTCTCATGCATTGCGTATACGTAGTGTGGACATATGCAAATTTATTGGCAAAGGGGGGTGTAAAGCACAAATTCGAATGCAATCATGAGAGAGCTAACAAGGCAACCAAGGCAACAAAAAAAAAAAGTGTAAAGTGCAAAAGAAATGGCCTAAAAGTATGACTTGGCTAAGCAAAGAGCATGGGTCGAGAGGGACGCAGGAAGGCAGGGTATTCGGGGTGCAGTGGGTGTTGCCTGCTTGGCTGCTTTGTAGGGTGCTGCTGCCAACTATTTTTGTAGACGCAGCTGCCTTTGAGTGTGCATGTATTTTTGTTTTTTTTTTTTTTTTTTGATTTTCATTCCTTGGGCCAAGGCATCAAATTAAAATGCAAAAAGAAAATGTGCGCAGACAATGGCGGTGCAAAGATGTGGGTGTCACTGTGTGTACAGGAGTGTGTGTGTCTGTAAGTGTGTTTGTGTGTGTGCGCGCGCGTCTGTGTGTTCGTGTCGTAAAAGTGAAAAAAGCGCAGCTGAGAGAGCACGTCATCAAAAGCGTCTCTAGCTTGGCTGCCTTTATAGTTGCCACTGCTGTTGCTCTTCTCCTTTGCTTTTTTGTTTTTTCTCTGCTGACTGCATTTGCATCTAGCTCGTTCATGTACAGACACGTTAACACACAGCATCACATACACACACTCACACACAAGCCCTTCCCTCCCCCAGCACATGCCACGCCTCTTGCCGCTTAACCACTTGAAATTCACCTGCGAACAACATTTTAGACAAAATGTGGGGCCAACGTTTTCGCTTTTGTTTAGCGACAACAACTGCAACAAGAAAAAAAAATGGTTTTCGTTTCGATTCGTTTTTTTTTTTGGCTCAACTATTTAGCAAGTTATTTGTCTGTCATTGCGAGTGCGGCCTGTGGCCCAGATTTTCTTCTTTTTAAGCTGAAGCAACCACATTTCTCACAGCCATAAAGTAAATTAATTTCTAGACGAAATGTGCGAAATTGTTCAATAAATGTACAACTTTTTGAATTCTGAATAGCTTAATTCAAAAAATATATTACTTCAATAATAATAGAAACAAAAATACATCTGGGTATATATATCTGGCAATATTTATTGCAAAGATATAATGAGCCCAGAAAACCACACCCGATTCATCCATATTTAAACTTGGCATTCTATTAAATTAAATTATCTTGGCTCGGACAGACGAACGTTTGGTTTTGCTCATCAGTCATATATATATATATATATATATATACTCTTTGAGGTGTTAGATATACGTCTTACAATCTGTTACACGGTTTATAAGTAATGCAAATAAGTTTGTTAGACACACTAAATGCAGTTTAAAAACTTAAAAAAAAGAATTTGCGATAGAGAGAAAGAGAGAGAACGAGAGTGTGAAAGGGATGAATCATTTAACTACAAATAAATAAATGCAAATATAAATTATAATTGTGCATTGCTGGAAAGCAAAGCAGAGTGAATAAAATAACAAATGCTGCTGACAAATCAAATAAACAAAAACCCTAATGAAAACAATATTCGAAAACGAGTTAATTACGCGCAAATTTCATTGAATTTCATAATGTGTATATAAAGACCAATTTCTGTCATTAGCACAGCTGGTTAATATCGAGAACAATAAAGCCAGAAAAACTAACTCAATTATCGCATCGACTAACCGGAAACTGGGCGAGAAGGCCACGCGGTGTGTTAGAGGGGGGCAGTGTTTATAGTATACGATCTGAATATTCAGTTGATTCACTTTAGAATTCTATGCAAATGGGAAAAACGCACGGAAATCGGTACTTTTCTTTATAGATATCAGTCTTGATAGATATATAGATAGATAACTAGATAGATAGTTGCATATCTTTTGCCGTTTATTTGGGCAATATATTGTAGACCATAATCCAATTTAGATGCCAACTCTAAATTGGACTATATGGAAAAGCTTGCTTAAAATGTATGTATTTTTTTGTTAATGATCTCTTTTATTTAGAACGATTGCAGCTTTTTAAGAATTTGTTAAAACAATTAGAAAATACGCTGACACATTTCCCGGCTGCAGCAGCGCTCTTTAAATACAACGAAATATATGATTTTCCACAATTTACAACATAATAGGCACATTTTCCGCTACACACGATAATCCATGGTCGCATTTAAAATAACAACAACAACAAAGTGTTAATCTCAACAAACGTATCTTTTTTAAGCATTGTTGAAAATTTCGTCAGGTGGCTTTTGCCACAGTTCTCAAAAGCACAACAGATACTTGTCTTGCTGTGCGTGTGTGTGTGTGTATGTAATTGTAATGGGTGTGTGTGTGTGTGTGTGTAATCTGTGTGTGTGCATATCCGCCAGTGGGCAGCGCGATTCCGAAACCGTGAAAATATGCAGATAACTAATATTAACTTTTTGTTTGAATGCATGAATGAAGCATGGCTCAAAGTGTGTTGGTGTGTGTCGCTTGTGTGTAATGTGTTGTGTGAGTTAAGTTGAGTTGAAGTGAGTTGTGTAGTAGTAAAATAAAAGGCAAACTCAGCGCTTCGTTAGCTGAATGAAATTTTCTGAAAATTGAGAGCTGCCTGCCTGTTGGCAGCAACTAAACGCCGACGGCCAATAATTGGCCATATACAGTTGGCCATCATAAAAAATGCCCGCAGCAGAGTCAAATAAAAAAGAAGAAAAATAAAACTAGCATGTTGCGTTCAGTGGTGCACGGGCCACGATCTGAAAGCAAGTACACTCAGCGAACAACGAGGTTAAATCAAATGACAACGTTTTAGAAAGTGCCCTGAGCACAGCTGCTAAATAATATTAATCAATAAAATGCCAAAGGTATATCTGAAACTCAATTGGAAGACTATATTATCGATATTAAAATACGTTTGGTATATTTTTATTTATTAGTCTCTGAACCATAATCTATGCTTTTCTAGTTAAAATTAAACTTACAGATAGTATAGGTTATGGGATTAAAGTTTATTTTTTTCAAGTGTAGCAGAGCAATAAAAGCCACACGCAGCTAGTTCAGTTAGCTAGTAAGTTAGTTTAGGTCGTTGGCGGGCAGGGACAAGGGCAGGTGAGCGCAGGTGGGGGCAGGTGGGCAGCCTGCCTGCACGCTAGAGTGCAAATGGAAGTCGGGTCAGTTGGTCGATTCTTCATAGTATTTTTACATTGTTTTGCATTTGAAAGCAGAGATACAGCAGCAGCAGCTGCTGCTGTCTGCGACTGAAGTTCAGAGAGATTTCAGAGATCTGGGCACGTTGCCAGCTGAAAGTCAAAGTTGTAACCCCCAAAACCACCTCGCCCACTCTCTTAGCGCCTTAGGGTATTTACTTTATTTTATTATGTTTTCTTTTTGGGTTGCAGCACACAGATTTTCTTAATATCCATCAGCCCTCCTTCCAATGCGTAGCAGTTCTCAAAATATAGACCCAAAAAAAAAAAACCGAAAAGAAAAAGCGCTTCGATAACAGCTCAAAGGCATTTTATTTTTATGAGCAACAACAACGACAGCAAACGCTATAAGCCCGGGGCGTGACAGTCAGTACGCCTCCCAGTATTCCTCCCACCATCCCGCACCCCGTCGACCATCCCGTTCCCGGCTAAGGAAAACAGCTGTCGCCAATGTCGGCGACAAAAACTCTCTCGACTGAAAACGACTTATTTTTTGGCACGAAACGCAAAAACACAAAAAGTATCTTTTTGGCTCAAAATTAAATGAAAACATATATGCACACACACCCAAAGACACACAAAGTACTTTAGCACTAAGGAAAATCTCTAAAGTAACACAGATTCCTAGCGACAAACACAAGATGCAAAGCAAAAGAAGCAATGAAAATTTGAGAGACAACCGCAGCGCTGCGCATTTAATTTTAGATTTATTTATACAGGGTGCTCCTCTTCTATCTGCTGCTAATGCTCAAAATCTGGCTGGCAGCAGGTGGCAAAAAGGCCTAACACAACAGGATTTGATTTAAACGTAATCCCTTCTCAGCCTTAAAAAAGTCACTGGAAAAGGTAGCAGCCACGTCAACTTCTGTTTGTGTCCATTAACTTTGTGCAAACACTTGCAAAGCGGCAACCAAAAAGAAAAACACATTTTTTATGTGTATCTATTTTACATTTATATTAATAGTCGTCATTTTGTAACTCGTAATTTTTGTGTACAAAATGGCATCAAGAAAGTGCTAATAGAATATGAATACAATTAAAAAATAAAATTGTTTTTTTATACAATAAGTTATTTTTTAAAAGATTTTTCTGGATTTCATATATTTGAAGATATGCTGATTTATCATTTATATACAGCTGGTGGAGCTTGGAAATCTCTTTGAATCCATTACAAATAACTACGTAAATTATCGCAAAATATGTTCTATTTAACAAAAAGGGAATACGACTTATTGATTATGGCTCAAAATACGACAGTCAAAGTTGGAAACGTTATACTTTTTAATATTGGTTGGACGATTAGATTAATACTACAAGAAAGGCGATTATATTTTGGTCTTCTAGCTGTATGTATCCTTCTTATGTGTTTACATCTTAAGGAGGCAACGGCAAACCACTTTGTCCAAGAGTGCCCCATCCAACACCATTAAAGCACAGCAAGAATGCTAATGAATTGGAAAAGCATGCTGAGAGCGATCATTGGGGGCACCCCTTATACCGCTCCCCCTCCCTATGTGTGTGTGCGAGACATCAACTGTGCCTCCTAAGTGAGTGCTGATGCTGACTATTTTTTTTTTTTTTTGTTTTTTTGGTCCCTGGCGACACGTTTCCTAGTCTCAGTCACCATCGCAGTCGAGAAGATTTCGATTTGGTTGATGATTCTGCTGCTATTCTGTTCTGCTCTGCTCTGCTCCGCTGAAAGCGTCGCGTGGGTAATTTTTTTTCGAATCTGTTGGCATTTGTTGCCCAAACGTTCACAAATTTTATGCGACGTTTTTGGTTTATTTCTTTGTTTTTGGGATTTGAAATGCAACTAAAATAAATATATTTTTAGAGCGCATTTTCTTGTTTTACCTTTTTTAATTTTTTTTTTGTTGACTGCTTCTTTGTTGCTGTGCTATGAAAATTTTCCACTCGCTAATTTTTTTGATTGGTTTTTTTATAATTCACTTTTTTTATGATTAATTTATTTTTTGGTTAGTCGTGCTTTATTTGAGCCCAAAACTTTATGGGCTGCTTAGCAAAATATATTAGCACCTTTTTAAATTATTTATTTATTATTATTTGCTGTTGCTTATTTTTGTTATTTGATATTATAATTGTAGTTGTGGCTGTGGTTGTTTTTGTACCGAAACGCGTGCGCTTTAAATATTTATATAGAAATTAAAGTACAACACAATTTTATATTTTATCACATTTTTCGAAAAATCTTTAATACGTGTGCGTGTGAGTGTGTGTGAGGGAGCTAGCAGGTCAATAGAGTGTGGGAAGGGAAGCGGGCTGTCTAATCGCATACGTTTATCAACTCATCAAAGGGCAGTCAAAATGCCAACGTGAATATATAAAAGAAAATTTCTATGCACGAATGAAGAGGAGAGCGGTGGAGGTAGTAAAAGATAACGTAAGGACATAACGGTTATCGAGTTGCCAGTGTGTTCGTATGCGTGCGTGCTTGCGTCGGTATGTGTGTAGTTGTTGTTGTTGTTGTTTATGGCCACAGTACGTTGTTACGTATACGCAACGTGTGCAAATGGCAACACACAAGGGACGACGCTACGTAATGAAAGGACGGCAATAGAGAGTGAGAGAGAGCCGTCGATGACTCTGTGACTATTGGGGGAGGGGGAAAGAGACAGGGTTGAGGCAGTGGGAGAGGGGGGTTGCTTGCTTCTCCACGCTTGACGTATACACAAAAATTGTTTCAATTCTCAACAACACCAACAACGGAAATTTCTGTGTCACGCATAAAATATAAACTCCTTGCTCTCTTTATTTCGGACACTTGCCGCGACATTATTGCTGCTGTTACCGTTTTTTTCCGCTGAAAATTGCCAACAGAACAAAACAACAACAATAAAAGCTAAAGAGCCAAAAATCAAGTACGTTCACACACAATGCTAACTCATATGCGTTTTATATATACGCACACACACCTATACACACATTCATATGATATGTATATATATGTACAATATGTATATATGTATTTGTGGCCGCCGCTGATTTCTGCTTTTGTCGCTATTCGCCTGGCTGCCTGGGCTCACTTGGCCGAAATAGTAATTTAAATTTCGTTGAATTTTTTTCTGGCCGGGTCTAAAGGAAAAAAAGAATTATATTTTTTATGGCTTTTTTGGCGAAAAAAACGCAGTTTATATTTTTAAACACGACGCGTTCGGTGTTAACTGTTGTTGTTGTTGTTGTTATTGCAGCACAGAAGAACGCACGAAAACTGGCACACACACAGAGTCATATAAACACACACACATACATACAAAGACAAGCGTGTGCACGCTACTAAAATGTCGTCTAACGTACGAGTTTTGCTGTTGACTGCGACGTCGACGTCGATTCACGTAAAACTTGTATATAAATATATATATATATATATTTATATATATTTTAGTGTGTGTGTGAAAACCGAAATAAACGTGAAAAACGTTTGGTGTGCGCGACGGCGACGACGACTTTGCGACGGCAAGAGAGTGTATGTGGCAGAAGCAGAAGTGTTGCAATCACGACGGTAGAACAACGACTCAGCCAACAACACACGACGAACGCAACGCGACCAACTTGGGCCCCCAACAAGGCAGCTAGCAGCAAGCAGTAGCAGTGACGCTGACGCTGACGTCAACTTCAACAGCGACCCAAGCATCTACGTTTGCAATTCGGCTGAGCATTCGGCATTTGCTTGGCGTTCGGCGTAATCGGCTCTCTCGCTCCCTTGCTTCTTGGCGCTCTTTTTGCTTTCGAGCGAGGGATGCAATGCACGTGCGAGAGCTTGTCTATGCGTGTGTGCATCTGTGTGTGTGAGTATATGTATGCATGTGTGTATGAAAAAGATTACAATAAACACATTTTAGCAATATTACATATTTGGCCTATATATTAAGCAAGCAGCAATAGCAGCAACAACAACTGACTCCCACAACCACTCTCGCTCTCTCTCGCTGTCGCTCTTTCTCTTTTCGTGTCGCTCGCGATTAGAGTTGTTGACGTCGTCGCCGCTGCTGCTGCGCTATGGATGGCCAAGCAAACACAGTTATGTTTGCCGCTGCCACCGTCGCCGCAGCTGCGTGCGTTTTTTGATTCTTTGCTTATTGTGCAATGAGCCATGGCGACTTAATTGCTTTTCGTTTGGGCTTTTGGCTTCTATAACAGCAGCAACAATAATAACAACAACAGCAACAGCAATAACAATAAGAGCAGCAACTGCCAGTTTTTATTTTCTCTTTGCGCTACGCTGCACTTCAAATACTTATTGTTATTGCTGCTGCAGCCGACGCTGCTCCCTCTGCCACTGCTGTTGTTCTATCTGTCATGGCGGAGGCGCATAAATAACGTCGCTGATAAAAACTGGGCGAAGGGCGTGCACACACACACAAACGTAGACGTAATTATGGACAGCGCTTTTATCAACTTTACGTTGTTTTTATTTTCATTTTTTTTTTATTATTTTTCTTTATTTTTTAGTAAAGCTCTCGATTACATAAGCAGATAGAAATCTGCTTGGGAACAGCGCATGAAACAGCCGGACGTTTGTATATGTGAAGTTGAAAAATTTGAATTTATCAGTACAGAGAGAGCAGCGAAAAGACAGTGGGGAAAACAATCATGATAATTAAATTGAGTTCACTGATGCGTATACTTAACATTAAATTCAAAAGCAAAGGCAACAAAAGCTTCCTCTGCTGCCGTTGCTCTGCTGCTGCTGTCACTGCTCTCAACAAGCACGTCGTCGCTTCAAAAAGGAAAAGAAAAAACAATGTTTTAAATTATAAAAAGAACCTTCAACTGGCGGCGCTGAAGAAATCGCTATCGTTTGTGGGGTTGGGGATGGATTCGCTTATTTTTGTTGTATTAATGAAAAAAAAGCAGAAAAAAATTATATAGGTTAACTTTGGCGCTTGGTATCCCGCATGCTTGACAGAGCGAGAGAGCAGCATGCAAATGTGGGCCGAAGTTGCGCTCTCGTCACATACTCCCACAACCGACAACAACAACAATTTAATCAGAAAATATCAAAGCCGCTTTTTGCTCTTAAGTGCGAAAATCAGCAGCAGTAGCCAACCCCAAAGCAGCAGCGTTCCGCGCTCTCTTAAATAAAGCCATACGAAGCCTGTCGGCTGTTAAGAGAGTCAATCGAAAGTATACGAGTAAAAGAGTGACTGTGAAACAGACAGGGTGAGTGTGCGTGGGTGACACAGGAAACAGTTCACTAGTAGGAACTAACATAAAAAGTAGCGCAGCCTTAAATAGAGCAAACGTCACCATTGCGTGTTATGTTATGGCCTCTCTCCCTATCCCTATCCCTCTTACTCACTCACACTCCTACACCTATGTTGGCCAGTTCACTCTTTCAACTTGTTTGTTCAGGCTAGACAGGGTATAATAAAATGTAGCAAGCTCTAATTAAATAAATAAGTGTATAAATAGTATGTCATTTCGAATTAAAAAAAAATGCTTATTAAGGATAAATAAAAAATATAATATAAAAATATTAGATATTAATTCACAATGAATGTATCTCTGATTCATTCAGAACTTTCCCTCAACTCTTCCCACTCCAGTTGGATTTTGCTTAGTCGTCGGCTAATAAATCACACAAAGTCAAACCTAACCTCAACAAAAGCTGTTAAATGGACCGCGAAATGTAAGCGGCGCATATCATGTGAAAGAAGACTTTTTAATGGGTCAGCAGTGGGTCCGTCTGCCCATTTGTCTGTATAACTGGGAGTGCGACCTTAAAACGCATTAGCAACAGACGAATAAATTGTAATAATTTTAT
The DNA here is from genome assembly GCA_035042365.1 of Drosophila dives. Taxonomy (NCBI): domain Eukaryota; kingdom Metazoa; phylum Arthropoda; class Insecta; order Diptera; family Drosophilidae; genus Drosophila; species Drosophila dives. The sequence continues at coordinate 3,602,591 of JAWNLJ010000326.1, read as the reverse complement.
TAGCAAACATAAAAAGCGGAGTCAGCAAACATCAACACTGGTAATTTCGAAAGGTGTGTTTTTGGCTCCAATTTGGAGTTTTCAACAAATCTAATAAGAAAACGTAACGCAAGCAGCGAACGGCAGCGCAAGCGAGAACGAAAGAGAGTGAGAATGAGCGACAAGTGCAGGCCCAAGGTAAATGCGTCGCAGCTGCAGTCGACGTCGGCGTCAACGGAGTGCAAGATCAACTGAAGCCGAGTGGCCGAAAAACGAGCACGCTAAAAAGCGAGGGAGCGAGAGAGACGGAATGAGAGAGAGCGAGCGCAACTAAATGCCAAGCAAAAGAAAAACCACGCGCTATTGACAATCGGACTACATACACACATACCACACATGCATGCAGTTATGATAATTTAGATGCTGACAAGTGTTAACAATTATTCAGAGCAATTTGCGGCTAAAAGTAGCCTTTTCAAAAAAATTTTAAGAATGATTTAAGCAATTTTAAGGCAAGCACTTGCCTTTTTCTAGCTTTTTTACTCATCTGAAGAGAAATAAAATAAAAGCAAGACAAGATTTTAACGTCAATGTCCCAACAACAACTAGCTCTTTCTGGCGTAGTGTGATCAACACTGTTTGTATCCAGTGGTTCGCCTATCGTCAAGTGTTGACTAAATGCAAAGAACAAATCGGCCAGCAGCCAAGACTTGTTTTTTTTTTATCCAAAGCAAAAGCAAAGAGAACCTTTTTCCTCGCTCGCATTTGACACACTGACCCAATTCCCGGTTTCGATTTTCTGGTTTTTCCTACAACAAATACACGTTTTCCGCTTAATGCACACAAACACACACACATGGACATGCACATAAATGCGTGTGTTTAGAAAAACGAGTTGCATGCAGCAGATCAGAATTTTCGCCCGCCAATTGCATTAAATATGCCAAAACAAAAAAAAAACAATATGGCCCCCCGCACTTACCGTTATTCCCGAGATTCTTGCTTTGGCTTTTCTGTTCCACTAACGCACACACGCAACAAATTGTATACAGAGGAAGAGCAGGAGGGACGTCAACGGTCCTTTTCTTGTTTGGAAGTTGGGACGTAACGTGAACGTTGTTACTCAATACGAAAGAACGTTGCGCAGGTTTAACGGATGCACGATGACGGGTAAAGGCGGTAAAACGGTTAATTGAATAATTGGTGGTATTTTCTTGTTTGTTTTCTGTCTTCCTTGTGTTTTGAGGGTTTCGATTTTAAAGTTGAAATACACTATTTTTTATTTTTACTCTATTTTACATTATTATAGATCTTACTACCAAGAATTCACATTTACAAGTGAAAATCGGAGATTCGAAAAAATAACGATAGTTCAACTTAAACGTGAATTTTAACGCAGCGACTACTTTATGTCCTTATGTAGCAGCATTTAATAAGTTACACCCACACACAAATACAAATAGTTTTATTGTTGTTGTTTTTGTTGCAGCTGCATGTGCTGCGCTGGCGTCGTCTATAAAAATGTTGCTGCTACTTGTGGGGAATATCATCAACAACAACAACAGCACTTTTCCCGCACACCGAAATTTTCATGTGACGTAACAATTTTGGTTAATTTTCAATGTATACGAATTGCGTGTAAATAATTTAACTGGTCACTGACTGCGCTTCGAAAACATATAACAGTGTTTTTTAATTCAAAAATGGACGAAGAGGCAACAATGATCCGACCACACGGCACACACAATTATTTTTAACGTAAATAATGATTTGGTAGTCAGTGTTGGTAGGTGGGTTCAACAGTGCGGGCGAGTGTTGGTAAATAATGTTATCTGGCGTTAAGTGGGGAAGTATGGCGAGGTATGCTGTTAACACCACATGCAGGCGGATTATAAATCTACAAAATAACTCATTGAATTTTACTAGTCTCCTATTACAAACTATATTTAGTCATCAGTCGCATTTACCTCAAGCACACTGCAGGTTGGGGATTTTGTAAACAGCTGTGTGTTATTGTATTTTGTTTGCTTAAGCAGCCCTGGCTTATGCTAATGGGTTTTGACGCTTGTAATTTTTTTTAGCTCGCTCTGTGGATAGTTTTAAAGACTTCCAACAACTTTAACTAACGGCTGCAAACTCAGATTATTGCATAATTTCACTTAAAAAAGGAATACTAAATGAATACCAATGCATTTTGTGTTAAAAATTAAAAATGCGCGCGACTCCCGTCTGTTAGTAACAGTACCATTTTAGTACAAAGCAAAAACTGTTGAGTAAACAGCTGAGCGCGCTGCACAAAATTACATTGGAAAAAGAACAATAGAAAGGAACGCTTATAAATGCGATAAGTAAAAATGTCGCTAGTGGATCATGACTCATGGTGAGCACAATAATAATTATATATAAGTAAGATTCTGAATGCTTGCTGACTCTGCAGGGATATCGAGCATGAGGGATGTGAACGTTTGCGTCGTCAGATTTTGGGGCAGTTGAACGATCGCCGCCAACTGCTGGTCAACTCCAGGGAATATGTACAGCTAACGGACAGCATACAGACGGGCATTGCGCAGTTGCGTAAGGATTTGAAGCATCTTCGCGTGATGCTGGACAATGCTATTACTTGGGAGACGAGTCCTCAGCACGAGTTACAACAGCGTCGCATCAATTGGGACAAGTTAGAGTCGCAGCTGCGCAAAATCGATGCGAACTTCACGAGCAGCACACGCGCTAATCAGCTGGCGCATACAACGACAAGCGACTCGTATTGGCAAACAGCTGGCAGCAATACTACACCTGCTCCTCCTCGTCCCCACGATGTTGCCTCTCTGAAGCAGCGGCAAGCTGAGATTCTGGATCAGCAGAATCGTGGCCTGGAGGCGCTGTCAGCGTCAATATCGCGACAACACGGACTTGCAACACAATTTGGCCGAGAGGTCGAGGATCAGAACGATATGCTGGACAATCTGTCCAACACGATGGATCGCGTCCAGATAGGCTTACAACAGGAGACGCGCAACATCACCCAGGTGAACAGACGTGACAGCACCTGTTGCTATTGGCTGATGATCATTGCGCTCTTCGTGGCCATCATTGTCATCATCTTTGTCTAGTTAACTAACGTAAATGTCAACTTATCCAATTGTTATATATTCTTTACATATTATACATGTAATCTGCCTGAAACGCAAGCAAATCCCACGAATGTTTCATAGGTGGTCAATCAAAAATACATATATATGAACAAACATATATATATATATATATATAAAGATCGAATATCTGTTTGATATTCTACAATTCATTTAAGTATGTCTTTGCTGTGGGTATTTTAATTATGTTTCCACACATCAACTATTCCAAAAACCGCTCAGTTTTTAAAGTAACTCAAAGATAAATACTATAAATTCTTTCTTAATTTCACCAAATTAAAACATAATAATAATAATAATTTTTAAAGTTATATTTTGCTACAAATTGATTTTAATAAGGTTTAACAAAAAGTCTATATTCAAGATGATTAAAAAACAGCAGTTGGTAATTAAAAATGCTTTAATAAAAAGAATTTTAGATCTCATCGATCGAGATTTTCTAATAAATCCAATTTATGTAAAAAAGATCGCAATATTTATTTGCTTAACTGTCAATGAATTTATTCTTTGTTTGTTCTACTTGATAGGAAACACAGATAATTATAAATTAAGTTTGTTTTCTAATAAAAGTAATTGTTTTTTTTTATAAGATGACAATATTTATACAACTCCAGTTATATGCTACTATATAATAAGATCAGCTTTTGACTGGTTTTCGTTTTGGTTTCGAACAGGTTTATTTGCTGCACGGATTTAAATTACGATTACAGTTTTACATGGGGTGATCAATTAACTACAGACTTAAGCCAAATCGGAGGCGTAAGGCACATTTGCCAGGTGGCCGATGGCGCCGACGGACAGCTTGGAGCCGGCGACCTTCTTGGCAGCGGCCTGCACCTGTTGCAACGAGATACCATCGATGGCAGCCACTAAGGCGTCGGCTTCCAGAACGGTTCTGTTCAACGCTGCCTGGCGACCAATCTCCCGGATCAGGCCACCGTCCGAGGAATACTTGGCGATGGTGCGAGCCTTTAGCAGTGCCTTGCCACGGGCCACATCCTTGTCGGAGATGGAACCGGATTTTAAAGCGCGTACCAGAAAATCAACAGCTTTGCCAATATCCTTGCCATCGGCGGCAGCCACAAAGCCAAAGAGACCCGCATCCGAGTAGCTCTTGTTGAGAGCGCGGAAAGAAATGGACGCATCTCCGCTAGCACAGCTGACAGCCTCGCCAAAGGCACCAGATGCCTTGCCACGTTTGGTGGCAGCACCGGCGCCAACAGCCTGCGCCAAAATGGCAAATGCCAAAGCCTCATTCTGGTTGCTGGCAGCTGCACCCTCGCCAGCCACTGCGACTACGGCCCGGTGTCCGGCTGTATCTTTGCGTGCATCGCCGCCGTAGTAGCTTGAGGAGCTCTGGGCACCGCTGCCGCCGCTGGGGAAGCTGAGGTTCTGGGCAAAACCGGAGAGCAGATTATTCTCGACACCAACACCGACAACAGCAGCGCTGCCAGCGGAGAAAGTACTGGCCACATAGTGCAGCAGACTTTCCGTGGACAGTTTACCCAGCTGGAAGCGGGGCACATAGATGGAGTTGCCCAGACCACGACGGAAGGCAGCCTTGTGGACCAGCTCAATGGCGCGCTCCTGCAAAAGATCAGAGTTGAGATTTATTGTTTACTGATGTTATTTAAAATGGGATTGGGAATTGATTATAAATATTTACATTTAATTGTGTTTAATTTATATTTCTATGTATATATTTATGAATATATATTTATGTATTTATATTCAATTTATTTTCTTACCTCTGTGCTGACTGCATCCAGTTGATTGTGCAGTGTTTTGGCATTATCCTTAATCTCCCATGGCTTGAAAGCGGGCTGCAGCAGATCCTGTATATAACGCAGACCTGTCTCCACATTATCCGCCGTCGTCTCCACGGTATATCCAACGATTTCTCGATCTCCCCAGGTGGTCAAAGTGCCTCCCACCTGCTGAATGTTGCGCTGAATGGCAAATGCACTCGATCTCTGGGTGCTCATTAAACCAGCGAGGCGCAGCATGTGTGAGGCGCCCTGTGTGTCATAGGCCTCATTACGGGAACCGGCACTGCAAATACTCTTATAGCTTGAGACGATGCAGCTCCAAAGAGAAAGAAAAAGAACTTACCGCAACACAATCGAGACACGGGCAACGGGCACGGAGGCTTCAGCTGTGGCCACTACCAATTTGTTCTCCAGCACGTTCACATTGATGGCGGAGGTGTCGCCAACAAGACGTGGGCAGGTGGCGTAACCGCGTTTCTAGTCAACAAAACAATAACAATTATAAATCGCAAACATTTTTCTTTAAGTTTTACGTAACACGATTTCGGCCAATTGGCAAGTATTTTCTTTTTTTTGGTTAAGTTTGGTGGCTTGACAAGAGCCAATGACTTACTGCGATTGAGCGCAAGAGATGCGTCTTGCTTGCGTTGCAGGCCATTGCGTTGGATATTCAATAAATGTGCTAACAAATTTTTACTTAACAATTAATCGCGAGTGCGACTATTTTTCCTACACCCGTTCGTTACTAAGTTTAGCGATGTGCACAGAGTGCGAAATTATCGATTTGGTAATCGATATATGAGTTGCGCGGCCGCAGGTAAATCACAATTTTAATATTACTTTATGTATTGCTTTCGAAGTATTTTTTATAATTAAAATGATGTTAAAGCAAATGAATTAAATTTGCAATAAATTGGCTAACAAATTTTATAACAACTTCTTCATACTAATTAGCGACGTGCACGTTATGCCAAACTAACGATTTACTTTAGAGCTATGCTTATCGATTTGAGAATGGTGCGGCCTCGCTTGAAATATAATTTTTAATGTACGTAATTTATAGTTTGTGAAGTATTTATTATATAAAATGTAAATTTAAACTAGACTTGTATGCATTAAATGCCATTGTGTTATCAACAAATACTATAAGAATTAATCGCAACAGACGACTATTTTTCCACTCGTTCAATTTAGAAATGTGCACGGATCGATTAGTTCCAAATTATAAAGTAATCGATATATGAGTTGTACGGGCACACTTTACAATTACATTTTTTGATTTTTCCTTTATTTATTGTATTATTAAAGTATTTTTTATAATTACAATGATGTTAAACTATCATCTCCAAATCACGCGCATAACTGAGCACCTGCTCCGCCAGTTCTTCCGATGGCAGGATCTCCTTGGGCTTGATGCTGCGATCGGTGAAGCTATAATTTCCGTTGCCTTCCAGTTTCCACTGGCGTTTCTCGCCAAAGGCCTTAATTTCGTCCGGAACACGAAGGTTGAGTCGCTTGGCGGCATCCTTGGCGGAGATTTTTTCGTAGGACATTTCGATGCAAGCACCAATCTCATCACGCACCGTCTCTACCAGGAGATCCATGAAATAATTGTAGATCTCGGCAGGCATTGAGGAATTTGCCTGGAAAATCTTATTATAGCGTCCCTCCATGATATACTGTTCCAATGCTAGAATGGGTCGGATGTACTGATTATGCTGGATGATGTCAACCGAGAGCAGTTCCAATTCGGTGTGGAAATCAGAGACACGATTCCCGGACAACAGGTACAGCAAATTGAGGCCAAGTAATTTGTATTTGTTATCCGATTCGCCGATGATTTTGGCATAGTCGTAGTAGTAGCACTTTAGCTGGGACATATACCGTTCGAAGGCGAGCAGATCCTTGCTGAGCACACTGTGCTCCACGGCCACCTCCAGCACGGAGCGGGCCAGCAAAAGTTGTCGCTTTGAGTTTTGGGCATCGTTGCCATCCGTGGGCAAAAAAGACAATTTTACCAGCGCTACTTTCAGCTGATCCAACAGCTGTCCACATTTCGGCGTATTTGGCGGCTTCTTTGTCCATTCGGTGGTCAGTTCCTTGTATAGAGACTCCACTGAAGCCATTTTTACTTATTTATTTATTAGATTTTAAACAACACAATCTTTGAGCTGAGAATGATTTTCGCTTTTGCTCTTCCTCTTCACCTTTTGCTAATATTGCCATTCACGCCGGAATACGAATGACACAGGTGAACACTTTTGATCTATCGATATTCTATGCGGTAATATCGATATCTATAGCAGACGCCGACACATTTTGTGATACTTTGGCAAATTTCGAAACGAAAACCGGCTTTAATAATGTCTGAGGATAAGAATATTTGGGATGATAGCCTCCTGATTAAGTCATACGATGACTCTGTGAATTTGGCACGGGAAACTCTCGCTCGTCGAATTGCCGATGCGACCAATCGACGCGAGGAGGACAACAATAAAACCGAAGCTGAATCGGAGCCGAATCAGGAGAATGAGTTCCAAGTAGGCGACTTTGCACGGGCCACATACACAGATGGTCTGGACTACGAGGGCACTGTGATGTCCATCGATGAGCAGACCCAGAAATGCGTTCTCCGCTACGTGGGCTATGAAAATGAGCAGGAAGTGCCGCTCTTACTGCTGCTGCCCAGCTGGGGCAACAAAGCCCGTCGCGAGCAAATTTTATGCGCCAAGCAATCAGAAGGCCAGGAACAGGAGCAGCAGGAGCAACAACGTGCGAAGACCTCAAAGAAGTCGACGGCCAAAGGAAAGCAAACAAATCGCGGACAACTGGCAGCTCCTTCGCCCGGTTTGGTGATGCCACCTATGCCACTGGTGCCGCCAATGTTTACACCAGGCGGCGGTGGCATCGATGGTGAACCGGAACAGGATTTTGTTGCCATGCTCACCGCCTGGTACATGTCCGGCTATTATACAGGCCTCTATCAGGGCAGGAAAGAGAGCAGTGCCAAGAAGAAAACAGCAAAGAAATGAATAAACATTTTTCAATTTGTTATAGAGAGCAAGACTCTTTTATAGGCATTAAGAATAAAGAATAAATATATATAGCAAGAATAAAAAAAATTAGGCTCACACTTTTGTTCACTTCGATAACTTATTGTTATCGATAATTGATGCCAGTATTCATCAATGTGATCGGTTTTCGTTTCCGCCAAAATGCCGCCGAGTAGAAATCTGCGTAAGATTTGCATTCAATTATAAAAACAAATAAACAATTACTCCCTTGCAGCGGGGGATCGCATTGTTGAGCTGAGTCCACGTTTGAATCCTATTTTCGTGCGTTATCAACATGCCCGAAAATACTACAAATGCAAAAGCTATCAACATAGTCCAGGCATCAACTGGATGGAAATTTGTGTGCATCACGAGGGTGTTCTCAATTTCACGGAGGATTCTCATCAGCTTATTCTTAACGCCATCTTCGATGCTGTCGAGGGTCAACAATTTATACCAGTCAATTATAAGGTGGGTGTTCAACTTAATTTATCTTATTTGTTAGAGATATCTGCTAATTTATTGCTGAAATTGACAGAGAGGACAACATGTGGACAGCTTTCTGGCTCGCTCCTGCACACCGGCCGTGGATAATCTTTTTAAGCGTGGCTTGTGCATTCAGGTCTCCACTGGTGCAAAGATCTATCTAACCGTCTGGCTTAATGTGGCCGAATACAACTCACAACAGATTTTACCGATTGTTATCATTTCACAGGTAGGAATTTTTAACAAGTTGAAATAGCCTGCGGTCACAAAACTAGTCAAAAGTTTAAATACTTTATGACTAAGTCAAATTTATAGAGAAAATATGGACTTCCAAAGGCAAGGAGAGAGTGTTGCTATTGTCTTCGCACAATCATATATCCGTGTTAAAAATGCCGCTATTTCTGCACATATTCATGCGTAAGAGAAACATTCTCAGAATTAGCAGCATAACGGGAGTAGAAAACAGTAAGCGTTGTTACAGACTGATATGAACGATACTTGTTCGTTCGCACAGGGTGCATCAGAAGGCATTTAAGAGAATTAAATATTAACAGTGAGAGTGATTGGCCGTTTGTATTGTATTGTTAAAAGGGTGCAAATGAATGTCAGGAAGCATCTCCGACCCTTTATAAATGAAAATTTGACTTCACTCGACTACAGAATTCTCACATATTTTGTTTTGTCTTCATTCTTTCAATTCAATTATTATTAGACGAGTAAAACCAGTGTATCCAACTATTTTACTTGCCGTCAACAAATTCGATTGGTGGCCTATAATCTTTTCATTTCTTTATCTTCGTAAAAGCTACACAACAAAACAAGTGTTGCTATCTCTTTTTGATGCGTAGGGATTTCCAAGCATGTAGCGTAACGCATGCTCTTTATAATAAATTAATCTGAATTTGATTTATTTATTATTTTAAAATTGTTCCTTAGACATCTTTTAACTTTAAATATCATTTAAGACTTAATTTAAATCTATTAAACAGGAAATTAGCCGCCTGTTGGAAAATTTGGAGGATTATCAGGGCGTGCAGCGAGTGCTAAATCTGAGTAATTTCACAGCAAATCCGAATTTTAGTGTTTTTGTGGCTAGATTGTCCAATTTGGCCACCTTGCAGCTGGTGTGCACAACCATCTACAACAATGATGATCGCCGCAGAGCGATTAATGGCTTTAATCTGGCCAATAATCAGATTAGCGATCTGGGACCACTGAAACTGTTTGGCGATGTCGACTATGGCCTGCTTGATCTTAGCGGCAATAAGGTGAGATTTTTTTCACTTATTTACAACTTATTGCAAACTTAACCCAGTTCTCTTCTTACGTCTCAGTTAAATTCCTCCAAGCGTCTTTGCGCTGATTTGGCCCGATTTCGTGCGCGGCAAATAAATCTGGCTCAAAATCCTCTCACCCGATTGGCCAACTATCCCAACTGCCTGATGTCATTAATGGGCAATTTTAAGGTTGTGGTAAGCCAAACTTTGACTATGATAATAATGATTCCTCTTGCTAATAACAAATCTTTGCAGGATGGCGTTCCATTTGAAAGGCTTGGCAAACTGTACACGCCCCTCGACTATGAGATCGATACGGAGTCGGATGGCGTTCGAGTTGATGCTAGATGCAAATCAAACCTGGCTCAGTTTAGGGACAGCGAGGATTGGCATGCATTTTTGGTAACCGCAACGCCTGAGTGCTTTTGCAACAATTTGAATAATTATGATTTGTTCTAAACTGTTTTAGATACCTGATCCGGAGCACGAGTTTTCGAAGGATGCTTTATTCAACTTTTTCTTTATTTTGGTGTCGCCAGAATTGAGCGAGTTTTATCCCTGTTATTATAAGGTGAGCTAAATTGTGAATAGTTTAAGCTTTTTCTTTGCGTTGAAGCTATTTATTTGAATGTACTTAAGATAAATTAAGATTACCCTAAAATAAATTAATGATTTCAGTTTTGTCATTATTTTATTATTAAAAATTTTACAAATAGAAGTATAAGACCTAAATTTTATAATTTGTATACATATACATATATATATATAGATATTATATTTAATTTACCTTTTCTTCTATATACTTTTTTATTTTAAGTATGTTGATGGCGAGCATAAATTTCTGGTGCGTTGCTGTTACGATCAAATCGACTATTTGGTGTACAACTGCAATCTGATGATGAAAATACCGCAACTCGTGGCAGATGGCGAGGAGCCCGTATTAAGCCATGCCCGCCAGATACCCTTCTATCTGCGGATGTGCGTTTGCGTCTTTAGACAGGGCCAAGTGGAACCCAAGAAATGCATTGAGCTGGCACTGCAGAAACGCTTCAGTGCCATCAATCGTGTACTGAACTTGGAACAGTTTCAAATGGCCGATGGCCTGGAGAATGTGGTTGTGCTACTCTGCTCACCAAAGATCCTGCACAGCATACTGACGATGGCGGCACGCAAGTTTCTAGGCAACTGTCAGGATTTGCGATTGGGCAGTAATGGGATTCTCGGTCTAAGTAATTTGCGCACTTTATCACTCCTGGGCAGCCTGCAGGCACTCGATCTAGGCCTTAATTGGATCTATAATTTGGCGGATATTGATGTCCTGCGAGATGTGCCGTTGAAATCGTTGCGCCTCCATGGTAATCCTCTGTGCCACAAATATCCTTTGCCAAGTGCCTACATTAAAGCTGTGAGAGAAATATGCCCTGGTCTGCTCACGTTGGACGATGTGGATCTGAGCAGCCGGCCGGGCTTGGCGCCCCAAAAAGATTACCTATGCGATCCCGCTGCCTATGAACTAACCGCGGAGCTCTTTTTGTATCCCTTTCTGCGTGAATTTGAGCAGTTGGATAAGCGAATTCATTTAAGAAAATTCTACTCGGATAAATCCATGTTCACATTGACTTCCAGCTACGATATTACACGTTGTGCCAGACCATCCAATGAGCTGTTTAAACGCATTAACAAATACAATTATCATAGCCGAAATCTGTTGAAAAACTCTGTCGACACGTGTCGCATCAATGTGGGTGCACAGGATATTATGGAGGTCCTGATGCAGTTGCCAGAAGTCACCCATGATTACGTCTCGCTTCAGACGAATGTCCTTCACTATGACACAAACATGGCTGTGATCTATGTGATGGGTATGTTACGCGATGAGCCGAACTTGCTGCTAGCCTTTAGCCGGCAGTTCGTGCTTAAAGTGGACGCTGTAGGCATGGTAAGTCGATAGATTGTCCAAATGGCATTCCATGCTAAAATTGTTATTCTTTTTATTGAAAAGGGACTTGGGAAACGAGCGCGTCGCATGAGGATCGTCAACGAGAGTTTTAACATTATGAATCCCACCAAGAAGCAACTTAGAGATGCCTTTAAGTTTCTGGAACCAACACAGCTGCAATCCGAAGAAGAGAGCTCAATCGATTGCAAGGAGCACAAGCTGCACATATTCAAAGAGATAATTGGACTGCGCCCCAAATGGTGCACACGTGTCGTTCAAGAGGAAGCCAACTGGGATTTCAAACTCGCAATCGAGAAGTTTATTGCCATGGAGTCCGCCAACGAATTGCCAGACGAGGCGTTTCTCTAAATGTAAAAAAAAATAGCTGTATCTTTGTGCAACACTCTGCTGCCGCAGAAAAATGTAGTGCCATTTTCAATAATTTGTGATCTCGGATCAAAAGTAACATAAATAATCATCGTGAATAGTTGTAAGGCTCGAGGATTGTGGAAGTCTCTCTCATATTCCCTGATTCAGACAAGTTTCCACATATTGCAGCAGTAACAATTAGTGAATCGCTCCCGTGAGAAGCTCCCGAAAACAATGTGGAAAAACTGTGTTTTTTTTTTAATTTAACAGCTTCTGCTGTGCATATAAGAAAATTCAGCATTTAATGCGTGCGGTTCTCTTTTACTTTTGATTTTTAGTTTGCCGTTAACGGATTGTGCGAATCGGTTAAGAAATTCATTGCTTCTCTCGAGTCCATTTCAAATAATTAAATATAGGTCGGAGCGGATTTGTAATTACTCGCGTTTTTTATGGCGATTTAAATATAATATAACAATTAAGTATTTGGCAGCATTTCATAAATGCGTCGTTCATATAAAAATCTCATTAAATAAGCATAAAAATACATTTAAACAACTATTTAACTCATAATGAAATTTAATTTAATTTTATTAACTTTTGTTTATCTTTAAATGTTTGCTCTCCCATTGTTCTCGAAATCCCTTTGCTTATATAATAAATTTGATGTGCCAAATAGGCTAAATTCCTTCCTAGTCTGACGTATTATAGGTAAATAATTTGTGTAAACACTACAAATTAAAGCATTACATGGATTTTTGTCAATTAGCAACAACAAACATATATAGACACATATTTATCTTGATCCATTTCGGCTGAAGTCGAAAGACAGGTCAGCACGGGACAGGGTGACAGGTGGGCTATGGTGGAAAACTGCAGCAATTTGTCAGTCGCAAAATCATTAGCCTAATTTCAAGACAGCATATACATATATGCGTATGTGTGTATGTGTGCATGTGTGTGTGTAAACGTGTAATTGTTGTCATATTCTTTGACTAAAACTTCATCACAATCTGGGTTGAAGTCTCCACCCTTTTATTGACTTGACCAATTTCACCTCAATTCAACTCCTTGTCAGACGCCAGCGAACAATTTAAATGCCACACCTGCACGTGTCTTCCTTACTCCCCCAAACACTTCCCTCCTTAGACAGATCCGGTCCCAAACCTAACGGAAGCCACATATGACACTCGTTGCGGCTGTTATGGATGGCAGTTTAAGGATATAAAAGAAGGGATGGGATTTCCTTTTTCATATAAACTGGAAAAAACTCCAGTTTTTCTTAGCACTTGCAGCTATGCGTCCGAACAGTGTAAGACTTCTCGTCAAGATTATGAATTGGGCTTATGTAACTACTTTAAAAAAAAAATGGTAAGAGGGGGTGTATAACAAAAAAAAAACATATTTAAACCGGTATATCTTGTTGAACACTTTTCAAGGATGCAGTTGTAGTTGTTGACCCAAATTCGAGTCGCGATCAGGTACCTGAAACGCGATGCGTTAACAACAAGCAAACACACACACGCACACATACAGCCAGGTGTGTGTTGTGTCACATTCTGGTATTTGTTGCGACATGCGACATTATTTAATGAGCCACAAAACAAACACAAATGAACCGAGAACTGAAAACTGAGCGTGTTTAATTAGTTAAGCTGCCTTCTATCTAAATCTTTTGGCTTGAAGTCGCGTGCGCTTCTTGGTTATTAATCTCGGCACATCTGCTATAAGTGTGGGCAACATTCTGCCCTTTATCTACCTCAATCCTAATTCTTGTTAACACGAATTGTTTAATGTGCTGCTTAACTTATCTAGCCAACAAACAAAACCTCTTTAATTGCTCCGAATTATATTATGAATATACTTTCGCTTTTTCCTCTTATTTTTCAAATCTTTCGTGTGTTGATGACATAGTCGCTATTGTAAAATTGTTCATTTATTTGAGTGCGAACTAATTATTTTGATTGTGATTTTCGAGTGGCGCGTTTTGAAGCGCGTGCAAATCGCGCACTTTACAATCTGCCTGTTTACCTTAGATAGCTGACTCTTGTGTGGGTTGTGAGGGGAGAGACGCTAATTCCAGTTGTCATTACCTCAACCGTCAACATAAGCGTAGCTATTTTGGCCTTGGCAGATCACTGAACCCGCTAGACGCTAAAACTTTCCGACTGGGCACCAAATAAAAGGGTCACACGCTTTGTGGCTCAAGAAACCACACAAAAAGAAGAAATCAAGGGAAATAAATAGAAAATATACATGTTCCCAACTGATTAATGTTAAATAAATAAATAACTATTCATTTCCTAATCAATTTAACAGTTGCCTCATGGAATTTTAAGACAATTATATGAGAGATATATACATATATATAGAGATCGTACCGATTACGACACAATTATGAACTGCTGCCAAATACTTAATTGATATATTATGTTAATTCAACTTTTAAAAAGCCATAAAATTAAACACGATTAAGTAGAAACCCACACAGACCTATATTTAATTATTTGAAATGCACTCGAGAGAAGCAATAGATTTCTTAACCGATTCGCACAAGCTGCTAACGGTCAACAAGTCAACAAAAGGCAGCGAGTAAACAAGAACCGCACGCGAACGCGTCTAAAATGAAACTGAAGCGACGAGCGCAATGCACGAACGTTTATAGCAAACGAAGAGCGGCGAGTCCGCTCTGCCCTCTCTACCCGCTCTTCCTTCTAGCAGGTGAAACTGAACCCGATAAAAGACGCGAACGGTTAAGCGGTTGACAGCGGTTGACACTGCATGAACATGTCAAGACTTGTCTAGATCCTTATAAAGGGCAATTTACTTACAGATAATAAAATATATACAATAATTGTAATTCTCTGAGCTGATAAGTAAATGAACAATGGAATATAAGAGCCTCACAACTTATCACTAAGATTATTTTTTAGTTTTGTCAGTTGGCACTTTGATTTGCAGCCACTTGAGGATGACCAATCATTTTGCAGTAATTATTGTAATTATTGAAAATTATTACTTTGTCATTATCAATATTTGAGCTGATAAGTAAATGATCAAAGATGTACTTCAAAGACTGTCTAGCCTTATAATTAATCACAAAGATTATTTTATAGTCTTTCCAAATAGTCTGTAACAATTTAAAGTGCAGTTACTTAAAGAAATCAGATAAGAATTCTACGTATTAAAACATTATTTTTGAACGATGTTGGACGGAAAAAATGCATTACGAGCACACAGGTAAAATGATTTATTAATATTGTAATATAGATGAACCCGTTTCCCCACCCAAGAAGATTAATCAAAGTACCATTCGACAATAAGCAAGATAATGGAAATTTTTTAGGAAATAAATTCTGTAAATAGGTAACCTGTTATTAGAATTCCAGTATTGGGGAAATATCATACATTTGATAAAGGTTGAAAGAGATAGAACATATAAAAGATATATATTCGAGAATTGGAAGCACATGTGAAAGATAAGGAGTCAATTGCATTAGATCCGAGGCAATATTCCTTCTCCTGTTTAACTGGGGTTTGAAAATGGTGACATAGAAGTTCTTACCTGTGGAATATTCCACTTGATTGAATATTATTCCACTTAATCATTATAAAAATATTTCCATTTTCGTTGCTAATGACGCAGGCAACTCTTAAGGCTGAGGCCTGATTCATCAATCATTAAAGTAACCATTATAAAAAATAACTAAGAAGTGATTTCTTCAAGTGGCTGCAAATCAAAGTGCCAACTGACAAAACTAAAAAATAATATTAATGATTAAATGTGAGGCTCTTATATTCCATTGTTCATTTACTTATCAGCTCAGAGAATTACAATTATTGTATATATTTTATTATCTGTAAGTAAATTGCCCTTTATAAGGATCTAGACAAGTCTTGACATGTTCATGCAGTGTCAACCGCTGTCAACCGCTTAACCGTTCGCGTCTTTTATCGGGTTCAGTTTCACCTGCTAGAAGGAAGAGCGGGTAGAGAGGGCAGAGCGGACTCGCCGCTCTTCGTTTGCTATAAACGTTCGTGCATTGCGCTCGTCGCTTCAGTTTCATTTTAGACGCGTTCGCGTGCGGTTCTTGTTTACTCGCTGCCTTTTGTTGACTTGTTGACCGTTAGCAGCTTGTGCGAATCGGTTAAGAAATCTATTGCTTCTCTCGAGTGCATTTCAAATAATTAAATATAGGTCTGTGTGGGTTTCTACTTAATCGTGTTTAATTTTATGGCTTTTTAAAAGTTGAATTAACATAATATATCAATTAAGTATTTGGCAGCAGTTCATAATTGTGTCGTAATCGGTACGATCTCTATATATATGTATATATCTCTCATATAATTGTCTTAAAATTCCATGAGGCATCTGTTAAATTGATTAGGAAATGTATAATTATTTTTGGTGCATACAAACGTGTTCTGTTTATTTTTAAATATTTGCTTTGCGGCAAACTGTGTGAGAAAACCTGTTTCTAATAATTTTAGTTATATAATAAACTTGATTCGCCTTAGAATTGAATTGACACGACATTTGATTTGACCAACAACGTTAGACACAACAACACAAAGAACAACAACAAAATGTTGTATTGTGATGAGCTCAACAAAATGCTCATGCGAAACTCTGGCTAATTTTCGACTACGTCCAACATTTTGCATATAAATGAAAAGCTCTGAAATTTAATGCGCCTAACATTAATCAGTTGGGAACATGTATATCTTTTTTATTTATTTCCCTTAATTTCTTCTTTTTGTGTGGTTTCTTGAGCCACAAAGCGTGTGACCCTTTTATTTGGTGCCCAGTCGGAAAGTTTTAACGTCTAGCGGGTTCAGTGATCTGCCAAGACAATTTGGCCAAAATAGCTACGCTTATGTTGAAGTAATATACCTGGATTTAGCGTCTCTCCCCTCACAACCCACACAAGAGTCAGCTATCTAAGGTAAACAGGCAGGTTGTAAAGTGCGCGCTTTGCACGCGCTTCAAAACGCGCCACTCGAAAATCACAATCAAAATAATTATTTCGCACTCAAATAAATTAACAAAGTTACAATAGCGACTATGTCATCAAAACACGTAAGATTTTAAATATACGAGGAACAAGTCGAAAGCAATGTACATAATATAAATCCAAGCAATTAAAGAGGTTTTGTTTGTTGGCCAGATAAGTTAAGCAGCACATTAAACAAAACGTGTTAAATAGAATAGGACTGAGGTAGATAAAGGGCAGAATGTTGCCCACACTTATAGCAGATGTGCCAAGATTAATAACCAAGAAGCGCACGCGA
This sequence comes from Drosophila dives, assembly GCA_035042365.1. Taxonomy (NCBI): domain Eukaryota; kingdom Metazoa; phylum Arthropoda; class Insecta; order Diptera; family Drosophilidae; genus Drosophila; species Drosophila dives. The sequence goes on along the minus strand of JAWNLJ010000326.1, from coordinate 3,585,281 downwards.
CTTCAAGCCAAAAGATTTAGATAGAAGGCAGCTTAACTAATTAAACACGCTCAGTTTTCAGTTCTCGGTTCATTTGTGTTTGTTTTGTGGCTCATTAAATAATGTCGCATGGTAATATAAAAAATAAACAAGTGGGAGTGTTCTAGTATTGAAGCCTTAACTATGTATTATAATGTGTATGAAAACAAAACAACAAATACCAGAATGTGACACAACACACACCTGGCTGTATGTGTGCGTGTGTGTGTGTTTGCTTGTTGTTAACGCATTTCGTTTCAGCTACCTGTTCGCGACTCGAATTTGGGCCAACAACTGCAACAACTGTTCAACAAGAGAAACCGGTTTAAAAATGTTATTTTTTGTTTTACACCCCCTCTTACTAGTTGGAAATGTGTGAACAGTTTCCTTAGTTTTCATATTTGTCAATTTTCGAATATTCCACAACAAAATAAATTTGAAAAATTTGTCAAAAACTTTTCGATTTATATTGAGGGTGCTTCTTCATCGTCTTTGCTTTGTTGGCGCCGTTGCCAAAAACGATTTTGGCATTAGACGCTAGTGGCACTATCTGCACTTAACCTTAACCAAAACCGCTTCCGATGCCCCTGCCCCTGCCCCAGCCCCAGCCGCAGCCCCCTTTGTAGTTTTTCATTTAATTTTCGAATACTGCCAAAAATAGCGTTCGATGTCAAATATTCTCAGTAGTGCTTTCGATATTCTGGGGTCTTTAATGCAAATTACTTAATACGCCATTCGAAAATAAACCAATATGAAAAGCACAAGCTCAGCCCCCTCCCACCACTCCTTACCACTCAAAGAATTTTCTTATTTAAGTTTTCCACACGCTCGCCTTTGGTTGCCAAAATGTATTTTAAGTTGTAGTCATAATATGAATACGAAAATTCCGTTGTGTCTAAAAAAACTCATACAAAATTCCAAAGCGGCACTCAAAAAATGAGGAAATGTTTTTTTTCACCCCAGCACCAACCCCTTACCCCTATACTACACATCTAACCGTAGCTACTCCCGTTAAGGTCAACGCTAATAATTTAAAATAGACAGAGACAGCGATGAAAGAGATAGAGATAAATAGAGAGAGAGGGAGAGAGAGAGAGAGAGGTGTGGGGGTCAGTCTAGTTTTCTGTTACGTCTGCTTCATGGGGGCCCATATCAATATAAATGCAGACGAGTGTACAAGTAATAAATTAAATGTATAATGACGCCAGACCCGAAGATCAAACCGATCATTTGGAAAATGTCTGACACTCATCCAGCGACTGTCTAATTTAAAATGCGTGAGACGCGAGAAATCACCAAGCAGCCGTTGATTAAAAGGGTTTCTCAGACTTCTCTCTATATGTCTGTATAGAAAGTATGTGTCTTGCATACGATATTAACATATAAACTTTATTGGTATTGTTCGTGCCCAAAACGATTGATTTTGTTCCGGCCTCGTGTCTCTGCCTTGAGATGAATGTAAAATTAGTGGGTTTTACGATATCAGGATGTATATTGCTATGTTCACTTGACAACATAATAATATAGAGTTCTTCTACCTAAATCAAGTGTAAGCGTTGTCAAGATTGCAAAAAATTCGATGAGACTAGTCAAAACTTGCCAAGGCTGAACTTTAGAAAAACTCAATTGATTTTCAAAAGCACGTTTGTTTTTATCATAGAAAAATAGTAAATTAAAGGTTGAAAATGCGATTCGGGATCTTCTAAAAATTCCTTCCATCCTTGCTTTAGTTATAACTTTGTGAAAACTCAACCGATTTCAAGATCAAGCAAGCGCATATTTTGCCTGTTGATCAATATTGCATTTAAAGTTGAAAACGTGATTTTAGTACTAAAATTTTCAATGCCAAACAATTCAAATTTCTTTTTCAATTTATAATAACATTTTTTTGCCAAGTGTGTAAGTGCTTATTTATATGATTTAATCTTAGGCATCATTGTGCTAATTGAGGGTTTTTAAGTAGCACCCTTTTTGCCACATGTTTGCATATTTCCGCTAATTAATCTGCACTGCTCTCAGTTGCAAAATGTTAAAGTTAAAGCTATCTGTAGCTTTTAGCTAGCGAAAATGATTTTGACAAGCAGTCGTAAATTGAAGAGCGATCATTTTGCACTTGGCGTTTAAAATCGCAATGGAAACGCTCTTGAAACGCCCGACAACTGCTCGCCTGTTTATCAATTCACCTTTTGGCAGCGAAATTGCTTGAATTGCTTATCTTTTAACGGAATGAAGTCTTACGTAATATTTCACAGATACAAAATAAGCGAGTTCAACGTTCTCCCTAGAGAGAGAGATAGAGAGAAATAAATAGATAGAGAGAGAGAGATAGATAAATTGAGATCGAGTAATATTCTTTTTCAAACAGGGTCAATCGGTGCGGCCATAACAAATCAATTAAGTTATGATTGCTTTAATTTTTGTTTTTCGGACAGTGGGCAGTTCCAGTACCAGTTTCACTCCCAGTTTGAGTTTTAGTTCCATTATTACTATACCCCACTCTTAAAATTCCAAGTCAAAAAATATGTATTTGATTTGTGTTCCGCTTGAAATAACACGAATGCAAAATCGGCACGAGGGCATTTTTCTAAAACAATTTTCAATGGAAATATAAGCAAAAAAAAAAAGATTCTAAAATCAACGAAATATTAGCAAATGTCACGTAAGCATTAATAAAACATAAATAATAACATAAATCAGCGAAGAACCGAAATAGACTTTTACTTAGAAACAATAAGAAGACACATCCAAAAGTCATCTACACAATGCCTAAGAAGAAATACTCTGACAAATATATATATACCCGTACATATTTTTTTTAGCATTTACGTTACATATCTGATCTCAGTTCATTTTGGTAAATCAGAAAATTATTCCGAGGTTTTGTAAATAATTATATTAAAGTAGAATTTTTTGCTATTTTACAAAAGTTATATTAATATGATAAGTTTACATAAGTCTAAACAACACAACTTAAGTGATTGAAATAATGTGACGGCAATTAAAAAGATAATAATCACGTTTCAAAAACTGCTCACAATCTTTACCAGAATTTCAAATTAATTTAAAGCTACAACGGAAACTGATTGAAAAATATGTAATACTCTCAAATTTTATTAAATACAATTTCAAACGCCTGTCACGCCTTGTGTATATAAATACGATAAGATTCCTCCGACGGCTATTTGAATACAAATAAACACGATTTGTAGATATGAAAAGAAATGGATCCAAGGGGGAAACTGGCTGCTTGCCTTGTAAGAGGAGTGGGGATGGAGGCTGTGGGTTTGCTTGATAACTATAGCAATGTAAATATACACGTACACATATTAAAAATTATATATGTTTGTGTGTGTGTGTGTAGTTCGTAAAGTGAGCTAAGCAAATGCGCGGTAGTCAATTTGGAATTTTAATTTCGCATTGAGAAAACAAAGGCGACGCATTCAATTGCATGACTGGAATATCTTAAGGGGGTTCAGGAGGGGGGTGTATGTTGGGCGTGCGAATATTACATTGGCAATTACACAACTGCAAAGCACACCCCACTCCACTCGAGCTGCTCTTGAAACGGAAAAATCTAGCACTCTCTCCCTCTCCCTCATTCTCTCTATCACTTCAAAGATCTTCATAGTTCTCTGGCCTTGAGTTGTAAAAAAAAATAAATAAATATTTATATGTGTGTATATATCAATGGCTGGTGAAACAGCTGCCTGTTGATTGTCGAATGTAATTGCCAATAGCTAATTGCGTTTGCCATGCAGAGCAGATCAGAGCAGAGCAGAGCAGAACATTTAGCTGCCACAGTATCCACTATCCATGCTTTAATCTTTTGCTCTTGGACTCCATGCTGACGTCAGTGGCGCTATTAGTTTCCCATTAGAGCATTACAGCATTGCTGATGATGCAAACTGTTTGTAAGCAATGCGCTGACAGGCGACAGGAGGCGGCAGGCCCAACAGATGTTACACGCTTTTAGGAAAGGCTATTCTTGTTTTTAGTGATGAACATGTAACACAACACAGAGACACAAACATTTTATATCCCAAATAAACTAGGCTAATGTAGAAAGTATAAACATGGCACACAAATTATTTATTCTTGTTTAAATGTTTTTCGTTGCTTATTTTTATACCCTATAAGCCATTCAGTATTTCCTTGGCCTAAGAATAAATATAGTTTAACTAATTAATTCTTGATTAAGTGACACTAGCTAGCTTAGTTAGCAAAAAACGGTATTTTTCATCGTGTATTAAATATTTTTCGTTCCGAAGATAATCTGCAATTAAATTAGTTAGTATATAAATAAATAAAATAAAAAAATATTCTTCACAGTGTATTTAGTTATGATTATAGCAAAGGTAATCTGAAAACTGAAAGTGTAAATATAGAGTAATATATAAATTATTGATTAAGAGACTTTCGTAAGCTTTCTTTAACTACAAATGGATTATAACACATTAATTCTTGATTTAGAAAAGTGCGTTATTCATGTGAAGCATAAGTATTCTTTACAGTGTATTAAATCTTGCACACTCTAAACTTAATCTGATCATTTCTATTTCTATTTTTAGTTGCAACATTTTAGTTGTTATTGCTGTTGTTCTTTAGTTGTTGTGTATTTTGATTGGCATTAATTTATTTACTTTGCATTGTGGGCCCAAAATGCACACAGAACTGAGTTCAGAGACTTGATTATTTTTTTTTATGTGCCGCCTGTTCTCCTTGGAAGACCTTCAGCAGTCGCCAAAATGTAGGAAACATTAAAACAAAAAGTGGATCATGCATCTGTGTAAATCTGCTGCAGGAAAAGATCATAAATTTAAATATAGCAAAATTACAGTGTATCTAAGGGTAGCTCACCTGTTGCTGTTGGACTACTTTGAGGACTTTTCCGGCTTTGGGTACTTAGTGTTATATAGTGGTATATAGTCGGTAATAACGCGCCAATCGGTGAAGTATATAATGCCCAGCCCACCAGCCATGCCAAATATGGAAGCTGAGGGTATGCTGTGGATTTGGTAGGATAATAGTTTAAATTAGTTTAAAAAAATTAGCCGATAATTAATTTTTTTTTTGTTATTGGAAATTAGATTTGCCTTAAATAAAAATTAAAAAATATCGGGTTTTCGATTTTTTCAATAAATATTTTTTGTTTGAGTTCAAATGGATCCGGCTTTATCATGAATATATATATGTATTCCATGGGAACGATGATGCTTCTATCTGACTGATAATTTGTATGTCCCAATTAGAGTCATTAGAGTTTTCAGTTGGTCGATTTAAAGGATATAGTAATGTATAACAAATACTTACAAAGCTTTGGCCAACTCCATTTGACCTTTGGTCGGCTTTAGAGTATTCAATAATTTCTTAAAATTCATTTTCTTGAATCGTTGTTAATATCGAGTTGAATAAACTAGAAATTGTGACAAAAGAGCTAAAAGTGTCGCCTGCTGATTCAAACCTATGCCAAATTGCTCACAAAAATGTTCTGTCAATTAAGTCTATGGCATTGTGTCACTATTAAGATTCTAATGCGAGAGTGAGTACTGAGAGGAGAAGGAGGGAGAGGAGGAGGAGGAAAGGGGCTTCTCTCATTGATGATAAATCAATTTGGATGCGGGTCTTAAAGTGAATGGAACCGGGTCGTGTAAACAGCACTACAAATTAAAACATTACATGCATTTTTATGGCAAATAGGAACAACAAACACCCGACACACTTCCACCCCCTTTACCCTAACTATATGGACACACATATATTTATATATCTTGATCCATTTGGGCCGATGGCGTTTATGATGAGTAAACCAAGGAAGGAAAAGGTGGAAAACTGCAGCAATTTGTCAGACGAAAAATCATTAGCCTAATTTCAAGACCGCACATACATGTATGTAATATATGTGTGTGTGTGTGTGCGTGAGTGTTGCCATTTGCTTTGACTAAAATTTCGTTAGAATTTCGCTAGTGCCAAGGGCCCCACCCTTTTGTCTTGACTGAAGTCAACTCAAGTCAATTCCTTGGCAGACGCCAGGCGAGCAATTTAAATGCCACACCTTTTTGGACGCTTCACGTGTCTTCCTTACTTTCCCCCATAGTCAGTTCCAGTTTTAATCCCAACAGGAGCCGCATATGACATTAGTTGCGGCTGTTTTGGATGGCGGTTCAAGAATATCGATAAAGGGCTGGGCCACTTCCTTTTGCATATATACTGGGAAAAACTGAAGTTTTTCTTTGCAATTTTACAGTTATGCGTCTGTTGCTCCAGTTGACGGCGCTGCTGGCGCTACAGCTGGTTGGTGGCGAGGAGGATTACTGTTTTGGCAAGGATCCAGACCGGGAGCAGACACGTCAGTTTACCTCAAAGACAGCCTATCAGATTGTCAAGGGCACCAACATGGATAAACAATACCAGGTGCCCGGCTGTGAGCCTAAAAAGATTTGGATCTTTCACAGACACGGCACTCGACTGCCAACAAAAAAAACCATCAAGGCAGCACCTCGATTGGAGGAAGTAAGTCATCTTGTAATCTTTGATTACTTTGTTTATATTAAATGATTTTTTTTTCTAGCTCCGGGATCAAATTGTGAAAAACTATCGTGTGCTGCGCACAAAGCCAGAAACGAATGCTCTGTGCTCGAATGATTTGATAGCCATCCAAATGTGGAAGTGGAACACTAGCATCACAGTTGATATCGAGCAGCATCTGACTCCCCAGGGATACGAGGATCTGCGCGGCACTGCCAAAGTCTATCAGCACTACTATCCCACAGTGCTGCCGTCCAACTACAACGATTCCTACTACCTGGTAATTCTTATCAACTGATCCTCATTCCACTTGATGCTAATAATTCCTTATGCCTTCCAGTTCCGTCACACGGATACGCAGCGCACCACGGAGAGCTTTAAGGGCTTCACCGAGGGTCTATTCAAAAGTAGCACAGTGGCAAAGGCTGCTGATATTCCCGAACAGGATCTGCTGCTGCGTCCCTACGATTACTGCTCCGACTTCAAGAATAAGAACTACAAAGGAGAGGGTTCCGAGTCTCAAAAGTATCGGACGAGCGAAATTTGGAATCGCACCATGGCTGATATTACGAAAAGACTTGGGTGGGTATTATTCAGCTGCTGATTTTGAGTTTTCGATTCTTATTTGAATAATCGATTATTATATTCGGTTAATCAGATGCACCTCTTTAAACTAAGTCTCACATTTTGTATCTTATAGTTTCACATTTTTGGCTGAGGAAGATATTACGGTTATGTATGATATGTGCCGCTATGAGCAGGCCTGGCAGGTGGATCGCACCAGTGTCTGGTGCGCAGCCTTTCTGCCGGAGCAGGTGACTGTGCTGGAATATGCCGAGGATCTGAAATACTATTACGGATCGGGCTATGGCTTTGAGGACAACAAAAAATTCAATTGTCGTGCCGTGCAAGATATGGTGTCAAGATTGAGTAGTTCCCTCTCACCGCATGTGATTGCATATTTTGCGCATTCGACGGGATTGCAGACACTGCTCACGGCGCTGGACATCAACAAGGATGATGTTCCTCTGCGTGCGGATAATTACAATTCGATGACAAGTCGTCGTTGGAAGACCAGTTTGCTGGGTCCATTTGCTGGCAATTTTGTGGCCGTCAAATACGAGTGTACCGCGGAGCTGGAGAAGGAGAAGGTTGTTTTTTTCCTCAACCAGAATGCCGTGGAGCTAGACTGGTGCAAGGTGGGTCTTTGCGATTGGTCGCAGGTTCTAAAACGTTACAAAACCATCTTGGAGGCCGACTGTGATGAGTACTATTGCCGGTCGGGGGCAACGGCTGGACGTGCCTCACTGCTGGTTACCGCCTTGATCGCTGCCATTGTCTACTTAATGCACTAGATAATCTTGTTTAGTCTATTAATTTCAAATGTACAAAGTTCGTACCAAAAATCAATGGAAGCGAAACACAGATTGCGAGGAGATTTGCTTCAGGTGCACCTGGAGCCATTCAAAAGTATTTCTTCGATTTAATGCGTAAATTTTCTACTTTTTAACGAGCACACCTCTCACACGGAACATTTTGGTTAGTCACAAAAAATATATACACACACAAATACCTTTTTCTAATTAATTAATGAATTATTAAACTCCTGCTTATGACAACTAAATACAGATGTAACAGTTAGCTTTATATAAACTATGTAATTAAACGATTTTAAGAATTATGCGCATATTATTATTGGTTGGAAATTTAAATTTAAATTTGATTATAGAATTATCGATTTGTTAATCGCTGGCGTAGCGCGTTGTGAATGTCAAAACTGTCGCCAGAGTACGGTAGCGCTGTTCAGAGGTGGCAACGCTGCAAATCTTTTGCCGCGCTCATTCAAAATGATTGAAATGGTATAGAATCTGTATTATTTTGATTTAACTTTGTGGCTATCTAAATACACGAAATACCTTAAATTATTATCTAATTTATTATGCTAGTGTTTTTTGCATTAACTTTAAACTGAAACAAGACAAATCCTTTTTGGGTGGCAACTACGTGCATTCCCTTTTGGGGGAGCCGTCACGTGCTTCCTGTTAAATGTTCTAATGATGCGTATTAGACCAGGCTAAGTGCCTCTCATAAGTAACCCACAACACACACAAACACACATACACACGCAACCGACTTTCACCTGCTTTCAGTTCAACTTTGACACCGAATTTTACGCAATATGCGTTTTTTATATCTCTGTTTTTGCTAGTTGAACGATGTGCGTTGTCCTGGCAAACAAACAGACAGACGGACGAAAGGGCGGATGGACAAGCATTCCTATCCTCTCTTTCCTCCCTTCTCGCTGGCTCTCTTCTCGTTAACATATTCGCCTTCCTGTAGAAACTTGTGTCTGTGGGTGAAGCCAAAGTGCTTTATAGTTACTTAGACGTCAGCTGGAGAGTGCTGTGCGTGTGTGTGGATGGGTGGAAGGGGAGGATTACTGTGTGTGTACATGTTTCTATATGCCCCAGAGCAGATTGGTGTTTATGGCTACCATTTTGCGGACAGCGTTTTTCATTAGCCAAAAAAAACAGCCGACTACAAACAAGTGCATAAATCAGCAGCAAAAATTTAGACTTGCGAAAATATACACAAAACACTAATTCTCAAGTGTATCAAGCTGTTGAAATAGGAAATCGCTGGATGCTGTCTGTGGCAGACTCTTACACTTAAAAAAAAGTATTGTCTAATTACATGTAAAATCAACTTACAACAAATCTTTTTACAAAGCATATTTTAAGTTGTTTTTTAGGTTTGCTTGTTTTTTTTTACAGTGTCAACGGATCAAAAGTACTTATTTCCATAAAACCAAATTTTTATTCGACGGTTTGGCTTTTTCTCCCAGTGTACGCAGATCGGTCGTGTAACTTGAGTTCATCGAGAAACGCAGAATTTAGGGATAGTTTTGTCGTAGCTTAAGTTAATGGCCGCTCATTTGGGCCGCAGTCTGCTATGAATAAGCAATTTTTTCCGGGTAGGAGTTTGGAAACATAACTCCGGGATGGTTCAGACCACCAACTCCTTTCCCCCGCCCATCCATAAAAAAGGAAAAAGTCCGAAAAGGTCATCAAACAGGTAGAAGTAAGTTGAGCCGTTTTCGTTAGACCGGAGTTGAATTTTGGGCTTTGAATTGCTCAGCCCGGCTAATTGGTTAATTATTGGGCTGCCATTCTAGGCCAAGCCAGCTGGAATATCAGTTGGCCAAGAGAATTGCAAATGTTTCGGCTTACTGGTTCAATTATTCAGTTACCTAATTGCATAACTGAAACCAAAAAAAGTGTTCATGATTTACGGAGCAAATTTTATTGAACACATGAAAGCCAAAGCTGCTGGGAGACATTTTCCAATCAAAAATCCAAGAATAATAACTTTTCTCATGAAACACAAATACGCACCCACACACACACACACATATGCAATCAATTTTAATTTCACATGAACATTTTTAGGTAAAATAGATTCAATAAAGTTTTTTTCACATGGACTTTGGCTAAGTACTTGTGCAACAGCATCAACTTATATACACTGAGAGAAAATTAAAGAACTGAAACTCTGCAGATTGCACAAAGCAACTATTACTTACGTTATGATAAATATTTTTTTTTTAATAGTTTCAATTTAAGCCCACTGATTCAGATAAGTTTTCCCAGCATTTGCTGCTCATATCTCAACTAACTTTCGCTAAGTGTATTTCCTACTGTAATGGTCAGCTTTGTAGGAGAAACATTTGGCCAATTTATGGTCAGTTACGCAGCAACAAAATGTTGCATAATTTTCTACTCGTGTCTCACTTTAATTAACTTCAAATGTTTTTTTGGCATACAAAGCAACATCAACCAAATAAATATTTTGCTCTACAATTCATAATCTGAATTTATTTCGAATTTCAACAAATTTAAGCTGCTTAGTGTTGACAGTTGTAGATGGCATAAAAATTAAAAGCAAATTGTAAGAAAGGAAAATGCTCAAGTTTAATGGAAAATATTTTTCTCTTGATAAACATAAAAATGTTGCTGGTATTTTTAGTGTTCAATTAGCTAAACTAAAATGAAATTCCAGTCAGTGCAATGGTAGCTGAAGGGGAGTAGCTAGTGGAGGAGGAAGTGGTGTGATGGATGAGTGGAGTAGCCAGATGAATATTCCTATCGTATGCATGCCACATTGATGAAAGAACGACCATCAAAGGCGACGCTGAAGTGACTCGTAAACGCATTTTAAAGGACAAAGCTTGTTCGAGCCATCATATAAATTATATCAAAATATATGGCTTATAGAATAATAAAGCTACCACAAAAAAAAAATGATACACACACACAAATGTATGGCTTAATTTTTTATAGGCCAGACACGGTAGATAAAATACTCTTATCAGATAATATTGTCTTGACAGCTTAATTTAAATAAAATCTGCTTTTCTGTTTTTTTATGGGAATTATAATATAATAATAAAGCGATCTTGAAATGGATAAACACTTGGAAAGCTGAGAGAATAAAGAACTTAAGAGATGAGCGTAGGATATCAACTGAGCTGGCTATGCTCATGGGGAATGTCAACAAAATCTCCTTTTAACCACAGAAAATTATATTGCATGCTGCGAGAATATTTAAACGAGATGAATGACAAACAAATACTTGCACAAAAATATCTGTGTGTGCATATATTTATGTGTGTGTGTGCGTGTTTGTATAACGCCTGCAGTGATTTTTGCTCGTTTCAAGCAGTACTTTTGTGTGGTTGTGTTGTGTTGTGTGTGTTTGTGCGTGTGACATGCAAAGCTATGATGCAGAAATTAAATTTCAGAAATATGCAGCTGTTTTATATAACATTTCAGGCTGAGTTGTCAAAGAAAGTTCGTTTACCACATAAGTATTTTCCATAAATTCCAATCAAATTGGATGCGACACAAATTGTTACTCATTATTCAAAAATTTGTACTTTAAGCACAACACTATTTTGCTGACATTTTACACATGTATGTTATTAAAATTGTATTTATTATATTGCAGTCACTTAAAAGTACACAAACAAACCGACAGACAGATAAATCGACAGACAGACTGACAGACAGAATGTCTTTGCTTTGGCAAATGTGCTTTCGGCTGATGCCCAAAAATGTTTTCTTGTTTGCTGTTATTGTTGTGGTTGTTTGTTGGTTGTTTCTTTGATTTCTGTTATTTTCTGACATTTTGAGTTATACGTTATTTAATATGCAATAAATGTGGCTGTCAGAGACACTCTTCAAGACTCATTTTCCCATATCCATTTTGTCTTCCTTAAATTAGTTGCGTCTCTGTTAACATCATTTAATCTTTCTGTTTTGACTGCTCTTTTGTCGCTTATCGTTGATTTGGACAGACATATGTTATTATCCTTTATCCTCGATTTGGACAGACACAGGTTGTTGTGGTTTTGAGAAATGCTCTGTTTTAAATAGCTATTGGTATATAATTTTGAAGTTCACATTTTTATCCATTTAGACCAAAATAAATTAAATTTCTCTTTTTTTTTATCCCTTGATGACCAACAGTTATAAAATAATGTTGAGGCTATATATTTATTAACAAAAATAATTTATTTTGTTTTTTAAATACTTACTTTTTGTGGCATTTATTGCTTACAAATTGAAATTAAATTCACTTCATTGCAATTGACTTCATAATTAAAAAGTGTAAAAACATTTAAAGCGAGAAGCATTTACTGTGATTGCACTGCAATTTTTCATCAGCAGTTGCAGCAGAAGAAGCAAAAGAGAGATGTATATATATATATATATATATAGAGAGAGAGTGAGATAGAGAGAGACAGAGACAGAGAAAGCGCAAGAGAAATCAGCCAAGTAATTAATCTTGAGTGCTCATTTAATGTTTTATATTGTTGTTGCCGTTGTGGTTGCTGCCGATGTTGTTGTTGTTGTTACTGTTGTTGTTGTTGTTGTTGTTGTTGCTGTTGATGCCATTGAGTCGAATTAAAGCGCAAGTGCATTAATTAAGCTTTAAAGGCAGCCATGGCAACGAATTTCTGGCGTTGAAATGAATATGCATAATAAATAAACTTAAAGGGCCCAACACGATTTTCATATTGGATTACAAATGGGATAGAAAACCTTTAGCTTTCTAGCTAAAATGCGAAAATAACTTGCACTAATTGGGCCTAAAATAAAGAGGTCTTTTATGGGCACAAATTTTTTGGTAAATGATGGAGTAAAAGTAAGCAACAAGTCAAAGTAAGTTAAATAAATAATAAAGTAAAAAAAACGTTGGTCGCAAATTGCTTAATCAAGAAAATAATAATAAATTTAGCAAATAGCATTATTGCTATATTATAGCTATACATTATTTATGATTCTGGCTTGCTAAAAAATTAAACTTTCTAAGAATTGTACTTAAAACTTGAGCAACAATAGGACTAAGAAGTAAAGTAAAATGAGTAAAATTGCGTATACGCAATGTGAGCCACACATTTTACTTCATTAGAATAGGGTTATAAAATGCCAAATTTATATAAAAATGTGAAGAGCTTTGAAATAAAAAAACTTGTCGACTGTATTAATAAAACATGCGCTTTATTTACGAAAACAAACTTCAACAAAAATGATTGACAAAACCAAAGTAAATTTCAAATTTGAAAAGTTCAGAATCTGAAACGGCGAATGGCGCGATATTGATAGCCATCGCTGTTGAGGACAGCGCTCTCGCCATCGACAGGTCCTTCGACTACGACCTCATCCCCAAGCGGCGGCAGATATTCTGCAGTGGCCTCCTTGAGCAGCAACTGCATGTCCTCCGTGGGATGCTTGTAGTGGTAGCCATCGTCGCGCAGCTCAGCTGTGGGCACATCTGCCTGGGGCTGCTGCTCCTCCTCGACGACGACTGGCGCTTCAGTTTCCAGCTGGGGCGCTGCTTCAGTGCTGACTGGCGGGAGATAGTCACGTGCCAACTTGGGCACAGCGGCAGCGACAACCTCCTCGGTATCATCGATGGGAGCATCATCTAAAACTGCAACAGGAGCTGGAGCTGCCACTACTCCTGGTGGAAGATACCTGTTGCTTGGCGGTGGCAAGTATTGAGCTGAAGGCAGATGGGAAACATCGCGACGATTGCGGTGACGCAGTTTCAAGCGGCGCACAGTGCGATATTCGTATCCCTGCTCGCCACGCACTGCAGCCGGCTCCTCCATGACGTCATCCGCTGGCAGCACTGAGTCCATTGCCGGTGGCACATACTCCAAGGGAACGTTGGCATCCATCGACAGCAGCTCAGAAACATCGCGACGCAGACGCAGCTGCGACGAATCCTGGGGTGCAGCCAAAGCAACGCTGGCCACGGCGGACAGGGTGAAAACACTGCTGAGCGAGAAGATTTTCTGCAAATAGGTAAATAAAGTAGAGAGGACAAAGGTTAATGCACGTATATATAATCCATAATCCTGGCTGGAGTCTGACCATTTTGCTTAACGGATTTGGGTTAACGGCGACTGGCAATTAAAAGTTGCTGCGACTGTTTGATGGCTTTGCTCCAGCTCGCTGTCGAATTTATAGCCAAAAAAAGTTTTTCAGGCTTAGCTTTTGGCTCACACTTCATCTTCGTCAGCTTCACTTTTAGCTCCAACTTAATTAAAAATCTTCAAAAAAGGCACCTTTGCTTTGGCTCTCTGTTTCCATTTTTTTTTGTTTATGTTGTGTTAATTTTTTTTTTGTGCTATGAGTGCCACTTGAGATTAAACTGCGTGGCAGCAACAGAAACAGCTTTGGCCTCATCGTCAGCTGTTGGATATTCATGTCTCTAAATTGAGTATCTCAATTGGCATTTGACTTGTCTTTGGCATTGTCTTTGCCTTGCCTTGCCTTGCACTTGGTTTCTCTTCTGCCTGCAATGTCAAGTAGCGCAGCGAGTTGGCCTGCTTGACCTTTCCAACGGTTTGTACTCCACTAGCCAAATAGACAGAGGGTATTTTGAGTGTTCATCAATTATTTATTTGTTTTTGTATAACACTATAAAATATTTAAAGAATATACATCAAACTCTGCTTTGGCTAATAAAAATAGCTAGCCTTGTTTTTTTTTTTTCAGAAACAGAGAATATTTTGCAGTGCTAATTTTTTGTATTTTATATCTTTCAGATGAATAATCTAAATTATTGATGGAGGCATCTTCGACCTCATAATGCTAAAAGAGTATTTTAAGGACATAACTGTCTACTGTAGATTTCCTAGCTATTTTTTTATACATAAAATAAGTGTAATCGAATTATTCTTGTCCCTTTTTTGTTCGACTGTATATGGAAGATGGGCACAACTTATGAAAAGGTAGATACTTGAATTCAGGGTATCTGCTCGACTAAAGAATTCTTACTGTTAATTTTTTATCCATTGAGGTGTAATTATTGGCATCAAGTACTTCTGTGCGGAAGTATTTCAATGTTTTATAGGCCTCGCATATATATATATATGAGACTGAAGAGCTCTACTCAAAAAAACTGAAGTGGGCGCTTGGGTTTGGCTATGGCTTTGGATATGTTGCTGCCTCACTCCCCCACCACTTCACGTCAACAACTGTCAACGGCTGTCGCATTGAAAATGAAAACAAATTATAATATATTAAAAATGCATTTCGAATCCTTCATTACCTGGTGGGTCCTCTGCGAATGCCTGTCTTTTGGCAGCTATCAAATTGCAATCAGGGACTTGATGCGGAAATTATTTATTGATTAAATTCATTATTATGACGGCTGGCTGGCTGTCAAAATCTGAATTTAAATACCATGCCACAGTCATTAAATAATCATAAAAATAATTAAAATACACACAGACCAAACCGGCGAATACGTAATTTCACTAAATTCGAATAAAAATTGTGAAAAATGAATTTTGTGAATTTTTAATGAACATTGGGTGTGGCATTTGGGCGGGGCAGCCGCAGCTGCCTATTATTTGACGTATGTAAATTTTAACCAACAAAAGAAATGAAAGGGTGACTGTATCTTAAACACACAGTTCTATAAAAAATTCGTAAAAAGCTACCTATTTTTTTTTGTTGCCCCGAACAACTAAATCATTCGAATGCTTTTCTTAGCTGCTTAAAAGGCGGCTACAACTTGCCACATGCCACGCACACTGGCGCCTAAAAGACAGCAGCTTCCGCATCAGCAGCAGACACATTTTTTGCCCCAACTTGTTGCAGACCAAGGCAAATGGAGGAGAAGAGAAGAGAATGAAGCTGCCTGGAGCAGTTTTGTTCATTTCTTTTGCTGCCTTCTTTTGCTAGAAAACCACTCATGTGCAGTATTTTATGTTTCTACTTTATTGCTTATGTGTGAGTGTGTGTGAGTGTGAGTGTGTGTGTGTGTGTGTGTGTGTGCGTGTGTGTATTTGGTGTATATGTTGGGTACGCGCATAATTTATTGCACTTGATTCACAAAAACCAACAAGCGCAACTTGGACGAGGGTGCTCGACTTGCAAATACCACTATGAAAGGTGTTGTGGGAACTCAATATGAAATATTCTACAAAGCGAGAAACAGAGGGAAAATTTTCTAGATAGCGAGAGAGAGAGAGAGAGAGAGAGAGAGAGAGAGAGAGAGAAAGAGAGAGAGAGAGAGAGAAAGAAAATGGCTGAGTTCAATAAGTCCAAAATCTATTGTGCTCAGTCTAAATTTAAAATTTGTATCTTTTTTGTCATACTTGATATCACTAACTTTAGAATATTTTCTGCATAATTTAAAGTTTTCTTTTTAAACATTTTCATCTGCTTATTTGGTGAGCTCAAAATTTTCTACGGATTTATCCACAATTTCTACTTTAAATTCTGCTGCTGTTTTTAGTACTGTTAGCTGGTCTTAAAGCCATTTTACCCGAATTATCTTTCTCTTACCACTTCTCCTTCCGATATCCTATTACACTATCAAATATAAAATACTAAAAGAGCAAGAAAGAGGCAAAAGATATGCTTCTGTTTATGAAATGCTCTAAATCAATAAATATTAAAATCAACTAATAACCTAACTGTGAGTTTAAGGTCAAAAGTTCAAAGAGTCGATAAGTTACTGCTGCATACTTTAACCTTTGACATTTTCATATTTTATCTTTAGTTGCTTTGCCCAATCCACAATTTACTTGTACTTTTTTTTCAGTTATTTCTGCTCTAAATTTAGCTTTCATTTTTTACTTTGACTTTTGGGCCTTTTGCACCCAATTCAACTTCCAATTTTAAGTATTTCAATGCGATTCCATTTTTTCATCGCTTTTTTCACATTTAATTCTATTTATACTTTTACTTTTGTTTACATAACAACCACTTTTACTTTTGCTTTTACTTTTCGATACCCTTTCCAGGGTATCTGAAGCAAAGCAGCAACCACAATTCGAATCTGTTGTGCCATAAATTGTGTGTGTCTCATTGATTTTGGTTGTGTTTCACTCTTGTTTTGTGATTTTATTTAAAAGCGATTTTTATGTCTATTTTGCTTGGCATTTAACTCCACTCTCCAAATCCTTTCCGCTTGACTGTGTGCTTGCCAGCTTGTGGTCAGGTGGCGGCTCTGCTCTTTGTTGTTGTTGTTGATGCTGTAGTTTCTGTGGCGATAAAAGGGCAACAGCTTATAGGAGCTCCCAGTGGCTCATCGACCATTAGCTGCAGTAAAGTTAACCTGAGATCAGGCACCCACTATCAAAACCAGTAGCCGAGTGGCTGTGGCCCAGCCGCGGGCATTGCAAAAGCTTGAAAATTTTGCGCGCCAGTGAGAAAAGGGCAACGAGCCAAACAAAAGGTTTGCCCCGTCGTCCTTGGTGCTTTGTCCTTGGTCATGGACCGGTTTATGCAAATGCTCTCGATGCTTGTGTGCTCAGCACTTGTCCAAGTTGTAGCAGATAGCAGCCGCAGGCTGCTGTCGGCCAGCGATTTGATGCCGCATTTATTAAGTTAAAATATTTATGTATTTTAGGCTGGCAGCAGAAAAATGGAGCAGTAGCTAAAGAAAAGGGTTTTTTTTCTTTGGCCTCGTATCGATTCGCCAAATCTATTTACGAAATTTAAATTGCTTCTTTGCAGCTGCCGCAAAGCACGACATGGACATGGGAATCCTTTTTAGGCCAACAAATTGCTGCGACAAGGACACGAACACAAGGACACATTTACATTGTTGCCATCAATCAGTTCAGGCACTGTGCATACGCAGCGTTTTCTCCTTGTTATGTTTATTAATTGAACATTAAATTTAACAGAGACAGTTTAATTTAAAGCCCTCAAGCAGGAATTCTAATTAAATCATGAAACACATATCAAATTAGATGGACAGCTAATGTGGCACACGTCACTTTATTTTGACAGAGCCATTGAAAACTTGATGAGCTGCTAGATTGAGCAATGAGAATACACTCCATACACACACCCACACACACACACATAGTCGTAATGACACATAAATCTATAAGCTGTAACAGCAGCTGTCAGTTAAAACGTATTTCGATTGACAATATAAAAATGTGATAGGACGGAAATCGTTTCTGGTTTTTTCGTTCTTTACTTAAAAAAATTCTACACCTGTGCGAGTCGAGTGAGCTTGACTGGAGAAAAACAGATTTTGAGATTTAGAGAAATTGGTAAATACATGAAAATAAACATGGGTTTTTCTATACGAAATTCCAAACTTGAAGTCTCAAGCTCTAATTGACTCTGACAGAATGCCATGGATATTATTAATGTTGATGATGATGAAGAATATATATGTAGTTAAAGATAACGTAAGAGTTTTCTTTTGCAGTCAAGTGTAGATGTAAATTTGTTTTATGGGAAATTGACAAAAAATGTCGACAGCTTTTTAAGGCTAGCATCGAGCACAATTGCCAAAGGTTAGTTGTATATGAAAACTGCCACTTGAAAATCCATAAAATAATGCTTGCTGCAACATTTATAATGCATCTTCTTCAATCACACCCCCACACAGCCCTCGGCTCACATTTGGCATTTGCGGAAGAAAATGCAAAAGTAAACTGCCAGAAATATGGCCATAAATATTTATAAACTTTAAAGATGTCGCAAACGAGTCGAAGAGCCAAAAAATCGATGGCAGCGCTCAGGTTTCTGGTTTGTTGTGGGGTCATGCCCTCTGATTCAGCTGCCACGTGTTCGTTGCCACCTGCCCCAAGTTGAAGTATTCTTGTCTATGCATATTTAAAATTCAATTTGGATTCAAGCGTGTTAAATAAAAACCCAAACAGTAAGCAGGTAAACAGGACACGCAGCAGGACACCAAAAGAAATGTGCCATGTCCTGCGCATAATTACGTGTACTGCTTATAAGCAATATAATAATTAATCTATTTATAAACAGTTTTGGCTAAAGCTGACTACCAAATACTCTGACTGATGAAATGCAGAACTTTGATGGAGGTTCCTAGTTATCTAACCTCAGATACTTTGCGTCTTAAAATGCTGAATATATATGCTTTTTCTATATAAGAATTTATCGATTTGCGAATTTCGATTCTTATCGATTTCATAGATTCCTAGGAACGTTACACTGCTGCTTGAAGGACGTTGCTCAAAGTGCAGATGCTCTTCCACCTTCGCTATTAGAGTATCAAACATGCAAAGCGTACCAATCAGGAGCCAAGTGCACAGCCCAAAGGATGTTGAACCGAAAAGGGTGCTTATCCTTTGTGAGATATATATATATATAGGACAGCTAACAGAGGATGCTTATCCTTTGTGAGATATATTGTAAAGTTAACAGAGAACTCCCAATTAGCTGAGCAGTCAGTTGTGATAATTAACTCGGTCTGCACTCTGCCTGTGCTCAACGTTGCGTATGCGCAATATTCTGCTCTTGCCGGGGACTTTGATGGCTGTCCCTGGTCGTGGAGAGGGAGGACAAGGGGCGACTTGTTGCCTTGCCACAAAGTCATATTTCATTAAAAATCAGACAGCATGTAGGTTAAAAGAAATGCGGTCGGTGGGGTGAGGGGTCTTGTGGCGCACCTGAGGCACAGTTAATTTCCCCAGACACCTTGCAATGCGTTGTTGCAGCCTATAAGAAACCAAATGAAAATGAAAACAAATAAAGACAAATAAAATACGAAACAGGAATCAAAGATGGTCGCAGACCAACCAAGGTCAACAAAAACCAGCAACAAGCAACAATAACAATTTTATTTTTGTTAGCTTTTAGTCAGTTTGTTTGTTTGTTTGTTTTGTCCTGTTTACGCTGAATGTCAATTTGGGCAACAGCTTTTTAAGGGGTGTGGGGGGATGTTAACTATTTAATTTACATTTAAATTCTTGGCGTGTTGCAGCTGCACCAAAAGTTTACAATTTTTTCTCGATTTCGATTCTCCT
Organism: Drosophila dives; assembly: GCA_035042365.1. Classification (NCBI taxonomy): domain Eukaryota; kingdom Metazoa; phylum Arthropoda; class Insecta; order Diptera; family Drosophilidae; genus Drosophila; species Drosophila dives. The sequence continues at coordinate 3,565,408 of JAWNLJ010000326.1, read as the reverse complement.
TTTTGGTTTCATTGATCAGGATACAGACAAGATAATGACTCCATTCCAATTAGATAAAATGAGAGATGAGCAGCGGCTGAGGAGAAGTTGAGATGGAGCAGAGAGAATTTAGGTTGAACGATTTATGCTTTTTAATTGGATTTCCATCTCTGCCGTAAACGGACGCGTCTCCAATTTTAAGTTTTATTTCATCTTCAATTACTTTTAATTATTCGACATTTGTTTCGCGTTTGCCGTGCAACTTTTTAATACATTATTTGGAATAACAACAGCAACAGTAACAATTGCCGCTTAAATGAGTTTTGTGAGGCGTTGACTCGAATTCAATTTAAATGGCAAACAGAGAGAAGCATAACAAACACGCAGACACAATACACCCAAACACACACACACACAGAGAATAACTTTGGAGTGTCGAAAGGAGCGCGACTCGACTCTGTCTGTTTGTTGTTTATTTGTTTGCTTCTGTTTTGATGTTGTTGCCATTGTTGTTGTTTTAGTTGTTAGTAGCCAAATGACTTTCAATTAAAGCTGTTGCATACCAGCAGCAGTTGTCATTTTAATTAGTTTGCCAACTGACTATGCCAATAAACAGCTGCAGGGTGGGTGGACTACCTGAGCAACAGGCTGAACTCCCCAAGCAACAGGGTGAACTCCTTGAGCAACATGGTGTGCTAGTTGGACTGCTGCAACGGCTTAATTATCTTCGCTTGAGCTTCGATTTGTAATTGATTTCGTTTTAACGAAAAGTGGTCATTTTTCAAATTACAATTTAATTTTCTGCAGTAATAAAGTGTGCATTTTTTCTGGTTCGTTGAGTTTCCCAAACTTTTAGCAGCTGACTCGCACAGGGTGTATACTGACTTACACTGGATAGTTGCGTACACGCACAGGGTGTTACAGCACACAGAGATGCCAAGCGCTCAGCTTGAGTTATTTGCGCAGTACATTTTACAACAAAAGTTAAATCAATCAAACTGAACACATTTAAATTAATCTGTATAAATTCATTTTATAATATATATACAATTAGCATATTAAAATTCAAAGCTGCGTTTAGTTAGGACAAATTTGTAAACAAAAAAATTTATTATTACATAAACACATTTTTAAACAGCTTATTTTAATGCGTGCAGCTAAGAAAGGAAGAGGTTTCATTTTCAGCTTTAAAATTGAGGAAAAATAAAAGTAGATATTCAGACTTGACTATAGATATCCTCTGCCTTGGTATAACAGTTAAAGTGTTTGCTCTCTGGAACAGCGGATGCTTAAGCACCAATCTTAATTGCCTGCTTGACCTTGCGCTATTTGTGCAGTGTAATTATCTTTTTCTATAATTTTGTACGCACGCACACACGCACATAAGAACAACACAATAAATACTTGTATACCATAGATAAATGGCAATTGCTGACAATTGCAAGTCGTTGCTTGTCGTTTTCTTGTAATTTTGCCATATTGCCGTCGCTCTTCCTCTTCTTGAGCTGCTAGCCCTTCACTGCTTCTCTGTACTCCTCTCTGCTCCTCTGCGATACACTCTGCTTCTATATACTCTTTTCCTTCACTTCTCGTTGCTCTTCCTTTATTTTCGTTATTTTCGCGTCCAGTTACAGTTACAGTTACATTTTCATTTGTCTGTGTCCGCCTCGCTGGGCATTAAATTGAGTTTAATTGGAAATTACAATCCAAGTATTGTTATTAAACAGCAACAGAAACAAACATACATACACAAGCACATACATATATACACACACTGATACGCACACATATATACGCTGAGAGCACTTACGCATTACACAAACTTATTCTGTTGAGCGCTGTTGCTGCCTCTTAAGTTAATGTAATTAGTTTCGGTGTAAAATTATAAATGTCAACCGGTTGCATTAATATATAAGTACACACACAAGCACACACAGCCCAACGCACACTCATACGCCCGCTCGACCATAAAGCTTTGCCACGCTTAAGGGGGTAAAATGAACGAATTCTGTGGCCACAAAAAATATAGAGTATTAAAGCTAAACTGATATTCCACATGGGTTTTTGGTCACGATTTCAACCCCCCCCAAAACCCCAACACACACCACACATTCCGCTCACTTGCTGGCTGCATGTGAAGCGTGGCAAGCGTGTCAAGCGTGGGACAGTCAGAAGCCGCAGGATATTTCCGTTCAATATTTGTACAGTTTCCACATATTTGCACAACAGAATTGGCTACTGTTTAGCCACAAAACTCACCTCACCTCACCTCCCCCTTAACCCGTTAACCCTTCAGCACTGCAAAATTTAAATACGTTGCTCAATTTTTGGGATTAGGTGAAAATTTTTGATTATCTGGCGTTGTGAAACTAATATGCGTAAAAATTTCATAAATTCGGTTTTTAATTATCTCGCAGGTAAATTGAGTATACGCCGCATAGAACAGCACAGCTGAGTGGAGTACAGTTAATGCGTTTGCTCAAATTTAAGAGCATTAAGTCTATACAAAATTCTGGTTTTACAGTTTTTTATCTTTTTCTTTGTTTGTGGGAGCAACAACACCTGGCTAAAATTTCACGCAGCTTTCCTAATTTTCCCAAGATGCCCTCAAAATAAGCGCCACAAAAGTGCATTCAACTGTGCGTGAAAATGCTTTAGGGAGTCTCGTGGCAACCACAACAACAACAATGACCAACACCTCCCCCAAGCCGTGGGTGGCCAAAGAGTTGTGAAAACTTTTGAAGCAGCCTCAAAACTGCGTTAACTTTTTTAGCCAAGTCACTTGATTATTAAGTCGCCAAAAAGGCGCTTGGCGGAATGTCACAATGTAGACGCCTCCAGTTTCTCCTTCTCCTCCTTTGGCAGCCCGTTATATGACCTTGTCTTGATTTGGGTTAGGATCCTTGGTCCTTGGCTCTGCGCTGAAAACTCGTCGACAGCGTTTAGCGCGTAATTGAGACAATTAAATTGACTTTGACAATGGGCGAAGGCTGGTCCAAAAAAGGAAGCACCGCAAATCAGCAGCGCAACTGAAATATAATAAATAATCCGTGGCACGGGATAGCTGGGCGAGTCCTTTTTCCTATGTCCCGGAAGCCATTAAAAATGTGTAAATGGAACTCAAAGCAAAGTATTTAAAAGTAATATATTTATTCTTGATCAGGTTTAACCGTCGTCTTGATCCACTCTGTGTGTCTCTCTGTCAAATAGCTAAAGACTCCCAAATGGAATTAATGTTCTGGTTTACCATAAGCAAATCAGGCGTATTTGATTTCAGTCAGGACATCTTGTGACGCACTTTTGACTAGAGCAGGCCTACGTCCTTTTCGGTAAAAGCGAAACCCTTTAAGTTTTAATTAAATTTTCATTTGGTAGCCAGCTTTTCAGTTTTGACTTGATGGCTGTGGCACGTAAATTGCCATGCTTAAGCTGATGGTGCTGCACATATGTGTGTGTATATACGTATAAGTGTCCTGCAGCATGTTGTGGTTAGGTATGCCTGTTGCATAAGTGAAGACACAAGTTCTGCGTGCCTCTGCTTAGTATGCATTGCATTTTGTATGCCTTTGTGGCAAGGCTTTGAGGAGGACATCAGGACAAACTGCGGCTGATTTTATTATGCAGTAAGCGCTACGCAGCCACAACTTTAAGCCTTGCCACATGCCACATGTCTCCCCATTACCTACCTTCGTAATTGGAGCGTAATGTGTTAAAGTGACAGTCACGTGAACTGCGTCTAATTTGCTGTTTGGTCTTGTTTGTTGTTTGTTGCCACACAACTGTTGCATATTGCATGAACTGAGAAGCATTTGCTATGAACTGTATTTCCACAACAGCTACGTGTGCTCATGTGTGTATTTGTGTGTGTGTGTGTGTTTAGAACTAGAAATATACGAGACCTGCATGCAAATGGGATCCTCTGCAATCAACACAAATCAAAATTCAGTTTGAGAAAGGCATTAAACGTGTTGCAGGCAACAATTTTTTGATTTGGTAAAAGAATCATTGCTGGAATGCTAATTACCAGCTGCAATTACTCAAGTAATTGCATTTGTTTAGTTTTGGGCCTGTGGTTTTTCTGCATCCAATTCTAATGCTAAATTTTAATTTTTAAAAATGCAGTTTTGATTTAAATTCGAATTCAATTTTGACACACTAGTTTCGCAATTTGGGAGATAAAGAAATATTAATTTAGTTTTTCAATTCGGTTCCACTTCGATATCGTCTGCCATTAAAGTCGTTGCAGTTCGCTTAACGGTTTATTTTAAATATACTGCCTGTTTTTTTAACGAATGTTATCTGTTAAAAATATATTTTTGGCTGTTTTTCTTTAAAAATTTGTTTGGTTTTACACCAGCCAAGCGAGCGGAATGCGTTGTTCAACTCTCCTGATTGCATATGTATATATATATATATATATATTTATATATATATATATTTGTATTTATTTGGATTGGTTTTATTTCTTTTCCCCGCGGTCACAGTTTCAATGGCGCAAACATTTTTGTGCCTGGATTTTTATTGTACAATTCATTTTGTTTCGTTTCGATTGGAAATAAAAATTGGACAGAGGCAATTCCCTCTTGTCCCCTTTACCCTTCTGCCACCTTATCAATTTGTGGCGGCATTTGTTTAGTTAAAAATGCTCAACTAAATATTTTTTATGATTTGTATTTAGCGCAGCATGAAAAAAACCAAATTCCACTCGAATTTCGTTTTCAATTTCTGCTAATCCTGCAAAAGAAAAAAAAGACCCAAAAAGAATCGGGAGAAATTACACTGAATTTGAGTACGTTGGGAACTCTGGGGAAAAATTGAGAGAGTGGGAGAAGCGCTGGGTGTGGGTGGGACTCAAGAGCTTGGATAGCTATTGGAGAACTGAAAAATGTTCATTTTTTCCTTTTGATTCGCTTTTTTTTTTGTGAATTTTTCCCTTGGGTTTGTTTGTCTGCAGCGCGCGCTGAAAATTGCGGAAATCAGACAAAACGCTTTATAGATTTTTATATGTGTGTAAACGTATATATATATGAAAATAAGTGTGTATGTGTGTGCGTGTGCGTGTGCATTTAAGGTAGTGTGCTCTGAAATAATACTATGATGAGAAAATGGATTTTGTGACAGCTTAGCTTGGTTATTGCATCTGATTGAAATGTGCAGCATTGCCTCAATCCTTAAACAGTTATAATGTGTTTGTCTCTCTCCTCTTTTTTACAACTCAAGCCATAAATTTGAATTTTGGTGACGCTACTTTAAGCCGCTTAGAGACAGACAATGTGACGCATGTGTGATAAGCATTTAATTGCCACGTTATGAAGCAACACCGAGTCGTGACGATTCTGACCCACTGTTCGTTCCATGCCGGCCAGTCGGAGAGAAGTGCTGCATCATTATTGAACTTGTTATTGTATTGATGAGCCCTTGAAAATACCAACAAATTACATTTGACATTGAAAATTATAATTTTTGTGTTGTTTGCGGGACATTGAAACTGTCTTAAGTTCGAAGCGGTCTTTGAACGACACATTTTGTTTGTAGAATGTTCGTCGCTGTGCCGGGCGCAGTTGTCTGAATGCCGCACATAATTCAATATTGACGTTTATTTTAAATTGAGTGCGAAATAGATATTCTTCAGCTGTCGTGCAAACATAAACAAACACACCAAAATCTGAGCAGAAAGGTAAATAGATACACTGAGACTGACTATGAAGTGGCTATCAACTACACACAACAAGATGCCAATGGCCATTGTGCCGTTAAAGGCGACCAAACTGTCGATCGAGCCTTCGAACAGCAATCGAACATCAGACATCGAACAAGTATCGATCCGATTGATCTGTGCAGCTTGCGCACTGGTTGCAACAGGTTTGAAGTTAAAATTGCGGAAGATGTTGGCGCTAAGTGTTTGTTATGATTTATAATTATTTATTTATTTATTTATGATTTTGCAAACTTAAGTAGTATTAGTATATGTTCTTAACTAATCAGTCAGCTTCTAAGTTAAACGAAGAGTACACTCAGAAAAAGAAAAGCGCACAAACTTAATAACTAACTTAACCTACCTATTCACAAAATACATTTTTAAAATGATTGATTGGGGTTTTCTACAAATCATGGCTTACATTTCAAAACATTTTACTTAGTTTACAACTTCATATAACTCTATTTAAAAAATTACCAATGGGGGGATTGGAATTTGGACTTCTACACTTTAACATCTATATTAATTTAAATCGGACCATTATATAGATAAAACTGATAACAATCGATATCTTCAATCAATTTCTGCAAAGGGTATGCAAACTTAGGTCTTTGCTTATGTTTAATGATGAAATTAAGCCCAACAAAAGACTGCAACTAAATCTCAAAATATGATGTGTGAAATTGAGATTACAGTTCGTTGCTTGTTGTTGTTGCTGTTGCTATTTACCGATTCGTGTTCGTGTTCGTGTTCGTTTTCGCTTCGAACGTGTCGCTTCTTGCAATCTCTTGTTAATTTTTCGTATAAATAGCAAATGCTATTTCGACAGTCAAAACATAACGCAACGCTTTAACAGCACAGCAACAACTCAGTTAACACAAATCGAAAAAAATATGGTAAGCATTTCATTGCCACTTCTACTTTGTTGACAAGTTTAACATCGATTTTTTATGCAACTTAAAGCAGTTGAATTTGAAGTCAGTCGTCACTGGATGGATGCTGCTTGCGGCAGTTGATCGCGTGGCTGCTGGCACCGTGCGTCAGCTGCAACGTCGCGATGTCTCGCACTTGCCGTTGGAGTATTTGCCACCTGTGGCTTTGCCACCGATACCCAGTCGCGATTACTTGCCACCCGTGGAGCAGCATGCAGCGAGCTTGCCACAGGTTCTGGAACCACCACGTGAATACCTGCCACCAGTAGAGCCCTTGGAGCAGCTGAAAGTGAGCAACGAATACCTGCCGCCAGTCGAGGAGGAAGTCATAGCCACAACCGAGGAGCCAACACAAACCACAACCACCACCTCCATTCCCAACACCACCACCATTCCCATCACCACCACCGTTGAGCCGGAAGAGCTGGAAACCGAATCACCCTTTGAGTTCAAAACACACGAAGATTTCGCAGAGTTATCGGGCGTGCTGCAAGCCGATGGCTATCATTATGCCACACCAGAGAATATACCTGATTTGGCGCCAGCTGCTTTGCCATTAGAGGCATATCTGCCGCCACTTGACAACAATCAGGTGGTCGTTGAAGGGGTGCCACAAAGTGAGGAATCAGCTGCCCTGCTCGACGATGGCTATCATTATCGCGCCATCCGACGACTGAGATTCTAGGCTAAAACGCTAAAACGCTAAAACTTTTGTTAATCGACATTTGTTGTTGTTTATTTTTACACACTTGCAATAAAAGGCTTTGTCTACCCAACTATCTATATATATATATATATATATACATATATTAAATGTGACAACTGAATCGATGGGTGTGCGGGCGGGGTATTTATTTTGATGTGTTGTATTCATAACGTTTCATTTGATATTGATGACAGGAAATTAGAAAAATGTTTTCATTCTGTTCTGCCCACACGTGGCAACACAAAACTCTTGCCTCATCATGCCACATTTTCATCCACGTTAACCCAGCTCCAACTCATGCTTATCATCATTTCCCATGTGTCTGCTCATCCTTATTCCTATGTGTGTGTGTGGGTGTGTGTGTGGCTTCTCAATTGATTTGTCTGGCTGTCTGTCTATATTTTTTCGCTTTCACTTTAAAATTCTGGCCCTGACAGGACGTGTGTATTGTTGACACAATGTTGTCCCTTTTCTTGTATTGTTTTTCATTTGATTTCACTTGTTTTGATTAGGTAAGTTTTCTTCATCTTCATCTTCATCTCCATCTTCCTTCCCTTCTGGTTCCCTTTGTCAATAATGCTACAATTTTCCAATTTGATCCATTAAATGTGTCAAAGTTTTGCCAAGGCCAAGTTTATTTTACCAAAGAGTTTGTCCAAGGGGTAGAGTGTCTGCTTTAAATTGAATTATTTTAATATGTTCAAGGGACTACTTAATATTTTAGCTAAAGTATTCTAAAGTTAAACTTCATTTAAAATTTGCCACTTGTTGGCCAAAAAAATATCAACACAAATGATCATTTTATGCTTTGCACTTGAATTATTTATGATTGTGTTAAATGCTGAAAATCAAACTTTTTAAAATGGCTGACAAATTGACTGACTGTTTGCTCCTTTCCCCCCTTTTCTGTCTGCGTCTCTCTCTCTCTCTCTCTCTCTCTTGGCCAAGTTGAAAACCAAGCAACAAGTGGCAAGCAGTTGTCTGCAACAGCCAACAAATGTTGCGGTTAGAGCAATAAAAAAAGCACACAAGCAAAGCAATAAGCAGAAAAAACAATAAAAAAAAAAATCGTATTCAATTGAAAGAGGAAAACAATTTTAACGGCAGCTTGAAAGGAGCCAACAAAGGAACACTTCGAAGCCCAAAATAGAAACACCTGTAACCATTGAATTTGGCCAAATTGAATGGGCAGATGGAAATGAAAAGCTTTCCACGATAAAAAGCTTTCGTCGTGTTTTCCACTTCAATATTCAACGAAGCCGACAGGAAAATCGTATAAAAGGCAACTGCCTCAGAAAATTCAACTCAGTTGCGGTTTCAAAACGGACGCGAAACAAGCGAAACCAAGAAAATCGTTTGTATTATCGTGAAAACGGAAAGAAAAGCGTTTCGGGCCACATTTGAAATTAGGTAGCCAATAAAGGGCAAAGAAAAATTCATTCAAGTGGAAATATATACAAATGTTTGGATAAGTGGCCAAAAATGTGTAACTGACCAACACCTCTGCCCCATAAAAATAAATGGTCCACAAAATGAACCGGCAAATTCTTTATTAATCGAAGGCAATATCAGCAAAGCGTTAAATTAAATTTGAAATTGGATTTCATTGAAATTACTAATCAAAATAATGTTAAATTTAATAAACAATTTACTGTATTTGAAAAGATGAATACGATGTGTTACCAAATTAAATAGTGTTAATGAACTAATAAGTAAAGTAAATAACTGAAATCAAAAATAATTTAACGACAACTGTTCAAATTAAAAATCACTTTTCACATGCAGCGCAAAAATAATACAATTTTTTCCAGTGTCTGTCGTGAAAAAGAAATTTTGATTAAAATTAATAAACAATTAACACGACAAGCATAGCATATATTAAGCAAACATAACGGCAACACCCGCAACAATAATAATAATTATTATAATACAAATATTTATCAGTAACAGCAAAAATATTACGCTCAATTAAACTAAAACTTTAGCAAATTCCCATTCGCTTGGACTTTCCCAAAAACAATTAAAATGCAATTAAATTGTGTGCAGATACCAAAATCAAATTAAATATCGCATAAAATTTGCCAAAAATATATAGTAATTATTTTTTGCCTCAATGACAACAAATAACAATAAAATATCAATAATAGCAAAAAGTTGTAAATTGAATAAACATTGCTATTTGTGTATTTACATTGGCAAACCAATTGGAATTACTTTTAAATCTTTGTGTTATACCCTGCAATAATTGGAAATTCATAAAAGGGGTGTAATGAAGTTTGAACAGTCGAGTCAGCTTTAGAGACTTCAAATTTGGAATATTAGTACTTCTTTGCAATATGCAAATCAAGTTTAATTTGCTTAATTTTTAATTTTGACTCGATTTAGCCAAGTCTGCCTTGGAATATAAGTTCCATATATATACATATGTATACAGATAACTCCCATCGTTAACAATAAAAACAATAATTTTAGAGTTCGAATGATATTGACATTTAATTGATCAGCAGTAAAATTTCCTTATTATACGCAAAACCAAACAATTTGTTAACCAAAATGAATTTTCATAATAAAATTGTGCTTAAGTTAATTAATATGTTTACATATACAAAAATATTATGGATATCTTCTAGTCATTCTTAGTTCCTGTTGTTGTTGTGGTTTTTTTTTTTTTTGTTTATTGGCGGCCTTTCCATAATATACTCATACACAGCTGGCCCAGTTTATTAATAAACAGTTTTGCGTACAATGCACACCACATGACGACAGATAATGAAAACGCGTATACGCGATGTTGCCCGCGGTATGCTGTATGTGTGTGTATGTGTGTGTATGTGTCTGTGTGGCACGCTTTTATATTTATTAATAACAAAGTAATCAGACATTGTAATCTGCTACAAAGCGTATTACAGCAGTCATAACAATAGCAACTCAAGCTCAAGCAAAGCCCCCAACCCTCTATATACAACCACCCCCTGCCACCCCACCCCCCTCCTCCCACAGCTGGCCGCCTCTGCACGCTTATCAGCTTGTCGATTTGCTGTTGCCTTTATCTGGCTGCATCCTCTCAGATCCTGTGGCATTGTTTGTAAGCTCGGCGCACTTCCGCCTCAAGTGGCAGCAACGGCAACAGCAACAACAACAACAACAAAAACAACAACAGCAACAACAACAACAGCAAAAACAATAAGCCAAATTGTTTCATCATATTTTTTTTCTTTCTACATATTTTCCTTTTTTTTATTGTGTTTCGCAATATTTTTTCTAATTTTGCGCTTCATTTCCAGCAAAGCGAAATCAGATCCAAAAGCTGATTCAGTTCCTCAATTTGCTGAGCGACTTTTGATTTGTTATTTTTGCATTTTTAATTTGACCTCAATTTGTTTTGATTTCTGCTTTAAATCCTTGCCACTGATTGCCTTAGGTGGGCGAGCTGTAGTGTGGTTGTGGGGGGCGTGGCACATATTGATGGGCGTATGGCGTGTTTATGAGCCAACTGCGAAAACAATCATTTGTATCACTCGCCACTGTCTGCAATTATTTCAATTTTTTTATTTTTTTTACTCTTCTAACATTTTGTATGCAAATTGCAGGACATGCGGTGTCAGACTCCAATTTACGCCCCCGTTTCTGATTACTGAGCAATTTAAACTGACAGTGGTTAAAACTAATAAGCAGCACACTCATTTGATTTGCATAATTGTTGGCTTCCCCCCCCCCCCCCCACCCCTCGCTCTTTTACCCTCGATTAGTCGGGCAACGCTGCGTATGATTAATATGCATTGGCCATGACTCCAATGATCGCCTGCCTGAATCTGTCGAGTTTTCACTGCTCTGCGCGAATTCTGTTTAAATACGCGTTAAACTTTTGCTGCAGCTGCCATTTGCAATTCACAATGTAAAATATATGAGAATGTATAAGTTGAAAACAGAAAATAAAACAACAGAAAACCACAACCAAAAAAACAACCAAAAATGCGCTAGCAAAATCAGCTCGACGAGGAGCTACCCTGATGCTTATCATTGAGTAGAATGGAATTATAAAGAAACCCAGCTTACACTAGAATAATAATATACCTAGGTAAATTTTCAACTTAATAAATAGACTTTATATTTAGACAGCAAGTCGACGTGGCCAAATCAACTCCACTGTCAAGAAAACACATAAATAAACTTTATAAATATATGTGGACTGCATTTTTATGCTATATATTTTGGCACAACATCATTATAAGCTTCTTGGGAGAAATATATAGACTCTACTCTCTTAGATGTTTCCGTCAAATCACAAAAATAAAATACCCACTGAAAGGGCCAAAAACGAAGCTGGCAAGCAGAAAGCTGAAATATTCGCAGCAAAAGCAGCGGCAAAATTGTTACGACAACAGCAACAAATCAGTTTAATTTAAATATTCCTTTACAACAGCAGCGTGTATATGTATGTGTGTTGAAAGGAAAGTTTTTTTTTTAACACCAACAGACCTTTTTCGGCGCAGTCCCTAACAAAAAACAAACAAAAAGAAACACATAAGAAAAACATTCAAGTGAAGGCAAGAGTGTTTCGGCTTCGCTGCACAAAAACAAAATCATCAACAAAAAAAAAATAAGAAAGTATTTATTATAATTATTTGAGATATTTTTCATTTAAACGCGTATTAAATTTGTATGAACATAATGTGGCAAGGCACCATTTTTGTGGGCTACGACAATGCATATAAAATGTGCAAATAAATAATCGGACGACGAGGAGTTGGAGGAGAAAGCACGTTTGCTTAGTGGAAGGAACTGCCACAGAACCTGCCACAACGTCAAACTTACTCACAGGTATGCTCATGCCTCACACACATAAATTCTAATTCACATTCTCACAGTTTTGGTACTTTTTTTCTGACTGGATTTGCTGCAACATTTAAGCACTTAATTATTTAATTTTGTTGCGACGCAATATCCAAAATGTTGGCTTCCTACTTTTTCGCATGCTGCCATTGTTCATGTCAGTTGTGGTGTGTGTGTGTGTATGTGTGTATGTGTGTATGTGTATATGTGTGTGTGTCCTTTTGAACTGCGCTTCCATGTTGCCAGCTTTGCGTATGCTTAATAAGTTTGCTGTAAATTATTAAGTATACGTAATGAGCTAGTAAATTAGTTTTGTGCGCCTGTCAAATTTAATAAAAAAAAAAGCAAAATGCATTTGCAAAAGCTACACTTTTAGCCAGCAGTTTTAGGCCAACAAACCAGGTGCTATAATGGTGAGGGGGGGGGGGGGGTGGTTTGTGGTTACTGCGGTCTGTAGCAGCAATTAGTGTTACACAAAGTTTATGTTCTGACTTTGGCTAGAACATATCGAAATGTGTGTTCGCCTGCACGTTTGTAGATGTGTGTAAGTGTGTATGTGTATCTATTTATGTATGTATGTATGTATGTGTGAGTAACTAGTGCTCAAAGTTTTGCAAACTTTATTCACAAACAATTGTGATGCAACAACTGCTGACAATTCCATGTTACCAAAATTCTTCCATATTATCTATTTAAATAACAAAAAGCCAGCTCGGAAATAAGTTTGCATATCCTAAAAATAGAACTATTCAAAAAGCATAATAAAATGTTGTTTGTTTTGCATAAATATTTGACTTAAAGTTTTCAAACTGATAAGTATGCCAAAAACTCTCTCTTCATGCTCAAATCGAGAAGCATTTAAATAATGTTGTCGAAATGTTTTCTTAAATCGCTTTTTATCAAGCATTTTATTTTATTTATTTATTTATTTATTTTTTATTTATTTTTTGCGTACTTTATTTTAGTTTCTTTTTGACTGATTCTCTGCTTTATTTTATTATGATTTTATTTTATTATGTAAAATTTACATACTTTTTAATTATTAGATTTGTTTCTTACATATTAAATCGCATATTTCCACCAACTCTTGACAAATCAAGTTAAGCTATAACAACAGTTATATTCCTATGCCAACTAGAATATGAATCTCTTTCCAAGCTGTTTAGATAGTCGTTCACTCATTCCATCTGCAGTTGGCAGCTCCTTGAAATCAATAATCCCATCCATCCATCTAATCAGTGTGTCTAATTTGGCGGAACACAGCACTAATTAGAATTAGGATTAGTATTAGTTGCTGTTGTTGCTGCTGTTGTTGCTGCTGTTGTTGCTGCTGTTGTTGCTGCTATTGTTGCCGTGTGGCAGCAACAGCTACAGTCATTACTCATTGTTAGCAGATAAGATGTTTGTATGTTTAGTATTGGGTTTTTTGTGTAATTAATAATTGAATTGTTTTAGCTGTATTCAATAACTAAGAATCCACTCAGCTGTTGAGTGCGTTAATTTATTCATAGATTTTTGTTACGTCTTAGATAAATTAGACTCGCCAGCGGGGGAGAGGGAGGGTGTGCTGAAATACATTTGCCACGCAGGACACGCGTCAATGTGAAATTCACTCGTTCGATAAAAATACTTTTCACTCAGCCAATATGTTTGGTATTCATTGTGGCCACTAATCCTGGCCAGCGTCTTAATTCCTTCGGGCATGTCTTTGACACATCTGGCCACATCGAGTCGTCACAGCGAGTCCTTGAACTTCCAGCAGTACGTGATCGCATCAAAGTTGTAAAATGCAATCGAATATAAGACTAGTTGTTGCCACAACGATGCAGTCAATAAAAATTCGCACAAATTTAGCACAAAATGTTTGTTTGTTTATATAAAATTTAATTTGCATTCAATGCAATGAAATGAGTGCCACTGCGCGGCCAGTGGGTGTCAGTTGTGCACCAGTTGATGGGTTAGTTGTCATCCGGAGACGAGCATTAAATGCATTGGGAAAATGTGCAAATTTGCTGAAAGGAAAAATCAATGTGGGCTGCCTTCAACTTGGAACTGTGGCGTCTCTTCTGGCCGACAGCCAAATCAGCAGCACTCTTGACATGGCCAAGTCACTGGCTCAGGACCTTGCTCTAATCCCCTCTCACTCCACTACCTCCTCCCTTTCTCTGTCTAGCTCGCAGTGGCAGTTGCTCAGTGTCAGCCAGCCTATGCCTCAAGGCACTCATTGACGGCCAGTGTGTGCACTTAAGCACTGCTGTGTGGGCACAGGGAAGAGCAGAGTGGAGAGGTTCAACCAGGGGCTGCATAATTTTAATTAAATTGCAGTAGCTTGCAGCAACACATAAACGTTTGCCTCTGCTGCTTAGCCATAGTTGAAAATCATTCTCTCTCTCTTTCTCTCTCTCTCTCTCTCTAACCAGTTAAAGCTGGAACCACTTCGTCAGTGCATATGGAAGCATAACGTCCAAAGGACTTGCTAAAGCAGCAGCAAACCAATGCATCCGAAAACAAGAAAACAATGCATAAGACCCCAAACAACGTCCACAGCACAGAGGCAGCCACAACAAACAGCAAATGCAAAATAGGCAAGAGTGTAAAAGACGAGAGTGCTCGACTTACTACGTATCCATTAAAATAGTGGAAAGAGTTTAGTTGAGTTTGATGCAGATTCAGATGGCACTTGAAATCAAAAATGATTAAAACTAAATTAATAAAATAAAAAATTTAATCTACTGTAATCTGTTAGCTATATAAAGCGAGTATTTATATATATAGAAATAAGATCCGTTAGAAAATAAATGTATGCTTTAAATACTGGAAAAAACCTATAGTCTAATTACCTTGAGATAAGGAATATTTTTTAGCAACTTAAATCACTTGCTCATTTATTTGAATACTTCATAGATAAATAAATATTTATTTAACACACACACAAAAACAATACACCCTTTTCATACCCTTTTTCTGCATGTGCAGGGTATTTAAAAAATCAAGAAAAATTGCTGTTGGCTTCTTTTGCACAATGCATTCATAACTAGAACAATGCAGGAAGAGTCTGTTGGGGTTAAATCTCCCCAAGGATGGTGACAAGTTTCGTTTGCGTCTGCTGCTGTTGTTGCACCTCCCCTTGGTGAGGCTGCCTCGCAGCTATTTGCCTAGCTTGTTTTTGCCATTTGTTGGTAAGGTGGGGGATTGTATTAACTTGATAATGTCTCAAATTAGTAAGTCATCCAGCTCTTTGGGCCTACTGCTGGAACAGCTCCTGCGGTTGCTGTTTCTTAAGCTGCTTTCAGATTTTATTTCCCATCCCGTAGATTGGCAGCTCCTCTGCTCTTGTTGTTGTTTTGTTTTTTTTTTTGTGTGTGCCGAACGTGTTTGTTTGACTTTTATTAGACTCATAAATGATTGTCGAATGTGTTTACCTTTTCTTATTGCACTCATATCTTTGTGGCATACAAATTTGCTTTAGCGCCTTTGCTGTGCTGTTATTGCTATCAATTTTAATTGATGTAAGCAAATATAGGTGTTTATAATTCCAATTTTATCGAATCAATCTCAGACACTTTTGCTTATACATACAAGACGAAGAAATGTGGTTATTGAACATTATTAAATTGAATTCTGGTGGGCGTTGTGAGCATTATTAGATTGAATTCTGATAATGCAAATAACCCACATTTATTCAGATTTGTTTTACAGTCAAGAGTTGCATATATGTCCATATATAATTATCTGACATTCAAGATGGCAAAAGATGATAAAGAAGCTGAGCATTTCAATAATGGAGCAGACTAATTATTTGCTTTTGTATTAATTATATATGTACATGTATATTAAATCTATTTTCAAAAAGATGAGTCTTGATAACATTCGAAATGTATCATAAAATATGCAAAATAGAAATAATAACTTAAGCTGGAGTCATATTTCCAGTTAAAAGAAACTCATAAACATTACTGAAAATCCTTAACAAAGTGTGGTTTTTAAACAGGTCGTGCTTAGGAGAAAATTGTTAAATATTATTAAACTTAAGTCCACACTTTTATCAAATTAAAAGCCATACTTTTATAACAAAATCTAATTAACATAACAAAATTCAACCTAAATCAATTTATTTAACCCAAAGAAAATTTCTGTTATAAGCTTCGCAATTTTTTTACATAAATACAATTCAATATATTTTTATACATTTATATTTTGCGCTTTAGCAGTTGGCCATTAAAAAAATGTTTTTAAAAGTCATTCGTGTCTTGATCAAGTTATGGCCGCATAAAAATTTGTGCCCGTTCAAGCATTTTTTTTGGGTAATATCATTTTTCATCTGACTGAATAGCAAAACATTATTTATTCAATTTGCTGATGCATGCAAACACGCTTAATCGACTCCAATGTAAAAACTCAATATTATATATGCTGTTCAATAACAATATTTTAGCTAACATGCACTCTCATCAAATATGAATATTTATACTCCAACTCTCACATTTTTCATATTTACCTGTTAACTAAAAGTGCTCTCCAAAGAGAAGTGCAACATTTCTGCGTATGAGTAGCAAGTTCTATGTTGTCCTACACTTGGTGCAACATCTGCTGGCTGAGCATTTTGGCTGGCTGCTCAATGCTTTTAGATGGCCAAAAACCAAACTCAAATGTGAACCCGAAAAACCAAAAGTTTCTTTATCAGTTTGAGCATACGTCCCGTGGGATGTGCAATGTAAACATTTCCGATGATAAATGGTTGGATTGGACAGCTGATAAGGAGGAGCAGCTGGAGTAGTTGGGAGCACACATCGCATATGAATTAATTTCCATTGCAAATTTTGCCACCTTTGCGTCAATGTAATGCAAACAAATAGGTGAAAAGCAAATGGCAAATGCCAACTACCAAATAACAAAGCCAAACACAAAGATGACGTCGCGTAAACAAGGCCAACACATCACATGGCAGCATAAATTGTGTGGCAGCAACAACAACAACAGTGGCAGGAACAACTGCTACAAATATAGAAACTGGCTGCTGACTTCCCTATACTATAAACAGACAAGTTATACAACATATATATATAGAGAGGGGGAAGGGAAGGGCTGAGGTTTTTGAGTGGCTAAAAAATGCCAGCAGCTGCCTTTGCCAAGTTAATGAATGAATATGCATGAGAACTGTGTGGGTGGTGAAGGGGAGGAATGAGAGTGGATGGGTGTTGGATGGGGTGGGGCGGGGTGGTTTTAGATGGGTGCTGCTTCTCCTGCTGCTCGCTTCTGGCCTCATTAGTTTCTGCCGCTTATCGAATTTGTTTTGTGTTATTAATTTTTTGGCGCGTCGTGTCAAAGTTTCCCGCTATTCCGCTTGTTGTGGTTGTTGTAACTGCCACAATATTTACCAGCCCATTAGCGCCATTAATTTAATGAATTGCTATTGAACTCTCCCACAATGCAAGAATGCGGCTTTGCATATACACCCACCCCAGGTGGAGACCAGGTCCGCCGCCGTTCATCGTGGCCTGAGAAGCGTGCCTGACATTGATTAACATGCTGGGTGGGTAAAGGTAAGGAAGGTGCTCAATGGGGATCCTTGACAGTGAATATATTCGACGGCTGCTAACCCCTTTAACAAGTTTCAAATCCACTTATTATTCCCTGTAAAGCAGAGTAATGATGTGGCTAAAACAAAGAACAGTTAAGCGAGAGGGAAAGAGCCCAGCAAATGTTGATCATTCAAATAGAAAAACAGAAAACCTTTTTATATGAAATACGATTTTATATCTGATATAAATTATATATGATAGAGAAATATAAATAATATTTATTTCAGAACTAAATAAAGATAGAACAGATATTTAAATGAACAAAGTTTGGTTTAGTTTATTTTAAATCACAGGCAATTTAGTTTACAGGACATCTCTTAGTCCATCAGCCAAGTGAATCGCATTTTATTGTTACCAATTGAAGTGGCTTGGCTAATTAAATCGGCTGCTTGATTTTGTGATTGTTGAGCTTGTGCTGCGATTATGTTAAAAAGCTTTTTAGAGTCTTTCTGCTGAAATCTGAAGAGCTCAGCGAGTAATGCCAAAGGATGACACTGATGGCTGATGGCTTATGGCAACAGGCAACTGGCAACAGTCAATAAGAAAAGTGAAAGAATATAAATGAAATATTGGAAGTTGGCAACAGACAACTATTTGCTATGACGAAGTCTGAACACTTTTAAACAGTTTGCTGCTCATTTTGCATATGGAACACAAAAGTGAAAGCTTTTCAGTTATTTTTCTTTTACTGTTTTCCTGCAGTTTTGGCCAAGTTGGCGAGGCAGACGTGCTTGCATTTTGGCAGGTCAATTCCCAAGTGCTGTGCAACTAGCTCATCAAAAAATAAATAAATAAATAAATAACGAAAAAACAAAGCTCAAAAGTGTGAGGAAAATATGGGTTTTGCATATTTGATTCGACTGTAGAGTCTCAAACGATTTACTTTTTGTTTTACTTAAATTTTATTATATTTTATAGGAATTTTTTGGCATATTTTAAATGAAGACTTTTAATTTCTACTTTTATTTTGAGCAAATCTGAAATCTGAATTTTATTGTATGAACTTTATTTAACCTATGTGTGAACTTTGGCCTTGGCCATGATGCCTCTTTTTAATATAGTTTATATAAGACACATTTGCCGAAGCACCTCAATTCTAATTAGAGATAAATACAAACATATTTTTTGCTGTCTGAGGTTTTTTTTTTTTTTTTGGTTTTTCTTAATTTGGTTGTCTGGCGCGGCGGGAGGTAAAATTTCCACCAAAACACTTTGCATGGCATTCCGGCAAGTGGTGCGAAACCAATTCGCACCGTGACTAATCTTTAATTTTCAAGAATTTTCGCAGCAATACTAATTTACTTGTAATATAATAGCACTTGCTACTGGGCAAGTGCCACATGATGTGCCCCTTTGTGTATTTTATTTTACTTTCGATATATTTCCCCATTCAATTTTCACTTGTTCGCTTTTCTTGTTTATATTTATTTTTTTCGTTTTTGGCACCTAAACAATTTGTTTATAGCGCGTTTGTTTTTGACATATTTATGCCGACGGGCGGCACTTGTGCGACTTGAACCTCAACAGGCCTCCTCTGCCACCGCCCAGAGGCAACGCCCTGGCCAAAAAACAAAAAAAAAAAAAAAGGAAAAAAGAATACAGTTCTAGTCTTAAAAAGCTGCCCCAGGAACCACCCCGCTCCTTTGACTGTTTGCTGTTGTTTCTCTTTGCCGCTTTGCTGCTTTGTTATTTGCCGTAGTTGTTATTATTTTTCTGTTGTCTGTGGCACAGTTTACTGTTATGCGCCTCAGCAAAGTCATTACAGAAATGTGCTCCTCATAAAACCGTTAAATTTGCAGCTTAGCGTAACTTTGGATCACGCAACAAGTTGTCTTTGGGACTTAACTTAAGAGATTGATATATGCTCTGTGTGTATGCGAATGGCAAAAGTATAAACTTGGTTAATTTATATTTGTAATAATTTCTTGGGACTTTAATATTTATGTGAACATTCCCGGATCCATTTTTTTTGCTGCTTTTATTTAATATACATTCAATATTTCAATTTCAAATATTGTTTCTTAAGCTAAATTGTACTTTCCATATTTTTAATTAATTAACTCATATTTTCATATTCATGTAACAATTAGTGTGGATTATAATGGAATTATAAATAGTAATGCACATAAATAATTCTTTTTTGTTTGCTGCCAACAATATTAAAATGGCTTAAAATATCTAAAGTTCATTTGATAGGTGCCACAGCAATTTAGCTTCGTAGATATTATTTTGAAATTAACTTTAATTTTCAGCAAAGTAGCTGGCAGCATTTTGATAGGTTATACAAAATGTTAGCTGGCTGCAAAAATGCTTTGTTTTCTTCTGGTTTATCAGCCTTAAAAAGCTATTTGCTGTTAATACTTTTAAAGCGCTCCCCCCCCTCAGTAGAGTCGGTAACCTGTCGAGTTTTTCGCTTTAGCCAAGTTTTCTAAACCCCAATCCTAACTGATGCCCTCAACCCCAACTGGATGGCGTCGCGTGTTTGGCGCGCATTTCGTGAGACTTAAGTGGGCCGCCTCAAAAAAAAAAAAAAAAACATTAGATAGGATACGATACGATCCGAAAAAGATATATTTATTGGCAGAGCCCCGATTTTGTGCTCCTTGCTGCTTGCCGCGTGGGCGTTGTTTGCATTGTTTTTGCTGTTGTTTTGACAGCGCTTCTTGTCCAAAATCGAATTTATTGTTTTAATGCCAAAAAACAAAACATAAAAAAAAATTGGCAATTTGTTTAGAAATTAGCGCGCCTCATTTTTACCATGTAAAACTGAAAATCAATTTTGCCCAGGGCTCTAGCTACTCTACTTATTTTGTGCCTTGTCATGTGTATTTGCAGCTGTTGAAGTTGTGGCTGTCACAGAATGAGCGCCACAGGCAATGCCACCATCACTGGCAGTGGCACCAACATCAATCCAAGCACCAGCACCAGCAACAGCGCCGGCACCACCACCACAACGCACATCTTCCGGTCGCTGTCATCGGAAAGTCAGAAAAGGGATTGGTCGAAACGGCTGTCATTGCGTGGCATGCGACATGGGGCAGGATTGTCTGCCAGCAAGGAGGTAAGCTTCAAATTGGACCACACAAACAAAGCATTAAACACTAACCACTTGCAGGAGCCTGGAGTGGGTGCAACTGGAGCTGGAATCGCTGCTCCTGGTGGTGGCGGCAAGCATCGCAAGTTCTTCAGTCGATCCGCATCGCTGAAGCAGGCGGGGAGCAGCGGCAGCAGGCAAGCCTCAATGGAATTGCATGTGCCTGGACACTCATCGGTAGCTGGCTCCCCATCCGGCCAGCCCCAGTTGCTCACACAACCGTCGACGCCAAAGAAATCGAATTGGGAGGTAATCGAACATTTCAATACCAGCGCCAAGGGAGGCAAGGCGATGGTGAGCAGCAGCCTGATTGCGGTAAGCACTAATTAGGGTTTCAGCCTGGAGCAGATGGGGATTGAGAAAGAGCAGCTCCGACTGGGACTGGAACTGGGACTTGAACTGGGAACTGTTATTGGCAGCAATTAATTTGCGCTGCTAATGGACAGGCGGAGGAGCTGCTGCGAATTTAAATATTTAATTCGATTTGTTTATAGGCAGGGGGAGACCCAG
This sequence comes from Drosophila dives, assembly GCA_035042365.1. Taxonomy (NCBI): domain Eukaryota; kingdom Metazoa; phylum Arthropoda; class Insecta; order Diptera; family Drosophilidae; genus Drosophila; species Drosophila dives. Next base: position 3,544,074 of record JAWNLJ010000326.1, on the reverse strand, counting down.
CGACGGGATTTCCAGATTAAAATACCAGCTCAATATTAGCATAAATTTAGACGTAGCCATTTAAGCCAATTGTTAAGCAAAAAGTGAATATTTTTGCTGATTTTCTGCTCCTTACCAACTGCAGGCAGAGATGCTTGACAAAAATACTTAAACACCTTTTGTAGCAACAAACAAGCAACTTGCCACACACACACACACACACACACTAACACATGCAAATATGTGTATGCATGCACTAGGGGCCACTTTAAACATTGTCTGTGTGTGTGTGTGTGTGTAAAGTCAAACACACACACACACACTCGCTGGCTCGCCAGTTGCTGTGCTGAGAGTCAATTGAAAAAAGTTTATGGCACAAAAAGCGTGAAACGATTTTGCGGCCATTGAGTGGGCGAAGGGGGCGTGACCCGATAATGTGTGGCAATTTGTTTAAAGATACCGTGCGGAATACTAAAATATAAAAAAACACTTCTGAGTACGGCAACCGATTGTAAACAACTGTGCAACATTTACATGTTCTTAATATGTGTAAAAAAACAATAAAATTGTCAATTACATTGTTTTTTGACACTTTAGCAGATATTTAGCTGGCCTCAGATCAGGTTTTTTGTAATTTGTATACTATAATATATTTGGATTAGTGTGCAATTTAAGTTAAAAATTTTTTTAAGATAGTCCAAATTTGGGAAACTCTCATTAGAAATCAACAGTTTCTTGACAGGAGATTGTAGACTAAGAAGTCCCAGCTAAACCAGATGTAATCAGTTGCGGAATTTATTAAATTTGATAAGCTGATGAGAAATACTCAATGAGCATTAAATCGGAGAGTGTCACACAGAAGAAGATGTTATATCTTAGGCAAAAATATATACAAACTCCGCAGCTTTGATAGAAGTTTGTTAAAAATATTTATTGCAGTTGCAAAATGGGGCCTGTAATCGAGTTATTATTATTTGCGAGCCAATCAACGATACGTTTATTTAATAAATATAATATACAAAATTATCACCAATAATCGTATATTCTTAATGTATATAATAAAAAAGTTACAACTCATACCACGTTGCAGGCCGGCATCACACGCTGCAACATAGATGAATCGATGGATTCGACCAACTCAAGTTCCACCTGCCACAGTCCGATGATCTATCAGCGCGACGAGGCACAGCTGCTGCAGCAATGTGAGTAACCATGAACAACAACCATATTGTAACCCAATCTTAAGCATGTAATGGACGGCCAGCGCCTGAAAAGGACACCAGAACATGGCTAATAAAAATGCCAACACGCTGAAAAAGCTGGAAAGCTGGAAAGCTGGAAAGCTGGAAAGGGACAAACGAAGCAGTTGTTAACGATAAAAGCAGAGCTCACTCAAATGTCACAAGTTGATTGTCATTGTCAGTTCGAATTTGATGAGTCCTCAGCTTCACTTCCTCTACCTCCCTAGCCCCTCCTTACCAGTGCGTTGCCTTGACTGCCATTTCGATATATAATAATAGATATTTATATAGAAAACATATTTCCTAGGAAGCCCCATACAATCATTTTCCAAGAATGGGCAGAATCAGCTCTCAGATTTCTATAGAAATTTACATAATCACGTCTGACATTTATTTATTGACGCATGCGAGTGCACAGAAAAAAAATATAATAATATAACTAAAGTTGAAATAATAATAATCTATTTCATATGCTGATGGTGACCCAACACAAAGTTGTTATTGTTATTTTTGTACGGTTTTTTGCGGTTCACTTGAGCGATTTTTACAACATTTTATGCGAATTGTGTGTTGCATTCGAAACGAGTTTTATGCAACAACAACAACAACAATGGGAATAGAAATGTGTACAAATCGTAGCCAAATCATGCGATAATCGAATGCCACTCGTATCGGGATGTGGCAGCCACAAGTTGCAAGCACATTTCCATACATTAAAGCAATGCACAGAAACCAATAAGTTAACAATTCAAACTTATTATTGACTGTGAAACTCATTTGTAAACCGAATTTGACCATCCTTCAATCAAATTGTTTCCTAAACATTTCTGTTTAAATTTGTCTGATTTACAAATGTGCGTAAACAAATTGAATTTCCTGCTGGTTTTGGCATTTTATTATTAGTTAGTTTTGATGTACTTCAAATTCAAATATGAATTGTTCTGCAAATATTTAGTTGCAACTAATTGTTTCTACTTAATTAGTGTATAACATTCTCTCTTAGTATTTAATAGAATTTCAAGTTGGCTTTCTCATTTTACCTGTTCAAGAATGTTCTGAAATAACCACAAGCGTTTTTAGTTTTAATTTCAATGACAATTTGTCCTTCAAAATATATGTGTAAATAATTATATTAAACTCAGTTTTGAGGTGCTCTCTCATTGAAAGTTGGAATCTTTGACTAGCTCATTTATACCAAAAATGTAACAATTATTATTATGCATCACTTTTATAGCTGATGGCGCCGATGGACGCAGCAATTTGGAGGCCAACAATCCGAGCACGACGGGCATCCAGGCAGCCAGTCCAAGTTTGTCGTTTTGGTATCGGCTAAATCGCATTATTCTGCGTCTCTGCTCGACGCATCAGTTCAAAAATTTGCAGGTAAGCTACTTACTTAATTTCATTTTTCAACTAGTCTTTTTTTTTTTGTCATTCATTTGGGGTTCCAAAGTCGAGTGGCAAACTCAATTCTGGGCTTAACGTCGTTTCGCATTCCCATTTGTTTTTGTTGTCTCGCGCAAATCTCTTGGAACACCTTTCAATTTAATTTTTTACCTACGTTTTGGTAATTTCACTTAAGTTGTATTTTTTTTCTCATTTATTTATCAAATTTTGTGGCAGGTGGAAATGCTCTATCAGCGTTATTTTCTGCGCATGAATCAAAGTAATACGACGCACATTCTGGCCCTGCTGCTGACACTGATTCTGGCATTATCCTGCACACACATTGTCTTTACCACGTTGCAACTGCGTCGCAACTTTGCGGCATCCACTGCTGCGACTACTTTGGAGCGTCTCTCGTTGGCCGACAATGCAACGGCAACCAGCGCGAATGAAACGCACTTTACGTCATCCCTCAATCAATCTGCGGTCTCCGTTGCAACAACGCTGGCAACGCCCAGTGTAAATGGCATTGTGCCGCGTGGCCGCAACGTTAATTCAATCCAGCGGCTGGTGGATGTGGTGGCATCCAACTGGGAGCCGGGCGGACGCAGGCAGAAGCGGAAACATTATCGACGCCGTCTGCACAAGCATCGCTACAAGCCACAACACAAACAGCATCGGACCAGGTGAGTCCCAGCCTCCAGCCACCAGCATGTCCTGCATGTCCTGCCAAACTTTGCCAATTTAAAACATTTTTAATCAGAAACCGGCACAATAAAACTGATTCGGGCTTATCTTAAATAATATATATAATATGCGAAAAACATATGCGATTTTTTTGGGTAAAAATTTTATTTTAATGTTAACCGGAAATTGCGATTTTTAATTAATATTCTAATTTAGCGGCCCAAAAATGTATTGATTGAAAATTCGTTTATTATTGACTGAGTTGGGGTTAAAGCTGGTTTTTTTTTTATTATATAATTTGAAGTTAGTTCGACTATCAATTTGAAGGGCAATCTTTATTGAGTGCATTAGTAGTTGTGCACAATACCAAGTTGGCAACACTGGTAAACAGCTGCAGGCCTTGAAACTGGTAACCGGAACTGGGCAACAACTAGTAAGTTGTTGCTGGTTCAACTTGCCGTTTTGACAGCCACTTTATGCAAACAATAACAACAGAAAAAAAAAAAAAAATATATTTATATATATATATAACAACAACTGGTAAACAGGAAAGCTGTTTGGCGAGCTGTTTTCACTCTCCGCATTACGCATACGCCCCCTTGGCCACTTGGCTTGTCTACCCACCGTTTCCATTTGCGAGGTGGCCCATAAAAGTATGCTTACCCTGCCACAAATTGTTTTTGAAGTTAAAATTAGAATACAACAAATTTGGCAATAAACAAATCACATGCAAGCAGCAACAGAAATTGGCAACATAAACACAAAAAGCTTCCGCATATTTCTCGCACCCGGCTAAAGCAATAAACAAGTCAACAAATACATCAATAAACCGAAAAAGAGCGACGGGGCAAAAGAGAGGGGGGAGAGGGAGAGGTATAGAAAATATCCTTGGACCGCATTTGTGCCAGGGAATTTCCATTTACATTTAATTTACGTTTTCGTTTTCGATTTGGATTTGGATTTATTTTCATATTTATGCCGTCAAGATGGATGTGTGTGTGTGCATTGAGTTAGGCTGGGTTGGGTTGGGTTTGGGCTAATGCTCGACTTATTGACATATATATGCGTATCGAAATTGTTTTTGTATTCACTGTCTTTACCCATTTCAACTCTGCGCCCCACCCCACCTGATTCTAGATACAAACGTGCCACTGAGCCGCATAAACTGATTGTTGACATTGGCCAACAGAATGTGGCAGCAGCCAAAGTTGAATTTGATGTTGATTTGGATGACGACATTAAACGCTTTACGGATCCACGCTTGCCATTCGCTATTCGAGATAAACTCTACACCGGGACACCAATTGATGACGCTGTCAATGCCACGTTGCAGCAGGAGCAGCAGCAGGAGACAATTCTATTTGACCTGGCCAATAATCGGAATGGTTCATTAAATTACCAATTTGCACTGTACTCGATGATTACGCAGGTCGATGAATCTGTTCTGGTCTTTCTCATTGTCATGCTAATCTGTGGCATTGTCTATGCATGTGAGTATGACTCCAATTGATGCCACAAATTGTTGTCGATTTTGCACCATTTGCTTTTAATTGTGCGTTTCTCCTTTTCTAATTTTCTGTTTTTGTTGACAGTCCTGTTGTGCATCCTCTCAAAGCCGGCGATGAATGAAATCATTTTGGTGCTCGTCTCCTATGTCATTTTGGGCACGTTTCTGGCCATCGAAATTGCTGTTAGCTATGCCATGCAGCCCAGGTTTGTACACTTGAAAAAAACAAATAGTTGATTAAATAAGAAAGGGCACTGCTTACATAATATTCTATAAGCCGATTTGTCCATTTTTGCCAAGTTATATAGTTGGCTTGCAGCTGTTGCCTGTCAGCACAGAATTAATCATGGCTTCTGCTGCTGTTGGCTAATTGCCTTCAGGCCAAAAATAGATGACAACAATGCTGAAACAACTGCTTTCAGTTAGCAAATATATTGAATAGAAAGCTGTGGCAGGTTGGGGCCAAGGGAATGTGGCGGGAATGGGGAAAGATTGTTTGATATATTTAACTAACGCTTCTTTGTGCAACAAACAACAGGAAATGCTTCAATGGCAGCGCCTGTTGCACAGTCCTCATCTACATGACATACACGATGTTGCCGCTCCGTTTACGTGAGTCTCTCATCGGTGGCATGCTGCTCAGTGGCACGCACTTGTACACCTGTCTTCACACACAATACACCCTGGATAAGGAGCTGCAGCAAATGCAGCTGGCAACGGAAGCGATGCCACCAACACAATCGTCGCAACTGTGGCAAGAGGTAAATGGCACAAATTCTAGTTGCAACCCATTTTGTTATTGTTGTAGTTGTTGTTAATATTTGTGGCTGCCACATATCAAGTGCGCGGTGGCATCTATCAACAGGTTATGCAGCTCACCGCACAAAACCAAAGCCACAAAATGGCGTTTGCGTGCGTGTGGGCGTGGCAGTCAACTATTAAAGCCAAGTTATTTAATGCAATGTTCGCTCAAATATTTAAGCAAGAAAATTAAAGTAACGAAAGTGCTAAACGATTTAAAAATTACTGTAAATGAGAACATTAATATTATATTTATTTAATTTACTTTTACATAATTAGAATTTGAATTGGAAAACGGAATTTTAAATGTGTCATTTAATTTCTATCAAATGAAATTGCATTTGAATTTTAATGAATAAAAAATGCACAACAAATGCACTTAAATTTTTTTGTCTCATTAAATTTGCGCAAATTAAAGTATTGTTGTGCGAGTGAACACTGTAACACACACTTGACAATAAATTCGCTTGAAACGTGTTTTACACACAAACAAACAGCGAGTCCTGGTGGAAAAATACAGAAATAAATTAAGTTAAATGGCCGCAAAATTGAATATAATGGCGATTCTCGTAACTGGACTCCCTTTCCCTCTCTTTCTCTCTCTCTCTCTCTCTCTGACTGTCTCTTACACTGATACTTATGCCTTAATGCTATTAAAATGCCTGCTTTTCCCTCCCTGCCACCCTTCTTACAGCTGCTCTGCACTTGCATTGCCCTGTTGTTGGCCAATCTGACTGGCGTCTATACGCACTGGCCCAAGGAGAAGGCCCAAAGGAAGGCCTTCATCGAGACCCGCCAGTGCATTGAGGCGCGTCTGCGGACACAGCGCGAAAACCAACAGCAGGTAAGTGATTGATGGATTGAATGATTGAGTGACTGACTGAGTGAAGTATTTAGTCAGGCGTGGAATCTGAAGCACAAAATGTCAAAGGATTTCAAAAATGCGCAGCAGTTTCGGCTTCCACTAAAATATTTTTCATCAAAGAGTTGCCGTAAATGGCGAAAATACACATGCCGCGCCAGGCGACACAACTTGGGGCAGCCATTAAAGGAGTGCTGAGGTGGGCGTGGCATTAACTTGTTGCCCGCCCGCCTGTTATCCCGTGTGTGCCAAGCTGATAGCAAAAGCAAACATACGTGGAAAAAGCACAAATTTCGACTGACACTTCAGCAGCCAAGCTGAGCATTTATATTTGAGTGCACTCAGAAAAAAAACTGACCATGAAGTTTAAGAAATGGCCCTGAAAACAAAAACGATTTCTTTTTTTAAGATAAGAAAAAATTTTATTAAATTAAATAGATTTGCTTTTAAACATAAGTACCAATATTATAGAGCTTTTTATAATTATAAATTAATTTTGTTATTAAGAAATGAATTTTTTGTAAAATAGATAATTCTAAAATTCCGAAACAAGTTTTTAAACTTACTCGATTGACTTTTTTATTAGAATTTTATAACTGATGTGAATTGATTGCATATGTGAAATTTTGCACAGATAATAAAATATTATGTGAGAGTTTGGTATTCAGAAATGGGGAATATATCCTGAAAATTAGACTTATTCCTTAACTGTTTTTTTTTTCAATTTTAAAACCCCTATTTTTAGAAATAATCTTTGTTAAAAAAGGGAGTTACTTTTGTAGATAGATTTTTTTCTAAGTGTGTGTGTGTATGTGCGTGTGTGTGTGCATGTGTGTGTGCTTATGTGTATTTTAGCACTTATATGCTGTTATCCTTTTACAGGAGCGACTGTTGCTCTCGGTGCTGCCGCGGCACGTTGCCATGGAGATGAAGGACGACATTGCGGGCCAGCCACGTGACACACAGTTTCATAAGATATACATTCAGCGACACGAGAATGTCAGGTGGGTGCGAGTGTGTGCGTGTGTGCGAGTGTGCGAGTGTGTGCGAGTGTGACTTGTAAGTCCCGTTACTGTCTGTGTATAAATTTATTTTGCATGGAAAGTCAATAAGTTTGCTTGGTCCTGCGACTGTGTGTGTGTTTGTGTGTGTGTGTTGTGTGTGTGTTGTGTGTGTTTGTGTGTGTGTTGTGTGTGTCGTAACCCGACCAATGAGCTTATACAAATGTCAAGCAACAACTGCAGCACATTACTAGCTGCCACACACACAATTACACACACACCCTAGCACTCAGTATTAAGCACACCTGTTTGCTTTTTTAACTCGCAGTTGTCCTTTTAGCCTTGGTTACACCCATTTTTTTTTGGCAGCGTATTAAATTACGCGCTGAGCTGGCTAAGCTGCTCCCAAAGAAACCGTCTCCATTCTTTCAGGGATTTCGCAGCACTCCAAACTCAAACCATTTCGGCATGCTTTAAGTAGAAAGAAAGAAAGTTTTTTTTTCCAGTTGAATTTATTTATTCAAGAATTTCTTTGATACATACACACACACACAAAGTAAGCACAACCAGTTGTAACATTTGCACTTCTATCTGTACTGTGTTTTCTCTTCTTCTCTTCTCCCCTTCCCCACTTGACTCCTTTACTCATCTCCTCTTCTCTTTCAGCATCCTCTTTGCGGACATTTGTGGTTTCACGAGCCTCTCAGATCAGTGCACAGCCGAGGAACTGGTGCGTCTGCTCAACGAGCTATTTGCACGGTGAGTCCTTGCCCAGTCCAGTCCAGTCCCATCCAGTCCATATTTAATGGCATGTCCTGCCCAAGCTTTCCGTTCTGTTGTTGTTATTGTTCCTTCGAACTTTTTGTGCACCTGTTCAGGGCTTGTCCGACAGCCTAACAAATGGGTGGATGCCACGTTGTAACAGTGACACCCTGGCCAGGTACAAATTAATTGCACATTCGAGTGCCTCTATCTGGCCTGGCCTGGCCTGGTCCATGTTTGCTGCCAGCCAGTCAGCCAGCCAGTATCCTTTTTGGCTCGATTTTTGGGCCTCTGCTTTGTTTGCCAAGCACTTTATTGATTCGCATCGAATGTTGCTGCAACATGGGGTACATTTAGCCATTTGCTCCTACCTGGTATTTGCCCAAAGGAGTGCCAAAGCTGGTAGACAGAATCCTAAATATATCGATAAATGAGTTGCTCTGGCAATTAAGCTGGGTTGGAGCAAACGAAGGTAGTTTGCTCAAATTGAAAATTTCGGCTTGCCGAACTTTAATCTTTTGGTTCTTGGAACACTTCATTATTTTTGCTAACCACATTTCCTTTGATGCAGCTTTGATCGATTGGCTGCCGAGCATCATTGTCTCCGAATTAAGCTGCTTGGCGATTGTTATTATTGCGTCTCCGGTTTGCCAGAGCCAAGACCGGATCACGCACACTGTGCTGTTGAAATGGGACTCGATATGATTGACGCTATTGCGTGAGTACTCCAATTGAATACACACACACACACACACACAACACACAGTAATACAGTTCCAACAATGCCCCAGTTGTGGCTTTTGTCATGTTAGACCCTAACAACCCTAACAACCCCTAACCCCACTCTCTCTCTCCTCCATCTCGTTCGCAGTTTGGTGCGTGAAGTGATGGCCGTGAATGTGAATATGCGAGTGGGCATCCACACGGGACGGGTGCATTGCGGCGTTTTAGGCCTGGTCAAATGGCAGTTCGATGTGTGGTCCAACGATGTGACGCTGGCCAATCATATGGAGAGCGGCGGCATACCCGGGTAAGTAGCGTTGCCCATCTATATCAGTTTGCCCAATCAGCACTGTTTGAACTTATACAATGTTATCGCTGGCCAAAACCACTTCAAAGAGTAGCCCAAAACAATAGTTTAAGAATACTTTAACTCCTGTCGTGTCCTGGATTTGTCCTTCTTCGGCTTCTTGTTTTCCTGGCGACAGGCTTGAATTTTTACTGGTCACTGGTCAATAGTCAGTGGCTTCTGGCTTCTGGCTTGTGGTGTGCCACTTTACGACAGCTGAGAATTATGTTTTTGACCCGCTTTGATATGCGCCTGGACAAGTATGCAATGAAAATCAGTTCAGCTCTTATCGCTGTGGCAAGCCCACAAATCCATTTCTGGCCAAAACTTTTGCTTCGAGCGCCAACTACAAAAGCCGCTGACAAGTTTGTCTCATTTCCGTTTTAACCCCCTCTTCGTCTCTTCCCCCTTCTAACACTCTTCCATGAATGGAATTGTCCTGCAACTAAAGGCAACTTTTGGCAAGAGCCACTCGCAATGTTTTTTTATTGTTCAGGAGCGGATTGAAGTGTTTTCTTGTGTATAAAAATTCGAGTGAATATTTTCTGGTTTCTTAATTAGCATTGATTAATTTTATCTTGATTTTATTTTTATAAAATATGCCTGCTTTATTCAAACCTTTTCTTTGGCAAGTCCGCTCCTGTTGCGAGCCATTTTTGCCTGGCTGTATTTTATAGGAACTTTGCCCTCTCAACACTTGGCCAAGTGTCGCTGCACTGTGTGCTGTAATGGCCGTAATGCCTGTAATAGCTGTAATTGTTATTGTTGCTGCGCAAATTTGCATACTCGGCCGCAATATGTGTGTAAGGGCGAGTGTGTGAGTGTGTGTGTGTGTGTGTATGTGTGTGTTGTGGTTAGTGTGTGGGCGCCAAGTTATTGGTAAGTCAATTGTTGCCTCGCCAACGCAACCCGCCCTCGAATCGATTATGGAGTTGTTGCATGCCACGCCCACACCATAGCCCTTAACTGGTCGGCACTTAATTCAGCTACTGCTACTGCTGCTGCTGCTGCTGCTGCTGTTGATTCAGTTGCTTCACTTTCAACAACACTTCAGCAATTTGTTTCAGCTCGACTTTGAGTTCGTCCTTTCTGTGGCAAGTGGGTCAGCAGCAACTGCAACGGGAAAGGGAAAGGGAAAGGCAGCTCCTCGTTTGTTGGTCGTGTCTCGAGCGAAATTAAAAGCAAATAGCTGCAGTGGAAGTGGCAGTGGCAGTGGCAGTGGCATTGGCTGTTGCAGTGCCAGAGAGCCTGATAATCGGCAATTTGGCAGCAAAAGAGATGCATGTCAGCGTCCCGTTAGCCGCAGGATTTGAGCCGAATAACAACAATCCTTAACAAAAGCGCTCTGTAATTATCAATAGAATCAACAATGTGGCAGCACTATTTGCTGCCGCACATTTTTACAACTGCTGTAGCATGTGGCACGTGGCACGTGGCTGCCTGTAATACGATAATATAATAAGCTTTTGCTGCAGCTGCAACACTTTTTACTCTCTGTTTAAAAACGTATTCACTGCGACACAGTTGCCACAACTGCAGCATGTGGTATGCGGCATGCGGCATGTGGCATGTAACATGCCACCTAATGGGGCAGCCACAGTAACTATGGTTATGTCAACTAAAAATGACAGTTTCGGCTTCACGTGTTGCTGCCACTGCTGTTGACATTTGTAGCCGCTTACATGCCACATCCTGCAGTGCGTAATCTTCCTTCCATAATCCACTCCTGCAGGCGCGTGCACATTACGAAAGAAACGCTCAAGTGTCTGGATGGCGACTATGAGGTGGAGGTGGGCAAAGGCGCCGAAAGGAACTCGTATCTCAAGGATCAGCAGATTGAGACGTATCTCATAGTGCCAGGCGATATCTACAGACCGGTAAGTGGGATGCAGATCTGATCTGTTGATGGAGAATACTTCTTTAGCACTTGGTATATCCCTTTGCAGCACAAGAAATCGCGCAGTCGTCTGCAGGTTAATGGCAACATTTCCAAGGAGCTGCGCATGATGGGCCACGGCACCGCCCAGAAGCATACATCCAAGTAAGATCCAAGATCCACACTAAAACGCCACAAACAACCCATATTTTCCACACTTCTCTTGCAGATTCGGTTTCGGCGACAGCTCGGAGAGCACCAAGGATCCCGAGGATGAGGTGAATGAGTATTTGATGCGTGCCATCGATGCCCGGAGCATTGATCATCTGCGTGCCGAGCATTGCCAGTCACTGCTGCTCTGCTTCAAGAGCGATACCCTGGAGCGGAAGGTGAGTAGATTAGCTAAAGACCTGGCTTAGCTCTAATCCTCAAAACACCTCATCATCGCAGTATGCCAGTGAGCCGGATCGGATGCTCTGCGTCTACTTCTATTGCAGTCTGCTCGTACTCCTGGGCACCACACTGATGCGCTTTGCGGTTTTTGACAGGTGTGTATGTGTGTGTGTTTGAGTGTGTATATGTGTGTGTGTGTGTGTGTGTGTGTGTGTGTGTGTGTGTGTATGTGTGTGTGTGTGTATGTATGTGTGTGTGGCTTTTTCTTTATACTCCATGTTTTGCCTTTGTTGGGTGCTAATGCGCATTGCAGCCCATTATCCTTGAGCTCTTTCTATATATATGTATATCTTTCTCTCTCTCTCTCTCTCTATACATATATATATATATATATACATATATATCCTTACATGGCTGCAGCTCCACACTTTGTTTGGTTTTGTCTTTTGGCGCTTTGCTGCTGCTGCTTTTCCTCGTCTCTTTGGTGGCCTGTCATGATATCAATTTACGGGTAAGTGAAACAGTTTCCATTCTATTTATCTTAAAAACTATTATTATTTAAGCACAATATGTGCCATATTATGCAGTAAGAAAGTTATGTATATATAAGCAATACATGACTTAATTCTTAAATAGAAATCTGGCCTTAAAAACTTGGTCTGAACTGTATATTAATACTACATTCCAGTTAGAAATTCATATAAAACTCCTGTCCAAAAAATATTTATGGAAATGTGTACAAAAATTTTCAATCATTGTTTAATCTCTATATTAATATTTCAATAAAATATTTAAACGTTTCAAACATAGCTCTGGCTTCAAATTAAACTTAAAACTTTAACTTCTAAAAGTGTTTCTGAAGAAACTTTTATTTTAGATTTTCAATAAGCTTTTTATCGAGTTTTTGATCTGTATATGAAAATTCTTGTTAACAATATTAATAATAATATTCTCGTTATTTCTTTCTTGTTTTTATATATAATAAATTTGTATTATTTGTTTAAGCTTCCTGTTGGAATGAAGAGTTTCTCACAGCGAATTCACAGCAATCGCACCTTGTCGCAGTTCTTTGCATTTGCGACAGTTTTCCTGATTGTTTTGAGCACGTTGTTGGCCATGGTAAGCGCAAAAGACAAATGAGGCTCTTAAGTAGTGCTTTTAGTTATAATAACATAAACAATGGCCAAGTTCCACAGAAGGCCAAGTTGCCATTAAATGCATAATTCGTGCGCACAACAAATTGTGGCAAATACATATCTGTTTGAGTCGTTGCCGGCTGGCTTTTTGGCCATTGAAGTGAACTTCAAAATAATAAAAATAAATTTACGTTTTTCCAGCTTAAAAAACAATTTTTGAGGGCAATGTTTCTCGGCTTTATTGTTGTTCTTTTTTTTTTGAGGACGCGACAAAACAAAAGTTTTTCCATTAAAGTTGCTCAGACAACGAGAGCAACAGGAGAGATGGGCGTGGATGTGGGAGTGGCAGTGGGAGAAGTGGGGCAGGCAGGCAAACAAAATACCAGCCATATTTCATACATGAAGTGTGCGGCATTTATGTGCTACTTGTTACCTGCCACCTGCCCCAAAGGTGAACGCGTCGCTGACTCCGTCTGGGTTCAAAAACACCGCCAGCGCTTTGACATTTAGTTGTCAATTTCTGCCTCTTCCCACAGTCACTCTCTCTGCCTCTCTTTCTCACTCTCTTTCTCTCTTATCGGGAACGTTTAATGGCACTTTGGAGCCGCATTCGCTATTCATTTAGCCAGCTTTTTTTATGGCCATCAGCGAGGCTGAAGCTGAGAGTTGCGTGTTAGTCGCCTCGTTAAACTTTAAGCACTCGTAATGGCATTTCCAGGTGACTTCTTCTTCTTCTCCTACTTCAGCTGCTAATTACCCTTCAATTGTATTCGCATTCCCTTTATAGTTGGAGGAATCAATTCGTCAACTGGAACTACTGCATAATGAAGTGCCCTGGATAAACCTTAACAGCAGCAGCCAACTCAATCAGGATCAGCTGCAATTGCCACAAGCTGGCAGTGATTTCTATTTGGCCTATAATGTAAGTTTTAATGGTGATTGACAAATGCTAAAGAAAGTGTATCAAGGATATATTAATTTTATAAACAGTTGCACATCATTTTTTTTTAGTCTTTATATATACATACTTCTCATTTTCGTAGTAGAAAACATGACATTTTTCAAACAGTTGCTGTAGATTTTAGTCAAGTCAAATGCTTCCATTCACAATTGAATAAACAAAATAAATATCCATTGTGATCAGTTTATATAGTTTCAGCATGCTTTGTGCAATGGAGAATATTAAAAGCTGAATGCAAAAACTTTTCAATAACCAAACCACACTTTCAGCTAGCAACGAGGCGAAAAAAGAGTCGCGTAATTTGAGTTGAATTACTTTTTTTCAAGTTATCTAAACTAATTTCCCACACGTCCCGTTTGCAGACATTCCTGCTTTTAACACTCCTCTCGATGATGTGCTGTGCCACGTACCAAGTGCTGCGACTGGTGCTGAAGCTGCTGCTGCTCCTTTTGGCCGCTGGCAGCTATATGGCCTGCTCCTCATATTTGTATGCTTCGAGCAGCAGGGAAATGAGCATCGACTTGACGTAAGTATGCCAAGAACTGCTCCAAGTAAAGACGAAGACGAAGACGAAGACGCAGAAAACTGTTTGCTGAATGAAAACGAATTATGGTGTAATGCAATTTGAAGTAGCATGCCCCATGGTAACAGGGGCAACAGCTGAGAAATACAGAATTGCATTTAGAGCAGCCGCAAACTGCATTAAAATTGTATTTAGCACTTTGCCATTGCCTTCATTTATCAGCCGAATACCAGCTGAGTCTCGTGCCTGGTGACTGCTCCACATTTCATCTATGTTCTCTGCTCTGTTCTCATTTTATTTCCACTCTTTGGCTTTAATGGACTGGAATAACTTGGTCTATGGCACTTTATTGCCACTGCAAATTGTAACTGGCGATGCATTAGCAATGAGGAAGCCCTGCTGCGCTATATAATTGATTCAATCTTCCTATTTGCCTTTATGCTCGCCCTCATCTTCCACAGCCACCAAACGGAGGCCACATATCGTCTGGATTTCATCTGGAAATTGCAGGCAACGGGTGAGTTTTTGCCATCTAATTTTAAGCAAACTAATTAGCAAATGCAACTGCAATATTTATAACGGCATACAGTACAATAAAATAACTGTCAGTTGGGGATTGTCAGACTGACAGCAACAACAACTAAATAAGCTCCAGCCTCCCCTTCCCCTTTCCCCCCCTCAAATAACACTCTTTTATCACAACACATTTGCTGCTCATCTTGCGCGCTTCCGTTTGCTCTTATGGAGCGAAGCCCTTTTATTAGCATTACTACAAAGGCTCCCACACACACATATATAATGTGCCTCCCACACACACACACACACATCCTACTACACACACTAATACAGTCGAAATGCCGCACTCATGTTTGACTGGCGTCTAATCTGCTGCAGCGCTTTTTGTGCCTCACTTTTGTGTTTCCACATTTTTGCAGTGGATTTGATACATATTTAAATGTTTCAGTTTTAGCCAACATTTTAGTTTAGTTTCTACTTGAAAGAATACATTTTAAATTTGCATTTAAAATAAATCTGTTGATCTATATTTTTTTTAATTTTACCAATACAAAGTGAAGCTCTTGAAATTTCATTAACAACTCTTAAAATGCCAATTTTGAAAAGTTTTTATATATTTTATAAGACAATTTAAAAAATGTTTATTTATTTTATAAGTCAATGTATTTGTTATTAGAAGTTAAGAATCGAATATTTCTCTACTTTATAACTCTTAAAAAAAATCTTAAGCCTAAATAAATGTTATAATTACCTATCCTAATGGAGCCACTTCTAAGGCGACTCCATATGAAGTTTCCTAAATTTAATGCAGCCACTTAAAAGACGACTTTATGCGATGTGTTGTTAATTAAGTGATCATCTGGGATATCAAAAATAGCTGCAGTTCTCATGCTTGAACACAATAATAATAATAATAATCAATAATGAAAAAAGCAGTGTATCTCACCAGTCGTTGTTAATGTTCACTCTCAATTTGAGTGTATTTTTTTTTATTTTGTTGCTGTGCGCTTTACGCTTCGGTTAGCTGATAAACTGATATTTCAATTTCACGCTCCTGTTTTTTTTATACGCTTGTTTTTTCTTGTATTTATTTTGTTTTTTATTTTTTTTTTGTTGTTCTTTTGTGCCCCATTTTACATTTGGTGTTTCTTTTTTTTTTGTCATTGCAGAGGAAAAAGAGGATATGGAGCATTTGCAGGCGTATAACCGTAAACTGCTCGAAAATATTTTGCCCGTGCATGTTGCTGAGCATTTTTTGAGCCGCGAAAAGCACCTCGATGTGAGTATTATACAGTTATGCATACATATAAATACTTTGCAACAGTAAATATAAGGTTATTACGTATGCGCAGCCATATTTGCATGTGTGTGTGTGTGTGTGTTTGTTGGACTGCTGGCAATTTGCGGCACATTTTTTGAGCTTGTAACTTTTGTCCGTAGCAAAAGCAAGGACAAACCGTTGCAGAGATTTCTGCTCTGCCACAGCTGCTGCAGCAGATCCCTTTGCCATTTGCCACTATGTGTGCGCGTGTGTGTGTGTGTGTGTGTTGCGGCTTGCAACGGTTCAATGCACAATGGGCACACAAACACTGACGCAGAACGTGCCACATTAAGTGTGCAATCAACAACTTTTAACCAAATCACAGGAGCAGCCGCACATTTGGGAACCGCTGACGTGTGGTTGACTCCGCTCTCTGAAGTTTACTGCCTCTGTGGATGCCTCGCTCTTTGGCTTTAAAGTGTGTATTTGACTAGAGTTGACCACTTTTCGTGTTCTACTTAGAAAATCATTCCTCATGAAATACCCTAATCCAAAATAATGTGTGGCAAATAGCTGGTTTACATTTACTTATACATTTTGTGGCAAGACTCGCTTCCATCTCTGTCAGCTGTTGGGTTTTCATTGAATTATGTTCATTTGCAGGATCTGTACCACGAGCAATGCGATTCCGTTTGCATACTCTTTGCCAGCATACCCAATTTCTCTGAGTTCTACGTGGAACTGGAGGGCAATAACGAGGGCGTTGAATGCCTGCGTTTGCTCAATGAGATTATTGCCGATTTCGATGAGCTGCTCAGCGAGGAACGATTCCGGTAAGTGACACTTCCCCCGTTTCCCCCTTTTTCCACTGACTTGAGCGATTTTTACAGCTGCATCGAGAAAATCAAGAGCACGGGTGCCACCTATATGGCTGCATCGGGCCTGACGGTCAACACCTGCGACCAGGTCAATTTTAGCCATGTGACTGCCATGGCCGAGTATGCGTTGCAGCTGTTCGACAAGATTGAGGAGGTTAACATGCATTCCTTCAACAACTTTCGCATGCGAATAGGTGAGAAAAAAAACCCAAAAAAAAAAACTAACAATTTATAAAAAAAAACATTTTGAACGGAAAGGAAAAACTTTTTGTATTCAACTCTTTGGCAGCTGTTAAAGTTGTCTGAACTTGGTTTAGTAACTTGTTGGCCAACTGGGCATAAGTTAACAAGTGTCGGTAATAAAACAAATTCTTAAAGTTTACAATTTATATTTCAGGCATTAATATTGGACCCGTTGTTGCTGGCGTTATTGGTGCGTGCAAACCGCAGTATGACATATGGGGGAATGCCGTCAATGTTGCCTCCCGCATGGACTCCACCGGTCTGGTGGATCACATTCAGGTGAGCTGAGAACTTTTTTCTTGTTTTTTTTGTTTTTTGTTTTTGGGATTTGCTTAGTCTGACAAATGGGATTTAAAATACATTAAAAAGCAAATTGGACAACAGCTGGGCGTTGCCAGGCCACGCCCCCTACCTAATCAATAGGTCAATAGACCAGACAGAAAAATAGGAAACAGGTGGCCAGCTCAATCACATGTTGCGTATACGCCACGTGGGATTCACACAACTTTCACTAAACAAAAGAAAGACAAAAAAAACAACTTTTTTTTCTGATTTTATTTATTTTTGTCGTGTGTCGTCGATAAAAGCAAAGAGAAATAAATTATTAAGCGGACAAGATGAGGGGCTGAGGTGAGTGGTGAGGGGCAAGGGGTCGAGGGGTAGCTGACGGTTGACTGAGTGTTATCATGAAATATTAAGCTAAGGCTTTCGCTCTGATTACCTGTGCGAGTGAGCGTGTGTATGGGAGTGTGCGTGTGTGTGTGCGTGTGTGAGTGTGTGCGTGTGTGTGGGTGTGCTTATACTGTGCAAAGGAACTTGACACATTGAATTTATTTTATTATCTCAATATATCTCTATATCGATCTCTGATTGTTGCTCTTGTCCAACTCCCAAAACAATATTAACACTTTCCCAGGTGACCCAGGAGATGCAGCAGCTGCTCGAGTGCCGAGGCTTCGAGCTGGAGTGTCGCGGCAGCGTCAATGTCAAAGGCAAGGGCTCCATGATTACCTACTTTCTCAAGGGCAAGACGCAGTTGCCAGCAGTGACTACTGCTAATCAGGAGCTGGAGCCACAGGTGCCGCAGCGAGCAGTGAGTCCAGAGCCGGAGACGAAGACGGAGACGGAGACGTTGGTTGCAGCTGCAGCAGCAGCTGAGTCTACAAATCCCGATGAGGCTGGTGATGATGACATTGATGACGATGAGATTGATCTCAATTCGAATATGCAAAACATGACAGCGCAGCGCAGGAAATCGCTTTGCCGGCAGCATAATATTTCCTCCTCTTTTGGCACCACTGTCAGCTCAACGGGGATTACGCCCAGCCTCTCGAATAGCTCCAGTGTGGTCACGATTGGAGCGTTGCCCGTGTTGATGCGCAATGCTGGCAACCCAGATGGCTGCGCCACGCCCACAGCGCCGCCCAGAACGGTTGTGGCCGAGCTGAAAGAGGAGATTACGCGTGATGAGAAGAGCACGCTAAAGGACTCCATTGAGAATCTGGAAATACTGCTAAAGAACAACATCAGCCTCTCCGATCTGAGCAACAAGCAGCAGCAGAATCTACGCAGCGAGGTGGTCATCGCTAGCTCATCCAGCTCATCCTCGACAGCCACGCTCCGCAAACGGGACACAATTGTCAGCTTCAATGTGACGGAGACGTTGACGACGACAGCAGCCAGTGCGCAGCAGCAGCGCAAGCTACGCTCCGTGACCAGCTTGGCGACCAGCTGCACCACTACCACCACTCGACTGCTTTCCAACGAGAGTCAGAGCTCCACTCAAACAGCACCAGGCACACTGGAGACGACAAGTGGTGGAGGCGGAGACGGAGTAGGAGTTGGAGCAGCTACTCTGGATGGTGTGCTCTTGGGAGCGGATGCTGTGCAGGATTGGGTGCCCAAAACGGCGACCTTGGAACCAAATCGCAGTCCCATCAAGACCTCGCAATCTCTAAGTCCCATCGGCCTGGCCACCGATGTGTTTGTGCTGCCCAACAGTCGCAGCATGATCCTCATCAGCAGCAACAGCAGCGGCAACAGCTCCCAAGGCGGCAGCAGTCCCCGGCCAGGACTGATGCAGCAGGTCAGCACCTAAAGGAAAGTTATCAAACTTAAATTTCTGTAAATATGTAAAAAAAAAATTGGAGCAAGCAAGCAGAAAAAGCAAAAAGGAAAGATTAGATATATGTTTCGATCAGTATTTTCCCCCACTGATTGTATGATCTCGCATTTTTGTTCTTGTTCCTATCAAACTCTACTAATTAGTGGTATTTCCGCCGAACGGGTGGCAACCCTGCATATCACAGTAAAACAATTTTGAATAAGAATTTATTGGTCACATTCACAGCTGGCAAAGTCTAGAATTACGAGTAGTTGTAAGGTGTAGTGAGGGGGAGGAGGGGGATTAGTGGGTGTGGTAAGGCAGATGTACGGTTCCTATATAGTTTTAGACAGGCTAACTGAAATTCAACTCAATTTACAGGGTATCCAAGCTACGATCAAAAATTCAATGAACACTTTCCCAGCTTTGCAATAGTTAATCGAATATAAACAGTCAATTTAAAAAAAGAAATCGAAAAAAGTTACAACAAATAATATAAAAAATATATGTGTATTATATAAATCTGGTTGAATTAACTTTTCAGCCGATTCTATTTCAATAATGAACTAAAGATAAAAATGTTACAGCGCTTTCTGTGTTTGTTATTACTATAAAAAAATATATTAATGTGTGTGTGTTTGTGTGTGTGTGTGTGTGTGTATGTGCTTGCGTGACTGTGTATTTGTATGTGTGTCTCAATGTTGCTGAAATCAACACTAAATTTACAATTATTTTAACTATGTTTAAAAGTCAACTAAAAACCAAAGAAAAGAAAAACAAAAATATTAAAATGAAAACAAAAACCAAAATGAATTCTCGCTGTGATTTCTATTGTAAATGTATAGATTATTTTATAGACTTGTGTTATACAGTTTTTTAGCATTAAACTCGACTTGTTCCCACTTACGTAATTTCGCTATAAATTTAGCCAACTATTTTAATTTTGTCGAAATTGTAATTGAGAACAGGCTCAAACAAGTTGTATTACCCAAAATGTCCCTTCGACTGGCGGCTAACTTAAACTATAATTTAACTAAGTTTTTCTAAAAAGATATATATATATATATATATATATGTGTGTCATGTATGTTTATAAGGGTACTATTGTGTCAATTTAAGTGAAAAAAATGTTTAAATGTATTTAACGTAGTTCGCTGTTCGATTAAGTTAAATTCCATTCGATGTTAATTATTGTAAATGTGTCGCAAATGTTGTTAATAAAATGCGCAAATTACTTGAGAAACCAAATAAAAAAAAAACTAATCATTTTTTTGGCATTAAATGCAAATGCTTTAAATATTTATTTACATCGAGTAAACAGGTGAAAAAAAGATACATTTAAATAGGAGTAAAAAGGAGGAAAATGAATGAAACTAAATTTTGCGCGCACGACGCCAGAGGAAATAGTAGCCGAGCAGATGGAAGCCAAAGTAGATGCCCAAAATGGCCAGCATATTGCGATAGATGTTCGCCTCGTTGAAGCTGTACTTGTCCAGCACATCCTGTCCCGTGTGGAAGCACGGCAAATCAGCGCTCTCCCCAAAGCATGCTAGAGAAGAGAAAGAGAGGAGGAGGAGTAGAACGGAAGATGGGTGAGTCAATGCCCAGAGGATACTAATACAGCTACGACTCACTGATGTTCTGCACACCCGACCATTGGGCGATTGTCATCGCCTCATTGGCATACAGCATCCAAGATAGAAATTGCGTCCAGTAAAAGGCCACCGGCAGTGAGCTAAAAAGTGTGGGTTAAGGGTAAAGGGTTCTCTCGGCTTGGACTGTGACGATTGCTCACCTAATTTTGATAAAGATGCCCGACGTTATCATGATGATATAATCAAGTGGCACCAGATAGGCCATCGCCAGTGGCACCGAATTGAAGGCTGCTGAAAAGAAGCAGCCACAAGCTGTGGCAACATTCATCACCAGCACCACACAAGTTGCCGTTATGCCAAATGCATAGAAGTCAGCTCGCAGTCCGGTTATCCAATAGCAGATAACCACAAACAGCAGTGGCTCAATAATCATGCCAGGCAGCTGCCAAGAAGAGAGAGAGACATGGAGAGAGAGGAGTAAGCAGAGTAAGGAGAAGGATTAGTCATCCCCTATTTACCATTGCCAATATGTTCGCCACATAGTACTGGGCCGTGGAGTACAATCCGGAGCGAGTCTCACGCATGAAGAGCGGAAAGCCCTGAGGGAAGACATTCAGCACGGAGTACATGGGATGATATGTGTTCTCCGATATCAT
This sequence comes from Drosophila dives, assembly GCA_035042365.1. Lineage (NCBI taxonomy): Eukaryota > Metazoa > Arthropoda > Insecta > Diptera > Drosophilidae > Drosophila > Drosophila dives. The sequence goes on along the minus strand of JAWNLJ010000326.1, from coordinate 3,522,637 downwards.
GATGAATATGGTGCCCTGCACCGCCTGCACGCCCAATTGGGTGAGTTCCGTTGTGCCCGCAAAGCAGGCGCCAATGATGAAGGCCATGGCCATCTTTTGACAGAAGCGCATCCATTGCACTGTGGGATCTCGTAGCATAGTTAGTGTGGCACGCAACCAAACGATATAAAAGCGTTTGTACCACGGCACACTGCGGAATGAATCCAACTCCGTGTCGTACGGAAAGTTACCAGACTGAGCCATGTGTATCTCCAGATTGACGAGCATATCCCGTTGCTTGGCCGCCGAGCTGACTGCAAACTGATCGCACAGATGCTGCGCAGAGCGTTGCGATGCCTGCTCATAGCCCGGATCGGTGGCCAGAACACCAATGAGGAAATCTGCCGGATTATACGCCTCCGGGCAGTAGTAGCCGTGATCCGAAAAGAAGCTCAACGCGTTCTGTGGTGAGCCCGTGAAGGCGACTCGACCATCTGCCAACAACATCACATTGTTAAAGTTGTCGAACAACTGGGAACTGGGCTGTGAAGAGGAGAATTTAGACTGGAGGAGACTGGCGGAGGTCAAAGAATATGCTTAGCACCTACCTGATGAATGGTACACAAGATGGTTGTGCCCTTCTGGGCCAACTCATGCAGAGTGGCGACCAACTGTTGGGCGCTGTACGAGTCCAGACCGGTTGTGGGCTCATCGCAGAAGAGAATCACCGGATTGTTGAGCAGCTCGACGGCAAAAGCCAAACGCTTGCGTTCTCCGCCAGAGAGAACCTTCTTGTCATCGCCGCTGCCAATGCGCGTGTGGGATGCGGAGAGGAGTCCAGTGCGCTCCAGCAGATCCCTAATAATGATGCGTCGCTCCTCACTCGAGATGCGGCGATCCAAACGTAGATTGGCCTGCAAAAGAGAGGAGCGAGTCACTTGAGTCGTAGGTTTAAAGAGAGGAAATCTCAACTGACCATAAAGTTGAGATGTTCGAGCACTGTGAGGGCGCCAATGAAGAGATCATCCTGATAGACATAGCCACTGATGCGATGCATGAAGGGTCCAACCCGTCGACCATTAATCAGTATATCACCTTGAACCACAGTTCCAGCTGCAGCAGGAACCACACGCAGATGAAAGTGAGTAAGAAGGTAAGGGGAAGGGGAAGTGGTATGATATGGAATAGATTATCTTATCGGTGGAGTCTGTAGATTAAACTCACCTTGCTGCCTATAGGCAAGTGTTGACATAAGTGTCGTCTTGCCAGACCCACTGTGAATGAGAAGTGTTATTCATTTCAAAGATTGGCATGCAAATACATGGTTATATCACTGCTATCAGTCAAAGATTAGCGCTTGAGTGCGCCACACTAACCCTAACCCAGATACATGCGGAATTTGTTGAAAACCAACTAGTTTAGTTCATTTTTCTTCTCTTTTTTTTGACTACTAGCCATATCGATTACTCTTGCACAAGTTTACACTTCAGTTGCTCCATTTGATCCACTCACCTTGCGCCCATCAGAGCCATCAGCGAACCGGGCTGCACAGCACCTGTGGAGTTATTGATGATGCGCTTCATGCCACGCCCGGAGCCCACATTTGTGTAGACGCATAGATCACGCCAGACAAGCGTCGCTCCCTGCTCCATGGGCGACCATTTGCTATAGCTGCGCAATGGCAAACTCCGCTCGGAGCTGTTACGCTTGGACAGCTTTGGTGTGGTGTCCACGCTGCCAGTGGCACTGCCTCGACTGACCAACACCTGTAGCTCGTGCTGTTCCTGTTCCTGTGGCACATCATCCAACAAATTTCTTCTATCTGATGCTACCGACATCTTTTATCTTTGCTCTTAGCCAACAAGCAATACGCCGACGTAACGACTCGTTCGGCAGCTTGATGTCAACTAACCCAACACACGCTGAGTGCCAGTGAGTTTAGGGCTAACTATATCTAGATTGTGTCTCTTTAGAGTGGCCCTGTTAGCAGTTGAGACGACAGTTGATTTCTAGCTGGCCACACCGGATGATGGAGCGTGAGGCAGTCTGTGGAAGCAGCAGCTTAGGCTGACGCGTCTCCAATTACCAGCGGCCGATGGCTACACCCAAAGCGAAGCCCTCCAAGCCGCCTCCAGTAAATAGCAGTAAATAGTAAATAGAAACAACCGCAACGGAAAAAAAAAGCATTTTCTTCTACTCTCTTTTTATTACGCAGTCAATGATAAAAAAAAATAGTGAGAATAGTACATTAATTGCTCATAACTTGGTAAGAGACCACAAACTAAATGGTTTATAACTGATTTATATGATTTTATACTTGTTGATTTTTACACTTGTAAGGTAAAAAATGGTTTACAACTTTTTTGTAAGATTTTCTCCGTTTTTAGGATTAGACTTGTAGGATAAATATTACCTTCAACTTAAGCATTTGGTGCATTTAATACGTCTTTAAGCTTAAACTTAACTTAAATTAATCTAAAACTATCAGTTCTTAAATGTAGATATGTAATATCTCCTGATACCTTGAACTTGGTTGCCCTTTGCTATTGGATTAAGCAGAATGCAAATGGTTTGCCTAACTTACAATTATTAAATCGATGGGTTTAATTAAACGATGCGTGGTTTCTATATGCAACACTCTGATAGTTATATAATCTCCATAATCCTTGAATACAATTCGATAGAGTAGACTTTTGTTAGCCCATCCTTAATCGAGCAGTTCTTCACTAGCTAAAACATGCTCAAAATGCAAGTCACTTGGCCCCAATCATGACTTTCAAAATTGGACCACCCTAAAATCCTAAAAATGTGTTTTGCCTAAAAGTATGCTGCGAAAACAAATGCCAGTTACCCATTTATCAATGGCGCAGAAAAGTGTGCTTTTAAAAAATTCAGCATACGCTTTAATTATTAACCATCCCGAAAGTATGCAGCAGAATAAATTAAAAAATCAAACTAGCAAAAGAATGCAGCGAATTAATTTGACTGAATTTATTTAATAAATATTTACTAATAAACATTTTATTTGGAAATCACTAATAAAATTACCAAGAAATTTTTAATTATAAATTTGCTTATGCAAGAATGACAAAAATTTGAAACAGCAACCACAGCTTGTGCAGCAATCAACTGGATAACATCCAATGCTACCTGACTTCATTTCTGCCTAAGTTGCTGTTGTAGCTTCTAGAATGAGAAAGAAAAACAATTTTGTTAATTAAGTTAACAAAAATAGCTGCAAGCGGAGCGAGCAAGTGTAACTGAAAGTAAACTACGCTTTGCGCAAAACGCTCTCTGTTTACACTTGCATGTGTACACATATATATATATATATATATATATATATATTAATTTGAGAATAGAAGCACATGTACTCATTCCATACAATACTCTATATATATATATATGTATATTGTATAGATTGAGTGCATGTGCGTCTATTCTCAAATTGATAAGACGCGTATAAGAACAATGCTCCAGCAGCGATAATAGACAGTTGTCGGGAGAGTTTTAGTCGTGCACCACGCCACACTTGATTGCTGGGTGATTTGCAGAGTGTGCCTCAACTCAGGCCTGTATCTGGTCGCCAATAAATGCAAAATCTCGAAAATCAGATTAATCTTTTTTTTATTTTTTTTTTTTTGTTGTGTGCATAAAGGACATAAATGTGTACCTAAAAATGAGGTGAAATCGTGTTTAGCCATCGTTTTCACCGGGAAGTGCTATACAATAATTGCTGTGGTCCGCTATGGTTTAATACAAGTAAAGTGCCTTATCGTATAGTCAGGTGCTTATTAAGTAATTCTAAAGTAATCAAGTTTTGGACGGTCAATAATCTATTATGAAAGAGCTTTAGATACCCTAACGATCGTAAATGTTATAATTAAAATCACAACTCAAGGCTCAACCGGTTGCAGCTATCGGATTATAAAGATATTATTGTTATTTATACTTTTCTGCAAAGTGTTTCTGACTTTCGCAATATTTGAAGAATTTTGCTTATCACAGTACTCTGTCTGAAACGGATAACGCTTAACAGTTAAATAACTGTAATCTAAAGACATAAATAAGCAAATCCATCCATAAAAATGCGTACGAAACAGTTTTTAAATGAGAGTCGACGATCTTTAATGCCATTTTCCTTATCAGAACAGTAAACAATTTATATTTATATTAATTGTCTTCTTCACAGTGCGAACGTAAGCACCCACAAAGGTTTTGCACTGCCGCATGCAAATTCAAATTTTAACGAGAAAAAGCTCTGTGAGAGCATAAAAGCTTTTATGCCTTGGCTTTGACCCCGCAGCGCACCACAAAACATAAAAAAAAAAGTTAAGCAACATCGCGGAGAGCGCAAAGCGAGCGCTGAGAGCAGATACAAAACCAAATTGCCTCTCAGTGAGATGAGCGCAGCGGAGGTGAGATGTCTTTTTAGTGTTTTATTTTGTTTTGTTTTGGTCTATCCACAAGTTCTTGTGCTCTCGTGTTTTTCTTTAGAAGTTAAGTGTCGCTAAAAATTGAAACAGACAAATGTGTCTGCTCACATATATATAAACTGTATAGAATTCAAGTAAATCGAGCAGCAAGCAGCAGTCGGCATTTAGCGCGAAACAACAGTTCTGTTGTGATTACGTATGGGCGGAATTGTGTTACGAGCTGGGCGCTAAGTAGTCGCAGAAACATCTGCTTTCTGGGCGTATGGTATGCAGCATTTCCATTATTCTGAATAATGCCTAAGTAGCAGAAAATATTTATTATTTTTATTTGAAACTGAGATGCATAGAAATATTTTCGATTTTTAATTTACACGTAACTAACTGTATCGAATTATCTTTAGACAAACACAAACACAAACAAAACAAAACATCTGCAAGCTCAAGCTACAAGTCTGCGTTGCCGACTGCGTAACAAAAAAAAACGTGACTGTGGTAGCTTTTACCTTTTGAAAGCTTTCAAGCGCTCTCTTACACACATACACACAATCAAGTAGTTTCGTTGCCAACACAAACAGCGCCTGAGCTGCGACGCAAGAATCTCGAACGAAGATTCTTTGTCGGCCTTACTCACTAACATTCTCTCTCTAACTTAATCGCTCTCTTCAAACACTCAAAAACCTTGCATACTTTCAGGGCAGCGTAGAAAATGAGCGACGCGCGAGCATCGCAAGCAGCTCAGTTGCTAGCAGCAATGCGGTCGCCGTTGTCACACAAAGACGCAGCATCAGCCAATGGCTGATTTACTGCATCAAATCGATATCCGTGGAGCCGACTATGTTCCTGTACATGTTTGCTTTCATGATCACATCGGTGGTCGAGCAGAATTTCTTTGTGCAGAAGGCGTGTCGCGTCAACCGCAATTTCAGCGCCGAGATCTGTGATAACATCAACGACGCGGAGAACGAGGAGTATAAGAAACAGGTGCTGGAGACGACTGCCTGGTTCCATCAATGGGAGGACATCTCGGCGCACATCTTTCCCATCATATTGGCCCTCTTTCTGGGTTCCTTCTCGGATCGACGCGGTCGCAAGCTGCCACTACTGATGGGTCTGCTTGGTAAGTTCATCTACTCGTCAATGATTGTGGTGAATGCCAAGATGCCCAGCTGGCCAGTGGAGTATGTCATCTATACGGCAACGTTGCCATCGGCAGTGACTGGTGCCGATGTGGCCATATTTGCCTCTTGCTTTGCCTATATATCGGACATAACGACGCTGCAGCAACGCACACTAAGGGTGACGATCCTGGATGTCATCTATTTGATGGCGATGCCAACGGGTGTCGCCCTGGGTTCCTACCTCTTTTACAATGTCTTCGACATGTCCTATGCGAACATGTTTGCTGTGAATGCATCGCTCCTGTTTGCAGCCATTGTTTACACACTGTTCGTCTTGAAGGTGAGTTCCTCCTGTTGATCCTTAAGTTGCCCATCTTCAAACTCTGCTCTCCGCTGCAGTGGCAAACGACGCCAAATCAGCGCTCGTTGCGTGAGCTGGGCTGTTGTGGCTTTTGGGGTGACTTTTTCGACGTGCAGCACGTCAAGGACTCGTTTGGGGTGCTCTCGAAGCCACGTAGTGGCCATCGACGCAGCTTCCTCTACATACTGCTCCTCAGTATGGCATTCTACACATTCCAGCGCGACGAGGGCAACTATTTGTACCTGTACACGTTCGATAAGTTTGGCTGGCAGGTCAGCTCCTTCAGCACATTTAAGACATTCAAATCTTCAGCTTATGTTGTTGCCATGTTGCTTGCTGTGCCGCTGATGAACAAGGTGCTCGGCTGGCGGGATACGGTTAGTATTACAACTGGAGACCCATCCCTTGACCAAATTGACTAATCCTCTTTGCTAACTTCGTTGGTTAGACCATTGTCTTCATAGGCACCTGGGCGCATGCGATTGCCCGTTTGTTTTACTATTTTGCACCGGGTCCAGCACTTTTCTATGCCGGCGCCGTGGTCTGCAGCTTGGGACCCATTGTGGGGCCCATGATACGCTCCATGACCTCGAAAATAGTGCCGCAATCGGAGCGAGGCAAGGTGTTTGCCCTCCTCTCCGTCTGTGACAATTCGGTGCCTTTTATTAGCGGCGTTTGCTACTCACAAATATATCGGGCAACTCTCAAAACGAATCATGGCGGAGGGATCTATCTGCTGACCATTGCCACCCAAATGGCTGTATTTGCCATGATACTGTAAGTGGACGTTTACTTCGATTCCAAATAGAATCTTTAATTTAAAACGGATCTGTCTTTAGCTGCATTCACATTGTGCTGGGCAGAAACTCATTGGCGGTGCCCGAGGTTCCGGAGAATCAGAGCGGACTGATCAACCACGAGAACTTGGAGGCCAACAAAAACACAAATGTGACTGGGGACGAATAGAACAGTTGAAAGACTCACAAATGTATACATAAATGGGATATTAATAATAATAATAAAAAACACAATGATTTTATACTTTTTACAAAACAATGCTGTAAAATAAATTAAATTTACATTTTAAAATTTGTTTTGAATTCAATTTTCATTCATCTTTGAGTTCACTTGTTCTTGGAGAGTGTTCGCTGTTTCTCGGCATGCTCTACCACCTGCTCATCGACGAAGAGTCCTTTGCGCCTCCGCACGCTGTCCATGTAGACTTTGGCGCGATTTGCCGAATCGGCTTTCTCGCCAAAGTGCATCAATTCCTCCTCGGTTGTGGGCAGCCAGAAGGGATCAATATCAATCACCTGCAACGGGAACAAGAACAAGAAAGAAAAAAAATATTAAACATACACACGAACACACAGATCAGCAGCGGGTGTTAGTAGTAGTTTAGAGGTCCCTTCCAGGAAATCATTTAGGCACAACGGGGCAGGACCTCGCCACTTGAGAAAGGACAATAGAGCAGACAACGGCGTCGGTTCGTCTATGCGCCTGCGCCTGCGCCTCTGATTCGATTTACGTTATATTTCATGAGTCCTTTATGGCAGGGTGTCTATGTGTGTGCGTGTGTGTGTGTGAGTGTGTGTGTGCTGGCAATCAGGGAAAGCGTGCATTTTCACATCTTCATGGTTCGAGTGGCAAAGACATTCAAATGGCTGATGCTCATCTTTAATGACTTTCAGGGACATTCCAAAATCCACATTCGACATTCGCCATTCATTGCGTGATAAGGCACGCCAGGATACGCAGAATTTTGGTGAATGGCGTGAAGTGTTTGCTCCCTTGTTTTTGTGCTCGGTGATTGATGATTGCCAACGCTCGCCAGCTACTACAATACTACGATACTAGGCACTTCAACTCTCCCAGCTAGGTTTGAGGTGTATGCGTTCTTGAGTGTTTGTATTTTTGTATACCCTTGCTTCTAGGTATTTTAATATTCTCGTTAAGTTTGTAATACATAGGGAAAAAAATGTGACACTTTAAATTGCCAAGTCGCCAAGATTAGTTCTACATAAATAAGGTTTGTATGCATCTAAATTATTTTGATTAACTATCCAAATCTTTTGATAAAGGTATTTGAAAATATGTTTGGGATACATGTGTATGTCCATAAGGGTACTTTATATTCGGCTACACAAGAAAAATAATACTTGGCTATTTGTTTTATTGTTGTTTTATGCGTTGCGGTGTCTACCAGAAGGACGCGCACTTGAGGAACGCACTCAGCGGGCGGGTGTCGAAGGTGCTCTCTGTCTGTCCGTCTGTCAGTTCTGTCTGTTCTGCGGAATAGCAGACTCAATGCCAGCCCAGCTCAGCTCGGGGCCAGAAGGAAGTTTAGCATACACAGAAATCTTTAGCTTTGCAGAGTTGCCAGGATTTGGTTTCAGTTCGTGCGCAGAGAAACTTTATCGTTTTTCTTGTTGTTTCTTATTTTTTTTTGCACCATCTGTTCGCACTACGCTAAACTGCTTACTCCTGTCTCCACACCCCCTTCTTAGCATGTAGATCATTATCGGGCACAGGGTTTCGCTTGTTTAACAACAAATAACAACGCCAGTTTAGGGGGAGGCAGGCCAGGAAGGGGGAGCAGGCAGCAGGCAGCAGGCAGCAGCAGCGTTCGAGCAGAGCAGAGCAGGGCAATCCCGATCTTCAAGCTGAACCTAAAAAAACCATACTCAAATGCATGTGTGTGTGCGTGTGTGTGTTTGTGTTTGTGCTATCCTTTTGCACATGCGCAACAGTCGATAACAATAACAGCAGCAACAACAACTCAGCAGCAGCAACTCCTGGCTCCCTCAGCCAGTTAAGGGACGCTGCTTTGCCTACGCACAACGCTTCGTCGGAAGAGCAGAAGACCAACAGCAAAAACAAAAACAAAAAAAAAAAACAATGCCCAAAGACCCTTTGGCAGCTGAAGTGCTCCAGAAGTGCGCAAAGCTTGTGTCTGAGCCAGTACAGACAAATGAGCAGCAATCGCTGCATACACTGAGCGAAAACAACTGTTAGTTGAACAGTTGACTTTTCTGCTCCGTTTGCAAACAATTTTTTCTATAAAACTGTAGTTGATAATCTGCTTCTAACAGTGTCCTGCCAAAAGCAAAAAACTAAAAAAAAAAAAAACCTAATAGGTGGTTATCCGCACCAAGATGGCAATAATGAGACAATATTGGGAGCCCAATGACCATGGATAATAAATATAACGTAAATTTCTAAAAATATATAAGACGCAAAGTATTAGCCTCACTGATTAAACAAAAATTCCTTAAAATGTGGATAAAAAACAAATAAATTAGATGCCAGATAAAACTAAAACAAATAAATTAGATGCCAGATAAAACTAGACAGCATTTTGCGATAATAATAATCCACTTGGCAATTAGTAATATTTTGAAGCAAGATCATTGACTAAAGCCTAGTAAAGTGATACCCTTAACATTTTCTTTTTATATTGGCATAGATTTTGATAACATCATATGATAGTAGAGAAGAGGTATGGATGAGTTCCGAGTACGGAGTAAGGAGTACGGAGTACGGAGTACTTGTCATCATTTCATGCAGTGCACTAATAAACACAAACAGGAGGGACGCGTGAGGCGATTGTCTGTCCGTCTGTTTGTCTGACTGTCTGCAAAAGATATATGTTTGTATGTTTGTTTGTCAGTATAGTCAGAGTACGTGTGTGTGTGTGTAGACATGTGTGCGGAGTGTGTTTACCTGTCCAGCCGTACGTCCGCATGCAGGTAATTTACGCGGCAGCTACCGAAATACGCTGCTGTGGCAGAAGTAAGAGGCAGGGCAGGGGAAGGGGTCGTAGTCGGAGTATAACCAAAAAAAAAGTCTGAAGCGCGGCCCGCAGTCCAGATTATTATCGCGCGTAAGAAACAGAGCCAGAGACCGAGAGCCAAAGTTAGAGCTGAGAGTTGAGAGCTGAGCTGAGCTGTGTTGGTGCCACAACCACAACAAGCAAATCAACAACAGCAGCAACAACAATAACAACAACAACAACATAAATGGAACGTCCGTTGCGCATGCGCTGCAAAGTCGAGCCCCGTTGCCCCAAGACGCGAAGACTCGAAGACTCGAAGACTCGAGCCTCGACGAGCGTCATTTTGACAGCGCGCACAATGCAAACCACGTTCCACTTAAGCAGCAACAACAACAGCAACAACAACAGCAACAACAACAATAACAACAACAAACTGGCTAAAGGATTGCCAGAGCCACTTGGATAAGTACTTGCCGGCTCGGACAAAACTCGCGTACAAAAAATACTTTTTAAATACAAAACAGACGCACACTCAAAAAAAAATTAAGTTTTTCTCAAATCAAGTGCAAAGCATAACAAAATGCAAACAAGTTTCAAATTCCTAAAATATTTGTAGAATAATCAAACCGTAAATGTTTGTAAATCAAAAATGTTATGCTGATTTTCGTTTGACAACTTTTCTCTGAGTGCACACACACACATCTGTGTGTGTGTATGTGTTATATGCAGCGCAGACTTTAGGGCACTGCCACGGCCTCAACCTCAGCCTCAACCTCAACGTCGGGTCTTCGCCTGCTTTCCTCAATTGGAGACTTTCCCTTTGGTGCTGCTGTTGTTGTTGTTTCTGTTGTTGTTGCTGGGGGTCTTCTCTGCTGTCTTCTGTCTCAGGTACAAAACGAGTTATCTGATTATTTGTTATTTGTCTTGCTCTGGCTCTGCTTCTTCCTCTTCCTCCTCTTCTTTTCTTCTTCTTCTTCTTCTATACGGTGCTGTTCATTTTGGGTTCTGCTCTGTTTTCTGTTGTTGTTTGCTCGTCAAGTAGTTTTTTTTTTTTAAAGTTATGCCTCGCATATGCAAAGCACAACAACAACAACAATAATCACAATAATACGCAACGCGTTAATGATAAACACTCCAAACAAGAACAACAGCAACAAAAACCACTACAACAACAACAACAGCAACCACAACAAATGAAAGGCACAACCCAAAGACGTATCCCCATCCCCATCCCCCCACATCACCTTTCCGTCCACAAACCAAACACACAGCAGAACTTCAGTAAGTAAGACCAGTAGCCAAAGCTGCTGTTATTTTTTTATTATTTTTTTTTGTTGAGAAAATGTGGATTTGGGTTTGAAATGCTGTTAAATCTGAGTCGTTCAGAAAAAGAGTGCATTGACTAAAGCATTACCTGTGATGAAAAGAAAATCAGCCTACGACTTGATTTAATGCACTGTTAAAAATGTAATAAATTATATTTGGTATTATTTAATTGAGCTTTTTTACAAATTAAATTAAAATTAATAAATATTATAGGCAATTACAGAGATTAAAAAAGATAACGGATAACTGATAACTATGTGGACAATACACCCTTTGCAACTCTATTTTTTTGAGGGTATGCAAAATCAAATAATAACAAAAGCGCGGAAGACGGTAGCAGCGGCCACAGTAGCAATAACAACCACAACAACAACAACAACAACAAAGAGGAGCGTCGCGCAAAGATATTTATACTGGCCATACTTCGCTGCCTGTGTGTGTGTGTGTGTTTGTTGTGCGATATCTGTGTGTGTGCGAGAGTTTAATGCGTTACGTGAAGTGAAAAATATACTCATATAAAAACTGAAAATTAGTTTTTATAGTTGCTGCTGCTGTTGCGGTTCTCTGACGGGGGCCAGAAAGGTCGACCCGATGGGGTCAGGCAGCAACAATGTTGCAGTTGCAGCTGCGGCGTAACGAACGCATTGTAGGCCATGATGCGGCAAGAAATTTAAATATAAGTCCCCCCCATCCTCATCCACGCCCTTGCCGGCCCACTTCGACGCAGCCAGCCTTTCAGCCAGATTGCTGGTTGCCCCAGTCGAGTTGTTGGCTTCGTTGTTATTATGGGCACGTGACAACTGCGCCCACTCGCCGTGGTCAGTCAGTCTGAAGAGACGCTCACGCATGCGACTTGTCGACTTGTCGACTTGTGGAGTGGGCGTAGGCGAGGGTGAGGTGGAGGGGGGCTTCTTTATGTGGGCGTGGAGATGGGCGCAGGCGTTGTCGCTAAGCGATTGGGCTTTTTGAGTTGCCTAACTGTTTAATTGTTTGGAAATGTCAGCGTCATTTTCAAAATGGGCGAACTCAATCATCAGCCAGGTGACACACATCACAATTTGCTGTTGTTGTTGTTGTTGTCGTTGTTGTTGTTTGGCTTGTTTTTCGATTGTTGTTGTCGCATTCTAATTGCTCAAAAAAAAAGCGCACGACTTTAGCTTTCCCATTGGCTTGATAATAATGCACTTATTTGAGCTGCTGGCCAAACTAGTTTCCGTTTAGATTTCTACCAAAGACGGAAAGTTACAAATGTTGTACCTCCTCTTCCTACTCCACTCCACGCTCCACGCTCTGTCGCTGGACGCTGGAAATGCGTATGAAATTATACGAAAGCAGCAAAAACACAACAACAACAACAGCAGCGAGAAGAAGAAGAAGAAGAAGAGGAACGACGGCGTAGACAGCGTTGCCGGCAAAACTTCAGCTGAGAAATAGAAAATCACCGGAAGTCATTATACAAAAACTTGTTGTTATCGATTGGTTGGGCGATATACACACACATATGTATACATATATACATATATATATATATATATATATATATATATACGCACGCTCTTCGATGTAGTTGTATATCCAACAAGTTTATCATCAATTTTCTTTTATATCGTCTTAGAAACATCTTAAGGACTCAAAACCACAAGATAAAATTATCTTTCAAAGCTGTCATAGAATTCAAACTAAAATAAATTCCTCTAATAGAGTCTAAGTCTTTAGCTAGCACAGTCTAGGAATATATTTTCCTTACTATTTAAGAACTTAGAAATCTAATGGATCCTTAAATAATGCTGCACTTGAATCAAATTCTGTTAGAAGTACTAAAAATTGTATAAAACATATAGAAAGATCATATGTATAATAATCTGTCTTTTTGTCATACTTCTTAACTTTAGAGGATATATTTTGCTAAGATAGAAATCAAACTTTTGTTGGGTATATTATTAATTTTTTCTGAGCGAGGACCATCCGCATTTGCTCGTCTGCTTGGCAAGTGGAAATTGAGATCAGCTTTGGGCTTGCTTATTACCAATACAAACGATCTTTCGAGTAGCTAAAGTGGCGGCTTAGTGCGACAAGGTCAGGGGAAAGGCCGTTAACAACAAACAGGCACTTGAATTTCAACGTTTGCTTTTGCAACAATAAAATATTGCACACAGCTGCAACAGCAGCTCAAATGGACCATATAACTTTCAGAGCAACTGTTGTCGCTGCTGCTGCTGCTGTTGCTGTTACTGTTGCTGCTACTGCTGCTGGTGATGTGGTTTTTAGCTTATAAGACTTCAGCAGAAGGTAGCAAGAGTTAAAGCGAAGGTAAACTGAGATTTTTACTGACCAAAGACAGACCGCAAAAAGCTGAGCACGCACAATGCCATATGGCAAAAAGACACACAAAAAGGGGTTACTTCGGCTGCGTGGCGCACTTGCGCCCAAAAAAAAATATATAAAAAAATCACCGACTAGCAACAGCAACGGCGGCAACAGCAGCAACAGCTGCGTTGATTGCACTTACCTCCCAGTGGCTGAACATTAGCTGGGGACAGGCGAGGCCAGATGTCTGTTTGCGCATCTCCTGCGCAAAGTTGAACGATTCGATGACGGGCAGCAGGCAGGTCACCGCAAAGTTACCACTGCCCTGGGTTAGGTCGCCCGATAGGATTTTGCCATGACGTCTTCCAATTACCGCATACATTTTACCTGCAAAATATAAGCCATAAAACAACAGCTGATATTAATAAAAATCGCAATCTTACATAATTTCAACTTAAGTATGGAAAAATATTAGAGAATTCCTTTATTATGCTGAAAATGGTATTGTTTAATCAGCTGTTGCCTGATATTTTCAAGTGAAAATTATATAATAATGTCAATAATAATAGTAAATTCAAAAGAATTTAGAAGTGAACAAACTTCTCAATAATTCGCATGATAAGAATGGAATTTGACTGTGTAGAAAAAGTGACTTCAAGTTGCGCTGGGAATGGAGTTGGATGGAGAGCTAAAAACTAAAGCTCGGGATTGGGAATGGGAATTGAAATGAAAATGGAAACGAAATGAAATCTTATCGCTAGGCCCATAAAAATTGGCGCGCTTTCTGGAGAAGTTCGCGCGCTTTTCGCTCAAACTGGCCACTCAACTTCAAGCTGAAGACGAGTCTCAGATTTTTTTTTTGTTGTTGTTGTTGTTGTTGTTGTAGCTGTTTTACTTGCTTATCTTTTGGCATGCGCGCGAAATTAAACAGGCAACAGAGCCAGCAGCAGCAACAGCAGCAGTAAAAAACAACCCACAACAACAACAGCAACAACATGCAGCCGAGACAATGTCGCTTGGGCAGGAATTAGTTTCCGGTCGTAGTAAAAATGACACAAACAACAAACGAGAGAGACAAAAAAAAAGGAGAGACAAACAAACACACAAGCAAAAACGGGCTAAAGGATGCGCGTCCAGTTCAAGCGTTTGGCCGGCCTCAGGCGACGGACAAGCGCAGCACGCGAGCAACAACTGTAGCACAGGCGCAGACAGACAGCAGCACATAGATACTCACACACACACAGGCACACAGACGCACACACACACAGTGGTGCAGGCATAATGGATGCTGTGCTGCTGGCGTCGCTGTTCACAACATTCATTCATTCATAGCCATTGCTGCTGCTGCCGCTGCTGCTGCTGCTGCCTACGTCACGTCGCAGTCGTTGCTGTTTGTGTGTGTGTGCGTTCATTCAAGTCTTGGGCACACAGATACTCGCTTACACACACACACACATACGAGCACAACGCTCGACGACGGCAGTTGAAGTTGCCGTCGCTCGTTTTTCTGTTTGATCAGTTCGAATTGTGAGGTTGCACAGAGCAGACGTCGAAAAACAACCACAAACGACAACGAGCAACGAGCAACAACAACGAGGCAGCAACTGATCCGCGTGCCACAAAACAACTCGTTGAGTGTCCCAAAAATCGAGCCCAGTCGTCGAGTCGAGGACGCAGCGCGTGTTTCTGGTGTTTACAGAGAAAAATAAATAAATATATACATATATATGTATATATTATATATGTATAGCTAAGCAAAAAGTGCTGTCAATTACTAAACAACAATCGTTGCTAATCGCTTGTATTTTCAAACCTGATCGCGTTGTTGTTGTTGTTATTGGTTTTTTTTTGCAATGTTGAGTTTTACGGGGCCCAGCAGCGATTGCTGCGGCTGCTGCTGCTGACCAATGCTAATTTGAGCGTGGCAATAACTATTCTAACTGCAACAGACAACAATTAAATAGAAAAAACAATAAACGTATCGATTTTGCAAAGTCAACGAAAATAACAAACAAAAAAACACACAAACAACAATAACGGAGGCTGGAGCTGACGGCTCACAAAACCCACAAAATACAACAACAACAAAACAAAAAAAGTGTCAATTACAACAACCGCACAACACACCCAAACACACACACACACGCACACACAAAATGAGCTGTATACGTGCGCAATCGGTGCTGCTGTTGGTGCGGCTAATGTTGATGTTGTTGCTGCTGCTGCTGCTGGCGAGCGGTGCGCAAAGCACGCGCCTGCCGCTGGAGGTCTACGAGCTGACGCCAACGGCCAGCGTTGAGAGTCAAGATGCCAAGCACAAGAGCTTGGAGTATAGCATCTATGATGCCAAAGAGCTAACAGGTGCGACCAACACAGCAGCAATAGCAGCAGCAACAGCAACAGCAGTTGCTCCAGCAGCATCAGCAGCAACAACCACAACAACAACAACAACCAGCAGCACGGCGAGGCCAAGCAGCGAAAAGCCGCTAACTGTGGCTGTTGTCAGCATATCAGCGGAGCAGCCAGAAACAGAGCTGGAGCCTGGATTGCTGGCGGGTCGTCGTGCGCGCCAAATGTTGCAGCAGCAGCAACATCGACTCTCCAGCAGTAGTAGCAACAACAACATAGTCAACAACAAGCACGCGCATAGTGTCAAGGATCTGCGCATACTCTATCAAGTTGGGGTAAGTTGACAGAAGCGCTGCTCAGAAGCGCAATGCTAATTACAACAGCAACAGTTGCTGCTGATCTATGCAAAACAACTTTGTCAGCCGATTGCATAATGCAATAGCAGCAGCAGCAACAGCAGCAGCGACACCTGCTTTACCCAACTAGCTGTTGTTGTTGTTGTTGTTGCCATATGTAACTGGCTGTAAGCCCACGCCAAATATATAAACCGCCAACAGCAGGTTTTGCCGTCAAGTTGGGGCTGTGGCTTTTAGCCGTGTTTAGCTGTAACTGGCTTTTAAGCATTGAGGCTATATTTAGATGCCGCCCTATCGAGATCCGACGACGTTCTTAGCAGCCATTACACTTGACACCCACAAAACAGGGGCACACAGTTTAATTGCAACGGCAACAACAACAACTAGAGCAGCAACACAAGTTACAACAACCAAAAACAACAAAACCAATATTAACAATCGTTTCATATGAAAAATGAAAGTTGTTTCGCAGCGTTTTCCATGTCGCACTTATTGACAACGTTGTTGTTTTTTTTGTTGTTGTTGTCGTCGCATTTGATCAATTAAAGTCAGCGTTGAGCAATTGCGATACCTTATGGACCAATTAGCGTTGCGGGTCAAGAGTTCAATATGTGGCAGCGGCAACAGTTAAAGTAAACAGTTGCGGCACGAACACTGTCGGCATGACTAAGCCAAGTTGCGCACTCCCAAGTTCGGCTCAGATACGATCTTTCCACGAAACATTAGTTGTAACAGTTGCAACAGCAACAGTCACATTCAATTTAATGAACAGTCAATCAAACTGGAGGTTTTTCCAGATATAATATAACCTATCCCATATAAACACAGACATCATTTATATATATATATATATATATGATTTATGTTTAATTCCGAGCAACTAGCAAAAATGGCTCAGATTTGTGCACATTTTGAGTCGTATATCAGAAATCTATTGTACCGAAAAAAAAACACTCCCTAGTTGGCTGAGGCGTGAAATATCAATAGCAATCAAAATGAAAATATTGACAGACAAAGCTAGGTAAAAAAATAAAAATAATGTGGAAACAAATCGAACAAATGAATACCCTTTAAAATTGTTGATTTATTGCTCAGCAAAATGAAATCTTTGTTTTCTAAAGATTTGTGAATTGTCTTCAAATATCCATACTATAGAGATATATCATAAGTTTGCTTCTTGGCACACATCATTTACATGTTTTTCACACTCAAATATCAGTAGACTGAAACACAGATCGAAGACGTTAAGACGTGCTGATGGGAGGGAAGGGGAACACCATCAGTTTGGCTCATAAATTTTAGATCCGTGTGTCTGCAATAAATTTTGGGAAGGCATAAAAAAGCAAACAGGCGCATTGGAACAACACCTAAAATAGACAAAAAGCCAAAAAATTCCTGTGCGAAGAAACAAACAAGCGCTGGAAATAGTTATATAAAAAAAAAAAACAACGATGAGTGACAGAGACAGCTAGAGTAGATCAACTTTTCTTTTCCTTTTCTGTTGTTAGCAGAAGAAAACAAAAAGTTCCCATGCTTAAAAGCGCTAAACATTCAGTTCCGGTATTTAAAAATGTTTTCAATAATAACAACAACAGACAAACAACAGGAACGAGAAGCGACCAAAGGGAGATGGTGTGTGTGCAAGGGAGATAGAAATAGGGGGAGCGAGAGATAGAGCGATAAAGAGTGGTGGAGGGGTGAGGCCAAAAGCTGAATGAAAGAAAATTCATGAATGAAATACGACGACGACGACGACGAAGCTGAGGCAAATGAAATGGTTGCCAGCGATGAATGAGCGAGAACTGTGTGACGGCTATGGGGCGGTGAGGAGGAGTTGAATGTGGCTGATGGGAGGGAAGAAAGGAGAAGCGAATGAATGAAAACGTAAACGCGACAGCGACGACAGCAGAGACGTTGACTGCGACAGAGGCAGTGGCAGAGACAACGATTCGCTTCGCTGGGCAAGTCAATCTATGAATGAATGGCAAAGCGACGGAGCGTCCAAATGTTTGAATGGGTAACGACAAACAACAGCAGCAGCAGCAAAAACAACAACAACAGCAGCAACATCACTGATTTGTTGGCCATATACAAGCAGATCAGCTACGCATATTTGGCTTAAACAACTCAAGAGTCGTCGTTGGCGTCGCTGTGCGCGTGTCATGGCTAAATGCGGCTAAGACTCGAAGCTGTTGCTGCCGTCGACTGGTATGTTGCTGGCGTGCAGCTGCTGCTGCTATCGACATGAATGATGTTAAAAATTCGTAAGCTACGCAACAGCACGAGAGATATCAAAGTGTGTCTACAAATTCCAATTGGCTGAGAAATGCATAAACAAATCAAGCATAAACATGTCTCAAGCTGACAGACAATCCATTTGTTGTTGGCCCGAATCGTGGCCTAGACACGTGGGTGCTTTTAATTGTAATTGTTGTTCTTGTTTGTTGCCCAGCCAGGTGTGAAAAACGGTATTTTTATTTATTTTTGTAGAGCTAGTTTTCAAGCAAACGTTGCGTATGCGCAATGTAAGCCAAAAGTCAATAAAAGAAATCAAAAAAAAAAAAAAAACCATCGATCCACACATCCGACCACGCCTTTTTCTAACAATGGCCATAACTGTCTGCGAGTTTCATTTTTGTTTGCGATTTTCTTCACAATATTTATGATAATTCAATCGCACGCAGTGATAATAAAAATGTCATCATAAAAATTTACGAGCCTTGCGATAACTGCCTTTTCTGTCAGGAAATCTATGCCCATATCATATTATATGCATATGACCGGTTTTTATGTTAATACAAACTTGAAGGTCGTTATAGCCTTAAGTTTCTGCTGCAGGTAATATAATCTGCCCGTTAATCAATAACCAAGCTATCATCACGCATTGGTTTTCATTCCTGAGTTTTTTATAAGAATTTATTAGAAGTTTGCACTTCGAAAAGTTGTTCAAATTACGACTTCAGATTCTGGAATATTTTTGTTTATTCTTTTTGCATTCCTTCATCATTTTTTCTCTCTCTGCCTTTCACGTCGACCATGGTTTTTTTTTTTTGGCTAAATTTAGAAATTATTTAATGTTATCCAAAGCGAAAACAAGAGAAATAAAAAAAAAAATAGCCGAAGAGAGTAGACCAAAAGAACAGCACAAAAGTTGTTGTTGTTGTTGTTATTGTTATTGTTGTTTGCAAAACCTTAAATAATTCAGCTAATTTGACGCTGATCAAAACTATTTCCAGAAAAATCAAAGCTTTCTTTTTCTTCATTGTGTGTTTAGTCGTTTCTCAAAACAAACTTATTTTTAATAATGTCTAACGCATTAGCATTAAACACACAACAACAACACAGCTTCGACATAGCACAATTATTCACCTAAAAAAAAATTCCAGTTCACAATTTTTCAGAGAGCTCCATTGAGAAAAAAAATATGCCTGAAAGCCAACTACAACCTGAGCCAACGGATGCTCGGATACCACAAAACTAGTTTGCCCACTTTTTTTTATCTCGTTGTTGTTGTTGTTGTTGTTGTTGCACCTATTGCTGTTGCTGCTGCTGGCTGGCTGGCTGCTGCTGTTGTTGTTGTCGTTGTTTCTCGAGGCAATCGGCTAAAGTTTTTGGAACTGGCGCGCGCGCCAAGTCAACTTTTTACAATTTTTTTTTTGAAGAAAAAAAATACAGCAAAGAATACTTTGAAAAAAAAAAACACATCCAAAAACAAAATTCGATTGTTGTTGCAGCAGCAGCAGCAGCAGCAGCAGCAGCAATGTATTGGAAAAAGCTGGCGGAAATGTTGTTGCTCTGGTGGCCAGTTTCCGTTTCAGCCAAGACCTTGTTACAGTTATTGACGGACACGTTCCAATTTGGCCGCTTCTGCCAGTTGTTGTTCTGTAAGTGTGCTAATTACGTGCCAAAGGCGCATTGTTTACAGCGGCTGGCGATGGCAGCAAAAATAAATAACTATAAATACGCAAACGGGGCGAGTATTGCTGCTGTTTGCTGCTGTTGCTGCTGTTGCTGCTGTTTGCTGCTTTTGTTGATTCATTCATTCATAAAAACCGCGTGCGAGCAATAACAACAGCAACAACAACAGCAATGACGGCAGCAACACAAGTGCGCATGTGTTCATTAAACAAAACAACAGCAGACCAGTTGTGCTACTGCTGAAACTGGGCGGACGAGGGTACGAGGGTAAACTAACAGTAGCAACAGCAACAACAACAACTGCAGCTCGATCGTAATTAACAGACGAGATCGAAAAAAAAAACGGCCACAACAAAAGCTACACGCAATTGTTGCTGCTTGCTGGCTGTCATTCATTAAAAATTGCGAAAAACAGCAGCAGCAACTTTTCATTCATAAAAATGCTGCACAGCAGCAGCAGCAGCAGCAACAACAACAACAACAATAGAGCAAGCAGCCAAGATTGATTTATTTAGCTAAGCGTAAAAGGAGACAACAGCAACAGCAGCAGCAGCAGTTGCCGCTGCAGTAGCAACAGTTTCCAGCAACATGTTTACAGCGCAGCAGCAGCAGCAGCAGCAGCAGCAACAGCAACATTTTGCGGTTTGGCCAAAGCAACAATTTCAACAACAACTAAGCCACATTGTTATTGCTGTTGTTGTCTCCCCTTTTCGAATGAATGAATGAATTGCTTTTTTCCGTTGTTGCAGCTGAGGATGTGCAATGTGAATGTGAATGTGATGGTGATGGCGATGATGGTGAATGTGGATGTGGTTAGTGGATGTCCGTGTGCGTAGACGTTCATTAATTGTGACGATCAACAAGCTACGCAAAAATCCAGTGTTGCCTGCCAAGCAGACAGCAACAATAACAATGGGCAACAACAGCAGCAGCAGCAGCAACGGCAGCAACAACAACAACTTGTCCACTTCAGCTGCAATTGGCCTGCAAAACTGGCAAACCAGTTCCCCCAGCGTTCCTAACCAATCCAAAATTCAAGCAACTCCTCTGCACTCTCCCCTGCGTTCAAGACCCCCTTTCCCAGACCGTTTATGTGCTGCGGTTGCTTCCTTTTGGCATTTTTGCGCTTTTATGAATGAAATTGTTTTTTTTTTCCTTTTTATTTCTTTTTTCTTTGCTGTTGCTGTTGCTGTTGAGGTTGGCAAAGTTTCCGTTAAGGAGCGCCAAAGTGGCACGGCCAGTTCCCAGTAAGCCAACCTCCCGCCCGACGCCTGACCAAGTCTGCCCGCCTGCCTGCCTGCCTGCCTACCTACCTACCTACCTATCAACTACCTACTCCTAAAGCATTTCAGACTTTGGCTATGCAAAATATGTGAGGAATAAGAACCAGAATCAGCTTACTTCCGGCACTTTGCTTGGTCCAGAGTTTTTAGTGGTTTCATTGGAATTCTTACGTTTTTTTTTCTCTCTCTCTTACACAAAAACAATTCGTGGCGGATGAAGATTAAGTAAATGTTGCTGGAGTCGCCGATGGCGCTGGCCTAAACAACTTCCGTGTGACTTCCGCAAAGGCAAAGGCAGCGGCTGCCAGGCAGCCAGGCAGCCAGCCAGCCAGTCAGCCAGCAGTCAGCAGCTTCTTCTTAGCTGTAGAAGCTTCTTCTCCTGCTTCATCATCATCTTGCGACAGCCGCCGACTTCCGCTCGAAAAAACAATTTCCAATTTTAATTGAATTTTCGTGTAAACAGCGTGAGGTGACCAAACGCAACTTCCGCTTTAAAAACGCTTGCCCCCTGCCCCTAACGCTGCCACTGCCACTGCCACTTCCCCTGCCCCTAGTTCTATCCGCATCCCAGTATGTGTAGCTGTTGCTGTAGCTGGCCACATGTGCTGGCGACGCCAGATTGCATAATTCTTGCGCATGGGGAAAATGTTGAAAACAACAACAAAAAAACAAAAAACACAAAACAAAACAACAACAAGTAAAAGGAAATGTATAGAAAAATCATTAACGCACAGACAAAAGATAACAGTAGAGATGCATTGGAACAGAAGGTTGCTGTTGCTGTTGTCAGTTGTCAGTTGTTGCTTGTTGCATGGACATCGGCATGGGCAAAACTACCTGCAACAGCAACAGACACTTGTGCCAAGCGGCTGCCACAGCTCTGCTAACGGACCCAAGATCAGACAGCGGCTTGACGGCGCATGTGCAGCAGCAGCCGGCGACCGATCATCCGCTCTACACTCAGCGAAACGAATGTGCACCGGCATAAACAAGTTCGTCATTATTTTTGTGCTTCAGCAACATTATCAACTTTTTCAAAGGGAATTTCTTGCTCAAAAGTAGCCTATTTATTTTAGTAAATTTAAGATGAGAGGGGTTTATTTTTTCAAGTGTACGTCGTCGTCGTCTGTCGTTCGTGTGCGTCGCGTCTTTTGTGCGTCAACGCCCTCATGGGAACCAAACACCGATCCCGGCCGGTTCAGCATTTCTTTAGACATCTCTTCCGGCATTCGAGAAATTTATGTCACTGATTGGCAACACACACACACACACACACACATATATGTGTGTGTAAGCAGGTCGATCCTTTTGTGGCAAGGTCCTTTTGTTGGGATTTTGCGCGCGTCATGTCAAAGCCGCTGTGCGTTATTGATAGCAGCAGGTGCAGTCATGCCGTTGCCGGCAGTCCTGCCTGCCCCTGCCTCATGCTCCCTGCTATTCCCGAAGAGAAGCTCCATAAGCTCAAATTACGCTGCCTTTAAGCGACAATCAGAGGCTTCCCCCAAGCCAACTGGCTAATGAGTGGCAGCTAAAGACAAAAGCCAAAGCGATGCAATGGCATGCCAGCTATGCGGCTAACTAAGTCCCGACAGGTCCCCCTGCCCCCTCCCTCGAACTGATCAAACCATGCCACATAAAACATGTAGGAATGTGTCAGCAGCGAATGCCAGACTAACAGATACTCCTTAAACTGGCTCAGAGATCATTGATGCCGCTGCCAGACAAATGATTCTTTTACATTTTATTGTAGCTCTTTTTGCTGACCAACTTTCTTAAACTACCCCATTTGTAGTTCTTCAATGCGTACAGGGTATGTATAAAATATTGTATAAGTCATTGTCATCTTGAGGCAGCGCTTCCGGTGCGCAACTCTGTGAGGCGCAGAATTCCAAGCATGCCCCCAACCACATGAAGCATGACAAGCAGCTAATGTTCATCTTCTTATGCTGCCACTGCCACAGCCTCTGCTGCTGCTGCTTCTTCTTCCTCTTCTTCTGCTTCTTCTTATTCTATTACTGCCTGCTGGTGGGGTTGTGGGGGTTAATTTGATTCAATTAAACGAGCGTGCGTAAAACCCTTTGACAGCTCTTAAAGCAAACAGCCCACAAGCCGAACAGCCGAGATGCCGAGATGCCCTTCTCCTCCTTCACCCCCCTCTATCTGGCATGCTGAAGCGCTGAGTCAAAAGCTAAAAGTTGCACATAGCTTGCCGCATCACGTTGCATGGAGAGTGTCTGTCCGTTCATTGTCTTGTCCGGGCGCGTTCTCAACTTCCGTTGCTGCCCCCAAAAGGGGCAGAGGCGACTCTGCACTTTGACACATGAGGCTAATTGTTTGTGTGGAGCACGCGTGCTGCTGGGCAAATTATAAAGTGTCGCAGCGGCAACAGCAACAGCAGCAGCAGCAACAAACGAATACCTCTCGACAATCCAACACCCCCACCCCCCACTTCTCGCCCAATAGTCGCGTTAAACCGGAAATCCGGTCTGTTTGTTTGAGAGTTTTGTTTTCTTTAGCATCAACTTTTACTGCCTCGGCATAAACTTTCTTGCTTTCGAGTGCAACTTGAACTTCAGCTTTGTTGTTTATCTGTTTCAGCAGTTTTCTAGATGTCGCCGATGAGCACATGCCACATGCCACTGGGAATTTTGTCTGTCCAAATCTAAACACACACATATATATAGATATATGTATGCCTATATGTATGCAAAAGACAAAGGCTTATGGGTATATGGTTAACGGTATTGCTGAAGTGCCACTTCCACACGTAAAATATATTTAAAAAAAATCAAAAAAAACACAGCTCAGCAATTGGGGGGCGCTGTCAATAAACATGCTCGAATTTCAAAGAATTTCCCACGCTGCTTACAGGCGGGCAATGCTCAGAAGACTCTACCAGGAGGCTCCTTACATAATAAGCATATCCTGCCGACGACAGCACGACAAAGGTTTCCTTCAGCCCAGTAAAAAGGCATCCTCATAATGCGAGGGCGCGAATATACATCCACTGAATAGTGTGGTTGAGGAATTCGAGGAGGCAAAGAGTGCCGAACTGTCAACAAAAGGGTTAAGGCCAAGCAACAATACAGGAACTACAAGCAGCTGGCTTGAAAAGGGGGCAGGTGCTGAAACCCCCCTTCCAACTAAAAAAAAAAGTAGGTCAAAAACGCGTGGGAAAAGAGAGGATGTTCAGCAAAATGCGGAAGTAAATAAAACTAATAAAATAAGAAAACTACTTCCGCAATAGAAAGAGAGAGAGAGAGAGAGAGAGAAGCCACAAGAGTGAGAGAGCGAGAGAGAGAGAGGAAGGAAGAGGTAGAGAGCGAGTGAGAGATTACTGCAGCAATTGAGCTGAAGGTAAAAGGTCATCGCAGGCAACCTGTTTTGGCTTTGGTTTTTGGCTTTGCCTTACTTCCGGTCCTGCCCAGCGCACTGCTAATCCCTTTTTAAGATACATAAGTGTGCGAGTGCGAGTGTGTGTGTGTGCGTGTGTATTTGTATTTGGATTTGTGTGTGTGTGCAGCACTTATATATTTATTTACTTCCGCCAGGCGGTCGCCTGCACTAAATCACTTCCGGACTTCCGGTTCGTCACGGACGCCCTAAGTAGATGAAGCAGCAGAGAGAGACAGAGAGAGGGAGAGGGAAACGAATGGGGAGGGTAAAAGGACGCTCAGGTAGCTGGTTGGTTGGCCCTGGAGGCAGGTGCAACAACGCCTGCAAAACGAGCCTATTCATTTCGTTATAAAAATAATTTGAATACAAATCAGAAAGAAATAGAAGAGGGAAACACACACACACGCACAACAAACAAAATCAAATTGAAATCGAAACCAAACAAAAGAACAACAACAACAAAAAGGACCCAAAAATGGCGACAACAACAACAAGATCAAGAGGCAGGGGCAGCGCGAGAGGGGAATGCCGAAAGGTACGCGTCGAAAGAAGTTCCACTTAAAAAATTGATTGCTTTCGATAATTTCATTGGAAACCTGTTGTTGCTGCTGCTGTTGTTGTTGTTGTTGTTGTTGTTGTTGCTGCTGTTGTTCATATGTTGTCGCCAGAGTGCCATATAATAAAATCAAATGAAAGGGACAAGTGACAGCAGCGTAGGTGGGGATTAGGGGAGTAAGCAGAGTGAAGCAGGGAGGAGGAGCATCATAAAAGCGAAGGCAAATCGAGCGAGAAAACAAAACAACAAAAACACAAAACTAAATTCCGCAGTTGCCAGTTGGTTTTTATGGAATCAACAACAACAACAACAACAACAATGACTACACCAGGATGAGAGTATCATAAGCTTTTATGCACTGAATAAAAAAGGATTAGGTAAACAAGTAAACAAGGTGCAAGGACGAACAAACAGAGGATTGTCGCTAAAACGGACAACATACGTCCGACAAAAGCGTTAAGAATTCTATTAATGGAAATGATATTTACAGAATACAACACCTCTCTGTGGCACCCCAAACAGGCAAATAAATACACATATATATACATACATATACATACATATATATATATATGAAGATATGTTAATCCTGCTGAGCTTGAAAGTAGCTGTTTACCCAGCAGATCTGGGACTGTTGGCTAAACAAAAAACGGGCTTATTGGGTTTCAGAGTCAAGTTAGAAATCTTTGGCAAATAGAACTACATATTTAACGGTTTAAGATTTAACGGATTGAGCACTAAGCTAGGCAAATCTTCTAACAATAAAAAAAAGAAAAAGAAAACTTAGCTTTTCCATTTGTTGCCACAAAACTCTGGTCTAGAAGTAACTTGAGGTCGAATGGAACTTGGCAACTTCTTCAAGATTCTTACACGTTTCGACTTGGGTCTTGGGTCTGCCTTTCACTGGACCGACGACTCTTTCGGTTTGGATGCTAATGCTTTGAATAGTCGACGAAAAGACACTTCAAATTTACTGGCAACTGAATGCCTGCTCTTAACTTTTTCCTCTTAGCCCTGCTTGGCTGGGCTTTGAATGAAATCATTTCAATGACTCGTAAAGATTCGAGGACGTGCTGCCACTTGGCTATGTAAATGTTGCCCATAGAATCCCATTGAGAGTGTGTTGCTAAAAAGTGGAATTCCAATTTCGATTGTCAAATTACTACATTTTTTACATTTCCTTTTTGCATTGGTTTCAGGACTCGGAGGATGATTTGCCCGTGTGTGCACCGAATGCTGTCTGCTCCAAGATCGACCTGTACGAGACGCCCTGGATAGAGCGACAGTGCCGCTGCCCAGAATCGAATCGCATGCCCAACACTATCATAGTGCATCACCACGACCATGGAGCACATGGAGCTGCCCACGGCACGGGCGAAAAGTATCGCAGCTACTATGAGAAGGAGAAGTTGCTGCAACACAAGCGACTCCTCCTCGGCGAGTTCCAGGAAAAGAAGTTCGAGAGTCTGCATCTGAAGAAACTGATGCAGAAACTGGGCGCCGTCTACGAAGATGATCTGCAGCTGCAGTCGAGCGATTATTTGGAACGTTCGCCGGACTACAACGAAGCTCTGCCGCCCGCCTATGAGGAACTGGCCAACAATGAGCTGCCACACGCACCGTTAGCGACACGTGTCTCGACGCATATGCGCCACTCGGGACATCGTGGCCAGAAGGAGGCGACCAGCTTCATTGGCGGCTGTCCGAGTAGTCTGGGCGTTGAGGATGGGCATACCATAGCGGACAAGACCAGGCACTACAAGCTGTGCCAGCCGGTGCACAAGCTGCCAGTTTGCAAGTAAGTTAAACTTACCAAGGAAATATTTGGCTCGAGCTAACTTTTTGGTTATATTCTTTGCAGGCATTTCCGTGATTACACCTGGACACTGACCACCGCCGCGGAGCTGAATGTCACCGAGCAGATTGTGCACTGTCGCTGTCCCAAGAACTCGGTGACGTATCTGACGAAGCGTGAACCGGTGCCCAACAGCAGCACAGCCTATCGCTATCTCTTCGCCTGCTCCCCGCTGACGGTAAGCGAAGATTAGTCCCAGAAATCCAAGCCCAAAAATCTAATCCTTTCTATTATTTCCATTATTTTTGTAGCGCCTTCGCTGCCAGCGCAAGCAGCCATGCAAGCTGTTCACGGTGAGAAAGCGTCAGGAGTTCCTGGATGAGGTCAACATTAACTCGCTATGCCAGTGCCCCAAAGGACATCGCTGTCCTAGTCATCACACACAGTCCGGTGTTATTGCGGGCGAGAGTTTCCTGGAGGATAACATAAATACCTATTCAGGCTATTGCATGGCCAACGATTAAATCTAAGCAAAGGAATTATACTACATATATATATATAGAGATACATATATATATGTATATGGGCTATACATGTAGGTTTATCTAGGACTATGCATATAAGTCGACTGAGCCAATTGAGTCTCGCCAAGTTAACAATTAAACTGAAAGGAACAAAACTAAAAACTAAAAACTAAAAACTACAACAACTGTATGTGTGTAAATGTGTGTGTGTCTTGTTTATTTTTGTAGTTGCTGCCAAAATTTGGTCATATATCATATATACATATATATATAAATAATATAACCTACATATATTAAAAAATATAAATATTTAATTAGTTCTAAGGCGCAGTTTGTTATACAAATCATTTGTAATGAATATTTATGAAGAAGCGTTCTTAAATCTGTAACATAGCACACTATACTTTTAGACCCACCCTCTCCCACACCCTCCCCCACTCCCCACTCCCTCTTCCTATCTTATTAATTGTATATATTATGCGCAGTGTATGTTTTTATAATGTAAACATAAATAATACAGCAACTTCAAAGCATTAAACTTAATTCCATCTTCATAGATCCGTGCGTGCCAAATTAGTATGCATATTTATATAAAAATAACAAAATATTGCAACAAGTTGTTTAAAGAGCTGTTTGAAAAAACAAAAAAAAAAACGCAACACTTGAAAAGAAAATGAAAAAAAATAAGAATCCGAGAAAATGTTTGCTTTAATATTTTTACAAAAATATATATATATAAATATATATTTAAATATATCTTTAGTATAAAACATAACTGTATAACGAGCTTATAATGTTTAGCGACTAATTGTAAAATTCATCCAATTGTAAAATTCTCTTTAATCCCATTGGATTTTCCCCAGAACACAGCTGCTCTCAAAGTATTAACCATAATACTTTGGAGTGTGCTTTTCCATTAATTTAAATATATATTTTGTATAAAGGCCAAAATGAGCAAAAATAAATTTTAAATTATGTATATGGAAGCAAATATTTCATTTATACTTAAAACAAGACTTTGATTTTAAAAATTGGTTTTAATTGGTTATTAAATTTGACAAAAAGGACATTCATTTTGGGAGTAACAAGTATTGTATTTTGAGATGTCATCTATTTACAAATTTGAATGACATTTTCAGCCTTGAAGAGACTGCAACAATCTTAAAACTGTTTATTTTAGTTTCTTTTTCAAATGAAAGATTTCTCTTCACAGCCATTTTTTGCTCCACCTCATTTTTAAAGCACAGCCCAAAAGCATGCTATGAAAATTTAAGACTCAGGCAACTGCTGCTTAGACCTGGTTGCAAACTCAGCTATGTAGTGAGTGCAGCAACCCAAACGTGCTGCTTCAGTTCATGTTGGAAATATTTGCATATAGGAAAAGAAAAATCTAATGTGAATAGAAGCAATGTAGTCACACTTCTTCTGAGCACTACAATTCATTCATGGCATAAGTAATGCGCTGGGTAGTCAAGCAAAAAGTCGACTACTTCCTGGCTGTAGCAAAACAACAAAAAACAATTAAGATTATGGAACTGTGAAGATACACAGCAGATGAAAAAATGCAAATTATAATTTAAAACCAAACGGGGGCAACGAGAGGCGGGCAAAATAGCTGGGCTAGAAAGGCAGTCGAAGATCATAGATAATCAAAGAGCGGGAAATATAATTAATAAATGGTGTAGCAAATAGGCTGGCGACTGGTGAAGACCAAACTGGGAGTAGTTGCTCTGGATTGGGCAGAGCGGGCGGTTACCTGCCGCAAATTCAATTAACGACTGACGCTGCCAAGAAATAAAAACATAAAAAAAATGCGAGAGTAACAAAAAATTATCAAGAAACAAGCATATATAAAAAAAAACAAAAGTTTCAAGTGTAAAGAAAGGAGGTGTAAAAACAGCGTGGCGAAAATACACACAAAAAAAAACAACAAACGTAAAAAAGTAAATCGTTAAAGCCCAACAACCAAACAGCAACAACAACAACAACAAGTGCTAACATAGACAAAAGAGGAGCAGTTTTAGTTTTTTACGACTCCAACCGGAAGCTGAACGCGTTAAAAACTCGACTCCAAACAACACCAACAACACGCCCAGAAGAACTGTTAGTGGACATTTGAGATCTTAGATTGAGTGTCTGAACGGAGAGCACGACTTTGGGCCTTGGCAATTACAGAGTTTGGCTGAGTACAGCACACATGGTCTTTAGAATGCATAAAAGCGGAATTATTATTATTAATAATAATAATAAAATCGCCACACTGAATACACACATTTAATGACCCCCTAAAGTGCGTCTAATTGGGCGACGTGCCAGCACCGCGAAGAAAATACCGTAAGAGATGCTTCCAACCAAAATACAGTGAACACTCCTCTGCAGCCTCCTCCTCCTCCTCATCCTCAACCTTGCCATCTTTCCACTTTTCCTCCTTCTGGCCGCCGTTCTCCAGCCAGACAGAATGGGCACAGCGCCAAGATTTCGATGGGTTCGAGACAATCTCTCTGCTAAAAACGGGAAGGAGGGTTGGAATCGGGGGCACCTCTTCACCTTCGCCACCGCAGATGAGGCGTTAATTAGAGTTTAAGCCGGAACGACGGGCAACACAGACTTCTTCAATTTGTAGTTGTTGTTGTTGTTTTTTTTTGTTTATTAGTTGGAAATGAAATTCGCGCATTTTAGACACCAAATTGCAGCACTAACAAGAAAATAAGGCAAAAATACTTGTAATTTGTTGTTGTTGTTGTTGTTGCTGTTCTTTTGTCTTGTTTGTTCAGTTGGCCCTCGTGCTAAAATTGGGTTAAGTCAGAAAGACCACGTTGACAATTGCGGACACGAACAGATTTTTAACAAATTGGTCAACGAGTGTTTTAGCACAAATGCTTAACTGGTAATTACAAAGAGAATTTGATAATGGCAGGTTATAGGAAAACAGCTAAATGAAAGTAAGTAAAAAATTAAAAAAATTTAAAAAGATGATATCTTGTTGGTAATATATCTTTCTAATCCTACTTATATAGGCACATCAACTTAATCTGTGAACTCTCCAAGTGCTGTTCGTGTGTGTTCTATAAAATCTTTTCCCAGACTCTAAAAACAATTATAATGGCTAGACGACTTAAGCAGTAAAAATTATATTAAAATACATTGTAATAAATCTTGTGTCTAAACAAGTTTACGAGTACTCAAATAGCTTTCTTAGTGGTTTCAGTGAAATAATCTCTCTGTATGCGATTAGCTGACTTAAACCAATGGAGCTGCACACTCAATTTGGATCATTTCGTATTATGGTAATATGTACAGGTCCTTAAGCTGCATGTGGCAATTATGAGCAACTTCCTCAACTCTGCTGCCAAAGTCGAAGAGTTCAATTTGCCACCCGCTGGTTTTGACAGCCAACTGCCAATATATTTCATTCATTATAACTTGTGGCGAAAGTTTTCTGTTTTTTTTTTGCCAAATCACTTTTGTCTCAACAGCTTCTGTTGCACATTTTGTAAGTCAACAACAATTTAATAGCTAATTATTTATCTTGTTTTTTATGGTGTGCATTTTTGTAGTAGTTGGTATGTTGATGTCTTAGCGCTTCCATAAATATATCTATCTTTGACACCCCCTCGATAATCTAAGATTTTGACTACCGTAAAGCAGCTAGCATTATGATTGATTAGCTGCTCGATGGCCACGGGGCAGAGATTTGCCTGCAACATGAATGGAGATATTGAGATTGGATTTCGACACGTTTTCGATGGAACATCGACACTAGATGTAAGTGGGCAAGGTTTGGAGGGCGGTATCATTAGAAACTCCAGCGCATAACTTTCTTTCACATAATTAAGCAAACAAAAAAAAACAAATAACAAAAAAATTAAATACATAGAAACAAAAACAAATTAAACAAGAAGCAACATGACAAAAGACCAGCTAATAGTATCCGCTTTATAGAATCGACGGTCATCTTTAAGTTGCATGTTCTACGTTTTGGATGGTTCAACGTTAATTTCTTTATTTCGTTGGCCAACTTTACTTGGCTAATTAGCCACGATTCGAGGCGCTGGCATGCAATGTGAGGCAACAACAACATGAGGCAACAACAACTGCAAATTAGGGTGCCCCACAGGTCGAGGCGCTTATGAATTTAATTGCTCAACATTACGACGGTGGCCTTATCAATTTTCCCGGCTCTCTCGTCAGACATAATTATTCTTAATATTTTTACTTAAGTTTCAAAGTTTTTTCAGCTTCATCTTCAGCAGCTGTGGATGTGTTTCTTGGAATTTTGTATTTACATTCATCACCGCTGCGCCTCTTCCTCTCTGGCAACAGGAAGCTGAGAGAGATTTCACCTGTTTTGCTGTCAACTCTTTTTTTTTTGTATTTTTATTTTTGGTTTATACCTTTTTTTTTTTGCCTTAGAAAGTGAAATTTTAACGGCGCTTGTAATTTGCCTCCCAGCGGGTCTGGGAGTTGGTGAGCTGGCGAGCCGGAGTGCCGGAGTGCTGAAAGCTTAGATGTGCTCCGAGCTCAGTGCTCCGTGCTCAGTGCCCAGCAATAAGCCATTAATCAATGCTATTCGAGGGCCACGAATAAATGCTTGGAAGTTTTGGTTTTGTTTGTTGATTATTGATTCATAAATTGATCAAGAGTCGCACAGAAAAAGCGCAAAGTGCTCAGACGTAATCGCTTTTTAATGCCAACCAACTGGAGCAAGGGCGGGAGAAAGTGCTGAAAATCTTGAATCCAAAAATCTCAAACGGAGATTCATGCAAAATTTGGTATTGAATGGAAAGCATAATGGATTTCAGAGTCATGCGATGCGATAATGAATCTTTTGATTGTAATCCATTGCAATAAAGTGCAAAAGCAAAATAATTATTTACCAGCTTGGTGAATGGCAAAAGTGTAAATACTCTTTGGGTATTTATTTAATTAAATTAACCATTTTTTATAGTTAATGTTTGAGCGATTTTTAATGGGCTGGCTGAATATATGAATTATTCTGCTTATATATAAATATTATATGATATTAAATAAATTATTCTGCAGGTAAATTAACATTAGTATAACTAGTTGTATCAAATTAGTTCCAAGAACAGTCCATTTCACAAATGTTAGTCAACTCAACTTCACATTTAATAACGCTTAAATCTTAACAATTATTTAGCTTAGCAACTTAAATCAGCATTAAGCCATCTTTGCTACGCACTTTTATGAGTGCAGGGTATAAAAATAATAATAATAATAATAATAATAATAATATTAGTGCAATGCGAGTCATCAAAATGCTGCTGCGCACAAAGAAAGCGACAGATTTACAAATCATGCATAACAAAAAAAAAAAAAAACCTATTGAAAAATCCACATTCATTTCCATTCATGCCACATGGTTTTTTTTTTTGTATGTATTTTTGTTGCACATGCAGATGAAACTGAAAGTAAGCCAGACTGTCTTGGCCTGGCCTCTTCAAAATGGAGATGCATTCATCGATTATTTTCTAATTACAAAAGCAAAAACTCTCCTCTCCTCTTGAGCGATGTACATTTTGTACAATTCGTCTCATCCATCTGTCAGAGCGTGGCTCAAGTGAAGAAATTTTCCCCAATTCGAAGAGTTGCGTTGAACCAAAAGAAGGTGTTAAGTATGCAAATGACAGGGCAGTCAACAGTTGGCAGTTGGTAATAACAACAAATAATCACAGCAGTAAAAAAAACAAAACAACAACAACAACAACAATCACATCTGTTATGTTGTAATATTTACTAGACAACATTTTACATTTATGATATTCGTAGGCGTTGTTTAGTTGCTAACGAACCGAACCCAAAGGCCCAAACAGACCCGGCCCAGAGCCGCATCGAAAGTACCAAAAGCGAATGGTAAAAGTGCGATGATTTGACCCCAAAGAAAACTGAAGTCGTATCCAAAATCCACATCCAAGAGCCAAAACCACTAACTAAAGGCACAGGCGAAGATTCGCATCTTTTTTTAACATACATATATAAATATATATATATATATATATATATATTTTTTTTTTTTTTTGGTCACTTGTACTTTCTCTACTTAGAGTTTTTAGCTGGTAAGCGCTAGTTTTTCTCTTGCCCACATCTGCTTCTTCTTCTTCTTCTTTGTCACTTCTATTTGCAACATACCCTTGAAGGAGTTATTGCAACTTTCTGTATAACATGTGTTGCACCATTAATATTGCAATTTTATGTTTTTTTTTTTTTTTTGTGTTTGAATTATATTGCAAACTTAAAGATCGTTTTATATAATGTTTATTTCTTCATTTTTTGCTTAGCATTTTAGCAGTTTTAGCCAAGTTAAGGCTGTGGAAATATTTAACCAATATCCATTTGATTTTATTCGAATTTATTTAAGCATATATTTCTAGCTGAAATTGGATTACCAACTTTGCTTGTAGTTTAAATATTCAAATCAAAAAGCCTACTTTTCTTTTAAAAATTTAAGTTTTGGCAAAGTTAAAAAGAATAAATCACATTGCAATAAAAATTACTCAAAATCACAAATTACATCCTAGAGTATTTCAGCTTCGACATAACAGTTTAAATTTGTTTAAATTTTGTCGATTTTTGTTTAACTTGTTTTTGGCCGCCTCGCCTTTTTGAACAGGCCTAATCGAAACGTGTTCGGAATCTGGGCAGAGCAAAGAGTTGGCCACAATTCACATTTGTATCTAGGTAAGAGAGATAATGCGATAGTATAATGAGTATTTAGGTGCGCAGTTAGCAAACAGGAAGGGGAAGATACAACTGTTTGATGTTGTAATTAAGTCTCATTAGAGACAGCCGCAGAATCACAAATTGTATGTGGGCTCTCTCAATCTTAATCTCCATCAGAGTTTCACTTTCGCTGCACAAACAGCAACAAAAATGGTATCAACAAAATGTTTAAGTGTGCTATTTTTAAGTATTTACTTGGACAACAAAGCGCCAAACAAAGCTAAACTAAAAGCCAAATAAACATTAAAACTCGCACGAATTTTGTTTTTTTTTTTGTATACTTTTCTCTTGCGAATTCGTTTTTAAAGACGCGTTGATTGTTTTTCTTCTAGCCGAAAAAAAAATCCAGTACAGGGTTTGGCTAGGCAAACGATCATGGGAAAACAAACCATGAACAGCTTTGTTTGAGGGGCGGTGGAGGGGGCGGTGACTACCAAGTGCCAAGTCCATTGCCAATTTTGGGTTGTTAACCAAAGAAAGTGTGGACGAACGAATCCCGCTGTGACCAGCAGTGACCCTAGACTGAGGTTTTAGATCGGGCACGGATTTGGATGTGGATTTGGGTCTCGTCTTCGTGCTCAAGTGACCCGCTGCGTAATTAATGACAACACACACACACACACATCTCAAATTTAAGCCTCATCTTTATGACACATTTTTGTGTACTTAGAGCCGTGTGTGTAATGGCAAAAAAAAAATAATATTTTTCTTACATTTTTTGCTAGTCACGAAAATT
Organism: Drosophila dives; assembly: GCA_035042365.1. Classification (NCBI taxonomy): domain Eukaryota; kingdom Metazoa; phylum Arthropoda; class Insecta; order Diptera; family Drosophilidae; genus Drosophila; species Drosophila dives. The sequence goes on along the minus strand of JAWNLJ010000326.1, from coordinate 3,487,681 downwards.
CACGAAACGTTATGAAATCAAAGTATTTAACTGTAAACGATTTTGATGTATTTCGTAAGAGATTTAAGTTTACTGTTTGGGGGCATTGAATCTTTCAAATTTGCAAAAGAAATTGAGGTTTTAAAAAAGATTTCATAATACAATTTACACAAAATCAGTTGGAACTGCTGCTGAGCTCAACTTTTAGTCACGTTCTCATCTCTCAGTTAATCTATTGTTATTTTTTTTTTTGCAATACTATTTACTTAACGCTTGTTTAAAATAATGCTCAAAAACTTTCATTGCTAATTAGGTGAGTCAACATTGTTAAAAAAGCAAAAAAAAAAAAAAAAATGCTCATATCCTGTTGATAGTAATTGTTAAAGTTTTAAAATTTTAACTAAACTTTCAATTTCAAAGTATAAACTTCAACACAAACTTAGCTCAACTCAAACCTAAAAGCAAATCAAAATAATGAAATAAAAGATGAAAAAAAAAACTAGACTTTAGCAGGCGCAAAAATATAAAAAAGGCAAAAATCTAATTTAGGTGCAGAGAAAATCAAGCGCATCGCAGGCAGGGAGACGGGCAGGGAGACGGGGCAGGGAGACAGGCAGTTTGGCTGCCATCCTCTCAAAGGTTATTTCTTATTTCTTTATTTTTTCACAACGTAGCTGACAGAAATGATGATGATGTATGCGCCTTGGCAGCTCATCAACTTTGAAGTTGGCAACTGGCAACTGGCAACTGGCAACTGGCGGTTGGCAGCTGGGAGCTGGAAGCTAAGAGTTGCAAAGCTGGACGAGCCAGTTGCTCTGACATTATCAGCAGTTGTAACGGGCAAAAAAAAAGACACAACAGGCAAAGGAATGACATAGGCAGGGGGGGAATGACATAAGGGAAGTAAAAGGGGGAGGGAGGGTTGGGTATGAAGTCAGTGCAGAATTGTGGGCGGTTGTTGCTTTCAATCGTTGCTGTATTTAATGAAGCCGCTCCACGCCACATTACTTGGAAAATTATTGTGCAGAGGGCAACACAAACACACTAAACACAACCTGCAACATTGAGTGCCCCAACCTCCCCTTTGCTCCATAATAATTTGAAAAGCTATATGCACAAAATGGTAATAACAATTGCATTAAGCCAACGGCAATTGCTGGAGACGCCACTCATAAAATGTTAAATACATTTTTAATGAACTCGTAAAATCTTATTAAAATGCAGCATTGCAGCCCGCCAAGGTGGCATGCGGCATGCGGCATGCGGCATGCGGCAAGTTGCAAGCAGCATACGTGTGTTGCATGTGTGTGGTCTGAGCCGTTGTCGACAGTTGCAACATGGGAATTATTTTCACCCAAACACACACACTCACACACACACACATCATGCTTTAATTTGATATGGGTCCTCCTGCTAATTGGCCAAAATAAATTGAGTCGCTTAACTGTTATTGATGAGTCGTATTTATTTGAATGGCATTTTAAATATTCGACAAATTAAATCAGCAACTTTTGACAGAGTCTCTTTAAATATTCATAAATACGACAACGTTTATGAATCCCTTTAAAAAAACCTTTTTGATGATTAAAATGCCAAACAGAGCGCAAAAAAGCGCTGAAAATGACAACGCATATTAAATACAAATGGCACACGACTAAAAAATACCCTGTAAAGATGTAGGTAGTGGTCTGTCTGAGCTATGGGAAAACAAAATGTGTGCCTGATTTGGCTTTCCCACTGCTGTCTACAAGACGGTATCTGATGGAGCGTCATTAAGATGCCTCTAAACCAAGTGTAGCAAATAGTTGCAAGAATAACTATTTATTTTAATAACCAAAATGATAATAAAACTAAAATAGCTAGCGACACGCAATAAATGAACTACTTGCCTACAGGGTATAAATAGGACAAGGAATTACAAAAGCAACAACAGCAGCAACAACAACAACAACAACAACAGCAGCAACAACTACTGCTATTTCACACTTCATGGTCCAAGTTGCCGGCACACAAAGTGGCCACTGAGGATGCTGGCTGGCTGCCTGGCTGGCTGCCTGACTGGCAGGCATCCATCTATCCATCTAACCGCTCTGGGGGTAATTAAGAGCGTGGGATGACGGAAAACCACTGAGCAGCACTTGAAAAATATGCGCAGAAAATGCAAAAACAAAAAAAATAAAAAAAAAAAATGAAAATGAAATAAAACAAGCAAGTAGAAAAGTAAAATCAAGAAATATGTGAAACATGCCTCCAAGCCAAACCAATTTCAATAGAAGACGACAGAGCAACAGAGCAGAGCAGAGCAGGCCCTGAGAATTGGGGTCAGAAAAACACTTTCATCATTGAAAGCGTAAAAAAAAGAATCCATAAACTAATTTGCGTGTTAGCATAAGAATGCAGCAACAGCAGCAGCAGCAGCTGAAATCGAGCAATATGACAAGACAGATTGAGATTGAATATATATATATAGGTATTATTTAATTAGCATATAAACGAGGCACAGCATGAACAACAGATTCAGATTCTCAATGTTTGGCTCTAAGCTAAAGTACAGTTATAAAAAATGCAAATGCTTTTGCCAGAGAACGGCAGAGATTAGACCAACACAGACAATGGGCCCAGTTTGTTAGTTTGTCAGCTAGTTGTTGCCGCTGTTGTTGGCCATGCTTGTCTATGGTCTGGTCTGTGGGTCAAAGCTTGACACCCTTTTATGCCCCGCTGACAGCATAACTGTGTCTCTCAGCTCAGCTCAGCTCAGCTGACCCAATAATTGTTGGACTTTACATAACCAAAACAAGAAAAAAAAAACAGGCAACAACAATTATTACGTTTATTCGTTCGATAATGTAATTTGCACTGGATTATGAGTTGCTGTGCAGCACAAAAAGTTCAGCAGCTGGCTAACTGTGCGTATGCGCAATGTTGGCAGAGAAACTGGTGCAGCAGAACGATCAACGATGCACTGAAAAAAATGTATAATTAAGTAAATGAAGTTATTATATTTAGAAGAACAATCGCACAAGCTAAGCCATCTAAAAATGATCTTTGTCTAGAACAATTTGGCTTAAAATGGAGTCAAAACTGTGCTTTAAACTGGTCTAAATAAAAAGCCAACAATTATAAATAATTCATATTATGCACCAAATGTGTGTGTGTGTGTGTGTGGGTGAGTTAAGTTGTAAATAATAAAAGCAATTGCAAACAGCAAGAGATGTTGCAGGAGTGAAAGAGAGGGATAGGGAGAGAGAGAGAGTTAGAGAGAGACAGCAACAATGCGTGTAATCTTGTAGCGGTTGCTTGCAGGCCAAAAAAAAAAAAAACGAAGAAAAATTAACTGGATTCGTCGCTGTTGTCACATTCACTGTGGGATGAAGGTGATAACTTTCAACGGTTTCACGTTTGAAAATTGGCTACGACCCGAAGCGGCACTCTGTGGGAAATTAATGAATTAAGAGACTCTGGCGGTAAGCAGATAACAACAACAACAACAACACAAGCAAAAAATGGAAATAAGTAATGCTCACATTACATTAGCGGCAGCCGTTGATGCCCAAGAGCTGTTGCTGTTGCTGTTGCAGTTGCAGTTGGGGCCAACGCCGCCGCCGCCGCCGACGCCGCCGCCAAGTGGCAAGCAGGCAACTTCTTTAACTCATTTCCACGACACTCAAATGAGCAAAATTATTGCGGTTAAGTACGCGAACGTAAAGATTTTTCCGAGCTGCAGCTAAAAATCGGAAAGTAAGCAAAAGAAAAGTTTCGTTGTTGCTTGTTAGGCACAGAAGAGCAAGAAGAAGAAGATATTGTTGTTGTTGTTGCTGTTTGCAGCAATGTTGCCTGCAAAAATTGGCAAGCGTCGAGGGAATTTTTTCGGATTTTTTTTCGTTGCTGCCTCTTTTGTTCCGAGTCAATTCAACTTGAAGTGAAGTTGCCTCAACTCGACTTTGATGCCAGATCGTGAATTAAATTTAAACAGCAGAAATACAAAATAAATAAATGGGACAAGTGAGCGCATCGCATCGCATCACAAAAAAAAAAAAAAAACAAGCCTGGTGTGGAAATTATAGGGCTCTAAGCGATATATTTAGGTAGAGATGCCAGCGTGATTAAACTTATTTAAATATGAAGAAAATACAAGACATTTCAATTCATTCATATTTTGAATTTTATGTGAAATTTATTTCAGTCACTCATTTCTAAATATTTAAAAATAAGCTGATAATAATTTAATTTAATCTGCCTGAACTCGATAACTTTTGATAGAGAGACAGACTTCAGACAGAAGCTTCTACAAATGCAGAAAAAGAAAGATAAAAAAAAACAATAGTTATTAATGAATTATTATTTATTTGAACAGAACTTGTTTTCATCAATATGAAAGTTCGAAAATGTCATGCTTTCATGTGTTGCTATAACCAATCTTTGATACGCACGAAGACGACATGGTGAATCCTGCGTAAGCGTGTCACGTCACGCGTTCAGCTTTGTGGCAAGTTGGGGTTGAGGTACACTCAGATCTCAGTCGGAGCGTCTTGTGTTGCCTTGTCATTGATAGGCCGCAAAGAAAAGTACACGAAAGAAAGTAATCAACATGATACACCATCACAAAGCTAACGATACTCCAAGCCAGCCAAGTCAGCCAACCAGCCAAGCAGGCGGTAGATGCGACCAAATTGGCACATTAGACAAATTGTTGCAGACAGCGGCTGAAGCCAAAGCCAAAAGCCAGGCTAAAGTCAATGCCGAATGCTACATCTCAATAACCAAAACCACTAAAAGATGCGAGCTGCAAGCTGTGAGCTGCCAGCTTCGAGCTGAAAATGCAAAACTGGCTAAAACTGAAACTGAAGATCATAAATTGAATATTTTTCCACACAGCATCTGATGATGGCTGCCTGTCAACCGCAAAGGTGAGAAAAATCCATCAGTCAATCTTACAGTTGTTGCTGGCTTCGTTTCACAGAGCCAGAGTCAGAGGTGGAATCAGATCAGATGTCAGCGACTCACAGCGAGATAGAGAGGGAGAGAGAGACAGAGAGAGAGAGAGAGAGAGAGAGAGAGAGAGCTGTAAGCCAAAGAATGCGCACCATTTAACAATGCCGCACAATTTAAGCCATCATTGACCCATTTACTACCAAAAAGAGTCAGCCACTTGGGACTCGATGTGATTCTTTTCTCTTGCGCTTTAACAGCCATAAAGTGTCGCCATTTAATTGGCCGCGAAGGCTGCTTGCCAAATATGTTGCAAGTGTCGCCCAGCTGACAACATTTGATGCCGCTTCAAATGCCGCATTCAACATGACTTCGACACTTTTGGCCGTGTCCAAAAAAGAAAAAAAACGCTGCGTAAGTCTTCAGTCATCTCTGCTGTTACCCAACGCCTCAAAGAGTAATCTTGGGTTCTGGCCAAGAACCAAGAACTGTCCAAGAACTGTCCAACAACTGGTCAATTAAGCGTGATAAGCTGATAGAATTTGGAATGGGTTTCAGCATTTTAAATGTGATGTTTAAAAAATGTGTTTTTTTCATTTAAGTGATAAGAATTATCTTAAAAAAATGCTACTTTTAAATACAGTATTGTTTTGGATAAATATGCATATAATTTGAAATTATCATAGTCAATAAAAACGATGAACACAAGAAATAACAATGCAATAAACTTGAATCCAGTTGGTTCGACACAGACATAAAAATATATTCATTATACGGTTTGTTATACAGTTAACTTTAAATATGTCTTATGGGTTAATGAAGAATAGATTCTTTATATTATATTCTTCTTTTTTTTCTTATTCTTCAGAGTATGTTAGAGGAGCTGTGGTTGGTTGTGGCGTCTCCGTTTGTTGTTTGGCTTTTTATTATTGCCACGGATGATTTGAAGAGTAGAAATTTTTCGTCATGCGCTTTAATTAAATATTGTTTTGACTTGAATTCTGTGTTGTCATTCCAGTCATGGCTAAGACGCTGGTGACTATGATGGGTAAGTCTGGCTCTAAACTAAGATTCAATTGTGTACCGGCAGTTGCGTGTGATGTCACTCACATGGCTAAAACCGGCTAGTTGGCCGTTTGAAGTTCATGCCTTTAAACACACACACACACACGCACACACACAGTCAAACATGTAATTACAAATACGTTTGGCACAATTATACCGCATATTTGATGCATTTGTGTGAGTTTGTGGCACGACACACATTTAATTGCATTTGGCGCAACAAGTGCCACAAAGAGTCCACAAACACCGCACACACATGCAACCTGCAAACTGCAACCTGCAACAACAACAACACGAGACGAGGTGGCTAAAAATAAAAGACGCAACACGCGAATGTGCATCTTTTAGAGACGCAAGTCCAGAGACAATTGCAACGCATGAAAATTGCTGCCTAGGCACTAAATTAAAAGCTTAATGCGACCAGCCCCCAGATATCTCTCGGTCTCAGTCTGAGATCCCCCCAACTGTGTGGGGTGCCCGCAAGCCAGATGCAGCAGCCAAGTTGCAGCAACCAGCAGTTTCTCTTCATTCATTGAGGTGCCTTGTGAAATGTTTGTTCTTGCAACACTTCGCACGATTTTAATTTGCTTTTAGAGCTGTTATTCATTGAGCCAAAAGCTGATAAATGGAAATGAGCACAATTAGTCGTGGGGGGTGTGACTCACATTATTTTTTCATCTTCTTTTTTTTCTCAGTGTGCTCTTCCTTTTTTTTTCTTATTAGGTATCCTCGGAGCAGCAGCACAGATTGCAGCTGTTGCACATTTGTTACACTCTGACTCTGACTTACAACTGGTTTAAGCTGCGGCAAGTTATCTTATGGATTTCTATAAAAATTTATCAAGATAAAAACCGACATCCAGCAAATTATTAACAAAACAAATATGAAAACCAAACCATATATTTTCATTCGCAGATATAATAAAAAAAAAGGTAGCCATCAGAATTTCAAACAGAATCATATTTCAGTTTGGGGCACGTAAATGTCAGGGGTTCAGTGAAGGTTGCAAGTTGTTAACAAGTAATTTTTGGACTAATGAAATCAGTTGCATGAACTGGAAAATTAATTTTAATGCTGGTTTTGAATTTCAATCGATAAAGTTGCGCAACTGAGAAATATTTAAGTACTCATTAAATTTTCGTAGTAGGAAATATTATAAAAAAATATTATTTAAAAATAATTTTAAAGCTGAATTAAATGCTCCATTTAAAAATATAAAATAAATAGTGCTGGTTTAAAAAGTGGACTGGCAAAAATATTACGCATTCATAAGACAAATCGCTTGGTATAACGACTTTTAAGACCAGAAAATCTTGACCATAAACTTAATACGCCTAGTTAACAGTTAAGGCAATCAATCCCAAGAACTCCGCCTCAAAAAAAGATTGCCAGTTAGAGTCAAACAAATTGAATTCGCAGTGTGTGCAATTACTTAGTCAGCGACTTGATTCGTTTGTCTGTCTTGGCCACGTCAGTTTGAGTGTTTGGGCATTATGCAATGGAGTTGGAGTTGGAGTTGGACTTGGAGTTGGAGTTGGGCACTTCAAATGTCTGGCTTTAACCTGATGGTTTCAACACCAACTGTGTGTCCCTCTCTCTCTCTCTCTGTGTGTGTGCAAGTCAACGAACCTGTGACAGCTGGGCGCAAAAGCTGTCCACCAAACAGAGCAACAGGCAACAGGCAACGGTACTAAAGTATAAAAAAAAACCCCAAACGGCAAAATGGAACATTAAAAAAAACTTCACATGTTGTGTAACAAAAGCAAAACAGTGCAACAAATGAAATAATAAATGGAAGAAGTTTACTCTAAATGTGGTCAAGCAAAGCACCGGCAGGCAGTAGCGGCCAACTGCCAACACAGAGTATTTAATAATGCTGAGTGTATGCAACTTGGGGGCGCCACTAATGAGCAGAGCCAGACGCCAAGCAGCAGCAACTGAGGATTACACCCGAAGCAGTTAGAAGACATCATAAACAGCTAATAGAAGCGTGCAGCGACAACTTGATTAATTGAAACTAAATGACCCAGCGGCGCATAGTTGAACTCTTACTGGGATGCGGCAGTTGCTGTTGCTGCGTGCGTTGCAACAATTACAGAACGGCAGTTGGTTACAGGAAATGCAACAAGCAACTTGGTCACAATTAAGCAAATGACAAATGACGTTAAATTGCATGCAAAATGGCATTATTACTGAGAATCGAAGCGCCAGTCGAACAGTTGAAAGACATTTTCTACTGCAGGATGCGACACACACAACACAACACAACACTCACACACACACTCACACACATAGACTAGTTAAATGCTGCCATAAGGCCAATGCGTCAGAAGACAAAGTGTTGCACAAGGCCATTGATCGCCAGCAACATCAACATTCCAAGCCTCTGCCCGTTAGAAGTTGTGCAGTTTTAATAAATTTAAATGTGGCCAAGCCGCAGCAGCAGCAGCAGCAGCAGCAACAGCAACAGCAGCCAGCCACAACAGCAACAGCAACTGCAACTGCAACAGCAACAATGCCATTATTTAAACGGCAAACAACAATTGGTAATTGAGGCAGGCACAAGTTATGCGCCAAAGCACACAGTGAGAAATTTGATCATAAACTGGAATTACATATTTTACAACATGCTTGAAAGCTCAACTTTAATTTTATTATCTAATTTGAAGACTATAAACATAACTATAATAATAAGTTTAAAAACAACCAACGTGTAACACACAATTTTTTTGCTGTGCAGCGATTGTTGTTTTTGTTGCAATTGCAACAGTTGCAGATGTTCAGTACTTAGCTTATCAGTAACTTTGTGGCAGCACTTTTTTTTAGTTGGATTTTAGTTGCGGATAACGATGCAATCTTGCATAATGCACGGCAGCAACATGCCACAGCAGCAGCGACAGCAGCAGCAACAGTAACTGTACTTAGCAACAACAACTGCTGTCTTCAAATGCCGCAAAAAAACCATCTAATAATAGTAATAATTCAAATTAATTTCGCACCCAGCTCTAAAGTGGTAACTATTTGAAATCATTAAGTCATAAAGAGAGGCAGCAACAGTAGAAGAGAATGCCACATTGGCAAAACAGCTGAAGATGCTTGCAATTGTGGCATTTTATCGCTAGCAAAAAAATCAGGCAGCAATTTGCAAAAGAGTGGAATCATTTGTACCATTAAAATAAAAATAAAGACAAAACTTGTAGATAAAGCGAAAATAGAAATAAGAATTTTGCTGCCAAGGCAAAGACCAAGAAACAGCAACTGAAGGCCAATAAAGCGTTTGAGGCAGCAGCAGCAGCAGCATCAACAGCAACCAACAGCAGCAACAATTGCTAGGAAAAAGTGCAGACGGCGCTGCAGCAGCGGCAACAAAAATTACCGCCAAAGACCAAAAGATCAAACTGCAGGGAAATAAACAACAACAGCAAAGAAAAACAACAACAACAACAACAGCAGCAGCCGAAGAAAAAGCAGTTCCAGCAACAGGAACAACAAAAAAAGAAAAGAGAAAAATAAAAGGTAGATTGCCATTGGCACTTGAGCAGCAGCAGCAGCAGCAGCAACTTCGTGCAGCATCTCTTTCTCGCTCTGGCGCACGCTTGCCGTCCCTCTCTTGCATTTCATCAAGTCTGTCTATGCAAAAGTTGCTGTGGGCTGCTAATGCTAAACAGTTGCTGGCTAAAAGGGCGACTGCCAAGCTTTTCATTGCTAGTAAAGTTCAAGAGTTGCTGTTGCAATTGTTGTTGCTGCTGCTGCAGTTGCTGTTGCTATTGCTGTTGCTGGCAGATGATCGCGTCGCGTTGCTTCGCTCGCATATTTAATGCCGCAGCAAGAATGCAGACGCCGTCATTGCGTTGCATATGCATAAAGATAAGCTGAAGAAAGTTGCCCGGTTGCAAGTTTCTGTATTTGTTTTTTTTTTTTGGTACACCAGCAACATGTGGCCAAATGTAGCAGCAGCAGCAGCAACCCACTCACAACAACGGCAACAGCACCCACGATTTGCATGTGTGTCAATGCGAGATCAGAATGACAGTTTCCAAGTTGTCTAATGAAGCGCCTAAGGATTTTTCAAACGCACATCGGGGGCGTGGCTGCTCAATTAGGGCGGCGCAGCGTCGTCTCCTAAGTTATGGACGGCTTAAGCCGCCAGCCAACAGCAGCAACATTTATCAGGTGCATTGATCTATGGCCATTTTTTTTTTTTTAATTAACGCTGGGTTTCTTTTATTGCGCGGCTATTTGAAAAATCAAGAGTGTTATAGTCGGGAGTGCTAGACTGCTATATGCCCTATGTAAGCAGTTTAGCATATGTAAAGGCAAGATCTGCTAAGGCCTGGGTATTGAGACGCGTATCAGTCTTGGCTGAATGTGAACTATATATATATATATATATATATATATCTTGCTTTGGGCCAGGGTCTGTTGTTGAACTCGTTACGTTTGTTATTGTTTTATTGGCTGCCGGCGTTCCCATGGCGCTATAGAAATTTCAATGGCAAAATACACACACATATATATATAAACATATATATATACATATAGATATATGAGAAAGACCCGCTAGAAATGGAAATCTATCGAGAGATCATTAACAACGGCGGCACGTACCGCACGCAGGGCAAAACAGACACAAATACCGATAGCAAAGAGGGGGCGGAGGGTGAGGCGGAGTAGAGAGCAGCTCCAATTAGCTATAAAAGAGAACACGCGACAAACTATATTAAATGATTGTCATTTAGCTAAATAGCGCAAAGAGCCTCTAAGAAAAGGAGACACCTTGGTTAACTAGGCGTCTGGGCGTTCGTCTGGTTTTACCAGTTGCTAATGGCAGCTACTTTTTTTTTTTTTTAGTTAGACCACATCGATGAGAAGCCTAATGCTGACATTGAAGCGAAAGCTGAAGAACCAGGCCAAAATGCCAAGAATCTGGTCGAGAGCAGGCCCCAAACGATGAAGAGTAATTGAGTTAGGCGCCGGAAATATACGCATAATATTTCAACAACTTTCAAAACTGAGACAAACACTTATCGCTGGCTGCCTGCAGCTCCTCGAATTTCTCATTAGCCTAAGCCTTGGCAGCGTTTCCACAACTCAACAATGCAACATGTTGCAAGCACAACAGCGTGTTAACAGCCGCTGTTAACTTTCAAGTTTGCGCGCCTAATGCAAGTTTGGAAAATAGAAATGTGAAACCAACTTTTGGCAGACTTTTTGAGTATTAAGTTTAAATTTAGAATGTAGTTTGAACTAGAACTAAATAAACAAATACACAATAAATGCATAATTTAATTATAAGTCTTTGAATCAGTATTATTTATTGGATTTTGGTGGGTATTAAAACTGTTTAAAACGTATCTTTCTTTCGCTCTCGCTTGAAGCTCGCGGACTGCTAAACCGGTCTGCAATGCTGGGAGAAAAGTCGACGTCGACGTCGACGTCGACGTCAACGGCAACGACAACGACAACAGCGACGCTGCCGACGTCGACTGCGGCAGCGTTTTCCGGTTGAAAATTTTTAAAAGACGCTGCCGCGCCGCGGCCTGAAACATTTGTACCAAGACGTTAGACGACAGCGCAACTGCGATCGGAGAGCGCGATCAGGTTAGAAGCAGCAGCAGCAAGAAAAAAAATACAGCTAAAAGAAAATACAAGTGCTTCCCAGTAGTAGCCAAGTTAGTTGAGTAAAGGTGGCCGAGAAGCAAAAAAAACCAGACAAGTTACGGTTGCTTCTGCCTCCTGGACTTGGACTTGAAACCTGAGAGTCTGTGACTCGTTCGTGCTGCAAGAGCAGTTACAGTTAGTTGACACTAATACGAGTTACAAATGCGTTAGCCAAAAACAAAAATACAAAAAAAATAAATAAATAAATAATACAAAGAACTGAAAAGAAAAGATAAACTGGAAATAAGAAACGCGAGTGGCAAATCCAAATCCAGTTCCTGACCAAATTCAAAAAACCCACCCAAAGTGCGTTGCTCAGTGTGTTAAAATTCCCAACTAGTGTACTCCCAATCTCCTATCCCGTTAAAGATGGCGCTTAGTGCAGCCTGGAGCTGCGCCCTGGCGTTAATTGCGGCTCTCTGCGCCCTGCCCGCCGTCACCGAGGCGGAATATCCCGGCGTGATTGAGCTGGTCGGCTACAGCAATCGACGGGCGCGCACCCATTTTATGGAGAGTCCCCAAACATATGCGAATCCTACGCTAACTCCACCCGCATCCAAGACCCGGGCGGATATTGAAACCGTTAAGCGTAATATGAAGAAATATGATCGATTGCTGGAGCTGGACACGAAGAATCTGCCGGAGCAGCAAAAGGACATGCTGGCCCGAATTGTGGAGCGTGTGGCGCGTCTAAAGGAAACCCTCGATATTGAGGAGCAGCATTTAATACAACAGGAGGCGACCTCGGCGAGAAGCAGCAGCAGCACCTCACAACAGCTATCCACAGAGGATTCGGAGCAGAGCACGCTGCCCAGCACGGGTTATACTGAAACGGAAACTGATCCCACATTGCTGTTGGATGAGACGACACTGTTGCAACTGCAGCATACAATGAATGAGCAGGCGGCTCTGCAAGCGGAGGTCACAGCACAGACGACTCTAATGAAGGAGTTGCCGACGACAACGGATCAGAGTGTAGAGGGAGAAACAATATCACCGGCATTGACAACACTGGCCGACCGCCAGGAGGTGCAGTCCACCGACAAAGACGACAGCGACGAGGCTGACGATGAACTGCAGCAGGCATCGACTACCAGCGGGGATTCCCTAACCGATGCCACCGATCCCGACGATCAGTTTGTTGCCGCACGTTCCAATAACAATATAGCCGCCATAACTGCCGCCGATTCGGATGGGAGTACGAGCACCACCATGAGCGCTGGCAATCAACGCACTCTGAGCACCCTTGGCAAGCATAAGCTGCGTGCCACAAAGCGTCCTTATGGACACAAGGTGACATCTGCCGTGAAGCGAGGTCCTCAGCGTCCGAGCAGTGTTAGTGCCGCTGCTGCCAATGCCGCCGCACAATCCAAGCCACCCGGCACAGCAACAACCACAAAGCAAAAGTTGGGCACTGGCAACAACAACAACAACAACAACTATCAGCAACAGAAATTGGGAGTCACCATGCAACAGCAGAAAGTAACAGCTGCCAGTTCCTCGAATCCTGCCACAATGACAACGACCCATTCGGGCGCGCCGGGATTGCCGCTGGAGCAGCTTTATACGCGACCACAGGCCAATATAGCAATGCCTGCAGCAGCATCCTCAGCAGCAGCCGCAGCAGCAGCAGCAGCAATTGTGCCAGCAGCAACATACAGCAGCAGCAATAATCATGCCCAGGATACAATTTATGATGGACATGTGAATGCCTCGGCGCTTATTGATAGCCTCAATACCAACGCTCGCGAGGAGTACTACCAGCAGAAGCTCAACAATAACAACAAGGATAACAAGGTTAGTAAAAAATATAAATTAATAAAATTTAAAATATATCAGTTTTTTTTAAGATAGGCCACAATATGTCTTTAACTATATAGGGAAATATTTTCTTTAGGATTTCCAACAGAATAGAATTTTGGTGCCAATTCTGGCGCATTCTGAATTAAGCCAATATTTACAGGAATTTGTTGTACAACTGCAAGTTTATATTATTTAAAAATATAAACCTTTAAATTTGGATTACTATAGCTTTGCGAGAATTATAATTATTTTTATCGATTTTACCTATGAATATATAAAAAATAATCGAATTTAATACTTTCTCAGTTTTTTGATAAGTCGGGTAGTTTAAGAATTTTTTTTAATTATGTCTTTATTGGCAGAAAAACTATCTGTTTTCGCCATAAGTATTCGACTGATCAGTTGGGCATTTAATGAGCGCCATTCCAGTAAGCCAAAAAGTGCAGAAAGCCTGGCCAGAATTGCCTTTCTCGCTGGCCAACTTGACCGCTTGACATTTTCCGCTTAATTAGCGTTGAGTTCCAAAACTTATGCGCATATCAAAGGCAACACAATGCCAAATAGAGGGGCAAGTTTGAATGGGGTAAGAGGGGGAGAGGGTGACAGGGGGGTACTTTTGAAGGGGATAGACAGCTTAAAAAACCGTTTTGACCGAAAATGGCACAGAAAACAACAGAAACAAAAAAATAGAAGTGCAGGCCCGTTGAATGTCAAATGCAGAATTATTGGTACAACTTGACTTTGAAAGCGGCAACAAGCGGCCAACAACAACAACCAACAGCAACAACAACAACAACTGACAGCGACAACAGCAAACGACGACAACAGCAACAACAATAGCTACAACTTTAAACAGCTATCTTTTTTTCGATTGTCAAACATTAAATACCCTTGCAACAAGACATGCCACACACACACAGATGTTTTAATCAGAGCTTAAACAACATCTACTCAAATATTAATTGGCATTATTTATTATCTACTTTCAACAATTCTTGCAATGATTGTAATCAGTTCTTCTTCTTCTACTGAAATTGATTATATATATATATCAATTCAATAAAGGTCGTATAAAGAAATAAAGTAGCTGAAGGGCTCGTTAAAGTCGAACTCATATGCTGTAGCCAAATGATTATGCTCTGCTTTAGAGGGTATGAAAAATATCATTTGAGATTGGAGCGTATAAAGTTATCCATGGCTAGAGAGGAGGTAGCCTGGCTGGCTGGCTGGCTGGTTGGTTACTTGGCAGTCAATGTGGCCACTTGTTATAAATGGAGCGCCTTAAGGCATACAGGCTTTCCATTGCAAATCGATTGTCATAATGTTTGCTGTTGTTGTTGTTCTTGGCGACGACAACAGTTGCTGCAGTTGAATCGATGAAAACTTCTTGCTGTTGCTGCTGCTGCTGCTGAGTGGGTCAGTTTTGGTTACACAGCAAATAGACATGACTGTTAAGAGGACTAGGAGAAGGAGTTGCTCTAAGGGGGGGATACAATTCAATGCACATGTCCAGATCACGGTCATGTCTGAGGGCAGCTTCTCACATTCCATCATCGCAGCCCACACAAAAAAAAAAAATAAGGAGAAAAAAAAAACGGACGTTTGGCAATTTGTTGCCACTACTGACCTATAAATTTTGATGTGCGCCTGGCCTAACAACATATGATGGTGGTGCGAGTGCAGCGAGCAAACAGCTTGCAACTCGTTGAGGCGACTCCAGCAAACAACGACATAATTTATGGCTGCGATTGGCCATTGCCAATTGGCCAAGTCGAAGATGGGAACGTTTGCAAGCCGTTGATGATGATGATGATGATGATGGAGCCGACACACATAGCTCTGTTGGCCGGCCAATTGTCTATACTCGGATTCGTACTCAACAGCAGCGCCAATATCCGAAGACTATCTATCGACAGGTTGAGCGAGTTGCACGTTGCGACGCCCCGTTGCACGCTCAACGTGACACACAAACACATAATCCGGCTACCATCCGCAACAGGTTGCAATCAGCAATAAAACAAAATGCGTTAGGTTTTTGTGAGTTTTAGATAATTTTGAGTACCTTCTCCTAAGCACCCATTAGAGCTGATCATGGATGAAATGGGTGTGTGTGTGTGAATTCAGTCGTGACCCGACAATAACACAACGACTCATATACATAATCGCATTGCTTTGTGGCACATCAGCCGATCCTTTAAAAAAAGATTCCAAAAGAAAAACTGTATTTAATTTTGGCTGGAAATGCGAGTTGCACTCATCTCAGCTGCTGTTAAAAATAGCAAACCACGTTAGAGCTTAATTGAATTGATAGACAAACACACACACAACACACACACACACATACACACAGTTGGAGTGAGTGCCCGGCATCCGCACCTAAATAGGCTACCGGGCAACCAGCCACCCAAGTGGTCTAATGAAGTCTTTAATTGTTCCTGGCCAATTCGAATTGTGCGCTGGAATCGTTTGATGCCGTTTTCAGCCCGAGCAATGCACTAAATATCTTGCAACTTGGACAGAGACTCCTCAAAGAGGCAAAGAGATACAAATTCCGATTAGAAGACGAGTTATTTTGATTGCTTGACTAAATGGAAATGGATGCACAGCAGCTGACATTTCCTCTGAGTTCGACAAGGTCATCGATTGAAATCTTTAAGTTATACACTGTAAATAAAAGTACAACAGTTTGTTACTATTACAAATAAAAAATTACTATTATAATTATTATATGTGATTCACCAAATGTGAGTTTATTTAGGCAACTGTTTTTTCTCATGTTTGAAACCGAGTCAAAGCCAATTTTCTCCAGTCTTAGACCTATTCCTCAAGCAACTTTCGGCACTTTAATGGTTATTATAAAGTCTCCATTAAATCAATTTTATATCCACTGCAAGTCACCCCGACAAAATGAAGACGAATGTTAAACAACTTTCTGAGCTACCCATGATTCCATTCCCCAGCTTGATAATGGACAACGAAGCGTTAACACAAAGAGCTGGAGCTGGAGCTGGAGTGGAATCAGCATTCTGGCTGATTGCTGGATGTCGTTTACCGCTAGAAATTTCATAAATTAACGATTAAGCACAGATTTGTTCGTACGGGGTTTTTCTTTTCAGTGTGTGCATTCTTCTGCCTGGCCACCGTGTGTAATTAACACATTGTTAAATCTTTTTTTTTTACCCAGAACCGGACGATGGGAAGAAACATAAGGCGAAACTGATTATATTTTTGACATTGCGACACAAAAAAGATTAAGGCCTTAATTTACATACAAATAACAATAACAATAATAATAATAATAATAATAAGACAAAAGTTCCAAAAAACTTTCGCTGGCATTTCATTTGCAAGCTTTCTATTGGAGAACTCAATAAGAACCCAAAAATTCTGTTCAAAGGGCGCTAATGGGTCACAAATCAGAAAAGGTATCATAAATTTCGACAGCGGCAAGTCAATTTAAATTAATGATATTCTTGGCCAAATTGGCTTTAATGATGAGCTAAAGCACCGTTAACTGCATTAACATATACACATGCCACATGCCACCTAAACACCGTCTAGGTCGCGGCGCTGCGCCATGAGTTGCACTTAAATCTTCTTCAGTTTCTACGAATGATGCAACTCATGAGCAACATGCGACTTTTCACGCTCTCAGATCATTTAATTAATGAAAAACTACAGAAGTAACCACAAATTAGGAAATGCTGGACATGTAGATACCACTTAAACAAATTTCTAGCTTCTGAAGCAATGTGAATATTTAGTATAAAATATTTTTGATATTTTTTGTGTGTAGTCAAAATTTCCAGACTTCGATATTAATTATTGAAGATAATTTAGCATGCCCTTCCCAAAACTGTTCCCATGCCAATACAGGGTATTAGAGAGTAAAGTTTCTCCAGCTTGCGGCATGCAGCAAGTTGCCAAAGGCAGCTCGGTGGCAAAAACGACCACGCCCTCGCTCGTTCCATGTAGCTGTGGCAATTAATGATAGTTTTTACATTTGCATTATTACGCTAAAAGAAAAGCAAAAAAAAAGCAAAATAACAAAAATAAAGACTAAAACAAGAAGTTTCACTGCTTTTTCACTAACCTTAGCAGCGTTGCCCAACCGCCGCCGCCGCATGCCCCATGCATGCCGCGTGCCGCACAACAATGACACCAACAATTTTACAATGCATAGAGCATATAATCATACAATATGAGATGGGAGGAAAAAAAAAACCAGCAAAAACAAAAGACAAGAAAGAAAAGTGAATTGCAGTTAAATATAATTTCCAACAAATAAACCAAGAAATTTCATATGTGTATATAAAGCAATAAGTAACGGAATTATTCCATGAAGTTGTTGAAAAATGCTGTACAAATTTGTGGCAAGCTTTGCAGCTGCCAATTGGGGCTGTGGTGGAGGTGGAGTGGATATTATTATTATTTGATAGACAGTCAGTTTGTGGCAGTTGGTTGTTTGTGGAAAGTTCAGCAACGTAATCAAGCATGGAATTGGCCATAAATCGACTGACCATGAAATAGTTGTCATGACTCGGAAGATTACATTTTGGCCATATCTTCATAATCAATGCTGTTTGTTAACACACACACACACACACACACAAAAGAGACCGTTAGAGCAACTGCGCTTATGCTCATCACACAGACTCTACAAAATAATTACAAGCGAAAGAGTGGCAGGTAGGGGGGGCAGTCAAGGGGGGGACAGGCAGTTGAAGTGCTTGGCGGAAGCTGTAAGCAAATGCAAATGAAAGCATTCAAGCGGAAAGAGGCACAGAGACAAAGAAAGAGTCAACATTATTCATATGATTAGGAAAAATCGAACAATGAACGCCAAGATGAAGAAAGCTGAGAAAAGCCGCTGCTTCTCTCCCTCTCTATCTACGTATCTCTAACCCCCTCTCTCTCTCTGTCTCCCTCTCTCTTTCTCTCTGACTTTATTGAACTAGGTCTATTCGCAAGCTTTCTAACCTAACTCTTTTGGGAAAGGGTTTTTTGCATTTCTATTTTGATTTATGAAAACACATTTTTGCGTCTCGCAACTTTTACTTGCCCCCATCCAGAATCCAACAACGCTAATCACGGTAATTTATATAAAATAAAAATAAAAATAAAAAAAAAATAACCTGTGCTCATTAGTGCCAAAAATAGCGCAAAATCAACGCAATTTATTGTCGGCCAAAGTGGGGGGAAAAAAAAAGTGAAACTCCAATTATGGAGCAAGCTGGCCAAACCCTTAACTGATCATATAGCAATGGCAACAATTCATTTGCGGCAATGACTGTGGCAGTTTTTTTTGTTTGTTGTTTTCTTAGCTTAATGCGTGGGCCAAGTTTGCGTCGATCGTGCCGCAGATCGTTGGACGTTGATGCCCTAATGGGGGCTCCTTTTTGCTGTTGAGAGAGAGAGAGAGGGAGAGAGAGGGAGAGAGATAGTGACAGATCTCCTAGGGCAGCACTTTCCATTAAGTGAGAGTTAGAAGAAGCTGAAGCGTAAAACAAACTACATCAACCAAAACTAGACTCCCCCCTCCCAATCCCCCTTGCAACTGTTCAATTGATGCGACCTCACGAAGTCCACGACCAAATTAAGATCTCACAGCATTTGGCAACTAATTGTAAATGTCTCTCTCTATCTCTCTCTTTATCTATATATATATATATCTATCTCTCTCGATGTCTGTTAACTATTTGCATTTCTTTCTCCTCTTAAGCAAACTATCATCCTTCGTCTTTTGGCTTTTGGCTTTCTTCTCTCGTTACTTTCTGCTGCTTTGGCTTTCTAGGTCGTGTAATTGTGCATAGAGCATACACACTCACACACATACACACACACACACTCACACACACATACACAGACACAGGGGCAAACAAACACAAGAAAAAACCAATTGCATTTAAATCACAATTCGCTTTGTTGCCAATCTGAAGTTTGTGGCAATAGACAATGGCTAATTCAATTGCTGTTCGCTGCTCGCTGCAAATAAAATCGGGTATAAAATTGATAAATTATTTATAAAGCACTCACTCAGTGGTTCTCAGTTTGCCGCTATTCTGACGTTTATGGTCTATAAACTTATTGTACTTTCTAAAGCGGCAACCAAAAACAAAACAAAACCAAACAATAAACAAACAAACAATCAAAATAAAAGCAAGCAAACAAAAAAAAAAAAAATATTTGCGATGAGCCACGATTTCAAGCTGAACAGATTAAAAATAATAATAAATAATACTATTAAAAAAAAAAAACAACAAAAGAGGATCTTTGGCTACTTTGACCCATGGTTTTGGCCCCGGGTGCAACTTTAATACAGCAATTTCTAAGCGCACCTGCAATTAACTTGGCCATTGAAAAGATATGCATCTATCAAACTTTCCAACAGCGAATCTTTGGGGCAACACAGCGGAAGAGTGGCGCCACGTATACAGGGGTAAACATGCAACATTTAACCCACACACATACACACACACACACTCAAACTATAACTCAAGCAGTCATCAGCTGAATGCAATCAGCGAACAAAAATAATGCCACAAATTGCATTTTTGCTGAATGTAAAACATTTTAAATTTTTTTACTGATTTTTGTGTAGGTTTATTTCTTTATTTTTCTTCTTCATTTTTTTTTTTTGTGGCGCTGCAACTTTTACTGCATTTGTGGCAACATCAACAGCAGCAGTAGCAGCAAATTGCACTATTAAAACGCGTTAGACACTTTTAAATTTATGTCTAATGCAAAAGAAAGTGCCACAAAGGAGGCGTGGCATGCAACTAAAAATCCACATTTGACACAATTCTGCGAAAGCGGTTCTCCTGGCCACATGTGTCAAGCCAGACAAAGACAGAAAGAGAAAAAAATGTTGCATGAAATTTGCAGTTCACAAATTTTTAATGTTGAAATTTAAATTGCTAATTTGTTGTCTTTTGAGTTCTGCTTCAGTTTTATTTCTTTCTGTTTTGTCTTTTTGCCTGCCCTGCAACCAGATATTGTAATTTCCTACAAGGATCCAGCTGGACAAAAAGACAAAAAGAAATAATAAAAAAAAGCGATTTCATTAAAATGCACAGAAAAGTTTTGTCTGACTGGGGCGGGGCGCATAATTTGTTGTAGTTCCAGCAACCGGAGGAGTCCGAGTTTACCTACCAGTTACAAGTTGGCCATTTACAACCCATATAAATGCATAGATACGTTTTTATTTCGCATTTTGACCCGACATTAAAATGGAATAAGTTTGCCGGGGCAGGCAGCTCAAATAGCTATTAAAGTGTGCATAATGCTTAAACTTATAAGTACAGTTGGAATAAAAAACAGAGGAATCAATAAAAAATAGGGAAAATACCAATTGTTATATCTAAAGTCACCTCAGATATTTTTATGGCATTTCCAGACCTTTCAATCATACCAAACTTAAGTATGTCGTGGCAAACAGCATAAAGCTAAAACTTAAACACACAAAGAAAAATCGATAACAACAAAGAGTTGTCATCGATAACAGCAGCGAAAATATCAATAGTCATATCTAAAATTATTATAGATAAAATGTATTTCGATATTTTTTAACCATTCCTATCTAAAGTTATCGATTGCCTCATAACAAAATTCGAACGACATTTCACTCGACTATCGATAACATTTGACACTCAATTGAAAAAGTCCCCATTTCACTTGACTTTCCGTTTGTGCGTCTAATTCGATTTCCATTTCAATTGCTGTGCCACATATCGATTGCATTTTCTGACTTCATCAACTCACTTTGCAGCAAGTATGGTCAGTTTTGAGGCCATTCAAGTGGCACACTGACAGCTGATTGCTACTGGCAACTTGACACAATTTGAGCCAAGTGTCGATGGACTCGAACTCTAGCATAACTGTCAATTTCCAAGACAGACAGACAAGAGGCACGAGGGGAGGGGACTATGTGGTATTCATTCCCTGTTCTCCCTATTGCCATTTTGGCATAAATACTAACAAATTATACCATGTATATACTCAAACTTAAGGCTTAAAGGCTTGGTCTAAAGCTAACATCTAATGGCTGGCGTAAATATTGACATACCATTGAGTGTGGTGTGTGGAGTGGGTGTGGCAGAGGGCAGGTAGAGTGTATGCTGTATATCAATAATTACAATGTCAGGTCCAAGACGAAGTACACTTAAAAAGACCATTTGAATGTGGCCATAATATTGTTTGCCGGCAGTAGACAATGTTGTTGTTGTTGTTGTTGTTGTTGTTGTTGTTGCTGTTGTTGTTATTGTTGTTGCTGCTGTTCTTGTTGTTGGTTGCTGATGTTGTCAACTACTGTGTTGAGCGTTGCCAGCAATTTGTAAGCGTTTGCTGTCTGTTGTAGTTGATATTGTTGTTGTTGTTGCAGCTGCCATTGTCTGGTTATTTGTCAGATTTGTACGTGAGTGTGTTGTTGAGTGTGTGGGTATTGTCAGAGAGGCGTGTAAACACTTTAACATTTGACTTTGCTATTGCTGCATTTGAATGCAATGCGACTTTCTCGCCAAAGCCAAAACCGAAGTCACCAACAACAACAACAACAAAAACAACCACAACAAGGGGTTGGATTAGATGGGACTTGAGGTTGCACTCTGGCTAAAAAGAAAAAACATTCCATCAAAATCATTAAAATAACAAATTGCGCATGAAAAACGCAGTTGCCAAATACCAAATAAATAAAAAACCATTATGGCCAAAAAACAGCCATAAGAGCGAGATTGCTGTGGCAGTTGCAGCAGTGGCATGGATACCCACAAAAAGGTTGCAACAACCAGTCAATTATGTGCTGGCAAAAATGCGCTTTCTAACTGCGAAAAAGAGACGCCTCAAACGAAAGGAGAAGCCTTTACTTTTTGGCCAGAAAAGCAAAAGTTGTTGGCCTGGCCTGGCCACACCCACCATAGAAATGAAAATCCACACACGTCTGTGAAATATGTGTCATTTGGCAACTGCAGGGCGACCACAGATTGGGTTCAGAAGATCACACATGAGCAACATGGATAGCATGAGAGGCAAAACAAGACAATTGGCTGCCCACCTTTATTAATCATTTAAAGTTTGCAATGCGAGGACGAGACTGCCACTCCGACCAAGTCCGAGTTGGACTCTGACTCCTACTCGAATTATAGTTGGCTCAACATGATTCCCATGCACCCAAACACGACCGCATCTTCAATCAACGTCAGCGGCGAGTGCTGCGCGTGAAATTAATGAGCGAATTGTAAGCTGAGCATATTTACTATGGAATGGATAGATAGGATTGCACTTGCATCTTCTGAATGATAGGCGGGCTCAACATTGTTGCAGCCGAGATAGATATATGCATATATATATATATATGTGTGGGAAGGAGGCAGGTCTACACGTTGCCGGTTAACATGATAAAGCGAGGTGATTAGTATATTTACGAGCCAGATTGTGCCAGCTTTCTGATAAAAAATGATTTACTCTGTAGGAAAAATACGAGTGGGAATTGAAGATTTCTTTAAGAAACCAATAATGTTAGTTCACATAGTTAGTTCCTACTGGAAATAGTATTATCTGCACTGATTTTGAATGACATTAAATGCATCTTTGGAAAATAACACATACAAAGATCGGTTGAGATTTTATCATACTATTAATGAATGATTTTACTCAATGCTCGTTACGAAAGTAAAAGTGATTAATGATGTCTGCAGTCGCATCGCAGCTCGATGCCCGGTTAATTCGCAACAGCTGAGCAAAAAAAAAAAAAATAAAAAATAAAAAACTAAATAAATAAAAAATGAACAGCGTATAAACCCCATTTCACATTACTCAGTGGTCATCCCGCTCTGGCTGTGCATTTATCATTACTCAATTGCTGTCCTGTTCTCGCTGCGCTAACAAGGCTGCAGTGGCAAGCAACAAAAACAACAACATGCAACTGCAACAAATGCCAGAGATTTCAAATGTTGCTGGTTTTCGCATGGCAGGCAGGCAACGTAATTTGATAGGCGACAACCATCCAAAGGCTGCTGCAGGCAGGCAGGCAGGCAAAATGTTTCGCACAGCACACGTTGCGTATCTCTTACACAGCAACAACAACAACAACAACAACAACAACAGTAACAGTAACAGCAGTGCAGTTGCAAGTGCGACTAATAAATTAATGTGGCAGCGTCTGAGCTTGTGGCAGCAACAACAGCAACAGCAACAACTACTCATACCAGCCGGGCCTGTCACCTAGACCAAAATGAAAGCTGCAATCGCTCGACTCTCTGCGATGAGCGTGCTAAATTTTTGCCAGCCAAGTTGCCAAGTTGCCAGCATGCCAATGATAGACACAGCCACAGCAACAGCAACATCCACAGCAACAACAACATCCACAACAACAATAAAAAATTCGCACTCGCATCTTTGTATTTGTATCTCAAAGTCAGACTTTGCTTTTGCATACGAGATGAGGTCGCCGTCTCTAAAAATACAGATGAGACAGCCACAGATAGAGGGAGATGTTGAGAGAGTGAGAGAGAGAGAGAAACTCTTTGGGAGTTATGTTAACCTGCATAACGGTGCTAGAGAATCAGTTGCCAGCATGCGATCCGCTCGAACTGCGGCTCTTTATCATTATCCATAATAATACAGGCACCACAAAGGCAACCACAGTGAGATATTCAAAGAGATTCTCACTGTGAGCCGAGTTGCAACTGAACTGGCCATAAAGCTGATCAATGTTGATTATCATTCATTTAATTATGATTGATAGCTGTAAATGCTGATGATGTATCTTGGCCAATGGCCAATGCCAAGGCGATGAGTGTGTCTGCGACTGTCTGCGCTTGTATCTATTAGATACATTCTGTTGCCAATTGATTTACTGTTAACCCAAACGACTCGATTTTCTATCTCTTACTTATATAGCAATCAAAACGGACAAACACAGCAATCACAATCTAAACCTAAACAAAATAAATGCTGTTGAAAATACCAAAACTAAATTTGTTTTGGCCATATTTGTCGTAGTGCAGAACTCAAATGCAAATTGAGCTTGCAAACTTATAGACAAAATGCCCACAAATGGTCGAGAGAGACGAGCGCGACCAAACCAAACCGACAGATGGACAGATGGACGGACAGACTGACAGTGAGACAGTCAGTTAGTTACTTGCCAAGTGAAATTTCGATTCGTACAGAATTTGTCGCAAATTGCAGTTGGCTTTGCAGCCTCTGCCCCTGTCCGGCCCCAACTTTACGGCAAATCCTCCGCTCTTGCAGCTGCACAGTATTCGCCACAGTCATCGGTCACGATGGAGACAAAGGACTGTGACGAAAATATCTAAATTTTATTCTGGGGTCTGTTGAAATGCACAATGCAAATATGCAATAAAAATATTGTGTTTTAAATAAATTAACTTATATTATTAACTTAGTGTTTGGATTCGAAATAAGATTAGTTGTTATTTGATATATCAGAGATAGGAAATTTAAATTATATAAAAAAAAGCCGATCTTAGAGATTATATCTAGAGACTTAAAATTTGTCATATTGGAAAGCATTTGCTGATTAAGTTGATTGCAATTTATTGATAAATTTACAACTTTCATGAAAATCATTTTAAATCGATTGCGAATATAAGAAAAAAACCAAAAAACTCGTATTTTCTTGTCTCTCTTCGTATTCATAAATAATTTGTTTGACAATCTTTTATTTATATCACTTTTGAGCAGCAATTTTGAACCAAAATGTGTCTTCTTTACAAAAATTCAATGAAAAATTCAAATTATATAATTCTGTCCAACACAAAACTACTTTTTGCAGTGTAGCCACTAAAAAAAATAAAAAATAGGCAAAAAGCAAAAAAGAAAAAAGAATGAAAAAGCAAAATGAACTTCAACAGTTGTCGCTTTATAATGCCGACGTTTGGCGTTTTGTTTTCTTTGTGCCACCAACTGTTTTATTAGGATTGGGGAAGCGCTGCACATCCAATGATAAAGACATTAGAGCCGCAGGCTCTCCCATAATTAACGCACTGCTGCATAATGTTGCCATTCTTCTTCTGCTTCTTCTTCTTCTGCCGCTGGTTTGTCTTCTTCTTCTTGATCAGGTTGTGTCGTGGAAAAGCCATGCGAAAAACATTCAAAGCAAGCCAAGTCACAAAACAAAAGGCAAAAAAAACCAGCAAGAAAAAAAGAAGAAGAAGAGATGCAAACCCCGCAAGCATCGAAGCTGTAAAAGATAATAAATCTAAAGAAAGTCCAATAAAGAAAGTGTTGGCCTCAAGGCCTTTAAAAAGCTAAAAAAAAAAAGAGAACTACATATTATAATGCTGTACATAGTTAAAAGATGCCACACGAAAAATGCCAGGGCACAGCACAAAAGGCAAAAGACAGCAACAACAACAACAACAACAAACAGCGAAATGCAATAATTAGGCGCAACAAATTAAAGGCAGGCAACATTTGTTGTTGTTGTTGTTGTTGTTGTTGTTGTTGTTATAGTTGCAACTTCAAGCTTAATTGAAATCTGCGGCGGCTTCTGCCTCAGATCAAAAGTAGTGGTAGTTGAAATTGTTGCATGTAGAAAGTTGATGGCTTATTTAAATAAGAATTGGCAGCAACAACAACAACAACAAAAACATTCAGATGCAGATGAATTTATCCAATTGTCGGAATTCGTTGCCATTATTACTTGCAATTACGTCCAAATCCAAATCTGGCCAACACTCTAATTTCGCTTTCTTTACGCATTTTTCAGGTAAGACTTAACGAGACGCCTTCGCCTTCTGGCCATTACAATGCCCACAAAATGAGAGTAGTACGTGAGTAGAAAAAAAAAACACAAAATTAACGGCTAAACGCTGAAAACGTTAAGTTTGATGTGCGTATTAGCGTTGAAAGCAAAATGTAAACATTTTGACCATTTTGCGGTTGCGGTGCCCGATCTTTTGTTCGAGGTAAATGACCAGCAATAGAAACATTTTTACCCCACAGAAGTAAATTGCTTTAACATACAAAAAAAAAAGAGACGCTTGAATGCCGAATGGGCCTAAAGAAGAAAGTGAATTTTTTTCCTATATAAACTTAGAAAAAACTCAAGGGAACATTAGCTGGAATATGAAATGAGAAGGAATTTATGGACAAATCACAGCAAAATAAGTTAGAGAATGAGAATTGAGAAATTACTTGTGGAAGAATAACATAGAGAATTGAATTGAGAAGGAACATAAGCTGGAGAAAGGAATTGAGAAAATACTTGTGGAAGAATCAATGAAACATAAGATAAAGAATTAAGAAATTACTTGTGGAACCAATGGAACATTGACTAGAGAATAACATAGAGAAAGAACATGTTTGAGAATTAATGGAACATAAGCTAAAGAATAAGAACTGAACTTGTGGAAGACTCAGTGGCAGATTTCTCATTAAAAAACAATGTCCGTTTTTTTAGATAATATAATAATATGTATAATTTCCAAAATGCCCTATTTTTATTATCGATTATAAGAAACAAGTGCATAAAAGTATTACATGCATTTCAGGCGGCTGCAACAAAGTAAGCCAGCCAATATTTATCTACCATTTTTAATCTTGTAGCTTCCATTTTTAGTTAGCAGACTGGAGCACTTGGTCTGTCTGTCTGTCGCCTCCGTCTCCGTCTCTGTCTATGTCTCTGTCTTTGCGCATGCGTAACTGATATCCATCTTGGGCGGCGTTACATTTTCCTTATACCTACATAGTTTGAAAATGTATATATATATAATTTTTTTGCGTTGTGCATAGCTTGTCAAACAACAAACAAAGCCGGATGGGCAACGGACAGGCTAAGTGACCAAGACCAAGACCAAGACCGAGGCCACGTTTAAGGCCCAGGTCCATCCTGGCCAAGTTGCCAGTGCAGCAACAACCGCATCATCAGTTTTCCATGATATAAGCGTAACGCGTTTCATAAAAAATAAAGCAAGAAAAAATGGGCAAAAAAAAAAAAATAAACTCGCACAATGTCTGCAACGTAAGCGGCTGAGATTGCATCAAAGCGCTAAACGTGAGCAGCAGGTAGCTGCTCCAGGGGAGGGTGGCAGAGGAGTCAGGGGCAGAGGCAATGCACAGGTACAGGGGGGAGGGGGTTGGGGCTAGTGGCACATACACAGCAATTACATTATTTTGTCTTGGCGTTGAACAACAAAATTGAATAATCCAATTGCTCCACATGTGGCTGCAACATCATCAGCAGCAGCGTCGTACAACATTCCACTGGTACAGTGAACACAGCAGCAGATACTGGGCAATCAACGCGGTGTTCATAATTGTTGCAAGCCAAATTAAGCAAAAAAGGCAACATTTTTCAGGCGTTCAATGTGTCAAATGCAAGAGCAACTTGTTGCTGGCGTGTGTGTTGCTGGTTGCTGCTGTTGCTGCTATCTGCTGGTACTGCTGCTGGCTGCATGTTGTTGCTGCATTGGGTAACAATAATTTGTTCTAATTTGTTTCAAATGGCTAGCCCAGCATTTTTGTGACTTGTCATAAGCTCATAATTGTTGTTGTTGCTAGTGTTGTTGTTGTTGCTGTTGTTGCTGATGTAGCTGTTGTTGCTGTTGCTGTTGTCCGAGCTTCGTAAGTGTTGCTTTCGTGTTTAATGCGCAGTGCCGTAATATTTTTCTTTATGCTTAGTACTTACATATTACCAATGGCTGTTGCCCGCTGTTGGCCGAGTTTATTGTTCTAGTTTAACGATTGCTGGCTCCTCTTCTCACACACCTTCCTACCCCTTTCCACACTCTCCTCACCTTGCCCGCTCTGACTCTATTAACAGTTGCTTTTCGGTGCCCCATAACTTTGCTTCTCATTTTTTTTTTATTTTTGGGTTTGTTGAACTCTTAATGAGTTTATATGGCGAGCATTATTTGATTTTTAACGAGCAAATGCATCGAATATTTGGAACACTTTGGGTTAGTTTCGGGTAAGGGGGATTACACAGCATCGCATCCCATTTTGTGGAACGGATGCCGTCTATAATGATCAGCTTAATTATTTAACACCATAAAAACTAAACGATAGCAATCAAAATTTTGTGGTTTCTTCAGATGAAGACATTCAATGAATGATTCAAAATGCATCTCGATGGAAAAGTTAATCCACTCACTTCATTAAAAGCATTTATAATCGATTGTGCTGCGATCGGTTATAATGACTGTGTGTAAATCTAATCGATAGCTTTAAAATGTAGAAATTCGTATTTTTATCGTTTGTGTAAGTGTAATCGATCAGTTTTATAGCTTTATATTGTTATTTAGATTAACTGTTGGTCTGTTGGTTGTTTAGTTTCTGGCTACAGGCTATGCTCAACCATATCCAAGTGAGTTTTAACCTTTATCTAACGGATGCTGCGAAACCCACCTGAACCCAGCGATTTATTGAACCTTTTTAATTACGCCCCGCGGTCAATAGCAATTTCTTTTGACTGGAGTTGGAAAATGTATTTTAAACTGCCAGTGCGGCCATCAAGTGGCCCAGGGATGCTGCTCTATGCTGTGCTGCCAGATAGCTATCGATGGCCATCAAACCGGAAAAAAAGCGATGAGCAAACAGCAAAAGCAAAAGCAGCAACAGCAACAACTTTAGCTACAGCAGCAACAAGTAAAGCTACAACAGCAGCGGCAGCAGCAGCAGCAACAATATTGAAAGCAAACAAACAAACAAATGAATTGCGTGGATTTGCATGAGAAACAACAGTTAACAGCATAACAATCTAACAACAACAAAGAAAACAACAACAAGCAAGTTCAAGTGAAATGTGTACTTAACAACAACAAACCAAAATCTTAAGATTTTCGGTAGCTTTTAAGTTGCAACAACAAAAAAACGACGACGACGACGACGACGACCCCTGGCAGCGAACATCGTGCGGCGGCAATCTACTTGAAATTTCACGCTCTTTAAATAACAACAACAACAAGCAACAACTACCAGCAACAATAACAAATACAACAACCACAACAACAACTTACAACTTGAGCTCTTACAAGAACCTGCAGCAAGCAACAATTAAATCGAGCATCCAAACAATAAATTTCATTTTCACTTGACGCATCAAATTAAATAACAAATAAAAAGCCCTCGAAAGTGAGAGGCCAAAACAAAATCACACACACAAGTGTTGTGGACACACACACACACACCTAATGGCAACTAATTTTGAGTTCTGCTACACTACAAATATATATATATATCCATATATATACACTCCCCAAGTGGTTGGAGGGGTTGGTGGGTCTGCTTGAGAGCTCAACGACTTTCACTTAATTAAATCAAATTTAAAATGAAAATGAAATGAAAATAATTTATTAATTGCACTATAGCAACACAGAAAGTCACTTCACTCTCATATTAATCTAAAAGGGGGCGGCGGAAATGGGGCGTGGCTTTAGCAACTTCATATGTATAGAAATTTGCATTGAATGAACACAGTTTGGCTTTCAACGATTTAAATAAAACTTGCTCTTTGCATCTGTATGAGGCACTCAGATACTCTGCCACCCAAAAAATGCTTAAGCTGACTTTATTGCTGTCAGTTACATGGCTTAAGCCAACAAAAATTGGAAAGAAAAAAAAAACATTAGCAACAAAGTCTTCAGCTGCTGTCGCTCATTAAATATAAATTTGAGCTGCTGGCATAAATCAAGTGTTTAAAATGAAAATGCAAAAAAAAAACACAAAACCAAGAAAATTTACAAGGAAAAATCTTATTTTTTTTTAATTTTCAAAAGTTGCAACAGTTGTCAGTG
Source organism: Drosophila dives (assembly GCA_035042365.1). NCBI lineage: Eukaryota > Metazoa > Arthropoda > Insecta > Diptera > Drosophilidae > Drosophila > Drosophila dives. The sequence goes on along the minus strand of JAWNLJ010000326.1, from coordinate 3,457,487 downwards.
GCAATAAATTTATGTCGTTAAAGTAGGTAGCTTAGAGTAATTTTTGCAGCAAAGATTATTATTAATAAATAAAATTGCTTAACTGGATAATTGATAAATTTATTTACTTAAGTCGAAGCACATTTTTAATAACTGCAGTTTTGCTGGTAACTTTGTTGCGATGCAAAATGTAGATGCAATTGGGAAACTATAGTTTTTTAGATTAACTAAACGCGATTAAAGCTAGAAATTCATTACAAATTATACCGAAACTTGTTCGAAAGTTGATTAGAATTCGAATTGTTCAAAATATGAATCCAAAAAGTGTTTAAAGGATTGAAAAAGTTAAAATTGAAATTCGACTTTCAGCAACCAAAGTCATGTTAAAATTATACACAAATGGATCAACAATAATTTTTCATAATATTAATCAGAAATTAAAGCTCAATTTACTTGGACATACTTATCAAAATAATTAAAGAATAAATAATATAAAAATTATCCTTAATCGATTGCAAACTATCGATTGGCATCGAAAGTAAAACCTTTTAAAATTGCCAAAACTATGTTGCAGTTAGAAGTTTTCCAACAGCAAAAGCTTTCCCTTTTTTATTTGAGGCATAATGCTTAAATGGGGCAAACACGCTAGGTTGCCACATACGGCATGTTGCACATGCGAGCTGAAATTAGCTGTCGAATGTGTTGGCAAACAGTTTTGCAAATTAATTGACTTGGCAGTCAAATGCAATTGACAGCAAGAACTAAGCAAACATTGACCAAAAGCTGCCAAATGTTGCAGACAGAAAAGGAAAATCGACAAGAGAACATGGGGCAGCAACAAAAGCGAATGCGATGCAAAGAAATCAGCGGAAATGTCACTTTCTTTTCAATCAAAATGCAATTCATGCCACTCGAATCATGCATCAGCGGCTGAAAAATGTTGCTGCTGCTGCTGTTGCTGCTGCTGCTGTGGATACAAAAGGTCGTGCCACTTCATGAGGCGAGGAAAACACTCAGGGGAAAACAAAACGGAAAGGTAGCCAAAGAGTGAAACACGATTTTCAAGTGTTAGTATGTTGATGTCGTTGTGTGTGTGTGTGTGTGTGTTGGTGTGTGGCCCAGGTACTGCCACTGTCTGAACTTTAACCTGTGTGTCCATGTCGAACCAAAACGGAAAAACTAAACTACAAAATAAAACGGACGCTGGGCGACGCTTTAATTTGCAATTCGTGGAAAATTCTTTAACTGAAAGACTAGTTAGGCAACAAAGTACAGCAACACCAACCCCCCCTCTAACATCTAACAAAAAAAAAAGCCACACTCCCCTTTCCACTCCCTCGCAGCACCCACCTGTTGTTGCCTGCCCAGTTGGCAGTTGCTTGTCCAACAACATGGTAAATATTTAAAAATGTACTTAGCCAAAGTGAAAGAGACATGCACAAAGGGAAGGAGGGAGGAGGGAGGAGCAAACCTGCAAACTGGCAAACTGGGAAGAGGCAGCCAGTGCCAACTAGACAGGCAACAAGCCCCCCAAGATCCAACGAGGAGCAACTGAGGCGACAGTTGCACAATTTGGACAGATGCGACAAACAGCTGACTACACGGCTAAGCTGTGGCAGACAAGAAAAGTTGCAAGCTTGCAGACTTGCAGACCGAATCCCCAAGTTAGTGTTCAGTTGCTGCTCCAGCTGCAACAAGACTCAATAATAATGCCAGAGCCAGTGTAAATCACTGTGCTAAGGAAAGCAGCGAAAGAGCGGAAGAGATGAGGAAGGGCAGAGACAAGGGAGGCGGGGGGGCACAACTGCTTTGGGGGCTTCAACTACGAATGCAAATGATTGGCATGGGAAGCGCTCTTTTCTGGGTGAAGTGCATGAAGCCAGCAACAACAACAACAACAACAGCAACAACAACAACAATAACAACAAAAACAGCATCGAGGAGAGTTTAAGAGGCGACTAAGCTAAAGTTAAGTTCAATTATGTGCTAAGTAGCAAGGAGCCAACAGCAACAAGTTGCAACAACAATAGCAAAGAACAGCAACTAGCTGCTACAAGGCGCAATTAGTGTGGAAAATTGCTAACAATCTGAGTGAGAGTTGAGCTTTTGTTGCAGTTAGTTGCATTTTGTTGAAGGTTTACAAATGCCAGCCAACATGGCGTATGAGTCATGCAACAAGACTCCTTTTTTAGCTGTATTCTCAAATAATAATAAGTTTTTAAAGTCAACAGATTTTTAGTTTAGTTTTACTGTTAAATCAACATAAAATCTGGCTAACTTTTCGTGTTTAACTATTATGCAAAAAGCAAACAAAAAACTTTCTGTATCTATGGTAAAGTGTAAATATTTGCGAAACTTTTATAAACAACATACCTTCTTTAATCCAGCTTAACACTACCAATTCATTTGGACCAAGCTACTCCACCCGGTTGATGGAATTCCCAAGAATTTTCTCTGCAAATGTTTACGCATAGCAGAAAATTTAAGCAATCTAAATCTGAAAGGGAAAACTGTGGAAAGGGGCGAAGAGAAGGAAAAAAAAAACGGAAGCCAAGCAAAACTTATTACGCAAACAACTTGCAATTTTGTTTAAAAAAACATTTTGGGAAAAAATAGAGATTGCAGCAAAAAGCATTTTAATAGCAAAACAAAAGTCGTCAAGTTTAATATGCAAATTATAATAAAAATATTTGACTATTTAGAAAGTTTTCTGCATAGAAAACTTGAGAGCAAAATGGCTGAAAGTTAAAGGAAAGGAAGTGGCGGAACTTGGACTCCAGATGTAAGTTGCAAATGGAGTTGTTAGCAAGCAAATGGCAAAGGGTGGCACTTGCAACGCCTGCCACACTTACCACACCTTTTGCAGCTGCCTTGCATCAATTTCTTAATAAGTTTTTATTATTATTTATGTTTTTTTTTTATTTTGCTTTTTCACTTGCATTGCTTCCGCTGCTGCACAAGCGGAAAAGAGCCAAGTGCAGTGAAGCAATTTGTGGCATTATGTGAGGGTCTCGTTTGCCATTAACCCGACGCATTCGCAGTTGCAGTTGCAGTTGCAGTTGAAGCTGCTGATTGGCAACGAGAAATCTTCTTCAGTTGGCTTTATTACATTTAACCGTATTTTCAATTTATCGCTTGGAACCCTGTTGGTCCGACAACACTTGCCAAGAGCCACAGAAATGCCACAAATATGTGTTTAGTGTTCTTGGCTCATCGCCTGGCCAACGAGTTGAGCAGACAAACACGCATCTTGGCCCAGTGCAAATATTTGCAACTGACAGACAGTTGGCGTTGGAATCGGAGTTGGAAGTGGAAGTGGAAGTGGGGTGTCTCTGAGGCACTGTAGCAAATCTAAAGTAAAGCCTGAGATTTATCAAATAAGAATTGCAGCTGCAGTTTAATTAGTACACCCTTGGCCACATCAATCAAGTCGACTATAATTTTTTATATATATTTACATTTTTACTGAGAATTTATTTATTTTTTTAATTTCTAACTCTATTTGCAGAAGACGGCGACAGCGAAACCAACAAAATATCATTATTATCCGCACAATCAACACATCTATCTGCTGCCCGAATGCGCCATCCAGCAGGTCTGCAATGCTGTCTACGTGCGCCTCAACTACACCCAACCGCTCTGCGCCTGTCCATCAAGGTGAGCCTCAGCCCATCCCAATCCCAAGCCCAGCGCAAGGCAGGCTTAGGCGCGTCCAGCTGGGCACAGCCAATTCCGCTAAACAGAAAGAAAAAAAAAACCAAATCTGTCTTCCTTTTTTGCAGATATCGTGATCCCTGCTCGGCGAGCCTCAACGAAGATGATCAGCACACCACCAAATTGGTCGGTGATAATAAGAAGAAGGTTAGTTGCCATCTAACAGTAGGGGGCGTCAACCAACTTACACTGAGCCAAACTGCAAATGGCAATTGAAATATTTTTGAAAAGTGCAATTTGAATCAGGAAATAGTATTTTGCATTTTGGCTCAGTGCATTTGCAAGATGGTCTAAGTAATTGGTAACAACGATAGATTATGTGGCTGGGCACGACTTGGCAGCGATCAGCTGGCATTGTCTGATAGATGGCCAGCTATAGATTTCTTGGAAGGATCTGGTTCTTGTTTGACTTGCTAACAAGTGCAGTTGCTTGCTGGTTGCTGCCGCATGTGTGTGGCATGCAGCTAAAGCACGTCGTCAATTAGTATTGCTGTCGTGCAAAATTGAGCTATAAGTGCTAGCTGCTGCTGCTGCTGTGGCACAAAAAAAAAAAAAAGAAAAAAAATTGCAAATAAATTAAATAATAAAGCCCACTTATTAGTTTAATGGAACACGCGGACAGATGGACAGTTTTGCTGGCCAGCGTGGGCTGCAGCTGCAACTGCAACAGCAAGAGCAACTGCAACTGCAACAGCAACAGCTGTAATAATTGTGCAGTCGAGTGCCGTTAAGTGCCACACTTGCCGCCGTTGACGATGATGTCTTGCTGCAACTGTACCAAACAAGCAAATTATGAAAATGCGTTTAAGCGAACAAGTGGTAAAAATAGCCAACACTGCAGCCACAGCTAGAAAAACTAGAAAACTATAAAGCAACAAACGGGGGTAAGACTCTTAACTGTCAGGCCACATTAACCTGAATGGCAGCCAATTGGCAAGCGGGCGAAAGGAAATGCCAGCCAGCCAGCCAGGCAGTCAGGGAGGCAGCCAGTCAGGGAGGCAGCCAGTCAGCTAGCGCCGCAAGTCAATCAAATTATTGACAGCAACAACAAGCGTTGCAACAACAACAGTAGCCCAAGTGCAACACGAATCTTTTAAAAGGACAATCATGTCAGGGCAATTGAAAGGGGATCAACACCAGTAAACAATCGCACTGCAATTTCTGCTCGTTTTTTGGTTTTGGTTTTTTTTTTATTATTGGGCGAGCTTTAGCTAATGTGGCACAAGCTCCATGCAACATGCACCGCCCTCCCTCTGTCGCTTTGCCAGGCTAGCCAGCGCCCAGGGCATGTGGCAAGCGCCTGCTGTGCCGTCAGTGACAGCTCTCGCCTGTCCAACAGTGGCCGCAATGCTGGCTGCAGCTGTGGCATGTCTGTTTTGTGGCATGTTAACTTTCAATTTGCCCCACGATCAGTGCATACACATTTAAAGTATTAAGTGATAGAGGCGGTGGGGGAGGGGGGGGGGGAGTTGTTGCAATTCGATTAGCGAACTTTCCTTTACAGCCCTGTGGGGCAATGGGCTCGCATCAGCCGCCAAGTGAATGTCTAATTGAGAGTTAGCCAGCATCCATCTGCTATTAGCCATGTCTAGACAGGCTAACGGGATATTCATCAGGCACTAAATACACCACCTATTTTTTTATTTTCCTTCTCTGCTGTTGCACAGGCAATTACGTTGGCCAAAACCTGCGAGGCAACCACGGAAATGCGCGAATGCCGCTCCCCCAAGGATTGGTCCCTGCTGGCGCTACAAAATACACGCACTGGCAAATCTCACTATCTCGTCATCTGCCGTTGCCCCGATCACTTTAAGATGGGTAAGTAAAGCCAAGAACTAAAATTTTTAAGGTATTCTGTAATGCAATCAGCAAACAATATTTTTTCAATTAAAAATTGGTTTGGTTTTGACAGCAGCTTGAAGTAAACCCAATGGGTGTTCTATGAGAAACTTTGGGAATTTGAAGCGATCAATTTATAAATTTAATAATATTCCTTATCTGATGCCAAAATAGAGTCTTGTCATTGTCAATGATAGAGTTTTGTGTGATAACTGCAATAGTCCTTACAAATGTATAATTAATCTTCAACCAAACAATAGACAGACTTTTCAAATTGGTAGAGAGAATTCGATTAGAAAATATATATCTAACTTCTGCTTATAAAATTAGGAAATATATTTCTATCTACTGCTTAACTATCTATCTGAGACAATACGAGTTGCTTTCGTGTTTATAAAGCTATTTCAATGATATTTTTTCTTTTAACCAAGATTATATCAACTTTTCCACTAAGTTCGAAAGAAATATATAAACGTAAATACAGTATTAATCTTGATACCAGACAACTTGGATTTACATTTTATCCCATCCTTACTAATCTGTCTATAACAATGCAATATTCCTTCAAGTTTCAACCAGTCTATCTGAATATTCTAATTATCAATTTTATGTCAAATTATTTACATCCTGACTTTACACCTATATCATTTAAATTGTATGCCTTTCATCATTTCTACCCATGCAAAATGTTTAAAGAACTTTAATGCTTTAAAAAATCGAATAATTTCCAACTTATATATAATTTGACAACCTCAAAAAGCCATTTCCTAATAAGCATATTCCTTTTGCGACAGAGGGACCCATGGCTCATGATCAGCCGACGTATGCGAGTGTGCCCGGCATCCGGGTGTTTGGCATGATGTGTGTGAAACCCGGTTACTCGGTGCGCAAACCCAGCGCGCAGCCGCCGAAGCGTTATCAGCTGCAGAAGCCATTCTATCGTCCGATTGGCGGCGGAGGCAGCAGCAGCAGCAACAGCAATCTGGGCGGACAAAAGGATAGCTATGGCAGACCCATCTATGGCGGCGGTGGCAGTGGGGCCATCAGTGCCAACTATCAGCCACAGGATCAGACGTTCCAGGGTGGCAGCAGTGGCAACACCTATCAGTATCTAAATCGTCCGGAGAGCACACATTCGCATAGTACGCCTAATTTCCGGCCGGATCAGTTTACGTTGAATGGTTTTCCGGGCAACAACTATGGACGCAACAATGAGCGACGCGGCGAGGCGCCACCCATTCAGGCAGCCGACGAGGAGCGGGAACGTGAGCAGGGAGCAACGGTCAGCAGCAGTACACAGGCCAGCGACGAGGCGGAGGCACGCACCACGCTCCAAGCGGACGCTAATCTCAATCTCAATTCGGAGTCACCGGCGGCGGAGCTAACAACATTACCGGATTCGAGCCGTGTCAAGCGATCGCTATATGCGCCGGAAGAATTGGAGCCGGAGTTCCCGTGGGATCGTGTACTGGAATTCAAGGATACCATTGTCTGGGACTAATGGCGCAAGTGGGCAACCTAAACTAGTAGTTAAATTTTTCTAGCAACAAAATTTTTTGTGGATCGAACCTCGAATTCTTTTTGATACATCTTCAAAAAAAAAAGAAAAAAACATACTGTGACTGATGCGAGATTGAGATCGAGACTCGGGATGGGAATCTATAGATTGCCGACTACCGGTATCAGCGACTACGTAAGAGGCGTAACGCAACGTAACGTAGCATTTCGTTGAGACGTAACGTAATGTAACGTAACGTAAGAGTACTTAACACTTAGAATCTAAGCACTTATCAGATTAAGCATTTTTGAAATGGCATTTCCGATCATCTCATTTGATCGCCCCCTTTACCCACTTAATTTTTAACAAAATACTCGTATTTTTTGTATTAAAAAAAAAAAAAAGAAAATGAAGAAAACAATTACGAATTAATTAAACAATTACGCGCACACGCCCCCCCGCTCACACTAATTGTTTAATTAATTTGTTTTGCATATCGAACCCTAGCATGGCCTCAATTTTATATATTCTTTAAACATACTTAATTAAACAGTGAAGAAAATTATTTACATTATAAACAAGCGAAAAAAAAAATACATTTAGTTGCCTATTTATGTTAGAGTTAAGCTGCATTTACTAGTAGTTAAATTAAAAGAAAATTTCAAAAAATAAAACAAAACAATTCATCAATTTGAGATTTAAAATTGAATTCTTGCTCTGCTGCGAATACGAATTGAATATGTAATAAATTATTAATACACTTAAGTTAAATCAATAATAAATGCATTGCAAATTAAATATTATAAAATTTTGATACTTTTCAATGGAATGAAGAACGAAGAAATTTTCTTGCCAGAAAGTTCAAAGTTTTAAAGGTAGACAGATATAAAAAAACATATATATACGAGTATGTTGGAAAGTTAGCTTTTATCTCATTTTACACAGATCTTTATATAATCAATGAGGGACTCACCCAGCATTTCCGCATTAACCACAATATTACAGCTGTACATGGGAGTCACAAGTCGTTGGGGTTGGTTCTGAAAAGCCTGACGACAAATCTCCTTGGCAGCCGTCAAAACTTGACCTGAAAAGTAATGAAATATAATAAATTATACATATTTATCTATATATATATATATATATATGTGTTAAGCTGCAAACGCACCCGAAAAGGGACCATAGCCACGTGCATTTAAATCCTCGCCCTCCGACTGCACGGACCACTCGAGCACAACAAAGCAAACGCCCTGCATGGGCTCCTCGCAAAGTGGACCAGCGCCCGTTGTTAGCTGGAAGCCATTCACCAGGGAGCTATTGAAATCTTTGCGTGCATCCGCTGTGAGACGCACATCCGTGTCGGAGTTGCACTTGGACTGCCAAAAGTCGGGCTGCTCATAGTCGCTGAGATTGAGCAGCATATTCGTGCCACAATTGCGTGGACCCAGCGCCCAAATGCGCTCCACCAATTCTGAGGGCGAGAGGGTGCTCAAGCCATGAAGCTGCAGCTCCTCCAGCGCTGCGGTCAGTTGACCCTTAATGGTAGCCAGGAGCGCTGTAAACTTCTCCGAGAGCAGCGTGTTGCGAGCTGAAGCAGACAGCTCCTAAAAGGATGATAATAATTAGTTGATCTCCATCTAAAGTCGATCCTTGAGCTTACCTTGAACACATTTGCATGCTGTTCCAGCAGCTGGACAACTGCCGCTGGCAGCGGTAAGGCAATGACACGCAGTGTGCCCAATTTGTTGAGGGTTTGCTGGGTGGCAATCTTCTTGGTCACATCCTTATCGTCGGCTGTCTTGACTATCGCCTCGTTGACCATATCCACAGTGGCATCGGGCACAATGGTCTCCCGGAAGGAGACAATTGGCTTGGACACGTTCACCTTGATTTTGGCGTAGCTCTGCTCCAAATCATGAACACACTTTTCCACATGCACCTCACCCAAAGTGGTGATTACATGCTCACCCGTTGGCGCAACCGAAACCTGTACACAGGCATCTGCCTGATTAAGCAGCTTGAGTCCCTTGACCAACTTGGGCATATCCTGCGGCTGCACTGGCTCAATGGCTACTCTCAAGATGGGCGTGGCCATAATGCTCAGTTCACTGAATGAGGTACAATCCAGACTACTGCTCAACGTGGCCGTCTTCACAATGTGCGACTCGAGGCCACCGATGCCAACAATATTGCCCGCCGGCACTTCCTCCAGCAGCTGCAGTTCACCGCCCATGAACATGTAGAGATCGCCCACCGTCACTCGGCTGGCATAGGGCGCCTCTTCTGGATCACGATGCGTTGGCTGGCGAGGATCATGCTTGGGTGTCAGATTATACAGTTGCATGCCGCGACGCAATGTGCCGCTAAAGACGCGCGCAAAAGCAATAAATTCAAATTCATTGCGCTCCACCTCGGGAATGGGATCAGACTCCACAACAGGTGCTGCACTTTCTCCCGTTGTGCCCAGCTGCTCCACACCATCGGTGATCTGCTCTAGCGTTGCCTGTTCTATTTGCTGTTTGCGCTCCTCGATGCGACGACGCACCTCATCACGTCGCTGTTGCAGCTCCTGATCTGTCAAGCGCTTGGGTCGATTCTGTGGCAGCTGACTGACATGCACCGGCGTCATCTTGGACACAAAGGCTATTACATTCTCACTTTCCGCCTTACAGCTCCTAAAGCTCTCCTTCAGCATGAGTGTTTGAGGTGGCAATGAGTTCAGTTCCATATTGGCCGGGTAGAGTAGTCGCTGTGCTCGCTCCTCGCTGATGCAGTGCGGTGGCGGCACATGGCGCGCCACCATTTGGAGCACACTGCGATCGATGGGCAACCATTGACCAAGCACCGCTCTGATTTGCAGTTTGGGATCAGTCAAACGCAAATCCCGCGCCGCCAGTTTTAGGCCCAGTTTTTCAGCTATCAAAGGCAACTTTTCCTTGTCCTTGCGCACGGCGATAATATCATACAGACTCCAAATGTTCTCCAGCACAAACTGCACAAACATTGGTTTCTTGGCCTTCTCCTGAGCTCCAGCCACGGCGCACTTCTTTTTGGCATTGTAGTAGTAATCGCCCCAAAGAACTGCTTCCAATTCAGCACGTGGCATTTCCAAACGCTCCGCATAGGTGGCTGCAAAGTCAGCCACCGCAAAAGCCCAGCCATCATATGCGGAACAGAAGACCACATTGCCTGAGGCTGGCGAGAAATACAAGTCGGAATCATCAACTTGCTCCAGCGCCGATTCGTAGTTATGCTTGTCACTAATATCCTCTTTGGCCAGCACATCCGAGGCAAAGATGCTGCCCAGCACAGCATTCACCTGCTCCAGCACCTGCGTCAAATGAAAGTAAGCATCCAATGGTGTCATCTGCTTCTCCAAGATCAGACGATCCAGTTTGTTGAGCAGCAGCACAGGTTTAAGCTGCTCCTCGTAGATTTGCTTAAGGCAGGCACGTGTTTGGGGACCCACACCCTCTACCACATCGACAACGACAATAGCGCCATCGCACAGCCGAACTGCAGTCGAAACCTCGCTGGAGAAATCCACATGTCCCGGTGAATCAATCAGATTTATTAAATAATCCTCATTTTTTTCATCCTGATAATAAAGGGAAATACTGCTGCTCTTCATTGTTATGCCACGTTCCTGCTCATCCTGTCGACTGTCCATATAGCGCAGCTTTCCTACTCAACAAAATCAATTCGCATCATAACGAAATTCAACTCAAACACCAACAAAAACAACAACAAATTACCAGCCATGCGTTGTGAAATGATGCCATTGCTGGCCACGAGGGAATCCGCTAGCGTTGTTTTGCCATGATCCACGTGCGCCAATATACATATGTTGCGCACCTTTTGGGGTTGTTTTTGAAGCTGCACAAACTCATTCTGATTTACCACGGGCATTTTGTTAAAACTATTAACTCTACCTGTTGCCGAACGCACTGTTTTAAATAAACTTTTGTTTACAGTCGGCTTGGCATCGATAAGCAGCGATATCAGTAACGAGTACTTTCAAAAAGCTCCAGCAGCTGTTTTTGCGCCAATTGGTATCGCTTGACGGCGCCAAAAATGTACTCACTCAATTTCAATTTGAAAATATAAATCTTCTTTGCCATAATTGACACTTTTTAAGTTAAGTACACATTTTAACGGTAAGCTTAATTTCTGTTAAGTGTTTATTTTTAAATAGTTGAATTTAAAGCCAAGTTACAAAAAGGCATTTCTATTACGATTATTTGTGTAAGGTTTCTGGCTTCGAAATGATTTTTAAATAAAAGTATTACACGGCTCAGGTCAACTGGATGTTGGTTCACTTGATAGCGCAATTGGCCAATTTGCTAGTTAGCTGCTCGCCATCGGGCGTCAGAAGGAAATTATCCTTCCAAACGGCAACGCCGGAGGCATTTGTTTTAAAATCAACCGAGAGTTTCTCCCAGATTTTCTTCTTGGGATTCAGCTGATCGTCAGGAGTGCCACTATAGCCCTCAAAGGCGAGACGACTGCCAGGAGCTGCCGTGGCAGGCACCAAAATGGGTTCCACAACGGTGTGATCGGCGCTGTTTAAATAAGCATTATAAGTTAATGTTTACATATTACCTAAACAACAACAGAACTCACTTGGAGGTGCAGAGAACCATGCCCTCGGAGAGGATGCCACGCATTTTGGAAGGCTTGAGATTGCAGAGCACAGCGACAAGTCGCTGTTCCAGTTCCTCAACCGTGACAAACTTCACCAGACCGCTTATGATGGTGCGTGGTTTCACCTCCGCCAAATCAATCTTTAAAACATACAAAGTATCTGCATCCGGATGACGAGCGACTTCTACGATTTTGCCCACGCGTATGTCCAGACGATGAGGCGCATCCTCATCAGCAGCAGCAGCAGCAGCGGGAGCAGCAGCATTCGCCTTCACCTTGCTAGGTGCCGGATAAGCAGAAGCAGTCAGTTTCCTAATGCAAGAATTTTAAGGATTTAGTAAGGATGTATCAGAGAATCTCTTTTTTTCCAACTACTAACTGCAGTTCCGGCGTCTCGAAAGCCTTGCGAATGGGATCCAGCAGGCGATTTATGTACTTCTCGACGGATGCCTTCAGATCGCCCGGATGCAGTTTGTTGTCCGCATAATATTGCTCCAGTTCCTCATACGCCAAAAAGGTCATATCGCCGCCATTGTCCGCTGCACGATGAATCTCAAAACCCTCGCCGGCTTTGAAGAGAGAGAAGAGCACGTGTTTGACAAAGGAGAGGAGACCATTGTCGGCTATGTTGCCCGGTTCGCAGAAGGCCTTCTTCAGCTTCTTCTTGACGTTTGCGGGCGAGTCGAGCAGATCAATCTTGGAGTCCTCCTCCGACGAAGACATCTTGCCACCAGCCAAGCCAGGCACTAATTAAAAAAGGAAGCATTTAGTGAGTAAATCAAATAATGATTACTCCGTTTGTGGCTAACCCATAGGATTCATGAAGTGTATGCGCTTCTCGTAACCCAGCTGCGGCAAATACTTCTCGGAGAATGTGAATATCTTGCGCTGATCCACACCACCAAACTGGGCATCCACCTTAAGGTATTCCTCATCCAATCCCTGCAATCCAGGATATAGCAAACCCGATAGCAGTGGATATTCCACCTGTTTGACAACCTCGGCGCCAGCCTTCTTCGCATCGTGTATGGTTACCAGTGAGCTGAGCTTGTACACATCCAGTGTATATTCCTTAGACAACTGATAGTCGCTGCCTTTGACAAACTTCAGCTTGTCCAGTGGAACGCCAATTGAACTCAGCATGGCTTTTATCACCTGCTCGTAATACTGTGTGCGAAGCTCGAGCAATGACCACGGCGCCTTCATATTATCCAGATAGGCATGCAGATCGGCGAACAAGATTGTCACCTCACAACCGGCTTTGAGGAAATCCGCAATCTTCGACATGGGCACAAAGTAGGCCACATGTGGCTTTCCAGTTGTGGCTGTTCCCCAATAGATTTTCAGGTCACGCTCCTGCAGCACTTTCTGCAGCTTATCCTCGCCCAGCGTTTCCTGCAAATTGCGTGTAATCAGCTGCTGCTTTTCAGCGGCGCTTAACGTTGTTCCAACCATTTTGGATGAGTTATTTTAAAGTACACTTTGTGAAATTGGTTGCGGTGGAAAGAGGAAGAGAACTGCATGCGTGGTAGCTCTGCGAGATATGGCAGCGCTTTTCAACAGCTGTTAATTTGGGTAGATACTGCCCATCGATACTTGTATCGATACTGCAGCTGTTGAACAGATGTTAAGTCTTAGGTAAATGTAAACAAAGTAAATTTGCCGATACTTTTGAGAGAACATGTTAAATGTGCAAGGTGCCAAGATTCTAAGGCACTGCATCCGTCTTGCCACTCAAAGACTTTGCCACACAGATGTACGCGTGCGTTTTGCGCCCAGCCCCACTGGGGACTTGCATCTTGGCGGTTTGCGTACGGCTCTTTATAATTACCTTTTCGCCCGGCATTCGGGCGGCAAATTTGTACTACGCATCGAGGACACAGATCAAACGCGACTGGTGCCTGGCGCCACGGAGCGTCTTATTGAGAATCTACTATGGGCAGGCATTGATATCGATGAGGGACCTGGCCTTGGCGGCACACATGGCCCATATATACAAAGCCAGCGGAGGCCGTTATACAAGTAAGTAGTGAAATTGCTTACCAAGTGTGTTTCTAATCCCTTCTCCAATAGTGAAGCTGTTGAGCGCCTGCTGGCGAACGGCAGCGCCTATCGTTGCTTCTGCACCGAACGTCGATTGGAGCTGTTACGAAAGGAGGCGCTACGCACCCGGCAAGTGCCACGATACGACAACAAATGTCGACATTTGACGAGAGAGCAGTTGGAATCGCTGCTGGTCAAGGACACCCCACACTGCATACGCTTCAAGCTGACGGAGCACGAGGAGCCACTACAGGATCTCATCTATGGCAGTGTGCAACACAATGTCAGCGAAACGGAAGGTGATCCTGTTATCATGAAAAGCGATCAATTCCCCACTTATCATTTGGCCAACGTTGTGGATGATCATCTGATGCGAATTACACATGTTTTGCGTGGTGTCGAGTGGCAAATCTCAACCACCAAGCATCTGTTGCTCTACAAGTCAGTACATACAGCTATTCCCATTTGGAATATTCCTTCTTATACAGTAATAATTTGTGTTTACCCAGAGCCTTTGGCTGGCAGCCACCGCAATTTGGTCATCTGCCTCTGCTTGTCAACGCGGATGGAACGAAGCTGAGCAAGCGGCAGGGTGACATTGGCATAGAGCAGTTTAAGGCACGTGGCTACTTTCCCATTGCCTTGCTGAACTACATCATCTCCGCTGGAGGTGGCTTCGAACACCGAGCAAATGCCAAGCCCGAGTTGCTGCCAACTGCTGAATTGGCTCAGCAGTTTCGTTTGGAGCGCGTCAATTCACATCCTAGTCGCCTGAACGCCGAGCTGCTCAATGACTACAATCAGCTGGAGATTAGGCAACGTCTGCAAGGAACAGAGACCCAATTACAACTTATCCGACATGTTCAGCAGCTGGTCAAGCAGACCTATCCAGAGCAGTGTGTATTTTCAAATTACTGTCTCCACAATCCTCTGCTAAAATTTGATTTTGCAGCTCCAATTTGGATCTAGACGAGGCACACATTCTGGCCGTGCTCCAGTGGGCGGCGCAACGTTTAAATCTCATTCAGGATTTGACCAGCAGCAAGTTGAGTTTCCTCTGGGTTAAACCCAGCGATTTTGTGCTCAAGGATCTGTCTGCGGCACAGCTGGAGCAGCTGCTGCAACAACTGAATGATCTACAAGATTTCCACAAAGATCAACTCAATGCCATACTAAAAACTTATGCCAAGGCGACGGGCCTAAAATTCCCGGCACTGATGAAGGAGCTGCGTGGAGCTTTAAGTGGCCTCCACGAAGGACCTGGCGTCGCGGAAATGATGGAAATTCTGGGCAGGGCGGTCGTCCTCCAACGGCTAGGCGAGAGCATTAAAAAGCCATTGAAATTGAAACAGCATCAACTCTGATTAATTTTTATTTAAGTACAGTGATTAGTCGCTACAGAAATCGCTTCTAAATTGGGAATATTTTAATATATGATTGTTATTTATTAATATATATCATATGATATTTTGCTGTTTTCAGTTTGATTTTAAGAAAATAATAAAGAAGTCAATTTAAATTTCGATTCGGATAAAATTTATTTTTAATTCAGAATGGTTTGAATATTGATTGTTAATTATTATTATATTTAATTTAATAATACTTTACGATCTTTTGCTGTATTTAAATCAGAGTTAAATTCACAGCAACAGCTGATCTAATTTGATTTTGATAGTGAAACAGTGATCACTCGCTACAGATATCGATTACATATTTAATAATTGAATGATTGTTATTTATTATATTTAATTTAATCGCTTTAAGGAATTGGTCAAATAGTTCAATAAAAATAAGAATTACAAAATTAAAGCCACATCAACTTTGATATAATTTTATTAAAATAGATATAGTAAACGATCGCTACAGAGATCGCTACTTGATGGGCTCAAATTTTGGCAATTATTATAATATTATTTTTAATTAAATGATATCTTTTGATCTTTTGTTGATTTCAAATCCGAAATAAAATAAGAATTTTACATTTTAAGTTAAAATTTATGTATGTTATAATTAGCCAGCCAACACTGTGCTGCAGGTATTTAATATATGTATTTAGAGAATAAGTGTATTGAGTACATATCGTTAAGTTATGGCGAACATTTTTGCTTCAGCACCGCTCCAACTTTCAATTTTCTACATTCCATTTCCGACAATCCACGCCAACTGCTATAGATATTTGTATATATATGTATGTGTATAGGTATAATATGATGCTAGTCGCTTAGCTAAAGTCACGATTGGATAGCACAATGGGTGCGACTAAGCTCCAGCCGTAGATAAAGACGCCCAGCCAGCTGGATATGATTTTAACCCACATGGAAGCCTCGTTGCCGTTGAATAACTCAATATCGGAATGGGGCTTATACCAGTTGGTCAGCGTCATCATCACATAAAGGGAAGCTATATATATATATATATAAATAAATGGGTTAATCAAATATCTGAATTAAATATGCCATTGTATTACTCACCACAAACGAGCACTGTGTGGAATGAGGTCCAATTGTAGCCGACTGCTTCAGTTTCGTTGTCGGTGCTCGGTTTATCTCCTGCGCCGCCCGATTCTGAATCTGATAGAGCTTCTGTTAAAACTACATTAGTTATAGACGGTCGGCAAATTGTACACAGTTTCGTAATTGTTGTTGTTGTTGTTAGTGGAAAGTTTAAGCATTCAAAAATCAGGTGTGTGTTAAAAAGGAAGAGAGTGTTAATAGTTAATATAAATGATAACTGGCAGGATTAATGTGGATTAATGTTAGCGTTTTATAAAAATATAAATAAATTATTGATTCATCAATAAAGCAGTGAATTAAATAATTGATTAAAAGAATGGCTTCAATGGAATTGTGAAACTGTGCAATGTGCATGATAAAAATGAATAAAGAAGTAATTTTTCCACCTACCACGTTTCTCGCTGTTGTCATTGTTAATCTTGGAGACCTCCACGGCGGAGCTGAAGCAGTTGTAAAGGATGCACAATAGCCACACAATGAGGCCAATAATGTTAGTCGTATCAAAGGTCACCTTCGAGTTGGGTGTGGGTGGTGCAATAGTTGTGGTGGTGGCATTATGCACACCATCCATCAACCCAAACATGCCCGGATTGCAAGCTTTCTCTTTGAGTATCATAAAAAAAAATTAAACATTAAATACAATTCTGATTTATGTTCAGTTCAAAGCTAACCCGGATTGTTGGCCACAGCGGACCAGGTCAAGTAGATGGTGTACAAAGTGACGAGCGAACTTTGCAGCAATCCCGAGTGGGGCAAACGTTCCTGCACCGCTGGCAACACAGACAGAATGCTGACAGCCAAACAGAGGATCAGATTTATGGAGATAAAGAACTTGTTGATACCGCAGCCAGTTGACTGAAAGAGTCAGAAATTAGATTAGATATACGATTGAAAGTAAGATTAAAACGCACAGTGGTAAAGTAGATATAAAGCAGAGTAATTCCCGTCAAGGAGGCAATGTAACCGAGTAAAGTGACGCCAGCCAGAGCATAATAATAGCCACGATTATTCTCCGCATTCTCTGCAAATAAATTAATGTTTAAAGCTCTTATTTAGTATTCAACTGTGAAATTTCTTTTACAAATGACTAATATAATTATATATAAATAAATAAATTTAAATGAATGGCATGGCTTAAGCTGAACGATCCTCTTTATATAAAATATTTAAATATTCAAATTTATTTAATTTAGTATTAATCTAGAGATTTCTTCATTTTTAAATTAAATAAATAATATATTAATAAATTAAAAAATTAAATTAAAATTCTCTTCCTCTGCTTACCAATCCAATTCTCCGCCACACTATGCGCAAAGTCCACAATGATGACCAACTGCACCAGAATGAATGCCATTCCTCCAATTAGACCTACCCACATCATGGCTGGTCCAAAGGAACCATCCGGTATGAAAATCGCCGCAATGGAAGCACCAAAACAAATCAAAAACTTCAAAGGCCAAAATGCATTCTGGATGTGGGAACGAGGATCTCGAGAACTTTTCACGCCCAGCATAATAATGGCCATCAGAGTGAAGAAACAAGCAAGTCCAAAGCAAATTCGATAAACAGCCATATAACCCAAGGCATATTCACAATCCACCTGAAACGATCCGCCCGTAACTGTTTCTATTGTCTTTGAGCTGTAAGTCGAAGTGGAATTCACGCAAAATGGCAGCTTTTTAAGCGTATTCTGTAATCCTGGAGAGAGCGCAATTGCACTCAGAACTGTGCCCACTAGCAACATGAAAGCGTACATGAAACGGGACGAGGAGGAGTTCTTGCAGGTGGGACAGGCGGAGCAGCACATGCTTGCCGCAGTGCCTGTGCAACAAAGCGCGCACTGCAACAATAAGAAAAATAAAATATATTTTGAGCTATTTTTGGCTATTTTCAAGCCAACATCTGTCAGCACTGAATCGGAATTCGCATTGATTTTGTTACACTTGTGAGCAATATGCGCATTATGTTTATATAAAGTTTATTTATTTATTATCACACACCTGCGCCGCGGAACAGAGGCCCATAACAGCGCCCATAATTTAATAGTGCTTGTTACTTTTGGTAAATAATATTTTTTCCGATTAAAAATGCGTCAACTTGCAGTCGAAATGCTTTTGTTTGTGAAAATATGACAAGTGTTGAGCAGAGAGCGAAAGAGAGCGTGTGGAGCGCATTCTGTTAGTTGCTGTTTAACGGTGTCGTAACAGGGATAATCGATAAGTTGGGTGCATGCAACACTGCTAGAATGTTACCATGGCTGGAAAATATTGAAATGGAAATTTACCGTTCAGTTTTGTTTTGTGAGCGGTTGCGTCTGGTTGGTGCGGTACCTTTACACTGTGCGCAAATTGTGTGGTGCATTTTTTGAAACTGTAATTGTGGTGGTGTAAACTGACTGACTTCGTCTCTCTCTATATCTGTGCCTGTGCTCGTGTGCTTGTGCTCCGTGTATTCCCGTGTATGTGTGTGTGCGCGCCTGCATTTGAACAAAAAGGAAAAGTGTGAAGAATTTGAAAGAAAGAAAGCGCAACTTAAAATCGCAAAAAAGAAAACTAAAAAAAAAAACACTCATAAAAAATGGCAACCGAAGTAGCTTCAATACCCGCTGAGGAAACGCCATCAGTTGCAGCAGCGGCAGCCACAGAAAACGCTGCTGCTGCCGCTGAGCAGGCGGAAAAACCTGCTGCTGCTGGTGCTGCCGCTGCTGCAGAGCCTGTCGTCGTCGCTGCTGCTGCCGAGAACGCTGACAACAACAAAGAGGATGGAAAGGCGTCGTCGCCTGCTGCTGCTGCGGATGGAGCTGCTGCTGCTGGTGGCGCTGCCGGCGCCGCTGCCGATGGGAAGAAAGATGGTGGCGATTCTACGGTTGCAGCGAAATCTGAGGCAAAATCTGAGGCGCCCGCCCAGAAATTCAATGTGCACAAGACCAATTTCGAGAAGGACATCATTTATCTGTATCAGTTCTCGCGCACCCCCCTGCTGCCGTCTCTCTCGCCATACTGCCTGAAAGTGGAGACTTGGCTGCGTCTCGTCGCGCTCAAGTATGAGGTATGTTTTCACACACCTACACTCATAACTTTCCAACATATGTATTTTTTTCCCCCTAGCGAAAACATATTTAAAATCTTTACTTGAATTTCCCATATATCTTATAGCCTGGCGGGGTTTTTCATCATCATCTCTTCTCTCCTTTTTTTTCTCTCCATATGCATGTATTATGCGGTAGAGATTTTTTCTACACATACACATGAATACACTCACGCATAAAAACCGCCATGATTGTGTGCTAAGCCTGTGACCTGCCCGCTCACCGCGCCCTATAGCCCTGCATATGCAGAAAAGGGATACATTTAGCATTTGCCTCTTTCTTTCTTTCTATTCCGGCAGACTTCCAATGCGTGCGCTTGTGTTGGTGTGTGTGTGTGTGTGTGAACCTGTAGCGAGCCAGGCGTTTTGTTGTTGCCGGATTTTATTCCTGTCTGCTCATGTGTGTGTGTGCGTCTACATAAAACAGCGTATACATAAAATTTGTGTGTGCGCCGACGCCGCTGCTGTGCCTGGCCTGGCCTGGCCTGGGTCTCTGCTTTTGTCTCTGCCTCTGCCTAGCTGCCGTTGTCGTCGTCTCCGTTTTACGCTCTCTCAAAAGTTATGCTTGATACTCCACTCACCATACACACTACCTCACCCTTCCCCATGCGAAGTTGTGCTTCAAATTTTGCACTTGGCACTCTCTCGCTATTCCTCTCTCTTTCGCTCTCTCAGCAGCAGCAGCAGCTCCCATTTTATTGCTCTGCTCTTTGTCTTTGTTGCTGCAGCTGCTGCAGCTCTGCTTCATTTAGTTTTTAGTTTTTTTTCAGTCTCTCTGTCTTTGCCTTGCACAAATTCCAAGCCCCGTTTTTGTACCCGTTTTGTAATTGCTTTTAATAAAAATTGTTTGGCCCCCTTCCCGCATTCCCCATCCAGTTTTATTACTGCACTATGTTCTGTCTGTGTCCCCCTCCCCTCGAACTTTAAGTAGCTCGGTTAGAAAAATATGTCTGTATGTATAAATGCCTGTCAATGTCCGCTGTCCGCTGTCCATTCCAGCGACATCGCTACAAAAGTTTTAAAGCTTTAGGCGCGCGCGCGATGCGTTTTGCATATTTTTTTCTTTT
This sequence comes from Drosophila dives, assembly GCA_035042365.1. Classification (NCBI taxonomy): domain Eukaryota; kingdom Metazoa; phylum Arthropoda; class Insecta; order Diptera; family Drosophilidae; genus Drosophila; species Drosophila dives. The sequence continues at coordinate 3,437,103 of JAWNLJ010000326.1, read as the reverse complement.
TTTTCATATATTTTGTATAGGGACGCGGAGACTTACAAATGCGGCGAAATGGGTGCGGCCCCAAACAGCAGCCACAGTCAGCAGCAAACAGCGGTGGCGACGCAATTGTTGTTTTTAATCTTATTAATTACATTGGGGGTGGGGTATACGTAAGGAATGTTAATTGATGCTCAAGTAGTTGTAAATGCCTTAAAAAAATTGATAATTCGACAGGCAGCCGCCAGCAGCTTTTGCCATATGCTGCTCAACAATTGAATTGATTTATCGTTGAATTTTGACTGCAATTGCAGCAAAGAAGAAAGTAAGCCTAAAATCAATTATGATTGACACTTTGTCAAGCCCGCATAAAAGGCGCGTGTGATTGTGTGTGGAAGTCTACACACGACGCAGTCGCAGCGCACTTTCCATTTTGTTCCGCTTCGTGTGTGTGTGGTGATAAGAGCTAGCAGAGTTCAACAAACTGGAATGCAACTGAACGGGAAAAAGTAGTGGTTGGGGGCTGAATGAAATGGTTAATGAACAGACCTTTGTCATTTTTCATTAATCATAACGCCAACAAGACGACTACCCCCACCCCTCCTTAAGCGATGACTGTTGTAAACGCATTTTTTTGTATATATTATCAGCAGCAGGCGCATATTTAGCCTTGCCCAAAAGTAAACAACATTTACAGCAGCAGCAGCATGAGTCGATGGGTGATAAACCAAACGCATATTTTTTCACACCACTAGCGAGCGTGTCGATGCCAATAACAACAACAACAGCTACATCAACAACAACAATATAATTCAACTTAGGCGAGGCTGCTTCTGCTATTTGTGCTTATTATTGCCGCCCGCATAGTTGGCATTCCAATGTGACTGGCATTTCACATTCCATTTGCCATATGTATGATATATGCATATGGGGATTGTGCAATTAATTCAACATTTACAACAATATGCATTACAAATACGGACAGACAGACAGATGGCCGTGCATAAATCAACATATACTTTTAGTTCATTTGGTTGCATTTTGTTGCGGCGCACTTCCGAGACGACGACAACAAGTTATTTAATTTACAATTTATTTAAATGTGCGCGCCGCATACAAAAGCCTATATTGCCAGCACAAAGTGTTGACTGTGGCAACGGTCTGGCAACGCTGTCAGTATCTATGTATGTGTGCGTGTGGACAAACTGTACGTGTGAGCTGCGCTGTGCATGTGTGACTGTGTGCGGGGAGTTTTTGAATTATTCTTTTGTCAAATGCAGTCAAACGTTGAGCTGTGAATTGTTGCGCTCTTGTTTGACTTGTGTTTTGTTTTCTGATTTTGTTTTTTAATTAATAGCCGCATATTTGCCTTAAAACAAAGACTGTCCATACATACACACATACTCACATACATACATCCACATGCAATATGCAATTTAACTGCAACGACAGTCGCCGCCTTTGTTGTTGCTCACTCACTTGCTCATTCAGTCGCCTGGCATTAAACTCCTCTCTTTTGGCTTTTCGACAGGGTGTGGATTTCAAACTCACACACACACATATACATGCACGCAAGCAGACACTGCATAATTGCATGGCGTGTTGGGTTGCTGCTTGTGTTGTTGTCGCTCATTCGTTCCTGTTCTTGTTCTTCGTCTCTTTTTTGTCGTGTCTTTTTAACATGCATCCAATCCAATTGTTGTTAGCAATGTAAAAGTCTACACTGCGCCAAAACTGAGCCGCCGTCGTAGCTTAATTGGCATAATGATTTAATAAATAAAAAAAATAAATAAACATTTGCATTGTGTTGACAATGCGTCGCCGGCACAACGCTGCTGCTGCTCCGCTGCCTACCCTCTGCTTTTGCTGCTGCGTTGAGTGTCGGCAGTTATGCGTTGGTGGAAGCTTCTTCCATTTTTCGAAGCAGCCGTTTTTGTGGATCATTGGAATTAAATGTGACGACAACGGAGACAACGGCAACGACGACTCCACCCTTTTTAGCCTGGACTGAGATGACGACGGCGATGCTGCTGGAAAGCAAGCAGTATAATATGCTCTCTTTCGTTTCTCTCCCTTTGCGCTCTCTATTTAGCTCTAGGTGTGTGTGCGTGAGTTTGCAACCACACCCTGCTGCCTGCTCCCAGTCTGTGTGTGTGTGTGTATATTTGTTGCCCTTCCGCGCTAAAGCATGAAATATGCTACGCCCTGCGTTATATGAGTCGCTTTTGTTGTGGACAAACCCATAAGCAACGGAAAAACAAAAATTTCTAATTAGAAATTACAACAGCAGAAGAATAATAATATGCCGGACATAACTGTCACTTTTTTGTAACGGTTAACAGCGCATGCATAAATTGTGTACACACATACATGCACATATATGTATATGTGTAAGTGTGCGTGCGGTGTACACATTGGAAGAACATTGCTAGGCAGGCGGCACTGGAATATGCCAAATTCAAATAGCGGGCAATTGGAATGATTTTCCTTCTCATCGTTTGCGTGCGGCGTCGTCGCCGTCGTCGTCGTCATTCGCGTGTGTGAAATTGTACTTGCGTATGTGTGTGTGCTTACCGTTTCACAGTGGGGGTTGTTGGGTGTTGGTTGATTTTTCGGTACAGCTTTTTGTAGTGGTTGTTTGTGGCCAGCATCTCTCGCCGCCTTTTTGGCATACATACAACCCGAGTGTATAACTGTGTGTATATAGGAAGGCCTATGTATGTCATGAGCGCCATCTAGCGTCTGAAAGTGTCTTTGGGGTCGCGTGGGAGCAGAAATTGAACTACATTGCAAATACATTAGTCATGCATACAAACATGTACATACAAGAACACACATTCACACACAGGCACACAAAGGCTCGCGTTAATTGGAATGTTGGACGATAAGGAAATTGCTGAGGATGAAAATTTAAAAACAACAGTAGCAACAGCAGTTGCAAAAACACCCAACCCATTATTATTATTACTCATCGGGCACATTATAATGCCACCAATCCCCAATCTCTATCGCTTACTCATCCACAATATATAAATAAACATATTTTTGTATTGTTTTCTTTTTCACAGAATGTGGATCATAAGATGCGTTTCCGTTCCAAGAAGGGTCAGTTACCCTTCATTGAGCTAAATGGCGAAGAGATTGCGGATTCGGCCATTATCATCAAGGAGCTATCTGCCAAGTATGAAAAAAATTTGGATGCCGGTTTGACTGCGGAGCAACGTAATGTTTCGTATGCGACAATTGCCATGCTCGAGAATCATTTGATTTGGATCATCTTCTATTGGCGCGCCAAGTATCCGGATAATGTCCTCAAGGGATACAAAGTGAATTTGCAGCATGCGCTTGGTCTGCGTTTGCCCAATTCCATTTTGAATTTCTTCTTTAAAATAACATTCGGTCGCAAGGTAAATTTAAAAAAATTGTAGATATTTTTTTCGATTTGTTTCTTTATTTACATTCAATATTGAAACTTGGCACTTTTGTTGTGGCAAGTTGAAGATTGTTTATGGCAACTTGAGTCGGCTTTTCCGGCAGCGTTTCTCAGGCTGGCTTTTTTAGTGTAAATAAACAGAAGATTGGAATCGTTGACGTATTATATTGCACACCTACCCAAATAATAATAACAATATTACTACTACCACTTATACACTAGCTGTAAAGTACGATCTGAATCGATTCGATCCCTGAGCCAGACCCAAGATAGTTACATATTTTGTTTATACTAGAAATATCATGTGAACATAAACAATGTTGGACGCGTTCCTTGTTGCATTGTTTATGTTCAGTTCGTAGATCTCACATAACCCCAATTAAGATATATACACAGACATATATATACAGAAACAAATAATCCTAAATAAAACAAATTGACAATAGTCATATAAACAACAAAACTACAGTGAACGCTTGCAAAGTGGAAAATGTTTCGATTTTTAGAAATGTTTGTGAATGCAAGAATTTTATTTCACTAGAAATTCTGTTTTAAGTAGATATATGAATGCCTTAAATTTACTATAACCTAACTCTTCATTTTAAATGTATTCCAATTTCCACTTTTCAAACGTTCACGTTAATACAATTAAAAAAAAAGAACAAAACAAATTCTAATCATTATCACTAACTCTTGCATGGTGTTTTTTCTCTTTTTCGTTTTTTTCTTCTTATATTATATATATATATTATTATTTTTGAAATGGTATCCTCCTGTACACTACTGCTAACTCTCTGTGTGTGTGTGCCTGTGTGTGTGTGTGTTTAACATGCAAAACTATTCCCACTACCCCCACAACAACCCCCGTTGTGCATTTTAACCATCTAAAAACCCAAAACAAACAACCAACAACAACAAACAAATTTGGCAACCGAATATTGAACACAACAAGTGGTTCCAGGGCACGAAAAAGCTAAAGGCGCACGGCATCGGTGTCCATAGCGCCGAGGAGATCGAGGAATTCGGCAAGAACGATCTGAAGGTGCTCAGCGAGATGCTCGACTGCAAGCCATTCTTCTTTGGCGATGAGCCCACAACCCTTGATGTTGTTGCATTTGCTGTGCTATCGCAATTGCATTATCTGTCCAAGGATATTGCGTATCCGTTGCGCGACTATATGACCGAGAAGTGCCCCAATCTGATTGGCCATGTGTCTCGCATGAAGGACAAGTGCTTCCCCGACTGGGACGAGATCTGCACAAAGCTAGATTTGAATGCGCACATTCCCAAGCCAGAGTGAGTCCTATCCCAACACTATATCCGTTATACATCCATTTAATATGTTTTTTCTTTTCTTTAGGCCAGAGACCAAGGAGGGCAAGGAGGGTGGCGAGCAGGAGAAATCAAATGAACAGGAGGGCGCCGATGGCGACAAGATCGAGAAGGAGCTGGAGAAGGACAAGGTAAAGGTCAATATTCGTTAGTTTAAGACTGCATTTATCAAATTCCAGTCTAATTTGAATTCCTTACCTCTTCCATAAACAGTCGACCGAAAAGGAATCGACCGAAGAAAACAAGGAGAAGGAGGAGACAAAGTAAAGCGCCGTTAATAACATCATATATAGACATATATATATATAAACTGATATATATATATATATAAATATATATGCAAAAGGACGATTAACGGAATGGAAAATAAGAAGAAGATGAACAACAACCCCCCAAAAAATCACATATATATGTATATATTTAAATATATATATATGTAGTACGAGATACTATTACTATATATCTATAGTATATATATATAGTTAACGCACTGCGCTCATATATATTATAACATTCAACAAGACAGAAAAAAAATCATTTAAAGCATAGGACAACTGTAAAGCAAAACAGGCATAAAACAAAAGAAACAAAAAAAGAATGATCCACTCAAAACAAAAAAAAAACGAAAAAATAAAAAAGGAAAACAAAAAACGTATATACAATAACGTAACGTAAAAACTTTGGACATCTTTTTTTATATATATACAAAGTAAAAAGAAAACAAAAAAATACAAAAAAAGAAAACGGTAAAAACATTTAGTATAAAATTATAAAAGTTTATACGTATAAGCGAGAAGAGAGAAAAAAAAGAACAAATGAATTATAAAAATTAGTTAAAGAACTCGAATGAAAGTAAATCAAAGTGAGATTGCAATATTGAGCAATGAGAATAGAGAGAGATAAAAAGTGAAAAACATGGGTGAGATAAGGTGTAGAACAGCATTTAACCGTTAGTTTTCATTGAATCTATCTATAAAATGCAATTCATAACAAACACATACATGCACACATACACAAAAACTCAAACTCACTCACTTAATCAAACTCACTCGCTCGATTTACACTCACACAGCCATGTATACACAGACACAGACACATTCACACTCATACAGACACAGACACACATACGCAGATATATAATTGCATAAAGGCAGCAAAAATTGCAACTCGATGGTATTGTTTACTCTTCCAAAATTGATTAAGCTTAAAGTAAATGTCGGGGTTCAAAGAAGAAGAAGAATATAAAGTATGGCAGCGTATATATATATATATTTATATTTATGATATGATATAATATATATATGTTTGTAGTAGGTGATGATGAGAAGCTTTTGTGAGACGATTATGATGATTATGAGGGACCGCTGCTGATAATTAAGTTTATTTTTTATATATATATGATTGCAAATAGTAATTTTTTATTCATGTGTGCAAATAATTAAATAAAAATATTGAAAATTTATTACTTATAATTATAATATACATACATTATATACGCCCCTATCATAACGATGTGTATAAAAATAACAAACAAAAACAAAACAACAAAAAAAACAAAAAATCATGATAAATCGTATATGTTAAAATCATTCTCTGTTTATTATTATAATTTTATATGATTCTTGGGGCAAGGCTTTTCCTGTGAAAATGCCTATCCCTCAGTCCTGCTTTATATACGTTTACATAAAAAAAACAAATTCAAACCAAAAAAAAAATACTCGGCGCAAAAGTCTAAATACAATTTGTACTTTAAAATTATACTTTTTATATTTTGGTACAAATCAAAATTTTAAAAACGCTTTCAAATATTTTATGTCTTGTCCCTTTTTTTATGTTTTATACAATAAATGTTTAATTTTAATTACGCAAATATATATATATATATATAAAAACATATGCATAATTTCTATTGTAATTATCGCTGCAAATAACATAAAACAAAAACATCAACCTTAGAAGAATCTTGAATAGAGGAAAACGAAGAAGAATCATATAAACAAAACAAAAAACACTGACACGAAAACTCAACTCATGCAAATTATTGGGAAATTTCTCAAATGGGAAATTCGAACTTGAATTTCCCCCAATATTTAAAAATTGTGTATGCCCATTGTATTTTTTTCTATGGTTTTTTTTGCTGTCTTCGCCATTATTAACTGCACTCAATTCGGTTCTACGTTCTACCATTCTACACCCGCCAACGCCATGAGCAAAGATACAAAAGAAACAAACAAAAAAAATTAAGAAAATGGCATAGAAGAAATCAATAAAAAAAAAAGAAAAAACAAATTTTTAATAGGGTAAAAACAAAAAAAAAAAACAAAAAAACAAAACGGAAAACTAAAAGAAACCAACCGAAACAACAATCGCCAAAAACGGCGTGCAATGAGGCGAGTGAAAACGTGAAAATCAAAACAAAATATAAAAAGAACATTGAGAACACATTATAGGAGAAGGTGGCGATGACAACGACTCCGATGAATGAGAGCTAAAAAGAGAACGCTAGCTAAAAAGAAAAAAACGGCGCTAAAGTCTCATTGTTGATGAAGAAGATAATGCAGAAGATGATGATTATGATGATGAAAAGGGGAATCTCCATAACGATACGATTTGTAGACTATGCAAGTATTTTTATGTATTAAAGGTTATGTTGTAAGTTTTTATCACAATATTTGTATTGTAGCTGCTCAGTGTTTTATATGATTATATAAAATGGATAAAACGAAACAAACACAAGAAACAAAAACCAACCGGACAGACAAAAAATTATTGTATTACATACATCTTATATATAATAAATATGCTTCTTAATAAAAATAAAACAAAAAAAAAAGCAAATACACCTTATTTATGACAGAGGATTTATAGCAGTCACAGAGCACTCCTCGCCGCAACCCCTCCACTCCCCAACCGATAACGCCCCACTAAGCTGGGGTGGCTTACAACAGAAAAGGGGGAAAAAAAACATACGCAGAAACAAAGAAGAAATTAATTATGATACTTGAGTTATCTTTGACGTATAGTTCTGATAACCTGCACAAGTTGCTCAATTTGCAACTGTGCTGTTCCTAATGCTTAGAATAATTAAATTATCTTTTTTCACAAAAAAGATAGATTTTTTCGATAGCACCACCAACCAACCAGGCGACAGCTCAAGTTCATGCACAGATAGAGAGCTTTACACATATATATATATTAAGAATATTTTATATATATACAAAATTGTTTTTCCAGAGTTTAGTAAAAGAAATCGATCGTGCTAGATATGAGAGTCGTAAACTGTTTCTATTATGATAATGGGACTGACCATAGACTTCAAGATTAGTCACGCTTAGTTTAGTCACCTTTTGACCATAAATATAATAAACTTTTAATGGTGGGAGACAAATAGAATGCAGTGTTTTCTACATGGTTCAAATACATATTAGCTCAGTCATTTTAAGGTAATAAATATAATCGCAAAAAGGAGAGGGAGGGACAAGAGGGTGTGGTTTTTGGGAAATTTTTCAATGTTCACAGGGAACTCCCATTTTGTTGGGTACTATTAATGATGGTCATATATATTTGATATGAAACTGTTTTGGAGCTGTTATAGAAAGTAAATTTAAAACCTTGTAAACCTGAGTTTAATGGTACTCCGATAAAACTATATGATATAGTAGACCGATTGTGATAATTGCGAGGAACTTCATAATACGCAATTTGCAATAGTTTTGATCGGACAATTGTATATCTACAAATTATTTGATATATTTATCCAATATAAATATGCATATATCTTGAATAGATGAAAAGTTGTTCAGATAACTGAACTCAACTTTCGACCGATTATTCCTATATAAGACAACTATAAGACAGCCTGTAGCACATAGACATAAATATGCCAACCATCATCAAGATAGCTTCAAAACAGGCAGTTTGACATCAAATAGGCAACCCATGCCGATCAAGAATATTATAATAATAAAATAAAAAACAGTCGTTTCAATATTCAAGGCTTTCAATTCAGAATGTTGCCTTTTCCGGGGGCTCAACTTTAGTTGTAGCGTAATAAATAAATGTATAAAGTCAGAAAAATGCCAATGTAGCCCAGAAATGCCAATCAAATTGACATTCAATTTCAATCTGACCCAAAAGACATGCCAACAGTGATAATCGATATTTGACCTAGGCCAATATAGAAATGACTATCCAACAAATGCCAATGACTGAAGATATTCCAACACCCACTCGTTGCACCCCCCCTTATCCATTTAGATAATCGACGACTAATTTGATGTCTGACTAACTGTTGGCGCTCCAAATTGAGCGTTCCTTATATACAAATACATAAATATATATCTATATGTATATATAGAGCTATTCATCAAATGGCGCCCAATGGGGGGCAGGTCTAATCAAGGCAAACACGTTCAAAGAATTGCGAGTGGGTGGCTGAGTGGTGTAGGGTGGTGCTGTGGTGCGCATCCCACAGAAATACACACACAACAAGAGACCCCTTTTAACCGTTGCTTGTCAACCAACTGTGACATTTGGCAATTTATTGAAGACGGATTCCAATCAGAGCAAATCATGCGAGCCTTCGAGCACGTCTAATATGGCAATCGGAATTTATGGTCGCCTTGCTCTGCAGTAATAAAAAATAAAAGGTAAGTGTGATATCGCATATCCGCCCCAATAATACTGCAGCTGCAAAAAGAATAAGAACCTACACTTCCCAAAAAAAATATTGAAGAAAATTCAGTTACACTCTACATTTATTTCAGTTTGAAATCCATTTAGAAGAATTTGAGTAATAATTATAAGTTATGTTTAAATAAAATCAATGTTTCTTATCTTATCTTAATGGTATTTTTACAGTTACTCAATATAAAGTCTGTCTATATATCAATTGAATGTCTATATATTTATGTATTTATTTATTTTTTTATATAGCATTAGTTCTACCAAAAATCTATAAAATATTATTGTCGAAAAATTATGTTTCTTGATTTGAGATCGTCATAGTTAATGCTGATCAAGAATATATATGCTAAGGGAGATGCTTACTTATTTCTGTTGTACACTTTTGCAAAACATCATTTTACTTCCCAACCAATTTTTGAAAGTCCCCGCATATAAATATAATTATAATTTAATAAGTATAAATCTTTTGGGACTTTAAAATCACCCTTTAATGCTACATAAGGAACTGATAATATCGAAAACCATAATGCGCAATTCAAGACATTTTAGCTTTGAGAGCTTTTAGTTATCATGCAACTTAAATTATTAAATTCCTCTTCTAAGAGTTTCGATACAAATATTCCATTTAAGACTTAAGTACAAAATTCCCCATATTTTCTCTGGGTGCAGAATAATGTACGAACTCCGAACGCTTTTGTCCTTTGTGGTGAGCAATAGCGTGCACCATTGCATGCCCCATTGGAGCTGTGGGTGTTGGGATGGGTAGAGGGGGGCGGGGTGGTTTATAGATAAGTATTGCATGAAGCTTGGCAGTAGTCGGTAGTCGGTAGTGGTTCTGTTGTCGAATCGCTCACAGCATTGAATTGGTGTTAAGCACGAACCGAAATGAAATGGAAAATGGAAATTGCCCAAAATGGAAATCAGCAGTTGTCATTGTGGCCTGAGGATTGGGACAAAACAGCTGCTGCTGGAGCTGGAGCTGGAGCTGTAACTGTAGCTGCATTTGGAGCTGGAACAGTTGCTGCTGTTCGTTGCTGGCGTGCGGATGGAACAAACAACAAATGTCGAATCAATTGTTCTTCCTCAGCTTGGCGGATATATTCTCCATTTATCCGGCCATTTTCAAGGAGCGCAGCAAACAACTTCGCAAAACCAAACAAATCTATTTGCCCAGTGATGAGGAGTGGCAGGACAAGCGGTATTTTATGCTGCTCGAGATACAGCGACAAGTCAACGATTCCGGCGACAGAAGCATCTCACTGAAGGACATCGATAAACGCGAAAAACCCGTCTTTGATCCGCAACGCATTACGAAGATCGTGTCGCCCAGCATCACACCCAATGGACGCAGGAGTCGTGCGCTCAAGCATTGTCATACCACCAGAGTGAGGGTCAAGCTGAAGACCAGTGCTCGCTGGAATCTGCCTACAATTGCGAATGCGGCCAAGCTGCTGAGGAAGCCTCCACTGTCAGTTGTCTTTCAGAATGAGCACGAGATGCGTCTGGCCTTCTCCCTCATCTACGATGTCTTTCGATGTGGGTTTCAATTGTCGTTTCAATTATAGTAAGTGCATAATTTCAGGTACTCTTTTTCTAGATAAAACAGTGTTGTGCAACGCCTTGTCGGATATCTGCTTCTTTGAGCAGGAGTGCTACAAAAAGGTATAGCTGAAAGGGGGGATTTCAAATTGTGTGTTTATCTTTCATATTTAAAATTCCTTCCTCCCCAGTATATTGCTGATGAGCAGCGGATTTGGCTGATGCTCTTCGAGCTCTACGATCGCCACTTCAAGAATCGCAACTCGGAAATGCACGAAGAACAGGCGCAGCTCTATGAGGCTGCTGAGGTGACGGGTGAGTTTAGCCACCAATATATGCAGCACTTCCTTCTGCATCGCTTCCTCTCCAGAAATTGCGGCTGTGCTTTGGCAGCATCGCATTCGCCTGGCTGCCTCAATTTCCCGCATGCGTATTGGCGTTGGTGCACTGCGTCTCTCTCAGCTGTTGCCCATCCACCTGCAGAACGAGAAGGTGGCCATTGCAGCTGCCAATCCCGTCATCACTGGTTGGATAAATCCATTTCTAGTGCGGTAAGTAAGAGCGGTAAATAGTCCACATTTAAATCAATTCCCATTTCCATACATAGCAACAAGACGGAGGCGGACAAGCTGCTCATTGAAATGGGCTTCACTGTGCATGGACCGGATGATGAGCAGCCGCTGTTGGTGCAGCACTGCAAGTGGGACAACATTTGCCCCCTGGTCATCTCCATAATACCCAAGGATCGCGGCGAGTTCACCAAGTCCACCCTAATGACGAAGCACCGTTTCATCATGCAGGTTAGCTGGGAGACCAAAGAAATCTGATCTGTTATCTATTTTATCCGTTAATTATTATTATCTTAGGATAAAAACTTTTCCTATGGTCCTGCAATCATGTCCAAGCTCATGGACTATTACGAGCTATATGGTGAGATTAGAAGTTGGCAGCTCTTCCAACCTGCTCTTATATATATTTATATAAATATTTCCTAACCAGGTGATATACTGCAAACCCATGTGGATTCTCCCCGTTCCACTGCCTACCTGGCTGCACTTTTCTACTCCGTGAATCGTGTGAATAACTTCTATGTTTATGGCGCCGGTGCCAATCTGAAGGAGTATCGTCGCTACATGGAAACCATAGGCGTAAGATTCACTTAGTCATCCCTAATTACTTTATATCTATTGACAATTGCTCATCCAGGTGAATAATATACGCCTTTTTGGAGATGCCTTCACTTCGTTTCCCATGGAATCGAATCGTTTTCGCAACGTTATCGGCGTTTTTGCCACGCCCCCCAACTCCTTTAGTGCCATCTCGGATCCCATCGATTTGATTTGTTCGCGTGGTGGTGACTTGAGTATGCTGGAAGTGCTCACCGAATCGGAGGTCAGCGATGATGGCAGACAGCGAGTGGGTTGCATCCTGGAGGAACAGCTGCTCACCCTTACCATGTCCATGTCACGTCCCCAGATCCAGTTTGTACTCTATCAGACGCATTCGATAGTGAATACGGAGAACGAGGACATGGTGAAGCATGTCATCAAGGTGATCAATAAGCTGGCGCTGGAGAAGCATCGTCAGGCGTACAGGGAGATGAAGCGTCTGGAGGCGCTTGCCGAGGCGGAGGCGGCAAATATACCCGCTGCAGCCATGTCCAAGGAATCGCCACGCAAAAAGGACAAACTCTCCGCTGATGACAAACGCAAATCTCAGCCAGAACTCACTGCCAAGCCGGGTGAACCGGTTGTACCAGCTGTGCAGCTGCCTCGCGTGGACAGCATCGATTTGATTGTCACCCCGGACATTGATGAGTTCGTGCAGGACACGGTGCCGGACATTTGCATTAACCAGGACAACTGCATTCAGCTGCAGTCCACTGGCAGCTTTCTCTCCCTCATCCGCCGCAAGAGCCTCACCCAACACAACGAGAAGTATCTGATCCGCATGGCCGAGCGACGCGGACTCTTTGGCAAGCAGGAGCGGGATCGCAGCAAAACCCGTGCAGTGAAAATGCAGGAGGTCAACGAACCCCCACCACCCGATACCGCCTACGATAACTGTTCGGCCAGCTCAAGAACGGGTGGCCAACATGGGGTAAGCCTGAATCTAGCTGTATGTCTACTTTATGCCTATATATGCATGAAAGTAGCCAACTTAGAAGTTGGCTTAATCCAATTAGCTTCAGTTTTGATGAAGTTATGGGCTGGGAAACATTAACAGAGAGAGATCATTGTTTTCGTTGTATAGTTCAAATATTAATTTCGAGTTGGAAAAGCATTTTCAATATTGAATGTTGTATTGAAGCAGCAGTCAAAAAGCCTTTGAAAGTCGGTTAAGTTCTGAGAAAAATATGACTGTGGGAAGATTTGACCCACCCCATCTATCAATTCCAATAGGTATTTTTTAACAAAATTTTTAACTTTGTAGTATTCATCTAGAGGTCAAAACATGGCCAAAAAAGTCTGCTTTAAGAAAATCCGATAACTTTTAAGAATGTTATGGCTGTGTAAACTTATCTAATGTTCCCAAGGTATTTTTGATGGGTAGAATTAAGTCATTACTTACCAAAGTTCTCCCAAGGTATGGCATGTTAATTGTGTATACATTGTTTTTATATTTTATATTAATATTATATATATATATATATATATATATATATATATATTGTATAGCTACACAGCTTCAATATCTTTGTCAAAGATCTGAATGAAACTAAATTTAAGCAAATTTTTTTAAGTGCCACAAACAAATTATTTAATACAAGCTCAAATGTGAAAAATAGCTGGGAAAACTAATAGATTAACTAATCTGATATTAGGGAAAACAATTGAACCAAGCAAAGTTTTCATAAGATTAGCTTGGCTCCATATACAGGTAATCTGTTGAATCCCACCCAATCCAAGAAGGCTATTAGATTTTCAACTTTATTGTAAATAATAAAAACATTTTTGAGAGTGGGTTGAGTGGGTTAATTGGTAATGATGGGGGGAGTGGGTTGGGGGTAGGGGAGAGGAGGTTGTATGTACATTTGAGACTTATGATCTAATAATTAAAAAGCGTCATGGTGAATAAGTGATTTGAACTGCAGTCACCAGCAGCATCATCCACAGCATCAACCTGACTATATTAGTGGCGAAGGTAATGGGTGAGTGGGTGATGGAGAGGAGGTCGCGGGTGGGTGTAATTAGCATGCGGCATGCAATCGCATTAACAGAAAATCGCGCAAATCAGGGCTTAGTCACAGCAATAGCAACAAAAATAGCAACAATAGCAACAGCAATAATAACAAACATCAAAGAGATTAGGTCATTCCATTGACTCATTGGCCCATGACTAAAGCGCCCGCTCCACACATAAATCCTTGACTTCGATCAATCTGTAATTGTTATTTGCGCCAACTGCTGCCGCTGTTTGTTTTGTTCTTGCCCTGCTGATAGCCTTTGGCATCCATGGATTTGTTCTTATCTAGCTTGCTGCCGCTGTTGGTGTTCCAGCCACTGGTCATGCTGGGACTGCTGCTGCCGTTATAACTGAAACTGGACTTGAAGGAGGGATTGCCGATGCTTTTGAACATCGGATTCGTTTTGCCGGCACCAACAGCTGGCGCCGCCTGGTTATAATAGCTCTTGTTGTTTTGCAACTGGTGCATCTGATTATGCTGCTGCTGATTATAGCTATGGCTGTTGACCATGCCCTTGTCCGACATCTGTCGTTTGTAACCGCCATAGCCGGTGCTCGCCAAGCCCACCGAGGCAATGCCCAGACCCATTCCCACACCAGAGCCAACTGTGCCGACACCCACGCCAAAGGTCTGCTTGTGACTGGTGCTAAAGGTGGCCCCGTGCTCCCCACCAAGTGCTCCACTCTGCGTGTAGAACTGTTGTTGCACCTCCACAATATAGCGATAGGCCTCCTCCATGCTCTTCGGATTGCGTCGCAATATCATCGAGTGTGTTGGCTCCGGCAAATGATCCCGGAATACTTGCAGGGTTATGCGCTCAATGTCCTCCAGGGCGTACAAGGTGTCATTGTGGGTCAACTTGCGATTGATCAGGCGCTGCTTTAATTTGGCTATCTTTTGATAATACAGCTCTATATTCGAGTCCAGCACGGCACTCCTGATCTTGTGTATCAAACTGTAGCTTGACTCACGTTCTGCAAAATTGTGGAGCAGCTGTTCACGCAACTTATGCCAGGTTTCGGCCTTCAGCAGGGCACCATTGCCGTTTCCATGGGGATTCCCGCTGATTGCTGGTGCACTTACTTGTCGCGTGAAGACCGCATCCCTTGCCCGATCCGTGCATTTGTTCTTAATGTGCCCGATGAGTTGAGCCTTGTAGTAATCATCGAAAGTGTTGATGGCCGGCATCAGGGCCTCGATCTTTTGGAGAAATTGCGCCAATTTGCTGGGATCGCTGCCATCAAAGTTCTCCACCAACTTGAGGCGACTCAGCACCTGGTTATATTTATTCACAAAATCCGGATCCATTGAGTTCTTGGCACCGAAGTACGTGCCAAAAAAGAAGCAAGTCGGAAAATCAAATTAAATCAAATTTCGAGCGAGCCTTTTTTAATATAATATTTGTTGGAAAAACAGATTTCGTTTTTGATTCTAAGCAAATGCATAAATTAACATTGATTAACATGAAATTTTACGGCTGCGAAGAGCGGACCTCAAAACAAAAAAAAAATAATAATGCCAACCGAACCGAACGAATGCGAAATTCGAATTGACACGATTCGAACGAAAAAGGCAGACAGCAAAAATAATATCAGAAACGGGTAGATCGCTCGGCTCGGGTTCGGTTGTCGCCGTCGGGCAAAACTGAACTGTTAAACTCAAACGCCACTCATTGTAGTTGTTGTAATTGTATTGGTGTTGGTGGTGCTTGTGGGAGTTGTTTTGTGTACACACAAGCGTTGAATCATATATGCATAACAAAACGACAACAACAACAAAAAGTTAAAGCTATGACAGATAGAGATAGTAACAACCCAGTAAACACACACACACACATGCACACACTCACGACACGCACATAGTTCAACATTTACAACTTTTACAACAACAATAAAAAGCGCGGTTGAATTGAATTTATATACATTTTCCCATTGGAAACATATTAATTTCCAATCGGATAACACCATTGCTGCAGTTTCTTTAAGTTAGAACTTTAACTTTCTGATTTTTTGCTGTAGATGTAGAAAGTTCTTGTGGGAAGGTCAATTGAAGTCTATCTATCAGTTGATCACTCAATTTACAATTTATACACAATAATAATAAAATCAAATAACAGTTCTTCCATATCAAAATCAATTGTTATTTATTTTGTGAGCATTTTATTTTTTCTTTGTTTTTAATTTTTCTGTTTTGTTAAATGCTTAAATAGCTTTTATACTGACTTTAAAATTGAGATATAAACATTGATCTATAAACAATGTACTGTTAACTGACAATCTGACAATGAATGCACATATATAGGCAATATGTGTGAAAAACGCCGGTTGAAGAACATTTGCCGTTTCAAGGAATTTATAGGGCTTATGTGAAAAGTTAGTACTCAATTTAATACTGTCAGTAGACACCATAGTTATTTAAATTTGCTTGTTTGTGTGTATTGTAAATACACCGATCAAAAGGTAATTTTAGCAGCAGCAACAATTAAATAGGCAATCATTTTTTGGTCTTTGTCTTGTGCTCAGTTGAACTCTTTTTTAACAAATGGCCGTTATAAATTGCTCTGCTTCTTTCTATGCTTTTTTTTGCATATGCTGATCATTTTATTTTGTTTGTATACTGCTTTTTTATTTGCTTGTGTATTTACTTTTATTAGTTTGTTTATTTCGAGAATATATATTTTTTTGGCAGCATTGCTTGTGTTTCTTACAGACTCGCATTTTAAAACCGCCTCATTTGTGTATTTATTGTCTGGCATGACACAGAACAACAACAATAGCAGGCATGACAATGTGTATATGGCGTTTTATTAGACCCACGCCTCCCACTCTTCGCACCTTCCCACCGGCCTCGCCCCCACCCCGTCGCCTTGCCCTTTCCTTTTTTAAGGTCTGTTGCGCCGGCGTGCGCACTGTCAACTAATTAGCAACAATTTTCGAACGTTAGCGGCTTGTAAAACGGTTTAATAATACCCAAAACCAAAAGTCAACTAATATAAATGCTGTAGTCAACTACAATATACCCTGCACCCAGCTGTTCTAGTCTTATTGTAAAAATTTCCCATTGCGTGGAGTAATATCTTGTGGCAGGTATAGTTATTGAAAAGTAAATTTAAACACATGCAAACGATGGTTACGGGCTCTGCTGAGCTTACGAGAATTTTCTAAATCTCTAGCTGTTATACAGACGGACGGACATGACTATATTGACTTGTTAATTGAACCTGTTTAAGCATATTTACACTCTATTGGTTTAAAGATGATTCAACATACCAACATACCCTTTCTTCCCATTTTTAACGTTTGCAGGGTATGAAAATCGAAGAGCAAAAACAGCTCGCTCAACTCGTCATCGTCGTCAATTTGTCAATTTGTCAATCGACACAGCTGTTAACAGAAACAACCAACGAGGACGCTCACCTAGGTGTGCCCTGTGTTGGGAAACGGGTGTGTTTAGAGGGGGGTGCTAATTTGAGCTACGACTCTAAACTGATAAGCGGTTTTAATTGCTGCCTCTGCGACTCCAACAGCGTTGATTGTCAGATCGCATTTGTTCAAACCGCATATTGGCGTTTACAACCAATTTACAACTTTTGCAACTGTAATTTTTACAGTAATTATGCAAACAACAACAACAGCTGGCAAATAGTAGAATAGCCGCCTTGATAAGCAAGTTCAAGGCTAAGGCCTCGGCGAGTCTGAGAGTCAGAGACCGCAACAAGCACCCTTACCCGCACCCGCCCCTCGCCCTTATCACTGGCGAACATCTCGGGGAGTTTCACTTATCATTTACAAATACTGGCTTTGAATCATTTGCAATCCAAATGTAGCACAAATTCTTCTAACTCAATTAAAGAAAAAATAAATAAAACAAACATTTTGTGCATATTAAACTGTGCACAAGATTGAAGTGTTTTTTGTGGAGTGTAGTCGTGTTTTATACCCTTTTTTTAGATTAGAATTTTACTGATGGTTAATTAGAATAGTTTATTCATAATTATAAATTAGAGTAGTTTATTCATGGGCTGCATGAATAGGTAACACCCTGTGTACAGGGTACCACTTGCAGCCAGGAAGCTCTTCCACGCTCGGTTCTCTCAACAGTTGTCTATTTCTTTATTATTTGCATTCGCGAAGAATACAAAAAAAAAACTTAGCAACTAAAACCCCTTTTAAGATTTAAAATACCCTAAGCCTCTCATTATAATGATCTATGTGGGTGTATAAAAAAATAAATAACTAGATAATAAATATGTATGTTCAATTGTTTGAAAAGCTAATTAACTACGTGCGCGTGCCTGTGTGCGCTCGTCTCCACTGGTTTCCATTATCATTTTAATTTCCATGCCGATTTGGCTAAACTACAACAACAACAACTACAAATATCAAAAACAACAATGGATACACAGGCCCGGTTGCAGCACCAGCAAGCGACACATTCGAGCGCCATTCGATCGCACCTGATAAAGGTGTCGACAACGCTGAGGCATCCAATAACGTTCAACTTTAGGCGGCGCGAATGCAAACGCTTCTACGTCTTGCCCGTTTATATGGTAAGCAATCATAAAGCCAAAATCAAATGAAAACTATTATGGCTACAACAAAAATAATAAAACTAAACATATTTACTATTTGCCCTCAATCTGGTATATGCAGCACAGTACAAAGGAAAACAGCCGCTTGTGGTGGCAATATGCCTTCAAATGCGTCGCACGAAACGCTGGCAACGTCGTCTGGAATCCCAATCTGAAATTCCAGCTGCACTGCAAGCGACAGCTGCGCATCCGTCAACTGCGACGTGGCACGCAATGGTGCAACAGGCAGGCGCTGCACCTGCACATCGCAGACATCCAGCTGGTGTGCCACGTGCGCAGATATAGCAAGTAGAGATCGTTTATCTATTATTTTCACACTTTTAAATACATCTTTTAATACAATATTTTATATAGTATACTTTCGGAGGTAAATTTAAATTTAAGTTTTAATTTCAGCATTGCGTTGAGCAACTTGTTTTCAATGTCAATAACAAACAAAATTGTTTAATAATAACACAAAAGTAATTTGGTATAATTCATAAGTTAGTTGTTCTGGGAAATATATATCTATATATGTATATCGACATCAATCAACATTGATGGCAGTCAATCAAAGATCAGGCGAAATTTGCTGCCGACAGGAAACACAAAATATATAAATATAAATCTTGAATTCATAGCATGTATATTTTTTAATGGTTGTACGAATGTTGTTCTCTATTGCAATTAACGACACTACATATGAATGAAAAATGTATGTGTGCGTGTGTGTGTTGGGTGTGCGAATGTGTCTGATTGTAAGTTAATTACACATATAAGTTTTAATGCATTGCAATTACAAATTCCCGATTGTGGAACTTAACTAATGTATGAAGGGGTGGATCGGCTATATATTAATATATATTTATGTATGCCGTATTTTAATTGTAGTAGTAATGCTGATGCAGCGAGTATATATAAATATATATCCTAGTTGGTGCACGTCTCACAGTGTTCAGCATCCCATGCGCGTATCTGTAACGAGTTAAGATTTTAGTTAAAGATCAGATAAAAGATATAGTTGCAATTAAAGATTGTGGAATAATTTCTCAGACAAGCCGTATGTATTTTAGGCTATAGTGAAAAACGATATAGGCAAGTAATAGCCACTAAGTATTGCAAATAACACCAAGCAAAAAACTTATCTCTATTCCCTACATGCCACCAAGCAGCTAATGTTTAGGTAAATCCCGGTCAACTCACCTGACACTCTCGACTGCAGTTTCATTGATTCTTATATTGGCCAAATAGAATTGTCGTATTCAATCAGCTGATCCTCTGGTCCATTTGCAAAGCGTTTGCTTCTATTATTAATTGAATTATTATTATTATTGTTGTTCGTGGCGCGATCCTCCGTACGATATATGGAATGTGTGTCATTATACTGCGAAAATAGATAAACAAGATGAGCATAGGTTAATCCCTGAAGAGGTGAGCAACCTACATGCGGATGTGAATAGTTGGCTTGGCGCTGACTGTGCTGTTTGACCAGCGGGCTGCTGTTGTACAACGGTTTGGCTGGGGCATCGTTATAGAAATGGTTGACCAGTGAGTTGGGACGACTGTGATGCGCATCAATCGGATGCAAATAGCGAGGATCATGATAATGTGGTGGTTGTTGCTGCTGCTGCTGCTCCTGTCGATTGCGGTTAGTGGATGCACTGAGATCCGATGTAGAATTTATTAGTTGCTTGGATTCATTGATTAGTTGCTGAAAACTGTAAAGGAAGTTATGAATAATTTCAACTATTTTGATTCATATTGGACCCTAACCGTGACTGCGGAGGCGGCTGTAGTTTTTGACGCCTGGATGAGACGACGGATTCCTCAGCGTCACCATGTTGATAGGAGTGGCGTCCATAGACAGCTGAAGTATCGTTTGCAACAGGCGGTTGGGGCGGACGCATTTCCGGCACCGAGTTGCGTCTGTGGTGCGATGATTGTGCCTCATAATGTTGAGTTGGATACGTCGGCATGGTCATGTCCACACGAGCTGCTGGCTTGTCCGGCATGCCCAAAACGCTAAATGTAAGAGTCATTAGTGTTAACCAGAGCATATAAATATATAAAATTAAATATTTAACTAACCTGCGCAACATTTTGATATCATCGAGACTGTTTTCCACCCGATCGATAAGTTGACTCATCGCATTAAGACCAAAGCGCGACGAGGAGGAAGGCATCGGTGCATTATGTTCCCTGAGCAGCAGCGAATTCAGTTCATACAGCTCCGATGTGCTGCAATTTCTGTCGAAGATCGTGGGCAGAATCTCCTTCATGATGACAATGCGCTCCTTGCGCTCAACGCGCACGCGCAATTCTTCCTTGATGCAGCGCAAGTGCAGCAGACGATTATATTCTAACTCCTTCTGGCCAATTAAATTGTCCAGCGTTGCGATGTCCGCCTCAATGCGCATCTTCTCCTCATCAAAAGACTTGAGGTCCGGTTTAACACTGCGTACCTTATCATTCATAATGTCATCGAGTTCGGTGTACAGCTCCCTGACACGCTGATGAAAGGTTGCATCGGTATTGTTATTGCTATTATTCAGTTCCACTGAGTTCGGTTTGTTGCGTGCATTTGCTGAAGGCTCTGCGACTGGGGCAGCTGATGTTGGGGGAGCTGCAATAGGAATTGCTGGAGGAGCTGCTGTTGGAGTTGCTGTAGGAGTTGCTGGAGGAGCTGAAGGTGGAGCTGTTGGCGTTTGTGCCTGAGTTGGTCTGTTGGCGGGTTCGGAGCGTGGCTTGGATGGACGTGGCTGTAACATTTGTGCTGTGAGTTGCAGTTGTTGTGTTTGCTGTTGTTGCAAGTGCTGCTGTTGTTGCAAGTGTTGCTGTTGTTGCAGATTGTAGGGCGTGGCAAAATTGGGCGCCTCAGTAACTGTTACCTGTTGAATCACAACTGGCTGTTGGCTAGGAGCTGTCTTCATGGGCAGCGTCTTTTCACTTGAATAGGTAATCTCCATGTGTTCAACGACAGGCGGCGTCTCCAAGCTATATGAATTAATGTCAGTCAAATTCTCTGACTGCTGTCGCTGTTGACATAGCAGCTTCTTCTGAGTGTATAAGTCGATGCCGCCAGCAGACGATGGAGTCAGTGAGTAGGGCGAGCCCAGTTTGAAGCCCGGCTCAATGCTGGGTCTGAAAGTGGCAACAGCTGCTGCTGCTGCTTTGCGCAGTGGCGTCGTCGTCATCGTTGTCGTTGGCTGCTCCGGCAAGAACTCAATAACGTCATCATCTAGGACTTGCGGAGCAGCAAGCATGGGTTTAATGCGCTTTTCCACATTTGTCTTATCGTCTGTTGCTGCTGCCGCTGGAAGAGGCGGCGAAATCGATCGACGGCGTTTGAACGTTGCCTGCGCCTCCACAGGTATGGGCAAGCTGGTTACTGCTGTTGGGTCCAGAATTAGCTGCAAGGGCAACTTCTGCTGTGGCAGCTCCATCTCTTTCTTCAACTCATCAACGGCAACGGCTATGACCTGTTCGCTAACAGGCGCAGCTGCCAAGGTCGGTTTCATGGTCAAGAATTCATCCAGCACATTGCCATTGTTAGCCAAGGATGCATCCAATTCCGTTCCCAACTCCAGCTGTAGTCCAACACTTGGAGCATAGTTGGGTGCCGGCGTCTCGTTCAGTTTCTCCGGGGTGTCCTCGTTCTCGGTGTCGTCCAGACAAACCACCTCTGAGCCACTGTGGCTGTCACTTCGACTGCGACTCCGACTGCGACTACGAGTTGGGGTGCGTTCGCTTCGTTTACGCTGCAGCGCCAGCTGCTCCATGCCCATAATCCTTTTGGCCCTTTTGTTGGCCAGGCGATTCGTTTGTGCTTCTCGAATGGGCAACGAGATCTTCAACAGACGCAAATAGTCTGGTTTTTTGGCCAAGCGTTGCAGCCTGTGAGTATTTCAAGTATATAAAATTTAATTTGAAAAGATGATAGTAAAAAAAAATCAGTTCTATTGGTTCTCTGTCTTTGTACTGACAACTTTGACAGTTTAAAATGTAAATTCTACGGAAATGTAAATAATTATAATGAAAATTTACCTTCTATGTTGAAACTGAGAATGAAGAATGGCGAACTCTTAAGCATAATAAAAATGGGAAATGGGACAAATGTAGCAAACGTGAAGCTGATAATATTAACAATTTGAAATGTAAGCCAAACACAAAGTTCAGTGCAGCGCTGGTTCTAAGTTGAACCCAAAAGTGCTGCTCCAATTTAAGAAAAAAAATGATTTTTTAAATGTAAATAATTAATCTACATTTTAATTTATTTGAAATCTTCCATGAGAGAACTACACGCGATCTGAATGGATAATTTGATTTTTTAATTTACTTACCACTTCAGGCTGCGCTGCTTAAAATAATAATTGGCTTCGTTGTTGCGCTGCATTTGTTTAATCTGGCGCTGCGTTGCTGATCCAGTAGCTGGCGCCTGAGTCTTAGTTGAACCGGAGGCGGCAACAATTGCATCCAAGTCGGCCGATAATTTTCTGGGTGTTGTTACAGCACTGTTATCTGTTTTGGCCGGTGATGTTTCTGCGGACTTTGGTGGTGTTTGTTTGCTGACGGCGACATCCATTAAAGCGTCGTCGTCCTCGTCGTGGCTGTATTCATCGCTGCTCAGATCAGAGTTGGACGAATCGTAGATTTCCACATTAGACATGGCTCATAAAATCGGAACACAACACACTAACAATAAACTAAATAACTGCGGGGTGGGGAGGTGTAGAACAAATGTCAACCATCGGCTAATTATACATTTTACAACAGAAAAAAATACTTACAAAGCTGCTCACGTTTCGAGTTTTTTCTTTGCTTCTTTCTCTTTCTCTCTCGTTGCAAAAAAAGCGTCTGCCGGCAGAAATAATTTCCCCTTTTTCGTCTCAGTCAGCAAATTCCTGCCTTGCGTCTATTTACCGCAGTTAGCAAATTGTTCTCTTCTTCTTTTCTTGCAGCGCACCAATAAAATGACAATTAGATTACTACTTTTATTTAATTGTTTGCCTGCATTGCAAAAAAAAAGAATTTGCGGCGACGACGACTTTTACTTGTGTTAAAGATCGTGGAGGATGGCAATAAATGAAGAAGAAATGTTTTTGCTGTTATTTACGACAGTGCGGATAACAGTGAGAGAGACAATGAAGATAACATTTTGTTAGAGAAGCTAACAGTGGTACATAAAAAACGAAAATAAAAATTTGAAATCTGATGTACGTATTCAAATTATTAGCAAGCTACTTAAAGCAGAAATCAGATTATTCAAGTAAATGGAGCAATTGTGGTGCGGTTTGAGTTAATAGTTGACAACAGAGCTCAGAAATATATGTTAATTAGCAGAAACTATCGATTTGTTTTTGAGCATCTATCCTAATCGATATTGTTATCGTATAAATTAAGAATTTAAATATAAGAGCAATTTCTGTACGTTGTCCAATTAGATTATTTATAAAAAGTAACACAGTAAAAGTAAAACACAGTAAGACATGCCAGTTAGATGTAATAAAAGTCACGGAAATTATTATGCTTGATTGATATTTTGTAGCAGCTCAAACAGATAGACAGACACATAAGACTGCAAACAAAATACACAAATACAATTAAACAAATGTACCGGTTGTTGCAGCTGTTAATGTTAGCAATTGCACACGTTTGTGTTTGTACAACGAGTGATAAGGGCCATTAGATGAAATGAACTTGGCCACCTTGCAGGGTCATAAAACTATTTTAACATAAGTGCGCATAAAATATATTTATATACATATATTTATTTTTATAAAACTTAATTGATAATGATAAAAGGGTGATAAGTTTTAATAATCACAAATAATAACAGCGCAACAATCTATAAAAATAGTGAACACTGTTTGACATTTAATTTTTGCAATCAGTTGGCCATAGCAGTTGCTTGTGAAAACACGGAAGTTATTGCACCTCTTTCTCTCTTCCTCTCTTTCGCTTTCGTTTTACAGATCTGCGCTTCTAATTAAAGAGGTGAGATTCTTTCGTTATATTTGCTTCTTAATTGTTGTGCATAATGATAATAATTATCAAGATGATTAAGATTAACATTTTTTTTTTGTAGTATAAAACTTGTTTGATAAGTGCATAAATAAATCGAGATTTAAAGCTAAGATCAATATGATTTAACAACGATTTTATTTTGTGCACGTTGGAAGGCAAGTCGAGTTACGTAAATATCTTGGAAGTTATAGAAAATATAAAGACAATTTTAAAAATCTTTTTTTTTTTAATCATTCAATTTATTTGATATTTTAACATTTTTTTTTAAACCAAATATCTTATCTAAATATTTCTTTATACTTTTAGCTCCAAAATGGCTGGCTATGACAAGTTTAAAAAAAGTATAATTTGCCATATGGTTATTGGAATTACCTTCTTCTCTGCTGCTATGTTTTGCAGTATTGCACAATTGTTGCTGTTTGTTTTGGTCAAGCCGTTTAATCCTACGCTCTTTCGGAAGTTATCGAGTTATCCTCTCTATAGTTTTTTTTCCCGTAAGTTCTGTTTAAGATGGCAAAATGCATTTGAACATATAATGTGTGTACAGATTTGAGTGAGTAATAGCTTTCAAGTTCAATTTACCTACATTGAACTTTGGTAAAAAATGAAAATAGTTCTATAACTGCTGTTGTTATTTCTGTGAGTAGTGGTTCAATTAGTTTAAATGAACTTTGGTCACCAGTTGCAAAAACATGCCAATGTTGGAAGTAGTTCGTAAATAGGTATAAATATTTATATTATATTTCTATCTATTATTTGCTTTATTTCAGAACTGATTGCTGTCCTTGAGTACTATGGCGGTAGCAGAGTGCGTGTATTCATGGACGCGGAAACGGAGCGCTTGTACGCGGGTAAGGAGCATGGGCTTATGTTGATGAATCATTCGTATGAAATCGATTGGTTGGTCGGTTGGATGTTTATGGACAAGATGGGGCTGCTTGGCAACGCTAAAGCCTTCACTAAGCGGACGCTTGGCTATCTTCCCTTTGTTGGCTGGTCCTGGCGGCTTGCAGAGTTTGTGTTTCTTAATCGGGACTTTGATAAGGATAAGGAGCTGATTAACAGGCAGCTAAAAGTGATTTACTCGTATCCAGATCCCACATGGTGTTTGCTCACTGCGGAGGGCACCCGATTTAATCAGCTGAAACACGAAGCATCGGTTAAGTTTGCCAAGGAGCGTGGAATGACTCCCCTCAAGCATCATTTGATACCACGCTCCAAAGGATTCACCACCAGCTTGCCCGCACTGCGTGGCATTTGTCCAGCGATCTATGATATTAACACGGTCTTCAGGCGGGATGCCAATGTCCCGGCTACTATAAATTCCGTGCTGAGTGGTCAAAAACTGGAGCCAAGTGTTTTAATCCGTCGTATTCCATTGGATGAGGTGCCCTTGGATGAGAAGGCGGCAGCTGCCTGGCTGCAGAATCTGTTCGTGGAAAAGGATCGCATCGTGGACAGTTTTCATGAGACGGGCAGTTTCTTCAAAACGTCGGGCATCAAAGAAGTGCCCTCCAAATTGAAACAGCCCCGCCTCAGCAGCCTAATTAATTTTTGTGCTGTGGCCACTATTTCAATTAGTTCCATTTTATACTATCTGATCGCGTCTGTGATGGCGGCCAACTGGTTGGGCGTTGTGGCCATTATGACCGTGTTACTTATCTGTACGTATTCTACTAAACGTATTTTAAATCATAATTTAATTAAACTAATTTCTCTTATTATATCTTTTCTAGTTTACTTATTGCTGAGAAAGGCGGACGATATGTCACAGATCAGTAAAGCTTCGAGTTATGGCACAGCCAATTCGAAAACTAAGTAAAATTTATTTATATTAAAGTATCTGACAATTAAATATCTTACATATGGAATTTACTTGTTTTAACAGTTGTAATGTCAACCAAAAATAAATAATTAACGTTGAAGTCGACTATTTGTATCCAGTTTTACTTAAGTGGACTTTGGTATTGAAAGACGAACAGTTTGTTTCTGAATCGAACATAGATAAGATACTAGTAATTATGATTATAAAAATTTTGTGTATAGAGTAACAGCAGTTACCATTCTTATCGGGGTTTCTTCTAATAAACAATTACCGCACTGCTTCTACTATTTTGCACAAAGTCAAAAACAAAAGTAATCATTTAATTTTGAGCTTTCAGTATTTCAAATATTGCCGCCATTTATATGATATGTGAATATCAGCTGTTGGCGCCAAATAGGCATAAGCCAGGGCTGCTCTAACGACTGCTTATACATGTGTTAAATCGATCAGTATAACCGATAGTTATGACGATTGCTCTTGCAGCGCTTGGTTCGCGAAAACAACTGTAGTAAATAAATAGAAAAAAACACCAAAAATAAAAACGAATCGCACAAAAAACGTTGCCAAAGGTAATTTTTGCCGCGTGCGCTTTTCATATCATTGCATATATATATATATTTATATATAGTCGAGCCTCAAATAAAGTAAAGCACCTAATAATGGGTGTCTATATGTACATGTGTGTGTTTGTGTATATTGTGTTACTTGAAATTTTTTAACAATATTATTAGGGAAATAAATTAATAAGCATTAGCTGTTTCAGATCATTGAAACGCTCTAAGAATTGCGACAGTAATATTGTTTCTAGTAATAATTACGACATGATAAATTACGTTGGCAAAACAATCTCACACACACACTCGCACTAAATAAAACACAAACGCAAGACGCATTCACCGTTTTTTTTTGTATCTGAATATGTATGTTATATGTGTAAATAAGTAGTAGATGCTAAGAGTGGGTGTGTGCACTATTTACTATATATATTTTCTTTTATGTATTTGAAAGTTACGTGCACTCACTATTCATGGACTCTGGCCAGTTCATGAACCAATAAAAAATGAATAATAATAATAATAGTACACAATAAGCTTTATGGAAATTGCACTTTTGCTTTTTAACTTGAGTATATAATAAATATAACTTATCTGTCTGTAATCTTTATGGCAATTGCATATATGATTGATACATATATAACTTATCTGGCTGTGTAGAAAAGTTTAGCCAGATAAAGGTACGTTTTATGGGTTAAATTGGCGTTTTTATGTTGCCGGGCTTCTGTTTGCTTCTGGTGTGTTTATTATAATTTGATTATTAGCAATCGAATCAGAAGCGGTTTGTTTGCCGAACGAGTAAGTTTGTTTAGAATCCGGAGTACTTTACTAGAGACTACCACTTAACTACAATTCTACTTACTAGCTATATATAGCTATACAAACATATAATAACATAAAAATAAATGTTCAAAGTACATTATTACCTTATCAAGTGAATATAGATTACTATTATTGTATTATTATCTACATAAAGCACAAAAATAAATAACCAAAATTTGATGAGTATTTATATAGTTATAGTCGTTAGTTAACATTTATTTTGAATATTATATAATCGAAAATAAAAAATGCATTCTTTTCTTCGGGAATATATATGCTAGATAGACGAACTTAAATATATATAATATTAATAATAATAATAATAATTTATTATCATTTTCAAAGATTTATAAATATTATTAGATAGTAATTTTATATACATATATTATTTATATATAAACAGAAAAATAATTAAAATTTTGTTTTCCTTTTAAAGGATACACATTTACAAAGCCAGTCAAGATGATTACGATGGCGGAGATAAAGAAACTGAGACTGATCCATTTATGCATTGCCATCACATTCTTCACGAGCGGCCTGACCATCAATTTAGCGCAACTGCTGCTACACATTTTCCTCAAGCCGTTCAACAAGGTCCTCTTTCGCAAATTAATGTACTACCTTTGCTACTCCTTCTACTGCCGTAAGTAACAGTCTATTCCATTATTTGTTATATTAAGTTTGCCTTTGCAGAACTTGTTTTTGTTGCCGATTGGTATGCGGGCTGCAAGATTCGTGTCTATATGGATGAGGAGGATCGGAAGAAATATTGTGGCAAGGAGAATGTATTGCTCCTCATGAATCATAAATATGAAATTGATTGGTTGGCTGGCTGGATGCTTTGCGAGAAGGCTGGCGTTCTCGGCAATTGCAAGGCATATGCGAAAAAGGCAATAAGATATGTGCCCTGCATGGGCTGGGCCTGGTGGCTAGCTGAGTTTGTGTTCCTCAATCGAGACTACGATAAGGATAAGGAGATTATTGCCAAGCAGCTAAGAGTCGTCTACTCATATCCTGATCCCACGTGGCTGCTGCTCAATGCGGAGGGCACCCGTTTTACGGAAGCGAAACACGAAGCATCCGTCAAGTTTGCCCAGGAGCGGGGAATGACTCCCCTCAAGCATCATTTGATACCACGTTCCAAGGGATTTACCGCCAGCTTGCCCACACTGCGAGGCATTTGTCCAGTCATCTATGACATCAATCTGGCATTTAAAACCGACGAAAAGGTTTCCAAATTTGACAACGTTTTCCTTCAAATCTTAACTCTAATCTCTCTTCAGGTGCCCCCCACAATGCTATCCCTACTTAATGGTGAGGCCCTTAGGCCGTATATGCTGGTGCGACGCATTCCTCTTGAGCAGGTGCCCGAGGGCGAGAAGGAGTCGGCGGAATGGCTGCAACAGTTGTTCGTTGAGAAGGATCGCATAATCGACAGCTTTCTTGAGACGGGCAGTTTTTTCAAGAACTCTGGCATGAAGGAGGTGCCATACCAAATAGATGGACCACGTCTCAGCAGTCTGCTCAATTTTGTCGGTTGGGCGACATATTCTTTGTCCTGTATATTCTATTACCTGATCACATCGCTGCTGGCAGCAAATTGGATTGGCCTCATAACAGCCCTATGCATCCTTGGTTTCTGTAAGTCAAAAAAAAAAGAAAAACAATCAGTAATCTTTTTAATCATATGCTTATTTTTCTTGACAGTCTATTGGTTAATGGGTGCCGCAATAAATAGTACAAGGATCAGTAAAGCATCGAATTATGGAGCGAAAGAAAAAGCGAGCACAAATTAAATTTTTGGATTATATATATATTTATATAAACATATAAATATATTCGTTGTTTGTTAACGATACTCCTTTAGTCAATGAGCCAAGCTGATAATCTCACAATTATTATACATCTATACCTCTATATACAATTAACTTTTAATTGTGGATGCTGCCTGATTGTTTTTATCAGCTATCCTTTTCTGCAAGTTTTTGCTACAAATTGATTTTATGCTTTTGTTTCTCTTTTTGGATATAAGATGAGATTATATTATCGGTTTGGTCAGTTTTAATTTAAATAAATGATTAGGGCCGCACAATAGACACTACAAAATGTTAAGTTGTATAATAAATATGCAATAAATATATGAAAGTTAAAACAAATTTATTTTTCTTTTTTCAAATTAATGTGAGTTCTGTTTAAAAAAAAATTAAATTCAAATCAGCTGACCATGCATCGACTAGTCGATATATCGATCGTTTTTATAATGCTGTACCACGCACATCGCTCGAATATAGACTGCATCGACTATCATAAATATCGATAGTTTTCCAGTTCTACTCCCCATTTTTTATAAAACGCCAAATGAAAATTAAAAGAAACTTCGTACCTCTAATTTAATGCAATAATATGTGCAATTTGAAGGTGAGTTTAAACAAACCGAACAATGCAAATGAAAATGCATAGTGGAAAGTGAAAAGTAAAACGTAACACAGACAGCCTCCAGTTTTGTCAATTTTGTCATGTCATTTCTGGGAACGGGGGCTCGGGTGCCTCTCCTGCGTAGGCTCAAGGACCATCTAATACATATATCTATATATCTCCATATATATATATGCATATAGAGACACCAGCAATGGGCAACAAAATGTCGCTTTGTATTAGAAGAAGAAAAAGAAAGCAGACGGGGAGCTGATGACGTTGAACTACCTTCAAAATTTCTCTCCATTGTTATATATATATATTTATATATATAAGTTGCTGTATAACAGCAAACGTTAATACATATACATTTTACAAGTGCATATATGTGTGTATACTCGTGTGAGTGTATAGTGAAAAGTTAATTTCTGCATGCGAGTTGGTTAAGGAAGTGTTTTTTAAACCGAATTCTTACATATGCTGAAATGTTAACATGTGTGTGTATATAGGTATGTGGCAAACACACACACGTAAAGTTACAGAGAAGCAAAATATATATATGTATACAGCTATAGATGTATATATGAGTGTGTGTATATGTGTACTGTGGAACGACAGCTGACGTTGTTGGGGTATCAGTAGGGTATCGGTGCGTTAATCGGTTATCGTAAAACAAGATATGTTAGTTTATGTTTCCGCTTGAGCTGCAGCTTGATACCCTTTGTGAATCATGATAGACAATGCTTATGAAGATTTTATATGCACATAATTTATTATG
Organism: Drosophila dives; assembly: GCA_035042365.1. Taxonomy (NCBI): domain Eukaryota; kingdom Metazoa; phylum Arthropoda; class Insecta; order Diptera; family Drosophilidae; genus Drosophila; species Drosophila dives. Next base: position 3,405,962 of record JAWNLJ010000326.1, on the reverse strand, counting down.
AATTGTTAAATAAATGGTTAAATGTACGTTGAAATGTTATATATTGGTTTTTTGCTTTTCGCAGCATGCCGATTCAGGCGCCCTCATGGACAGACTTTCTGAACTGTCCCATCTGCTGCAATGAGTTCGATGGCAGTCAGCGTGTGCCAATCAGCCTGGGCTGTGGCCACACAATATGCCGGCCCTGTCTGACATCGCTCTACAACCGCCAATGCCCCTACGATCAGGTGAGTCAACTATTAACTAAATCTAATTGGGAAATCTTACAAAATATTGTATTTCAAATGTAGACTCTTATTGTGACGGATATCGATAATTTGCCCATTAATTATGCGCTGCTGCAGCTGGTGGGCAATGGAGGTGCTGTTGTGGCTGGCAAGGAATCTGAGCTGGCCGATCTGGCGCCGAGTATTAAAAAATTGACGGCTGAACAATTGAAATGCTACAAGCTGGGTAAGAAATGCATCGAGGAGCTGGCATTGCATTTGCGTTCGTTTTTAAACCAAAACAGCAGCAATCTGCTGACGCGGCCCATGCAACGGAAGCTCGTTGCACTGGTCAACTGTCAGCTGATGGAGGAGGAGGGTCGGGTGCGTGCCTTGCGTGCAGCTCGATCCCTGGGAGAACGCACAGTCACAGAATTAATACTGCAGCATCAGAATCCCCAGCAGCTCAGCTCGAATCTGTGGGCAGCGGTGCGCACTCGAGGCTGTCAATTCCTTGGGCCCGCCATGCAGGAGGAGGTGCTTAAGTTGGTGTTGCTCGCTCTCGAAGAAGGTTCGGCACTTTCCCGAAAAGTCCTGGTCATGTTTGTGGTGCAACGATTGGAACCTCATTTCCCTCAAGCTTCCAAGACAAGCATTGGGCATGTGGTGCAGTTGCTGTATCGGGCCAGCTGCTTTAAGGTGTCCAAGCGGGAGGCGGACTCTTCGCTGATGCAACTCAAGGAAGAGTTTCGCACCTATGATGCACTGCGTCGCGAACACGACGCCCAAATCGTTCAGATTGCCACTGAGGCGGGATTGCGCATTGCACCCGAACAGTGGTCTTCTCTACTGTACGGCGACATAGCGCACAAATCCCACATGCAAAGCATCATTGACAAACTGCAGACTCCATCAGCCTTTGCCCAATCCGTGCAGGAGTTGGTTATAGCACTGCAGCGGACCAGTGATCCCGCCAAGCTGGCACTACTCCACACCCATCTGCAGTATTTGGCAAGCATTGATCCGGGCGTGGAGATTGCACCTTGGGACGATGTCGCTAAGGCGCTGGACGCTGTTCGTAATGCGGTCATGGGTCTCGTCGTCTTCCTGCAACATCATGGCATACGCAAGCCGCAAGACAGCGGGTCCGCTGGTGGCGTTGGTAGTGGTAATGTCGCAGCCGCTGCCAATAACAACACCAAGTATAAGATTAGCCTGTGCCGCGATCTCAACCATCGAGGCGTATGTCCGCGTGGCGCCAGCTGCACCTTTGCCCACTCCCAAGAGGAGGTCGAACGCAATCGCGCCCGCAATCGGGGCAAGCACATTAAGTCGCCCATGGCGATGGCCGGCATGTCAAGTATTCCTCCAAAGGGCGCTAAGGGAGCGAAGCCACTTCCTGATGTTATTACGCATGCCGGTTCTGCAGGCATGATGCCCATATCGCCAATGCGTTTCATGCAAGGGATTCCACCACCACCATCCACAGCACCACCTTGTGGTGGTTACCTGGAGCCCAACTGCAATCTGCCGCCACACAGTTTATCGCCCATTGGTGGCGTGGTGCATCCACAAATGATGCATCCACATGGCAGTCCCATTTCTCGCCAGCATCAACAGCAGCAGCTCAACGGATTGCTGGTGGCGCCAGCACCACCACGACCTGGTCAATCGATTCACTATGAGCAACACTACAGCTATCAACGAAATCCGCCACCACCACAACGCAACCCACCGAACTACAACAACAGCAACCACAACAGCAACAACCACAGCAGCAACAACAATCACAGCAGCAACAACAACAACAACAGCAGCAGCAATCACAATAAGAGCTTCATCAGCTTTATAGCGCAACATTGGGAGCATACATATATGCCGTCGCCTGGCTCTCTAGCGCCGTCCAGCAAGAATCCCGGTCACAGCAACTTGTCGACCATTTTAACCGCAACAGCTGATACCTCATTTTATGAAAAGAAACCGCCGAGTAAAGTTAACATTGACCTCGATATGGTCAAGCCGCTGAGCGAGAACTCAACGCCTCTCTATAGACCCAGAAATCACAATCACAACAACAACAATAACCACATTGTCAACAACAACAGTGGCAACAACACTAGCAACAACAATCATGGCAACAATAATAATAATAGCAATACATCACTTTTATTGTGGAACAACAACAAAACAGAATCCGCTAGCTTTGTGCGTTCCGACTCCATATTGGATGACGATGCAACGACCTTTGATGCGCCGACTGGCTCTTCCATCCATAGTCGCTACGGCCCCATCTGCCCCAAACGCCCTACGAACAACAATTGGCAGAGCTCCTGGCTCCCGGAAAACGATGCAATCAAGAATAAGAGCGAATTTCTTGTCGATAAGCTCACAAGTTATGCTGCCGGATTCAAGCCGGAACACAATGAGCACAATCCAAATACCAACGCCAATAAGGTAAGCATTAGAACTGAAAGTACAAGAGTAGCTTCTCATTGAATCTCCCACAGAATCCTACTCGTGAGTTCATTTGGAACAGCGAGGCGACAAATGCGTCTAGCAACTATTGGAGCAACAGCAGCGTCAGCGAACCGGAAAGACTGAAGCATCAACAGCAGCAGCAACAGCATCAACAGCAGCAACAGCTCCATGTGGTGGATAGGAAGCCACTATTGCTGTCCGAGGATAGTTTTGATGGTGGCATCGATAGCTGCATGATGAGCGAGCTGGAGAAGAAACTGGTCGACATTGTTGAGGTCGGTTCGAATCCAGATGACAGTGGCATAAAGCTGGATTAGAGGAAACATAATGCAATCATTTTACAATAGAAGTCTCTCGATAAGAGGGACACGTTTTGAGGTTTGTACACCGCACACACACAGCTTAAAATTCTAGAATTTTCAATTAACTAATACATATAGCAAATAGTGGATCGATTTGAATCGTTTTTCGATCACAAGATGATACAAATTAGTAGAAAAACAAGTATAAAAGAGAAAAAAAAAACAAATTTGGGTTATGGGGAAACTACAATTTATTATATAATTGTCTATGAAAAGTGTTGTCAAGCTCTTTATATATAACTTATATATGTCACATATATACACATATATATGTTTATTGTTCTATTTAAATAGGGGGTTCGGGACAACCGAACATAGATAAAGTTCGTGTTATGTTTTATTCAAAGTCAAATTGAAACCAATCGTATAGAATATTTATATACTTGATGTCTAAATATTAGCACAACAACAACAAACAACAATAACACTAGCTCTAGATCGTAGATATTCAATTTGCTATCTAATGAATCAATAACTAATTATATCCACAAGGTGTTGGGTAGTTGCTCCCACTAAATAACAAAAAAATATATTTATATAAATAAAAAACTAAAAAGCTTAAGCGATCTTCAGGAAAAGTTCAAACAGCGTCCGAAACTGGTAAAGAGGGGGTCCCCTAGATTAGAGAGCACTCGACTTGTAAACGATTATGGGTAAAAATTTTATTGCACTAGAATCGAATGCCAAAATGCTAATTAACCATCTGTAATTGTAAGGACCCAAAAAGGAAAACTACATAATGCTGATAATGTATGTAGTATTGCCAGATCGTGATTTTGTACGGAATGAAAAATGTTAACTGCTGCTCCTCCTTGAAAGCTAAACAAACAATAATATTTGTGTTTTTATGTTTATTATTAAAACCATTTTTTTTTTTGGTTTATTTTAGATATTTTTAAATTATTAACTATGTATTTTAAATCGAAACGCTATTTTTATATATACATCTAAAAGTAAAGATGAGATGAGAAGAATAAGAAAAAGAAAGTATATATAAAATATATATATGTATATGTATATATATATATGTATATATATATATATGTATTTTCTAGAATGTTGTGGGGGTAAAGAGAGGCCCGCACCTGGGGGGACCCGCATACGTTTGATAATTTATATATATATGTATGTGGATGAATGTTTATATTTCTTAAAGAAATTTTAATAACGCTATTGTGCGATGTTGTTAACTATTGTACTATATTATTAAATTTATTGAAAATAAATTAAAATCGTGTCCCTTTACGTTGTACTCTTTGACTGTGAGAAGCGATGTCATACTTGCAGAATACATATATATGTAACATATATATACATATATAGCCCTTCTATATATATATATGTATTTATAAATATATGGGCATTACTAATGTATATATACTATATACTACACTATACTGCGTATGTAATACATGCGTTTATATTTTAATTGATATATTAATATTATATATTAATATCAGATGATCCCCCAATTTTTTTTGCTTGAAGACTTTGATTCTAACGCTAACCTAACAAGGATTTATATATGTAATAATTAAGTCAAAAGTCAAGAACCTATCATACCTACTATCTTTAATTAGACAAACAAATGAAAATAAAAAGAGAACAAACGTTTTGCCACTGATCTGATCCGATCTGAGCTGATTGAAATGGGATCTTCATTGAAAATGAATATGTTGTTAAACAGTTGACTACAAATTATAAAACAATGGAAATTAGAAAAAAAGAACAAAAAGTCCTAAATTTAATTTTCTCAGTTGTTAACGGGAAACATGCGAAAAAGAGAGAAAAAAAAAACAGAGTTTTGTTCTGTTTTAGGTAAGGAAAGCAATACATACATATGTATATTTATTTTGTAAATGGTATATCGTATGTATATTGCAACAAGAAGAAAATGATAAATATGTACCTATGTATGTATGTCCTATATTATGTATGTATGTAATATGTATACTTAAGCGAATGAAATACTGATAATTGAATATCGATAAAAAAAACGATGCGAAACTATTCTATGATGTGAAAGAAAAACGAATGAGATTTGTAAAATGTATTTTTTAACGCTCGTTATCCGATTTAGTAGAGTTTTTTTCAATTACCAAACGGCCACTCATTGTATAATTTAGTGTCAATCCCTTTAATCCGCAAAACGCCAATTTTTCACCGACCTTTTGGGTACTTAAGCTTGGGATAGCTGGACAATTGTGGTGCAGTTTTAGTCTAAACCCAATGGGTTCATCATAGCAGCCTGTGTTGTTGATTTGAGTTTTGTAATCCTTTTTTCACATATTATTTAAATAATTTGGAAACAGAGGCTCGTTTCAGATTGCGGATTGAGGGCACGGGATCCAAGACCAAATCAAAAGTCGACATTTTCATACTATTTACAATTGATACATAAATTATATGTATTATATTAATTACACCTATTTTTTGTATTATTATTAAATGTTATTTTTTAAGCAATTTTCAAATTCTGTTAACCCACCCAAAAAAAAACAAAAAAAACTAAAAAAACAATTTTATTTATTTTATTTTGCCAATAAATTTTATTAATTGAATTTTAATTGTTTTTCTTATGATTTGCTTAGTTAAGCTATATAATATATATTTACCTATATATGTATAAATATATATATTCAATGTGTGCAACATATCAAAGCCGATATCCTCGTAGCAAATTGGAACATAGAAACTTAAATGATACCACCACCCAACAAATAAAAACGAAAAACGAAAAACGAAAAACCACCCGAAAGTTAACAAAAAGGTTAAGTAAAACGATAACTACTAGTTATGGACAATCGACATAATGTTCTGAGAGACAGTTTCTCACCTAAAGTTATATAGTACTTATACTTCAGATATATATATATATAATTACGTGTATATATGTATGTAGACATTGCCTACGTATTTGATAGATGCTTCTGTTCCTTGTGACTAGGGTTAGTGACTTTCATAAATTATGAATAAATATACCATAGTACTTATATATATATTTAAATATATATATATATATATAAATCTGGCAATAGTTAACATGCAATCTCTGTGTAATAGGTACATCAGATATATACAGCAATATATACAGCAACTATACTCACAAGAAGTGCTTCTAAAGTAGCTGCAATCAGGCGCTTATTTTAATTGGCCAAGTGACTTACAATAGTTTAATATTCAAAAAAACATAACTATACATAAATAAATAAACAAATATATATATCTCTTCCAACTTAACGCATCAAATGTGTTAGGGCGAGGACAATACAAAATAATACCAATAAAACTTTTCAGACTAATCCATTTTAAACAAAAATGTCCTTAGCACAATCCAAATCTACAAATAGGTCCCCAAATAACATAATGTCCACTCGAACGTATTTGAATATGTACAAAAAATAAATAAATAATGAAGAAGATGATGATTTGTGTTATAAGTTGAAGATTCTTAAATTGTGATGATGTGAAATTTACAGTTAACATATGAACTACTCCCAGTTTAATGGGAAACAAACAAACAAATGTCTTTATATTTCCATAGATATGTACTTATTATTATGATAATAATCTTAACTAACTACTAATGTTTACACACACTCTCACACACACTAAACACACAGTTCATACACATTACTAGCATAATAATCACTCGATCTCAATACAAATATTGTTTCAAATACTATATCTGTATCTGGCAGATATGTTTGTCCTGTTTATAACTGTTTTGAGTGGCAGTCTGTAAAAATGTTAGCAAAAAGAAAAAAAAATCAAATATGTGTGTACTATTTTTGTGTGCTGAATTTTCTTAAAAAAAAAAGGAATTCATTATAAATGTATTAGAAATTGAGCAAATACTAACAATTTAATGTGTGTGTGAAAATTCTAAATAAAGGTTATTAAATTCAGTTTCTATATGTTTAAAATGTAAAAATCTGGAGTATTGCCTAAATGAATATGTAAGTTTCCCCAGTGGATCATCATTCATTAATTTCAAATTTCAGCTGACGTAATTTTATCATAATCAATAGAAAATATGTGAATTCGGAATTATAATTAGGTTCATTACTTCTTCCATTAATCTGAATTTAAGCTAATGTCATCTTACCACAATCACTCGTAATAATTCCTGTGGTTTCACTCAATGTTATATGAGTAGATGCGGTTTGTAGTGGATAACAAAATGCGTATCAGGTAAGATATCAAAAGTTAGCACAATTAACAAATGCGATTAATTAGCTAAAATAAAACAATTTCCAAAATTTATTTAGATAAGATTAACATATTTTCAAATGATTGCATATTGATGACATTACACAGGTTTTGATATCACCGGCTTCCACATGACAGGCATCTCGAGCAGCTTCATCTCCCCCAGTTCCAACAACCACACGGAACCGTTTTGGCCCTGCTCAATGACCTTGACTAGACTTGTGGCACATTCCTGGGCGCTCTGACGCTTCACCAGATGCAGCAAGTGCTTCATGGGCATGTCATAATCCAAGGTGCACTTCTCAACCATATCATCCAGCAGTGGCGTATCCGTAAAACCGGGGCAGACGGTTATAAAGCCAACGCCAGTGTGCTCATAGTAACCAGGATTCTGCAGGGTAGAAGTTGCATAAGACCCAGTTGGCATTTCATATTAAAATCACCTACGGATAACCCGCGTGTAAATGCGGTGACGCCATGCTTGGCCGCCGAATAGATGGCCATGGTTGCAGTTGGCTCGATGCCAGCTATGGATGAGAAGTTGACGATGAGGCCACCCTTACCACCCTGAGCCTTGGCCATGTACTGCAACGCTATCAGACAGCTCTGGATAACGCCCAACTGTAAGTAGAAAGTAAATTTGTAAGCTTAACTAAATAAAATGTGTGGGCAAAGAAAAAAATATTCATCTTTAAATAAAATATTAAAATTAAACTTGTTTCTAAAAAAAAAATTTAATATATAATAAAATATAAATTTTAAGATAGTTTTCGTTGAACGAAAATTGTAAAATATATATTTTTTTCCTTTATTTTGAATACCCACCAAATTGATTTGTATGGTCCGCTCCACCAGTTGATCATTTATCAGACCCATTCCATGGACGACCAGATCAAAGTGTCCCAATCGCGCACCAGCTGCTTTATATGCCGCCTCAATCTCCGATTTTTGGGTAATGTCCAATTTTTGGTAGAAGATCTCAGTATTTGGATATTTGGCTTGCCAAGCGGCCAAAAGTTGCTCATTCAGCGCCAAATCGAAGACGGTCAACGCCTTTTGAGAAGCAGATATAAGCCAACAAATCAACAAAACGCAGATAGAAACATACTTTTAGATTACGTTCGAGCAACTCGGCGCAGGCCTTTTGGCCAATTCCACCGAAGCCACCGAGGTAAACCACATTTTTGCCAGCCAAATCCATTTTCAATTAGCAGCCGATAAACGTTTCACTTGAATTTGAAATTTGCTTGGACACAGGTTGTTTTCGCCACGACGATTGTTTTTGAACTGATCTCTGTTCGCTGGTGCATTAAAAACTGATCGCTGAAATTGAAACAGAAACTGTTTATCAGTTTGTTTTTTAACACACACACTTATCAGCTGGACTTATACCCTGCTTTTAGATAGAAGTCCGCAAGAGACCCCAACAAAATAAGAAAAACATTTATGATTAACATTTTGATTAGCATCAAATTTGTCAGAGCAGGTTTCTTTGTTTATTTCGTATTTTATTTCATTTTGTTCGAAATTTCTTTTTTTACTTGACATCTTAAAATTCATTTAATTTCTCTTATTAGCAAACAATTTAAGTATATTTAATTGTAGCACAGATCAACTATTTGTCAAACATTTCTAGCTGAAGCGTTCTCATTTTCTTACAGTTAATTTGATTATAATATTTTGTACTTTGGCCTATCGAAACACTGAATATTAGATATTCTAGCATAACCAGTTTTGTTCTTTATTTATTATTGTGGTTTAATTAAATGTTAATGACCCTTGTGCTGGATACTTACTATCTTTCAGTTTCAATATTCTCACTTAAGTTATCTTAAATTACTTATTAAAAAAAGAACATTGCGTATGATAACTTGCTAAGATTAGTTAAGAAAATTTGTTTGTTTGCCTCTAATAATAATTGTTGCAACGATTAGATAATAAACCACAGTAAAAAATGCATAAATTGATATACAATTGCTATTAGGTTTTTTTGCTGCTTATTTATAAGAATTTAATAAATAAATGTATACATATAAATATATATATTCTTTTCTTGTGATAAGAATAAACTTAAATTTCTTATTGTAGTTTTTATTTTGGATATTTTTTAAAATTTGCTGTTTTGCTTGGATAAGTTTTATGCAGTTTCCTCAAAGTTTTTGTTGTTGTTGTTGTTGTTTTTTTGTTTGCCTTTTACCATAATTAATTAATAAAATTGAGAAGCCGTACGTGGTCTGCTTGCAAGTGCGTGGTCTAATTGCGCAATATCGGTGTCGTATCCATATCCATGTGCAACCAATATCAATATTAAGTTCACTATTACAACATGCAAATCTGCTTGGTGGTTATTGTAAGCTGAAACGCCGCTTGGAGCGATTTGGAGGTCATTGCGCAGACAGCAGTGGACCAAAACAGTGGGTGGTATAAATAACCAATGAAGAGCAACTGCAGCATCAGTTCAAGCTCACAGCTAATCTCAACTACTACTTGCCCAGGATGCAGTGCTTCTTTTGGTTCATGGCCACCGCTGGATTGTGGAGTATCGCTGATGCAGCCAGCTTAAGACCCATCATAAGCATCTCGCACTCCGCTCCACTGAGACGTGGATATGAGGAAAAGGATACGGCACGCAACTTTTACTCCTACGGCTACAGTGATGAGAACGCAGCGAGAGCAGAGTACACAACACATGATGGCTCCTCGCATGGCTTCTACTCCTACGTGGATGCCAATGGGAAACTTCAGACGGTAAAGTATGAGGCTGGTGGTGGCCAGGGCTTCAAGGCGGATGCCAGCAATCTGCCCAAGGCGCCCATCGATGACAATAAGCCACCGCTGCCAGTAAAGGATACAGCGGAGGTGGAAGAGGCGCGTCAGGCTCATCTCAGCGCCATACAGGAAGCACGTGAGCAGAAGCAGCGCGAGCAGACGCAGGTGGAGCAACCCCTGAGTGATGAGGATGCGGACATATTGGAGAGAGTGCGTGCAGAACTGACTTCCATGCTCGAGCAGCGCCATCGCAATACAGAAGTGGAGAACAGTAGGGAAACACCAGCAGAGAGCGATGATGAAATTCGGGATCGGAATCGGGCTCAGTCCTTGACCAGTGAGCAGCAGCAGCAAGATCTCGCTCGTGAGCAGCGACTACTGTTGACCAATGATGCCAACGATCTGCGGATGCGCACTGTTTACACTCTGACCGATCTCAGTTCCAGTCGCTATCTCAAGCTGAGTGATCTGCAGGATCGCTTGGCTAGCGATAGCCAGGAACTGCGCGTGCCTGTAAGCGCCTATTACGCCTACACCTCGCCCAGTGCGAAGTACAGCGTGACCACGCCCACCGTACTAAGAGCTTTACGTCCCGTGGCCCTTAGTCGCAGTCTGCTCCTAAGCAAACGGAACTAGAACGAGCAGAGGAGTGCCCATGAAGATCCATTGACCCAGTTGTACATTGTGGAATTCAGTTGAATACAGTAGTCATAAGAATAAATGCATTCTGTGCACCATAGTGCCTAATTACTGTACTTATGCGATTGGATGGGCTAGATGACTCCTTTCTCTAAATCTGTCCCATCAACCCTTTTCCTCCTTGTGAAAAGTAATTTAAATTTCATCATTTATTGCTTAACACAAACCGAAACAAACAAATCGAAAGAGTTTTGAATGTGATCTTCAATCAGGCCAAGGGAAGGTATTCGTGGTATGGCGATGGGTTTGTCTGCAGCAGAGTGTTGTACTTGAGCAGGAAACCAGTGGCGGGCTTGAGGACATAGATCGGTTGAGACAGGATTGTGCGACTGGGCAGAGTCGTTTTTATCTTTGTCGCCTTGCTGAGTTGCTGATTGCGCAGCTTCTCCGCCTCGAAACGCTTGAAGAAGGCCACCTTGGCGGCGGCCACCTCGGGAGTATCCTGTACCGGGGATAGATTTGCACCGCCAGACAGTCGCAGCTTGGCCTCTGCATGGGCAGCCAAGTGCTGTGCACGCAGAGCGGCTACCTCGGGTGTCTCCTTGTTGGGTTGCTGCTGCAGGCTGCTCGCAATCACACGAAATCCACCCACGTCCGCTTTGTAGTCGACCGTTTGCTGTTCTCCCCTGGCATCCACATAGGAATAGGATCCGTGCGTAACGCCATCCGCAGTGCGTGTCTCGTGCTTGGAGTAGAGTGGCGCTGTATAGCCATAGGCATACTGACCATGCTCATCCTGGGTGTGATATTGAGCAATGGTGCCGGCTGGCGGTGGTGCACCATAATCCAGCAGCGCTGCAGTTGCCAATGGTGCAATCAGCAGGCAAAGATAAATATTAAGTTGCTGCTGCATTTTTTTGTTTTGTTTTTTAAATGTTTTTGTGGTTTTCAGCTGTGCTTTAATTTTGGTGGCGCTGCTAGTGTCGTGGACTAGTACTCGCTCAAGAGAACTCTGTTGGAGCCCTTGCTGCCGGTTCTGCTTTTTATACAAAGCGCCATACCAAAAAAAATAAAGGAGCTCACAATTGCCAAAAAAATATTTGCAATATCGTGCGTTCTTCGGGAAGGTCGTCCAGTTTACTTTCATATTCCCTTTTTGTTGTTGTTGTTGTTGTGATTGTTGTGATTGTTGTTGTTGTTGTTGTTGGTGAAGTCGCTCTTCCTCATGCTCTGTTTGTACATAAATATTTTTGGTCGATTTCAACAAGTTGTGCATAAATTCGTACACAAAAGACGCAATTTGTTTTCATCTGTCAGAGACGGGGTCCCCAAAAGCGAGCGCATCCAAGAACTTAATCAGGCCGCCGTCCCTTAGGTCAAGGAACCAAGCAACATTCGCAGCATGCATATTTTGTTGTATGTTGTTTGTATGTTGCTACCTTTTGATATGCTGCCTTGTTGCCGCTATTAAATTTAATTGAAATCAAAACTCGCCATCGCCATGCGATTGTGATATGTTGCTGATGCTGTTGTTGTTGCTGTTGTTGTTACTGTTGTTGTTGCCGTTGTTGTTACTGTTGTTGTTGCTGTTGTTGTTGCCGATGTCAGCTACCAACAGGAATTGAGTTAAACACCGTCGATCATATCGTAAACATATTTTTCCCGTTTTCAATAAACACTAAACGATGCAGTTGATATGCAGAGACGAAATGGATAAGTTGAACTATTCCTTCTCAGGGAAAGGATTAAAATACTTTAAGGTAAAAATAGTTACAGCTAGCAAAATGAGTAAGTGACGAAAAGTTATCTTCTAGTTAAAGTTATATGTGGAACAATATCTTAGATTTCATAGGCTAATAATGTTTATAGAATGGCTTCACTTAAATTTTATTATCTTATTTTGTGTAATTTTTTGTCTCAGAAACCCGAACTGAAATCATAACTTTAATATGATTTTTAATAAACCGAAAGCTAAATATGTTCTAAATAGATAAAGTCCATGTTTCTTTTCCTTATTTGATCTGACAATAAATGACAAAATTACTTATCTTTTAATTATTATTTAATCTGGATTAATATATATATTTTTGTATCCGATTAGAGTACAGATTTCTAAGCTGTTGGATATATTCCTTATACCTATCTGTATTCCTTATCTTTTCCAATTCTGTTGGGTAACCTGCCCCTTAATAAATACATATTATTAAAGGCATTTTCAGGCAAGAAACATGCAATTACAATTTATTTATAATTTTGTCCCAAATCTCTTTATTAACTCAATGAAAATTACAAAAAATGCAGTTTCAATAATGATAGGAGCGTGGAACAGCATAATTGTAGAAGTAATTCACGGGCAGAATGACATGGGTGCTGCGTGCCACGGGGATTGATCTGGCGCTGAGTAGCTCATTGCGCAGCTGCTCGGAGGCGACACGCTTTAGATGACTCGATTTGGCAGCTGCCACCTCGGATGTATCTGCAACGGGACGTGATTGCTGGTGAGCTTGCTGGAGACGGAGTAATGCGGCCTCATGGGCCGCCAAGTGAGTTTGACGCGCGGCGGCCACTTCAAGGGAATCAGCCGGTTGCTGTTGGAATGCTGCATCAATGCTTCTGGCTCCGACGACCGGTGAAAGCGGCAAATTGGTGGCAGACACATGGAAACCACCTGCGTCCGCAGTATAATCAACAGTTTGGAGTTTTCCGGTCGCATCGCGATAACTGTAGCTGCCACGTGTGATGCCATCGAGGCTGCGCACCTCCTGCTTGCTAGAATGCGGCTCGGAATAACCATAGGCGTACTGACCAAGTCCATCCTGCGACAAATACTGTCGTTGCGTCGGCGTCACCAGTGCCGTTCCCTGCGTCGTATACACATACGGATAGTTGGTGTACAGTGCCAGACCATTGGCCAAAGTCAGCCAAGTCAGAGCAGCCACTGCCAGCAAGATGAATCGCATTCTGAATCTTAAGTTGGAGTTGCAGTTAAACTTTGATTTGGATTCAGTCTGAGGCACTCGCCTCGTTGGTCACTTCTGCATTTGGTTTGCTCCAGCAGCGTCCTTTTATACCTCAGCCCTTCTGCAAGACGATGCCGTTACAGGTTCTAGTTTGTGTTCTGCTGCTAGACAGCATCTCTTGCCAGTGTTGCCGATGCAGCTTTATTATAGCCAAATCTAGCTTTGTTACTACATCTATAAGAAGGTCCGTATTTGGAGCATATTTGCCTTGATCTCGGATTACCATTGTTGGAATAGGCCTTTCTCTAAGACTACTATTTTATTGGCAACACTGCTCTGCATTTGTGCACCTTACCCGATTTAGTTCTTAGCCGTAACGAGCAGAGATCAGAGGAGCAGCCTATTGCTGTCCCCTTGCAACGTTTTCGTGGTCGTTAAAGCTCTTTGCTCCATCAGTTGATGCGTCAATTTGGCTTTATTGTTGCAAGAGGCTTGTGGCAGCTTAATGAATGCAATTGGTTCACTATGTGGTTACAATTTATCTGCAGAGCAACACTCAAATCTTAAGCCAAACAACTTCTTATCATATGCTGCTCAGCAGAGCTGAATAACTGGGCGACTGGGAGAGGAGGAGGATGATGAGAGATCAAGGCCATGATCAGGAACTGCAGAGGATAGCTCTGAGTGAGACACGCAATGTAAGCGATATTCAATTGATATACCCTGCACCAGATTTTATAAACCACACAGTTGGCATAATAAAGTTGTGTAAACAATATAAATAAAATTTTTTTTATTCCACAGTTCCTTAAAAATGACTTTCGTAAATTTGTCCAAATAAATAAGAAATTTAGCTTTAAATTTTACTACTTCAAACTTAATTTAAAATTAAAAATTAAATTCAAAATGTTTATATAATATTTAGTTACAGCCAGTTTTTAAATATGATGTTTTTATATTTAATTACTTTAAATTTGAAAAAAATATATATCTGATCATTCCCATGTTGGGTATTTAATAGTCGAGCAGTTTTAATTATTATCTGATATTGCTCATTCAAGTGGCAGCTTTGTGGCCGTTTTGAACTGCTGTTGCAACTGAAGTTCAACTTCAGCAGCAACTGTTGCAACTGCAACTGATTTAAGATTCGATGTGCGTTGCGAATTGTTGGCGACTGTTCGCAACGGCATTTCAAGGTGAGTGAAGGCCAAGGGCCACATTTGTCCAGAGCTGTGTTGGCCTGGCTTCAAGGCCTTGATTCAATTCCCCAAATGGATTCCGGCTAAAATGCATTTGGTTTATTTTTAGACCATCTCTGGCCAAGCATCGGAGCAAAAGTCGAGCGTCTGATTAGGATTGATAGCGCTGTGTTCAAATATAGTTATTGGCCTGGCCCAAAGCGCTTGCCCTTGACTCGGGCTATTTATGAGTACTTATCGAGGCTCCAGGCTCCAAGCTCCCCAGCTGCGCTGATAAGTGCATTTTAATGTCCACATCTTGCTCTCTCTCTCTGTCTCTCTCTTTCTCTCTGTTTATGTAGCTTGTATATAGCCTTTCCTGCCCGCTCCGCACTTCTTCTCAATCAAAGACCAACACAGAGCAGTGGACATAATTTGCCAGAATGGCCACCTTAATGATCTTGTTAGCCAGTTAGTTGTTGCTGTTGTTGAAAAATCACTTTAAATTCCAACAACGAGTTGTTAGCTTTACAAATTCCAGCACTGGACTGCAATCTGTGTCTGGACTCTAAACTATTTGTGTTTATCGTGGGTTGTCGCTGCCTGATTTTTGCATCATTAGTTATAGCATATTCAAGGCTAATTACTTTTTGTTTTTGAGTTTGTTTTTGAATTGATTTCACACTTGCTTTTGTTATTTAGGCATAGATATCAAATGTGCTGTGCTTGCCAACCATTTGGAACTTGGCTTCCAGCTAAGGTCAAAAACGGAAATTTGGTAAGAATGATTGTAGTTTGCTGCATAGTTATTATAAACTGAATACACCTAGTTTGGATATGTCATTTATATAGTAGTAAGCAGTCAAGTATTATGTTTGTACTAGATAGTTTTATATACCACCAATAAATCAAAACCACAATGTAAGTTCTTGTGCACAGTCAATCGATTTATTTCAATATTCATATGGGCTTCCAATTACCTATGGCTCAACAGGAGCACCTGTTGGCTCAGGAGCATCAGTAGTAGTAGGAACAGCACGCCTGCATCTCCTCTCGCATTCCGCCCGAGTGCAATAGCGATTGCTGTTGCCACCGCATCCGCGATAGGCCAATTGCTTGCAGGTGCTGTCAGAAGTGTCGTACCACCACATGTTGCGATTGGCATTCCTTGCACAATTGCGATTATTGGCATTTCCTACATTTCTTGGTCCGGTGCAAGTTTTCCGGTTTTCTGTAGATAAACAAATTAGTTAATTGTAATAATACTAATGGAAAAATATGGATAAACTCCTAATTTCTTACCCTGCAGACGACCGCGACACCGCTGGGCCTGAGAGAGGGCCACAAAAAGGGTCAGACAAGCGAGGATAAGAATGAACTTCATGTTGAATAATCTTGTTAAGCTCTGTGAAGTTTGAACTGATTTCCAACTGAAAATTCGAGTGCTTTTATAGCAGATGGAGAAGTAGGTTGGACTATTCATAAAACGACAGATGTTCCAGAATACAATCGGCATATAAAATTAACTAAATGAAGAATGAAAGAAAGTTTTTTTATATAAATTTTTACTTAATTGTATTATTGGCATTATGCTGCACACGTGTGCAATTGCCTAGAATGCTTTTTATAGAGATATACAAAAGTATTATTATTTAAACAATAAAACTGTGTATATAATTATTACCAGACCGTGTGCTAAAATTTAAAAATAAATAAATTGTATAGGTTTTGTAACTTTTAACTTTACAGATAATTACACGTGTTCGAAATTACAAAAAAAAAGAAGTCGTGTAAGGCTAACAAACGCTGGCAACGTTGGTGAATATTCGATGATTATATATAATCACATGCCACGTAAGTTATAATATTTTGGTAATATTATTTTTATACAGATTAAAAATTTCGTGGTAATTTTACAGAATTTATGATGGGTCTTTAGCCGAAATTTAGGTGCTAATTAGTTTTGTGAAGGGGTAACCGTTTTTATTACATCCCAAGAATATTGAATTGAAGTAGAGTTGATTACTACGCAAAGGTGGAATCCCCTTTTCAAACCACAAAATGGCATTCATCTTAGTCTCAGCTTTCAATTAATTCCCTCTAATAACTTTAAATTAACAGACTTTGCGAAGAGCTTTGACAGCATATGCCAATCTATTGTCGGGTGGTTTTCCTGACTAGATCGTACCAGAAATTAAATACATACTTCATCGATCGACATTAAATACATAAAATGTATGGCAGCTTTGTCAGCAAGTTTAAGCCAAAGAATGAACTATATATATTATGTTCTCAACTTTTGGAATGATTTAAATGATGAATGAAACATACTTAAAGGCTGATTACTGTATTTACCATACAAATAATATTTGAACAATCTAAAGCATAGTTGTAGGGTAACAGTCCCCGGTTGTGGAAAGGTAATACTTCAACGAAATTTGTTATATTGGCGAAATTAGTTTTAGGCCAATGATTTTAGGAATTGCATTTAATTTTTTTTAACGATCTAAAAAATAATAAGTGAAGTGTTTAATACTAATAAATGTATAAAATCACATTAAGTCTGTCAGCACTACCACAATTATTTAAAAAAACCTTAGGACTGATTATGTCCTGTAACTCATTACTTAATTATCATAAATTTGTATGCAAAGTCATTCGTTTTATTTCAGTAATCATTTCATATCATTTCGTTATATATTAACGTCTGCACCTCCTTTCACAATCAGCCTGAGTGCAGTAGCGATTGTCGTTGCCACCACATCCGAAATAGACCATTGTTCTGCAGGTCCTTCCATTGCCGTCCCACCACCACATCTGTGAATTTGCACTCCTTCCGCAGAAACGACCCTGTGAAGTCCCCTCAACTCGACCACCATCGCAGTTTGCCACCAGAGCTATGAAATACAAGATAAGTAATAGTTTGATTTATACATAAATAGGGAAGAGTTTCAGATAACTTACGTGGGACACCTCCACGACAATTCACCACCTGGGCCTGAGTGTTGGCCATGTAAAGTGTCATGCAAACGAGGAAAAAAATGAATTTCATAGTGAACTTGTTTAACTGTGTGAAGTCTGAACTGACTTTAAGCAGAAAATGTAAACGCTTATATAACAGGTGGGAAAGTAAAAAAAAAACCAAATTATTATAAAAAGACAGCTGTTTCAGAATTAAATCGGGACCTAAATAAACTAAGTAAACTGGTAAATTATAATAAAAAGTTCTGTTATATCAATCTGGCTTGACTGTTTAATAAAGGTCGGTATATTTGCATTATGGAACACACGTGCCCAACTGAGTACGCAGCTTTTCACAAACTGAATACTTGAGTATTGTTCACAGTTCTTAAAAATTTGTAAATGTATTACAGACGGAAATAAATCAAAATTACTAAAAATAATGTATACCCACAGGAATAATTTTTATTATAATTAATTAATAATTTTTAAAATTTACATTAAGAGTGATACAAATATATAGCATATTACCAGACTGAATACTAAATGAGTCTCATAGAGGGTTAACAACATACTCTTAAAATGAGAAATTAAAACTGAGACAAAAATCTGTAAATTTGCAAATTAATACAAAGCATTTTTATGAGTTCCAAAATAGGGAAAAATATCTCTAACTCGGATAAATCCTTAAATTTTGAGGAATTGAATAAAATAACAATTTAAATTCGTATGCACAGTTTATTTATTTTAGTTTTCAAGTTTCCTGCCCTTTAATATTAACGCCTGCACCTCCTCTCGCATTCCTCTCGACTGCAAAAGCGATTGCTGCTCGCACCACATCCACGATAGTTGAATGATTTGCAGGTTCTGTCATTAGAGTCGAACCACCACATTGGACCTGCAAATAATGCGCAATTGCGATTCAAGGAAGTTCCCTCGTCTAAGCGACCAGTGCAAACAGTCATGTTTTCTGTAGGGAAATAATGGAATTCGTTGAAGAATTATTTATAGATAAATAGGGACATTCTTTTGATTTCTTACCCGGAATCCGAGCGCGACACTGAGCCTTAGAGTAGGCCAAAAAAAGCGACAGGCAAGCAAGGATCAGAATGAATTTCATGTTGAAAAAGGTTTTAAGTTCGATGAAGCTTTAACTGATTTCAAACTGAAAATTCAAGTGTTTATATAGCAGATAGATAAGTAAACCAGAGTACTTGCAAAACAACAGCTGTTCCATAATACAATCGTTATATACAATTAAATTAATGGAATTGTGAATAATAACAACGCGTAACTGTTCAATAAAAGTCGATATGTTTGCATTATGGAACATATGTGCGGAACTGAACAACAAATTGTTTGCCATTTTAAAATGATGTTAAAAAAAAGTGTTCAACTCGGCCAAATCCTTAAAGATTTGAACATACTCTATCGATTGGCACTTATCGATTAAAGAATCATCTACGAACCAAAATTTAAAGTGGTACATTTTAATCGACTTCTATTTTCCATGATGAAAGAGAGGAGCTGCATTATATCATAGCAATTAATAAAAATATAAATCTAAGTTCTCGATTTGCAAAGTTACTCGATTTATTTCAATATTCATATGGGTTTCCTTTCAATATCAACGTCTGCACCTTCTCTCGCATTCATCCCGAGTGCAATAGCGATTGTTGTTACCACCACATCCGCGATAGGCCATTGTCTTGCAGGTCCTGTCGCTGCCGTCGTACCACCACATGTTTGGATTGGCCTCGCAGCCGCGTCCTGTGCGACCTTCATCACGACCACCCGTGCAAACTTTCCAGTTTACTGTGGAGATACAAAAAAAATAAATAGGGCTTCTTCTTCATAGACTGTTATGATGCATTGGAATAAAACTTCGATTCGTTTCCCTCAAGATTTTTGCATATTTGTGTAGTTACCTAAGATCTGTGCTAACAAGGATACTCGAAGAAACAACAGACAAATTTCAGTTAACTTAAAAAAAAAAAAACAAGTAAGAATGGTATAGTCGAGTTAGCTCGAGTGTCGGCAGTGTACTATTTTCCTTTGGCAGGCTTAGTAACTACATTGTAAAAATGAAACTAAGTCCGGACATTTTGATCCCTGACTGGCTCACACACGCAAGATTGTGGCTATTGTTAACACTAAATATCGATACATATCGATATTCGAGAAATGGAAGCAGTTGGTATACTATATACGAATTTAAGTTATTGAATCTATTTATTTCAATATTTATTTGGGCTTAATTTCAACTATTAAGTAGCTGGAGCAGCAGTAGGAGCACCAGTAGGAGCAGCAGTAGGAGCACCAGTAGGAGTACCAGTAGGAACACCAGTAGGAGCACTAGTTGGAGCACCAGTAGGAGCACGAGTAGGAGCAATAGTAGGAACACCAGTAGGAGCACCAGTAGGAGCACCAGTTGGAGCACCAGTTGGAGCACTAGTAGGAGCAGAAGTAGTGGCACGCCTGCACCTTCTCTCACATTCCTCCCGAGTGCAATAGCGATTGTTGTTTCCACCACATCCGCGATAGGCTAATCTCTTGCAGGTGCTGTCAGTTGTGTCGAACCACCACATGTTTCGATTGGCCCTCCTTGCGCAGCCGCGACCTCTGCGACCTTCATTTCTTGGTCCAGTACAAACTTTCCTGATTTCTGTTGAGAAGCATAAAGATTAGTTTTAGGATTATTTATAGATAAAAAGGGATTAACTCCCGATTTCTTACCAGCAACACGACCACGACACCTCTGGGCCTGAGAGTAGGCTACAAATATCGCCAGACAAGCGAGGATCAGAATAAATTTCATGTTGAATAATCTTGTTAAACTCTGTCAATTTTAAACTGATTTCCAACTAAAAATGCGAGTGCTTTTATAGCAGATGAAAAGTCGAAAAATTTATTTATAAAACGACAGTTCTACCGGAAAACAATCATATGCGGATTGTAAATTAAATAAATAAGGTGATGAATGATAAATAAAATTTCTTTTATATCACGTTCACATAACTGTTTAATAAAGGCCAATAAATGTGGTATTATGGCTTACACGTGTGCAACTGCGTACGCATCAATGAGATATATATCTGAAATACGTATGCAGACATCTTCATACTTTAAATATAAATATGTATATATAAATATGTATATATTTATCACATTTACTTAATATATATTATATTTTAGTTTAGGTAAAAGTTTGGGAATATTGACATACGGCGACCCTGAGCTAAAACAAAGCTGTTCATTAGTGTAACGGGTTGGGATTTCAATAAAATTGAGTACTAATATTATACTAAACAACTTTACTTTATTAAACTCTTAAAATTAAGATTGAAAGTGATAAAATTTATAGCATATTGTGGGACTTAATACTAAATAAGTCCCATAGAGGGTTAACAACATACCCTTAAAATGAGAAAATAAAACTGAGACAAAAATCTGTAAATTTGCAAATTAACACAAAGCATTTTTAGGAGTTCCGAGATGAAGAAAAATATCTCGAACTCGGATAAATCCTTAAATTTTGAGGAATTGAATAAAATAACAATTTAAATTCGTATGCACAGTTTATTTATTTTAGTTTTCAAGTTTCTTGCTCTTTAATATTAACGCCTACACCTCCTCTCGCATTCCTCTCGACTGCAAAAGCGATTGCTGCTCGCACCACATCCACGATAGTTGAATGATTTGCAGGTTCTGTCATTAGAGTCGAACCACCACATTGGACCTGCAAATAATGCGCAATTGCGACCCAAGGAAGTTCCCTCGGTTAAGCGACCATAGAAAATTGGGATATTCTTTCGATTTCTTACCCTGAATCCGAGCGCGACACTGAGGCCAAAAAAAGCGACAGACAAGCAAGGATCAGAATGAATTTCAAGTTGAAAGTTTTCAAGTTCAAGTTAAAGTATTAAGTTCGATGAAGCTTTAACTGATTTCAAACTGAAAATTCAATTGCTTACATAGCATATAGATAAGTAAACCAGAGTATTCGCAAAACAACAGCTGTACCATAATATAATTGATTATATAGCATTAATATACCCTCTGCTAAAAACTGTACCAAGAATTAACGGTGCTCTTCTTCATAGACTGTTATGATGCATTGGAATAAAACTTCGATTCGTTTCCCCCAAGATTTTTCCATATTTGTGTAGCTACCTAAGATCTGTGCTAACAAGGATACTTGAAGAAACAACAGACAAATTTCAGTTGACTTAAGTATATCGGGATCAGCAATTGACAACATATTAAAATTAAAACAAGTAAGAATGGTATAGTCGAGTTAGCTCGAGTGTCGGCAGTGTACTATTTTCCTTTGGCAGGCTTAGTTACTACATTGTAAAAATGAAACTAAGTCCGGACATTTTGATCCCTGACTGGCTCACACATGCAAGATTGTGGCTATTGTTAACACTAAATATCGATACATATCGATATTCGAGAAATGGAAGCAGTTGGTATATTAAATACGAATTTAAGTTATTATGCGCAGTCAATCGATTTATTTCAATATTCATTTGGGCTTAATTTCAACTATTCAGTAGCAGGAGCAGGAGTAGGTGCACCAGTAGGAGCACTAGTAGGAGCACGAGTAGGAACACCAGTAGGAGCACCAGTAGGAGCGCCAGTAGGAGCACCAGTAGGAGCACCAGTAGGAGCAGCAGTAGTGCGACGCCTGCACCTTCTCTCGCATTCCGCCCGAGTGCAATAGCGATTGTTGTTGCCACCACATCCGCGATAGGCTAATCTCTTGCAGGTGCTGTCAGTTCTGTCGAACCACCACATGTTTCGATTTTCCGTCCTTTCGCAGCCGCGACCTCTGCGACCTTCATTTCTTGGTCCAGTACAAACTTTCCTGGTTTCTGTTGAGAAGCATAAAGATTAGTTTTAGGATTATTTATAGATAAAAAGGGATTAACTCCCGATTTCTTACCAGCAACACGACCACGACACCTCTGGGCCTGAGAGTAGGCTACAAATATCGCCAGACAAGCGAGGATCAGAATAAATTTCATGTTGAATAATCTTGTTAAACTCTGTCAATTTTAAACTGATTTCCAACTAAAAATGCGAGTGCTTTTATAGCAGATGAAAAGTCGAAAAATTTATTTATAAAACGACAGTTCTACCGGAAAACAATCATATGCGGATTGTAAATTAAATAAATAAGGTGATGAATGATAAATAAAATTTCTTTTATATCACGTTCACATAACTGTTTAATAAAGGCCAATAAATGTGGTATTATGGCTTACACGTGTGCAACTGCGTACGCATCAATGAGATATATATCTGAAATACGTATGCAGACATCTTCATATTTTCAAAATACTATATATATATTGATATAAATATGTATATATTTATCACATTTACTTAATATATATTATATTTTAGTTTAGGTAAAAGTTTGGGAATATTGACATACGGCGACCCTGAGCTAAATCAAAGCTGTTCATTAGTGTAACGGGTTGGGATTTCAATAAAATGGAGTACTAATATTATACTAAACAACTTTACTTTATTAAACTCTTAAAATTAAGATTGAAAGTGATAAAATTTATAGCATATTGTGGGACTTAATACTAAATAAGTCCCATAGAGGGTTAACAACATACCCTTAAAATGAGAAAATAAAACTGAGACAAAAATCTGTAAATTTGCAAATTAACACAAAGCATTTTTAGGAGTTCCGAGAGGGAGAAAAATATCTCGAACTCGGATAAATCCTTAAATTTTGAGGAATTGAATAAAATAACAATTTAAATTCGTATGCACAGTTTATTTATTTTAGTTTTCAAGTTTCTTGCTCTTTAATATTAACGCCTGCACCTCCTCTCGCATTCCTCTCGACTGCAAAAGCGATTGCTGCTCGTACCACATCCACGATAGTTGAATGATTTGCAGGTTCTGTCATTAGAGTCGAACCACCACATTGGACCTGCAAATAATGCGCAATTGCGACCCAAGGAAACAGTCCTGTTTTCTGTAGGGAAACCATGGAATTCGTTGAAGAATTATTTATAGATAAATATGGATATTCTTTTGATTTCTTACCCTGAATCCGAACGCGACACTGAGCCTTAGAGTAGGCCAAAAAAAGCGACAGACAAGAAAGGATCACAATGAATTTCATGTTGAAAAAGGTTTTAAGTTCGATGAAGCTTTAACTGATATATAATAGATAAGTAAACCAGAGTACTCGCAAAACAACAGCTGTTCCATAATACAATCGTTAAATACAATTAAATTAATGGAATTGTGAATAATAACAACGCGTAACTGTTCAATAAAAGTCGATATGTTTACATTATGGAACATATGTGCGGAACTGAACAACAAATTGTTTGCCATTTTAAAATTATGTTAAAAAAAAGTGTTCAACTCGGCCAAATCCTTAAAGATTTTAACAAACTTTATCGATTGGCACTTATCGATTATAGAATCATCTACGAACCAAAATTTAAAGTGGTACATTTTAATCGACTTCTATTTTCCATGATGAAAGAGAGGAGCTGCATTATATCATAGCAATTAATAAAAATATAAATCTAAGTTCTCGATTTGCAAAGTTACTCGATTTATTTCAATATTCATATGGGTTTCCTTTCAATATCAACGTCTGCACCTTCTCTCGCATTCATCCCGAGTGCAATAGCGATTGTTATTACCACCACATCCGCGATAGGCCATTGTCTTGCAGGTCCTGTCGCTGCCGTCGTACCACCACATTAACGGGCTTCTTCTTCATAGACTGTTATGATGCATTGGAATAAAACTTCGATTCGTTTCCCTCGAGATTTTTGCATATTTGTGTAGTTACCTAAGATATGTGCTAACAAGGATACTCGAAGGAACAACTGATAAATATCAGTAAACATAAGTATATCGAGATCAGTAATTGATAACATATTAAAATTAAACAAAATAAGAATGGCATAGTCGAGTTAGCTCGAGTGTCGGCAGTGTACTATTTTCCTTTGGCATGCTTAGTTACTACAGAGTAAAATGAAACTAAGTCCGGACATACTGATCCCTAACTGGCTGGCTAGAAACACAAGCATATACATATATTAATATATTTATAATAAAATAATATTCATGCTCGTGTCGATTATAATGCCATCTCTTTCTCACACATATAAGATATTAGCTTTTGTTTATACTGAAAATCGATATATATCAACATTCGAGAAACGGAAGCACTTGCTATATTATATACATATTTAAGTTTTTATGCGCAGTCAATCGATTTATTTTAATATTCATTTGGGCTTAACTTAAACTATTCAGTAGCAGGAGTAGGAGCAGCAGTAGGATTACCAGTAGGAGTACCAATAGGAGCATCGGTAGGAGCATCGGTAGGAGCATCAGTCGGAGCATCAGTCGGAGCATCAGTTGGAGCAGCAGTAGTGCGACGCCTGCACCTTCTCTGGCATTCCGCCCGAGTGCAATAGCGATTGTTGTTGCCACCACATCCGCGATAGGCTAATCTCTTGCAGGTGCTGTCAGTTCTGTCGAACCACCACATGTTTCGATTTGCCCTCCTGTCGCAGCCGTGACCTGTGTGACCTACATTTCTTCGTCCAGTACAAACTCTCCTCATTTCTGTTGAGAAGCATAAAGAATAGTTGTAGGATTATTTATAGATAAAAAGGGATTAACCTCCGATTTCTTACCATGAACACGACCACGACACCTCTGGGCCTGAGAGTAGGCTACAAATATCGCCAAACAAGCGAGGATCAGAATAAATTTCATGTTGAATAATCTTGTTAAACCCTGTTTAAAGTTTGAACTGATTTCCAACTGAAAATGCGAGTGCTTTTATAGCAGATGAATAGTCGAACAATTTATTTATAAAAGGACAGCTTTACCAGAAAACAATCAAATGCGGATTGTAAATTAAATAAATAGTGAATGATGAATAAAGGTTCTTTTATATCACGATCACATAACTGTTTAATAAAGGCCAATAAATGTGATATTATGGCTTACACGTGTGCAACTGCGTACGCATCAATGAGATATATATCTGAAATATGTATGCAAACACCTTCATATTTTAAATAAAGTATATATATAAATATGAATAGATTTATCACATTTACTAAAAATATAATAATGTATTATAATGTAATGTAAATCAGTGAAATTTCAAGAAAATTTAGATAGAATGATTCTAAGCTGAAACAGAACTGTTCATTAATGTGGCGAATTGGGATTTTAATAAAATTGAATACTGAAAATTGTACTATACAAATTGGGCAGAAACTTTCTCGCAGTTTAGAGCCTACAACAGTCTTTGGCCACCAGTCGTGGAAAAAATCAATTAATCTCCATTTATGATTTAAATGTAGAAAATGAGACAAGATAAAGCCTAAGTAAGGGCTGAATTATAGACTAACTATTAAAGCTATATATGACGTATTTAAAATTTTTTTTGCCATTTCAAAAATATTGAACTTGGCCAAATCCTTAAAGATTTCAACAACCTCTTTCGATTGGCATTTAATGATTATAGGGTCATCTAGTAACCAATATGTTAAGTGGTCCCTTTATTCCATGAACAAAGGAAGGCTGTAATATACCGTAGCAATTAATAAAAATAACAAACTAAGTTCTTATGCAAAGTCACTCGATTTATTTCAATATTCATATGGGTTTCCTTTCAATTATTCTTCAGGTTCAAGAGTAGTGCGACGAGTAGTGCGACGAGTAGTGCGACGATTAGGGTCATCACTACCGCACCTAGCCTCGCAGTCTCTCCGACTGCAAAAGCGATTGCGATTTCCACCACATCCACGATACGACAATGGCCTGCAGGTGCTGTCATCGGAGTCGTACCACCACATATGCTGATTTGCATTCCTTGCGCAATCGCGACCTCCGCGACCTTCATTTCTTGGTCCAGTGCAAACACTGGTGTTTGCTGTGGAGAAACAAAACGTTTAGTTGTAGTATTGTTTATAAATTAATAGAGACAATTTTCCGATTACTTACGAGGAATCCGACCACGGCACCGCTGGGCCTCAGTGAGGGCCACAAAAAGCGCCAGACAAGCGAGGATCAGAATGAACTTCATATTGATAAACTCTGTAAAATTTAAACTGATTTCGAACTGAAAACTGAGTGCTTTTATAGCATATAGATAAGTAGAACAGATTTATTTTTAAATCCGCAGCTGTTCTAGAATAACAATAAATAAATAAAAGTTCTATTGTGTCTTTACGTGACTGTTTAAACTAGGTCAATAAATGTTGCATTATGATTTACACGTGTGCAACTGAGGACGCATCAATGTATTATACATCTGTAATATGCATGTTAACATCTTTATATTTTAATTATAATATTTATATATGAAGTAATACTTTGTGAACAGCCTTGCTAGCGAATGACAGCGTATCGTCAGAAATAAAATCTGGCTAATATATAGACTTCATCGCTTGGCTTTAAGTACATAAAACACATGTCAGCATTGTCAGCGTGTGAAAAATTGTATTTGTTCTTAACTTTCAGAATGATTTAAATTTATGTATGCCAGAAAATAACAAAAATATACAGCATAATTAGTCGCTGAATAAAATGATATTTCTCACAAGGCGAACTCAATTCAATGAGGTGTTTTTTAAATTTCTGAACAAACCAAATAAATAAAAAATATATAATTATATTTAGTTGCTATTTAGTTGGCTTTAATTCGGCCAAATCGGTACAAGTGTGGGCATATCGAATTATCGAATTGTACTCAACTATACTAGAGTCATTTTAGACCCAAAAATAAAATATAAAACAGTGTAAGGGACTGTAATTTATTATTTAAAAAAAATGGTTTATTTGCACTCCTTACGCACACTCGACCGGAGGAAGTTCCGTCATTCAACACCTGTGCAAAATAACATAGAACTATGGAGTAATACAAAATAAATAGTAGTTTCATTCATATATGAAAAAGTATAAATTCCCAATAAATTACATAATACATCTAAAATGTCATGCAAATATGAATTTTTGCTTATTCACAAGCTGGCGAAATTCTATAAAGTTTAAACTGGTTTTTATCTGAAAATGAAATAACTTATATTTTAGATTTGTAAGTAATTTAGAGCAACTATAAAAAGACAGCTGCTTCACAAATAAAACAAAATCTAAAATTAAATAAATGAGGTTTTGAAATATTAATAAAAAATCTCGTAAATCAAGTTCGCATACATGTTTAACAATATGTTTGCATAATGGAACTCTCGTGCGCAACTTCGTAAAACTGAGTAAATAAATGGTTTCTCATTGTAAAATCAAGTAAAAGTCTTAAACTCGGCGAAATTCATACAGATTTGAGGGTCATATAATTTTAATTTTAAGAAACTTGCACATTGTAGCAATTAAATAAAATAACTAAGTTCGCATACACAGTCATTCGATTTGTTTTAGTATTCAAGTCCTTCCTTTAAATATTACCGTCTGCACCTCCTCTCGCATTCCCCCCAAGTACAATAACGATTGCGGGTTCCAGCACATCCACGATAGTTGAATGATTTGCAGGTTCTATCAGTAGAGTCGAACCACCACATTTTGCCTGCAAACAATGCGCAGTCGCGACCCGTGGAAGTTCCCACATTTAGAGTACCAGTGCAAATATCCCTGTTTTCTGTGGAGACACAAGAAAATTAGTTGTGGTGTAGTTTAAAGATAAATATGGATAATTTCCCGATTACTTACCGGGAAGACGACCGAGACACAGTTGGGCCTGAGTGAAGGCCATAAAAAGCGCCAGACAAGTGAAGATCAGAATGAATTTCATGTTGCGAAAGTTTGTTAAACTCGGTCAAGTTTGAACTGGTTTCTAGCTGAAAATGCGACTGCTTATATAGCAGAGAAATAAATCGACCCAATAATTCATACAAACACAGCTGCTTCTGAATACAATCGGCATTTAAAATTGATTGCTGTGGTGAATTATGAATAGTAGCTCTTTAATATCGCTTTATTGGTTCCATCACATCCCTGAAAGGACATTCTTTTACACCAGTGTCGTACCAGTTGATATTATTATTTGCTTGACAGCCTCGTCCGCCACGTCCTTCATCTCGGCCACCAGTGCAAGCTGCCTGCTTAATTGTGTGGATACCAAACGTTTATTGTAATATGGCTTATACATAAAGAGGCAGAAATCCGCGTTAATTTACTTGGAATGCCACCACCGCACCCGGACCGATGGCCCTGATGTGTGTGTGGGCCACAAAAAGCGCAAGGCAAGCGAGAACTAGAATGAATTTCGTTGTGAATAAACTTGTAAAACTCTGTAGTGTAAACAGATTTTCATACGAAAACATTATAGATTATATAGCCAGTTAATAAGTAAATCAGAACAATTGATAAAATACATCTGTTTTTGAATGAAGGTTTCTAAAATTAAGTAAATGAGGTGCTGGGTTATGAAAATTGCTAAACTGTTTAATGAAAGTCGATATAATTGGATAATGGTACATATGTATAAGTTGAATTGTATTTTTGGACTTTTTTTTTGTTTTGTTTTAAATAACAATGGAAATAATGTTATATAATACATTTTTATATTGCTACAAATAATGTTCATCAACTGAAAAAATCTACTTTGATTGATTGATAAACTAAGAAATAAACATATATTGTTTTTAAATGATGTAGTTAAAAAAATTCATACTTTCTAATTTAGGAATTTAGATAAACTTACTTCAAGTGCATATAAAATCTGAGAATATCTTTTTTACCTAAAAACCATCGTCTGCTCAGAAATAAAATAATTTTTAACTAGAAATGACAATTTCAACAAGTTTGTATAAATTTAGAATATAGTTTTTTTTTTTTGTTCGATATACATATTTACAATAACAAACGCGGATCATAGACATATATGAATACGTATTTCTGAATAAACATTGCCAAAATGTTCATAATCAGGACACAAATAAAAAAGTTTTATCTTCGTGACTTGCCGAAGCTTTCAGAACCTTTTCAAACTATTTATGCAATAAGTTTATAAAATATATAAAAAGTTTTGAAAACGCAGCGATAGTTAAGCTTGAAAAGGTTTAACAAATTCTTGGACATAACTAACATTGGTATATGAAATTTTGGTATAAAAATATCTATAAGCTAAACACATATTTTATATATGTATGTATATATATACAATAAGCCAGCACTTTTAGGCAATTAAATCGCCTGCTGGCGCCGCAAGTGCCACCAACTCAGCCTGATGGGGCTCCTTAACGTTTGGGGCAAGCAGGAGGCTACTTTTTACTTTGATCTTTGAGGACTCGCTTTGCGCTGTGTCGTGTTTGGCCTGGTGAACCAGCAGCAGGCCGCGATTGATGCTGGAAAAGGTGCACGCATTGCATTTGTATATGATGGTTGACAGCTCCTGTTCTGGATGCATTTTCTGCAAATGTATCTGTAGGATGGACAAAAGGTAATCACCAAGTGGGTCTTATAAGGCATTCAGTAATTGGACTTACTCGATAGGCTGTGCTCTGTATGGCCTTAAAATCGCAATGTGGACACGCATAGCGTTTGGCCTCCCGATGAGTGGCCAGATGACGCCGGAAGGCATTGTGATCATTTGCCTCATGATCGCACTTGTCGCACTTGAAGCGCTTGCTCTCCTGATGACTATGCATGTGCAACTTGAGGCTGCTCTTCGAGCTAAAGACGCGCTGTCAATACAAAAAAAAAACATATAAGTTTATGTGAAAAAGTAATATTTAAAATAACACTGGAATAATTAATCTTGATTGAAGAAGATCTGCAACTACAAGACGAGTACAAACATAGACGGCGAATATGATTCAAGCTCAATCCATGAGTATATCAATTATAATCTTGATCATACCTGACAGGTGCTGCATTGTGGCTGCTCGTTGCGCTGCTTGCACAGATGCTCCCGCAGCGTTTTGCGATGCTTGAAGGCAGCACCGCAATCCTCGCAGCGATGCAATGTGGGCAACGCCACCTGCTCCTCGCTAATGCTTGGCTTGGCTGACATACCCAGTCCTTGGGTGCGATGCAATCGTCGATGATTCTTTAGCTGTTTGGTATTCTTGAATCCCTTGCCGCATTGCTCGCACTTGTAGTTGCGCTCCTCGGAGTGGATCTTGGAATGGGTGTTCACCAGTCTCGAGTAAATGGGCGTCTTAAAGCTGCACAGCTGGCAGCAGTACAGTTCCATGTCGATTTCATGGGTGCGCCAGAGATGGGTGTGCAGGCAATTCCAATTGCTAAACTGCGTCGATCGACACTCGGGACAGATCATCGGCTGTGTGGAGCCGAGCGAGCCATTGTGACAACGTCCATGGTACTCCAAGGTGCTCGGTGACTTGAAGCGGAACATGCAACCCTCCACGGTGCATTTGCCACCTTCCAGCGATTGGATTGCGGTCTGTGCAGGCCGCCGTTTGGCGGTCTGACCCGCCTGCTTGGCACCATATGGGCGGCCACGCACCGAGGTGCCACCAGGCAGCGGCGCTCGCTCAACAGCAGCGGGGAGCAAATTGTTGGCCACATAAATGCGTGCGGGCTTCTCATCGGCGCCGACAGCAGCAGTAGAGGGAGCAGCAACAACCGCCTCTGCAGCGAGCGGCACAAGTGGTGGCACGGGTAACCCACACAAGTTCTCTGTCGGCAGAGCTGAGCTCGCCGTCAGCTCTGGTGAGCCAGTGACCGGCACCAAGGGCGGCACAGCATCCGCTGTGGGCGTCTGCTGTGCATAGAGTTGCGGGAAATCCTTAATCAAAATATCGTCGGCAATGTCCGGCAACTCCAGCTGTTCTGTAACATCGTGCTCCATCTCTGAGGCTGTAACGATGCCCTCTGGCACCGACTCCTCCATCCAAGGCCAGATTTCCAGATTCTCGGCCAAGTCGTAGCTATCATCATAGCTCAATGGCGCTGATGGGGCCTGTTCGAAATCGACAAGTGTCGATTCCAGTGTAACAGCAGCAGCAGCAGCACCTGTGGAATTTAGTGGTAGCTGCTCCAGCTGCAGTGGCTCCCTATGGGGCACAATCAGATGCTCCACCTCGTTGCGATTCATCAGATTCAGTTCGTCGACGGTGCGCAGGTGCAATGTACCACGCTGTGGCGCCTTCAATATGTCCACATTCTTGATGAAGATCTTTTGCTTCGACAATGTCGCCCTTGGCAAGTAGTTCTCCAGCTCATCTTGAGGCAGTGCGCCCAGCTCCACCAGCTGCGCGTTTATAAGTGACTGCTGTGATGGTGGTTCTTCTGTTGCTCCCGCTGATACTGCTGCTCCAGATGGTGCTGCTGATGACGGTGGTGCTGGTGGTGGTGGTGTCGTCTCCAGTTGCACACTGTGATCGAAATCCACACCAAAATCCAAATCCAAGGCGCTGAAATTATTGCTGCTGACACTGTTGCTGCTGGTGGTGCCAGCACCACTGAGCACGGCATCAAAATTGAACGACTCCCCGCACATGTTGACCAGTGGGGCCAGAGCTGGCTCAAAGCCGGGAAGCGGACCCACTGGACCGGTTGGCGTTAGTAGCGTTTCTGCGGGAAATATCTCCACGGGACCCTCAATTGTCGACGTGGTTGGTGCCTCGTTGAAGCCCATGCCCGGCAGCAACATGGGCTCCTTTAATATGTCCACATTGCGTATGTAGATCTTCGGCTGACGCGGCTTTTCCTGCTCATCCAGCAAACTGTTGCCCATCAACAGGGTTGGCAGTGGAGGCAACGGCAACTGATGTTGCTGCTGCTGCAGTTGCTCTCCGGCGTTGGGCAGATGGAAATCAAAGGGCAGCAGCGCCGGCTCCCGCAGCACATCAACACTCTTTATGGATATCTTTTGCACGGCTGGCTTTTGGATCATTGGCAAGTTTTGCTGCTGTTGCTGCTGCTGCTGGTGCTGCTGCTCTTCGTCAACATCATCGAGCAGATCTAATATATTGCCAGTGCTGCCATCTGGCGAGGTGGGCAATAGCGGCAAAAATTCGGAAAATGGATTGATTGCATCCTGCTCGCGATGTGGCTCCCTCAAGCAATCCACATTCTTGATAAAGATACGACTTTTTGGCAGCAATTGCTGCTGTGTTTTTTTGGCTGGTCTTTCGTTGGTTTTGCCCGTCAGCTTGGCTATCTCCTTTGACTCCAGCTGATGATCAGTGCTCAGATGAAGCTGCAGCACATCGATGCTGTAGAAAATATTCGTGCAACCTTTAAAAACATAAAGGATTAGTTAATTATACGTAGATTCCGTTAACCTCGCTCACCTGGACACTGCAGGCGACGTTGAGCATCGACGCCAAAGCAGTTGCTGATGTGCGTTTGGGCCTTTAGCTGGCAGAGGCTGAGGAACGGGCAGCTGGGACACTTGTGCAGCGGCAGATCCGAGCAACCCTCACTCGTAATTGTCTTTGTGGCCGTGGGCGGAGTGGGCGTTGCATTGATGCGCTCCTTAGCCGCCGCCTCTGCTTGCTCTGATTTAATGAGTTCAGCTTCTGATTTGATTTCAGCTGTGCGTCGTCGAAATCCATTGCGATAACTACGTCCCGGTTCGAGTTCCTGCTGCAGATCTATCGTATGAATCTGTACAAATGGAATGCGGGCGGTCTCCGTTGCAACGCCCGATGCAACTTTATGCACAGCTGCTCCCGTTATTGTCGTTAGGGGAAGCGAGAGCAGGGCGGTATCATCGTCAAAGAGGCCGGTGAAATTGCTGTCGTGCTCCAGGGCATGGATGGGCGTCGATAGCGACAGCTCCGCATGCTGTAGCTGCAAAAACAACAACAACATCAGCAAACACTCTCCAGCACTAGTGAAGACAAAAAAAAGGTTTACTCACCTGGCTCCCAACGTAGAAACTAGAGAAGGCTGCATCCACCACATCGTTCATGTTGCAATGCATTTTGAAAATTGTGTTTAAAGTTATTGCATTTCGCCTAACTTCGCATTACATTTTAGCTCAAGGGGAATCTGTGTGGCAAAAACTGATCTGATATCATATCAAAACATCTGATAACAACAACAATAACAGCAACAAAAGCAGCTACAACAACAACAATTTCACTGCATCGATAACATAGTTTATCGAAAGTAAACACAGCAAAAACACCACCCCACCGATAACTTGTGCCACCAACAAGAATTTAAAAACCGTGTTTAGAATTTCAATAAACTAATGAAAATGCATATTCTGCTTGAACATATTTACATAATAACATAACATGCTCTTTCTCAGATGGTGTCGCGATTACCAGGGCTGCAGTTAATTATCGTTCAACTAACTAACGTGCACAAACGATAGCAGCGCGCACGACATCGATTACAAAACTTAATAAACGATTGCATGTTACACATCATTAGCGGCCGCCGAAAACGCAAACTGTGCAGATAATTTAATAAGAGTTTTGTGTTTAAAAGTGTTATTAGAAAAGACAAGGCGACAAAATGCCTCGAATTATGATCAAAGGCGGCGTCTGGCGCAACACAGAGGTGGGCAGTTCAAAGTCGAATAACAATGTGCCAAAAATTTAACGCATGCCTTCATCTATTTTTTTAGGATGAAATTCTCAAAGCGGCTGTCATGAAATATGGCAAAAATCAATGGAGTCGTATTGCATCGCTGCTCCATCGGAAGTCGGCCAAACAATGCAAAGCACGCTGGTACGAGTGGCTTGACCCGAGCATCAAGAAGACGGAATGGTCACGCGAGGAGGATGAGAAGCTGCTGCATCTGGCAAAACTGATGCCGACGCAATGGCGCACAATTGCCCCAATTATTGGACGTACTGCAGCACAGTGCCTGGAACGCTATGAGTATTTGCTGTAAGTAGAAGATTGGCAGCATGTTATTGGATATATTTCAGCTGTTTACATATTCTCCCACAGCGATCAAGCGCAGCGCAAAGAGGATGGCGAGGACACAATGGATGATCCGCGCAAGCTGAAGCCTGGCGAAATCGATCCCAATCCGGAGACAAAACCGGCACGTCCCGATCCCAAAGACATGGACGAGGATGAACTGGAGATGCTGTCCGAGGCACGTGCTCGTCTCGCCAACACCCAAGGCAAGAAGGCAAAACGCAAGGCGCGCGAGAAGCAACTGGAGGAGGCACGTCGCCTGGCCACGTTGCAGAAGCGTCGCGAATTGCGTGCTGCCGGCATTGGCAGTGGTAATCGCAAGCGCATCAAAGGCATCGACTACAACGCGGAGATCCCGTTTGAGAAGCGGCCAGCTCCAGGTTTTTATGACACCGCAGAGGAGCATCTGCAGAAGAAGGATCCGGACTTTAATAAAATGAGGCAACAAGATCTGGATGGTGAGTTGCGCTCCGAGAAGGAGGAACGCGAACGCAAACGCGACAAACAGAAGCTGAAGCAGCGCAAGGAGAACGAGGTGCCATCGGCCATGCTGCAGAGCATAGAACCGGAACGTAAACGTTCCAAGTTGGTGCTGCCCACTCCGCAGATCTCCGATCTTGAGCTACAGCAGGTCGTCAAGCTGGGCCGGGCCAGTGAGATGGCCAAGGAGATTGCAGGCGAGAGTGGCATCGAGCAGACTGATGCCCTGCTGGCGGACTATTCCATAACGCCGCAGGTGTCCGCGACGCCACGCACTCCGGCTCCATACACGGATCGCATAATGCAGGAGGCGCAGAATATGATGGCTCTCACCCACACAGAGACACCGCTCAAGGGTGGCCTCAATACGCCGCTGCACGAATCGGATTTCTCGGGTGTGCTGCCCAAAGCGGCAGCCATTGCAACACCGAATACGGTTATTGCCACCCCCTTTCGCACGCAACGCGAGGGTGGCACAGGCGCCGGAACACCTGCGGGATTTCTAACACCCGCATCGGGTGCTTTAGTACCTGTGACGAAGACGGGAGCAGGTGGAGCAGCGAGTGCAACGCCTGCCTATGTGCGCGATAAGCTCAGCATCAATGCAGAGGAGACAATGAGTGTCACCGAGACGCCAGCACTCTACAAGAACTACCAGAAGCAGCTGAGGTCGACGCTGCGCGAGGGTTTGTCCACGTTGCCGATGCCACGCAACGATTACGAGATTGTGGTGCCGGAGCAGGAGGACAGTGAACCGTTGGAGACGGGTCAAGAGCCGGCGATTGAGGATCAAGCGGATGTCGATGCACGCATCCTTGCCGAGCAGGAGGCACAGCGCAAGCGAGAGCTCGCCAAGCGCTCCCAGGTCATTCAGCGCAATCTGCCACGTCCCACTGAGGTCAACACAAAGATTCTGCGACCGCAGTCTGAGAAACAGAATCTCAGCGAACTGCAGCAGGCCGAGGAGCTGATCAAACACGAAATGATCACTATGCAGCGTGAGTTGGAACTCAATCCTTGATCGATTCATGACATATGTATATATCTAAACTAATCTCTGTTACAGTTTATGACTCTGTGCGTGATCCGGTGCCGGGACAATCGCAGCAGAAGCTGGAGCAGTTGCATAGCTTCTTCAAGGCCAATCCGTATGAGGAGATTACGCAGGAGGCTCTGGCCGATGCCAAGCAAATGCTCAGCGACGAAATGGAGGTGGTCAAGGAGCGCATGTCGCATGGTGAACTGCCACTCGACGTTTACGGTCAGGTGTGGCAAGAGTGTCTCGGCCAGGTACTCTACCTACCCTCCCAGCATCGCTATACACGGGCCAATTTGGCCAGCAAAAAGGATCGCCTGGAATCGGCCGAGAAGCGACTCGAACAGAATCGCCGCCATATGGCCAAGGAGGCGAAGCGCTGTGGCAAAATCGAGAAGAAACTAAAGATCCTCACCGGCGGCTATCAGGCACGTGCCCAGGTGCTGGTCAAGCAGCTGCAGGACACCTATGCACAGATCGAACAGAATTCACAATCGCTGTCGACGTTTCGTTTCCTCGGTGAGCAGGAGGGCATTGCTGTGCCGCGTCGCCTCGACGCGCTTCAGGAGGATGTGCGTCGCCAGATGGAGCGCGAAAAGGAGCTGCAGCTAAAGTATGCCCATCTCGCCGAGCAACGCGATACTCTCTTTAACCAAATCGCACTGATCACCGGAGAGCTGCCCACGCGCGAGCAACTGCTCGGTACTGACCCGGAGACGGAGGAAGTGCAGCAGCAGCCGATGGAGGCCTAGTTATAAGTCACTATTTAATTTGTACCCAAAAGAAAAACAAAACTGAAATACAACCAATCATTTAAAGAAACAAACGATTTATTTAGTGTCCATATTTATGATAGACCCACTCCTTGTTGTCCAGCGGGCAGATGTTATGCGTCTTCAGCCAGCGCGCAATGCAGTGATAGTGGAAGGCATGATTGCACTCGCCCCATGCCACGGTGCATGCGTCCTTGTTGGCATTCGGATCCGCCTGGCATTCGATGCACAGATTCATTATGTGATTCCGGCAGATGGCACAATTATCCACGACCACATCCCATGCCCAGTTCGCGTGCGCCACCCACTTTTTGAGCACGAAGCGTTCGGTCTTCTTCTGACCACCACTTCCGGTTGCCACATTGTCCTCGTTGAACTCATCCAGATCGTGAAAGTCCTCCGATTCCTCCACTTCCATTTCCTCCGTCATGGGTTCATTTTTATTAGAATTCTCCATGTTATTTTCTAAATTCAAATTTAAATTTTGTTTGTTGTCATGAAATATTAAGGCTAAAGATTTCTATATGGAAAACGATCTCAGGGCCAGCTAGAGACGACAAACATTTTTCCGTTAGTTCTGGGAAAATTTCACTAAATGAAAAATTCAACTCACAATTGCTTAAAGTTAATTAAAAATTATTGTATTTTTATGTAGTCTTTAAAATCATTTTTAAAGTTAACATTTTACAAATAGTAAATTTGAATTTGTTTTGTAATATTTATTTAGATCTGGTTTTCAGCATAAATACATAATTTGTATACGAATTAAATTTGGTGCTAAAATACTAACAGTTTTTACTTCTCATTTCCATTTTGTTTGTTATTTATTTATTGTTCATAAGTATATTTATTCTCTGCAATTTGCAAACATGTGGGTAAATAAATAAATAAGCAATTTATTTAAGCATTTCTCTTGTTCTCTTGTTGTGTACTTGAATTAGGTAGTTTTGTTCTCTTTGTGTGTTTCTTTTTGTAAAATTTAGAATTGTTTCAGCAGCACTTGCGTGGATTATTGCCCATATGCGATATACAGAGTTGATTACGATTAGAAGGAGTAATAATAATACGTACATAGATACACTCTAAATATATATATATATATAGACACAATAATTATAATGATAATAATAAACGTAATGATATAGCATAGATACTTATAAGACGTATACAAGATGTACGCATGTATTTCTACGGGTGTTCTAACAATAAGATTGATTCCATAAGTATTTAATATGTATAATAAGGATTGAGAATAACCATAAGCGCCATGCAAGAACGGCCATATATATATATATATATATATCTATATCTACATTTATAAATATATATATATAGATAGAGGAAGATTTGTATTTAGATTGTCCACTAGTAGAACTTGAGGGGCGAAGGGGGAGGCGATGGAGCTCCGGCTTAAGGGTCATCATCATCGTTGATGGCGGCACTGCTGCGCGAGATCTTCATGTAGGCGGCACAAATGCACTCGCAAACGAAGCGATATTGACTCTGGAAATCGAAGTGTAGTTTTAATATATATATATATAGATATTTTTACTTATTGTAAATTGTGCTTACCACATTTTGGACCATGCAGGCGCGTTGATCGCGCATTGTGCGCACAATATCCAGGGGATAGACGGGTTCACGCGCCTCCATTAGCGCTAGGGCCGTGTCCATAAGGATGAGCACGCCGGTGCGTCCAATGCCCGCAGAGCAGTGAACAATCACTGGCGGATTGGCGGCGCTGATGCATCTGCAAGTTAAGGAGTAAGTCAATTACACAAATCTAGTATATATATTCAATATCTTACTGATGCACGCTGGTGGAGACGGGGGTTTCATCCTCTGGCGTGGCTCCGTTGCTCGCTGCACACTTTCGCTCGGACATCAGACCACCATTGTCATCGGCGTCCGCATCGAGTAGGCGCACCTGTTTCAGACTCTCCTCAATCTCCTGGAGCAGCGTGCGATTGCGTGCGGCACGCACACGTTCCGTAAACTCCAGAAACAGATTGGGATCGGAGGGAACACAGTGATCGGGCCAGGCCAGATATTGCATGTGATGAATGTGTCGCTGTTCGTGCTTATCCCGGAGCACAAACTCCCGGAAAACAAAGCTGCCCGTCTCATCCGGTTTCTCGCTGAGACAACGCACCGAGAAGCCATCGCCCAGCTGCAGTTCATCTCCGGTAACTGGCCAGTACTGGTGACACTTTTGTCTGCCCGCCTCCATCACTGTGGTAAGCATGACCAGCAAATGGCTGCTCTCCTGCTGCACCATGCGCCAAAAATCGGTTGTGGTGCTGGCCAGCGGCCCCTGTGTCGCAATATACCGATTCACGACACCACCAGGTATCTCCATATTCACATAGTTGGCATTGATATAATCACCAGTCAGCGAATTGACCAGCGAGACGCGAGTGCAGTCATCTGTGAATGGTAAGCGATTGTTCAGTGAGTTATATAAATATATATATCGAGATATTTACAGGGCGATATGTCGCGATAGCGATTCTTGGGCGCATTCGCTGGCTTGCGTGCCTCCGTGATGGCCAGATCGGGATGCTTGCGATACATGAGCTCGTACTGGGCGAGCAGGGCACCCGAGGCGAGTCCGTCGCTCAGCAGCAACAGGCTCTGGGTGAACAGTGCGTCGCCATCGAGCAGATTGGAGTGGGAGCCAATCTCATCGTTTTCGGGCACATACTGATACAGTGGCTCCTCCTCGAACAGCAGTGGAACCGAACGCTTGGGACGCACCGTCAGCAGCAGCTCGCCGCTGGACTGATGCCGGCAATCGCGTATCATGGCCACCACCTGCTCGTGCCGCAGCCCATGTACATCCCGACCATTAATCATGAGCACCTCGTCGCCCTCGCAGACGCGCGGTGTACAGCGATCGGCGGGTGTATTTGGCACCACTTTGGACACTTGCACAGGCAGACTCAGATCGATGCCGCCTTTTACATTGAAACCATAGCGACCCTGTTCGTCGGCCAGCAGTCGCATGGTGATCAAATCACTGCCACTCTCCGGCTGACCCACGGCATCCGCTATCGTTGTGGGCAACAACAGCGGACTGTGCTGCCCCGAGCTATAAGCTGGCGGCATCGGCGATGGAGTGCCCGAATCAAAGCGTCGCGTGCACTGCTCAATGAAGCCCACGTCGCTGAATAGAGGAACGATTTAGGATTAGTTGAATTTAGATTGCTTTGGGTCGGGATGAGAACTTACAGTTGTATATCATACTCATCGCTGTGCTGCTCCCAGGCCTTGCGTGGCATGGTGTCCGTTTGCTTGGACGTCACCTTGGACGTGTCATGTGGACGGGAAGTTTTCGTGATGGTCAGTATGGTGGATGCGGACGGTTTGCCGTTGTGCGAATTGGCGCTATCGGAGCCACCACCATTCGTGCCATTGCCATTGCGTTGCAGCTGCAGCGGAGTCCCATCCGCTGAGCCTGCAGCGCCACCAGCACCTGCTGTTCCACAACCAGCACCAGCCAACAGCCGCTTGCTGGGCGAACGCACAAAGACCTTGTGGATGCGACCCCGCTGCTTGGACTCCTGCACGGCCTGCAGTTCGGTGCGACCGGAGTAGTAGAACTTGCTACCCAAACTAATGTTGAGGAAACGGGACAAGCGATGCGGTCGCTTCAGTCGAAAGAAACTGTGATGCTCCACACAGGACTTCCACAAGGCTTTCGCATGCTTGTGGCTGCTCATGCCGAAGCCGAGCAGGGTGTCGTAGCATTCGCTGGGCTCGCGGCGCAACTGGATGAAGAAATCCTTGCGCTTGAAGGAGACCTTCACCATTTTGCTCCACGAAAAGGTGTTGATGCGCAACGTGTGCTGGAACACAAGCAGACCGACTGCTGAGACGCCCAGCTGTAGCTCCTTGCCATTCGAATCGGTGGCCTTGTGCAGATCAATGCCATAGAGTTCCAAGCGTTTGCCATGCTCCAGATAATTGTATTCCGCATCTGCGGGCAGCTGGCCACGATGCAGCTTGTGCAGTTCACAGATCTTACGCTCCGCATCAGGCGTTTGCTCAGCGAGCAATTGCAGACCGCTCAAATAGCCCATCTGATGTTCGACGGCATTGAAGTCGCCCAACTCAGCTGTGAATTGAAAATGAATTGACATTAATCTCTGGCTGGAATTGGATTATATATGCAATTAGATAACTACTCACACTGCACCGTATAGCTGGCAAGCAGGCACTGTGTATTGCTCGAGCAGGACAATTGTCCGATGAAAATGTTGCGCTTGATCTGCAGATAGAACTGATAGCGTGTGAACTCCTCCTGCAGTCGACTGGGATCGCTAACATAGAACTGCAAAGTGATTCGAATTACTGATCGGCTCATCTTTAACAACAGACAACAGATGAGTACTGACCTTAACTCTAAACTCTAATAATGGAACGGCATCGTTGTCCAGGCAGACGCTGCTGCATTGCTTCTTGAATTGCTTCTGTGCGTCCACCCATCTCTACAAAAAGTGATTAATATTCATGAGTAATTGAATTATTTATTATTCTATATTTACACTTACCACAACATCCCCAGGCTTCTGTGGAAATAAGAGGCCGAAGTAGTCCCTTTCGGATAATTCGAGATAGTGAAAGACCTGATCCAAGAGCTCAGAGCCTTTCGCACGTTTCTGCAGCGTATAGAAAATACAAAATTTAATTGAAAATTGACTTGATCACAAATTTAGAAGATCGGTTTGTTAAGATGGAAGATTAGTAGATAAGGTCTTGATGAAATTTGGCTCTGTTACCTTTCTGATGAAACTTTTTTCAGTCACTTTCTTTTTTGTAACATTAACTTAATTACAGCTCAACTGTTCTTAAGTGTTAGAGAGTCGTAGAGCTAACTATATAGTGTTTGGCGTTGCTCTTAACGCATTCACTGGCTAAGCAGATACTTTGCCAAACAGCATTTTCACTTCACATTATTTCTGCTGTAAAATGACGCTAATTTGGCTGGCAAATTGGTTAAACGAAAGAAACAAAAAAAGATCACACAGCTCATCAACATCCATTTTATCTACAATTTTCCATCTGCTGTTGGAGAAACGAGTCGTCTTTTGTAATTAAGAAAGAAAAGTAAAGAAAACAATGCGAATGACTTTCGGAAGAAGTGCGTGTCTGTCTATCAGTCTGTCTGTCTGGCTGTCTGTTGGTCCGCCTCCCAAAATGAAAGTGAAATCGAAATGAAGATGCACTTTTCTTGAATGATCAAGTGTAAATGGAGTTGTGGCTAAATTAAAAATGGCTAATTTATGTATTAAAAAATATGTATTTAACGCACGCAAAAGGCGACTTTCTTTATGTATTTTTAATTTATTTTTATTTACACATTTTGCATTCATTATTTTGTATGCGAGCAATTTTGGAAAGCAGCAAATATTGATTATGCAGCTGCGTTTGGGAGGATTGGCAGTGGGTGGTTGTGGGAGTGGGAGCGGGTGTTAGGAATGACTGTGTGTACAGTTAAATCGGTGAACTTACCTCGATCCGAAAGGTGTGCGTGATGTCATCTAGGAATAAAACGGTGACGCATTGCTGCCGCTGCTGTTTCTTGTCGCGAGCCAGTTCAGTGGATCCGCCGCGTTGTCGATAGTTTCTGCTCAGGTTGCTTAGGCGAAAGCGTTCAAACATGGCCCAGCTCCATACCGACCCCCTTAATTAATTGCTATATGTGTATATTTTTGTGGGTGTGTGTGTGTCTAAAAGTTTCGATTTGTTTTACAGCTGCTCCTCTTTGGCTGGAAGCGTTCTGCGTGGCTGGCAGTTCTGATTGTTTGTTTATTCGATATTAATAAAAAAAAAATGGCAAGTCTTTGACTTTTGGTTTTTTCTTGGTTGGTTTTTGTTTTGGACGTGTCGCTTTCACGTTATGGCTAAGACTTTGGATGGATCCGCTGTTCGTCGTTGATTGAGCTCTGTTTTCCTTGCTGCAAATGAGTTTGAGAAATTACACATTAGAAAGAGAAAAAGAATAAAGTATTTCATATTAGGATGTCATGAAATCAAAACAAATTTAGATCCTCATTTTGATATTGGTACGTAAAATATAAAACTTTAAATATTCTTGCAAACTTTTTTATGGTAATCGGTTACGTACTGGTACCCTGATTTTTATTGGTACGTTACGGTAAGTGAGAACGTTCCTGTCGGACGTAACTGGCTGCTAAATACACTGATACCATTTTGAACAACAAAATTATCATCAGATTTATTTAAATTTATAATAAAATTAAGGTTTAAACAGACGAATTAAGGTTTGCAAGGGTCTGTTATCTTCGGTGGACCTAAATTAACTGCTATTTGTTGATTTATCAGTATATGGATCAACAATTATTTAAAACTTTCAGTTTCTGATTCATACGTACAGTTAATTAAAAATTGTTATTAATTTAAAGAACGGCGGTTAATCAGTTGTGGTTATGAAATTTTTTCTAGGGTATTTAATAGTCGCCTTTTGTGACTCATGTGCCCCCTCTCTTTGACTCTTTGCATGTTCTTTGGCATTGTTTGCTTTGTTTATTTCGAAGTTCAGGTGTGTGTGGAAAGAAAAATACTTCCACTTCACATGACAAGCGATTTTGGCCCAAAAGACCCCTTGCACTGTGTCTTAGGCCGACGCATATTTTCACGCGCTAGCAAGCAAGACATACACGCACACGCACATATAAAAATAAATATATAAATATATATATATACGCACACACACGCATACGCATGCAATGCGTAGACATGCGAAAGACAAGTGTAGAGTATGACTAATATTGTCTTGGTTTTTTCCTTTCTACTTCCTTTCGGTGTTGCCCGCAATTGAATCAATGAAACGTTGTCAAAAGCATTTGTATGTGTGCATGTATACATGTTGTGTTAGATAAGACACATATAGTGTTGTTTCTATGGTTTTGTGTTTGTGTTTATCAATATGATGATTGATGCGCCGTGTAATTGGCTTATGAGCTTTCCTAATAATATGAACTAGTTTTAAATATTTATTTATAATTTATTCGCTCTTTGCTGCGGCTTTTCGCTTTTCCTCTCTTCCACTCTGCGTTTAAGCTCTTTTTTTCATTTGCTTTTGCTTTGTTATTTCTTAAATTTTACATGTCATCTTTAGTTTTTTTGTTTAGCCTGATTTCACTATCAACATATTTCTTACATTCTCGCTTGTCTACAGAATGTAAATTGTATATTTTCGCATAGGGTGCAACAATCGCAAAGAACGCTGCGAATTTCTGAAATCACCCCGAGCATTTAGTGTTTTGTGCTGATTTATTGAATTTCGTCTCGATGTTATGGAAAGCATGACAATATCAATGTCACAAATAGATTTATTATTTTTATATATGTTTAAGTATTGGAATCAAGACATTTTATGTGAACGTTAGAATTGTAATTGGAATTCGAATATTTCTCTTATTTATTTTTCTGCAAAATGTGAAACTTGTTTCTAAGAAATAAAACTAGTCCGGTTTTTAATGTTTTATTTTAAACGGAATTCTAATTAGGAAGCGGTTACCAAGAATCGCTTATCACATTCTTCAACAACTGTGCGACCAGTTGCTTTCTGCAGAAATTTTTCTTTATACACACACAACTAAAAACACACACGGACACCCACACACATCGATGGCCATTAGTTATAAAACAAATAGAAATTGTTGTCTTGCGCACTTTTCTACATGTCGCAGATAAAGATAT
The DNA here is from genome assembly GCA_035042365.1 of Drosophila dives. Lineage (NCBI taxonomy): Eukaryota > Metazoa > Arthropoda > Insecta > Diptera > Drosophilidae > Drosophila > Drosophila dives. The sequence continues at coordinate 3,361,299 of JAWNLJ010000326.1, read as the reverse complement.
TTTTATATGGTTCTCAGTTCTATATTCATACACAATTTCCGGCTGGCAGAGCTAAAGAAACACAAGTCGCCAATGTGGAGAAAATGTCAAGTGCGCATATTATTTATAATACCAAATACAAGCAGCGGCCCTCCTCCTCCTCCGTTCGGATAACATTCGATTAGAGAACTGTGAACAGAGGCACAAAGCAGAGAAAACTCTTATCTAGAAAGTATTCCCAGCAATGAAATTGCGATCTTATTAAAATCTTATTAGTTAATATAAAGTGACACTTGCTAAAGATATATTTATAAAAGTGTTTTTATTTTTAGACTTTTTCAAGCACACATATTTTTCTGATTTTAGATTGGTATATTTGTGCAGAATAAATATAAGTGTTTTCTGCTTAAACTAGATTCTATAAGTTTTACCTTAAGCAGAGCAATACCCGTTATGTAAACCAATTCATTACAACCCTATTTTAATCCGATTACTTTGATTACCTTAGTAGGTTAAGCCACTTAGCGATGGGAAAGGAGAACTAGATTGGAGGGGTAGATAGGGGTTGGAATTACTTTTGATACCCTTTCGTTATCAGCGCAAGAGTGTGCAAATTTCCTAAGAACACACGCAAACTCACACACACACACATGTGTATATATATATATTTTACTAGTAATTAACATATGGTTGATAAGGTTTGAAGATAAGGTTCCAAGAGGGCGCTGAGTAAGAAACATCAATTAGAAACAGCAACTGCTACAGAAACGAGGTTGCGTCATTTTTTTTGAATTGGTAACACCCACAAGGTTGCCCCTTCAACGCCATCACACCCCACTTCAGGGTATGAAAAAAGCACTATCGAGCCGATTGGTTGTTGGCCATATATGAGTTGAAACGGGAAGCCTTATAGACTCGACTCTCGTTGTGGTTATAACAGCTTTTCTACACTGAGCAAAACTCTTATAGCCAGACTATGCACAAAATTTCGTTTATTATCGTTAACAAGTGAATAACAATGATTTTAATAAAACGACTGATCAGTTTATATTTTTTTGACTTACTAAGGGTTTATATTAGTTTTATTTTGTATTTTTAAAATTGTTTGTTTATTTAGAATAAAATTAATAACAATTATAAAAAGTTATCAACATTCGAACATGAAAGTTACAGACAAAAACTTTAATCAAACCAGTCAACATTTTTTTGCCAAGTGTAGTTACCTTCTGTATACGGTCAGTGCAAGTCAATGGTGTGTAGAAAGGGGCTAAAAAGAGGTTTTGTGGGGATGGTGGGGAGAGGTAGATTACAGCTGCTATGTTTGGCTGTGGTTACGTATGCCTCAGTGTTTATTGTGCATTAATTGAAAACGAAATGAAACAACAACAAAAACAAGGAACAGCAAATAATTCTGAGTAACCAGTTGTCTTGTTTAAAGTGCATGCATTTTAATATATACCTATATACTTTTGAATAAACATATATCCAATTAATTTGCCCGACAACATTGTCGGTTCGTTGACCGACATTTGGTCGATTTCCCCCAAACCCGCATTTAAACACCAGCCACTTTTCCCGACCTCTTCTTTTCATTCACTTATAAGGGAATTGTGTTGCGAAATTTGTTTATTATGACTACGTGTGCATAGGTGTGTGTGTGTTTAAATATATTGTGCATATGTTTTTGTATGCAGATTCAATGTGCTTTTGTTTATTTGGCCAGTTTGGCAACTGGAAATGCGCTGCTGGAACAGCTTCCGTTGTGTGAATTACAGTGGCGCAAAACTCATTTGGATGCCAATTATTTTTTTATTTGTAAATAAAATAGAATGTGAATGCATGTAACGCTAATTATAATTGCATTCACCTCAGCTTGACCTAGTTTAAATTTGTTGCTTCTCATTTCCGTTTCAACCGGTTGTGTACCAGTGTGCGACTTGAGCTTTTTTTCTTCTTTGTTCGCGTGACCCGCTGAGCAAAAAAAAAATTTGGGGAAATGGCAACGTAAGCAAATCCAATTTGCTTGGAGATGCTGAAGATGGGACGGACGATAGTAGAAGCGGATGTGGGGAATAGGGGATTACGGAGAGAGAAAGACAATAACAACGACTGCAAACCGGTTGAGTAACTGAAAATTTGACGACGTTGCCATTGCAGCTGTTGCTCTGCTCTTGTTCAGCTGCTGAGTTGAGCTCAATTCATGTAGATAAGCGAGGTGAGGAGACGGAAGATGAGTCAAGCCGATAAGCTAAGTCACAATACACATATACAATATTACCGTAATACGCTTCTTAAAGGGTCAACACAATTCCACAGCGATAATCAAAAGAAATAAATAGAATCAGTCGAGCAAGAAGAAGAATGAGTAGGAGAAGAAATGGAAGAGGAATCAACAGCAGAAACAGAAGCCTCATTGAAAGCAGCTTTCGTGCGTAATTGAAACCGTCGAGAAACAAAAAAAAAAACATTGGACCTGTCAGTCTGTCAGCAAAATCGCGCACTAGGCAACCTGATATTTGAAACTGCAAACCCACATAAACCTGGAGAGGAGAGGCGCGATTTTAAATATCTGGGTCTGCTGTTGCCTGTCACTCAATTTCAATTAGAACACATCAATCACATCACTTTTGATACTCGGGCAAAAAGGCTATAATGAACATGAAATAAACCATAAAGTATATAATTTTATAATTTATAGACAAAATTGAGTAAGGAAGTTCGAAAACAAATTTGTAGCACAATTTTTATGCATATGCAAATTGTATAACAAAAAATTTTTGTTTTTCGAGGCTCTGAAAGAATATTTAAAAATTTATGTATTTATGTAAGTTGCTCTACAATTTTAAACTATTTTTAGCGCTGCCCGGAATCAATGTTAAAGCGACCAGTAGAAACAGAACCAATTTAAAAGCTCTCAGCTAAGCTACCTGAAGGCTTTCAAAGTGATAAGCAGAGCAAGAGTGCAAGGGCAAAGTAGAGCTATGGAGAATGTGAAATTAAATTTGCCGTGTCAGAGAAGCATCAATAATGAAAATGTTGTTGTTGTTGCACTTGCATTTGTTTGGTTTTATGTATGGGCTGCTTATGCTTCAGGGTTGCCATGTGTGCGTGTGTGGAGTGGAATGTTGTGGGGTGCAGTGGGGTTGTTCTGGTCGCCGCTTATCGCTGTTTGTCTTTTAATTTTTATTGCTTCGAAGCGCAACCAGCACACAACAAGAGAGCGAGGGAGAAGATTCTCCTATGCTATTTTTATGCTCATATTTCACATATGCAGCAACAACAGCACAGCAGGCCCAACAATTAGCCCCCAGAATTAAAGGCCCAAAAGCAGCCCCGGGCTGCACGCACACAAACAAACCCAAACATATACATATATACTTCCGCACTTATGCATGTATATATATATGTGTGTGCACACGCTGGTTGTTTACGCTTCGTTTCTTGTTCTTGTTATTCTTAAATACTCAGTACTCTTGCTTTACCGTTAAACGCCAAGGAATAGAAAAAAACAGACAATTTATCGGTTAAACTGTTTTTACTATAATCCCCACCGAATTACCTTTGCTTTCAACTTAAAGAAGTCTGCTTTGAAACTGTGCTAAGTCTGATGCGTCGAATGGCGATTGTATGAGGGTAGGCAGAGGAAGAGCGTAGAGCGAGTGACAACAAGAAAACAAGCTGAATTAATTAAACGATTTGTAACACACAATGCAATGATTAATTGCTGATATGCACACACGCAAAAGTACACACAATAATACTTGCATGTGTGTGTATCATTCTTCATTGCATTTACTTGCCACAGATTAATGTAAGATGCGCGTGTGTGAGTATTATTGTATATGTGTATGTGCAAGTACGCTCTCTCACTTACTGTCTGCGAGACTTTGATTATTTTTGAAGCAAATCAGTCAAGACGCGCTGCTGAGTAGGCGGCATTTTGACTCTGTGTGTGTGTGTGTGAGAGAGAGAGCAAACATAATAATCAAAGGGCAGCGTTGATTCTGCCTGCGGTTACAGATAAGCCAACACACACACACACAAATGCACGCGCACTCAGAAAAAGAGTTAAATGAACCGCTTTTGACAGGGATTTTTTAGCGCTCACCTCTCTGTCGCTTGGAGTACTCCTTTTTTGACAACAAAAACACAGTAAATTTTAATGCTCCTTTAAAACAAGCACTAATACATTCTCACTCACACGGCCGCGAGTTAAGAAGGAAAACAACAAAAAACAATCATTTACGGCAGAACGATGAAGCCGCAATTGAAATAAAGTTAGGCAACTTTTTGTGTTGCTGTACCGATAAACGTTTTACAGGTGAGATTAGTAACGAAAGTGCAAGCAAATTCGAGTTTTCAATAATGAACAAAATCAACAAAATAAAACAGAATTGAACTTTTCTCCGAAACCGAACAAACCAAGGCGAGCAGCGACGAACTAGTGATGCTAGCAGTGTTGACTTTACAGGCGCATGACTAATCGATATATCGATAGATAACATGCACGATATTTTAGTGAGTATCGCAATGCAACACTAATTCAGAGTCGATGCTTTGTTTACTGACATTAGCTCATTGCTATCTACATAGCAGTCAGGAATTGATTTCAGCTACATTTCAAACAGTCTTTCAATCAAATAAACACTTTTAAAATAAAAATGTAAAAAATGTCCAGTTGTGAAAATGGCAAGAACAAGTTAAGAACGCCGAGAAAGGGGACCCAGGAGATGGAAGAATAGGATATGAGACACAAGGAAAATCAAAGGGAGCAACAAAAGGTTTTGGAAGCAGAAATGCAAAAAGCAACAAATAAAGGACGCAAAAAATCTGGCAAATGATGATTACCCACACACGTTATAACTGTCTTGTCTTGTGCTGTAGTAAATTGAGAGAACAGCAGAGTGAAATTATGATTAATTGCCGTCGTTAAAGGTTGGGTCGGATTGGTCAGCCAATCAGTGGTGCTTAAAAAGCCATCACAAAAATGTGACATTCAGTTATGGTTGGGATATTGACTAAAAAAGAGAAGAAAAAGTAAAAAAAAAACCTTACCAGACACGGATATTGAGCGCAACAAATGCGGCAAATTGGAATTTTATGCGATTTTTATGTTAATCAAAAATGCCTAATGGACATTTGCGCCTCATGTGCGCCTGTCTAAATGTGACATGTGTGTCCGCTGCATTAAATTAATCAAAAAATGACCACATTTTAGTTGACAGTATTAAAAATGCTGCTAGAAATGTAACTGAGGAAGGTAAAAGAGGAGATAAACCGTTATCAGTATTTAAATAATTTCCCTACACAAAATTTAATCGAATGCATTTTTTGTTTATCATCATATTTAATATTTAAGCCTTTTTATGGAAAACGTATTTGAATTGGTTTATACAAAATTTAAATTACACTTTATAGCTAAGAATTTGATAGACTTGTTTAAATATATTGTACATAGAGAATTAATTTACTTTATTTTATTTTATTTTAATTTTTAATCATTTCATTTCTTTAGGCGAAAAACATAACACAAAAATATAAGCGGAACTCTTAGAGGTATTTAAATTTTGATTATATGTATTTTTTAAAGGGAAGGTTTACCAAAAAAATACGAGGCGGAAAATTAATTAACTGGTTTGTGTTTTTTCTTTCTTTTTTTTTAATGCATAATCGTAATCTAGAAAAGGAAGCATTTGATATGTTGTAAAAATGTTAAATATATAAATACATATATATATATATATGTACTAAGTATATATAGGTATATACTATATATGCCGGAGTTGTTAATATAATTGCTAAAAATTTACAATTAATTTAAATAATTAATAACAATTAGATTTAGAGAATAAGCATTTTTGATTTCCATTACGAGTGCTTTAAGTATATTAAATGCTATAATTATTTTTAATAGTAATTTTATTATTATTAATTAATATTATGGTGCTTTTGCTGTTGTTCTTGTTGTTGTTGTTGTTGTTGTTGGCACACTATCCAAGTCTTATGCAATGTTTTTTAAAGTATGTTTTAGTTAATTGTAAATTTAATTAGTTAATTGCATATATGCCGAGTATTTCAAATTGAATTTCAATGGGTTTCGTGTTGAGTTTTTTTCTTTTTTTGTATATATATATATTTTTTATATATATAATTTACAAGCTTACAAATTATTTAACAACATTGAATGTTTTAACATTTTGCATTGATGCCAAAATGATTAATAAAAAAATTACTAAAACAATTTTTTAGCGTATTTCTATTGCATTATTTTTGAAATGTTTTCTTAAACATATATATATTTTTTTATATTTATATAATTTTTTCTATATACATTTTCAGCAGACAAACGAAGCTGAAAAATCAGCTGCTGTAGATTTTATTATTATTATTATTTTTATTTTTTTTACTAAATGTGACTTTATTTTGTGTCAAGTTCACTTTTTATACTTCCATTTTTTGTCTTTTCCAAACAGTGTTTTTATTTGTTGTTCAACACTAATTCAACTCAGAGCACTTTGTTTCTATTATTCAACACTAGAATTTGAGTATTGTTTTTCTTACTTATTATTTTTTGTTTATACATTTGAATATTTGTTGTTTACTCTTTAACAGCATCAACTGAAGTGAGAAAAGTAAGCACCTTACTAAAGTAGCTTACTTTTCTTAGCTTTTAGAATGTGCTTTTAGCAGGGAATCAAATTTTAAATAAATTATGAATTGTTAAAAAATTCCTTTCTTATCAGATTCATATCAATTCCTGTTTGATACCCACACTTAAAACGCTGCTCCATTTAAGGCCTGATCTCCTGCGAAGAATCTCTGCTGGGGTGGTTGGGTGGTGCCACCTTCATCCTCAGTGGTTGCCTTTGTGTGCATTGAAAAACATGCGCGCCACTTTGCCCAAGGCGCCGACAAAATCCCAACGCTCCCGCTGCAGCTGCTCCCTCTGCTCGCTGTGCTCCACCGTCGTCGACCCACTGCTGTGCTGGCAATCGGGCAGCAAATGTGGAGCCGCTGTGGCACTGGTAGCAGGAGCATGCGCCTGCTGCTGCCGAACCTAGGAGGGTGTCGAGTACCAGGCACTCGCCGGGCTGCCCTTGTGATACAAATGGAAACTCGAATGGGGTGCAAAATACTGAGGCTGCTCCAGATTGCTATAGGTGACGCCACCCTCGGTGGTTGTCGTTGTCGTCGCATGCGGATGCATTGCAGCCGTATAAGCTTGCGGTTTCAGTGGCAACGCTGACGCCGCGCCACTATCCACTGGCGTCGCATATTGTCCACGCAGCGGATCAGCATATTCATAGCCGCCGCCATTGCTGCTGACCAGCAGACCTGGCGGAGCAGCTGCCGAACTGGTCACCTTCGCAGAGTTGTTGCTGTCGCGTGGCGACACCGAACTGGGCGGCGTCATCGCGTTGTGATAGTCAATGGAGCTGTGATAGCCACCATATGTGGACACCAGATTCGTAAAGGCATCCGAGTTGCCAGCCTTTTGGCTGCCCGGATGCGAAACGGAGGCTGCGGCTGCCGCCGAATGCAGCTGTAGATATTGATTCTCGTAGGAGGATTCGCTGCCGGGTGGCGTGGGCAGCGGACCACCCTGCTGCTCCGAGTAGAAGGTGACGCCAGTGGGCGTCTGCCTTGCCGTCGCCCTAATCACGCTCTCCCGGTTCGCGTAGAGCTGGCGGAGCAAGGCTGTCGCCGGCATCGGTGCTGGCTGCTGATAGGGTGCTCCAATCCACTGGATGGTGCTGCTCTTCTCGTTGGGATCATGATGCAGTTGCTGTTGCTGCTGTTGTTGTTGCTGCTGTTGTTGTTGTTGTTGTTGTTGTTGCTGTTGATGTTGTTTCATTAGCGCTTCTGTGCTGAAATCTGTGCTGGGCTGGTTGTTGTTGTTGTTGTTTGTGGGCGATGGCAGATGCTTGGACATCGCATGCTCTAGATCCTTGACAGCGGAATCTGCCACAGAGTTGGACTGCTGATCCGATTCCACAATGGATGGCAGACGACTTCGCGGCTGCTGCTGCTGATGCTGATGCGGATTAACCGATTCCCTTTCGAGTGCCGGCAATTTGCTTAGCGGCTGCTGTTGTTGCTCCGCTTCCCTGTCCCGTTCCCGCTGCTCCCTCTGCTGCTGCTCGGCCTGCTCCTCGGCCTGTTGCGCTGCTTTGCTCTTTCGCTTCCGTTTCGTGGTGGTTGCAGTTGTGGCTCCTGTTCCCGTTGCTCCCGCTGTCGTTGCATTGATCGAGGGCGCCGGCGTCGATGCCAATGCTGGCGTTGTTGCCACTGGCATTGGCAACACTCCATCCACTTCCACGCCCAACGGCGTCGGGCTGTCCTTGATCAGCGCCAGGCTGCTCAAGCTGCTGCTGCCATGTGTGGCAGACGCATTGCGTCCCCTGCCCCGCTGCGAATGCGTATCCCCATCCGTTTTAGGCGAACTCAGACCCAGTTTCATGTCGCTGCTGAGATGGGCACTGCCCTCCGGCCCAGTCGCATCGCCGCCAGGTGAACCGCTGCTCTTGTCATTGCCCAAACCCTCCTCATTCTTAATGCTGTCCACACTTGGCTCCAGCTGGCAGCAGTCCAAGATGAGATTCTCATTTTCACGATTGCTAAGCGAGTGAAAAGTGTTTTCAATTAGTAAAGAAATTTGCCAAAAATAACTTAAAATATTATTTTATATTTTCATTAAAAATTTAGTTGAAATGCTGCTTAAAATTCTTATGATAAAAATGTTAATTAAAATCTAACATTTTTTTTTTAGCGTTGAATTTTAATTGGTTAAAATTTGACAAGATTTGATTTGGAATTTAAAAGTTTTTTTTGGATTCACATTTAACATGAAAATTGCGACAGAAGCTCGATTTGAAAGTAAAATGCAAATATTCTAGAACTTAAGTTATCTTTTTAAAATACCTAGTTTTAGAAAAAAAAAAACTGTAAAATATTTGATAACCCACCTTATAACATAGTTGACACAAATGATGTTCTGCTCATCGGCATTTTTGGTGCTGCAGACGACTGTGGCGCAGGTTTGTAGCCAAGTGTAGCCTCCGTTCTTGTTCATCAGTCGATAGTAGCCGGTCAACACCTGACCCTTCTCGATCACTAAGAGATATACTTAAGATCAGTAATGGAATCTAGAGAAAAAAATCTATATGAAAAACTTACGATCTGAGTGACTTTTGCGCAGGCGATTGGCATCCTCAGCATGGCACAGCGAATACAGGCTCTTGTTGACCAGATCCTCGGGCGAATAGTCCAACAAATCAGAGACTCTACAAGGGAAAATATTACCAATTAATTAACAAATAATAAGAAGAAATTAAAGTAATTAATTTACCTTGGTTCACAGTGCGCGATGCGCAGATCGAAATTAACCCGGGTGACAAACATATCGCATTCCAGGCGTATCTCGTGCACCGACGGGGGCGGTAGGGCAATGGCCAATGCAACCATGCCCAGCAGGGGCGGCTGCGATTTGCGTGTGTGCGAGAAGGTGTATTGAGGCCGCAGCTTGCAGAGCAGCAAAACAACCTGCAAAAGGCAACAAAACAAAACAAAGCTTTGCATTAGAAAATGTACAGTTAACAAAAAAACAAAACACCTTAAAATCTAGAAGAAAGGAAACACAAATAATCAGCTCTTTGCCATTTCACAGAGAGACATAGAGAAAGAGAGGGAGCTTTTCTAGGGAGCTTTCACATATATGCTATTGAAAGCTCACCCCTACAAATGCGAAATGACAAAAGCTAAACTCAGTTTTTTTTGGAGTTCGAAGTGAGTTGTTATTGCGAAGATACGATTTGAGGCAGCTTTATTCGATACTGATCAATCTAAAATCAGTTTTACAGGTCCGAGACTTGTGGCCGATAAATTCGAAATATAAAAAAACTTAAAATTATTGCCATTGATTTAAGAACAAATTATAAAGAAATTGTACAAAATATTGGTGATTTGCCTTGCGTTTGATTTTTTTGTTGTAATTTATTGAATTTTTTTTTGTTTGGTTTTGACTGATTTCAATTGATACGTACCGAATAGTTTGAGGCCGGATTCTTAACATTTTTACCATTGTTTGTATTGTTATTGTTACCGTTGCAATTGCTCGTTGCATCGCTGGCCTGTAGATAAGCAGTGGATATGGGATTTGGTAATAGGTATACTAAAATGCTTACACAACCAAAATGTTGTAATTTAGGTTAGTCTACGTGCCAACTCCCCTCCTCCCCCCAAAAAAGACGGACAACAAACTCTAATTGTTATTAGCAGAACACTACGAATCAACCAAAGCAATTAACAATAACAAAACAAAACAAAATAGAACAAAATAAAACAAAACCAAACAAAATCAAAACAAAACCAAACAAAACATAATTAAAAAAAAAAGTGCTATTCAAAAAACACTACGGAAACGTCGCAATTCACACTACACTACACACATGGCACCGTTCAGAGCTTAGTGTACTAGGTGGGCAATTTCTCTAAGTGTATCCGCAACTCACCCGATAGCCAGACGACTTGAAGTGGCAGCCACGTTTGGTCAGCGTCGATTTCATCCGTATACAAAAACTGCGATCGTAGCCTTTATAGCCACTTGTTGAGGCCTGCGTCATCGAGGCGGCAACTGCAAGAAGGAAAAATAAAATCTGATCAGTATATAACTCAGTATATATCAGTTTAGGTGTCACTCTAGAAATTAGTTAATTTAAAGCATCAGCAAATCACGAAAGTTTCTCTAAGATTTAGAAATAATTTCTACAACTTAGATTTAGTTCTCTTATTTAGGATAATATTAACGCCACCTAAAATTATTTAATTACTTTGAGCTGCTAATCAGAAAAAAGTTAAGATAAGTTTACATTCGCAAGAATAAAAGACAAATTAATTTAAGATAGGCTTAAATTCGGAGGAGCATAAAAGTAAAAGAATAAATAAGATAAGATAAGAATAAATAAATAAATAGTTGTAAAAACTATAACTTTTCTAATATTGAGAATCAATAAATGTTAATAAATAAATCCAAACATTTTCATCTAATTTTTTTGGGTCTTAAAGTTTTTGTGTATTTTTTATTAAGCTTTTTAAATTGTTAAAACAAATTGCAAGTTTTTAAGGGATAATTGAAAAAGAAATTTTTTTTGCTGTGCAAGAAAAATTAATTGGTTTTCTGAGATTCAAAGAACATTTATATATATATATATATATAGAATATTATAAACTCTATAAACTAAAAAATATGTTTAATGAACTTGTTGAGTTTCAAAATTTGTGAAAGTATTATTAATTTAACAGGTTGTCCCCCGGATGTCCCCGATGCCCCCGGATTCCTCGTTGCTGATATCAATCAAACACTGACTCGACTCGACTCACCATCAGGATTGTTCGTACCGTGTGTGCCACTGCCATCATCGGAAGCGCCCGATGTTGGTGATGCCAAGCCGGCAGCACCGCTGCCACTGCCACCGCTGCCGCCTACACCGCCGCCGCCACCACCAACGCCACCAGAACCGCTGGTGAGGCTCAGTCCCAGCTGCTCGGCAATTTCGGAATGATCCGCCTGGTGTATATAGTCGAATATGCTGCTGCCGGTCATCTCCACCTGCGACAGGCCCAAGTAGATGGACACCGTTTCCGATATATAAAGGAAGCGACCATCCGCTGCCACAGCCAAAGCAAAGCCATCCAGCGACTGCAAGCAAAAAAATAAATAAAAAAAACACAAATAAAATCATTTGCATAACTCAACTTTGGGCATGGCTCGAAGCAAAAGATGGCTGCAGCTCTGCCAATATGGCCAACTCACTCGCACAAACAGCACAACTCGCTATCTCTCACTCTTTCTCTTTCATATCACCTACCTGCAATATGTGGGTGCCCTGATGTTGCTCGAACAAATCAACGGCGGGACTGCGTCGAATGGCTGCACCTGGAAAAAGAATGGATAAAAATATAAAACTTAAATGTGTGTTGGATGAATAACTTAAAATGTGGATACATAAATAACTGCATATGTTTAAAAGGAAGTCGTAGCTTCTAAAAGAGGGTTTTAAAAGACACTTTTCGTACAGGAAACGGAAGCGGAACTGCTGCCAAAATTAACCAATTGAAATTCAGAATCAACGAAAACAGGAACTGAAAATCAAAAAAGATTTATTTTTGATTCGCTATTTTTAACTAACAAGATTGTATTTGTACATCTTTGTTTAATAAAAATGTATTTATATGATCTGCATATATATAATATATTCATTTATATATAGAAAGACTATAAAATTTCCTTATTTGTCTTATTATCAATTCTAAAATGATTTATTAAAATAATTTGGCATAAGGAGATAAGCAATAAATCTTTTTTTATTTTTTTAATTTCAATTAATTTGAAAAAGAAACAACTAAATTTCTGATAGTCTCAAGAATTTTCAATTTGAAGAAATCAGACCTTAAGGGAAGTATCTAAAATAAGAATTTCCAAACTTGATCATTTCACTTGAAATCACATTACACAAACTTGATTTCTATCTACTATATCTACCGATACTGCTTACCAAAACATATATATATATACATAAACACACATAAATAATAACAATTCGGCCCAAACCAATCCCATAATTCTCGCCGACAGAAAGACAGAAGCGAAAGAACCGCAGTGTCATAAATATATGAGAAAAGGTCTGGGCAATATTTTCTCAGCTGATGCCCATTTGACCATATTTATTTAATTCAATTATTGAATTTTACGATTATGGAAGGGCCAAGCCAAATAACCCCAGAGCTGAGCAGAGCCAGAGCCAGAGCCAGAGACCAACCGAGTGACCAACTTCAGGTCATAATTCGCACAAGTGCAAATCGCTTTAGGCCCCTCACCATTCACATTGCCCATTCCCGTGGCCTGCAAATCCCCAGCGATTTCAATGCTTATGTGGCAAACAGTTTCCGCTTCCGCCTGGCCATATGTGCTAGAGGATGGGAATTAAGGAAAGGGCGGGGGTGGCGATTGTGTTAGCCCTCCCATATAACAACAGTGTGTGGCTTTAATAACCTTCGCCCCGCTTCGGTAATAATATATTTTTTATATACCCTGTACGCATTATCAGCACAAAAGGTATATCAAATGAATAATCAAAATAATTGCAGTGAAAGCGAGGAAAATAAAACTACATAAAGCAAAGCTAAGAGAATAAAATGCTTATCTATTAAGGTGCTGCTATATTGGAGAATTACGTCGTCTCCAAACTGAGCGTAGTTGAAAAGAGAGCGTGGGAAAAGGGATCTTTGGAGAGATGTCTCCAAACTGAGCATAGCTGAAAAGAGAGCGTGGAAAAAGGGATCTTTGGAGAGATGCGCATGCAAAGCAGTAAATTAATTAATATTCAACAGTCCGCGACTTAAACTCGTAAGGTGTTAATCGGGAAATTATAATGCGCAATAAAATTATTTAAAATGTGGTAAATTAATTTTTTAATTTTTTTTTAATGTGTTTTCGGTGCAAATTTTATATGAAATTTGTTTAAAGAGAGTACGACTCTGGCCAAATGTGCTATTTGCAAAATAATAATGAAAAAAGTGAAGGTATGTGCGTGTGTGTGTGAAGTGAAGTGAAGTGAAAGAAAAATTATATATAGCTGCTGCGTCGTTCGAAAAGAGATGACAAAGAAAAGTAGATCAGGTGACTAGCTGATTGTGTTATAATTTTATTGCTCTTCATAAAATTTTACTCTTCACACTCACGCACATATGCACAAGTAAATTACAGGGCATATTCATTGAGGTGCTGCACTCTTTTTCGCTCTCTTGACTAGAGCGCTCTTCTCTTTCATTTTTTTTTTTGTGGTTGCCGGTCAAATTGAAGTGCTTTTTATTGCCCGCAGCTTGTTGCTGTGCCTTTTGGGTTTTAGTTGCGTTCGTTTCGCATAATAATCCAATTCAGTGTCTGTGTGTGTGTTTGGCCACCCGCCCGTCCCGTTGCCACACTCATATATAACGCCCCATTGATTTTGGATTATTTTTTAGTGGCTTGTATACCTTTTTAGCATTTGCCCAGCTGCCATTGCAGTTGCTTCCCCTTTGTTGCCCCCCTTTTGGCTTCTGTGGGCAGCGCCTTTTGCCTCGATTATTGCTCTTGGAATGCTTTTGACGTGACAATAACTCGACGACGTTGACGTGGCCAACCAAGCGCGATGCATGACGAGGCAATGACGATGACGTTGACGTTGAGAGTTGCGAAAGTCCGTTGACAGAGCCATGAATTGAGCACCAATTTTCAATGTCTGCGAGCATTTAAAGGGGGCTAACTGATTTGGAGTGCCTTGAACCTAACCTTCTATATGATAATCATGCTGAATTTAAAGTGATATTTTAAAATTTTCAACTTTTGTACTTAAAACTTTATCAACTTCGTCATAAGTCAACAAAAGCAAGGGATTTGTCTATTTCTTGTTAAAAATGATTCCACTTTACATATAAAGCGGCAATTGAAAATGTAAATGAAAATAAACGCTAAAGCAAAAATCGTAATTAGGCAAGCTCAATTTTTGTTTTTATCATTATTGCATTTGAAAATGGCAACACGATTTGATGACTTTCATACCTATATGGACAGATACTTTAACTAACTGTTGTGAAAGCCGTAATTACTTTTTGATTCTTCACTCGCCTGTTTACAATCAGTTTTACCGATATTTTTGGAATTGAAAAGGTGCCCAATGGTCAATTGACGGTTGCCAATTGGTTTTATAGACTCTGTGGCTTGAAATGGGCTAAGTTGTTTTGGCTCGTTTGTGACTCGTCTGACACTTTGATTGGCCTTCTGAAATACCACAATGGCAGCGATGACACACAACAAACAAAAAAAAAGACAACAACAAACGCTATAAAAATGCTCCAGTGACGTGAGCAAAAATTACAGAAATAAAAAATGGCTGCGCATGCGCAGCAAATAAAAAAGCATAAATTGCGCTTAATAGCGATATTTTATGCAAATGGGCAGCTGGCGGCCCCCATCGTCAATACGGCTACGACTTGCCATAAGTAAAAGCCCAAAAAAAATAAGACCAATAAATTGTTGTCAACTGCGAGTTTTTTTTTTAAGGTGTGTGCGCAATTTTTGTTGTTTTTTTCTTTTTGGCATAGAAAAGTTGACAAATTTTGATTTCACTGAAGGCATCCAAAAAATAAATAAAAAAATAAAACTAATTAGCTGGCCGCGTCTGTTAAATGTAGGCAAATGTGTTTCCTGCTTTCGGGTTTTATTGCAACTCATTTTCTCTTTGCCCCTCTCGACTTAGCGCTTGCCCCTCTTCGCATTCGCTTCGTTAATGGCGGCCAATATGGCCGCCTACGCAAATGCAAATGAGCACGGAAATTTCACTCGCTACTCGACTGGAAAAAAACTGAAAAACTATCTGATAACCTAAAATATTCAGTTGACAACACAACAGCAGGGAATCTTGGCGTATTTAAATATAAATGGTACTTTAAACACAATGTACATAATACAAATTTAACTATTTTATGAAATTCAGAAATATATTTTAGTTAGAAAAATATTAAACTACCTATTGGAATAAATAGAAGAGCTTAGAGAAACTATTTGCTAGTGCACAAAACTTTTAATTACCTATTCAAATACACAGAAGATTATAAACCATTTTGGTTATTAAAAATAAATACGTTTTCGATCATTTCGATATCAAAACAATATATATTATAATCCGAAACCGAACTCACTTTATCTTAATTTCTTTCCAGTTTTAAAAACCACTTAATTATTTATATGAATATATAGCTATAAATATATACACAAATATATATATATATTTTTGTATGTATATAGCTGAATCACACATTATACGGATAAAAATCTATTTTTGATACTCATTATAAATGTGATTATTTTTTTTTTTAAATATATTTGTACTCACTTTTGAGCTTACTGCTGCTGGATGCCTCGCGTGTCCATGGCGGATCACCGTGACCGGAAAAGTCTCTCAATTTCAAATAGCTTATGGTCAGTCTTATAATGGAAGCCTTATCCAGCTGGCTGGTTATGGCCGCCGGCAACGGCAACATTTTGGCCAGCTCATAAAACTCATAGTTCTCTTTGCCGCGTCGCGATCGTGCCGCATCCCGCGACTTCTCTTTGCGCAGCTCCAGAATGCTGCAAAGAAATAAGAATAAGTAAGTCAACAAAATAGTAACATTATCAAACAATGGCAGAGGTAATAAATATTTGTTAAGTAGACACTGACGAATGCCTGAGAGCTGAAAGAGACGTAGACTGGGTGAGAGAGCAGCCAGATCCTCCAGACTCTCACCTGTCGTTCGAGCTGTCAGCAGAGCTAATTTGGCCAATTTGTTTCGAGACTCTGGGCCAGCACTGGCAGCCCACGCCGCATTGTGACGAAATGGTGTCAAAGATCCTAACTAATTGCCACACATTTATCAGTCTTGCAACAGTTGGGGCGAGTCTCTCTCAATGACAATGGACAACGGTTTTTTTTTTTCTTTGCTTCTAGCTAGAAAAATATATTGCCTCAAATTCTATGCACTACAGATTTTCCATTGTGCCAGTTCTTAAAATGATATTTGTTATTGCATATACATATAGACACATATAAATATATATATAGTATTTGTACAGTCTGCGTTTTGAGCCGTTTGTCAGCTCGCTTTTATGTTAGTCGCGTCTTCGTCTTGGTCTTCTCTGGGCTGTTGCAGATGCCGCTTTATAGATACTGTGTTTTCGATCTCTGACTTCCCCTTTAATGCACAGACTTTTCATTCAGTAACTGCGCTGGCGAGCTGCCTCAATGTTGCTGCAACATGGCTCTTAATGTGGCTCAAAGCCAGCCGCTACAAACTCTGAACACTCGCATCATGGCCCTATCAACGGGCCATCATCTTTGCCAGAAACTTGGCTTTAAGCCGCTCATAATTTAAGTTTGTTGTCATCTTTGTTGTCGTCGCGTTTTTTTTTTGTTTTGTCGTTTTTGTTTCTTCAGTGAAATTTTGTTGTACGCTAACAAACTACATAATCTGGCATATTAGTTAGGATTGTATTGTTGGACTTTGATTAGCTAAGATTTCATTAGAGTTCAAAAATTTTTTGTTAGACTATGAATCAATAGATAAATAGATTATTAATTTAAAAATTACTCTATGATTTGCTATTAAATATCTTAGCTTTCTTAGAAGTTCAGAAAATTAATACTGAATAGATTATAATAATAAATAAATTATTAATAAATACTAGTGTTATCCTTAGATTGGAACAAAATTGAGCAAATGAATATCTAAAGAAGCCCAACAAATTGATTCACTAATGATTCAATATTACTTTAAAAGGAAAATGAAAATGTTACTGAGACGATTATATACGATAAATATATATTATATCTATAAATGTCCAGCTCAATCATTTCTTTATATCTATTTTAAGCTTGATCCTCTAAAATGTAGGGTATTTGAAACACGCCCATAACTGTTTAACACTCTTGTTATACAACACTACACTTCAATTTATCCATTAAAAGGATGCTCCTATCAAATGCAGGGTATTTGCAGCACGCCCATTCCCTAAATGATCTTTTAGCCAGCTTCACATGCTACTTTTTAAATTTTTTTTGAGCGTTTTCAACAGCTTTTGGCCTTTTACATATATTTTAATGGCTGTGGGGCAGCTGTAAATGCGCTCATCACAAGCTGCGAGCCTCGTTTTGTGTAGCTTGATTTAAGCCGCGTTTGGCTTCTGCTTAGAGCTGTCTGGGATTTCTTCAGGTTGCTTCTGCCGTTGCTCATCTCTGATTCTTATCTCAATGCGTCGTTTGGGTTATAAAAATATTTTTGATAATTAAAAGGAAACCGGCGTAAACGCAAAAAACCCGTACAACATGCGTCTGCCACGGGCCAATCCAGTTTTTGATCGTTTTTTTTCGTTTTTATAATTCTTCAACATTTTTAATTAGTCTGTTAAATCTTAGCTCATTGTTATTGTTGTGTTGCCATAACGTTTAATTCTAAAGTTTACCTGGATTTTTCTCATAAACTTGTGGTTCAAAGAACCTCAGGAGAAATGGAACTGTTCAAGCACAAAAACTAAAACTCAATTTTGTTGGCCAATTTGCCACACGTCAAACCAAATTAAATTTTTTCTTCGACTGAGAGAAGCATCAATCTTCTCTTCAATAATATCAAACAGCATTCAAATTGGCCTCAAAAGACGAAGGATGCCTTTCAGCATTTGTCATGGCCGATGGAACACTATGTGGAATTCCAAGGTGTCGCCTTGATAAATGATTCTCGTGTTATTTTTTTAATTTTGCACAAGCAACAACAAAAAATTGGCCAGCTCGAAAACAGGGGCTGCAATTTGGCAACTAACGGGCGTGTAAATTGCTCGTCATTAGCAAAAATGAGGCATGCCACGCGAAGCGAAAGAGAGAGATAGAGAGAGTGTGTGTTGTCTCTGTATTGGTGAGCTATAAAAGCTCGACTGCAGCGTTACTAATCACAGGACTCATGTGTGAGGCGTGGCTGTGTCAAAGCTTCCTTAAAATGCGATATTTGTATTAATTCGTTTAGTTTATCAAATCATTAGCCGGCGCAAAACCAATGCATCAATTTTGCTACGGCAAGTTTTTAATTATTTGATATGTGAATTTGTTTTAATTATTTTGCTTTCTAGCATAAAATTGATTTTTCCTACTCATTTTAAAAATTTTAGGCTTTAAGTTCATATAAATAAATAATTAGATTGGAAGACGAAATCATATTAACCCATTTTTTGTCACCTTCTTAGCTTTATTTTAAAAATGAATTTACTATGTTTTATATGCGTTTATATTCTTATACATATTTTCTTTGGTTCTGGTATCATTTTCTATCTTTTGACATAAGTTCAAGATTTTTTCAATAATTTTATAGTACGATGTATAATTTTATAAAATACAAAATTAAATCACACTTTCTTATCTAATTTATATATTTTGTAAGCAATACTTTTTACCCTCAATTTTATTACTCGTATTTTTCGTTTATATTTCCACTTGATTAGCCGGGACTGAATGATTTTTAGCCGACTTAGGGTATTAGTGCTCAATATTGTCATTTTATTAGAGGCTTAATGCGACGGCGAATAAAAACCCTAAGCGGATTAGATGATCTTAAGTTGCCGCTGCGGTTTTTTCGTATTGCCAACTTTCTTGGCACATGATTTTCGCCAATCAAACTATAAACCAAAGCAAACCGAGGAAGCGATCTGCGATAAGGGTAAAATACAAGAAGTAGTTCAACATTTTACTTATTGTTTTTCCTTTCTAAATTTCCCACACACACACAATGAAAAACTGTCAACAAAAAAGGATAAGATTGTATCGAGGCCATTGTTTATGGGCTGTGAGAAGTGCCGTTATGTCTTTATCAGTTTTAGCTTGTCTTGTTGCCAACAACAGCAAACTGAACGCAGCGGGATAACAGTAAAACTAACTCTCAGCTAACTGTTTTTCATTATGTAATCACAATTCGTGGAAGGGCAGCCAAAAAGAACAAATAACAAGTGTCAAACACTTGTGGAAAATGTGTTTCAGCTTGTTTTTAATTACGAGTAAAAGAAGTGAATATTTGAAACTGATCTGAAATATGAACCAATCCCAGACAGAATCAATTCAGTAATAATTTTAGTAATTTTAGCTTTTGTTTTCTAAAACCATTCTAAATTGATGATAAATATAATTTTTATGATTAATCATAGATATTTTACAAGAGATATTCCACAGTTTAATTCTTAGCACTAACTTAACACTTGATTTTATATTTATATTATATATAAATAATTGTTGGTAATTTACCCCGTATCAACTAACCCCGGTTCGATGGGTTGTTGTTGGCCGTGCATGCCCGGCACTCCTGGCTGGTGTTGATTGGGCATTTTGTTGTAGGGCGGCATGCCGCACAGATCCTGTGTGGGCACCATCCACGAGTGGCTGAATGGCACCGCTGACATGCCCAGAGAGTTGACCATATGACTGCCCGGATGTCCTGGCGTGGGCTGGCGCTGATAGCCGGCATAGTCCATGGCCACCGCCTGGTAAGGCAACATCTCAAACAGCTGTTGGGTCCTCTGGGGTTTTACTTAACTATTATTGTGGGAGCACTCAACTAGCACTGGCACATTTTTATTTTATTTCTTAAATATTGCACTTATTTTTGGAGTGGGGTTTTTTTGGATTGGTTTTGGCACAATTTAAAGCTCAGACGATTGCTAGTTTTCCCGGAAGGTCAACGACGCATCCTTTTTTTGTTGCTGTTGTTGTTTTGTCTGGGCAATTGGAGAGCACGCGTACGTGTCAGTTGCCGGTCTTCAATTATCCTTGACACACACACACACCGAGTCAAACACGAGTTACGGAGAACGAAGAACGGAGAAGGTAGTACGGCTGTACGACTTGTCCGTGTTTCGATTGGCATTCAAATTAGCGGGCTATCGACTTTTGGCCAGCGGTTAGTGCTTAACTGCTTGCGTGTGGCACGTTTGATCACGTTGCAGCATTCAAACTGTGAAAGCGCCGTGTGAACTGTGATTGTTGTACGGGTATTGAGTAGTACGGGTCTTGGATGCGGATGTGGTAGTCGCGACAAACAAATGGGCGCCAATTACGCACGCACAGGGTGTTCCGCACACACACACTCACATTCACACACACACACACTGGGAGACACACTTGGCGAATACGGAATACGGTTGCACGGCCCGGACAGCAGCAGCAGAAGCGTACGTGAAAACTGCAGCTGATGGAAAGTAACGTAAAATGTTGTTGCTGATGATGATGATGAAGAAGAGGAATTGTAATCGTTATCGTTGTGGAGAACAGAACTGTGCGCGCGGCGCTCGTTACGGAGAGTCTTGTGTGATGTTTACGTTGTACGTCCGTTGCGGGCGACGAATACGTGCAGAATAATTCAGAGTCACGTTCACGTCACGAACAAAACCAAAGTAAGGCAAAAAAGGCAACACACGCACACACACACACATAGAGCTCAACAGCGAGCGAGAGAGCGTCACGCAAACAAAGCTAGACAATTTTTTGGGGGTGACATCTTTTGACTCAACACGAAGCAGCAGCAGCAGCAGAAGCAAACGAACGAACGAACAAACGAACGAACGAAGGAAGGAACGGCAAACGAGCAGCGCACGAAAAGCGAACGACGAACCAACGGCGAACGTGAGCTGGCAGCAGCGGGCGCCAGCTGTATGCGTGTGTGTTAGCCTCGTATTTGTGTGTGTGTATGTGTGTGTGTGAGCACCTGACACAGCGTTTGGTCATGTACTTTTGGGCGCACCAGTAGCATTTTAAGCAGCCTCACGCTCCAATTCGCCGCAAGCTCTCTTGTGTGGGTGTTGTGTGTGTGTGTGTGTGTGTGTGTGTATGTGCGCCTGTGTGTGTGTGTGTGTGTGTGTGTGTATGTGCGCCTGTGTGTGTGTATGCGTGCAAATGGGCGGGACGTGACTGCCGTCGAATCGGAATCAACATAGCGCGCATACCAAATGAGCAACGTTCACAGTTGCGAGCGAGAGAGAGAGACAGACAGAGAGAGACATAGTGTGAGCTGCAGCAGTAAAGCAGCGCCGCTGTATGTGTGTACGTGCAGACATAAACTAAAACTGGTTTCGCTTGCCCTCTCACTCGCTCACAGGCGTGCGCATTGAGCACGACACACGTTGGCTCTTTCTCGCACTCTCTTATATACTTGGAGTCCGGAGTTGCTGTTGTTGTTGGGGCTGCGACACGCGCAGCAATTAGTTTACTTCTTTACACATTTGGGAATTTGTTTAGCGGCTCTTTCACTCGCTCGCTCGCTCGCACACTCTGTCTGTGTGTGGGTGTCTATCTGTCGTTGGCGTTTTTATGTGTGTTTGTGTATGTGACCGAAATGCCAATGACAACATGCCAATGGTGGAAGGCAAACACACAAACCCAGACCTGAGCGGCAAAGACCCGAAAGCGAGCCCGAAAAAAGGAAAGATCTCCTATCCAAGGAGTGCGACGCAATAACAAAGGGGGTGGGGGGGGGAATGGGGTGGGTGTGGGCAGGGGCGGGGTAGAGTGTTGGGGTTAAAAGATACCTGTGTCAGGGTTTGGGGCAAGCTCTTAATATTCCAGGCTCGCACACACAGCTCAGGCGGCCGGCTTGAATTTAACTTTTTCGCCTCTTTGTGTGTGTTTTTATATGCGTTTATAATAATTTTCAAGCAATTCCAGAAATTGTTTAATTTCATCAATGGGATGAAAAACACGAATCACTTGTGAAAGTCTCGACAGCCATTTTGTTCTGCTGTTGCAGCAGGGCCAAACCACAGTGCATAGTGACACCAGAAGAGTGTCAAATAACAACAATAAACAATATTAGTAAATATGTTGTAGAGTACATTTTATATTTAATTACATATTTATCTTAAAGTAAGTTTCTTGACATATTTAATATTTTTTGAAATATTCAATTAGATTGCAGAACAATTCTGATATCTTAAAAATTCCCAAGTTCATTCTATACTTTTGATCATAATATACAGAATAATAGTACATGTTTTTATATTAAATGGAATATTATATTAAATATGAATTTATTCCTTTAAAAAAAAAGGATTTATATATTATGCAATTCACATAATCCTTTTAGTAAATTAATTTCAATTTAAAAAAGAGGCTGTTGTATTTTTAATGACATATCATTTCCTAATATCATATTGCATATATTTGCTGATAAATTACTTTTTATCATGTAAAGGAAACTGTCTCACAAACTTAAATATACACATATAACTTAATTTGAACTAATCGTTAATTGAAAGGCACTTTCACTAAATTGAGCTTGGTATCGTCTTTTTGCTTTTGGCCACAAGTTTCGTTTGCTATCGATTGCTTTCGAGCTCTAATTGGAGCAGCCAAATGACTTGCACTTTATTTTCAGTTGTTATTTGTTGTTGTTGGTCACATCCTCGAGAAAGAAATTACGTAAGCGCAACGTAACGTAAGTGAGACATGTGTAGAAACGTGATCGATTTCTTGAGACAACTTGCAGACTTTTCGCGTGCGAGAGGGTGAGAGATAAAGAGAGAGAGGGAGCAGGAAACAGAAAATTGAGACAGCGTTGCAGCCAGACAAGTTGGCGTAGCGAATTCTCCCACAATTACGCGTCGCTGGCGGCAATTGTGAATTTTAAAAAGGAAACGTGCCAAGTGCCCCACTCGCTCTACACGCGCTCTCTCAAAAACCCAAACAGAAGAGTGGCTTTGGAGAGAGGGGTAGGATAGGGGCTGGTTGTGGGTTGCGATTGTGGGTGTTTGTACACTCAGCAAAACATATGACAAGACATTAAGAAAATCTAAAAAGTACAGAAGTTTTCAGTTTGTCAAATTTGGAGGTGACAGAAACTTAAATCAAAATCAATCAGGCGGGAGGGGGACGGATGTAAGCTGTAAGCTAAGATTATTATTTAAAGAGAGAGAAGAAAGCAAAAGTTATCTTAAAAGTTTGGGTGTATTGTTTCTACTTTTTAGATATTTTTATGTTGTATCTGTAGATTAAAATTAATCTCTGGTTTTCAAATAGATTTTTGCTTTTACTCAGGTTTCAAAATTTCAGAGTTCAAACTAATTGCAAGGAATTCAGTAAATAAATATAAAATATAGCTAATACATCTAATATATAGAATTGGTTTTTCTCAGTGTAGTTGAAGGTGTAGCTACTGAGTGAGGAACTAAATTTCAACGCCAGTTGCCCAGTTTGCCATAAAAATCGAACGTGAATGTGAACGTGGCCCGGCTGCTGAGCCGA
The DNA here is from genome assembly GCA_035042365.1 of Drosophila dives. NCBI lineage: Eukaryota > Metazoa > Arthropoda > Insecta > Diptera > Drosophilidae > Drosophila > Drosophila dives. Next base: position 3,337,477 of record JAWNLJ010000326.1, on the reverse strand, counting down.
TTGCGTTTCCGGTTTTGGCAGCGCCGTAAGTCCGCCGTCCGTAGTCCAAAAATCCACGTGCAGACAGCGTTCAGACGAAATTGGGAAATTGGAATGGAATAGGTCGGGAAAAATTGATGCGTGTACTCGGCTGCCACGAGGACAATGGCCATGAGGACGTTGAATGTCGGACGTTGGACGTGCAACGATGCGTGGCACCCCCAACCCCTAACCCCCTCTATTGGAGTGGAGTCAGGGAGCCATGCCCATATATAAATTTAAAGGTGCGTGCGTTTGTTGAGTGCGTGCTGCGGCTGTTGATGGACCTGTGTGTGTGTGTGTGTTGGTGTGTGTGTGTGTGTGTGTGTGTGCGCGTGTATTGGACATGAGTCTCTGCTTTGCGTCTCAGTTCGAGTTTTCATTTTGGTTTCGGTTTCAGTTGCTGTTTTGGTTTTGGTTTTTCAAAAAAATATATATATATATTTTTATACATATTTATTTATATATATCGCATACACGAAATGTGTATTCCAGTCAGGAGCTCAAAGTCTGCCAATTGTTGCATGACTTTATGAATGGGGGGGCCTCAATGGGTAGCCGGGCACGTATGCAACTGCTTCTCTCTAATCAGCTACACACACACAGACACACACCCACACACACTGAGAGATAGATAGACAGACAGGAAGAAGCGCACAGAGTGTTGGCCTGGTCAAGAGTAGCTGTGAGTCCGAGCGCCACTTTGTTGCTTGGCTGCTTGAATGCTTGGCTGCCATCAGTTATCCATCACGTTTTCTCGGACACACGAGGCATCCATTTCAAATAGCCAACGGCAAAAGCGGCAACGCGGCAAACACACCAAAGTCATTGGCCAAAACCAAAACAAACAATTCGAAACGTAATGAAACTCATTATGTTGACGGCATATAACGATCTACCAGCTAATCGATAAAAGCTTATCAATAAATGCAGTTAAGAGCAATTAGTTGACGAACTAGTTGCATTATCAGTTGATTTTGATAGATTCACTTATAGATTTAATCAATTTATTACATGTAAAATACGTTTTTAGTTAAAGCTACACTCTTCAAGAAATTCTATCGATAAACGATATATAATCAATGACTCAGCGGCAAGCTCCTATTTCCACTCTATAAGTAGAGTATAATAGTAAGAAAATATATTTTTTTAGAGTTGTAAAACATTTGTAAGTACAGCTCCAATTCTATATCTAACTTATCGACTTCACTTTATTTTTTCTTGATAGGTAAACTTATTCATAATTAAAGTACTAGCTTTGGGTAAATTAAATAGAAGTAAATTGTTTCTGACTTTTGGTTTTTTATTGTTATAAAAAAAATTTATTAATATTGCCAACAGTTATAGTTAAAGCACTTTATCTAAGTTAAATTTGAGAGCTACATTTCTAGTTAGAGTGTTGAACAAATTTTATCAATAAAATCATCACGAAAAAGATTACCAAAAGGATACACTGAGTAGTTTCAGTTCCCGTTTAGTCCCAGTTGATCTCTGGAAGGAAGCAATAAACTAAACGCGATCGCTAAACTGTCACAAACTGTTTTTCGTTGTTTGGCTAACAAACAAAAAATAACAACAACAACAACAACAACAAAAAAAAACACAAGCCCACAGGAGAAAGCAATAAAAGTGACACAGGTGATAAAATAACACAACGAAATGATTCGTTTTTCTCTTTTTTCATTTCTTTTGTGGTTTTTGTTACTTGGAGTAGCAGTGAAATTGGTGTTATCAGCGTGTAGGATCTGTCGGGCGAGGATTTTATGGCGCTGTGAAAGGTAGCATAACTGTTCTTGTGCCCTGTTACACAATCGAAACACAAAACGATTCATAATTCAAAACAAGAACAACAAACAAAGCCACACAAAAACCCAAAACAAACAATTAAGCAATAAAAAAAGAGGCTGCCAACAAGCCAGACAAAACTTAAGGAGCGGGAGTGAGTTGACTGCCGCTGACATTGGAAATTGGAGACAGTGCATCTCGGGAGCTGCAGCAGCAAAGATTCTTATCGCATTGTGCGTGCTTCTGATGAAATATTAACTGTGGTCAGCGCTACCACAAAAATTATAGCGCTGCTCGGGGGCAGTAATAATTTTGATTCAACTAGATGATGAACTGGAATAACTTCACCTGAAATTGATTAGCTGCAAGGCGAATCAGGCCAGGCACAGGAATTAGGGTTGGGCCTTGATGGCGATACTGATTGTCTTTGCTTTAAGCAGAGAGTAGTTAGTAAAAAAACAAACTAAAATAAATGTTGTACAGAAAATCGTAGATTTCCTCCTCTAGTAGATTGCACATCAGTCAATGTGCTTATATCATTATAAATTGCATTAACAATAGCTGACAGCTGTCAATCAGCAAACATCAATACTAATTCGCCATTAACATTCCCACTTCTCGTATAATAACTAAATCACATCTTACTTAAAGCATCTCGTTTGATGCATTCCAAAACTTGATTCAACACCAAAAAAAAAAAAAAAAAACAACAGCAAAATCAACTTTGAAAGTTATTTTTAGATATTTGCTAATCTCAGCATAAGTGCTTATAATTATGTATATCGTATATAGTATTGATATATATAATATAGTATAATTGCCACTTGGCTTAATCCGAGATCGGTAATCAGCAATGTTGACTCAAGCGATCGTTGACTTTTTGCAGTTATTTATACGCCGTTATCTGAGCCATAAATTTGCTTTCAAAGTCTCAGTCTCAACCACAACGCCCCTGGCCCCTGGCCCCAACCCGCATCCCCTTCTCACTCCACCCTCCCCATCTGGCGTTGCGTCCCCTTGTGCCTTGTTAGTGTAGAGATCTGCTCGTTTATCGTTCACTTTTCTGGTATTTAGCAAATAATTCGCATGCCAAACCGTTGCCGCCAACTGCGGCGACACAAAGTGCGCAGTTGTGATCGGAATTGATAATTAATATTCTTGCACCTTACCAAAAAAATAAAAAAAATTGTGCCCCCCTTTCGTCGCAACATCGCAACTCTGGAAATCTAGTCCAGAACACAACACGACGCCAATAAACGATGACCAAGTCGATAGCGTTGTCGATGAAGATCCAACCAGTCCTCAATACGCTGCACACTGTGCTGAAGTCGCTCAAAACAAGTTGTCAAATTCATTTAGAATTAAATGTAAATATGATAAAACACAATTATGTGAAGAGTAAGAACAACTAACAGATTATTATTAGAAACGAATATAAGAAGCGAATTGGAATCGAAATACATTAAGTTTAAAGTAAAACATTCTTAGAATTGTAAAATGGGAGAGGATAATAATTAGAATAGTTTTATCAGTCTCTTTATAAGTATAAACGATATTCGATAATTGAAGTAATGACTTTCAGTCGTGATTTAAGTTTGTGAGCATTACTTTTTCTTTCAATCAAGTTAACAACTAGATATGATTATGTGGATTACCCAAATACATCAGTTTTAGTTGCAATTAAAATATGCTCACGAATCACTGTGAAATGGGAGCAGGGAGTCAACAGCCCGCAGACATGACCGTGACAGCTGGACGAATAAAAACAAAATAAATCGAAGGATAAACAAAGGGAGAAAAAAACTACAAAAGCAAAAGACTGCAAAAAAGCTTGGAGAGAGAGAGAGAGAGAGCGAGCGAGCGAGATGGAGAGAGAGATTTCTGCCTCCTACAGCTTTTATTATATATTTTTTTTTTACCTCGCACTGTCCTGCGCTGAAAGCGTGTTCGGGAGCAAAGTGCATTCCATGCATTGTTGTTGTTGGGGTAGAAAGGGGGCAGAGGCAGAAAAGGGTAGTCTTTTTTTGCAGTTGTTGTTGTTGAGCTGCTTTCAGTTTGTCATTTGCGTTGTTCAATTAATTGCAGAAATCAATTTAAGCAATGCAACTTTGCCTCATTGCGGCATTGTTGTTGTCAATGTTGTCATTGTTGCTGTTGTTGATCGATTCATCGGAAATATGCCTTGGGTTTTGGAATTGGGTTTGCCTTCGACTGTTGCATGCAGGCTGGGTGCGTAGCCTAACAGCTGAGACCCCTTTAGCCAACCAGCTTCCCCCTCTTGGCTGTGCTAATTGTCAACAAGCTAAAAAGCTAGAAATGCTAGAAAAATAGTCGTTGGATTCGTTTGATGCTTGCAACATCTTCCGGCAAGTGGCCAAGCATGGCAACAAGAGTGTGACAACGCGCGACAGCCCCGAGATAAATCCAATTAGTCTGATATTTGTACTTTTTATGTGAGAATTCCCATTAAAAATGTAAAATGTCATAACAACGAGAACAAGACAACACAGCAGCAGCAACAACAGCAGCAGCAACAAACTGACAGCAGCAACAGTGACAGCAAAACAGACAACATTTAATCGCTGCTTTAGCCGCATCAATAATACGCTTCTAAAACCAGACAATAGTTGTTAGCTTTTTGAAACTCTTGGCTGATTTTTGTGGAATTTGGAATGTGAGTCGTCAAAGAGTTTCTAATTATGTACGTGAAAGTTGGGCTTTATCAAACTAACGAGGGATTTTTGTATAATTTGCCAAATGAGTAGTCAACAGAGAGTTTAAAATTATCTATGAGAAAGTTGAGCAGAAAATTAAGTGGTTAGTTTCTAAATGCTCGATATATAAAATGTTAACCTCAATATATATTTTAATTATTTGCAATTCTTTGATTCGTTAAGTCTAGTCACATTAGACTTAGTTTACTTAATGATTCAATAATACTATTAATTCATAATACTGACCTATTCATGAATGGAGTAATAAGTCAAAGACTAACTTCTGATAAATATATTTACTATACTTTGCTATGCTAAATTATTAAATTTTTTTCTCTTTATTATTATTCAGTTATTCAATTATTAGTAACATACAATTTTTTTTATTTAATATTCACATTTGATTGATTTTTATTATGTGGTTTCCTTTCTAATGCTGCTATCCTTGCAAGTTGAGCTAGATAGCTTTAGCACTTTCAGTTAGATCAACACATTAATGTTGACAGCAACGGTTTCAGTTTGTGTTAAGCTGCAGTTGCAACTACTAGTCAAAGTCTTGAATCTTGATGCTTGATGCTTGAGTCTTGTTGTGCGTATCTCATAGATGCGAGATGCGCCTTTGACGTCTGTCGGCGACGTTGGCGACGTTTCTTCGCATGGCATTCAATAATTTTATGCTAACAAATGCGTCGCCAAGTGGCGCTGGCCACCAAGTGCTGGCGACGAGGGGATTGTGGTTATGGGGCAGGGACAGCTGAAACGTTTACGGTAACATTAACACTTACCGCGCATTCACCGAGGACTGAGCGGCACCGATCTCCTCCATCGACTTTCTGTGAAGAGCACAAAAAACATATAAAATGAAAATACAAACAGATACCGATACAGAAATGTAGCTTTAGCTTGGTTAGCCTGTTAGCCTGTTGAATATTCGATTAGTGAGCGCGTTGGGTAAAAAGTTGACATTTTCCCAATAAATTAAATTAGCCGATAAATGTGTCGGCTATATCTGGTCTCGTGGCAGCGTGGCAGAAAACTCACCTGTCGCCCCAGCATAATGCATCCTCGCGATATCTGCCAAATAAAAAAAGAAGAAGAAAAATTAGCTATCTCTCTCACTTATTTTCCATCTCCCTCTCTGTCTGTCTGTCTTTCTCTTTCGCTTCGACAAGGTCAACAGGAAATTCGAAATCACATCTAATAAACAACAATCAGCTCACAAATTGCACTCACAGATCTCTGCGCATTATCAAAAACTTGAGCTTTATAATCAAGTGCAACCAGGCAGCGGAAAAAAATATAAAATTTATTGATTTCTACCTATATTTTTAGTTCCTTTTCCCCCCTTAACTGTCTCCCCGCTTTGTGTCTGGCACAGCGCCAGACAATTTTCGTCATACCGCGGGAACAGCCCGTAAATCATCAAAACAAAATCTGTGCCACAAGTCCCCCGACATGTTGCGATCCTTTTAAGTTGTCCCGTTTTTCAGTTTCGCGAATTTGGCCTGACCCTGAAAATCGATCGGCTGTTCAGCCCCTCTTGACTTGGGTTTCTTGGGCTTCGCTCCTCGACGCGCCAGGGCAATTATCAAAATTGTAATAATATTCATAAGATTCCACTTTTTATATCCTCAACGTAAAATGTTTAAAAATGGTATAATGAAGTTGAGCAAAAGTATGTAACAAGCAGTAAAATGCATCTACGAGTACTTAAAGTATATATATATATTCTTGATCATGATGAACACATGAGTCGATTTAGCCATATCCGTTTGACTCTAAAAATGTGTATAATTGTAATTTATTATTTGTTTAGAATCTTGAGGGTATCTCCTAGTCGAGTTCTTTCTATATACTGGTATTCTTTATCTTATTTGATTTCTGATTGTTGCAGTAGATCAAGCTTTGCGGCATTTGATTCTGTGAAGTTTTAATATGGATGGTTAAGAAATACAAATAAATCGAAAGCAATTTTTAAGCTGTAAACAAATTGTTTCAAAAGCTATATAATTTTCAAAGGAACTGTTGCGTAGTTATAAAGCTATTATATTTTAACAATATGTTCATTAAATGTCCAATAGTTACAATGAATATAGCCGATCTGATTTGGAAAATGTTATGTGAAAATGTTATGGCAAGATCTTATTTTCTCCAAATGATTTTCTAGAAAAGGAAGATAATAATTATATAGCTGGCCTAAAATTTGATTAAATAGCCACACTGTATGTTTTCCTGTATATGTCCTAATATACAAAAAAAAAAAATCATGAACCCTTCATTTATATCTACAAGAATTTGGCATCGATAAGACAACAAAGTTCAGATTCGAGATTAAATAACATGATCATTTCAATAGATATCTTTAGCTACCAATTCACAAACTTAATTCTGTTTTGAGTATATTAAACATATGTTCAGTTAGTAAAGGGATTCCAAAACCCTACTCCAAAGTATTTATATATTCTGCACAAATATTTAAACCATGTCAAACAATGTCTACATTCTGCCCATAGACACGTGTTCTGCCAAGAACAGCAAATACAGATCAGGCGAATGGAAATATCTGGCGAGAGGAGGCGGTGCTTCTCTAGAGGCAGCTATTTTTAAGATTTGGCCTAAACGGCTGCTCGAAAAAAAAGTGGAAGGTGAAGCAGGTGGAGGGGGAGTAGCGTCAACAATGAGATGTCATTGTCGCCGTAAAAAAAACACACACACACACACGCACACACACTGAAAGGCACTGATAATAACAGATAATTGTGTAGAACATGGCCCAACTATTTTGCCACAACGTGGAGTACGCAGTTGGAGTAGGAGCTGGAGTATGCGGCTAAACAGTTGCTCTGGGCCTGGTCGACAACAATGCGAGCCACAAATCAAAGCCTCATCAGCGTTATAAAGTTCAAGTGATCGATTCGCGATCGGGCTTTTTGTCTGGCTTGCCAGTTAGCCCGGTTGCCCGTCTGCCCCTTTTGCCTGGTCCTGGCCAGCTCTAAAGGTAGCTACTGCTTTTGCTTCTGCTTCTTCTTCTACATCTTGTTGTCGTCGTCACTTTGATTGCGTTTCGTGCCCAATTAGTCTCAGAGCACTTGAGTGCGTAAAAACTTGTACCGCACCATAAATAAATTGGCAGCGAGGAAAACAGGAGCCAGCATCGAGACTTGGACTCATAGAGACATGGAGACCTGGAGACCTGGACGCAGGGAGGCGGGGGCCACCAAGACAGCGTCATCGTCGTCTTCATCGTCATCGACAGCTTTGTTGCAATGTCGCGACGTTTGTCGCCAAGGCAGACATACGCACATATATATATATATAATATATATATATATATATATATATATATATGGCGCTGAGAGGGTCTTGGAGGGGGATATCCCCGCCCCCGCTGAATGGCAACTGGGCAGTTAAAATTACATAAGCCTCGCCAACTGACTATTAAGGGGCTGCTCAAAAACACACACAGGGCACAAAGTGCCCATAATTATGGAACATATTTCATAATAATAAGGTGTGTAATCTGCACATTTAACTAGGCTACGAAATGTGTGTGTGTGTGTCCAATTAACTGATGTCTCATATGCAGGTACCTTCTTTCAACATGCCCCATACTCCCCCTCCTCCTCCTCTTCCTCTGCTGTCCAGCTATCCTTTTATGTAGTGTGCGATGCTGGACAGATGATTACTGAAAAAAATGTTTGTTCATACTTAAATAGCAATTTCGGAGTTGCTGTTGTTGTTTGTCAAGACGGCGAGTATCTTTCATAATTTTGAGAATGGAAAAAGTCGTAGTTCCACATTAAAATCCTTAAAGGAAACTCAGGTTTGGTTATGCTTCGGGGAAGCCTTATTTTTCTATCAAGATGTTGATAAGAAACTGAACTTTCCCTGTATGGAATAGCACAAGATGTGTTGAAAGCTTAAGCAGCAATGTGAGATGAGTTTTCTATAGTTTTTTGCATTTGTTAGTTACAAGTTTGATATTAAAAATAATTATATTATTTATAACTCTGAATCTATGAAGCAGCGCGAATGAGACAGTAAAATAACTCTCTAGTATTTAGCATATTGTTTCTCTATAATATTCCTGTAAAAATTGCTAGTAGCTAATCATTTGTTAAGGGTAGTACATTTCTTTACATTATAATCACTCTTTTAATATGTTATTTTTCTGTGTAGAAATATTTTAATGCTCAACTTGTAACACATATTATAAAAAATGTTTATTTTTTTTAATAAATTTTAATCTCAATCCCAATATTTTATTTATATATAAATAATTAATGTACGAGATTATTTCTCTTTCCTGAATTTTTATATATATATATTTCATAGTTTATCCCATAGTAACTTAGTGTCTAGGGAATAAGTAGAGATCAACAGCTCGCGTTTATTTTTGAATGATGCTGTCAAAGCGCCCAAAGCGATTTGCGGTTGGACACTGATCGCATGCGCTCCCCTATTGACAGGTATCCCCCTCTAGCCTAGCTGCTGCTCTAGCTGATCTATCATTATTGATTGTGCCCAAAAGAGTAGAGACTAGACAGTGAGAAAGAGAGAGAGAGAGAAGGTGAGGGAAGCTGTAATGTCGCCGATCCACTTTGCGGCTGCTGTTTTGCGGTAGCCGTGAACAATTATTTATATTAAAACGAAAGACGCCTTGGTTGGAGGGAATAATGCTTTAGCTAGCCAAGGAACAACAGCTAACTGGGAAATTGGTAAATTGGTAACTTGGATAACTTGGATAACTTTACTAACTTGGCCAACTTGGCCGACTGAAATCGCGCGCTTAACGAAAAATTGTCTGAGGGTCTCGACAGGGTCTTCGCTCTCATATTGGGGCGTTTATTTCTGCTTAATTTTATTTTAACAATTTTGTGCGATTTTTTTCTTATTTTTTATTTTCTGCTTCCTTTTTAGAGTAATTTTTTATTTATTTTTTTTTGTTTTCGTTTTCTTGGCCTTAATATCAAATTTTCGCTCTAAATTCCGCTGATCAATGATTGCCTTTGCCTTCTTCCTGCATCGACGCTTACCCTGACACTCCTCCCGGCTTACCCACCTCCCTCCAGCTCCACCGCACCCCTTCGACTGGCTGTCGTTGGTTGGTGTTTTTTTTTATTTATTTATTTTTTTTTTTGGTTTTTGAAGTCGCAGTCCGTTGACTGACGAACTGAACTCAAACTGTTCAACTGATCGATTCGTACGATCATCGACCGATCGCCGCCTGTCTTCTTACCGACCTTGAGTTGTTGTAGTGCTTTTTTGTTGTTGTTGTTTTGTTTTGTTGCTTGTCGGCAGGGATTCCAACAATTTCGAAACTTCTCATACATATTTATAAGTTGTGCCAAGTTTTGCACAAAGCGTAAAACTCTGCCCACAACTCTGGATGCATACCCTTCTAGAGGGTATACTGGGCTGTTCTTTAAGCCCATTTGCTAGCTAACTTAAAGCTTTTTTTAGCAGCAAAAATCCTCCACTTTTAAGTGTTAAATGACGCTTTGGAGTATTGCTATATTTGTATAAATTGAAAAAAAATATCATTGGCAGCATTTAAAGTAAAACCGAAGTCATTTTATTAAAATGTAAATATTTCGATAAAGCTTTTGAATTGCCCTCAGAGTTTAGGTTTTTAGTATTGTCCTACATAATTTATATGATTTGTTTATGTAACATGTTTTAAAAAAAAAAAACCAACCCATAACATATAAAATCGAAACACATAAAAGTGTATAGAATTTTGTACTCCATAAAATTTGTCTTATTTTTTTGACTCTTTGCTCAAAGTTGTGTGCGATGTTTTTGAGTTCACAATATTTATCTCAATTATTTGATCGCAGATGGGAAGTATCTGTGATCAGTGGACAGCCAGGAGACGGACAGGCAGCTGTAGGTACAACTTCCTCTCCTCGCAAGCCTTTTCACTCTCCCCCAAAAGTACGAAGTGCGTTCAATCGATTTATGAATCAACGCTAATCACAGTGCAACAAAAATTTTGTATTCCAAACAGGGATTTGTACTTTTGCACTTTGGGTGTGTGCGTTGCGTTGTGGTTAGAAAAAAGAATACAAAATAAAACAGAAACACAACCTGCAACTGGACAGTGCAACTGGTAGTGGCCCAGGTGCTTGTCTCAGTGTGCCAAAGATGAGGGGGGTGGGGGGGGTGTGTGTTGTGTGTAGGGGGTTGGGGTGGGGTGTGTGTGTAGGCTGGGTGTATGGGTGTGTAGGGGAATCAAGGGCCAGCCCTGGCACTGGCACTGGCATTGGCACATGTGTGTGCCGTTTAATCATTGTTATTGTAACATGGCATGAATTTCAATTAATTTTACGCGCTACCAGTAAGCAACCAAGTAGGAGTGGAATGGTGAGGGGTGTAGTGGTGACAGAGGGGTAGAAGGGGGAGGGTTTAGGCAACGGCAAAGATGCACAGCCATCGACGCTGTGGCGTTGATGAAATTGTTGGCTCACTTTGAATTTGCCGGCAGCAAGGACATCAGTGTGTCAGTGTGTATAAGTGTGTGTTTGTGTGTGTGTAAGTGTGTAATAGCTTTATGGCTGGCGGCTGTGTGAACATCAAGCTCATCAAGCAGCTCCACAGCAGCAGCAAGTCGGCAAAATGCAACAACAAACAACCAACAAAAACAACAACAACAACAACAGCAACAGCAACAGCTGAAGCTGTAATTTACTCCACTTGATGGGGCAAGCTGGCAACCACATCTTGCGCTTCCTTGCCTCTGGCAGCAGTGGGTGGAGTGCGCTGAGTTGAAGCCTCAGTTTCAGCTTCGACTTCAGCTATCTGCTTTGGCGGCAAAGTCAATTTCAAGTACCCCCCGCCTCGCTGCTTCAGCTGTGCCTTCCTCTTGCCCCAAAAGTGTCGCGCTTCATTTACATAATTTAATTGAATGTGACGTGGGCTGGACTGAAAGTCTCTCCTCTCTCTCACTCTCTCTCACACTCTCTCTATCTCTCTCTATCTCTCTTTTTATCTCTTCTCACTGAACAAGTGTAACGGGTAATGCATTTGGGGTGGGGCTTTTATAACACCTTTGAAAACTGTTGCAGAAAATCGATCAGTGTAATTATGGTCAAAAGGATGAATTGATGATCAAACTAAACCGTTAGCTAATGAGTCAAGCCCTTAAAAGGCAAAACTGATGTTGTGAAAAGTTAGATATGAAGTTGTCTAAGAATAACTTAATTGTGAAATTTATCATTTGTTCCCGGAAGGCCTAACGATTAAAGCTAAGACTGAGATATATTTTAAAAAATATTCCAGAATTTTTTAAATCTGATCTGATAGCTGAATTATACAAGCATCTGCTAGGTGATAAATCCATTAAATCATCTTTTGATTGGAGATTTGCTCCTTTCTTTGATTACCTAGAAACAATTGTTATTGTTGTAAATATTGCTATTATTAAACAATTAACAGCAAAATATAGCTTTGTTGAAAGTTTTAAGTGTCACACTGAATTGCATTTTGCTTTCGGTTACTGTAAACATAATGTAAAAGTTCCGCTAAAGTTAATGGTTTAAAAATATTTGTTACTATAGTTTTTAGCTTAATTTTTTATATATAATTATTAATATATGTATTACATTTTCTTGTTATATATATTTTTTTCAGCTTAAGTTTACTATTTAGGGCACTAGTCATTTATATACTCAATCATTTAGTAATCTAGAATTTCGATAGACTTCAATCTGAGAAGTATCAGTTCAGGGATAATTACTGAAAATAGGTTTTTAAGCCCTTGCACAAATTGATTGGCTACGCTTCCCATAAGGTCAGCTCCTATACAGTTGATGGTCTTTAGCTGTATATATAAATATATACATATATATGTGTACATTTGTATGTTTATTCTCATCAGGAGTTGCACCTAGCCTACCACCGCACCCCACTGCACTCTTCACTAACTTACTGAAAACCTCATTTCGCGAGCTTCCAACATAATCTCAATCATAATCTGCTGCATTTTATTTCTTTTTCTCGCGTTAAGAGTTGTTTTTGGCTTTTGTGTGTTTCATTTTGTGCTGTTGTTGTTATTTCATTTTGCTCTTTATGCTTTACTGCAATTTCTTAATGGCTGCGTTGCACTGACCCGCCCCTCCCCACAATTCTGTGCCCCTTGAGTTGCCACAACAGACCGACAGTCCAACTCCACCAATCACGTTCGAAATATAAATTGTGGAAATGATGGTTTTTCTGCTGCAGTTGCCAACCAACTAATCCCCCCAACCCAAGCTGCTGCTCCCGTTGAACCGGCCAGGACGGGTATAAAAGTCGACCTCGAAACCGCAAAAAAAAAATTTATATATATATATATATACATTTAGAAGAGAGTTGCCGCTGACCAGGCATTTGGGGGCAACGCCGTGGAAAATTGCGTCGTCATCGTCATCGTCTTTTGTGCGGAGATCGCTTTGCGGAATGAAAATGCCGTTCGTGATGCCGCCACTCGAACTTCAACTTCCAACTCTCAGCTCCCAGCTCCCAGCTCGAACTCGAACTGTGTCTGTTTGTCAGACTGTTTCTCAGCTATAATGAAAAACAAACGTCCCAGCAATTTTCCAGTTAGAACCGACAGACGAATCGACCCACCGACGAACTGTTGTGTTATGCCCTGCATTTTCGCTGAGTGTAATGTTTTAATGTGCAGCTTTAACGAATTGAGCGAAAGAAAAAAAAAAATAATAATAAAAATAAAGCTCAAATGAAAATAATGGGAAAAGAAGACCAAAACTAAAATTGAGGCATATACATACAAAAGTTTGTAGAAGGGGCAGGGGCGCAAGGAGGGGTACGGAGTTGGCCGCAACAATCACAGTTTAGATTTCTCAGTCGAGTCTGTTGAGTACCTCTCAAAGGCCCCCCCTCTGTCCACTTCCCTCTCACTTTTATTGCTTGTTGCTTTTAATATTACTTTTGCCGTTTTCGTATGTCTTCGCCAATATTCGCCAAGGTAATAACTCAGGTGATTATAGTAATTATGCGTTCTGACGCGATCCAGCCACGGATAACGCTATTTCGATATAATTGAAAAATGCTGATAGACGCTGATTGTCTGCCGGCCGAGGCCTGTGCAGAGTCGAGGGTCTGCTGACTTTGAGAACCAACCAAGATTGACTAACTGTCCAGCTTTGTTGGACTGTTGGACTGTTGGCTCTTTGGCTCTTAGGTCTGGAGCACTGGCACAACAACGGGTAGCTAAGCAACTACGTCTCCTGCCTGCCTCCGCGTCCTCTCCACGTATTCTGGGCCTTTGAGTTAATGGACGCGCCACCAATCACAGTTCATGAATTACATCGCTCCATCGCCATATTGTTGTGGGAATGTCTTCGAGTAGCTTCCCCAATTCCCCCCACACTCTCTGTACCCCACGCCCCCCTCTTCTACACTCTCTCTCTCTCTTTGTCTGCGGCAAAATGTTCTTTGATGCCGATTTCATTTTTGCGATATTGAAAATAACCATGCATTACGAGAGCTTGAACTTTATGAACCAGAAAGCAGGCAGAACCAGGCTACAAAGAAAAAGCCCCTCATCAGAGATAGAGAGAGTACCGATTTCTTCATGGAGTCTGCAAACTTATCATCTCGTGACAATCACTCACTTGCATCGGGAAAGTGTTATTGTCACGTAAATTCAATTAGTTTAATTATAAGTTTCATCGATGTTGGCACCTCTGTAACAACCCTGCCACAGCGTCACTCTTCGCCTCCTGCTCCCGCTCCTTTTTGTGAAATTGTATTTTGGATAATTTTAAATTAAATCTGATCTCATTTTATTTTTATCGACTCTGGCAAATTGAACAAATTGGGTGGCTGGGATTCAGTCATATTTTCTGTCTTAACGTTTATCACTATGTGGGTGAAGTAGATTGATAGTTAAGAGCAGTCAGCCAATCAGCTGGTTAAACTAAATGAATGGCCAAAATAAAGAAGTTTATAAAAATAAATTTTTTAATGGGGTATCGATTGTACTTTTCAAATTTAATGAGTATAGAGATAGATTGATCCCCGTCAGACGATATTTATAAAATAAATATAAACTTTTGTATATAAAGATTTGACGTAGAAAACTATGGTTTTGTTTTGATAATAATTTTGGATTTCATTAGAATTAATCGTTTTTTTTTAAGTGACAATTTATTTTCAATTAAAAACAATTTATATTGCTAAAAGAGTTTTGTAAAATTAATTATTGATTTTAATTATGGGTAATAAATAAATATTATTCAAATGGAATGTTTTTTTCAATAAGTGGTAATATTTTTAATAACGTTTTTTTTAGTAGTTCTCTTTATATTTAAAATATATATCTCATATATAGCTCAATAGAAATTTATTTAATGACTGATTTCTCTGTTAATCATAAATTTAATATTTTTAAACATTATTGGAATGTTATGGAAAAGTGTTGAGACTGTGAGTATAAAATATATGTAATATAATTCTAAATGACGAAATTTTTGTACTATTGTATAAATCTATAACTTATAAGTTATAATTCCATTTTTCTTCAGACCCTCCGTTTTTGTTTATATATTGAATATTCTTACATATTGCTTGCCTCCACAAGTTGGCCACCAAGCAAAATTGCCTTAACTGCCCGATACCAAAATGGGGTAGGTCTTATTATATTATGTTATTATATTATGCCTAGCACAGGCAGCTGTATAATTTATTTAATATCAATTATATTCTAATCAATTTGCAATTTTCACTCATTGTGTCTCTCTGTCTGTTTCCGTCACTCCCTCTCTGTCAGTCTGATAGGGAATATAATAAGTGTTATATATATATATATATATACTAAGTATTTAAGTGGCATAATTTGTGTTATGTGCTTTCGTTTTAGACACAGCGCCATTGGCAGAATAATTTGAATATGGCAACGCCCACAAAACAAAAGACAGGCGACAAAAGTGAATTGCACCTGTACTCCTATATATATATATATATATATGTATATATCTGTATGTGTATGTGAAGCTATATATCCTTGTGAATTACCTATAGTAGGGAAAGCCCTGGGGCACATGCAAATCCATTGGCATCCCACCACCAGCCGCTGCCGCCGCCAGATGATGATGCGCCGAATGCGCATGATGATGATGATGCGAATGCGGATGTGAGTGCGGATGCGTATGATGATGATGATGGCCGGGATGCATGGATGCATGATGTGTATGATGTGCGGCCGCTGCAACATTCTGGACATGCGCCGCAGCCGCTGCAGCAGCGAAGCCTGCATCCGATGCCATCGAATGGTGGCCCAAAACCGCTGCCCAAGGCGAGGCGACAAAACCGCTGCCCGCATGATGTTCCATTGCACTTATCGGTTATCGGTTTATCGACAATAAACACACACACGCACACACACAATTTACACTCTCTCACTCTATATATATATATAAATATATATGTATATATATATTTATATATAGCTGGTTTTATTTAACATTGATTTTGTTGCTGTTGTCGCACAAGATGGCGGCCATTATTTACCGTTAACGCGCATGGCCAGGACGAACCGACGGCGAATTCGCCAAACAAACAACACACTCGCACACACACGCAAACTCGCACACACACACACACTCTCGTTGTAAATCGCAGCAAAACAAATGAGACAAAAGTTATCGCGTGCCGACGGCAGGATCCCCAAAAACTAAAACAAGCCTGGACGAGACCACTTCGGCTTCAACTGTTATAGTCGCTGTTTCGTATTCTCAGTTGGGTTCGGTTTCGTTTCGGTTTTGGTTTTTGCTCTTTGGGGTTTGCTGCACGCCACCGTTTTTGGTCCGCGTTCACCTCTGCACGGCACGAAAATTGGCGATAAACTATCGCCTCGCATCAGGAAACATGGTCGCTTGGACGTTCGCTTGGTTCGCTTGTTTGGTTGGCTGCCTCTCTGCCACTCTGCCAAAGCTACAGCCTCAGCCTCAGCCTCATCCTCTGCTACAGCTACAGCTATAGCTACAGCCTCAACATCATCATCATCATCATCGTCATCATCTCAGCTGCGGCGCTGCAACTACTCTCGTTGCAATGCTGCAAATGGTGGTAGAGCAGGTTTTTTTTGTGTTTTTTTTTTTTGGTTTTTGTTTTATGTTCCCCCAGAGTGAGCGCCTCGGAGAGCAATATTCGCAAGCCGGCCCCGCTGCGTCGAGGTCGACAGCGGCAGCGGCAGCGGCAGCGGCGTAGCAGCAGCATCACAGCATCCACACACACACGTACACACACAGAGCAGCTGCCTGCTTTTGGCTTTGTTTATTGTTTTTGCGTTTGGCCAACACAAGTGTTGCACAAATCGGCAGACACTCTCCCGACGAAGACGATGACGACGTCGTCGCTGAGCTGCCCCAAAGCAGCAACAAAACACAACAATAACAACCACACTTGCCACATGTTAATGGCAATACAAGAAGAACAACAATAACAACAACAAGCTCTGGTTGTGCTGCCTCAACAGCAGCAGCAGCAGCAGCTTAATCGCATTCGCAGCTTCTCGCCAAACTTACCTGTGTAGAACCCATCTCTTGCCCCTAACCCTGCCGCCTGCCCCTACACATATGCAACTTCTCTCTCTCTCTCTCTCTCGCTATTTCAGGTAGTTGCAAACAGGAGGCAGCCTCTGTTTCTGCCTCAGCCTCTGCCTCAGCCACAGCAGGCGGCATCCTCTGGAGATTTCTGCTGTGGCTCAAGCAACAACATTGAGCTGTGTTCCTCGGTGCGATAAGAAAACCTACTGGGGAGTCATTTGTGCCAACGCGACTGTTATTGTTGTTTCTACTTTTTTGTCTGTTGTCATTTTGTATTGTTATTGTTGCTCTTTTAGTTTTGTGTATGCATTTCAATTGACATTTAGTGACTCGGCTGCCAAATGTTCAATTGTTTAATAATTTCATCAAATATTGGTGGCACATTTATATTTTGTGACTGCTGCAATTTTGAACTGCTTGAGTATGTTTTGTTTAACTAGGAAGACTTTTTTTATACACTTTCCGAGGGTTTTATAATCTACTTGTGAAGTTTGTCTCGCATGGAAGAAGACACCTCATAACCCAAAGAGTCCATATATATTCCTGGGGCGTGATTGATTCTCTGCTTCTATGCGAACTAGTCGCTCAGTTTAGTCTTTCTTTATACCAAAGATTAGATATCTATATCTATATCTATCAATCGAATAAGTGCATTATTTTTGGTTAGCAATATTATCACAATCAAATCATAAATTATTGTTTAAATCAAGATCAACATCAAGATCGCAATACCATATTATATACCTTATAACCTAGAACATAGATTGATTCTGTGTGAAAAATATACCCAACAATCATTTATGTTATTCGATTATTAACATTTGAAGAAAAAAATTTTAATAACAGATGAGCTCTGGTCTGCAAGGGTATCTATATTCGACTTATTAAATATTGCTGATATGTTTGTTTTTATTATTGCTACGTGAAATTTAATATCGCTGTACAAAAATTGTTAGCTAGCTGAAAAAATTTGGCATAATTTTATGCTTATGGACAATAGCTATTTATTGTAGATGATAGAAATTATCTAATATAATTTTAGATATATTTTGGAATTGGTATTGTATATAGACTGTTTTTAGAAATTTAGCAACTGCTGTGTTTTTATAGGAGCTATTTGATGTTCGCTGATAAAAAATGCTTTCATGCAACCTCGAAAAGAAATTTATTTTTCGAAATCATTTTAGGTATAATTTATTGACTGAAGACTTAATACTCAACTTTAATTTTTTTATATTTTGTTGATATGGTTTTGTTAATCTAATATTATCTATTATAAATTAAATAAATAATAAATAAAATGCATTGTTTATGGTTATTGGTAGTTCAGTCTTTACAAAGCATTCCCATCGCATTATTTTTAGCTGAACCAATACATTTAAATTCATAAACAATACAAAATCATGCAAAACTGAGTCAGCTTCCAGTTGCCAGGTTGCCAAGTTGCCAGGTTGCCGGGTTGCTGGTCTGCTGTCTGCTGCAATGTTGCCTGTTGGCTGCCCAATCTGCTTGCTGACAACTTAGTTAAATAAGGCGCCACCTGTCAAGTGATTTTCAATAAAATAAATTCGTGATTACACGACAATATCGACGACGAAAAATCGACAAAAGATCAGGCAACAATAACAAAAGACTCCCACGGGGCAAAATCAACGGCGGGTCGACTCCAGTCGTTTTTCGAGTTGCTGGACCAGGTTATGTTTCTGATTCAGCAGCATCTCTCTGCTGCTCTGCTGCTTTGGGCGCTTGGCTACTTGGCACGGCAAGGCGCACACGACTTGAGCTGAGGTCCAGAATCCTTCACACACACAAACACACAGATGTTGTTGAAGAGCTGCAAACTTCTGAATCGCAGTCGTGCAGGGTCAACATCAATACTCGAGTCGAGTCCGTCTCTCTCTCTCTCTCTCTCTCTCTCTCTCTGTCTGTCCGCCTGTCCGTCTGTCTGTCTGTCTATCTGTCTGTGCCCACTGTCGCTGGCTTGTTTACAGTGTGCAAAAATCATTTAGACAAGTTGACAAAAGCTCGTTTGGAACGTGAGTAACATGACTTGGCCTGAGGCCCGCTTCCACAACTCAGCCTCAGCCTCAGCCTCAGAATCAGACTCAAACTGAGTTTGTTTTGTTTTGTGTTTGGTTCGGTTTTGGCTTAGTTGGGTTTTGTGTGTATGCGAATGTGTGTGTTTGTTTGGTATGGTTAAGTCTTAATTCTAAACATGGCAAATGTACTTGGAGCGTGCTGCTGTAGTTTGCTGTGGCTCACAGCTTTAAAAAAAGGCCTTAACCCCAGCATCCGAATTGTTGCCTGACCTTTAACATTGTAATCAAAAATGATATATCTGCTATAATCACTCGACTGTAAACTATTTGTGTAGTTTTGAAGTTCTTAATGGAATATACTCAATATCTCTTGAGGTGATGGTGTACTATCTAACTTTGTTATAGTTTTAAGTACTTCTTTCAGATTGAAGAATAATATTGTGAAGTTGGGCATATAATATCCAGAATGAATGATCTTATTTATATATACGTATTCTGCATTTGTATCAACATTCGAGTTGAATAAGACTATATAATATACAAAAACTAATTTTAAATATAGATACGCTTAAGAAATGGCATTTCTACTTTATTTAATTACCAATAACTACCCCAATTTAGTAAATATAAATATATATGAATATAAATAAATATAAAATGAATGTAAAAATAGGGCCTTGCAATCGAGATCTTATCCAGATTTAGTATTGATCATTTGTTATTTTCATATTGAGCAAACTAACGTCACCAGAATTCTGTGTAATTAACAGTTGAGTTCAGCTTCTTTTAGTCGAACCCTATTTCTAACTTGTTTAATCTGTTTTATATAGAATAACAATACTTGAAGAAATTAACTTTTTTATTATTTGCTTTCAGCAAATCCGTACTTCACGTTCAGGTAAGTAAATAACAACGAATTAATCCTATAATGCTCAAAATAAGTTAATAAATAGCTTTGTTTTGTAAATACCCTGTTTTTACTCAAATGGATAACAAATATTCATAGTTTGACTTAATAATGGAATATACTTTGAGCTAAGCATTTGCAGGTAATTCTTTATTCGTCTGCTTTAAGCTTATGAAACGGGCATCGTTCATATCTAGTATGCAAGTGCAATACATAAGCCATAATCTACACATAAAACTAGCTATATACATAATGCATTGCATATGCCATCCTATGACGAGTAGACAAACTTGAAAATATGTGCTGAAAATTGCAGAAAACTTCTTCTTCGATGGGATATTTGAGTTTGAGTTTCAGTTTGAGCTGAGCTGGGAACTTTGCCAACGTCTCGTGGCACGTGAGAAGCATACAAAATGTGGAAAAGTGGAAAATGCTGAAGAGCTTGCCAAACATCAGGATTAGAATTTTCTGTGTGCAAGGTTTTTCCTGGACTACACGTATTGATTTTCTCGCTAGTTTAATGAAATTGTGTGCGATTTTAATTTGTTTAAACTTTAAGCAGAAACTATGAGAGAAAAGTGCGCACTTGATTTATGCAGCTGCCCGTTGACAGCTTTATCTTTGGGATCAGAATGTGCAGTTACGAGAGACCTTCCCTCAGTGTTTTTTTTTTTTATTTTAATTTTTTTTTTTGTTTTTTGAATGTGTTTAACTTGATTGATTCGCTGAAAGTCGAATGGAAATTATAAGCAGACATACAAACAAATAAACAAATAACTCGAGTCGCAGCTTTAACGAGCCAACTGAGGGGAACGTGCCTATCATATTAAGAGGCGATAGCGACTTTGGATAATACTCGGTACTCGTTGTTACTTGTTACCCGGTAAAAAATATTTTCGGTACCTCTTTACCCCAGTTGGGCCTACAATTTTGGTAGTTGCTGTCGTGCATTTAAATCGCACACCTGATCAGAGAGAAAAACCCTGGACTCTGACTTTGACAGAAAAAAAAAAAAAAAATACACACAAAACAATTCGTAGAATTGTCGATATTTATGAGTGTGTGGATTGTTATTGGTTTGGGAATTTGCATAACTGGGTCTCTGACAAACCATACATGCTTAATTTTAAAAAATATCACATCGCAACTTTCCAAAAATAAAATAAAAAAGAAATGCGCCTTTAAAATCGTAAGGGATGTAACGGAAGTTGGCAAACCAAAGCGAACTAGTCTTGTGCACTTAGAGAAAAACTTGCACTCAATTTAAGTGTCTCAAAGAAAGTTTTCTATTTGTTTTTTTTTTAAGTAATTTTAAATAAATCAAATCTTAGATTTGATTTATATTTCAGTGCACATATTTATAATTTTCATATCTATGTTTAAGAAATAGTACATGTATTAAATACAAATCAAGTATACAGATTAAATTATATAATTTTGAATGCAGAGAGACTCAAAACCGAACTTTAAATTTTGTGTTTTGCTAAGTGTGTATATTGATTTCCTGCAACGAAAGACTCCTGCGCTGATGAGTACGTGACCAGCATAATGTTGTCCGTGTTGATGGCCAGTGAATCCTCCACACAGGCTCTGTCTTGGTTTCAGTTATAGTTTTTTTCTGAGGCTTTGCAGTTTTCCTTTCAGGTGTTGTATGCAAAAGTCGCGATTGCGGAACGTGTGAACAGTTTTTAGCAATTAACTTGGACCGACCAAGACAGGGAGCCAGTTCTTGAAAACATCTGCCTGAAACTCCTCCTTGCTTTCGATCGCTCTCTCTCTCTCTCTCTCCCTCTCTTCCTCTCTGATTCTCTTGTTCTCTGTCACTGCTGCATGCGGCGTCATGCAGTCTGCAGCGTTGGGCTCTGTTTGAATGCAGAGCGGCGTGCGCCAAAAGCCAAAACATTCATCCTAATTGGCGTTCAATCTGCCGCATCCCGCCACCGATTTGCATGCACGCCTTGTTTTGTCTTGCTTCCAGCCACGGCCACGTTCTCAAATGCCAACACAGTGGAATACTCTGAAGCTGGATTTGAGTAGGTTTTTCTTTTAGCAGTTAGCAATTACCAATAATTATACCCTTTAAAGTTGACTGCAGTAAAGAGTCATACCGTCTAAAAAAGTTTACACTCTAAGAATGCTACTAGTGGGGGATGCAAACTTTGTCAAGAGTATTCCAAATTTCAGAGCACGACTTTATTAGTCATTATTAGAAACCAAGAATAACTCCATTACCAAATTTTTAAATGCAATTCTGGTTTGAAATAGAAAATCTTCTAGGAAGGCATTTAAAAATTACCACATCTTGTCAACAATGATCATATTCTTAATTATTCTTATTCTTTTTCCTCAAGATATGCCCTCTCAATTAATAAAAAATTATATTAATAGTTGGTAACACGATTCTGCATCGACATGCTAATAATGCTAATAATGATTATTTTGAAATGGAATTTTATATAGTTTTTCTAAAGGTTAATACATAAATAAAAGTTGTAACCAAATTTAGGTAAAGATTATAATTATTTAATTAATATTACAGTTAAATTTCTCATTCAATTCATTAGAAATTCTCTTCTACTGCACTTCTCCAATATTTTATCTAGGCAATCCGGCATTTTATACCACTGTTAACAGGTTGTAACAGATTTGTAGATGAAGCTCAATCGCAATGTTTGCGCAACTAATTAACATTTTTAATGGTGAATACTTGTAAGTTGTGCCGCACTGGGGGGAACGGTGAGTCTTAAAGTTTTGAGACTCTACCAACCCTCCCTCGCCCGACCCACTGTGTTGGTGTTTTAAAGGATTTGCGTTGGCAAATGTCAAATGTTTTTGTTTTTATTTAATTTAGATTCATGCCGCCTGATAATTTATGCGGCTTCCGCTTAAGGCAGCGAGAAGGTTTCTTGTTTGCATCTTTATATATATATATATATATATATATATATATATATATATATATATATATATAAGAAGTCGCCGACGGCTCTTTTGATTTAGGGTTGTCATATGCTCGTAAAGCGGAACGCGCTTCTTGTAGATAGCCCATCTTGGCGGTGAACCTTGAGAGACGGCGAGCAGAGCTTCAGAGAAGATCTTCAAGCTCCGATCCACGTTCTGCAATCTGCAAGTTCACATTTATCTGCTGACTGTACACTGCTGATATGAGGTTGCTGTTTGTAATAAAGAAATACTCACTTGACATAATGTTCGTATTTACAGAGACATGGGAGACAGACCTTATCGCCAGACACAATCTGCCTGAGATTGCCTGACTGCCTGGCTCATATCCTGCCAGTGTCCTTTTTAGCGTTTTGCAGGCTTGGGCAGATTTTTTACAGTTAGCCTAATATTCACTTTCTAGTGAAAGCAATTTAAAATAATGTCATAAATTTCACAAAGTGTCAAAAGAAACACCTGAAACTGGCCCAGGTGCACAATGTCAATACGGGCGTTTGTCCTTTATCAATCGGCAATCAAAATGTGGAACTCTGAGCAAGATTAACAGTTGTTTTCGGTCAAACAAATTGAAAAACAATTTAAGTAAAACTTAGGCAACAAATTGTTGAAAAAAATTACCAATATTTTGGTTATAAAATTAGTATTAAATACATGCCATCAAGTTGCTTTGATTCATTTTCAGTTATAGAATTACGTAGTTACTTTTGCAAATAACAGTGTAAAACTAAAACATGTTTTTAAATTGATGCAATATATTTAACAGCTGTGTTAGGGGTTCTAGTCCAGTTATCTGAACTATTTCGATCTTATTCGGCAAATGTTGCCCCATTGAACCTGTAATAAAAGAAATGCGCTTAGTTTAATAGCGATTAGTTAATCAGTAGTGTTGCCTATTTATGTTGCCAGTTCACAATATTTATTTATTGTTTTTAATATACACTTTTTAATCATTAATTAAATTTAATTAAATATCCAAATAACTTGTTGGTCAATAAGTTTTCTTTGGCATCCGCCATTATGTCTTTGCTGACAGCTGTTCGATAAAGCGACTTGTCTTCTAATCCGTTCATGTTGCTGATCGCAATAATCGTTTGTTGCTGCCTGGTCTGCATATGATTTGCAATAATAGTATCTGTTATTTAATGAGACACAATACGTATAGTATTTGGTGTAGAGCAATTGCCAGTAAATCCTTCCATCCGGACAACCAACATTCTGGGATCTAGCAACCAGGAACAACTGTGCGGATATCAACAGACCCAGAGTTATTACTAATTTTAAGTCCATCCTTGAATCAATCGTCTGCTGCAGTCGGAACCACGTTCCATACTAAATAATAATTCATATTCATCTCATATTTATTCCTCTTACTCACACATGAGAACGTTATTCTTATCCAAGAGATTCATGTTTAATAATTAAAGAGCAACGGTTCGTTATCAGCTAGCATTTAAGTTATGTTATATGGTATGTAAGTACTGAAAGAGATAACCCAGGCCCATAGAGGTATATACATGTATACTCTCGATCGGCATCACTAGCTATGTGATGATATATATGTGACATATGTATTTGTCAGACTGACAATATGCCTTTCTAACTAACTCTAAAATAGTAAAAACAAACAAATTGTTGAGAAAAATTAGCAATATTTTTTTAATAAAATTATAATTAAAAACATGCAATAGTGGTTAAAAACAGATTTGCCATCAATTTAATTTGATATATTTTCAGTTATAAGAATTGCGTAATTACTTCTTTTTTTTTGCATATAACAGTGTAGAACTAAAATATGTTTTCAAATCGTATAATATATTTAACAGCTGTGTTAAGGGTATATTCTAGTCCAGTTTTCTGAACTATATCGTTTTTATTCGGCAAATGTTGCCCCATTGAACCCGTAATAAAAACATGCGCTTAATTTAATAGCGATTAGTTATTCAGTAGTGTTGCCTATTTATGTTGCCAGTTCAAAATATTTATTTATTGTTTTAAATATACACTTTTTAATCAATAATTAAATTTCCGAATCAATGTCCACCTTACCGGTCGGCCGCTATGTATTTTAACGCATTTGCCTTTATGATCTTTCGTACAAGCGTTCGATAAAGCGGTCTCTCTTCTAATCCGTTCATGTTGCTGGTCGCAATATTCGTTTCCTGCTTCTTGGTATGCATATGATTTGCAATAATCGCATGAGTAAAGTGATGAGACACAATACGTATAGTATTCGGTGTAGAGCAATTGCCAGCGATTTCTTATGTCCGGACAGTTCTCCTCACCACTCTCCTCTCCACTCACCTCTCCACTTTCCTCTCCACTCTCCTCTCCACTCTCCTCTGCACTCCACTCTTCGCTATACTCTCCACTTTCCCATCCAGCAACCAGGAACAACTGTGCGGATATCATCAGACCCAGAATTATTACTAATTTTAAGTCCATCCTTGAATCAATCAGCAGCGTTCCATACTAAATAAAAATTCATATTCATCTCATATTTATTCCTCTTACTAGTAAATGAGAATGCAATTCTTATCTTGGCATACCCTCCAAGCGAGTCAAGTTTAATAATTAAAGAGCAACGGTTCGTTATCAGCTGGAATTTTAATTAAATAATATTATATGTATTTATTATTTAACGCACTAAAAGAGATGGTCTTACAACCATTAGGTATAACCATCTGATTATCTTTGATTTCCCAGCTATGTATCAAGCGCTCTATAGCACTTCATTATTGTGTTTCGCACATGGGTGCCAAAGTTTAACCTGCTGTCAAATGTGACGCCGAGGTATTTTACCTCCTTGCTTATTTCTAATAGGCTCCCTAAGAGCCAGCCGTATCTGTTTCATTCTTTGTAGCTTATACCGTCTAGTAAAGGGGACAATGACTGTTTTAGTAGGGTTCAGGTTGAGTCCAACCTCCTTACACCAGTCACTCGTGATTTTCAACCCTAACTGGACTATGTCACAGAGTGCTTCTTCTTATTTGCCTCTTGCTATTATTACAATGTCGTCGGCGTAGCCTTGACATTGAATGCCTTTGGCAGAAAGTCTGTTAAGAAGTTCGTCTACTAACAGACTCCAGAGTAGCGGAGACAGTACTCCCCCCTGGGGGCAGCCTTTAGTGGTTAAGACTGTTACCGTGCTGTTATGCGTCGATGCGGTGGCCTGTCTGGACCGCAACAATGCAAGTATCCACCTGCTGGTAGTTTGGTCCAGGCCCCTCCTCGAGAGAGTGG
Source organism: Drosophila dives (assembly GCA_035042365.1). Lineage (NCBI taxonomy): Eukaryota > Metazoa > Arthropoda > Insecta > Diptera > Drosophilidae > Drosophila > Drosophila dives. The sequence continues at coordinate 3,311,259 of JAWNLJ010000326.1, read as the reverse complement.
CCCCAATCGCATCGTGCGAAGTATTATCAAACGCGCCTTCTATGTCTAGAAAGGCATATATTGCTACTTCTTTGTTGTCAACTGCCACACCTAAGGCACGGCGCAGCTGATGAAGTGCAGTATCAGTTGACCTGCCTACTCTATATGCATGCTGCGTTGGATGCAGCGTACTTTGCTTCAGCAGAGTGCTTCTGATGTTATAGTCCACCAGCTTTTCCAACGTTTTCAGTAAAAACGATGTTAAGCTGATGGGTCTGAAGGACTTTGGGTTGGTGATATCTTTCTTCCCTGCCTTGGGGATGAAGACCACCCTAGCTCTACTCCAAGCGATTGGTATAAGTCCGAGCGCAAAGCTACTTGATAGCGTTTTCCTAATACGAGAGAGGAGCCAGTCCTGACCCGTTTGAAGAAAAATTGGCCATATGCCGTCTATTCCGGGAGATTTAAAGGGTTGAAATGTACCCATTGCCCATGCCCAGTCGCCAGTCGACGGTCTATACCGTCTGTACAGGTCTATGACCGCGTCATTTTGAAGGGGTGTACTGCCTGGAAAATGTGATTTAAACAGGAGTTCTAGCTTTTGGATATCATTGCTCGTAAATGAGTCATCTTTACGTTTCAATGATATGTTAGCTTCCGGTGCCCGCTTGGCAAGCGCTCTGTAAAGCCTAGCACCTTCGCTGGTGCTTATAATGCTTTCACAGAAATTCCTGTAGTTTGTTCGTTTAGCCTTCCTGATCTCCTTGTTGTAGGTAGTCAGACTTTCACGGTATCGTGCCCAGCTCTTAGATGTGTTAAAGAGACGGCATGTAGTTCGACGCAGCCTCTCAAGACTGACGTTCCACCAGGGGGCATCCTTCTCCATTTTCTTTCTCCCCACCGGGCAATTAACTTCAAAAGCATCAATTATGCTTTTGTTCAGATTCCTTACAGCTCTCTCTAGGTCCAGTGAATCTTTTGGAATACCATATGCTTCACTGGATAAATTGAATTCTAGGGACCTCTTAAATCGATCCCAGTTTGTTTTCCTGGGGTTACGACTTGGCACACTACTATTCATATTTAGTTGTAACCTAAGTAGGATAGTTTTATGGTCTGACATAGATTCCTCTGATGAGACGTGCCAGTCTCTTAGGTAAGGTTTTAGGGACCGACTAATAAGGGTGATGTCTAAGACTTCTTCCCTGATTCTATTTATAAATGTCGGTGTGGATCCGACATTGCCAAGATCTAAATTATATCTAAATATAAATTCTGTGAGGTTCTCACCTCGTAGATTGATGTCGCTGCTGACCCATATCGTGTGCACAATAGGCCACCAGTCTCTCCACCTCCGGCGGCGGGCAGGCTACGTCTCCTGCGAAGTATGCAGACACCACTACCATGGAGACCGCATTATCACTTGTTTGTAGTACTAACGGGACACAGTCTCTGGTGAGGAACTCTGGAAGGAAAATATAATTAATACCCCTTCTCTGGGTGCTGGGTCTCTTTGATCCCAGATTGCCTTTGAATCGGCCGTGTACAGGCCTTTCACTCCATCGTGCACCCATGGCACCTGTACTAGGGCCAGCCCAAGGTGCTGTTTTGTGAACGTCCTGGCTAAGATTGCCGATTGCCATCACCGTCACTCGTTAAAGTAACGTCGGCCTCGGCCGCGTCTTTTTGCAGTTCCTCTGACAGCTCCTATTTATGTTGCCAGTTCACAATATTTATTTATTGTTTAAAATATATGTACTTGTTTATCATTTTAAATGTTAAGACCATGTGATGTCCATGTAGTTTTCATAATCGTCGGGATTGCTTCCTTCTTAGGCATTGGCTTGTATGATTTGTGACACATCGGTTCGAAAGCGCTTGCCTTCTAATCCTTCTTCTAATCATGTTGCTTATCGCAACATTCTTATGTTGCTTTGTCGATTGCAGTAGTAGCAACCAGGAAAAATTGTACGGATATCAACATTTCAACAATTATTACTAATTTTAAGTCCATCCTTGAATCTATCGTCTGCTGATGTCTGTGTAACGTTTTGTACTGATGATTAATTCATATTCATCTAATATGTATTCCTCTTATTCACAAATGAGAATACGATTCTTAATAAAAATCAACTTTTCGTTATCAGTGGGCAATTAAATTATATAATATATTTGTGTATGTATTTATTATTAATTTGCAACGCACCGAAAAAAATAACCCAGAGCCACTTAGTTATGTATATATATAGTTGATCGTCATCATTAAGTGTATATATAGGTATTTGTCTGACTGGAAATATGATTTTCTGACGTACTCAAAAATAATACAACTTAAGGAACATATTGTTGAGAAAACACAATAATATTTTAATAATAAAATTAGAATTAAATACTTGATACATTTTCAGTTATAAGAATTGCGAAATTACTTTTTTATATTTGTGTGTGTACCAAAACATGTTTTTAAGTCTATACAATATATTTAAAAGCTGTGTTAAGGGTATATTCTAGTCCAGTTATCTGAACTATATAGTTCATATGTGGTAAATGTTGCCCCATTGAGCCTGTAATAAAAAACATGCGCATAATTTAGTATAGATTAGTTATTCAATAGTGTTGCCTATTTATGTTGCCAGTTCACAATATTTATTTTCTATTTTTAATACACTTTTTAATCATTAATTAATTATCAAAGGCCATTAAGTTCTTCTGCTGCAGTCGGAACCACGTTCCATACTAAATAATAATTCATATTCATCTCATATTTATTCCTCTTACTCACACATGAGAACCTTATTCTTATTCAAGAGATTCATATTTAATAAATAAAGAGCAACGGTTCGTTATCAGCTAGCATTTAAGTTATGTTATATAGTATGTATGTACTGAAAAAGATAATTCAGGCCCATAGAGGTATATACATGTATACTGTCGATCGGCATCACTAGCTATGTGATGATATATATGTGACATATGTATTTGTCAGACTGACAATATGGCTTTCTAACTAACTCTAAAATGGTAAAACTTGAATAACAAATTGTTGAGAAAAATTAACAATATTTTTTTAATAAAATTTGAATGAAATACATGCAAAAAGTGATTAAAAACTGCTTTGCCATAATTTGATACCATTTCAGTTATAAGAATTTCGAAATTACTTTTTTATATTTGTGTCTGTACTAAAACATGTTTTTAAATCGATTCAATATATTTAGAAGCTGTGTTAAGGGTATATTCTAGTCCAGTTATCTGAACTATATAGTTCATATGTGGCAAAAGTTGCCACATTGAACCTGTAATAAAAAATATGCGCTGAATTAAATATCGATTGCCAGTTCACAATTTTTATTTATTGTTTTAAATATACACTTGTTAATCATTCACTTACATAATGAATGACTTAATTTAAATATATATTTTTTTAGAATCCTTGAGGTATCTTCATAATTTCCTGCATTTGTTTGCATGATTTTTTATACAGTTGGCCGAAAGTGCTGATCTTCTCATCCGGTAGTGCGAACCGCAAACTTTTCTTGTTGCTTCTTTGCATGCATATTGTATGCAATCATCGCAGTCCTCTGATGAATATTCATCGCAACAACGCGAAAAGTATCTATTGTAGTACCTTTCCCACCGTTTAATTATGCGCCGACAACAATTATCCTCGGATCTAGCAACCAGGAACAACTGTGTGGATATCAACAGACCCAGAATTATTACTAATTTTAAGTCCATCCTTGAATCAATCGTCTGCTGCAGTCGGAGCAGCGTTCCATACTAAATAATAATTCATATTCATCTCATATTTATTCCTCTTACTAGTAAATGAGAATGCAATTCTTATCTTGGGATGCCCTCCAAGCGAGTCAAGTTTAATAATTAAAGAGCAACGGTTCGTTATCAGCTGGAATTTTAATTAAATAATATTGTATATATTTATTATGAATTTTTAACGCACTGAAGGAGATAACCCAAGCCCATAGAAGTATATACATATATATTGTCGATCGGCATCACTAGCTGAGTTGACATTGGTATTTGTCAGACTGACAATTTAGCTTTCTAACTAACTCTAAAATAGTAATACATAAGTAACAAATTGTTGTGAAAAATAACAATATTTTTTTAATAAAATTAGTATTAAACACTTGCCAAAAGTGAATTAAAAAACGTCTTTGCCGTCAATTTGTTTTGATACATTTTCTGATAGAGGAATTGCGTAATTACCTTTCATAGTTGGGTGTGTAAAACTAAAATTTTAGTTAAGGGTATCTTCTAGTCCAGATTGCCGAACTACATCGTTCTTATTTGGCAAATCTTGCCACATTAAACCTGTAATAAAAAATATGCGCTGAAATAAATATCGATTATTAATTTAGTGGGGTTTTGCCTATTTATTTTTCATTACACTGTTTCAAATAACACTTATGCAAACTTTTCCAAATATATTATAATTGAGTCACTTTAGTTTATTGGTATATTGGTATGTACTTGTTATTCTTCTGATCGGAATATTTCAACGCATATATCTTTTCAAATTAAGTTGCAGGTGGGCGATAATGCTGTTCTTCTTAACCGATCCCTCTCCGAGTCGCAAAATTTTTTTGTTGCTGTTTTAAATGCCACTGATTTGCAAATATCGCATGGTTTATCATGGTTTTTTAAATTGGACTTTTCTGCAATAATTCTCAAAGTATTTGGGGTACTGATTTTGCCAGCATTCTCTTAATTGCCGAGTATATTTATCTCCAGCAACCATGACCAACTGTGCGGATATCAACAGACCCAGAATTATTACTTATTTTAAGTCCATCTTTGAATCAATCGTCTGCTTCAGTCGAAGCAACTTTCCTTACTAAATAATAATTAAATTGCTGAGTGTTTATATATATTTATTTATCAGACTGCAAGTCTGTGTATATATAAATTATTGTCGTTATTTGTTCTCAGTGTACAAATTGATAATTGTGTTAATCAGAAGGCCTTGTAAATTTAAAAATGAAAGCATTTATAAATAAATATGTTGCGAAATAATTTACAGAAGACGATTGCTTTTAAGACAGACTTCAGAATTGTATTATTTCTGTGCTTGTTGATAAGAGAAATATACTAATGCTATGGGGTCAATATGAATGTTTATAATAATATACTTGTTTTGTATTGGCGGTGTACCACTTAAGTAATCGTTAATTTCTAACTGTTTATCTATCTATAAATAATGTTGCAACTTGTATTTTATTTCTCTGCAGTCGCCAATAGTCCCATTGTACGATAGCAGTGCCAGGACCTATCGGGGCTGTATGGGCAAAAGCAATCGCTATTGCAGTCTGAATGCTTGCCAAACGCACAGCTAGCGTTAATATTGCATGAAAGGACATGGGAATAATACATCAAATCAAATGCATAACGCATTCAACATGTCAGCTTTTCTTCTTTTACATTTTTTTTTTCCTCTTTTGTTTTGTTACCTTTTTTTTATGGTAAGTCCATAAAGATATTGGTTGGTTCATTGACCATCCCGGACTGGGGACACTCCTTTGCACATACCTGTTAATAATTCATGAGTGTTTTATGTGTTTTGGCAACGCCGCAAATAAATTGAAGTAGCGATTTCCATTTCATTTTTATGATCGATGAAATTCCCAGTTCGAACATTTCCAATACTCGTTGTTTGCTGTATCTGCCTCGTTGGTCATAAGCAACTGTGTCCAATAATAGTAAGCCCAAATCATTATCATCATCCCTCAATTCTTATCTATTGTTTATTCCAGCAGTTGTGCATTGCATTAATAGGTTTCGCATATGATTAAGTGAGAGAACTCTGATTGCTCTCTTTAACATTAATAATATTTTGCATAGTTATAGGTATTGCTTTATTTAGCTCAGAACTTGCAATTTAAAATCCACTTAACGTACAAATTGTTTTGTAAGTTAGCTAACAATTTAATAACCAGCTACGAAAGCCGTCATATTGAGTTATTAAAAGATTCTTTCAATTTTTCGTGTACTTCGTATCGCTTTGGATCGCTTCGGGTTTTTTTTAATTCAATCAAACGGGTTCACAATTCTTTGTGGGGTCTCGTCAAGCCGTGAGAGAGTTGGAGGGATGGTCAGTCCATGAAGTGGCGCCGTGTTAATTAAAATGCAATCAGCGTCACGAATACTAATGAAATATATTCGCAACAAGTACTCAAACTCGTACCTTGTATGTAGATGTGAATAACTCAATTTGTCATCTATTTTTTTTCAGGTGGCAGTCGCCGCTTGCTTTGCAGTTGGGTTAGAAGCTACTAGCAACCAGCTCATCAGTCGATTTAAATCCTTTTTGTTTCGATTCATCAAATAACACAACAATATTTTACTGTTGCCGAAGTGGCGAAGCGATACCCTGTATTCGATTCAAATGTGTGCTTCAAATATATACATTTATATGTACACATAATGAGAACAGCCATATTTCATGCTATACAAATTTAGAATATTTTATTTGTATAATTAAATATTTAAACTCATATAAGTAAACAATCTAAAAATTATTTTTAATTTTTTCTTTATTACGTTTGATAGCATTTTCTATATTTATTTCTAGATCCCTTTTGGTGATTTACTACTTTAATTATTCAATCGACATCTTTACCAGACCAGTCGAACAAATCTGCTACATTAAAAAATGAACAAAAAATATAAGAAGACCTTCACTCGACCATATTGTTGTCTCTGGAGATAAGCCAGGAGACAGCCGATAGACAGTTGAGGAGCAGCTTGTTATACATTCTCGTGGCGTGCCACATCAAAAATAAACAACATCAAAGTGAGCCGAGTTGATTTGCTCAGCCAACATATGCAAATTTTTAAAAATATAAAAATAACAACCCAGGCATTATGCTTGCGTTTGTATTATGCGTATTAATATTTTAGTATGCGCTCGCTGACGATTTATTTACTCTTCAATCATAAATCATAGTTTAAAATAATACGTAGCCAGTGCTGAGCTAAGGGCCAACATCACGATTTGCATATTATGTGAACAATTTGCGAAAGAAGTTGAGCAATAAAACTAATCTGCCATCTAAATGACCTCTCCGACACGGTACACTGACTTTTGTTAGCCACTGTCCCGAGAGATAAAGGAAGATAGCTAGGGAGTGCCAGAGAAAACCGCAAATGGCCAAGCACAAATGCAAATATTTTACAGTAGCCACAACACAGAGTTAGACAATAAATAACCTAAACAGGAACTTAAATAGATGTAAATCCATAGAGCGGTCAGCCATTTAAATTAATTATTTACAAGCAGACAACAAATTTACAGGTCAATTATTCAGCAACACGAAGCGATTTATTTGCTATTCGATTTTAAATGGAGGCAGAGACAGGAAATAAGTAGTTGCAGATAGATGGATTGATTAGCAGAAATTATAAGAGGAGTGGGAGATTCTTAAATTACTTCTGCAGCAATGTTTTATTTTAAAATAACGTATTTAAATAAAAAAAAGAGTATAATTTCACAAATGAAAATTTGCGGCTTATAAAGAAAGAGATTTTAAAATTACTCCCAATAGAAATTAATTTTTTTACAGTAGAGGAACACATCTATGACATATTACAAACATTAACAGAATATGGGAGAAAGTTTAGCAAAATTATGTAACAGACGAAGGAAAGCATCTCCGATCTGTTTATAAATATATAATTATAATTTACGAATCCGATGAGAAACATAGACATTGTTAACCCAAAACTAATTTTGCATATTGAACAAATTTTTATATTAGATCTCTCGCAACTCGATCCTTCTAACTTATGTTTATATAGTCGAGCAAAGGAATAGCTCTTGACACCCATTGAGATACAGCAACAAAGAAATAGATAAAGTTTTCATACGATAGTTATGATTGTTATTTCTGGCAGTAGAATACCACAAAAAAAGGCACTCAGCTCAGGTCTTTTCTTGAACTTGTGTTGACCTTAAGCAACCCAGTACTCCGCTGCATGCTCCCCCTGACCATTAGTTGTGTGTTGTATTTGGTTTTGCTCTCGTCACAGTGAGGACCCTGGGGAACTGTTTGATAGCTGCTCAACTCGACGCTCGTCACGCACTTTGAGGCCTGTCTATTCCTTTTGGCCAGCAAGTTGACGCTTTATGACGTCCATTGTGATGTGAGCTTGATGAGGAGCAGCAACCAGAAATGTCCCTTTAGTGCTGAGTGTGCGCAAATTTCTAATTGAAAGGCTCTTCGACATGTGAGCTGGCCAAGTTTAATGTTGTTGATACAACAACCATCTTTGCTGAAAGTTTACCCAGCCAAGACAAAAGGCGTGTTAGTTATAAGTAAGTTTGGTAATTTACTTTCCATTAGTCAAGTCACCAAGTCAAGTCTGCATAATAAGCGCTTTTAATGGCTTATTAAAATTACACAAAATATTTCACCTTAAGAGGAAGAACTGTCAATGAAACTGCTATGAGCAAAAAAAGGTTAATCAAAACTAAAAGTTGATGTATAAATGTGATTTTAAAATATTGCAGAGGCTATTATAATTCTGCCGTTGAGTCTTTTTTAAATATTTAAAATATGATGTATAGAAATACATATGTATTTATATAATCCCTTTAACAAGAAACCACAAATTTATATTTTACTATAACTAATCAATAAAATACACAGTTTCTGTATATCATTTTTAAAACTCTGCAACTTTTAAGGGCTGCCTGTCATTACAGACATATGTTCCGAACTATCTATATATCTATCTATATATCTGTGCATCTTCGGCTCACCCCCGCCCCGAGCCTCCCAATCAGCAGCCGTTGCCACAACGGAACAAGCCGATTACAATATGAAACAAGCCTCGAAGCTGATATACGAAAAAAAAAAAACAAAATAAATGGTGTGAAATATTATGCGAATTTTTTGTCTCTCCTGCTGCCTTACAGCTTCCGCTCAGGCTCTCAAACACCCCCTATCCCCTCCCTTTACTGTTGTTGCTTAGCCGTGATTCGGTTTTATGTTTTACAAATTTTAAAATGTTTTCACGGTGGCTGCGGGCATGTCAATAAACAACAACTGTCACCAATTTCCGGCGGGCAACTGTTGACAAATAAAAAAAAAAAACAAAAACACAACACAAAAAAAACGGGAGACGAGTGTGCGAAATTGTTGCAAATTTATCAAGTCGCGAATCGAGAAAAATAATACGCCCAACCATCCACCCACTGCCTGCCAGCATTTTTAGCTAGGCAACTTGACAATTTCACGGCGTATTATTCAGATTCGCAATTTTTGGCATTTAAATAAAACTGCAATTTGTCGAACCCACTCCCACAACGAGACAATGTTAATTTAATGTTATGTGATTATACTCAAACATTTACCACTAAGTTCAGCACTACGAGGTCGAGTTTAAAAGCTGTTTAGAAGTAAAGCAATTAAATGTACTTGCTCTTTATGAAGCAGTAGATTTTATAGTCTCGAATTCATTTTGTTTTTGAATTTTTTCGATTTCTACACTTTACACGTTCCAAATGTGAGAAATACTTTGTAAGTGCACTTAAAAATGTAATTATTTTGTTGTTGAAATTACGTGAAATGTTGTTAAAATATTTTTACAGCAAAAGTTGCGGCATAAAAACCTACAAAAATGTTAAATAATGATCCAAGCGGGACAACTCGACTATCAGATACCCTTTATCAAGTCCCCTATATATAATTAATATTATATTGGATCGATTTGCATTGATATTCATTAAATGGGGAAAGTTTTAATTTAAAAGCCAAAACTGTGTATGCAAATGTCATATGCGAAAACTTGTAATAAAAATGTTGAAATTTTATTAGCTTTTGCATTCTATGTCATCGGCTTACTTATATCGGCAGATAATTCCTCTTGTTACATTTTTAGCACAACTTCATTATAGCTGGTTTAGCCTTATTTAACCAGGTTTAGGGTATAAAAACAACTAAACTACAAAATCTGTGAATTTGGTCTACACACTGTAAAACAATAAAGCGCGGTAAATGATTTCCCATTTGAGATAAGGTGCCGTATAACATACACACTCTCTCTCTGTGCCCCCATCCCCCGAGATCTACTACTATATAAAAAAAAACCACCATCAAGAAACGTATTAAAACTCAAACTGACCGAGTCTAAAAACTGCTCTGGTTTAGATTTGCCCTGATTTTCTGTTTGTTGAAAATTAACAAATTTTATGCGCTCTTCGATGTGAGGGCAATGTTTAATTAGGTCGGCGAATCGTCTGAGAATCAACTATAGTACAGTTTATATAATCGAACGGTAAAAAGTGCTTGATATACGTGTTACTTTTTAGATTTCAATCGAAGAAAACAGTTGTAAAATTTCAGTAGAGCTATTTTTAATGCAACTCTTAATGAAAGAATGAAGACTGGATTTTTGCTGAAATGAAAATTATAATCGAATTATAGCAAGTATTTAAATTCCAATTGCTACAGCACTTTAACTAATTACAACCAATTGAACGCTTTTAAGGTCTACGATAATTATAACAAATTAGTGATTTAACTAATACGAACACATATGTATGACATATGTCCATATTTGACTAGCCCGGCAAATAAGAAGATTCTTAACCCATTCGCATTAACTGAATACTTTGGCTCGCAGATCGATGGCTGGCTTGCTGGCTGGCTGGCTGGCTTAACTAGAAAATTTTATATAGTAATGCCGCCCCAAACACGCCATAATTTTCTAGACAAAGGCTTTAGCTGCTGCTGCTTGCTACTTGCTACTTGCTATTGCTGCTGTTTGCTGCTGCTTTTAGAGACTTTATGAAAAAATACGAAGTATTAAAATCATAAATCTAATTGAAAATGCGCGTCACGTGCGCGAAACGTTAGTCTCTGTCTCCTCTCGCCCCCTCCACGCTCTGCCTCGCTCTGCCCCCTCGCTTGGCAAATGGAGCTGCCGCCAGGGCAGAGTTCCAGCAACGTTGTCGTCGTCTATGAGTGTCGCATGCAACGTGTGTGTGTATGTGTGTGTAGATCTTGTAGCTAACCAGCACTTTAATTTCAGCTAAGGAATTTTACTCAAAAAGATTAACTTTTTCTATGCAAAAAATGCGTATTTCTAGTGCGACGTAGATTTTTGAAATATTCATGAAAAAAGCCAGCACTGATGAGCGGCAGGATAATAAAACAATGAAAGCTCAACTCTGAGGGCCATAAAAATATTTAATGCAAACGCAACGGCAGCTTGGATGACAATTGTTCTGCAGAGCACAACCACACCCAGTCCACGCACATACACACACACACACACAAAACCACACACAACAACAACAAATAAGTCTCCAAAGAGACATATGGAGCGGGGTGCTGCCATAAATTCGTTTGGCGTCGTCCTGGCATATCCTGTTCTGGGACTCGCCCTGCTTAGCCAACTTGTTCAATTATGCAGCGGAATGTTTTATGTTCTCCACCGGCAAGTGCATAATTCCTTTTTGCGTGCAACTCCAGTTGGAAATTGGAGTCCTCTTGTCTTGAGTCACTTTAGCTGATTAGTGTCGAGTGCCTGCTGAATAAGTAAGCAAACATATTAACACAATCAGCCAGTCTCTTGAATTCACCTTTCTTCAAGAGACACCGACATTATTTACATAAACCTTTACATTCTATTTTGATGTGTACATCAATTGTTTGATCCGCAGACAAATTACCGACAAGTATAAAGAAATTGAAAAACGAAAAAAAAAATAAAAAGAAATGGTCACAGTTAAAATATTCAAATGAAAAATCCCAATAAAATACGCAGGCCACATTTTAAAAATATACATTATACAATATTATCATTTTTTTTTTTTAAATTTCTGTGGAATTAATCTGTGCACGGAATATGGTATGAATAATTTTAATGAACCTTTGAAGAATAAGTGGCAAATAATGTGTAAGGGGTTTCCTTGCCTCAAAATAAAATGCTAATTATAACAGATATTTAAACAAATATAAATATATTGTATTTTTTAGTAGTTCTTTAGAATCTTGTTAAAATTTATTAAATTTAGTAATTCTTACTTTTACTATATATAATTTTATTTGTATGTATACAATTTTATTTGCCTGTTTCAATTTCTCTGTACAGCTTTTGTACTTGACCTTATACTTTTAACTGCTGCTGGCTGTGAAAATGGTATATTCGATCTATTGCCAAAATGGCAGACATTGCCTGTCATTAACAGTAACAACTACGCCGAATAACAGCAACAGTAACAGCAACAACAGCAACAGCAGCAACAACAGCAACAGCGTCGTCAGGCGACGCAGTAATCAGTCACATCGAGCATCGACTTTCCAAGTGAATGGGCGGAACGTGACCGAGAGTTTTATACATAAACATACTGTAGATACATAGATGTATACATACATACATAAGTATGCTATTATGTACGAGTATATATAGAAGCATGCCGTCCCTTTCTCGCTGCGGTTTGTATTATATTTGTTTATGTAAAGCACTCCTGACTGCCTTTGCTTTCTCTGTTCTTCAGTCGCCTCTCTCCCACTATCTCTCATTCGCTTATCGCTTTCTTTCTATGCTGCTCCTTGTTTGCGTATTTACTTTCGGGGCAGTCTGTTTTGCCTGTCTGTCATTTCTATTTATGTTTGCTCGTCTGCTTTTTTTCTTGCTTTGGAATGTGACTGAAATATTAATGTAAAATTCGCTCTCTTGTTTCTTATCATCGGCGCTCTCTTTGTGGCCTCACACACACATGTTTGTTTGTCGGGACGAGGCATGTCGCATGGGAGGCAACGTGCGTGTATTTATTATGCTGATTTCATTTGTTGTCGCCAGCGTTTTTTTTTTTAATAATAAAGAAGATATAAGAAGCATTTATTAATGATGAATAAAATCGGACAAGTCGGCTGAGTCAGTTGCACATTCCACTTCCGTGTGACGCATGCCTCAATTTAATCAATAATAAAGAGTTTTTCAATTTCTCATTTCAATTGAAAGCATCGCACATTCGTCAATCCCGAATTCAATGATGGATATCGTTACATATCATTTGCAGCCTCATGCATAGCTAATCAACTCAACACACACACCCTATACACAGAGAGAAAAGGTCAGCAACTTAAAACTTATTTCTTTCGTTTTTGATTTGGGTTTATTGATCTTTATCTTATAGTTTTTCTCGCAGAGTGAAACATTTTCTACTCAAGACTAACAATAATGTATTTTTCTCAGTGTACATATGTGCGCCAAGCATCAATATCTAGTTGCGAATGAAAAGCGGGAAAAGCTTAACACATTTTTCACAGCATTGTTGCATTCTTCTTGAACGACACCAAAGAAATGCGACAACATTTATAATTTGCATGCGACTTCAACTCCGCTTCGTCCTTCGTCCTTCGTTGCTCCCACAGCGCATTTGCATTTTAGCGGAGGCAACTTTTTAATGAGATTTAATGGCGCCGCTGGGAACATGGAGCATGGAGCATGGAACAGGAGCAGTCGCTGGAGCCGTCTGCAGTCTTGCAGTAGCCACTGTAAGTGAGCATTAAATCATTTTCAAACGGAAAAGGAGTTGAGCCCCTCTACCCCTCTTCGCCCACACACCCCATTCCAGCGTTTTGGACCAGGTATCGTGTTACCAATGAGGCTGACATAAATCTTTCCCTCAGCGATAAGCGAAAAGTATTCAAAATGAATTATGAAAGTGGTCGCCTCGGGGTTGTGAATCAGGAATTACAAATCAGGATGAAGCCTTCTCTCTGATCGCCTCACTTGCCCCCTCATCATCCGGTGGGCTGTGCATCCTGACCGTGGCGCCACAAGTGCTGACGAGATTCATCATTTCATAATTAGAGCTCCACACGCTGCACAGCTGCCAAGTTTTTGACCGACTTTTTGTGGTCGCAAGTGTTAATAATGGCGCATTTGTCCTGCTTCGTCCTGCGGTAAATGAAATTAAATTGTCCTTTCTCATTTTGATGCATATCAGGATGAGGATACAATGCTGGGGAAGGCGCAACATTGACAATAAATTAATATTAGCGTTTGTCCAACACGAACAACAACAACAACAACAACCCTCGGGACGGCTAAACTAATAAAGCATATGGAGATTGTGGGTGGGAGATGATGTTGTGGAGTGTGTGGGAAGGGGAGAAGTTGCGTGTATGTGTGCCACGTACGAGGATGGTAACATGTGTGTGAATGTGTGTGGCAGAAGGAGCGGAGGAGAGGGAAATGAAGTTCGACTGGTGTCAGTTTGCTGTCATTGTGGGGCGGGGAAGGTGAAATAGGAATAAGGAATGCGGAACGGGGAAGGAGGAGGGGGTGGCGTGAGTGGGGAGTGATGAGGAAACATCAGTGTCAGTCAATTTGTGCAAACAAAGCGCGCTTAGATGATGAGCGGAACCTGCTCGATGGCTAATTGAAGACCAAAACCAAATAACAATCATGTAATACAAGGTACAATTAAGGGCAAGGAGAGAGAGAGAAAGAGTGAGAAAGAGAGAGTGAGAAAAAAAAGAGAAAGAGAGATATAACAAAAAACAATTCTCCATTTGAGATACACTGAGCTAAAACACACAAAAAAAGATATGTATAAATTTAGATACTAATTTAATCTGGAACGCAACCCAAGTGCGTTTTTGATACCGCTGCAGGAAGAGTATCAGCGATGGACAAGATGAGCACAACGAGTGCTGGCTTCTTGTTGATCCTAGATTATGTTTACTGTAGCAATAATCATAAACATTTCAGCTTGCTTTTGTAGTAATGCTCACCTATGTTGGCTTGTATATAAAAGCATTAACACAATTCTAACATTTTCTGGTTTGGGTAATTGTTACCATTTATGCACACAGTCAGAGAAAGTGTGAGCTAGCGAAAGACAGAGATGGGTATACATTTAATGACGCTTACACACACACACACACACACACATACACATTTGTAGACAGATAATCACTGACCAATCCCCTGTCCTACCACATCTGGCTCATTGCAATGGCTTTTGTTGAGACTTCTTCATGCATTATTCATTACACGCTTTTATACATTTTTCCTCATTTTGTTTTCTACAAAAATGTTGCTTCGCTGTTTCTCGGTAAGTCAAAATTTAATAAAGAAAAATTCTACTTTCAGGACTAACGAACTTCCTGTTTTGTTGTTGGTCATTAGTTGGTCAAAATCTACGTAGTGAGTGGGTGGGTGGGGAGAGGGGAAAGCGGACCGGTTGTTGATAATTGAGATGGAGATAGGCTTAAGTCCGAGTAATATTGACCGACGTTCAAAGCAATTAAAGTTGCTGCTGCATTTAAGTTGATTGCATTGAGAGCTCAAATTTATCGATTGCCAAATGTAGTCATTGTAATCACATCACTAACACCATACAACATCGTTACATATATTTAGATACATATATATATGTATATATAGCGTATATGTTTGTCTTCAATTTTCTTATTATCTGCACATTTGGCCATTCTGCTGACTCTTATTGGCACTTTGACAACAATCTGTGCATTTTGATGTGCATTTCTATTCTCCTCAGGTATCAGCGAGATAGAGAGACAGAGAGAGAGAGAGAAAGAGAGAGAGAGAGAGAGAGTAAGAGCGCCCTTCAAGGACTCTCCTTTGTATGTGTGTGTCCTGTGATTTCTATCACACATCGTTGACAGTTGAAGGAAAAAAAATACAAAAAATAACACAAAAACAATTTCAGCTAATGGAAAATGCCATCGAATCCGAAAAAATCATCGCAAATGGAAACACGTGCAGCCCTGTGTCTCTCTCCCTCCCTCTCTCTAAAAAACAAAAAAAAAAAACATTGTTGGGTGCAAACATTAATTTTATGTTTGTTAATTTCTTTTATTTTCCAGCATTTTTTTGCTGGACTATTTCACGCACATTTGCATAAATTCCAAGGCGTTTCAGGGACAAAAAATAATTATATGTATTTAAGAATTGTAGAAAAATTGTGTTGAATTTATCGTCTGTAAAGGCAGCAAATAAAAACTGAAAAAAATATTGCCCCAAAATTAGTTCAACTAACCAGCCCAACTGGCACAACCCCTGCACCAGAAAGAAAAACAACCCTTTCTATAAAAAAAAAAAAAAAATAGAGAGACCCGCACATATGCTGCCTACAAACCACTTGAGTTTTCCAATTTCTAGGCTTTTTTTTCTTTGGTTTTTTGGTAGCACACTTGTAGCTGCCTATAAATCTTCCATCATTTCGATTTAAAATGTAGCAGAGACAAAGATTTATGGGCCACATTGTCAAACTGTTCGATTACAAGGCCATAATCGAAGCTAAACCCTTAAATCGCATATGGGATCATAAATCTTTGGCCATGTAATCAATATTATGACTTGTCAAATTATTGTGTACTTCTGTCCGCTCATCCTTAAAGGATGTTTTTCTCTTTTTTTTTATTTTTACTCTTGTTGTGTTTTTGCTCTCCTAAAGCGTTCCCAGGGGCGACATTTTTTTGTTTTTGTGGGTGGTACATGAAATTTCCGCTACCTTTAACATTGAATGACCAATTAATGCTAATTTGGTCAACCCTTTCGGTTGCAAATGGTTGAACCTGCAACATTTGGCGACGTTGCCTGTTTAATTAGCGCAACGCACAGCATTTTTATGGCCCCCAAACAGCATTAAGAGGACATTTCATGGAGCCAGCTGTTCCCGATGCAATGTGTGATTGATGGCCAGCCATGCAAGATTATGTAAATCCCAGTGACCTTTGCCCCCAGCAAGTGTGCAAAATTGCAGAATTATGAAAATTGTTCGCCAACAAAACGACATCATTTGTCATCGTTTGAATGAAACTACTACTATGGTGGATGAAGATATTGGTGAATGTTGAGGGGTGTTAATGAAAACATGTGTCTGCAATAAAATGATAATCATGATTTACATTCCAATATCAGTTTCGATATGATTGCGAACGTGAGCAAATTTCTGTGCGAATCTATTTTAATTGCTTTCGATTTTAGATTGACAAATTCTCATCATTTTGAGTGTAGATCTGGCAGCCCTGATTGAATTAACATGTTCTGCACCCCCTCCGTTTGGAAACCACTAATTTGTAGCATTAGTGCTAAATTGAATTATTGTTTACACTCTTTTGAATTATGCAAAAATTAAACTGCAAAAATTTCACCCTTTTGAAATTCGATTTTAAAATGCACAGCGGGTATTTTGCAAAAGACTGCCCTTAATATGTACCAGCTTACAGCAACAAGGGGTTGACATCTGCAAAAGGGGTTGAGTCACACGGAGTGTCAATATGTGAACAATGCCAAATTTGCATGCGACTGGAGATGGAGGGAAACGGTACCGGGAATGGGAACGTGAACCCGAACCGAAACAATAGCAGGACATGTTTTAGCTGATGAGAACATTCATTAGCCCTGAATTTGTGTTTTGTTATTTGGAATCCTTACTAATTACATACACAAACAAGTGTTGAGAGACTCTTAGCAACACTATGTCATATTGCTGTTAGTAGAAATATAAAGATAGTAAATATTTCCGCTAAAAACCAACGTGAATAAAAGATTTACATTATCGACAATAATCTTTAATTTTATTATTAATTGGGGGTCTTGTGGACTGCGACCTAATATATCTATTGTGCCCCCTTCCGAGCTTATAGCTCCTCCATCAACCCCAGTTCCTCAACGAATGTCAGGATCTTTCATGGGTTAAGGACTACTATGTCTTTGACATTCATAAGATGTATCCCTAGGACGCTGCATCTTTTCCTGGCTACATTCTGTTAGGATGTGAGTTGAAGACTCCTCCTCGACTTCACAAAACCTACATTGACTGTGGATAGTCTTGCATTACTTTTATAGAATTTCTTTTTGTGTACTTAATCAAAGACCTTTGTAAAAGAGAAGTACAATTTGAGGCATATCAATGCATCTCTTTCTAATTAACTACCATTTCCCCGTTCGACTTTTAAAGCCGCCATAAACTTTTGGGACATGCTTATCAAAGTGTTTTGTTTGCACTTTTTAATTTACTGCAATTGAGCTGCCAAATCAAATTGCGATAAGAAACGCATAAAACTTGGCCGGCTCGACTGTTCTTCGATTTATAGTATGCTCCATGTGCTCTCAACTTAAGCCAAGTGCAATAATTCAACGGGGCCACCCCCAGCCACCCCTTTGCCAGTGTAGGAACACCACTCGTTGCTCGATGCTCACATTTGGATTTGTTTTTTAAAATGCCGCAGGGATCGATTATTACCGTTCAAATTCGCATAAAACGTGCAAGTTGCCAAAAAACGATTTTAAACTCGAGCACTGAGAAAACAAAAAATAAAAAATAAAAGAAAGTAAGAGTAAGAGTAAGAGTATTATTGTCGAGTAAGGTCGACTGCGACATACACTCTTTCTTACCTTCTAGTTTTATGGATATATTTCTCTTTAAAATTTGCTACACTATTTTCTAATAGCAGAAGTGCAAAAAAGACTTCACATATAAGATTAGGTGATATGTGATATATAAATAAATAATCATAATAAAATTAGAAGTATATTCCTGCTTTGAGCTGTTAAATACGTTAACACAAAACTAATATACCCGTTTTAAACTTTGAAGTCTCAGAAATTGCGATTCGAAATTGTACAGCTTTAGCATATGTGTTCCCTTCTGGGTGTATTGTAAGTGCGTGAGTGTGTTTGTGTGTGTGTTGGGGGTAGGCAATAATTTAAGGAATTTGAAGTCAATTCAAAGTCGCATTCAATTCTTTTGCACAGGCTGCGATTTCGCGATATGAATCTCAATAAAAATGCATTTAAAATGTTGACAAAGGAGCTGCTGATTCTGACTGTGACTCTAACTCTGCCTCTGCCATTTGGAACTACACTTCATTCTCGCAATTGCTCCGGCTTACACAAGGAGGGTTCTCTCATGCCAATTGCAAACAAAAAGGTTTCCCATTTTGCACGCAATTTGGCAGTAACTCAGCCACAGCTGAGTCCGGTTTGGGTAGCCACCTGCTCAGATATATGCATTTTCTTTAAAAAAGAGAATTATTCAAATACTTAATTTGAAACGAATTTTTGAACATATTGAAACGATACACTTGAGAATGGTTTCAAATGTTAATAAGACTTGACTTGCCACTTAAGTTGAGTAAGAAAGAAAGATTAGCTTTAGCCTCAATTCCTTTGAACTAAATCTTACAAAGATATTATCAAAAGTTTCTCACATAAAGACCATAAGATGCAAAGATCTCTAAAGTGGCGCCACATAATCTAGTAGACTGACTAATTTTCAACGCAATTCTTATGCTGATAATATAGTTGTATTGTTAATATTATGACAGATATTATGAGGAGCTAAAGGCAAACAACAATTTGTTGCTCTTGTTGCCTGCTTAGCCACCGAAGTAGTTTTCCGCAGAAAGGTCTGCTGTGTGTTTTGTGTGTGTGTGTGTGTGTAAAAATAATGTCATAAATTTCATAAAATGTCCAACAAGGCAGCAGCAACACCTGTTCAGAACTCTACCTGAGCGGAAAAACTGCTTGCCAAGGGATTTTTAACCTGATTAAAAACTTGAGCCTGACTCTCGTTTGTGATGCAGTTTTGCGCGTTGCGATGACAACATCAAAGTCAAAGCAAAAGAATCAAGAATCTGGAGGAGAGCATGTTGCCGTGCAGAGTGCTGTGTGGCAAGTGCTGCGGGTAATTATGTTGAACAATGAGCAACAATTTCCAGTTGCTGCACTTCCAATTAGTCACATTACACGACCAGAGGCAAAAACATGCTCAATGCCATAAATGGACAATAGAATGGACAACAACACAAGCAGAACCAGATACAAAAGCGTTCAAAGCCAAAGATCTGACGAGATGAGCGAAGGAGTTGCAAAATATGTTGGCTAAGTGAAATTGATAAACTTTAAAAGCAAGTCTCTTGGAGTAACTAATGCCATTTGACAGATGTGATGACAGTTTATTAGCCATAAAACGAAATCGCAAGAGCCAAATGCAGTTCGATTGCTAATTGAATGCAATTAAAAAAGGGAATTTAAATTTAAATTACAACTGAGTTTGGTGGCAAACACAGAGGCACGTGTCCATCATGCTCCATGCCAGACTAAGTCGTCGCCATCGTCTTCGGCAAAAGATCCCTAAATGGTACGGACACGACGATCAGCTTATAAGGTTCACCAGCCAGCGATCATACGTGGAATTCTATTTTAATTTATGGATACTCTGCACGCCCTCCCCTCCCCTTTATATACCAAACGTGAGATGGAGCTACTCATTGCGTTGTTAGTCTTTGGAGTACTCTCTCAACTCTCAACTGCTTAAACAGGAAAGTAATTAAAAGCTTAGCAATTCTGAAAAGAAGTTAACTTTGACTAACAAAAATATATCAACACAATATATATTACTGAAGGGTTAAAGCCATTTAATATATCTTGATATATATATTTTCTTACGTTATGCAAACATTTTTCCTTCAACTGAGTCATTTGATATCCGTTTATCTTTCGTTCAGTTAGATAGCATTTATTGATACGTATTTCCTCAATAAATAGTTTCCGTTGCCACTGAAGATCACCACTAGATTTGATTATAGCTAACAGCTACCTGCTTAGAAGCGGTTTTTCTTATGAATGAAGCCATCAGCGGAGAACTCCTCACCTCGTCCAATTCACCCTACTCATCTGCCTCACCTGCACTTTCAGAGCGCGACAATTGACAAGTCTGTTCGAGACCAGAAACGCTGATGCTGATTTCAATCTAGTCGCAGCACGCGCTTTGAATTTCATCTAAAAAACAAACTAAAAAAAAAGAAGATAAAAAAAAAACTTTTCATTCAGTTTTCTCATGATTTCAATTGACGCCCGCACCTTTTATTTGTTGGTTTTTGGTGTGTTTGTCTTAATTTCTATCTTAAATTCTGTTTCATTTCTTTTGGTTTTGTTTTGAGATGCTATCAACTTCCACAGCAAATAGCGAGACGCTGCACGTGCTTCACATTTCAAAATGCTTTCTCAGTTTTATGAATGAAACAACCTGAGACAATAAAAGAAAAACCAAACATTTTTATACATTCTGATATTTTATTAATACATTTGCTTTTTCCTACAGGAAGTGTGGCCAAAGGAAACATTTCTGGGGAACACTCTTTTTGATGCCCCATAAGTTCCTCAAGCAACCCTCAACTCCTGCTCAAGGGCAAGTTTCTGCTTGTGCTATGATTTATTACTGCCAATAAATTGAGCGAGGCTTTCTTGGTTTATTTCACGCTCTAATTTTTTGATAAAAGCCACTGCTCCATACTCCATACTCCATACCCCATACGCTGGTAGCAGATGGAAAACTCCATGAAACATTTGCCACACGCATTATTTCTGCATAATTTTCCAATATTTTATATGACAGCCATAAAAATTGTCAGCACAATTAGAAGCAGGTTGCAAATTATCCAAAACGCCACTTGTTCCCGATAGACACAACACATATATATCATATTGTTGGGGAGAGATTCACAAAACTAGCATATTCCTTGGGGATAAGTAGACTTAGTTTGCCATGAAGAATATCTACCAATTCTTAAAGTTAACTCCATGCTAGACTTTGTCTTCTTTCGATTTTATAATCTTGCTGTACTTCATTTATAACGGAACCCGTTCCAAATATGCCACAGTTTTGATTATGTTTATGCAGCTAATCATAGTTGACCAAAGGGTTCCACAGAGCGTGTCCCGGCATATTAGCCAACCTTAATATCATTCTCTGGGGTACAATGCTTTCCATTCTCATACGATTACGTATCATAACTCATCTCGTCCCTCAAAGCGAATGGACGTCATTTGTTATGTTTCAAGAATAAATCCAACAAAAAAAAAATATATATATATATATAGAAGTAAAACTTCAGTTCAGCCCATGACGAAAGTGTCGTCACACATTTGACCCAAGTTGCAAGCGACATATGTGAGGAGAGATGGCTGCTGGGTGGGTGTGTGGATAGTTCTGGGGATGTTACTTGGCTAGATGCCGAGATGCACTTGTCGTTTTGGCCGTTTTGACAAATGATGCGCCAGCCAACAAGTTCTGTGATTTATCAAAAAAACAACCAAACCCAAAAACAAAATTATAAAAATTTTGCAACGCTTTGCGAAATATCTAACAAAATTAATGGATGCCATTTCAAAGTAAGTCGCTAAGGTTCGACGTTGAGAATAAGTTAAGAAGCTCTAACTGAGAGTGCAGTACTGAAAGATATCCTATATAATCAAATTGTTTTTTCAAAATTTAAAATATTTGCAACTGGGTATTTAAAGGGAGAAATATTCTTTAGCAGTGTTTGCTAAGGAAACAAAAGATAGAAATATTTTATCTGTTTATAATATGATATATATATATATATTATTTTTTTTTTAACTTTGTTAATTGCTGCACTGATAATAGAAAACAGCCTCTATTACAATTTTTACTTTTATTACAGGGTATACTAAAAAGCTAACGATGACAATGGCAAAGTGAGAGCATAAAAAAAAGAGTTTTTTGCCATTTGACTTTTGGTTCATTGCACCTCAGCAGCGTGGGCGTGTGAGGGGCTGGCAGGGATTGTGTGGGTGGAGGGGCTAGTAAGTGCAGCAGCTGTTTTAGTGCTGCCCGGTGCTCCCTGGTCCTGTCCGGCATGCGTATCGATTTTAGCTCAGACGCCGTCGCAAACGTGACGAGCATTTCCAATTGGGCTGCTCAAATGGTCGAGTGAGGAGGTCGAGAAAACCTGAAATTGAACGGCAACTTTAAGTTCAAAGTGCCAAAGAAATTAGCTAATAATTATTTTGCTTTTACTTTCGATTTTAGCGTCAGAAGACACACTTTAAGAGGCAGCGTCAAGCTGTCTGTTCCCCAATTCAGCCTTTCCCCGACTCGCCCAGCTGGCTTTCGGCCATCGTCTGCGTCCGAGTCTGAGCCTTAAGTGCGAACATGCTGCGAACATTTATCTTAATTGCCATTCAATTGGGGACACCTCAGTCAAAAGAAGCAGCCGCAGCGGCAACAGTGGCAGCAGTGGCAGCGAGCGAAATCAATTTGCATACACGCGATGCCTGCCACAGTTGTGGATGCCCCATGTCCATGTTGCAGCTACTGTTGCTCTCTGCCTGATCGTGTGTCTTTCAAATTCCATACACACACACACACAGACACACACACAGGAGTTACTTGCCTCATTCGTGCACTGTTGCTGCAATCACCGATGCTCAATGTTTGTGCAACTAATTAACATTTTTAATGGGCAATCCTTGTAGGCATTTGAGAACTCTGCCCCAGCATCAGCCGACAAATGAAGTGGAACAAGAGCTCTTAAAGTATTCGACTAACTGAACCGAAAGTGTTTTGATTTAGAGCGCAATTAATATTGATTTTATAATATATATCTGTGGCAAGAGGCAACTCTCTGAGATATGCATTTTGTTAGCCAAGTTTAATGAGCTGAACTGGTCGAAGCACTTAACGCGTTGTCTGCGATACAAATTGGTAATATTAATTATTGAATTTTAGTTTAAAATACATTTCATTTTTATTAAGTATATTATTTTATTTATTATAATTATATTTTTCATGGATAGCTGTGACTCTACTTACTAGTTCCATTTATATAAATATTCCATTATTTGTAGCTCTCTATTCTGCTAACATTTCAGTTTTCATGTATATCTATATATATATATATACACTTATATATACATATATATCATATTGGAAAACAATTGGACTTACTTTATGTAAATACTTTTCTCTTAATCTGCCAGTTTGGAGTGATATATTCGTATTATACATTTTGGGGTTATATTGATAGCTTGTTCAGCTTCCGTATTCCGTATTCCGTATTCCTTTAAGCATAATCTCTGCTTTCATCTCAGTCGCAGTTGCATTTGTAGTTGTGCTTTCTAATCAAATAATCTCTTCACACCCAAAAACTTAACGCGCCTTCAACTTAAGCAGTCTTCGGGCTTCCTTTGGCTTTTCCTGCTAAAGTTGTTGCTGCTGCTGGTGATTATCCCCAGAGCGTTGGCTTTCATGTGTGTCATCGGAAATTGCTTTGGCAATTTCTTAACTCGTTCCCTTTAGCCCCCGCCCCGTGCCGCAACCAACTTGCTCGCTAACACGCCTCATGATTGCCGTAGCACGCGCTCGCTAATAAACCCAAAACTCCTCAGAGTTAACCCTTTGCATGGAGGGAGAGGAGGGCGTGGCGTTGCCTGGTGTTGTTGTTCTTGTTGTTGCTATCTCGCCATGTCATCGCTCAAATAAATGTGAAAATGCTAATTTAACCCTTTTTATTATTCATAGTCTTACACTTGGGCGAACGTCAAATCTTCTTGTAGTCTTCTTGTAGATGCGACGATATCATCATGGATGATAAATTCCTTGATTTGCATTTCTAGAAGCCACTTGGTGCCCTGTGGGGATCTCCGTCAGACAGACTGACAGACCAATCCACAATTATTTTCACTCATCTCGTGACAGTGTTGCAGTCTTTGCTTATGAAGACATTTGTCAACTTAATGTCAAGCCATTTAGTTAAGTTATTAAACAGCGGATCAAGAAATCAACTAATGAAATTCCGCAACGTATTTTTTTGTTGATGGAAACACCCCCGTCCATACATATACATACGCATATAAATATATCCCTAATAGAGTCGCACACGCCCCCTGAACACGTGTCAGTCTCACGGCCTTTATTTTCACCACAAAAAATATCTGGCAATTTTTGCCTCGAATTTCATGTGAATTAGATGCGAATCAAATGAATCAAACGAATCAAACGAATGCCACGGCGACGCGTGTGTGTCAATCAAACAGAAATCTATTGTGAATAATTTACTTATGACATTTTGCTATTTTTTTTTTGACATCTTTATTGAATTAAATGGCTATTTTTCATGCCACAAATTTGGGTATGCAGCTGCACTTTTATGTTCTGCCAACAAATTGGGAATTTACTTGCTGAAATTAATCTTAGTTCTTAGCTTATGTTTTATTTGCTTAATAATTAAGAGTAAATATTAAATCATTTTATATAAAAATCACAAAAAGCAGTTCAGACTTAGGACAAACTCTGTTTGGTTCGGTTGGTGAATTTTGGTTGGTTTTGCCCTCACTCCTTGCACGCGTTAAACATGCACAAAAATGTAAAAAATTTGATTTAATTTATCGAGATACTTTTTGGCTGAGATTCATTCAGCTGCATGCCTGGCAACCCCCCCACCGCAGCAGTCAACCCGCTCTTTGCACACGCTTTGAGCGTTCGACAAAAGTGGCAGGAAAGGTCCAGACAATCAAACAAAAACCGAGCCGAATGATTCGAAACATATTTCAGTTTTTCATCATCAGATCAGTAAAAAGACGCCACAGAAGGGCAACTAAAAAGATTTTTGTACCACGAGTACCACAAATTCCGCGCATATTTTGCAATTTCAAAATGTTCGCACAAAAAATTGAAGGCAACACAGCTGCAAAACGACAGAAATCAATCAGAGAAATGTTACCAAAGAACAACAACTCTTCCATCCAGCTCATATAGAAGTTTGTTGTCCCAGTGCCATTTTCATTATGCTGCTAAACAGCCTCATTATCTGAAACGAAACGAAAACTTAACCCTAATAAAATACAAATGGGACCAATTTCATTTCATTTAACATTTAGCAACATTTGCTGCAAATGCCAGTTTCTTTGTCTTTTACCAAAATGCAAATGCAAATTACACATGCGAGCCCAGATAAAAGCACTCTGAGCCATAAAATATGTCATATTTTAACAAAATATTACAATAAACCCATTCGCCACGCCCTCACAACTCCCACTTCTTTCAGGCCGCTTCTCATATGGGACACAAAAGTAGATAACAAGGACACTGCTCCTGCCTGCAATTAAGCAGAAAGTTGAAAGAGAGAGAGAGAGAGAGAGAGAGAGCATGAGATAGAGAGAGACAGAAAGAGACTGCTTCTGTCTGCAAAACAATTTGGAAAGTTCCATTATCTATTAGTCCATTAATGCAGATACACAAAAGGACTTTGTTTTCCAAGTTGTTGCTGCTGGATTTGAGGTGGTTTTAAGCTACTTTTTAAACTGGCCAAATTATTATTATTAATATGTATGTGATGCAGTTGAAAAGTAAGTTTTAAATAGCATTGACTCTTAAAACTTTCGCTAAGATATCACAAAATGTGTGCACTGTGTTGCTTTAGCTTAGTTAAGATGCACTCATAAATAAATTTGTAAATCATTTTCTCTAAGAAGCAGACTTGAAGATTTGTAGTCCAACTTTTAATGAATATTATAATATAAGAATATAATATGCCTAAAACAAATTTTACCTTAATTCACTTCAACCAACCTCTTAAATGGTTGAGGAACGAATTTTACAATACTTTTAGCTTTAACTGAAATGTGAAATATGCTTTCATAAATAGAATTTACTAAAGAAATGTTTTTATTTCATAATTAGCCATAATTTATATATATAACTATAAATCCCAGGTTTATAAGATAGCATTAAAATGCTTTATTAGTAATTAATCTGAGACATATTTGCAACAACTCTAAAAGCACTGTTAAAGTTAATAACAAACTATTTGTGAAAATAACTAAACTATTTAATATGCCTGCAAGTATTATTTTAATTTCCCAATTATATCTAGTAAAGCACCCCCTAATGAGTCGCTCCCCTCTAGCCAAGTTTGCAAGTACTTAATGTCTACAATTGCATTGGCATTTTGGCAAATCAGCCAAATTTTATTGTGCCATTATGTGCACATGTGTGTGTATGTGTATGTGTGTGTGTGTGTGTGTTATTCGTTTTAATTGCTAATGAGAGACACATCATAAAATAACACATCATGCCTGGGCCTGGCGCAAATCTCTCAATTAGTTTATACAAATGAGTTTACCGCCCGCTTGGGAATTATTTTGCGTTAGGGGTATTCACCATACTACCTACACTTGACAGCTGCCACGCCCACTTTCACAGAATGTGAGAGAGAAAGAGAGAGGGATAGGATTTGAAACAAAAATTGACTCTACTTTTAATTAGTTTTCCCAATGTAAAAACAATTAAATGAAATCGATAACAAATACAAAGCACCCCTGAAAAAAAGATGTAAAATGAGACCAATAAAAAAAACAAATGTAAATTTACGCAATTACCATAAAAAAGAGATTTATTTGTATTTGCACCTCTGCCACTTCCTCTGCCTGGAAAAGTGGGCCAACAAAGATTAATGAGATTTCACTTGCCGTTTTTTCTTGGCTCAAGTAATGAAAAGTTTTTCTTTCTCCGAAGAGAATTTAGCAGGTGTCAAAGTTGAAAAGTTGGTCGCTGAAGCATTTAATTGCTCAGGTTAAGCGGGAATCCCTATAATTAATATGCTAATAAAAATGGTCTCGTGACATTTGAACAAGCACATTTGACAGCCGCAATATCTAATAAAGTGTTTTTGAGGCATGCACCAAATGGAATTCCAAGAATTTGGCTGCTGCCTGTAAATCATGATTATCCGATTTTATTGCTGACATTTCAGAGGGGAGGATTACAAAATGCGAAAACGACTTCCACGCAGATCTGTCATAATTCGAAATTAAATTTATCATCGACGTAATTAGTGGCCATAAATTAAGTTTGCATACCACACACACACACATCGATATATGGGGCTTACAAGTGTGTGTGTATGTGTGTGAGTGTGTGTGGCCACAAGTGTGAATTATGGGCGAGTCCTTTGGCCTCAGCGCTGACATCCTTTGCTGCATGTGTGTTTTGTCCGCTGCGGCAAATTAAATTAAATTGTCCTTTTTCATTTCGATACACTTTTGAATCCTCTGGAGGCCAGTGCTTCTCTGCCTGCTGTCTGCTGCCTGCTGCCCGGCATCCTCGTCAGCTCCATTAAGCCAATAAAGCATTCGTTTCATTGGATTACGTATGCTGATGTGTGCTGGCATCTGCAACAGTGGCAGCAATGGCAGCAGCACATTGCCGCATCCGGTTACACAGAGAATGGACCCAACAATTTGTGGCCTGATAAATTGCGCAAATAGTCCAAAAATGCCAACAGTTCGACACTAATTTCAGCAAATATATATTTCAGCTCAAATATATGTTCCAATATTGCCAACAGCAGCAGTAAATCATTTTGCAAAAGTTGCCAGCTCCACGACTGATTAACACCCCTAAAGTGGTCAGGGTAATTATAGCTACAACTTCGGAGTTTCCCCCAATTGGTCAGTCGGCAGAAATTAAATGCCACATCCCCACATCCAGCTCAGAGATATAATCATTTAATCCTGGAACCATGCACTTCTATTAACCGTTTCATGTATTATTCATCAAAGTTTTCGCTGCTCTCTCACTTTAATTTCCTATTCGAACTGGTGTGCTATATTTATCTATCGATTCATTTCAGCGAGTGCAGCGAACCTAATGAACATCCTGTTGCCAGGACACACATGTTGATGCTTCCTTCATTTGGCTTAATTCAAGCAGAAGCGATTCCCTGCCGCTGATTGTGATGGATAAACTATCGAGTTCTTCCTGATTGTGTGTGTCGTGTGTGTGTGTGTGTGTTGTATGTGTGTGTGTGTGTGTGTTGTATGTGGTGGGGGTTAGTTAGATTCGTTCTCAATTGAGTGACTTTGAATTGAAAATATTTTGCTTTCGTTTTTTTGGCATTGACGTTTTCAATTCGCTGCCTTTGCCCCAGCCACGCCCACTTATGAACAGTTGCCAAAATCAGTGCTTGTCCTTTTGACTGATATGAACAGAAACTGTGACGACAACTTTACTTGGGCGAAAAATGCGCAAAGAGTTTAGAAAAAGTCTCAAAAAAATATATATATATATAATTTTATTGAACTTTTTGACATAGTTTATTGATTGAAAATATGCGAATGCATTGATTTTACAGAGAGAGAAAAAGGGTTGCCCCATAAATCACGCAACAGGCAATCAGAGTTTGACATTACTGCAAAAAGGGAAGGAATGCGTAGCTGTCCTTTATCTCCATCTCCCTTTCTCTCTCTGTGTCTTTCTCTCTTTCCAGCAACACCTTCAGACAAGAGTCGAACATGCCACATGGTCCTGTTAAACAAAACCCGCAATCAGCCCACAAATTTGTTGCATTAGTGTGAAATTAAATTATTGTTTACATGCACGTAATTATGTTTTGAGAGCACCCTCAACCCCTACCCCAACACACACATATATATATATAAATATATATATGTATATATATTGCTTGGGCAACCCTTCGCGTAGTCTGCCACAAAATTGTTGCATGACAATAAAAAAAAAAACGGCACACAGGAGACACAACCCCTTTGGAAGGGTCCGTTTCGAAATTCGATTTTAAAATTTAGCTACAAAGAAAAACTGAAGAATGGGAAGAATTGGCTGAGCCTGTGGGTTGTTTTAGGTTTTAGCTGTGTGACTTTCACAGCTCGATTAAAATGAGCAAAAGGGGATGCGGTCTGTAGTCATGAAAGGGGAAATGGGAAAGGGGTAAAGGGATTTGCATATGGTCAGCCAGGAGGTCAATTTCGTATTTAATCGTATTCAATTTTGAGTGGATTTGTTTTTAATCCTTGCGGCTTTGCATGAAATGAGGAGTCAACAGCAAATACACAAAAGCGGTCAACATTTCGCGTCTTAAGCGACTTTAAGCCCAACTTTAAACATTCTTTATCTGCATTCTGTTTTTTACATAATCAACCCTCTGTTTCCAACGACAGCTCAGCGGCATTTGAAATCGGATTTATTTTTTTAAAAGTGCCACAGGGATCGATTATTGGCGTTCAAATTCGTATAAAACGTGCCTGGCACCAGGATGCGACCCTGGAGAGAGTTGAGAGCCATGAAATATTTTTGCAAATCTGTCAATGCGAATGCAAACAATTTCTGCCTTCTAGTTTTTATACCAACTTACTGTGTGTGTGTGTGTATGTGTTGTGTCTGATTCTCATCTTGAAGAATTTTTGCAGTCTATTCAATGAAATCAGCCCCAATCATTTTAGATTTCGATCGCTATAGAAACGCTCCAGAAAAAGACAAAGTTGAATGCGCTTTTATGAGAACTCTGAGAAACTTAAATTCAAATGGTGAATAGCAGTAGTAAATAGTACATATAAAGTGTCTCCACCATTCCCAGTTGAAACAGAGATGATGTCAACAGTTATTCTAAACCCTATTTCTTTATATTATACATAAATTCCAGTTTTTCTTTCATTACGAAATATATTTGCACAGCAGCAAAAGCAGCAGCAAACATGAAGTGAAGGACTTTTCTAATGAAGTAATTTATATGAAAATCATGGATTAATATCAGCTGCAGTCCGCCAGTCGGGCAGTCGGTCTTTTTTCTTGGGGTGACCATTAAACTGGCGTCAGTCAGCTCAGCTCAAAACTTAAGTTGACAAACGTGCGGTCAACTTGAATTTGGGTTTAGATTTGGGTTTGGGTTTGAGTTTAATATATGTGTAAAACAATTTTGGGGTCAAATTCAATTAAACAATGTTGTAGCAAGTACAACTGCTGACTAAATTAGCGCATATCTAAAGAATTCACATATATATATATATTTTTATATAACATCTTGACAAGGCCACTTTGTAATTAACATGGTAAACTTTTGTGCTGGAACTGATTGCTAAAAGATTTTTGTTGCTCGTGTTAAGTTTCATGGAGCGTCAATGTTTCCGGTCGAATGAGTAGCAACATTGTTGCGACACTTAAATTTGCATAATCAAAATCAAAAACATCATTTCCATTCCGATTCCAAAAACCGAGGTAGAAGAGATGGAGTCCTGTCAATATGCACAACGCACTTAGCCACTTGGAAGCCGCAGTCGTCTTTTGAAAATTATGCAAATTCAATTTGGCGACACTTTTCTACCCCTGAATTACACTTCACTCCCCCCCTTCTGCAGCGAGTCATAAATTCGAGTAACTGTATTAATATAATTGGTGGGTGCGGCAAACTGAAGTTCGCCCGAGGGGGGTAGGTGGGCGCTTCAAAATTAGATTTACTCCCATTCAAAAAGTACCCGTCGCCCTTATTGAGTTTTGTTATTCCAAGCTTTAAGGACTAAGTTTCTTAGAGTGTCCTTTCCCGGCAGCTCCATTTAACATTTAACCGCCATAATTTAAACTCGTTTCTGTTATCTGTGCAATATTTTTGGGTATATGCCAGAACATATAATTCATGTTCAGTTCGGACTTGCAAATCGTTTTATTATTCAAACCAATTGCACCACTGTGGAGCACCTATCCTATAAATAATTAATTTAAATGCCCGCTTTGTCTCCGCCTCTCCTCTAATTTATGGTCTTCGACTCCACTTTAACTGTTGCTTTCACAAAGAGAGAGATTTGTGGTCACCACACGGCAGCAAATTTGAGAAAGTCATGACTCAAGATAAGCCAGATTAGATTTTATTGCCCCGGGGAACTACTACTGTGGAAAATTTATGGAATGCTGAGAAAAAATAGGAGTTATTGCTTGGATTGAGCTAATGTTTTTGGCTTCGACTCTAGAAACAATATAAAAACTGAAACTCTTTGTTACCAGAAAAATAAAACTAGTAATCAACAAGTG
Organism: Drosophila dives; assembly: GCA_035042365.1. Lineage (NCBI taxonomy): Eukaryota > Metazoa > Arthropoda > Insecta > Diptera > Drosophilidae > Drosophila > Drosophila dives. The sequence continues at coordinate 3,279,644 of JAWNLJ010000326.1, read as the reverse complement.
TGAATATCTGAAACAAATTTCACTTATTCCAATTCTCAATACAAAATTTGAACATTAGTTTGTTAATATTCTTTCTAATGTCTAATGTTAAACAACTTTCAGAATTCTAGTTTCGTTTTATATTCTTTATTTTCGTTTGACACTTCAAACATTTTAGTTTATTTTTATAAAGTTTCTATAATTTAAATTATTTTATTTACGTATTTAAATATCTATTAGTTTAATATTTTTAAACTGAAATTGTTGAACAACTTAAGGTCACCTTTTGCGCTCTCAACCGATTCTTAAAGTTATTTTCTTGTCATCCTGCTTCGCCAGCCAGCTTGTCTCTGGCATATTGTCATATTGGGGCATTGGCATTCCATTGATGTGCGTTGGATAATGCGTTTATGGGTTCCTGCAGCCGTTAACTGTCCATAAAAATGCACATTATTGTAATGTTGCATTGTCGTCCGGATGGCACTTTGAGCTGGAGCGAACGACATGGCGTCCATTTCGGCGCATTCAGCTTCATCTCACACTAATCCTGGCAACTTGGCTACATGCCTGGACAACGACAAGATGTCCTGTTGCTGCTGCTGTGTGTTTAAATGTTTGACTGGATTAACGTGTGGCACGATTTTTATCATCGAATGGCATTCGATTGGAATGCCTTTTGGCAGCCCTGTCTTGGCTCTGCCAACTGCTCCTCAAGGTATGCTCTGGCAGTGCGAAGAGTCCTTCACTTGGACTTTGTCTAAGTGTGAGCCCAAATGTTGTTTTCAACAATCATATCCATTAGAGCAACGCTCTCACTCATTGCCCAACACAAGAGTTGCAAATCTTGTTAGCCAGCTTTCGCATACAAGCACCCCTCCAACTGCCCCTTCCCCAAACCCACTGCAAAGTACATTTCATTTGCGGGGGTTCATAAAAGAGGCCGCAAATGTCAGCAATAAAAAGATAATCATGATTTACAGCTCCAGCCCCAGTATGTGGCATGGAATGTCAGTCAAACAAGTATGCCGAGAACTTTACTGCACAACAGAATTCCACAAAACTAGGGGAAGTCCATTGCAGAGGGGTAGGGGTGTGTTTGATGAGGTTTTGCTGTCAAAAGCTCTTGTTCAGCTGTCATTAGAACATTTTATTAGCATATTAATTATAGGCAGGACCTTTGCCACGCCCAATTAAATGCCACAGCGAACATTAAAACTTTGACACCTGGCTGAGAGCAAACAGAAGTCAAAAGTCAAAGCAGCTTCATTAATCTTTGTTCAATGTCGAAGCCAAAACAAATCGCTTTTTTATGTTAATTGAACTGTAAATTTGTTTTTATTGTTTTCTACAGTCCAATAAAAAATTATATTGCTATAACATGAATTCATGATAACATTTAACCTTTGTGTTTGCCGCATAGCTATAATCATAGCTAAATAAATTCACTTTTACTTGTTGCCAGATAAGGTATTCAAGTATGTATTGTCAGCAAGACCCAGCTCTAATCTTATTTTTTATAAATATCTCAAAAAAGGATCTTAACTCTAACTAAATCGGGCTGCACTGTTCCACAATAGGTTTCTCACAGTGGTTAGAGGATTGCTTGATTGGTTGCTCTTCCAAGATCCGCTTTGATTAGCGCCAGACAAATATTATCTTACACATACGACAAGGCACATGGCTCAAGGAACTCCCGACTGGGCTGTAAGCTGTGAGTGAGTTTTATTTATTGGATTCCGTTCAATTGCAGCAGCTAAAAGTAAGTAAAAAAGGAATTTGACATTGGTCCCCATGGACGATTGCTTGGAATGTCCATCAAAAGCGGACGGAAACTTTGCCAGACAAGTCGCATAAATTATCCTTTTCTTTGCCCAGCAGTTTTTTTTTTTTTGCTTTTTTTTGGCAAGTGTGAAAATTTGGCCCTAGACAAGTGCAAAAATAATGATATGCAATCCAATTTAGCGAAAAAGGACATGGAAGTTGGACAGTGACTGGTTGAGCATCAGGAAGTTGCACATTCATCACTTTGTTGTGATGGACTCTTTGCGTCCTTACGCAGGACTCGGCCAAGTCCAAGTGTCAATTTGCAAAGCATTAACTTGAGTTGAGCGCGCATTTTATTCCAGCAGGATGTGAAAGGATGTCTGCCGAAGCTGACACAAAAGATAATTGTGTGTATGTGTGTGTGTGTGTTTGTGTGTGTGTCTGTGTGGCAAATGTTTTCACGCTACTTTCAAGTAGATGTGGGACTTGGAATGGGTTAATTACAGTTGTCGTTATCTTTGTCCCATATGAGAAAGCTCGGCTCCTGGCTAAATCCTTTGGCATGCCGAATTCGTTTATTGTAATTGTGCTGCAACATTTTGCTAAAATATGACATATTTTATGGCTCACTGTGTGTGCCATTCTCTCTCTCTCTCTCTCTCTCTGTCTCACTCTTTATCTCTAGTTTCCCATTTAGAGAGAATTGTCCCTTGTTCTTATCCGTTGCAATTTGCATAGCCCAAGCAACGTAATGAAATAGAATTGCTCCCATTTGTACTTTATTAGGGTTAAGTTCGTTTTCGTTATTATCACAGATAATGTGTGGCATGTTCTCTATCTCTCTTTACATCTGAATATGTATATGTATGTGTGTATGTGTGGGTGAAAAGATTTTACGCATTTCCCTTAAATTTGTATATATTCCTTTCCTTTAGTTTGTAACAAATTCTAATTGACTTTTTTCTCTAATTTATAGCACTGGCAAAATTCATTTCGTTGCATTGCGTTTCGAAATGAAAAACATTTCTCAGTCCATAAAATGCAACATAAAATCATCCACCTGTGAGTTACAAAAAAAAAAGAAGAAAAAATCGGTAGAAAAAACCTCTAAATATAGCCCAAAAATAAAAAAAGTGCGAGACAAAAAACTTTGTCCAGCGCCCCCCAAATGGAAAACTCAACGCAATTTGCATAGGAAAATCGTAAAAATTTTCTTCGTCCTTTTTTTTATGTGCAATTTGAGGCGTGACGAAGCGCAAACTTCACAAGGCGCAGAAGGAGTTAAGTGAGAGATGAGAGCAACTTTTACAGAAGATCCTTTCTGCCCCGGTGAAATTACAGAACGAAATTAGTTAATCCAGCAATGCTGAAAACGTGTTGAAATTTATCCAAGAAATTACAGCACTTGGAATGGGCTGCAAATTACACTTGAATATTTCTTATCAAACAGCTTAAAATGCAATTCCAGCAACAGCTTGAGTTAAGAAGGCGAATTAATGAAAATTTCTGAGAAATATTATAAATATTACATTTTTGTATTATTAAGGTTTATTTGTGCAATTAACACTTCGAGTTTTGGGCATGACTCTGAGTAAAATATATATTACATAAAAGGTATCGAAATATTTTAAGTTGAATCTGGCTCGATTTACTTCAAAATGCTGTCACAAAATAGCATTCAAAGAAGAACTTAAACTTTTTCAAATTCCAATTGATTTTCCAATTTCATAAATTGCATTAATTTGTTCTTCATTTATTTATCAAGAGTGTTAGTTATTATTATTATTAGTATTGATTTAATTAAGCAAGTCGATGTCAAGTCTGACCTACAATTCTAAAAACAGTTTTCTCAATTTTTCGCTGCTCAAGCGAAGAATACGCCGTGTGTGGCAAAGTGTTTGGAGGTCCTGTGGGAAATGGGCTGGTCAGCAGTTTGGAATTGCAGCAACTGGGGACTGTCCACAGGACATTTCTCGGATTGCATAAGCTATTGTGGCTGCCGCAATGTTTATGCTCCGGTGTCAGAGGACCTGTCTGTCTGTCAGTTTTAATAGTGGCAACCACTTTTGATGGCGTTGATGTCCGAAATGTTTCGGTTGCTGTTGTTTTTTCGTGTTGAGGATGTGGCCGCTCATCGATTTTGGACGCGCCAATTCTCAATACCCACGGGAGCAGTTTCTAATGAAGGACAGCGAGAGGAGGTTGGCCACCAGGTTTTTTGGGGTGGGAGTGGGTGAGGTTTACTCATTTGCTGAAATTTTGACGCTTTATGAGGTCCCTTTAGTGCTGAGTGTGCGCAAAAATGTAATTGAATGAGTGAAGCACAAGTGGGAACACACAGCAAGAAATTGAGGGAATGGGCCAAGGACCTGTTCTAAGGTCAACGTCAGGCCGTGACTTCTTGTAGCCCACACACACACACCAACACACACACTCACACAAATGTTTGTCTTCCATTAGGGCAAACAGATGATGACGCACAAATGACAACGATGACGATTGCGAAGATAGCAATGATAATAATCAGACTGAAGCAGTCTGAAATACTTCTTTGAGGTCATCATAATTTTTGCTCTTTACCAAAAAATAATACAACAAAATAAAAATAAACACATGACAGACTTATGAGCAGGCACTGCTGTTAAAATATATACATATTGTATATATATATATGTGTGTGTGTCTGTGTGTGTTTGTATATTGTTGTTATTTCATTCGCGTGACTCGCGTCTCACTCGCTGTTGTCTCCTGTCATGATTTCAGTCACGAATGCAAATGAACATGGGCCACAGTTCGAATGCCTTCCCATTCACATTGGGATTCCGATTCGGATTGGGATTGGGATTGGGATAAACACAAAATATTAAAGCTCATGTTACGAGCATCAAACGTTTCCTTCAATAAATCGACAAAGAGTCAGGTTTTCTTGTTTTATCATATTTTTTTTCTTTTGACAACTTATTTTAGCGAAGCCGGCAGGCAAAGTTGGGGCAGGTATCATGACATGCTCCAAGCTCAAGCCTCGCCTTCCTTCCTCGCTCTTCGTTGTTAAAACTTTGCTGGCAACATTTTCACAGAAGTTTGAAGTTTGCCGCACTGCAAATGCTAATTAGTTGTTGAGCTCAGAATGTCTGGAGAGAGACAGTGCTGCAAAGGGGAGGAGTTGCAGGTAAAAACTAGTTTCCTGTCAACCGTCACGTAGGGCTCACAAGCTGACACCTTGTGAGGCAGCCGCACAAGCGTAAAAAACTCCCGCAAGTTTAATTAACGCATGCAAAAAAAAATTATAGTAAAAATATTTATAAAAAAAAGTTGCACTTGAAAATTACATAACTTTGGCAAAACATGTCCCGAATACATTTCTGATATATTAACTGAAAGCAGTTAATTTATTACATTTTTTTTGCCAAGAAGAATTGCAGAAAAGTAAAATTTAGAAATTGCATCGAGTAAATATTCAAAGCTTGAAATTGTATTCAAAGTTCTGCCAACAAATGAAAAAATACTTTCGATTCATTTTTCTTTAGCTTTAAGCTTTATTTTGCTTAGAATTTCCATGTGTGTTATTATTGCATTTTGTTTGCCTTTTTCAGGTTCGATTTTCCATTTCCCCACTGCCAACGCCTTTTTACCTTTCTCTGTTTTGTGGGTTTTTGTAAGCACCCGAGTTTGGCATCTTACGAGCTGCCAATAAAAATGGGAATTCGATTTTTTTGAACGGGCCGTTCGATTTTGGCCTTAGCAAAGAGGCCATGAGGAAAAGGTCGAGCCATTAAATGTAACTGCACTGTAATTTACATAATTTTCTATTCATTACATAATTCTGTCAATTCTCAATACATTATAATTTGTTAAGAGAATGAAACGCTGTTCGAGCAACCCTCGATGAACGAAGCAAAAAAAAAAAACCAAAAAATATGCAAAGCAGTCAAAAAAAAAAAAAAAAGCAAAAAAGAAAAAGAAAAGTAAAAACGGGAACAAATTATAGAGGGGCTTCTTATTTGTAATTTGTTTTCGGCTTAAAAAGATTATTTTATGGTGAAAACAGCCCGAGGCCAAAGTTGTTCAATTTTTTATGCGCAATATGTCTCAAAAATTATCGCAGCCAAGATAGACACAAAGAGAGCAACAGAGAGGGAGAGAGATATAGAGAGAGGGAGAGAGAGAGAGAGAGTTAAAAAGATGCGATTGGTGAGATAAACAAAAAGAGAATGCCTTGCAGAAATAATCTTTACCAAACTGAGATCTTAAAATCACGTAGCCATTATAAATGCAAATCAAGTGTCAATATTCTGCAGCACTCTGATTTGAATATATTTTCGCATTTGGAGATTTTTCGCAAGAAATTTGGCAAATAGAAAAACCCTAATGTGAAAATCAGCAAAGCAAACAAACACAACAAAAAAAAAAAAGAAGCCGATTCAAGTGAAAAATCAATTGGAATCCCAAATGTCAACTCTGCAAGCATACCAATGTGTTCCAGCGACTTCCACATCAACTCACACTCCTCTCCAGGCTGGACACATTATTTGCTTGAAAATCTTGGCCGGAAATGATGAAATGCTCCAGTTCATTAAAGTTTTCCTCCAGGTTTATCGCCAACTTGGGAGCCATAAGCAAAACTTCTCCTTGAATAATTCTCTTCTGCTCTGCTCTGCTCTGTTTTTTTTTCTTTGCCACTTTTCATGTTGCACACTTATCACGACTTTATCGCTTTTCATATTCAAATATCCTCTATGCTCCCACCCCCCCTTCTCGCTGTGGTAATTAATCATCCGCGCTGCCGAGGGTCTAGCAGCAAAAAAAAAATGTCTCTCGAGATAATGTCAACATAAATTGTTTTGGCAATTTCTAACAATTTTCCTCGCATTATTTATGAACGTGTTTTTTTTTCTCTTTTTGCTGTGCTTCGACTGCATTTAAAGCTGCTGAAATTAGCTCTACTTGCTGGTTGTGGGCGTGGCAACATTTGCCAGCGGCAGAGTTTGGAGAGTGGAAGCTGGCTTCATTTAAAGGCATTCAATTTGACGTGTTGACTTTGGCCCTTGGCCAGTTCGCCAGTTTGACCAGCTGAAGTGCAGGACGCAGGACGCAGTTGCTAAACAAACATTCTCGCTCCAAATCAACAAACCTCAAACTCGGAATATATCCACAAGCGGTCAGGGCCACTGAATGCGGCATTTAATGAGCCTGTCAGCACTCAGTTTATTCACTTCGCTGCACAGCCTCAGCTGGTTGAGAGGGGGTTGTGGCTGGGCGTGGGGATTCCGTGTCCTTTCCACCCATTGCCAGCCCCCTTTTTTTTCCTCTGTGGTCAGCTGTAATCACAAAGTTTAATGAATGGATTAGGCTTGCTTCTGCCATACATATGTGTGGCTGTTGATTTTCTATATATATATATATATTCTACCTAAAGGGTGTGATTCTATACATTTTTAATATCGTCTTATTAAACGGCATTGTAAGTCCAACATTTGATTTAAGGGTGCTTTTATTCTCGGCATAGTTTTAGTTATATTTATATTGAGGTTGAGTTGTAGAGAGAGATTATTCTATATTTCAATTGTACAATTAGCTATGCATGAAAGCAGGTTTTTTTGTATTTTCACCTATATTTACTTTCTACCAGTACTAAACATATATTCATTGTCTTGCATACTGCTTGATTATTTCAACATTTATTAACTTAACACAAGACCTTTCCTGATTTTCCTTTAACGCAGTTGTCTTTTTTTTCTTTGAAAATTATGCAAATTCAATTTTGAGACACTTCCGTTTTGGCACGCGAACAGTTTTCCCTGTGCTTCCTGCCACGCCCCTGATTAGGGTTGTGGCTGTTGGTTGACGTTAAGTCGAATCACTTTTGCCCTCAGGTCAAAGTGGAACCCCAGCTATGAAAATATAGCGAAAATTATATTAACATTGTTTTTGAACACTTCACCCTCAATTTCTGCGCATTCTCAACAATTGCCAAATGTATATATTAAGCCAAATAAAACATAATTCGCTCTGAAATACTGTCAAGCATTTGGCTTTATGATTAATGTTTAAATGTCATCTGAGAAATAGTTTCTTGGGATTACTGAAAATCTGAGAAGCGCCGGAAATTGCTTCAATGCTGATTACAGCAAATTCAAAATGGGTGTTTTATTTTATTTCCAAGCATACCTAAGCCATTAGGCAGTGCCAGAATATGTAATAACACATTTAATTAGGAGTGTCATTGACTAAACCATAAAAATCAAAGTGCTTCTAAAAAATAAAATTATTTTGTGCATTTTTTGTTTTTCAAAAGCAACACCTTTGTTAACATACACTTAACAGTGGTTTGTGTCCATGCTATACCTTGCGAGCAGAAGAAATAGTTACACATATCTTACTGCGTTAGAGCAGTGCAAGCAGCTAAGCACAATGGGCAATTGCCGAGTGTTAGAGAGAGTACAATGTATAGAGTCGCACCCAAAGGGGAAACTTGCGTTATATACAAACACCCAGAGTGATTGGTTACAGCGAATTACTTATATACTATATCAAAGTTGGAGCAGCGACTTACACACGCACACCCACTAGCACACACACACACACACTCACACACAGAGGGGCAAGGTGTATCCATTGAGTTGTGGGTGCTTTTCGGTTTTCGAACGCGTTTCATTTCGCACAAATCCATCATCGTCAGCAGACGTTCAAGTTATAAATACGATTTGCAGATGGCGAGGACTCGATAAGCAGCAGGACTTGATAATAAGCAAACAAAACTGCAATTGTCACAACAACAAAAAATAGAAAACGCTTTACGCCAAAACAACTAGTTGGGTTACAACAACTACAGCTGGAAACCCAGTAACCCTTGCTAAATTGAGAAAGACAAACAAAAAAAAAATCGAAAAAAGAAAAACCGCATAAAATTTGCCCTTTTTCATTGCCAAGGGTTGTGTGTGTTTTCCTCTAGTGGTTCATAGATTATTTATGAACTATGATGAAACACACAGAATTTTCTGGGTGTGAATAATGCGTATTACCAATTATTGGATTATCTGCTGAGGTTATCGAAGAGAGAGCTAAAGAAAAAGAGGAATCTTTGCAGTGCTGCCGAATTTATTTGTATTTATTTTTTTGCCAGTTTTGTGCACGAAAATATTGGAGTTACAATCACAGTTGCCATTAGATTGATTTTCTTGTTTCAATGTCAATTTTAACTGGCTCATAAAAATATATCTCGACCCCCCAAATCGCTAAAATGCAGATTGCACCGCTATTCCTTATGGGCGGACCTAAATGTGTAATCTTCATAATTTGCTCCGATTCAACTAAGCTTCTTTATTTTTGCCTCCGCCTGTGGCAGAAGTTTCTCTTTGCTCCGCATTCTTTTTAGTCATTGTCAGTAGACCTAATTTTAGATAGACAACTTGGACAGACAAAAAAAAAAAAAAATGATAGCAATAATCTAACTAAATGTTTTGTATAATGCTTATGTGACTGAAACTGATGAATGGTTTTGACGGAACGAGCGATGCCCGAGTTGGTTTCACTAGAAAATTAAATGTTTTTATGTGTTTGAAATTCCTCAAGGAGCAGAAAACCTGTAATTTGCTTTTAACTTCCAAATCAATTTAGTAAATGTTCGATTGCATTAAAGCCACAATTTTATAACCAGAGGCTTTTTATTTACATATAGTTTACATATGCCAATTATTTATCGGATAAGATACAAATAAACATATAAAAGCTGACATTAAATGAGATTTGGATTTGAAGCGAACAATGATCGGTTTGTGATAGCAGATATTTATGCCTTCTTCGCGATTCACGATTCTGGTGGCCCTCATGCTATTGCGCAAGTCCTTTTACTCCTCCTCGTCCACCTGCGACTCTCTGTAATCAGTCGAGGTATCCATTCACCTCTTTCTATTAAGTCGCTTTGAAAATCAGCGCTTTGAGTTGCGACTCCGGCACGTCTGGCATCGACTTCTCGTTGAGAGGATGCAGTGTTAGAGAACAGCGCATTTGGACAACAGAAGAACAACAATGCAAATTTATATTAATTAAAAGCCATCTCCAGAATCGAACGCTTCAATTGAGAACAATTCAGATTAATTTTCATTAATTTAATAAAGACGACATTTAAATCGAGTGCTGCCTTACTCAACAATCTTCTTTCCATTGTTGTTAATACTGAAAGATACATTAAAGCCAAAAATAAATAACCAAACTTTTAGTTACTAAAAGGTATTCATTGTGATCAGAATAGAGAAAAATTTATTTAAAAAAAGTAAACCCAAATAAAATTAGAAAATATGAATTCCAAGTTGATGAAAAATCCAACTGAGGTTATTTGCAGTACATTTCAATTTATAGTCTATTATTGATAGTTATTTTCACTTTCTATAGTCGGCTGATTTATCTGCGGATCTTGACCAATCTCAGCTGAAAGTCTGCTCCAATGTGCAGCCACAAAACGAGCTGAATCCCTCAGATGAGGCTGAGCTTTCAGCAGAAGCTGCAGCAACAACATCTGATAACAATTTGGATATGCTAAGCTTGGATCTCAGATTGCAGCATATGCTGGATTCGCAGTCAGCTGGCAACATTATCGATAAACAAATGAATGACAGTTTGGATATGAAATTGCAGGAGATCCTGGCTTTATTTTCATCTGATTCCGATGGGGCCAGCGATCCTGCCGCTGATTATGATGCTCAAATCGATGCCAGGCTGCAGGAGGAGCTGAACTCGCTGCCCATGGTGGAACCGGAGCCCGAACCAGATCCGCCGCCACAACTGCCGCAGCAACAAGTGCCCTACAAGCCCGTATTCAAGCAACACCCAACCAAGTTGCTTGTACCCAATCCACCACTGAAGTCCGCACACCTGGACGTTGCAATGCCTGTGAAGATTCAAGTGCAAAAACAGGGGAGAATGACGGCAATGAATCCAGGACAGGATTATCTCAAGAGTTCAGTAATCAGAAAGTATGTAAATGTGCCACCAGGTCAGCCCAATATCGCTGGTTTCCCCAAATCCCTGTTAGACTTCATCAAGGCGCAAGGTAACAGCAATATTGACAAGAAACTCTATCAATCCTTTGTGCGAGCAAAGGTAGCGCAACGCGGAGCAGTGCAGCAGCTGCACGCTCCGGTCGATGACGATGATGTGGACTTCGAGGAGATTGGCGTGGCGGACACCTTCTCCACTTACTGGCCCAGCAAATTGAAGGGCGGCACCCGTCATCCCGACTCGGTGGTGGAAACGGCGACACTCTCCTCTGTGGAATTGCCAGACATCACCTACGAGCTGATCCTGCCGGATATACTCAAAACATCGGATCGCCTGAGTGCGCTACAGCTGGAAGCGGTGACATACGCCTGCCAGGCGCACGAGCAGATCCTACCGAGTGGCCATCGAGCCGGCTTCCTGCTGGGCGATGGCGCTGGAGTCGGCAAAGGACGCACCATAGCCGCCATCATCTACGAGAATTATCTGCGGGGCAGAAAGCGTGCTCTGTGGATATCCGTCTCAAACGACCTGAAGTTCGATGCCGAACGGGATCTCTCCGATATTGGGGCCAGCAATTACCTCGGTGTCGCCTCGATGAGCAAGTTCAAATACTGTCGCATCAACTCCAAGGAGAACGACAACTTTCTCAAAGGCGTCATCTTTTGCACATACTCGGCTCTGATTGGGGAGTCGGCAAATGCCTCGCCCCAGTACAGTACACGCCTGCGGCAGTTGGTCGACTGGTTCTCCGAGGATTACGATGGCGTCATTGTGTTCGACGAGTGCCACAAGGCCAAGAATCTGAGTCTAATCAATGCGGGCAAGTCCACAAAGACCGGCACCACGGTGCTGGAGCTGCAGCAACTGCTGCCCATGGCACGGGTGTTGTATGCCTCGGCAACGGGTGCCTCGGAGCCCAAGAATATGGCCTACATGGTGCGGCTGGGATTGTGGGGACCGGGCACATCCTTCCCGGAGTTCTGCAAGTTTGTGAACACAGTGGAGAAGCGCGGCATTGGCGCCATGGAAATCGTTGCCATGGACATGAAGCTGAGAGGATTGTACATTGCGCGACAGCTGAGCTTCAAGGATGTCAGCTTTCGCATCGAGGAGGTGCCCATGTCCCGAGACTTTCACAAGCTCTACAATCAGTCGGCGGAGCTCTGGGCAGAGATCAATGAGAAGTTCCTTAAGGCCTGCAGTCTCATGTGCATCGAGAATCGCGTGCAGAAGATTATCAGCAGCCAGTTTTGGTCTGCTCATCAGCGATTCTTTAAGGATCTCTGCATTGCCTTCAAGGTGCCGCATGTCGTCCAAATGGTCCACGAGGCGACGCGGCAGGGCAAGGCTGTTGTCATTGGACTCCAGTCGACGGGAGAGTCGCGCACGCTGGAGCATCTCGAGCTCTATAAAGGCGAGCTGAAGGGTTTTGTGTCCACCTCGAAGATGATCATAAAATCGTTCGTGGAGAAGTACTTTCCGGCACCCTCCCGCGAGTCCTTTAACAAATTACTTTACACGGGCACCTTTGAACCGGAGTCACGCTCCAGGTCGGCCAGCTCGAAACGTGCTCGCTTCTCCGAGCTCTCCGACGATGACTCGGATGCGGATGGTAGCGACAGCGATATGGACCTGGCCTACGACAACTGGATCAACGACGTTTATGACAAGACGGGACGCAAACGACGTGGTCGTCCCCCAAAGTCCGACAAGGGTAAACTATTGGAATCATTGCTGATTTCACTTGTAACCTGACTTGACTCTTTAGCGGAAAAGGTAACGCTGCAGGATCGCATCCTGGAGCACTTGTGCAACAACATAAAGGCCAAGGACAAGGAGTATAAATTCAATGCCAGCTTCGATGAGCCTGAATTGCAAACGGCCAAGATCACCGAGCATGATGTGGAGCGTTGCATAACGGTGCGGGAGAGTTTGCTGGACAAGATTGAGCATCTGGGTCGACGCATGCCGCCCAATACTTTGGACAAGATCATCTCGAAGCTGGGCACCAATGTCGTGGCCGAGATGACGGGTCGCCGTGGTCGGGTGATCAAAACGAAGGACAATCGCTATCGCTACGAGCAGCGTTGCGAGGCGGAAACCTCCATGGATCTGGTTAACTACATGGAGAAGCAGCGCTTCATGAAGGATACCAAGCATGTTGCCATCATCTCGGAGGCGGCATCCAGCGGCATCTCGCTGCAGAGCGATCGACGTCTCGCAACACAGCGACGACGACTCCACATCACCCTGGAGCTGCCCTGGAGTGCGGATCGTGCCATCCAGCAATTTGGACGCACCCATCGCTCGAACCAGGCCAACGCTCCGGAATATGTGTTCCTCATCTCGGATCTGGGTGGCGAGAGTCGCTTTGCCGCCACAGTGGCGAAACGGCTGGAGAGTCTGGGTGCACTTACTCAAGGCGATCGTCGAGCCACCGATGCTCGGGATCTGTCCAAGTTCAATATTGACAACAACATCGGTCGCTGTGCCCTGGAGAATGTCCTGCAACAGATAACGGGCGAGAAGCCGCTGGAAAGGATGCACATACCCGAATCCTATAAGGGTGACTTCAGCTTCGATTGCTGCGTCGCCTTGTCCGGCGTCGGAATGCTCAGTGTGACCAAGAACAGCAAGGAGCAGCAGGTGTTCATCATCGAGAAGGACAGCAATAATATACCAAAGTTCCTCAATCGCATTTTGGGTTGTCGCGTCGAGGTGCAAAATGCCCTCTTCAAGTTCTTTCTGAACAAGATGTACTCACTGATCCTGCAAATGAAACGTTCGGGTCACTTTGATCTGGGCATCCTCGACTTGGATGCCCATGGTGCCAATGTGACGGTCATCAAACTGATCCGCTTCATCAGGGGGCATGCGACGGGCATAGCTGCCACAGAGCTGCACACAATACAGGTGGTGCGTGGTATGTCCTTCGACCAAGCGCTGACCAAGTAAGTCCTCATCAATATTTCCAAAAGAAGTACTTAATCTGTTGTCCACGCAGATTCAATAAGAAGCAGAGGCAGGAGCACGAGGGCTTCTACATATTCAAGCAGGAGCGCAACAACACCAATTGTGCAATTCTCTGCTTGAATGTCCACTCGGCGGCACCTGCAACGAGCAGTGATGCCACCAAGCTGAACTTGAAGATCTACCGACCCAGTACGGGTCCACAGGTGCGCACCGAAACTCTCAGCTCGATCGGCGCACGGTATGTAAAGGCCACGCCGGAGGCAGTTAAGCGATTCTGGGAGATGCAGTACAATCAGTGCCTGCGCATGTGTTCCCACATCTACTGGAACCAACGCTGCCCCTTTGGTGCCAAGTGCGAGGTGGGTCTGCGTGTGCGCACCTATCATGTCCTATCGGGTCTCATGTTGCCCATCTGGGATCGCATTGCGCTTATTGTGGAAAAGAATGGCCGCAAGATTCAGATGATTCGTGTGAAGACCGATAAGAACAAAAAAATCGTTGGCACCATAGTGCCCGAAAGTGTTTACCATCAACTGGTAGCCGATCTCTCATCCGACTCAATAGTCGTGAACATAACCAAAGAGAAGCAGGAACCAATTCTACACAAATGAATTGAAAATGGTAAGTTTTTTTTTTAACTTGTTTATATACAAAATGGGTTTCCTGCTCTGATGTAAGAAATGTGGCATACTTTTAGGGCGCACTGTTAAAATATTAGTTAGCTAAATCCTTGCAGATTTTCATAGGATATGTAAAGACCACTTCTATATTACTGCATTCAAGGATTGTGGGGTTACCAAGGCATAAATTTGTCCATCACCAGACACTACCTGTTGTCCAAAGTATAACCGGATACTACTTGAAATAGCCGAGTTACCTCAGATTTTCTGACTCATTTCTTTGTGTAATTTTTGCCAATTGGCAATTCTTCCCTTCGAGATGTCTGTAAGGATATGCTCAAAAATTGATCAAGATAAAAACCAAATATCGATTTTTGCTTTAATACTTTTATTTTTTTGTTTTTCATATAGTTTTTTTTTTTGTAATTTTTTTTTGTTCTGCAATTTAAAGTTGAAAAACTCATAAGATATACGAAACTTATAAGTAGATTATAATTAAATAGCTTTTGCCAAATGAGAAGTACAATCTAAATATAGTTTAGCTGTTGCATAGTTAGTCTGCTAGCAACTTAAGATTCTAAACAAATGAAATGATCTCTGTTTCTCTTTAAGTATAGATTTTTTTGTTTGTTTTTGTAAATTTTTTGTATTTATCCTATTAATATAATAGACGTAAAACTGATTAAATAGAGCGTTAGGTGGACAAAAAGTGTTACCAATGCCTCGTTCTCTATGTAAATTTGCATTGCGTATAAAAATAGAAACTGTAATTCTCAACCGGTTTTTGCCCGACAAAAATAGTTCGTTGCATTTGGGCACCGGGGCGCCTTTTTTAAGGGCGTGGCTTAGCTTCTCTTTGCTATTTAGCCTGGATATGCATTCTGCACCCTCTTTTCTTTTCTTCTCTCTTTCGCTGTCGCTTTCTCTTTTTCTCTCTTTCACACTTTCTCATATATTTCTCTGGGAGCCCATTGTAGGGTCTTTTGCAGGCACTTTTTTACTTGTTTTTTAAACAGAAAAGTTGCATAAAAATCACTACAAAATACAAAATTCTAATAACTGGAGTTTGTCATGCCTAATAAGCGATGCTCGATATGTGGGCGGGGCAGCGGAGGAGGTGGCGTTGATTGCCTTTCTCCAAATATCTCTCTTCTAAGTACATTTCGAAGATTTTTATCATGATTTTGCTTGTCATGTTCTCGTTGATCTCTGCTGGATCATTTGATTATATAATCTCTGCATCAATTGCATTTGTTGCCACTTTTTTTGTTTCTCACCCTTTACTTCTCTCTACTTACTAAAGTTGAGCTTAAACTTGTGTTTTTTGCACTTAATTTTAAACGCTTCTCGGTAAAAAAAATGTTTTCGCGAATCGCAACAAAATCTCTTAAGACAAATACATCAATCAAATCAAAATCTAAAGTATATCTTAAGTATATTTAATCTTGTGTTGCATATTCCACATAAAAAACTAAGTGCCTCCGTTTTCATATAAAAAAGACAAAAAAAAAAACTTGCTTCAAATAACGCGCACAAAACGCAATGCGCGCTCGGGAAACCCGTAGATGTCGCGCTGAAAACGCGCTGGAGTCGCCTCGTTGTTGGGGCTTTACACATTGGAGGTCGATATGCTGCAGTCGGGCTCTGCTTGTTGCTCGCTGGAATCTAACTGGCTGTCAGATTACTTAACGATACTCATAAATTATTTGCTGCCTACTTAAAAACGCGCGCGCTTCGCCAGCGATCATTGTGTACTTTATTAGTCGCATGTAAAACGCGGCGCTGTCGTGCCGCTCAAATCGGAGGCGGTCCGCGTATATAGCGCAACTGGGGCGTAAAACTCATGGACAGATTGTTCAGATTGTCACAGCAATTGGGCTGCATCATGCACGCCGCACAGAAGAAGGTGAATAAAGCCAACTGCATTGGGACAGCAGCACGCGCAATTCTCCAGGCCCAGCCGCGCTTCTTTGCCTTGCCTGCATCGTCATCCTCATCGGAGCTGTCCAGGGCGCCAAGTGTGCCAGCTGGATCTTCTGGTGGCTCATCGCCACCAGCGGCAACAATGCGTTGCATCTGCTCCACCATCAATTGTTGCTCTTGTTCCGGCAATATTTGTTGTTGCTGTTGCTGCTTTCCTTGTTGTTGACGCGATTTGCGCGCGTTTCGACGTTTGCTGGGCGATTGAGATTGGGATTGAGTTGCCTGCTTCACATGTCCATTGGCCAGCTGTTGTCCCTGCGCATCCTTTGACTCCTCCTTGTTGTTCTGCTCTGCTACATCCTTTTGTTGCTGCTGCTGCTTCTGCTGATGGGTGGCCGCAGTGCGCACAATTAAATCGCGGCACGTATTTTGCAGCTGCTTCAGTTCCAACTCGGCGCTCTCCATGCGATCGGCTATGGAGCGCATGGCGGCACTACCAGGAGCCAAAGCCAGCTCCAATTGCTTGGCCAGACGACGCAGTACGCCCAGGCGTCGCTCACGCTCGGATAGGCCACCATCGGAGGTGGCGCCGCCATCGGAGATGCCCGAGTCGGATAGAGAACCATTGGAGGCCGTCAACTTGGCAATGTGATAGATGTGATTTGGGTCCAGATGCTGCTGCACAGCGAGCAGTTGCTCCTGGCTAACGTTCACCTTCTCGGAGAGTAGCTTGGCCACCAATTTGACATTCTGTGCCAGCTCAACGGGCGTTGCTTGTCCCTTGTCCAACGCACCCTCCAATCCCTTGAGTGTGCCACGATCCTGGCCAAGTGTCAGTTGAAACTCACTCAATCCAAACTCCAGTTGACGCCAGGCAATCAATGAATTTGTGAGCGTCTCCAGTTGCGAGTTGATTCTGCAAAAGCAACGATTTTAGAATGGGAATCTAAAGGAGGATTCTCTTTATCTGCCGAAAACTCACCTGGCATCTGCCTCATCCCAGGAGCTGTACATGTCGCTGACCTCATCTTTCAGATGCTTGTGGAACTCCTGTTCGGCGCTGATCAGGCTATTCACATCGCAGCTGGTGCCGGTGGAGGCTTCCACCACCTGGTTGCCATTGCTATCGGTCACTGTGATGGCCACAACTCCACTCAACTCGTTTGGCTGCTGCTCCAGCTCCTTTTGCTTTATTTGTTGTTGTTGTTCGGACTCTTGTTGTTGTTGTTGTTGTTGCTGTTGTAGCTGTTGAAGTTGCTGATGTGCCTGCTCCTGTTGCAGGCGCCGCTCCTGACGCGTCAGCCAGCTGTGCACAGAGGCATTCAAGCGGAGCATATTGGTGCGATAGCTGCCCAGTTGGCTCTGCTCTTGCTGTGAATGGAAATATGCCAGTTATAGATGGATCTTTATAGAAAGTATATATATATATATAACAAATACCTTTAAGGCCTCGACGGCGATTTGAATGGCCGGCTCCGTGTCGAGCAGCAGATCGGGTGTGGATTTATCGCCGAGGCGGCGTAGGCTGTGCTTCAGTGCACTCATCTCCTGTTGCAGCTTGCGTGCAGTCGCTGCATTCTCGCTCCAGTTAAGCAGATCCTCCCAAGCGACCAATAGATCTGCAAGAGATGGACAAACAACAACAAAAAGCATAATTAGCAGTTAATAGTGCGAGCCACAAATTGGAGAGAAGAGAAAGCCAAAAACACTTCATAATTGGCTGCCTTTTGCGGATTTAGAATTGCATTCAGCTGCGGACTTCGGTTTGGGATTCCGATTACGATTCGAATTCGGATGCGCATTTGGTAAGCAACCCTTTGGTTGCTTAATGAATACCTTTCCCTCCTTTCCCTTTTTTCACAGTCAGCTTTTGTAAACCGCAAAGTGAAACTTTGGTTTGTTTACAAATGCCAAAAAGCAAGAGAAAAAAAAAGTAAATAAAAGCCAAGTACAAACAAAAACTTTTCCACTAAACGCTTGAGTGGAACGAACAACAAGGGGGGGGAAAACATATATGAGTGTGTTACTATTACGGAGTGTGTGTGTGGGTGGGTGTGTTCTGTGTGTAAAGCGTTTGAGGTATGTGGTTGCAACGTTTTTCAATTGAAACAAAAAATGTGCTTCAAATAGAAATTGCATTTAGAATATGGAATTTGCTTGGGTTTGGAGAGATTGTTGGCTGAAAGAATAGTTACTATTTAAGGGTACCAGTTTAGTTAGCTGTTAAATCTAAAGCAAGCTTATATTAACTAAGTTGTATTAGAGCAAGAATTTTATATTAAAATCAGTACTCTTTTTTGATTAGTTGTGGACTGATTGAAAACACAAATTACACATGTTTTGAGGACGGCGGAACGCCCATTATTAGTGGGTTAAAGTCAGAGTTAAGAAAGTACAGCTTATATATGCATATATATATATGTAAGAGGTATATATATATATATATATATACACTTGACAGAAACACTTACAGAGCCAACTAATTTAACACAAATGAATACTTGTGGGCCGTCCTAAACTTGACACGAGACACCAAACTAAAGGCAGGAACTGGGCGGACTTGTTTTGCATATAATGAATATATTTATATATATTATATATATTACATATAATATCTTTACTAATTTATCTATGCACTTGACACCCAATACGATGCGTAGATAAACCTAAGCCTTTTGATAATTGCAACTGCTCCAAGCCAAGGCTAAACCACAACTGAATGCAGTTAATTGAGTTGTGGACGCAATTACTTTCACCCAAAGTTGGTTAAAAGCTTAAGCTTGAGCTTCAGCTGGAGAGGATGGCCAGCAAAACACGCACTTGACTCCAATTGTCAACGAAGGACAGATCACGAATTATACGAAATACGCAACGTACAACACTAAACTACAAAACAGAGGAACAGATCCGAACTTGTTGGCAGTCAAAGCAAAACTGGTTGACTGAACTTGTTGCTTGCTTGGCTTGCCGCGCAGCGTGCCAAACCCACAACTGCAACAAATTACAGCAGGCAGCAGGCAGCAGCAGCAGCGGCAACTCGAGCGCAACAAAATGATCGAGCAGCAAAGCTTAAGTTGTGGCAGAAAGAGAGGGGGGATGCGCAGGGTTGATGCTGCATCCGTTGATGCATAATAAAAACTTCCTTTTGGTATCTGGCTAAGTTATAACTCTAATTTGTTATTGCCAGCCAGTTTGCAAATGATCATCAACACAATCTACGCACTTCTGCAAACGTGTAATCTCAGCGTGGATTGCACAACTCTTGAATTGTGGTCAGGTTTGTTTGGGTTTTGGCTTGACTTCTGCGCATTATCAGTCAAACAAACCAAGCCAAACCACCCAGTCGTGTGGCAGTTACAGAAATGGGCGGCGACTTTCGCAACTGTGGCAAGTGCAACGCTCAATCATCATCATCATGATCATCATCACAGTTTAAAAATCTCAAAGACATAAAAATGAACGAGCAATTTGCAGTAATGAAAATTATTATTGCCTACTTTCACTTTAATCAACAATTAGCCAAATAATCGCAGAGTTGGTTAGCTGCTAAATTGAATTCTTATGCGGAAAACCTTCCGGCAGCTGTTGTCTTTATTAGCCACTTTTTCTTGGCAACGAACTCATCAAACACTTTTTGTTTTTGTGAAATTGTTGTTTACATTTCGTCATGCAGCAAACTGAAAAACGAAAATCTTTAAAAAATGCAAATGCAAGCACAAAAAAAATAAAACAACACAATAAAATGCAACAGTAGCCATAAAATGCCAATGGCCCAAGGCTATTGACGTTAATTTCACAACTTGGCAAACATGCCAAAAAAACAAAGAGAAAAGAAAATTCGCATTCTCAGCAAATTTGTGTTGTGGGTGTTGCTCATATCTATATGAATAAAAAGATACACATAAGTGAAATAAGTAATTTGCAGTTGGCAAAGAATCAACTGAGAATTGAACACACTTTCTAAATATCTCTCTCAATGCCTTCTCTATTCTCCAATTTAATAGACAATTTGCAAACTAATTGCAGCTGTTCAGTTTCAGCGATATATATATATATAAATAATTATCGTCTAAACTGGAACAGTTGAAAGCTATAAATATAATCAAACTTGGACTGGATTTTATTTATAATTTAGTGAACATTTTTCAAATATATCCTATATAAATCAATATGCTTTAAACTATAAAATATATTCGAGCAAAAGCAGTAATTTCTTTCAGCTTTATCATTTTATATAGTACCAAGTAATTTAACTATAAATAAACCCAATATTTATTTATGCAGTATCTTTAATTAACACTAAATTGCAGTATTTCATTTTGATTACCTTTTAAGGCGCTGGCACACAACAAAAATGCCTAGGACAATAATAGTTGTCCTGTGGTAAGGGAAATGGCCAACAAATAAGGCACCTCAAGGCAACTGCTGGCTGCGTGTTAAGTAGCCATAAACAAAATGGGAATGCGACAAAAAGGAGTGCCCCGTCAACAACTAAATAACAAATGAGGAGAAGGCGGTTCCAATTGGCTACCAGGCACCATTCTTGGCCTTTTTCGTTTAACGCAAAGTAAACAAACCGAAAAAAGCATATTTATTTTGTAATCGCAGCCAAAAAAAGGAGGATGAGGTAAGAAACAGAGTTGCCACCATATACCAAAACAGATTCCGCAGTTGCCAAAGTCAAGGTTCACAAACAAGCGTCTTAAATACCTGCCCAAAAATAATCTTGAATAAATATGTAAAAACAAAAAGAAAAAATACTAACAATGACAACAATTAAATACAATCAGTAAGAAAAAAATAAAATAAATAGCTAAAACAGAAAAAAATTGTTGTTTTATTTGTAATAAGCTGATTAGCGGCGAACACAGCAAAAAATAAGTATGTGAAAATATGAAAAATTAAATTTGCATAGCGACGTAAAAAATTGCTGCTGGCAGCACTGAGATAAAGTCGTTAACCTAACCAGACTAAAAAACTGTATTTTTTTATGCTTGAATGAAGTATTCGTTTTTTTTATTTTTTGCTTACACGCCCTGGAAACAAACGAAATATGTAATAATAAATGCAATTGCTATTATGGCATTTCGAAAAGGTGTGTTCCACACTTATTGCCTTTACAGTAAGCAGTCGCAGTGGCAGTAGCAGTAGCCGTGGCAATAAGAAAACCACAAAACTGAAACTGTAAACCATTCATCAAAAAACGAATTTAATTCTCAATACGGCTTGAATTCATTTTTCAATGATTTTATTTCAATTCTAGCGAACTTAAGTTTCAAGGTCAACAACAAATGAGGCCAGCAAAAAAAAATAGAATAGTAGAAAGAACAAAATATTCGTTTCGTTTAATTAATTATTAATGACGCAAGAGTTTGGATAACAGTCAGAATATATTCCATTTCTATATAAACATAACTCGCTTTTTCGAGTCGAGTTTTCTTGGGTTTTATTGACCCAGGGTTGAACCATGTGCAACTGGTTTTTGTTTGTAGTTTAGGGTTCAACATATTTCTGTTTAGAGCGTCGCGTAAAACTTCAAAAGCGGAACGCCAACAATTGACCATAAAAGCGCAGTTGGAATACCGTTAATGAGTGCTGCCAAGCTGAGCGTGAATGCGAGCTGAATATCAACTAGAGACAGAGAGATAGAGAGAGATAGAGAATGATGGCCATAAAGTAAAGTGGCCATAATGCAAACGCCCTGTTAAATGCAATTGTGACGTATCTACAACAATTTTAGAGCTGGTTCGGATACAATGCCAAATTAACAATGCAACGAAGAAGAAGAAGCAGAAGCAGAAGACCCACTCAATTTGGCGTCTATTGCCAGGTGCAATGTGGCAGAAACAAGTGATTGTTGGCCAACTAAGTCGGTCAAAATGTCTGCACAATGTGAAAAAATAATGTGGCACAAGCGATGTGCAATCAAAGATGCAACATTCCAACTGAAAAGTAGTGAAGTAATGAGTGCAAAAGAGAAATACTTTTAGCTTTGAATTGATGGAAAGAGTGAGAGAGAGAGAGAGAGAGCTATATCGATTACATAACATAAAAGATCTTAGATGAGGCTGTTGTAATCGTTTTTTACTTGCTCACAAAGAGTTTTTATGATCGCAGTACTTAAGTGCTTTGCTTGAAGTAGCACCTATGGATAAATGTATCTTTCCAAATAGAGAAAGTATTACTAAACACAACGTTATTACCAAATGAATGTTTCAGTCTAATCTAAGCGTATTTCTTGTAATACTTTTTTTTATATAAAGAATAAATATATTCTAACTGTAAGTTTTGTAACTCGCTAGAATACTCCTAATTATATCAAGTCTTTCAATTTACTCTCTGTTAACTTCATAAATAACGCAATGCTTGTAAGCATTTTACTCCCGCAATTATCTCATCTTCTTTTTTGCTACCTTCACCAAAATAGTAAACAATTTGGCTGTTATATCTTTGCCTTTATCTTGTGCACGATCTTCGTTTTATCTCTCTCTCTCTCTCTCTTTATCTGTAAATGTGTTTCTACATCTTTTACACCTGTTTGTCAATTAAAAGCGATTAGCTTCAGTTTCCCTTTTGTGTTTGTACTTCCAGCATAAGCTCATCTCTATGCACATAACGGTATCACTCTCATTTATGCTTGTATTTTTATATATATGTGTGTGTGTGTATTTACCTTGCTCTGATGAAGAGCGCGAGGAAAAGGCCGATGTGCTGGCCGATGAGCTGGCCGACGAGAGCATGCCAGAGATATCCGTTTGAACGGCGACGCTAATTTTTCCCATTGTTGACGCGTGCTCTCTTTCTCTCACTCACACTTATTAATTCTACTCACTCCTGACAACCCTTGGAGTGGCACGCTTTGACCCAATTAGCCAGCTGGTCGCCAGGCGGCGCCACTTGATATTTCAATATGTGAAATCAATTTGCGTATTTAAACATTTAAATTTTTGTTTATTTTGTGTTGGGATTGGGTTGATGTTAAGTGAGTTTCTTTTCTTTGATTTGTTTATACGCAGCGGCGCACTGACCTCGAAATTGTTGGGAAACTCGACAGTAAACACAACACTTGAAGTCGCATAGAGTATTTTCTCTTATACACTCACTCTTATACACAATAATGAAACACGCGACTTTTATGAATGGGTTTAAAATAATTAAGCTTAAGCTGAGATTTTTACTGTTTCTTGTTGCTATCACAGTTTTACAATGAGCTTAATGCTGAATGGAAATTTATGGGGAATAGTTTTGAGTTCTAAAACGCGTGGAAGCACATTGGAAAAACAGTTAGAAATTGCGACGACGGCGACGACGACGGGAATACAGAACCGCTCGGAACGCACGCTAAAAATGAACTGAGAGACGTCGACGTCAACGCTAGCGATGACGACGGCCGCTTTAATTGTTTTTGGCGCAGCAGCTTTCAGGTGAAGAGCACAACAAGAGAGAGAGAGAGAGACAGTAAGAAAGAGAGGCAGCAAACCTTAACTTTTGAACTTGGCTTCGCACGCATTGAGTGTGAAGAGGAGTGGATGGGGTATATGTGTATTTTACCAAAATTTCTCACCAGAGTCAGCGGCCGAATAAGAGCTGCTGAAACAACAATAGGAACGGCGCAGGCGTCGTCAGCAGAGACGACGTCATTTTCTAAAGCAGATGAATGACAGCGATAACAGCAGCAACTACAGAAGCTAATGAGAGAAACAGAAACAAAACAAACACAGACACACAGACAGTCACTAAGCCATAGTTTGACAGCCACAAAGCACAACTTGCACAGCGCCACCTACAGCTTTTTTTTAGCTACTACTTCGTCCATGTGGCGTGCGTCGAAGACAATAAATTACTTGGAGACAGTTTTTTAATCTACTCTATTCACATTTTAATAAATGTTCAGCCATCATCGTTTTCTTATTATTTCCGCTTACGTCAGCTGCCAAAAGTAAATTTGATCTTGAAGGGGTCAAAGCTAATTTTTGGCTAATGCGCAGACATAAACAAAATTCTATGCATATTAAAAATAAATGTGTTTTCATTTTCTATAGCGTGTTTTGAACGGCAACAGATTGAAGGCGCATAAACAAAAGCGAAGACACAGTGCAACTACACCTTTAGCAAGCGCACAGTTGCCGCACAACTGTAAGTGGTCAGGAGAAACAAGTGAAAATTAGTTCATAAATATTCTAAGAACAATTTAAATGATTTGAGTTCAAATAACCCATTTACCGCTTATTTTTTTTTTTTTAGAAAAGTTCAAGTTAAAATAGATTAGTAAAGAAAGATGACAAATACGAAATTAGATGAAGTCAAACTAAATATAAAACTAATGAAAATTTCTAAATTAATTTTGGTTAAACATTTGACAAAAACACAAGCATAAATATTATCTAAATATTAACAAATTACTTATTACGTGTAGCTACAACAATAACACCAAAAAATATTATTTATACAAGATACAGAGGGAAAATAAATCAATAACTAGAACAACGTTTTTTTTTTTGGTGTATTCTTGATATAAAAAACGGTAATTTTTATTTGCCAAAAATAAGAAATAAATGCGCAAAATAAATAGTATTTTCACTTTTAAAATAATTATAAACAAATGCAAATGTGAGTAAATTCGTTGCAAAATGCGTTTTGTCAAATGCAAAAACAAAATTTTTTCAAAAATTAATTTTACAAAATAATAATAATAATAATAATAATAAAAAGGAAAATAATACAAAA
Source organism: Drosophila dives (assembly GCA_035042365.1). Taxonomy (NCBI): domain Eukaryota; kingdom Metazoa; phylum Arthropoda; class Insecta; order Diptera; family Drosophilidae; genus Drosophila; species Drosophila dives. Next base: position 3,254,661 of record JAWNLJ010000326.1, on the reverse strand, counting down.
TATGTTCACACAAGCAGCTTTAAAAGCTGCCAAAAGGCAACGTGTAGTTTGTACAGTTTGAGGGCAACTGGCTGACAGACTCTGTTTTTGTTTTCTTATGTTTTGTTTTTTTATTTTAGAGCAACCCTCGAAAGCCGGCAAATAAACGCTCCAGCCGCCCCAAGGGCCGATTGACGAGCGCATAGAGCGACCGCAATGTGCCCGCCAGAAATCTATAGAGCGCAAAATGCTCCAGCAGATTGCCCAAATCCAAAACAAATTCGATGATGCGTCCGATAAATCGCGTTATCGGCGCACACTTGCACTCGAGGATCGGCAGCAGCTCTGCAGCTGGCTGAGCGTCAGCGGTTACGGTTGCGGAAGCAGCGGATGCGTTTGCAGCACTTATCAAAGCGGTTGCGGTTGCGGCTGCGACTGCCGTGCTGGCCCTGTGCAACATCAGGCGACGGCAAGTAGCTGCTGGCAAGGACTCACCTTTTGTCTGGCCGGCGCAGTGGCTCGATAGCACCGTGCCAGGCGGACCCCTTAGCACCGCCTCCAGGCAGCGGATATTGTCACGGCAAGTATTAATTATCTCGTTCTGTGTGGAAAACGGAAAATAAAATCGATTAGATAAGTGGACTGTTTTTTTTTTATAGGGTTTAGTTATATCTATGAGTGGTGCTGTGTGTGTTTGAGTTTATATAATTAAATAAAATAAATATAAAAAAAACTATACAAAACTTGAAAAAGCAATAACTTTTTACTCTTTAATTTAAACTATATAGTAAAACTAAATTTAATTGAGAAACCCGATTTTGACTAGATTTTTATGTTGAAAATGATTTTCTGAGAAGTTGTCTCAAAACTGTTCAAATGTCATCCGATTTATATATAGCAGCACTGTTTAATAATGTTTTGATCTATAGTATAAAACCCAATTCAGGCTCGATTTTGATTTTAAAATGATACCACCAAAAAGTGAATAAGAAAACTGATTCCAATTAGATTCCATTAAAATTCCAATTGGATTCCAATTGGATTCCGATAAGATTCCAATAAAATTCCAATTGGACTCCGATAAGATTCCAATTGGATTCCAATTGGATATGAGTAAAAATGAGTGAAATAAGTGAAATGAGTAAATTGAGAAAATTGAGTGAAATGAGTAAATTGAGTGAAATGAGTAAATTGAGTGAAATGAGTGAAATGAGTGATAAGAGTGATAAGAGTGATAAGAGTGATAAGAGTGATAAGAGTGATAAGAGTGATAAGAGTGATAAGAGTGATAAGAGTGATAAGAGTGATAAGAGTGATAAGAGTGATAAGAGTGATAAGAGTGATAAGAGTGATAAGAGTGATAAGAGTGATAAGAGTGATAAGAGTGATAAGAGTGATAAGAGTGATAAGAGTGATAAGAGTGATAAGAGTGATAATATTGATAATATTGATAATATTGATAATATTGATAATATTGATAATATTGATAATATTGATAATATTGATAATATTGATAATATTGATAATATTGATAATATTGATAATATTGATAATATTGATAATATTGATAATATTGATAATATTGATAATATTGATAATAATAATAATAATAATAATAATAATAATAATAATAATAATAATAATAATAATAATAATAATAATAATAATAATAATAATAATAATAATAATAATAATAATAATAATAATAATAATAATAATAATAATAATAATAATAATAATAATAATAATAATAATAATAATAATAATAATAATAATAATAATAATAATAATAATAATAATAATAATAATAATAATAATAATAATAATAATAATAATAATAATAATAATAATAATAATAATAATAATAATAATAATAATGACTGACTGATTTATGGTTTGATTCGAAAATGTCCACTGCTTTGTATAGTTAATCTTCAAACTGAACCCATTGGATATTCCACTTGACACTTGGTCAAACTCTAAGAACAGTTGCACTTACATAGTCCTCCGGTCTGAGCAGATGGCAGCGTATCTTCAGGGCACGCGTATCCTCGAGACGATCGCGACTCTGTTGGAGCAGTGAGCGCATCTCCTGTTCCCCGTCCTCGGAGTCATCGCCGCTCGACGAGGATGTGGCTGGTATCAGTTTGATGCACTTTTCCAGGTTGCGCGACGAGCGTCTTCGCTCATCCGCTGTGACAGTGCGACGACGACGCGTCGAAGTGTCGCTCTCCGAGGTGCGACGCAGCAGAGACTGCGCCGAGTGGCTCATGCCACCGCCAAATTCCAGTTTGCGTCCCACTGAATCATTTCGCATGGGTAGCTGAGCACCCGTTGGATTCTTGGGCGTCATTAGCGCTGTGGCCGACGAGGATAGATTCAAGGTGGTCACCTGCTGCTCCTGCTGCTGCTCCTTCTGTGTGTCAATGGCCTCAGCCATATCTGTGCAAGGATGATGATTAGTGATCTGATGTGCTATGGAATGGGATTACCCTGTAGTTTGAGCTTACCCTGTAGGGATTTGCGTCGGACTTCCATCGTCTTGCGACGTCGCTCGTATTGCAACTCCAAGGCGCGCTGGCGACGTGCGTGATCCACGCTGCTGCTGATCGTCTCCTGAGTAATATGTAGTGCCTTCTGGTCGTGCGGCTGCAGCGAATCCATGCGCGGTGGCGAAAACGAATCCAAGTTGTTGGCCGCCGACAGAGAACTGCAGCAATCGGACTGCGAATCGATGAAATTGCTGCACAAACAAGACAAAAATTTAAATATTTATATTTTTTTGCTATAAATAAATTGCGAAGGTCGTTTATAGCTCACCGATAGTCATCGCCAAATTCCAAGAGACGACGCGCTGCATCCGAATCGAAGCCCTCCGAATAATTCTCCGAATTGTATTTCTCTTGATAGTTGTCCCAAGCAGTCTCCGAGATGCTGCTGTGATGATCCTCAGTGCTCAGCTCTGTGCCAAAATAGAATTACAGAAAAAAAGAAAATTTAATTAAATTTAATTAATTTTTTTTTGTTTTTTTGATATTTATTTATTTTTTAAGGGGAATTTAGTGGGGTGCATTTTGTGGTACCTTTGCGCCTGGGCACTTGGGGGGGCTTGTGTGCTTGTGAGAAGAAACATTTTATACACAGAGAAAAGTATTTTCACAGTTAGATTAGTTGGTGTGTGTTTTGTGTGTGTGTGTGTGTGTTAAAAACCATTTTGAATTTTGAATGAGCAGCTAAAAACGATGATTAATCGATGGAAAGACAAAGCAAAGATTAGGCGACTGCTGGTGACATCATTGTTGACATAGCAGAGCAAACAAAAAGCTAATCTTTCACTTCGTTTGAACAACGTTTTTGCCACTCTGCATTTCTGATAAGCCAACTGGCTGCATCACTTAGTGGGAACCATTGGGATTCCCCGCTGCTTACCTGCTTGCTGCACATCCTCGTGGCCGTAGTTGGACAGAGCTGCCAGGGCGCCCAAGCGTATGTCACTGGCCATCAAGGCGGCTGTCGTGAAGGAGCCCACTCGGAACTTGGGCACCATTAGATGCGATTCCGATTCTCCGCCTTCCGGTTGGTGATGGTAGCCGTTGGTCTCATCCTTTTTGGGTGGTGCTCCGCCCTTTTGTATGTTTAGCAGCGCCTTGGTAAAGTCCTGCAGCTGCTGCGAGGACATCGATTCGCAGGACTTCATCAGCGTCTGGGTGAGATCACCATTCGCCTCCGAACCCGAATCCGATTTTCTGCCCCCCGACGTGGCAGACATGCGCTTCTTGCGTGCCCGCCTCCTGCGCAGCGAACCCTTGCTGTCCACTTTGCGTGCCGTATTGCTGCCCGTTCCGGAGGAGGAGGCTGCACTTGCACGTGGTCCGGGCGAGAGGGAATCGAGAGCACTCTCACTGATCGAGTGGCTGGCCAAGCCTGGCGGCGAACTCTGACCGGCATCTGCAATGGTTGTGGTCATCTGATGAGCAGCATCTGTGGTTAACTGCGACAGACAGGAGACGCTCCAGGGACGCTCCGATTTGCGACGCGTCTGCTGACGTTTGACAATCTTCAGATTCAGGCTCTGATTGCTGCTGCCATAGCCCAGCGGTGTGGTCGGCAGCTGTCCAATGGGCTCGGCAGAGCCGCCAATGCGTTCCGTTGAATTCCCATATGAATTGGTGCTCGTCTGCATGCAGGTCGCAATCGAGTCTGTGAATCCCTCCGAGGACTCGGAGCCACCGCAAACGATGCCCGGTTGTGGCATTGAATCCGTTTCCGATGCCTCGCCAGATGCCTCACAATCATCCGGCTTGACCGATGGCAACTCCAGGTTAGCGCCAGTGAACACCAGTCGTGGTGGCTGATGCTCCAGCCACTCCTGAAACGAAGTTGTATATGAATAATAAATACTTTTGGGAATGGAGTTTTGCACTTACCTCGACACGCTGCTTGATGGGACTGGGCATATTGTTGGGTTCACGCTTCTTGACCGTCGATGATATCTTGATGATGGAATGACTCTGCTTCGTTGGTGTCTTCAATGCTGCCGCCTCCTGAGCGTCGCGCACCAAATGCTCAGCTTCGAGCACCAGTTGCTTGATTGAATCATGCGAGACTTTGCCCTGCACCAGTGAGAAAACAGAGAGTGAGAATTAATGAGAATGAATTGGTACATGAATCACTTCTACTATTCTACTACGGGTTGTACTTCTCTCTCCTCTGAGTGAGATAAAAAAACTAACTTGAGGCGTATTAGGAAATGCATTTACAACTCTCTTATCGGTTTGAGAGTTCCAAGAATGGGTGAATTGTGTTTCTCAATGTGGGTGTTCACTTATCTCTCTCTGTTCCCCAACTATGCCCATTCATTATGCACTCATTTAACACTCATTTTCAAGGTTTGCCAACACTCAAACTTAATTTTATTTGTTTTTCCTTATCTTTGGTTTTATTTACATTTCATTTCTTTTCACTTTCTTATCTTTTGTTCTTAAACCATGTCAATCAAGTGGATTCGAGTTGGTAATTCCTTTGTCAAAATTAAATGTATTTTTCTTTTTTTTTTATATTATAGTTGTTAATTTTTAGACACTTATTTGCATTATGCAAGTTTTCTTAACGAATCTCAATGTTAATTTGACATAATTAACATGATTGTTCAGCGAATTAGAACTAACAAATTAGTTTCGAAAATAGTGGAAAAAAAATCAGCGAAGCGTTGATAATGATTGAATTGAATTGTTTCGCTTTTTTTTATATTTTTTTTTATTTTTTTTTAGGTATGTTACAAAACATTTGCCACTCCAAAATGAGCGAAGCAAATGAAAAACTTGACGTTAACCTTTTGACAAAAGGCATTAAAAATAAATTGTTAATTGCAAATTGTGTTGCACAATTGAACAATTTCAAAGCATATGTTTAAACATTTTTGGCTCTTTCGAGCGTGAGTCAAACGGCCAACAGCTGTTTCTGGGAATGCCAATTGTTTATCGTATATATATATATATATGTATATATATATAAGTTGAATTGTTCATGTCATCATAATTGTTAGGTTTGTGCAGAAAGTTTGTCTGGCTGTCTGTGTATCTTTTTATTGCTAATCTTTTGGCTTAATTAAATTAACAGTTTCCTGTGGCCAAACCATCAGTGGTGCTCAAACTGCGTGTGCTGCACCACACAACGGAAACAATTTGAAAAGTGTGCGGTTGTTGTTGTTGCACAGCAAATGCTAAACGAAGTTTGCAACTGGAAACTGAAGAAAAAAAAAACCAACACCAAAAACAAAAACCACAAAATGCTTCAAAGCCTTTTGCGATTGGGCGTTTGCGATAATTAAAGGCAATTATTTGAGTATGGCTTTTTTGTTTGGCCATTAGCCAATTAAGTAAAACTGGAAACCAAAGCCATAGCCACAAGCGCTGCAAACTGGTTGCACTTGAGGCGATATGCATGCGATAGTTGTGGTCAACTAATATTAAAGTTACGTTTAATAAAATTGAGTTAGAACTCGATTTAAGATTTTAAACTTAACTAAAGATTAGGAAAAATATCACACCTATATTTACTATACCTTATTTTTATTAGGGCTATCACAGTTTATTTTTAGTTATTTTTATTTAATATTATTATTTTTTTTTTCAGTTATATCTGCTCACGCGCACATCGCTAAATGGCAGTTAAATGACACACAGTGGCTGACAAACTGTTGAAGCGTTTGCAGACAGCTGCTTTGGCTTTCAACTGTTTTTGGGCCTTGACAATCGCCGGTTTTTATTTTAAGTTTATTTTTCTACACTTTTTTTTTAGTTTTATTTTTGTTTTGATTGCAGTGCGACACGCACGCAAATCGCGAATTGAATCGGCGCAGTTTGACAAGCGCTGCTCACTTAATTACACTTTTTAAAGCAAACATGCAAATTACGCGAAAAACTCGAACAAAAAACTACTAACAATAAAAATAACAATAACCAAAGCAATTGCTACTGTGGCTTTCTATTGTTGCTTGCCTCTTTTTGTTTTGTTTTCTATTAATGGCATTTGCATATGTAACTGTAACTTTGTTGTTGCTTTGTTTCTGTATCTCTATCTTTATCTGTAACTGTAACTGTATATTATTTGGTGTAACTGCACTGTGACTGCTGCTGTTGACTTGGCAATACGTACTGAAAGTTTGCTGTAGCAAATTCAAATCAATCCGACAGCCAAACGCGTTTAACTGCCGCAAAACGGCGATAAGATAAAAACGCCGACAACAAAATAAAAACATAAAATGGCAATCGAAATTTTTTTTATCAGCGATTGCTTTGTGTTTGTCATCGATCATTGATCAGCACACGTTGATCGTCATCGATTTGTTGGCAGAAATTTGCCATATATATTTTTATTTATAAATATTATTTTATTCATTTTGTTAACAAGTCAACTTAGCGCTCGTTTTATTTATATAAAGTTGCCCATGCGATGAGATAAGATAAAAGATAAACTAAGATAAGATTAGACAACTTTAACGTATATCAATTTTTTTGGTTGTCGATTTGATTTGAACGTCATTGGATTTTCTTTTAGTTTTTGTGGCTTATCTCGGGGGGCTTTTCAATCGGATACGTCTGGCATAAATTAAATAAAAACTAACTTAACAAAAAAAATGTGTGTTTTTTTTAGTTAGTTTGCAAATGCGAAATTTGTCAATATTAATCAAAGCGTAGCAAATTTCACTCTCAATAAATCAACGTACGCATTTGCAGCGGATACTGCACAGCTCTGATTGGAGATATGCCGGTGTCGCTTGGAGCTTGGATGGTGCCCTCGGGTGGATGACAGGACAGGACAGGACAGCAGTGAAAACTGCGTGCACAGATTGCGCAAGCCTGAAGGGGAAAGGAGGGCAAAATGGAAGTAGTGCTGCTGCTGCGACTGCAATCGAGTTGTCAGCAACATATGCAAATGACGCACACATGAGCAACGCACACAACACATGAGCAGCAGCATGCAACATGCAACATGCTGCATGCTGCTAATGTTACCAACAACGCTTGTCTGGCTAAATAAAAGTGAGAGTTGGATAACAAAACCAGACATTGATGATGTCCACTCAGCCAGTCAGCCAGTCAAGCGGACAGTTTAATAATTGCTTGAATAACAGTGTCAAAAGCACGATTTTTTTATTTATGTAATTGAGCTATAATTGAGTTTGGAGAATCGTCAACAAATCAATTAGAAGTAAAGGGGTAAAAGTTATTGGCATGAAATTAAGTGTTATTTTAAGGTACAACTGAATGGAAGACTTAGTTGTGAATTATCCAAATTAAACATGTTTTTAGTTAAGCATAAAATATAATAATAAATTGGAGAATGGATGAGAAAAGCTAGAAACGAGTGCCTTAAAAAAATAGTGCCAAATTTGATTGTTGTATTTATTGGATACCTTCAGATTAATATTAAGGTATCCAATAAATACAACAATTAAATTTGACACTATTTTTTTAGGCACTCGTTTCTAGCTTTTGCGAATAGAAAGCATAAAAATAAAATCCAATTTGTGGAATAGATTAATTCTACAACTCTCTGGCCTAAATTGGCATAAGTTAAAATACTTTATTTCAATTACTTTGTTTTCAATTATTCCACACTGACTTAAATAAATATTTTATATGCAAAGAATTCAATAACATATTTGAATTTGATTGGTGTATCAAATACCACAAAATATATTCTCAGCTTTTGTCAACTAAAATTAATATCATAATTTCATTTTCAACACTTGTCTTTTGCTATGAATTGAATTCCACCCGCTGATTTTCACAAAACTGGCTTAAATTACCAAAGATGATGGCTTATAGGCCATTAGATGCGGCAAGTTGTCATTGGACATGTTTGGGTACATGTTGTTTACCAGCGAATTGACACAAAAAAAGAGCTTAGAGAAATTTGAGGCGAATTCACGTACAACACGCACCACACACGCATCGGCACCAGCTACACCGCACACCTCCTCATTCCTCACTCCCCGTTCCTCGTCCAGTGGACCACCAGCAAAGTTGAGTTGTTTTCAAGCGATGCTTCATCGATCGATCGGATCGATCCACAGAAATCGTGTGCATTTCAAGCGAAACTGAGACCCTGAGATTTTTGAGCAGACAACAAAGAGGAGCCGCAGCGGCAGCGGCAGCTTTAAACCGTTATGATGCATAGCATAACAGAGATCTCTGTGCCCAGGCTGGCTGGCTCCACTTACAGCAGCGCCACTTGCGTAGTACTGTGCCCCATGGTCACGGTTGTGTGAACGTGCGACACGCAATGTGTCCCACAACGGAACGTACGTCTCTGTCTCTGCCCCTGCCACAAACAAGCTGACAAATTGCGCTTGTTTTAAATTTGCACTGATGAAAGGGAAAAATGTTGCACTGAGCAAAATCAAACTAGACATTTTCAAGTGCCACAAACTTGTTGAAACTTTAAAGTTTGACTAGAAGAATTTGGAAAATATGATGGCAATTTTAGAAGTTTCATCTGTGCACAATTCAAATCAATCAAAATTTAATTTATTAATTTAATTTATTGCTTGATTTTGTTCAAACTAAACTTGGAAAATTTCAGCATTTGCAATTTATATTAATCAAAATTGATTTTTGTCAGCTTAACAACGATTTGGAGAAAGTAGAGCAGAAGAAAAATGATAATTTTCAGCTGAATTTGCTCAAGCGCAGGAAATGTTTCCGCTTCCTTTGCGGCAGAGTGGGAGAAACGGAGAGAGGGAGAGAGAGAGAGAGAGAGGGGAAGAGACTTACCTTCGTTGGCGACATTGTGGCATTGCTGCTGCTCGCCTGCGATTTGTGGGACTTGGCCGGGGAACGTGGCGGCAAACGATTTGCATTGTTTTGTGGAGGAGCATGTCCATTTGGATTGCCATTGCTGCAGTTGCTCATCTCGCTGGGCCAGACACTGATGTTGCATATATCAGCGCGACTATAGAAGCGACTGTTGTTGTTGTTGTTGCACATGGACAGCAGCTGTTGGAAAGTAGAGGGAATAAGCTAAATTAATATAATTAAAATTAAAAATCGAAAAGAAAAGAAATGAAAAGCGAATGCCAAAAGTCATAATCAATCAGCTGGGAGCAGACCAGACCAGAGCTGTGCTGAGCTGAGCTGAGCAGAGCATTTCCTGCATGTCTTTATTTTAATGCCGGGCTAAAAGCAATCCCCCCATAAATCTTGGCCAAGTCGAACGTGTCCTCGTTGCAGTCTCAGTCGTCCCTTTCAATTGTACAAAATGTTTTTGTTTTTTTTTTTTGATTTTTGTGTGCTGCCGCAATGAAGAAATAAATCACACGTTTTTTTTTATAGTTAATTTCGTACTTTCCCATTTTTGACGTGCGCTGCTCAATTTCCAGGCAGCGACAGTTTTTCCTGGACTATCGTCAGCCTCGTCTGTCTGTCAGTCTGGCACAGTCAGGCACAGTCAGGCACAGTCAGTGGAGAGTCAGGAGCTCAGTGAGTAGTTGGTTAGCTATATTTTGAATGGCAGCTGCTGCCGGGACGGGAGTCGTTTGCGAGTCAAGTTGGTGCATGATTCGCTTTCATTAACCCAACTGCTTAATCATCAGGTGGAGGCAACAAAACAAAAGCACCAACAACAACAACAACAACAGCAACAACAACAACAGCAGCAGCAGCAGCAGCAGCTCAAGCAAAAAAAAAAAAAGAGGCGGTTGCCATTTATTGAAAAGGCGCTGCTGCCGCCCCTTCGCCAGGTTAATCCCCCCCTCGGTTTGCCTTGCCCCTCCTTCTGGTCTGGGCTAATGGCAAACAAAGTTGCAGCAGCAACGAAACCAACTTTATTGACACAAGTCACTGAGACTTGGCAGACAGTTCAGCGATCGAATCGAAATCGAAATGTGCAACAAGAGGAGACGAGTTGCAAGACGCAAGACACAAGTCTGAAGTCTTCAAGACTGTGGGAACCTGTACGAGTGCCCAACCATGCAGCGGACGGACTCTTGTTGCATGTCTGCTGATTTGTACTTTTGCCAATTTTTTGGGCTTCATGTTAGGACAACACTCGAGTTCTCAGCTCTCTTTTTGGAAGTGCCTCTGCTGCTCTTCAGCTGATATATATCTGCCAGACTATTAAGAAATAATAGCCTAGCATTGAACTGATCGTTTAGAGTCCAAGTTCTAACTATATGTTAATGATGTCATGCAATATTTGACATTTACTTTTGAGATCTTTGATAATAATTAATAGACCTTTTTTTTAATATATTTAAATTTAATTTAATTTAAATATATTATAAATGTTAATACTTTAAGATCTTTGATAATAATTAATAGAACTTTTTCAAATATATTTAAATTCCATGTGTATATTATAAATATTAAAATTTTAAGATCTTTGATAATAATTAATAATCTTTTTCAAATATATTTAATATTTAATAATAAATAGACCAGTTCTAAGTACAATTAAATTCCATGTGTATATTATAAATATTAAAACTGCAGAAAGCATTTCAGCTTTATATTAAAAATCAATTTCAAACATTATTGCAAATATTTTGAATACTATAAATTCAAGTAAAACTGACAAGTTTTTATTTTGAGCAATACAAAGCAGAAATTAGAATTTCAACTAGTTAAAATATTTTATTTTGAGGCTCGTCAATCATAAAATTGAAACAAAACTTGACTTTTCCAACTCACCTGTGCTGCATTTCCATTTCCATTCCCATTTGCATTGTCAGCAACAATTGCCTCATCAGCGTTCTCTGGATTTGCAACCATTTTCAGTTGTTGTTGCTGTTTAGAGTCAAAGCGCGACTGTTGCTGATATTTGTGATTATTGTTGTTGTTGTGGTTGTTGTTGCTGGCATTCAGTTGATGCTGCTGACTGTTGCTGTTGATGTTGTTGTCGCCATTGTAGCAATTGTTGCTAATGATGTGTCTTGTGTTGCAGTTGTTGTTGTTGTTGTTGTTGCTGGTGTCCATGTTGTCGACGACAACGATTTGGGTAACTCTCGAGGTTGCCGAGGTCTCCGTTTGTACCCCGTTCGAATTGGATGAGGAACAGGCGCTGCTGCTGTCGTAGTTGCTGCTGCTGCTGCCACTCCCGGCAGCAACACTGGTTGCAATTGCGGCTGTTGCGACTGCTGCTGCTGTTGCCGTTGTCGTTGTCGATGTGGTCACCAGCGTCTCCTTGTTCTCCTTATCAGAGTCGTCGCCGAGTGTAGAAGAACCAACTGCGGCGCCAGACGTAGTCGATGAGATTGCAGTCGACTGCAGACCATCGACTGATGTTGCTGCTGCTGCTGCTGTTGTTGTTTCTGTTGCTGCTGCAGTTGCTGTTGCTGTGTAGAGCCAACCTTCGTCGTCGTCATCCGTTGAGGCATCAGCCGATTTGAGTATCTAGAGGAGGGAAGCGGTAACCGAACAAAAACCTTAGTATGGTAAATTAAAATTAAGAAAAGCAAAAGCAAAAGCAAAGCAAAACCAAAAGCAAAAGCTGTGTGGGCTGCTGCCCGAGGATGAAGATACAAATGGACAAATGTATCTGGGACAGAGGCAAGAGTGAAGCGCATGCAACAAATCGCAATTGCAATGCCAGCGAGATGAAGATGAAGTAGTAGAAAATGAAGTTTAATTAGCGTTACTTGCGCAAAATGGCAAATTGTAACTTGCTGTCAGCAACACACTCAGCAGCAACCACAACAACAACAACAACATCACCAACAGTTGTAGGTACAAATTGCTGCTGCATTGCATTGCAGCGCATGAGTAGCAAATATCTGTTGAGCTGATGACTCTAAATTCGACTTCGACTTCGACTTCAACTTTGTCTGTGACTCTGACTACAACAACTTCGAATCTCTGCTGTGCTGGCCATGGCCTGCTGCACCTCGACTAACTGGAGGAGTTGCCGCCGCGACGCCCTCTCAACAAATGGCTGCCAGTTGCTGTTGCTTTCGTTTTCTCTGTTTGCAAAATACATATATATAATTTATACATATCATATATATATATATATAATATATATATATATAGATGACGTTCCGTTTGGTTTGTCTTTGAGTGCCAATGCACTCATCAAAATGCGTGTTGCAGGCGTTGTAAGCAAAATATTATCAGCAACATTAGCAACTGCAACTGTTAAGCAGTTAACACAGAGGCTTCACTGTAGTCTCAGCTCAGTTGAGTTTACTAATTTAAATACCTATTGTTATTATTTATATTTCTTCGAAGTATCATGAATAATAGATAAATTTCTAATCTATCTAAAAATGCATACTTTCAATTGGTAAAATTGAAAAGAATTAAATTTTAAGAATTAAAATTCTTAATTCTTATTAAAATCACTAAATTTGATTTCCGGATTTGAACGGATGCGAATTTATTGAATTGAACGCATTAATGAAAGTGCCGAATGAAAGTTATCTTAAACAATTGATAAGTTTATCTAGAATAAAATATCTGATAGATAAAGAATATATTTTATTTCATTGAAAAAACTTGAATATCTTTTAATGCAAATTTAGAGAAGTGATTCATTTCCTGGCTTTGCTCAAAATAGTTCCGATAACAATTAAAATCATAATAGATTTTTTGTTCTTGACCACAATTAAGAGCATAATAGATTTTTTTGTTCTCAAATTCCTGAAGAGCTTTTGACTTTTTATCCATTAACTAAAAAAAAACAATTAAGCTAATGATTACTGCTAGAGCACAAATTGAAAATGTAGTTCAACTCTTTTGTTGAAAAGTCAACGTTTTACTTGAATTTTTGTACTTTCGCTACGCATTCCTCGTGTTTAAAAACAAATTGTAACTGAATCATCGAGTCATTATGAGATATATAACTTTTTTTTTTTTGAAGTGGAAGTTGGGGTAAGGAACTCGAGGGCTGACCTCTGACATGAATAAAGACACTGTCATAGCTCCGGGTGCGGGTTGTGGCTTTAAGCCTTAAATTTTACTTTGTATGAAAGTCGATTAATGATTAATGATGCGATTTGATGTGATAATGATTGACTACCAGTTAATGAGCAGCAAAAGTTAATTAAGAAATTGTTAAACATGCTAAAAAGACTAAAAATACAAAGATCAATATATATATATGAGATTAGTTAAATATATATATATATATATATATATATATATATATAATGTACATAAGTTGTTTACATGCAAAAATTAATGAGCCACTAATCATGCTAATGTCCAAGAATCGATGAGAATGTTGCGCGATTGTCGATAAATCGAGACCGCTAAACCGATAACCACAACGAATTTTAATGCTGGAATTGCGGATTTTATCAAGAAGTGATGGAAGAATACTCAGTCACCAAGACACCACGACAAGAACGACCAACACCTGGTTGAATAACGGTACTCACATCGCTGGAACGTTGAACGGCGGCGTCTTCGTTGTCCCCCTCACCAGCTGTGCCATCGGTTCCAGCACCGCTCGTCTCATTGTCCGTGTCCAAATGCTTGAAATAGAAGATGGCGCAATTCTTGGACTTGCGATTGGAACGATTGAACTTGGAGGTGTCATTGTGATGACTGCGATGATGGCCAATTCCCGCTTTCCGCAGCACCGTTGGCGACTTGTTCAACTCGTGACCGAGACCGTGACCGTGATGCATATTATGATGATTGTGATTGTGATTGTGATTATGCGTGTTGGGTGTAATGACGGCAACGGCAATACTCTTTGGCTTGCCACTATTGTGGCCGCCATTGTGGCACTGTGGCGGCAACATTTTGTTGTTGCGCGTCTGCTGCTGCAACAGCGGCAAATTTGTCAGATTCGGGTGGGAGTTGCTGCTGCTGCTGTTGCCGGCATACGACATGTCCACATGACCCACTGCAATGTGCTGGTGTTGATGATAGCTGTGACGCTGATTGCCACAAATGATGGCACCGCCGCCTCCTCCGACTCGTCTCAGCTGCTGCACCTGCTCCAGATCGCTGCTCTCCGAATCTGCCTCAAAATCGGTTAGTGTTGCTGCTGCTGCACTAGCGGATTGGCTATTAGGAATCGATTTCGATGGCCGCCAAGCGCGTTTGGCAATCACAAAATCAACAACGTCCACCGCGTCGTCGTCCTCCTCTTCTGGCTCCTCGTCAGCCTCGTCGCCAGGCTGAGTGAGTTGTGTTTTGTGTGTTTTTTTGTTTGTGTGGAACAACAAAATGGTTAGGCAAATGCAGTGGCAGGCAGTTAAAGGTCAACAGCACAATCACGCACACACACACACACACACACACACATAGAAATACACACATAGTTACATGCTGCTGCAGTGCTGCCAACTTGGGCGAATATCGAAATTTACCAGCTTTGTTTGCTGGTAGCAATTTTTGGTGGGTTTTTGTTTGACATTTTGTTATTTATTTTTGAAAGGTTTTTTGGTTTAAGTTGACAAAACTGTGCTGATTTTTTCTTTTATTTTTTTATTTATTTTTTTTTTTTAATTTTAATAATACTTGTACACACTGTTGCCAACTAATTTGGGTACTTTATGCTCATATCAAAAAGTTAGGATTCATTTTCCAATGTTTTTTTTTTGTTAAATTTTGTACTTTAGGATACGGAATACGGGATACAGGTTAAGGTTATTTTTTTTGGTTTCAAAGTTGACAATACTGTAGAAGGCATGCATCGTAATTCTAGCTAGCAAATCAAACAACAAAAAAACAACTACAAACTAACAAAACATACAACAAGACGAAGAATAACAAGAAATGGACAAACTTTGCACAAATTTGGCATAAATGCAAATTTGCAAATGTGTTTGTTGTGTGTTTGTTTTTGGTTTGTTTACCTTTTGGGTTGCGATACAATCGCGTGACTGATCCTCTGCAGAGACGTTGGCGGACACAATCTCGGTGGCAGCTAGTTGACAGCGTTGCAACAACAACAGCTCCGTCGAATTGCGACTCTCGCACTCCAGATCCAAATCAGAAACGACTTCGTTTAGATCGTCCTCGGTGGCAGCTTCGTCGCCGTCTACCTCGTCCCCTTCTTCGCCCTCGTAGCCAAATGAATCGTCTTCGGTGTCGTCGTCGTCATCCAAGCCGTTCTAAGAAAATAAATGAATTGAGAGTTTTGTGGATGAATATTTTTTCCTTGCTTAAAGATAAAATTTGTTGAACTGAAGATCTGAAATTGAGTTGTTCTTTTGAAAAAATCTTACAAATATATTCAACTATTGCCATTTTTAGTTACTATTTTTTAAATAAACATAATCCAAACTTTAACTATTTTATAAATCATATATTATACATTGAAATTGCTGAAATTTCCGAATGCAGTCAGTCAGCAAGTCGGCTTTAATAGTCCGTTATTATTGCTGGCAATATGAAATTCAGTTTTTAATTGGGCAATTCGATTTGGATCTGCAGAAAGCATAAATGTTGTTCAACTGTTCGTTCAGTCGTTGGTCAGTCGCATTTGTTAGCCAAAAAGAAATTTTCACACATTTCCACAAAACAGTTTTCGCATCACGTAACCAATCGCCTGAGCAACTTGGACGAGCTTCCTTCTTCACATATGTTATAATTGCTTTCAATTGCATGGTGCCAAAGCCAGACAAACACACACACAAAAAAAAAGAAAAAAAAAATATACAGACAGACAGCCAGAAACAAACAGTTGTTGGCCAGACAGATGATAGATAAACCCCCCACCCACCACTACAAAAGAAAAGAAAACCAAATTAAATAAATAAAAACAAAAACAAATGTTGTGGGTGCTCATCTCTGGTCGGGTGTCGGAGACGGGTGCGGGGGCGGACCCCTTGAAAAACACAAGTGCGAACACTTTTTATTTTTGGAAAAGCAACTTTGTTTTTGGCATTTTAAACTCAGTTGACCTTGGCTACCCCCCTTCCCCTTCTACATAAAAAAAGAACATTTTATGATTTGCAGCTTAAAAAAATGTAGAAAATATTCATAGAAATTAAATTTTGTTTATTGCTTCAGCGTGTTAATAAGTTTAAGCTTTTAGTGGATTTGCGTAATGTTCTAGGCCGAAAAGAGAAATTCATTTTTAACGAGGTCTTCTCAAGGTCAGCAACAAGAAGAATTCTTAAGTATCTGTCGGAATCTATGTACATAAAATAACACATGATTTGGCGAGAGATTTCTTTGAGGCGCCTTTTTTTTTTGACTTGTTTTCTTTATGACTAAACAAAGCATCAGTTTTAAGAGTTTTTCTAGTTTGAAAAACAGCAGGTGAAACTGTGCCAACTAAAAAGTAAACAAAGTAGCCGAAAAAGCACTACTAAATGGTTCTCCGATGGACATTACAAATCATTCGATTAGTAAACAAATTAACAAACATAAAAGTGAAGAAAAAAAAAAATCTTGTAAACTTTTAAATTTCAAAGAGGTCTGATCAAGTGGAATAAACTTTCTACTGAAATTAGCATAACACCCGCATTTCTGCTTTTTTTCAGATAACTTAACTAGCTGCAGACAATATAAAAAACGTTAAGCAAAAAAAAAACGCTTAGCCAAGTCAAAGAGTCTTTAGCCATTTTATCTGGCGTTCAACTCTACAGTTAAACTTCTCGCTGGCTCCTCTCTCCCTTCCCTTTTTGCTCTTTTGAAAGCGCTGCCCACAGTTTCTTATGAAATTTATGAACTTATTATGCAAAATGCATTTGCCACAGCCCAAGAGCAGAAAGCCTGAGATCCCATCAAAAACGAGCAACGCCTTCGAAAAGAAAAAGAACTGCAAAAGTTGCAGGCAAAGCGGCAGCAATGGTTGCTGTTGTTGCTGTTGCTGTTGTCGGTTTTGTTGCCTTTGTTGCTGCCCTTTTTTTTATAGTTATAAATTAAGTTCAAGTTTATCGCAACGCACTTCACGCGAAAGGGGAGTCTGGTAGAGGGGCTGGGCGTGGCAGTTACACTGCAGCTGGACACGTGACTTTGTCGTGTTGGCAGCTTAGCACCTCATTTGCAGGCAACCAACTTGTTCCCTCTGCCAGAGTAAAACTATCATTAGAGCCAGCTTTAGGGTTCGCAGACACGAGATATGCATCTGCCGCATATACAAATTAACAACAACAACTGCAACAGAGACAAGAGACAACAACAACACGCCATATTTCGCTCTGTCACAATTCTCATGTCATTTTTCATTTTCCAAAAAGAACTTAATATTCCTCGCACGATAAACAACTCCAAAAACAGTTGAACACACCAAATGCCGATTACTCGATAAGTCTTTTAGTTTTTTTTTTCTTTTTTTTTCATTTTTTTTTTGTGGGAAAATGTTGTGCGTGTTTTTCTACTTCTCATTTGCTTTTGGCTACCGTTTAATTTATTTTTTATTGCTCTCTGTTTGAAAATATGAAAATTTCTCACAATCAACATTTAATTATCAGTAAACGCTTTCATGTCATCGAGATGTGGGGGAGGGGGGACAATCAAACATTTTTATTATTAACATTTAACGTCGTTTCAGGCGTTTAATTGTCGTGCATTCAAAACGTGAGTAGAAACTGAAAATTATTTCTAGCATGCATAAGTTGTTAGCCAAACAAATGAAAATTATGGCTGACATGCCAAGCTGGAAATCGTTGAAGGTGCTTTATAAAATGATATGACAAAATAAGTGAAATACTTTTGATAATCGCTTTTTGTTATGACAAGGTTTGAGACTGTCTGAGTTTCCTCATTTCAATTTAGTATTAATCTATAAGTTTGTCTTTAATCACAAATGAAAGCATTTTAAAAATGGCTTCTGTATTAAAATTGTAATATAAAAAATAATAAGATATAAAATAATAACAAATAAAATAATAATATATAAAATAAGAATACATAAAATAATAAAATTCAAATTAATAACAATATTTAAATTAATAATATATATAAAATATTAATATATAAAATAATAATATATAAAATAATAATATATAAAATAATAATATACAAAATAATAATATATAAAATAATATATTTATAATATATTAATATTATTTATATATAAAATAAGAATATATAAAATAGGAATATATAACATAAGAATATATAAAATAATTATATTTAAAATAATAATATATATAATAATAATATATAAATTAAGAATACTAAAGAATGCAGTTTTAGGGAATATTTAGAGAATAATAGAAAATACTTAATAGCTGAATTGACAATGACTAAAGTCTTATTTTTAAATAGATTTGAATAGATTTTACAAGCGATATTTGTACCGCAACTCAAGGTTTAAACAAAACTGAGCAATAATTTTCAGTTTGATTAAAATAAATGCATGGAGACTGAGACAAATGCATTAACAGTTAATATCTAAGATCGTCAGTTTTATTTATGGAGCTGAATAGATCAGCAACAATAAAATATTAGTCATGATCTTTGCTCAGCAATTAAATAATTACCAGCAGACTTGCATGGAATTTAAATTCAATTAAATAGCGTCAATTGCACAGCTCTATGTAAAAATGTAATGTGCCATTGCGCGACAAAATTGCAGACACGAGCAACAGCAACAGCAACAGCACCAACAGCAACAACAACAACATCAGTAACATCAACAAAACAGCAATTGCAATTGCAAACGCGTTGACAACCCGCAGCATTGAACAGCAACATGAAAACTTCCAAGTCATATGTAAAGAGAAAAAAAAAATAAACAAGCAACAACAACTACAACAACAAAATGCATGCCACATGCAAAGCTTTCTTCTTCCCCCACAGACTCTCGATGCAATGTCTGCAAATGACAACTGCTGCAGCAGCAGCAGCAGCAGCAGCGGCAGCAACAATATTATTACTTTCATTGTTGTTGCTGCTGCTGCACAAAACATTTCCTGGTACAGCAGCAGCAGCAGCAGCAGTAACAACAACAACAACAACAACAGCAATATTTGCAAAGTCCACAATTTAGCGCACAACTATTACAAATCGCATTAGACGCTAAATTTAGCAAAGTCGTTGCCAAAAGCAGCAACAACAATTGTAGCAACAACAGCAGCAACAACAGCAGCAACAACATTGCCAGAATGGCGACAATATTTCAGCACATTTTTCACATTTTGCTTGGAGAATTCTTGGAATGACCCTAATAACTGTTGACAGCGCAACATGTTGCTGCAACACTTGCTGCACGTGGGCGTTGTTGCATGTTGCTAGCCCACGCAAGCCATTCTAGAGACACACACACACACAGCAATAATTGCTCATAATTTGCAGGTTGTTGATGTGTGTTGTGCCAAATAGTTGCTAACATTTGAATTTAAAAGGTGTTGCACAGATTTCATTTTTTTTGGTTTTTTCTTATTTATGATTAATGGCGAAGGCAGCAAGTTGTGACAACTGAAGCCAATAAAACAGCTAAAGAGACAGAAAGACAGGAGGACAGGGGGACAGGAGGACAGCAGTTGAAACAATGAACAAACAAAGGCCGCAATCTGACATTTGCCAAATGTCAATAAGCCATATTTGCAGCTAGGTAAATAATGTTAAAAGAAAAATTACGTTAATATGGGAATAACTGGGATTATCGACTTTTCGAATGCCCTAGCAATAATAAGGAAGAGTACAAAAATATTAATAAAATATGCAAAAATTACAAATTACAAATTGCCTGGCAAAATTGAAATACCCTTTAAAAGGGGCAACATTTTATGCACATTTGTTGCAATCGAAGATGTCTCTGTTTGTCTGCCATTGTTGCTTGTGTTGACTGTGCAACATCAACGAGAGGCAACACTGATTTATGTGTATTTGATTTGTGTGCGGTTTAGTTTGTGCGCCACATGAGGCGCGTTGACAACATCAAACGGTGCAGCAACATGTTGCTATTGTTATTGTGCTTTTGAGTTGCTGCTCCCATTGCAGTTGCAGATGTTGCTGTTGTAGTTGTTGCAGTTGCTGTTGTTGTTGTTGTTGCAGTTGCTGTTGTTTACATTTCGCTTATTTTTCTTCTGCTTTGAATTGTAATTTCACATTGATTATATTGTGGCCACATCTCGTTTGACTTGTGCTCGTCTTTCTGTCTGTCTTCGAGTCTTTCAGTCTTTCAGTCTTCAAGTCTTTCAGTCCTCAAGTCTTTCAATCTTTCAGTTTTTCTTTCTTGTTTGATTATAGGAATTGGAAGTCGACTGTTTACCAGCTGCTGCCACAATGAAGCAATTTGGCCTGCGCATTGCTGCTGCAACTTTTACTTGTGTTGTTTTTTTATTCTGAACTGATTTTTATTGCCACATCTTGGAAAGGAATTTCCAAAAATTAACATTTTTTTTTTGGTTTGTTTGCAATAAATCATTTGTGACACATGATTTGAAATTGGTGTGTAAAATTAAATCATAAATTTAAATGTAGTTTTTTATGGCTAATCACCTTTAGTTTCTCTCGGTCTTAGTCTGTTGGCCATTAAAAAAAAACAACTGACAGTATCTGCTACTGGGAATACGAGTAATGATTTAATTACTTGCCCCAAGGCCATCGCTCTTGGCCAAGTTTGTTAATAATATTTATTGAAAAGCTTCCGCTTGTTAAATAAAATTCAATTTTCAGCGCAGCAATTTTAAGTGTTGAAGTTTATTGCAAGTAAAATAAAACAAATATCTTATAAAATATCAACATGCAGATTTAAGTTTCTTTTTTATGATGCAAAAGAAATATTACTTTAAATAATATTTAAACTTTACTCGAAAAGCAATCAATTTTTATAGTCTTTAGTCTCTCATAGAGCACTTTCTATGCAGATCTGCAGATCAGCAGATCTATCGCCAATTTGCAACCTGCTCTTTCCGTCATTAATATCGCTGATACAACACACAACACACACCACACACACCACACACAACACACAACACGCTGCAGTTAGCCAATGTGCAGAATATAATGAACCATAAATGGCATACTGGAGCCAACATTAACTGGGTAATTGAAAATGAGCCAAGAGACAAGGCAACAACAGCAACACTTGCAACAACAGCAACACTTGCAACAACAGCAACACTCCCTCTCAACAACATTGCACGATTGCAGCTCAAACTCCAACTCCAAATCAAATTCAAGCTGTGTGCAACATTAAGTGCCACTAAAAGTAGATCAACTAACGGTTGCAGCAGCAGCAGCAGCAGTTGCTCTTGTTGTTGCTGCTGGCTGCTTGCTGTGGTTTTGCTATGGTTTTTGGGATGTGGCCACATTATAAAACAATTTCTCACAAAAACCCACCCAATTTGCCTGCTAAACCGCACGAGGACCGTTTGCCGGAGCCATGCTTCCAATTACATGAGCCATTTTGGTAATTGTTGTTGTTGTTGTTGTTGTTGTTGTTGTTGTTGTTGTTGTTGTTGCTGCTGCTGCTGGCAAGCTGCTAATTATTATATGCTAGTGGCCAGGCTGAAAGTGAGACCGAGAGGCGGTAATTACTTTGGCCAGCTGTCGATGTTTTTTTTTCTGTTTTCGAGCCAACTTTAAACGGCCTTGCAAGTGAAAACTTGAGCTTGGCTTGGCCATTGTTTAGCTGGTGTGTGTTTTTTGGTTTTTGTGGCATATGCAACTTGTGCTTCCGCGTTTCTGTGCTGCGCTGCGCTGTGCTGTGCTTTATTGTGGGTGGCCACGCCTCGCACAGCTTACGAACAAAAATTTACATAATTATTGTGATTTTATTTGTGGCACTCGCACTTGCATTTTCCGGGACAGCCACAACCACAACACACACAACACACACCACTCACACAAATTAAATAGTCACAATTTGTTGCTGTCGTTGCAGACAACGCAACATGCAAAATGCAGTTCCGAATTCGCAGCACGAACAACAATTACAAGCAACAAACAACATAAAACATAAAAACAACCAACAAAAACAACAACTGAAAAATCCGGTAAACTGTCAATTATTATTCAAAGCGCAATCTTTCATTTTGTTGCCTCGCTTTTTTGGCTGTTTGATTTATGAAAGAAATCAATATAAAATATGCTTCAGTTTTTGGCCAACATTAATTTGCATTTGGTTTTTTGGCCTTGTTTTTCTTCGTGTTGGTAGCACGGCTACCTGCTTTTTTGGCTTGTCGATTGTTTAATGTTTGGCCTGTGATTGATGTGCCGCCAAATTATTTGACGAAACGTCGACCAATTAAAATCATAAATTGTTTATCTTTTATTTTGATCGACATTAATTGGCTGCTCAATTTGTTCACGACTTGATTTCCCAATTAAACCCGCATAGAAAATGATAAGCAATTGGCCCGTTGATGAAGTTGTAAGTTAAAAACTATGCCCCAAGGTTGCACAAACATTAATTTGAAGCGATTAATTCATTGAGATTATGCAGCATTCACTCAAACTATGTCAATATTTGTGCGCATTTAAGAAGTAGAAAAATCCGACTGAAAGTGAAAGGCATTTTTTTAATTTAAGATCAATTTAAAGGATTTTTATGGCGATTATTTATTAAGCCAATAAACTGAGCTGCAACTCGGTTCATTTTAACAATGGCAACTTTAGTTTCAACAGACCATCAACTGTTGCCAGATGTGCAACATTTCTTTCAACACTTTCGCTGCGCATTTCTCGTGTTGCACTGTGGACGGACGGACGGTCCTGGCCGGCCTTCAAAAATCAATCAAAGAAAAGGGCCAATGCACCGCAGCACATCAGCAAAGAGGGGCAGGTTAAAAAAGCCAAACAAATATTATGCTTATATTTTCAAAGAATAAACAAGATGTGTTGTTGGCTGAAGCAGCCACAAAATCAAATATAATAATCAAATGTAATCAATGTAATTCGATTGCAAACTGCATTTGTTTATCGAATGTATAAAAAAAAAAGACGAGGGAAGAAATTGAAATTGTGAACGTGAGGAACGTGTTGAGGGTGGGGGGAGAGTGGGGGGAGTGTGGGGAGAGTGTTGCAAGGCAAAAGGCCAGACTGAAATAAAATGCATTTTTATGAGAAGTCGCGATCGTCTCGCTGGGCACGTCGTAAATTTGATTTGGTTTATTTTCATTTGGGTTTTTTTTTTCTTCATTTTTTTACTTAAATCTTCTCTCGCTTTTTTCTTTGGCTTTCAGCCGCTTTCCATTGGAGAAGTAACAGCTGCAACATCAGCAGCGGCGGCAGCAGCAGCAGCAGCTGATGGCGTCGGTTGAAGTTCGAAGTTGGTGGCGACCTCTGGGCCAAGTTTTGTTGCAGCAGCAGCAGCAAGCAGGAGGCAGCATCGGCCACAATGGGTCGCATAAATTTCACTTTTACTTGCCAACTTTGTTCGCTTGTCGGCCCCCAAAGTGTGTAATTTAGATTTTTTTTTATATTGAGGCATATTTCTGTGCAACGTGGCAGCTACTTAATGCTGTACTTTAGGCCAGGTTTATGGCGCCAATAAACAAAACGATTAAAGAAACCGCATTAATGTGCAACATTTGACATTTGACAATAAAATGTTTAAATGCTCTCGTCAACTGCAGAGAAACTCTAACAAATAATAATAAAAAAAAAGCCATTTAATAAAAGTTAAATTTCATCTGCAATATTTTGTTTCATTTGCGACGCAAGCCTCTAAATTATCCAAGCCAAATGTGGAGCAAAACAGAAACGGTCCAGCGGCACAGGAAAGTGTGGCAAATTATAAGGCAAGAGTCGTGTCCACATGCAAAAGGCGGCACAACTTGTGGCACACGAAGGGGCAGGCGCTTGCTATGAAGGGGGTGTTGCTGCCGCAGCTTGAGGCACACAAATGCAAATTGTTGCATCAGAGAGCGAACCGAAATGCAGGTAAATAAAATTGTTTCTTCACTTGGCTAACGATAGATAAAGCCAGCCAAGGCGGCCAGAAGCAGCAGCAGCAGTAGCAGCAACAACAAGTTGCATTCGTAGGAGAAACTTTGAGCCACAAATGAAGCGGTTTAAAGCTGCATCATGAACTGCCCCAGAGCCGCAGGCTTGACAAGCGGCAGCAGCCAAAACATAGGGCAGACACCACAACAACAACAACATGGGGCAAGCGTCAGTGCGTGTGTTGCATGAATTACGACATCCGAGAGCAAATATATAAACGGGACACGAGACGCATTGCAACTCCCCCCTCTCTCCCATCTCTCTCTCTCATCGAACACTGAGACGTAAATTATACACAATTAAAATGCTGTTACCGTTTTGCAATTATATTATGTTGGCTAACAGCTGCGGCTGCTGCTGCTGCTGCTGTTGCCTAGGGTGTCTCAGAACTTTTGGCCAGGAAACGTTTAAGCCATGGCACACAAATCAGAGCATGAGCAGAGCCTTGTTGCCTGGCCTGGCCAGAGTTAAACTGGGCCAATGTGATTATAGGCAAGACTTTCACTGCCAGCTGTCAGGTGAGTGGGATGCATAGAAGATGAAAAGGCGTACAAAGAGGAAGAGAGAGAGAGTGTGTGATTGTGGTGTGTGTTGTGTGTTGTGTGTGTGTGCGTGTGTAAGAGAACTAAGAAATTGTATTGGAAAGGCTAGAAAGGAACTTTGAATGCGCAAATAATTCAAACAACAAATCAATGCAAAAAGTGTGGGTTATTTTTAATTAATGTGAATGAACAGAGAAATTTCACTTTTAAAAAAAAAAAAAAATATATATATATATATATAATATATGTATAATTTGAATAGATAAGTGTTGGACGTATTACACAGATTAGTTTTACTATACTTGAAATAAAATAAAATATTTTCCACAAACTTTTTAAACCTTTTTTATATATTTTATCGTTAATTTTGCATCAACCAGAATTTTCTTTTCTTTTTTTATAATAAGTTCCAAATTAAAACGAAATATTTTTTTAAATAATTTTTTGTATGTATTTTCCTAATTTGACTAATTTTGAAAACCAAGTCTATCAAATTTTTTATTGCTAGTTTTTTGCAGAGGAGCTGCTGCTACAAAGTATTTCAAAAACACACGGCAAGAATATTTAATTAGCCGCATTCCCAAAAGCTAATTGCGACTGGAGAAATTGTACTTTTTTTTTCGTTACATTTCTTGATGAGAAGTAGCAGGCGGAGGAGGCGAAGATGGCTTTTAATGCATCAGCATCAGTTAGCGGACTGTTGCTTGTTGGCCAAGTTCGATAACGGCTCGTTGGCAGCCGCGCATTGCCAACATTTTCACCAAATGAGTTAATTAAATCAGTGAACAGAGATATATTTGTAATTAGAAATGCCCATAATTGGCAAGAGGCGGACATAAAAAGAAATAAAAAACGTCAACTGAGCAAAGGAAAGCTTTTGGCGCCGCTGCACAATACAAATAAAAAATACGAAAAGTGCCATCAAAGTGATGCATTTTCCATTTTTCCAAGAATTCAAAGTATGCAACGAGAAAAAGGCAGTTTTTTCTTGAGGTAGTTTTTTTTATAGATCTTTTTTTTTGCTTTCCAAGTGTAAATAGAAAACGCCAAAGCCGACAGCAATTTGAGCTAATCCAAGGTGATTTTTTCGATAGGCCGCCTTTAAATCCTCATTTTCGAATATATTTTTGTGCAACTTGTAAAGTTGAATGCCACTAAAAATCAATAATGCAGCCTAGCTGCCATTTGGGAATGGAATTTATTTTTTGGTGCATGAGCACTTTTAGCCTGGCTCAAAATAATAATTTGTATTTAAAAATTAATATCACATTTTACAGTTTGACAAATATGCAAAAAAGTTTCCCACAGAAAAGTTTAATTTAATTTAAATTTTTTTATATATAGTTTTTTTTTATATCTGCAGAAATATCTGAATAATAATTGAATTTGTAGACTTACCGCTGTTGAGCTGCGTTTGCGCAGTAAATTGTCCAGGCAGAGCTGCAACTCAAAGGCCTTCAGATAGAGCAGATGGTATCGATCCCGCAATCGTTTCAAATTGGCTTCACCCTTCTTGGGATGAGCTGTGCCGAGTCCAGTGCCAGTGGGCGCTGTTGTTGCCGCTGTTGTTGTTGTTGTTGCAATGGGCGTGGTCAATTGGGCAACATCAGAGGCAAAACCGCTGCTTAGACTGTGGGATTTGGTCACCGATTCGCTAGTCGATTCACTGGAGCAATTGCTGGTGAGGGATGCGGGCTGCTGCGACTGCAATTGCAACTGTGACTGTGACTGTGACTGGGATTGAGACTGTTCCCTCTCGGAGGCGGCACGAATGCAAGCGCTTACAACTCGAGCGTGTGATACAATTTCATGGTACAACACCTGGAAATGGACAATGGATGGAGAAATTTCAAATTAGACATAAACTGAATGTGACAAGCAATTGGAAAGCAAGCAAACTGCACATCACGTATGCCTCAGTTGGTTGCAAGCTCTGCGGCACGTGAGTTGCCACCAGATGAAGTTGTTGCCACGTTTGTTGATATTTAGTCGCGTGGGCTGCTTTAGTTGAGGCGCAGCATAGACAAAAGACTAGACAATGTCTTTAAGAACTCTAATGACTTGACTGCACCCCATGCACTGAGAGAAAAACTACATAAATCTGTATAAATTTGCAATTATAAATAAATAACTATTTTGTATCTATATTTTTACAAGTTTAGCATAAATAAAATTGTATACTTAGTTGTATATATGTAATTTGTTCAAGTGTAGTCTGCGCCTCTCAATTGCATTTCCGTTTATGGGCAGCCGCATTTGTGTCTTAGATTTTCATCACTCATTTGTCATCTTCGCCTGGCAGAGACGAACCCACCCCAAAGGTCAAATCCCACACATTGCATAAGCGAATGCAGCCATCCGTCCATTGTATTGGCCAGATTCAACAGTCAGATAAATGAAATTGGCAACCAAAAAAAAAGGCGTATTTCTTTTCTTCTTAGCTTGCAACGCGTGCGATATTCAATTTATCAAATATATATATATATATATATGATAAATCTATACATATATGCATAGAGAGAAAATAATTACCAAAGTGTTTGACAAGCAGAGGTCAGAGAGTTGAGGGAGGTGGTGGGGGCGTGGCAACGTCAAATGCCGCACAATGACACCCACCACCCAAGGCAAAAGCACACACGATCATTTATTTGCGTTGCACTGTTGGCGGTAATCGTACATTGATCTTCATACAACAGTTTAACCCCAACGAACTCTTGCATCATGTGGCAAGTAAACAGAAAACTCAACTACAACAACAACAACAACAATTGCTGTCAGCTTTGGCATTAGAAATCGATAAATATGATGAAGCGACCAACTTTAGGAAGAGAGAGAGAGAAAAACCCAACGACACCTGGTACATTTACTTATGGCAGCGACTGTGTAGTAAGTCATAAATTTAAATTTTCACCCGTTAACTTTTGGGTGGAAAAAAAACCCCACACTAAAATTGAAATGTCACCAAAAGCGTTTGCTTCGATTTGTTAACATTTTTTGATATTTATCCAAGCAATTCGACAGCTGCTTTTTGGCCAAAAATTGACACTGAATAAAAAGTTGAGTTGACATTCAAATTGTGTTTTCTTTTACTACTTGCTAATAAAACAAATTAATACTTAAACTACTTAAATCATTATTATTTTTATAACTCAAACTGCAATCTGATTTTTCTATTTCATATTTACTGATTTTGTCATATTGTTAACTTATTTAATAACTTCCTGATTATAACTTACATAGAACTATTAAGTCTGCAGTTTATTTATTTTTATTTTCTTTTTTTTTTTTTTGCTAAAAATGTTGTATCTTTTGATTGTAATTTATTTTAAGAGCACTTCCTTATGCACATTTATTAACTGATTCTTATCGCACCTTTCAGCAATTCCCACACCCATTGGAAACTTACTTCGCTTCCAGTTGAATAGCTTCAGTTTGGCGCTCTCTGATTATCTGGCTCTAACTAGCTAAATATTTAAACGAGCTGCATTTTTCATAGGATCGAATTCTACATTGTCGGAATTTTCCGCTACACAATTTTCTGCGTCATTATTACAGGCGAACACAAAATTGTTTGCATTATGATATTGTAGTTATTTTTCTTATTTTTTTAATATTTTTTTTAGTTGTTTTCTTTTATCATTATATCTAATTATGAGCTGCAAGAAACACAAAGAACTTGTGTAGTGCAGGCAATGTGAGGGAGGTGGTGCGGGGCGAGGGTGTAGTTCATTTTAGAGGCTTGGCAAACAAAAATCAACTTAACTTCCAGCGATCGGGCCAAATTCGTAGCCATTAGTTTTGAGGGAAGAGCTGAAGTCGTAAATCGCGAGTCATGAAGTTGTTGCAAGTTGGTTCTTGGAGGAGCGCGCAGCCACAGCTGGCAACAAGAAGTAACTAGATTTGAAGTCTGAGGCAGGCTGGCTGGCTGGCTGGCTGGCTCTGGCAGGCAGGTGTGTGTGGAGGCGGTGGTGGGTGTGGCCAAGTCAAGCGGCAGTTGCGGCTCATTACAAACAGAAGAGCGCAAACGAACACAACAAGAAACAATAGTTGGCTTTAATGTGTCTTTAGCCAAGTTAGCTCGACGGGCATCACACAGAGCAACGCCTTTCTCTTTGTTTTAAACTTAGCCTCAGTTTTAGTTGAGTTCAGTTGAGTTGTTGCAGTTGCAGAGTTAAAGTGGAAACTGCTTGTTGCCTTGTGGCAGACTTGTGCTTGGCTTGGCTTGGTTTTGGTTTTGGCTTGGTTTGCCCATGCCAAAAACCACTCCCAATCTTTGCACGACTCTTGGCAATTTTTTCGAGTCTCTTAATGCATTTTGCACACGCTCACTCATTCATTCGCTTCATAAACCCACCCACCTATAGCACACACAAACACACACACACACTCGCACAACACTCTCAGCTCCAGTTTCAGAATATGAGCAAGAATTATATGCATAAAGTTCGTGACTAATCTGCGGACTGAACTTGAGATGTTTCTCCCTTTTCCCCCTCTGTTTTCAGCAACTGTTGCAATTGAGACTTTGAATGCACTCGAGCAACAGCAGCAGCAGCAGCGGGGGTAAAGAAGTTATTGGTTAAAGAAAAGTGAATGCAAAGTGGGTGGTTATATATATATATATATATATATATTTATATATTTATAAATAAAAAAAATGTGCAGCTGTTAAAAGATTGATTAAATTAATTAATTATGTTGGCATTTAAATATTTTTGCTGCTTTATTATTTAATTTTTAATTAATGTTCTTTAAGTTGAGTTTATTAAGATCGTTGCTAAATTATATTTATTACTTAAGTAAAATTAAATAATTCTGCATTCTGCAAACTTTTCCTTAAGAAATCTAAAATAAACCTCGCTGAGAAATCTTGTATATTGTTATTATTTTAAGCATTCTTATTCTTCATCATTCTCATTCAAGGAAATTCTAAAGAATTTCATTGCAATCCACTCTCCATTCTCATTCTCGTCTACATATCGTATACTTAATCTATGCAGTTTTCCCCTTTAACATTCTTGCCACATTTTATATAATTATCTTTTCTCTAAGCCTGATTATGATTTGTGTGCAACAATTTATAATAAACTCGAGCAATTTTTCCAGCTGGCGCCGCAGTGAAAAATGAGCTTTGACTAGCTAAATGCTAATTGGACTGCTCGCTGGCCACACCAAATGCCACAAGCATGGGGCA
The DNA here is from genome assembly GCA_035042365.1 of Drosophila dives. Lineage (NCBI taxonomy): Eukaryota > Metazoa > Arthropoda > Insecta > Diptera > Drosophilidae > Drosophila > Drosophila dives. The sequence goes on along the minus strand of JAWNLJ010000326.1, from coordinate 3,224,638 downwards.
CTTCTTTACTTATTTTTTTTTTTTTTTTTGTGTGGCTATTGCAACACACTGTCCTCCACATGACGCACATTTTGTGTGTGTTTTTCTCATTCGCACAAAACCATTTCTCATGCAAATGTGCCCAAGAAATTGTGTGTGTGTAGCAAGTTGAGAGATTCGTGCGTCTGGCCAAAAGATCTTCTAATGCGTCGATCTATTTATAAGACTCAAATAATGCTGGGTACGTCGTATCTCTATCTGTATTTTGAGATCATTTTGGTTATTGTGTGTGTGTGTGCGAGGTTCGTTGACTCAGAATATAGTGTTGAGCAATCGTCAACAATTAACTAGCTGCAAACACAACAAAATAAAAAAAAAACCAACAATAAGAAAAGAACAACAAAAAATCACATTCATTATTGAAAATGTCAGAACGTGACCTCGACCGCGTTTTTCACATTTTTATCGCCCCTAGGCATTTGTGTGGCATCAACGCCTGCGCCCAGCAGCCATGATACATCTGATTGTCTGATGATTCAGACTGTGTTGCAACAGATAGTAAAACTTAATTGTTTATAAAAGTCACTAAAAGTCACTTATTTGCACCTGGCGCGAATTTTGTTGCCAATAAAAGTCAACAATTTCCACAGCAGGAAGTCAACGAACGCAACAATAAAAACAAACACATTTCCAACATGTCACACATAAATTGGAACGCGCACAAATATTCTTCTTCTTCCCTTTTTTTTTTGCTTTTTTTTGTCTTTTGTAGCCAGCACATTTCTAAGTGAAATAGTCACGGCATTTGGAACACTTCCAAATCGTCATTTGAAAGCGCCTTTAAATAGACCAACATACAAAGTCTGCCCGGTTTTGGGACATAATTTCGGGCATGCGCTTGCATCAAAAAAAAAATTGTTAAAAAAATACAACTTGCGACTCTAATTACCCAAAAGAGTTGATATAACAATGTTGCATGAGGGGTGGGAGAAGGTGTAAAGACTGGTTGTGGCAACCTCTATTGACAAGACAAATGACAAGCGGAAAGTTGCGAGAAAACGAAATTGACACTAGCAAGTTGGGTGAGAAAAAACAGCTAATAGCAAATTCAGCGTAACAAGCTATGAGATATCCTAGAAAAATGTGAAGAGTAAGTTGGTAAAATTATATCAAACGATACACCAGGTTTTTAAATATGAATTACTTTTTTTAAAATATATGATGGAATTTTTAGATAAATGTCAATGCCAATATTTAATTAGAGAAAGAACCCAACATTTTTTAAATTTATATTGACATTGACAAGTTTTCTTAAATAACTATAACTTTCATGGTCAATTAAATAATAGCATGTTTCTGAGTATGTTCGATAGCACATTTAATAGCTATAAATAAAAACAATATTACATTAAATGCTATCAACAATTAAACAAACAGTTTTTATATTTGTGAATAAACGTAGATAAAACAGTTTTTATAGGATTTTTTAATAGAAATGCTCAAGTTTTGCTTAACTTTGAATCATTTAACTAATGAATTTGGTAATTCTAATGATTATCGATCGCATATTTAAAAGCTTTATAAGTAGATATAACATTAAATGCTATCAACTATTTAACAAACAGTTTTTATTTTTGTGAATAAACATAGAAACAGTTTTGATTAGATTATTAAATGAAAAATGCACAAATTTTGCTTAACTTTGAATCTCTTTTAATGTTTAATATAATTCATAGCACATATTTTGGATATAAAAGTCAGTCACAGTAAAATCAATATAAATCAAAACTCCCCACACACATTCTAAGCCAATAGGGTACACAAAGGTTGAGTATGGCTAATGACTGCAGTTTAGACCAACTATTGTGTATTTTGGTGTTAGATGCAACATGCTTTGTCGCCTTGTCGGGGCAATTAATCTGCCTGTAAGAGTCGCTGGCGACAAACAAATATAAACTCTGATCTGACCCAGAAAAGCCAGAGAATCAGAGAATCGGAGAGAAAAAGGGGACACAGTTAGGAAGATAAGCACAAAAAAAAAATAGAAAAACAGTTGCCAACAATGATGTCAAACGCATCTGCAGCGCGTGATGCGAGCAAATGTACTGGGAATTAACCCAAAGAAGACTTCTTCTTCTTCTTCTTCTTCTAGGAATGCAAAAGAGAGAGTCCAAATCGAGTCAAAGACTGCTGCTGCTGCTCAAGTCCGTGTGCGGTACAGTTAAAAGCCGACACGGTTTATTGAGTAACAAGCATATCAGAACAGACAAAGAGAGCGGGATTTATATAAAGAGAGAGATAGGAAGGAAGAGAGACAGACAGATATTAAAGACGACAGCAAGACACGGTTGACATAATCACGTTCGAGTGTCACGTTCGTAGTCAGCCTCAGCCACAACCACGATTAGACGACGACGAACGACGGACGACGAACGACGAACGACAGACGACGAAGGAGGGACCAACGCGAGACGAAGTCCGCTGGCAACTGTCCGACTGGTCGACGCTGCGCCGACGTCAACGTTGCCTTGCCTTTGTTGCCGTCACGTTCTTGAAGATGTCTTTTGTGGTCCACTCTAAACCGTCTTAAGGGGGGGTTTTTTCTTTACTTTTTAGCAGAACAAGTTTTTCGCTTGTCAACGTTTCAAAATTTTTCCTCATTTTGGCTTGCTTTTTTATTTTTTTTGTTGGTCTCATTAAAAATATGTTACATGGCTTAAACTGATTATGAAATTATGTTTTGTGGCTTTAACTGTTTATATAATTAATTTCGACTGTAACCTAACAGACAAATGTGAGATTCTTTAATGACCAACATATTCTACGAGTTTGTTATTCAATCACCGATGAGGAGATGAATGAAATCCTTTTAGCCGCTTTCTCTGCATTAAATTTCAATTATTACCACATCAGGCAACAAAGTGTTGGGTCTGTGTTGCAGTTGCGGCTTTCTGCTTTCTATTTATTGCACAATTAACAAGTCGTTAGCCCAATCGTAGTGATTTTTTTTCCCTCTTCTCTTTTCCTCTCTTCTTTTTTTTATAGGGAGATCTCTCAAGCTAGCGGTACCTGGTGCCACATAAAGTGAGCACTGAGAAAAGGCCACGCTGGGTAATAATATAATTTTAATTGCCAATGCGCTGCAGACCGAAAAGCCGCAATAGACACACATGTAACCCGGCCCAGCAACACTACATGCCACAACTAATCCCAACCCCGCACCTCTCCCACACATCAGCAAATGACTAATGAATTTGTGAAGTACTCACAAAAAAGTCGAGATGGATTAAGCAGGTATCCTTTACATTGTTTGATTATTAAAAAATGATTATGATTGAGCTACCGAAAAGTATTATAAATTAAAAAACCCAAATAAAGTGTAGTATTTTCAAATCTTTGACAGTTATTTGAACAGCTTCAAAAAACATTTTGGTTTAATTTCAGGGTATCAACAACTGGCACACTTAAGTTGAGCACAGAGTTCAGTTGTTGCCTTGGCAAAGACACAGCTCAAGCCGACTTGACCTAGACCATGTTGGCCAAAAACAAAAGCGAATTGTGCTTGCATATAGCCTACATTTGAACAGTTTCGATGAGTGCCCCAAAATAAAAAACAATTTAAAGTATTGCAACAAGTACGTGTTGAAAGTGTTTTTGAGTTGATACTTCTTGAATTTAGTTTTTTTTTGTGGTGCCTCGTTTGGTAATTTGATAGCTTTGAGTGTGGTGGTGCTGATCCACAAGTGGTGTCAAATTGTGCCACAGATTTGGCTGGACAACTGGTTCAGTGAACTCCGCAGAAGGTCAGGCAAACACGGAGAGAAAATGCTAACAGTTAAGTGCTGTTAACTGACATAGAAAGCTAATCCAATGAAAGCGTCTAAACAAATACAAAAAAAAAACCATTATAAGTTATTGCTGTAAAATCGAGTCGACAAATCCAAATCCGACTTTAAGCCCATTGTTAATGGCAAACATATTTCATGATTGATTTTGACGCATAGGAAACCAAAATTGGTCAAGACAGGAAAAACAAATGAGGGGGGACGAAAATTCACAGTCTGTGGCTTTTCACAGTATTTTCACAATTTTTCGACAAATGAACAAAAAAAACATTTGCTGCATTACAAGACAAATGATCGCAATGCTTTTGACCAAATAAACAACGAACTGCCAGCAAATGCAACAAATATAAAATTGGAAGTAAAAACAAAACAAAAAAAAAATGGAAAATGACTGAAATAATAATAATTTCTCTAAACATTTGCCTAATTTGTGTTATAATGATTATGTAAGCAATAAAAATACCACACTTAAATTGCGCAATCAAAATTTTAATTTCTGTCTATGCCTGCAGAGCAACTGAAGGTTGGAGCTTGAGTTAATCTATTGTGCTGTCATTGCAGTGAGTGTCTACTGTACATCAACAAGTGAAGGTCAACAACAGAGTAGCTGGCAAAGCATTTATCTTCTCTGCTCGAGTGTGGGTCAATCTTTGGGGTTATTCAGTTGTGTTGTTGTTGTTTATGGGAACCGATAAGAAGTGTTTTTTACAGGCTTACATTTTGTTAAAGTTGTCACTCATTAAAAATGAAAATTATACGACCCAATTGACCCAATTGAGTAACATATGTCCAAGTTTATTTATGTTCAGCTTGTTTCAAGTGTCAAATCGATGTCGATCATATCTGATAAGAAACGATGAAATAATCTTTTAACTAAATTCCTAATATTTAAAAATAAGACTTATGTAAGCTGAACTTATTACAGAGTTCGTTGTACTAAAATTTCCAAAGTTAAATATCGATTAATAATTGAAGTACTAAAAAACAGTATTTGATAAGCTCAAAATCATTCATTTCAAAAATTACCATTTAATTATTATAATTTTTTTGCATTAACCAAGAAGACATAATTTATTCAAGTGCATTATTATGTTTTTTATTTAAACACATTGACCTTCGCTGACCCCTTTTTTTTTGGAAATTTGAACTCCTCCCAGAAACAAAAAGGTTTTCCACAACTTTATTTCACGCAACAACAGGTTGTTTGGGACAGGCTTTCTTGGGACTAGTTGTAAATGAGGCGTGGCACAACAGACAACATTCAGCAACCATAATTGAAAGCCGACATTTGGCAAATTAAGTGACCATAAAAGGAGTTGTACAATGGACATTGTAATTACCAAAAACTGCGAAACTGCATTGCCAAAAATAAAAACAACAAAAATTGATTAAAAAAAAAAATGCAATTTGTTGTGTAAAGAAAAATAAAGAAAAAAAAAATAAAACAAATAAAAGCAAAATCTAAAATTATATTAAATTTATACCAGCAGAAAATGCTTTTTAATTATATAATTGAAGTGAAAATATATGTTTTAGATACATTAACGACTTGAATCGAGCACAAGACAGATAAATTAATTTTGCTCATATTGCTAGTTTTGGGGTCTATTTATGTTCGTCCTGAGGGGCATATGAAATACAATAAAAAAACAAGACAGCAGCAGTGGCAGTGGCAGCGGCAGCAATAAGAGGAAACAATGGAAAAGCTATTGCCAAAACTTTCACTATCAGCTGGCGGAGATGTACAAACAGCAGAGTCAAGTCAAGTGAATCCACATTGCAATTTCGCGTTCGGTTTTCCAAAACAATTACGACACCTCAATTTGCGAGGCTCCTTCAGCGAGCTAACCAAACCGAAACGAAACGAAACATTTGAACCCAATGTATGCCCAGAAGCTACAAAATTAAAACAGCCACATAAGTCAAGAGTAACCCGACCACACCCCGCCTCCCCAACCACCAACCCCCAACCCACCAATAAGCGGAGTGTGTTCCGCCTCCTTTTTGGCTAAGTGAGCGACAGGCTTTTGTAACTCATTAAGCCAACGCTGGAGCGGTTCATAACTCAGGCGCATTGGAGGTCATCAGGGTCAACTTGGCACAACAACAACAAAATCTACAACAACTGCCGCTTGTCAGGCACTTCCGAAAGATAAACAACGCCATCGTTGATCGACGACATGTGAGCCACGCTTGGGTTAAGGGGGCGCGGCGCGGCGCCGCAAATGAGTCAAGTCGATGGACGGCTGTCGCAGAGTTGGCTAAAATTGATTTTTAAAAGACGTCCCAAACAAACTGTGCCAACTAACAATAAATTTTCAAATATACAAAAGGAGTCCCTTTTTTTTTAAGTGTAAAGGGTTATGTTCCACAAAGTAAAAGTTAGCAACGCAGCTGAAGCAATACGTACATATATATTTATATATGTATATGTGTGTAAACTCAAACTGGCCCGTTGACTCCTCCGAACGTGATCTCCATTGTTGGCAACACTTTTTGACTGATTATCAAAGCCAAGGCTACGTGATTTGCTACCAACAGCAATTTGTGTGTGCCGCAACCTCAGCGATATTATTTTTTATTGACTCCCCCCTCCCCACAACACCATTTAATTGCTAATTTTAATATATATACACATATAAATATATTTATATTTTTTTTTTTGTCTTTTGTTTGAGGGGCGTTAATAATGTGGGCTGGGTTCAATAACACAAATAACTTATGAGTACTTTTCCAGATACTAACTAACTCTGTTGGTGAAAGAGACCGCAAAAATCAGCAGCAGCAACAACAACAGCAGCAGCAGCAACAGCAGCAACATCAGCAACAACAGCAACAGCAGCAGCAGCAGCAGCAACAGCAGCCAAGCAGCAAACCAAACAAACTAACAGCAAAGCAACAAAGCAGCTAAGCGTGCTTAATGTTCAATTGTTTAAAGTGCATTGAACTGAATAAAAAATATAAAAAAAATAGTACTGAAAAACAGACAAACTGAGAAACTGACAAACTCACAAGTTAGGCAATTGCTGTCTGCTAACTTGGCTTAGTAAGCGCATAGAAAACGCTTAATAAGTTTATTATTACATAAAATAATTATTCAAGTTTTAAGTTGACAAATGTTCAAGTTTCTAAGTAGAAGTCAGAAATTAGTTGAGTTTTTGACCAAATTATAAAAGTTTATAGCAATTATTTGGTGAAAAATGTTTAAGCGAATCAGAAAGACGTTTTTAACTTTAAATGTAGAAATGTTCTAGAAGTAAAAAAAAAAACTCATAATAAGCAATTAAGAGAAATTAGTAATTTTCCTATATCAAAATTCAATCGACTTAAAGTTTCTAATGTAAAGTCAGAATTTAGATGAGTTTATGGACAAAGGTTTGAAAGTTTATAGCGATTATTTGGTAAATCTTTTCTTTTGAGACATTTCCAACTTTAAATGTAAAAATGTTCCAGAAGACAACGCTTAATAAAAAAAAACCATTGTATTTAAAAATCTATCAACTTTTTATATAAGAAAATTAAAATAAATGAATAATTTCAAAGACTGCTTTTTATTACATGATTTGCCAGTCAGAATTCAGTTTACAACTACAAAATGAGTATTATTTCAGAAAGACTACGTCTATGATTTCGATCAATATTTGCCAAATTAAGGCAGTGATCAATTTGAAACTGTTGCCAATCCCAAAAGACAAAGGACAATCAATAATTGTTTGTTAACTTTCGCTGCAAATCAATTGGATAAAGTGCATTAAATAAAGTGATTCGCACTTAAATTCGCGCCAGCTGAGTGAAAGTTTAAGTGTTTTGCTTTTGTCAGCCAACGCGACAATGGAACTATAACGAAGGCATCCTAACAAGACAAACACACACACACAGTCACACACACACACACAGTTGCACACTCGCACAACAATCGTTAAGTTTGCCACACATCAACGCCTGAAGATTTCTTTAAAATCGAAGCATATAAAAAAAATAAAAATTTGCATAACTTGCGCATAACAAAACCAATATTTATTGCCAACTTTATTAGCCAAAAAAATTGGCTAAGCGACAATTTAAAAAAAAAAAAACTCAGACAATTGCAAGTAGTAGTAGGCTGAGGCACAAACACACCTTGCAACGAATTTTATGATTGAATGTTGCAAGTGAAACGTGTTGGCGTTGTCAGCAAGTATGTCGCATGTGCCACATGCGGCAAACGGTTAACAAGGATTAATCGCAACGAGCTGCGATTTAAATCAATTTATGAGTTGCACCCTTGGAAGGTGTGCAGCAGATTGTGTCCACACATCCCAATCTGCTAAGCAAGCTTTGTGGGCATTAGAAAGTCGCAATTTGCATTTTGGCAAATTTTCACCTGGGCAACCAAAAGTGATTTTTATGATAATCCCCCCCAAATTCTGCCACAAAGTTGCAGCTGCTTTTGTCACGTAAATCGACAAACAACAAATATGATGATTTAAGTTCGCTGGTGTTGCAGGTGGCGAGGTGATAGCACTGCTGCACGTGCCCCCCCTCTTCCACTCACCCCTCACCCAGCCACAGTTGAAAAGTCGTGTGTGCTGACTCAATTGAGTGGCAGCACCGGAAACAAAACCTTTTGGCCAACATTATCAAAACGGGCAAATCGCCTGAAAGGAGCTAAAAGTGCAAGCAAATCTGCACATTGACAGCGACTAGCAAAAAAAAAAAAAGAAAAAAAGAAAGAAAAAAAAGGCAAAGCACAAAAAAGATGTAACTCGCTCGCGATGAGACTGACCGACTGGGAGTATACCCTATAAATTAATAGCTGCCTCTGCCTGTTGAGAAATGTTTATTTCTGGCTTTAGCACAACTTTTGGTCAAGTCTTTTAGGCCATTTGTAATCAGTGCTGGGTATGCAGTCCATAATCGAATGACAGCAAACAAAACTGAAACTGATGCAACAAAAACAATGTAACATTGCCGGAAGACAGACGTAGGCAAAAACCGAGTACAACAACAACAACAACAACAACAACAACAACAACAAAAATAGCAACAACAACAGCAAACGAATTGTTTTCAATATACGAAATGCACTTTTTGCCTTTTGACAGACAGCCGGACAACAGCAACAAACAACAACAACAACAACAACAGAGAGTCAAATCGTCGAACAACTGCCGACAGTTGCAGTTGCAGTTGCAGTTGAAGTCAGAGTCAGAGTCGGAGTCAGAGCCAGAGAGTCTCGAGGAGCACCACTCGAATCGAGGCAACTCACCGATATACAATCTGACAGCAAGTCCAAAGAGCGAGCGACAGATGCAGACAGCCAGGACAGGGGTATTCAAGCGAGGAGAGCGAGTCAAAGAAGGGGGAAGATGCTGACAAGAAAGGCAACATCAGTTGATATATATACATACACATATATACAAACATATATATATATATATATATATATATATATAAAGCGAGCGCATCTCTTCTTTTTTCTACTTCACAGCAGAAGTTGATGGTTTTTTGCTGGCTGCCACAAAATGTTCACTTTTATCAAAAGTAATTGCTTGCTTAATGTTGCTGATGTTGCTGCTGCTGCTGATGTTGCTGCTGATGATGATGATAATCATCTTGATGATTGCATCGATCGAGCTAATAATCAAAGTTATCTGGCCGAGCAAGTAAAAAAAGAGATTTGCCATAGATAAGTTTGCATTATTTTGCAAATGTGCGCAATTAGCTAATTAAAAAATCAGAAAAGATTGAAAAGATAGCAAAAAGTCAGCACAAACCAGAGACTGATGGAAGTCTGACTATAAAAAAAAGATCGAATAGAGAAATAAAATGAGCTAAAGTTGTTGTGATTAAGTACTTCTGACTGCAATCAATATAATTAAAGTTTATAAAAGGTAAACAGAAAATGCATTAAGCAACAAGATAAAAATGAGAGAAGCACAACAAAAAAAAAAAACAAGCAAAAAGAAGTACAAAATAAATTTTTAAAAAATTTAATTAAAATAAAAATATATTACTTTATTTAAATAAATTTTATTTAGTAGTAGACATTTAAAAATGTGAAACATATTCAGTCAAGTTTTAGCTACGAACTAATTAGTTAATTTAAAAAAGAAATAAATATCAACTACTAGAATGCGAAAGAGCTGTACAAATTCGAATAAGTAAAGACAATTAACAAATTGCAGTCATAACAAAAAAAAAACTAAAGCAAAAAGAAAGAAACGAAACAAACAATTTGCACTCCAAAAGATGAGTGAAAGCGAATAAATGAATAAATGAATGAATGAATGAATGTTAATTGCAAATCGTTAATTTCAACAACGAAATGACAAAACCCTGACTTGGATTTAAAGAGAAGTGGGGAAAGGGGAATGGTTAATGAGGGGGGAATTGGGGGATTGTTATTATTAACAGCAGCAAAGCAGACACAGCGATTATTTGATGTATGGCCACAACACATATCTTCAATCTGGGATCCATTTTGGTTTATTGAACGCGGCTGGAAAATGCATTTGTCTAGCAAAATAAAAGCAACAACAAATTTTTTGGCATGAAAAATTAAAATTTGCACGCAATGCTCCGATAAAAGCCAAGGCGTTATGACCAGTCTAAAATGCCAGGCTCCTTGTTGAAAAATTGCACCATTAATTGCGGAAGCAAAACTAACCAAAAACAAAAAAAAACTCAAAAAATCAAAAGAAAAAGAAGACAAATAAATATGGCTGCGAAAAAACTTACGCAACACATATGTTTCGAACTCAAAAGCAGATATCAAAAATCTGTAAAAATTGTATGCAGTCGATTCTTACCTAGAAAGAGAAAGAGAAAAGCAGAGAATTAGTTAAAGTTGAATTTATGGCTAAAATAAGTAGAAGTGGCCTAATGAAATGTGCACTTCAAAGCTGCACATAAAATTTATGAAGATTAAAAAAAAACCACTTTCCCAAGCTAAACAGAGATAAAAGAGAGAGAGAGAGAGAGAGAGATAGAGAGAGACTATAAATATATAATTTATGGCTAAATAGGGGGCGAATCTTTGACTTTGTTGAGATCTTGTGGGGCGACATGTTTGACAACACGCTTGATGTATTTGTATTCACAAAGTGAAATGTTTGGCCACACTTGGTGGCAGCCAAATAATCGCCAGATGCCACACAACAAAAGGCACGCAACACACACGAAAACAAGAAAACATTTAATAGAAATCCCCAATTGACAGCTGAAAAGAACAACAATAATAATAAAAAAAAAAAACTTATTTGCCCTCATATGGGAAAAACATGGGCGCCGTTTTTCGAGAATTGTTTTTAGAGTGGGTGTTGAGTGCGGGTGGGGAGAGTGGGAGGAGGGAGCATGTGGGACATGCTATAGTTTGTTATGCTAATTGAATGAAGACAACGAGAAAAGCTTTTTTCTAGCCATATACGATTTATGTATGGCTAGAAAATTGTTGACTTGAATCGACAACAACAACAAAAAAAAATAAAAAAACTAAAGCGGAAAGGAAAATGAGATTTTCACTCAATTTTCTGGCTCTGTGCATGTGGCAATGGAGCATGACATTTTCTATGTGGGTGTGCAAAGAGAGAGATAGACAGAAAGAGAGAGAGGGAGAGATAGAGAGAGGGAGTTGGGAAGCGAGACAGGCACGCGACAGAAAAAATGCAGCCTTTGGTTATTTTTCTATGACCCAAAAAAAAAAGTGATAGGTGAATGCTTGGAAAGTGCTTTTGTTATGGCATTTTTGTTGACATTGTCGAGACAACGATAACATCGAATATCGATAAAGCATATATATGCATCACATATATATATATATAGTTGGCCCACTTATTAAGCCTATATACGCCGATAAGTTAGAAAGGCAGCGCAGTTTAGTTGAAATGCTTTAATTAGAGCCATAAATTGTCAAGTGCTGATAATAAAATAGAATCGATATATATATATAAAATTAGATTGCTTTGTATAAAGTTAAAAATCTTTTATAGATAAGATAGAAATCGATTAGATAACTATTGAAATGCGCAGTGCAATTCAGCTAATATACAAATTATTAAACAAGTTATTAAACTAAATATTTTAGAGGTCAGTTTTTGTGCAATTAGAAAAAATATTAATTTGGCTAACTGCATAATTAAAGCTGTTAAATAAATAATGCCTTTAATCGAAATTCAAAACTTTTCAGCCAACTCAAAAATGGGCAATTAAGAATTTTCGCGCAATTGCTATAAATATTCTCAGTTTATTTTATGTGCCACCAAAGGGACTGTGTCTAATGCTCAAATGCGATGGCCATTTATTCAATTCAAGGCACGATTTTGAATATTTTGTTTACTTGCAGCAGCGAGCCTGTTGCGCTTGAATGGCTACCAGAAACAGACAGAAACATTTCAAATTTATTATTGCACGGAGTCAGCCAAGAGCTGAGTGGCAAAGAAAGACATCACAAGTGGAACTCTCGAGTTGCCAGCAGACAAATAAATCTTCAGTTAAGGCGTTGCTAATAAACAACACAAAAAGCTAAAAAAAAAAAAAAAGCAAAAAGCTAAAAAAAAAAAAAAAGCTAAAAAAAAGTGCAATATTTATGCAAACAACATGGAAAACATGGCAACAATAGAAAAAACATTGCCAAGAGGAAGGAAGCCAAGGCCACAAATAGGAAATGCATTCGCTTGGGTGGCATCACCAGCTGATGTGGCAAAAGGGGGGGCAATATTGTTGTCATGTTTATATTTGCATGTTGCATGCATGCATATGCAGCAGATGGAAGCCATATTTGATAGGTTGCAAAGATTTCAATTGTGGCACAGGACACAACGCTCCCAGGCGGCAGGCAGCAAATCGGAAAACGCGGGTCAAAGTTCATTCCACCAACAACTTTCTAAGCAAATTGCAAATTACAAATTTGTCAGCGCCAGGAGCCTTAGAAATGGCCAATTGTTTAAGAAAAAATCCAATTTCATGGCTTGTCAATCAGTTTTTATTTCTTATTATTTCTTTTTTCTTTTGTAAAGGGCGAGAAAAGTGTTGTGGCAGAAAAATGATTTATGTGCCACTGCCACATCTTAAGCCAATAGCTTTGATTATTGCGCTGCATTCTGTGGTCAGAGGTTAACATAATATTTTTTGATTGCATTTCAATTTTCATGGTGCCATAAATCTTGCACAAGTGGCAAATTAAATCCCATAAATTATTAGCTAGCCGATATCATTTTGGCATGCGAAAAAAGCCAAACGAAAACAAAATTCAACAAATGCTGCAAACAGCAATTTCAATTGGCAATTCACAATTTACAATTCACAATTGCCAATTGGCAATTCCACTGACAACTTTCAGCAACATGCTGCGCGGCAACATGTTGCCAGCTCGCTGGCTTGTTGGCTAATTTATGCTGCGCCTAAACTGAAACTCTGACATTAACACCAACTGTTTAGCAGTTAACCACTTTAAAGTTTTGTTAAACTGCCGAGTCAAAGGTGCACGAATTGTAATTGAAATTTGTGTTGTCATTTCAATGGACAAGTGTCAAAAGTAGCAACAACAACAGCAACAAACAATAACAATAAATCAACGGGTGGCATTCAAAAAGAGTGGCAAGCAAATACTCTCTTCACAGTTGGACACACACTCATGCCACAAATTAACTAATTTTGGGTCAAGTTTTCAATAGTAGCTCATATCGAATGAATCATGAATTAATTATTCATTTTGAGCACATAATTCAGTTTGAAAATGTATTTTTGGGTTTAGCTGAAAGGTTTATCGGCAATCCAACATATATTTAAGTCAAACTTTATTGATTATCTATGCAGATTTGTCAGAGGCTCTCCCTGAAATTAATTCCGCATCGAACACACAATAAAAGCCCATTATTCATCTGGTTGAATCAAAATTCGATTTCTTTATGTGTAACACAAGATCGTATTTCGTATACCACACTTCCGTTGCGGTATTTGATTTATTGTTGCAACTCCCCACGCATCCCCAACGTGGTAAGTAATACCAAAAAACTCCCTGAACTCCACCAAAGATATGTCAAAAAGCCCAAAATAACAAAATAACAATAAAAGCAAAATAATTTCAACTATGTAACATTTGTGTGGGCCACAACATGAGCTTAATTATTTTTAAATGATTTTCAAAACAAGACAACAAGAAGTGGGAACGCCACATGTTGCACATGTTTCCAAATCCATTGTTTCGGAAGTTTGCCATTGGGTTCCCTTTTCTGATTATTGCACCCACACATTAAAATTATAGGGTTTCGATCGAAGTCACAAATTAATCTCTGTTTTTTCAACTCAATATAGTTTTCAGCACAATCACCCACAAGCAATGCACATAGCATGCAACATGCAACAGTTGCAACTGCGAAGAAGAAGAAGAAGACGCAATAACTTTGTCATTTCGCTTTGGAAAACTTTGATTGCGTGTTTGTTGCATCTTCAAATGATGAATTTGCATGTTGATGTATTTATAATATATTCATAATAGCCAAAAGGCTTTTGGGCAATAAAGTGGGCCACAAGAAAAAGTTATTTAGATGCAATTAAATTTTTAAGCATCGATTTGCCACAAACTTTCCAGACTATAAATTCCCTAATCGAATCGTAAACCCAAATGATGACTTATCCAATATAAATTACTTTAACCTTTTGCCACTTTAGGTTGTTAAATGTTATTGCCGCCTTCAACTTGGGAGACAAGGCTTACTTCAGAGCCAACCCACACCCAACCAAAAAAAATAAAAGCCACACCCAAAAACCAAAAACCAATAACCACAAAAAAAGCATCATCATTTTTATTTGGCTGCTCAATCTTTGTTTACCTTTCGGGATTGGAGCATTTGTAATTCAAGAGCATCGCGATAGAGCGAATTGTAATAGATGCTTAACTATGCTGTGTATGTGTGTGTTTGTGTGTGTTTGTGTGTTGGAAAGTCTCTGCAGTTTGGTGGTGATGTTGTATGCCGCTAGGTGAGGCACAGTTCAAGCAATTTGTAATGATGATGAGCTTTCTATAATGGTGAAAGCTGCCTCTGCCTGCAAGAACATGCAACACTTCAGAAACGCCCACAATTTGTCTACTCAAAAAACATTTTGACAATGTTTAAAATATGAGTCGTATAATTTTTGCCAACTTTTAATTGCATTTTTTTTAAATTATAATGAAAAAAAAAATTAAAAATGGAAAATAATTATAGAAAACAGTTTCAATTAACAAAAAAAAAAGTACAACAACAAAAATGAGTTGAGGTGGGCGGGTGGGCAGTGGCTGGTCGCTGAACATTTGACAGCACTGCAAAACCCCCAAAATGTAGTTGGCAGCACTGTGCGACCACGCCCACATTTACAGCTATACCAAAGCTCGAACTCCAACTCTAATTGCAATTGTTGTTATTATTATTGCCGCTGCTGGCGCGTGAAAATTGTGTGTGCAACAATTGTTGATTGTTGCTGGCGTAATTGCCCCGTGTTCGGGATTCGCTGGATTCGAATTTCCAAACTCTCTGGTCACGTTCAATTGAGATTCTCTGCTGCAAATGACAGACACCCAACCGGAAACGATTGCAGAGATCAGCGTTCAATCATTAAACAGCAACAACAGCAACAAAAAGTGTGAAAAATTGAAGCGTGTCTCGCAACAACATTATTTCCTACAGATTATCAAAATTAGCCAAGTTGCAAGAGCTTGTTTGTGGAGTGCCGTTTGTTGTTGTTGTTGTTGCCCCACTTCAATTCGGTAGTCAACGAGCCTCTATTTAGTTTCAGCTAATATCATGTTCTGGCCAACAAGACGAGTTGCTGCCTGCAACTATAATCAAGGCACTTGGACTTGAGGCTCTTCTGATTGCGTTGCGTGTCGTCGTCGAGGGTTAAAAGTCAGTTCTACACCGAAAGCAAATGAGCTGTCTAAACTGCTAGTTAGTTTTTCCTCTAAGAGCCCTCTCACTCTTTCGTTGCCCTTTCGCTTTACTCTTTCGTCAGCATTTACCCATGACTGGACACGCCCCCTCTCTGTTCAGAAACTTCTCTCACCTGTCACTTTGCAACCCTGCACAACTGCACACCTGCTCAGTTATTTAACTGTTCAACTGCACAGCTGAGCGAGCTGGCTGAAATGTCGGTTAGTTTTCGCACTAAGAAGTTTCGACACTAAACTGTTGGCCTTCTTCGCCTTCAACAACAACTCAAGGCGGCTACATTTAAGTTCACAAAAAAGTTACCTGCCTAGCTACACTGAAAACAATTAAGGGTTATACATCTTTTGTGAATATTAAATAAACATTAAATTTTATATATATAAATTTGTATTTATGATTAATAAAATATACACAATTTATCTTAAGAAAAATTCTCTAAATGTGTATTTTTGTTATTGATAATTAACATAATTTTTTATTTAAAATATTTTTAATTTAAACAAGTTAGAATTCTGTAGGTCAACTACCTTTAACCCGGCTGATAAATATATTCAAATATTATTGGTCATTCTTCAAGTCATTTCTTATAGCAAGGCAACAGGCATTGAAGAGTAAAAAGAGTAAAAGAGAACACAAATCCAAACTGATCCCTAATTGGCTGGCTAGAAACACGTGCATAAAAATATATACATACTTATATACATATATACGTGCACGCAATAGTAGGTAACGGGGTTCTGCAGAATACATACAATTGTAGGTAACGGGGCTCTGCAGAATGCACACAAAAACATATTTACGATCGCATCGATTAACATGCCATCTCTATCTCACACATGCGTTCGCTTATTTATGCATACAGAAAATGCTTTTGGCAGCTGGCAGAAAAAGGATCAATATAAGAATTTATTTTTGATCATAACTTGGACATTTCTTACCCAATCTTGATGCAATTTTGGCACTTTATTTATGATATGCATATATATATATCATTTTCCTTCAATTTTCAAAGAACTTATCAGCTGTATTTTTTTTCTCAGTGCACTTCTCAGACCCGTTGGAGCGGAACCAAAGCATTGCATTTTATTATTATTTCGCTTGCATTCTTCTGCTTCTGCAACGTTTGTTCGCCTTTTGTTTGTTCAGCGAGCGGACATGAAACATTTTCAAGTTTTTCACACTAGTTGCTCAAAACCATTTCGCATTTTTGCATTTCCGCACTTTCCAACACATACTTTACTTTAATGCGGCATTCATGCAAATTCAGTTTTGAGGAATTTCCGCTTTTTATTTCTATTAATGTTGCATTTTTTGGTTTGGAAATAATTGACGCGAATTAAATAACGCTCGTCAATTATGCAAAGTGAGGGCGTTCAAGCTGCCAATTGGCCAGGCCAAGTGTAGTTTGGCTTCCTTTTTGACCCTGGGCCAGGCCAAAGGCAATGCGTTGTGCTTAAGCCGCTTAGCATAATTAGCCAGGCAGATAAGCCACCCTCAGCAACCTTGCCCCGTCAAGTTTATTTGCATAAGTTAGTCAAAAGTGCATGCCACGAAATTGATGCGACCGCCAGAATTTGTCAAGGAGGGGGAGGGGGTGGAAAAGAAAGAAAGGTGCAAGGCAAGAGTGAAAGCCTAACAACAACAACAAAAAAGAGTCTTCTTCACATTAATTTGTGTGTGGCGCGCGGTGGGTGCTATTGTGTGTGGTGCAGCAGTTAGTGGTGGTGGTGGTGCATGCAACTTAGCCTTGTGTTAGGTGTCGACAGGGTTAGGCGAATTAATTTCTTTACGGCTCTGTTGGCCCCGCAGAGATGGCCCCACAGCGATAAGCTCTACAACTGCGACATAGACCCGACTTTTTCGAGGAGACCTCAACCAAAAACTAATACCAAAAATAGCAATGCAATAAAAGACTTAGAAACCGAATATTAAATACGCTTTTATAATACAATCTGCTTCTAAGGCATATTATTGATAATAAATAAAAAAAACTTTAAATAATATCAATTTGTTGCCAAAAACTATGAGCCGCAACTATTGAAATTATTATTGAATATAAAAAATCAACTCTGAACCGATATCCAAAACTGACATAAATATTTGCCTCAAGCCAGAATAAAGTTTCATTCAAAACGTTTAAAACTGATAAACTCGTTGCTAAATCTACTCGATAATTGAGGCTGATCAGAAATATATGTATACATTATCTGAAGTATTCATAGATGTGTATTTGCCATACCAAAATCCACTAACTCCCTCTGCTATGGTATACTAAAAATAAATACATTTCATTTGTGGCCGCAGTTGTTGGCTGCTTCTTGTAACTTTGGCCAAGAGAAGGTGCGCATTTCGTTTAGCCTTTTTTTTTTTTTTGGTGTTCGGTTTGGGTTTGCGGGGGTTATCAGCATCAAGACATCTATGCAAAATGCAAAACAGAGAAGTGGGTTGGGGTGGGTGGGTGGTGTCTGCAACATGCTACATGCTGCAAGCACAGTACGCAATGTTTTTTGTGAAGACCCGTTTCATGACTCTCGAAATGCACACGGAAAAATTTCTTTGCTGGCTTCCGTTGAACTTGCTGCACCCCCTGCCGCCCCCCACTCAACGCTAGCCCCTTCCCCACTCAATCCATTTTGCAGCTACTCTGCCATTTGCGAAGGTCAGCCAGCGTCAAAAGCATTTTCATATTTCTTGTTGGGGGGCGTCTCACATTTTAGCTGCAACAATCAGCTGCTGCAACAGCATTCGCCAAGGTAATTAAATGCTTAGCCAAAAGGCGCCAAAAAAAAAACAAACATGAAATTTGAGAAAATTTTCATGTGATGAAAACAATATTAGAACTAAATTTATGCACAACAAAAATAACCATAAAAGGAAATTGGTTTTTCCTAGTTTGGGTGGAAAATTATGAGGCAACTGTGGTGCGAGAGATCACTCAATGGAACGAAACAATTAAAGAGTCGCGCACTGGCAAATTGAAATAAAAGTGGGAAGTGGAAGTGGAATGTGATTGGGAATGAGAATGAGAAGTAGAAGTAGAATGAGAAGTACAATGCGAATGGAAATACAAAAGGAAAAGGGGGAAATGAACACGAGAATAACATGTGTTTGCTGTGGTGGGTTTCTTTTCTGGTATTTTCAGTCGGTTTACACTTGACCCTAACTGGGTCTCCGACAGACTATTGTGTTATTGGGGTTGGAGTACAGATCCGGAAGAATGATGGAATATGGAAAAAAAAAAAATAAAACAATAGACTAAGAAACAAACATGTGGCATGCGTAATTATTTCAACAACAATGCGAGAGAGACCATTGAAAATGCCAAATAAATTTTGCCATCGGCTGAAATTGTCTAAATGAGACGATTTATTAAATTAAACTCTACTAAAATTAAGTTGCAATTTTACATAAGCTAAAGATCGTAGTATAAGTTGGCAACTAGTACAGATAGACATATATAATATTTAATTATCGCAAAGAAAAAAGACAACTCTTTTTTGTGAACATTAAAAATCATTTATAAATTTAGCATAACATTAATTTCTCAGCTCAGTTCCTGTTGTTATGTCATTAAATAAATATTACTCTATTGTTTTTGTTATAACAAAAAAACAAAGTGGGTTAATTGCAATTGCAATATTAATGTTGTCATGGAGTTGTTGCAGCTCCATGTGGCAAGTACTCCACTAAGTGCTACGACTATAGATAGTTATTCTCCATATTAAAACCGTTCGTTACGCTCGGAGAGCAATGGAGTTTTTATTTTTAGAGGTAATCTTAGTCTGCGGCTTCCGGTCGCATTTTGTGCTATATTTATTTTTTTTTGTGTGTCATAATTTAAGTGCTTAGTTTACATTTAAATTGTTTTTTATCATTTCGGAAATTGCTGAGGCAACTGAAAAACTTTCAACGGCTGCACACAACAACACTTGCCTGGGGATTGGTCAGGAAAATTACACGCAGCTCGATTAATGAGCGACAATAAAAAAAAAGAGAGGGTCTCCTTTTATGGCATGCGTGACACCCCCTCTCCAACCCCTCATCTAATATATATAGCACGATATAATAAGGGACTATATAAGGGCATTAGCAGACAGCCAAAGCATTTTGATGAATGTTGCACTTGTGGGCGGTTTGCTTTTGTGGCATGCACATTATTATTACATATACACATTAGTGTGTGTCTGTATGTATGTGTGTGTATGTGAATGTGTGTGTGTGTATGTGTGTGTGTGTGTGCGTGTGTGTGAAATAAGCCAGGTGCTCAGCAACATTTACACAAAATGTGCTCGTTTCAGATACATATTTTTTACATCTTTGTTAGAATTTGAGTTGTGAATTGAAAAAAGTTGGCATTATTTTTGGTAACACCTGGTTAAGTGCAGAGTGAAATCATAGTATTTTTATAGATATTATTATAATGTTAGAATGCAATTTACAAAAGATACCTGCAACTCTATAGAGTATTCTTGATCAGCTACTTTGGGCGAGCTATGATTTTTTTTATTGTTTTATTTATAATACTTTCTGTTACTTAACTTTCCATTCTCATAACTTTAATGTCTCATTAAAGTGCTCTAATTCTCAACTTGCACTATTTCTATACTTTTGCAAAACCTTGCTTTTTTCATAATGTTAAATCTATAAAATTTTAAAATTTATTTCTTTTAATTTATTTCCAGCTTATATCGTAATACAAATATTTAAATAATTAAAAAGCCACTTTTCTGATTTGTTTCCTATCTAAATTTCTAGTACTTCCTTTTCTCACTCTTCCCCACTTTAAGCTTGTGCCAATCTTAATTATTTTAAGTCTGTTCCCGTTGCTGAAGCCAACATCAAACAGCGAAGCTCTTTGACGAGTCATGAAGAAGTAGCAATTAAAGCGCTTAAGTTGACGGCTCGGAAATGGCACAACAATCTCTCTCTTTTTGTTTGTATCCCCCTTCTCTTCACACCTGGCCCCCCCTTTGATGTGTTGGCCCTTTTGTAAAAGCCGCAATTTGCAAATGAGGTAAGCATGTGGCCAAAACCAACCAAAACAAAGAGAGCCAGCTGAGCAACGGCATAATTAAGTTGGCCTCATCAGACATTTACGGCAAGCACAGCAAGCGACGGCAACAAGTGGCATAGTTGCAATATACTAAACCCCTTTCTTCTCCATCCTCCCCCCTCTTCCAGTGATTTTATTGTTTCATTTGGTATATTCAAACCGGCAACTGGCAAACTTTCCAAGCCAAGTTCTGGGCGCCTTCTTGCAAATTTTATGGTCATAACTGAGCGAGGCAGGAAAAAAAGAGAGGTATCGAGGGGGGGTACTAACAATGCCATTGTCTAATTAGATTTTTAAAGCCATTCATTATGCCACATAACATATATGCTTGGATTTTGCCTGAATTTGGCACGCAAATCGCTCTCGAATCGAGATTCGGTGCCTTAACAGTTATTTCTTATTGGTACTGGTTACAGTTACAAATTTGTGCCTTGTGCAACTTGCCGTGGCGGCATTTGGCAAAAGGCAGCAGCAGCAGCAACTCGGCAACAATCTGTGGACTCATTTGGGACACGCAGAGCAGCAATGCAGACAATTGTTGCACAGAGACCGCAGCAAGACCCCCCTCCACTCCCCTCCTCAACTCAACATATAATCGCATAATGCTCACACAAATTTGTAATAGCCAAATGCATTGCAAATGCATCGCTATCGATAGCCATTTAAACCACAAACACATATTAAATCAAACAAACAAAAGAAGACAAAAAAAAAACTTGATTTCTTTGGAATTTCTTGCGGTTTGTGTCAAAAGCTCAAAAAGGCTTGGCCAACATATATATATAAACAAAAACACAACAACTAAACATTTTTGAGTGTCGCACAATTGAAAACTTTATAAAAAAATACTTACAACATTTTTAGAAAAAATCTTTTGCTTTTTTTTTGGACATTAATGCTTACCTGCAAAGATAAAAAGAGAGAGAAAAATAATGTTAGAATTTTATTTGTTTTATGTACTTAAGTGTCAGCTCGTAAAGTTTTATATATATATATAAGTTTATATAGATTTGTATATATTATCAAAAATGTCGTAAAGTGAAATAAGTCAATTAAGAAAAAAATAACAAACAGCATATTAAGTAAGCCGCAGATTAAATACCCTTGCAGACTGAAGACTGAGTTTCCATATAAAAAAAAACAGTGACAGACTGTTTCTTAGACAATTACATAATATAATGCTCAGATCCGGCCGGCTAAAATATATATATATACTGCCTGCAGTCGATATAAAGATATTTTTGAAACTAAGCTAATGGATTTCATACAAACAAATGTTCAGATTTTGCTATATCAAATAAGCTAGTTATGCTGATCAAGAATATATATAAATATACTCTATGCTTTACAAACCTGTCAACAAAATTAATATACCCTTAATTAATGCCTCAAAAAAGGGGTAAAAGTCTTTTGTTCTTTCTTTAATGTAGAATTCTTTGAGTAGAATTTAAAAGACTCACAAATTTTATGAGCACGCCAGCTATACACATTTGATACTAATTTAATTAATGCAGAACAAATTGTTTGTTGGAAAAAGCCTATAAAATAATATATATATTTTTTTCACATAATGATAATAATACAATAAAAGAACGCCCACAAAATGGGTTTGTGTATTGTTTTTAGAGCTATTCACAGTGAGTGCACATCTAAGAGATAAAAAATTTTATATTTAAGTCTGTGATTCATGAATTTAATTTATTCCACGTTTTTTGTGAAGCTTTCTGGCTTAAAAGATGAAATCAGCTGGGGGTTTCTTTGTGGTTGTAAGACATTAAAATTAAATATAAAGTATATACATACACTTTAAAAAATATATGTTAGCACTGCTTTGGTTTTTATTTATTTAATTTACTTAAAAGAGAAACACATTTAATTCGCAATTTTAAGTTTAAACGATTTAAATAAATGTTAATATTTATAGACCGTTGGCTGACTGCAATTCATTGCAGTAAAGTGGCAATTAAAATCAATACTATTTAATGGCTGACTTGCAATTAAAAAGAGAGAAAAAAATCCATAGTCTTTGGTATTACTTTCATTTGTGGCACTTTTCCCATTTCCCAAAAAGCATTTTACGGCAAGCTAAGCTGGCTAATCAAAAAGACCGCCAAATAGTTGTCGACGCGATGTGTGAAGCGTATTTCAAAAACTGGCCAAAATAATCAAGCTGCATTCATTCACTCATTCAATCGGCCATCCGTCAAACATTTTGTCCCTTCCCCCCCTGTCTGTTCAACGACCAGGTCTATGGCTTTTCATTGTGTACAGTCTTTTGGGTCCATTGTCTCCGTTTGCCATTCAATATTTAATGATTTTCTTTTCACTATAATGCTGAATATCGAAAATCCATTTAAGACACAACTCGGGCGTTAATTGGAAAATAAAAAAATAAATCTTAAAACTTGCCGCCTTGCGATTTTTACTTGATTTTTTAATGGCCATAAAATATACTATTATATTTCTTTTGTTAAATCCAAAAATTACAACACTTGACATAAACGAAAAAAGTTTCAAATGCAACTTTTGACTTAGTCTGGCTGAATATGTGGGCAGTTTTTGGCTATAATTTGTAGTTGATAAAGCCAGAAGCGCCATGGTACTAAAACTAAAAACTGCACAATAAACTGTGTGTGCAACGCACAACAAATTTGGCAATATTTTTAATCGACACCATAAAATCAATTAAAAAAAAAACTTGAGCTCTAAAGCCGTTTTGACCCAGAAATAAAAAACGCTTATAAGCGTTGCCACATAATGCAGACTTTCAGTCGTAAATAAAGTAAATGTTGTTGTTGTTATGGTTGTTGTTGTTGTTGCTTTTTATATCTTAGGGGGAAGCCAAACAAACAGCCTGAAGCCTGAAGATTGAGCGAAGAGTTGGCATTTGATATCGATGATGTCTTTCTTTGTTTCATTTACAGCTCACAGATTATGCAAAATCCCAACGCAGCAGGAGGGCCCCAGAAAGAGACAGAGACAGGGAGAGACAGAGAGAGAGGGAGAGAGAGAGACACGCAACAGCAGAGAGACACTCATGAGGCATGCGGCAAAGGCAAAGATTGCAATCCAAAAGATGTTTTTTTTTTTTTTTTTTGCTTGTAGCAGTTGCAAACTTGTCAGTTTTATGACAAGCTGAAGAAGAGAGAAAAAGCACTGTTTGGCTTTTCATTTTTTATTTTTTTTATTTTTGGCTTGTTGTGGTTAAGAGTCAGAGGCAAATTGATATGTTGCGTGTAAAGTTGAAGGCAGGATCATTGAGCAGCAGCTGCCTGACTTTAAAGAAGACACAAAAAAGTTGTTGCAACTTGCCGCAGTTTTTATACCCTTATCAGAGATGAGTTAACCGAGCTGTTTATTTTTTTATTGTTGTTGTGTAGAGTATGAAATCTAGTTTGTTAGATCTTATTATATACTTACTACTGCAAATTATATACATATGATATTTCTTCTCCATAAATACTTTAATTGATTTATTCGAAATTACTGCGAGTTATATATCTATCTGATATCTCTTCTCTATTAGTACTTCAACAGAAATGAAAGATCTGAAAAGGAGTTTCGGAATCAGCTGATAAACCTAAACAAAAGCTGCTTTTTAGCTACAGTTTCTTTAGTTCCTCCATAACCTAGCAACTCTAAAAGAAAGAGTATAAGCCAACTATATCAATAGCTTCAAGCAGAATAAAAGAAAATTGCCACAATAAAATACCAAGAACAAGTCAAGTTATTGATCAAGATAAATACAGAAAAAAAAGAGATTGCAATATCAAATTTCGAAGAACAACTTTTTTTTGCGGTTAAACAAAACAAAGCCAAATGTAAAAGTTGTCTTGCAATGCAGAAAAACATAATTTTAAGATATGAAAATGAAATAATTGCCACATAATATGCCATAATATATAGAGCGAGCATATAATTATATAGAGTTTAAAATATAGCTTGAATAATGGATAAACAGCTGATGTGATAATGGTTAAATTCAACTGAAACGGGCAACCCCCTCCCCTCCGTCCATCCTCTCGTAACTGGCAAGTCAAGCAAATTGGCACCTTTTAGTTTATTTTGGCTTATTGTTACCTCATTGCCAGTCTTTGGTTTGGTAACAACTTCTTTTTTTTTTTGGTTTTGTTTTTCTTATCGCTGGAGAAAAATCAAGAAAGGGCCACTTTCGTTTCTGTTTTTTTTTTCCTTTTTTTGTAAAAAACAGAAAGAAACGAAAGTGTTTTTCATATGCAGGTAAAACTTGGCTCATGGCACGCTGGTTTCCCACTTGTGTTTTGTTTTTTTTTTATTTATTCATTCAGTTGCCAGTTGCCCCATGTGCCACAAGTGGTGCCAAGTGCAAGTCGTGTGCGTGATAAACCAATTACTGCAGCACCAAACCCACAGTTTGTCCAGAAATCTGTTGCTTGAAAGTGAAATTTATGTTAAACTTCAAAGCAGGCCCATAAAAAACCAAACTGAGCGCAAGAAGGGGAGGTAGTTGTAGAGGTGTGGCAGCACACACACATACCAATGAAAACCTATTTAATATATATTTAACTAATGGACAGAGTCCACAATCAAAATGTCAGTCAGCTGTCATAATTAGAAAAAAAAAGAATTTGTTCTTTGGCATCTGATGGAAAAACAACAGAAAATTAAAAGGCAAATCTTAAATAAGATGTTAATCGAGTTCAAAATGTGGCTTAGAAGGGTATGTAAATACACAAATATATATCTAAGTTATCTTATTATAATTCTGAATAATATGCAAAGGATTTTGTGGATTTTCTGTTTTCTGTTCTGAGTTTGCACTCAGCGAATTACTTCAATTTTCTACATTTTTATATGATTTAGAATCAATCAAAAACGATAGCTGCAATCAGCTATATATATTTATATATATATATATATAACTTAATCTGTGGCTACTTAAATTCAATTGCGTTCTTTTTAAAGATACAAATCTGGGCAATCAGAAGTCAGTCAGAGATAAACTTAATTGACTCATCAACTCGTCGTGCCCCTCTCCTAATATGAAGAATATGAACAACTTTAACTGATTAGATAAAATTGTAAGTAATTTATCACTTAAGAGAACAAATGATAAGTGAGAAACCAAAAGAAGTCAAATTGAATATGTAGCTGCAACTTTGTTGCAGTAGCTGTAAATGTATCTATAACTTTATATATATATATATATATATATATATATCTTTTTGTAAGTATCTATAAGCTTTTATTAATCAACTGCCAAGCCAAATTGCTTTAAACAATGTGCAATTAAAGAACAAATTTAATTTGCTTTCCAAGAAGTAAAGCAACACAAAAGCCACTGAAAATTTACTGGGTTTTACTAGATGTAAAGTGTATCAAAAGTGGGTGTTTTGACTATATAATGAAATGTGTAACGCTTTAAAAATATATATATTATAAAATATTATATTATGTATTATATTATATAATTAAATAAATGCTTAACTTTTGTATCAAATTTAACTAGTTGGAAAAAGCTGTCTTTTTTTATCGGAAATAGTTCTGACATTTATCCAGAAATTAAAGTATTTTTCTGTATTTAAAAAAAAAACATTTTCTAGCATAAAAACAATCTTTTAGTTTTAAGAATGTCAAAATCAGGCTGTAAGGGTATCTAAACTTTAGACTTAAGTAGTTCTAACTTGGCTTAATATGTTTTTTATGTTTTTTTTTTCTGTTATTTTTTTTTGGCTAGTCGGTTTGCGTGTTGAGCTAACGGAAATGTTTGTCTTTTATGTGTGTTTGTGTGTGTGTGTGTGTGTGTGTGTGATGTAAGCATGCAAGTTAAAGTTAGTTGAATGTGGTGCGAAACGGAAGATGGGCAAGTCTATGCAGTCATCAAGTAATCTATTGGACTTGGGGCTTGGCCTGGCCTGGTATAGCTTGGCTTGGCTTGGCTTGGTTCCTCTGCCTGCTTCCGTCTGCTCCTCAACACGTCTGCTCATTGGTTTGGCCACTTTATTATTACAACATTTTCCATTTCGCTTCGCTGAAATAATAATTCGCGCTTCGTTGTTTTACAACTGCCATGAGAACAGCAACAGCAACAGTAACTGCAACTGCAACAGCAACAACAACTGCAACAGCAACAACAGGCAACAATAATTGCTGCAAGGAAGATGCCATTGACCTCGAGTCAAATGGGAGGCGAGGCGAGGCACAAGTCGCCAATCGAGCGCGGCAAATGTGTAGAGAGGAGGGGAGGGGGTGTGTGTGTGTGTGTTTGTGTGGCACGGTTGGGTTTGAGGGGCTGAAAAGCAAGTCCGAACGACAAAACGAAATGAAATGAAGCAAAAGTTGCAACGCGTCGCGACCATAAATCCAGAGCAGAAACATCGACTGGCACTGGACGCCGACCAACAACATTAGTTGCCTTGGCCTGGACTCGGACGGCAGCTGCAACAGTAACGTTGCACGTTGCACGTTGCACACGTTCAGCTGTTCCCGAGAATTGTCGGCAAAATGGCAATTGCAACACTCGCAGCAAACACCGTCGAAACAGTCAACACTCGAATTGGCGACATGCGAATCGAGAGACTCCGACACACTTGTCGCCTTCAAACTGGGCAACATTGTTGCCTGGCATGTGGCATGTTGCATGTTGCCTTGTCAACATTGTGCGATGCAGCAGACCAAAAACTAGTTTAGATTTATTTTTTATTTTTTTTACTAATTACAGAACAAGCCATAAATCGATTTGGTCCGCACACAAAAATACCCAAGGCTATTTGGCTTTGGAAATCATAAAGCTTCTGGACAGTTGCCGTGTTGCGTGTTGCAACCAGCGTTAGATGATTAATGATGCCTCAACAAAAGGCAGCTAAAACATTTGCTCAACTTTCGATACAAACTTTTGTCAAACAGCTTAAAAAAAACAAATACAAAAGTCTTGTAATATTTTGTAAACCTAAAAATTTCGGCATTTTTGATTAGTTCTTAACCAAATTAATATTGCCAACTTTAACAATTTGATCCATTATAATAAATGATCCCCAATTTGTCTGAAATTTATGAGTCCACAGCTAATCTCAAGCTTGTTTTTCAATCATCGCATGTGGAGGCTGTCTTAAGATCAAAGCTTAGTTTATTTTTTGAACAATAAAAAAACCTATTTTTAAAGCACTTACAAATCCTCTAAGATCGATTACCCGATTATGTCCAGCTCCACTCAAAATCCACTTTAATAAATGGTACAATATAAACGAAGATTAACAACAACAACAACAGCGGCAATGAAAAATAATAATCGAGGAAAAAACAAATCGTTTTCTGCATACTTAGAAAATCTCATTACCCCCAAAAAATAATGAGGCCGATCCGAATTGCCACAAACTAAACTGACCACAAAATGAAGCACATCAAAAAAACATGCACAGAAGCTAATATTAAAATTGACTGACTTGTCGATACCCTGTCAATAATATGGTTCTCAATGTTTGTGCATTATAATTTGATTTATAATTTATGAGACTGGCAAATTGAGTTATTTTTAAAATATAGAAATAAATATCTAAGCTTTATTTATGTGCCTAACAAAGCAGAACAATAATTGTGCATCGATATTTATCGATATACAAAACTCAGCTCGCTTTATTTTGCAAATACGCTTTGGCTTGGCACTTTGATTTATTTTGTTCTGATAGTCCCCAATATATTTGCCACTTAAAAATATACCCCATTTACAGGGTATACCAAAAACTCCAAATACTTGCAAATTCCAATTGGATTCGTAGAGTTCAAAGTGGGCAGTAGCTGGCTCTCTGATGGGGGCGTCTAGTAACAATTTGAATGGGGCACGAGTTTTGGAAACAGTGGCTCTGCTTGCCTCCTCTCTGGCCTCTTGGAAGACACATGATTATTAATTTGATTTGTAGTTTAAAGCTAGCCCCCAATTTTGTATGCTTTCTTGTAGACCAACCTCCAAAAAAAAAATAAATAAAAGCGTATAAAATCGAAAAAGTGTTTTATAGCATTGAAAGAAAGAAAATTTGTTTGTGAAACGCTGAAAGATTTCACTTTTCATTGTTGTTTCTAGGCTAAAAAAAAAAACACATTCCGAGCAAAGATTTCAATGTCAATTCGGATTTAAAGTGCGAGTCTGGCCCGAAGCAGACAACTACAAATATTGTTAATGGCTCAAACGGATAAATGTTGATGCGTAGTTAAAGCCTGGCCGATTAGATTGTTTTGAGCTGTGCAAACACAGTTGAGATTTGTACACATTTGGAGGGGAAAACTCTGTGCAAATAGGCAAATAGAGAAAAACTTGATAATGATGGGCAAACAATTTGTGAACCTTCCCCAAGTTGCTGCGGATATAAATAAAATCTCATTAACAACTTGGCCTAAACGACTTGTCTGCCATATTTATGTATGTAAATATATATAAATCTTTTGCGAGCAGCACTGATAACTTACTCCTTTGCTCAAGCAATATTAATAGTCTTAGAGAATATTATGTCCCCCCCCCACCCCCCTTCTACATCTGTGGCACTGCAAAGATTCCTGTTTCCTGTCTTCTAACGTTTATTGCTTTTACTGGCATCTAAAAATATTGCAGCAGCAACCAGGGCAACTTAATGACTACTTTTTCTCATCTCTCTCTCTCTCTATCTCTATCTTACCTCTCCCTCTCTTTGCGCTAGAGATATCATTTATGCAGCTTGTATCTCCATTTTATCATTTGTTTTTACTGCAGTGCTTCGCTGCATTTATTTCCACTTAGTTTTATGATTACGTTTGCATTTATTTGGCCCGCACTTTTGCTGCCAGCAGCTGGGAAAAGACCAGGAAAAGTTCTGCAAATGAGTTGAGTTCAGTTGAGTTGGGGCAGGCTGCAGCTGCAAAGCTGCAAAGTTCGGCACGTGTTGCACACATACACATAACATGCCACATGTGGCGGCGACTGCTGCTGCCACAGCTGAAAAAAAATCTGTCAGCCAAATGCGATTGCGCGTTTGTCATTCTAGCAGACAGCAATCAAACGCGACGGCAGCGAGGGGGTTGCAGACACAGAAGGGTTTCTAATGCGTTAATTGAATCTGCCACCAAATGCGGCATGTTCAACATAATGCTTATCCCCACAGACAATGACAGAGACACAAAAAGTGCCTGGCAGTTTGCGATCAATTCAAAAAGAAAACAATTCATTTTTTGATTGAGATTTTATAAATTGAGAATTCTGTTTATAAATCGATTTCTTTCGTTAAAGATCCTAAATCATTTTTATGGGTTTATTGTCCATGAGCCAGCTCCTATTTCAGCTACAAGTTATTCAATTAAGAGCCACATCTGTTGCAAATACGTGGAATTTCAACACAGCCCATTAATCTGTGACTAGGGAAAAATGAGTCATAAAAATGTACGCAAATTACTAAAAAGCATGAAATGCAAAAGTTAAGGCCAAGAAGAACGTCCTTAAAACGAGTTTTTGGCTACCAAAAACATATAAAACAAGTTTTTCGTTTTGTAAACTTAACGAAATCAATTCAGTTTTGTGGACTGTGAACCTGAGGCCAAAATACACACACAGTCCAAAAAGACAGACAGAAGCCAGCCGCACGTAGCACGAGTTTTGTGGCAGAGACAAACTGAGAATCTTCTCAAGAGCGAGAGAGAGAGAGAGAGGGAGAGAGCTCAACGAACTAAGCCGAAATTCAATAAGAAGCGGCGATAAACAGCAGCTGATAAAAGTTTGAAAAGGTAGGGTCCGAAAATTAGTGAAGAAGCGAGAGAAGAAAAAGAAGAACAAGTAAGATGGCTGTAGTTGAGTGAGCTCGACTGCCATATACCCTGAGTCCAGCTGCGAATGTGTCCTTCTGCCTGTTACATACATTTACACATTATACCCATTTTTAAAGGGAAAAGAGAACTCAAGCGAAGAGCAGAAGAAGACACCAAATACAAAATGTGTGTTTACAGCAAAGCCGAGGGGGAGCGCTCAGAGAGGGGAGGGGAGGAAGGTGCTTACTCGGGTTTGGGTTAACTGCAACAACTTGTGGCACAAGTGACAAGTTCAGAGCCTATACAGGGCGAAACTCATAACAATTGCAACAACAACAAACATTTTGTCATGCGGGCTGGAAAATGTATATTTTTTTGACTGTCTGTGTGTGTGTTGTTGTGTGTGTTGTACGTGGTGTGTGTGTGTGGCATGTTTGTGGGTGGATGCGAGCTAGGTAATAAAATAATCGATGAATCGCATTTCAAGGGTTCAACTTCTATCAACACTCCACGACAATAATTGGAGAAGCGTTTGATTAAAGTTTGAGTTGAGCCAAATCAACCACCATCAAAACTAAGAAAGACATAAGAAAAAAAAAAAACAGTCGTATAAACGAATTGAAAATACACTTGCAAAAATTATCAACACTTGAAATAAATTTAATAAAAAAAAAAAAAAAAGTTGGCGAAACTTTAAAGATTTCCTGAATGTTTTTGTTATTTATATAGATTTATTTATTTTAATTATGGGAAGAACGTTTTCTGGGCTTGTAATGTAACTGTAATCTGCCACTGCCACAGAGTATTTAAGCTACAACAAACATTTTACGCAGCTGGGCAGGTTTGTTGTTACGACCATCAAACTTAATTGCTGCGCTTTGTTGTGCCAATAACAACAACAAAAATAACAACAGCTAATGAAAATGGCCAAGCAACCACAATGAATTGCAGCAACCCTCGCATGGCAAAAAAAAAATTACTTTCAGTTGCCCAAAACACGCAACCCGGCAAAAAAAAAACACAAAACTAAACTAATCGTCGTTAAACCAAAAAAAAAAAAAAGATGCGTTGTGTTGTCAGCTAAAAAGCTGTAAGTAAAATAAGTATCTGTAGCTGTCTTAATATCTTTAGCTGCATCTGTGTTTGTATCTGTGGCTGTATCTGTATCTGACACTTATGTGAGCAGTTGCAGCGAGAAACTATGACGCAGATTCGGATTGGGATACGGATTGGGCATTATCACAGTTTGCATGTTGTGCGGAAAAAGTTTAACACACTGCGGGGGGTGCACTTCTGCAGGGGGGCGCACACTGCGCGGTGATTCAGCAGTTAAATTGTGTGTATGTCATTCAGATATCCTGCCCATAAAACGAAGGATGCTGGCCATGTATGCAACAGGATGTTGCAAATTCAACTCGAGGCCAGATGTTTAAAACGCGTACGGCAAACCATAAAACATGCAACACAATTATTTTGATTTTCTTTTTTATTTGTTTGTTGCTGGGGTTGCGGCTGTGACGCTGCCAATGCTAAGGGTTAAAATAAGAGGGAATTTTATTTGTTGAAGGAACTCAACGGTTATCGAATTATCAAATAAATCAATTGTTGCAACATATGTGCGAAAATTTATAAAATGAAGTCAAAGGCAAAGATTTAAGTAAGCTCGTTAAATCAATTATTAAAACAGAAAAAACGTTTATTGCAACATATGTGTGAAACCAGAAAAAAAGCTACGTTTAATTCCTTTAAAATTGAGACGTGCTTAAATAAAGCTAATTCTCCAAACCGTTAAATTTGTTAACAAAAAAACCAGGCCTCAAAAAACTCTTTTTGAATATTAAAATAAATTAATAGTTCTAAAAAGCAAATATAAACTTTTGTATAACTATAAAATAAAATTGAATTATTAACTTATTTCGCATCAAGAATAACAACATAATGTAAATAAAACAAACATCTTTATTATTTACAGAACACTTAATTCAACTTTTTACTCGTTTTTAACCTACTCTAAAAGAGATTTCTAAATTGAGATATATGCTTGAATTAAGTTCAAACACAAAAACAGCTGGCATAACTTCAATATAGTTGTGCCAATTAGTTTTCAGCACTTCAATTAGAAATATTTAAAAATGCAAACAACATGTCGAAAAAACTGCTTTAGATCCAAGATAATGTCAGACAAAAAGTTTAACCAACACAACATAAATATTATAAAATGGTCAATTCTCAGCATATAAAGAGAACTATAAATTAATTGGCTGATGGTTTTTGCTGTCTAAATTGCCACTTTAACTACATAAAAATATTCAAAAGTATCTGCACACATATACACAGATATAAATATGAATTAATATATTTATATATATATATGTGTCTGCTTTTTGTCACTTTTATAATTAAAATCGCGGCGCACACGTTTTTTTTTAACACATATATAAATATATATATGGAGCAACAAATCGAGTTATTAGCAACTAAAACCGAGCAATATATAATTTTTTATATGCAAAAAAAAAAAAAACTCA
The DNA here is from genome assembly GCA_035042365.1 of Drosophila dives. Classification (NCBI taxonomy): domain Eukaryota; kingdom Metazoa; phylum Arthropoda; class Insecta; order Diptera; family Drosophilidae; genus Drosophila; species Drosophila dives. The sequence goes on along the minus strand of JAWNLJ010000326.1, from coordinate 3,191,583 downwards.
ACGAAACCAAAAAGAAAAATAAAAATGTAGCACAAAAATTGTGCTTCGAAAATAAAAGTCTGCTAAATCATGATTAATATTAATTATGAAAAGACATACCAAGAATGAAAATTGTCTCGCTTATAAATCCAATAATACAAAAACGTATTCACAACAAGCTGCGCGCTCAACTTGAATGTTTTTTCTGCCTCTGCTTCTTCTTCTTCTTATTTACGGCTTTTTGTTTTTGTTTTGAGCGTGCGCTGGCAAAAAAAAGGAAGCTGAAGAGGAAGTGCCCAAAAATGAGAGACGGCCGTAAATCAGAGCACAACGCTTTGATTCAAGAATGCGTTGCGTCTTTGATGAATGTCTGTGCGTGTTTATATATATATATATATGTATATATAACTCAAGTATGTATGGTTCTCTTCATCTTATTCTTGTTTTTGTTGTTGTATATGATATTTATTCGGTATGTTTTTCGTACACTTTTGCGGCTGCTTCGCCAAAAGGCAGGCAAAGTAGGTAGTTTACCTTTTACTGTATATTTTGCTTTTGTTTTTTTTTCTTTTAGTTTAGTTTGGTTTTGTGTGTGTTTGTTTGGTCGACGCGAGTGTTTTTGCGCACGCACACAAAGCAAGAACGAACCAACAACGACGACGACAACGACGACGACGATAAATACAGCTGCAGCTCTCGGCTCGGCTCGTTTACACACATGCACGTATATGTATACGTACTGGTTCTCATTCAAACACACACACACACTCACAGGCAGGCAGGCAGGCAGTCAGGCAAACAGAAATGCCGCCTGAAACTTATCTTTCAATATATGCACTTTTCTACAGTTGTTGCCCCGGCAAACGCGTGTATCTGTGTGTGAGTATGTTGGTATGTGTGTATTTTTGTGTTTCTAGGGAATTTTTATGCTGGCGTTTCGTTCTTATTCAACTTCAACTTCCACTTTAACTTCACTTTAGCTGCAGTTTTCAATCAATTTATATACTAGATATATTAATATTTACACAAATGGGGAAAAATGCCGGTTAAATGCATTAAAATAATACAGAAATTGCACAATTTGAATTGATATTTTTACACGTGTTGCGAAATTGAGTAGAAAAAAACTCGATAAAAATATGTATCGATATTCGTTGTTTGGGAAAATGCGGCAAAAATACGCGCGCGCGTTTATTTATTATTAATTTAGTTTAAAACAGACATTAAATGTCCGATGTGGCGAGACGTGTGCATTTGAGTAGCGCTCGCGTGTTACTGAGGCCAACGCTCACTGCGCAGATACATTTTGCTTTGCATTGCGACGCGAGCAGACGCGCGTTTATCTGCGCGTCAGATACAAACACACACACACACAAACAGAAGTGAACACAGCACAGAAGAGACAGCTGCAAGGCACAGTTGGAGTTGTAGCAACTCACTTCGAACATGTTCGAAACGAACCAACATGTATCTCAACATGAAAATGTTGCCTATCGTTGGCAACATTTGTTGCGCTCGCTTAGATTTTGAGTGCATCTTTTTCCCTTGTTGCCTAAGTGTTTTTATGACCCTTGGGGCAGGTAGCCAGGCAGTAAGCCAACCGTTAATTGCCTGCCACAATGTATCTATGCCGCTATGTATTCGCTTGTGGGTGCTAAATTGAGTTAAACAAATGGTATTTCGCGCATTAACATTTGAGTTGCAAATAATTCCTTTGACTGGACTGACAAATAAGTCGAAGAAGTTTTCAGATTGTATTCTCAGCGGGTATCTCGGAGGTTCTATGACCTTAAGGTGTTAACCACAATTAGCTTTGTTCAGCTGTGCTTCTTAGCATGCATATAAAGGAAACTGTTGTTTTGCAGTGGCATAAACATTGAGCGAAAATTGAATGCAACATTTTTAGTTTAATTTGTGTGGCAAACTTAAATTGCAAGCAAAACTATAATTTTATCGATTGTAATTCAGAAAGGGATTTACAGTTATATATATTATAGTCCAGTAACAGAATCAAAATGAGAAATCATTTAAAAAAATTCAATTTAAAATGAAAAATGTTTAGAATTAATTCAAAACTTTTTAAATGAAAATTATTTAGGTTCAATTTAAAACCTTTAAAATGAGAAACATTTAAAATTCAAAAGCTCAACAAGAACCTTTCACTTTACGTTCCCGGAAACGGATCCCAGCTTTAATTCCCTTTGACAGACATTTCTCTTTTCCATACAATCTGAGCCAATCTTTCAATAGCATATTTATATGCATCATAAAACTGTTGATCGACACACCTCTCCCCTCCCCCACCATACTCATGTATTAACCATCTTTTTTAATGTTGCCCAACAATTTGTTTCACAGCTTTTGACAAATGCTCGAAGATTCATCAGAGTTCCCCCCACCCCCTCCCACTCCCGTTCGTTGCCACACAACTTGGTCTGGCATCAAATTTGCCATAAACCTTTTTTTGTACGCATTTTTAATGTGCTTTTGGCTCTGCAAGATCAAATTTTTTAAGCTATCGAAATTTTGTGCAATGTTTTAACAATATAAATAATTACGCTTGTTATGAAATTTACATAAATTTTGATAACGATCGCCGTTATATTGATGGCTGTTCGAGGGGGGGTTCTTTAAAGGGGGCTGAAATATTCATTGCTGTTGTTGGGAGCCTGTTTTGACAGCCGCTTGCAACTCGTTCTCAATTTTCAGTGTATGCCAAACTCATTTGTCATTTCTTTTGTTGTTTCTTTTTTTTACAAGATTGTTTTTTTTCTTTTCGCTTTTTGACTACCGCCGCCCGCAGCTAGTCTGAATAAATTTTTGGGTTCCAAATTGCTTAATAGTTGTTAAAAAATTAATCAGAAAAGTATAAAAAAAATACCTAAAAAGAGTCTGGCCCTTGCATAAATGTTAGTTGACTTTATTTGTTAAATTTTATTAATATGATTTAACTTTTAATTCTCTATGGATTTCTGTAGTTAATGTGATTAATTAATTAGTTAAATGAGTCGAAGATGTACGGATTATGCAAACCAAGTTTGTCACATGGAATTACTTAAAATACCTTTAAAGGTGTTTGAATTATGCAAATGGAGAGAATTATTGGGAGAATGTTATTTTTTTAAGACATCTGATTGATGATGATTTTGCCCCTTAGCTTTAAATGTTCATTAATTTGAAAATAGCGATAAATTGGCAAAGTTTTAACAAATTGATTTAAAATTTGAATTTTATAATAAACAATTAGATGGAAGTTTTTTAGTCGATAAGAAACATCAACAAGTTTGTTTTTAAGGATCATCAAAATATCTCTTATGAAGGAAAAGTTCACATTTAATTCAAATGGAAATATTATAGATAAAAATGAAGAGATAAAAATACCACAGATGAATGATAATCATATCATAAGTTATATATGATATATAATTTCGATTTTACAATATTTAAAATTAATATGTAATATTCATTATCATTATTATTCTCATTTTTATCATTTGAATCATTCTTCTATTCTTCTAGGAGAGACTCTTTATTCATTCCGATCAGAAAAATACCTATATTTATATATATAAATACTGCTTCCTTCAGGAAAAAAGGAAAAAATTTATATATATAAATACTCCTCCCTTCTTTCTGTTAAATAGTTTTACACACATCCATTAAATCCACTTTATACACTCTGAAAAAAGAGGTATTAACAAATACAAATATTGAGCCATCGGCAACTATATAAAATTTAACTTAATCGTAACTTTTGATCAATGCTTCTTGACTTTTAAAATATATTACCTTGGTCAGTAGTTTGCTTATCGCTCGCCAGCCGCCTCTCCCCATCCCCACCCCTCTCTCTCTCTCTCTCTCTCTAATCCCTTCCTTCCCACCGGGAATGGGTTTTGCATCATAATAATATAGAAATCTTCAAAGCGTTTTAATGGCTTCCCCCACCACATAATTCCCGTAGGTTCTCCTCGCTCCTCCCCACTGGCGCCCCTTCTACCTACCCCTTACCCCATATCCGTTGACTGCGCTGCCTGATTTATGTTCGTGCCACTTACGAAGCAATAAAATATGCCGCATAAAAAACGTAAAAATCAGCTGCGAAACTAGGTAAAAGTTGATTTTTGGTTGTTCACATTTTGCTTACCTGCAAAGAAAAAGAAACAAAAATAACAAAAATTAGTACAATAAATTTAGAATTAATTAAAATTAATAAACAAAATTAAGCGCAATAAATTAATATATTTTTAATATTTAATTAAGACTTTGCCTTAGCCAAGAGCAAAGCATTTAACTTGGCCAATATGTCAATTAAACAGTAGCCTAGCCAAGTCTACAGCTAATGAGGCAAGTAGAGGTGAGGTGAGTGGGGTGGGAAAAGGTGACTAAAGAGAGTCAGGCATAAGTCAACAGCTTGGCCAGAAAAGAAACAAAACTAAAAGTCCCGTCGACTTTATTTGCATATCTGGCCGTAAAGTTTGAACTACTTTCGTCGTTTTGGTCGTTTGAAATGTCGTTTTGGCCTTTTTGCGCACAATTTATGCATTGTTTGCCGAGAACTGTTTTTTGTATTTTTTGTTGTTGTTGTTGTTGGCCAAGTTAGCAGGAGCCTAGTGAGCCATGACGACCAACCAGAAGCGGCTCAGCAGCTCAAAAGCCGAAGCGCAAACTCATTTTGAAGCAGAAGCTTTCACAAATCGCAAACAGACGAGACGATGGAATTGAGAGAGAGAGAAAGAGAGGAAAAAAACAGTTAAAAGTTGCGAGTTCATTGTGGCATGCAACCAAGCCCCAGTCCCCAGCTCGCCGCCTTAACTGTTTGCGTTCTAGTGAACTGCTGAACTGAACTTTGCGTTTGTTGTTATGAGTTCTTTTTTAGCCAGTTTAGTTTTTGTTAACAGCAGCCGCAGCAGCAGCTTCTTTATAAACACAGTTAGAATAATGGTGATTGATAAATATGTTGCAAGCACGACTCTCTCTCTCTGTTTGTATGCCCCTCTCTCGCTCACTTGTCAGCCGTTTAATTGAAGGCTCAAACGCAAGGTTTTTCTCTCTCTTTTGATAGCCGTCTAATTGTTGGCATCGAAAGCTAAGCAGAGCCGCTGCACAGTTATGGCCAAGTTCAAAACAGTTGGCCCCCAATAATGTTTTCTGCGTCTTCTTCTTACTATTGTTGTTGTTGTTGTTGTTGTTGTTGCTTTCACCCGCCCACACAGACATGGCTGTGAACTCGTTGCTGCCCAGGAAGCAGCTGCCGGGCCAATTGGCAGTTAACTTGGCCAATTCAGTGGCTGATTCTATGCGTAATTGTTGGCCACATTTATAGCGCATTTTATGGGCGCCATGCCTATTTTTTTATATTTTATTCGAATACCCTATGATAGAAGTTTATTGGCTTACTTGAAGAGGCAGAAGCAGTTAAGATTAATGGTTTAAGCCAACTTCTTTCGGTGTAAATTTCAGTTACACATAATTAATGGAATATTAAGGGATATATAGTTATATATATATATATATATGTATGTATGTATATATATATATATATATTTATATATCCGATTAGAAAGATTTATCTTTAAGACTATGTTTTATATATATACAAATTCTAAATATTTTTTTAATTCTATATTTCTATTTTATATTTCTAATTAATATTCTAGATTTCTATATATATATATATATATATATATAGAATAAAAAAAAAATTTATAATTTGTATATATATAAAAGTATATATATATATATAAAATATATATATACATATATATACATATGTATCTATAGCATGTCAAGGAATTTATATCCGCTTAAAAAGACATATCTTTAAAACTAAATTATATATAGATATGTATTCATAAGCTATTTCTATATATATATACATATATCTTTAAAATTAAATTCTTTATATATTCATATTACTTTTATTCTATATTTTATGTACTATATTTCTATATACATAAGATTAAAAAGACATATCTTTAAAACTGTTTCTGATATTGCTATCGCCAATCGACATTCTGTAGGATAATTATCGCTAAATTAAATCTCATAATTATTTACATTCCCAATTTTAAAGTCTATATTTCTTAGATAGACTGGCTAAATCAATTCGCTAGCTGATGCTGAAAAAGAACATATAATTTATACTTGATGGCATCGAAGCTAATTCAGGCTGTCCATTTACAAATTTATTTTTATAGCCTTTCAATGTGTATAGACAAATCTAAATTAGCCATTAAAATCTCATTAAAAAAAACAAGCCAAAACAGTGTGTGTTGCAGTCGGGTAACTCGTTCATTTCTTTTCTAATGCTTCTGCTTTGTTTATGACAACTGTTGCCACTTGCAACTGCTGCAACTGCAGCTTCTTCTTCCTCTTCTTGTTCACTTTCCAAGGCTCTCAGCTTCTGCTTCAACTGCGCCAGTTTTCCATTCTTTGCTTTCTTTTTTCTGCTTTTTCTGTTTTTTTTTTTTACATACGATTTAAGTTTAATTTGCCATTTTTCACATTGCATGATAGATGGAAAAGTGAATTGCTGCCTGCAGTGGGAAAAAAATCAACATAAACATAAACAGATCTACAACTTTCGAGTTCTCAACAATAATACTCTGCTCCTCTACTCCCCCCCACCTCTCCTACTTCATCAGTCTGAAAAGATGCAACAAATGATAAGCGGCGAATGCGTTGTAAAAATTGTTATTTTCAAAGCTTCAGTTTTGTCCAACAGTTTTCCGCATTTTGCAGCATGTGCAACAGGAGCCAAAAGAAGTTGCAGCAGGAGCAACAGCAGCAGCAAATGGGGCGGGGAGGGAAGTAAAGAGAAATGTTGGAGGACGTTGCAAGTCGGCAGTTGCTTGCAGCATGGCAATAAAAATAATAATCGAATTGCGTGGTTGGAAAGTTATTGCCAATAGATGAAAGGCAAACAGAATTTCAACCGAACCGAACAGTTCGAGACGATTCGTTGCGATTCGATCCGGTTCGGTTCGGTTCGGGCCAGGCCAATAGAATGTAGAAGGAAGCGCGCAACATGCCACAACGATTGTAATTCGATAATGAGAATTGCACGCTCGAGAATTGCATAATGCATAATATCTGGAGCAACAAGTCAAATTAAAAACTTGGCGTGGCCATAAAGTTGAACAGAGTGTTGTGGCCAGCACCTGAAAAGCAGCCTATAAAGTGCGAAATTGCATTGGCCATGTTAATGCAACAGTTAACATAAATGCCGATCATAAACAAAAGTCAATAGAGCAGGCGAGGCCAGGCCAGAGGAGGCAAGGCCTTCTGCTTTTCTTCTGGCCAACATTTCCTGCTTATTTTTATTATTTTCTTTCTGTTTTTTTTTTTTGTGGCTTTTACAGATCCTCGGGAAACACATTAAACGAGTTGTTAAATCAATTTGAGTGCATCCGTCTTTCTTCTCTGTTATGCAATGCATAACATTTATTTATTACCAAACTCAAATGAGGCTCTAAAAATTGTTACGAAAAATGCACATTTTATTTGCTATTTCACGAATTTCAATTTTATATAATTTCGACAATTAATTTGGCAAATTTAAATTTTTTTTTAGCTAAGTTTTCATTTGCTTAGAATTGCGGCATATTTGGCAAATTTAAATTTTTTTTAGCCTAGTTTTGATTTGCTCAAAATTTTGGAATATTTTATAAAAAGGATTTTATAATGAGAATTTTTTTTAAAATTAACCAATGCCAAAACATTTTCAAAATTCAAAAGATTTTTTTTTTAAAAATAAAAATAAAAAAAAATTAAATGATTTTTAATTTTCGGTTAATTTGTTTATGTTTTAATCTGCAGACTATTTGCCCATCTAACCTAAAATTTACTACTTAAAATAAAAATTGTTTTTCACATTTTCACTTTCACATTAGATATCTATTTAAGCTAACAGCATTTTTTATTTTTATAGTCACTCAGTTGGCTTGCACTCAAATCTAAACGAAATACAAAAAAAAAGATAAATATTTGTTCCCATAAACTAATCAGAAATGCATTCAAAACTTAATCATTGAACCTTTGAACTGCAAAATGATTTACAAGAGATTTTGACATGGAGGAGATCAATCGCTGAGATTGCTTGGATGACTGGCTGAAATGTTATTGTTGTTGTTGTTATTGTTGTAATTTTTTGTTGTTGCTATCTTTTCACACGCCAAATTGATTTCAATCACAACACAATAAACAATTTTCATAGAATTTTCGCAGTTGAGTGCTTTTGAAATGCATTCAGTCAGTCAGTCAGGCTGACCCAGTGCTCCACAAAGGCTGCTTTTAATCCGCAGACTGGTCAAACTCCAAGCAACAACAGCAACAATAAAATGGCAAACAAAACGCCAATCGGGAACAATATGAAAATCACAAATCACTCGACGCCTGCCTCTGCCTGCTGCTGCCTGCCTCTGCCTCTGCCTGCTGCCTGCTTGAGATTTGTGCAGCTGACAATTGCAATTGGAGAGAAACTGGCGCATTAAGCACAGCAGGGCGACAACTAGACCAGGATGGGGAGCAGCTGATGCAGTTGGGGAGCAGTACAAGGAGCAAAAGGAGTACAGCTGCGACAGCTGCGCCTGCTCCGTCTGCGTAAGCATTCTAATGGACGCTGGCAACGCCCACCAGTTCAGTTTGCCAGTCGGAATGATTTATGAGCTCCTCTCTGACTGGGCTCCTCCATACCAAGTGAAACTTCAAGTTGCACTCGTGTCAAGTCCAGGGTGTGAACAAATGTGCCAAATGAGCTACACTCACAAAAATTAATAATACTATGAATGAAAAAATTAATATTATTTTTAAAAATTAAATGTTTACCAAAGTTATTTGCATTGAATTAAAGTAATTTATAGTCATTTATTTGACAATAGTTTTTAGCAAAGAAAGTTTGTTTTAATGTACATTTTTTTAGTTTAAAAAGTTTTTAAATTCTATTTTAGGTGTCCCAATTTTAATGGCAAGTTTTAAGAAATATGCTTTAAGTCCTATATTCTAAATAAATCCTTATTAATATTATATATAATAATTTATAATTTATCCCAATTAAAAATAAAATCAGAATTAAAAACAAATTCTCATATGAATCCCAATCATAAACAGAATCCATAATTGGAAATAAATAAAAATATGAGCGAAATAAAGTAAAAACACTTCAGCAAATAATATATTTCAATTATAAAAAGAGTTAAGCAACCAAAAAATAATAAAACAAATTATATAGAAATTTATAAATTATAAAAACTTTAAACAAATAAAATTAAAGCAATTTTAATAAAAAAAACTATAAATTTATGGAAATTTATAAATTATACAAACATTAAACAAATAAAATAAACATTTGGATTTAAAAAAAACCTTTTTTATATTTTTAATAAACTTTAAATAAATATCTAATGCATTTATTCTAGTGATTATCCTAGCTGATTGTCAGAGTCATGTTCATATTAATTCTAAAATATCGACAATTTTGGCACAGTGTAGTCACACAGCCAAGTCTCAAACCAAACCCAGAATCTTGGCCAGACCGAAATGAGCGCAAATTGCAAATTGCAGATGCGAGGAAGCAGCGTATCCGGCAAATAAATCTATCTCACTCACTCATTGCTCCCCTCTCCCTCTCTCTCTCTCTCACCTTCTCTCTCTGTCTCTGTCTTTGGCTAAAAAGATTAATCGCTTTGCTTTGAAGTTCAGCGTGTTTGTTGGCGAGTGTCAAAATGGCAAAGTGACTGCTGAACAAAGAGCCGACAATAAAAAAAAAAAAAAAAAAACTAGCAGCGAGTGTTAATGAAGCAAATGGCTCTAAAAGACTGAATGATGAACTCAAGCTGCTCCTCAGTGCACACTCCTCATTCTGTGTGTTGCAGTTGCAGTTGCAGTTGCATTGAGTGCTGTGTTGCAGTGCTTTGGCCCACCCACGCACTCTTTAGCTGTTGCCACTCCAGTCAACTTATGATGCATGCAGCTGTGCTTGCAACTCGCATAACGGCAGTTTAAAGCCACCCACACAAATCTCTATCTCTATCTATTTTTCTCTCTCTTTCTCTATATATCTATCTCTCTCTAAAGATTAAAGATTACAATACAACTTAAATCTGCGTTGAACTTGGACTTGAACTACGAATCCTTAAGGAACACACAGCTATCGATTGCAAATGCCGAGTGAATGCAGCAAGTGAATAAAATTGAATGATTTATGAATCAACTCGTTTTGAGTGGTAGTGATAGCAAAAATCATTGAATTGATCAAAATAATATTTTTATTTATGCTAAAATGCAAATGTGATGATTGTGCATTTAATGATTAAGGTTTCAATTGCTTAATTTAAGTAACTTTCTTTTTAAGTTAAATTATTAATAATGATAAATTTAGGAGAATTAAAATTAATTCTTAGTTTAAATTAACAAAAAAAAGGCATAAGAAATACTTCAAACTTCAAATACAAAAAGGTAATTAAATAAAGATATTATTGAAATTATGAAGAATAAAAATCATTACATAAATTAATAACTTTTATGTAATTGAATCATAACTTAAATAATAAATTCAAATAAAGATACCATTTAAGTTATGAAGAAGTCAGCATTTAAATTAATAACTTTAATTAAATTAAATAGAAAATATGCTTTTTTAGAGGTTTAGAAAATTGTTGTTAAATCAGTTAAACATTAAATTTCAATAAAGAAAGGTTTTAAGATTTAGAAATTTAAAATAAAAGTATTAAGAATAATAAGAATAAGTATTAATAAAAGTATAATAATTAGTATTATAAGAATTAGTATTTTTTTAGAGCTAAATCGAATGAATCAACTCGTTTGAGCTGCATTCTTATAATATAAATATTATTAATGCTTAAATGCAAATGTACATTTATAGATAAAGTTATATTCTTTGTTTAAGTTAAGTTAATACGAATTATTTATATATTTATATATTATAAATAAGATGTGTTTCAAGAAACCTAAAATAAAAACTGACCTTTAAAAAGGGTGTCAAAATGAAAACCAAATCACAACTGCAAACTTTGAAACCCTTTTGGCGTTCAGTCTAGAATATTTCTACCAGAAATATGCATATTAAAAATAAATAATTGCATTGCTAATATTTATATTATATTATTTCAAGCTTAAACTAGTAGAAAAATGTGCTTTAAATACAAATCAGATTAAATTCAGATAAATATCAACTTATGGCAAATCTAACATTTAAAGCAGTGTATTAACTTATCCCAGTTTAGACTGTCTTCGTTGCCACAATGCAAAAAAAAGGCAGTGACCTTTATTATGTAAGCTGTCGATTAACATTAGCCACCACAAGAGCAACACAATCGTAGCACCACTTTGCACCACTTTGCAACACCCACAAGCAAAGGGGAGGAAAACTTTCTTAGATTTAACACCAAGAAGCCGCACAAAAATATCCACATATAAATAAAGCCTTTGCCTTGTTGTCGCCCGTCGCTGTTAGCCAAGTTGGTGCTTAGTGCAACAACTTTTACCACAAATCGGATTTCCTGCAAACGATTTGTGGCAAACAGCTGGCAACAGTAGCCAGCGCTGTGGAGACAAAGTAGATCATAAAAGAAAGAAAAAAAAAAAACAGTGGCATGGAAAAAGTGGCATTGCAACGTTAACCGGAGCAGGAAGAAGAATCGCAGTTGCAAGTTGGCCCGTTTGCCAGTCGCGAATCAAATCAAATCAAAGACAAATGCCACAAATATTTCCCAAGGAAATGCAACAGATTCTTTTTGTTTTCCAAGAACCAAACCAAACCAAAGCAAAGCAAAGCAAAGGAAACGATGCGATGCAACGCGATGCAATGCGTCGCGTTGCAAGTCGACAAGTTTTCCCTTATTTGATGATGTTGCCTGCCCCATGTTGACAACCAGTTCGGGGCCAAGTAACGAGAATAGAACCAACTTGATGTTAACTTTGTTAAAACAATCACGAAACAAGAGACAAAAGCGCAGAGTGGCTGGGGCCAAACTTTATTAGAGAAAACAATCCATATGTGCACTGCGAGAAAAAATCAAGCAAGTTAGAGTAGCTCAACTTTAGTTAAAGCCAGCTAAAAATGTTTTTTACAAGTTATTTTTGTATATTCCTAAATGACGAATTTTCTTTCAGATATTTGGATAGATTTTTTTTTAATAAAGCTTTCATAAATTGCATTTAGCCCAGTTAAAATACTTGGTTATAGAAGGATTCTACTAAAATGCCTCGAACTGAAACTTAACTGAAATTTACCGCAATTGGGATTAAAGAAATAATTTAAACAAAATATATATTTTTTGTATTGTTGGCCAATTTATTTAATAAATCCAACCCAACGCAAACTTCAAATATAAAAATGGTTTATTGCATTTTGACCAAAAGTCTAGTTAAATAAAGATATAACTGTACATAAATTAATAACTTTAATTGAATATATAGAAAATCTGTTTTTGGAAGTTAAGAAAATTGCCTTTAACGCAGTCGAATATATACTTAAATGTAGGAAGATTTTCAGGTCTAGAAAAATAAACCTGAGAATTATGAATAAACTAAAAACAAAAAATTCTTCAATAAAACTAAATCAAAATTTTTTTTTTTTTGGTATTTTAAACAATAAAAACCTAGTTAAATAAAATATTTAAATGATGTAGAATAAAAGTAAGTACTTAAACTAAATATAATTCAATTCAGAAAGGTTTTAAGGTTTGGAAAGATTGACTTAAAAAATTAGGATAACCTTAAAAAACAATTATTTTTGAAAGCTAAAACTAAATCATGGCAACAAGGAATATTTATAAATTTTTATGGTAATTAAGTAAAAATAATATCAGTAAAAGTAACAAGTACATAAATAATAAAATTTAACTATATAAACAGAAATTAAATTTATGTAACAAAATTAGAACAAAGCAAAAATTTGCACAGTGTAGGATAAATAAGAGAAGAATATGCTGACAACAAACCAGCCCTGTAAGAAGAATCAGCTAAGCCACATTGGGTGCGGAGGAAAACTGGTTTTCTTTTCGCAGCAGGGCTTTGATAACGTGCCAAAATTACTGAAGACGCCAAACTGGCAGCAAAGAGGGCCAATATCTAATTGCAGAGAGGCGCGCCCCGATCGCAGGCCAGAAGCATGGCAACATAGTTAGGCAGGCAATTGGCCAAGAGCCTAAAGTTAGATCTCATCATCAGCCAGCCAGCAAACATGGCTCGTTGCATATTCATAGTCATAACGAGATGAGATGAGGCTGCTTCGGTTAGCTGTTTGTCTGCCTCCAGCTGGTAGCTTTAATTTGCCAGGCCATGTTCACACGTCCGCTGCTACAGCTGACCCACTGTGCCCCCCAACACCAGCAAACCCCCGCCTCTCGCTACTATTTACACTGCCAGCCAACTAACTGCTCATTTGCCTGGTTATTTTAATTAAGCCAAAAACAATTTCAACAAGTGTGCAAAAAAACAAAACAAAAAATAAATAAAATGAGGCGAAAAAACGATAGTAAAAAAAAAAGAAAAAAGATTAAGTTGTTGTTGCCATAAATCAGTGGAGGGGGTGAGGGGGTGAGTACAAAAGCAGGCTAATGAATGCATCTGACAGATACATCTGCATGCAGCGACCACGACAAATAGACTTATAAAGCTACACTAGCCAAAAAAAAAAAGGCAGCCAAAATGCCAGGCAATAAAAAGCGTTAACAAGCAAAACAAACAACAACAGCAACAATTGGCCAAACCGTATGACAATAAAATACATTTAGCTGTACCAAAGGGGGCTTGTTTAAGAGGGGGGAGGGGTCTCTCTCGAAAATAGAGTCGCCTAAATTGTTGTTAACAATTCTGGGACCAAGCGAAACGCATAAATTTAGTTTATCATTTACAGATCTTTGAGAGGAAAAAAAAGAGTTTTGTACAATTGAAGCGAAAGTTTTTTTTTAAGAAAAAAGTTTAGTTTGAAAACAAAAGTGTTCAAATTGAAACCACTTTTGAGTTGAGAATATTTTTTAGGTCTAGTCCCAAAATTTGAAAGTCAATTTATAAGTGCCTTTTAATAAATTAAGCTTTAAACTTAACTTTAAAAATATAGCATTTATTTTGTATTTCTTTGCATTATTTGTTAATAATAACAAATATTAATAAAATCAGCTTTTAAATTTAGAATTTCAATTCAATAATTTTTTTAATTTGTTTGTCTATTTTTTTATTAAAAAAAACAGTAATTTGTCAAAAATACTTCTTAGCTGTTATTTAAGTATTACCAATTCGGTTAACATTAATTATTTTCTACTTAATTTTTTGCGCTTTATATTGAGTATTCTGGCCAATGTGGGTCAATTTGAGCCAGGTAGAGCAGAACAGGAAGTGTGGCGTGTTCCATTGCGGAATTCTCGCTTTGCTTTTTGGTAACAGATTTGGCCAACTGCCGTTTCTTGGCAACTTGGCAAGTTGGCGCGTTGGCATTAATCAATTTGCAATCAGTTTGACAATATGCGTGTTCAATTCGCAACGCATCTGTTTCCCCCCTTTGACGAGGGGAAATAAGAAAAAATTTTGCATCTTTTCGACTGCATTTGGCTAAGACCAATTCCGTATTGGCAGTCAATAAACAGTCAGCAATTCAGCTGTCCAGATGTGAATGCATATTGCAATCTGCCTGCAGCGAAATTCCATTTGGTTTTTATCATTTTAACCTAAATTACAAATAAACAGAAGCAAATAACAAAAAATACCAGCCATGTTTGCCCTGTTTAAATCAGGCAGAACATTTAAAAGCCATATTTGTATTTTAAAATTACAATTAACATTTTTTTTTTTTTAAAACCAAAATATCAGTTAATGTTTGAAGTTTTATTAGACTTTTTAGACAAAATCTCAGCCTAATAAAACTCAATAAAATTGCAGTTCTTGTTTCTGTTTGAGAACAAAAACTAAAATTTAAAGGGTATCTAAAAGTTGAGAAGAATTTTTAACATTTATTTTCTGTTGATTATTTGGAGTATTTTGTGAGCTCACCAAATGCAATTGTGCTATTTTGAATTTTAATGATAATGCATAAAATTGGAGGTAATTTTAGTTAAAAAATAGATATATAAAAATCTATATATATTTTTTATTTAAAAATAAATTGTAAAATTTCAACAGAGTTTCACCCACCAAATGGTAAATTGATTAAAGGCGGAATGGAAAAGCTGAACGAGGAAATGAATTTTTTTGTATCATTTGTAGACTCAGAGGCAATTGTCCAGTTGGTCGAAACCAAGCTGCCGGTGGGAGGACTTAGGCCATTTATCCCCCTGATAACATCGGCGATGTTGAATTGTGGAGCAGGCCAAACCATTTCAACCGATACAAAAATGACAAAAAACTGCAGTTCAAAATTTGAGTTAATAATATAAAATATGAAAATAGCCACAAATATTTTTTGGGTTCACTTACGAGGCGTAGCAACATTTTGAAAGACGACAATTGACTGGGTGCTAAAAATGCAGCTGCTTAGCCTTAAATAGAGACGATCTAAGCCAGTTTAAGTTTCAATTAAATGAAAAACACCTGTGCAGAAAAAAAAAATGTGAGTGTTTTTTACAAGTATTTTTTAATTTAAAATCAGTCAAAAGTATGTAAAACAGCAAAACTATATGAGGAAAAAAACTTGCTCAACTTCTGAATTTATAGCTGAAACTTAACTCAATTTATTAAAATGTGCACAAATTAAATATCTCAAAATATTAACTCAATTTATTAAAATGAACAAAAATTTAATATCTACAAATATTAGTTACAATCGCAACACAATTACATAAATAAATCATTTAATGTGACACTTTAAAGAATTTTTATTATTTTTCGCACTTTCTTTTATTATTTCGCTTTTGGCAGACAATTTATAAACTAAGTTCGATAGTCAAACTTAGCCATATTTATAACCCTAACATTGCATTGCCACACGTTATTGTCGGTTTAATGTTTTCTTCAGTTGATCACTTTATGAGTGATTTCAAAAATTACATTTTTCTCACTAACACAAAAAAAAAAAACAAATTAAAAATGAAAAAAAGGAAAAGCGTTTGTCGTTAACAAGGTGGCGAAAATAAAATATTTCTGTTCATTAATCAGCAAAAATAATAAGCGAACAACTGCTTAAAGTAAGCCTCCCCCGACCAGCCCCCCAACACTCCTCAAAAGCTGTGGCTAAGTAATTGGCACTCATCTTTGGTCGCGTCTCGAATTTGAGCCAATTAAATGGCGAGACACTGGCAATGTTTAGACTACAGCAGCCAAACGTGGCTGCAACTCTGCCACACTTGCAACAACTTTGCAACCACAACATACAACGCCTTTCCCTTTTCCGCAATGCTCGCACTGCTGGCTCTGCTGGCTGCCCCAGCTGCTAATGATGAACCTGAATGCAACGCTTGCAACATACGTGCATTTTTGAGGCATTATTTGAGGCGTACCATAAAAAAAAATGTTCAAGCGTTGATCGAATCAACAAATTAACTGCATCTGCCTGACTGCCAGTTACTCTATAATTTATCGAATATATTTCTACATTTGTTGCTAAATATTAAAAAAAAAAAAAAACAAGAATTAAAAGTCGAACTTTACAGCTGAAATCTTTTTGAATAACTTATAGAAACTACTGAAATATATTCTCCATTCCTATCATACCTCATTTTAAATAAGTACAGGGTATATAACACCAAATAAATTGTGCAGGAAAGTGAGTTTAATGTTCAGAAGCAGGCATTATATTTATTTTTATTTTCATTGTTATTTTTATTGCTATTTTTATTTTTATTTCGTCTCATTTTTAGCGGTTTTTATTTTGATTAGCAAAGATTTATTGTAAGACTTTTTCTACTTAATTTTCATGGATATTATTTGGCTCAGTTTGAAGTCAGCTTTAGCTTAATTTGCGCACAATTTATTTTGAGATATTTCGATTGCGGTTCCATTTGCCCATTTTTTCAGCAGGTAAAATGTAATTTTGATGGCCATAAATTGTTTTCGGTTTCAACTTCAACTTCGACTCTGAAAAGTTGCCGATGACGAAATCATTTTTGATCAGTTTGCATTTATGACGTCTTTTTTTGGGTTTTGGCCATCAAATTGGTTGGGGCTGAGGCTGGGTTTGGCTTGTGGCTTTGGTTTTTGGGTTTTCAAATTTTTTGATTTGGCTTCAACTTAACCGTTGGCTTTGTGTTGTCTGTGGTAATGACTTCATTTTGAGAGTCTCGCTTGTTGCGCGTCGAATTTGATGTTTGGTTTTTTTTTTCTGTTGTTTTGGCCACAAAATCTTTGATAAATGGCTCATGAAAATTGTCGGTTACTTTGATAAATTGTTGTTATTTTTTTTTACACATTTTACATGTGTTTATTTTTTTTTTGTTACTGATTTTTGAGTGTTGCCTTTGTTGTTGTTGTCATGTTTTCATTTTGTTAATTATCGACAATAATTGTTAATTTAAAGCACAAAAAAAAAATGTAATTATAGCGAAAAAGTGAAACTCTTTTGAAATTCAAATAAACTCTCCATCCTTTTCTCGCTCTCGCTCTTTCTCTCTCTCTCCCACACACTCTCCCTCACTCTGTCTGTCTCCTGAGAAGCTGCGATTCTCTCAAAAACAATGTCAAGTTTTGTGCCAAGAGAAAGGTTTTTTTTTTTTGTTTAGCGGGCGGATTTGAATTGTTGGCGATTTAATAATGGTTTTAAGGCCCTTTTTTTATTTTTAATATTTTTTATAAAGTGGATTGTGATTGATTGTTTAAGTGGATGACAGCTGAAAACTTGGCTTTTGTTATTATTATCAAATCAAATAAGATTGTTAACAAGTCAAGCGACAAAGTAATTAAATCGATAAAATTGTGTAATTTCATGATTTTTATTTTACTACCAATTAAATGGATAATTTTAGTTTTAAGAACCGAAAACATAAAAAATTGCCACACAAAACTGCTGCTGCTGCTGCAACACGATTGCCACACAACAAATTAACTCAGCTAAACTTGCCACATATATTAATGGACTTGTCATCTGGTTGCTCATTAAATTGCCTCTCATAAAAAAAATAGCCAAATCCAACCAATTTCATGGTTTTTTTTTTTTTTGTTTTGTTTTGTTGTCTTTTTTTTAAGTGGCACAGTTGAAAATGTGGCAGTCTCAGACAAGACTTATTTGTCTTAACGATTATGCCACAAATATGTGGAAAAAAAAAATATAGAAATCTTGTGCAACAGCAGCAGAAAATACAATCACAGTTTAAATGGAAAGTTTAGTTTAAGGTTCATTTGGTGGGCAGCTAGATTAAACAGCTAATTCGTTAATGTTTTATTGATCTTGTTAGCCGACTGCAGTTGTTACCAACTTATTTGGTCGAAATGATTTTTTCTTTTTTTATTTATTTTTTTTTTTTTTTTTTTTGGCTAAGCAATTGTTATGCAAATCGCGCCGAGATTGCGGAGGACAACAACAACAACAACAATGGTCAGTGAGCAGAATGGGACAAACAACTGGGCAAACAGCAGATCCAAATCGAATTGTCGGCTAACTTTTAAGTTATGGCCAACATAAAGCTTAACTCGAGCACTTCCTGGGCAACCAAAATACAAAAAATGAATAGAAAAAAAATACCCCCTAATACCAATACCAATACCAATTCCAATGCACAACCCGCATAATCAATTGTCATTGTCAATACTGCTTACTGCTTTTTGGCCATAGCCATAGAGCTTGTCTCTAATCCCGGCATAACCAAATTGCGCCACCTTCACTTTTTGGTAAGTCCACAACTGTTTTTTTTTTCCTTTTCGCATTTTATACCCTGTAAAAGGGGTGCCAAGAAAAGGTTTGTCCAGCCATATAACGTCTAAATATAATTGTTAAAGCCTTAAC
The DNA here is from genome assembly GCA_035042365.1 of Drosophila dives. Lineage (NCBI taxonomy): Eukaryota > Metazoa > Arthropoda > Insecta > Diptera > Drosophilidae > Drosophila > Drosophila dives. Next base: position 3,172,715 of record JAWNLJ010000326.1, on the reverse strand, counting down.
TGATAAACAAGTTAAGCAGAAAGCTGCGCTGATTATTAATTATTGTTTATTAAATGAATAATTTAACTTTAATATTATTATCAGTATTTTATCATTATTTTTCTTATCATTTTTATCATCATTTTTCTTATATTTACATTTTAATCATAATCCTATCATTCTTATTTTTTTTTTTTAATTTTTATCATTATTTTTCTGATTATTCTTAACATTATTTTAAATTTGTATTTTTCTTTTTTTTTCTTATTATTCCTGTATTATTGTCATTATTTTTCTGAGCCTTTTTATCATAATCATTCTCATCTCTCAATTCTTATCATAATCATATCAGTTTTATCTTTATCAATCTTATTTTTATCTAATAATTTCTCAATATCATTTTTATTCTTATCAATATGATGAAAACTCTCTGTTCGCCCAACTATTTGCTCCAGTTGATAATACCATTTTTGGGATCGTTTGCCTGAACAGAGACATCCTTGTTAAGCTGACACGCAACATGCAACTTATGGCGGCAAACATGGCAATGTGGCAACATGATTGTTAACGCGACCAGAACGAAAGAGTCGAGTGAAAAATTTCAATTAATATTTGGGAAAGTGCAGTGATTGCAATAGGATTACCCCAGGGGCTGCTCCAGCGCGAGATGAGCTTGTTAAAGCGGGGGCGGCAACGGAGCAGAAGCAGTGGCAGGGGCAGACAGAGCACAACTCATCCTTGCAGCGAGACATAAATATATATATCTATATTTATATATATATATATCGATAGATTTAATATACTTTTGTGGCCACTGGCTGACAAATTTTACCTTTCCATTTGCCGCAAGTGGCTAAAAGTAAAAGACTGCCTCCAACAGAGACGTGGGCAATGGGCAGCAGCGGGGAGTAGGGGGTGTGTGTGGGGGTTGGCTTTGGGGGTGGCAGAGAGTGAGGGGTTGCCACAAGCAAGATCGAGTTAACAGCTTATTGAAAAAATGCTCGAAACATTTTGGTCAATTGACATTTTTGGCTGCAAGTTGCAAGAGTATCTTTTTTTTCCCGCCTTCTCCCTTCCCCTCCCCACCCGCACAGCACACTCTCTTTTTTTGTGTGCAATTCTCCAATCGACAACGTGACAAAACAATTGTCGTAAATCAGTAGGCCAAAATGTGCCGGAGAGGGGGGGGTGAAGGCATTGCTTGTTGTTTGCTTTGTTTGTGTTTTGCATTTTTTGTTTGTTGTTTGTTTTTGTTGTGTGTTGTTTTTGTTGTTTACTTTCATTTGGCTCGTGGCTGCAGAGTGTTTTTTATTTGTTATGATTATTCAAATATTTTTTTTTTTTTTGCAGTGGGTGAAAAATTGCAAGTGCGAAATTCCAAGATGACACTTGGCATAAAATGTGCAATTAGCGAGAAAACAATAAAAATATAAATAAAATTTTCTTCGTTTTTAATTTATTTCATTGTTTGCTAAAAGCAGAAAGCCAAATATGAGCAAGATTTTAGATCAAGTTTTTTAAAGCTGTGTAAAATATATGTTTTTAAAATTTCTACATTTCTTTTAGTTTAAAGTTACATTTTAAGTTGCGTTTTATTTACAAAAAAGTTGTTAAAATTAATTAAAAAATAACGAGTGAAGCTGCTGTTATAATTTAGTTATGCATTTAGAATATTCATAAAAGTTATTCAAAAAATAATATTAAAATCTCGCTTTCTGCTTGAGGCACTCCAGAAAATACTGAAAATTTCACTTAAATGAAAATGCAATCCTCGCCAGCTGTATTTTAAAAGCACTCTTATGTAACACACATACACCCACACACATACACGGACACACACACATCCCATTAGTTGAACAGCTGTCATGGTCAATGTTCAATTGTTGTCAATATTTCAAATGCTTTAACTCAACTTTAACTTAAGCCAAGCCAAGCCAAGCCAAACCAATCCCCCAAGGCGAAATGGGCCTCTTCCGTCTTAGATTTTGACTTTAGACTTGCAGTGCCCCTTCCCCCCCCACAACCCCTTCACCCTTCCTTGCCAAACACACACTGATTTGCACAGGCTATTTTCCCATTGCATCATTTTCACGCCCAGAGCCACGCAATGAAGCGTTGCAAGCACACACATACACCTGCGGTCAAAATAATATGCACACATATATAAACAAAAAATACTTCAAATATAGTTAAGAAAAAAATAATAAAATTCTTTAAGCACAATTAAATGTTAACAAAGCTATTATAAATATTGGATTATTTATTAAAAAAATTTTTTTTTTTAATTATTAGTTAATTTATATATATAATAGAAATCAAGTAATAGTAAAATTTAGTCTTCTTTCCCTTTTTAAAAATGAGATTCGATTGGTGTTTATATTTTATATTTTTTATATATTATATTTTTTATATATTATTATATTTTTTTATATATTATTTTTTTGTTATATTTTAATACGTTTCGTATATGGAAAATAATAGCACATTAAAACAGTTCCAGTTGTGAAATAAATAGCTGAAATTAATTTCTCTTTCATACAAAAAATTCTTAAGAGATTTCGATTTTAAACCAAGAAATATGTAATATTTTTCGAGGTGTTAGTATTATTTTGACCACAACTGTTTTTGTGTACTAAAGCTGGTTAGTAAAAAATCCCCCTGGTGTAGAAATGAAAACCACATCTTCGGGCCACATTTGCCGACCATTCAAGTGTCGTTCAGTTGGCTGTTGAAGTTGTACAGTTTTTGGGGTTATCAACGAACAATTGTGGCGCCCCCCATTTTTTATTATATTTCTTGCCAAGCAATTTTCACTTTTATTTTAGCTTTTTTTTTCCTTAAACGTAACGCAAATAAAAATGAAAACGAAACACAAGGGAACATTGTACGCAGAGGGGGGTTGCGGGGTTACGGAGGGGGGCGTAGTTAACGCTCGATCATTGCTGCCTCAAACAAGTTGATATGTGCTGCCCCCGCCTTCCCCATACCCCACCCCATTAAGCAGAGTTACACAATATTTATTGTTTTTTTTTTTTTTTTTTTGGTTTTCTTAGACTTTAGCAAGTGGCTGCAGTTTTCTTTTTTTGTGTGTATGTGTGTGTGTTGCACGCACCACAAACAAAAAACCAAGTTGTAATGAAAAGCACATAAAGTCAAAGTCATTGCAAAATGAACAGAAAAATGAAATGCGTTTAATTTTTGTGTTCATTTCGTTACACTTTTACCTCTGATTAGTATCTCAATTTTTATATACTTTTTTTTCATGTTTTTTTTTTTGGTGTGTGTCTGGCTAATGTCTGTCTTATGGCTTGTTATCATCATTATGTATCTTTGAGGGTTTTTCATTTCCCCTTCTTTGACTGTAGAAATGTGTATTTAGCGCTTAGATTTGAGTAGAAAGTTTGCTGAGAAATATTCCAATGGAAATTTTAAGCTTAGATTTGATTTATAAAAAAAAAACAATATATATTTAAGTTGGATACATAAACATAAATAAATATGCAACTCAGTTTTCACTGGTTATTTTTGGCTTAGAAAACCTCGATGTTGCTGCAACATTTGCGCCTAAATTTAGGCTACATATATTTTCTTATTAACACTTACCGAGTGTACTGCTAGATGGCGCTGTAACTCCGTATTTGAATACAGCGTCAATTCCGAAATGGTTGGTGAACTCTCTAGTTTACTTTCCATGTCGCGCAGCCAGCGTCGCAACTCTTTTGGATCTTCGCACAGACCCTCCTGTCGCTGATTATCATCCATCTATCAAAATACACAAAGTCGTTATATAGATATATATATATATATAAAGATGCAATTGATATATTGTACGTGCTAAGTTGGGTGTGTTTTAGTACATATTGATATGAAACTTGGCTATATAAATCTAAAAACACATGCAACAATCAAGTGCTACTACTGAGCGACAGATGGCGCAAGATTTATACTCACATGATGCTGGCTGCCCGTAAATTTGTACTCGCGTGACGTTGGCTGCGCCTCCTCAATTTCAAACCGCGCCTCCTTGCACGTATCGAGCAGGTTCGTGTCCATGATGTAATTATAGTTCGTTTGTATGGCCGCCCAAAGGTCGTCTTTGCCAGACGAGCCCAACCCAAGGGTGGCGCTACTGTGCAGACTGGTGGAGCTGCTGTGACTGTGGCCGCTGCCCCATGAATAGCGGTGCATTTTGTTGTTGCCGGAGCACTTGCTGCTTGCGCTGCTCGGTGAGTTTTTCTACGAAAGACAGAGAGAGAGAGAGAGAGAGGGACAGAAACCATTAATAATTGTTAATAAATAAGTAATTTAAGGCAGCCAAATATGGACGCGATAATATGCTTAGCCCCATCTATGGGCAGACAACAAAAGCTTTGACCGTTTCAAAATGCGCGCGTGATTAATTAAATTGAATTTTTATTTGTCAGAGCGCGACGACATCACGTAAAAACCACAAATTTTAAGCAAATTTCTTATCAACACGAACTCGTAATGCTTAAAAAAATGTCAAAAGGCAGCAACAAACAAAACAACAAACTCAAATTGTAATTGCATTACGACGAATCAAATCAAAAATTGTAGATTTCAAGCGAAATTATTAATTGAATGGCTGGCGCCAGTTGTAATTAATTAAATTGAATAAGCAACAAAAGGTCAGACCGAGCAGATTCCTCCCTCCTCAACCATCACTCTTCTGCAAGAAAATTATGAATATGAAAATCAATCGATAAATCAACATATTCAATTATTGACGTGGGATTATTTTTGTGTGTATATGTGATATATATACAAATAAATTGCTTATGCAATAAAATACTAGTAAAAACCATAAATCAAAAGCTGAGCATTGAGAAATATAAGCTGTAATTTTGATTTGTAATTCCACAATTTGATTTGTCATCTTTAAGTTATTTATTTATTTAAGCTTTCCTTGAATTATGTTTAAGTACAGCTGATCTTCGGGCTTAACAAGCTTAATTGGAAGTTAGAATTGCAGTGATGACAGCTTCAAATACACTGCTAATTGCTGGCATTTATTTTTTTAAAATAATCTCAACATGCCTGGAATCTTTTTAATCTGGTTGCCAATTTAATGAAATGCTGTTTTCACATTTTGCTGATGAGACGATGGGAAATCGTAAAAACTGCATTAAATGTTAATTTATTCATTTAATTCAAACATTTTTAATAACTGCAAACAAAGCAGAGATAAAAATTAACAATATTTTTTTTTTTGCATAAAAAATAAAAATAAATTTTCTCTGGAGTCGGAGAAGCTTCCTTCAAATGGCTACAAAGATCATAGCATAAAACTATTACTCCCTCGAGTGTATGTTGACAATGTTTAGAATTTCTCCAACTTAATGGAAAAGAAATATAATAATAAATAATTAGCAAAAATTATGTATTTTTACGATGATTACGTTATGACTAAGAATTACGTTTAGATTCGCAAAATGCTGAGCAGCGAAATGTGGAAACATTGTGGAATTTATGTAAATCACATTGGCTACATTTAATAACCGTTATGTGTCGCTCATTTGCATGGCAAGCCAATCAAATGAAGTTTATTAATAATTTATCAGAGCAATTTCCGCGTGAGAGGAGAAAAAGAGAGAGAGCGTTGGGGAGCGGGAGGGGGGAAGAACAAGAGAAACAAGAACTGGCATTAGAACAAGTATTTCATATGCCTAACGGTAGCCTGTCATTTTTCAGACGCCGCCATCGGGCGACACATGATGACCATGAATGGAGCAATGCCCCCTCTATCGGCTGGCAGAGCAAACACAACTCGTTAGCGTGTGCAAGAGTGAGAGAGAGAGAAAGAGTTAGAGGAATATAGCGCGACAAAAATCAACTTGCAACAATTGCAAATGTATGTGCAACCCACAGTTAAAATTGTGAACTGCCCAAAGTACCTGCCACAGCTGATGCTGCTGCTGCTGCTGCTGCTGCTACACTCACCTTGAGGCTGTTGTAGGGTCGATCCAGATGCAGTTTGGCCTGAATGACATCGCGACGCTCTTGTTGCAGCTCATCCGCTGGCAGCGATGTCATCGATTGCGATATTTTCATATCTTTTTGCACAACACCCGCATTAGCAGTGGCACCACCACCATGACCAGTTGCAGCAGCAACATCTGCTTGAAGTTGGCGTCGCTGTTTTCGCAGCGAGCTGCTCCGACTGTTGCTGGCCGATTTGGTGACATTGTAGCCAGATTTGGTGGTGCGTTGTGGTGCTGCTCCTGCTGCAGCTGGCATCAGAAATGCGAAATCCTCCTGCAATCTGAGTGTATTTATAGTCGTTGTGGTGCTTCTTGCTTCTTCTTCTTCTTCTTTTTCTTCTTCTTTAGTAGTTAACTCGTTGATGGCCGCTTTATCAGTCTCTTGGTTGCTTAATGACGTCACAATCGCAATTGCAGTCTCTCCAGTTCCATCTCCATCTCCATCTTCTCTTTCTGCTGTTGCTGTTGCAGTTGCAGTTGCAATTGCAATTGCTGCTGTTTCGTTTTCATTCATGTGCTGCTGCTTTACTTCTGTGGCAACTTCCATTTTTCGTTTTGGCCGCTAATTGTTTTTGGTTCCGATTTCCATGTGATTTTTTTTTTTTTAATCAGTGTGTGTGTGTTGCGGTGTGTTGTGTTGTGTGTATGTTAATTTAATTAATTTGCTTAAAATCTGCTTTTAGTCGCTGTTCGTGTTTCGTGTTGGTTTTTTTTTTCCGCTTAAAATGCATCAATTTGCATGTTGGCCATCGTTGGGTGTTCGTTGGCTGTTTCTTGCCACCGTTCCGCTGTGCTGAGTTTCGACCTTTTGTGGACTCAGTTCCAGTTCCTGGATATGATTTTTTTTTTCCTTTTTTTTTTTGGTAATCCGTTTTCCGTTTGTTGTTTTTTATGCAAAATACTTTTCTCGCTATTTTTTTTTAAATAAAAACGGTTGCTTTTAATTGTGGATTTCACTGTAATTATAAAAAAGAAACAGAAAAAAATAAGTTTAAGGAAAATTCAAATTATGCGTAATATATGCAAATTATAATGGTACAAATATCATGTTCAAATTGTTTTTAAATGTCCATAACTGTTGCTAACAATTTTGTATAAGTTTATGAGTAGCATTTTAATTTATAGTGCATTTATATTCAGTGCTTTGATTAAGTAATATAATTAAACACTCAACGCATTAAAAATTTTTAATGAATATCGAGTATGATAAAGTTGTGCAACAGGTTCAAAAAGTATCGCGAATTTTGAATTTTCGCGTTATGTTGTACTCATGTCTCTCACTTATGCCGACAAGCTCGGCCATTTTGAATGTTCACTTAATTGTTGACAGCTGCTTTGCTTGCACGTGTTTTGGATCGTCTTCGATTTTTACCTATTCAAAAAAATGGATAAAAGAACCTGTATCAAATTTTGTGTGAAAAACGGAATTAAGTGCGCGGATGCATTCCGAATGTTGACTGTGGCATACGGAGAAGCTACCTTGCACCGAAGCAACGTTTATCGGTGGTACAAAATGTTCTCAGAAGGCCGAGAAGATGTGAACGACGAAGAGCGTGCCGGACGCCCGAGCATTTCAACAACAGATGAAAAAATTAATGAAGTGGAGAAAATGGTATTGGCCAATCGTCGAATCACCGTTAGAGAAGTTGCTGAGGACCTAGACATATCGATTGGCTCATGCCATTCGATTTTTATCAATGATTTGGGCATGAGACGGGTCGCCGCAAAATTCGTACCAAAATTGCTCAATTGCGACCAAAAACAGCATCGCATGAACATTGAAGTGCTTCGAAGATTGGAAAAACCGTTGGCACAAGTGTATAATATCTCATGGGGATTACTTTGAAATGGACAAAGTAGATATTCATGAATAAATAAATAATTTTTGAAAGAACACAAAATTCGCGATACTTTTTGAACACACCTCGTATATAAAAATATTCTTCTTTAGCATAAAAAAAGGTCAGTTTAGTAATGTTTCCATGAAAAAGCTGATTTCCCAGATTGTTACTAATTTTGGTATGTAATTGTGTATTTTACGCAGATTTCCTTCTAATTTTTATATAATACTTATAAAATACTTTGACATATTTTTGAGCAGCTGCACAAATTTAAGGCAGATCGGATAAGAAAAGCAAATCTAACTGCGTACAGTGTAAATCTAGTTTTATTATTTAATATTGTTATGATTTATGATCTATTATGGAAACTATTTAAATGCAGGAAACCAACTGAAAATCTGCGAAAATCTAAACCAATTAATAATACAAGCTATGTTCACATTGCAACATTATTTAAATTTATAATAAGCCGCACACAAATTGGTATTACCAAATAGCGTCAAATCTTGCTTATGCATCAGAAGAAATAAGAACTTTACCCCCAGTCTTTTATGGCTTCGAAGTGCAGCTATAAATTAAATCACTTGTATATCTATATGTGTATATATATATATATATATATATATCTAACCGACATTACACCCACAACAAGCTTCAAATAGCAATTAAAGCCAACTGTAACCAACAGCCAAATAATTAAAGTGGAAGGCCAACGACTCTTGGATGCAAAAAAGGCGAAGAGACCACAGCAAAAAAAAAATTTATATATATATATATGTTAATAATAATAATAATAATAATTACGAGTATTACTTAATAAGAAACAAAAGCTGTCGTTCAGCTGACCGAGTGGAGAGGCCCGGAGGATGGCAATTGTCTGACTTGGCAACTAAACACAAAAAATATAAATAATACAATGCAAAACAACGATTCTAATCGGGAGCAATCAAATTTTCATACGAAATTAGTCGCGAAAACACTTGTGGGCCATATTTGTATGCAAATCGAGTTTTGCACGCCTAACCAAAATTGGCTGTTAGCGTTTATTTAGCCACTTAAGATACCAAACTACTATCAAACAACAACAACAACAACAGCAGCAGCAGCAGCAGCAGCAGTAGTAGTAATAATAATAACAACCATAATTCCGAGTTTTATACTATAAGATACCCAGTAATTGTATTTATTTTCAAAATTTTCAACTCATTATAGAAAAATATATAAACTGATTAGCAATGACTTACAAAGAGATATAGAATAAAGTTTTGAGTTGAAACTAAATTATAAAAGAAATCTGTACTGAAAAATCAATATCAAAGAAAATAAACTTAAATAGAAATTTAAATATTTATAGAAATATATATAGAAAAAAACTGAAATGATTCCACTACATAAACAGTGCAAATCAAGTTTGTAGTCGAAATACCCTGTCAAAGTCGGGAGAAAGTTTAAAAACAATCACATAATGATCCACACAGGGGGTGGGAAGAGGAGGAAAGGGGCGTACAGTTGTCGACAATTGTCTGGGCTGCCAAACGAGAGAGAGAAAGGTCGCCCCAAGTGGGTGGGTCTCGCTGGGTGGGTGTACGGCGGGGCGTACCAGAAAAACATACAAATCGACGCTAAAAGCAATAAATAACGTTATCCCAGTCACTGTAATTGTTAACCAAAACAGTCAGTGGAAACAGCTGATAACAGGCAAAAAGTCAGCTGATTGCTTTACAGTGTATTTATGAATGGAATAGTAAACCTTAAGCATGAGCTATAATTGAAATAAACAAAACATAAGCGAATTAGTTACAGTCGCAGTTTGTGATTAGGCTAGCAATATTGTTGAATAAATTTAAATTATATAAGTGTTAATTAAAAATATACAATATAATCTGGCAACAGATTAAAGATTAAAGAAATAATAAAAAACCCAAAGTTAATTCAAGATTATTCCTCCTTTTTCGCCATCTATACGCTTCTTATGCCATTAATAATCTGTCGAATAATTATAATATATATAATATGATTGCATTCGTCGTTCCAAAAGTATTTTCGTTCTACAAATAGCAAGAAAATATATATATAAAAAAGTTATTATTTAAATCAGTACTTCTCAATACGCAGCACAAAGCAGAACGATTGCAGAGGATGGACCTCAAAGTGTTTATATTTCTGTGTCTGCTAAACACAGGTTTATTTGCGTATCCAAGTAAGGATCCGTCGGTTCAAAACTATGTGGAGTGCTGTAAAAGTCCAACTTGTGAAGATGGCCAAGATCCATGCAACGAGTCCGAATTAGAAGTAAACCTTGGCCTAAATATTTTTGTATTTATCCCTATCTGCAAACGTATAAAACATTACAATACTTGTGAAATTTTACACAAAAAAACCACGACAACGAGCACAGAGACCCCAACATGAAGCAATGAACAACCTGACTCTAAGTTAGGAAATCTGTGGAATCTGACAAGGATTGGACCACGCGTAACTTTTATCCAGGCATAACAACTAACAACTATAATAATGAAAGAAATTATTTGTAAAATTAAGAAAAATCAAATGTGTAATTAAAATAGAGTCAATTAAAATGTTTATAAAGATTATGGTGATGCTACAATTTAAATAATTGCAACTTAACTTTCAATTAACTAATAAAAGAACTGCTTAAAAAGTGTTAATTAAAAACATACAATATGAACTGGCAACAGATTAAAGAAATAAAATATATTACGCTCAGATGTATAAGGTGTCGGAAAGATGTCGAAGAAACACTTAAAGGTTAAGCTAAGGTTAAAAAGAGTTGCTTGATTGTAGGAGGTATTCAGGATTAGCATAGTCCTCCTTTTTCGCTATCTTTACGCTTCTTATGCCATTAATGATCTGTCGAATAATTATAATATACTTTCCATTGAGTCTTTATCTTCTGTCAACCTTTAGTGTCAGAGTATAAAAAACTGATTGCCTTCGTCGTTCCAAGAACATAAACAAGATAAGAAACAATGAGCAAGATTAAATTCAACTCAAACCATAACAAATTCATATTTTTTCATCTGTCGAGCACCGTATTTTATTTCTACAAATAGCTAGCAAATATATATAATAAAAAAAGTTATTATTTAAATCAGTACTTCTCAATACGCAGCACAAAGCAGAACGATTGCAGAGGATGGACCTCAAATTGTTAATATTTCTGTGTCTGCTAAACACAGGTTTATTTGCGTATCCAAGTTGGGATCCGTCGGTTAAAAACTATGTGGAGTGCTGTAAAAGTCCAACTTGTGAAGATGGCCAAGATCCATTGAAAGAGTCTGAATTGAATGTAAATGATACCCAAACGAATAGTACAATTTCTTCAGTTTTTTCTAATGACTGCAATCTGGGTAAACACGGCAAGTGTATACCATTATATAAACACTAAATTGTCAATATCAGACCATGAACTACCCAAACGAGGAGACCCTAGAGCACAGAAGCCCCAGAGAGTGCAACGTGAACAAGAAGCAATGAACAACCTGACTCTGAGTTAGGAAATCTGTCTGGAAATCGAATTTGTTAATGATTGGACCACGCGTAACTTTTAATCAGGCATAACAACTAACAACTATAATAATACAAGAAATTATTTGTAAAATTAAGAAAAATCATGGGTGTTATTAAAATAAAGTCAATTAAAATATTCATACAGATTATGGTTATGCCACAATTTAAATAATTGCAACTTAACTTTCAATTAACTAATAAAAGAACTGCTTAAAAAGTGTTAATTAAAAACATACAATATGAACTGGCAACAGATTAAAGAAATAAAATATATTACGCTCAGGTGTAGAAGGTGTCGGGAAGATGTCGAAGAAAAACTTAAAGGTTAACCTAAGGTTAAAAAGAGTTGCTTGATTGTAGGAGGTATTTAGGATTAGCATAGTCCTCCTTTTTCGTCATCTTTACGCTTCTTATGCCATTAATGATCTGTCGAATAAATATAATATTCCATTGAGTCTTTATCTTCTGTCAACCTTTAGTGTCAGAGTATAAAAAACTGATTGCCTTCGTCGTTCCAAAAACATAGTCAATATAAGAAACAATGAGCAAGATTAAATTCAACTCAAACCATAACAAATTCATATTTTTTCATCTGTCGAGCAGCGTATTTTATTTCTACAAATATTTAAATCAGTACTTCTCAATACGCAGCACAAAGCAGAACGATTGCTGAGGATGAATTTCAAATTGTTCATATTTCTGTGCCTGTTGGTCACAGGTCTATTTGAAGCTATAAAGATGCAAGGTACACTTCGTAATGGGTGCACCCAATGTAAACACTACGGTTGTTGTCTACTAATTGGGTCATCCAAATGTCCCAAACTGTGCAAGCGGCCCAAGACGTAAACTACCTGACTCTGTGTTAGGAAATCTGTGGAATCTGATAAGGATTGGACCACGCGTAACTTTTAATCAGGCATAACAACTAACAACTATAATAATACAAGAAATTATTTGTAAAATTAAGAAAAATCATGTGTGTTATTAAAATAAAGTCAATTAAAATATTCATACAGATTATGGTTATGCCACAATTTAAATAATTGCTTAAAAAGTGTTACATAAAAATATTCAATACGTTCTGCCAACAGATTAAAAAAGTAAAATATATTATGCTCAGGTGTAGAAGGTGTCGGGAAGATGTCGAAGAAACACTTAAAGGTTAACCTAAGGTTAAAAAGAGTTGCTTGATTGTAGGAGATATTCAGGATTAGCATAGTCCTCCTTTTTCGTCATCTTTACGCTTCTTATGCCATTAATGATCTGTCGAATAAATATAATATTCCATTGAGTCTTTATCTTCTGTCAACCTTTAGTGTCAGAGTATAAAAAACTGATTGCCTTCGTCGTTCCAAAAACATAGTCAATATAAGAAACAATGAGCAAGATTAAATTCAACTCAAACCATAACAAATTCATATTTTTTCATCTGTCGAGTAGCGTATTTTATTTCTACAAATATTTAAATCAGTACTTCTCAATACGCAGCACAAAGCAGAACGATTGCTGAGGATGGATTTCAAATTGTTAATATTTCTGTGCCTGCTGGTCACAGGTCTATTTGAAGCTATAAAGATGCAAGGTACACTTCGTAATGGGTGCACCCAATGTAAACACTACGGTTGTTGTAAAATAGGGAAGGAAACCAGATGTCCCAGAGTGTGCTAGTGAACATGAAGGAATGAACAACCTGACTCTGTGTTAGGAAATCTGTGGAATCTGATAAGGATTGGACCACGCGTAACTTTTATCCAGGCATAACAACTAACATCTATAATAATGAAAGAAATTATTTGTAAAATAAAGAAAAATCAAGTGTGTAATTAAAATAGAGTCAATTAAAATATTTATAAAGATTGTGGTGATGCCACAATAAAAATAATTGCAATTTTCTCTCATATATTTTGCATATTTTTTTTAACAAAAGCAACAATTCTACAGATCAAGCTTAATAATTTTGGTAGTTATAAAGAACTATGAATATCAAGTACCTTGTTTTTACACAACCCCAATATACCAAGATATCTCCGGTGCTAGTTTATCAATGGAGGAGTTTGGCCATAAGCTTAATTCGTTGGATCACACATAACAAAATGCAATTGGCAAACGAATATAATATATATATATATATACAAATATATAAATATATAATATATATATATATATACAAATATATAAATATATAATATATATATATATATACAAATATATAAATATATAATATATATATATATATATATACAAATATATAAATATATATACATATATAATATATATATACAAATAGATGTATAGAAATTTGTGGCCATGACATAAGGACCACACTTCTCTTGCCAGCATTTTAGCAACTTCAACAGCTCGGCAACACTTTGGCTTAGTCACTCAAACAATAGTAAAGAGAAAACATTTCCACCTTCCCGCTCCCGCACCCTGTCCCCTCCTCTTCAAAAGTGGCTTGTCGCGCATACAAATTACGTTATTTTGCATGAGAAAACGTCCGTTTTACATGTTGGCAACAACCACCGAAAACTATACAGATATCCAACTCTTCTTTCCACTGTCCCAGCCATGACTCATTAAGAAACATTATTTTATCGATTGAACCTGATATAATAATAATAATATAAAAATTACTAATTGGAGATTTAATTCGTGTGCATCTACTGATATTAAGGCAAATTAGATAGCTAAATTAAACATAAATTATTGAAAATGTGATGACAAAAAAAAAAAAACACTTAAACTTATTTATTGTGAGTTGAGCGTTAAGCAAATTGAGAGGTAAACCAAAAAGACATTTAACCTTTCGCCCATAAAAGTTATAAATCAAAATAAAGCCCATTCACCACTTGTGAGTGCCACAATATGTGGCAGGCAAAGAAGTCGTCTGTCATCTGTCTGGGCAGTGCTGCATTACATAAGCAGACGCTGAAAACTAAAGCTAAGGCTGACTAAAAAATAAAAACATATGCGGTAATAAGCGACTTAATGCCAGGAAAAGTTGTTAAGCTCTGCAAATATACCCAATTCACAAAAAAAGAAAAAAACAAATCATTAAGAAGAAGACGTTTTCATGTCTCACAACAAATATTTGGCCCGACAAAAACCAAGTCAATGACAACAAACACAAATAGCAGGCAACAAAAAGTTTGAAATCAGCTAAAGTAAAAAACTTTAAATGGGAGATTTTTGGTTGCGGTATCTTTAATGATAAGCTCGTAAAACTGCTATAGCAAAAGATTAAGATTTGAAAAGTTTAGAGAAAACTAGTAAACAATAGAACACAAAACATGCGTAAATTGAGTGAAAATTTAAAAACAGACTTTCGTTTTCATTACTTAGTTTAGTTTTTTTGAAAGATCTTTCATCCGGGGTTTTTTTTTTATTATGTAACGTTTAATGCCACCGGGTGTTGAGCTATGTTGGTGAAATAGATTAGTGCTTCTTGCCACACAAATGTTCTCACGCCAAATTATGGCAAATAGAATAGCATAATTGAATAACTTTGTAGCCTAATTGAATCAACTTGTTTTTTTCTGAATGACCTTTGTGCACTCGAGTCTAGTTAAGATAAGATAAGACCCACAAGTAAATTGATAACCGAAACGCTTTAATTGCCATCACATTTCTATCAATTCCAAACGAAAGTCAAGTGCGTAAAAGCAATTATAATCAAATAATATATAATCTTCAACAGTATTGTTTAACTTGAAAACTTTGCTTCTTATCAGCGATGCGTAAGTAACTATAAATAGCAGAGAGTATTTTACCGGAACCGAAATCGCAAATTTAACGTTTGAATTTCAGAGAGGAGTTCCATATTTATCAGTAAGCGATATATATAAATAAATGTCAACCAATTGGCCTGAGTTTTTAGATACTTGCCGAATCATAAAAACGACATATTAAACATAATAATATGTAAAGTACCTTCAAAGGTTTCTAGTTACCTTTAACTAGATTGTTAAGTCAAAAATCAAAAGAAAACAATTGTTATTATTCAAATTAGTAGAACAAATGCGCTTTAAACTTACAAATTTATTACCATATCGCTGACATAATGATAATTACAGTGCTATAAATCAAGTCATGAATCATGACTAAAAGTCTAGCATATTTTGAACAACTAAACGATTTAGACCAAGAAAATTTCAGCAACAGCTGACTACAGTTTGAGACAGACGACAACATTCCAGAAAGACAGCCGTTCGAAAATATCTGTAAAAAAAAAAAAAAATATTGCATAAATTATTATCGAGCGATCTGCGAGTGAATTCTTCCAAGAATCGTTTGTGGACGGACGCTGCATTTGGCGTGTTGTTTTGGCCAAGTTTTCACGTTGACCAACTGAGTCAAGCTTGGCCGCCAGGCAACTAACATGCCATAAATTGTTAGCCGGTTGCAAGCAAGCAGCAGCAGCAGCAGAAGCAACAACAACAACAGGCAATGCAACACCTAATGAATTGTTAACTACTTGGACTGTGGCACATGTTGGCCAGCAGAAGTTGGGCACACGTGAAGCAGTGGCCACAGTTGCCGCAGTTGCAGTTGCAGTTGCAGTTGCAATTTGCAGTTGTGTCTTTGCTTGCCGTTTGCCAAATGGCCAAATTGCAGGCAATGCGCCAATGTGACAATAACAATAATCATATTGACTTGTAAAATACAATAACAGCAACAACAACAACAGCAACAACAACAACAACAACTACAACTGCAGCAACTGCAACTGCTGCAATACAAGCAGCAAAATGCTGGCCAATCAAAAAAAAAAAAAATCATTTTACACAGCCTCCCTTTGAGGGGAGCCGAACTGGATTTTATTGAGTTCAAGCGGCATGTCAAACTCAAGCGCAAAGCAACCACAAAACAACAACCACAGCAACAACACATAGATAACCAGAGCACCACAAAACAGTGCATGCGGGGGTGCGGAGAGCTGAAAGGGGAGTTCGTAGTTACCATCAAAGACAATGAATTGTTAATTTGTTGCCATTTGCGGTCGCTTGAGCAATATTTGTTTTTTTTTTTTTCTTCTGTTTTTTGGTCAGCGTCCAAATTGAGGCGAAGGATGCTGCTTGCTGTGAGCAGTTTAATTAATTTCAAGAAGTTCTTTATGAACTCTCAGAACTTGTCAAATTTACTATATAGTCTGAGCTAAAAGTTTATTTAAAGTTCAATCTATGCGACAATTTTTTTTTTTTTTTTGACTGCTTTATAGGTAAATATTGAAATTAATGAATGCATAGAATAACAGGCATTTGTACTCGATTTCTTAAGTTTATTATTGTATTTTAAAAAAATAAAAACTAATTAAACTGTATTATATTTTTTTTACTTTAATATTCTTTTTTTAAGCTTTCCTTTTTACATTTTTACTTCATATTTATGCAAGAAGTGTGTTTTTTACAGTGTTTTTTAATGGCATATTTTGTCAAACGATTTTTCTAATTATAAACTGTAACATTTTTACACTTTTATCTTACGATTTATAAATTCCAACAGTCATTATTAAATTTATTGCACTCGAAAATAGTGTCAGGTCGAAGTACGAAAAAAATAAGCGAC
This sequence comes from Drosophila dives, assembly GCA_035042365.1. Lineage (NCBI taxonomy): Eukaryota > Metazoa > Arthropoda > Insecta > Diptera > Drosophilidae > Drosophila > Drosophila dives. Next base: position 3,155,797 of record JAWNLJ010000326.1, on the reverse strand, counting down.
AAAAACATGTGGCAAATGTCAACTAAAAATACAAACATTGCAAATTCCTTGTGCCACAGTCCACCAAGAGAGAGACAGATATGCAACATGAAAAAGCAAAAGGGGGCACACACACAACACTGCAGCAAAATATTTGCACCCAAAAGGTGGCAAGGTGGAAAGGTGGTCACAAAAAAGGCGGACGACTGCAACTGTTATACGTGGCGACATGGCTCCGAAGCGAAACCGAACAAGAAACGCCACATGAAAAATAGCAGAAAATGGCAAATGGAGTTGGGGTGCAGATGGAGGCCGAGCTGGAGGTGGGCTGGGATTGACACAGACACAAAGGCGACTTTTCAGTTGGTGCCGCGGCGAGCAATTAGAGAATTGCAAATGGACCAAATGCAACACCACACAAAAAACGAAAGTGGACAAATGTTGAACATGCAAACAACAAAAAAACACACACACCTGACTGCAGTTATCGAACAGCCAACAGCCCACTCGACGCCCCCTCCACAGCTCCTCCTCTCCCGGAAAATGCTCGCTAATCGACAAGTTTTTTTGTTTTGACCAGTAAATTTGTCTACAACTTATAAACATTTTCCACACACAAAATGATAAATGTGTCGTGTTTCCGTGTCTCTCGAACAAGTTTCCATTTGTTCTGCGCCTATTAACAAAATCGACTAAAAAAAAAACATGCAGTCGCCAACTAGCTACCCAAATTGGCATCGACCACGCCCACTCCAAAGGGAAGTCGTTTTTCTTATTAACCGCCGACAGGTGGCGAGGCTGTAAATAACTCAACCAACTAAGTCCAACAAAAACAAGCTACCAAATTAGCGGTTTCTATGCACCCAACGAGCATAAATTATGAAATACACAAAACACAAAACACACACACAGAAATATTAAAGCTGATTAAGCTAAATGGGATTCGAGCCATTTTCTGGATAAATTTTGTAAATTATATATATTTGGGTTTTGGAAAGTCGGCGCGGCTAGCGAACCGTTGTCATAAATTGTCTATGTAGCTAATTATAATAGATGAAAGAATTCGTTGACTTTTATTAATAGAGGCAGCGAGACGGGAACAATTATTATTGTTTGGGTCTTAATCTGATTATAAATATAAACAAAGCTGTTACTAATATTATGTGATATTTAGATTCTAACTTTGCTTAATTCAGACAATTATTGCCTTTATTTAACGTTTAGCATTTATAGCTTATTTTTATTATTTATAATTTTTGGTAAGATTTGTCATCTGTAATAATTTATAAATATTTAAAATTGAGGCACTTGCAAAATCTTTCATTTGAAAAACACATTTATTTTGCAAAAATTATATTATTATTCACCCGCTTGTAATTGAAACCATTTCCTAGGTATATACAGTTTTTCTTCATTTAAATCAAGCATTACATCAACTTGGCTATAGTTAATTTGTCTCAAACTTTCTTAAGCCAATTTTAGTTGACCTTGACCTCAATAAACATTTGTCAAAATATGTGAAATTTCTCTTTGTACATATATGTGTATTGTTAATGATAAATGCAATTCCAATTCATTACTATCATTAAACCATTAAGCTTGATTTCCTTCCGCAGGAGGCAGGTGAAATATTAAAAGTGAATTACGAATCTGACTCACCTCAGCTCTAAATGTGAAAAGTTGCCGAAAGTTTTGTTGTTGTTTCTATTCGACTCCAATCCAATCCAATCCAATGTTGTGTTAGCCTTTCAATTCACTTTCTGCGCCGAATAACTCTGCAATGATAAAAGTTGAAATGCGTGTTAACAACATATATGCAAAAATGATGTGAAAATGTGCGCGCGCCATATGAAAACCAATTGGAAAAGCGAGCGGAAACTAGTTGCCATTGCCGCCATTGCCATCTCGACAAATGACAACAAATGAAAATTGTTAACTGAATTTTTATTAGCACTTGCATAATAAAAGCAAAAGCAAAAAAAAAAAAACAAATACATAAAAATGCGCTCATGGCAAACTTTTACCACACAGCTTCATTGGCTGCGTCAACATTTGTTTATCAACATATTTTTGTGGCAACCTTTCGCTCTGGCCACTCGAGTGATAAATCACAACTCTCTGCCGCCTCAACCCAATCGCAGCCCCAATTCCCAACTCCCAACTCCCACTGCAAATGAAAAACCCCCCAAAAAAAAATAAAATACATAACCATTACTTCTCAAAGGTTTCGACAACAAAAAAAAAAAAAAAAAAACGTCGCACGATATTTGCCTGCCGCTAAATATTTAGTTTGCTTCATTTTGGGCTATTTTTTGTTGTGGGCGTTTTGGGAAATGCGAAGCTGTTGGCCAGCTCAGCTCGATGGCCATAACAATTCATTATCATTAATTATATTTGCACTCCTTGGCGGCTAAGCATGAAAAATGCAACCAAGTCGTTTAAATTGAAAACAATTTGGCCGCAAATTTCAATATTTCTTTTCATCGTTAGCCGTTAGGCGTTTACAAGAAAAAACAACAGCAACAAAAAAATCGCAGATGAAAATCGACCCAAAAAAAAACACAACAAAAACAAAAAAAAAATTGCCAAAAATATGGCCCATTAAGCATCAGCGGGTTGAAATCAGCTACAACGATTTATTGACCATATTAACCCCAACGAACTCTCTCACTTCTCAGGGGGAGCAGCGAGGGGGACAACAAACCAAAAGCAGCGACGGCCAAGGGGCGGGGCAACACAGCATCGGGGCAACCGATCGATGCAAGTTGTGAAAATATCATTTATGAGCAATTTGTAAAAGCAACAACAAGAAAATCAGTAAGGAAAAACACAAATTGTCGCACCGAAGCTGAAATTCTCTTCAATAAATGATGAAATCCAGGAAAAATTATAGGAAAAAGTTATGTTATAAAATTCATTACAAAATATACTTTAACTTAATGTTTTTGACTAAAATAAATATTTTGCAAGCATTTCTGTTTGAAAAACATCAGAAATTAAAAAACGCTATTCAAATTTTAAGTACAATACATAAAATTTTTAGTCATTAAACAATCAATCAAATAGTAAAAAATAATATTAGCCACATAAATATACAACTGTAATTTGTATTATTTTTATTTTTATTTGCAAACCCTGACACAAAGTTTTAAGAGCCTCACTTAAAAAATGGGCAATAAAACATGAAAATCTCAGCGAAATTTTGCACGAACAACGCGCTGAAAAACAAATGAACTGCGATTTACTTTTTCAAACACCACAACAACAAGCAAAACAACAACAACAACAGCAACATCTCTATCTCTTTCTCGCTTCGTCTCTCTCGCTCTTTCTCTTACTCATGGCACTCTCGCTTTAGTTGAGTATGGTCAAGTTGAAGTCGGAAATGGGCACAAAATTGCTGGCAGTCAAAGTTTTTGGTCGATCGTCAGCTTTGTTCGGTCAAGCAGCAATTGGCCAAAGCCGCTTGTTGGCCAACTCGCCGTAATGGCCAATTGACGACGTCGACATCAACATCTTCGGGCGATAATTGGGTCCCTTTCCCATGGTGGGAGGCTGCCTGGCTAACTGATTGACTAACTGGCTAGCCAAGCTGGCCGACTGACTGCCTGCTGGCTTGAATAGGTGGGGAAAATTTAATTTTAACAGCTTTCAGCAACAATTCTCAACTTTCAGCTGTCGTCCATCAACACAACAGGTCAGCCGCTTACAGATTGGCCATAAAAGATTTGACACATGCGGGCAATGATTGGCCAAAAAAGGCCAAAAAGAAAATTACAAAAAAAAAAAACCTTGGCGTCGCACTGATAACTTGTCGAATGTGTGTGGGAAAATCAGGTGTGAAGTATGCAAATATTCGTGGGTTTCACAATTAATAAGCCATATTGACAGCAATAAAACGACTCTTAAAGAAATTGGCACTTGTGGTAAGTTGAATTGAAATGCGCAAAATTAATCAATTGCATTAAAGGATAACTATAATTAATATAAATAATAAATTACTTACATAAGTAGTTATGCGTTTAAAAAGAAAAACTATTGCCAGAAGTTATCATATTACTAGCATTTTTTCTACCTTGAATATCATTTTCACACTCTTTGAAAATTGGTTTCAGCTTGCACAAGCTACAAATTATTGCAGGCAACATTTTTGTCATATCTTTTGTTGTTCTCTTATTTATGCTGAAATTTGATGCGCAACGCTGACTGCAACAGAACACGGAACCAAGTTGCAAACGCTGTCAACTGTAGAAATAACAAAAGAAAGCAAATCAAAGCACAACTTTGACATTTTGGCTGCCAGAGTGCAAACAACAAAAAAAAAAAAGTCAGTCAGAAGTGTCTCAAGAGAGTGTAATTCGAGTGTGTCTGAGTTGTCAAATGATTTGTGTGTTGATAGGTGCGAGAATGCAACAGCTTCTGGTATCTGGTGGCAAATAGACGGCATGAGAAACTACGGTTAAATGGAAATGAATATGTTATTTCATGGTCAGTTCGAAATTTGCATGTGTTAAAGGAAATGCAGAAAATACGCTAATGAAAGTGAAAAGCCAAAGCGTCAAGAAGAAGAGACAATATTGTCGATTTCGGCCCACTTGTCGTCAACAGCAGCAGCAGCAGCAGCAGCAGCAACAAAAATGCATTCGAAATGCAGTAGTAGAAAGTGAAATGCGTTGGCTAACGACAAACAAATAAAGAGACTAAGAGAAAAAAAAAAAATTAAATACAATATAAAACCAAAGACAGAGCCAAATAGCAAATGAGCCAAAAGATGCTGGCTGCGATACTCCAGAGTGCAGCAAGTTGGATAAAAGGGGAAAAGAGGGGAGGACAACAACAACAACAACAACCAAACGACTTTGTTAGTGTGTAACTCTCTCAAATGACCTTGTTGCATTGCATTGAAAATCACAGACATGTATGCGATATATGCGATATATGCGAATTCTGTGTTGCCTCTTTGCCTTTTGGGTGCAGTGCAACAACAGCAGCAGCAGCGGCCAATCTTGAATGCAACATCGTTGCACATAATCAAGAAATATTTAAGATTCACTTTCAGGAACGACAACGACTAAGGCAAAGTCCAAGTCAAAGTCGAAGACGCAACTAGCACGCCAAACGAAAGTCCAAACGCAATTCCAAACAATGCTCCGCGACACTGAAAAAAAAATTATATATGACCATAAATCATTTTTTTTAAATGGTTCTTAAATCGGTATTAAGGAAATTGTCGTTTTTTAAATCAATGTTTCCAAATAATGTAAACAAATAATTAAGTATTCAATTTTGTTCTTTTGTTCTTCATTCGAATATTTTATTCTACTTATCCATTCGAACTGCGTTCTCAAAATAAGTTCTTGTTTTAGGGATACAAGTTTTATATTTACTATAAATATTTTCTAAAATTTGGTATAAGATGTAAAATCTATTTAATTAAAATATTCCCATTTGATCAATATTTAGCATTTGAAATAAATCAAACAGAATTATTTTTCTTGCAGTGCACACACATACATTTAACTCATAGATAAAATATCTGTGGACTTTTCATTGACGACTCTTGCAAGTTGCAGTTGCACAGTTGAAAAGACTCGCTACTAACAGATGTGTGGGCTGCTTGGCTGCAGAAGCAAATGAAATGAAAAATGCCACAGATTCGTTTGATAAAATGGCAGGCGACAAGTTGAGAAAGAAAAAGTGACTCAGCCGCCAGAGAAAGATGAGAGGAGAGGAGAGGAGAGAAGAGGAGAGGTCTCAGTTACAGTAGTCAAAGAGGCAACCAACCAACTGGCAGACTGCACCCGCAATCCCTCCCCCCGCCTTTCTTTTAGATTTGGTTTGATGGCAAACTCTTCGTATAGCTGTCATCGCAGCCATAGATAAATCTTCAAGTTGTCAATGCGGCGGTGGAATTTTTATTCATTTCAACAAAAACAATTGCAGCGTGCAAATGTGGATAGAGAGAGAGAGACAGAGACAGAGACAGAGAAAGGGGAGCAGAAGAGAGGAGAGAGCTGGCCATATTAGTCGCATAATTGGGCCATGGCAAAACGCATTTTGTTGTCAGTAATTGATATGTTTGCTTACAGCTTTATTAAGCGGTTTTCCACACTACATTTTCCGCGGCTGTGTTTTCGCTCCATTTTGATTCAGTTTGATTCAATTAAAATAATATCACGCTGAGGCGACTGATAAAATAAAAAAAAACGATAAAAAGCTATAAAGACATCAAACAATTAGATGCTCGATTTGTTTGGCTTCAAATCACTTTCGTTTGCTTTCCTCCCATAGAAGACCAAAAACAATTAAAATTTAAAGCGGGAGTTGCTTTTATTGAAGAAGGATATTTTAGTTTTATTACTTTTTTTCATATTATTTTCCAAATTTTAAAATTTAATTAATTTTCAATTTAACAAAAAATCTATTTCTTAAGTTTTATAGAAAAATTCACAATTGAAGTTTTGTCAAATTGTACATAAGTTTTCTTACGTCATTTATTTCGTGCAAGTGCATTTTTTTACTTAATTTTGAATTAAGTCCGTTTTGGCTGATAAAGCAAGTTTATTCCCTTAAAAAGGCAGCAACTAAAATGTATTTTTACTTCATTTTTAAGTCAACTCGTTATATAAATTCCTCCATCATCATGGACATTAAAAAGTGGACACGAAAAACCGCTTTTTTCAATAATTTTGAGTTGACTGATTGACTTAGTCATGGCCTGGTCAATTTGCAGAGAGTCTAAACTCTCGTGACAGGAATACGACTTTTGCAATAAAAATGAAAACATTGCAACAATTAAAGTGCATTTAAACTAGTGTTGCTAGTCGGCGGAAAAATTGAATTGAGAGGAGAGTTTTGAGAGGGTTTTTCTTTGGAATTTGGAGGCACTTGTTGGAATTTTGCAAATGGTATCTGTAAAATGTGTGTATCTAAATTGTGCAACTCTTTGCGGGATCTTTTTTTTCTTGTTACTTTTACTTTAAATACACACACAATTGTGTGTGTGTGTGTATTGTCGATGCCGTGCAATGTTTCCTGTGCCACAAAAAAACAACTGCAATTGCAACAGCAACAACGGTAACAACAAACAACAGCAAACAACATCGACATGCACATTGAACACCGTATTTTCTTTAATGATTAATTGACTTTTGCACTAGTAGTAGGAAAAAAACTAAGCAACACATAAAAAGAAACATACAAAAACACGTTCGATCTCAGTTTTTATCGCTGAGTAAAATTGCCTTTTAATTTCCCGCAAAAGCGCTCTTTCAATATTTATTCATTTGCAAATGCATCTTTTGTAAACACACAGGAGATGTGTGTGTGTTTGTGTTTCGGCCATTGTTTATGACGTTTAATCATGTGTTTGTGTGTGTGTGTGTGCAGCTTTCGTTCGTGTGATTAATTTATTGGCCAATACAATTGCGTATGAATTATTGAGATACCGGTCAGAAAATGACATGCAACAGAGCCGGCACGTCGCCTCAGGTGACCGCCACAACGCAAGATCTCTTATTGTTCAATACACAGAGCCAGAGCAAATCCAGCTGGCCAAATCCTTCATCAATATATGCATTTTTACTTTATTGTTATTGTGAGTATCTAACAGATACAAGAGCTCCAACACTCGCACTCGCACTTGCACTTGCACTCACCTCTCTCGCTGGCACTTTCACATTGAACCCCAGTCAAAAAGGCACTGGGCCAGGTGAAATGTGGCAATGACCAACTCAACCCAAACGCGGCCCAATCTCTAATGCAAGTAATCTTTAATAATCATGGGGGTTAAGTTTCATCAGATTGCAGCGCGCCAAAAACCCAAAAAAAAAAATTATAAAGCACATGCGAACAGCTGCAAATGCAATACTTACAAAAATCATAAGCTGAAGTGAAAATATATTTAATAAAATAGAATTAAATTGTTAAAAAAAAATACATAGAAATAAAGTTTGTGTTGAGCAGGGCAATGTGTTAAAGGATTCTTGTAGAGGAAACGATAATATTCCAAAAATTCCCCACATCGGTTTTATATTATAATTTATTTGACATAATTTCGCATAGGGAATCAAAGTTTATTTTTCGCAAGAAACGAAATTAAACAATTGTGATAAATAACTTTGTTTACAAAGATATCTTAACTTTAAGTGCTTCTTATAATGTCTCGAATTCTATAAATTTATAACGTTAATTAAATCGCGAAAATTGAACTGTGATTTACAGGAAAATTGCATCTTCGGCGTGCACAAAATACATGTTTATTTTAAATTGAAAAACTTCAAATCAATGCATTTTAGTTTGAAAAAAAAGTAAAGTCTGTAATTGAAACATTTTAATTTTAAGAGTGAGTGTATAATGCAAAGTAATTTGTTAGTTTGATTATACTAATAATGGCTGACATCAAAAGATCACTTTTGCTTCCTGTGCTGCTGCATCGAATTGAAATCATTTGTTGTTGTTGCTGTTGCACTTGTTCGCCTTTAAATGAGTAGCTTGTAAAAAAGCCGCTGACAAGGCTGTCAAATTAATTAAATTGCTTGTAAATGCTGCAACAACAACAACAACAATTGCAACTGCAACTGCAGCAACAATCATCGGCAACTGGGTGCTTCATTCAGTCATGATGTCGTCTTAAAACCGTCATTAACATTAACATTAAGCTAACCCCAAGTCGATGGACTTTTCACCTTGGCCCCCGAATGCAATTTTCCAATAGCTGCGCGCAGACAGACGAAAAAAAAAAACTAGCTCATTAAAGTTGCGCGAGACGCGCGAGAAGAGAGAGTCTGAGAAATAAATGATGATTGGTGAAGAGTGGGTGGCCGAGACAAACAGGGAGAGAGAGAAGCTGCAAATGATGCAGCAGATAGCCAAGGAGTGAAAAGTGGAAGTGGATGATGGTGTGGAGTGGAGGAGGGGTGGATGGGGAGGAGTGTTGCCAGCGAGATCTAAAGTCAAATCAATGCGGGTGTTGTCTTCATAGTCCGAGCCACATTCACTTGTCTCCATGCAGCAGAAAAAAATAAAATAAAAACAGTAGCCAACATGCAATGGCAAACGGAATGCGAAGGCGGTGTATGTATGTGTGTGTGTGTGTTGCAGTTGCAGTTGCACTTGGTTGTGGCATGACAAGCAGTCTGAGCAGGCGTCACTGCTGCAACTGCTGGCTACTGTGTCCGCTGATCTGCTCAGCTCTGCATCTGTCTCTGCTCTCTGGTCAACAGTCGCCTGCCTGACAACGAATGTGAAATGTGATTTTGTTTTACTTTTATTTTTATCTATCCATATTTATTTGCATACCCTGTACTTAATTCACAAATGTATCCCAGCTTTCCATATCCACAATTTACTCATAACTCAACTTACTTTCAAGTGCTGTCTTTCTAATGCCAAACCTTGGTAAAAACTAAACAGTTTGTCAAAAAAGCAGCGACTTTTAAGGCTAAAGCCCAAACCCAATTTATCCACTGTTATAAGATTGTCATTTAGCTTAACCTATACAGATTTTTTTATTATATGTTATGGCTTGTTAAGGAGTGACTGCTAGTCATCCACTCTTCACACAAGTTGTTTATTTTTTTTTTTTTTTTTTCATTTTGGGCTGACAGCAAACGGGCAAACAATTTGGCTCTTTTGTGAGCTGTTTTCCATTAGGCAAAATGAAATTTATATCATGTAATTTAGTAGACAGTAAACTCCCACGTAATCCCAAACGTTGTCTGGTGTCCACCAGGTGACATCGTTCCACTTGGTAGTTGTTTCCATTTTTTATTATTAATATTTTTTTGATATATGTTGTTTTTTTTTCTGTCGTTTTTGGGGAAAAACCAGTCAAGTCGTAAGAGAGAGAAACTTCCGAATGCAAGTTATAAGCTGGCTATTTGGCTGCTGGCACACTCCATCATCAAGTTCTTTACGTGGAGCGTTGACTTACTTTCCTGCCAAAACTGAGTGCAATTTGTTATTTAGTTTCTTTCGTCTTGTTTGCTATTTCTAACGGTCTTTTTATTTTTAGTTATTCTCACAGTTTCACCTGCCTACCTGTATGGCAATTTCTCCCATCAGTTTTTTTTTGGCGCATAGCCCAAAAAGTCTTGACAAATTAATAAACAAGCCGTCAGGCGGCCTCAACAACTCTTACTCTATACATGTATATACCCCTTAACACAAACCACTCCCCCCACCTCCCCCTTCGCATTCACCACTTCCCCGCAACGCTTTATCACTTGTCAACCTGGTAGCAATTTAAACCAAATTGCATTCTAAATGGACTCTGCACCCAGCTGCAATTTACAAAGTTTCTATGCAAATTACTCGCACAGTTAGCAATTGGCTACTTTGTTGCCAAAATTGTTATAAAGAGCTGAAGCTTGTTTACAAATATTTGGATGTCTTTAGGAAATATTTAACAAAAAAAAAAAAACAATTTACATATTAATTAGAGTTTAATTACTGCGGGTAACATTTACTTTCTCAAATCTCCTTTAGCGTTGCAAATATATATATCAATTTATGATATCATTGCACTCGACTGCTAAAATCAACATTGATTGCCAACATTTTTGAATAGTATTTTTGAATTATTACATTTTCACTTTCAATTTGCACTTGAGTCAAGTCGTTTGGGCCTCGTTTAGCTGTCGTCATTAGCAAATATTTGTATTAACTTTACTTTCGATTTAAAGTTTAATTTCTTTTTGTTTGTTTTTTTTTTCATTCATCTTTTATTTAATTACTTGACAATTAACAATGCAAATTGCACGAAAACGCCACCTGGCGTCGACGGCGGTCGTTGAACGGTTTTTCGACACGCTATTTTTAACAATGGTAACAAAAAAAAAAAAAACAACAATAGTTAAAATTGTGCATTATTCAACATATGTAAACAAATACTTTGTTGTTGTTTTTTTTTTTGTTGCTGCAAAATTAAACGTGTTAGATTTTCACGCAAAGCATTTTGAATATTTATCGCGGTTGCAGCTAACACCACCCACAATAAGCCAAATTAGACAGCCAGACACAAGTGCTGCTAATTAAAATGCATGGCAAATGTTTTACAACTTTTGTTTGGCTAATTTAGGGGTAACTACTACAATAACAATAGTAACAAATAACAACAACAACAACAACAGCTAAAGGCCAAAAAACGGTCAGACTCTTTTTTATAAACTTGGCCTAGGCACGCGATGACCGCGAATTTGGTGGCCAAAGGCAAACTTTGCATGTTAGAAGACCATTAAAACAGAAACGACATTGTTGACAAGACTTGTCCAGAGAGAGAAAGAGAGACAGAGATAGTTACTCAAGTACAACATTTACATACAGTTATGTGTGTTGCAACACATGTCGCTGTGTCTCTATGTTTGTCTTGCTGGCCACAAATGTGAGGCAGCTGTTCCTGTTTCTATTCCTTTTGGCTGTTTGGGCTTCGCTTTCGTTTCACGATTAAGTAATTTTTGATGCAAATTGGGAGCATGCGGAAGGGATTTAGATTCATTTAAATAACAGAAAGTTACCAATTGAAGTGTTGAAAAAAATACTACAATTTTACAACTCTTCAAGAACTGGTTTAAAGTGCTTAAAAAAGTTAAAATTATTATCTTAAGCACACAGCAAACCAATTGTACCATCTGCACTAAATGCCATATTAGTCCGATGTTGATGATTTAATAATTAAAAATATTTTTCCATTATTTTAACTTCATTTTGCTTATTATAAAGCTTACAAAAAATAATGTTGCCCTTAAATTTGATTAATTTTAATTTTTACTTCATTTTAAGTAAAGTATTTGATATATTTTCTACTTTTTAACACTTTAGGTCAACTTTGAAGCATGTTTAAACGTATTTAGTTCTATAACTACCTTTTTATTTATGCATAATTATGTCTTACCCAACTCCAACTTGCAATTTAATTCCATTGACCGCAATATCATCTCTTAATAATGCACAGGTAGTCTAAGAGCTGAGCTACTTTCAAAATTCCCATAGTTTAGCTAACATTATCCATATGTATGAAATAAGATCTGTGTGTTCAGGTATTTCTCAAATTAACAAACAATAACATTTGTGCAACAACATAATGATTCCATTCGCTGCAGTTTGCGCAGACACCGCCCACTCATCCGCCCACACATTCCCTCAGCAGCCCACGCTTGAAAGTTGTGCGTTTTTGAGTTAAGGAAACCTGCGTCGAGGCAACTGACATAATTCCCAGCGGAAAATGTTAATGTGTATTTAACTAACTACAACTATGTCTCAATTGGCCAGAAAACAGGTTTTCCGACAATAACTAAATAATTAATACGAAAAACTTAAAATTAACAACAACAAAAAAAACCAACTTAAAAAACAGATGAGGAGAAAACCTTTCCTGCTTGCCAATTCCCAGGCTGGCGAATACCAACAAAAAAAAGTTGGTCAGTGAAAATAAATTTCCTTATTTGGCTTGACGTGCGAGAAAGGAAAAGGGTACGAAAAAATTGGTTAAAAAAAATGTAATGTTAAATTTAGGATGCAAATGCCGATAAAAATCATTAGGAATCGCAGAATTTTCAGAGTTTCTCTCTCGGCACACCTTCTGCCTCCTCTTTTTCCCATTGTTTGCCCCCCTCTTTTTATATGTGTCGTGTTTACCCACGCAGCGGACTAATGGAGACTTTACAATGAATGCGGCGCCGACAGCCATCAAGTGATCCGCACACCCCCCACGCCAGCTCAACCTCCCCCTCGTGCTCTATTTTTTATGTGGCGCTTCAATTGTGTTTAATAGTCAGTAGTTCCCCTTATTTGCTGCCTCCCCTCCCTTTTTCTGTCTTTATATATATATCTTTATATATTTATATTTATTTGCCACTACACTTTCCGTTTAACTGTCGCAACTTTGTTTACTATACACAAATCTTTATATACCCTGTACACAATCAAGTTGGGCAAATGTATGGAAAACTTAGTGGAAAACATCTCCTTTCCTAGAATCAGACACAAAATTCGTTTGAAGTTTCGAATATCGCTGTAATAATTAAATACAAACTGAAAAGCGGATATAGTTAATGGTTTCTTCAAACAATTTCTATATGTATTACAAGAAAGTCTAAAAACTAGATATATTAGCAACAAACTAAAAAAATAAATTGGTTTTTCTCAATTTATAGGATATGTATTTTCTATTTTTACTAAATATATTTTTACATAAATAGAGTGCTGAATGGTACAAAATATATTCATGTAGTTCAGACAAAAACACAGGTCGTTTAATTGATTGATTAATTTATCCCACCTCTAATCATATCAGAAAGTTAACAACTGTGTACAGGGTATCGCCTAGTCGTGTACTTTTCACTCTTCGCACTTTAACATGTTTTTATTTATGCGGCCTGCCTCCATTGGGGGCCCACTTCATTGGGCTCATTGAGTGCACGCACGCTTCCCCAAAGACACACACACACACACACAACAAAAAATCACCCGCAGGCATCTGTCTCTTTATCATGCAGCCAGCTCCCCTCAATTTGGTTTTCCCCGCTTCTCAACTGGCAATTAAAACGCGTGCAGTTTCCCCCTTGTAAAATGGCAGTGGAGCGTGGAGTGGTGGCGTCCACTTCCAATACCACGATCTGTGCTCCACGCTCCATGATCCACGCTCGACTATCTCGCAAGCCGGCTCGTTAAATGCTGCAATTTGATTTACGATTCGATTGCCAACTGCCCTCCCCCACACCCCCAGGCAACCGCCACCACCCGTTCCTTAAAATTCATGTTTGCTTTATTTTTGTTGTGTTACCCAATATCATTTCATATTTTAACATACGACTTAAACATACAAACATAACTCTCAGGGCCGTTCCGATTGGCGTCCAAACGCACTTGGCACGCAATTAGCATATTAAAACTTTTTTAAAGCTCTGTCAGATGTCATTTGAAAAGTTTTATTAGTTTGTCCATTTTAATGGGCTTGGCTTTCAAGAAAAAACCGAAAAAGAAACAACAACAAAAAAGACACGCACAGATTCAACTTGGCCAGAAGCCAAAAAGCACCTTGTTTAGATTCCATGGTTGACCTTAGCTGTTAAGCGGTTTAATGATTTGTAGATCGTTCTTATAAATGTAATTTGAGACGAATGAATCAAATGCGGCAGCCCCCGAAAAGTAAAAAAAAATAACACCAATTTAGGTAGACATTATTATAGTTTTTTATGTTTCCTTTAAAGTGATGTCATTTTGACTTGAATGAGTACTAAAATATCTTGTTTATCTTAGTCGATTTCCATCTGTACTACAGATAGTACTGGATTCGGGACAGCGACTGTACAGATTGATGTTGGGAACTCAAAACAGATTTTATTAGTGCCTTCAGAGCCCTTCCAGAACTTTTTCGCTTTACAGAATACTCTTTGCTTTGACAAACTAAACAAATAATCTGTCAAATATAATACTTACAATAAACAAAGTCATACTTATAGCACAAACATGACATTTCCTGCGATGCTCTATTGATTTCTCCATCAATCAATTTGGTTGTCCACTGCCTTAGCACCTGCTAAAACTCCAAATAAACCCGATTCGTCAAAACCGTGTGTCTAAGTGGGATCGTAAAACTACCTGTCAGTCCACCAAGTCACATTTCTCAAATCATGCTGGCAAGGTATATTGTAACCCAACTTTCCAATGACCCAATTCAACGGAGAGTGCAACTTCAACTCGTACCTTAGCTTATCTTGCTGCGAAACCAAAACACACTTGTCTTTTTGTTAACCCATTTTCTTTCCAGGCCAAGAGACACGCACGAATACCTTAGCCCTTTTTGAAAGAGAGAGAGAGAGAGAGAGAGAAAGAGATAAAGGGTGTAGAGTTGACACATTAATCTCTTTAATTGCTGCACACGCAACTTGGGAGACTTGCAGATAAAGTAAAGTAAAAAAGAGCCGAAAGGTGTCTTTTGGTAAGCCACAGCTACTAATTAAAGCGAGCGACGCAAATTAATTTTATTTTTATCTCTTATCAAATCAAAATAAAATGCGTCGTTGCATCATTAACACTTTGCCAGCCAAAGCCACAAAGATCTCATTCGAAATTATGTTTGTGTAATCAAGAAGCGTGAAATGAAATTTAGATCGTGATTTTCATTAAAGAAAAATCGTATTGTAAATAGATTAAAATGTGTAAAAGGAGTATAATGAAATTATGTAAATTATGTAGCAGACGGAAGGAAGCATCTCCAACCCTATATATATACATATATTCCGATTAAGCCCATACCGACCCTATGAGACTTCTAATTTGGAATATATGTTCTTACACAACTTGAACACATCTTGTTGACATCGATTGATACTCATCGTTGGGGTATATATAGCATATATATTGTTATAAAATATACGCTAAAATATTATTGATCAACTGTAAAGCTATCAAAAAGATCAGATAAAGTACATCGATTTTGTATATATCACATTTACCTTCTAAGCATTTACAAGGGTATCTTCTAGTCATGCTCACTCGCCTAGAGTAGTCTAACTTGTTTTACACGTATATTTGATATGTCTCTCTTTCTAGGACCGGAACACTTTGTGTTAAGTAAAAACCTCCACCGGTATCAGAATAAACAAAATCCGATGACTGCACATTAATCGATCTAACAAAATAGAAAGATATATATTGTGTATTGATATAACAATAACAACAACAATAATTAATCACACACACTATCAAATTGAGTAATTAAAACCATGCAACTGTCACCTTCTCGCGGGCTCAACTGAAGTTCTAATTGAAAGCGGAGGGCAGAGCCCGAATTTCGAGCTGTTTACCTCTGACCGTTAGATAAACATCAGAAGCGAGAATTTACTGTGTGTGTGTGTGAATAACGGTTAAAATTGTATCCATGCCTGCATGATGCACGCATTCACGCCCTCCCAACTCCCTCCACTCCACAAATAGGCAAACACACAAATATTGCTGAATAATGGTCACGCCCCGAAAGACGGGCAGGCGAACATATTAAAGCGTGTAATTAGTTTTGGATAGATACGATACGATATATGCAGGCGTGGAAGGGTAGTGAGTGGGGTGTGGGGAGTGGGGAGTGGAGTGGGAAAAACTCTGCATGGTGCAGTTTTCCTCTTGATTGACTGACAGCCGACATTGTCAGTTGCCTGCAGCTAAAGCTAGAGTGCTGCCATAGGAATCATAGTTGGAGGAGGTCAAGTGCAGGCATAAACTCTGCAACGGTTTCTAGTCTAAGGCTCTGTTCCCCTTTTCTCTTCCTATCTCCTGCACTTGTAACCAGAAAATTGCTGTTATTGCTCTTGTTGCTGTTGCTTTTGCTGTTGTTGTTGTCATTGTCATAGCGATATTCAATATGCACTTGAATATAATGAAAGACAGCCCTGAAGAAAGACAGCGCGCCAAGTGCACTGCTAAGTCTATATTTTTTTTTTTACTTGCCTCTTTCAACTCGTTTTTAGTTTCCGCATTGCATATAATTTATTTACAAATGCTACATGCAAAATCAAAATCAATAATAATTAGTTGGCAATTTATGCAGGCTGTCTAAGGCAGAGCGTGCGTTCTGTTAATTGTTGAGTGATTTTAAATGCAACCGAAAACAGTATTTTACTACATAGCTGTTAAAAAACTAAAGAATTTTATAATAAGAATAAGAATACATTAGAGAAGTTCTTTACATCAATTTCTACTCAATCAATGTCAATATTTACATGTAAACTATTAAGTTGTTAGTGTGAAGCTGTTCATCTTAACGCAACACATATCAAATATATCTTAAAATGTTATTTAAGAAATGCAGCACAATTTTTTTTTTTTTTGTTTCCAGCATTTATTTTTTTTTAATCCCACACACAAACATTCCAGCCATATTTAAGCCAACATACAAACATTTATCAATCAAGCTTTGCATTTATAGTTGCTATACAACGCACACCCTCGGGTCAAACCCGATCCTTCCCTCGTCATTCCTCCCTCCCGCTTGTTCTACCAATCAGTGCTAATGCCTTTATTTATTCATTGCTTAGCAATCCGAAAATGCATTTGCTTGCCACCAGAAACACCCATTTTCCCCTCCAAATTTAATTCTCACATATGCCCAAAACTGTGAAACATTTTGTCGGAGACAAAGAACTAGAAACTGAAATAAATGCGGGTCCCTTTGGGGATTCGAATACGCCTCCACAGAAAGGTTGCTGTTCATAATTTGATATTTTGTTTTGTTTTTTTTTTTAATGTTAATTTCTTGGCAACTAATTGAATTTACAAATGTGTTCTTTGGCACCTTTTATTCTGTTGTTGTTATGATGTCATCAACTGCCTTGCCTGGCAGTCATTTTTTTTTTATTTTGATTCATTCACACAGCGCGACTCCATTGGGAGTGGCCCTCTGTGGCTGACATGTAAGCAAATCCTTAGCCAAAATCTGCAGACACAAGTCACTATTAAATTGTATTAGCAAATTTATTGCATTTGTTTACAGACATGACAACATTTTCAATTGCAACGCAACGAGCGGGATTTGAGTATTGACTGAAAAACCACGCACTTTAAAAAAAAAAAATAATAACAGCTGGAAGCAGTCAACACACCCACATAAATAGTCAGATAGCGGAGAGGTGAGCATTTAAACGGCGACAGCTTGACAGAAATGTCAAATTGGCAGGCAAAACAACAGTTACCACAAATTTTGAATGAATGACTGACAATGAGAGGGAGGAGAGGGCGTCGGGAAATAATAAATGAATCAGTGAGTGTAAGTGTGTGTGTGTGCGAGTGTGTGTGTTTTCAAGTGTGCGAGTGAGCGTTTTTAACGTACTTTTTGTAGCCTATGCAAATAAGGCAAATTTAGTCGATTGCAAATGCAATTGGCAAACAAGGAAGCAAAACGGCTGCTTGTCAATTGAAAATGAAGGAGTTGCCGTCGCCGGCAGCAGCAGCAGCAGCAGCAGCAGCAGCAGCAACATCAGCAGCAAAAGGTGGAGCAAAACAAACGATGCTGCTTGGGAGACGCCGCCAGCGAGGCGCCACACAGCTCCCAGCAATGAGAGTTAAATACACATGCATTTGCCACAACTTCAGCTAACTGTAACTCTATTATTATAGCCTGGCCGAGACAGTGGCTATGATAATTTTGTTGTCAAGTTTGTAATGCTTTGAAAGAGACTTCTTCGATGTCAGAAAATATATATATTTAGATTCTTGATCAGCTTTACTATTTTCTAAACGAAGCTTTGTTTTTGCTTTAAAGCTGGCTAAAATAGTCTTGATTATTTGATTTTATTTTTCTTCAACAGCACAGAAATATTTTCACTCAACGAAATGTTGTCTGTGCCAAATGAATGAAAAGACAAATGGAAAACGACATAAAATTAATGAATGGATAGCTCAAAAAAGTGTTTGATTGCCAAGTTTTAAGCCAATCTCTAAGTCACATTGCTTGGCCATTAAACTATAGCGTAATTAGTAGCACATCACATACACACACCCATGAAGAAGACACCAACGTGTACCGATGACCTTTTCATTTAAGCCGCAACGAATTGATAAACGTTGCAACATTGAGAGATCTGTTCGCTGAGGAGAGCTCTTTGGGCGCGACTCCCTTAATGAGATCTCATTAATTTGATAAAAACGATCAAATTATGCTTTTTCGTCTGGGGCATGATTAATGAGGCCCAAGTCTAAGCCCTAATGCGGGCAACAAAAAAAATTTGTATCGCTCTGTGTGCGTAAATTGCTTTGAAGCTAAATGAATGCGATCAAAACATTGAAAGATCCATGGAGGAAATGATGATCGATGTTCATTTTTCTTGATTTCTTGTGGACTCAATGAACTTGAAGAACTCAGTGAAGCTGATAGCACTTATGACATTTATTGATTGACAGAGGCTAACAAGAAAAGTTTTCAACGTTTTGCTTTGCTTTTAAAGTCAGCTTTAGTTGGTTCTGGGATTCAGCGCTTTCGTCAAATTATTTATCCAGCCCCGTATTGAGCTTCATGGCAATCACACACTCCTCGCCACAAGCAGCCAGCACTGTGCACAATAAATCTTTGCTATTCCCAAATTCCATACGAAGGCAAGCGCCCAATTCGCCATCGGGCACCTTGAGATCCTCACGGATATCACCATTGTCGGACATCAGAGTGACAAACCCATCATCACTGATATCAGTCAGCAGATATTCATCGCGCTTCACATGCGGCACATCCATATTATGGGTGGAGGGACAAATATCCTCGTATTTTTTCTGTGTGAATATATCGATGCCAACAAGATGAACCTTGGCATGTCCATGCTTGCCGGTCTTCGAGGTGGACATCTCCACAATCTTGCAGGGACGCCCCTTGAGCATCACATTTCCATTCTTGCGCAGTGCCGAGCATTGCAACGGATAAGTTTTCGATGCTCCAGAATCGACGGTATCAAAATCCAACTCATCATCGTCGGCCATCGATAAGGCATAAACCAAAAAAAAAAAAAACCTGTGTGTATTTTTTTTTTTCTATGTTTACGTTTAACAAAAATTGTGAATATTTTTTCTTAGCTCAGTTCTGTGTAGTTAACACTGAATCCGGCTTCCCAGCACTTGACATCCAAGTCAGCGTCGACTTTGTTATAAGTTAATTTTCTTTTCCTTACTTCAACCAGTCAAAATTTAATTAGCCTCAAATCATAAGCGGATTTTTTTGTCGTCTTGGGATATGGAAATTGAAATGTAAAAGTGCTTAAAACTCCCACAGTACTAAATAAATATGCAGTCGGATAACTGCGCCACAATTTATGCTTCCCATAAACCAAATTTGGTCAGACTCGTAGAGGAGCTTAGCAAATCTACATAAGTTAATCATTCGATTATCATAAGATAGTCATACGAATATCCGGCTTAAATGCGATTGCACATTTCGTCAATTGCACAACGAACGTGAGCATAATTAACAATCGGCATTTGAGTGGATTACACAAATAGTAAATTATTCTCGGAGAGTTAAAATTAACTCTTTGAAGTATGAAACTTTTTTGTGAATATAATATTGATATTATTCGGTGTTTTTTAAACGATCTTGATGAAATTTGGACAGAAATCTGTAATGGCTCTAGGTATTTACATACCAGACTAAAAAGATATATCTTGAAATAATTTTAATCAATTACTGACAGAATTAAATAAACTTGAGATCTGTAAGATACAAAAGAACTTACAACCCACATTTAAAGTCCTCAGCTCTTGTAAATATCTGATATTTCCAAGATTGGTTTATCACAACTTTATTATAAGATTTTTATCCATTTTCAAGGGGTCCCTCCCTTTATAGTGAGTATATTATTCGATTGACTCCTGACTAAATTTTATACATGACCAGTTTTTTCTTTTGTGGGCGTACAGGCTGTTTGAACAAAGTGGCACATAGGAGTGTAACGCATTTCGCTGTTGCAATCAACGGCACTTTACGCACCTGCAACATTAACAACGAACGCACTGCCTTGGGGGCTACACACACTCCATGCGAGCCACGCAAAACACAGCAGCTGCAAAAGCCACCGAATGTGGGCCAATGGCGCTGCTGACCAAGTTAGTCGTCCACTTTAGTAATTAAAGCCATGGAAATCAGTGCACAAGGTGTGCATAAGAAATGTGCAACGTGCAGCGAGCGGGGGGGCAAAAGCGATAAAATGTATGAGGGAGAGTGAGGAAGAGAGAGTTCAACAGTAGGCGCCACCTGGTGGCATGATGCAAGCCATGCCCGCATTTTGAGCAAGTCGAGTGAACAGTTTCCTTGTAGTGCAGGTCTAGTTCTTTTTGGTGCCTCCTCATCACTTACCCGAAAATAAGGTGTGCCCAAATATCTTGTGCGACCTCATTTCATACGCATATGCTTAAGTTTCCTTTGATGGACGAGGCAATCATACAAATTGTTTACTGTGTTGCAATCACGCCTTCACAAAATATTTAGTTATGTTTCAAAGAGATATTCATCGGGTTTACGTACCTGAAAGTAAAGAGAGAATATTTTATAAATGAAGGATTTTTTGAGCAAAGTATCTTAAGATTCTCTATATTCCCAGTTTCACCAAAGCTACTTCTAGTAGCATTTTAAAAATCATGTACAAAAGCTTTCCCTCATAACTCAAGTTAAGACCCAACCCAAAAAGAAACACCACTTAACCTCCATTGCCTCTAATGTCAATTGTTTTTCCGCCGCTGCATAATAAATTAAGCCAAAATGTAAACATAAATTGATCTTAAATATTTACAACAACTTTTAAAGCCTGGCAAACGTGAGAATTGACGAATTGACTATAAAAAAAGAGTTTTTCTGTCTGTCAGTTTGTCAGTTTGTCAATGGTGCAGTGGATTAGCTTCTGTCTGCTGCTGATTCAGTGGCTCAAATTTTGTTTATAGTAAAGTGTGCAATTTGATGGCTTAAATGTTAAATTGTTTAACTGCTTTGCACATTAATTCACAGTTTTGTTAATACACACAATATATATTTAAATATATATATATATGTGTATACGTATACCTGAGAACATGGAAACTCATTAAAACATGCTGCAGATAAGCGCAAAAAAAATAAAAGAAACAACTTAAACACAAAACAGCAACAAGCCATTACAACAAACAGGCAATATGACTTGGCTATAATTCAGTTGCCAGCCACTCACAAATACACTCAAAACGTGACACAGTCAACAATTTATTGACACTTTTAAAAATAACACTTGGCCAATTTGTATACTCTACTGCCAAAGGGGGTTAAGTGAGTCTTTGTTCAATTTATTGATGCAAATAAAAAATGCATGTTAAGTAATATTAAACTTTGCCACTAGCAATTATCAATCTTTTAAAGCTCCCTATAAAAATTTCAGCTGTTATTATGAATTATATGACATAATAATATTCGATTGACTAACCGTTTAACAGTAAATTAAAGTTTATATATCAAATTATATTATGTATTGTATTTTTACTTGTCAACTCGCTAATCTTAGAAATTGTATGGAAAATTAATTAAGGTGCTTCTTAAAAAGAATTGACTTTAAAGAGCCTATCTTATCAGTCGAAACGATATCATTTATTAACTTTGAGTAACGCACAGTATTTTGATAATGTTTATTATAGAACATATATCATTCAATTATATCATTCATTATTCATGACATGATTTCATTTCTATTTCTATAGTTTAATAGGGAAGCATGTTGCTGCATACTCTTTTCTATGGTTTTTGTCGCTTTTTTGCTGCTTGCAGCTTGTGGCAAGCGGGCGACACGTTCTCAAAAGTCGGCTGACGGATTGATGTGGCTTCGCGAGGCTTACGACAACAGCACTTTATGAGACCATGTGTGAACGGCACTGCTAAATGTTCTGCCAAAGTGAGTCACCACCAATGTTTGTCACTTACAAGCGACGCACACAATTCCGCTCTTACGCCTACCGCACCGCACGCACCATACAATTGTAGCTAACACAAATCCCTCCCTGCCCTACCTTCTTTGATGACCAATACACGCTCAATGGCCGAATGAGCACAAAATTGAACCGCATGCAGCACGCAGCGAAACTGAAACCAAAAACAGTACAAAAAAAAACAAATGCAACTGCAATGTAAGAGTACTTGAGTGAAGAGTGCTCGACTAGCAGATGCCCTTTTATTTTGAAATAACTAGAGAAGGAATAACTTGAACCTATTTTTTACTATTTAAGTATATTTTTACTATTTATAATATTGTTTTCTTGAATACTCTTTTATTCTGGTCTATTTAATATCATTTCCTTGCTCAATTCAATCACCTCCACACATTTTGATAGTTCACAGGGTATCTACAAGCAGCTACCAATACAGAACAGAGCAGCGAAGAGGTGGCAAAAAAATAAACCACGAAGACTGACAGAGACGCTTTGTCGTCCCTGAAATAATATCGATTTCGCTGTTGGACTTTGGCTGCCTGCTGCTGACTTCTGGCTCTTCTTCTTATTATTTTTCTTCTTGCTTGTTGTTGTTGTTGTTATTGTTGTGCTTGTTCCGATTGCCACTTTGAGCACTAAGAAGGCATTCACCTCATTTCCTGGACATGCGATAAAGTGGACAGGCAGGCAGCTGCTGCTGCTGCTGCCGTTGACCAGACTCACTCCTCTGGCTCCCCCCAAAACACATTAACAATTCCAATTCCGATAGCCGGCCTCACCTAACTGCAGATAGTCTGAGGGCGTTGCCAGACCACAGAGAGAGCGAGGAGTGTGGTGAAATAGTTTGTGTAAGAGAGAGAGAGAGAGAGACAGTCAGTCAGTCAGTTGCGGTTACAGATCATTGCATAATCAAGCGTCATTGTGCGGGGACTGCAATGCATATCTTAATATCAATCTGACTGATGACTGATGATGCTAGGATGCCTTTTTACTTTCCTTCTTTGCACACTTATTCACAAGCGAATCTCTTCAATTGATCATCGTTTCGTTGTGTGGAGCGGCGGGAAGCGGGAAGCGTGGGGATTTATCTCATTGCATGCCATTCAAGATAAATGAAAGTTCCTTCATGGCATATATAATTATCATTTACAGAAAGGAATTTAAAATTTATATTACGCTACTAGGATCATTAATATTTAACTATCTTTTGATGGCTTACCATCAGAGATTTATGTATTGCAATAGCTTTTGAAATGAAACGATTAAAATAATCCATAAATCAATGTCTAGCATAATGAAAATAGCTTTGCAATACTGTAAAAAGGAAAATCAAATCAATTTAGCTGACATCCAATTTTTAGCACTTAAGAATTCGACTCAAAGAAGCTAAACCAAGAACATTTGAAAGAGGTTTTAAGTACTTTTTTCGTTTTACTATATTATTTGGATGTATTATACAGGCGCAGATTATATAAATTTCATAAGGTCATTGATCTAGACTTGGAAGTCAAGAATAGGGCATTAGCTAGAACTTAGAATGATTAAGGATTTGCTCAAAATATATATGTAAAGTGTTCTACAGAGCTATAAATTATTAAATTCAACTACTTATTCACTATATCATTATCCAAATGTACATCTTTTGCAACAAATCTTAACTAATCTCACTTTTAATGAGTATAAAAAACTATGAATTTATTAAGAACGTTAATCAACAATTTTACATTAGTCATCTTTCATAGATTGCTTGTGCCAGATTTGCTGAACTTTGACTATATCAAATGTTTTCTTGCTAATTTCAGCAATTGCAAATCTAAAACTAACGATCTTCTCAGGTGGGAACCATTTTAATTTTATGCGCAACTCTCGCACACATTAAAGATTCTGCTACCACCTTTTACTTGTTAAGAAATATAGAAAAATTTAGCCCACCTTTCTTTTCTTTACTCATTCCTGATAAGTGTCTATAATCAACTTGTCTGTGGCTAGCATTATCGACGATCTAATCCCCCAATGCCATTCAATTATGTGTGTGAGTGTGTGTGTGTGTGAGGCCAGATGAGGCCAGGCCAACAGGATAATCAAAATCAGTTAACACATAATAACTGCAAAGTGCTCAAAACTTAAGCAAGCAACTGAAGACTCATCCTCTGGGGGCATGATGTCGATGATGATTAGCGGCATCATAAATTGTCCGCTTTATCTATGCGGCATAATCGGTAGTCGCAGCGAGTAGTCAGCAGTCGTTCCTGTTGTCGTTGTCGTTGTTCTACAAGTCATTGCTGGTTTTCAATGGCAACATAAAAAAATTTGTTGCGTAACGGTTCTTAAGCCACCCAGAGGAGAGTTTTTCTATTATTTCAGCCAGCTTGATCGTAAATGGCCAGCGCTAATTGCTTTGCTCAGCAGCTCCTTGGGCTGCAGCTTTTCTTTATGATTTTTCGTTTTTGTTTTCATGCTGCACTTGGCCACATTTTATTTTATGGCCAAAAGCGCTGGCCAAATGCAAATATCAACTCTTGGAATATGCGATAATTCCAGTGATTCCTGTTTAGCCCACAGCGTGAGGAGGGATGGGCAATAGCCGATTTATCGATTGCTTCGATTGCTGACTCGTTAAATGACCTGGGCTGGCCCTGCGCCTGCGGCCAACACTTTATTGTTTTTGTTGCTTTTTTTTTTTTTTTTGGTTTTTTGGAAAGTTAGTGGGGATTGCATAAGTAGGACACAAAACGAGGCATGCAACCTGCGTTCCTTTTGATTTGGGTTACACTTTCTCGCGCTGTTCCTCAGCGCATAATTTATGCTAAAGAACTTTTGATTTTTTTCTGTTGTTGACCCAATTTACACGCTTCATTGGCATCCCATAAGACAGTGGGCGGTGTTTTTATTTCCCCCCCCCCCCCCCCTCCCATCCAATTCAAAAATGTTCAATTTAAATGTCAGAAAATGTCACACGAATCTGTTTTATGTGTCCCCATTTGCCCCTTGGGTGCATAAGACCCTCTGGCTACCCAACCTTTGATGCAACTTGGCTTGATTTAGTGCTGGCCAAAAATGTGTGAACAAATGTGTCTTGTGTTTCTTTTTTGGAGCTGCTAAAAGCAACACGTTGAAAAAATGTCATTAAATTCTTTTAGCTCGGTTTTCGATTTTCAGGGTGTGGCGTTCTAATTTTTGTTTTCTCAGCTATTGAGACAATAAAGTCTTGTTTTTGAATTTTATAATAAAGTGCTGAATAATTGCAAAAGTTGCACTTAAGAGGAGAGGTCAATCAGCATTAGCATTTTGAGGGTTGATGTGCTAACAAACAATTAGGATATATATATAAAAAGTGCCATTTGTAGACAGTTGTGTAATATAGTTTTTAGATCATTGACGGTTTTGGTATTGGTGCCGCTGCCGTGGTGAAACGAGTTTTGAAAGTAAAGGCAAGTGGAAGCATCTTCAATATAGTAAATTATATATATTCTTAATCAGCATCGATCAGCAATGTCTTTCTGTTTGTATACATATGCCAATCTCAGAAATCATAAGAATTAGAAACTTCAAATTTAAAGTAAGAGTTTTATGTTACTTTATCGATGAGTTTCTGTTTTTAATTGCTTATGAATGAAAACAATCTTGAACTAATCAATTGAGCTAAGGGTGGAAAATGGAAAATTGCTGTACCAAATAAGCTATTCTTGTGCACACATATATTATATTATTTATCTATATGTATTATGTGGAATCTGAGATAACTTCTTGTAAACTGTACAAACTTGCCAACATTATAGCCACCCCGCCAGGCTTGAGCTCTATTTTTGCCTGATTTATGACTTTGTCATTAAGCTCTCCATATTTGCATATCGGGATAAAAGTGCAATTTTGATCCTTGCCTTGTCTTGCCTGAATCTGATGCAATCCATTTTCAATAGCCAAAGTTTGGCCACGATGATTGAATGCCTCATTTAGGTGATTTACAGGCTGTGAGTGGTGGGTGAAAATTGTTATTTTTTATGCTTTGGACAAGCCATCGTTATAAGGATAATCACCGTATAAAAAACGAATGTTAATCCCTCGCAGCACACTCACACACACTGTCTACACCTGTAGCTGTACCCCTGCCACATTTGTGCAATTTGTGGCATGACATGCAAACTTTCACATGCCGCGCACAGGCAAATTAACAGCAACAACAATACATATATAAAGAGCCTCCCAATAAAAAAAACAAAACACCCACTAACAAAATATATATGCAACGTATTTATATATAAATAAATGTTGGCCTCCAAACGAAAGTGAAGTGAAGAATTGATGGACACCGTCATGTGGCAAAAGAGATCAGCGACAGTTTTAGTTTCAGTTGCACAGTTTTTTAGCTTGCAGCTCTAAACGGCAGTTGCACTTAGGAGGAGGCGTGTTGCACGTTCACATGCCACACGAGCGGCAGGCAAACAAATGCGGCGCGCTTTTAATTTATGTTTCTCTCAGCTGCCGAAGGAGCTCCAAATGCGAATCGCCCCAAAATCGATGATTACAATGGCTGCTGCAGCGATAACCAGCCAAGCGCAACGCCCTGTCGCAAAGAAAAACGCCAAGGCATATTCTCCAGAGGCAGCCCCCTGTCTTGCCCCCTGTACGATTCCGCGGTAAGGAGCAAAGCCAGACATAAGCTTAGCTAAGCTTATTTTTTTTTTTGGCCAGGATCTAGCGTTCATTTGTTATCGCTTTGGTGGCGTCTCTCGTCGTCGTCTGATTTGCTTAATTGCATAAATTTTTATTTGCTCCGATGGCCGATGGTGCATGCGATATGCAAATGACTTCAAAGCTTGCACAGCCCACGGGCAGCTGCCGAAAAAAAAAAAAAAAACAAAAAAAAAAGCGAAACCCAAACTAGCGAAAAGTCGCGCATTAAATCACACACAGAAACTGTAGCAGCAGCAACAATCGCAGTAGACTCCTTAGCCAGGTCCAAACCCAGAGCAAGACCAAGACCAAAGACCAGACATCGTCTATGAGACGATGCCAAACTTGCGACTTTCGCTGCCTTTGAAATGCCAGCAAAACAACAATAATAAAATCAACCAAAACGTAGGAGTAAAGCTAGAAAATAGTTTAGGCCAACACAAATGTGTGCAATAATACACTAGAAAATCGAAAAACAGGCACGATGTGCAAATAGTCTAGTACTCCATATAAATTTTCTAATATTCTAGAAATTAATTTCGAATTAAAGTTTATTGTAGTATATCTAGTAACTTTAGTTACTTTTCTAAATGATCTAGTAACAATCTTCAACGAAAACAATAGTTGCAATTTAAATTTATTTTAAACAATCTTAACACATCTCAATAATGTGATTTTTCGCCCGTTGCATAAGCGTTAACCACTTGTTTATTTCACCCACAAAAACAGTGTATGAAAAAACTGTGCAAATATAGCGAAATGGAAATATAAACAACACACACAAAGAAATTCTTCATGTTCATAGCAGCTGCTGCTGCGTGTGAATAACAACAACAACAATTGTCTAGTTAGCTCGACTAACTTACGCTTTGCTTTTGTAAAAAACAAAATTTTGACATTCAACATTTTGGATATTCGAGTTGCATCCAATGCCAAGCAAACAAAACAAAAGCATTTCTGGTTGCAAGTTGGACACGGGTCAGTGGCAATATTAAGATTCCCATTCGCATTCGCATTCATAAACGTCTCCCAATGGCTCTGTTTTCAAACCCTCGCAAAGGTCATTTTGGTGGCGACTTTTACTTTTTTTTTTGGCGTGGATTTCATTTTGTGGCCAACACTTGAGTCCGCGTTATATAAAAGAAATGGAAAGTTCATGTTTGCCGCAGCAATTTGTGCAAATTTGTTAAATTATCAATTTTACTTGATTATCCCTTAATGTGTGTAAATCATTTCAATATCCGTAAATCCCTTTCGTTATCTTTAAGTGATACAGTTGAATCATTAGTGTAAATTTTCTAGTCTTTACAGCAAAAGTGCAAAGACCATTAAAATTGTAATATAGGATTGAGTTGAAGCTTCCTATTGCCTTAACCTATTTAAAAGTGATTCGACTTTGTAAAAACTGGCTTTTAAATCGTAGTCTGACCTGTAAAATAATCGTACATTTAAAATTAGAAATGAAAATCGCATTTCGAGATGGGTGGAAATTGTCCACAGGCATAACTCCAACAAAAGAGATCGAATTTTCAAAAACTAAAGCTTCTTAGTTATGCTTTGAGACATAGAATAATACTGCATTCAAAATTCATTCAAACCAAGATTCCGACTCCAAATTCACTCAAATAACTTTGTCAAAAAAAATTTAATCTGTATCCAATTTAATTGTTTTTTTTCTTTCCCCTTTAACGATCTCATAGCAAACTCACAACTAAGCCGTCATAAGTAACAAAAACTTGCGTAATTAGTTGACTCATGGCAATGAATTCACTACACAAATATTCTCAACTTTTTTTTCATAATATCATTTGCGGAGCCGGTTGCCTTATGAATAAATTCCGAACTCGACCCCTATGCATTTTATCTCGAGGAATGCGCCATAAATCAAAAACGAGGCAAAAGATTTGACTCGCTGACTTTACGTAAAAATTGTGGGTAAATCTGCCCTGTTCCTCCCCTCAATATGAACCTAAATATTATGCTCAACTTTATCAGCAATTTTCTGGGGCGCACTAGAACTATTTTTAAAACACCCAAGAGGAAGAACACGAATAGGAATAAGAATAATAGGCGGCAACTTTATATAAAAGATTTCAAGATGACTTGTAGCAGAACTAAATGAAGAAACAGAGGCTGCTTCAGGTCTTATCGCCTGTGGTTGCAGAGGAACAGAGAGCAAAGAGCAAACAGCAATTAAAAAGCCGAGCGGATAAAGATGAGGCCAAGAACAAGAATAAAAAATGTCCACGATTATGAGCAAGAAGAAGAAGCAGATGCAGCAGCGAAGTAGGCGCATAAAATGAGCAACAGCAAGTTGATAATAAAAATGGAACACTCCATTTTGGCTCCCCCAACTCTCCCTCCTATTCCACAGCGCACTGCTATTACTGCACTTGGAGAAATATACATGTACAAATAATATGTCTGGTTATAAAAGCTGAAAAAGTTGTCTTCTGGCTGCTATTTAGTTCTGCAAAACTTTCTTTAAAACTTTAAAAAGTTCAGTAATCATTTCTAATAATTTAAACTAAATAAAATATGTTTTGAGTACATTGATTAAGAACACTTCAGATTTTCTCTAAGTGTAAATGCTGCTGCAACTATGCTGCTGATGGAAGGGCTTTTGGTTTATTTTTAGACCAACATGCGCTGCAGTTTACTTTGAAATGTATCCACAAGATGCAACAAGCAGTCAGCTATGTTAGCTAGCCAAATAATGCCAGGCCCAGACTCAGCAGCAACAGCAACTGCAATGTGACAGCGTGCCTAATTCAGAAACAAATACACACACAAATGCATATACACACAACACTCACAGAGATGTGTGTTATATCCCTGCTAGACATTCCCAGATAGAAGATAGAAGACACACCAAAAATAGTTGCACATTCTAAAGATAAGCAATGAAAAATGCAAGTGTCGCCAATGGATTGGCTCATTTCCAGTCACATTCAAGTGGATGTGGATGTGAATGTGGATGCTACACGAGTAACACACAGATAAACAAACACACACAGAAAATATATAAATACTTGCAGCTGGCGTTTGTAGTTTTATTAATGATGCCGATTAATGTTTCGAATACTCCGTAAAAGTTAAGGACTTGTTTTCTATGCCGTTTTCCCCAGGCTAAGACTACATTTTTTGGGGCCAACAAAAAAAACTGCTAACATTTCAGACACTAATTGCAACTATTTTTATATGAAAAGTCTTTTTATTTTTATGGCAACAACAAATTCGCGTGTCCCAAATAGTTTTGCTTGCATTTGACAATGGATAAGATTGTATGTTGCTTAGGATTATTTAAATTCCCGACCTCAATTGGCAGTGTTGGTAAAATTGTTCAGTTGTAGTTATTTCTGTTTATTTAATATATTAATAAAAAGCAGAATATGCATTATTTAGTAAGAAAATATGATTTTTGAATATATTTAATTATATAATAAATTAATTGTGATTTATAGCAATTTTAATTAAAACAAACCTCAAGTAAAGGCTTAACAAAATCATCACAAACTTAGTTCAAATTAGCTAACTAGTTGGCTATTAAATATTCAGCATCATATTGCACAAAAAATAAAAACTAAAACCGTTTTATGGACATTTGATTTTGCAAAGAAAAATAAAGCCATAAAAAATGTTCAGGCTAATAATTGTTCTAAAGCCAAATAAACCAAATAGAAATAAAAACAAATTGAGTCGCTCCTCTATGCAAAACACTTAGGAATGCGTCGCCAACTTTTTGTATACAATTATGCGAAAATATTTGGACAAAACCAACAAAGAAGATAAAAAAATGTGGTTAAAAAGAGACGGAGAAGCATTTGTTAACCGGTTTGAAATTAATCTGAGTTTACTACATTTCAAGGTTAATTTTGTATGCACAACAAAAGGCAGGCAAACAACAAACGTCGACAGCAGCATTATAAAGTTCAACTCAATTTAACTTGATTCAATTCAATTCAATTCGAACCACATTCAAGATGAGCTTAATTAATTTGAGCTGCCGATTGAATTTGGCGGCCAGCATTCATTCAATATATATTCACTTAAATACCGTTTAGTGCAACACTTTGCAACATTTGACACAATTTGTAGGCGTGCTTGTTTGTTGCACCACCTTCACTGTGTGCCTCCCCACAACACCAACTGTGCAAACACGCAAGCGGTGAAATTAACAAAAAAAAAGTGCAGCAGTGAGAAAAAACTGCAGCTATGCAAAGTCAACAGCTTATTGCTCTTTATATATTTATATATTTATGCTTACTGGGAGACTAATTTTAAAAGGGTTAAGAGTTTACTTAGTTTTTACGTAGTTTTACGTATTTTCAATTTAATTAACAATTTTCAGTAAATCTACTAAATGTTTAAAAGATGGCCTTGAAATATCTCTGAGATCACTCGACGAAATGTGTAGTTAAACCTTCAAGAAAAATGACTTAACCAATTAATCAACTTCAGCTAAGGATGATTAGTATGCACCACACGTGATTCAAAATGCATGACAAAGCAAATGCAACTACTCACAGCAATAAGGGTATTCCCACTACAACAACAAGAAACATTTGCTGTGCGTGCAACATAGGAAAAACGAAAGAAAAACAAGCAGATACGGAAATGCAGATAAAATACAAAATAAAACCTTGGGGAAATTAATGAGCTGCAAACAATGCGGACATTGTTAGGCAGGCGGGAGTTGGGCGGGTTCAATATTTTGACACAAAATGCCAAAGGAACAGCAGCAATTACAATAATAAAAACGAAAATATTCGCAAAAGCGCAGTAAGAAAAATATCCCTCAAAGAAAATAATGTCGACAATCCGGCAAAGAAAAGTAAAAGTGAAGACCACAAAATGAATTTGGTTAATGAAGATATTACAAATGATTTTTTGATGGTGATGATCATGAAGGGAAAATATGATAATGAAATAACAGACATCGATCAAAACCCAAAAGTGAAACGCATTAAAAACAATCAAAACAAAACGGAAATGTGTTAAAAAATACGAAATAAAGAAATAAGGTGAAAGAGAGGAGAGGGTTAGCGGGACTCAAAGACTGTTTCACATTTTCCACTCAAAAGTTGGGTCAAATATTGCGCCACAAAACAAAGCAGCAGCAACAACAACAAAAACGGCAGCTAAGCGGTTCGCTTTTCATTTTACACCTTCCACGAAATCAACTATACCAGCACCCCCTCCTATTTCCCCTCCCCTCTTTAAACAAATCGTAAACAAATCAAAAGGAGGTCAAACAATAATCGCACACAACAAATCGGGACTGCAGTCAAAGCAAAAAGCAAAACACAACTAGAAAAATAACAAGCACGGTACAAGTACAGTTTTGCACGGCGGGGGAGCTGCCAACTTGTCGATAATTGCAAACAATTCCTAAGTGCTGCTATTTTATAAAGAAACGAGAGGGAGGGGGAAGATAGAAGCACTTAACAAAAATTTACTCAAACTGATGTTTCGTTTGATGCTTTCAATTGTAAACAAAAGCAATTGCAAGAATCGAACAAAAAATTAAGGCAGAGTATTTATGCAAAGTAAATGTTGCGGAATTTATTGCTGAACTTAAACAGTTAAGAGAATTATCAACAATTGACCAAGCACAATTCTTAATGAGTCATGCATCGCTAAGTTTGCCAGCCGGGCAGTCAAGCAATCTTTAAAAGATATCTTTAATCAAGAATAGTAATGAAGTAATGGGTTAAAAGTAATTATAGTCGAAGCTTTAAAAAAAAGGGTTTTTTTTATAAAGAAGGGGGCCAACATGGAAATTTTTCGATTGAAATCCACTTGAAATGCTTATCTGGAGATACTCTGAAACATAATTATCACTTCTCAGCTTGTTTTCGTCAAGTGTATTTTTGTGTTTCTTTTAAATTCTCACGCTTCATCTTTTCTTTACAAATATAATATACCAAAAATATTGGTCATAAACCCAATTCAGATGCAATTAGTTGCCACTTCCTGTTGCCACTCGAAACTCTCTCCATACATTCAATTGATTAACAAAACCGATTAACAGCTGATGAGAAATTTGATTTTTATTTTTTCTTTTCTTGTGCACGGGGTTAAAACAGGTGTCTCCGCCCACGCCCAAAAGAGCTAAGAGGTTGCCGCCACTAAAGCTAAAAAAACCCGTTAATTTCTTAGCAATTTTGTGTAATTGCCTTTGGAGCTGAACACAACGTGCCAGCAACTAATAAGCCATTAACACGCTTATCGGGCCAAAAAGCACAGCCAAGTTTTTTGGGGCGGAGGAGTTCAGCCAGGCACTGATATTTGGCCACGCACATCGAAAATATTGTTGTGCTTTTTTTTAATTTTGGGTCAGTGGAAAACTATGAATTTCCTCAATTACAGTTTTGCTGCAAGGCACAACGAACTCGGTGATCACAAGGAGATGCAAATAAAAAAAAAACGAAATAAACAAAATTTCTAAACAAAATAGCCAATAACAGCTAATTAAAAATACAAGTTAAATTCGTTATTTTTATAAAATTCAACAGTAAATAAAATTATTTTTAACAATAAAATTTCTGGCCAATAAAAAACCGGTAAATGGCTATTAAATAGCTAAAAATGGCAACACTGATTGCAGACTGCAAAAAGTGTTCAAGTGTCTCTCTCTCTCTACCACTTTTGTTATTGTTGCAATCGCCGCAAACGCTAAACGAATCTCTTGTCTGCTGGGTCAGCAGGTCAAAAGCAAGGCGCCGAAAGCGACCACAACAACATACATTCAAAATACGAAGAAATAAACCATGCATTAAAAATCGCAAAAGAAAATAATATCTTTTAGATTCTTTTGGAAAGTGTCTATTCGCTGGAAGTCGAACTGGAAGTGCTCTCATGCTCCTATTAGAATAGAGAACAATAAGTGTTAGAAGAGTGCAGCAAATGTGCGATGCTCAAGTGTCGCTCTCTAGTGTCGGCTGTTAAAGACATCAATACAAATATATTATGCAAAAACATAAACAAACAAAAAACTGAAGCGTCGCAGCTGGAAAAACAAATAGATTGGAAATTTATCTGTGTTTATCTCAGCAGTACTGTTAATGAACTGAAGAGATAAGTGTGAAATGATGTGAGCGAAGAGAGAGGAGTGTGTGTGTGGAGAGAGCTCTCAATGGACCTATTATAACGGGATTTGTTGAAAAATATAATAAATTTGACTTTTATTTTCTTGTAGTGAAAATTCATTGAATCAATTTAAAGAAATACATAATGTCCTTGAAAGTGTTGTCACATAAATAATGTAAATATTATCATGCTGCTTCTCTTTCACTTTCTTCTGTTTTTCATGAATATTTTATTACATTAACATTTACATCAATCGCTTGCATCAATTGCTGTGGCCCACGCATCGTTTGCAGCTGATATCAATCGATAGACACACACACATGCACAGATAAATAAAGCACAACCCACGCAAAACAACAACTGCTATTGCACAGTTATGCGCACACATAGCCAAACACACAAACCTAAATACAAGTGTGTGTGTGTGTGAAAGATAGCAAGCGCATAATATTATCGGAGTCGGCGGACAAATTCAAAGTTATTACGAAATCGCAATCGAACATAACGGTAAATAGCAAACGAAGTACACACTTGCAAAGATAGGCAAAACGAAATAGAAGAAAAAGGCTGCGTTCAGCAGACCAAATCTGCTTAACATGTGTGAATAAACAGAAACTTAAAAAAAAAAAAAAACTAAATATTGCAGTTTAAGAAATTGCTTTATTTTTTTGATGTTACAGGTTGTAAAAACATAAGCGGAGCACATTTTGCCAACTGAATACATCCATTTATGGATTAAAATTCAATGCAATTGCAGAAGAAGAAGCACCAGTGTCTGCCTTACGATTGCTAAGACAATGGCGTAAAACACAAAACAAGCGAGAAAGCGTAACTGGCAAAGTAGTCAGAATAAAAAAGAAAAAAAAGAGTTACCCGCAAGCAGCGAAATAGAAAAGAAAAGCCAAAGAACCAAATGCCAGAGAAAAGAGTAGTCAGTAAACTAAACACACACACACACACATATGGAGCTGCAGAAGCTCTTTGAGGGAAGTAAATTATATTTGCTGCTCTCTTTTCACATAATATTCTTCTTTTTTGTTTTAGCAAGTGTTGCAGTTTTTCTTACCTTGTATATTGCAGCAGCTGCTTCGTTGAATTACTTCATAATTTTGGCTACAAGCAACACCAGACTTTTTTACAATGCGGCAACGCATGCGCAACCATCAAAAACACACTGAATCAAATTCAATTTGGAATTTGAACCTCGCAAAATCAAATGCAAAAATGAAGCACAGCAAAGCAAACTTCTGCTTCTTTTCCTCTTCTTCTTCTCACTCACTACACACAGCGACGGAAGCACAGAGCGAATTTGTCGCACACACACACACAATTACACGCACTGCATTTGCAGTCGGTTTTTTTATTATTATTTTATGTGTGTTTATGTTCGTATTTCCAGATTTTTGTTTTGGTTGTCGTTTTATAATTTTATATTAAAGCGCACTATTTATTTGAACAAAAGACACAATTTGCAAAGATTTTCGCATTTGTTTTACGCTTGTAGCTTGCGGCACTTTATTTCCTTCCGTGCACATGCACTTTGTCGACACTAATACACGAGCACAAACGATAACTTCAGTAGACACATGCACTCACAAAAAAAGCAAAACGGCTTTTTGCATTTACTGGGAAATTAAATTCAAAATCAAGGATTTTTCAATAGTTAAAATACGTTGTCGAACATTTTTACATTAAAAAAAAACATTTAACACGCGTCGGCGGCCATTTGTTTGAATAGAAGACAACAACACATTTCACGCGAATTACCGTCCGCAAACGCGTCCAATCCGCTCGATGTTGTTTTTGTTTATGGCAAAAACTGGGGATGCTAACGTGATGCACTATAGCAAGTGCATAAACTATCGATAGCAGCACAAGCACAATTTACTCAATTTAAAAATGTTTATAACGTTGTGTAAGCAAAGTGTGCGACAATGTACAGACTACAATATATTTTCTCACTAAACTAAATAGAAAAAACCTAATATTTTGTCTAGCATCTATAGTCGATAGTCGATAGACGTTAAATTGGTCAAATGTGTGACGCTGAACCGTAACACACAGCGTTGCTTCTGACTATCGGGATTGTTTATTGTTTCGAAACTGGGGTTGTTTATGGAATAAGAATGTAGAAACATAACTAAAATTATTTAAAGTTCAAGAACGGACATGTATTAGGCCACATTGAGAAAAAAAAAACAGGAATGATGCACGGGTGCATCTGGCGAGCATCCAGTGTGCGTGCAGCAGCAGCAGTAACAGCAAAACGCCAAAAAGAAGTTCTGTGCAAATTACATAAGGCGAACATAGGAACGCAATCGCGGCGAATTCATCAGCTGTTCGCCCATACCCAACCACACGCACATACAGTTAAACAAAGGTATTCACGTTTTTCTGCAAGCACGATCATGAATTCCCGCTGCAAGGAGTTGGATTTGATGGTTTACGATATAATTGGATTCGATTTGGATGGGACACTGCTGCGCTATAATCTGCACGAGATGACAACATTGATTTACAATGTGCTCAAGCAGTTTCTGGTGAAGCACAAGAATTATTCGCCGGTACTGCTGGACCAGAAGTTGGACATGGACTTCCTACAGAAGGGTCTGATGTTAGACGGGCCACGTGGCAATATACTCAAGTTGAGCAACGAGGCGAGTATTTTGCGTGCTTCGCACGGCACTCGGCCGCTCAGCGATGAGGAAATCCTGGCCATATATGGCAGCGAAAGGCGGTGGGATGTAGCGACCGCCTTCTTTTGTGATCCGCTCTCCACGTGGAATGGCCCCGCCTCGGATCAGATGCGCACCCTGCTCGATTATTTTGATATGCCGTGCGCTCTTGTCTTTGCCCAGGCCGTGGATATTTTGGACAAAGATGGTGCGGGTGACGGGCGCACGGATTACCAAGTGTGGCCTGATCTGCTAGAAGCCCTTATGCACAACTACAGTCGGGATAACTTTAGCAATGATCAAAGCTTGTATTTCAGGGCGATGCGTGCGGAGCCGCAACGGTATGTGCTGCCCAGCAGTGGCAAGTTGCTTGAGTGGTTGCAACAGCTGCGTGCCGTCGGCAAGAAGATCTTCCTTCTGACCGGCTCCAATATTGATTTTGCCAATTTGACAGCGACCCAGGCGCTGGGCCCAAATTGGCAGCAGCAGTTCGACTTTATTGTGACGTACGCCAAGAAACCGGGTTTCTTTACACAGCAGCGTCCATTTCTGCGCGTGGATGAGGATGCCAAGCTGGAGTTGCCGGGCAGCGAGATTAGTCCGTTGACGGATCTGCAGGCGGGCAGCGTTTATTCCCAGGGC
Source organism: Drosophila dives (assembly GCA_035042365.1). Classification (NCBI taxonomy): domain Eukaryota; kingdom Metazoa; phylum Arthropoda; class Insecta; order Diptera; family Drosophilidae; genus Drosophila; species Drosophila dives. Next base: position 3,118,316 of record JAWNLJ010000326.1, on the reverse strand, counting down.
AATTGGCATCAGCTGCATCAGACGATGGCCAAACTGCTGGGCAAGGATTCCAGCGACGCACGGGCTCTGTACTTTGGTGACAATATCATCCAGGATATTTATACGCCGGTCAAGCATCGTAATTTCGATACGGTTGCCATTGCCGAAGAGTTGTTTCTGCTCGAGCAAGCGGATTACCCGTTTCGCTCTGTGCTAACCTCCAAGTTTTGGGACTCGTATTTCATCAGTGGCAGCACTCCAACAATTTGGTCCGGTTTTATTGCCAACTATGCCCAGATCTGTGTCAGTTCCATGGATCAAATCGCGCAAAAAACGCCCCAGGAACGCTTCATTTGCACCAATGTCAATGGCTTCTATCCGGCGCTGCCCGAGCAACTGGAGTACAGCAACCTAACCACCAGCTGGCATGGCGGCAATGCCTAAGATTAGCCCAGTAACACAACTAAATACATTCTCAACAGAAGAAAAGATATTTTTACAATTCCACATGCAAATTTTAAAAGTAAAATAATTCAGTAAAAAAGTCCCAAAAAACACACAAAAGAAAAAAAAAACAAAAAAAATTGCACGTTTTCCAAATTAGGCATAGAAAAATTTTTAAAGTACAATAAACAAAAGTTTCTAAACGGTTTATATATATCTATATTTATATATGAATGACTATATATATAAATATATATATATATATATATATCTTAGATTGTATCTGATTACCAAAGAAAAAACCACTTCCAAACTTATAGTTTTGCAAAATGTTAAATATAAATTTAAAAATACAATAATAAATACCAACTTATTACAAATTGTAAAACTGATAGGCTATTTACATATATAATTATATCCAGCCTTATAAAAAAAAAATATATATATATATATATTTAAACAATTCCAATTTTACAATAACTAATATTAATTGACTAAGCAAATTGGCTGTTTTTGCATTTGTTGAAAAAACCGATTAACTAAGCCAAGCTTTTAATTAGCAGTGTTTGTTAAAATAAAAAAATTCAAAAAAAAAAAAAATTGCAACTTTAACTTATCTACAGCAAAAAAAAACGAATGTTTAAATTTATTCTAATTTGGAAGAAGTAAAAGCAACTTTTTTGAGCACGACGCGGTTTAAATACCCTTGCAGTTTAATATAGGATATATATATATATATATATATATATATTTATTATAGGATATAGTGATCCGATCAGTCCGGCATGCAGCTAAAATAAAGATTTATAGCAACAATCATGAAGATTGCTTTAAAACCGAATTAATATTTTGCATAGAAACATAAAGATACAAATTTAAAGCCATTTCGATTCTAGTTAAACTGATCAAGATTATATATACTATATATTGTAGACGTTTCCGTGCCTTATAAAATGCAAGTGTATCCAAAAACTCCATTTTAATTTCTAATTAGAATTTCAAATTTTTGAAAAAGGCATGCAAAATCGCAAAGTCGCAAAAATGGATAAATTGGAGTTTATTAAACCAGTTTTATTTCATACAATCAAAAATACATATAAAAATTTATTTATTCATTGACATTTTAATAAATACAAATCGCATTAATGGAAAACTTTTAGAGAACTATAAAGCTAAGCAATATTTACGTCTTATTATTGTCGCATATATAAATTTGAGATATTTACTAAGAAAGTGTATAAATTAAATTAGTATTTGTGAACGAGAATAATACAAGAAAGCAAACTGAATTCAAGTGAAATTTGACTAATTGGCTAAGACGACAGAAAGTTATAGAAATACAACTCTATAGTCTTGGACTGGTTTAGATGATGCGCTCCACGGCGAGAGCGATGCCCATGCCGCCACCAATGCAAAGGGAGGCAATGCCACGTCGTCCGCCCGTGCGCTCCAGCGCATAGAGCAAGGTGACCAGAACACGTGTACCCGATGCAGCAATGGGATGTCCCAAGGCAATGGCGCCACCATTAATGTTTACCTTTTTGGCATCCAACTTGAGGCACTGCACCACGGCCAGCGATTGAGCTGCAAATGCCTCGTTCAGCTCGTACAGATCCACATCGTCGCGGGTCCAGCCAATCTTGGTGAGCTGCGTGCAACAAAAGGTTTTAAATTAGAAGGTGACAATACCCATCATCCTTCTCATATGCTTACCAATGTGTCTACAGCGGTAACCGGACCCAGGCCCATAAATTTCGGCTCGAGGCCCGTCTGTGTCCAGCCCACAATCTTGGCCAGCGGCTGCAGATTACGTTGCTTAAGCTGCTCGCCGGACATGAGGAGCACGGCAGCGGCAGCATCATTGGTGCCAGATGCATTGCCGGCTGTAATGGTTCCGCCATCCTTGAAGACGGTTCGCAACTTTTGCAGGTCCTCGATGCTGCTGTTCGCCTTGATATATTCGTCTTTGGCAAAGAGTTTGGTGCCGGATCGATCATTGATCTCGACGGCGACAATCTCCTGGTCAAAGTGGCCAGCCAGCTGTGCCTGCGTCGCACGCTGCTGCGATTCCAATGCGCTGGCATCCTGCCTCGCTCGCGAGATGTCGTACTTCTCGGCGAGATTCTCGGCAGTGATGCCCATGGGTATCTGCTCCATGGCATCCTTTAGACCATCGTTGAGCAAAGAATCCACCAATGTGCCGGGGCCCAGCTTGATACCCTGCCGCATATGGATTACGTGCGGTGCCAGCGACATATTCTCCTGCCCACCAGCAATCACAATCTGTGCATCCCCAGAACGTATCGCCTGATAACCCAACGCAACAGTCCTGCAATAAATAATTATTAGTTCCCATTTCAATTAGCCGTCCAGCTAAGATACCCACTTGAGACCGGATCCGCAGAGCATGTTGATGCCGTAGGCGGGCACCTCGATGGGCAGGCCTGCCTTCAGAGATGCTTGTCGTGCGGGATTCTGGCCTTGCCCAGCAACTAAGGTCTAGAATGCAAAATAGTTGATAAGTAATCTTTACAATTTGCATACAAATTTTTTATATAGCTATGCAAATAATATGCAAGATAATAATATGACTGAATCTGATGAATGTACGAACAGCTGATACCCTGTAAATATGCATGAGCACGCATATACATATCTATGTATATATATTACTTTTAGTCTGTTTAAAATTCGAAATTTATTATATAATAAGGGATGTAGGAGAGTTCGCTATATCTTTAAGGATTTTAATAACTGAACTATTTTTTAAAAGCTCAGTTTTCAGTTCAAAACTTATTAATAACGATTAAAACTATTATTTACATAAAAATATAAATTTTAAATTAAGTTTAAAGTTTACACCAAAATAAAGTTGTTAACAAATCAAATAGATTTCAATATCACAAAAAAAAAAAATAGTGAACTGATGAAAACTATATATTTCAATTCAATTCTTCCTAGGCGTAGCATAAATAAATTAATGGAAATATATAAAGTTCCTGACTTCTACAGACTTTGACAGATAATATCACGACAGAAATTAACAAAAAGTACTGTGTACACATTATTATACTTCACTTGAATACACCTGCACCGCCCCAATATACCCCATTCCGCATAAGTACAGGGTATTAATACAATTGATAGTAATGCGCATAGCAACAATTGAAACTTGTGTGTTACGCGTTTAGTTTCTTACCTGGCCCATAATCACTTCGTTGACCTGCTGAGCCTCGACCTTGGCCCGTTGGAGCACTTCTTTGATAACGACGCTGCCCAGATCGGACGCCTTCAGTTTAGAAAGCGATCCATTGAAACTGCCTGCAAAGAGAAAGTTTTTCACGCCACTGTTAGATAAATATATTACATCAGCTATGATTAACAGTGTTTACCAATTGGTGTACGGGCAGCAGACACAATATACACGTCAGTCATGGTGAAATAAATATTTGTAGGAAGTGCTTACGCTTTAAGTGATAAATAAGCAATGATATAGCACGGCAGAAATTATTGTTCTGCTGCCTCGCTCGGCGCGCTGAAACAAATGCTTTCGCCGCAGCGGCGAGCCTGCTGTTCACAATGATTTTCGCCGCAGTAAGAGGTAATTACGGTGCAGCATATATCGATTAAGTTGATTAGAAATAATAATAATATAATAATATAAAGTTTTTTTTTAAGTTAAAGTAGAAATGCCAAAAAAATCTTGGGAAGCTATAATTTTTAATTTTATAACATCAAGTTTTTTTTCCAGTAAATAATGGACTTTGTGTGAAGCACACTCATATTGGGTTTATTTTAATTTTTTGTACAAGCCCTTTTTTTGGGCACCGTGTAGTTAGACAAATAACGTATTCTCTTTTCTTGTTATTATTTAAAAATAGGAAAACAATAGATATGTGTTCTCATTTCTCTTTATTATTTAAAAGTGGGAATACCATTAAGCCGTTTAAATAAACTCATATCGATGCTAATGAATTCACACCCAACGAAATCGATACTATCGTTAAGTGATTAATTCGCTGAAGGTATCGTTGGGTTATCGATACGATTTCACAGTACACAGAAAATTATTTTTTGCCTGACCAAAAAACCAAAAATAAAACGCACAAAACGCGCTTCGTAAACGCTATAAGTTCAAAACGCGACGCCTGGGTCAAAAAAAAAACACCAGAAGCAATAATTAGCACAAGATTCACGTTTGTTTGTACAAAGGAGCCGACAGTGCAGCAGTAACACAAGCAGCAACAGCCATCGCCCAACAACAACAACAAGAACGCCAACACCACCACCCTAATTTACAGCAACAACAAGAGGAAGAAGAAGACGAGCAAACGCAACAAATATGCAGGCGATTAAATGTGTTGTTGTTGGCGACGGTGCAGTGGGTAAAACCTGCCTGCTCATCAGCTATACGACAAATGCATTTCCCGGCGAATATATACCGACCGTGTTTGATAATTATTCGGCAAATGTGATGGTCGATGCGAAACCGATTAATTTGGGACTCTGGGATACGGCCGGACAGGAGGACTACGATCGTTTGCGTCCCTTGTCGTATCCACAGACAGATGTATTCCTCATCTGCTTCTCGCTGGTGAATCCGGCCTCGTTCGAGAATGTGCGCGCCAAATGGTATCCGGAGGTTCGTCATCATTGTCCAAGCACACCAATCATTCTCGTTGGCACCAAGTTGGATTTGCGCGACGATAAGAACACAATTGAGAAGCTGCGCGACAAGAAGCTGTCACCCATCACCTATCCCCAGGGCCTGGCCATGGCCAAGGAGATCGGTGCTGTTAAATATCTGGAGTGCTCGGCACTGACGCAAAAGGGTCTGAAGACCGTTTTTGATGAGGCTATCAGATCGGTTTTGTGTCCCGTTCTGCAGCCCAAATCCAAGCGTAAATGCACATTGCTCTAATTTTAAGAAGTACACACAATACAAACAAACCTTACACACAACACACACACACACAACACACCCACACAACACACCCACGAAGCATTGTATTTGTATTTGTCGTCAAGTCTATTTAATAACGTAATATTATTAACTAATAACAATTATGTAACTTAAGCCAGCAGGCAGCAGGCTGATAGAGAAAGAAAGAGAGAAAGAGAGATCGAAAGATTGAGTGATTGAGAGATAGGAAGTGAGAGAGAGAAGAGAGGAGTTCAGTTGTATTTTTTGCTTTGTTAAAAACTTGCCCAACTCGAAGAAAAACCGAATTTTCGAACTCAAACATTTCTCTAGTTCTTCTGTTAAATTGTCATTAATTCTGATCGATTGTCGTGTTTGTTTCTTGTACGTTACGTGTGTTTATTGTTTATCAAAAATAATATAGATATATATATATTTGCAAACATATTTTCCCCATACTAATTTCAACCATGTGCATTAATTTGAACTAAAAGTTAATTAAAAATTAATGTTGTAAACCAAAAAAAAAAAAAAGGAAAAAAAAATCAAACAAAAACTAAAATTAAAATACTTGAAAAGAACTTACAGTGGTTGCTCGTAATGGAGAACTCTATGTTTTCAACACATCAAATATGAATTTACAAAAAGTCTTCTCTCACTTTGTTTGTTATATATCATAATTTAAATTAAGGGACTTCAAATTTAATTGTTAATTGAAAATTTTCGATTTTCGAATTTAGCAAAGTTTAAATAACTCCACATTTTACTTGAGGAAATCAATGTTTCCATTTAAGCGAGCGATCACTGTAATATATTGAAATTTGTATCTGTAAGGAGCCGATAAGTCGCAACTGCATAAATATCCAATGTAGATGATTGTGGAAAGAGGAAGTCCCAATGAGGCAGCCAGTAAAAACGTTCCATTGCACTTACAACAAAAAAAAACAAAAAACAAATCCAAAAGAAAAACATAGAAAAAACACATTTGTATTTAGATGTTGAATTGAATCGAAGTATGGCAATGATTAGGTATGAATTGCAGCTAAATAAAAAGTAGCAGAACAAAACAAATACATATACAAATACACATACATATATATATATATATATATATATATATAAACAGTTTTGATGTATGGCATAATGCTACACTTCCTAAAAGGCATCCAAAAGAATTTTCAAAACAAAAGTAAGAAAGAAAACAACTTTTTAAAATTGCTAGTTTCAGCAGCTACATACATACATACACATATACATACATATATAAGATAAAGTCCTTCGTATACTATGTAAATGTACTGATTTAAAATACACAAAGAGGAAAAAAAAATGAAAACAACAAAACTGAATACAAACAACTGAAATTTTGAATACTTTTTAAATATTCAAAACGGGCAAAAAAAATTTAATAACATACATATACATAAATGTGTCAATGGAAGTCAAAATAAAGCATAAAACAATAATTAATTGTCTTTACATGTTGAGTACCACTGTCGGAAGCTATATATATCTAGAAATATATGCAAATTCATACTTTATATGTATATATAGACATGTGAGATTTTCAGTGACCTCAACAGGTCTCAATTTTTTTTTCTTAATTCTTTCCATGCTTTTGCTGAGAGTCTATAAATTTTTGCACTGAAGAAGACATATTAATTTATATATATAAATATATATATATATATATATATATTCGAATCGGAGCACTATCCATCGAAAATTAATTCTTGTACGAGAATTTTTTTTTTTTCATAGCTACCTACACCAAAGTTATTATCTACGAATTTTATAATGCTTCCTATTAAGACACCGGAACAGCCAGATGACTTAGCTATCATCTGAAGCATCGGTCATAAATGACCGAATTTATTTTCAACGTTATCAAACTCAACAATCATAAGTTTTATAATGCTTGGTTAGATGCACTATATATGTGGTAAGTAAATTATGTCTATTAATAAAGGGTATGCAAACTTCATCTTGGCTCGGTCAGCATTAATTTCATGTTGGTTTCCAATTTCAGCCTGGGGGCTATCATTGAATAAAGTGCTTATCACAGCAAGAAAGAAGTGAATACCAAAATGGAAGAGGCAACAAGTCAGTTCAGATTTGAGCTTCTGCTTCATTCTCTGCTGCTGCTTCTTTTTCTGCTGCTGCTTCTTTCTCTGCTGCTGCTTAATGATAGAATGTTCTCGCAGCTGGAAATTAATCGAACACACAGCTGAGGCAACAACAAAAAGCATTTCTATGTTTATGTTATGCGAGTCAAACATGTATGTAATGTATGCAAGCGAGTGTGTGTGGGCTTGTGTGTGTGTATGAGTGTTCTAGTGTCTGTGGAGATGACGTGTCCATAGGAGAGAACGACCCCGCATGGACCAATCATTAAAGAGTGTCTGCCTGGCTGTCATCTGGCTGACGTGGTTGTTTTCCTACGCACATCAATGAAATAAGGTTTATAAAAATGCAGATTTTAGTAAAGTCCGTTTATAATGTAATTGCTGTCAGCGGAAGTTTAGTTGAGCTTAAGTCGCACACTTAAATGGCTAAGAAGATTTACAATTTATTTGGCATTCGAGTTGAGTTTTGTTTAACTATAACTTAGAAAAAGATTTGATCGGTTATTTAGAACTCGTCGTGGCGACCGAGTGCCTCGCCAAAGTCCGTCACCTGGGAGCCGACGAATAGATCGTATTTGTCGAGTATTTCCGCTTTGGTCAGCTGCTCATCGTTATCCACATCCGCTTCGGAGATTAGATGCTTGGCCTCACCGCCCGCATTATCGAAATCATTGGGCGCTATCCATTGACGGATCTCGTCATCGGTTAGGTAGCCATCGTTGTCCAGGTCGCGATGCTTAGAGAATGACTCACGTTCGTGGACCACCCATTCGGGTTCTTCTTCATCGGGCTTGGAGGGACGATACATGTCGCCGATATATTCATCCACAGAGATTTTGCCATCCTTATCCTTGTCCAGATCATCGGTGGTCTCCTGCTGCACCACATAACTCATTGAAGGATACTCCTCGGGATGCAAAAACGCTGTGAATTCCTCGCGTGTCAAACTGTCATCCAAATCTTGATCAGCGACAGCCCAGCGACGACGATCGCGAGCCAACATGCTCTTGTACGAAATGCCTGGCAAGGAATTTGAGTTGTTAATCTAACAATTCTATAAAACATTCGGTTGCTTACCCTGCGCCTCGTCCTCCAACTCCTCCTTGGTTAGCGAATCCATAAAACCGTAGATACTCTCGCGATAGACATCCCAGCTGATGGTTTTATTGTTATCCGGATTGTGTTTACCCCAAATGCGACTCACATCCTCGTCGATGTAGCGACGCTGTGTATACTGAATCCACGCCTTAAGCTCAGCTAGTGTTATCAGTCCGTTCTTATCGCCATCGATGCGATCCACAATCAGACCCAAGCGTCGCTTGCTCTCCTCCGGCGTCAGTTCGTCAAACTTTTTAGCCTCATCGGCGCCCAGAAATGATTCGTGATCGTATTGCGAATTGTGTTCCCCAGCCTCAAAATGCTTTGCATGCAGTGAATCGTGCTCTAGAGGATTGTGTGGCAACTCGCCATTCAGATTTGGTAAGCTAGATGCGCCAACCAGACAGATTATGGCTGCGGCAGCAACAAGTAAAAAAGAACCCGTCGTCATTTCTGTGCCGGCTCAGATTTCAAGTCCGCCGTCGTCCGTTCGCTTTGAGTATTTAAACAAGAGTAATTTCATTTGGAACAAAACTCTTGAAATGAAGCCTAAGAGTATCGATAGTTTTTATGGCTTTGTGCATGTATCGATGTATCACTGACGAGTATTGTAATCGATAGATATATGAAAAATAACGTATTTTTTTTATTGGTGAAAAGCATTTAAAAAAAATGTTTATTAGTGTAATAATATAATATAACTGTTAAATAAAATGAAGGATACCTTTATATTTTATTATGTAATAATTTCTGGCTTCGTTTGTCAACTTGTTTACTTAAACGTTTTACTTAAAATTACTTAAAAGTAATTATTTGTATAATACAAATAAATATGTGCAATTAAATTCAAGCGATATTTACAGTTTATGTGCAGGAAGGACATCTATTTATTATTTATTGACTGCCCAGGTTCGTTGAACTCCTGATTGAGGGAACTGAAGTCACCCGTATTGCATGAGATGCTTGGAATATCGAAGTTGGAGAATCCCCGATAATTGGCTACCTCCGGCTTTAAAGGAGATGGCAGGAGTACATCCGATGCGGGTACATCACTATCAATTAAACTATCCAACGTGGTATCCAGCACACATGTCTCAGCTGCTACGGTTTTTGGGATTCCGTGTTGCGCAAGCGGATCAAAGTCATCCAAATTTAATTTGTGATCATCGGCAACGCTATTATCACCACTCTGGTCGGACAAATCGAAATCATAATTGATGTTTGTCAACCACCTTGAAATTCGTAGCCCAGCATCAGGAGTGCTGATTGTGTGCGCCACTCAGCAGATTGGACGAATAATGACCAACAGCTGCCTCAACGCCATCGTGTGCGGCAAATGAGATGTGGCGGCGTCTTAATGGGCAGCAGCAACAAAGATTAGCGTTGGCAGGAAATCATCTGCACTCGCAGGTCCACCCTTGGAGCTCTTATCACAGCAAGAAAGAATGGGAGATGCAACAAATCAGTTCAGATTCGAGCTGCTGCTTCTTTCTCTACTGTTTCTTAATGATGGCAACAACAGAAATAACAAAAAGCATTTCTATGTTTATGTTATGCGAGTCAAACATGTGTTTAATATATGCAACCGAGTGTGTGTGTGTGTGTGCTTGTGTGTGTGTATGAGTGTTCTAGTGTCTGTGGAGATGACGTGTCCATAGGAGAGAACGACCCCGCATGGACCAATCATCAAAGAGTGTCTGCCTGGCTGTCATTTGGCTGACGTAGCTGTTTCCCAATGAAATAAGATTTATAAAAATTCAGATTTTAGTAAATTCCGTTTATAATAATTATAAAAATTCAGATTTTAGTAAATTCCGTTTATAATGTAATTGCTTTCAGCGGAAGTTTAGTTGAGCTTAAGTCGAAAAATTAAATGGCTAAGAAGATTTACAATTTATTTGGCATTCGAGTTGAGTTTTGTTTAACTATAACTTAGAAAAAGATTTGATCGGTTTTTTAGAACTCATCGTGGCGAGCGAGTGCCTCGCCATAGTCCGTCACCTGGGAGCCGACGAATAGATCGTATTTGTCGAGTATTTCCGCTTTGGTCAGCTGCTCATCGTGATCCACATCCGCCTTGAAGATAAGATGCTTGGCATCGCTGCCCGCATGATCAACATCACTGGGCGCTATCCATTGACGGATCTCGTTCTCGGTTAGGTAACCATCGTTGTCCAGATCGCGATTCTTAGAGAAAAACTCACGTTCGAGGACCACCCATTCGGGTTCCTTATCATCGGGTTTGGAGGGACGATACTTGTCGCCGATATATTCATCCACAGAGATTTTGCCGTCCATATCCTTGTCCATATCATCGATGGTCTCCTGCAGCACTACATCACTCATTGAGGGATACTCCTCGGGATGCAAAAACGCTGCGAATTCTTCGCGTGTCAAACTGTCATCCAAATCTTGATCGGCGACAGCCCAGCGACGGCGTTCACGAGCCAACCTAGTCATGTACGAAATGCCTGGCAAGAAATTTGAGTTGTTAATCTAACAATTCTATAAAAACATTCGGTTGCTTACCCTTCTTCTCGTGCTCCACCTTCTCCTCCTTTGTTAGCGAATCCACAAAACCGTTGATGCCCTTGCTATAGACATCCCAGCTGATGGTTTTATTGTTATCCGGATTGTAGCTACGCCAAATTAGACTCACATCCTCGTCGATGTAGCGACGCTGTGTATACTGAATCCACGCCTTAAGCTCAGCCAGTGTTATCAGTCCGTTCTTATCGCCATCGATGCGATCCACAATCAGACCCAAACGTCGCTTGCTCTCCTCCGGAGTCAGTTCGTCAAACTTTTTAGCCTCATCGGCGCCCAGAAATGATTCGTGATCGTATTGCGAATTGTGTTCCCCAGCCTCAAAATGCTTAGCATGCAGTGAATCGTGCTCTAGAGGATTGTGTGGCAACTCGCCATTCAGATTTGGTAAGCTAGATGCGCCAACCAGACCGATTATGGCTGCGGCAGCAACAAGTAAAAAAGAACCCGTCGTCATTTCTGTGCCGGCTCAGATTTCAAATTCGCCGTCGTCCGTTCGCTTTGAGTACTTAAACAAGAGTAATTTCATTTAGAACAAAACTCTTGAAATGAAGCCTAAGAGTATCGATAGTTTTATTGCTTCGTTAATGTATCGATGTATTAATGACGAGTATTGTAATCGATAGATATATGAAAAATAACGTATTTTTTTAATGGTGAAAAGCATTTAAAAAAATGTTTATTAGTGTAATAATACCTGTATATTTTATTATGTAATAATTTCTGGCTTCGTTTGTCAACTTGTTTATTTCATTTAGGTAAAATACTTAAAAGTAATTATTTGTATAATACAAATAAATATGTGCAATTAAATTCAAGCGATATTTACAGTTTATGTGCAGGAAGGACATCTATTTATTATTTATTGACTGCCCAGGATTGTTGAACTCCTGAATGAGGGAACTGAAGTCACCCGTAATACCACCCGTGGAATATCGAAGTTGGAGAATCCCCGATAATTGGCTACCTCCGGTTTTAAGGGAGATGGCAAGAGTTCATCCGATGCGGGTACATCACTATCAATTAAACTATCCAACGTGGTATCCAGCACACATGTCTCAGCTGCTACGGTTTTTGGGATTCCGTGTTGCGCAAGCGGATCAAAGTCATCCAAATTTAATTTGTGATCATCGGCAACGCTATTATCACCACTCTGGTCGGACAAATCGAAATCATAATTGATGTTTGTCAACCCACCTTGAAGTTCGTAGCCCAGCATCAGGAGTGCTGATTGTGTGCGCCACTCAGCAGATTGGACGAATAATGACCAACAGCTGCCTCAACGCCATCGTGTGCCAAATGAGCACGCGGCAAATGAGATGTGGCGGCGTCTTAATGGGCAGCAGCAACAAAGATTAGCGTTGGCAGGAAATCATCTGCACTCGCAGGTCCACCCTTGGAGCTCTTATCACAGCAAGAAAGAATGGGAGATGCAACAAATCAGTTCAGATTCGAGCTGCTGCTTCTTTCTCTACTGTTTCTTAATGATGGCAACAACAGAAATAACAAAAAGCATTTCTATGTTTATGTTATGCGAGTCAAACATGTGTTTAATATATGCAACCGAGTGTGTGTGTGTGTGTGCTTGTGTGTGTGTATGAGTGTTCTAGTGTCTGTGGAGATGACGTGTCCATAGGAGAGAACGACCCCGCATGGACCAATCATCAAAGAGTGTCTGCCTGGCTGTCATTTGGCTGACGTAGCTGTTTCCCAATGAAATAAGATTTATAAAAATTCAGATTTTAGTAAATTCCGCTTATAATAATTATAAAAATTCAGAGTTTAGTAAATTCCGTTTATAATGTAATTGCTGGCAGCGGAAGATTGGTTGAGCTTAAGTCGTAAAATTAAATGGCTAAGAAGATTTACAATTTATTTGGCATTCGAGTTGAGTTTTTTTTTAACCATAACTTAGAAATAGATTTGATCGGTTTTTTAGAACTCGTCGTGGCGAGCGAGTGCCTCGCCAAAGTCCGTCGCCTGGGAGCCGACGAACAAATCGTATTTGTCGAGTATTTCCGATTTGGTCAGCTGCTTATCGTGATCCACATCCGCTTCGGAGATAAGATGCCTGGCCTCGCTGCCCGCATTATCGAAATCATTGGGCACTATCCATTTACGGATCTCGTTCTCGTTCAAATAGCCGTCGTTGTCCAGGTCGCGATACTTAGAGAATGACTCACGTTCGTGGACCACCCATTCGGGTTCCTCATCATCGGGCTCGGAGGGACGATACTTGTCGCCGATATATTCATCCACAGAGATTTTGCCGTCCTTATCCTTGTCCATGTCTTCGATGGTCTCCTGCAGCACCACACCACTCATTAAGGGATGGTCCTCGGGATGCAAAAACGCTGTGAATTCTTTGCGTGACAAACTGTCATCCAGATCTTGATCGGCGACAGCCCAGCGACGACTATCGCGAGCCAACATGCTCTTGTACGAAATGCCTGGCAAGGAATTTGAGTTGTTAATCTAACAATTCTATAAAAACATTCGGTTGCTTACCCTGCGCCTCGTCCTCCAACTCCTCCTTGGTTAGCGAATCCATAAAACCATAGACACTCTCGCGATAGCCATCCCAGCTGATGGTTTTATTGTTATCCGGATTGTATTTACCCCAAATGTGATTCACATCCTCGTCGATGTAGCGATCCCGTGTATACTGAATCCACGCCTTAAGCTCAGCTAGTGTTATCAGTCCGTTCTTATCGCCATCGATGCGATCCACAATCAGACCCAAGCGTCGCTTGCTCTCCTCCGGCGTCAGTTCATCAAACTTTTTAGCCTCATCGGCGCCCAGAAATGATTCGTGATCGTATTGCGAATTGTGTTGCCCAGCCTCAAAATGCTTTGCATGCACTGAATCGTGCTCTAGAGGATTGTGTGGCAACTCGCCATTCTGATCCAGTAAGCTTGAGGCGCCAACCAGATTGATTATGGCTGCGGCAGCAACAAGTAAAAAAGAACCCGTCGTCATTTCTGTGCCAGCTCAGATTTCAAGTCCGCCGTCGTCCGTTCGCTTTGAGTATTTAAACAAGAGTAATTCCATTTAGAACAAAACTCATGAAATGAAGCCAAAGAGTATCGATAATTTTTATTGCTTCTTGCATGTATCGATGTATTACTGACGAGGATCGACATCGATAGACATTTGCAAAATAACGTTTTTTTTTTTTGGTGAAAAGCATTTTAAAAAAATGTTTATTAGTGTAATAATATAAAATAACTGTTAAATAAAATGAAGGATACCTTGATATTTTATTATATAATAATTTCTGGCTTCGTTTGTCAACTTGTTTATTTCATTTAGGTAAAATACTTAAAAGTAATTTTTTGTATAATACAAATAAATATGTGCAATTAAATTCAAGCGATATTTACAGTTTATGTGCAGGAAGGACATCTATTTATTATTTATTGACTGCCCAGGATCGTTGAACTCCTGATTGAGGGAACTGAAGTCACCCGTATTGCATGAGATGCTTGGAATATCGAAGTTGGAGAATCCCCGATAATTGGCTACCTCCGGCTTTAAAGGAGATGGCAGGAGTACATCCGATGCGGGTACATCACTATCAATTAAACTATCCAACGTGGTATCCAGCACACATGTCTCAGCTGCTACGGTTTTTGGGATTCCGCGTTGCGCAAGCGGATCAAAGTCATCCAAATTTAATTTGTGATCATCGGCAACGCTATTATCACCACTCTGGTCGGACAAATCGAAATCATAATTGATGTTTGTCAACCCACCTTGAAATTCGTGGCCCAGCAACAGAACATCAGCATGCTCTGAGGATTCCTCCAGCAGCGATACAGCATCGAAGGGCATATAAGTGTTGAAGAGGGGCGAGGCGAACAACTGATCCGTTTGCGTCAACTGTTGATGCAATGGCGATAAACGACCCACAGAGCTGACACTTGTATCCTTCAGTGAGAGCGTATGCGATGCCTCCAAGTGGGCATCATCTATGTGGGGTTTCTCCATCTCCTTGCCCTTTGCTGCTGTGAGCGAGTGCAGATTGTGTGCGCCACTCAGTAGATTGGGCGAATAATGGCCAACGGCTGCCTCAATGCCATCATGTGCCAAATGAGCGCGCGCCTGGGCAATTAGATGTAGCGGTGTCTTGATGGGCAGCAGTGTTAGTGGCGCCTTGGCCATCACAGTGTCTACCTTGTCCGTCACCTCACGCTGAAGCTCAAGCAAATCGCGCTCAAAGTCCTTGATCCCGTTGCAAATCGCCGTATTGCGTTTCTGCAACTGTTCCATGCACTTCATATTCTCCGAGATAAGATGCAGACTCTCGCAGGCGAGCAACGCACTCTCCCAGGGAGTGCTAAAGGCCTGGGCGCCCGACATCAATGACTCGAACTCATCGGCACCAATGCTCAAGCTCTCATTATTTAGATTCTCAATGAAGGCAATGGCCGAGCAGAGATTGGTGAAATAATAGCCACCCTCGCCGCTCATTACTCGCGACGCGATCGTGAAGCGATTCACAAAATTCAGATTGCTGTGCAAGCGTACCGGATTCGCTTTGAGCACCACAAAGATTAGTGCTGGCAGGAAATCATCAGCACTCGCCGGTCCACCCTTGGAGCTCTTGAGCAGCTCGAAAATGTGACGACAACAGCGAACGGTGCACAAAAGTTTTTCCTGCGGCGAATAATACGAATCGATGCCCACCAGCTCCGAGATGGCATTGTAAACCAAATCCCTGGCCTCGGCGTTCACCTCATCAATGCTGCAATCGAGATGCTTTGATGTTATCCAGCTCAATTGACGTATGCGCTTCTGCACCTTAATATCGCTCTCCTCATCAGTGGTAAAATATGGACTGAAGAGTAAGCTGCAAGGGAAGAGATATCAGTTTGTCTGCAAGTTTGACTACTCCAGCAATGACTCACTTGTGATTCTGTGTCATGACGACCTTCTCAAAGAAATCGATTGCACTTTCGCGATCCTCATTCGTCGCGATCTCGAAGCGTGCATCATTGTGCACAATGTCAGCGAAGCGTGTATAAGCATTTTGGACAAGATCGGACAGTTCATCGACATTCTTGCTGCTGTGATTGTTCATGTATTTGCGTATCTCGTGATCCAGGCGCTGGATCTCGCTCTTCAGTTTGCGCTTGGCATCGTCTGGCAGACGCAATTGATGCAGCTGCAACATAAACTGCGTTTCTGTGGCACTCGGAATGCGAGGCTGCTGTGGTTGCTGCGCAACTGCAGCAGGAAATTTGTTTTTTAGTGTCTTCTGGAGTACAGCCGGCACGGTGAACTTCTTTCGCGACATGGTATTAGCTGTGACGACTGGTGAAGAATCGGATTCGTGCTGCTGCTGCTGTTGCTTCTTTTTGACACGGTCCAGCGAAAGCGAATGCTGCGGCGACCTGCGCTCCATCGATCCGCTAGCGGCATTGGCAGCTTCATGATATTCGCTAGCTCTCTCTAAGGATAGAAAGGGGAAGCACGAGAGAAGTTGTGACTAATTGTCGCGTCTGAAAAGAGATAGAGAGTAATTCCCGCTTACGTTTTTTCCGCTGCTTATCGTTGCGGTCGCGGAAACACTTTGAGCAGAGTCCATCGAACTGTGTGTTGCCATAGTAGCCGCAGCCCTGCCGGCATTTCAGATCTTGCTGACCGATTCGTAGCATCGGCGCACGGTTCGCCATCACTACAGTTAACTTTTTTCTTCAATTTTGTGTGACTCGAATTTATTACGAATTTTTATTTGGGGTACAAGCTGATAGTCGGTCGATTGATGATAAACAGCTGATAGCAGAGATTTCTCAACGATGTATCGATTACTTGCAGCTCATTTGTTTGATAGTTCGATTTAAAACTTGCTTGTCTATGCGGTACTATCGATAACGTTGGCATTTGAAAAATCTGTTATATTTGGAACTTTGTAGGCAAAATAAATAAACTACACATTGTCTTCTACTAAAATTGTATTTCAGTATATTTTATTGAAATAAAAAAACATTTAAATTCGCAACTAAAAGTTATTAAACATTTTGAATACATTTTGTAAAATCGAAGTGCCTTAGGAAAACAGCTCACATATATCATAAATCGTATTTTAAAATCAATTATTTGTAAGCTGATATACATATAGTTTACTATAACTTTTTTTTTAGGTTTAGGACGGTTATACACGTAGAATGCAACTTCTGGTATGTATTGGCAAAAATGGGTAGATTTTTTAAAAAGGGGTTTACAAAGAAAGTTGAGATTTAGTAAGCTAAATTTGATTCACAACAACAATTGGAAAAGCTCAAAAAAACACATAACATGTTATATCCCTACGACTAGACTACAAATCTTCAAGTTTGACCTATCTGCTCGCCCCCTCTTTCTTTCTGTCTCTCTTGTCGATTCATTGTTGTTAAAATTTTGTTGTTCCCAATAACAAATTCAGATTTTTGCAGGCGCAAAAGAAATACCATTCATATTCTAACCAGCTTAATTGACGCACTCCACAAATGCATATTATATACACTATTCGAATCTCTACCAGACTTTTCTATTAACGCTAATCTATTTCGTTCTAACATAGTCGCTTTATTTTCTTAGCAGTACAAAGATTTGGAAAAAACCACTCGTTCTTGTGTTTGTTTTTGTTTTTTTTTTTTTTGTATTTAATTAGTCTCACAATTGCTAATACATAATTATCGAAATGCAACCTTCTATTCGTGTGCTCAGCTACCGTTAGTTACGTATACTTCTCAGTTTTCCTACATTTTCCAATTCAACCGTTTCAATAAAGTCTCGTGAATAGTTTTTTTTTTATTGGTTTCTATCTTAGATTCTAGGCTACTTATGATGGATGTCTTTGGCTTCCGTTATTTTGCTTTGTTTTGAACTCTTAATAGCTATAAAAAAGTGTAATTTATCGATAACACGTTTTAAACTGTTATTCCAATTAGATTATAAGTTTTTGATTAAACGTTCTTTTTGCTTTTGATTAAATGTTGTTGGTTTTTGTTGTGATTTTCTAGTTTCAATTCGCTACAAAAGAGTTGCATTTAGTAAAAAATTCAAGTCTAACAATTTGCTTCCATAAATTCCTAGTTCCCTATTGGAATCTGTTGGCCTGAAGAAACTGATTCTTGCTTGGATTTCAGTGTACCCTGTGTTTTTGTTTGTTTAACTTCGAAATGAAAAGTTTTTGTTACACAATTAATAACAATAAAATAGGAATTAAAAATTAGAACTCTCTTTTTGAAAGGCTGTTAAAAAGTCAGCAAAGTTTCAGTTAAAAGTTTCAAAAGTCCGTTCCGGCTTAATGGTTGGCTTGTTAACTGAAATATTTTAGGCCCGCAATCAACATAAACTTCTCTATGAATAGCTCAGAGTCCAGCACCTGGGGAATACAAAAATTAGCAAAATTATTTGTATTATTAAATGCTTAAAGAAGTTAACTCAAATTGTGTAAAGGGCAGAAGAAAGGATCTCCCACTTGGATAGCTCTATCAGCTATCTCTATCAGAAGTCCAATTTGAATCACAAGGTATCTACAAGTCTAGTTAACTATATTTAAATTACCGCAATGTGAGCTGCTCTACCAATTAAGGTGTTCGCCGTATGGGGCAGTGCGTGATGGACATCGAAGCGGGCCAAAGTCAGCTCGGGCCTGGCCAGAATAGGTGCAATCACATTGTGCACCATTTCCCTATTAAGAATGGCGTCAATTAGTGAAAAAGATTAACAGGCTATTTGCTAAGCCCACCTGTAGATTGTGCCCAAAGAGGAGCCATCCCGCATGGCAGCCTTGCACAGCTCCAGCCGCGCCGAATGGGCGGGCACATAGCGATCCTGACTGGAGCCACAGAGTAGAATGTTGCTGAAATGATGCAGAGTGCTCCGTTGGCTCAGCCGGTAGAGGAAGCTATTCCTCATGTCCGTTGTATCGCGCATGCAAAGCTGCAGCAGGGAGCCCGACTTTTTCCACTTCTGCATGAACCACATGCCTAGGAGCGGGGAAAGAGCAGACTGTAGTTAGTAATCCAATCAAGGAACTCCCACTTACCCATATTGACCAAGCCGCTGGTGTTGTACAGCGTGCCCAGATGTGGTCCCGAGAGCGAGAGAAACGTGTGCAGACGTGGCAGCAGTGGACGCATCTGTGGACGCGACAAGGCGCTGCGCACAATGATTGTGCCCAGGGAATGTGCCACAAAGGAAATGCGTGCGGGGTTCAAGCCGCAGCTGTCAATGTGGTAAAGGATCTCGGCGACGAGCCTGCGAGGATTCAAGATTGGACTTTTATATCTACTTTCAATTGGCAATCATTCACTCACCGATCAGTCATTGTATCAAAGTCGGAGAAGGTGTCGCCCTGATTGCGCTCGGACATGAGAAACTCAAGATTAACCCCAGGCAGACCCAGTTCCAGATAGGTGCGCACCAGACGCAAATCGGCGGAGTTGCCATCCAGTCCATGTACACAAATAACCAGATGCATCCCATTTGGCGAGAAGGCGCGATACTCATCACTGATATAGAAATATGGCAGCTCCGAGGCCAGCTGCACATAGTCGGAGTAGATGCTTCCTTGGTATTTGATTTGTTTGCGAAATTCCTCGCGACACTTTTCGAATTCTAGCAACGAGATGCTCGGAGATGCCTCCGGAGCACTTACAGCCTGTTGATTCTTGCGCTTGGTGTGCTTGGTCGTCGAACCATTTGATTGCTTGACGTGGCTCAGTATTTGGCCATTGGCATTCTCCTTGTTCTCATCCTGTTCCGTGGCAAGAATGTTCTCCATGCACTGGTGCTGCGATGGACGTTTCAGTTCGGCCAGACTGTGAGATTTGAGCACGGGTTTGTTGCTAAAGATGGCCGGTGTGGACATGGGACGCAGTGACTCGTAGATGTGATAAACGGGATTGTCTATAGCGCCAATAGGCTGGCGTTCCTTTAGAGGCGGTGCAGTTGCATGCACCACATGGCAGGGCAAGGATTTAGACTTGGGTTTCGGAACAGCAGCAGCCGGAACAGCGGCGGGAGTTGGTGCTGGAGTCGGAGCTGGTTCTGGTTCCGGTGGTGGGGGATCGCGAAACTCATCGGGTGGCGGTGGCGCCACCACAGCTGACACCTCCTGTTCCTGCTCCTGATCTTGGAACTGCTGTGGCGGCGGCAGGCAGACCGCATCCAACGGTTGCAGATCTTTCAGACTGGTTATGTCAAAGTCGGACTTTGACTTGCTGGCAGAGGCGCCACCGCTACCCTTGTGGCGACTGCGACGCGGCGGCGGACGCTCCAAATCCTCCACCTCGGTGGACTCGCCGTTGGGCAGATGACGCAAACGATCCACCTGGTAGCGCGAGCGCTCCTTCTTGATGGTCAGCGTCACCGATGAGATCTTCTTGTGCAGCTCCTGCTGCTGTTTCGCCGGCGTTCGACTCTGACTCGAACCCGCCGATTGTCGCTTCCTGCTGGGCTTCTGTGGCTGCTGCTGCTGTTGCTGCTCCAGCAACTTCTGGAGTCGCAGACGCAGCTGCTCGCCATTGAGACGCGTCTCCAGACCCATGCCCATACCCAGATTGAGTTGGGTGTGCCGCTGCTGCTGCTGCTTCGTGTGTGGACCACTAATGCTCGTTATCGTGTCCGGACTGGAGATGGCTAACGAGCTCCGACGACTGCTCACCCAGCCGCTCTCCTCGCTCAACGACGACGTCGAATTGCTGCGCTGCCTCCGCGAATCCGAATCGAACTCTGGCGGTGGCGCCAGATTGGGCAGGGATTCACTGAAACCACTCGTATTGGGATCACTGCTATTCGTATTATTCTGACTATTTGCTGTCGTTGTTGTCGTCGCATCCAGCCGGAAGGGCACACTGCTTGAGCTGAGCAGCTGCAGCTTTTGCATTATGTCGCTCTCCGAGCTGCTCGATTCTTTACCCAGCGTGCTCTGTGCCCCCTGACTGCCCTGATTCGCCTGATTCACCTGACCCGCCTGACCCTGACCCTGTCGCAGCATCTCCTTAATGTCGGAGACGCGCACCCTGGCAATCTCCACGGCTCGTGGTATTTGGGAGCTGGTGCTGCGCGGCATCGTTGTGTACTGGCTGGGTGGCGGCGGATAGGAGTTCCTTGGCGGCACCATGCTCTTGGGCAGCGAGTTGTACACTGAAAATAAAAGGAGAAGATTTTTTAAGGAACTGCTAGAAACATCAGACCAGGTTTGAAGAAGAGATGCATTGAGAAATCGAGCTAATACGACTACGAAATGCTCTGATAACCATAGAAATAAATGCACCCACTAAATCTTTTGTTTATCGATATTTGAAGGCAGTTATCGGAAATCTACTTCAAATCTCAATTTCAACATTTCCCATTTTTATATGTAAACCACTCAAATTTGGTAACTATAATTGTGGAAGAAATGCGGTTTCACTGATTGACTGTTATCGATTATTATCGATTATTATTAATATCAATTTTCTAAATTTAACAAAAATTGCAGTTAAAACTTACACGTTATCTGCTTAGTTCTCTCAGTGTAGCCATCTTGCTTTTGTTGTTGTTGTTGTTGTTGTTGCTGTTGTTGTTGCTTGGGTGGATTCAGCAGCTTGATCTCGTGCAGATAATCCAATTTGCTGGCATTGCCATAGCGCTGGCGGAACTCGCAGATGTTGCGCATCAGATCATCGGCTTGGAGGCGGGCCAGACCAGCTGGCAACGTGTTGTAGCTCACCTGCCGCGGATTGCAGTTGGCCGCCAGCTGGGGAGGCGTCTCTCTGGTCGTCTGGCAACCGTCTAGCTGATCCAAAGACTTGCTGTGACGCGTCGGCAGCGTCATTGTCTCATTGCCATCGACATCAAGATCTTCGAGGAGGCCCGTCACCGAATGCCTGGAGAGATTGTGACGCAGGACAAGCGGAGGAACTGCTGCATCCTTGATGTTGCCATTGCTGCTGGGCGTTATGGTGAGGCTGGCCTGGAGCACTTCGCCGCCCAAAGCGAAACGGGGCGTAACCACGCACTTGGCATGAGGATGAGCCGGACCAGTGCCATTGCCCTGAGGATAGTCGTAGTCAAAGTGACAGGCGAGGCAATCTTTGGTGCCATTCAAGCTACTGCTCGAGTGCTTCTTATCTGCTGGTAGCGATTTCTTTTTGCCCCCCGCTGCCGTAGTGGGCGTCTCCTCCAGCTGTGGATCACTGCCCGAGCGTCGTCTCGCATAGCTGGCACCTGGCACCACATACCGATCCTCGAAGATCAGCGGCAGCGATGCCGCATCGCCATCGATGGGCGTACAATGCACGGGCAGTGGTGGCAACGATTGCAAGTAGCGACTCCTACGCGCCAACTCTGCAATTCCCGCATAGCCCTGACAATGACCTGGACTGCTGTTCGCCTCCTGACAGCCGGCGGCTGCGTGTCTCGGCTGCTCCAGCACAAAGAAGCCTTCGGCAAAGCGACGCACGCGCAGAATGTGATGCTTGCGGGCGAGCAGTGTGTGTACCGCCGTCGAGGATCGGGAGGCGAGCAGCACACGACGCCACCAGAAAATGCTCTCGGCACAGAGTTGCGCAATGTCCGAGTTGGCCAGCGTCGCAAAGTCATCTTCCGCCTCGAGTAGCTATGAAAGGATTGGGATTGGGGTTAACTGCTCTTTAAATAATTTATTCCTGTTTACCTTGGCCTGTTCAATCAGGTGCTGCAGCCGCTCTCCCATATCGTTTTCCCTCAGTGGAGGCGAGCCGATCTGCGAGTTGATGCTTGGTGGGAGCACAGTGCTGAACTCATTGAGGGTCGCCTTCAGTTGCTCGATGGCGCCGAGCAGCAGGCAGCAGATATCCCGATGTATTTGCCGGGATTGGAGCAATCGACCATTGGGGCCACCGCTGCATTTGGTGGTGCCACCGATCTGTGGGCCAAAGAAGACTGCCTCGAGTGGACCCGGTGAGGTGTTGCCACGACAGCTCAACTTGCTGGCACTCCACGGCTTCGAGCTGCGCGGTGCACTGCAAAAGAGATCGGATTACATCAGAGATTAAGTGAGTTAAGAATCCTTAGTTAAAAAACACACACAAAGAGATACACAAACACACACACACACACATACACACATACATTGAAAGCGCTGCTAAAGTTGCGACTACAACCAACTACAACGAGTGGAAGGATAAACAGATTCCGAGACGGATGTTAATCTTACCATAACTTGATAAATGAGAACATGCTTTTCCTGCAATCGGTTTTTGTTGTTGTTGTTGGTCGTGGGTTAAAAGTTGTTATTCCATTCGATTGTTTATTGTTTAATTTATGGTTTTATATTGTTTATGGTTTTCGATTTCAGTTCGTTACATGTTGAGATTAAAATGAGATTAAAATGAGAATGAAATTGATTTAAGGCAAATTAAAGATTCGTTTTTATTATTTGGAAGGCCAATATGGTTAAGGTTTGTATGATACTTAAAGCAAATTAAAGATTCGGTTTTAAAGGATTTTTAAAATACTTAAAAAAAAACTATTTAATATTATTGTGTAAAATCTTCAATGAATAACGTCTATAAATACTTCACTTAAAAAGGGATAGTTTCAAGAAAGAATAAATGAAAAATATTAAAACAAAACAATATTTAAATCTATTGATTCAGGACAGATTAAAGATTCGGTTGGAAAACCAATATGTGTAAGGTTTGTATGATACTTAAAATAAGCTAAAAAATCTTTTGTAAATGATTTTTAAAATATTAAATATTATACTTAAAAAAAGAAATATTTAAAACTATTGTAGAAATGAGCAGGCAAAATATTGAAAGAATAACTTAGACATATTTAAGCTCCTAAGAAGGTAAAGTTTACAGAAAGAATAAAAATAAAATAATTGAAAAAAAATGACAGATTGGTTTGGAATATTTTTCTATGGTCAACTATTAAGTTAGAAGTTAAATTGTTTATAAATCGGGTTAATAGAATCTTTGAGGTGTCATTGAAGGAAAATCTCTTCAATAAAATATTACAGTAAGTAAATAAATTCCTAGATATTATATACTAAAATATATTAAAGAAAGAACAAATAAAATGTGATTTAAAACAAATCTCCATTTAAAATTCAACATATTTGAAACTTAAAATAAACTACATCTAATTTAAATTTAATATATATGCTTAAAGCAAATATCAAGCCAAAATCTGCGCTCATTGAATCCCTGCTCCATACTCAGTGATTCCATTTCCGTTTTCCGCAGGGCATGCGGGGAGATAATCAACCAATTTACAGTTGCCCCCAGCAGATGGGGCAGAGAAATGTAATCAACATCATCAAAATTCAGAGACGACAAGGGCCAAGGTCAGCGTGGAATATCAATTCCAAACGGGCCAATCTATTATTAATTTCGAGAATGTGGAATTCTTTGGCACTCAAAACTCAACTCACCCACGCAATTCCCGAGTCAAGTAAATACTAAATAAGTTCTGCCTTGATTTAAGTAGTTTAAGTTGTGTGCGAACAGTTCTAGCGTTATAAAACCGATTAAAGAAATACTACAACAACTTTTGAAGTTGGGCCAGAGGGGGGTGAAGTGGATCGGAGGAGGCTTATACAAACTTTTGTTGATTCAAATGGCGTAAAAATTGACTGCGACATGGCTGAAGAAAGTTGTGAGCACTTGGATATAGGAAAGCAGATGCCACGCCCTCGCCCTCGCTTTCGCCCTCGCCCAAATGTTGTAGTCTGTGGCAGTTGCAGTTGCTGTTGAAGTTGCAGTTGTGTCGCCAAAGTAGACGCGGTGCGAAGAGGAAGACAATTGAAATACGAGAGTCATTAAAATGTATGCACACACAAGAGCCTACACTCAGCGAAAAAATTGGAAACTAAATTTGACTTGCCTAAGGAATAAAATATTATATCATTTCTGGATCAAGCTGTGTCCCAGGAAATCTATTTAAATTTTTAATACAAAATACAAATTGTACTATGAAATTATTATCGACTCTCTCTGAGTAAAAATAAAATTAAAAATAAATTAAACTATTTTTAAATTCAAAATGCAAGTGCAAAAGTACTAAAATGCTTCAAACTACGAAATCTATTCCAAAACTTGAATTTTTATAAAAAAATACAAAAAAATATTTGGCTCTTTTGAAAATAGAATAACTAAAAATATATAAAAAAAATTATTTAAAAAAAATGCGTTGCATTTCCAACTCTTTACAATATTTTCTTTTTATATATACATAGATTTCTCCAAGTGTGCCGCCTGGGTAAAAAAGACCAGTTGCAGTATTCGGAAGGAATGGGTGCGTGGCTTTTGTATAATATAGGCGAGGAGGGAGGGCGAGAGGATTTGTTGTCTGTGTGCAATTTTAATGAGTTGGAAATGATTTGTGCGGGTAATACTGCCCCCTAGAAACGGGAGAAGGAGGAGTAGGAAGTGGGAGAGAGCAGGGGCTGGAGCCGGAGCAACCAGTTTAGCACAGCAGGACAGTGACTGCAATAAAAAAATATATATATGACTATCCACGTTGACATTAGAGATCATGTTGTCAACTCTGCTTTGCATAACACATTTGCAACCCAAGCACCACCCAAGCACCACTGCACCACCCCACCTCGCTCACTCACTTGATGTAGGGCTGATGCAGGGCCACAAGACTGGCATGAATGCCCACACTGATGGCCGCCAAATGGAAATAGTCGAACAGCACCGGCAGATGATAATGCAGACCACGTCCCGGATGAAAGTTTAGCTGAAGATTGCGGCTGGAGGCCAACGACAAGTTGCTGGTGCCATTCTGTTCGCCAAACCACAATTCCAATTGCAATGAGAACTCGGCTCGCTCAATGGATTCCTTCAGGTGACGGCTGTCAACTGCACATAGAAAAAAAATAGAGACAGAGAAAGAGAGAGAAAGTGAGATAGAGATAGAGTATGGGGTTAGTTGTATGTTTATTCAAGCAAGTTCATGTTTGTCATATATGTATATATATATATGTATAGGTTCAAGCGACAAATCCCCAAAACACGAACATTTTATTTGAGGCACTCGCAAATCTTGCGTGCAAACATATTTCAAGTGCTTTGCTTGCGTTTTGCTCATTTGTTTCGTCCTGCGAAAACAGGAGTAGTTTTTGCTGACGACTCCAACAAAAAATTGATTATTGGTTTTCGCTTAGGCTTGGACTTAAACCATGTCGAGCAAACTCATTTAATATTGTGCTAGCTAATCTTTTATATATATATGAAAATCTTTTGGAGTCAAGTAAAAATAATTGTTTTTTTGGTTCCGGTTCAATTAAAGGTCGTCAAATCGTTCCACATTTTTTTGTCGGTTCAAGTAGATTGTTGGATTAGTCGACTCTTTTCGGCTTTTAGACTCATACAATTTCTGTAATTAGTTCTTTAAAAATTTTGCCTTTTATCGATTGTGTTTGAAAATTAAATATAAAAATGGATAATAATTTTTAAAGCAATAAAAATGCTGAAAACAAATATTGTCCAATTCTTATTTACCTGGAAACATCTACTCTCATTTCAGCACAATCTTAATTACTGTTAGTACTTCTTAGCTAGTAACTACTGTACTACTACTATTAATATTTGTGATATTTTAGTTGACGTTGGCTTAGCAGCCGCACAACCAACTTGGAAATGGGTTAACAAAGTTAGTGTTGTGGCCAGCAAGGCGTGGCTAATCAATATATTTGTGATAAATTCATCAGTCAATTAACAGAAACTAATGCTTAATCTCATTACAAATACAGTTTCTTCATGCTGCAAGTTGACCCCAGGTTACCTGCCACATATTCTAGCTGTCAGCTGCCTGCCAACATTTAATCAAATTCAATTCACTTAACACTTCGTTGCGCCCTGTTGGCCACGCAATCAATACTGGTGTAAGTGTCTTGGCTGCCCCTCCCCCCCTTTACTCACCCCTCTCTCTACAGCCTCCTCAGTCCACCTGCTTTTCTCCCCTAACTGCTGTGTAACATAAAATTCATTTGTTTTCATAAAACAGGGATTTACGGCGGCTGTTTGTGGCAATCAAATGAAAAGCAGCACAACTTATCTTGCCACCAAAAAGTCTGAGATTTGCGTTAGCCCTCTTTGGGCATTACTCATACGCCTCGTATGGCAGTTGCTTGACAGTCTTTTCAATCTCTCCTTTGTCTTGGTTTTTTACGATTTTTATTTTATTTTTAGTTGAATATATTTTAAATGCTAAGTCTTTTTGCGTCGCGTGCAAATTGAAGTCCCTCGGCAGAGCTCTCAGCTTTGCCTGTGACAATTTGCAACACGTAGCTGTGGCAACAACAAGAAGAGCAATTTTCACCTTTGAGTTTTACATGTGTAAAAATAGACAAATTGCAACAGCTAATTTATAACAAACAGAGTAATTTGTAGGTATAAAAGAAATTGAACATTTTAATGAAGATGGTTTATCAATGCAGTTGCAACAGCGAGTTGCACAATCTGATTTGCTTGGTTAAATGAGCAACTAACTATATATATATGTATATACATACATTTTCTTCTAGACAATTTTATAATACGCTTCTATACATGGATATTAAAATGGAAAAAGTTGCCTCACTCAAATGCCTCGTGTGGCAGTTTGCTTGACTGCGTTTTCTTTGTCTTTGCGATTTTTATTTTATTTTTCTAGTTGCACATATATTTTGCACATATATTTTGCACATATATTTTAAAAGCTGCCTCGTTTTGCGACGAGTGCGTGGCAAGTCCCTCGGCATTATTTACAGCTCTTAGTTCTCAGCTCCCCGCTTTGCCTGTGACAATTTGCAAACACGCAGTTGTTGCAACACTATCAACTCACACCTTCGGGTTGCACACGTGTAAAGGAGATAAATTGCTTAGCTACTCAAAGTTTCTACTAGTTACAAGGGGGATGGGGTATTGTGAGAGGGGGTGGGGATGCTGCTCTTAATGGGCACCCTCAAAAGCATCAAGAACAGCAGCAAGAAAAAAAAGTTGTCAGCTAAAAGAAACTTTTTTTGTTTTGCGGCGTTTTTGTGTTGCCACTTTACATGTTTGATGTTTTTGTTTGTTTTTATTGTTGTATGTGTGTGTGTTTGTGTGTGTGTGTGTGTATAAGTCGAAGGACTCGCACAGACAAGCTCTCGCAAAACTTGTCCAAACGAATTAATCACTTTACCCCACAGCCGAGTGGATGATGTTGTTTTCATTGTTGTTGCTGGCATTGTTGTTGCCACTGCTGCTGTTATTGACTTGTTGTTGCCACAGCAACAACAGCAACTACAACAACAACTTCGATGTGTCGTAGAACCTGAACGGAATAACCAAGCACAACACATAACCATCGAAAAGACAGCAGCAGCTCGGATATCTGATGAAGTCTGCCAAGTGCTCATCAGGCAGGCAGCTTGTGGTTCGTGGCGGGTGTCTGGCGGATTGGAACTAAGTCAGACAATAAGATTGAAGTATAGAGTAATCAGTCAGCCGCACCTTGTTAATGTCTATAGATTGCCAACTAGCTTATGAAAATAGTTGTTATAATGCTTTGTGCTTAATTATAACTACATAAATTGGTTATCGATTTATGTGTGTGAATTATCTGAAGTTCCTACTAAAATTCAAATTGTTTTTAATTAGGTTTTCTCTTAACGAATGTCAATCCTCTCCAGGTACATTCTAAGTTAGGCTAAGTGAGTAAATTATTGCCACTTGCATAATTTTTGTGGTTCATAGACTTTGTGGCTCTTGAATATAGCCAAATAGATTGGATAACTTTGATATGTCTGCAAAAATGCGAGATTGCAAAAAATGTGAGTCATTTCCTACAGTGATAAAGAAATCAATGAATCGATTCATCTACTTCAGTGTCCATTGGTGCTTGACATCCTCCCCTCCCCCCCATACTCCGTTTCCTGAATGAGAAATGAGACATTTTCTTACAGTTTAAATATTTTCGAACACAGTTTATTTAAGCCATGGCCAAGTTATTTAATGGCAGAACTATATTTAAATCTTTATGTCAAGTTCAGCTGTTGAGCTTCCACAGTTGGCCTTGACTGAATTCATAAATGATTTTCCCATGAAAATTTTAATAATAGCAACAAGCAATTTATTTCGAAATAATCATGACAAATAAAAATAGCTGTTCCAAAATAAATTTCAATAAAATTCCAAGTATTGTGTATAAAAATCCCACAGGTCTCGTTTAATTATTGCTATTTGTAATGTTTAACAAATTGGTTGCAAAACGAAATATTTATATTATTATACAAATTTTTATTTTTTTCTACGTCTACTTAAAATTTATGTTTCATTTTATTACGCAATGCAGATAAGCATAAAAATACATACGTATATATTATAAATAAATACATATATATTTGGCGCGTGGAAGATTTTTATTCTTCTTGTGTCGATTGCAATCAAAATATTTTGCAAACATTTCGTTTTTTTTTTCCTATATATATATTATTATTCGCGTGCTTCCATTCAGTTGCGCCTCAGGACACGCCCCATCGCCGCCTTTGCCCCTTTGCCCCTTTGCCCGCACTCAATGGCATTGCGATCCCAGAAAATTGACTTTCAATTTGTTTTGCATTTTTGCGCCTGGTTAACTTTTTATGCCATTTTCATATTGTCTGTTTTTTTTCATTTTTTATTTCTCATTTATCTGTCTTTCTGCTGAGCTGTTTTTCTAGCTTCTTCTATTTTTTTTCTATCTTTGATGTAGCAACAATTGTTGTTGGGCGTGCGAGATGCCTTGGAGATGTCTTCAAACAGGGTCATTGCAAATTGAATTTGGAGTCAACAAATATTGGCAAAAGGCGAAGGGAAACTATTTTCAAAAGAGCTGCCAAGCTGGCTAACTAATTGCCTTTGTGAGTGTGTGTATCTTTTTAAAACAACAAAAAAATGGGCGTGGCTGTGTACTAAATCCAATTAGCACAATCGAAGATAAATTGAAGTTGCCTCTGTAAACTTGTGGCATCTATATATAACATATCTATATATATATATATATAGATATCTTCGAAATGCTGCTCTGACAACGGTCAACAACATTTTGAACACTTTGGACAGTCGCATTTCCCAAATTCCCAGAGCTGAGTAAAACTTTTGCGCCTGTTGACACGCGACCAAGCCAAAAAGTTCGTGCAGCGTCAAGCTTTTGATTTATATATATATATATATATATATATATATATATATATATATATATCCAATTGATGACCAAACTTTATCTTTGCGTTCGCACAAAACTTTGACGCCCACTGAACATCTTTTGGCTACTGTCAGCCATGCGGCAATTGATGCGGCTGCACTGCAAAAAAAATTTCTAACTTAAATTAAAAACAGCAAAAACTATTTTAGGAAATTCGATTGCAAGCAAATTCTCTTTGCTTGCTTTTGGTGGATAGTATAATAATAATATTCACTATCTTTTTGCTATTCCTGAACTATATTATTAAAATGAAATCTTTTTAGAAATATATAAATTAAATTATAATATTTATATAATATAATAAGTTAGTTTTTTTATAATAAGTTTAAGAATAAGTTTATTTTTTAATTTTACATATTTTACTCACCCAGCAGATGACTGCGAAAGTGTATCACATCACGCAGGGGAACCTCCTCGTTGCGATAGAGTATTTGAAATATGCGTGAGGCGCCGCAGCCATTGATAATGGATGCGGATGTGCAACTGCCGCTGCCCTGCGTTACATTTGCATCCTCCGGCGAGGCCAGCTCCCGTTCCCGTTCCCGTTCCCGCTCCCGCTCCCGTTCGCTATCGCTGGCCGTGTCGATTCCGGCACCAATTCCGACTCCGACTCCAATGCCGTGTCCGTTGCCAATCGGTTTGCCATTGGCCTCAGGTATGCTGGTCTCCACCTGAACGGGCAGGCGGGGCGACACACGCAGTCCACAGCGCACCTGGTAGAGTCTGGTGGGGCAGACAGAAAACATGGTGGCAAATTAATCATTCATTCATAAATAACGCATACGCAGCGTGACGCGCATAATAAATATTATGTGCTGATTGGAAAAGTTTCATTTGAAAAAACATTGCTTTTAATGAAAAGTTTGCCTTTTGTTTATAGTAATTAAAATCTGTTTAATTTCTATGGTAAAATTTTAAATTTACTTGGCAAATGCGCTTGCCAAGAATATGTGAAATATAATTTTTAAAGTTCACAAAAAACAATTGTTTTTATTTGCTTGCTCAGTTTTTAATTTTCTGTTTTTTTTTTGTTCTTTTTTTTACTTGTACTTTTTGTCTTGGTCTCTGTTGAATTGTGTTGTTTATATTTGTGCGCAATTTTCATGCAAGCTTCGGTTTTGTTGTTGTTGTTGTTTTGTGTATTTTTAACACACGAGCTGTCCGGCAAACACTGCACTCCCCACTCCCCACTCACCGCCCCTCTTCAACGCCCCTCTTTTTGCGTATTGCGTCGTCTCTCGAAAAAAAACACAAAAACAAAAATGCCACTGTTTGAAATTGAAATCCAATAAACGCTTGGCTGACAATTAGTGAGTGCTATGGTCACTGCATAAAATGCCACGCCCTCTCGCTTGATTGCCCCTCTGCACACACACACAGATACACATACTCTCTGTGTTTGTGTGTTGTGTTATTGCATTTCGTTTCCGTCTGTTTGCCCAACACTTGCAAAAAGTCTTTAAATATTTCAACAAAGGCCAACAAATTTTTGGTACAGGTGTGGAATATATTTTTTTTATTTTCATGGTCTTGGCGTGTTGAGCAAGTGGCAGGCACTTGATAGTTCACACAAGTGAAATGGTTAATATATATGAAAATTAACCCAGTTTTGGCCAACATGTGCGAAACATGTGTAATAAGCATATTGCTTAATTTAATGGCTACAAAATGCATTCGCATGCAAAATGACCAAAACCAATTTTTGCCATTTCGAAACATTTAAATTTCTTGCATGCAACGAAATGTGTTGCATGCTACACATGTTGCAAAAATGTGCACAATGCATCATTCGATTTGCTGCATAAAATTCTGAGACACACAATAAAAGCCAAATTAATCGACTGCTTATTAAATTTAGGCAACGGGTTTTATTGCATTCCATTTTTTTTTGTTCGTTTAAATTAAAATTTTATATTAAAAAAACATAATTTTCTTTTTCTACTTACCCGCGCTGAAAGAGATCCACATTAAAGAATTTGTGCAGCTCAACGGAAAACTCAATGGTTGCCTGTAGGTCGCCCATGGCAACTGTCGCAGTTTCGTCTGCCTGCTGGGTCCTGACTCCAGGCTCCTGGACAACGGCTACTCAAGCTGTCATTCAGAGTCACTTGGCTGTTGAGGGGCTGTGCGGCTGCAAGGGAGAGAGGGAGAGAGAGTGAGAAAGAAAGTAATGTGACAGCTATGAGATTGAGAGAGTAGTTCGTTGGTGGCTAGCTGAGTGGGCGGGTTTGGCGGGTGAGTGGCAAATATTTAAGTTTGTAGCGCAGAAAGTTGGCACTGGACTTGTGGGCCACTTGAGAGCCAAGTTCGATTAGTTTTGAGCACAAACCGCGCTCTCAATATTTATTGCACACTATTGGCAGCTTTGGGGCCCAATTGATTGCTTCGTAATTGTGCAGAAACTGTGCCAAGTGGGACTTGGCCGGAAGGGTTTAGGGGGATGGGCGCTTTGGTTAGCTAACTGCAACTCAGCAAGCGACGACTGAGGTTAGCAGGTCAGCCGCGAATGGGGCCAACAGCGAGGGTAGACAATGACAACAGCACAAATAAAGAGAAAACTGTCCACAACACCCCCCTCTTTACCCTCCCCCAATGACGGATAAAACTTTTAATCGCCCCAAAACAACAAAAGCATCTTTCGCTGTTGTTGTTGTTGTTAATGTTATTGTTTTGCTTGTTGTTGTTGTTGTTGTTGTTGTTGTTGTTGTCAGTCGAGCGTAAAACACACGCAGCGACGCCCACAATAACATTAATGTGCTGCAGTTAATGCCACAGTCAGTTGTTCTTCTTCTTCTTCTTCTTCCTCTTCTCTGCTTCTTCTTCTTCTTCGTTCAACCCTTCGCTCTGCTCGCCCCGCGGCAGCAGTGGGTCACAGGCTGCCCTCGCTTGTTGACACAATGGTAACAGCAAACGTAAAAGACGTTGATGAAAGAGGCGCCGGGCGGAATCTTCTATCTCTTTCGCTCTTCCCTCGCTTTCCAGCTGTGGTTGGGCTTGTGCCAGGCCCATTGTCAATGTGGGTTAACCAGACTGCGCCATTTTCAAAATAAGCAAAAGCGTGTTGTAGTCGAGTGTGCTCAGCTAGGCGATGCCGTCTAAGCAGCTCTGATTAAAATCAAGTTGAATTTGATCAAATAATTGGAGCAGTGGAATGTAAAAATTTGTACTTCAATTTTGAGTTTAAGTTCAACTTAAAATGTGGTATTATTCTGAAGGTCAAATCATGAGTAATCGATTAACTTTTAATGAAGTTATGGCTAAATTTAATCTCATCTTCAGGAGCATATTTTTGATATATAGAAGTAGTATTAATATAGTATGCTTAGTAGTATTTACCTCATGAAACCCATTAAAAAATCTGATCACTTTTAAAAAAATTAGGGCATTGGAAAGATCAGACATGTCTCTTCAACCTTTTATGGAGGTACAATTTTATCACAAAAATCAAGTCCAAGAAACACTTCGTGTTTCCAATTTTAAGTTTAATACAGTTTTACAGTTTTAACCATGGTTTAGACTTGCTTTTCAAAATCATATGAATTTTGAGAAAGTTACGTACTTTTCTAGGGTATAACTTGAACATGACTTTTATATATGTTATGTGGTCGGATGTGTTATCCCCAGCATTGCATGCATGCATTAACACAGCCTCATAATGAGCCCCAAGCTCTTTTTAATGGTTACAGGGTAAAATAAAGTACATTAGAAACACAGTAAGAAGAAGAAGAAGAAGCAACTGTGGCAGTGGCACCTGACTGAGTGAAAGTGATGACAGCATTTGTTAGCAGATCCTTAGACACAATTGCGCCCCTCCTCCCCCCGTTGCCACATGTTTTTGGTTTATTCTGTCATTAAGTCGGAGCAGCCTTCATCTTTGTACCCTCTCAAAAACAAATGTATATTTGCTCAACATGAATTTGAAATTTTGATGTGACGAATGTGAAATTCGTGGAATTTTCACTGTGTTGCCAAATTAAAAGCAAATTTGTTGCAAGTTGAAAGTTGAAGCTTGCTTTGCACTTGCGAAAATGACGCTTTTAACTTTTGCAACGAGCACAAAGCAAACATTACCCATACGCAGTGTTGTCTGCCTTCGGATGTAAAATGTGCATAAACTTTGTAACTGGGTCAACCAAAGTTGCCAGATTGAAATAAGTATAAAATAAAAATAGAAGAAAAGCAACAAGGAATAGCCTAACAAAGTCCAAGCCAAAATACATTATGAGAACATTCGGGGGGAAATCGGGCAGAACGGTAAACTTTTTAAAAGCTCATCCTGCTTTTTGTAATGGGCAGCGCCAGTTTTCGAGCACTTTTTAAAATGTTGTTTTTTTTTTAGTTTTTAGTTTTATTTTTTTTTTTGGCAACAACTGAATAGTTTTCCGGGGCTTATTATGGCGGATTTTGTGGAATAAGTAAGTAGGTAATGCCACAAAAGCCTATGTTTATAGTTTCAAGTGATTTACACAAACTTCTTAATTGCTCATCGAGCGTAAAGCTTAGACAGCAGATAAAAAGTGCTTAAATTTAAAGTTTGCTGTAATAAAATTTTAAAGTTGCAACTGATTTGTATATTTAAAAATATAATCTATTAAAATAAGTTTTAACTATGTTAAATTTCCATCACTTTTATCATATTAAAGTACTAGCTAGAATTATGCTTAATATTTCTGCAGCCCAAACACTTAGTTTGCCATCAAGTTCAGAAAAATATCAATGCAACAAAACAAAACACTTGCCACAACAGGAGGCAACAGATACAAGAAGCACAGAAATGGGACACAAAAGCGGCAGCAGTCGATGGCAATGAACAATGAACAATGAACATTAAGATAACAATAATGGCTAACGGTAAATGATGTAGCTAATCATCACAGAGACATTGATATTATCAATAAGGATAAAAAGGAGCCTCTCCAAATGTCCTTTCCTGTCCTGTGCTGTGCTGTCGTTGACACATAACACATAAACGGCAAAAATCAAACCGTTCGTGCTTATCATCATAATGATAATGATGGCCTAAGATGTGGCCATGGCCCATCATCATCAGCATTATCATCTTCAGGATGCTACCCACTCATTTAGTCACTGTCTCGACGCTCTTTCCAAGCTCCTTCAGCTGCCTCTTCGTTTTACGTTTTGTGCACCCCAAATTATCGTCCTTTTTCTTTCTTTTTTTTTCCCTTATCTGTTTTTGTTTTTTTTTATCCCTGTCGTCTGGCAGCCACTTTGATTGAGAGTCCTACGTGGGTGATTTTTGTGTGGCAAGAGACATTTGTCTACGTATGTCCTGCGTCAATGGTTGAGCCCTCTCGAATGTCGGCTCCTAGTTGCTGATAACTTGTCTCCCGCTCCGTTGCCCTGTTTATTTGATTTATTTCTCGAGCAAGTTTTATTTTTGATAAATAGTGTCGTGAAGCAACCTTAATGCCTACACTTGGAGAAAATTGCTTAAATTGTCCTTGAGAGCAGCAATTTAAGTATGCTTTTTACTTGATTTGTGTATCAAAGTATTTTTCTCTTTTTCAAAGTGCACCTCAAACACACACACACATACACAGTCACTGTGTGAATGTGTTAATGTCTAAGGTCATCGTCATCATCATCGTCCTTGCTGATGGGCCCTTGATAAATGGAAAAGCTTTCATGTTCATATTTTCAATTGAATTTGGTGCGCCGGCTCTCAGCTCTCCTCAGGATTCAGGATTCAGCAGCAGGCATTTTCCATTTTAGCTGACCAAAGAGCATCGTGCCGAAAAATGCAATTAAATTTTCACGTATTATTTTTATTGTGAATTTTAATTAAAATTTTTTGGCCATTACTCTTGCATCCGAATCTAATCAATTTAATGGAAAATTGTTCGAAATTGTACAATAAACTCAGTTAAGAGGTAGACCTATTCAATTTCACAGGCTGCTGCTTTGGGCCACGTTTAGTTCCTAGAATTTCGTTAGCTTTTCGTGGTAGTCATTGTCAAGGCAACATTCAAACGACTTTAAGTTTTATTGTGTCTTTTGATGTACTTTGAAATATGTTTGTTAACTTTTGCTTGTTTGTTTTTTTGATTGTGGAAAATAAGTCCTGTTTTTGCCCCATCGTTTGCCCCTCCTCAGTTTTTGTTATGACAACGGTCGCAAGCCAGACAAAACAGGAAATTAACAATTTGAGTATCGAAAGCTGTGGCAACCTTTTCCAATGGGGGCACATCTCCACAATAAACAGATATGGGTTTTATTGCTATACCCAAGAAGATCAAACTGAAATCATTTTAAATAATTTAAAAAGCCAAAAGGCCTTTGGCATTTTTCGCTGTTTCCCAGGCATGTCATAAAGAATGCCCTCAAGTGCTTGCCTGTCCGTGAGCATGAAAATAATTTCCTCTTTTAGCCACTTCAACAAACCCAATACTCCCCTAACCCAGCACCCCCCCCCCCCCCCACGCTCTGTACAACACAATGAAAATTACCAACAATTGCAGCTGTCGGCAATGTTGGCGGCGGGAAAAAGGGTTGCTATCGTCTTGGCCAAGTGCATCGCGTGCTTTTGGCCATGCCAAAGGGCGTAAAGCTCACGTGCCAGCTAGCCAAAGAGGCCAAAGCCAGAAAGAACAACAAAACAACAATCAACTCAAGTGTGGCGAAAAAAAAAAACATCTAAGGGAAACAAGCGAACTGAATGCAACTCGCTGCATGCAACGAATCAGACCAGAATTGCAGGCGTGCTTTTGGGGCAAGAAACTTTTGACGGCTGTGTCGCATTACATGGCGAGAAAATGTTCACTCCGGTCACGTGGTTAGCAGTGGATGGAGTTGTAGCTGGAGATGGAGATGGTGATGGAGAAGGAGAACTTGGCAAGTTCAGTTTACGAGCTTAATACGAGACGGAAATAGTTACTTATTTATGAAATGAATGCTCAAGTATAAATTACACTGCAAAAGGAGCTCTTTTAGGCCAGTCGTTCAGGCCAAATCAAATTTAGTCTCCTTGATACTTAAAGTCTAGTCTCAGAACTACCCATTTATTCAATTTATTTTTGCTGTAGCTAAGAGATAAAAATTGTAGCTTAATAAATTTTAAATTAAGTCGAGTTCTGCTGCAACTTAAGTATAGAAAACTAGTTGATATGGTAAATATAACATTTTCATATTAGTTGAGTTGATAGTCCCTAAAAAAGCGAATAAGAAATGAATTTATAAAGAAAATTATCAGTTTAAAAATTATTTTTTTTAAACTTTGTCTTCTTTCTGAAGAGTTGGTAAGAAGTGCAATTTCTTATTCAAAAGACTAATTTATTCTATTAATATCGATGAAAGTATTTCGATTCGAAATTTTGTGTTATTAACGGAAATTAAACATTTTATTATTACTACAACTATTATTAATATTGCTCTTGTTGGAAGCTCTGCAATTTGTTTATCCAAAAGATCGACTTAAAAAGTGACTAATTTATTTTATGAATTTCGATGGAAGCATTCCTCAACTTATTATTATTGTAACTACTGTTATTATTGCTCTTATCCGATGATCGACTTAAAAGTAATTAATTTATTTTGTTAACATCGTTAGAAGTATTCCGCAACTGGCATTTTGTTTTAATAAAATATTTTATTATTATGGTTATTATTATTACTACTATTATTATTATTGCTCTTGTTAAAGGCTCTGTAATTTCTTATCCCAAAGATCGTTTTAAAAATTGAATAATTTATTTAATTAAGGACGATCTGAGTATTTCGAAACTGAAATTTTGTATATTTATTATTATTATTATTATTATTATGGTTATTATTGTTACTACTACTATTATTATTGCTCTTAAAAATTACTAATTAAAAATAACTAATTTATTTTATTAGTTTCGATGAAAGTATTCCGCAACTGACATTTGGTTTAACTAACCAATATTATTATTATTATTTTTATTATTACTACTGCAATTATTAATGGTTTTGTTTTAGAGTCATTGCACTGCGACCCCCTTGTTCTACTCTGCCTCTTCCAGCCACTTCGACCACCTTGATCGATCCTGCCTCTTCCAGCCTAATTCTACTTTGTCCAATTCTGCATGACTGCAATGAATATTCCCCGAGCACATTTCACTCATTTGTAATGGAATCATGGTAGGTAATTGAATACGTTTTAAACAACGTAACCCAAGGGTAAATCCCATGGAAGCAGCTCCACTCATTAATTGTGTAAAAATGGCGACATGGCCAGATTTAATTGTACTTAGGCATTGCAGAGCTTAAAGGGCTGCAGCTACTTACACCGTTACACTGCTGGCAGTTGGCTGCTCTTTAACCCCATCAGAAGTCTAGTGTAACAATGCACGACATCTTGGCATTGGGCGGGGCATGCACCTGAGCTGGGGGTGGAGGTGCAACTTGAATTGGCAGCAGACCGAAAGAGCGGAACGGGACACAAAATTGAATTGCGACTTTTTATGCTAGCTGCTACATCAACATAGACGAGTCGGCTGGCGGAAGCGGGGAATGGGGCAGGGAATGGGACAGGGATGAGGGAAATACTCATAATGGCAACGGGATATTTCATTAAATTTGTGCATGCATCACTGCCGAGTGCTGCCGAGTCTGGGCAGGCCTGCCTGCCTGGTTAGGTAAGCGTGGTAGGGTGGAACACGCCCATACACACACACACACGCACACACACACCGACGCACACATACATATACTTATGCAAAAAAAATGGCAACATTGTTGAAATGTGCAAATATTGGCTCAAGTGGCGGCAATAAAAGAGTCCTGACTGCTGCTCCTGCTTCCGTGTCTGTCTGTGTGTGTGTGTGTGGGTATCTGTCTCTGTGTGTGTGTTTGCTCGTATTCTTGTTTCTATTATATGATACCCTCTAGAGTAATTGAGCTACACTTAGAGAAATACATGCCATAATAAACAGCTATATCATTTGTAGATTTTGAATACAGTTTTTGGAATTAAAAAAAAATATTTTAGCGCAATATTAAAAAAAATAATTTTTTTACTTGGAAGAACCAGCCTAAAAATGGGCAATATGTAGTTTAGGAGACTACGAATTTTTAATGGTTCTCGTATACATTAAATACATACATTAAGCACATAAAGCTTATTAAATTATATCGATAACTGTCCGCATAATATTGATAAACCCCACATATCTATTTACGACTGTAATCAAAAACACTAGTAAATAATACATATATATATATATATATATAATTATATATTTTTATAAAGTTATATCTCGACTTCTAATTGATAAATCAGTATACAATAAATGCACTGCAAAAATTTCTTAAGATTCCTCACGAAAAACAGTTTTTACGGGCCAAAAGTGTTTTTATATTAAGCAAAATTATATCAGACAGCCTATTAATTATTTAACAGCTGCTTCCAGTCGAGCTCTCTCGACTGTTGCATGCCAACATATTTTTTTTTTTCGAGTGTACCTCCTATGGGCATTCTGCAGATTAAATAGAAAGGACAGTTGGCTTTTGAAGTACTCACAATTTAACATTAAATTGAACGTTTGACAGCCGAATTTGAGGACTCGAACTTGAATAACCTTTTGCCACTCCGACTACGCCCATTTTGGGATGCACGCCTCCTTTTTGCATAATTGCATGCTGGCAAATAAGTCGAAGCCATAATTCACTGGACTGTCATGGATTTTGAATGGATGCGCATAAAAATACAACATAATATATACCATAATATATATACTATGCTTAACCCATGTCTGCCGTCCAAACATGATTTGCTGCGTTGCGCCTGAAAGGTTGGGGTGTGGGTTGTGGTGTGGGTTGGGGTGTTTGGTGGGGTGGTTCTTGTGGTTTCGTGTGGCAGTTAACTTTGCCGTGACATGTGGCAAGCATAAAAGAACCGTAGAATGTCATGTTTGCTGTGGGCCGAACATGACGTCGAGTGGACAACGAAACTCAACGATGATGATGATGATGATGATGATGATGACGACGACGACGATGGCTATGACAGCTAAATGTGACTCACGTGGTTGGCTGTGGCAGCATATGCAGCTGGAGCAGGAGCAATGCCAGGCGGACAGATAGACTGACAGACGGACTGACAGACGGACAGACGGACAGTCGTGTAGGAGGTGCCTGTGTCAACACATTGCTAAACAACACCATGCAACACGGATTCAAGTTGTGACTTCGTTTTGAGTTGAGCAAGGTTAGGATGGGGTGTGGCTCCTTTGATTTCCGTTCTCATTTTACTTTATGACCGATAAGCGTAAATTTTCATTTAGGCTATTAAAAGCTGACAGCCAACGACTTAACAGCTTTTTAGACAGCTATAAAAAATCCTTCAAGTTTATCGAGAAGCATGCAAAAAAAGCTTATATATGAAAAATTAGAGTGATTTAGATTCTGGGTCTTAATGCAAATTGTAACAGCTTTTCAAAAAAAATTCTGTAAATCTTATAGATATATGGCAAATTATTTCAGTTATTGTTGCTAGTTTTTAACAAAATGTTGACTTAGTTTCTATATTCAAATGCATCGCCCTTGCCAGAAAAAGATGCAGCATCCTAGGGATGCATGTTAAGAATGTCAAGGACATAGTAGCTCTCGACCCATCAAAGATCTTGACATTCGTTCAAGATCTGGAATTGATGGAGGAACTATAAGCTCAGAAGGGGGCTCAATAGATCTATAAGGTTAAAGTGCACAAAACCCCCAATAAATAATAATAATAATAATAGTTAAAACAGACTTTTCAGTTTAATTTCTTAATTTGCCCATCAGAATTTCGAAGTCTATATTTTTATAATTTTTAGAACCCTTTATAAGTATTCAAGATAATTTATTTATAATACCAATATTATTTTAAGAACTGCCTGTATTCTTATAATATTTAAAAAAAACCTGATAATTATTTAAGCTTATTAATTTATTATACCAATATAAGTTTAAGAACTGCCAACAAATAAGCTACGATTTATGCACCAATAAACATTCAAATCACCCATTTTGCTGTTTAGTGTATTGCCTCTTTGGGGGTGGGCTTAATGGCTTGTCAGGCAACAGCAAATTTTCCTAATGACGGTCAGTTTGACAGTTCGGTTGACCTTTAAATAATATGCATCACTGTTTCTCCATGAAACTTGCAAACTTTTAATTAAAAGTTTTTGATTCCTTTCTTTTTTTTGATACGAGAAACGCTCTTCAAGCTAACATTTCACATAACGTCACATTTTTTCACATTTTTTTGGCATTTACATTTTCAGTCATCATGTTCGCATTTACATTTTGGTTTTCTTTTAAGTTTTTCTTTTTTTATTTTCGTTTCTGCGTATTTTATTTGCGACGATTCTTTTGCTTTGGCAATGAAAAGTGTGGAAAATGTATTTTTAAAATGTGGCAACAACAACAGCAGCAACAAAAACTGCCCCGGATTATCAGTTGCTTCTTCTGCTGCGTAATTTAAATAAAATATTCTATTAAATTTTTGATTTAAAAATAATTATAGCTGCCGCACAAATTTCTATGATTTATTTGTGAGCTACTTGATAAATGTAATTTAATGTTGTATTTCAATTTGGCACAAGTAGCTGCTGCTGCTGCTGTTGATGTTTTTTTTGTGGGACGATTACTCGACTGAATTAATTAGGCTGTGTTGAGGAGGACACTTTAAGCGCGGGCGTAACACACACACTCACACATTAACATACACACACACAGAGAGACTAACACATATCCTCTCACCACGATTGACTCGCTGCTGCAGAAGTATTTTGCCCTAATTTTACTTTCTGCGATGTTATCAGGACATGCCACACAGACACAGTAACAGACACAGGGACGCAGAGACACAGAGACACCGAGACAGAGGCGACAAAATCCCACACAAAGCGCACGAGCAACGAAGCGATTTCCTTTTCCTTTTTTTTTTTTTTTTAAATATTCCCTCTGCTTTCGCCTCACCCAACCCCAGGCACCAAAAACACACACTATGTCATAATTTACGCACTTTTTTCATTTGTTTGGTCGTTATTTAAATGCAAAAAATGGTGAACATTTTTGTTTGCTGGCCGCGTCCTGTTTTGCGGTTGCCCTAATGAAATTCGAGTGCCAACCTCAACCGAATTTTGTGGCCAGTGCCCAAAAAGATAAACCGAAAAACTCCGTTCACTGACTCGACTCGACTCGACTATTCTCAAAAAAACGGCTGCCTTTTGGGAGCGCGCGTCCGTGCCGGGAAAAAGTCTACAATGAACTGATGACAGCGTCGCTGCTCGGCGAATGGCCAACGGACTA
Source organism: Drosophila dives (assembly GCA_035042365.1). Taxonomy (NCBI): domain Eukaryota; kingdom Metazoa; phylum Arthropoda; class Insecta; order Diptera; family Drosophilidae; genus Drosophila; species Drosophila dives. Next base: position 3,075,742 of record JAWNLJ010000326.1, on the reverse strand, counting down.
ACGGGCTGCCTGCCTTGCGCCGGATACGGAGCACACCAACCACGGAGCACGCAGCACGGAATGCGTCGTCGTCTTCATCGTTGCCATCGTCGTTGGGTGTCGTGCATTGCTATCTCCATCGATGGCTGTGGCTGTGGCTATTTTTTGGTTAGCTCGCTGCCTCTTACAAATTGTTAGGGCCAAAGAGCCTGATGTTTAGAAGAGAGTGAGAGAGCTGCGTTGATGATTCTCTTTGGAATTGTACAGTGGGATGCATAGCAGATAATTTGCATATTTTTTTTAACTTTATCAAATAATTTTGAGCACATTTTAATTAAATTTTGTAGAACCTGAAATTTTTTTTTTATTTTTTTTACTATATAATAAAAAAGAACACATTAAAATAGGCTTGTTTTTTATAATTGTAGCAATTGTTAAAAGGACATGGCTATATCAAATAATCTAGTGAAGCTGATCAAGAATGCATATGCAATTGGAAACCTTTCCTTCAACGTGTTATATTAATAATATGATAATAATGTGTGAATATAAAAATCATAATTCAATGTGACTTAAAAATTGAAATTTTAAATGTAAAAATTTAGTTAACATTCTTAGGATAAAACATTTTTCACCTACTCTAAATTTATAATTGAACTGTTAACTGTCTGCATTATTGTAACACTTAAGTTTCGACATTTGCCATTTAATTTCTCTTAGCTTTGCTCTTTGGTCAGCGCATGCGTCGCTCTTTGTCTTTCTTTCTCTCTCTCTATTTTGTGACTGCCTTGTTGTCTCTGCCGTTTTTGAGCGCATAAACAACAAATAGTCTCAACACTTTTTTTAAGGCACGTTTTGCCATTTATCTGTCTGCATGTCCCAAGGGGGGGTGGGTTTGTGGGCCTAGCCCTTGCCGGCGGCGGCGGCGGCACAGAGCAGGTGGACAGCAGCTCAACAGCTGGACAAATGGAGAGATAAACAGACCGTTATTATCCAAAGCACGACTGCCTGCTCTCTCTCTCGCTCGCTCTTACACTTTCTCGCTCTGCCTACACTTCTTCGTTTTCCGTGTGCAGCTTGACATATATTAAAACTTGGCGGATTGTCAAGTTAGCCTCAGTTGATTATTTCTTTTAGCAGCATTGTTTTTCTTTCTTATTGTTAGTTTCGCTGACAAACGACAGGTGGCTGCATTCTCAACAGGATTACGAAAAAAAAACACGACGACGAAGCAAGCTGCAGGAGAGTCTCCACTTGCCAGAGAGTGCCAAAATGTAGGGCAGGGGGGGGAGGGAGGGAGGTAGGGAGTGGCGGGCTTTAAAGTTTGTCGGCAGGCACTTTCAATTTTATTTGCGCGCATTATGGCCCAATCTGATTATTGAGCGCATTGCTCATACGCATCGTTAACTCATTCCTTCAGCCAACTAAATAAATCAGCTGAAAATTGCCAAAGATTATTGCCATCTGCATTACATATAAGATTGAAATAGTTTTTGAATTATTTTTGTAATATTTTATTTTATTTTTTACATGAGTAAAATGCCTACGATTTATAATTTAATTTGTTTCCCTAAGCTAAGTATTCAACATGAACTTAATAAAATTTTGCTGTTTCATTTGTTGTTGTTGTTGCAATTTTGGATTCCTATCAAAGTTTAATTTAATAAAAATTAAAAAACATATACGAAACACAACACAGCACTTTTATCACCTTAGTCAACTAAAGACGTTAAGAACTAAATTTTTTTTCATGCAATGCTAAACTAATTTTTTTTTTTTATGTGTGTGCCGCAATGTCGCATTTGCTTCATATATATATCCTATATCTCGTATATATCTATATATATATAATGGGGGTGGATAACTTTCTCAGACGGGCTGCACCTCGCAGACAAAGTACGTCTCGAAGCTGCAGGGTGAATCGTTCCATTTGAGTCCTTTGCCATCGCGATTCCACAGCTCCAGACAGTTCTCCTCCTCACCGTTCTCGTAGCGGAAATTATTGGGCTCGCCAGCGTTCCAGTTGGTGAATGTGATTGGTCTTCCGGTGGCCATCCAAAAGTAATTTCCCTCATCGGCCAAATCTGTGCCCGAAATCCAAAAATGCTCGTGGCCCAGGCCTGTAAATATATACCAATGAATGATAATCAGTGAATGTGATTATTTTAAGTGCAGATTAGGGACTGTGGGCGTGGCAAAGCAGTGCAACTGCCCTATTGCATTCCATTAAACATTCACTTTTTCTTTACTGCCTCAGCTGCTGGGAAAATGCATCAAAATGGAATGCTTGGCGGCAATTCAAGTCGACCGTTGGCCAACAAAAGCTGTTACCAGCTTTTGTGTTTTACTCTTCTGTCAGTTTTGGGTTACCAACGACTTCCGCGTATTATGCACGACTCGAAAGTCAAAGCTGCCCCCAACTCGTGGCAAACTGCTTATCGAGCACAATCACACATTCACTTACCAAAGTCACGTATGTGTTTCTCCAGTCTATCGTTCTCTTCCTGTGATGAAATGCTAGCCAAGTGCATGCCATGGTAGCGGCAATATTGCGTGGCTTTGAACCAATTCGCCTGTAAATTTAAAGAAATAATGCAAAAATAAATTATGAGTTAAGTAAATGCCAAGTTTTTATAGCTAGAAAGTATACTTAATATATAAATGCTCTTCGTATTTTATTTATTTTTTATATATATATAAAGTAATTTCTAGGAATTGTGCCTGTCAATAATTAATGACAATTTTGTCTATTTTTCAAATAATTCACATTTATGCTCTTCATATTAAATATGCTATATATTAAATTTAAAGTTTAGATTAAAATATGTTAGATTATTTAAAGTTGGAAAAGAGCTAGCTTAAATTAAAATTTTGTTTTTTTCTGAGCAGCTATTAAAGAAAACTTTACTTTAAAGACAGCAAATTATTTAATTTTCTTTTTTATATAAAACAAACCCAATTAAAATTCTTCATCGTAAAACCCAAAATCAGTCAATGGTTCAATATTATCTAACTTACACAATGCAAATTAAATTCTCTAACAAAAATAGAACATCATTAAGATTTTATAGAGCATCTTAATCCGTTCAAGCTTTTCGGGCAGGCACAAAAGAATTTGGCTTTAACCCAGAGTTGGCATGAAATGCTCGATAAGTGAGCTCAAAACTTAAGCGTGTCGCTTGCCATTAAGGCTCAGCTCAAAGCCTTGAGATGGATGATATGGGGTGGGGGGCAAAGGTGGGGGTCTTTGGCTTACATCATGTAAGGCAAACTAATTGACTCCTTGGCATCAGCGGTGCGTCCCTTTACAGCCCAATAAACACTTTCAGTCAGCGTGCCACAAACACAATCAAAACAACAACTGCAATAAAAAAAAAGCAGCAGCAGTTCGCATTAAACACTTTCTCCATGTCATTGGGATGCCGCAGACAGGATGCCAGGATAGCCAGGATGGCGTGGATGGCGTCGATGCCATCGGCAGGATGCTGCGTCAGTTTGCGCTTTATTCGCGCACAATTACGGCTAATACAATTAAAGCAATGTTAATGACGCTGCCGATGTTGAGTTGTGCGGCAGACCGCAGGGCCAAAAGCATTACGAAAACTCCAGCAACATACCAAATATGTGGCACAGGAGTCAGAGAAGAGGAGAGCAGTTGCGGTTTATATTACACTAACAAAACAAAAGGAGCTAAAAACATTCAATCCTTATAGTATATTTCTAAATCAAAAATAAACTCAAAAACATCTCGTTTATTTTTTAAATTTATTTGCTCTACTTTTGCAACTAATTTTGTGAAAGTAGTACAACAATTTCGTAATTTTATTCGATTTCTGTTTTTGGTACATTTTCCCATTTTCTCTAAGTGTAATTGCGTAATCGATTTAGATGCGCATCACCTGCTAGTTGAAAAGCACTCACATGGCAGCTTCGGCTGTCAGAAATTGCGGTAAAGATACAACATTTTTACAGCCAGATGATGGAATCATGGAGAATCAACAGGCAGGCTAAGGGCTGCTGGGAGCTGCAGCTGGCTAAAAGGTAAATTCAATGGTTTGGCTAATTACCCGCAGGTCGATGCCGGGGCTTAGTGTTGGTGTTAACCAGAAGCCATTAGAGCTAATTGAATAGCAAATAAAATTGTATTGATAAACTGATATATCGAGTGAATATTTGAGAGTGTTAACAAACTTGATTCGTGAAAGTTCTGCTGCGATTGGCATCATTAAAAGGTTTTGGCCAACTTCAATCCCTAATTGGCTGTCATCGAAATAAGCGATTCCAATTGCGTCGTTAAGGACACTGACACATTCGAACTATGCCACCGTGCAACACCCACTTCCTGCTGCTGAATAATTCAAAATAAAATATAAAATGCTGTCAACTTTTATTGACGTTTGTCAGAGCTATTTTACAGTCAGCTAGGTAAGAGATTCAGAGGGAGTGTCGGGGGGAGAGAGAGAGAGTGAGCCACACACATATGAATGTGGCAGCTGTGACATGCGGTTTAAGATCCGGATCAGTCATGCAATCGAACTGTGGATTGTCGAGTCAAGTCAAGTCGAGTCGAGTCGAGTGCAACATCGTGACATGTATGCCACATGTGGGCTGCAACAACAGATGGGGCAGCAGCAGCTGATGGAAGGATTGGCTCAAAATAAGATTGATTTTGGGTTACTTCACAATAATTATGTGTTAGGTAAGAGAAAAAGAAAGAGTTTTGAAAATTAATTAAAGCTAAGAAAAACTAAGCACAAAAATGTTTAGAAATGCTTAGGAAAAATTGTCATTTTTAGAGTCTGCACTGAAGTAAATATCTTTGCCAAATCGTAATTTAAACACGTTAAATTAAATTTGATTTCGTTTAATTGAGATCCAGTTTGTGGTGTCAATTGGTATTTGGACATAGCTGGCTAAAAACAGCTACTGATTAACGGCCAATAACTCAATATTCTTGTTTTTACGCAAATGTCATGCAAATTGAATTTATAGCAAGTCAATTAAGGGGGGACAACAAAAATGTTTGACAATTTTGTAAATGTTATTAACACAACGAATTCTACTATGAATTTAAAAAAGCAAAAAAATAAAATATATATATATATTGAATGAGTTGCTAAATCTCCTCACATAATCTAAACCAATTAGTGTCGCATTAAAAAACAACATCGAAAGAGTCCAAATCAATTTTTCTGACTGGTCACGTTAACTGCCTGCCCCCCTGCCCCCCTGCCCCACTGACTACCTGCCACTTTTATGATTTTTCTTGTGCTATTCGTGCCGCTAGCAATTTGAGTTAATAGGGTAATTTTTTAATACACTTAAGAAGACTAATACAAATCTGACGATTAGTTTGTGTATCATATTTATATATATATAATTTATTTTTACTAGCTGAATGTGTAGAGGCAGAGCCAAGCTTTCTTTCGAATCAATCTTTATTAAATTAGATATATTAATAATTTAACTGCAGACATATTGGATCTCTATAAGAAGATAAGCTCTTGTTTGATATGCTTTTTTTTAAACAAGCTTTTCAGATTAGACTCTATTAATATGCATCTCATAGTAGTTCTGCTATTTCTTAAAATATCCAAAACAAAATTTACTCAAAATTCGTGTAAAAATAAGCCTCAAATTTGTACAACAAATCACTTATAGGAAATATGCACAGCTTGACTTTCAACTGCAAAAGTATCTACTATTCGTAGTAACCAAGAAGTGCGTTTTTATTTTTCATATTTGCTAACCGCATTTTCAGTTTAACACACGACTGCAATGCAATTGTTTATGGCCAAGAATTCGCATTGCGAAAAACACGAAACGCAAACTTGAAGTTGTTGCTTATTTATTCATGAAGAATTTTAATTCCGAGGCGGAGGAAGACGAACAAAGTCTTATGACTAATAAACAAAACAGCACATTTCTAAAGAACTGACCAAAAATAATGAATTTATAATACACAATAATAAAAAAATAAATGTTTCCAAAATATATTCATGAACTTAAATGTCAACGTTCGATGGAGGGAAAGAGATGGCTAAAGAGTTGTTTTTACCGTTATGTTAGCTTTATTGAATAACATGTTTTTTTTTTGTGTAACATCTCAAAATGCTTACTAATTAGTTGTGTCATCCTTTCTTTTATTAAATTTCTAATAATTAATTCAATTTAGCAAATCAAATTGTCGGCATGGTGATAATACAAATGTTTTATGTACCACAAATACTAAAAATAAACTTGCCCCCAGCCCCACCCTCTTGGCCAAAAACATGTAATTACTTTTTCGTTAGCTATTTTGATTGCTGGTGATTTGGAATTGGGGTTAAAAATAGCATTTAAGTCTAGCATCGATTTAAGGAGCAACGCAAACACACTTTGAAGTTTTTAATTTATGATTTGCTGCCAATTTGCATTCCTAACTTGTTTAAAATACTTTAATGTATTCTATAATAATTGAAATTTTATTCTTAGTTAATTCCAATCACCTTCCACAGCTAATATTTAACTATTCTGCATTTGAAGGGATAATCAATCGTTTAGCAGTCAAATTAATTTGCTAAATTAAATATTCAGCTTACCTCATACATTTCCCTCAATTAAGCAACCAATTTATCTTTATTCAATGGTTTCACCTGTTGCTAGATTTAATTTCAATACTAAATCTTTTGCAGCACATGGGAACAAACTTGCAACTAAACAGGCAATAAATCTTCTTAGCCGCTCGACATGTGAAATTTGACAATTAACTAACTGTTTGTACAAGACAAAAAAAACAACTTCCTCAACTTCCTCTACAAGTTGACGTCTGTCGAATTCACTGAATATTTACATCGATTCATTTTCAGTGACTGTTCATTAAATTGGTTTTTTATTAAATTCGCTTTTGGCGTGGTTTTAAAGTTCAAGGAGAATACTCAATATGGTATCCAAGAAAATTTATAGATATTTATATCATGTGAATCCACAGCAAACCGTTGCAGGGCATTTGCATACCCGTCTCACATCTTGTCTCTCAACAAATCGCTTCGGCGTCGCATCGTAGTCGCTAGCGTTTTGTGCGCGTTTTCTTACTAATACGATTTTAATATGAATGAATTGCTGCATAAATAATGGGAAATCTTAAAAATAACAATGCCATTACGTCACCAGGTGATTGCTCGACGTGTGTCCAAGCAAGTTGATTAACATGGCTACAATGTTGGCATTGATATCAATCCTAAGGCTAAACATATCAAATAATCAATGATATCAAGAAGATTCAGCGTATCGCAGGTGTGGAAGGGCACAGAAATAGCGCCTATGAATCGAATTCTGTATTATTTGCTTTACTTAACTTGAGTTTCATATGTCTATTTTTGAAATTTAGTTTGCAACTGTTCATTTTTTTTTGTTAAAGCAGAAATATCACATCGCATCAAAACTTACTAAATTGTCTTTCTGTAAGCCTTGTAAATGTTGTTGGCCATTAAGTTTTATTTACACTTAATCTAAATAGTTAAAATTTCAAAATTTATTTAATAACTCAATAAGAAATACTTTATTAATTAACTGATGATTTTTTTTTTTTGAGAATTTTAACTGAAAATGAACTAAAATCCGGCTTATTTTTGCCAAAGTACAAATTTTTGTAAATTAATACAAAAGTTATTTTATTGTCTTAAATGCAGCTGGCCTTTAAGTGTCATAAAAAGTTGCATATGTGCAATCTGCCGTTCAACTTAATGGCAAGTAAACCAACCGGTGTTGCAGAGGGACTTGTTGGGTGGGAGGGGGGAAGGGTAAGAGACAATTGAACCGTTGCGGGGCTTAAGTGTAATTTGTTTTTGTTTTTTGTTGTATGGTTGTCGGAATGCGGCTTACCTTGAAGAAGATGCCGAGGTAGTAGCGCTTCTCGCCCAGCTTCAGCAGCGGCATCGTCCACTTATTCGGCGTGTACTGTGACTCGTCCACGCAGTTGGGGCAGTCTAAATATAAAAACAAAGGCAACAAAATACACATCAATAATTATATACTTATGTCCCCACAGAAAGGTGAACAACACAATAAAATACTTAAGCCAATTTTTGCTTAAAATTTAAACAAGGCATCGAAAACACGAAGGTCGATTTACGAAATTTACATTTAATAATAACAGTTAATAAAGAAAACACAATCTTAAAAATTCAATTTATGATATGTTGTATTTCTATACAACGCATCCCGTTATAACAGCTGTAAAAAATGGATAAAGCTTAATTTTGTTTAAATTACATAACGCAACTTGTTGATTAATTATCCATTGCGAATATTAGCCATAAAATTCGTATTTGGATTATGTAAATTGGTCATCTTTTTTTAAGTCTGAGAATTTCAAAAATAAAATGAATTTATTTTGCTCACAGAACAAGTTCAACCAGTTAAAGCCAAGGGAAAGCCTACAAAATTGATATGGTAATTCGAGGAGCGGATCTATAAAATATAAATATAACAAAATCAAGGTCGATGCCTTCTGTGCCGACTATGTCAGACAATGGGTTCTGAGTATGTGAAGGTTCTTTTGGAATAATATTAACATGCACAAGTGTGTTGGCCAAGTTAACGGCGTTTTCCATTGTTATATAAGTCACAACGAACAGAGACACAAAAGACAATAAAAGCGACATCCAAACAAATATATGGCAAATATTTCATGATTGTTGTTAATTAATCATCCCAAATGGACGCCATTACGAAAAACCCAAGGTCTGCAGAAGGCGGCACTAATGGCAATTATGATTGTTCCTATTTTTAAGATTAACATTGTTGCTTTTGACGGTTTTATTATTTTTCGCCTCTTTTGAGCAGGCGTTGAAGCGAGCAATTTAAGTAGCAATTACATGATTTGACAGCGAATTTTGATTGTATCATAAAAAGTGTAATTTATTAAAAGAATATTGCAAGTTGTTGTCATTTGCCTAATGAAATCAATGCCATGAATTGGCAACAAAATGTCAAGAGTTGCATACAAGAGATATAAATGTGAAGATTAGCACATATATAGATTTATCTATCTTAATATACAAATTTTATTTAGTTAAAGAGTTAGATAAATAGATGAATAAATATATAGAATAATAGATAAGCAAATAGATGGATGATATTAGATAGATCTATGGACAGATTGATGAGATTGATAGATAGATAGACAGATGTATACATAAATAAATATATATATATATAGAGATATGTATTTATATTTCTATAAAGAGAATTATTGACAGAATTATTTTTAATATGTCAGCTATAACATATATTGATCCGATCCGTCTATCTCTGATATATGCGCAGCCTGCAGCCAGACGAATTTTCAGAGAGATAGAAGTAAAACTGACAGATTCGGCTGGTGATGTCAATCTAAAATATATATATATATATATATATATATATATATGCCTTATGCAATCCATCAGTCGAATTAAGCACGCTTCGTTAATTTCTTAACTTACGTAAGAATCCGGTCTGCAAATAAGCCAATTTGCCAACCAGACGGCCAACAAATTAAAGGTGCAAATTGATTAATTTGCAGCAAAACTTAATTTATTCGGCTACAGTTTTTGTCTGTCTATAAAACAAAAGTTTGTCACAAACAACAACTTCAATTTTATAAATAAATTAAGCCAATAAAAATTTATTATTTATTACTTGCTGTTAGTTCAGTTTTTTTTTTTTTTGGCTGTCAATTAATCTGCAGCAAAGTAAACCAGTTTGGATTTAAGTTTTGAGCTTGCCACAGCGGGCGGGGCAGTCTCAAAGTCAATGCCAATGCTTGGAAATTTCTTGGGATAAGTGAGTCCAATTAAAAGTTGAATTGTGCAAGGCTAGCAGCGATTTTGAAGTGACCTTATGTAGGAGTCGAGAGATATTTTTTGGCCAAGAGGGGTTGACAGCTGACGGCTTTCATTAACGTTTTCCTAAAGTTAACACAAACTGGTAGCCAGCAGTAAGTCGCTTCGACACTCAACTCCAAAAAAACATACTTTTAAGCTTGTTGTGACAAGTTTCCTGTACAAAAATATAAAATCAAATAAAAATAGTTTTGTTTTGTAACAAAACCAGATAAAATAAAAATACTTTTGCTTTGCATTTAAGCCAGAACGCGGATTCCTGTTCTGACAAAAGAATCATTTGATATATATATATATATATATTCAAATGATGTTATTTTGTTTTAACTGTATTAACCAGTTCAAAATTCTTTTATGTCTGACCACATTAATTTATTTGCTAATAATAATAATTTAACTTTAACCTTTATTTTGTTATTCGTTTGGAATAAAATTTTGGAGTCTAACTTTAAATCAAGTTTATTGCCTCTTATTTGTGTTTCGCATGAAGAAAGTAATTAATTTTAAATTGACAGTATGTATAGACAATTAAGTAGTAGTCGTAGATTTAGCATTAACATCTTGATAAACTGCTTTTATTTAAAATCATTCGCCCTACTTCCTCATGCATAAATCGTCCACAGATTTTGGTTGTTTTATTGATAAGGCTTAAAAATAATGACCATGGCCTTCGATTTGATGATATTTTATTTATGATCTTTTTTTAAGTGCTTTTTGTGATCAAATTTTATTTAGAATTCATTTACATTTACAAATCTATCAAAAGCTAAATTCAATTTAACTAATTTATATGGAAAAATATAAAAATACAAAAGCAGTTAAAATTTGGAGCGAGGCACGTTAAACAAAGAGATATTAATCAAATCGGTAGCTGACCTGAGACAACTAATGGCATTATTTGTAAACAACTCCTTAATTAAATGCTAAATTTAAACACCAATACAACAAGAAAAACTGTAAAAAAAAACTGTATAAATTTTAACTATTTTTTTTGTTGGTTGCTGCTGCCTTATATGGAAAGTGAAAGTGCATTTTTGATAAGCTGCCGACTGTCCGGAAGGATGTGCCGCCAAGTGTTATGCAATGTGTGTTATGCCTGCCTGCCTACCAGCCACCGGTCTCAAAAAAGTGGGCTAAGCTTAATTGGGTTAACATCAACATACCAGCGATGGGACCAGCTGCTTTACTCGGTGTCGCCAGTGTCGGATCCACGCTGCACAGCAGCAGCTGCACGGCTATTATCACAGACAAAATTATATATTTTTCCATGTTGTTGCTGTTGTTGTCTTGTTTCAAATTAAGTTTATCTATTTGTTATGATGATTTTTCGAATATTTTATTAATATTTCTTTTGTTGGAATTTTTTATTTTACAGTTATGCAAATCGACACTTCCGTAAAGCTAGCAAAGAAAAAAACGCATTTTATTTCGATTAAAAATTTAAGTTATTTCGACGGGATGCACAGATTTCCATAAAATAAATAATTAATGCCGCGATCCGCCTTTTTTTTTGTATTGCATTCGTTCGTTGTCGTTTAGCGAGATCTTGAAATGAAATCGAAAGTTGGCGAAAAAACTCAAGACTCAACTTGGAGAGTCGGCTAACAATATTATTATATGAAGAGCTCAAATCTCGAATACGTTGTGCGCATGCGCGCCCAAACTGACCGTCGGTTGTCGAAGAACTAACAATTTTGGTCCGCTTGAGCACCAACTAATGCTGTATCCCCGCCAAAGAGAGAAACACACACACAGTCATATTAACTGTAAGAGAGAGCGCCACTCAAGAGAGAGAGAGAGAGCCGGTCGAACAGGTTGTAACCAACTTGTTTGTTCGGTCAGTTTTTTTTTCATCGAATTTTTTGGTGTGAAACGCTCTGAAAGATTAGCATCCGTTGAGATGCGACCGTTGAGCGGGGTTGCGAGCGAGAGGGTGTGCGTGCAGCTGACTGACTGGCTTGTCAAACACTTGACGCAGCCGCTGGCAGCTGGCAAAAGCTGACCAAGGTAACATCAGCGAAGCGTGCGTTGATTTGCAGACATGCCCACCGAAATTGAGCTCAATCTCAGAGTCCGAGTGAAACGAACACCCCAAAGTTGGGCATTTCAAAATTCTGGTTTCGCATTGCAGGTTCTGCGACGTTCTAAGATTTTGCAATTTCACATAAAAAAAAAACAATAACAAAACTGAATTCATTGAATGCTGATGCTTTCGATTTCTATTCGATTGCCATTGCTTCTCAGATGTTGCTAACTGATTTTTGCAGCTGACCTTGAACTATTGTTATAATACGTATACGTCATTTGTACTGCTAGCAAAACAACTTTTTTTAAACGAAGTATATTACATTTTAAAGCTTGAATAGAATATCATCAAAGCAGAGTAAAGCCTAAAAATGTCCATGACTTTATTACATTGCTCTCGCAAACTCTGATTAAATCTAGTAACTTAACAAAATTTAATCATCTTCAACATTAAAGTTGTCATAAGACAAGCTTATTTTAAAATAGAGAACCTGTAAGAGAACTCACAAATCATCCCAAAAAACAGCCTTCAAAATGGAGCCAACACGACTTACGGCCTCTGAGATTCGGACAATAAATGAAGTGAAAAAGTGGACACCTTTTATGGAGCTACTTGGAATTGCTATATTGAGTTGTAGTATATTTCGAATTCTCTTTGGATTCGTAGACGAGAGACGCATTGATTGTAATGCGTATTAAAATCAAGGACTGTAAACATGTCTGATTCTTTTAAGATTTCCAAATAAAATCTACAAGTCAGCAGACAGATTAAACGAGGTGCCATTATAGACGCTTCTAAGCCAAACACAGATCGAGCATAATAGCCGATATATGTGAGTTCATTGCTACTGGGCCAGGGTTATGTTTTGTTCAATGTAATCAAAATCAAATTTCGTGCATAATTTTAGGGCTAGCTCAATCATATGATGTGGGTCTAATCTTGTTTTATAATTGGGCACTTTAAATTTACAAATCATTACAAAAATATTGTACAAGTTGTACAAGTTTGACTCGTTAAGATTTATTTTTTATTTATAAATTATGAATTATAAGACAATATCTCACAATGGCCTTAGGGCCACTTTATACTTTCAAGTATTTTCTTTGTATAAACGAGTTTTTGAATCGAATTCTAAAATGCTCAAGTAAAAGAGTAGGCAATTTTGCAATGTGTCGTAATCGCTCAAAAATGTTTGCCGAATTTATTGATGGATTGGAGTTAATGAATCAGACTAAGAGACCTTAAATAGCCAGTATTTTGACGATTAATTTGCAAGTTTTGCTTACTATCATAAATTGTTAATTTGATGATAGGCAATTTTTATATTTTACAAGTCGAATTTAATTCTTGTTAAGCTTTTCGTGCTTTGTTTGGCATTGCCCTTGATGAAGATCATTATTTTGTTAATTTCATAATTCGGTTCTTTGCCCGAATAATCATTTATTTTTGCTATCAAAGTTGATGAACAAGATTTCTCAAAAAACATTTATATAGCAAGTTAAATAATTAGTTAATTTTAATTAGTTAAATAATTTTAATTAACTTGACTTTCATATGCAAATGGCCTTTAAGGTGACTCGTAAAAGAATTTTTAGACTACTTTTTGCCATTATAATGTCAAATTTTATATCAACACTAAAGTCGATTTGCAAACGAGTTACAGAAAGTAAATCGAATGATTTTTTGAATTTAATGTTGCAATTATTTTATTAAAGTCATCAAAAAGTTAGTTAAGCAAGTTTTGTGACTCTGTTTACAATTTAAATAAGATACAAGACGCAGTTCAATGAAGAGTTAAATGTTAAATATTGATTGTACAATTATATTTCATGTCCCTGTTTATCTTTATTGCAAGTAAAGCTCACATTGCGTAAATAAGCTGAGAAAACAACGCATAAATTATATTATATACACATTGCAACTAATGCTGCAAATGCTGTAAAGGATGTTGAAATAATACTTCCATCCATCATACGCCTCGTGGGCCATGAACCGAAACGTTGTGAAAATGACATTTATTACAACAGACCCCAAAAGCGAATATTTGTATGCAAATAAATGGTCCAAACTTTGGTGACAGATAAGAATAAACAGGAGTCTTAATACCCTTATGAGATATAAAAATTTTATTTTATATACCCTCTCTTTCTCTGTGTCCAATCTGCTGAACTAAGCAGCAGAATCATCAGCCAAAACTATCTAAAATCTAGTTTAATAGTACAAATGATTCGTTTATGGGAGAATTATATTTAAATTCTTAGTTGCAATACGCACTGATTGTTAAAAATACAGCTAGCATGTTTCGCTTTTATACTGATATCTTTCAGAATGCAAAATAATATCTAGAATAAAATCAAGCTGAAATATTTAACTTTAACATGCAACAATTGCGATTTAAAGTAGATAAAAGCCACTTCTAATCATACAAACATCTAGCATAATAACCGATGCTTCAGTTCAATAATAAATTGGTAAGGACTATATTTTATTCAATGTAACAAGACATAAGAATTACAGTAGGAAGTAGGTATTTATGGGTTAGCAAAATTGATGAAAATAAAATAACTATTTTATTTTATTAATTCGATTCTTTCTCCGACTAATTATATATATATTTTTTTGTCGATGGTGTAGATTAGGTAATTTATTTAATTTTATACTTATAGCTGCTTTAAATATCTGTTGATTTAAATTAGCTAAATAATGATTTCCTACACTAATCTTTTTTTTTTTTAATTTCCTTGCTGCTGACTCGTCGAAAAGTCTTGGTTATCCCAGGCGATTGTCAGACATAATAAATTAAATAAAGACATTCGCTGATGCTGCAAATGATGTTGAATACAAAAAAAAATACTCTCATCTATCATCCGTTTCGTGGACCATAAACCGAAACGGCGTGAAAATTACATTTACTACAACAGACCCTAAAATCTGCCATTTGTATGCAAATAAATGGCTCGAACACAAGTGGCAAAATGGCAAGAAAAAAGAAGGGGAAGACTTAATAGCCTTGTGGACCTCAGTTAAACTATTAGCAACAGCTGAAACTACATAAAACAAAGGCCATTATTGATGATACTCTTATGGAAGCTGCAGTTACTTCAAATTGTTAATTTAATTAATGGACAAACTTAATTAAATAAAGTTTCCCATAGCAGCGGTTTTCGTGATTTATTAAAATGCAAGCTGAAAACTTTATCGATGATTTGAACGCTTAATTAATGGACTCTTTTTCCCACACACACACATAGTCACACACACTCACACACACACACACACACCCATACACAAACTCAACTTACCGCTATCGATTTCATTCTCACTGGGATCACGATGAAATATATTGCCATAGTATTGATCGTGTTGCTCGGACTCAACACTCTGCAGCGACTCCTCATCGAACTCATCCTCGGGATTACTGTTCGCCTGCAACTGCTGATCTTGCAGATCATCCTCCTCCTGCTCATCCTCATAGCGACTCGAGCTTGTTGGCGCTGTTCGCTTTGCAGCCGCAGCTGCAGCTGCCAAACGATTCCGTTGCGCTCCGCCGCCGCTTTTCTTGTAGCCATCGCTGCCGGCGGAGAAGCCGCGGGGACGTGGACGTCGACCCGCGGCGGGCTTGGGCTTGGGCAATATATCAGCGATGGTGGGTGCCTTTTGGCTGACGGTGCGATTGGGAAACAGGCGACGCTCCAGATAATTGGCAAATATCTGTTGCGTTATCTGATTCTGGCGCGCCAACTCGCTCTGATCCAGCTCAAAGTGATTGTTTTCGCTGTTGTTGTTTTTGTTGTTGTTGGTGCCTGCAATTACAATTGGGATGAAAATTGAGTGCTCGATTAATCACTGTAATCACATGTGGGCCGTCGCTCAAATGCGAAATCCCAACACACATGTAGCTGCCACTTTGGGGCAATTACATAAACGCTGCCGTGTTGCGGCCCACACTCAAATCGCAGGCTTAAGATGAGGTGCAAAAAACAAAGAGCATAAGCTGAAGCTTATATCGAGTACAACCTGTACAGGCAGACGAGTTTTAGATCAGGGTCTCAACTGAGTCTTTTTACTGAGGGTCACCTGTTTTATCGAGTTTCGTTTTAAATCTGACAGTCCTTTTACGAATTGACACTTTTTTTTGACACAGGTGGATTCGATTTCATGGAGCAATTCTTTATCTTTTTATTACGTTTTTTACGTCTATTTTTTAGTTTTAAAATTTTTACAGTCATAAATAAGTTTATATGGTGAATCAACTTTATCATGAATGTAAACTGTTAAAGTTTAATAAAAGAATTTGACTTGAAATTTAAATGACAAGTTCTTCGCCAAATAATCTTATTTAGGTATGTGTCTAATCTTTAGAAATCGAAGAAACTTTTTTAAAGTTAAAGTTTACCGATTTGGAAAATTTAACTCTGGCTTATCACAGCTTGACATACATGAATATTATACTTAAAGCTGGACACACGATTCTGACTACAAAATATTTTATTTAATTATATTAACTATAAGCCAAGAAAAATATTAGTAGTAAGGGTCAAATATTTCCACATTTAAAAATGATCTGATTTTTAGACACTACAAAATATTACTAGGTATAAATGACAAACTATAAATGATTAACTAAAAAACTGTCAATTCTATTTGACCTGCTTTACACCTGTTTGACGACACTCAGCCTTAGTATCAATTTTGATTGACAACTGTCATCAAGCGCCGACTGCTCAAATGACGCACATCAATCAAATTTGTGACCCACAGAGACTTGCTCAGTGAGAAAGAGAGAGAGAGAGAGAGAGAGCAGCCATTCAAGATCATCAGCTGGTAAAATTTATTTTTTGTTTAAGATTGTTTTTTTTTTCTGACTGCTCCCGCTTTTTGTGCTTCAAATTTAATGTGAGATTAATCGTTTGCCATTTGGCTTAAGTTGATTGCCCCAACTTCAGCTGCAACTGTGTCAAGGTTGTAAAAAAGGCTTTTTACTGCTTTACATCAAAGCTGATTCCAGTTTGCGGTACACATCCCGTTCCACTGGCCATCTCCCCCTCCACCGCCATTAAGTTAATGAGTTAAAATTGCCAAATAAGTGTTATAAATGCTGCTGTAAAATGTGCAAAACAAAGCGACATTAAAGGGACTTTATTGCTCCTTGATTCATTACAGAAAGCTACACAAATTATAATAAAAAATAAAAAAGAAAATAAAACCTCAAAAGTTGTCGCGCGCCCACCAAAAATTGTTGATTGTTTCACATTTTTGCGTATGTGTTTTTTGCAACGCCTTTGTAAATATGTTTTTTTTTTACCTTCATCCGTGTGTATAATTTAAATTGAAATTGATTACACAATTTCGTTTAATGCCTGCGGCAATTATATTTTTCGAAATTTTTGGCTCATTATGGTTCAAGAGTCATCAGTTTGGGTTTCTAGGGCTTCCCCCTTGACATTTGTGAGTGCGATGAAATTTGAATAATGGATACTCGAAGTTGGATAGATTTCAAACTGGGTGTGTTCCGATTGCTACATATATATATTTGGGAATAATTTTGTCCAGTTCAAAGTCAATGCTCTCTTAGATTTCATACTGGCACAGCTTGGCCAAAAATATATTAGATTTAAAAAAACCTTTTTTAGCTTGATTTGATTAGAACAAAATTACATAAAAAAAATTAATACAATTTATATTTTTTTTCTAAAAGGCAGTTGAAAATTTACTTTAAATAAAACTACTATTGTCTTGTGTTAAAAAGAAACTTTCCACAGCCTTAGCATAAAGTCAATTAAATTTGAAAATCAAAAAGGGAAAGCAAACTTTTCATTTTGATATAATCGTCATAATTTCAGTTGAACTAAAATCCATTTTCAGAGTCTACAGCTTTTTAAGATACAATCTTTAAGTGAAATCTAAGTGCTGCACTTAAAATCCAATTGTGAGCTGATTTTGGATTTTTTCGAGACACTCAAAGAGCCAGTTATTCATAATTATATTTTGACTTATTTCCGTGGCATTAATTATCGATTTCAAAAACAAAATCCTTCAGTGAATTATTGTGGGTTTTGGGCTGCTGAGGTCAGGCAACCAAAAGAAATACAATGGGATCTAATAGCCAACATATTATCGGGCCAACATATTGTTGTTGGCCTGTTAACAATTGTTCTCAACGAGCCAACAAATTCAAAACTCAATAATCCTTGAGATACAATTATGACCATTTGTCGCTCATTATGAGCCATATTTCAATTGCTGTTGGCGCAATTTACATGCCTGTGTCGAATAGTTGTCCAATTGACCAATGGACCAATTGGCCAATTGAGAGTCGGGCCAGCCAGTCGTGATGGCCCCAAAATGTACAATCTATAATCCAGTTGGTCGATCACCGATCGATTTACACGCACCGCTTTTTGTCGTATTCGATTTGAAGTTTATTAATTTCACGAGCGTGCAACTACGTGCAACGTGCAACCATGCAACGTAACCCAGTTCTGTCTCAAAATGTGATGTGTATCTCTCTTTCTATCCAGCAGTTAATACAACTACAATCGCATGACCACATTGGCTAATTGTCGTCTTGGCTGCCAGTCACATAAATCATGTAGACTCGTCGAGGATGTCGACTGCAAACTGCCTTGAACAACAACAACAACAACAACAACAAAAGCAAACAATAACAAATAGTAAATCATTTTGACTTGCATCTGTTGCAAATAGCCGCCAGTTGCAGCTACAGCGCTTAATATATTCGTATCTGTATCTATAGCTGTGTCTGTAGCTGTATCTGTAGCTGTATCTGTATCTGTATCTGTAGCCGTATCTGTATCTGTGGCTGTGCCTCAAGAAAAAATAGCTGCAACTTCTGCAAAGAATTGAGGGCCGCTTAATTGCCGCTTGGCTGAAAAGAGGTCAATTTGCACAGCACAGCATCTGCAAGTAGACTCCCTCCCTCCTCCCCCCCCCCTCCTCCTACCCCTTTCAACTCTCTTAGCACTACCCCAGCACAAAGCCAACAAAAGCGTTTGTTTTTTTTGCCGTGTTGCGCAAACGGAAAAAACAAACGCGATTTGTGAAAAAATATGTGTTCCAAAAATGTTTGCAATTTCAGCTTGAAACAAGACCAGATTTCGCACATATCCTAAATAAATTAGTGTCTCATAACTAAAATGTTCATTTATTTGGCACAAAAAAGTTTTAATTCCTTTTTTTTTAATTTTTTTTGGTTGTGCAATTAATGCGCTCGTAATTAAACCACAAATGTGTTGTCAGACTTGGCGTATGCGTAACGCAATCACAAAGCGCATTCGCCCCGTTGGACGTTTAGTGACTGCTTTTGTTTTTTGTAACCTGATCTTAACGGCATTGTGAAAAGGTGTGTAACAGGCCGAAAAAGTGTCTTTGACCCCATAAGGCAGATATGTTCCGAATCAGAATCAATGGGCGATTTGATACAGCCAAATATGTTGGTCTGTTTTGACCAAGTCCATAACAAAGCTTATAGCAGCTAGAGACTTTAAATTTGAAATGACAGTTACCCCAAAAAAATTAAGTATGTTTTATTATCGATATCGATCATTTTCTCTGTCTCTGGAATATCAATAAAATCCGAATATCGATCGGAGTGAAATCTTACATTTTAAAGATATAATTTCAATAATAAGATCGGTTAAGAAAAATTCAAGAAAATCTATAGGTAAATTTAGGAAAATCTATTTGAATCACAGAGTGTTTTCTAGTCGAGGTTTGACGATGGAGTAATCTAACTTATTTTTTTTATAGTTTGTTTGACGTCTGGCAATTTGATATTTATGGCAAAAACTACACATTCTGCAATTGTCTTTCAATGTCAAACGAGATTTTGTACAAAAAACAAACGGCTAATTAATGATTTTTAATTGTAGATTAAGTTCTTCGGATTATTAACGCGTTAATTATGCCATCACTAAATATATACAATACTTCAAGTGGCTATAAATTATTAACCAACATTTGCATAATAGACTGTTGATTTTGAGCCAAAGAACTGTCATTTAAAAAGTTTTAGCTATAGTTATTGAGCCCATAAATTATTGACTATTATTTGTAGTATTTGTTATAAACTTTCGAGCCAAGAATTCCAATTTGCATCTATTAACTCTGATTGCATAAGAGGTGATTGAACTTGAAAACTAAGAATATTTTATGTATTTAAATTAATGCCATCATCAACATCTTTGGCCATTAATCTTTGAGCCGACATTGGAAATTTGTCTCAGACACACGCAGAATTTTGTTTTGTATTCAATAAAAAAAAAATCTCAAAAAAAAGCAAAAAAAAAAAAAACAACTATAAAATGTTTATAATAAGTTTTGAGACAACAAAAATATTCGTATATATTAAAATAATTTTATTTATAATTGTTAATTAGTTTAACGGGAATTTGTGAGCTCATCCAGCATTTCAAAATTAACCAAATAAAAAAAGTAATAAAATCTATAAAAAGCTGTTGAATATTTAATAAGTTTGCCGATAAAGATGGCAATGACATTAATAAGTATCATTTTTTTTCTATGCTCCTTAAATAATGGCACCATATAAAAACCAAATCCAGTTTTATATTATGTAGAATAATTTTATATCGATAAATTTAAAAGAAAAACAAAGTGAGCAAAACTTTAAATTATATTTGTGCTCTTATCTTTTGCATTTGATTTATAGTCATTTTTAGTTGGATAAAATTACCTTGACCTGAAGATAAAAAATCTGGATTTTAGTTTATGAGGAATACTTAATAGAAATGACTTTATAACTAAACAAAAACTTTTATACATAAATAAATAAAAAGTCACCAAATTCGACAGTTGACTTAAACAATTTTGGTCTGTTTTTTAGCCTTCGCAAATTCATTAAAATGTTAGTCAACTTTGAGGTCATTTTGATTAAAGGCTGCTTTTGCGCCTTAACCACTCAGTAGGTCGTCATAGTATTTTCCCATTGATCCATAATAAAAAAAAAAATATATTGCGAATCTGGCTCTAAGTGCAATCTTAAACATTTGCACAACTATTGACGCGCAGCAGCCTCATTAACGATACATCGATGGGATGACTACGATGCCGGCGACCTTGGCATGGATTTAGGCACTCAATTGCCACTCGAGCTATCGTTTGTGGCTGGCTGGCTTGCTGGCTTGCTGGCTGGCTGGCGGGGGTGGACGTGGACGTGGGAAAGGGAGCTCAAGAGCTTCAAGTACTTACCTCTTTTGTCGCGGCCATTTGTGGCAGCTGCCTCCTTCAGTTGCTCAGCTGTGGCAGCAACTGGAACATTTCCTCGTTTGATGTCTGTGCTGCTGCCGCTGCTTATGCTGCTGTTAAAACTTCGTGGCACATTGCGAACGGTGATGCGGTGTGGCACGTGCACATTTTGTGGCGTATTATTACCGGAATTGACACTGGCCAAAAACGAAACGAGCACGGTGAATAATAGCGTTAAACGTATCATTTTCATTGCGCGAGTTTTTCAATGTTTCCAACGATTTTCGGTTTGTTATGCTTCAAATGGTAGCTAAAACTGAAACTGTAGCTGAAGTTGACGACAGCGCCACAGACACGCGACTGAGCCGGAGACACGCCTCAGAGAAAGCCAGGTGCAGCCTGCAGCTCCCCAACTCCCCAAGATGTTGATTAAGGTGTCTGGCTTAGATGTGTTGTATTAGCTGCAAAATGTTTGTCACAATCCGGCCAGATAATTTTATGCAGCTTTCTAAATTAGCAATGCGACTGATATGCATAAATGTTATGGAATATTAAAAGAGTTCACAATAGGTCGATCGATATGTTGTTGTTGTTGATTTTGTATTTGTTTTTGTTTTTGGTTTTGATATCAGTGCTTAGGTTTTCTCCTCCTAGATTTCATGGCGTTGTTGCAGTAGAGAGAGCGCCTGGCCATTAAACTGTCCCTCCGACATTCGATTAGATAATCGCCCGAACTAGTCTTGTTTACTTTCTTTCCTCAATTCGCCTGCGTCGGCTGCTGTTGCTGCTACTGCTGCTGCTGCTAACTCTGCTGTGGGAGAGCTTTCGGCTTCGGGAGAGCGTTCGCTTTAAATTTACTCTCTCTTTTTGTGCGGCTGTTGACCGATCTCAGAAGTTGTTCGCATTTATCGCTGGACTGTCGTTGCGTCCAGAGCCTCGGTTGGTTGCGCCTTTTCAGTGTTTTTGCTGCTGTTGCGTTAGCTTTCGGCTTGCTTACTTACAGACTAAAGCGTTTGAACGCAACTAAAACACGTTGCGCGCTCGATTCCTCTCTGGAGCCGAAGATCGACGGTGTTTGGATATTAGCTCGGTCAGCTGACTGCGCTCTCTCTCTCTCTCTCTCTGTCTCTGTATTTGTGTGTGTGTTTTTTGGTCACGTACTTCCTCTATTTCTCTACTCTCGCTCTTGGTATTGCACTCTCTCGCAACTTGTTTCCATTGACCAATCCAAGCCTTAGCAAGTTGCGGTTGCATCGAGTTCTTCTTCGCCTTCTCCATTAACTGGCGTAAAATTAACCTTTTACATCGAAGTCATCTTCTTTGGGAGCTCACTCGAAAAGCGGTTTTTAATTACAGCTCCGATCAGGTGTGGTTTTAGGTGTGGTTTTTAAGCAGCTGCTTGTTTTACTTGTCAAGTGATTTAACAAGAATGTAACTGGCCAACAGGCGTTCATCGTTCGCCTTTTGCCAGAGTTGCTGTTGGACTATTAACCAACAGATTGAGTAGCAAATTCATTTTAATAGTTTGATTATTTTTAAAATTCAAGATTCAACGATTAATATATACGTATTAATATCTCATAATTAATTCAATGATGCATATTTATAAATACTATTAACTACGACATCTCATTCACAATTCAAAAATGAATGAAAAATAATAATAACACAAAACTAAATTTCAAGTTTTCGGTATTTAATTTAAATTTGGCACATAAATATATAGATAATGGTTTGATCTGGTGATCTGGTTTTGTCATGCATTAATCACTGTGCACCGGAAGAGTATGCGACCTGCTTGGAGATCACGTTTCGCAATAGCGTCTACGTGGAGATTTGCACGCGGTCGTATGCCACCCCGCCAAAGTGTGGCAAGTGTTGCATCTTCGCCGGACGATCGCAAATTTCTGCTTGGCTTAACTGATCTAGAAGTATATTCACAATTTGAGAAGGTTAACGGAGACTTTAATCTGCAAAATGGTTGGTTGTTTAATCAACAAATGAATAGGATGAAAGTTTCCACATTCAAGGATACCAATCCCGATGTGCTGGACAGTTGCGATTGCTTCGATTCCGAATATCCACGCTTTGAGCAGCTGTGTCCCACGTCGACAATGTTCAAATCAATGCTGCCTCTGTTCAATCTCTGCCAGCAACATACTGGAAATCTGGTGCTCATAATACGTCTGGTCGCCCAAGGATAACTTTGTGCCCTTAGAGCGCTCTCCAGAACAGAATATCTGTTTCAAAAGAACGGATGATGTTCATGTCCAGAATTGATATTGCCAATGCGGTTAACTGTTACTATTAATAATGTGAATTCTTTCGGGTTCTTTGGTAATTTTATTCTACTCCCATAAAACAACTTTTTATCATATTTTCTCAATTTCCGATCTTAGCAATCGTTGAACATAAAGTTTTATGTGGAGTACATAAAAAGTGGATCAACGCTTCAAAAGTCAAATCAAAATTATGTTTAAATATTTTCATTTAAGTTTCAACTACCAATTCGGCATTTTCTATTTTGTCTAAAAGAGAGAAAAATTCAATAGTAATTTTTTTTTTTTACATATATCTAGCCATATTTGAATTCAATACAAACGGTGACCTTAATAATTGTATTCCTAGCAGACTGTCTCCTCTAAAAGACTGTAGCAAATCGCAATTCTTTGGGTTCTCCGCAATTGAAAGTCTTCGGAATATTTTAAATATTTTGTGATTTTGTGTCTTTCATTTAATTTTAGCGTACAGACAAACTGTGGGGGGAAATTTGCGCGAAATTTACTGGTCCAAGTGCAATTTTAAATTCAGTCACCAAATCTATTCATCTAAATTTGGATAAGCGACCACATCAACCAACATGGCCAAAAAGGGGAAGAAGGGCAAAAAGGGCAAGAAGGTCAGTTGCCCAATCAAAATCACCGATCAAATGATAAAACCATTAATGCCGCAACGTAAGTATTATTTGTAAAAACCAATGATTGATCAATCATCAATCATTATGTACCAGCGATTTGCGAAGAGTGCTGTGATGATTGTTGCCAATGTCAATGCGAATGCGAATGCGATTGCAGTCCAGAGATCCAGCCATGCTTCATACAACCCACACGTCCGGATGCGGGTCCCGAGGCCTATGA
The DNA here is from genome assembly GCA_035042365.1 of Drosophila dives. NCBI lineage: Eukaryota > Metazoa > Arthropoda > Insecta > Diptera > Drosophilidae > Drosophila > Drosophila dives. The sequence continues at coordinate 3,051,509 of JAWNLJ010000326.1, read as the reverse complement.
TGAGTTCGAGGCCTGTTTGAATGGCAGTGGTCTGACTATACGTGTCCTTAAGAATACGCACAAGGTGCACAGTGTAAATGATGGAGCCAATGCGAATTTGGGTGCCGACGATGATCCCTGCTACAGGCAGGACATCAATGACTGCCCCTCGAACGATTGCCTCAACGATATACTGCAACGCAGCCAGTTCGCCCGGAATCACATACAGCGTCGCACCTGCGGACAGATCGTCAATCATCCGAGCATACCAAAAGTGCGGGCGAACATCAAATACTCTGGCAACGATGTCTGCGAGACGGACAACTTTTATGTGCCCTTCTCCAAGATCAAGGAGGCGTGCGAGAAGGAGGAGGCCAAGGTCGATTGTTATCGATCGCGTGTCTGCGATAGGCACGAGGCCAAAGTCGATTGCTATCGTCGTCGGTTGTGCGGCGGCGGAGTTCCTTGCATTCCGGCCATACCGCCAAATAGGTGTCAACGCAGCTGCTCCATGCAGGTGGAGGCCAAAGATATCAAGGACACCATGAAGGGCGTTAATTTGGACACTCGCAAGAAGGGCATTGAGGTAAGCCAAACAGCGACAACAGCAGCAGCAGCAGCAAATGGCGCCTGGTTGCATGCCACATTCGGAACGTGTTGCAATGCGGAATTATAAGCAACGTAAATCAAGTCGAATGCTTCAATTGTTCCGTGACTTGCTCTGGCTAAATGCTTTCGACAGCTGCATGCTGTACATGCTGCACATGTTGGAGCATGTGGCAGCATGTGTGTCTGTTGCATAACCCCCAACTAACTGCTCCAAATATGTGGCAACCACAATTCGCATTCGTATTTGATGTGGCTGTAAATCTGCCTGCAGCCGCTTTCCACATTTGCCAACATTTTTTTTGTTAATGCCCACTTTTTATTTAGGTCTGTTACAAAACGTGCGAGGAAACCGATAGCGATGTGTTCCTCATCAAGCTGGGCAGCAAGGCCAAGTCGCAGCACAAGAAGAGCACCATCGAGATCGAGTTGCGTACACCCAAACAGCCAGTCACGTTGCCCATGAGCAAGGTGACCACGGAAACCTATGTGACGGAAGCCCTGCTCGATGCCTCCAAGGGTAAGAAACGCAAGGGTAAGAAGGGCAAGAAGGGTGCTAAGAAGGGCAAGGGCAAGAAGGCAAAATAGCCCATCGATGAATCCTGGCAAAGAAACCTGCTTAGCCTATTTACCTCACTTACGCTGACAAAAAATAAAATTAAAATGTAATAAAAATATAAAATCGTTTTTATTAGGTAAATCAAATTATAAAATAAATTTTTATATTAAATATAACATTTTGGCGAAACGTTAATTGCTAAATAACAGTTCGTCTGCAGGCTAAATTTAAATGAAACACAAAATCAGATAATATTTAAAATATTCTGAATATTTTTAATAGCGGAGAACCAAAAGAATTGCGATTTGCTACCGTCTTTTAGAGGAGGCAGTCTGCTAGGAATGCAATTATTAAGGCTACCATTTGTATTGAATTCAAGTATAGATTATGGCTATATACATGTAAAATAAAATTACTATTGAATTTTTCCCACAGCACTAGTCAAAAAGACAATAAGTTTAGAGAATAATTTAATGGGCCAAGTTGCTGCACTGCAGCAATTCATGAATGAATTTATTGAAATCGCAAGATCATTTGGAGCTGCTGCCTTGATTAACGCTTTTGCTGTTCCTTCAAACTTGTACATTCAGTTGGCTATATCTATAAGGATGGCTCATTTCTGCAAGTCGCTTGTGTTTGGCTTTATAAAACACGAATTGCATTCGCTTTTGGCATTGACAACACTTTTTACACTTCAGTTGCTAAAAATAAAACAATAACGAATTAAAAATATATATAAAATAATTAATGGCGCAATAAACTCGAAATTTACCTTATATAATTTGATTTTTGTACGATCGACCTTCCTTGATGGCTTTATAAATGATTTGACCCACTAAACTTGGATGTTGTATTTGAGCAACAAGTGTCGCAATTGTCTTATTGCTCGATTGCGCGCTGTAAGCCAAATTATATAAATTTATTAATAATTATTTGTTCATTATTTTTATTATTTATTTATTATTATTTAATATTACTTAATATTATTTAATATTATTTATTATTATTTTCTTTATTATTTATTATTCATTATTCATTATTTAATATTTAATATTTATTATTTAATATATACTATTAAATATTTATTATTTTTACTATTTTCTGTTTTCTATTTTCCATTTTCTATTTTCTATTTACTATATACTATTTACTATTTATTATTTACTATTTATTATTACTATTTACTATTTATTATTTACTCTTTACTATTTACTATTTACTATTAATATTTATTATTCATTATTATTTAGTATTTATTATTATTATTTTTATTATTTATTTATTATTTAAACTCACCCAAGTCACAGCAACTGGCATATTCGGGGCAACAGTGGTTGCAAGGATCATTGGTAGCTACGCCATCAGCTGTTAGCGAATTGATATCCTGTTTGTCATCACAGCCGATTCCACCACCTGACTGGCGATCCTTGCTCTTCTTTTCCTTGTCCTGCGTTTGTTTGTCCTTTCGTCCTGTCTCCATGTCCTTCTGCTTCTGCACCTGTATGTAACGAGGATGGGCTGGAACGCCGCCGCATGGACCACAAGGCTTCATACGCGTCTCACCCTCCGACTTGCAACGACGCTTGGACGGCACAGTGGGACATTCTATGAATACAGGACGAATAAGATGGACAATCGGATATAGATGGCTCATCCAAACTTACCGCGATCGAACTCATCCTCACAGTATTCGCAGGGACACATTTTGTCCAGATTACAGGCAAAATAGCGCAGACATTTTTTGGGATATGGCGGTGGTAGATAGCAAGGATCAGGCTGCACACACTGTGACGTTGGGCAGGGCGGACACTTGCCTTTGCAGCACTTATTTCCCGTGTCCATGGGACCACCGGTGGCATTTGTGTTACCAGCGGAATTGCAGCAGGGATCGCATGGATCTTCTGGACAGCATGGCGGGGGATCGCAGCACGACTTTATCTTGCCACACGATGGACACGGTGGACAAGCTGGAGGTGGACACGCTGAACACGGTTTCGGTGGACATGGCTCGCAACAGGGCGGACATTTTGGATTTCTTGAGCAGATCGAATGATTCAATGGGAACTGAGACACAATTGCTGGACCGTTGCACAGGAGTCTCATGATAAGCACCATGTTGCCCGTCTGCTGCTTGCAGAGATTGAAGAGTGGCAACAGTCGTTTCGTTAGCTCCGACGTGGGACAGAGCTGTTCGCGACGCCCAGAGCTGGCATCATAGCAGGAGCAATTGTCCAGTCCATCCTTGTTGGGACCCTTCATTTTGGGCAGATTCTGCAGCTCTTCCGCCAAAATCTTATCCCAGTTAATGTTCTCCGCATCAAAGGAATCCTTCACACGATCGAAAATTGGCTTCATCGGCAACTCGGTCAGACCGACGAGGAACTTGCAGCGGTTCGTCTTCTTCTTATACACATGTATCAGCAGGCGATCCTTGTCGGTGATCGGTGATTCGAGCGCAAAGATTACACATTTTCCACACTTGCACTGCTTGGGATTCACACAGGTACCAAACTCGCGATCGCAGATGCTGATGAACACATTCGACCGGAACGTGATCTCCACACAAGTGGGATACTCTTCAGGCGCGCAGAGATTCTGTTTCGTTATCAGCAGATCATCAATCACAAATTCAAACATATAGATCAAGTTGTTTGACAAGGCCATAATGCCAAAAATGGTTCCTGATTTAGAAAAAAATTTAGAAAATTTTGTAACTAAAAAATTTTAATGTTGTAATTTGGGCCAAGACAAGAAACTGAACTGTTTCAGTTGAGCTTTCACAGCAAATGCCTGCTGCGATGAGGCGACTGCTCCAAATTATTACAAATTTTTATTATGAAACATTTTTTTATCAGTTATAAGTATAAAATGTAACCAATTAAATATATGATAATGATTAATAAATTTTGATTAATTTACTTTATGTAGAATAAAATAATAGATAAGAAATTTATTTAGCTAACTATTTCTTTCAGGAATTTTTTACTATGTTATTTTTTTTTTTAAAAATTTCAATTACTTTAATCAAGTGAATTAATGCTGCTTACTTAATTATTTTTATATGCAAAGCTATAAAAATTAACAACATTAATTTCTGAATAATTTCATTTCTGAAATCCATTCCAAAAGAATTATTGGAATAATTATCCAATTGGGGCTTGAACAGAAATCCGCATTTTGTATTCCACATTACCCAAAGAACATAAAAGACTCGTTTTATTTGGTTTCATTAATGCCTTAAATCCTTTATTAAATGTTTTAAAATTATACTACAAAATATAATTGAGATAAATTTATTTTTAATTTTAATTTCAATATGCCGTCAGTTACCCTTGAACATGTTCAATATTTGATATGATTATAAGCCTGCTTTGATTTGACATTTTGAGCTGACTAAAAAATGTTTTGGCCAACTTAAATTTCAATGTTGTATTTGGCCAACAAGAATCGCAATTGTCTCATTGCTTGTGCTGTAAAGCAAAACATTTGTAGTAATTATTACGAGTATATTGTAAAATATATTTAAGACTCACTCAAGTCACAGCAACTGGCAGATTCGGCACAGCTGTGGCTGCAAGAATCATCAGAAGCTCCGTCATCAGATGGTAGCGAATTGTCACCATTTATATCACTCCCGGTTATCTGGCAATTGTCTTCGCCACCAATGCCTCCACCACTACGGCGACCCTTCTTCTTCTTCTTCTTATTTTTCTTTTTCTTATCCTTTGGCTTTATGTCATTTGTCTGCGTCTCTACGGCCTTCAGTTTCTTCTGTACGCAACGAGGATGGGCTGCATCGCTGCCGCAGCATCTACACGGCTCCAAACGGCGCTCAATCCAAGACTTGCAGCAACGCTTACATGGCACAGGTGGGCATTCTAGGAATTAGAATTAGTTGGCTCGAATGTCAAGTTAAAATCATACATCATCCAAACTTACCGCTATCAGACTCATCGTCACGGCATTCACAAGGACACGATTTGTCCATATTACAGGCGAAATAGCGCAGACATTTCATTGGCTGAGTAGGAGGAACATGGCAAGGATCTGGTTGCACGCACTGTGGCAGGCAGGGCAGACACCTGCGCTTGCAGCACTTCTTGCACTTAGACATATTTGTGGCTAAGTTTGAATTATGGAATAAATTTCCAAAAAAAAATTGTAACTAACAAATTTTGATGTTGGCCGAGATAAGAAACTGAACTGTTTTAATTTTTGTAAAAATTCAATGTAAAAAGTCAGAGAAAAATGATTGCCATTCAAGATAATGTTGATATCTGATTATGCAGCTTATATAAATAAGTTGTTTGAACTGTAAAATCCGCCAGATAATATCTTCTTCTGCCTCAAACCGAACCAAAAAAATTCGCAAATCGTTTTCGACATTATTTTAAGATCAACAAAAACTCGTTTTAGGTTTTTTTTGGAGGGTTTTTTCTTTTTTCTAGTAATGCATAAAACGCTTTATTCAATTTTTCGAAATTGTACTACAAATTTGATTGAGCTATTCGTAATTGTATTTTTAATTGTAATACGCCTCTTCGTTGCCCCCTTAAAAATCTGCGCAGCAGCGGGAAGCTAATGCATAGAAAAAAGTTTCAACTATAAATAAAATATGATGTCCAGGAAAGGGTAAGGAGGAAGGAAAGGGCGGAATCAATGACTAAAAGATCACGTGTTTAACAAAAAAAATACAGAGGGATTTGGGAGCATTGTAAACAGGAATTTTGCTATGTGTTTATTGATGATTGCGTGCGCGATGATGTCTTTTAATATTGGCCAAGCATGAAGAAGACTTTGAGGCTGTCCATGGTAATCCTTGTCATTATTAGACGACACTAATGTCAGGCGGAATGAAACGACATGAGCGGAAAAAGCCGTGGCCATTGAACGAACTCCACGCCGTAATGCATAATGCCCGTGGCACTGACCGCAATCATTGCGCCCCAGAATAGCATAAAGAGCAGGTTCTCTGTGCTAAACTCTGCCGGATATGTCATCGTGATGACGAACATGGCCACAGCAACAAGCAGCACCGAGGGGAAGGCGAAATAGCGCCAGCCATGTGGCCTCATTAATGGCGATGGTAATACACTGCCCTCGTTCTCATTGATCAGATAGTGGCCCAGGAAGAGATCGATGCCATCTTGACGTACTCCATCCGCAAAATTGTTCAAATAATATCGGACTAACGAGTTCTTGCCATCCTGTATTGCTCCAGATTTAGTTCGTTTTCCGGTGCGGGTAAAGTCCGTTTTGAGGGCACCCGTTCCACTGTATTGCAGCGAAACCAGATCCGCATTGTCCGCCCAGACGCCCTTGAAGAGCGTCTCAAAGTTAGCCGAGGCTTGCTCTACCCGCTGACCCACATGCAGAACGCCCAGTTTTTGCAGGACAGCAGTCAGGGAGCGACGAGCGAGCATGCTCTGAACCACATTCGTTCGATCCAAACAATCGATGCAATTGGTGCGAAAGACGCCCGTCTGCGTGGACACAAGATTGCCATTGTTGAAGGCATGATAGAAACCAAAATTATCCAGTTCATGGGCCAGACGATCGATAAGTATGTTCAGACGATCCCAACGCATCTTCCGGCACTCGTGATGGAAATCGAAGGCCTCATATCGCACATTGGTATTACCCAATTCATTCACTAGGCGTTCAAATGTGGATGCCAGTTCACCCTCGGCACCCCTTTGATCGACCAAATTGACGGCCACCTGCTGTCCATAGATCTTCAGCTGTGCATTGAAATGTGCCGCACAGGCAGCCAAATGATCCTTTCCCGGTATGAGTCGTGGACGTGGCTTGTAGCGTATATTGGGCAACTGCTGCCAGAGGAAAGGCATACTGCCACGCGTCTGGACGAAGCTCGTGTGCTGGCCATTGAACTCGACAATCTGTTCCGTTTCCACGAAGTTCGCCACATGTCCCTGTTCGTTGCTGCCGCGACAGAAGAGTCGCGTGCCCGCCCGCTCCACCGATCGCCGGGTGACAATGCTCCAGAAGAACGTTTGTCCATTGATCTGCACCTGGTTGACGGAGACAAAGCCCAGGATTAGCGGCAGCTGAAATCGTTGCATTTTATCGCATTTGAATTGCTCAAGCACATGTGCGTTCCACACAAAACGTCTATCGGCACGCTGCAACAGACCCTGATCGCCATTATAGGGTCCCAGTAGCTCGCGCTGGCGCTGAAGCGTGTGTGTCAGATCATATTGATACGAGAAATAATAGAATTTCGTGTCCAGCGTTTTGCGCAACATGTTCAAATACGATTGATTCTCGGACCGTTGGATGGCATTCGGAATGTAGGGGATAATATCGTAGCCGGCCAGGCGCCAAACGATGGCATTGTTGAGAACGCCCACAAAGAGACGATGCGTGGCGACCAGCAGATAATCGCAACTCAGCAAATGGATGGTGCCCAGCACACCGCAGATGCGCCGCGTGGGACGCAGATTCGTCAGCTGAGTTGTTTTGGCCTGTACACGGGTCACCTTATCGAGACGGCCAATTAATAACAGCTCATCCTGACCATTTGGTTCCACAATGAAACTCTCCTGTGTTATGTACAGATTCATGTCATTGTAGACACTATTGCCTCCCATTTCGACGTCCATGTTTGCTGACACCTGCAATTTAAAAAGAAAACGCATAAAACCATCGACTGATACCTAATTATTATCATGGTTGTTATTGTTTTGGCCTTACTGCGCTTTATCTCAAAGTATTGCCCACTGTGCACACACACACACACACACACTAACAAGAAAACTCGAGCACCGGCAGTTGCTTTTTGATTATGTCGTCACCTCTGTCAGCCTATCCAGTCACCTTGCATGTGCTGTGATCGTCCTGGCAGTGGCAGCTATTCGTCGGTTATTTTTGTGTTATTAATAATACTTAAACGCAGCTGCGAACATAACAAATTTTTATAAAACTAAAAATCTAGAACGAGGTGACGGAGGCACAAACACACATACAACAGTGCTGTAAAACAATCGATGTCATATCGATAATTGCAGTAGCGCCAGCTGGCGTATTTTTATGGCAGCTACGGTGCGCGCAATATATGCGCCCAATTTTTTTTCTTTGTTTGAAAAATACCAGTCAAATTAATATAATATGTGACTTAAAATGCGCTCTAACTTGAATGTTCAAAATATTTATATAATAGTTATTGAAATATTCTATACAAATTCCTGACAGTGTATGCCCATTTAAAATGCAGCTTGGCCAGTGTGTACACACCGATAAAGTACAAGAACACTTTTTCGCTTCATTCAAAACCGAACGGACGACGCGATCAGCGAGGCGGCTTTCAATAATTTGTCATTTAATTGTAAAAATAACTGTGTCTAATTAATTAATTAATAAAAAGTAACGTCACATTATTGAGCAATTTGGGATCAGTGTGCAGTGTTTGAGAGTCACACAATAACTGCACACACACACAAACATATACAAGAAAACTACAGTTATTTGTAAAAAGTGCTTGGCGTCATTTTACTGTGGAAATGGATACAACGTCGGGTGCGAATGGCTCGCGAAACCAACAACAGCCGCCACGCAAGTCGAACCAAAACATTCAGGTTTATGTGCGCGTAAGGTGAGTTAGTCCCTTCCTCTCTTTTGATCCTATTGGTGAACTTGTGTTATTTGTGTTGCTATTGCAGACCTCTAAATTCGCGGGAACGTTGCATTCGCTCCGCGGAAGTGGTGGATGTGATGCCGCCACGTGAAATCGTCACCAGGCACACCATCGAATCGAAGCTAACGAAAAAGTTTACATTTGATCGCACATTTGGACCGGAGTCGCGTCAATGCGATGTCTACTCAACAGTTGTGGCGCCCCTCATCGAGGAGGTGCTCTCCGGCTACAATTGCACGGTGTTCGCCTACGGCCAGACGGGCACGGGCAAAACTCACACGATGGTGGGCAATGAGTGTGCCGAACTAAAATCCTCCTGGGAAGATGTAAGTGTGGTCGAAATTAGTCAGAAATTGTTATGTAGGTCTAACAGCCTGCTTGGTACAGTTACCTTTTATTAGAAGAATCATTTATTTTCCTCAAACCTGCGAGAATCGCAACTAAAACAAGTGTGGCAAAAATGGAAAAAAAAGAAACAGTAAGAATAATGGCAGAAAAACTTACAAGATGACCGACTAACAAATACCTTACAGTAACATTGGCGCGACTAGAAAATATTCCTTAACTGGTTACATATACTCATATATAAAAAATATTAATATAGGGTCATAGATAATAAACCTTTATTGAACTATTTGCAATTAATATAGTTCGAAGCTGCCTAATATACCCCTTTATCATATTGTAAAGGGTAAAAGGGTTTCACATGTTTGACAGCATGGCTCAACTTCTGAGAATTTTAAATTATATTATCGAAACCCCGCCTCTTCTGTTTAGGACTCTGATATTGGAATCATACCGCGAGCGCTAAGCCATTTGTTTGATGAGCTGCGCATGATGGAGCTGGAGTACACGATGCGCATCTCCTATCTGGAGCTGTACAACGAGGAGCTTTGCGATCTACTCTCCACGGATGACAACACCAAGATACGCATCTTTGATGACAGCACAAAAAAGGGTTCGGTGATTATTCAGGGACTAGAGGAGATACCTGTTCACAGCAAGGATGATGTGTATAAGCTGTTAGAGAAGGGCAAGGAGCGTCGTAAGACGGCCACCACACTGATGAATGCACAATCGTCACGCTCGCATACCGTCTTCTCGATTGTGGTACATATACGTGAGAATGGCATCGATGGCGAGGAAATGCTAAAGATTGGCAAACTAAATCTGGTCGATTTGGCGGGCAGCGAGAACGTCTCCAAGGCGGGCAATGAGAAGGGCATTCGAGTCCGCGAAACGGTCAACATTAATCAGAGTCTCCTGACCCTGGGTCGTGTGATTACAGCCCTCGTTGATCGTGCCCCGCATGTACCCTATCGCGAGTCCAAGTTGACGCGGCTGCTACAAGAGTCGTTGGGCGGACGCACGAAGACATCGATTATAGCCACCATATCGCCGGGGCACAAGGATATTGAGGAGACACTCAGCACGCTGGAGTATGCACATCGTGCCAAGAATATACAAAACAGACCGGAGGTCAATCAAAAGCTAACGAAGAAGACGGTACTCAAGGAGTACACCGAGGAGATCGATAAACTGAAACGGGATCTGATGGCGGCACGCGACAAGAATGGCATCTTCCTCGCCGAGGAGACGTACAATGAGCTGACCCTCAAGATGGATTCGCAAACGCGTGAGTTGAACGAAAAGATGATGCTGCTCAAGGCGCTCAAGGATGAGCTACAGAACAAGGAGAAGATCTTCAACGAGGTCAGCATGAATCTGGTAATGAAGACCCAAAAGCTAACACGGACCGAACAGCATCTAACTGACACCAAAGGCAACCTGCTGCTCACCAAGAAGGTGCTCAACAAGACGAAGCGACGTTACAAGGAAAAGAAACAGCTTGTCGAATCGCACGTCAAAACCGAGGAGCAGTTGACTAACCAAGCACATCAGATACTCGAGGCAGCTGACTTGGCTGCCGATGATACACATCAGTTGCATGGCACCATCGAGCGACGTCGAGATGTCGACGAAAAGATTCGCAGCACATGTGCCCAATTCACGGAACGCATGCGCGATAATCTCCAGTTGCTCGACGGCAGCCTCAATCAGTATCAGGAACAGCAGGCGGGCTCCACCCAACAGCTGACAGAGGAGCTGGGTAAGCTTTTGAATTACCATCGTCAACATAGTCATCTAAATTTCTCACTTACTTTTAGGCAATTGCACAACTGTGCATCAGCGTCTGGTGGCGAATGCCAGCAAAAGCATTGACAACTTGCGTTCCATTTGCACGGAGGCTTTGACGGCTCAGGGACAGCTGCAGGCGCAGTTTGCAACAGCTGTGGCGGGTAGTGGGGATGCACATTGCCAGGCGCTAGTGGCGCAGCTCTTAAAGCACATGCAGCAGCGCAAGGTGCAGCTGTCCGAAGAGATCATGGCTAATCTGCAGGACTTGCAGGAGAATAATCAGCGCCACCAGGCGGCATTGGATAGCATGCGTGATGGCTTCTCGCCGATCATTGAGCGCAATGCTAAGGCACTGCAGCTGCACGTGGATCAAGTGCAGCAACAATTACAGCAGTTGTCAGCGATGCAGGCACCCGATGCGGAGCAACTGCAGCAGCTGCAGTCAGAGCTGGCTTACGAGGAGGAGTTGGCACAGCAGGAACAGGCATTGTTGCAGCAACTGGAGCAGCTGCAGCAACAGCGTGCCAAGAATACGATCTGTATGGGCACACGTGTCGGACAGCTAAAGCGCAGCCATGTATCGGTCATCGAGCAGATTCAACTAGCCGGTAACAGTATGCAGGCCTATGCCATGGAGGGGTCTGTAGCCGCTCAAGCAGGACGCGATGAACTGTGCAATCAGCTGCACACTGCTGTTCTCTGTGTGGATCAGGGTGTGGCCAAGTGTTCAACGCTGCAAGTGCAGCTCGAGAATCTCACCAAGGAGAACGCCAAGCAGGCCGAGCTCAGCGCACAAACAGTTCGCAACAATGAAGTGCAACTGCGTCAGATGTGCGCCGCCAGCGAGGAACGGGCCCAACAGTTGCGCCACGAGCAGCAGAAGCAGCTGATCGCTTCTGGCGAACAGATCAATCAGATTATCACCGATGATGTGCAGCTGGGCAGTGGTCATGCGGCCATCACTGCTGATCTCATTGCTAAGCTCGCGGACCAGACGAAGCAGCATGCCTTGGTGCAGCGACAACAGTTCCAGATTTGCCATCAGGATCTCTCCAACTTTCATCAGAGTGAACTGAAAACTTATGCGCCCACAGGAACAACGCCCTCGAAGCGTGACTTCATCTATCCACGCACATTGGTGGCCACGTCGCCACATCAGGATATTGTGCGGCGCTATCGACAGGAGCAGGATTGGTCGGATCTGGACACAACGGCCACCATTGATGAGGTAAGACGAATATTGATTATACATAATCCCTACATATTTCTAATTGCCACTTCAATGCACAGTTAAGCGAGGGAGAACTGGAACAGAATCAGGAACAGGATTCACTGGTTTCCGTGGAGGAGCTGTCGGAGACTGAAACCATTATGAACTCGACGCCCATTGAGGCAACCGAAGGTGTTACTTTTAAGCAACGTGGCTCCAACAAAGCCGCACCGCCCACCTCACGCAACTCTAACTCGCTGAAGCCGCCGGTTGTCAAGCAGCGCAAAAGCTCCTTGACCCGTTCCCTGACGCCCAGTAAACAATCGCCACGGAATTCGCCGCTGAGTTCACCATCCCTTAATAGGGTGAGTTAAAATTACATCTTTTAAATAGTACAGCAATTAATAAATTACATTTTCTCCTCTTTCCCCACACAGCATAACAAGGAGAATGTTGCCTAAATTACATTTCATCAGCTTCCGAGGAATAAATATTATTATTAAGTCGCTAATTGATTTCTTCTCTATTTGCTTGTTCCTTTTTATTATTATTTTTATTTTTATTTTTTATTCACAATTCAATTCTTGAAATACTTATTATTATTTCAACTTGCACATATTTCTTGTTTCTGTAGTGTATTCATGCATCAATGTTTCATTAGAGTATTAAATTAACTCATTAAAAATAATTTGTTGATTTATGAAATAAACAAAAACCTTTTGCACCTAAAATTTTATTAAATTTCTTCTCGCGTTTCGCTAGTTTCTCTTGGAAATATCTTGTGCACGCACCACTTACACAAATTAGGTTGTTGTATTGACTAAATTGCGCTCGAGCTAAACACTGAGGCAATCTTCTGGAAGCATAAAGTCTCTAATTCCATCAAATCCTTACAGATTTTAGAAGGTCAATATGCTTTACGATAAAAAGGACTTCCCCTCTCGAATTGCATTCAAGGATTATGCAAGGATCTAATTAAGTACACAAATTAGGCTGCTTTAAAATGGGGCTTACTTTTAGGGCACACAGATCGACCCATAATGAAGAAGAGAAAATTAGATCGATATTTCCTGTATTTTGTTTGTAATATTTAAACCCTAAACTATTTAGCCAATGATTTTAAATACTTAAGACAGGCATTTGAGGATGGCATCAGTCGTCTAGATCCTCCTCCTCATCCTTAAGTATGCCCAGTCGTCTTGCCACCTCTTTCACATTGGCTATGAACTCCTCCTGCACCAGATTGAAACTCATGGCGAGCAGGGCAATGCCAAAGAGCAAATACAAGGAACAGTAGGCAATGGACTGCTCCGATTCGTCCTTGACACCCTTAGCAGGCACAAAATCGCCAAAGCCTACAAAGAGAGAAAGAGACAAAGAGAGGGGGAGTGTGAGAGGGAGATTTAGACTGAAAGGATTGCGGCAGATAAAGGACACTCACCAATTGTGGTCAGCGTGATGAAGCAAAAATAAGCAGAGTCCAGGAAGGACCAGTTCTCCCAGAAGGCAAACAGCGCTGCACCGCCCAAAATATAGCTGACAACAAGAAAGACGCACAGCCAAATGGGCACTGGTCGATCCTTGGGCATCAGTTCGAATCTGTCTCCATTCTCATCGCCATACATGGAATCGTCGTCATCATAATCATAACTGGGCCGCCGACGAATCTGTCGCTGCACCGGAAAACCCATTGGTGACATAATACGTGGCGAGGGTGGAAGACGACGTTCCCGTTCCCGTCTCCGTTCGCGTTTGGGCTCCCGATTGCGAGAACTGTGACGCACTGGATAATCCTGACAATCGTCATCGTAGAGTGACAACTCATCGAAGCTTTCCTCCACATAGTCATCGTAGCGTGGCGAACGTCCACGTCGATTCCGTTGCGGTGCTTTATCATAATCCGGTGGCTCCAGATGATTGCCATAGCGCGAGGATTGACGCCCCAGGCTGCCGGCGCGTCTTAAATTGGGGCGTTGCTGACGATGCTGCTGGTGCTGCTGCTGATGATGATGATGAGGATGATGCTGATGATGATGATTGTGTTGTTGCTGTGGCTGTGGGGAACGCTCGCGTTCCATTTCCCTTTGACGTTGGCGCTGACGATGCGCTGATCTTGGCATGGATTGACTACGCGGCGCATGCCGTGCCTTGTGTCCATTTCTTGCGAAATCCCCATCGTCGTCCAGTACATAACGATTGGGTATAATGGGCGTCTTGCGTACCACATCCTCATCCACATCCTCGTAGTGCGAGGACTGTGGACCATGACGTGGATCCACAGACTTGGCGCGTCCACGCCCAGGATTGGACTGCAGACGAAGCAGTTCGCGTGAGGCACGCGTCTCCTGACGCTGTGGTGATCGCACTGATCTCACGCTGGCTGCCCGCTTGGCCGGTGGCTGCAGGTCCCTGAAATCCTCAATGGAGCCATGTACGTGTGTCTTGGAGTGACCCAAATTGCGTTCCCGCTCTACCGTATGACGATCTCGCATTCTGTCCCGCTGTCGCTGCCGACTGCTGTAGCGATTGGAGCGATTCAGTGTCTGGGTCTCGTACTCGGAATCGCCATATACTGTGTGACGCTGACGAGGCTCATGCTGCAGCGGCTCATGATACGGTTGTTGATGACGTGCACGCCCGCCTCCTCTTCCTCCTGCGTTACCTCTATGCCCACCAAAATCACGATCTCGATCGCGATCATCATAGCCACGACCATAGCTGCGCAGCTCTGGATCAGAGTAAGCGTGACCCATCGAGGGACCCAATCCGGAATCATTGTTTGAACGCTGCGTCATCTTCATGGAACGGCGAAACGAAGGTGGCGGCTGCGAACGTGACGTCACCCGCTGCGGACGCATGCGCATCGATCTCTGGCGGGAGCGCGCTTTCCGCGGACGCTTCGCCGATCGGGTGCACACATAGCAACAGATGCGCCAGTACAGGAAACTGCATGACAATTTAATAATTTAATAATGGGCAAATGATTAAGTACATAAATATGATGGGCACCCACCGAAACGATGTGGCCATCACATCTCCAATGTTTGACAGACAGAGCAGCATCAGCGGAATGCCAACGATGGCATAAAAGATCGTCGTCACCTTGCCCCAGTCCGTGCGCGGTGATATGTGGCCATAGCCTGTCCACAGTTCAAGTTGCAGTTGCAACGCCAAATCATATGTAAATATATAATCGAGGTGGAACCATTTAAGTGATTAACTGTTTAAGGTCAACAATTGGAATACTTAGAACTGGGAATAATTTGGAAATGTAATTAACCTGATAACACCAATTTAGCATTTTATATAACTCAGAAAAATCAGACTATAATATTGGAGTGAAGTTGTACGGTTTAATCATATTTATGCAATTTCAGATCATATTCGATTTTCTTTAGTATTCAAAATTGTAAGCATATGAAAAATTTAATTGATCTATGAAATACTCACATTTATTTTTTATCAACTTTAAAAATTTCATATAGCTCGAAAGGGAAATACAGCATTTACCTAAGCAAAGCGCATTTGATTTGTGTTGAAATATATATATTATATATCCCCCCAATAGTTCCAATTGTAATCTTTTCTAGTCTTTGTATTAGAAATACACTTTGTATACAATTTTGTTGACTTAAGAACTGCCTTGAACCTTATCGAATTGGGCTAACAAGCAAATACACAAAAAGTTTTATTAAATGCTAATGGACGCAACATGTCTAATCGCTCCGGTTCGGGAAGCTAGCGAAGCTATTATCGCCACCTACGCGCCAAACCAAAAACAGGCGTTTCAAGTTTAGCCGACTGAAGGCATTTGCGGAAATGCGGAAGTATTTCCAGTCTATGTTTATAATTGGGAATGGGTGTGTGGTGTGTGTGGTATGTGTGTGTATGTGTTCTGTGATGTTTGGTATTGGCTCCGTCCAAACAAGCAACGGGCATTAAACTCACAAATAAAGCCAAAAATAGACAAGTCAAGTCATTCTAATCACTCAATATAACCATTTGGGGAAATTGTGCAAAAAGTTGGCATCATCAATCTAAATTCTGGCAACTAAACAACTCATCTGCGGTCAGTTTGACCTCGCGCTTGGTTTTTTTTAATATATTTTGGAATATAATTCAAACTTTTGATTTTTTTTCTAAGCCCGATATCTGAACCCCAAATGCGTGTCCATTTTTAGAGGTCATGCACGTGGTGTCGTTCAGTGGGCCAATCAACCTGTGTGCAACAAAGTGTGTCCAAAAAAAAGCACATAAACCTAAAACTAAAACTGACCTATGACTGCACGATCTGAATGATAAGCCAAAAAACATAATAATATGTACTATCTGCACTTAATCAGTTAATGGACATTCATTACAATCACAATTAAACCGATGAGTGTAAAAATCTGTCAACTCATTATAATTTCCAGGAAAGTGTTTCGAAATCCGAATGCGTCGGAGTCTAACAGGCAATTACAAAATGATCGTGCGGCATCTTCAATATTTATGCATTTCGAACGTGACCATTGTCCAACTGTGTCCGACTGTCCCATCGATTGCGGCAAGTTCCTGGGCGGCACTGCATGAATCCGTTCAGTGAACACAGAACTTGGTCATTTGAATTTGCGGTTTGGAAATTTCTTTGACATGGATGAATCAATACTAAATACGTGGACTGCGTGCCCGGCGATCAAACAGATCGCTGATCGCTGATCGCTGATCGCTGATTGCCGATTTCTGATTGCTGTTAAATCTGGCGTGTCTTGTCTGCGACTGCGTCTCCGTCTGCCACTCATTCTCACCCTCACCCTCTCCCACTCCCTCTATGGTTGTCTGTTTGTTTGTTTGGCTTGTTGGCGTTGATTCATTAGCTGTTTACACTGGGGCACAGTGGAGCAAATCTTATCTAGGTGTGTTCAGCAGTACACAAAAATAAAAATTATGCTTTTCGACTAACACATTAAATTAGGGGAAAAATTTTTTATGGAAGAGCAAATTCTGTTATTATTATTAAGGAAAATAATTGATTAATTATTAATGATTAATCTGGAAAGAAAACCAACCATAATTCTACAAGCTGAATAAATATTTTATGAACTAGTGGAAAATGTTCTCAGATGAAATACAGCTTCTTAACTAAATTGAATAAATTAATACTCCATTTTAAAAATTAAATATGTTTTTTTTATCAGAATTTAATACTCAAATGAAATACTTGATTGAAAAACTATATCTTTATTCCATTTGGGCAAATATCATAATAAATATATATCAAGCCTAATTTAATCATTGTTAGCTTTAAATTTTCGATTTCGTACTGTGATTTTTAAGATGTTTATTAAGGTAAATCTCGATAAAATCGTAATTTGCTTTACATATTCCATATGAGCAGAGATTATAGAAACTGTAATTTATAAAGATTACTGGGGAATTATTCTTGTTTTTGGAAATGCATTAATCTTTTTTTTTGCATTTAAAATATTTTGTTCTTTTATGCAGTAAATTCTTTTTTTTGGTAATGCATAAATTAACATTTTAACAACTGTTTTCTTTTTTCCTCAGAATCATTTTGGTATAAAATTAATAGGAATAATAAAGTGAAGATTGAGATTAGGGAGCAGAAGTGTTTGCATGTTCTTCTGAATAAAGGAATGCGTCACTTTGAACTGGTTCCACTGTGCCCATTGACGCACCTGCCTCACCTTTCGCATCTACCGCTGCCACTGCCTCTGCCTCTGCCCGGGGGTTTCTCAGGGGCCTCTGCCACTGCTTCAGCCACAGTCGAGTGATTTTCTGCGCTGCTGTCGTTTTGGGCCATTGTTATATAAGTAGCGTGTGCCGCTCGGATTGCCGAATTATTCTCTTACCAACGCTAAACGTGAGTGCAAGTCGCGACCAAGCGAGGAATACGGGTCAGTGTGTGAACCACTCACAAAAATAACAGCAACAACAACAACAAGAATAAAGGCCAATCTCGAAATTATGCGAAAAGATTGCCTCATCGCAGTGCTGGCACTCATCTGTCAAGTGGCCCTGGTGACAGCGGGCAGATCGGACGACAATCATTGGGTCTGGCGCACCTACAGCCGAAGGCAGCGTGCATTCAAGGATGGCGACATCGATCGCATTGCCACCTCATCCTTGAGGCAGACAAACGAGCAGCAGTTGAGGCGCGAGCCGACGACGAGGAGACCACTGCCTGGAGAGCCAGAGAACGATGAGATCGAGGACTATGTGGATGCACAGCCAGCGGTGTCTGCGTCCCCCAATGTGGGCACTCGCCAATTCAATCCGTATCCTAGTAACAATCCCTTTGGCGGTTTCGGTGGTGCACAGCCAAATGGTGGTCAGTTTTCGGGCGGCTTTGGTGGCAACCCGGGAGTACTCGTGGGTCCTGGTGGACCCACAGGTATTATCGGTAGACAGCCTGTCTATCCCAATATCTATCAAAACGGTTTTGGTGGCGGACAGAATGGACTCGGATTCGGACAGGGACAGGGTCAAGGATTGGGTGGCTTTCCCGGCAGCTTTAACAACTTTGGTGGCTCAACTTTCCCTGGATTAGGTGGTGGCTACCCGGGCACGGCCGGTGCGCAGCAGGGACAATATCCCGGCGCTGGCGCCCAATATCCATTTGGTGGCTTTCCCGGAGCGGGCAGCAATTATAACAACAACCAGTTCGCAGCGCCCGGAGGACAGTATCCGTTAGCACAATACGGAGGACCACAGTACACAGAGGGCTATGGCCTCGCCGGCTTTGGCCAAGGTCAGCCCGGTCTGCCAGGCACTGGATTTGGTGGCAACTTTGGAGATGGCAGCAATTTCGGACCCAATCTATTTGGCTTTGACGAGAAGTCGCCAAGCGTCGGGGAGGGCAAGAGTGCCAAGTCTGTTGCCATTGCTCCGGCGACAGTTAATGATAAACTTAGCAGTGGTAAGAAGGCTTAGAAGCAACTAAACCCAAAAATCCTCCCTCCTTCCCTCCCCTAACAACACCCTGTAGTATTCATTAGTGATTTAGGCCTAGCTTTAAGTTTAGTGCGAATAAAAATAACTAAAAAATCTATTTGATATTTACCGATTGTGGTTATGACAATGATGGAATAGAAGAGTGAGCCGGCAAATGTCCATTGGGACTTCAAAACATCCTCGTCGCCATCCCAGCCATCGGCCTTGATGGCCGTCAATATTTGCTTCTCAAAGTTGGCCAAGTGTTTGCTCACATTTGCCATCCAATCGTTCTCCTGGAGCACAGGTGCTTCATCGGAGAGCAGCCAAATGCGTTCGGTCAGATTAAAGCGCAGATTTTGAATATCTTGCTTGACCTGCAGAGGGATGAGGGATGAGGAATGCACTTAGCTCACTTCACACGTTGCCTGTGCACTCACCTCAATCTCGTGGGGTCGTTCGAGATGCTGGAACAGGTAGGCACCGCCCACACAATAGGAGACCACAAGCGCCACGAGCAGCACATGCGAAACTATGCAGGTGAGCACCTTCCACGAGAAACAGATGGCGGCCACACAGCGTCCCCGTCGCGGCTTCGCTGGCTCCATCATATGTGCCGGCATCGACTGTGCGCGCCTCGTCGACATCGCTGCTCACCTCTCTCCGACAACTTTCCCTTTTGGCCAATTTCACGTTTCGCTGCACACAAATTATAAAAAGGCTTTTAAGACTACAAAATGGCAGGTGAAACTACAACTGGAAATACCCTGTCTGCAGTCAAAAATCTTGGTCGTATTTTGTTTATTTCTACACAGAAAAATTTAGAGGTGTACCAAAAAATATAGTTTAAGAAAACCTTTATACAAATACTCAACAAAACTCACAAAACACATTTTCAATTCTTAGTTTTTTGCTCAAGCTTGCAGTAAATATATATACATATATGTATATGATATACGATATGATAACTGCCTTATGATTAAACAGTAGTAAGATAAGTTTTAAGACTTTTGAGTTTGAAAGTGTATCAAACACTTTCCCTATCCGATACAAATGTGGAATATTCAATTTACAGTAGGTTCTGAAACAGAAATCACAAGAAATAATATTTTATATAAACCCCAAGAGATCATTATAATATTTCGAGCTTCCAATAAAATTCAGATGTCAACCGAAAAACTCAGGGTAATTAATCTTCGGCATGTGTGGGATATAAGTTCTTTCTTGTTTATTATATATAAATAGGCGATATTTTTTATTTATCTTATGACATGTTTCTGAAATAAGCACACATATTTTTTAATTTTTAAAAGGACCACAAATTACTCGTAAGATGTGCAGGTGGCTAAAATGGGAGTGGGAAAGCCCCAGCCCCTATCCCCTATCCCCAATTCCCCCAATACACCAACAACCACACACAGACATGTACATTAATTTTTGTCTAAATATTTATTTAGTCGACGCGCTGTGCTGGCAAGGTCGGGGGTAAGTGGCAAGTGAGGGGGGGCGGGAGAGAGAAGCACACCGCATTCGCTTAATGCAAACTATTTTTGGTGGGAACATCCATCCATCTGATCAGCACCGCAGACAGACAGACAAACACAGAGACAGTCAGACGGACAGACAGACAGACAGACTTTTTACTTTTCATAGTCCAAATACTAGCCAAGAAATAACAGATAAACTATACATATATAGATATATAGAAACGCATGTTCGATTTAGGAGAGGAGGAGCAGTAGTTGGCTATATAACATGCCAAAATAATTAGTTTCTTTGATTTCATTTGATTTCCCTGATGGGCAATTAACTTTGGACAGTTTATGAACTGATTTGATTATTTATGGCAACTCATTTACATTTATGTTCACCGATCTTGCACTATAAAATTGTTCTTTTTTTTAATTTTTTTTTAATATTTTCAAATTTGTTTCACGCTGTGCGTGTGTGTGTTTTTAGATTTTTCAAATATTTAACGATAGCGAGTGCATATGGACCGATCCCGACGACTCTCCAAAGATTACTAAAAACATTTCTCGGATCGGCGAACGGTGCTCGAGTGTTTTATTTTTGTTTTCATCTATGTTGAATATTTTGGAATATCTCTTTTGTTTTTTTTTTTGTTTACTTTTTGCATTTCACGTGTTCTCCCGTGAAAAGAACAATCCGAGCAGCTGTTTTTGTGCTCGCTCTTTGTCTTCAGATAATTCAGTTGAGAATGTACAATAAGTTTAGGCTGCACATTTCAAATACACTGCAATCAATCATTATCAATATTTGATAAAAATTATCATTGTAAATTTTATACTTAAGTTATAGATAAGACATAATTTAGTCGACATTTAGTTGCCTGAAGGAACCCTCGAATCCACAGAGACTCTCGAAATCGATGGGTTTGCCCAATCGCAATCGCTCATCCGTGCCATAATTGGCCTCCTCCACCCAGTAATTCCTGTGTTCATTGATGCGCTCCTCCCATTCCTTGATTAGTTCTGGCACAGATCCATTTTCGCCACCGAACTCAGCGGGCAAATACTTTTGTGGTATGTGCTTGTACACTGACTCCAAATTGTTGCCGTGCACATAAAGCTACGGATTATTAAGATTATTATTAAGGATTCATCTTCCTTTGGGCTGCTTGCTTACCCTGCTCTGTTGCTTCTTGGACAACATCGGTTTGAACATGTTGAAGATCTTGTCAAATCCTCCGGGTGTATTTATGAAATGTGTTCCCACCGTGCGCATGGGTAAAGCCTCCTCCTGGTACACGGTCATCCTCTTGGATAACGTGGGCGTCATTTGTAGATAGTGTCCCGTTCTGAGGTTTGTTAGATCCAACAAATGAATGCAGCCATTGACAATGGCATAGTCATCCTCATTGAGGACTATCTGACCCATTAGAGTCGCAGCTCGATTGATATCTAGGAACTTATACAAATCCGGATCATAGGCGCCCATGCGCAACAGGATTATGCGAGGACCATTCTCATTTAGTGGGCGTGGCAGCGGCAAGGCGTAGCTTTATCAAGTTTATCAAATTTAACATTTCTAAATCGAACAATAGTCAAAGATAATAACTCACCCAAACCGAAACAGGACGAGCAACTTATCCACATCCACATTATGAGCTAAGAAGTAATCCGGATATTTGGTTCGCAACGTATAAAATCGATCAATTTTTGATTTGGCCTTCTCCAAACTAAACTTGCAGCCACGCAGAAAGTTAACCAAGGTCTGATCATCGGTGCGTGCCTTTAAATGTGGCTGCTGCTCGATCCACAGACGCAGTGCAGCAATATCCTCATCAATCCGCTCCGGCACCTCGTTCAGCTGCTCGATGGCATTTTTTTGTAGTTCAGCGCAAAGCGGACGAATCGATGGCATGTTGACCAGGTTTCAATGTCGATTCGCAAATAAACTTTTTATTTTCGCCGTCGATCAATTGGGCCCTAAAATCCAGATAAGATAAGTAGTCTAAACCAAAAGAGAGGGAAAGAGAGTAAGATATAGCCAAGAAGAGAGTAGTCAGTAAACAACTTTATAAATTTATTGCTTGCTTTTAATTTCAAATAGTTATTGTGGGTTCAGTCGATATCCAGCTTGCGGAATGAACCGTCCAGTCCAAAGTAACTCTGGCAGTTTATATTCTCGGCATTATGTTCCCTAAGCTTTTCGTTGGTGCCAAAGTAACGCGACTGCTCAAAGTAGTCGCGATAGCTGAACAATTTGAGCTCCATCTCGGTGATAATATCTTGCATGGTTCCTTTGCTGCCACCATATTCCAGCGGCAAGTTCTCCGGACGAACGTGCTCGAAAATTGCTTTCGGATCGGAGCTGACGGAGACCTATAAAAAATTTTATTTTTGCTCACGACTCCTGACTAAATCAATACTTACGCGCTGCTTGATCTTGTCGGGGAAAAAGGAACGCAGCGTATTGAAGCCTCTCTCGAAGGGCTCCGGTGCATTTATGAAATGTATACCCTTCTGCCTGGTGGGCATCGCCTCATCCGCAAAGGCGGAAAATTTGGTCAGCAGCTGCGGCTGCAGGGCAAACAAATTAGCCCCAGTTACTCCAGTCATATCCATTATCTCGATGTAGCCACTGACATTCGCATTGTCATCCTCCATCATTATAATCTCGCCAAACATGGAGCCCACCCGGATGATGTCCTGGAACTTAAATTTGTTGGTGTCATAGGAACCAGCTCGTATAATAGTCACCGCAGGACCCAAATTCTTCTCATCCAAAGGAATGCGTAGGATAATACTAAAAAGAGCGAATACTTGATTTGGGAAATATTGAAAGATTAAGATTAGGTCTTGGTACCCCATGCGTACGATCTCCAGCACCTGGGGATCATCTGCGAGACGATGTTCGTTGAAAACTTCGGGTATAGCCGCCTGGAGAGTGTAATATCGATCAATTTTGTGTTTGGCCTTCTCCAAACTAAATTTACTGCCACGCAGAAAGGAGAGCAGAAACTGATCCGTGAGGCAGGAGCAGAGATGTGGTTGCTTTTGGATCCATTCTCGCAGAGTGGCAATATCAGCGGATAAACGAGATGGGACCTCATTCAACTCCTCAATGGCAATGCACTGAAGACCCTCTCGCAATGGACGTATACCCGAGGAAAGATTGCTTTTGCTCATTGTGGATTTTAGATGCAGACTAAGCAACCACTGGGCAACTTGGACAAGTAAATATCTTATTTTGAATGCGATAAGATAAAGTTTTAATGATTAATGCTAATCAGTCAAGCGATTAGTTGTTGCTAAATGCGTTATTAATCTTTAAAGATGTCTGGTCATTAATAATAAATTTTAATAGTTGATAAAAATTATCTTAGGTGCATAATCCAAATATGCTGCAGTTATAAAAATTGGGGTAATAAATTCGCAGTCTATTTCATTTTACATAAGTTAGCGCTGAGGTAAAGTTACCAATTAACCCATTGGGACCATTTAAGGGCTAACAATGCTCATCTTTGTGAATGTTAACTAACAGGAGCAGTAATATGCGTTAATTTCAGTTTGACGAGATTGATTAACTGTTAAATCTAAATCGAAATAAATAAATGGAAAATCTGTATAGCATTTACAGCTACAAATAATTCATGTTTGTAGTCGCGTTAAACCAAATCACGTTTTCCATTAGTTATTTGCCAACGTGACCTAATACATTTGTATCGCCGATATATTGATATCGCACATCTCTAGCGTGTACCAACAACACACTGTAAGTTAACAGCATCACACTTTGAGTTAACAGCGCCTCTAAGCAGACGCACCTTAACAATAAAACATATAAATAAATTAAATATCAAAATTAAAAGCTCTAATAACTTAAAACTCTTGGCGCACGTTATAAGCTATATAAAATTTAAGTACACCGCAACGGTCAGCTCGAAACGCACTCGTGATTTAATTGTGAGACGCAAAATTGCACATTGCAATTACGCCTCCCCAAAAAAAGGCAAACAGCTGCAGCATTTTAGTTTATAAAACGCCAAAAACAATGTAAGTTGTGCATAAAAGTCAACAAAAATAATAGATAAAGAGAAAGCCAGCCATGCCATGCCATGCCTTGTTGAGTAAAGGCCAAAGTAAAGGGCGTTGCAAATGCCACATGCAAAGGCGGCGTCGGCAACAGCCCCGGTGGGTGGCAGCCGCCCTACCAGTGGGTGGCTGGCTGGCCAGGCGACCCCCCTCAAGGGCAGCATTTAACCGCTGCAAGGTGTCGTAAGTGCCGCGAATTCATCCGAATTGCCATTCTCAACAATGTTGACCCACTCTAAGCCCGTAATGCCATTTGTTTACTTGGTATACGCCGTGATTCATCAGCTAACAAATTACTGTATTGACGTAACTGTGCAAATATTTAAATTAACTTATTTATGTGTGTGTGTTTGTGTGTGTGTCTTAATCTTAATATAAATGTATATATATTTCCAGCTAGCGTGAGATCAGATCAAGATGCAAAACAATCCCAGTCCACAGTTGCCCTGCAAGGGCATTTTAAAGACTTCGCGCAGCTTTGACAAGTCGGGCGCCAGGTAAAACAACAAATTAACTTTGACCTTTCCTAACAATAACTTTGACTAAAATAGTTTCTCTTTTTAATTTGCTTGTGCAGTTTTCGCAAAAGTGCCAAGTTTGATGAGCTGAATGTGCTGCAAACGTTTCATCCGGCCGATAAGGACTATGGTCATATGAAAATCGATGAGCCAAAAACACCATACAACTACACGGAGCCATTCAATGAGAACAGAGACGAACTGGACACCGAGCTGCTGGTGGAAAAGTATTTAATTCAGCCATATAAACTTTTAGCTAAGCGTTCACTTAACCTTTTTTTTAAATTCCATATGTAGACTACGCATTGCGGCCACATCACAACAGTCTTCCCAAAGTATTGACGACGAAGGTTCTTCCGGCGATGATCAGCCTCTCAGCGAAGAGGAGCGACGTAAGCCTCAAATGAGCATCAATTTAATATGCATTTAACTTGTTTATTCTAATTTAGAACGGCGTCGCGAATTCGAGCGGCGTCGCAAGGCGCATTATCGTGAATTTGAGGCTGTGAAATTGGCGCGCAAGCTGATAAAGGAGGAGGATGACATTGATGTTGATAATGATGCAGCTCCTTCGGCTTCTGGATCAGCTCAGGGCACCGCCTCCACTTCCAGCAGCTCGAAACAAGAGTCGAGTCCAAAAGCCACAACATCCGCGTCCGCCAGTGCCAGTGCCATTGCCCGTGCAACTGCCCCAACAAGCAGCAGCAGCATCAGCAATATGGATCTGGAGCCAACTCATAATTAAAAGCAATATGCAATTCATAAACATATACACGGGGCACGGCTCTTAACTGACGTTGTTTGTTGATGTTAATGTTGTGCGCGAAACTTAATTGAATTCTACTGTCGTGATGAATTGAATTTAAACTTATCAGGCCATGGTTCAATCGTATATATATATATATTTCAATTTAGCAGCCTTCGCTAAAATGTGCTTTCCATCAAAGAATACAAAAAAAAAACAATAAAATTCGAGCAAATTGTAGCTAACGAATATTTTACAACAATGTTTGCACATGATAATTAATACATATGTATGAGAAAATATGAAAATTTTGTAGTATTACATTACGTAGTTAATATCTATTGATCTGATTTTTCCAATTGATTAACATTATAGCTAAACTATTTGTCCGACCTCCTCCAACGCATAACGCATTGATTTGCATTTAATTTTCAATAAGTGGAAATTTAATTTCTAAACACCTACACACAAAAGTGCCACAAACATTATAATAATAAAAATAATAATACGAAACTAAAGAAGAGGGAGAAGTAAACGTAACGATAAAAACTACAAGATGGAAAACTTGTTGGAAAAATTCAAATTGGGATGAATTAAAAATTGATTTGGCCTTATTTTTAGTTATTTATTAAACCAATATGTGCGATTTACTATTACTATTATAATTACGATTACGATTATTATTGTGAATATAATAGTTTTTAGCCATGCAATACGAAAGTTTCAATAAAGAGCAATGTGAAATCCTTTGTAAAAACCCAATAACCCAAAAACCAGAAAGATTACACACTTTTTCTTCTCTCGTCGTGAGTATTCAGAAATTTGCCATTTATTTTGATTCATCAGTGTTCATATTTGATTTGTTATTGTCGCACGATAATATATTATTATATAATTGTATACATATCGTAAATCCATTTCATTGTTTAGTCAGTGTTATTCTTTTGTTTTTTGTTTTTCTTTTTTAAGTAAATCTGGGATTCTTCTGGGAGGACGCCTTAGAAACCGCACAAAACTCAACTCCCCGCTAGAAACAACAGGCAAAGGCATCCTCATACTTTATATTGCCTGTCGGCAGAAAACTGGTTGATATGCGATCCTAAGGATATCCCCCAGAGACAGTGACATGTTTGGACATGTCTGTGTTGTACGTACGATAAACTCACGATATACATCTGCCGTGATTCTGTGCTTGCGTATTTATATAACTTACTTAACGGTTCATTGACATTTTTTTTATATGCTCATTAACAATAAATATAATCGTAAATATATATAGACAAATAAATCAAGCAAACTCAAACTAGTTAAACAAATGAGACACAATTCAAAAGCAGCGCCTAGAAATCTAACCAGAGGTCGAGATTTAATATGATATGTGGTCGTTTTTTTTTTATCGATTCAATTTACAGTTAACTATCCCAATGCATATCATACTAAGTCGAGGCCTATGGCATGTGATACTAGGCGTGACTGCCCGATCGGTCCATATAGCAAAACATTGCGAATAAATATATAATAATAGTTTAGATAGATATGTTAGTTCGTTTTTTTTTTTCTTTACACATAATATAATTATAACAAAGTTTCATTTTCCATATCATATCCGTTTTTCATTTGCTAGGTCTCGTTTCATTTAGTACAATTCTCAACTTAAAAATATATAATTTTTTTTTTATAAATTTGGCAAAAACATAAGAGGGATACTTTTCAAGTATTTGTGTATCTATGTTATGCATATGCTCCAATATTTATGCAGCATTAAAATTCAAATATTCATATTATATTTCACACATATAGCGCTCAATTAACATCGATTTCATTTTTCTAATCTGTGAAACATGAGCTCTAAAGTGCTTGTAGAAGTACCGGGTGTACTTCGTACCCTGATAATCGTTTCGTTTGGCATAATTATATAAATAATAAAAGATAGATAGATTGATTGATAGAGTGATAGATAGATAGATAGATAGATAGATACGTATATAAAGTTGCTTTGTTAGTAGCATTTTAAAATTAGTATAACAGTATACATATATAGTTCTGTATAGTATAAAGTTTCATTTCGTTAGTTTTCGTTTTAGTAACATATACATGATCGTTTTTAGTATTATGTGAAGTGGGTTCCATTGATATTAATTTTCTTTGTTTCTTCTTTGAAATATTGTTGGATTTTCCTCCTTTGAGCAGCTATGTATTGGATTATAGCTGTAATTCCAATCAGATGCCAACTTAACCAAACATATGTTGAGTGCCTGGTGGCACCTTGTAGCTGGGATAACCGTTATTAAGCTGGTGCTTGGCAAAGAAGTTGCTGTAGTCCTGTGAAAGATAAAAGGAGTAGTTGGCAATTATAACAGTTATGGAGATTTGTATGTCAAACAAACAACTAAAAAATGTTTATAAGAAGAGAATAATTTAAATTAATGAAATATTTAGGTATTTGGAATCAGACCTACGCACTCCATTTCCAATTAAAAATTATCAATCAGAAATATTATATAATTTTATATGTATAGGAAAAAGTCTCTGGAAATATATGAATGAAGCAAATTTCTAACCATTTTGAGCTTAGCTATCAACAAAGTAAGTTGAGCATTATCAGAGTTCTACAAATATTAAATATTTAGTATTATATATTGAAAGTGTTATACTTACACGATTGACTCTACGGGGACGGCAGACGGGGCCCAAAGCCAACAAGCGACGCTCCTCGTTTTCCTTAACAGCAGCCTCCTTGTACTCCGGCGGTGGCCATTTCAAATCTCCGCGCAATTTGCTGCCTCCTACAAGGCATCAACTTTTTTATTATGCTGTCCCATTGTTTGTGGCCAACTGCAACTTACCTTGATAGCTGACGGCGGCTGGCTGCGAAGTGTAGACAGGCTGGGGTGTCTGTGAGACGGGTGCCTCCTTGCGCAGGGTGATGATGCCAGGACTGGCGCCACGATATCCAAGCTGCTGATCTGTCTGATCTTGCGAGTAGGGCAACTGTTGCTGCTGCGGCTGCTGCTGCTGCAGCTGTTGTTGTGGCTGCGAATAAGAATTGTATTGCGGTTGAGCATAGTTAGCGCCACCATTTTGCTGTGGATAGGATGGTTGTTGTTGCTGTTGTTGTGGCTGATAGGGCGACGTCTGATAGGGAGCCTGATATTGTTGCATCTGCGGTGGCAACTGTTGCTGTGGTGGCTGTTGCTGTTGCCATTGCTGTGGCTGCTGTTGCTGATTATCGTAGGATGGTGCACGATATTGTTGCTGCTGCGGCTGCTGTTGTTGTTGTTGTAGTTGTAGTTGTGGTACAAAAACATGCGAGTCATGGATTTCAGGTGCCAAGGTTATGGATGAGTTTGTTTATTTGTTGGTTGGTTGGTTGGGTGCAAGTGCAACAGATAAACACAGACAGTTACAGTTGCAGTAACAGTAAAAGTTTCAATTAACAGGAATCACAGATGTCCAAGTAAAGAGAGAAAGAAGACAGTTGTAAAGTTAAAGGTATCACGAATAAAAGTGGAATAGTTGGTTAGCTAGGCAGTTGAGGGTTAAGGTTTAATTCGGTAAACATTCAATAAGCATTAGCAGCGTGTGGCGCAGTTTACAGCTAAAATATATGCATAGAAGAAGCAGAGCAGAATATAGAGAGAGAAAAAATGTGAGATAATTGGTTAATGGCATCTACAATGTATGCATAAGTAATAATTACATATGTGTGAATTTGTCTATAAGCAAGGGTATTGTAAGGAGCGTACACAACTTTTTATTAAAGTGTAAAATTGTGCACTAAATAATCAAAGTGTTAAGGTTTACATGTGGTGTTTTTTACGTGAATTGACAATCAAGTTGTAACAAGTAAGAATGTTTTGGTTGAGAGACCTGAATCATAAGTTGTACATGACTTGAATATTTAATCAACAAGTTAAAACTGCATTAGATCAACTTTGTTATAAATGCTGTACTAATATACTTCCCTCAGCCCGTTACATACTTTTGCATTAATTTACAAGGGAATTTCTTACTCATTTTTAGTGGGTACAGTTATAAGAACGGGATCACGTGTAAAGAAAGAGCAAATAAATTCCCTCTTGGTGGATCAGTCAACTCCTGAGAGTAACTAAAGAACACGAGAGAGAGAAAGGAAGGAGAGAAGCAAAGAAAAAATTGACAAGCACAATGCAAATATCAATTAGTCATCAGGCGAACTCCGCGTGCTTAAGGTCGCGATTTTCACAAATGAAATTGAGTTGCTCAATCAAATCAACATTTAATTTGTGTTCATTATCTGCAAATATTGTTCGCAAAGTGTTTAACATGTGTGTAATTGCCAAATAATTGTGTGTTTTTTTTTTTAAGTTTTTGCTAGGCAAGTGCAGTCAGCAGCATGAAAATTAAGAAAGCGAGAATGGGAAGGAGATAGATTTGCTCCATTTACAGTTAATTTTACTGCTGCGTTTTTTATTCTTATTTTTTTATGTTGGCAATGTGAATGAAAAATGAAAGTGAGAAAACTAAAGTGAGGTTTACATGTGACATTGTTACAGTTATCGGTGAGTGAATTATTTTTCATTCTACTTTGAACCCATTCTTATTACAATTAACTTATTCCATCGATTATATTTTCACTATCTGCTTTCATAAAGTTGTGTAAAAAAAGCAGCTCATACCCCATATAGTACATATATTCTTAATCAGTCACTTACTATTTTTTTTTAATTTTTGTCAATTCGCGTATTGTACACCACACATAAACGCATGTTTATCAACTAATTGTTAGTTTGTTAGATGCCGTGGGAAATAGGGATTTTGAACTTTATGTAGATAGTAGAGACAGCAGCAGCAAAAGTTTTTGTGTTGCATCGGGGCCAATGCCAGGCAAAGCCAGACAATAAATCCATACAGCCAAACTTGTACCTGCTGTTGATATTGTTGATGTTGCTGATGTTGTTGCGGTTGTTGGTGCTGTTGCTGGTAGTGCGGATAGGCACTGGTTGCGGGTGCAACGCCGCCAGCAGTAAAGTCATTGTGCTCCTTGGGCAACGGTGCGCCTATATGCTTCCAGCCAACACCCACATTATGAGGGGGATGTGTGGGTTGAAATTGCTCATTTTGCTGCTGTTGATAAGACGGCTGATATTGCTGTTGCTGCTGTGGAAGTTGCTGTTGCTGCGGCTGTGGGCGTTGCTGCTGCTGCTGCTGTGGATAGTGGGCGTATTGTTGGTTATCAACAGACGCAGATGCAGGTGCAGGCTCCCTCGAGGGTTGTCTATTGAACTGAGCCTGTGTGTACTGGATGGGTTGTTGTTGTTGTTGGGGATAGTTATAGTTATTAGATGGGTAGGTATTTTGGGTGGGAGCAACTGTTGCTGGTGCGTAACCATTTGACGCATGGTTAGTAGTCTCTTGGCCATATACATTCTGTGTGGGTTGTTGCTGGTGTTGTTGTTGGTTGCGTGGCTGAACGTTGTTATAAATGGGACCCTGCAATGTTTGCAGTGAGTTTTCTCTGTTATGTGGACTATGTACATGTGTGTAGGTGTGTGTGAGTGTGTGTGTGAGCGTGTTGTATGTGTGTATTATATATATATATATATATATATACAGATATGCGCCTCACCAGTTTACCCAAATGACAGTTGCAGTTACGGTTACAATTATATTTACAATATACAAAATATTTACAAACTTGATAAATTTAACTAAAATAGATAGGTGTGTTTTGTGTGTGTGTGTGTGTGTGTGTGTGTTGTGTATATATACAAAATATCAAGTATCTGTTTGAGGCAGGCAGCACAATTTACCTGTGGTGCAGCAGCAGCATGAGTGGGGACGGGGACTGCGGGGGCAGTGGCAGCTGATTGTGGATAGTAGCCACCGGTTCCTGGAGCCGGACTCTGCAATTGGGGCTGTGGCGTAAATTCACGCACGATTCGCTCCTCCGACGCTGGTGGCCAGGCGACACGCTTATAGCCTAAAGAGAGAGCGAGACCGAGAGAAAGAGATGCATTAGCAACTGTTGTATTTGCGTATGTAATTTTGAATTATGTATATACACATATGTATATATACATATTGAATGGTACATATAGCTCTGGTAGACATTCAACAAAATGCGGCCAAAAGAACTCACGCGCACAGACGTGGGTGTTTTTTTTTTTGTTGGCCTTGGTATGCAAACACACACTCACATACATAGAGAGAAAACCAAATATTAAAGACTGTGTGCAAGACAAATAATTTAAAAATGATTTAAGCCAATTAAAAGTGTACAATATACGAATAAAACACAAAAAGACAACTGATGAAGAAGAAGAAGACGAAGAGTGAGAGAAATTTGATTTAATTTCGAATTGCAAATCATTCGTAGTTGTGTTCATTTTTTTTTGATTCTTGTCTTTTGTCATTGCCTCTAAATTTAGAAGAGTCGAAACACAAACTATTTGCAGCAGCAGCAACAACAATAAAAGCTAAAGCAACAACAAAAAACACTGTTGTTTTTGATGACAGCATTGCTCATAGGCAAAATACGTTGGCAATTGTGGGTGTTGAGCAACATGTTGCCAAACTGCATTCTGCAGCTGTTGATGTTGCTTTTTTGATTGAAAGTATTAGTGCAAGGATGGGGTGGGTGCATCATGAGAAACATGCTGTCAAGTTGTTGTATGGTATAAGTGATATTGGTGTGCTAGCAACATGTTGCCAAGGTGTTGCTGTTGAAAGAGCGAACTACGGGTGCTCTTCGAGCAACAAATTGTGAAGAAGCTAAATAGAAGAATTGCTATTGGAGTTAAAGAAACATGTTGCCAAGTGTCTGCTGTTGATAAAGGGAAATATTTTAGCTGTGAAAGCAACAAGTTGCACAACTGTATGTTGCTGTATTAATATGTTGCCAATGTACGGAATAAATGAATTCTGAATGTTGCCAAACTGTTGACTAATGACTGTTGCCTTTGAATAACGGAGTTGCTCTTGCGTTTCCAGCAACATGATGACAAATTGTGTTTTCAACTGGTCAGCAATGTTGCTAGTACAACAAATTTTCACGAAAAGTACACTAATTTTTTTAATTATTGTAAAAAATAAATAAAATTAAGTACTAAAGTAAGTGCAAAATGTTTACCGTCCATATTCTTGTAGTTTTGGTTTATAAGTCTCCACTGGCCGCCCATTCTGTGTGTGTTGGCTTGGAGTATGCTGTGTTGTGTTGGGTTGTGTTTTCTTTTAATTCTATTTAATAGCTGCTAGCTATATAAGCTTGCTACTTTATTTATGATCGAGCGCGGCGAGTAAAAATAAATTTTATATTTCGTGTTGCTTATTTTTCTGATTTAATTTTTTGGGTATAAAATAACAACAAATATGTACTTGTGTGTGTGTGTGCGTGTGAAAAATTATAGATGCTGCTTGGATACACACACACTGCGTGAATAAACGCAAACCGTTATGTAATGCAAATGCAAAAAACTTAATTAATGCGTTTGTTTATTGAAGGTTGTTGCTTTGGAACACCACACGAAATTCAATTCAATATATTTATATTCGTTAATTAATTGGCAACAAGAATTTGTTCAGCTGGCGCGCGTTTCGTTTTTATTTCTCTAATATATTTATTTATAAAATCCCCTTATTGCAGTTATTTTATTTTATTTTCTATTTTTTTAACTTGTCGAATTTTTTATATTGATCGTTTGCAAAACAAAAAAAGGGGAAGAAATTTTTAATATAAATCAATTTGAATTTAATTTTCTATGTGCTATGTTCTATGTCGAATGTTCGTTCTTCGTTTCTCGTTTGCGTTGGCCGCGCCGATATCTTTGTGCCTTCGATGTATGCTACTAAGTGAGCCAGCCCCCCAAAATTGCTAAGGAGAATTATTCGACACGCCAACAAATCACACAATCCGAAAGCTAATCCCCACTAGTATGGGTGTGTCTCTATCGTGTGTGTGTGTGTGTGTATAGAGAGTGCGAGAATAAAATGAAGTGTGTGTTTGTGTGTGTGAATGAGTGTGTTTTTCGCAAAAAGAAAATTACTTGTGGTGTATGGTGAAAATGTGCTGTGCGCTAAATACGTGCAATTTAAATTGTTGTTAATGATGCTTTAGTATCTATCCGAGGCAGCTGTTTGTCTGATTCAGTCTGCTTCTGCTTTGTTTACACCATTGATTTGTGCCGCACCTTGAAATGATGCACAATGGTGTATATCACACACACCCACACCCACACCTACGCATACACAGAAAATATATATTTGCTTTTGTTCTGCTTTTCAATTATATAAATCGCTGATGGATGGATTGCCGATTGTAGATCGGATCGGATACAAAGTACTATTTTGCATTATGGTTAATGTTCCCTCAAAATCACAAATCAAGTGGGCGGGCAACAAATTCAAACTTGTCGCCAAACGAGTCATGAGTCAAGTGTGTGTTTATATAGCTCACAAGATATATAGTCGATCTATATCCCGACTAGTTGGTGTGGTTAAATTTAAATGAGAAACTGTCTCTAACAATAATAAGTTAAATAAATCTGTTTTTAAACGTATTTTCACAGGTGTACGACAAATGTTGGCTCATTAAAATTATTAGCAATCTTGTAAAATACATACACATTATATATACTAAAAATATATATTTCTATGTAGTATATAGTATTGTATGTACATAAATAAATGGGTGTCTAATGCGCTTGTTAAACATACTTATGTACATGAGTTATGTTCCTCTGGCTGCCAACGATTAGAGATAAGTGTAAAGCTGAGAAATGAGACTCATTAACATGGATTTAACTTAATACCAAAAGACTATAGAAAATATAATTAATGAATGTATACAAAAATATTATCTGTGACTAATAGTGAAATTGGGGGAAATAGGTTTAACGCTAGTTGGTTTTGTATGTGGACTGATACGTAATACTTAAAAACTATAGAATATATATACACTTATATAGAATGAATTGTTAGTCAAAAAATAATTGTGACTAATAGTTCAATGAGTTTTACGAGTGGGTTTCGAGATTAAGATTCTTCAAAAGCATTATTTTTCACATTCCCTTTGATTCTAATGACTAAAAATGCTAAAAATGTATCTAGACAAATACAGACTGTTAAATTATATATATAAATTAAATATATATTATACAGAATTGCAAAAGAAAACAATGAATAATTCGGTGTATGTTTAATAGTTCTAAACTTATTCTCTGCTTCTTTAAATTACTTGCAGCTCTAATAATAATTATTTGTGGCAAACAGTTCAAGTATTTAATATGGAATAAGCTTTATATAAAAATAGTTATATAAATAGTTCGATCTTCGCATTTGAAATTCTTCAATCGTTGTGACCTAGTCTGTGCCTTGAAACCACCTGGCTGGCTATCTTTGAAATTTGTCGTTTTTCCTTCAATATTTTTGTCTTTGTGCTTTATTTCTGTCAATTTCTCAGTCATACTATAAATAACTGAACGAATAATTAGTTATATTTCTGACAATTGGGTAAACAACAAAGAATTTGCCACATATGCTCAGGTTCTAGAATATTAATCTTTAAAATTTCAGCATGTTTTTGGAACTTAGTAAGATTTTTAAAGTTATTATAGAAAAGAATTTTTGAAATCATTGGTAGTGTTGAACTTAAAACCAGTTTAGACTTTTGTACATGAATTAAAAGATCTCGAATAAGATCGTAAATATTCTCATTGAATAATTCGCATTTCCAATCCTGAGAGTTAAACACTGTGCACAAAAAACCACTTTCACTGACAGAAGGAAACACATTACAGAATTACTTCATATCATGCCACATAGATAGTTAGACAGCACTTGGGGATTTAACGGACGCACCTTCAATGCCCAAATAGGGGCGTGGCGAAGCATTATCAAAGCAACGATTAACGCTGAAATCGCGATTGGTTTGCGGCGAATCCTCGCCACCGCCGAGCGGCTTAAAACCGGTCAGGTTCAAGTGGGAGCTGCTCAAGCTGGGCGCTTCGGGTTGCATTCCCAAGCCATGTTGCATGAGGAACTCGAAGGGCGGCGGCTGTGAGTTGCACCGTGGCGTGGCAGGCGGTGTGGCAGCCAGCAAGGACGATGAGTTGGACATGCACAGCTGCAATGGTTCGGTTGCGGTGCGCACGAGTAAGCCAATATTGTGTCCCTCCAGCTGTGGCACGTGACTATACTTGGCTTCCAAAGGGGCAGGAGTTGGAGTTGGAGAGGATTTGAGCTGGACGGCATTCAGCCCAAAGGGGGAGCTGCAGCGTTGCGCCGTATCAATCAGCGGGGCAGGATATTTGCGCAGGGATAGAGGACAAGGACTCGGCGAGCGACTCAGTTGCCACTCCCTGGCATCCGGTGGAGCAAGTGCAGCAAGTGTGCCAGCTGCTGACGGTGTGGTCACAATCTCAATTTCACTGCGCTGACGTTGCAATGACTTGCTCGAATCCTTAGATGACAGCTGCTGTTCCGGCTGCTGCTGTTGTTGCTGTGCATCCTCCCAGGATATCTGGCGGGAGATGTAAGGACTGCGCACCTCATACGTCGACTTGTAA
Source organism: Drosophila dives (assembly GCA_035042365.1). Taxonomy (NCBI): domain Eukaryota; kingdom Metazoa; phylum Arthropoda; class Insecta; order Diptera; family Drosophilidae; genus Drosophila; species Drosophila dives. The sequence continues at coordinate 3,015,064 of JAWNLJ010000326.1, read as the reverse complement.
TTGGCCAGCGATTCATTTTGTAGATTATCGAAGCGCCACTGATCGGCCTTGGTCAGCTTGCCCCAGCCGTGTGGCGAGTCGCGACACTCGCCACAAACCGAACAGTGACTGCTGCGACTAAAATCTGTGCTGGGCATCGCCTCGTGTGCACAGCCAGGACTGCCCGTCTGGGTGGCTTCTGTTGCTGTCCCCTGCTCTGCTTCCTTTTCCACATTTTTCCCATCTTGCAGTTTCCGCTCTTTCTCTCTTTCCTGTTCCCTTGTCTTGCACTCCTCCTTCTCCTGCTCCCTTTTCCTACTTTCGGGCTCCTTTCGTTGCTCCTCTAACTGCTTCTCTCTCACCTGCTCCTGCTCTTTCTTTTCTTGCTCATCCTGCTGCTCTTTAATTTCTTTCACTCGCATCTTTTTTTCATTCTCCTTTTCTTTCTCGTTTAACTTTTGCTCTGCCAATCGCTCCTGCTCCTGCCTTCTCACCAGCAATTGTGCTTGCTCCAAATATTGCTTGAATTTCCGCCTCTGTTCCTGTCTTCGTTCTAACTCCTCTTTCCTTTGCTGTTCCTCCTTTTGCTTCTGCTCCTCCTTTTGCTTCTGTTCCTTCTTTCGCTTCTGCTCCTCCTCCTGCTCTTGTTCCTGCCTCAACTGCTCCTTCCTCTGTTCACATTCGTTGCCGAATTCAGTTGCTTTTATTTCCTTGCCTTTCTCGCTCCCCTCAGCCTGAAACGGCGATAATTCGGCTTCGCTGTTTTCCTGCTGATTTTGCTGATTTGTGGCTTTCATTTTGTCTACAGGCAGCAGCATCAGGTCCTGTCGATTTGTTGCATTTGTCTTGCCCAGCGTGGACAGCTGCTCATAGTTGGCAATTACATCCGACACATGCCTGTAGTCCAAACTGAAATCCTCCTCTGCATTTTCTGCCTGCTCTGCCGTTTCCTCCTTCTCCTCTTTGGCACTCACGTGCGAGGCTTCCTCTTCCTGCTCCTCCTCGTCGATGAGTACGTGCTGTGCTCGCGCTGCAATTGGTGTCGTCTGATGCTCGACATGGAGCAGCGCGTGTTCATCGCCATCCAGGGCCGCGGCAATCTTGTGCAGGTCCTCCAAGGCGCGCTCCACAATTGGCACGTTCTCGGCGGGCACTTGGAGCGCTTCGAGTGGCGTTGTCGTCACCTCCTCCTGATCCTTGGTCGACACTTGTATGCCAGCGGCACGGCAATAAATCTGCCGTAGTATTGCCTGCAATGGACTCTCCACGGCCAGGATGGGAGATTGTCGCGAGGCAAACATATCCCAGGAGTCATTGTTGCTATTGGCGCTGAGTGGTGCTTTGGCTGGCTTTGCTGGCGCCGTTTCTATTGGTGTGGCCTGCACTGTGCGCTGCAGAGCCGTCTTCGCATTCTCCATGTACGCATCAATCTGACGCAGATGCTCCGTTATGGACTGCTGGATGTGCACATATTTCGCCTCCAGTTGGGCTATCTCCACATGCGCCTCGTGCTGCACATCCTGGCCAAAGATGCCGCCCTGGCGTCGCTTATCCTGTGCAGCCCTCACCTCTTTCGCATCCTCGCGTGACTTGGTTCGCATTAGCAGGGATGGAGGCGGCAAGGGTGGAGGTATTGGTATACTTTGAGTATTGCTGGTTGGTCTGGCTTTGGGTGCACTTTCCTGCCGCTGCAGCTTGATGCCACTGGTGGCACTCACATATGTGGCAGGCGGATTGCCCTCATCTGAGCTGTTGTTGTTGCTGGTTGTTGTGATGGGTGGCGTCATCCTGTTCTGCTGCTGCTGATCCTGTTGCAGATAGCTGCAGGCCTCGTCGTACATCTGCCGTGCGGCTTCAACTTGAACTGTTATTGGTATAATGTGTTCACAGCTTGCAGCTTGCTGTTGCTGTTGCTGTTGCAGCAATGTATTACCAATTGTGGCCAACGCCAGAGCCATCTGCTGCTGCTGCTTAAGTGCCAGGCTGCTGTCAATTACCGTTGCTGGCTTTCTTGGCAAGCTCGTCGACTTGGTGGCAGCTGTACCAATTGTACCAACTGTGGCAACTTTGGCAACTGTGGCAACTGTCTTCTTTTCTTTTGGTGTCTCGGGCAGCGGCAACGTTTCCAAATCGATGTCATCAGCGCATTTGGGACTCTCGCTAACCTTGGGCTCCTCCTCGCTGTCGCCGTCATAACAGATTTTCAGCTCGGTGGCCAATTTAATGCAACGACGTTGCACCTTGGGTGTACCAATTCCACTTCCATTTCCACTTCGATTTTCCCTTCCATTTGCCGCTGCATTCTCAGTGCCTTTGCCCGCAGCACTTCCATTTCGTGGCTTGGGTGGCGGCAGCTCTGTGGCACCATTTAGGATCATGCCACGTTTGCGCGCCCGTCCGCGCTCCAGCGAATACGATTGCCGCTTGAGTCGTGGGCGTGTGGGCGTGGTTGTTTTTGGGCGCTGTTGCATCAGTTGTTCGTAGTACTCGCATTTGGGCGCCACCAAACCGAGATCAGCATCAGCTGCCTTAGTCTCGGGCGCAGAGAAGCCCTTCGCTTTTGGTGTGGCGTTCATCTGCTCCTCCTGCCGCTGCAGCTGTTCCTCCATTTTGGGTGTTCTGGGTCGCTGCTGGCGCTGCTCTCGCGCTGAGAGCTCCACGACGCGCGTGGGACTATTGAATTTCTCGCGAAGCACATCGATGCTGTGGGTGGGCGATGCAATGACTCCTGCTCCTGCTCCGGCTGCTCCTACTAGCTGCTCCACTGGTGGCCAGCTGTGATCCCGCTTGAGCAGGTTACGTCGCGACGTGGACAAGCGATTAATGCGCAACACGGTGTCCCGATCGATAACAATGTCATGCTGATGACTCAGATACTGTGTCTTGATCTGGTCCAGCAACTGCTGATGCAGCGCATGATGTGGTGCCTCCAACTGATTGCCACGTTCCGCATGCCGCTGACGCGAGCGACTCTGACGCGCATTGGCGAAAAACTCATGTGCTTAAGGGTTAAGGTTAAGCATATTTGAATTTGATTCAATTAAAGTTAATAATATTCATACTCTAGTCTAGACAATAAACACTCTCGCATGAGTGTGCGTGTGTGTGTGTGTGTGTGTGTGTGTGGTGGGGCGTGGCATACTTTTCTTGAATGTCCAACACAAGGTTTCTCTGTGTTGTTTTTGTTTAAAACAAAAATACAAAAACAAAAAAACACAATTTGAGGATTTGTTTCTTTCACCTACCGCACTTGACTTGCTGCTCCTCCTCCTCGACGGCACGCAGAACAGCCGAGTTGGCCAAGTTCAGTGGTTTTGTGATCTGATCGTCGATTTCAATCCTGCAAATTAAAACAACAAAATGTTTAGAAATGCATTATTAACCATTTATTCCTAATTAGCTTGGCTTTCGCACAAAATTCCATCAAGATTACGCCTAACAACAATTTACACATTGTTGACACAAATAAATATGATAAGCTTTTTTGAGGTTGACGTTGCTAGAGATAAGCTAATTTCAGACCATGCTGGAATGCTTATACGGAATTCTTATAAAATAAAAAACAAATTAGAAAATTATGAATTGCCGAAATTGTTATAAATTTATTTATATACAGAAATTGCACAAAAATACTGCTAGTTTCATATTATTATGCATATTTTCTACACTCCAAAAAGTTTAGGTTAATTTTATAAACTAGAAACCTACTTTATTTCGCCTTATTTTTTACCAAGATCTGGCCTAAGAGCAAAACCAATTTTCACTTTCTATGCTGTGTAAATAATAATCGCAAGCCAGCCAAAATTATTTATATTTGAACATAAACACTCTCCAGCTGCCAGTGAGATACTTGAGAGTTAAAAGTGGATCTTAATTTATGATAAAGATATTCGTGTCAAATGTTTAAAAATAGAAATTCTGCTGTCATTACAGTTGTTCGAGCACTGCTTGACAGTTTGAGTGTGACTGTGGCACTGCTTGCTGCGTTATGTGCGCACTGCTTGCGGCAGCTGTTCATATAAATAATACATTTTGGCGCGCTGTTAGCCGCTTAAGTGCGCTGCCAGACGAGTCAATCCAACAAGACCGTGTGGCCTAATGGATAAGGCGTCGGACTTCGGATCCGAAGATTGCAGGTTCGAGTCCTGTCACGGTCGAAGATAACTACTTTTTTTTTTTTTTTATTCATTATTTATTTATTTTGCTGCGTTTATTCCAAGGTAATTTCATGTTATTGTTGTTTTTGCATATTTTTTCGAGTCTTGTTTACTTCAAATTATATATATATATAAATATATATATTTAGCTTAAGGACGCGCGTAGTCGTCTTGGGCATAAATTAGTACGACCCACGTATGGTTGACCCAAAACACGTGCGCCACAGGTAAAACTAATCGACTCTGACAAGCGGCGGCGACAGCCAGCAAACTTGGATATAAAAGCGATTGCTGCTCTAGGAGAACATACCACATCCTGTGCAGCGTTTAACCAGGCAACAATTTATCAACAATTTTTAAGCAAAAAAATGTCGAAAATAAGCAAACCAACACAGCTGCAACAGTTGCCGATGCTGATGTTGCTGCTGATGGTGCTGCCGGTGGCATTCCACAGTGTGGAGGCGGTTGGCGCCGTTCGGTTGTGCGGCTCCCAGCTATCGGATACACTCTTCCATATGTGCCAGGGTCGTTTCGGAACCTTTTCAAAACGCGGCTCGTGTGAGTAATTTTTTTGCGACAGCAGCTGAGAATTGAGATTAACCCAGTTTTTTATTTGTTGTCGCAGTGGATCTCTATGACTATGTGGAGCATCAGCAGCAGAACGAGATTAGCGATGGCATTGATGGAGATGATATGGACTTGGTCTGGCCAAAGAACTCCATAATAGCCACCAGGCGTTTGTCGCGTGGCGTTGTCGATGAATGCTGCCGCAAACCCTGTAATCCTAATACAATGTACAAATATTGCTCAAACTAAACCTTACCAAATAATTATTCTCTCTATTCAAATTTATATTTTCTATATATATATATAACGGAATATGTTTATGTTAACGTATGTAGTCCAATTAAAGCAAATGTTCAACAAAAGGAATTATCTTCTTTTTAGACATGTAATTGCATATGCAAAGAAATCTAAGTACAAAGAAAATGAAATAAGATACGGCTGAAGAAGGAGAGCAAATGGTTGAATAAAGAATGACTTACAGCGCTAGAGAGAGAAACAGAGAGAAAGAGATGAAGATAGAGAAAGAGAAAGAAAATGCTAGAACAGCTTTTAGTTTGCTTATTTTAATAGGTTTTGATTTCAACTCAATATAATAAAGGGAAATCAAATACAGCTGAGGTCGGACAGCAAATTCTTGACTTAAGAATTGGTCTGCGAATTAACTTCGAAAGAGACACAACACAGAGCGAGAATGAGACGGAGTGATATATAAATATCCAGACAGACGAGTGAATGAGGGAGTTTTGATACCTTTGAGACTTTAAGTTTACTCATATTAATTGTTCTTCGATTTCAGTTCAATAAATAACTCGAAATTAGAATAGGGAACGCGAGAGGGAGCCAGGGAGAGAGAGAGAAATAGAGAGTGTGTGTGAGAGAGAGACAACGCAGCTACGATTCTCCTTAGAAGTGTGGAGCATATTTTGGTTTGTACTGAAATTGAAATTCGATTTCAGTTCAACAAAACAAAATGAAAACAGCTGAAATCGCACAACATATGCTAAACTTAAGAATTTATATTTAATTTAATTTTGATATAGAGATAAATCACGCTAAGAAATATGATTGAAGTTTAATTCTTATATTCTGCGCAATATTTTAAAAGGTTTGTCTGATTTTTCACATTGATTTCCGATTTGAATCATTTAACATGAGAACTTCACCTCTTTGAAGCACTTGTGAACTTTTTTAGATTGAAAATTAAGTTTTACAGTTTGTATTTTTTATGGCACATTTCTGCACTTTTTAAATGTTGATATTTAAAATTTTCCTGCTCCTTAAAGTCTTTTATGGACATAATATGCTAGACTTTTGCTCTTAGGCGAACTTTTCAAGTTTAATATACAAATAAAACAGCATAGCAATGCTTCACTGTCCATTTTGGAGCAGCCACTATGAGTCACTTGCGCAATGGCAACCAGTCAAAAGATGCATCACAACTTTTTTGGCTAGGCGCCTGCTGCATTGTTGTGTTTGTTGACATTTTTGTTGTTGCAGGTGTTGTTTCTGTTGTTGTTGTTGCTAATGAAATGACTCCACAACCCCTTCACCCATTGTGAAAGGCGGCGTTGGAGTTTTTTTTATTTTATTATTGTTGCTATTGGTGTTTTTGCTGTTATTGTTTGCTATTCATAATTTCATGGTATTGTTTTTGCATATTTTTTTCGAGTCTTATTTATATATATATATATATATATATATATAGCTTAAGGACACGCGTAGTCGTCTTGGGCATAAATTAGTACGACGCACGTACGGTTGACCCAAAACAAGTGCTCCACAGGTAAAACTAATCGACTCTGACAAGCGGAGGCGACACCCAGAAAACTTGGATATAAAAACGATTGCTGCTCTAGGAGAACATACCACATCCTGTGCAGCGTTTAACCAGGAAACAATTTATCAACAATTTCCAAGCAGAAAATGTCGAAAATAAGCAAACCAACACAGCTGCAACAGTTGCCGATGCTGATGTTGCTGCTGATGGTGCTGCCGGTGGCATTCCACAGTGTGGAGGCGGTTGGCGCCGTTCGGCTGTGCGGCTCCCAGCTATCGGAAACACTCTTCCATATGTGCCAGGGTCGTTTCGGAACCTTTTCAAAACGCGGCTCGTGTGAGTAATTTTTTTGCAACAGCAGCTGAGAATTGAGATTAACCCAGTTTTTTATTTGTCCTCGCAGTGGATCTCTATGACTATGTGGAGCATCAGAACGAGATTAGCGATGGCATTGATGGAGATGATATGAACTCGGTCTGGCCAAAGAACTCCATATTAGCCACCAGGCGTTTGTCGCGTGGCGTTGTCGACGAATGCTGCCGCAAGCCCTGTCATCCGAAGACAATGTACAAATATTGCTCAAACTAAACCTTACCAAACAATTATTCTCTCTATTCAAATTCATATTTTCAATATATATATATCTAATATATATATAACTGAATATGTCAATGTTAATGTATGTAGTCCAATTAAAGCAAATGTTCAACAAAAGGAATTATCTTCTTTTTAGACATGTAATTGCATATGCAAAGAAATCTAAGTACAAAGAAAATGAAATAAGATACGGCTGAAGAAGGAGAGCAAATGGTTGAATAAAGAATGACTTACAGCGCTAGAGAGAGAAACAGAGAGAAAGAGATGAAGATAGAGAAAGAGAAAGAAAATGCTAGAACAGCTTTTAGTTTGCTTATTTTAATAGGTTTTGATTTCAACTCAATATAATAAAGGGAAATCAAATACAGCTGAGGTCGGACAGCAAATTCTTGACTTAAGAATTGGTCTGCGAATTAACTTCGAAAGAGACACAACACAGAGAGAAAATGAGACGGAGTGATAGATAAATATACAGACGGACGAGTGAATGAGAGAGTTTTGATACCTTTGAGACTTTAAGTTTACTAATGTTAATTGTTCTTCGATTTCAGTTCAATAAATAACTCGAAATTAGAATAGGGAACGCGAGAGGGAGCCAGGGAGAGAGAGAGAAATAGAGAGTGTGTGTGAGAGAGAGACAACGCAGCTACGATACTCCTTAGAAGTGTGGAGCATATTTTGGTTTGTATTGAAATTGAAATTCGAGTTCAGTTCAATGCAACAAAATGCAATTAAAATAGGCTAAAATCACACAACATTTGCTAAACTTAAGAATTGATATTTAATTTAATTTTGAATTAGCGATAATTCATGCAAAGAAATATGATTCAGGATTAATTAATAATTAATTAATAGCAATGCTTCACTGTCCATTTTAGAGCAGCCACTATGAGTCACTTGCGCAATGGCAACCAGTCAAAAGATGCATCACAACTTTTTTGGCTAGGCGCCTGCTGCATTGTTGTGTTTGTTGACATTTTTGTTGTTGCAGGTGTTGTTGCTGCTGTTGTTGTTGCTAATGAAATAGCCCCACAACCCCTTCACCCATTGTGAAAGGCGGCGTCGGAGTTTTTTATTTTATTATTGTTGCTATTGTTTTATTATTTTTGCTGTTATTGTTTGCTATTCATAATTTCATGGTATTGTTTTTGCATATTTTTTTCGAATCTTGTTTACTTCTAATTATATATATATATATATATATATATATACATTAAGGATGCGCGTTGTCGTCTTGGGCATAAATTAGTATAAAACAAGTGCGCCACAGGTAAAACTAATCGACTCTGACAAGGGGCGGCGACAGCCAGCAAACTTGGATATAAAAACGATTGCTGCTCTAGGAGAACATACCACATCCTGTGCAGCGTTTAACCGGGCAACAATTTATCAACAATTTCCAAGCAGAAAATGTCGAAAATAAGCAAACCAACACAGCTGCAACAGTTGCCGATGCTGATGTTGCTGCTGATGGTGCTGCCGGTGGCATTCCACAGTGTGGAGGCGGTTGGCGTTATTCGGTTGTGTGGCTCCGATCTATCGGAAACACTCTTCCAAATATGTCGGGGTCGTTTCGGAACAATTTCAAAACGCGGATCGTGTAAGTAATTTTTTTGCAACAGCAGCTGAGAATTGAGATTAACCCAGTTTTTTATTTGTCCTCGCAGTGGATCTCTATGACTATGTGGAGCATCAGCAGCAGAACGAGATTAGCGATGGCATTGATGGAGATGATATGGACTTGGTCTGGCCAAAGAACTCCATATTAGCCACCAGGCGTTTGTCGCGTGGCGTTGTCGATGAATGCTGCCGCAAATCCTGTAATCTTAATACAATGCAGAAGTATTGCTCAAACTAATTTAATTATTCTCTCTATTCAAATTTATATTTTCCATATATATCTTATATATATATAATTGAATATGTTTATGTTAATGTATGTAGTCCAATTAAAGCAAATATTCAACAAAAGGAAATATCTTCTTATTAGACATGTAATTGCATATGCAAAGAATTCTAAGTACAAAGATATTGAAATAAGATACGACTAAAGAAGGAGAGCAAAATATTAAATAAAGAATGACTTGCAGCGATTGAGAGAGAATGAGACGAAGTGATAGATAAATATACTGACGGACGAGTGAATGTTTTGATACCTTTGAGAGTTTAAGTTTACTCATGTTAATTGTTCTTTGATTTCAGTTCAATAAATAACTCTGTATTAGAAAGAGAGAGTAAGAGAGAGAGATAGAGTGTGTGTGTAAGAGAGAGACGATACTCCTTAAAAGTGTAGAGTATATTTTGGTTTGTATATTAATTGAAATTTTCAGTTCAATGCAACAAAATGAAATTAAAATAAGCTGAAATCGCACAACATATGCTAAACTTAAGAATTTATATTTAATTTAATTTTGATATAGAGATAAATCACGCTAAGAAATATGATTGAAGTTTAATTGTTATATTCTGCGCAGGATTTTATAAGGTTTGTCTGATTTTTCACATGGATTTATCAAATCAAGTTTTACAGTTTGTATTTTTTTTTCTGTCACATTTCCGCATTTTTTATTTGTTGGTATTTAAAGCTTCTCCCGTCAAAACAAGTTTTTTTTTTGTTTTATTTTTCCTGCTTTTTAAAGTCTTTTATGGACATAATATGGTCTTTAATATACAAATAAAACAGCATAGCAATGCTTCACTGTCCATTTTAGAGCAGCCACTATGAGTCACTTGCGCAATGGCAACCAGTCAAAAGATGCATCACAACTTTTTTGGCTAGGCGCCTGCTGCATTGTTGTGTTTGTTGACATTTTTGTTGTTGCAGGTGTTGTTGCTGCTGTTGTTGTTGCTAATGAAATAACCCCACAACCCCTTCACCCACCACTCTTTCGAGTGAGTCATCGATCGTTCAAGTATTGTTCAACACTTATATAAAATTTTAAGTGAAGTATCTTTAGTAGATACTTATTAACATACATTGTGAAAGGCGGCGTTGGAGTTTTGTTTTTTAATATTGTTGCTGTTGGTGTTTTTGCTGTTATTGTTAGCTGTTGTTATTTTTGTTAGCCCAAAGAGCAGCAGCTAAAGACTTGATAAGTTGTGTGCACACGCGAACGCGTTTAAAGTCTGTTTGCGTTTCTGCGGGGCGATTATTTTCACTTGCTCTCTGTAATTAAATTGTTAAGATACTTTTGCTGCTGCTGCTTGCTGCTTGTTGCTGTCTGCTGTTGCTGCCTGCTGTTGCTGCTTGCTGTTTGCTGTTGCTGCTGCTGCTTGTTGCACACGTTTTGTCGCACGCATAGACCCCGTATAACTGAAAAAGCTACTTGGCGCAGTTTAGGCCGGTTTATTCAAACAACACTAAAAACTTTTGCTAACAACACACAAAATGCCAGAGATAATAATGGGCGCTTGTTGTTGCCCATTTTGGCGGCGACAGCAACAACTACACACGAACGCACATATTCATACAAACACGCTCACGCATACACATACAAATTTCAAATACACAGCATCTTTAAGATAGACGCTTTTATTGTAGCTACTTATGTCGAGCACTTGATAATCACAATTAAAAGTCAAGCGAATTAATTTGTGCGCTCTCAGTGTGTGTGTGTGTGTGTGTGTGTGTGTGTGAGTGTGTGCGTTAGATACAAATTAAAAGGCAACTGCAACTACAAATTGCCAACAGTTGTCGTTTTCGCTGCTAGCCTCGCTGCTGGCGTCGCTGCTTGTGTTTCGCTGCAGTGCACAAAATGCGCTTCACAGTTGCGCTATATCATTCACCAGATATATACACACACACATATAGATATATATATATATGTATATATCTGTACATCATTGTTTGTATGTAGCATATTGTATATACTCGACACATTAATGCCTTTTCATGTGCACCTGTACAGGCAGCCAGCCAGAAGGCAACTTTAGCTTTAGCTTCAGCTTCAGCATCAGCTATAGCTATATAGCTATAGCTATGCCTTTGGCTATGGCTAATAGATGTAGAAAGCCTTTTTCCTATTTAATTTATGTATAGGTGGAGGGAGCTAACTATGGCTATGACTTAGAGTCTTGGCCTTCTTCTTGTACCCCGCGTCCATTAAAAGTGGTTGAAAGGGTGTGTCGAAGTTGCAAATAAGAACATAAGTTCTATACTTTATTGATGGGGCAAAATATTTTAAATTTGGCATGCAAATACCAAACACAGAGCTAGTACATATTATTTAACGATAAATGCCGCCATTATAAGAATATCGATTACGTTAAGTACTTGATAGCAACAAAATACTCAATTGTAAAGATAAAGCCTTCCAATTAATATATATAATGCATAAGTACTTATTGATCAACTGAAAATAATTCATTAGTTTGAAATAAAAAAGAGTAGTATAAAAAAAGACTACTCTCAGTAAGTCCATTAGGCATTGAACAGCTGAGTTGGGTGTAACTCCTAGTTGAGCTCAGCTAATGCATTCTACCTGTATTATTATACCCTGCAGCTATTCCAATTGGACAACAAGGCAGTTAGAAAATTGTGTAAAGGCAGCAGTGGACATTATCGACAAATTAGCATTAACAGCAGAACATTTGTATGCATTTAAATGGCATATGTATGCACTTAACATATTATGTTAACACTGCAGTAATTTTAATTGCAGGGTAAATATTCGTTGTTTACTCTTCATCACTTACTATCTCTTTGTCTCTCTCTCTCTATCTCTCTCTCTGTCTGGAGAGGAACAGCTTTAGTTATTATCTCAACGGTTACTTCCAAATGCCTTTCATCTTTCACTTTCGTTTTCGCTTACGCTTTGGCTTTGGCTTTGGCCCGTTGTCTATGAAATTATGCATTTAAATGTATATGGGAATCATTAAGCTGAACTTACCCGTCGGCCCCAAAGGCCTTCAGTTCGCGATTCAGCGTTGCCTTCACGTTCTCCTGGGAGTAAAGGCCCATGGGTGAATTGAATTGCTTGTGCACAAGTTTGCGTTGTACGGCAGCCATTTTTGTTGTTGTTGTTTGAGTTGTTGTTGTTGCTGTTTGACTTTTCTTTAGTTGTGCTTCTGCTGCTGCTGTTGCTGCTCCTGCTTCTTCTCCTTCTTTTTTCTTCTTCTTCTGTGTATTCCCTTTTAGCGTTTGCTGTTTGCAATCCGTCTTGTGTTCGAAAAACTTTTAAATTATTGTTGATAAAAATATTTTAAAAATTCAACTTTTGCGCGTGGAAGTTACTATGATGAAGAGATTAGACCACTTATCGACTACTTAAAAATTGACTTTCAATTTGTTGTTGTGGTTGTTGCTGTTTTTGTTGCTTTTCTACTTATCGCTCTAATTATTTCCCCAGCTTCTGCTTAATTTAAATCGGTAATCGTAGTTCGTTGTTCGTTCTGCAAATTGAAATAAGAGAAAATTAATATAATTCATTAGTCAAATGAATTGGTAAAATTAATTTGGTAATCATCATCATCATAAGAGTTGTGTGTTTTGTGTTCAATTACTTATAACTGATGGTTCATTCACAGTGCGTGAAGTGAACGCCGAAAGACTCATTTCCGGCTCATCAAGTTCCGCTTTACAACATATATTTTAAATATTCATGTCATCTGCAATGTGCAACACACACACACTTAAACACACAAGGTTAAATTACGAAACCCCCTGTTGACAATTTAATCCCCACATTACGCTGGAAATTTATTTTCATGCCTTCAGCAGTTCAGAATTCAGAGTTGAGAGTTGATCGAGTTTTTTTTTTTATATACATAACAGGATAAGTAAATTTTTTAAAGCTGATGGGCCATTTAATTGGAATTTGCTTTATGCGCATCTTTAATTATTAATGACTTTAATCAGTTGTCAATAGTTACAATATATAATTTTAATTTAATTTATAAATTGTTGCAATGTATTGGCATCCAAATATAAATGTGCAAAAATTCTAAATGAGCACAAACGCAAACAATTTCGAACAGATTAAACGCAATAAATGCATGTTATCAAAAATTTATTGGTTAAGCTATTTTAGCTTTGAACAAATTGTATGAAAAGCCAATTTAGTATCCAATATACATAAAAAAAATTAAATATGTGAAATATTTATTATTGAAAATGGTTCCAATTACTAGCAAAACAGCTTCAATGCCAGTGTTTTTTTTTTTAGCTGAAAATCTATATATAAAACATATATAATTCCATAGATTTATATTTATATTCACTGGAATACTGGCATACTCAATCAGATATAATCTATACTACGTGCATTTGATGTTTATTTTTGCCTTTAATTTTCTTTATTTTTGGTTGACATAAATCGTTTGTAATTATGATTGTCATTAATTGTGCTGGCTTACAACAGCTGCAAGCAAATTACAAAATATTTCTGTGGTTTGTTTTTTCATATTTCTTATAGAGAACAACACTCACTACTGTCACATTTAAAAATGTTTTTTAAACTAATTTGAGAAGAACTTTTTGGCCAGCTGAATTATTATTATTTGTATATGTTAAATATTTGTGCTTGCTGCTTTTATTTTTCTCAAATTTTTTTTTTTATTTATTTTGTTAGACAAAAATAGATGCAACAAAGTCTTCACATTGAGTTATGCTCACTTTTTTGCTATTCTAATATTTTCCACACACACACACAAATGGTTTTAAATACTCATTCGAGTTGTGCCATACGTCTCCCGCTCTCTCCTCTCACGCACAAACAAATTCCCGCCTTGTGTGTGTCACCTCAAATAAAATTAGCAACATTGAGCGAATGGCATTATATAGATTTGCGTCATTTCTGTCTGTCTATATGTCTATAGTTTATGTCTAGCTGTGTATGTCAGTTCTACTTTTGTATATATTTATAAATATTTACACACATATATGTGTCTTTGTGTTTGTGTTTGTGTAGACTGCTAACGAACATAATTCCAATTTCAAGTATCGTTGTGCTTATTGCATTGCAGCTCAAAGAAAATTATAAAAAAATATATATGTAGGAAGAGCAACATGGCCAAAATGATGCAGCAGATTGTGATGCATTTTAAAATATCATTGGGTTGTTAAGCGAAATGAGTTGGAATTTGCACACACCCATTTAAGTATATACTCAAATAAAAAATATATTTTTATACAATTCAGCTTTTGTATGTGAGTCTAAAAGTCCTTAAAAATTACAGCGAACATTGCTGTTAAATTAAGATCTTTTATGTTACTTAACAGGTCTTTGCCAGAATAGTATATTTGGCTCTGCAGCCATGTTAGTAACATTTAACAGTGACAAATTGTGGTGTGTAGATAAGTATGAGAACAATCTACAACTGCGCTGTTACCATTAACATTTTAATATAAGGTGATGATTTCGTTTTGTTAGTTAACAGAAGTGCGCTCTGGATATTCTATTTGACGCTCAAGTCATGTTAATGACATTAAAAAGTGTCAAGTTGTGGGAGCTATTCTGTTAACACGACTTATTATTTAAATGTAAATGAGATTCACATTCTCTACCATTCAAAGTTTAATCTTTTTATGATACTAAACAGAACTGTTTGTTATTTTTTTTCCTCTCTCGTAAATTGTATTTTTGAGGGTTACTAATGACTTGTGACACATTGTGGATGGTATTATGTTAATGCGATTAATGTAAAATAATGCTTTGTAAATAAAATGTACATTTCATGCAGATGTGCACAAATAACATGCGTCAGACTTCACCAAATAGCAATTACGCGCACATCTCGACCGAAAGCCATTTGTCCGAAAAGAATTCAATAAATGTGCAACATTCCTGTGTATGTATACCTTTTGTGCGCATTGCATGTAGGGCAGACAAATTGTGGCAACAAAATGTAATAAAATGCTTAGCTGGCATACTTGAAAATACCTAAATACATACACAAATGTTAATATTCATGTGTGTGTATTTCCTTTTTTTTTTTTTCTTTTTTTGTGTTCGTTGATTCGTAATTTGTGCGCTTTAATTGAGATGATCGCAACTGTTGCCTGCAGCTGTTCGTTCGAATTGCAAACTTATGTGCCACAATTTTGCATATGTATGGATGCACCCAAAAGCACGCAACACTCTTTTCCTCTCCAACTGTGTGTTTGCTTGTGTGTGTGTGTGAGGTTGTGCGAGAAAATTAATCAGAATTTAATAAAATATTATGCAAATCACGCACACACACACTGAGAGCCAGTGTAGCGCATTTGTGCTGGCCACTTGATGTCCCAATTAAAGTTTTACACTCGCCCACACACACACACACACACGCATACACACATAAGGCAGGTGTACTTTGCATGGTATTAAAAGCGCTCATGCATTGTGCGAGAAAATTCGCATAAAAATTGCAGGCGCACAAAAAAATAATGCTTCCAAAAAGTTGCCACTACTGCGTGCTGCGTGCCTTGTGGGAGTGGCCACCCACTGAGCAAATTCACAAACACACATACACTCACACACATACGCAGTGAGGCTACAAGCTGCAGCTGCCATATGCAGTTATTATACCCGAAACCCATTAAAAATTGTTAAAGGGGTATAATGAAGTTGTGGAGAGGTGTGTAGCAGGCAGAAAGAAGCAGCTGCCAGCCTATAAACTTTATTATATAATCCCGTTCAGCAAGAACAAACGAGTCGATTTATTCGTCTGCCTAAAAACCAGCCTTACTCAAATACTAACATAATTAGATGCATTACATTTTTAATGGTAGGTTTTGGTTATTAGAAGTTTATTTCAGCTATCCTAGTTTCAAGTATATTGATACAATTAGTTATTTATATATTTTCTTGTTTAATCATTATTATTTAACGATATATTTCTGTCTCAGTGCGATAAGCTGAAGTTTTTTAGTCATTAAAAATAGTTTCAATAATTTTTCTACTTAATTAGATATTCAATTAGATATTCCTTTTTTTTAAATTATTTTATAGTTTTTTTTAGTTATGAATTTTTAATTTCAACCAACTAATTTACCCTGGCATATTGTTCATA
This sequence comes from Drosophila dives, assembly GCA_035042365.1. Classification (NCBI taxonomy): domain Eukaryota; kingdom Metazoa; phylum Arthropoda; class Insecta; order Diptera; family Drosophilidae; genus Drosophila; species Drosophila dives. Next base: position 2,998,996 of record JAWNLJ010000326.1, on the reverse strand, counting down.
AACTGTAAAAATTTCATTAAGATCGGTTGGTAAACATTACCATTGTTACCAAACACTTATTATGATATTTAACAAACTGCTACTGAAATAATAGTATCTCCCCCGTCGAGCGCTCTCGTCGAGGGCATTCTAACATTTTCTGGCAGTTTCTGGCATGGCGCGTGTATAAACAACAAAGACGAGCATTGCATTAAAATCAGGTGCAAATATTGTTGCTTTTACACTGAAGCGCATAAATTGCACAGATATCCTGTGTATCTATTGTATCATTGTATTTATGTATTTATTTTTGCAGCGTGCCGTGGCATGTGCCTGAGTGGCAGAGTGGCAGTGTGTGGTGTGGAATGTAATGAAATGCACATTATTTGATTTAATTATTAGCCGTGAGTGTTTTTTTTTGTGTTTTACTTTTGGTTGAATTGTTTAAATATTTCATGTGGCAAATCTAATTTGTTGAGCCCACCTCGGGCGTTTTCACATTCTAATTAAAGCATATCATTAAATTTGTGATTGTTTGATTGTTATTTTTTTTTTGTTTACTTACCGTCTTTGCAATTGCGCTCCACTTAATCCAATAATTATGCGCAAAAAAAGAGAAGAAGTTCGCTTGATGTCCTTGCGCCTTTTTGCCTTTTTGCCTTTTACATTGCTTGCGTTTCTGCAATTTGGGTTCGCAATTCGCAATTGCATTTCAATTGCAAATATGAACACGACGCAGCAAATGGCGCAAAAAACTGAAATCCCGGACACGTTTCATTTTTTAGGTGGGGGCGAAGGTGGGGATCCGTTGGGTATTTGGGGCGCCACACGATTTTTGCGCGGCCAACCGGCGTTTTATGAGCGCGCCATAAGCGAACTGAACAGAACAGTACAGAACTCAACTGAACTGAACTGAACAAAACTGAATTGAATTGAATTGAATTGAATATAACACGGCGTCGTCGAACTCGACCGCAACTCAACTCAACTGGTCGCATGCAGCTGCCACTGGTGGTGGTACAGCTGCTGCTGCTGCTGCTGCTGCTGCTGTGGCAGCCACTGCGGCTACAATGGCGATATTGTTGGACGATAGCAGAGACTAAACTCAAATTGAAAACGAACATTAAAATAAAAATGAAGAAAAACTTTACGCAATGATCATGCGTGTTTTGAGAGCGAGTCGTTTTCCAACAAATTCCCCATCCTCATCTATAGCTATGTATGTATGTGTGCGCTGCTCGCACAGTGGCGTCCACAAATAAAGTGCACAGTTGCAAATACTTATACGTATAAAAATAATTGAATATTGTCGTTCTATCGATTTGATGTAGTCTGCAAATACTTTGAAAAAATCCAATTATATTTTGCAGGTAGTGCATTAAAATCCCAGGTAATCCCTATTTAATTAAATTTCATACAATCATTAAAAAAGAAACATATCATAATGAACAGTGGCGTCCACAATTATTGTACCTATCCTTAGGGAATGTAAGTGATATGAGCAATCTATCAGAACTGTCCCCATTTGCGAGATCTTTTAAAAGTAAAATGATTGAAAATGTCGATTTTTTAACTTGACAGCTGTATCTTATTATAGACATGACGCAAAAGACGCTCACAAATATGCTTAATGTTTTTTTTAATGCATTTTAAAATCTCATCTAGTCGTAATTTAATTATGTGTTTATAAAAAACCAACATGGTTGGCTTTGATAAAATATATACTCGTATATATAAATATTTGGCAAGGTGTCAAGAAGAGTCTGATTAATGTTGCCAGATAGACATATCTATGTATCGGTCTGCTACCTGTGAGAAATGACTCAATGCTGCTTTCTTTATAGCCGATTGTCAGCTTTATGCCTCTCCCTTCCAACTTATCACCTACCCAATCAGAACTCGCTGATTCATATATAAGACACATTTGTATCTTGGCCCAGTGCAACTTGTGACGTACACTACTGTAGCCGTGTCAGGAGCACACAAGCAGATAAATGAAAAATATATATCTATATCTATATATATATGTGTGTATGTGTGTTTTTGCCACACTTCGACAACGGCAAATGCCGAAACAACATCAAGAACAACAACCACATTTCCGACACTTGACAGTAGTTTTGGGAATATGGTTCACAAATGCGATGAAAAAAGCACAAATGAAATATGAAAAGGAAAATATGTTTTTGCAGCAGAAGAATTGCGGTTCGTCAATGACTTGTGGCAGGCAGATACAGATGCATTCAAAAGACACATCTATATGTATGCGTCTATCTAGCTATGCGTGCAGTGTATGTGTGCGTGCATGTGTGTGTGTTTTTGCGTGTGTATCTTCTCTGTGGCCTCCTCGTGGTCTATTACAGCAGTTTTTACTTGTGGGCAGCTCCACAAAAAACAACAACACGTCTCAAATATTCTATTTTTGAGTTCAATTCGTTATTTTTGTGCTTTTCTTTTTCTGTCTTTCTGGTCCACGTCGCAACGTATTTTTCTCTATTTTTTTTTTTTATATATTTTTTGTCCACATCCAAGGAAAAAACAAACACCATCATTATTTTTAAGCATTTCAGTTTTCCCTCACAGTTTTTCTAGAAACGAAATACGTAAATTGCCGTTTCTGAGTTGCATTTTATATATAAATTTTTTTCATATTTTTATTTTTATATATATATTTACTGTTGATGGTGCCTTAAATTCTAATTAGCTATTTGATTGATATAATTACTGCAAAGTATTATTGCAGTTGCTTATTTTCATTTATTTTTGTATATATATTTTAATATTGTTCAGTTGAGTTAATTTAATTAAATTTTGATTTAACGCACGCGCATCTCTGCACTTTTCAACAGTTCTTGGCTTGTTGGCAACGTCTGCTTTTCACAGTAACACAATGCACAAAAGCACAAATGCACAATGCATTTACACACACCCAAACACACACACACACGCATAAGGAGTTGATTGGCATACACAATTACACACAAACACACACAGGCATACACACACACACACCCAGGCACACCTGCTTTGCCAGCGAGTACAAATGCGAAACTACGAGTTATTCTGCGGAGCTGATTCTGTGAGCTTGTCCAAGGTGCTGTAAGATGAGGTGCGATGCGGTGTGATGCGGGGTAATGTGGTGTGATGACCACGTTCGCGTTGCGTTGCGTTGCGTTGCCTTGCGAATTATTATTCTTACACGCCGTTCACCGTTCACCGTTCGTTATTCGTGTGGCAGTGTTCTCAAGCAGCATTCAACACTTTTGCCCCCAAGTCATTTTCATCCACAAAATGTTTGCAAAAGCAGCGAAAAAAAGTCGCTGCTGCTGCTGCTCTTTTCATCATGGAAAATGATGACACACACACACACACACACACCTACACTGGCAAAATATTCACACTTAGTACTTATAATAACCGCTAAGAAAATCATCCCTCGCCCACACAAATGCTTATAAATTAGCCTCTTCGACTAAAGCTAATCGGGTATTTTGATATAGCCTCCAATACAAAAAGAGCCTTCTGCACAAACACAACAAATATTAGCCAGAAACACACACACACATTTACACTCGCACACACACAGTCATATTTTTTGATAGCACACACCTAATTAAGTTCACTATAAAGCAGCTAAATATGTTCGATATGTGTTTGTAGTTGTGCAGATGTATAATTATGCGTGTTTTTTTTAAACATTAAAATTTTATTTTTGGCTTTTGGAAAGCCATTTTAAAACTGAATCGCATACACTACAAGTCATCGGATTATATGGCTTAGCTGAAACAGTTTGTCTTCTTTCATAAATTAAGCTTTGTTTATATTGAAATGTGGTTGAATTTATTACTACTACACAAGAGCTAAATGAGAATAAGTTTCTTTAGTTATGCATTCTTTACAGCTGCTATTTTAAAAGCAAGAATTTTTCTTTATTAAATTTAAAATGCAAACTAAGCAAACTGAGAATTTTTAAGATTTTTAATGTTATTTTCCAGGTGTTCTTTCAGCCAGCGCTTGAGGCTTTTCGAGAATTATGTATTAATATTATGTATACTAAAAGAGTTTTGTTGTGTCAAATAGAGCCAAACTGGGAAAGGTGAGAAAGCTCAATTTCATGTTTAATCAATGCTTAAGGGCAAAATTTAGAAGTGTCTTTTGGTAAGCGGCGATTAGAGATCTCTCAGCTAATAAACTCAAGATTCCTTCAAAAGATTATGTTGAAATAAATATAGTATATGGAATGAAGAATAAAGACCTCACAAGAATGGTCATTATATAGTAATAAAAATAACATAATAAACTTATAAAATCAACCTATTTTTCAATCTTAACTCTTATAAATTAAATAAACTGCTTTCTTTTGCAGAGCATTTGCTAGCCGCATTATTTTTACCGGCTTACCTTGTTTCTTTTTATACCTTGCCCCGCCTCACCCGTCTTATTGTCATATATTTAAGTTTTATGTGTTTTTGGAAATGTGTTTTGGTAAACGTTGAGCAAATACAACTAAGAATTGTTGTTTCGCTCAAATGAAGCACATTTCACACAAATAAACAAGCAAACACACAAACACACACACACAAACAAACACGCCAAAACACAGGCGCAAACACACATTTCGGTTTATTATGTGGTTTTATGGGGCTGCAGTTGAATATGCAGTGCGGTCAAGCGCATCAATTAGTGCATTCGAGATGTCTGATATGCCTGTGTGTATGGAGTGTAGATGAATTCACACACTCACGCACACCAAAATTCATTGGTGGCACTCAATCGGCAGTCAGGTGATCAATCCCACCAACCCAAAATACTAAAGAGCTACAGAGCTACAGTGCCACAGAGCCATAGAGCCACAGAGCACCTGACAGCCAACTAAGCTGCTCGAAATTTCATTTTAGTATTTCACGCTACAAGGCAAAAGAATAATATATACAAGAAAAATAAAATAATAATAGCAAAAAAAAACAACAAATAATATAAAAAAAATCATATATATATGCTTAATGTTTGTGAATGATTAATGGGACATTAGAATTGAAATTGTTTTTGCTCATGTGGCTGCAACGGGGAGGGGCATATTGCAGAAGGCTACTCTTTGCCAAGCGCAACAGCAGCAGCAGCAGCAGCAGTACCAGAATATAATACATTTGCCGTAATATACAAATATTTATATGCCGTTTTTTTCGCTTGCCCAGTCGCAGTGCTATTTTTTTTTTTTGATCCCCTCTCCAAACCCACTCCCCTTGGCCAGGCTAAGCAGTTGCCAGGCAGTGCCAAATGGCTGTGGCCTTCTATGAGCATGCTGAGCAGCTGGCGGCCAACCTGGCAACCTGCAACCTGCTACTTGCTACCTGCTGGCAAAGAGGCACAGTGCCAAACAGGTGAGTGTTTATAATATGCATGCCAAAGTGTGCAAGCTGAAAAAAAAAATGTTGGTGAAAATACTAACACGAAAAACATATAGCAAATAACACACTCTCTTACACACTCATACACACACTCACACACACACACACACTCACACACACACACACACACACACACTCACACACACACACATACGTTTTTCACTTATGTGCTTAGGGTATATCCGTAGTTATAGTTATTGTTTTGTGCTTTCTGAGAGTTGAAAGGTTTCTTATTGTTGTGCAAAACTTGCTAACAAGCGTGCTTCTGGCAGCTAAACTATATTGTTTATATAGATTCTTGATCACCCTAAGCCTTTTACATGTCCCAGCCATTGATGGGACTTGGTTTGTCAGATACTATCAGAAAAGTTTTTGGTTAACTACTTGCTCAAAACTAAAGACATCTCAAACTTCAACTATTGATTTAAATTAGCTTACCTTACATACATACATATAAAATGAACTAAAAACATATTTATAGTTGATAACTTAAATTTAAAATTGTTTTTTTATTAGCTTTAATTTTTAATGAGAAATACAAGAATTAACCAGCTATTAATTAAAGTTATTATTATTATCAACTAAATAAATAACTTTAATTTATCGATTTATCTTCAATAATCATAATCGAATCCAACTTTGCTCCTTATCCAAAGCAGCTGCTCCTAAATCGAATATTTATTTCTTATTTACATATTTGGGCCATGATTGCTGAGCAGCTTATTAAAATGCAATTAATGTAATTAATATTCGATTGTGGAATTCGAGTAAATATTCGAATTTGAGTGCACTCCAAGACAACTACACAAAATGAATACAAGCTAAAACAGACTTGGTTTAATTGTGTATTCTGGAAATGAAAATGCATTTGGAATGAATATGAAAACCATAAGTGAAATTTGAATGGTTTTGGCCACAATTGTTTACAGGCCATCTGCAAGTCTGGCAGTGGCGATAACCGCATCCTTAACAGTTGTTTATGCTTATTTGCAAGCATTTGCAAGAGTTGTCTATGTTGTTGCATTCCAAGTATTTGCTTAGTTAGGTGTTTGGAGGTGTTTCTTCGCCCATTGTTGGTGTTGGTTTTGTCTGTGGATTACCCAGAACTGTGCGCAGAAGCCAAATGAATGGGCGATGTGCGATGTGTTGGGGAAACCAAGCAGATTCTCAACCGAAAACCCCAAATCCAATCTCAGATGGACCATGGTAGTTGAAGGGGTGCAGTGCAGGGTGGGGGGAGCAATGGTACAAGGGACAAGGGGGACGCATTGGGGAATAGCTAAGAAGTTTTGCCAAATTGCAGAAGCCGCAAAAGCCAGCAAACAGTTTTGTCCTCGTCTTCTACAGGGGGATGGGAATTGGGATGAGCAAGTGATTTAGGTGAGGGGGCTGGTGGGGAGGGGAGTTTTCGATCTAAGATTGACTAAAAGTTGTTGGAAATTTCTTAATAAACTTTAATGACTGCGGGTTGTGTTGCAGTGACAGTTGTTGCTGTTGTTGCAAGTGCAACTTTGATAGACATGATAAAACGAAGCGCCTGAAAGTATGCAACAAGGAGCCCAACATATATCAGGTGTGCTGCTGGGCAAGTGGAAAGTGGAAAGCAGAAAGTGGTTGCCTTTGCTGGTTGCTGCTTGATGGTTGAGGATTCAGGATTAAGGATTGAGGATTGAGGATTGGGGTCTATAAAAGCAGGCTGTCGAACAAATTCGCCAATATCAAATACTAGCGTAGATTTCGCCAATAATTTACATGGACAGCACGTAGCGCTGAGTGTCACGCATGCAACAGCAGCCGCAGCAGTTGGGGCAAATTGGAGACAAGCAGTCAAAGCACTGTGAAAGTGGGGAGGGGCATGCAACAAGCTGCGGCAGGGTCGGTTGGTTGGTTACAACTCATGCTCATGCATTACTCATGATGTGTATGTCAATGGGCAGTAGCCCGAAGCTGGCCCCAAATTGTCTTTCCCACAGACCAAACACACACTTGTCACACACACACACACCCAGTTGCCGCTTTAATATGGACACTGTGGTTTTTGCCCGTTTAATGGAGTTGGCCATAAAAAACAGGCATTGCTAGCAGTCTGAATGTTTATTTGACTGCTCGACTTGTTAGCGTGAGCGAATTAATGCAATTGTTTACAACATCGAAAGCTTAAATATTTATCGAAAAATAAGCCAAAATGTTAACATTAAAAATTTCTTGCGTTTATTATCATATTTATAGTATATATAATACATTTAATTATTATAATCATAGTAATAATAATAGACGAATTTTATCACACACACATATGATATGGCTGTACCACACAGGCGCACACGCACACACACACACCTCGATACACACACACCCACACCCACACCCACACCCACACACACACACACACATACACACACACATAGACATACACAAGTACAGCATAAGTTGAGTTTTTTGATTAGCGCATTTAGTTATTTGACATTAGGAAAAGTGTGCGCCTGCATGCAGCTTAAGATGGGAGATTGGAGATTGGGAGGCAACTTTCCCAAGTTGTACTTTCCTCTATATATTTTTTCTCTTTACTCATCATTTTGTTATTCACTTATAAATTCGTGATCGTTTTCGACTCCAGCTGCAGCGAACAGTGGAGAAAGCTCAGTGTGAACAGCAGCAGCGAGACGAGTGCACAACAGCTGCTCAATCCTGCCACAGTGGCATGCCCCTGTAACGGCAGCTGCTCCGTCTCCAGGCACAGCCGGAACTCGTCGTAATCCAGCCGTGTGATGGCGCAATAATGATTGAGCATGCAGTGACCCAAGCAGGCGGAACCCGACTGAAACCGGACAGCATTCGCACGTTGATATCTAGATGGGGGTGTGGAGGGGGAGGCAAAAGATTAGAGGCCGGCATTAGAGGCATTAAGTGTTCCTCTTGACTACACACCTGCCAAACCAGGAGGCATCCCTGCCCGTAAATCGTTCCACAAAGTTGTGCAGCGCTATTGCTGAAATCTCGCCCAATCCATAATAGTGGGTCAGATTGTATTCGGGCTGCCAGAGTGGTTCGTGTACCCGGTTTGCCAGCGGCAGATCCAACCAATACTGTGTGTAGTCCAACACCTGACCGCTGCCCGTATCAAACTTGTACAGACGCAATGCCGGATTATTGGAGGCACCAATACCCTCCTTGCGTGGCACCACCGACGGCGCCGTCATCAGCCAAGAGATGGGTGTGCCTGCCCAAGCAAAATTCATTAAACTACTCCAATTCATACCAGTTACTCTTGAACATTACCCTGCTCATCGTAGACCAGCCGAAAGGTGTCCGAGTGCAGATGCCCAAAGAACTGGCCCTGTATGACCGATGCATACTTGCGCACCATATCCAAATATCGTTGATTATTCCGCTCCGTAAAGATCAGTTGGCCGTGGTGTGGTGTGCCCAGGTAACGCTCATCCACTCCAGGCGGCATGTGACCCACAATGTATACCTGCAATAAGAAATTAATACATAAAAACGCAAATAAGCCGCAAAAAAAACACAATCCAGATTAGGAGTAAATTCTGTAAATATGCATGAAAAGTTTGGGAAAGAGCCAAATCTGTCCATATCCATATCGTCATCAAAACTTTGCCAATTTTCCAAAAACCCAAAATGTGTTTGTAGTTTTAACTTCTTAAATATGGTTTAATCTTGGTATTAATTTCTCTAGAATATTCCTCAAAATCATATATAAAAGAAAACTGCAAAAAGTACATTTTGGTTGTAGATTAAACTTTTCCAAGCCATAACTTCAAAGATGTTTAGATTACATTAAAATCTAAAATTGATAATAAATTTAAAGTTGGAAATCCAATTCTAATTCGATTTTTAATCTTAAAACAGTTTTGATCAGAGATTTTAATTATGGTTAAATCTACATTCTAATTTCTCTAGATTATTCCTCGAAATAAAGAAGAAAAAAGTGAAAGTCAAAAAGTCCCATTTTGGTTGTGAAGTAAACTTTGCAAAGCTGTTTTAATTACAGTTTGAATCGTAAATTGATAATTTAAAATTGAAAATGCAATTCTTGCTCAAAAACTGCTTATAATTTCCCATTGCTAGAATATAATTAAAACTGAATCAACTTCCAGAAGCAAAACTCTTTCGAAAATGGGTTAACAGTAGTTGGAAATGCTTACCGTTTCTTGTTTATCCCTCGACTTGGTAAGGATCTCATCCAGCCAGAGCCACTGCTGCTCGGCCTGCAGTTGATCCTGTGCGGTGGTTTTGCGACTGGATGTCTTGGGTTCCGCATAGTATTCGACTGGCCAGCGCAGACTCTGCGCCTGCTTGGAGTCCACATCGTAGTCGTGTCGCATGAAATTGGTGTTCAAAGCAACGATGCGCAGGCGACTCCTGGTCTGCTCGATGGAATAGTAGCCGCCCTGCTCGAAGGTGACAAGGGCCTCAGTGGGCAGCCAGTGCCGCCAGAGCTCACCCATTTGTTTGTACTTGTGCAGGCCGCCATCCTCGTGGCCCAGCACCGGGAAGATAAAGGGCGAGGAGAAGCTGCGTCCCAACAGTTCGGTAATGTTGCGCAAAATCTCGTGTTGGCGCTGTTCGGAGAGCGCTTGAGCGGAATGGGAGAGGGCATCGCCTGTCCAGAGTACGAACTCCACGTTGTCACCCTGCTTGGCCTTCATGGTCTTCACCGCTGACTCGACCAGGCTCCAGGGACTGTCGCAGTTGTAGTTGCCAAAGGGTCCCGGTGACTCCAGTTCCTGTACGGCGGAGGCAGAGGATGGAGGGTTGCGAGCTGCCAGCTGCCAGCAACTTTTGTAAATGTCGCCCTGTGTTGAGTAGAATGTGTCCAGATGCAGGTCACTCATGTGCCAGAAGTATCCTGAAAATTACAAAGGTGAGTTGAGAGTTTAATGGCTTAAAAGTCAGTCAGGGAATGGATTAAAGCTCGAATTTCCAACTACGATAATAACCGGGAAAGACCAAAGGCCAGCTGGCTGTGAAAAACCCTACCCACAACACACACACAATTCCCCGAGTGACCTGATCTGCTACCTGACCGAAAGGCAGAGCGTAAGTCAGATCAAGAAGTCAGTTTGAACCTTTGAGGAGAGTGATTCGGATTCTTACAATCAGTTTGACACTGGCATGCGCACTCTCAAGTCGGGAGTGGGACGAAATCAGTTAGGAGACAGGATATTTAGAGAAAGAGAGTAAGGATCTGGGATCGGAGGCAAGATGGTCTGGCGAATCAGTCTATCGCTACTGCTGATAGTTACCATGTGGCAGCTGGTACAGCAGGTCGAAGGACGCAAGAAACTCTGCGGATCTGCACTCAACCAGGCCCTCGACTTGATTTGTGTTAATGGATTCGCACGTAAAATTGTGCGCTCCATTAATCGTAAGTACAGATTGTCTCCTTCAATCTTCCCTGACCCAACTGGTGCCTGAACTAACATCACTCTTAAGCGGACAGAAAGCCCAGGACATCCGAGCAGGCGTTGCGCCACAAGTGGCAACTGTTGGCATTGAGGCAACAACTGGATCAGGACGCCATCAACGAGGCGGGCAATGCTAGCGAACTGCGACGACCACGTCGATGGATAACCCATGAATGCTGCAACCAAGGCTGCACCTACGAAGACATCCTACAATATTGCGCCTAACTTGGACTTGGACTTGGCCTGGCTCACACCATTAACGGATTATACCCCAAATAGAAGCATCGAAACAAAACGCACGTTTTGCAATTCATTCAATTACAAAGCAACCAAATTACGCATATATAAATATATATTAATAATTGTATACATAATAATTCTTTAATAATTCGCAATGTTTTATTGTAATATTTCAAGGAAGCAATAAAGTTACTCGATAACAATACAAAACAGCAAACAAAAGGCAACATATAGCGTCAAATGCCTTAAGCTTCTCCCTCTCACTCACTCTCTCTCTCTCTCTTTCTCTCTCTCTCTCCCTCTCTCTCTCTTCTTTTCTCCCACTGGTTTGTGCCATCAACTGTGCGTCTGGGTACTTCCCCGACATTTTATGGCCCCTCTTCTCGTCTGGTAAATGAGGAAAATGCTTTTGCCCTTGCATTCTCGGTACAGTAATGAAAATTTTGAATTTTTAATTAGATGACGTTGTTTATTTTTATGCAAACAACATGTTGTATGCTGCCTAAGTGGCTACGACTATTGAATACCCTACAAAACATTTGATATATTGCAATTTATAACTAATTTTCAACATTCGTTTGCCAACACAATTTCACACATGGAATGTTTGAGTCAAGTGGAAATTGCTATTGATAGCAATTGATCTAAAAATAGGCGATATCTTTTTGTATACACACAAATATTGGAAAAATATACAAATTGTTGTTAATATTGTTTACGCGGCATCCCGGCATATCAACTATATAGTCAGTGGCCTGATATCCAGCTGGGCGTACCAATTCTCTTCTCAGACTTTCTGTAAACAACAATAGCTGAAAGTGGGCAAAGAAGGGCATAGAAGGGGATAGAGGGGAGTACTTGACTTTGTTTTTCAACAGTTTGTGATCTACGCGTTATTATTTTGCACGGCACAACATAAACAAAAGACGTCAGCTGATATGATTAAACCCAAACCAAACCAAACCAAGCCACCCAACCACCCTCACACACCTCCGCTCGCTCCTCGCAGTCTGTGGCAATCTGGCTGTGTCTGTTTGGACTCGCCTCGGCTAACTGACACAACACCTAACACACCCTGACAGACTCTCGCTCTCTGTGCATGTGCATGTGTGTGTGTGTGTGTGAATGCTCTGCGATGTGTTCCTCTCATCATCGTATAAAGCGTTGTGGTGCCGCCGCACGGGGCACAGTTCTAGTTTGCCACGAATTCACATTGGTTGTGTGTAGTCAACAAAGGATTAACATCCGAAACAGCATAATGCATTTGGAGAACGTGAAGGTTCAGTGTTTGCTCTGCAGCCTGGCATTTCTGGGGCTACATGTGGACGCGATTCGTTTGTGTGGCAACGAGTTGCCCGAAGCGCTGGAAAGGATTTGCACATACGGCTACAATACCCAAATGAAGCTTTCCAACGGTAAGCACTACGACTCCAACTTGCCCAGTTTTTATGATTGAATTTCGGTGTTTTTTGGGGGGGGGTTTTGCAGTTCTTCCTCCAGTACAAAACAATGGCATAAACACTGCCGGCGACAATTCGAATCTGGATTCCCATTCACAGCCATTGCTGCAGCGGCACCTGGGCGAGAGTGCCCAGCGCCATCTGGTGAAGAGTCGACGTCGTCGTTTTGGTGCCTACGACGATTGCTGCACTAGGACTTGCACCTATACGGTTCTCTCCTCCTACTGCAAGCCGAGTCCATGAATCGCTGCCTAGAGTGCTCTAAATTTCGATTGCAAAACCATAAAAGCCAGCTCATGTTTTCCAGCTCCTAACTGTATAAATACTTATAAATAAAACATTAGCTTTAAGCATTGAACAAAATTATAAATTATTGAATATTATTTGTTGTGTTTGTGTTAATAACTTTTGACTTGTGAGAGAAGTTGGAGAACTTAGATGAACCCATTCTTAATTTTTGAATGCCTATCAAAATAGTTGATTCTTTTTAGATCATAATATAAATATGGTTAATATAATGTTCATAGAAGGGTTGGTATTCAAATGTTAGTCGCATTATAAATCCTCATTATTATAATCATAACATTTGTTTATTCAGCTTGGCTTGTTATTGAAAGCATCTATAATATAAATATAACTTGTGGATTTACAATATAGGATTAGGGCGTAACAATTCTAAGAATCTATCAATTTCAAAATGTACTCTGATCACGGTGCTTCAAAAGGTATAACTAATGCCCCTCGACTTGGACTTAGGCGGAACAGTATTTAGTCAGTTCTTGAATGTAGCAAGACCTCCTGCAGCATTCATCCACAATTCCCTGTCGAGTGCGTCGTCGGGTGGTGGTGAGTGAGTTGAGGACGTTGTCCTGGTAAATGTCGCGCAGGCGTCCATTGCTCAAACGATAAGGAAGCAGCTCGGCAGAGGAAGACTCCTTCTCCTCAATAAACTGAGTGGGATCGAGAGGGTCCATGTCCATGAGGGCTGCAGTGCATCCGAAATGGGACAGTTTATGATTGCCATTGCAAACTATAAATTTAACTTACTTGAGCCACGCTTGTGCATGATTCGATTGTATCCTGTAACACTGCAGACTGTGCTCAATGCCTCGGCGAGTTTTCCGCTGCACAGGCGCATCGGTCCGGGCGAGCTGGTGGAGGCCACAACGCACAGGGCGAGGAAGAAGGCCAGCGAGAGGGAAATTGACTTGTACATTGTATTAACTGGGATTAGATGCTTTGATGGGAAGGAACTGATGCCGACACACTTGCTGCCGCATGCTTATATACTCTGCAATGACACTTTGGGTTGAGGTGGCATGCCACATCTGTCGAAGTGGAACTACTTCGGTGTCAAATTGCGTTACAAGTTATTGGGACAAGTTGAGTGCATTTCCGAGTAGCTATAGCAGCTTGCTAAACTCATTCAATGTCAACGTTCACTTTTCGTTGGCTTATGCAAATTTCACCCACTGCCGATGGTGACTTGTGGGGGTAGTATATGTAATGCCACGCCCACGCAGTCTTTCCGTCTTTGTCAGCCAATTAAACAATTTCTTCTGTGTAAAAAAAAACAAGGCAAGGTTCTGGCGTGTGCGGACCTCAGGCCTTTCCTTGTTTTGCCTTGTCTGCATTTATGAATACAAAATTAGTTGTTTCTCAAACTATGCCCTGCAAACGGTTTGTGGTGGGGAACGGGTTGTTTACAACGTGTTAAACTTGACTCTTCATGATTTGCTGTACAGAATGACAAGCAGAAAAAGTTTCATACTTGTTTTGCCAATCATTCTTGTGTTTTCAATCAGTAAAATCATCACAAATTAAGGAGCCTGAAGTGTTCCTAAATCAGCTACTACTTCTATGAGCCGTAACCACTCCCATCTCCAATGCAATACAATGACACCGATAATGAGGATACGGACAAGTGCCTCGGCAACTACGGGTCTTACTCACATCTATATTTTTTTAATTAACAACCAATGCTGCAATGACTTCTGCTGACAACCCGACTTTGTTACTTTGGTGCCTCAATCCTTGAACCCCTTTCAGTGTTTTAGATCTTTATTTAGATTCGGTATTGTGAAATTAATTTAAACCAGCATTTATTTATTTCTGTATAAAAACGCCATCGACTGCCATTTAATGTGAGAATAACAGAAAGATGATTGAAAGTTGCGCATGAAGGATTTCTCTTTTCATTGAATTCATGCAGCAAACTTCATTTTCTCAAACGTTTGTTTTCGGATATGACCCCATTTTACTAATATGTAGACTGATTAAGTTGGTTATTGGCAATGCTAAATCCTAGCTCGAATTATTGTTCAAAATGAGATTTTAAGCCATTAAAATTCTGTTCTATTTGTGAGGAGCATTTAGAATGGGCAAAGCTTCGAAGACGTCTCGAGCTAAATATTAATATAAGAAGAAAAAAAAAATCTGTGGCTTAATCGATATGCATTTATCAGCCCATCGATAAATGCACATCGATTAAGGCACAGTTAGATGAGACAAGCATCGAAAATTATTTATCGAATGCAATTTTAAAACCGAAAATTGCTCAAAGCTTGCATATCCTTGAGAGACGTGTGTTCAAAGCATTTCTTTCACAGTTTTCCAGCTAAATATATATTTTCTGAAATCAATTCTGAGTTGAAGTTAATTTCATAAATGTAATTTTGTCTTTGTATTGCGACTGTTGATCTTCTGATTCTCTTTAGTACCACAGATTTTTTGGTTCAACCTAGAATCATTTTTATTAATATATTTAAGATCCCTTAACCTATATTTTTAAATAATTGAAAAGCACATTCCGCAATGGCTTTTTGCTTAGACACTGAAAGATCCCAGTAAAGTATTCAAATTGTAGTCCTCGTTGTTAAGTTGAAATCAATTGTTAATCAACATTCTTCCGATTCTGTATAAATTCTTACTATCATATCTTAACAATGCATTTTATTCAGCTTTACTTTTATTAAAATCATTTGCAATGAAAATACAACTCTTGGGCTTGCGTCATGTAAATAATATATAATTGGGTAACATTCAATAGATCCACATCCTAAGTCTTAGGCAGCACAGTATTTAGTAAGTTCATTTATACTGCAAGACTTTCTGCAGCATTCATCCACAATTCCGGCCCGAGTGCGTCGTCGGGTGGATATTAAAGAGTTGATGATGTTGTCCTGGCAGATGTTACGCAGGGGTCCATTTGCTAAAGGATATGGAAACAGCTCGGCAGAGAAAGACTCCCTTTTCTCAATATACTGAATGGGATCGAGAGGGTCCATCTCTATGAGGGCTGCACTGCATCCGAAATGGGGAAGTTTATGATTGCCATTGCAAACTATAAATTGAACTTATGTGAGCCGTGCCTCGGCGAGTTTTCCGCTGCACAGGCGCATCGGTTGGGGCAAGCTGGTGGATGCCACAACGCACAGGGCGAGGAAGAAGGGCAGCGAGAGGGAAATTGACTTGCACATTGTATTAACTGGGATTAGATGCTTTGATGGGAAGGAACTGATGCCGACACACTTGCTGCCGCATGCTTATATACTCTGCAATGACACTTTGGGTTGAGGTGGCATGCCACATCTGTCGAAGTGGAACTACTTCGGTGCCAAATTGCGTTACAGGTTATTGGGACAAGTTGAGTGCATTTCCGAGTAGCTATAGCAGCTTGCTAAACTCATTCAATGTCAACGTTCACTTTTCGTTGGCTTATGCAAATTTCACCCACTGCCGATGGTGGCTTGTGGACGGCTACGCATTTCCACGCCCACAGTTTGCGTCTTTGTCAGCCAATTAAACAATTTCGGTGTAAAATGAGGTTCTGGCGTGTGCGAACTTATGGCCTCTTCTTGCCTTGACTAGCCTTGCCAGCATTTATGAATACCAAATGAGTTGCTTCTCAAACTATACCCTCTAAACGGTTGAGGGAAGGGGGTATTTATTATCACAAGCTTAAACGTATATTAAATTTGACTGTTTGTCATATTTAATTCAGTTGTTTTGTAAAGAATAATAAGCAGAGTAGCGAATTAACGGCTTAAAAATTAACTTTATGATTGTTCCTTTTGGTTAAACATTAAGTAAACACATTAAAGACCCAAGCCTACTACAGATGTTAAAATATTTATATTATTTGTTATTCCGTAGACAAAAATGACATTTGTAGAAATTAAAGTTGGAATCTTAAAGCATTTTATCCTTGGGGATAGTAACATTTCTTAAACTCATTACCTTTATTCTGACGGTTCTTCTCAATTTAAACTTGTCTCCCAGTTTCACCCCACACATCCGAAAACATGTCTCCAGTCTTATGGATAATCCAATGATGCCATTATCACAAAATTTAATGATTGTCCCTCGAGGGATAGATTTAAAGAATAAAATAATAAAAAAAAAGAACAAACCAACAGCAAAATACATTTTGGCTAACCGCCATTGCAAGGAGAAATGTCTTTTCTTATTTTTATTAAGTACATTAATATAAATTCCAAGTTTGGGAATTCCCATTTCAGGAGCACCAAGCACTTTAAAACCCCCCTCCGCGGCACCAATGTACATATGGATAAAATACTTTTGAGTATGTTTTAAGCAACATGCACATATCTATTGGAACAACTGGACACAGGGTAGTTGTTAGTTGTTCATTCATTGGGTTGCCTGTTTACTTACCGATGCGGGCGTTGGCATCATCTGGCATCCACAGAAATGGGAGAAGCGCGGTTAGCAGCCAGCTAAAGCTGAAGCTTTGGCTAAAGTTAGTCATTTAGCTGCTGCTGATTTTGCTGCGTGTTGGAAAGTGGAGTGTGGAAACAGTGGCAGGAGTTGCTGTATGGATTTGGAGATTGGGTGGATAGGGTCTTTTACACTTTGTGTTGGTATGCAAATTTTCTTAGTTAACTTTTGCTTTAGCTTTTGCTGAGTTGTGAAACTTTTATTTTTTTTTCTTCGTTTTTGTCTTTTGTTGCACAGTTCTACTATTTATTCATTACCTAATTTTTGTGTTGAATAAATAAGTGAGTACGATAGCGATAACGATTACGATTAAGATTACGATTACGATTACGAGTATATGAGTACAATATCGCTTGCGAGTATGAGTATGTGTATGCGTGCATGTGTTTGCGTGTATGTGTTTGCGTGTGTGTATTTAAGTGTGACGATTAGGAGCGACAATAGGCCATGAGTTCCGAATAGCTGCAGGAGTTGACACAGCATTCATCATAAATGCCGGCACGCTGTCGTCGCATGCGTCGTGTTTTGATTAGCACCTCCGTTCCATAAATGCTGGACAGCAATGGACTTAACGCGTAGCCTTCATCACCGCCGTGCGGCTGCAGTAATTGTGTTTGCTCAGTTTCCGCAACCCCATCGGCATCGACGAGCGATGGCCGATTGGCATCCATGCGTTTTTTGTGTATCGAATTATAGCCATTCACACATACAATTGACATGGCCTCATTGAGGGCCGGGCCGCACAGCTTGTGTTTGCCCTCACGCAGCGGATGGGTGTTGGAAGCGACACTAAAGCCATCGGCGGCGCAACAGCCGCTGGCCATGATGGCTATCAGCAAGGCCAACAGCAACGCCAATTGCTGGCCATCTAACGCTGCTATTTTGTTAAACATTTTGCCAACTGCCAACTGCCAACTGCTGACTGCCTTCTGCTCACTTTGCGCACGTTTGCGTGCCTGTTGCAGGCAACTGAAGCTATTTATACGGCGGCAAGCGAATGCAACGATAGCAACAGCAACAATTAAACAAGCCCCCTGGCGGCAGTTCAATGCACCTTTTGGGTGCATACATAATTACACATACACACACATACATATATATGCATGGTTGCTCGTTTCGTAAACATATCAACAACCCACACCAGAAGCATCTGCCTAATAACTTAGCGCTAAAAGGCTTTGACTGCTGTCCCAAAGGATTAGCGCTTGACGCTTGTTGCTCGACACACAGACAATGCGTGCGTGTGTGTGTGTGCGCGCGCGACATTGACAGCTTCATTAGCATGCATGTAGGCAAAAAGTATGCTTCATTTGGCTGCTAACGCGCTCTGGCGGCCGTCTGTGTAATCACAATTCGATCTGTCTCTCATTAAATCGATAATACGCAAACAGTGCGATTGCAGGCTGCTCGCTTATCGAGTCAACAGTTAGTCGTCAGCAGCGCAACGAACGGACGCAATTTCGGAATTTCCATTGTTATAGAGAGAGAGGGTGACAGAAGAAGAGAGAGAAAGAGAGAGAGTGATAGTAATAATGGTGATCGATATTAAAATGTGTCGCTTTGATAATGTGCCGTGGGGTTTTCGGCTTGTCGGTGGCGCCGACTACGAATACCCATTGACTGTGGTTAAGGTTAGACGCTCGTTCATTACAATAATAATAATCATACTAATAACATCGCTTGCAGCACAAGCACACCTTTGTGGCATTTGCACCTGTGCGGCTTGGTTGGCATTTGCCAAAACTGACCACATTAGGGGCAGCGCCGCAGCATTAACATACCAAATATACCGCAAATTAATTGAAAATATTTCATTGTTTCATGCCCATTATGTAACACTGTGCGTATGTGTGTGATTTTTATTTATTTTCCCTGTATGTGTGTGTGACTTTTTTTTGTGAGGATTTTGTCCGAATTGTGGTAATTAAAGTAAACTCGCAAGAGAGAGTGAATATCACTGGGCTGTTTGTCTAATCGTCCGAATGTATTTTGTCTGCTAATTAGCCGCATAATGTGAGTGCAATAAATTTATTTCAATATTAATGGTGCCTCATCTGCAATTCATCAGCCGTCGTCGACCAATTAGCAAATGTGCTGAAAGCCCTGCAGTAAAAACCATCGGCCAACAACAATATTATTGTATTTAAGCATTGGCGAAAATAGCAACAAAGTGCAAATTTTAATTGGCAAACTAAGCGCAACACACATATTCACACACACACACAAACACACAAACACAAATACTCGCGCACATATAACACATAATGTTAAGTCTACCGAGGGCTGCTGCATATTTACAGTTAGTTTGTGGTAATCACATTTAATTTAATTAACGTAGCTTTCCTCGTTAAATTTTGTCATTTCTCTGAAGTAATTAAACTTGTATTTTAAATATTTAAATCTGGAAGTCTTTTCACATAATTCCGAGGTGTGCTTAAAGATTAATAAATTCCAATAAGGAAAAAAATCTCTTGCCAAAATTGGCTTAAAACTTCTTATCCATTGTTGTACATATAAAATTGCAGAAATACAAATAAATAAACCTTATTAAAAACGGTTTAAAAACTTTACATCATCATAAAATTTTCCTATTAACTTTTATTCAAAATTTCTAAGTAATTATTAATTAACAAGAGACTTCAAATTTTTTTCTAAAAAACATGAATTCACATAGAGAACATTAACATTTATAAAAACAGTTTAAACTGCTTTCGAAATGGATTATTTCCATATTGAAAAACACAAACTCCATTAAATATTCAACTGTTTGCTTTGGAAATTATGCAATGAGTGAAAACTTTTCTAAACAAGTAAAAAGGGGGGAGCGAAGGGGTTGGGGTTTGGAGGTACACAACTTGCGCATTAAATTGATTTCAAGAAACTTTTATTATTCCTATGATGCTGCTGCCAGCGTGTTAATTTATGGAGCAACCCTCACGCAACGTGCCACATTTCGTAGCATGATTCTCTCTCACAATTCTTTCTCGTTCCTGGTTTCATTTTATCTGTGTGTATATATATTTTTTTGTTGACATTTTGCGCGCATTTTATTTATATGCACTTTGCGCGCAACGCCAGATAATTGATTTTTTATCCGCAACAGTTGCCATAGCTATGTAGCCTACACTCAGCGAAAAAATACTGTGTATTAGAACAGCCCCAAAACAGCTTATTTTCGTATTTAATTCGTATTAGAATTCGTATTTGTCAATTGAAATATATGTTTCCAGGTTTCAGAGATAATCATATTAAGCTAAAAATACTAATAGATATTTTGATGTATTTTTTTATATGTATATTTTAGAAAACACTTTTTTCTAGAGTGCGCATTTTTTTCTAGCAGTGCAGCAACTCATTGTATCTTTTGCTTTTTTTTTTGAGCTGTCAGGTCGCCGAGGGTAGCATTGCTGAGGAGGCAGGTCTTTGCGTCGAGGATGTGATTGTGCGTATCAATGATACGGCTGCGATACCCTTAACCCATGACCAGGCTCATAACCTAATCCTGAGCAGTGGCAGCGTTTTCTACTTTGGTGTCTATCGGTAAGTTGTCGCCCGAACCACCACCGCCCCAAAATACCCACCATGCTGTTAATCATGGTTACAATTTCTGTTGCTGACACACATGTCGCGGGCAGCGAGCACGAGGAGGAGCTTGATGAAGGTCCAAGGCGGTTTCCAATGCGGCTGAGTTCGTTGACCAAGTCCGCAACGCCAACGCCTGAACGGTCGGCAACCGCATCCGCATCCGCCTCGCCGCTGCCATCATTAACGGAAGTAACAAAAGCGCTTGTACCGGAACAGGAGCAGGTCGAGGTTGCGCCACTGAAGGGACAGGAATGTTGCAGTGCCGTAAAGACGGAAATGCATTCGCATGCCAGCGACAATGAGCTGGCTCAGGCAAAGGAAGACCAGAATGCGAATGCGAATCCAAATGCGAATGCGAATGAGAACGTGGACAACAACCAATATTTGCCCGAGCTGCCCGATCGTCCTTGCTCGGCGATGTCAGAGCATTCGGAAATGAAGCTGGTCGAGGAGGAAATTGCCGCCGTGCTGTCTGGCGAATCAGAGGTTCTCAAGGAGCACAATGTGCTTGGGTGCGTTTCAGGAGTTGCGACTCCCTCCGAATAAACCCCAAATTCTCCCTCTCCATCTCGCAATCTGTGTAATAAAATGTGTAATAGCGTTAATTTCTACAGAATCTTTCCCAAGCCGGGCGTTTGCATGACCAGCGATGTGCTGCGGTCCCTCAACGAGGAGGTGACCAAAACGAAGCTCGAGAAGGAGAAGGAGAATCGTAAATGGTCGACCTTTCTGCAGCGACCCGATCGCCCCGTGCCCAAAAGCAAGCAACAATTGGAGTCGGAGCGGCGGGCTGCCAATGCGTACAAGGTGAAGATTTTGAAGTCTGTGCCGCGGGACAAATCGCCCATGGTGAGTAGTGTTGCATGAAAAAAAAAGAACACTGAACAGGCACCAACTTAAGCCTCTGACAGCCGGAAGCAAAGCCAAAGGAAATCACCCCACCCAAGGAGCCAACTCCGCCAACAAGCGAGGAGCCGCAGAAGGAGCTGCAGGCTGAGAAGGAGGAGGAGGAGGTAGAGGAGGAGCCGCTGCCCACGGACAGTGAAGTGCCGAATTTGGAACAATTGCCAGACAATGACATTAACAACAACAACAACAACAACAACAACATCAACAATGAGCTGCCCGAGGATGCGGAAGGTGAACAGTTGGAGAAGGCTGATGCCACCAAAGAGGAGCAGGACAAGTTGCGGGAGCAGCTGACAGACTTGAAGGCACAACAAGAAGAAGAAGTAGAAAAAGAAGAAAACGTAGAACAACAAACAGGCGCCGCATCCGCAGCTGAGCCTAACGAGACAGCCGAGAAAACTGATGAGGAACTGGCACTGGAAAAACAATTGGCCGATGTACAAAAACAGCTAGCGGCTCTGTCGTCGCTTCCCTCAACCATACAGTCAACATTGGATGCGGTGACCAAGCAGTTGGCCGAACTGCTGCCCACATTTAAGCTGCAGCAAAAGGAGGACTTGCCACAAATCGATGAGGAGGAGGAGCAGAAGCAGCAGGAGCAGACTGCAAATGAAGGTGCGCTTGGTTGGCAAAGTTATGGCCGAGGTTCCAGTAATTAAATTTTTCTAATGGCACACTTTGCATATGCCTTCCACTCACTCCCGCCCCCGCCCACCGCTCTGACCATTCTCGTATCTCTCTGCAGATACGTTTGACTCTGTGGAAAGGCAGCAGCAGCAGAAGCAGAAGCACCCGGATGAAGTAGGAGCAGCATGTGAAAATAATGAGGATAAATGCGACGCCAATGACCTGAAAGTGCCTGAAATTTCTCTCTCAAACGGCGACAATCGCCAACGGGAGGAGACCGGAGGCGAGCCAAGTGTGCCAAATGAGGAGCAATGCTTCAAGAAGCAAAAGGTAAGTGCGGGCCCACAAAAAAAAAAAAACATACATAAAAAAAATAAGAAAAAAAAAACTAGTAAAGAAAAACTAAATGAAAAATGTAGAAAAATGTTGGGAATTTCTATTAGGCAGATTGCACATTGCAGGGCAGAGGAGAGCAGAGCATGTTGTGGTTGCAACTGGAAGGCATCTAAAACAGAAGCTGGACAAGTTTTTTATTGGAAAACAGAAAACTCCACTTGACATGCAATTTAAACTTAAACTCTAAATTTGTCAAAGTCAGTTGGGTTTCTTCTTATAAGCCAGATCTGCTCATGCATATAAAAAAAAAGTCAACATATTTTTTGGTATTTCTACAAATACCAACAAAACAATAAAAACTGCATAATAATTGTAGTTAAACATTGAGCGGTTATTTATGCAGTTGTTTATCTTGACTTGAATGCGAGTCAAGTTGCTTGCCAAGCTATGCAAATTGAATCCTGTCCAGATGTCAGTCAGCTGTCTTTGTTTAAAATCTAAAACAGAAGACATATTCTTAGCCGACTTCAGTTGGCCAAACAATGGCACAATTTCTATTTTGACATCCAGTTTCTTGTAACATTCGCTTACTGCAAAATAACGGGCATTTAGTTTTCCCCATTACTAGATATTCAGATTTTTCGATTTTCAGAATTTTCACCATTTTCAGACAGCTACCAAATTAAATAAATAAAATAAATCGAGCCAAAATCTATTTGGCAAGCTTTAAGTTTTACACCCTCAAACGATTTAAGTCGCCTTTGCAAAACCTGAATGGTGAAATTTGTAAAATCTGTTGGCTTTATTTGTTACCACATATTGTGTGTGTTTGCTTAAGCCATGTAGCATGTTGGCTGTTGGCAATTAAAAAATAAATAACCAACTTTCTCTAAAGCCAGCCAGCTTAAAAACCTTGTTGTTAAAAACTAAAAACAGCTAACAAAATTAAAAAAAAAAATGAAGTAGAAGAAAAAAAAACCACTTGCACTTGCCACAAGCGAAATCAGCAGCGATTAGTAAAAGCGTTTTGAAAAAAAAAAACTGGGTCATATTTAGTTTATTATTTACGTGTGTGTTTTTTAAAATATCCACTTCTGAATACAGCCGGAGCCAGCTCTGCTCTTCAATCTTAAATCAAGTCAAGTCGTTTCTTCTTATGCAACACCAGCTGCAAAATTCTAAAACACAATCCAAATTCGACACTTTCCAAACTGAGGCAACTTATTTAGCTGCTCCACTCTAATCTGTGGCAGCCTCAACCCTTGCCAGAATCCAGCAAGAATTAAACCTTTTTTTGTGTCGAATATTTATAGGCATTTTTTTTTGGGGGTCTACAATTTATAGGCTATCTTCGAGTCGTTCAACACCAGAAAACCCAGTTTTGACTTAGAGCTCAATTTATTTTTTGATTTTTGTTGCTGCACAGCTGAGTTCCATCTCAAGTCGCCGTTCCCAGTTTTAGTCCCAGTTTCAGTTTACTTTTTGCTGCTGCCGTTTTTCTCACTCTGTATGTGTGTGTGCGTGTGTGTGTGTGTGTGTGTATTTTTTGGGCTCATTGCTGGCTGCAACACTTGCCCAAACTCCACAAATCAAATTAACTAAAACGCCATTTGGTTTTTGTCTTTTTGTCTCTTTCTACTTGCAGCATAATGTGCGCTTTCAAGACTAGTTCGCTTAGTTAGCTTAAATCGAGTTTAAATTTTGATAAATTACCAACAAATTAAATTCTTCTGCTTGTTGTTGTTCACACACACACACACACACAACGTGTGTGTCTTACTGCCAGTTAAATAAATGAGTCCAAAAAAACACCCAAAATCTGAGTCGAGTTTTCGAGTCTGCGTCTTATTTGGAGTCACAGTTCGGAGCGTGGATGTGGATGGAGAGGCGTGAGGTGGGCGGGGCAGCAAAAAGGCAGAAACCAAAAGACAATTAGTAGGCAGCAGGGACAGTCGAAAGACCAACGCATGTAAACCCAAAAACCATTGCATAATTTTTACCATACACTCAGAGAAACAATACTACAGCTTCTGCAGAAAGTTGCACTAAAATCAAGAAAGTTATTTTGATTTCAAGAAAATGTTAATATTTAAAAAAAATACCAGTCTTTATATTAAGTTTGGCTAATTCTTAAATTGGAAAGGTTTATTCCCGATGCAAGTTATTTTGATCTTCAGTTTAAACTATATAAAATAAAACGTTTTCAACTATTTTCAGTCACTTGAAAGTTTTAAACTGAGTAAATTTTAGTTAAATTAGAAAAATTTGCAATAATCAAGACAAATTTATAATTATGTCAGAAGTTTTCAATAATATTTAGAAGCGAAAAAGGAACAAATAGTAAACAATACGCCAAACAACTGATTTTTCTCTGAGTGTATCAATACGCACATATCCCTCTCTCTCTTTCTCTCTCTCTCTCTGTCTCTGCCTCGGTCTCTTTCACTTAATATTTTCTCTTGTGTGCTTCTTTGGGGCTTTGGTGTGTTGCGTTTTGCGTTTGCTTTGTCCCCGGATGGAAATGGAAATGGGATTGGATGGTATGGAATGGGATGGTTGTGGTGCACGGGACGATGATGGCATGCCAGAAACACAATGTCATTGAGGAGCTGGAGGAGCATTTGGTGCGCAAAAACAATCCGAGGCGCTCGAAGCGCGCTTTTGGTCCCCTGACGCCATCATCGGAGCGTCCCTTGGTGCTGCCCGGCGGCAGGCGCTGGTATCGACCCAAGGACGCCTACAATGATGAATTCATTGCCGAAACGCTCAGTGCCCAAGCGGAGCTTATCACTGGCAGCACACTGGGGTGCGTATCTATCTATCTATGCCTATCCATCTACATATCTACACATCCAGCCATCCATCTAGCCACTCTAAACAATAGCAAAAAAAATCGCTGTTTTGAAATTGCCTTATAAGCCGACCCCCCAAACCCCAACCCCCACTCACCAGTTGCTGGCACCTCATCAACAGCATTGCAATTGACATTGCTAAGACCATATACTGTGTGTGTGTGTGTGTGTGGGAGTGTGTGTGTGTGTGCCTTGGCATATTGTCCATATTGCCATGGTCACTGTCACAGTCACAGTCATAGTCATAGTCACATTGCCAGCCCCCCTTCAGCCTCATCCACATCCTCATCCTCAACCTCATGCTCATCCTCATCCTCATCATGCTCATCATTGTCATAGACTCATTCACATTTCTCATTTTCCATGGGCTTCATCAACGCACTGCACCAACTCAACGGGGCCTACAACAATCATTTTGCGCATTAACAGCTGTCCATATGAAAGCCCGTTGCTGGGCTACGATGCCAGGTACTATTATTGTTGCCATCCATTCCACTGCTGCTCCTGCTCCTGCTCCTGCTGCAGCTGCTCTTTGACAGCCAAAGCAGGCATCACTATGCACTTTCATTAACATGATCATATTGAACGGACCCTTCTCTCAATCCCAATTTTGTCTCTCTCTCTCTCTCCCTCTCTGTCAGACTGCCTGTCTCAGTTCATTTTGGTTTTTTGTTGGCTTGAAGTTGATTTGACTTTGCCCCCCATTTACCCCCCCATTTCATTACATGCATGCTTACGTTTTGGCTTTGGTTTTTGCCTTGTCTTTTCGTTTCTCTTATAGATTGCATTTTGGAATCGTTTGTTCAATGGCGAACACATAACCCGCCAGCATTTCAGGTAAGTTACCTTAACCACTTTTGCTTTGATTGCAACTGCAACGGCAACGGCAACGGCAACGGCAACGGCAACGGCAACGGCAACGGCAACTGCAAACGGCTAATAAGTGGCCAGCATCATGCATTTTTTGGACCGCCCTTGTCTTGTAGTACTTAACCAGCTGCTGCCCTGGTTGCATTCCCCTCAATTTTAGCCAACCTTAGCTCTTTATACACTGCACTTGCAAAAGGGTTAAAGGATTCCTTTCATTGGCTTTGTTTCTCTGAGAATTTAAATTTACCTTACATTCCCCCAAACAGTCTATGCATATTTTGCTTTAAAGAATTCTGCTTAAATTGATTGCCAAAAAAATGCATATATTAACCGCAGTTTTAGCTTAACTTTTAGTTTGACATCTTTTTAATATTGTCAGTTTTGACAACATTTCAAAAGCAAAAGCAAAAGCATGCAAAAATCCGTGTCAGTCGCAGAGTCAAAGGTATATTTGTGCACCACTTATTTAAAGGTCGTCGAAACAATTTGCCCCAAAAAATTGTGCACAACATTTTCATAACATCATAAAAAATAAAAATAAAAATATAAAATGAGATTGCGAGCAAATAACTTGACTGTCAGTGAAGAGCACATTTTGTTCAGGCTCGAAAAGGTCAAAACTATTTATTTTCATACAATTTTATTAAAATCATGTTTGAGAGAAAAAAGAATTCAGCTTTCATGTTGTGAACAAAAGCCATTCTATTTGCACTTATTTCTTTGAATCGATAAACACTTTTAATTTAAAGTTGACTGAAATTAAGCAGCTTAGCACTTACAGCAGATTCAGCAAATACAAGTTGTGCAGCTCCAAAATAGACTTTTGTGAAATGTTGTCACAAACAGACAGAAAAAAAAACCTGTTTGAAATGAGATTTTAACTTACAGTTGGCAGCTGCTTAGTGAGAAAATTAAATTGGTCTAAATCACATTTGTTAATTAGCAGAAGAAAGCTTAGATGAAAAAGCGTTAAAGTTTTGCAGTGACTGGAAAGGTCGAACTTCTCTTTTTTTGTAGCTTAAATTGTACGTCGGGCAGAGTATTCCACTGACGTAGATGCTCCACTGCAATGCTCCTTCTTGTTTTCGTTTTCGTTTTCGTTTTTTTTTATTTCTTTGGTTTGGCTCGTTCTCGGTTCAATTCATCGCCTGCAGGGAGCAACAGAGCCTCAGCGTGGCAAAGGCAATGCACAGGTTAGTTTGTCACATGGTTCATTGCATGTTTCCTTTGCCCCCAGTGGAGAAGGGGAGAAGGAATAGACGCAAGAGCAGCAGGAGCAGCAGCTCCTCAGCTCTACAGCTCTACAGCTCCTGTTAGCTGAAGAGCTTCAACGTGACCAGCAGCACTTATTTAAATGCACTTGCATGTCCACCCTACTCGATGTGTCCCACTTTGCCCCAGCCCCTGCCTGCCCCCCTAGCTTTGCTTGCCTGCCTGTTAGCTAACGTTGGCTGTGGCGTTTTCGCAGGGTCAACTTTATGAAGTACCAGAAACCGGAGCGCAAACTCGACTACAATCGCAGCGAGGTGTACAAAGTCATCCATCATTTGGATCGTGCACCAATCCGGGGCATCGAGGTGCGTGCCCCTCTAGTGGCAGCCGAATCAGATATACGCCAATCGTTGCAATCATCATAGTTAAATATATATATATATACATATATATACACCGTTATATCCAGCGTTATTATTATTCGAAATGATATTACAATAAGCAGCTCAAAATGAAATATATACAAGAAACAAACTGTGAATATGTCGAACAGGTCAACATCATTATGCTTATCGTCATCGTTATCATAGTTAGTGTTGTTGTTGTTGTTGTTGTTGTGTGTAAGACGCACCCTAATGTATGTTCTTACATAATTCGAGTGTGTGTCTGCGGGGAATATGCCACATGGCGTATGTGTAATGTAATGTGTGGCAAAGTGGCGAGGCGGTTTCCGAGTCGTGTGCATTTCACAGCCGCAGGGCTGCAATTTTCTTTTGCATAAACACGCATCACCAGCCATGTTGTGTCTGTGTTCTGTATGTGTGTGTGTGTGTGTGTTTTTGTTGTGTGTGTGTTGTGTGTGTGCGACAAGTTCTTTCGACATTTACATATCTTAAACAAAATGAATTTGTCTTGTAAAAGAAATGAAAATGGAAATTTGCTAAATGACAGGCAAGGCCAGCCAGCATAATGTAATGTTGCAATAAACTCGATTTTAGTTATGAGCAAAAACACCACATGCACCAACACACACACACACACAGCACTTGCACACACACACACACTGCAAACACATTAAATTTAGATTGGGAATGGTTGTCACGTTATGCCGGTTCGCTGTGTGTTCGCATTTCACTTGCCACCGAATACTGTTACGCTCATGTTACGAAATTATTAGCCATTTTGCCAAAGACCAAGTTAAAAGTCTTCGCTGGCTGGCCATAAAAACGCGCCAAGTACGCCGCGTATCGTGCTTTTTGGCCCGAAGCGTCTTCTTTATCAGTTACGTAGTTTTTCCCGACCGTTTTAGCTGCGCTCTTATTTTTTTTGGTTTGTTTTCCGCTGGTTGTCCTCGACGCGACGTTGATGGCGTCTCGTCCTGAACTGTCACTGTCACAATATTGTTGGCATTTTGACTTCGCATTATCATTGCTATCCCAGTCCTCACCACACTCACACACACACACACATTCGCACACTTGCACTCGCACACACACGGACCATGTTGGCATAGTCCTTTGAGTCGAGTTGGATTGCTCGAGTTGGATTGGAGCAGCTTTTTGGGACAACATTTTGAAGCTTTCACACGCATCAAGCTTGAGTCAAATTTGCTTTGGGAGCTTTGGTTTTGGCCAACTGATAAGCGGCCAGTATTGCTGCAACCTTAAGTTAAGCAGGTTGCTTGGCAAACTGGGAAATATGTTTTTATAATGTTTATTTGTTTCTCTTAAATTTATTCAAACTAGCTCGAAAATCTTATTAATTTTAGATAAATTATTATGCATTTATATTAAGTTTAAAATTATGAAATTCTTCGAGATTGAATTTCGACAGTTTTAGGTTTTCTGATTAAAATGTAAGAATAATCTAGAGTTATGAAACTGTGCAAAAAGCAACTGCTTTTTGAAAACGGTTTGATTTTGACACATCTGAGATGGCTGTGGGAAATGTGACCCATTCCCTAGGGATTCTGGCTGTTGAAAGCGGCTGTCAACTAAGCGACGACATCTTGGACACCGTCAGCAACTGATTGGGGCTGTTAACCAGAATCAACAGTGGCTGCTCGCGACTTTTGCAATGCCCCTACCAGAATACAGCACGCCTGGACCGCAAGGTCTGTGCAGGACATTGCAGCCGACAGGTCAGCGCCAGCCAGGACGATTTTGGTAAGCCACAGACGGTTGATGGCAAACAATCTGGCGTTTGATGTCCTGCACAACTACGTGGGTGCCCTGAAATCCTGGTTGAAGTAAAGTACCATTGCTGTGCTTAAATTCTACTATTAAATATTCAGCGGCTAACAAATAACATTAAGTAATTAATATAATTAGTGTAAAGTTCCAGGGGACACCATTTTTTTAAATTCCTCGATGAATCCATAACCATTAGTTGCTTCATTAGGAAAGCACGTTGCGATTCTACGAATATTGTTCCTTTTTATTATTTGCTCCGAAAAGTATACCTCAATTTTTTTTGGACTGACTTCCAATTTAGCCAATGCAGCAACCACATTCAATATAAATTAAACGCGTACGATTTAATATAGTTTTATACAATCAATATAAATAAAAGGCATAAGATTTGATATAGTTTTATATTTTTATTTGAATTTCAATAAAACAAACTAGACAACAACTACTTAGGAGTAAATATCGTTCGAGAACAATTACATACATAGAAGATACATAAAATTAGTTTAGAAATTGCTCCGAACGGATTTTCGAATGAAATCGATTATAACTAATACAAATATCGTAAGTGTATTTCAAAATAAAGGCAAATCTTACAGCGGCTACGTCACAAAGGAGCATTCACTTTAAAAGTGTGCGCGCAAACATTATAATTTTTTTTTGTATTATTTGAATCATTAATTATATAATTTTGTGTGTTGTTTTTTTATGTAGGGTTTTGGGATTAGTTTTGTGTGTGTTTGACACTAATTATCACTACGTCAATTTGAAACTAAATAGTTTTATGATTTTGTTTCGAAACATGCTTCTTCTTCATCCTCATTTTCATTGCTCTTTCGATGAGACTAAACCGATTTCATTATTGTAAATACACCTACATAAATATAGATGTATGCATATGCAAAACCATTTATTTATTGCTAATAATACGCACGAAACGAGAAAATATGCAACAACCAAATGAATTAAATATGTATACTTAATTTTTTTTTCTTCTTTTTTTTTTTGGTTTTTTGTTTGTGTGATGCATAGTAATTTTTTAGCTATTATTTTCGCTAAGCAAACATCTTGTTATAAGGCATACTGTGAGGTCCTAGGTGCACACCATAATGCTTAACGAATTAAGAGTCTTTTGCTTGTATATTATCAGGATTAGAATCCGAAATCGGCTAAGGATAATCGCCTATCATTTATCGATACACGATAATACATGAGTAGAGTTTTATCTATTTTGATCAAATACAGATTCTGTATACATATATATATATATTTATATCGCTTTCTTTCATATATTTATATATAAATATATAGGTATATTTCGTTACATTACCAAACATCATGTCATGTTTCAGTTTAGGTACAACGTTTTCATTTTCCACTTAACTTTCAGTTTTACATTCAGATGAACATACTTTCAATTATGCCTAATATTTTGTTTGTGTGTTTGTTTGTTTGTTGTACTTGCTACATCTTTGTCTCTAAATACTAATGCAGGTAGTTCGTTAACACGATCACCAGAATTTTTCTCACAAACATTATCGTTATGCGTTTCTAGATTAGTTTTTTGTTTTTTTTTTTTTGTTGCACTTGTTACAGTTGTGGTATTTGTTGGGACGCGGCTTCTAATACTTTCAAAACGACTAATTTAGGTTTAGTTTTGGCCAATATCCGAGACTGGCTAATTGTTGGTTAAGTCACTAGGCTGGTATGTTTGTCTGCTCATAGAAATCAGGCTCATCCTCGCCATCATTTTTTACCTCGTTGCCATCCAACTGCATGAGAAGAAATCGAATTTTATTTAAAAATTATAATTATTATTAACTTTCGCTTACCGCTTGCAATTCTTCTGGGCTGTAGATGGCATTCAAT
The DNA here is from genome assembly GCA_035042365.1 of Drosophila dives. NCBI lineage: Eukaryota > Metazoa > Arthropoda > Insecta > Diptera > Drosophilidae > Drosophila > Drosophila dives. The sequence goes on along the minus strand of JAWNLJ010000326.1, from coordinate 2,967,291 downwards.
CGAAACCGTATGGGCACCATCATGATGAGGAAGAAGGGGAAGGCTAACGAGATCTTCGATGATTTGACAGTCCACAGGAGGACGAGACACAGCACCTGTATGGTAGTAAACAAGTGCAGTTTCCATGGTCGCAAACGCTTCACATAGTTCGTTGGCGGATAATGCTTCACCGGCATGAAATACAGTCTTATGCTGTGGGACAAGAGTTGACATGATTAGTTGATATCGATGGGATGCAAAAGTATTCTTTGCTTACCGTTCAAAGAGCTGCACGCCGCTCATCGACGCAACGCCCATGTAGAGAAAGACGCCAAAGAGCACCGCCATGGGGATGAGGCGCAACAGTGGCGACATCAGCACCGACAGCCCAATCATGACGCACACAAAGAAGCCGGACAAACGCTGCTCCTTCACATCAATGATTCGCGGCGATTCACCGGGTGCATGTGTGCTGTGCCCAAGCAAAAAAAAAAACACAATTGCTTAAGCAAAGAAGCCACAAAAGCTAGGATACAAATTCGATGTTGACTTACCGGGACATAATCGTGACGGAGGACACATGGGTCACCGATCGTACTGTGGCCGCACAATGCCAGGGCATGCCAAAGAGACCGCAGAAGGTGTTCAGCAGACAGAGCAGCACAATGTCCCAGTGCAGGCCGGAGCCCTTCTTGAGGCCACGTTCCGGCTTGTCCACGATCAACTCCGATATCTGCGACTCCATGAAGATGAGTATATAGACGAGCAGAGCGGGCACCACACAGGCAAACGGCACCCAAGTATCCAGATTTGTGCTGAACCCAATAAACCAGCCACGTCGCGTCGGATCGCTGGGCGACAGACCCTCTGGCACGACCAATTTCTCGGTGTACACCGATGGCACCAGGTAATCCACAAGCACAAATATCGCTATGGAAATGGGCACACCAAAGTCACCCAATGCTCGTCTAGCATTGCGGCCCAAAAAGTGCGAGTTACGGAATAGTTTCAGATAGTAGGCCACGACAAAGGTGGCCAGGGTGAGTATGGTGCAGAAGAGAGCCGTGTTTGGTTGATCGGTGGGCAGCTTGTTTGAGGATGCTGGCGGCGCAAAAGTAGACGAGATATTCGCAAAACTAAGGCTGCTCATGTTGAAGTTTGAGGCATTCTCGTATTCGAGCAGCGTTGGCGGCGGCAGATTATAATCGGAACGTAGCGGATTCAGTTTGTAAATCGAGACGAGCTTCATCATTGTCTCCACGATATAGATGAGTGTGATCAAAGCGGAGAAGATCTCTTGGGTGAAGCGCGTCAGGAGACGCACATAGACACTGCCCTCAAAGGCGGAGACGCACAGCGCAATGACGATCAGCCAGATGCCGACATAAACACGCAACGAGAGGAAATCAAAATTGTTTTCCGTACAAAAGACCATCAGAGCCTCGTCGAAGAGCAGCAGTGGTCCCGTGGTGCCAATGATGACCAATGGCTGGCAGGATAAGCAATGAAAGACGATGCCAACGAGTGAGCAGGATATCAACGTTTCCGATATGCCAATCCAGCTGTCCGTCTTCGCCGAGACGAGACCACCAAATGTGATCGCCGTGGAGAGGCAGGCAAAGTACATGAAAATGGTCGCAGCGAGGGTCTCCGTGTTGAGGCCATCGAATATATCACTCTTGTACATGGGCATGCGCCTCATCAGATCGTTGCGTAGTCCGCCCCACAAGCGATGCGTTTTATCCATGGGACTGGGTTTCTTTTTCTTGCCATCCGGACTGTCTTCGTCTCCGCCATCGTCGCCCGGATCACCACCGGGACCCGCTCGATTGACACGCAGCACTGCCTGCTTCTCGAGCAGCGCCTTCTCCTCGTCGTTCCCAATTTTGATCATCTCGCTGTCACGCTTCACACGCAACGCCTTAATTTTGCGCGTGCGAATCCAGTCTTTCTTGGCCTTCAGCTCCTCGAAGGGCAACAGATCGTGGCGATCCCAATTGCCGGGTGGCAGCACAATCGAATCGTCGAGGAACTCATTGATGGCAGAGAGAAGATCACGGCGATCGTCGGCCTTGTAGGCAATCGCATGGAAATGCTCGTTGGCCATCAACGTGGAAATGGAACGACCCACCTCATGGTAATCCAGATCAAAGTTACGCGGACCCAGCAGCACAAACATAAATCTCACCGGCACCGGCACCTCCGTCAGCGAGGGCATCATCACGCCCTCCGACAGACGCACAAAGGCAATCGTTGGCTGTTCCAGGAACTCAACGGCACCAACCTGAGAATAATTGATGAGTTAACTCCAAATACATAAAGAGATCAGATTGATAACATACCAAGACAGTGGTTGCCTCAGCGCCCGCTGGTATGCGCTTGAGTATGGTTTCATTCTGCAGTTTCTTGAGATCCTCTTGGGACGAGGAGTAGATGTCATCCTTCATGTCAATCTTGAGCTCATTGCTGCGCTTGCTGCCACCAATATCATTGGCTGGCATAATCCGGATCTTCTTGTCATCGGCGCCGGCGAGGTTCTGTGAAAACAATCCAAGCAGCATTTAGCATCAAAGAGTTCCGTAAATAAATCAACTTGGTTAAATTGAAAAAACAAAAAAAAAAAAACAGCGGAGACAACATGCTCAACATTTAACGCAAAGCGTGCACTTAAGGGTTAAGAAGATTGATTTTTTTTTTTGTGCAGCTTAAGGATTAAAGGAGACAGCATTTAAACGGGCTAACTTAAGAGTGAGGCAACTTTATTTATATTTTTTTGGTAAATAAACACAAACAACACAATTGAGAACTTGCCAATCTGGGAGTTCTAAGAGGAAGGTGGGCTACACGTGGTGGTGGCTATATTATGGACTAGGTGGGCTAAAAAGAAACGGCACGAATTCTAAAGCGCTTTCAACCAAGTCAGGAAATGAAATTGCTTCACTAACTGATTAACTCAATGCAACTCTGCATATATTTTCGAGATATTTCATATATATTTTATGTATGAATAATCATTGATAATATTCTCAAACTGTTGAAAGTTGATAGCATAACAAGAAATTCTCAAAATACAATTTTAAGTTAACTGCATGTGGAAAAGAAAAACTTATTTTATTAATAATAAAAGAGGTCACCTAAAAATGAATAATAAAAATCATAAAATAAGTTAATAAAAATAAATAATCTACATTTATTTGATTGAACATTTTCAGACGTTTCCATAAAAAATCAGCTCTGCTAAAACCAACATTTGTTGGGAATATTCTGCCTATAAATTTTTAGCTTCCTTTATTAAATTTGAAGCTAAAAAAAGTGAATTCAAATTACTTAAATTCTAATAACATTTTTCATTCGATTTGTAAAAAACATTAAACATAAAACAAAACTAAAATGTTAGTGAAAATTTTATGGTAGTTATGAACTCGTCTCATGCGAAAAATAATCAAAAATAGTCCAAATTCTATAATTCAGTTAGTACAGTTTCATTCCCTGACTACCAGTTTGTGGTTGAATTGGAGGGAAATTTTGGAAAATTGTGGTCAAAACTATGGCTATAAACTTATTACACCCAGATACGTTGTGGTCGAGTGGCGCCGATGATCTGTGGCACCCACATTGAGCATTGCCGCTGGGGGCACACTGGATGTGACACAGATGCTGCGTCTCGCTTTCGCAGAACGTTGCAGGTATTGTTGTTGTAGATATTGCTGCTGCTGTTGTTGTTGTTGCTGCTGCAGCTGCTGTGTCGCCTCGGCGCCCATCCAAAGTAGCTTTTTTATTGTTTTTTTTTTTTTTTTTTGGTGTAGTGCGCATTTGTGTGAGACACGGTGTGTTCAATTATAAATATATTTTTATATATACGTATTTGTATATACACTAAGAAAAATAATCGCCACAAAGTTTAAGTCGCTTTAGCAAGTTTTTCTTATTTTTAGAAATAATTTAAAATAGAAATAATTAATTATAAAAAGACTAATTTGACAGACCCTAATAAATATTTGGTGTCTTTTTTAATTTTAAAAATATTTTATATTTTTAAGAAATGTAATAAAAAGAACTGCAAAAACCGATTCATAAAAAAAACACATTCTCAAATATCCAAAAATTGCCCAAATTGTTATATAAATTTATAAACTATGTAAAATTATTGCGTAATGTATAATATAAAAAAAATTCATATTTTATAATATAAAAACATTTTATATATTTTTTGAAAAATAAAATAAAAATAATGGAAATAAAATGGAAAAAAAGAAAATATCAAACTTTTACATTAAAAAATTTACATTCTGAGAAACCCTTGGCGAATTTCGAATTTCGAAAACTCTGAGCGATTATTTTTTTGAGTGTAACGATACGAATGTTGAACAATAAAACGATAGAAAAAAAAGGGTTGAAATGAAACGGAGAAAACACTTTTTTGGTGGATAAAAAAGCAGCTTTGATAAGAAATGCCTGTGTTATGCCAGATATGCTAGATATGCTGGTATATCTAGTATAATTTATGTATACATATATAAATAATAGTCTATATAGCCGTTCATTACCGATTTGGGTATTAGATGCTGTTGATGTAGTTGTTGTTGTTGTAGTTGTTATTCGAAATTTGTTAGAGTCGATTGGTGTTTAGCGAGAATGGTTGATGAAATGTAGCACAATTATGGGCGCAGAAATAGACAAGAGCATAATATGAACATGATCAACGATCAACGATTAACGCTTAACGATCAAAAATGATTAACAAACATTGTTTTTGTTTTTGGAATAATACAAAGACCACATTATTATTATATTTAAAGCCAATTAATGTACACGCAGCACTGACGAAATGCAGGGGAAGACTGGAGACTGTATGAATCACTGAAGATATCACTGAGATCAGGATGGATGGATGTGTCCTGGAGCTTACCTGGAGACTGGTGTAACTGCTGTGCTTGCGCTTGGTGAAGGGCAGCACGCCCTGATGCTCGTTGACATGGCGATGACGCAACAGCAGCGAACGCATCACCGAAGGCTTATCACTGATATCGATAAGATCATCGACGACCATCTGGGTAAACAATAGATTAGATTAGTCACCGTGGAAGGCGGGGGAAGTGGCATAAAGTGTTTTTGAACCTGGTCGACAACGCGATAGGCAACCGCGGGCAGATCCTTCTCGTTGAGGTCAAGGAGCACAACGCCCGTTTCCAGGCAGCGACGCAAATTGAGCAGCGAGTGGAATGAGAGAGAGGCAACATGCGGTTTGCCCCAGCGATCGGAGCCCTCCTCCACATCCTCCTCATACTTGATCCAGCGTGCCGTCTCCTTCCACTCACGATCCTCGCCCACGCCCGTCAGCTCATCCAATTGAACAAAGATCTAATAAATAGCCCCAAAAAGGAAACATAAGAAGCAATTCCAAGAATGTTCCACCTTGAAGACGCACCTCATGTGGACTGTGATCGATCTCGGCCTTCTTGTTTAGAAACGGTGAAATTGTGATTTGGGGCAGCTCACGCAGCTTGATGGATGAATGATGGATTTTGTGGCGTCGCAGGGCCCGCGGATCATCCGATCGATGTGATTTCAGCTCATTGAGATCAGCTTCCTATGTGGGTGAAAAAATACGCATTAATAAAACACCAATCCAAAACAAATCTACCAAATTGGGGAGGGGATTGGTGGTGATTAAGTATGGTCAACCTGTGTGGCCGGCGTTTGGGCATTTCTCTACAGGATGTGAATCCGTAAGCGGCAGCAAAGAAAAGCAAAGGTATTTTGACTGGTTTAGTTTCATTGTTGGTTTTTAGTTTCAACTAAAAACCTTTGGTCAGATTCAATTGTGTATTAGGATGTGGATAGTCTAGCTAGAGTTACGGCTGGCCTACCTCCAATGCCGTGTCCTCAGGCTGCACAAAGATCCTACGCGCACCTGCATCACCGTTCTCGTCGATTGTCTTTTTGGCTTCCACGCTGTCCTGATGTGAGAATTTACGTTGTCTATAATACTGATGGCGGCTATAAATTATAGAAATAATCGATATAAATTATATATTTTTAGATATTATCGATTTTATCGATTAACCTTTTTCTGCGTTTGCGTTCGTGCGATTGGTCGTTCGGCTGTTCATCATAGGTCAGACTGGGCGGTGTGATGACAATCTTCTTTTTGGCATCCCCAAATTGGACGTGCTTCTCATCGGCCGAGTTGTCCGAGTGATCGCCGTGTCCGGCACGCTCTGAGACTAGTGGCGAATCTTCGGGGATGTCATCATAGTTTTGTGCATTATTATTTAATGGCTCTGTTTGGCTCTCGTATTCCGAGTCCTCTTCTATATTAAGATCATTTGCGCGAACTGTGTAGAATAAAAAATATTTAATCTTAATAAAGGGATTTTATATGTGTAGAAATGTATATAATAATAATAAGACTATTAAAAAACTATCGAGCAAGTCAAAAAAAGGCTTGTGCAAAATTCCTTTTCATTAACCGATTTTAGAAATATTTTTTGAGTTAATGTCTGGATACTTTGCGCATTAATGGGACAGCTATATATTTAGAATGTGTACTTTAATGTTATCATATTTTTTTCGATTTTTTCGATAATTCGGCGCCAAAATAAAATGAACTTGGTCTTTCTACAGTTTGTGGAAAATTATATTTAATATTTTAAAACTTAAGATCTCTAACTCGATTCAAGTGTTGTTCCGGATCAAGAATATATATATGCCTAATGAGGTCTATTATGATTTTTCCTGTCTGTTTTATACTTTTACGTAATTTAATTAAATATCTCTTAAGATTTAAAAAACAAAACTAAAACTTGGATTGTATTTTAGTTTAATTAATGATTGTTATAAAATAATTATTATCTAAGTTTTAGTTTATTTAAGTAACAAATTGTGTCTCATTCAAGACCCCAACTTACTGCTCTTTTTACGGGAACCAATCGGCTGCTGGCTGTTGTCCTGGAAAGTGTTTACATCGAACTTTTCTTTGCGCTTACTTGAGCCGGCAAAGACCTTGTCCATTTCCGAGTCCAGCAACACTTCATCGGGATCCTCATTGCCGGACTGCAAATGTAAGTAAAAGTGAAAAAAGATGAAGAAGCTGTGCAAAGGTTACTCAATTGCTTACATGTATCTATACACACAAACACACACAAACACACAGAGAATACTTTCTGGTCACGTTATGTGACTCAAGACAAAATACTTTTCAATTAAAAATCTATAAAAAACAAAACAAATAAAATAACAACAGAAAATGCAGTCATGTGACTTGCTGGCTGCGACAACACTCAGCAACATGCAGCACATCATCATCATCATCATCATCATCATCATCATTGTGGTTTTGTTTGGTGTTGTTGTTGTTGTGGCTGTTGCATGACGTCGTCTTTGACTTGTGTAAATAGAATTCTCAAAATATTTTCATAGACCAAACTGGATGCGGGTTTGCGTGCGGCAAACGCTGCACAACAAATTCATCATCGAATCGACGATCGCGTGCCTCCGAATCTGCCCCTTTCCCTGCCACTACTATTCGCATTTCTTTTCCGCTCCCGCTTCAGTTCCCAGTCTAATAAAGTGATCTTGTTGTCTACGCACCAGAAACACTTGAAATTTCAACGATTTGGGGGCCATGTCCCATCATCATATATCATAACTCAAACAATCGTTGGCATAGGATATATGTATATATATATATCTTTATATATATTTAATGGCGTTATTGTTGATTGCTTTTAATCGAACTCAATTGATTTCCATAGTGACGAAGGCATTGATTGCGCCATTTAACATTTGTCGCATTTTTCTTCGTTGTTTTTTTTTTGTTGTGAATTATTTACAATTCGAAATCAGTGCGAAGGCTAAAGCCAGTTGATAGCCAGTTTAATCGAGTTACCAATATGATCTACGAGACAATATCCAAATAATAAAAAAAAAACAAGATTTCAAAACGATGGCAAAACGGAACCGGAACCAAAACAGAACACTTTTATTAATTAATCAGTTATATTTTACTATATAAATATATATATTTATTTTTACTAAAAAGATGACTCAATTGTTGGAACTGATTATGAGTATGCAGCTAATTGTAAGTTATACAATTTCTAATAAACTTTTATAATTTGTAAAGCACCGCAAACAACACGGAATGCAAAACGAATACAAAAACCAATTTTGTAAAATTTACATCTCACAAGCAAAACGAATTTCAATTCGGTTTGACAACCTCATCAAAATATATATTATATATATTGTATTATCTCAAAGTTTTTATTTCAGTAAGACTATAAATTGGACCTACGTACAATGCAAATTATTTTCAATAACTTAATTTAATTAACTTTAATATATTAAGTAAAATATGCACAGCTGAAATACATAAAGTGAAGTCAAATAGTTTTTTGCATATGTTTTAAAAAATAAGATTAAATATTTTTGCGCACAGCATAGCTGTAAAATAAAGCCAGTTTCTACATGAAACCAAAACTACAAACTTCAAAACTTTTTCTTACTCAACTTAAACTCAGCAAATCCTTAAAAACTCTCAAATTTATTCACTGCCAGCAAAGTTGCTCATTTAAATAACAATCCCATTCAATCTGTATAAATTGGAGCACAATTCAAGCCAGCTACACACACACATCGTGTGTGTATATATATATATAAAACTGATGTGACATATGTAAATACATTCGTCACAATTTAAGTCGACACATTAAAAGCTGTGTTAAAGCCATTGTGTTAGCCACGTGCTAAGCATTTCCTCAATTTCCCCTTGACTTTCATTATCCACCTGTTTGCATTAGCTTCTCTCTCTCTCTCTCTCTCTCTCTCTCTCTCTCTCATTTATATATATATACATCAGTCAACAACCTGAAATCCATATTGGACTGAGCACACACCTAAATGAAAATGAGAATAAAATTAACTTTCTTCTCCGCCTCTTTTTCCCATTATGCACACAATGAGCACCTGTACAGGTGGCAACCTGCCTGTGCCACGCCCCTCACTTTATGCTAAATTTCCCTAATAACTTTAGAGCATATCCTTGACAATGGCGCTGCTGATAAGCCAGGCATGATAAGTGCCAACAAATAAATGCAAACATAATACAAAAAATATATAATAAAGAAAGCAAACAAAAATCGAGGAGAAAAACCAACAAAATATTAGTTGAACTCAGTTGACATTTATAAATAGCAATTTAATAACGCTGAGAGCAGACCACGTGGGAATATCAAATGTGTTTTTGTGGCCAAAAACATTACAATTGTCCTGTCTATTTCGGCTGTATCTACTGGTGTGTGCAGGTGTGTGTGAAGGTGTGTGTGTGTGTGTGTGTCTGATAAGTCAAAAGCGTAGCACAGCCCGTTACATTAATTAATCGATAAGCGCACAGCGTATATAAAATAAAATTATAAACACGCTGACATTGATGATAATCGAGTGGATGTTGTTGCCATTTCTGATTAGTAACTTTTTTCTTATCATTTGGCCATTAGACAAGGCCATCATTATGAGTTAAATGCGTTTCCAGGTGAGTAACAAACCACTCAGCCCACAAACCCACCAGCCACCCACTGAGCCACCCATCCAATCAGGCAGGCAGCCATCGCTTATGGCTGATAGCTGATATCGTTCGTTGGCGCGGGGGACGCACTTTAACCAACAATGGTTGTTGCAGCATTGTGGCAAGCTTTGTTGTCGCTTCGCTAAGTTATCACAAATAATCGATGGTTTTGCCCACCTGCAACACACGCCCACCTCCCATCACCCGCCCTCTTCACTTGATTGTGTCGGCCACGCCCACTGAGCTGTCTGAGCTGTCAGTTATCATTTGTTGTTTTCTGTTTGCTGCGCGTTTTCCCTAAATTAATATAAAAATGCCGACAAGACAAGCCGCTTGCAATAAAAGCAAAAAAAACGACAACAAATTCAACTTGGAAAATCCCCTTAAAAATTCGAATTCTTAAATTATCATTTTGGGTTTGCTGTTGGCCTTTAAATAGAGTTGACAATATTTTGGGCACTACTTTAATATTTAGTAATATATATATTGTATGATAATAATATAATATGAATTAATGATGGTTACAGAATCTATGGATAACACTAAATTATTAATAGTATATTAGAGAAGGTACATATTTATATAAATCGAAATATTAAGTGTTTAAAATTGTGTCTTTTATTATTATCGAAAATCGAAATTTATCGAAACCGAAACAGGCATGATAAACGAGAACTTTTGGGCTAACTTATTGTTCAAACTAATAAAGAGAAAAAGATACTTAAATTTATACTTATTTTGCTGATACTAAATATATATATACTTTATCTGTATTATTATTATTAAAATATAATCCAACTTTATCATATTTTCTATCACACTTTCTGTGCCAACTTGTTCTCTGAACTTGCAACCCAAGTCAAGTCGCCTATTAAAAAGTCAGCTCCAAGTAAACCAAATAACAAAACACTTGAATTAGCAAACGCTTCGAAAAACTTCAACGCTCAGTTGTAAAAATTGCACAAAATTGCAAATTGGATATTGTGTTTTATTTGTTTGCCCAATTGGGTGTGCAGCCTTGCAACACACAGGCACGCACAGGAGAAATACGTACAAGCAATTTGGGGGCACACAAATTCAAACATTTGGCGAGACTCTTGCAGCTTTAAGAACCAGTCATGTGTGTGTGGCATGGGTCAGCTGGTTGTTGAATGTTTCTGATTTAACAAACATTTAACTGTTGAGATCGAGTGCCAAAAGTCGCAAACGACAACGGGCAGGGCAGGGGTTTGGGGGCAACAGTGGCACGTGACTTATGTGTCAGCGTCAAGTTTTGTGGTCGTAAGTCTAAGCAACTTTTTGTCGCCACATTGCATGTTGTCGTCAGTCGAATTGAATCAAATTGTGGCAAACAACTTGAACAGATTCAAGTGTCTGTTGCCACTGCTGCTGTTGCTGTTACTGTTGTTATTGCCTCAAGTTTATATAAGCAGCTGGGACTGCAATAAGTTTTCAAGTCAAGCTCAAACCAGTTCTGTTCGTGCTCAACTTTTCATCACCTCTCCTCCGGGCAGCGAAAAAGCCTTCGTCTCAAGTTCTTTGGCACTTTCCACGACATGTCCGTGTCCTTGCCCGTGTCCGTGTCCATGTCAGCGTCACATTCCCAGCTGGTTTCCGATTCCCTCAACACCTTGCCTCCAACACCTACACCAACCCACAGTTTATGCCTCTTGGCTTAACTTCCGCACACATTTTCTGGCTAAAATTGGCTTGTCTTGCCACAAGGACAAAAAGGGCATGCTAAGGACTAAGGACAACATTGAAAGTGAAATATTATTTGAGATAAATTATTTACTAACTATGATAAGAAATTAATAATATATATATATATATATATAATTATAGAAAAAATTAAATATTAATATAAAAAATTTAATTAAAGTTAAATTTAGGCTAATTACAAAGCTATTTTAGCCTAATTAGACAGTAATTTCAATATGAATATTAACATTAAAAAACTTCTCATAAATATGCCTCAAATAATATACCCCATTGCAAAAGGTGCAAAAAATTGTCCACAAAGTGCCAAAACTCTTGTAAAACTTTACATTTCACTTTTGACTTGAAGCCGTCTAACAGAAATAAAGCAAACACAATAATAACTAAATAAAAAAAAAGATGAAAAAAAAATGTTGCCACGCGTTGCGCATAATTTGCGTCGATTTTGTTGGTGCCCCTTTTTTGGTGCAAGAGGCATATTCGTATACATATTTGTTTGTTTGCACAAATTAACGATGCTTCAATTACTTTCAAGCTACCTCTCTCTCTCACACACTCTCCCTCTCTCTCTCTCTCACTCACTGTCACTGTCTGTTGTGTGTGTGTGTGTGTGTGTGTGTCTATTTGTGAATTTAATGGGAATTTTCGCAGCGGAAATGCTTTGCTGAAGGACAGGAAGGGCCTGAGACATTAGGAAGCGAATGTGAACTGTGGGTGGGTGGGTTGGGGATCGGAGGTCAAGGGTTGGGGGGTGTTTTTGGAGAATGGGATGGGCAAGTGATATGTGCAAAGGTTAAAGCGTTCATTGTGCGCTTAAAGGCGTACAAACCATAAACGCTGACAAAGTTTTATTGTATTACAGTGTCTCCTCGAAAGTGTTGCATACTTCAAGGTCAACATAATGATACTAAAATCGAGCATGATTTCCACTTGGATAGCCCCCCCAACACTGTATGTGTGTCGGGTGTGTTTGTGTGTGTATGTGTGTGTGTGTGTGAATTATGCTAGGAATGTGAAATGTATTCAAAGTCACTTATACACACACATTTACGACCGCATTGATGTGCCGCAAGAGGCGACTGTGGCACCTTGGCCGCGCCCCTTCCGTGGCCCATGTGCCCATTTCATGAGCACCAAAATAGTATGCAGTAGGTGTATAGGCAGATGTGTGTGTGCGAGTGTGTGTATATGTATGTGTAAAATGGCCAGGCTGCTCACTTGTTGTGTACTGGCGGCTATCTAGAATTATCTATATGTACATATGTATTTATATATATATATATATTTATATATATATATGATCCAATGTGTTTCTGTATTCGTTATTTTTCAAGGTTGTGCGGTCTTGAAAAACTTTTCAGGTGTGTGTGTGTTGGGAATTTTTAATATGTGCAAGTTTTATGGATCAAATATTTGCGTGGGCGACTCCTTTATTTTACCTGTATTATTTAATTGATGGCTTAAAGTTTTCACATATATATTTTAGTTTGTTTCAGTTTTAACAACTTTTTGGCCAGGCAAAGAAACTTTTGGTGTTTTGTGCAGGCTTTCGTAACAGTTGCTGCCTGTTGCACTTTGACCCGCTGGCTATTTAACAGTTCAGTGCAGACAGATTTACACACACACACACACACGCACGCACACTCGTAGAAGAATGCAGAACGCGTGCGAAACTGGCAAAAGCGAGCTTTTCGAGCCCTAACAAAATGTTCGTTGTGGCTTCTGGGAAGGCTTCCCAGCAAATGTGGCTGCTGCTGCTGCTCTTCTGCTGCTTTTGCTTCTGCTGCGGCACACTCAGGCTGTGTGTTATTTGCGTCGGCGCACAATTGAGAGACGGGGTATAACTGTAGCATAGTTAACAGCTGCTGCCGGCAGCGCTGTCCGCAGCACACACAGCTGTTCAACTCTCTCTCTCTCTTGCTCACTCTCTCACCCTCTCTTTCCCCATCTCGCTGTCATGGTCAAAGCGAAACACTATTTTACTATTGCTGACGTAAATCAAAATGCACACAAACGAAAAAAAGCTTCTATCAAAGCTCCCGCATAACTGCATCTACGCACTGCTGCAACCCACAATCACAGGCTATACTAAAGAGCACAAATAGAGAGTGATAGAGTAACAGAGAGAGAGAGAGAGAAAAAGTGGAGGGAGCCTTGCACACGGTCAAGGTCAGCGCATGTTTGCGTGCGCGAGTGGGTGAGGACAGAAGGCAGATGCAGAGGCGATTACCATGCACAAAAAGCTGTTGCCAAAAAAAAAAGCTTTTTCTTCTTTGTGTGCCAAAAATATTCACATTAAAAACTCGTCGTTGCACACAGCCAAAAATAAGGCTCAACGCTAAAGCCAACAGACTTAAGTGGTTAATTAAAAAATAATATTTAGACAAAGTAAATGAGCAACATCAGTCAGCGCTTAATAATGGTTGTGTTTCAATTAAATATGATTTAATGTGTATCTTTTAAGCCTAAAGCAAAATAAATAAAGAAATTACTGTCTGCTTTTGAGAGGAATCAAATATAATTTAAGAATTAGCTTGCATAATAATTATTTAAATTAAATTCCTATTTTTACAGTAGACGGCAGCAAAGTCGTAAAGTCGTCTTAGCTTTATTATAAGATCTTTCAGAGGTCTTATATATAATTGACAACTTTTCAAATATTCCTGGCAATGATTTAGAATTAGGAAAGGGTCTTAATAAAGAAAGGTATTAATCACCAAGGCGACAGCCACGCAGAAACTTGTTAACTGCTAAGAAGTTCAACTGCTTTGGCCACAATGTGACTCGTTTGGTGGCACACAACAATGTGCGTGTCCCAGGCATCGACAGCAATTACGAACAACAATAAGTGCTCAACACATACAAATGATTTTTATATATATATATATATAGGTGAAGCTAAGGGAATAATTGAAATGAAGCTTGCCTAAATCATTGCCTACTTACGTGCCAGAGGGCAGGGTTGGGGGAAAAGGATGTCGCCTTGGCAATTAAGTTAATGGCCAGGCTAAATTGTTGTGCTATTGTTGCTTTCACTTCAGGTGTCAACGATTTCATTACTTGCTCACACTCCCTGACCAATGTCAATGCCAACACAATTGTTGCTTTCATTGTTGCCAGTGTTTGTTGCCTTTATTATTAATGCAGTTGCAGTTTTCAACCTTGACCACGAATATTGATTTCCTGTTGTGTTGTTGACTGTGTGTTGCTGTGAGTGTAAATATATATATAAATGTGTGTGTGTGTGTGTGTGTGTGTATCTGTGTGTGACAAAGTGTGCCTGTGTTTCTGCCTGTGTCGTCCGCATGCTTTGAATGTCTAACTAGTTTCCGGAGTGGGCTGTTAACTGTTTCTCGACGCATAATTAAAAGTGCGTTTTTGGTTTTGTTGTTGCCCTGCTTTGTGTTCAGTTGTTGTTGTCGCTGGTACAGTTTTTGTTGTTGTTGTTGTTGTTGTTTTAGCCATTTGGCTTTGGCCTTTAAGCCGCCCTCTCTCGGCAGTGTGCCAAAGCGACGTATACGTAATGTTCTCGCTTTTTGTCTCGTCTAGTTTACAGATGCATACACTCGGAAAAAAGGCTGCTTTAATTGTGTTTCGTTCTTGATTGTTTTAAGTAGTTATAATTAATTGTTAAGTGCAAGCTAAATATTTATGTGCAGTAAATACTTAAACGTTAAGTAAAAAATAATTCTTATGAAACATTTCGAATAATTTGAATAAGTTTATGAAGTAGTTGCTTTTATCTTAATACTTTTAAATTTTGATGTAATCTATTTAATTTAGTTTTAAGCAAGCCTTTTTGTACTTCAAATAAGTCTGTAAGAAGCTTTAAGTTTTGTTTAAATATATTAAACACAAAAAAAACATTAAAGGTTCAAATAAATGTAAAAGTTTCTAGTTTTAATTTCAGCTGATTTGGTGTTATTTCGAGAAAATGTAAATATTTTTTAAAATGATGTTCTTTAATAAAAATTTAAATAACTTACTACAAATAGTTTTACTATAGCAATCTTGCCATTGGACCTGTGTGGACTTTTTTTTAGGTAAAGACTGTGCAAAAAGCATATAAATATTTTTACTTATTTCAATCGCACTTAAGCTAATCCAAAACTTGCTCAATACTTTTTTCGAGTGTACAATATCCGAGTGAACGTCTAACGGGTCTATCTGTAAATGTGTCTCTGTCGTGGCAGTCGTGTGCGACGCTTTGAATGAATGAGTGCGTAATTATGCGAAACCCCCCCATTAAACGACCTCAGACCAACACCTCCCTCCCCTCTCCCCACACACACACACACTTATCCCGTAATCACACTCGCCCTCTACACAGTCTCCGTTAAGAGTCAAAGGTATTTTGGCACACAATATTCGCCAACTGTAAATGAAATCGAAACCAAGTGGAATCCAAATACGAAACTGGTTTCTAAATTGTGTCACTGACTGGCTGGCGGGCATGGCCAGGCCAACTATCTGGCTAACACAAGTATCCGGCTAGCACACACACACACACACACACATGCCAGCCACAATAGCAACAACAACAAAAACAAAATTCACTACGGAAAAGCAAAATACAATTTGTGATAGCAAAAAAACAAAATCAATAACAATTACTTGACATTACTGGCGCGTAAATACAAACCACACAAAAAGTCATAAAATATATAATAAAAATACAACAAGCAAAAAAATGTAAGCGAATTACGAGTTCACAAAAAAAAAGGCATAAAAAACATTGTCGAAAGTCAACGCATTTTGTAAACGCTATTTTTACAGTTCAACAGTTGATATACGATTTTTTTTGTATATATATTAATTTAATAACTGAACATTCGAAAGCATTTTCAAAGCCATTTACACGATTACCACATTTGACAAATCGATTTCGTAAGATTAAGCATAGAATCTGATGTGTCCCCAGGGTAATTACTATTTTTTTTTTCCACACATCAATTGCGAAAATTGATTGCATGAAAATCTAAATTTAAATTGGCAGTTTTTTTCTTCTCAATAATATGTCAATTTTTCGAAATGAGTTTTTAATTTGTAATGCTAATTTCTACTTTTTTGTGTACCCAAAATGGAATTTAATTATGAGTGGCTAGCAAAACACGAAATGAATCTTTTTGAGATAAAATATAAAATTTAAATGAATTTTTTCTTGTTTCGGTTAAAAATTAATTATTTGACAAAGTTAATTAACCAAATATACCCAATTTTGATAATTGTTACACACGACAGGAAAAAAACTTTAAAACAAGTTTATTTTTACTTTTAATCATGATTATTTAATGCCAAGATTCTTCCAAATTATTTATAACTATTCATAATTAGTTTTTCTCTTTGTTCATTGCAAACTCCAACAGCAAAAAACATTGAGTAGATTAAAAAAAATTAAAGAACATTTAATTATTATATAATAACTTTTTGTGCTACGCTTTGGGGTTAGAAGAAATTAAATTTTATTAAATAAAATTCTGCGTTACTTGTTTGGTTCACTTTGCCCAACATTTTCGTTCAAGTTCAAAGTCTTATCCAAGATTACTTAATTAAATTATGTTATTTTTTTATTTTTAAGTACTGACCTTTTTCTTGGTATTGAAGCCCAAAAAGGACAATTTGCGGACATTGTTTTCACGGCCACTGGCCGAACTGAAGCTCATTTTGACGCCGTCGTCGTCGTCTCCTTTACGGTTCAAAGTATTATCGGATCCTAATTGAGGATGCTTTGGGTGCCTCCTGGCTGTTGATTATTTGATGATTTCCAGACGGCTGGACCCGAGCACTTGCATTGGGCTCTGTTTCAATTTACGCTCCAAGAAACTCGGCATTCGATGGGCAAGGGAGGGCGGTGAGGCTCTGCAGAAGAAAAAGAAGAAGAATGCCTCAATTAGAACGCAATTTCATTAATAAACAATAAAGTTGAGAAACACACACACACAAACACACATACATAATTCGAGCAATCAAATTGCGCGATGCGACTTGATTAAAGTCAACTGACAGCAACACGCATATCCAAGAGGGGGGGGAATGGGTGCAGGGGGGGACAGGGAATTTTGAGTTTGAGCACGCGACTTTAGTTGCTGTTTGTCACTTGATCAATTGTGGCGTTGGACAGAGATAATAATGATGATGTTGTTGCTGTTGCTGTTGTTCTTGTTGTTGCTGATGAGGGTGGCGTCTCTCTGATCACTATTTAATGGGGCAGCAACATGAGCCACTTCCATTTTCGATGGCAATTTCTTTTTTTAGTTATATTTTATTATACAAATTATATCATTATAAATGACGCAAAAAGTGCGACTGACTCACTGGAACTAAAATGCGAAACTGAGCTGCTGACAGACAGACCGCATAATATGCAAAGTGTCTACAGTAAACGTTCGATAGTAAGTAATTTCCATTATTGGTTCCATTTATAGGTGTTTATTTTTTTTATTATTTTTTATTATTTTTTGAAGTTGCAAATTCTACTAATTTTATCTTACTATTTGCATAATTATCATAATCATGTCAAATATTACAAATTACAAACATTTTAATACAGCCAAAGCCAATTTCTCGATTAGAAATTTACAATTGAAGAATATTTTTGTATTTCAATCAATAAATTATTTATTTCACACCAGAAATTTTACTTAACTCTTTATTCACTTTTTACATAAAAATATTTTTTACCAATGATTTATTTAAATCAAAAACCATTTCTCGTATTATTTTCTGCATAAAAACAAAAACGCGGTTCATAAATATTAAACCAAAACTAAGCAACAATTTTTTTAATATAATGAAAACTAAATTTCCAACTTCAGAACCTAAAATAGGTTCCTTAACGTCCGTTTCAGTTAACAAACTTTTTTTATTAATATTTTTTTATCACCTTTCCCAACTATCGAGTGTTCTCTGTATAAGAAAGCTGCGTGTCGATGAATCCTTTAAGAGAGGCGCGTGCATAAATTGATTGGTTACCTTTTTTGGTTCTTTGATATTCTATATCCAGCCAATTGGTAAATTGAATTATTGAAATAGACGCGAGCTCAACGGATACGTATCCGTCGTAGGACAACAACAGAGAGCCGGGTGGGAGGAGGTGGCGGCAAATGCCAAAATCACGAAACGCGCTCAATGACAAACGAAAGCCGTGTGAACCTGTTGCGGCAACGATGGCGCTGATTTATGTCAGCACCGAGAACATTATTAGCCGAATGCGCCAGCCCAAAAGCCGAAGTGAACTTCGTGTCACGAAACGAAGCAAAACGAAACGAAATGAAAGTGTTATTGACATGGTGTTAATGAAAGAGTCGCGAATAACGGAAATCGAGTGTGGCGACTATTTTACAGAGAATCCGACATGAGTCTCGTGATTAAATTGGACTTCCAATACAAAGTTTTATATCTATAGTTATTTCAAGTGATTTTAGCGAAGAAAAATGATTATGCAAGCGAAATGTGTGTGAAATGTTTTAATGCTTTGTTTTTTTCTCATTGTTTTTTTTTTGTGTTTATTTAAGCAACCTGTGATTAATTTTATTTATGTTTATCTAGAGTTTGGCAATGGGATTACAATTGAGCCACTAAAAACACACAACCTTGACAAAAAGCGTCCACTATTTGGCAGCAGTTATTAACTAATAAACTCTTCTGATATATTGAGCAAACAATGAAAAGTGGAAAAGCATTCTTAATAACGATCGATCGATCATGAGGCAAGTTATAGGAGTGATTTAAAAAAATTGATAAAGATGTACGTTTTATAAATATAACAGTGATTATTATATAATAATTCTTAGACTTTGCACAGTATTGAAAAAAATTTCTTAGATTCTTAGCAATGTTTATTATTTGTTAACAAAAAGATTCTTTTAATAAGTTGGGCAAATAGTTGACGCTTATGTTACTTAAGAATTGGCAGTGAAATGTTTGGCCTACAGCCAACAAGGCATTTTCATGGTCGCGGTTTCCGACAGGAATTTCGTGTATTTAGATTATAATGTTGTTATAATTTACAGGCCAAACCAAGAGCAGAACATCCTTGCTTTTGAATATCGGTTTCAACTAAAGCTATAGGATCGGAAAGGCTTTATTTGAAATGATCTTTTTGAGTTAAAATCTACGTTGAATGAATTATTTTTCTAAAGTCTAAACCATGACGAAGAAGGCCTGGTTATGGAAAAAGGTTTGAACTGACAGACAAAAATGGGTTTATTAACTCCATTGCTCAAGAATTATATAAATATTCCCTTCTCTCTGCATAATCCCAATAACTCAATTATCTAAAGAAATCCCTATTATTTATACAATTGAGCTAAAATCTATGTGCAAACAAAGAATTCTTTTATTTCTTTTATATATCGATAAGCTAAAATAGAAAAGGTTTTTTTAAGTAATAAATTAACTTGAGTTAATGCTTAATCTAATCATTAGTCAATATTTAAATTCAGAATAGGAAGCACTTCATCAATCTTAAAATACATCGACGACCATTTGGAGGAGAAGTTGAGGGTTATTTATAAATTCGCTCAACTGATCGCGTGACGCTTTCACTGCCAGTTTTAGACAACGGTCGCCAAATAACGTTTTATGTTATCAACAAAAAAATTAGACAGTCAGCAAATAATGGTGGGTATCGGGGGGTGGCAGTGGGCGGATGGGCAAACAAATGGCTGACGTTGAGTGTCGGCCATAAAGCAAAATTCGCTTGAAGTCAAAAGCAAATAAATTCACACCACCAAAAACATCGACAGAAAGCAGAAGTCGAGACTCTCGTAAATTATCGTGGTGATCAATTTTATGGGTTCATTATCAAAACGGTGAACGATCGATCGATCGTTCGAGGGTCTCGACTTAGTTGTGATTTAAATTATTATTTGTATATGAATTGTGTCGGCATTAAAAACTGTCTGCACTATCTGCTCTTATCGGAAGAGTACAGTAAACATCCATTAGACCGGTCAGCTGTCAAGTGATCGCTTACAAATGACTTAAGAACAATTGACATTAATGTATGGCTCTGCTGACCCATCATAAATAATACCCAAATAATTGTCTATCAAGTGTCGTCCATACAACAAATTTATTTCTTTATATAAAGATTAATTTTTGTATGTTAGCCGAAAGTTTTGATAAAACCACTAAGCATTTTCTGTATGCAGTATTAGAAATAAGACACTCGACTAAATTGCATCATAATTATTTTTTAAATAATCGACTTATCAGTAAACATTTCTGGGCGGATTTTTCGAGTGGAAATCTTTATCTTTAAAATGTATCACATGCTCAAATGATGAATATCTTATCGACGACATTAACAATGAACAACTCGAGATCAAGCCGTTTCTACACTCAGAGAAATATTTATCTCTTTGTTCCTAAAATGATGAAAAAAGTGTGCTTTCGGCCAGGGTCACCGATCAGGCTACACTGTTAATATAATTAAAAAATATAAAAAAATAATAGATAATAGATAAATAATAAAAAAAAATTAGAGCTTTATTGAATCTATCTTTTAATTTTATTAATATTCATTTCTAAAGAAAATAATAGCGAATTATATTTATTTTTTTTTTATTTTTTTTTTTTATTATTATTTTATTTATTTTATAAATATTTCTGCTCACTCTGATTGTTTTCAGTGTACGCACTATTTCATAATAATTCTCTGCTAAAAAACAGCTGCCACTCGCGGCAGTTGCTGCTGATCATGACCGACTACGAGTGCAATTTCAGCTGGTGAAGAACCGGTTTAAGCGATTGCAACAGTTAAGAGGCAGCTGCCACGGCTAATGCCACAAACTGCAACTTAAAACTGCAACTTCAACTGACATTGAACTTGAAGCACAGACATCGAACAAGAGAGAGAGATAGAGAGAGAGAGGGAGAAAGCGCATTTCCTGTTTCGCTAAACGGCATTAAAAAGCACTTGAACATGAAATCGCCACCACTATAACTATAACTGGACAAATAATGCAGGCGTCATATTCTATATATATATATATATATATATATCTATATTTACATAATATAATATATAGACCTGCAGCCCGATCAGCACAAGAGTGCTTTTCAGTTCGCAAAAAGGAGGAAAAAAATCCCGCTATTAGTAGCGAGGGTTGTATAATGAGTTTTACAAATTGAATATGTACTTCATTTAGTATTAAAAATAAGTAAATTCTATGAACTTCTGTACGATTTGTACAACTGTAATATTATTGTAGTAAAGCCCCTTTTTCTTTATAGATTTTTTTTTTTTTCTATGAACTTCTGTACGATTTGTACAACTGTAATATTATTGTAGTAAAGCCCCTTTTTCTTTATAGATTTTTTTTTTTTTTACAGTTTAATGAGTGACGAGTACTGTGTGATTAATGCATATGAGTAATCAGACGAGTCTAAACTTTATACTGATAACAATTTATCATTGCTTTTTCTGTTTACTCATATTGCAATATTTATAGATCATTAAAAGACTTTTACAACACAGACAACCACTGAAACAACCCACGCACTGCTCGCTCTCATTTCATAAATTATGCAATAGAATTTTATAGAATTGTTGACCTAGCCCGGGGAGCAGTAGTCGAAAGTAGTTTCCATTTCCACATGAGTGGAACTGGAACTCGTTGCACTTGACGAAGGATTTATGGTGAGCTAGGCAAATACTTATGGCGGCAAGGGTTCACAGACCACTTGAAAAGTAACTGCACTTGAAGTGATCTAATGCCAGCAAGCATTTATGGCAATCGTACGCTTCAGCGGGTCTCAAACATATGGTTATCGGAATTCAAAGTGCCATGAAAACAAATCGCGATTCGACAACCCAACTGTAAATACATATAAAAAAAAAAAACCAAACGCTGTGAAACAGCAAATTATAATTGAACTGACCAAGTTAACGAACAACTGATACGAGAACCGAACAATCAGTCGTTGGTACACGGCAAAAAAATAGCACATACTTTAAATTTTGAATCAAGGCTGACAAGGAGTGTAAAATAAAGATATAGAAAGTAGCATGTATGCAAACAGAAATTAATTATTATATAGGTCTTTATTCTAAATTTCAATCAGTTCCGGTTTAATTCTCTGTAAAGAACTTTCATCAAATGTTTTGTCTTTAAATTTAATAATAATAAAATCGCTAAGTATTTAAAGAAAATATAATATAAATATATTGATCAGCCGAATCGATCTGTTGATCTGCCCGTCAGACTAAAAGACCAAAAGCCTTCATATATAAAACTTTACACTTTTCTTCAAATATCAATAAGAATCGACTATTGAAAAGAATCAATTATCGATAGCAATAAATGCCAATGCTTCTTAACAGTCCACTAGAAATATACGACAACAATAATAAACTTTATGAATTGCATTTCTTTTTTTTACTCTCCCTAAATCATGCCAACTCTCTTAGGAATGTAATCAATACGCCTATAATAATAATTAGAAACAGAGTTAATTTATTTTATTTTACTTCCTTCTTTCTTTTTATTTCCTTATAAGTTAAAATAACAATCATTTTTAAATATAATTTCTTCCCCTAGATACGATTAAGTGTTTTTTTTCCTTGTTTTTTTTTTATAGAAACTCTGTGGTTTGTTTTAAAAGAAAAGTTCACCACACACACACGCTATTAAAGAGTCCAATGAACCAAATGACTAATTGCTTTTTTGAAGAGTACGATTGCTATTGGTATTGCTATTCCCAGACTCGTTCTCTCTGATTACACAGAAAAGAAATGAAAAAACAATAATAAAAATAATAAATGTTTACGTATCAGTGCCCATATCGAGTTATCTAAATGGCAACTGAACACTTGAGCAAAATTTAAGAACTGAAAATGATTAAAATTAGTTGGCCAACGTTTTGTTTATTGATGTGCAGCTGCTTGTATTTATTCGTGTATTTATATAACTCTGATTAATCACGAGATTTAAGATAGCATTGCATTATACTCAAAGAAATTGATACCGCATTCAAAATTCAACATTTTTCAATTACTTAAAGTACATTGGCACCAAGCACCTCCGCCCCAATGCCACCCAATGCAACCCACTCGTAGGGCAGCCATTTGTTATTACATACTCGGCTACATACTTTAAATTGCAGTCGTTGCAAATTCTGTGAACCGTGCACAGGAACAATAAATACTGCTAAACTGAAAAACAAAACGTGAGAGCTTCACTTCCCCCGCAACTTGTGTAAACAAAACTGCTAAAAACCAACCAACAACAATGCCAAACCACAACAACAGTAACAACAACAACCATCAACTTTAGGCGTCATGATACATTTCGGTTAAATATCAAAAGACAGACAGAGGCAGCGAAATAGAGAGAGAGGTACAGAGTGAAAAGAAGAATACAAAAAAAACTACACACAAGTCAAGATAAACAAATTCTGGTTACCATTGTATAACAACGCTTAACAGCGGGCGGAGGCGCGCCCGCGAGAAGCATCGAGTTTGCGACTTAAGTGAGAGCGGCAAATTATTGAGCCATTATTCACACACAAACACTCACTCACACTAAGAGACTTTCCGAATACTGTCAAATATGTTGCAATGCAAGCCGCGAATTATCACGTGCAGCTTAAAGTGCAACTTTAACGTGCTGATAACGTTCCAAGTCCAAGTTGCTGTCAGCGCTAGTAAGACAAAAAACATTTTGCTATTGTTACAATAGTTTTGCATAAGAACAACAGACAGAGAGAGAGAGAGAGAGAGAGGGAGAGAAACAAGGTGAGAGAAACGTAAACTATGTTTGCTTTGGGGAAACAAAAGGAATGAAATGAAATGAACGACATGTAAGAAAAGGTGAATGGTGAATGGGCAGGCAGGAGGCAAACAAACAAGCAAGCCAAAAACTATGTGGAACCAGTTTCAAGCAGAAAGAATGACGGAGAGAGCGAGATGGTAGATATATGCTGCATTTTCGATTCTTGATTTGTTGTTATTTTCTTCTTTTCGATGTGCTTCAAAATACACTTGTATGTTGACGGCAGCAAATCAACCTCAAAATACACATTGGGAAAAAGGTTGGGCCTAAAAATATAAAGAAAATATCGAAATTTTCTCCAAGTGTAGCTGTGTACTTTTGTGGTTATTTCGAAGTACAGAATACATAAATTACTATGTGTCGCTGCTTTGACGACACTGTTGTTTTCTCGAATTGTACTCAAAATAAATACCAGAAGAATAACATATCAGCGTCATAGCCGAATAGGAAAAAAAAGTCAAAGACGTTGAAAATATTCCAATTTTTAAAAATTGGCACACAAATAGCCCATGTGTAACAACAACAACAATAAATATAATAATACATTAATTTTGGCCCAGACACAGTCACAAGTCGTTATAGGTATATAATAATTGACACGTACTTGAAAAGAGCTCTTTATTTTATTTTACCTACCGGACTATGTATTATTTTTTCTTTCGTTTTTTTTCCGTTGATGGGTTACTGTAAATTTAACATCTGCTTTTGCAAAAATTTTCCACTGTGAACGATGCAATCGCAGCAAAAGGTTCGCGCGGGGTGTGACGTGTCGGTGCCAGTCGCGGGGTATGCGTTTGTAACAGAAAACAAATCACTTTTGCGACGAACTAATTAATATTTTAAAGAAACACATCGATAACAAAAACAACAAGAAAACAGAGAGCGACGACTAAAAACCGATGACGTTCGGAGATCTACGCAACGGGATCGGACGAAAAAAACAACAATCACTCACACACACAAAGGCAACAACAACCGCAAGGCAAACGTTTCTTGCTTAATTTTACGTACTTATGTCCGTTTTATCGTTTTTAACTTTTTTTTATTTCTTATTATTCTTTTAGGAGTTTGATAGCATTAAGACAACAGAATTCGTCGTTGTTGTTTAATATTACTTGAACTTATGTCATCAAATATAATCCGCGATCGATGTGTCTTTCCGGTCGCGCGCTTCTGGACGTAATAATTTACTGTTCCTGTCGCAGCACGTTTTTAAACGGAGAGCAACCGAAAGCAGCTCACCAGCAGCGACAACAGCAGAGTACAACAGCAACAAACACATTTTGAAACAGAGGGAGAGCATTGTTTTAGCAGAATATAATGTTGCTGTGAAGATACCCTGTAGATGGTTTTTAATTTATTTTATATAATATTTTTAAATAAATTACTAAACTGAAGCATAGCAATTTCTGTTATCAAGCAAAAAAATAATAAATAAATTGTTTTCTTTTATCTGTTGCTTGCAATGTTCAATTTACGACCCACACGTGCGTATTGTAAATAGAGGGTATTTGAAAAGCATAAAACGGGTCTTTTGAAAAGAGCACGTGAACACTGATGAGCGAGCGTTTCTACAGAGAGCTCACCCTCATTGGACGATCGGTTTGCTCTCTCTCTCTCTCTGACTGGACTGGCAATGTCTCATGCGCAATCTGCTATGTGATGGACTGTGAGGATATTGAGTGTGAATTGTAGACGTCAGCTGATAATGCACTGATGCCGCTGCTGCTGGACGTGAAAGTGAGACAGCATGCACAAATGCACTCATCTATTAATAGTCATCGAGAAGCAGGTTTAATGAGACGCTAAATCGAAGGATGAAACCGTTAAATGGGAGCAGACAGATTTAGGGGGGAGGAGGAGTTGTTTGTAGAGTAATTAACACAGCGCAAATTTGGTTGTTCTAATTGATTGACTACCGTTTTCCTCGCACACAGACACACACACACAGAGAAAATGTGTGAAGTTTTAGCTGTTTGCAGTATTCTATCATATTTTACCAGCGTATAAATGTCAAATTATTTTGAACAAATTTGAACAAACTTTTCAATTATTGAACGATTGTAAAAATGCCACTTGAAGGTGTGAGATTTTTTATTATTATTATTTGCTGATAAGTATGGAAAAAATTCCAGACAACAAAATGAAATTTTTTCTTCTTATTAACTCTTTTTTAGTCTTTACTCATGTGTACATTTTAATTTTCCGAAATTGGTTGACGAATTTGATAAATCTATCAATTTTACAGATGCTGTTGATGCTAACAATTTGTGGCATATCGTTAATTGCTTATAAATTGGCACTTGAATTGACAGCGAAATATTTTCTGATATCTGATCTATATTGATCGAGTGCTAATTTGTGTGTGATTCGTGATCGATGGGTAAATTTTTAGCCTCGAGCGATTAACATGTGTTGATATTAAAAGCAGAATGAAATGGGAAACACACGTATTGAGCCATTTAAAATTTAGTTAATTGATAAGCACAAAAAAAATGTCAATTAGTCATGCAAAAGTTCGGCAAGTGCTAATTAGGCGGGCCAGCGCAAGGGTTAATTAGCCGCCTCAACCTAGAAGCATGCAACGGTTTCCGCAACTTCAACTGCCTGAAAGTAGGTGTGTAAAAAATTTGCACCAACAACCACAAGAACCACTCTCACTAAAGTTTTTTGCGCCCAAAAATCACTCAAAAGTGTTGAGCGTTTTCCATTCCCTATGTGTATGTGAGAGCGCAAGCAGCGCGTCGCTGCTGTGGTGAAAAGCTCGACGTTGTCCCAAAGCTGTTATGCTGGCAAACTCAGTCGCAGTCGTAGTCGCCGCCGCTCCTGTTGCTGTTGTCCTGATTATGTTACTGTTGCAGTTGTTGTTGTTATGTTTGTTTGTTCACTCTCTTAAAGCGCACCAAAAGAGGACTACAACTTCATTTTTTATCATTTGATTTACCTCTGCCCAGTTGTACAATGCGCACTTCCGCCAAACCAAAAACTGAATTTTTCTTACCTTTGTCGCGTTTTTATGTTGTCCCTTTTCCCCATTTGGTGTTGGGGAGGGGGTGTAAGGTTAATGGATATGTGGGTTTTGCCATTTGGTTCATCTAACTATGTGCAACTATCTATTTTCAATTTCCCCGCATGGTTGCCAACCTGGTCATGGGCAGTTACACTGGAAAAAAATAGACATTTACTGTAATTGGAAATCACTTGTGAGCAACTCGACTTATGAGAATTTTTTTATGAGAATTTTGATTCTTTAGCTCGTTGATTTTATTAATCGCAAATAAAACTACAAATTTATAGGTACACTTAAATTATTTGTTTGCAAAATAATAAAAAAAAATTATAAAGAACATAATTCTAGGATTCTCACAGGATAATTTAAAATTTATCGATTAAGTTGAACTGTTTCTACTTTTAAGTTGTGTTTTCTATTTTTAAAAATTTTATTGAATAAGGTAAACTATTTTCTGCTTTTTAGTACTGTTTTATATTTTATAATTTCTTTAATGTGCTTATTTTTTGAAGTGCACCCAGCGAGCCCATACAAAACGGAAATAGAAGTTTTGTAAATGTTTTCCTTTGTGTGTTTCTTTTCCCAGTTCTTCCCTATCTGGCTGTCTCTTTCTCTCTCACACACATATAAACCAGCATACACATGTATATATATGTATATATTGTATCTGTGCAGCAATAACAACCAAGACTAACACTTACGCAATACGATGCCTTTGAAAGATGAGCGCGTAACACACCAAAATGGGTGCCAACACAACGGTAAACAGAACAAGAAAAACAAAACTAACAAGAAAAAATACCAGTAGCAGTAGTAGCAGTAGCAGCAGCAGCAGTTGTAGCAGCATATGGGCAAGAGGACCTGCACTTTAGTTTTTGCTACTTGCAAGTGTTATTCCCGTTTGCTGTTCTGGTTGTTGTTGTTGTTTTTATATGGCACTTGACGCTTTGCCAAGCTCAAACTCAAGCCAAAGGCGAGTGAAGAAGAAGGAGAAGCAGAAGCAAAAGACCGAAGCCATTTCTAACAGTAGAAGAAGAAGAAGAAACAGCAGCAGCAGACCATTTGGCGGGCAAGTATTTTCATGCAGGTGGTTGGTTGTGTGTGTGGGCGAGTGTAGTGGTGGGGCGTTGAGGGAGTGAGAGGAAGTCAGAGAGGGTCTCTCTCTTTCACGCTAACTACAAACTATCTTCCCCAATTCTTGTTTATTCTTATTTTACACACACTTTGTCGTGGGGGTTGGGGAATTTTACGTTCTAGCACCTTTTTTTGTCACAGTTCATCGTGTGGAATTTCACTTTGGGTTTACTCTATTTTGTTTTGCTTGCTTGCTCGACATAAGAGATAAGAAAATTCCATTTTAATAGCTGCAACAGTTATGCGTATTGATAAATTGTGCGACAATGTGTACATTCAATTTTCATAGACACTGTGGGAGCAATTAGAAAAGCTGTGCAGATCCAGATAACAACGGGATGCAGCACAAATAGTGTGTGTGTGTGTGTGTGTGTGAGAGAGAAAGATAAAGTGCTCTTGAGATTTTAGTTTTCGGCAAATTATTAAGTGCAAACTTGACTCAAGAAAAACTGAATTTGTTTGATTATATTTGTCAGAGGAAATTGGGATATTAAATTGCGATTTGGTACTTATGAAAGGAAAGGGGAGAAAGCAAGGATGAAAAGATAGAGAGAGAAGGAGATAGACTAAAATTAAAAGAGGCAGAAGGAAGGTCAAGGAGTAATTCTAGATTGTGAGACCCCAAGAAAGTGACAATGTGAGACTAAGAGAAATAGTGAAGAAAGAGAGAGCCAGTCAGTAACTAATGCTAGTTACTTTAAAATTAAATTCAAATAATATCAAATGCAATAAAAAATTTGACTGTGCGCAGAGGCCGTGGGATTATCGGTTAAGCAAACCAAAAGCACAACGCACGCAAGCTCTACTCTCAGCTGCTCGGCTGCTCACCTGTTGTGTGAAGCTTTCGCTTTCGAGCTTTGCTCGCTTGGATTTGACGATCTCAATTCTAAAAATGCTCGCTTCGAATGCGTAGCTGCTTCCCAGTCAGTTGTCGTTGACGCTCTTTGCTAATAATAATAACAAACATGACACCAGCGTGATTCAACTAATTTTTATAGAAAAACTTAAAGCCGATAAAAACAAACAAAACTAAGATATGTGGGCGATGGTTTTAATCAAGGTCAGCGTGATTCAGAAAAAAATTAAAGTAAAAAGTAAAAAACTGTGAAAAACGTATAAACGCAAAATTAATGATACAAAGTGCAGTTGGCGGAAGTGCAGTGCTTTTAACTTGGCCAAGAGTCTGTAAGTGCATTCCTCGACAATTGCACAAAGTGCTCGACAAAACTCAAAAGAGAGCTCGAAATTCGCAAATTTAATTACGTTACGTACCAAATATAACAACAACAACAACAACAAGTAAACAAGCAAAAATATCAAATAAAAAGTAAGCCCAAAAGCAAAGTGATAAGATAAGCGAACGGAACAGAAACCGAAACTGAAACGGAAAGCAAGGGAAAATCAGGTGGGTTCATTTCATAGAAATTTGCATCTCATCATTTACAAAACTGATACCACAACTTGGCAGCGAGTCAACAGCTCGGTTTCGTGATCTTGCACATACATAAGCACACACTGAGAGAAAAAAACGTTGGTAAATTAAGTTAAATTTTTAAAATTCAATAAAACAAATTTCATTCTTAAAAATTCTTAATTTGAAAGAAATCTTTTTGAAAATTTAGAAAATTTTTAAAGTTTAGCTCTTTAAATCTCTATTAAATATAAATTTAACATACTTTTTATATTAAAAAATTTGTAATTTAAACAAACTTTGTGATTTAATTTCAATACTAAATTCTATAACTTTTCTCTCAGTGCACACATAAATAATACTTGAATTAATTACAAGTGTCGATTTTCAAGATTTGTTTGTTGTTGCATTTGGTATAAGGGAACGGGAGTGCGGGGGATTCGCGCTTGAGTTGACGCGTGCACATACATTTGCCATACACTGTTACATATAATATAGTGTATTACACACACACACACACGCACACTCGTATCGCACAGTTATGCATATTAAATATCTGGGCTCGTAATATCCCAACAATAACGGGCCAACACCGGCTGACAGCATTTGCATGCCAAGGCGTTAAAGTGCCCGCAAAGCTACTTACCAAACAACACATGGCTCAATCCACTGGGCCAAGTTAACCAATCGCGTTTCTAATTGAGCAAAATAAGAATGCGAGCAAATTGGCTCAAAGGCATACAAATTGGCTAGAAGGGGGCATTTATTAAGGCATACGACGTGTTGGCCCCGCTTACAAAAACTAGGAAATAACCAAGAAATTTGCCTACTCAATATATATATACATATATATATATGTATATATATATTTACCATTTATATATTTACTTATGCACACTCAAAAAGTGTTATTTATTTTAAGTGCATGAAGTTTATTTATTATGCCACAACTACAAATTGTTATTTTGATAAAATCATTTTCAATAATTAATTCACAACTCATTCATAATGATTTATGTGAATTAAAAATATATTTGAATTGTACTCGAATTTTACAAATTTATGATTTATTGACACAAACCCATCCATAATTGACTAGTTGATGAAGGATTTATTTTGCCAGCAAAGCCTGCACAGAATTTCAGAATTGAATAATTACAATTTCGAACAGGAATTAAAGACAAATATCATGAATATAAAAGCGCTGTGAAAATACACACACACACACACACACACACATACACACATAAAAGTGCTACGCTTTAAAGGAGTTGTCTAAAGGCAAAGATTTAGGGGGGGACTAGCATTGACAGAAGCTGTCAATTGCGTAATTACTAGCTGCACATACATACCCTATATGGTTGGGCTGCTGTTTACACACACACACACACACACACACACATAGCAAACACACACACACACAGCATACACACGCAGATATTTTAAATACGCAAATTGGCAAACAAGCGTCGGGAGTTTTGAGCTTCAAAAAGGCAAAGTGACAACAACAGCAACAGCAACAACAATTTGCAATTATGCTACTTGATTATGATTATGATTATGATTATGTAGCTTGTCAATTGCGTGTAGTTTGCACGCTCGACTGCTAAAAAGAGTCGTTGGAAAAAAAAATGCGACTAACTTAAACTTTAAGCTTAACATTAACATTATTAACAAAAGAGCAAAAGCAGCAGCAGCCACAGCAGCAATAATGATTGCCCAAAAGTTATAATTAAAGTTAATTGAAATATATATGAAGGTCTGCCTTGAAAATACTCACACACACACACACACACTCACACAGATAACACTCATTTTATTCACTTGCATTCACATTTTGCCATTGGGCTCTTCAGCGCATGCAAATGTGAAAGAAGCTGCTTGTTAATTTCCTGACAGGATTGCGATTATTATGTGCACTCAACTAAACAAATAGGTTTTTGCCTTCAAGTCATCATTTAACTAAAAAGCCAAGCAAAATTAGCAAGTCACACACACATTTAATAAGCTCAATTAACTTTCAGCCTATCTTCATATAATATGTATATTAAATTATTATACTAATTTCAATAATTTATATGACATCATTTTGTGTGTCTGTTGCTGAAAATTTGCTTATAAATTGTAGATGATATTTTTTGGGCAAATGTAATTAATAATAGTTGACAAACAACTTTTCTAGCAATCTTTTGGAAAGCTTTAAAAATGCTATAAAAAAACATAAAAGAGTTTTTTATAAATGCATTAAACTAAAATGCAAAACTGGCTTAAAGTAGAAGCCAAATAGAAATACTTTTGTGAAAGTTGCAGAAAAGGGCTAAGAAATACTCTGTTAACAGGTACAAAACACTTGCTTACGAAGTTTGCTAATTTTTAAGTAATAAATAATAATTAATTTTTTATTAATTTATGTGCCCGAAGCCTTCAAGTTTTTTTGTGACTTTAGTTTAACAGTTCTAAGAAATATTAATTAGGCTTATTAACTATTGAGTTATTTATTTTCAATACTTAGCCTTGTCAGTTTTTATTATATAACATTTAATTAAATGAACAAGAAAATCAAAAGCAAATCATTTTGTTGAATAACTGAAAATTCATAAAGCAAAATGAAAATTAAGCACAGATTTAAAGCTCAAACTACACATAAAATAAAATAATTGCTTTGCTTAAAGCATATTTCGTTATGCAACTCAAACAGAAATTTGATATGCTGATGATGCAATTGATTATTTCTAAGGCATACCTTATTATTACATAAATATATATGTATATATATATATATATATATATATATATGTATTTATTTATATGGGTAGTCATATGCATGAAAGGAACGAGCAACACATTCAACTCTCAATAGAATTCAATTCGCTTCAATATTCACATTCAAATTTCTATCATGTACTCTTTCTCGCTCTCTCTCTCTCCCTCTCTCTCTCTCTCTCTCTCACTGTCTGCTTCTCATTGACATGCATTCAGTTTGGCATTTGTAGTTGCAATTTTTGTATTTTAGTTTCGGCATTCATTCGAATCCTGTCGCATCCTGGCTACCAACGCCTTCAACTATTAACGTGCTCTTTTTCACATTTTCCTTTACGTCTACTGTCCCAAAAGGAGGATAAGATATACAAACAAGTTAGGATGAAACGAGAGTCTGCTCGACTGGCAGATATCCCGCAATTAGCTGTAGATTGATAGTTGTTTGCTCAATATGCAAATATGTTTTCATTGGCAAAATCTGTGTTTCTTAAGCGAAACTAAGTTTAATCGATAATCGATTTATATCGATATTCACATAACATGTGCACTTATCGAGAACGCTGATCTGCATATGGAAAAACAAGAGCTGATATGATGATACAAGTTGAAGTATCTCAGCTTGTTCATTCATAGAGTATTATTAATGCTGATCAAAAATATATATATATATGAATATATTTTATGGCATTGCCTCCATCTGTCTGATATCTTTTTAAGCCATTTGCATTGGGTTTGGGGCAGAAAAAATGTGCGATGACAAAACTTTCAACGCCGGCTGCAAAAGATTTGCAGACCAAAATACAAGTAAAAATTTATACATTTTTTATGTGCGTCGATGAGTTTATCGCTGGATCTCTGCAACCAGCAATTGTGTGTGTATGTGTGTGTGGGTGTGGATGTGCACATATAGAAAATCTGATGAGAGGCTGTGCACAGTTTTGAGCTCACTTTTTCCATTTCCCAGTGTCAGTTTTTGAAAAATTGATTTATGGCCAATAGTTTGCTGCTGCTGTTGTTGCTATTCTTTCGCTTTTTGTTGTTGTTGTTGTTGTTGTTGTTGCTTCAATCCGCAAAGCGGCAGAAAAACCTATCAAGTGTCCTGGTTGCTTTGGTTGCTATTGTTTATGCGCTCTGTGGAGAAATATTTTGGTTGAAGCTTTTGCACCGTTCGCTGTTTAAACTGAAACTTTTACAATAACTCAAACAGATCAGTTTTTTAACCAGTCGCACTGACAAAACTTAAAAAAACATACATGCGTAAATATATATATTTATATACATATATATAAATACATATAGATATGTATGTATTGAATCGATTTGTGTGTTTCTGCGGCAGACAGATTGAGTCCTCAATTAAAATGCAGCTGCAAAAGAGCAGCAATTTTGTAGAGACTTTCACGACTTGCAGATATGCTGTTGAATCGCTTACAGTGAGTGCTAAAAGTATTTGCTTTTAATTGTATACTTTATTTCTCGATTTTTTTATATTTTTTAAAGTAGTCTTGGTTAATAGAAGCAGACAAGCAAAAAGACAAGTTTTCTGTTGATGCAAAATTTTATTGCACTTTGCGCAAAGTTTGTGGTCCATCCCAATTGGCTACACTAGTTTGCAGTCAGTTAATTTTGATTTGATACCATATAATTTTACAATATTCCATTCCTGTAATTGATTCTTAAAAAAAAGTTAAATTTCAGTAGCACTTTCTGAATGTTAGTCGGAAATGTTGCGGTTTTGGTTCTGTTTTTTGTTGGCAAATATTTGTATTTATTTCCATTTTTTTATTTAAATAAATTTTGTTTATGTAAAGAGTAATTCTGGTTTTTTTTTTTTTGGTGACGAAATATTTATTTGTGGTATACTTCAATATTTATTTTTGTTGTTTCTGATAAGAAAATTTGCCCTCAGATTGTCTCAATTCCAGCAATGAGGAATTAAGAAAAGCAAAGATTATAGTTCTGATTCCAATTCCAAATCTCAATCGCTTTACTTTTATTAACTGCTTTCTTTTTGATTCACTGCCATTGAATTTATATTCAGATATGAGTTTCAAGGCGTATTCAAGCCAAACTCTGCAACTTTAAAACCAAGTTCAAAGTAATTGATTTAATTTAAAGTTGGCAGTATAAAACTACAGCTCTTAAATATATACATATACCCTATACAGTCAAATATATAATAAAGGGTATAATGACAGCCACAAAATGTTCACTGCAACAAAGGCGACATAAGCGACAAACAGCAACAACAACAACAACAACAACAAGAACAACAATTACCTCAAAAAGAACAACAAACGTTTACAAAAGCCATTGCTCATTTTTGCACATTTTCCGTGGCATGGAAATGCATTTCCCAAACCTTCTGCACTCCCCTTACCCTTCACAAGCACCCGCACCTACCCCACCACCTGCCCCTGCCCAAAAACTCTACCTGTGCCATTCATGAATAAAACAGAAGTTTGTTCGACTCGTCGTTCAACTGTTGCCACAACCCCCCCGCGCACTTCCCCCCTGCCAACCCACCAAGTGCTCAACCGTTTGTGGCAATGGCAGCAGACCATTTGTCTGGTTTGTATTTTCTGTTTTGTGCAGTGTACAACAATAATTAAGCGTTGACTTGTCCAATTACCAAAATGCAATTGCTTTTAACCACGCAACTCTTTGGACACCTCCGACTCCAGACCCATCCGGACTTCTTGGCACCTTAAGCTCATTTCTGCGCCAATGAATTTTTACTGTAGATGCGGTAACTTTATTGTTATACCCACGACCCATTAAAAAATCTTTGAAATGGGTAAAATGTGTGGAATTGATGGGAAATATATTATAAAAATCTATTAAATATATTTATTCTTGATTAGTATCGAGAGTCGCTCCGATTTAGCTGATCTTAGAGAAATTCTCGTAAGGCTTGCGCAGATAAAGTCTTACGTATATCGATACAAATCGATTTTCGATAGCTGATGCAATTTTAAGGGTACATTCTTCATAATCATCTATTTTATAATAAACCAAATAATAAATTTAAATTTTTATATTTAGCTTTTGTCTGCATTTAACAGGGTATGTGCAAGTCGAGCTGTTTAACACTCAACAGTCGGCTTCTAACTTGTGCTTGCCGTCAATTTACATGCAAAATGCAAAAAGTTTTGGAGCCAAACTTTTATTTTGACGCTTTGTATTAAAACTGTCAGCAACTGTTTAATTTTTTGTGCGCGTATTTTAATCATGGCTGGCGAAACTTTTGTTGGCCAACAGCTAAGTGGTTTTCTTTATGGCCCGAGCTCATCGCGTTCATTTTTGGGGCCACAATTGTAATTGTGCAGCTGTTGCATGCCACATCGATTTGCCACGTAATGGCAATGGCAATGGGCATTTCTATGCTTATGCATAAGCTACGTGCCACAAAACACAAACACACAGACACACACATAATAGGTGTCCTTGCAGCACGTTGTTTTTGTTGTCTGGCTGACTGCCTGTTATCTGTGGCATCCTCGTCAATTAAGCCAAGTTGCAGGCACAGCGCTTACGACGCTTATTTATGCGCATAATTGCTCACATTCTGAATTTACATATGCGTCGCATCGAAGCCAGAAAAGGATTTGCTCGCATACAAACTGGCCGCATTAAAGATGGCTTAAATTACAACCGTGGCAACCCTGGCAAACACTTGCCATACCCCTTGCAACTGTGCAACTGTGTGTTGCACTTGCCATTGCGAGGCGAACAGAATTGCCTCATTATGTTGAATAGCAGAAGAACGCACCAAATAAAAACGCGGCACTTAACACAAAAGGGACACGTACTCGTTGCCTGTGTGTGTGTGTGTGTTAAGGTGAAGGGTCGCGAGGGGGCGTGGCAGTGCATCAGCTATGCACTAGTGCAGCGGGTCTGTCATTAAAGCAGCACACAAACAACTGGCGACTATGCGAGTCGAGTGCACGCGACTGTAAGATACTAAAAATTGAGAAGAATATTTTATTATGTATATATATATATATATATATATATATATATATACATAAACATTTCAAAAAGTGATCAAGAAGATTTAGCTTTTAAAAATCGCTATGTAGTTTAGTTAGTTAGGCATTTGAGAATGTGGAACACAGATAAATAATTAATTATTATTTTACTATTATTTATTTTATAAAGCTAAAAATGTGATCAACAAAAATTTAGCTTTTAGAAAACCGTATAGTTTTGTCAAAGTGAGAAAATAAATAATTAATTATTTATATATTATTCTTTTATTTTTATTTATTTTATAGAGATCAAAATGAGATCAACAAAATATTTTGTCTTAGTTTGTCGAATTTAGGCATTTGAGAAAATTATTATTATTTTTAGCCATTTAAAATGTGTACAAAATGTATAATAAATGAAACTTCTCCAATCACATAGATTATATATACATTTATATATTTTTAATCAGCATCGACAGTCGAGTTAATTTGGAGACTATAGCTCCTCTGGCGACTTGCCAGTTCAAGGTTATTTAATTTTATTACAAGTCGTACATGTGAACTTTCATAGTTCAGAAAGTGTAATAAATTTTAACCCATTTATATTTTTAGTAGCACTAAATGCAGTGCACAAAACAAACTCTATCAAATAAAAGCAAAACAAACTTAAATTTTAAACGTGACCAAACTACAAAGACAAATTTGGCAGTTTCTTTTTTTTTGTGTTGTTTTACGGCACTTTTAAGGTGACAAAAAACACGTACGTGAGCATGAAATTGGTAAGCAGATATATATATATATATACATATATATATATATATAAATATACATATATTGGTAATCATATTTAGATGTACAAAAACATATGTTAATTGCCATATCTAAGCTGTGTGGGACTTAAAATAAATAAAGACTTGCCTCCCAGTCGAGCTCATTCGTCTTGAGTACTCTTACTTGTTTTGGAATTAAATTGTAATTAATTAAAATGAATTAATCCTTATAACAGAACTTAATCTGATATTAAACTAGAAAGTGAAGCCTATTTAAAATCATTTCCCTTTTGACAAAGTTAAAAGCCATATTTTTTTTTAAGCCTGTTGCATAAATACGCATAACTTCATCATGGCCATAATTGCTGTCCGTTTGCGATGGGTGCAGGGTATGCAAGGGGCGTGCCACTGAAATTTATGCTGCACAAAGCCGCGTAGCAAATGTGAGTAAGCCAAACGACATAAGCAGGCATAAATAGCGCAACTGCTACAGCAGCAGCACACAACCACACACACACATACACACGCACACATAGTACGACTGTTGTGGGTGTAAATTTTGTTATGCGGCAAATGCGCCATAAAGCTAGCAGCCAGGATCAGGATGCGTCCTCCCAAAGGCATCTACTCACATTTGCCACAAGCCCCTAACCCAATCGGGCTCTCTCTCTCTCTCTGTGTGTGTGTGTGGGTGTGTGTTTATGTGTGTGCTTTTGCTGTTTTTTGTGTGGTGCGCTTCTGGGAGCTGCTTGCTGCTTGCTGCTTGCCGCACGCTGCATGCGCCACTCTAATAAAATTTAATAAAAAACGTGTTGCTCCGCTTTCTGCATCCACAAAGAGCAACTCGATTTTGCATTACGCAAAAAAATCACAAAAAAAATACAAAAAAACGCAGCACATTTGGCAAAAACATCGGGCACAGCTCAATATTGATTATAGTCTGAGAGACCAAATTTTGAATAGATTTCATTTTATTATTTGGTTCAGCTTTAAGGCAAATCGCTGATTATAGAATATCCTCTTCAAACCCTTTTAGAGAAAACTTCTTTGGCTTGTTTTCGTTTGGGATGAGTTATTTTTCTTATAAGCTTATCCTAGCTATAATCCCCATAATATGGTTGTTATTATACTCAAGATATTTGAATGAAAATCCATTGAAATCGAAATTTTACATAAAAAACTTTCAATCCAAAAAATGATGAGTTCATGTGTAAAAAGTTAAGCTAATAAAACTTTTTAAATATACGTTTAAATAAATTGCCCATACTGATTAGATTGTAAACATTCTTTAAAATAATAATTTATGTTATCAAAAAGTCTTAAATTATTTATATCGCCCGATTCGTATATTGTTTTGATGTAGGTGCTATATTTAAATCGGTTTATTTCGAGTTCCAGTTCCAGTTCCGGTTTGATTCGATGTGAAACTGAATCGAACTTTGCTTCTGCTTTTAATAATTATTATAAATTGAATGCATTTTCTAATCTGAATTTTCATTAGTTCCGATTTGAGGAACCGCTCAAAATAACGCCGCATCAATAAACCAAAATGAAATTTAAATAACTATTAAATATGGTTTAGTGTAAATACATTTTTATAAATATTATTTAAGACACAACCTTAAGCTAGTCTTACATTGAGTGCTATTAGGTTGCTCGCAATTTCTGCCAGTGTAGGCGGCTGTTGGCGTTTAACCGCATGTCTCAGCTACGTTCTCAGCATATCAATATGCAACTGCGGCTGCCAAGCCAAACACTAATATGATAACCCAGTCACTCATGCGATTATAACTAATTTTCAGCAGAGGAGCGTGTGGCAAGTGTTGCAAGTTGAGCAAGTGGAGCAAGTGCAGCGGACAAACAGCTCAGAGGCAATAAGTCAGGAGCGGATTACGTGCAAAGTATCTGTGTGTGGGTGCAGCAATAAAGAAACTCAAATGGATATCAAAATGTAGAACCGAATCAAAATCAGGTAATGCAAACGGCTGCGAGACGACTCCATGGGCAAGTGTGTGTCCCGGCAATCGGGGGAAGTGGGTAGCTGCAACAGTTTGGCGGCAGCGTCGGCACATCATCAATCTGTGTTGACATTGTCGCTGTCCCACCAAGATTTGGCCCAGGCCCACAAAATATGGCAACGGCTGACAGCGAGTAATGAATATATTGCCGCAACAGCAGAGCAGCCGCCATTTTATTGCCACATAAGCCGCAAGGATACCCAAGAGGAGCTGGCGGCGAGGCAGGCAACGACTGTGAGTCTGTCTGTCTATAATCATTTGGATGCCCATGTGGATGCCAATGTGAATGTGGATGATATTATTGGCAATACGTTGACAGGCAACAACAACAACAACAATAGAAGCTGCGGCAACAACAACGCGCTTGCCACTTGCCAGGACTTTTTGCTGCAGGAACTCGCTCAGACACTCGCTGAGTATCATCAAGTGCCACTCGTAACTCCTTCACAGCGCCAGCAGAGCAACTGGAGTGGCTTCATCACACATGACACATCCATCTGGCAGCCAATTGATAGCTTCAGCGATAACGATTTCGACTATGAACATCAAAATGAACACTTCCAACAGCAGCAGCAACAGCAGCAGCAAGTGCTCATCCAGGTGAGTGCTTCTCCTTCATTAACGATCTGTTATGCCAATCTCATAATCATAATCGGTCTATAATAATCATAGCCATCATTAAGTTTGGAGTTCCCAAAAATTGTTATATCTTTCGATATGTTCTAATCCACTAATCAGGCAAAAGTCACTTATTTAACTCTTTTGCACACAGAAAACGAGATGATTATTTGTTCCCCCCGAAAGTAGCCCCAAATGAATCACAGTATTTATAACTTGCATTATTTCCAAATATAAAATTTTTAAAAATTCGAACACATACTTTTAATGAAGATATATAAATTAATTCTAAAGAATTTTTTAATTATTTGATTTTTAAAAAAAAAATCAAGTTTTGGGCATAAAATAATGAAATCATTTTTTTTCCAGTATGGAATGAATTTACTTGCATTTACATAAGATTTTAGTATTTTATCATTTCGACATTCAACATTTCGACATCATAGAATTCAATAGGTAGAACACCTGAAATATAAAATTCATAAATTGAAAAACATATTTAAAATATAACAAAGGTTTTTGTTTTAATGATGTTTAGATTAAAATGTATCTTTTTTAATAACAGATAAAAAAGTTAAAAATACATTTCTTTCAATTATTTATAATATAAAATTCAATCATTTATAATAGAATTTTACCAACTATTTATAGTTCGATTTTCACTAATTAAAATCTTTGCTAAAATTTAATCACTTTACTATAAAAGCGAGCTTTTATTATATTATATTAAAATGCTTGATAATTTTAGTCTACGCACAATGAGGAAACAGAGTATCTGCTAGTCATGCACACCCTTTTTTTACACACTCTTTTTATAAAAACCTACTCCTACTCCATTTCAAAAAACCGTTACAAGCACACACTCGTTATTAAACCATGCACACCCTGTGCACCAAGTAAACACGAACGCTAGATGGTGCCAGTGCGGAACCACCCTCAATTTTAGCTGCTGCAAACACTTGTTTCGGCTTTTGTTGGTTCTGCGCATGCTCGTTGCCGCTCTCGAGGCATACACTCAATCGAGAAATCCACGGCTCCCCAGAATTTTCAGCAAGCGCATTCAATTTTCCGTTTGCTGCCGTTTCACAAGTGAAAAAAACCTGCAAGGAAATTTAGCCAACAAAAAAGCAAAACATAAAAGAAAATCTAAAACAAAAAAAGAAGAAAAACGAGAAAAACTATAATCAGAAAAGTGAATTGCATAGTTTGTGGCAGTGAGTGGATTATTTGTGGCAATTATTTGTGCAGCAGTTGTGAAATTAGTTTTCCGCATCGACAACTTTTTCAAGGACCTTCAAAAAAGTCGGCTTTGGGTGGGTGGCAATACATATATATATTACAAAGTGTGTGTGTGTGTGTGTGTGAGAGAGAGAGGTTTTTCTATAGGTATAACTATATTTGCTTGCCTCCAGATTCAGTGGCAGGCAGCAGACGCAGTTTAAATGTCGTAATTTGTGCGCAGCTGTGTAATGAAAATTGCTTTAAACTCAACGCAATTGAAGAAACAATCTCAACTTGCTACGGAATTTTCATTGGTGGCATCTAATAAAACGGCAACTGTGCAGATTTTAAGTTGCACTGCCCCATACCACAACGGAGGAGACTCGCAAACAGAGCGAGTGCCTCCACGCAGCCGACGTGCAACATGGATGAATGCGACAACCTCGTCGTCGTCACATTAGCCGCACACGAGGAGCACAACGTAGCCGAAGTTGAAGCCATCGAGCACGAGTTGCAACAACAATCGCACAAAGAATCACAGGAGCAACACCAGCAACATCAACAACATCAGCAACAACATCAGCAACAACAACAACAACAACACAACAGCGACAGATCCACAGTTGAGGAAGACGCAGCAGTTGACGCGGAAGTTGAGGCAGTCATTATGGTAAAGATGGTGCCACAAAGGATACACATGCTGTTCTATAGTACACTGTGCCAAAATATTACGCTTCTTTATTTCTTACTTCTGCAAAGTAGAATTATGCGCCTGAAAAATAAAACAATTGAACATTTCTGCTCTTGAAAAAAAAGACTATTCATGATTGATTCAAAATTATTTAAAGGAAAAAAAATACTGTTAAAAAAATTAATTTTAAAATTCGTATCAAATTCACAAAA
The DNA here is from genome assembly GCA_035042365.1 of Drosophila dives. NCBI lineage: Eukaryota > Metazoa > Arthropoda > Insecta > Diptera > Drosophilidae > Drosophila > Drosophila dives. The sequence continues at coordinate 2,925,430 of JAWNLJ010000326.1, read as the reverse complement.
AAATTAAAAAGTTCTAAGTAATAGAAATAATCTGTTCAAATTCAAATTAAGAGCAACTTATGAAAAAACTGCTTAATATATATTTTTGAGCAAAGAATTTAAAGGCAAACTTTCAGAAATAGAATAACTAAATATTCCTCAAAAAATAACCATTTAAAATTAAAAAAAATATAAATTTAAAGAAAGTGCTTGAAATAAGATCAAATTTCTTGTTTAAAGACAAAAACTACATAGCAAAAATCCGCAGAATGTTCTTAAAAAAAATACAACATAAATTGTTCTCAAATTAAAGAACAAAATGTTTTCAAATATTAAAACTAAATCGATGCATAACATAAAAATAAGGCTTGCCAGACTTAATGCAAGAAAGAACGTATATTTTTTGCACAGTGTAGTTACATGTATCTGTTAGATAGTTTTGTGCAGCAGCTGCGTTGACTCATATTTTTTTATAGTAGTTTTTCGTTTTAGTTTTGATGCTTTTGTCGTAGATATTTGGATTTGCATATGAATAACCACTGCACTCAATAACCAACCACTCAACCAACCCACCCACTGCACCCACCACCCACCACCCACTGCACCCACTATTCAGCATTCATTTTTCTATTTGTTTTGCATTGTTTGCGTGAGGCTGCACAGATCAGGCTGTGTGCCTCATTGGTGCTCATCCAGCTCATCCCATTGTCCGCAAATCTGTTGACCCATTTTGCGCTATCACATTTTAATCGCTTGCCTAACCCGCTTTTGCAACCACTCCAAACACACAGGGTCAGACGGAGAGCAAGAAGCATGGGGGGAAGTCACATCGACGGCACAATGGCAATGGTCCGCCACAGGAGCTGACCGAGCGGGAGCAGCAGGAGCAGCTCCACACCAAAGGCACAGCGATGTCCTTTGGCTTTCGCAAGAAGCTCAATGGTACGCCCAAAAAGTTCAAGAAACTCCTCGAAGGAGGCACACAGCCAAACAAAACCCAAACAGACGTAAAGGACGACAATGGCAATGCGGGTAAGAATAATGATGAAGAGTAGCAAATGAAGCTAAAGTAGCAAAGGGAGCAAAGGAAGCAAAAGAGCAAAGGGAGCAAAGGAAGCAAAAAAAAACTCTCTTTAATTGGCTATCGTTATGGCTTTTTAATTTGCGGCAATTTGCCCTTGTCTTCTATAATGACTTGACATGCCACCCCACTCTTAACTCACCCACTCTTCACTCCTTTCTATTTCCTACCCAGCACCCCCAATACACTTTGAGAAAGTGGGCGTTGCCGCTTCCAAGACAACAACAACAAATGCGACCAACAATCGCACAGGTGCGGCTGGCAAGCGTTTTGGCTATCGTGGCGCCCTTGTGCCACGCCCCGCATCCACAAGTCTCACAACAACGGCCACAACCAGTGCCAGTGAAGACTCCGAGGAGTCGGCAGCAAATGCTCAGAACAACAACAACAACAACAACAACAACAACAACAACAACAATGGCAACAATGGAAACACAACAACTGGCCAGGGACTGGTGAGCAATTGTAAGTAGCCGGAATGGGAATGACACAAAGCAATTAAAAGTGGAGTGCCGAAGGTTAAATACCCTTTGCGGAAGTCTAGTCTTTACTAGTCTTAGTCATAGAAATAATACCTTTAAGGGAGCCAAGTGATACTGCTAAAAGATCTAGTAAAGATTTTAGATAACATTGAAGGGATGCATTGAAGAAGGGAATTGATTGATTTAATAATAAAATTTTGCCAATATATTGTGAGAAAACGCAGGGCTAGAAGCATATAGACAGACGAACATGAATATATCTACTCGACAAATATTACGGATCAAGAATTTATATAAATATTCCATGCGTTTAAGGGTATACAAAATACCCTATGAGCTCAGATAATTATGGGTGGTTAATGTGAGGATCTACTTTATATTGTATAATAGAAAAAAGCTGCACAATAGTTCTTCAATAAACTATATATTATAGTAGACCCGTAATATACAATAATAATATATTATTGCCCAAAAGTTAAGAACAGATGGAAGCTAATAATTGCTGATATAAGCAAAGATATGTAAAAATAAAACACTTACGATTCAATTCGACTTATTTATAAACCAATCAAGAAGTCAAACATACTGGAGACAGTCGGATAGGTATATATAATAACTCGATTCATTATAATCAAGAATGTATATATATATTTTTTATGGGGTAGTGGAAATCTCTTTCACACATTGCTAGGAGTTTATCACGCCCAAGGGCATTGAAGAAAGGCCGCCAACTCTTTGACACATCTCTCAATGACATCTCTCACATCTCTGACTCTGCCCTTCTCTGCTCCTCTCTGCTCCGCTTCGCTCCATGTACAGTGAAGCGTCGCTCGAAGAGCGCACACACAGGTCGCACAATTGATGGGGAGCCGAAAATAGCACAGCCCAAGCAGCTGACTTTCAATCTGAACCAGAACACAACCATTGAGTATCAGCGCCGCCAGTTCTTTGGCGAGATCGCTGATGAGGCACACACAGCGGCAACAGCAGCAGCAACAGCAACAGCAACTATGGCCAACCGACACCGCTACAACTACAACAATCTGGCCAACATGCATGCGAATGTGATGTGAGTAAACCAAATCAAATATATATATATAAATCCCCAAATCATTACAAGTTTATTGAAGCATAACTTTTGTTTTAAGTTTCCATATTCCCAAATTAACTTAAATTATCTTGAATCTATTTTTGAACTTTATTTTCTTTTTCTTTTTTTTTCCCACTATAAAATTAAAATAAAAGTAAAGTTTGAAAGTAGATTCAAGATAAGTTTCGAAATTTTATATTCAATCTATTTCAAAAATAAAGTTAAGGATAAATTTTAAAAATAGATTGAAAATAAAATGTAAGGATTGATAGAAGATTTATAATACTATAAATTGGAGTGCTTGTTACTTGAACTTTATATTTAACTTATCTCTAATATATACCTAAAATAAAAGGTTAGATTAAAGGTAAGTTAAAAACCAGAACCAAATTTAAAGTTTAAAGGAATTTTCTTCCAGTTGTATATATATATATATATATATATATATATATATCCTTATCTTTTATTATACCTAATCAATAACTGTTTTCCTGCTTTCTTCCCTCTTCCAGCGTGCGTCCCACGCCGCGTGCTGCGCCCGCCAGCTTTGCCAAGTTCACGTTGCAAACAGTTAGTCTGCCGCGACCGGAGTATCCGGTGGCCATTAGTCTAACTGCAACCACACCCACAACGCCGAGCAGCAGCGTACAATCGCCAGTTCCGGCGCACAACAGCACCGGTGCCCGGGCCAAGGATATTCCGACTGCTTCGAGGGCACATCCGTTGACCTCGATACATGTGCAGCCCAGTCGACAGCTGGATCAGAAGAGCGTCAAGCAGATCACAAACAATTCGACACGGCGCGGCTTCTCGGGCAGTCGGGAGATTAGCGCCGATTCGGGCATTGCCAGCATGGACATGGCTGTGGATTCGGGCAGCAGCTCTGGCGGCAGTGCGTCCAGTTCAAAGCGTAGTCGCAGTCGGCCGAGGAACCTGCAGATGGTTATGAGTGGACGGCATACATTCGAGGTGCGCGACGTAGATGATTCACTCTCCAGTGAGTCCAACTCTTTTGTGGAGACACTGGCGCTGCCCAAGTTGCCCACGGATAACGGTCAGACGGCTCAATTGCCGCTGCTGGGATTAGTGCGTTCCAACACGGTGCTCAGCCGGGAGAGTTACGAGCGACGACAGGCGACGGGTGGACACGATCAGGAAACACCGGAGACTCCACCCAAGCCCAGTGGCTCAGATGACAGCGAGAGTGTGGACGAGGAGAAGTTGTATCTGGACTCGTCCACCTCCGAGAAGAGTGCCAAACAGCAGAGTCACAGTCACAGTCAATCTTCGTCCATGTCTTGGCGCTGCCAGGCGGGCGAATCCTTGGCCGCCAAGGATTGCAGCAGCATGAGCATTACCAGCAGCGACACTCAAGCGACAACCAAAGCGGAGGACAAGGAGGAGGACATGTCCCTGGGCATGGATGACATCAGTTTGATCAATACGGAAATGCAATTTAGCACAATTTGTAAGTAAAGATGCAAAGGAAAGATTTTGGAGAAGAGAATTGAGAGGAAAGGTGGAAAGTGAAGATCGTGCAGGGTTCAGTAATAAAAGGAGCAGATAGTGAGGGGTATACTTCGACTCTCGATTATATTATATCTTATATTTAGTCTCTGATTAAAGAAGAATAGAAGATCTTTTTTTAAACTAAGTAATCCTAACTAAAATCATCTGTTTTCCTAGGATTCTTCAATCTTAGTTGAACAGACTAGGTTAAAACTGATATATCTCGATTAAAAAGAATTAGAGAATCAATTAAGAAGTATAATTCTAAGAAAGCTATGGCAAAATATTATAGCATTGATTATGGTACATAAAACATATTAAAGCCAATATTACTAAGTAGATTAAAGATCGAAATAGAAATATTCCAGGACAGCTCCCACAAATAGCTAACTTGTCTATATCCCCTCTCCTTAAAGCTAAACTCAAAGAATATTAAAGAGCTATTTTTAACTTTCAACAAGATTTAGTCAAATATGCTCGACTAATTCCAGACTGAAAAACTTTACTTAAACTAAACCAGGAACTTTTCTCAAATCCAATCCAATTGCAAATCTTTTAATTCTAATTCCAAACTCATCTCACTTCCTGCAGCTTCAATGACGGAAGCGACACCAAAGCCGAGCAGCAGCAGCAGCGGCTATGTGGCCACTGATACGGAACACTTGCTCAACATGCACATTGTGGACAATCGAGAGGCTGTCATCGATCGGCTGCCCTTGGAGCGTCCGCGCTCCTTCAACAATGCGCTCAACGAATCCAAATTTGCTGAGCTGGCGCTGGCAAACAGCGGCTGCCTGCTCTTGGATGACGAGACCTCTCCAACGGACAGCTTGGTCAGCAGCACTGAGGAGATGGAGTCCGAGGAGGCGGGTGGCAAGCTCCAGAAGCACAAGCTGAATGCAGAGTTGCAGCAGAAGGATAACAATGAGGTGGACATTGATGATATATCGCCGTTGATGGAACTGGAACTGGATATGGTCAGTCACAGTCCTCACTCCCCCGGCACGCCCACACACGCCTCCCACTCGCTGTCACTGGGCTCGGATTGTGGCAATCTGATCGATGACGAGATTGCCGATCAGCCGGCGTTGCTGTGCAACAGTGAGGCACCCGATCTTGCCACCGATACGCCCACCCTGATGGAGACACACACGCACAACACCCAGACCGGGTCACTGCGCTCCCTGAAGAGTCAATCCAAGGCACGCACAGCACTCCAGCAGGCCATCGAGCTGAGCCTGCGCACGCCCGCTGCAGTGCGACGAGCTGTCCTCGAGAGTGCCGAGTCCTTGGACACATTGTCGCCCTGCGAATCCATCTGCTCCGATGATCTCATGATGGACTTTGATATGAACAGCAGCGTTGATTCCATCGATCGCACGCTCTCCGTGCGCAGTCGCAGTGGCTCCGATCTGCACAAGTTGGGCGCCGACCTGGAAGCGGATCAGGCAGAGACCGAAGCTGAGCTGCTCGCCCAGCTGGAGTGCAAGGGCAGCGATGTGATGAAGGAGCTGAACAGTCTGCTCCGCGTGCGCATGCAGCGCTCTGCACCCAGTCCCAGGGAGCGCATCAGGTGAGTTGTCGCCTCACCTCGAATTTTGCCCCATTCTGCATTACCAAAACTAATTGAATTGGCTGGCTGAAATCGGGCACTTTGCCAATGTGCCCAAATGCAGCGGCCTGTTTTGGACTTTTCCTTTGATATTCGCCTATTTTTTTTTTATATTATTATTAAGTCAACTGGCACATGGCCAGCAATTGGCAGTTGCAATCTCGACGCAGTCCCTGCACCACACCCAGCGCCACTCGAAAGTAATACAACAACTTCTACTCAATCAATCAGCAATGCAATCAGAGAGAGTCTCTCTGTCTCACTCTCTCTGTCCCTTGCTCTTTCTCTCTTATTTATTTAACACTAGAAAGACTTATGGATTCCTTTGATTTGTTTCTTTTTCAAGTGTTCAAGTCTTAAGATTTTGTGCTAAATATAAACTGTACTTGAAATACTTTCAAAAAATGATATCTTACAAAATTGAATCTTTGTTGTTTCCAAAAACTAATTGTATCAAATACGATAAATATTTATATAAATTTCCAAAGATTGTTTGATCATAAAAGGCTGTCTTTTTGTACATCTTTCATGCCGAAGATTTCTATATTTTACTACATCTTCTCTTAGCAAATGGGATCCATTCTGCTATATTGAAAGTTTTGTTTTATTCGAAAACTTTAAATTTTTCTATAAGCTAATGGAAAATGTTTGTATTTAAATTTCAATAAAATTAATACCTGAAGTATTTCAAGTATTTGAGTAGCTACATGCTTTATGAAAAGCGCAGTCTAAAAAGCATTTGCAGATGTGCACAACTAAGTATCTAGATACAAACTAAGTATCTAAATATAAATTTTATCTCTTTTAACTTACTTACCTTATCATAAACTTAAAGCTAAGCTACAATTTGATTACAGAGCAAAGATTTGTATTATAGATAAAGAAAAATTCTTAGATTATTATAATATTTATACTTCGATAAAAAAAAGATAAATAGCAATTTCTAGAAATCTTTGGAATTTTCTGTCATTTTTCATTTACCATTTTCCTATTTTTAAATCTCCCTTGGTTTGCTCACAATTTTCGGCAGTTTAGTGTTAAAAAATTGGCATTTGCCAGCTCAGAGATTTGGAATTGGACGGAGGCCTTTGCCACATCTACGCTGTGGATTGCAAATTGAAATTAGCCCAAAATTAGACAGACAGCCAGACAGATGGACAGAGCTGCATGCGGGACAGGTTGAAACTTAAAAGTATTTTGCTGTTTGTTGGCTTTTTCTCTCCCTCTCTCTATCTCTCTCTCTCTCTCTGTGTCTCTCCAACTCTTTGTCTGTCTGGTCGTTTTGGGTTTAGCCAAAAGGTCGTTCCATTTGGCATGGCCCACAGAAATTCCCATTGCCGTTACCAATTGCAAATGTTTAAGCGCCTGTTACCACGAAACCATGTTCAAGGGTTTGTCCGCAAGGGGAGGCGTGGAGTTTGGCGGGGCAAAAGCAGAGGTTTTATTGCCAAAATGGCAACGGCACTTGGCATTTGCAAAGCGAGCCTGATCGGATACGGGTCTGGGCTGGGGTCTAGTTGGGGGTCTGGTTAACTTGGTTTGGCCAAATCGTGGTCGTAGTTAAGATAACATTTTGACTTTGCACTGAGACTTGATGGCGAGTGCCGCATTCTTTTGTCATGGCAACCACGACAACAACAAAAACAACAACAACCGGCAACGGCACGACATCAGCAACAGCAGCAGCGGCAGCGGCAACAACAATGTTGTCGTTGCGAAAAAGCCGTTTCTTGTTCCAGCCAAAAGTTGAAAACAAAGTTTTTTTTACATTTTTTTTTATTGCATTGGCAAGGAAAAATCAATTGTCTGCCCATGTGAACCTGTTCCGGACCTGCTGCTAGCTGGAAAAGCCAGCAACAACAACAACAGCAACATCAACGAGGCAAACAGAATAACTGCAAAATGCCGCTGGCCTCCGCGAACTGCATTTAGTCGCGGTTTTATACGCATGCTCCACGGGATTGCCTTTCATAAACTGTACATATGTTTGTACATATTTATGCATTTTTCTACATACATCGAATTGGTCAATGTCCCCATTAATTGTGTCCAATGCGTCTATAACTGCACGCAGCGAAAACCATGTTAAAACCCGCCTAGAATAAAAAAAAAAAACAAGTGTTTGAGCAGAATTTTTCTGTCATAAAAATTTAATGCTTTGGTTAAGGATTTTGCCAATTAAAATTGGCTTAAGAAAGCGAGAGAATTGTAGAACAGTCTGCAACAGGCAGAAAGAAGCCTTGGCTACTCCGTAATGTATATATATTCTTGAACAAGCTGATCTCAAAGATTATAAGATCCAAATACTTTATATTAAAAATATAAATTATAGTTTACTCGCCGCAGCTGCAGTAATAATAGTAATAATAATAATAATAACCAACAGTAAAAAAGTTCATTCGTTTAAGAAACACAGATTTTACTTACAATTCTAACTTATTTTCGCTCAGTGCACGCAGCAACCCACAGAGTCTGTCACACAATTGGGGACAATCGGCAAATCTTTTAATCGTTTTGAGAAACCATAATTCACATGCAGCATATGCATGACATGACTGTGCTGCAACCTTGGGGCAGCCGCCACAAGTGCCTACTTATGGGCCACAAAAAGACTGCAAAAATAAAAGTGCTGAGTCAGCTGTTGGCCACTTGCTGCAGCAGCGGCCTCATTTTGGGGCCTATGGGCGATCTTCATTATTTATCTGGGCTTAAATGAGTTGGCTCAATAAACTATCGCCTATCAGTGACGACTCGAAAGCTTTCTATCCTAACGGCAATGCCACACACAAAGCTCCAAAGCAACAATAACAACAACAACAACTCCATTCCACAACATTCTTATCGCTGTTGTTGCTGTGGCTGCAACATTTTTGGAACTGAAACATTTGCGCACACTGAAACAAAATCAATAGCGAGAAACTTTGTGCCTTGCACCCTTCAAAAGATATTTATAATATTCTTTGAATATAATTAGTTGAAATTAGTATTGATTATGCCAATGAATGGCAAGACAAATATGTTTGTTATGAATTCTTTATGCAAGATAATCAACTAAGTGAAATAGAAACTAGAAACTAAATCCTAAATTGGAGTAAAGAAATAAATTATTCTTTTACATAATAACTATAAATAATTTGAAAATATGCCTCAAAAACAGTTTCTAGGAAAACTTTAAAAAAAAAAAGAAGTTTGAATTATTGCAGTTACAAAGTTAATAAATATTAATATTATACAAAAAATGATATGCAGAAAATTATATATTCAAAGAATATCTAAAAGAAATTTTATTGTTAAACATTTTTCCATTAAGCCGTAGTCAAAACAAATTTAAATTCATTTCGATTTTTATCCCTTGTAAGCACTTTTTGGCCCACTGTGCGTTGTTTCATTCCCAGTTTGTTGCATGCAGCCTTGACTCGCTCGCTGCCAACTCCGGCAGACTTTAACTTTAGTATTAAACAAGATCTCAAAGCGTTCGCCTCGCTTCAAAACGAGTTGTTTCATTCTGCGTGGGTTGCTTTGCACAAAGTAAATAATAAATTAACTTACACTGTGCGCATTAGTTTAATAGAATATTAATAAAAAATATTATACTGCCTGACTGGCTGCGTTTTGTTGTTTTGAGTGTGTTGCAAGAGTTTTCAGCTGCGTGGGCTGAGTTGCTTAATCCCGCGAGCCAAGTTAATTGCGCTTGTTAATAATCAAAAGACACCCACAAAAATTAAAAAAAAATAAACAACAAAAATATACACAACAAAATGTAATAATAGTAAATTAAACAAAAAGTTTAACAAAAGCCAGTGACCGAATAGACCGCCCTCGCCAACGCCGTCGCCGTCGATACGCACTGTTGCCTCTTTCATGCCACAAATACCAGCAACAAAAACACAACACCTACAACAACAACAACAACATCAATAGCAACAGCAACACTAACAACAAACAGGCAACGTTTATGAAAAAGACGCGCCGCAGGCACAAGTGTCAATGCTTTTTGTGTGAATTTTTGTTGTGCAGAAAAAATATTAAATAACATTCCATAAAAAAACAACGAAGCAAGAAAAAAAAATATTTAAAAAAGAAAGGGAAGAGTCGACAACAACAACAAAATAAAATAAAATAATCTCTCAACTGGTTTGGTCAAAATGTGAGTTTAACAAAATATAAATGAAAAACGAAAAATATATTTGAAAATTATATACCAAAAATTGCGGAATGCCCAAACCACAAGTGGGTGCCGATTTCCGCCCCTGCCTGTGCCCCCCCTCCCCATTTACGTCATTTGATATGCAGCGGAAGACAATAGAAGAAGAAATAAAAGTGTGTCACATGCAAATGGATTATTTTTCTTTCATTTATTGTTGTTGGCATGAAAATCGCTTGGAATTTGATGCCCATAAACAACAAAATGAGCTGCCATGTAAACTGAGCTCCATTTATGGCCAGAAGCAGAAGCCAGTTGACGCTTCAAGTTCAGCTTTGCTTCAGTTCTGCTTAGTTGTTGGAGCAATCCAATCTGTGGACACTGTGGAAATGGGCCTCCTCTAAGTGCTGACGGTACTTAGAAAGGTCGGTCTCCGCTCCAGACGTGCATAATTCAAAAGAATGCTCGACCGTTGACCACAAAATACACTGAACAAAAATGGCAATGTGTTTATAAGAAAATCAAGCTAATTTAGTCTTGTTAAGAGAACTCGACTAGCTCTTAAATACGGAATAGATTTTAGTTTGCTCAATATAAAAATTCGCTTTATTTAACAAATTTTGCGATTCTTATTATATCTTCATTAAATACCAATCAATATAAAGTCTTTGAATTATAGCTTAATCTGAATATGGCATCAGGCAACTTTTATTACCAATTTAAAGAGTCTTTTATAGTTCTTGAAATCAGCTGGTTTATACAGACATGCCTATATTCAATCGGCTGTTAACGCTGATCGATAAAATGATATACCTTATGTAGTCGAAATTTCTTCCTTTTATCTCTCAGATTCGATTAATAAAAATTGATTATTCTCTGTTCTCTGCTGAATAAAGAAATCAATGTTTTTCTCTATTTTACATATAACATTTTATAATTTGTCTGATTTCCGATTGTAAAATATTTCTTAGAAATTTTATGCTTAAGATAATTCAATAATATGTGGAATATGTTATACTTAAATTCCGTGAATTTCTGTGCTCCGTTCTAAACTTTTTCTTTGAGTGTGGCATTGAGTGCAAATACGACAAAGTCTAAAGCCACAGATACAGATACGTAGCTACCAATCTGGCTATCTACCTACCTGTCTGTCAGTCTGTCTCTCTGTCTGCCCGTCTGTCTGGCAGTCGTCATTGCCGCCTCTTCCTCTGTCTGCCAGGCATCGTTGATCTTCGTCATCATCATCTTTAGCTGCGCAGACAAAACTCTTCTCTGGCATGCCACAAGTTATTTGCACAAGCCACAAGCCACACGCTACAAGATACACACAACAACTACAACAATACACCGGATTCCGATTCTCAGCGCAGATTTCTGTGTGTGTGTGTTGTGTGTGTTGCATCTTACTTTTATGGTTATTACCATTACGACGACAAGCAGTCATCGCGATCTGCCAGTCTCCCAATCATCGCAGCGTCTCTAATCAAGCGCCCTTTGCTACCTGTTCCGCCTACCCGCAACTTCCCCCTCGTCTGCATCTTAAGCTATGGCCCTGTTTTGTGTGCACTTCCGTTTGGCTATGACAAATGACGTTGCACAATACAAAATTGATAAGTGCCGTTAGGCTAGGCTTGAGTTTCTCGTCGCCTCTGCAACTGCAACTGATTGTAAATTGTGATTGCTTGTCATCATCAGTAAACAGTTGCAGGTTGCGGTGGCAACAGCCCACTGGCAATAGACAGAAAGACAGACAACACTCGACCCGCTGCCATTGGCGCTGCCACAATGTTGGCTCCACATCAGCAGAGGCAACAAGCAAATAGTTAGGCCTAAACGACTCCTCAACTTCGCCAAGTCCATTAGCTGTTTTAATGCTGCAACTGTTGCAATAATGAACGTTTTGTCGTTCACATACATATATTTTATATAAATATATATATATGCTCATAAATAAATAAATACATACATTTGTATGTGTGTGTATATATGTTTGTACAGGTTTCAAGTTTCCGGTGCTGTTTGCTGTTGTGCAAAGTGCTTTGCATTGTTTTGATTTCAACGCGTCTCTTTCACAGTTGATTTCTGCATACTTCAGATCCATATAAGGCATATATATATATAAATATATATACTCTACTGCACTCGAGCCCAGCGTGCGAATTATGAATGTTTGTCTTGGCCAAGATTTGCATAAGAAAGCCAAGTTAACAAAGTCTGCTGCTGCTGCTGCAAATACCAGCTATGCACTTATGAGGAAATCTTGCAGGCCTTCAAATCTAGCAGCAAACAAGATTTCATATAATTATAGAGAGAGTGTGCACTATATAGTCGCGTCTAGTTAGTAGTCAGATAGAACAATTAATTTATATGGCTTACATTTACACCGATAATCATGTTTCTCGGCTAAAAGTAACATTATTCTATAGGGCAAACCATATATAAAAAAATCTTGCTTTGAAAATGAGCTGCATTTTAAATTTTAAAATAAAATATGTCCTTAAACTTGGCGTTTCTGCAAAGAGTGTTTACATAAATTTTCAGCTAGTATGTAAAAATATTTTGGATAGAAAACACGTGCAAAAGCACCCTTTAAATTCGTTTAAAGATAAAATTATGGGTTTGTAAAGTTTAGAACCGTTTTAATCCAAATCTCAAGCCATGCTTGCAAATCAGTTTTGTCGGTAAGAAACTCTAGCCGTTAAGCATTTCTTATGGTTATTGTTCTTACATAGAAATCCAGCCAGAAACTTGAAAGCTATTCACAAAAATCACATCTTCATCAATCTAGCTCAAGTTAGTCCAATTCTCAGGCTTTCTACAGCTCCAAAAAAAAGCTCAAGTTCTTGTTATTAGAATGTGAACACATTAAAAGCTATCGCAAATTATAAAGATCAGAAAAGAGTTGAAAATGTGTTTATATTATGCAGGTTAATAGGTCTGTCATTCTAAACCGCTAATGGAAAATCATTAAACGTAATTTTCGCTTAGCTTCAAACTTGAGTTTGTTCCAGTTTTTTTGAAGACATTACACAGCACTTTTGCTTTTCGTTTTGTTTCTTTAAGTCAAACTAATTAAGTGCGATGTGAAAGTCAAATAAAATGTAAGAAAAATGTTAACAATTTCATATTATGGCTCTCTGCATATTGCGAATTGTATTTAGCGTGCCAATTGGCCATAAAACTTCAGTTATTTACCCGTGATGCGACCTGGAACTAGGTATATAAGTACAGAAAATATATATAAAAATAAAAAGCAATTATAATAATGCCTAAAGACACAATCTACGAGCTTCAAAAATTCAATTTGTGGCCCACATTTGTGTGTGGCTGCAAATACCCTGCAGCTATTTAAAATGGGGAACATAAATAAATTCATATAAAATAATATCGAAAAATATATAGAGCTCTCTCAGCTCATTAAGTATGAATTCCATAAATATATATATAAAAATTTTATTAATTTTACTGTACATTAATTAACCTACAGGGTAAATTTTAATAGTGATTTGCTCGTGTTTTGTTTGGCTAAATTAATTTTTGGGAATTTTAGTTGCTTTGTGTCTTACGAATATTTTCAATACTTTGTTTGTATAAATTATACCATGAAATGTTTAACAACGCGCATGTCTAAGACTTGTTGTAGCACACACACCCACACACACACAGACACCTGCCCCTCTCACCCATATCTCCTCTCTCTGGCTATGACTATGGCATCCCTTGTCTGGGTGCAACACGCAACAGTTGACTTTCACCAAGCAAACAGCAGTTAATATATATATATATATATATCCATGGCATTGTGGATTTATTTCCACTACGTAACCGAGTTTTGAGACGCAGCTTCCCCAGCATGCGGCTAATTGCCCCTTATTGTAAGCTGAGCTGAAGGTGGGCAAGGTTAGGCAGCTAATCAATGAATGCCATTTCACTTTCATATTAACAGCGTTAAATAATTAAAAAGAAAAGGAAAAAAAAAACAAAATGCCGCTTGGGGAAAAAGTCTCCACATTCTCCACTCAGCTGTTTGTGGTTTAGTGCGCATGTCCCGATTGTGTCATCGTCATCGTCCTCACATTTGACATCAGTTCGCAGTTTTCGATGGCTGCATCATGTCCACAAGTGCAGCTAGCTCCTCGGCAGGAGTGGCTGCCTCATCGCCCAGTTGTGTGCGTCGCGTTCGCACAGATCTCAAAACCTCACAGAATATATTTCTAACCAGACAGCAGGCACGTCCCAGGAACAGTTCTCCTCAGGGCGTCACCCAGCCTCAGTATCACTATGTGCCCGGTTTAATGGCGAGCAGTGCGCCTGCTGCCCATGCCACATATCTAAGGTTGCAGCTGACTTCATGCGGCAAGTTAATAATATTAATGCCTCTCTCTCTCTATCTCTTCTTGCCACCGTTTAGCGCCAAGCTGCCTGCACGCGCGACACGCCTGCTGAATCGCTCTAGGTTGCAGGATCAAGCTGGTAACGAGTCCGACAACAGTTTGCGTTCCACACACAGCGGCGCCTCCTCTAGTCGCAAGCGCAGCACAGCCGCCTCGCGTGCCTCAACCGCCTCCTCCACATCGAGTCTGCAGCGACGCCAGCAGCAGCAGCACCAACAACAGCAGAAGCTCCAATCAGCCACGTCGTCAGGTTCGAGACGCACAGCTGCTCAACGTCCGGGTGGCAGCAACGCAGAGCTGCACAGCTCATCGGACGATCTGATGTTGTATGACAAGTCCTTCAGGAATGCCATGATTCAGGATGTGCTGCAGTTCAAGAAGCAGCTTCTGCGACTACGTCGCATCCTTCAAGAGGTACGTTAAAACACAATTAAATTGTGCGAAAGTGTGGAAATGGGCAAATGAAAGTCACGCTAAATCCATAAAGTAAATCTTTAAAATATATGTCTATAGAACTTAGCAGATCTCAAGCTGTAAGAGCTGAAGACTTCTGATCATAAATTATCATATATATTAAGCAGCTTTAGTTTATTTTATTTGATCAAAAACTGCCCAATTTGCCAAATATCGATAACAATCGATTTCCGATAGCAACAAACGACTCAATTGTAAAGTTATAGCAATGCATTTGAGTTATAATAATATACCCAAACATTTTTTTAATAAGCTGGAACATTTCTTTAAAATGGTATAAGAAACATTTAAATTTTATTTTTACATTAGGCTGTTTTTGGCAGCTGAGTTTAGGATGTATCCCAGACGATCTATCACTACTAGCGATTTCTTACTTATTAAACCCGTTATTTTATTATTTATTATTACACTCATCATAATTACAAACAGTTTTTAGTTTTTATTTAAGTGGGCTCAGTGTAAAATGCAGTTGGTTGAGACCTACATGCAAAATTCTTATATGTATTTCATTTCTTAATTTTCCTTATTCGATTTTCTTTTGCACATGCCACCTGCCACATGCCACACGCCATACACACACTCATACTCAATCTAAACTCACATTCGCACAGGAGGCTGATTTTGATACAAAGCGGGTAGGTTTTCTTTTGGTTTTCCTTTGATTTTCCACCATGCCCCAGAAATGAAACTCATAAATATTGCAAGTGGCAACGGCGTCTCATTCATTATTCTCTCCTTTCATCCTCTTGCAGACGGAGACGCTGAATCCCTTCGAGAATGATAATATGCAGTTGTTTGCCGCCTGTGGCTTGGATAGCAAACAGTTGAATGACATCGATTTGGCCAGCTTGACATCCTCGACAACGGAGGATCCCTTGCAGGAGTTATCCGATCTACGTAGACAGGTGGTTTACCTTCAGGTATTTGCACGTTCTTTTGCATTTCGTTTGCTCGTTTAGAGGCCTATCAAAAACTCAGTCTGAGAGTACAAAAAAAAAACATAAAAATCAACTCACTTTCGCTTTCTTATCAAACAGTTAAAATATATACAAAGCAGTCACTGAACAGGATAAATAATTTCAAAAGAGTTTTCTTCTTATAAATATTTGCTGTTGTTTGCCACTAGTTGTAAAATACAGATACTTTCCACTAAGCATGCAACATACAAAAAACAGACCATATTTATGCTTACTATAATCAATATACACTTTTTACTCTCTCTCTTCACATATATATAAATATATAATTATTGTAATATCTGGTTATCGAATTACGAACACGCACTTTGACTTTATCTTACTCTTTTTAGCTAGAACACAAAAACACACACAAATTTTTAGCTGTTGTTTGTGAAAATCAAGTTCTAAATTCCAAAAAGAATCATAAATAATTTGATATGAAGTGCTTATTAGAAGTTTGTGTATAAAAATATTCAAGTATTTATTATAATTTATTTTTATCTTTCATTTAATTATTAAAGCGCGAGATTTTTTATATATTATTTTTAAATTTTGATCTCAACTTTAACAAAGCAAAAATATAAAATAAATTAAACAAAGTCAAAAAATTCACTTACATAAAATATTAAAAAACACTCGAACTTTTTTGAACTTTAGAGCTTGATTGTGTACGTTGTTGATTGATAGCCTAGCTACATATATATATAATTATGCAATTTTTAGTGTCTATAAATTAATAATAATTTTAAAAAAAAAACAATGCTCTCTGGCTTAGTTTGTGAACATTTAAATATATAATTTAGCTAGCCTTTTTTGCAAACGCTGCTCAAAATCTGCGCAAAACTAACATTTTGATCATTCTTTGTGTGTGTGTGTGTATATATTTTTTGAATCAGGGTCAAGTGGATGATCGTGATCGGACCATACGCCTGCAGCGAGATCTTATCGAGCAGCTCGAGGCGGAGAAGCGACAAGCGATGCCAACTGAGGCCAACGTGGCAAATCTGGCCAACAAGGAGTGCATCAGCATGGCAACCCAAACGGAGCGAGTAAGTTGCCTTAAGCCAAAATCTATATATCAATATATATTATAGACATATAGACATATATGTGTGACTAACTGAGCGCTGTAAACGATTCCGATTCCACTTTCACAGACACGTCCACTTGCCATTGGTGCGGAGGGTTTGTCCAGGTAGGCAAACGTTCATCTTCAATGCAATTTTATGTTATGACTATTTTTTCTAAACGTGTACAAAACTAATACAAAACGCCGTTTGTGGCTCGTTGCTGCTGTTGCTGCTGCTGATATTGCTGTTGATTTGTGGCAGCTACAGCTGTCAGCTGGTTTCATGCGCCGTTGGCTTTTTTGGCCAACGGCGGCATGCAAATCAGTTGGCCACTTTTTCAACTTGACGTTAATGGCCGCAAATTGTAATAGCAGCGGCCTAATTTGGCCAACTTGCAACAACAAGTAGCTGCCACAATAGCAGCACCGGCACCAGCACCAGTTGCAGCATTCACTTAATGTTTCTACAAACACTTGGAGAAAAGACATAAAAGCTAAACTCTCAAATTAAAGAGACTTTTCTAGTTAATCTGCTCTTTTTTTCAAGTGTACTTTGTGTCCGTTGCTAAACTATTCGTATCTGTGTTTTTTCTCTTTAAATTAACCCCTTTACTCTATATATATATATCACCCACACACACACAATATAAATAACCCATACACATACATGCTGCCTTATATAGACTACAATTTGGGGAGCAACAGGTACTATTTTGTGATTTCATATTGGCCATTATAGTGCTGTGTGCGATCAATCTTTTATGTATACTACACCTAAGCTATAATAACTGTTTGGATAACTGTAACTACTGCACCTGAATTCGATTAAACTTGAACCAAAGCTTTAACTGTATTAAATAACCAACTAAAATATTTAAACACTATTAAACAAAATTAAGACTCTTAGCTGTAAGCATTAGAAACTTATTGCCTGACAATTAACACTGTTTGTGAACTGTTTTAATTGCATGCGGCAATTAAATAGTGTCCCCAGGTAACAAATATACTAACCACAAACATGGGCGTAGTCAGGAGAGGGGAAAAAAATTAGAATACCATTAAAATTATACTTTTTCTATTAATGATGAAAAATAAAGTAATGTAAAGCTAATTGTTAAAGCTGTAAACTGAAAAACTCTATGCTTAAATTGGTTTGCTTTTAATTTCTAAATATTAAAATAAATCAAAAAAAGCATGGTTCAAAAATATATTTTGAGATATTCATAGGTTGTCAAATCGTAAAAAAGATTTGAAAAACTAATAATTAAAGCGAATATCAAAAAAAAAAAAGCTTTACGGAAACCTTTACAGAACCAGAAATTTCTTTGCTTTTTTTGAAAACATATTACTTATATTAAGTAAAATGTTTTGCAATACTTGCCAATGGACAAAGTTGCCCACTCAACGTGACTACGCCCATGTTGCACAATTAAAAAGTAGCCACTAATCAAAAGACACACACAACAAATTCACACACAAAATTGCATTCAATTTGAATATGTACTAATCTCCTATTTGAATTTCTCTCACCTGGCTGGACAGAAGTAAGCCTGAATATACCAGTTATACCACGCACTTTCCGACGCTCCACTTGCATCATTGCAATGATTCCACCGTGGCGGCAACAACAATAATACACCACCAGCAGCAGCCACAGCAGCCATGCAATGGCAATCACAGCAACACCAACAACAACAATAATCACAACAACAGCAACAACAACAACAGCAGCAGCAGCAACAATTGTCGTGCTTTGAGTCAGACACGTCGCCACACAATTATTTCGACAACGCTGACCAACTACAATCAACAGTTGGCTGCCGCTGCATATCCGCGTCGCGCCTCCATCGGTTGGGAGGCGGCTGTCGAGACAGCCACGCCCACAGCGGCCACAGCCGCTGCTGCTGTTGCACGTAAGCCCGTGCGCATAACACTTATTGGGGAAGCGTTGCCATTGTCACAAAATGGCGTCAAGGCGCGTTTTCTCAATGGTGGCAGCCACAGCAAAAGCCACAACAACTTGAGTAACGGCAGCAATGGCAACAGCAACGGAGGCTTGGCGGGTGTTGCACATCATTATCAGCCGTTGTACAACAGCAACCAGATGACAAACCCAACCGTGACTATAGTCTGATTTAGATACCCCAAACACTTTTTAGCCCATTTTCGCATAATCTACAAGCAAAAAGAAATGCGCACAATTGTCAACAGTCTCTGAACACATAAAACTATTCTAGCTGTGTTTAATATATTATATTTATATATACCACATTCTATATATGTATACTCTGATGTACTCTCAAACTATTTGTAGTCTTACCAAAACCAGTGAAAATATAAGCAGCTCTAAACTAAAGCTAAAACTGGCTAATAACAGCTGTAGATTATGTTTTAGACTATATTACAAAAACTTTTTCGACGCGAATAGTCTTTGTATACCTTGAATCCATTTAAAAGTATGTACAAATAAGTGCATTTGCGACCCATAAATTATATATATATATATTCTTGATCAGCATTCAAACACACATCGGTCCTGCCATCTGTCTGTCTGTCTGCATGAACAACTTGAATATACATTCTCAGATAATCTCAGTTCAAGTCAAGTTAATAAAACCATATTTCTCAATATATAACATTACTATATCAGTTGGGTACGGGGTATATTCAAGTCGAGCATTGCCGACTATAGAATTCTTACTTGTTTAGACTTTTTTCCATTAATGTGTAGAAATCTTATACTTAAACATATTAAAGGAAATCATTTTCCTAATTAGCAACCCAAAATGAGTCTTTTAAAAACTCCTCGCTTAACCGAGATACAGTTTTTTAGTGTTAGGCTAGTGTTAAGATACACACTAGAAATTCAAGAAGCGTAGCTTTAAGAGCTCTCTGAGAATTCAATGAAAAATAACAACTTAGAATTGCTCCATGTACAATAATACAATAAATATGCAAATGTGCAACGCAAGTTATATAAAAAAAAAATATCGTGTAATTTAGTGGAATATTCTTTATATAACTATGAGTAAAAGCTCTTTAGACAGCTTATAAATAACCAACTTATATATAAAGAACTATATCTATTTATATAAATATGTATTCAACTAAAGTAATTATTGTTAATTATGTTATTTAATTTGTAGCGTAAGTTTTAGTGCATTCTGTAATTATTTGATTTAATTAACTGTATTATAGTATACGAACTTTCATGATGCTACAACAATTATAAACTCTAAAATATTTTAATACTTTAAATAGTAATCTATTTTTTTCTTCTTCAAGAGCACAACAATATATAAACGTAATTATCCCAATATACTTAAAATTATTGTAAACAAAATGCTAAGCTTATTAAAAAGCGTTCTAGCCAGATGCTATTTATCTATAGAACTAACTGGGCGAAAGCCCTTGTGTTGTTTATTATTATATCTGTTACCTATTAAGAGTTATTATAAAGGGTATTCTGAACGTATGTTAATGGAAGAACCGATCGAGATTTAGGGTATACTGTTTATTCTAAAAGATCTAAAAACATCTAATCGAAACAATGATAGATTAAAAGGAAGAGAACAAGAATTTATCATTGCTTGAAGTCCACTATTGTTGAGACATCTCCTGCCGTTTATAAAGAAATTTATCCTGCCAAAAAAAAAATTATTGAATTATTGGCAAGTGTAAATCTCCTATCTCATATATATGCACAAACAATACTGCATAAAATACTTTTTTGTTTATCCATAACATTCATAAGTACAATTAACTGATTTTTAAAACAAGGGTATATAATCGACAGCTTGTCTTATATAGCCAATGTATCAAATTTCCGCATATAATTGAAGTAAATTTCTACGAATAATGCAAGATATTGACATTGATAGAGGATTATCCCTGGTCGCACTGAGTTCTATTCTGGTTTTTACATTGTGGAATTTGCTTTGTTTACTGATGCCACTCAACGGTCACTCAGCTGTTTAAGCACTTTGAGCCGGGTTGTTAGCGCATTGAGAACCGGCTTTTAGCACAAACTTGATTTCTTATCAACGCTGCAAGAAGAAAAAATCGAGACTCAAGCTGTGAACTCAGTTGCCAATGAGCATTCGAACTGGAATGTTGCTGTTCTACACTTGGCCAATTCTATGGCTGCTCTGCTTTGGTATTTCCCCTGGATTGACATTGGTGTGTGAGGCTCAAGGCTGGAATAGCTTTGAGTGCCGCGAATTGAGCAGTCTGCAGGAGCTGATCGAAGTGGAGACATTTCCCACCGACAACTGGCATCGGTTGAGCATTCGGAATGAGCAAACTGAACTGTCAATTGGCACAAGTAAGCTAAGTAAGTCATCAGTTGGAATCTTGTCTAAATGTCAGTCACAGGTCTCAGTTCTCAGAACTTATCCAGCCTGCTGGAACTGGATTTATCGCATGTGCAGCAATTGCAGCTGAAGACGAGAGGCTTCTCCATTCTGCCTCAACTCAAGAATCTAAATATCAGTGGCTGCTCATTGGAAGAACTTCTAGAGACTCATTTTGCCACTGAATCTGAGCTGCAGTTGCTCGACTCGAGTCACAATGAACTCACTAATCTCACAAAAAAAGTCTTTGTCCATTTACCCAAATTGGTGTATGCAAATTTTACGCATAACTCGCTGCAGCAAATCGAGTTGCCAAATCTGCAGCTGCTGCAGCAATTGGATCTCAGTCACAATCAATTGATTAATGTCAGCTTCGGTAACTGTCCCCATTTGGAGCAACTCAAAATTAATGACAATCAACTCAGTCAGGTGAGTCACCGAAATGAGTCATTTTACGCAACATTCTCAATCAAATGCAAATTTAAATATCAAGCATTAAACACACATGCGGGAAAATAGATAAATGAGTTAGAAATTTAGGAGTGGTTTACCTATGTGTTATTCTCAGGCATTTTCAACAACTGTATTTATTTCTGTTACATACAAATTCACCTCCATTCACCCGTTTGATTGATTGCTGAGTAAAAATGCAACTGATGGGATTTCCTTATTGGTATTACTCATTGCTCATACAAACATGCTTACTCGCAGGTAGCATGTAATCAATGTAATTATTCAAAAATAGCACTCACTGTTAGCTGCAACATAATCCTCTCATTCCTTGTTGTCTAATTTGCAATCGATGCAGCTGTACTTTGTTCACTTTACACTTCATAAACAACAAAAAAACAGTATTAAGAAAAATACCTTAAGCACGCTGCGCATTTGGATAGTTTGACTGTAAGCCTAAAGCAACTACAAAAACCACAAAAAGGGAAATTTGCTCTTTTTCTAAATTTCTGCGTCGCAGCAAAAAAATTGCGCGCAGCTGGGTGCATGCAGCTACACAAAACACCAAAACACAAAACAAAACAACTTAAGAAAAAGCAATAACACAGCAAATCTATATTTAAACATTAATTTTAATAAAATGAATACTAATATTTTAATATTATTATTAGGCGCGTATTAATTCTATTAATTCCAATCCGCGACTAAAAATTTTACGTACCACTGAAGACGCTTCCAGTTCGCGAACTGATTTCGACACCCACACCAAAATATTAATTGGAGTTATTATTTTCGAGGTCGAATTTCGTACTCTCCTTTACTCTCTTCAGTTGGTTTGTCCACGCACAACAGCAACTAAATAGGCAAGCTTTTTTTTGCTTCTGTTTGCGCTGTTAAATTTAGTTTTGCTTGCAGTTAACATTAGTTTTGCAGATGGGACTTCTTTTGAGGTGAATTGTGAATAGGGATTAGGAAGTAAAATAAATATAACAGTTGATTAAAAGAATCTTGAACTGTAATTACTCGACACAACTAAAAAACTTTACATTTTAGCTAATTTCAACAACATTTCGTGGCCTCCAAGGATTGCTTCACTTGCAGCTGGGTGAAAATCAACTGGGATCAATTGAAGATGGTACGTTTCAGTCGCTGACCCAGCTGCGCATGTTGAATTTGTCGCACAACGAACTGGTTGCCTTGCGTCCCCAAGCCTTTGGATCATCGGGCCAGGTGTTGTCGCTTCAAGAGTTGGATTTATCTGGAAATAATATTCGGCTGCTCTTCGACAATCAATTCCGGCAATTGGGTCGTCTCCAAATGCTGGACATCTCCCAGAATAGCATTGCCAGCCTGAGTGCGCCACATTTTGCGGGTCTGCAGTCGCTGAGGAAGCTTTACATGCATTCGAACGATATACTCGAGATTAAGGCGCACACCTTTGCCGCACTCGAGAATCTGGATACACTGGACTTGTCACACAACAGCATTGAGTCGCTGGATGTGATGGCTTTTGGCAGCAGCACCTTGCCTAGAATGAAGAAACTCAATATCAATGGGAACAATCTAAAGAGCCTTCATGCTTTGGCCTTCTCCTCGTTGCCCTTTCTGAACTACCTGTCGCTGGGCAACAATGAGCTTCGCAGCCTGGATATGAGAATGTTTGCTCCAATGAGACATCTACAAAAACTCCATTTGGGAAACAATGAATTGAGTGAGATCAAATCAGTTGTGCTGGACAGTTGGAGCAGTGTCATGGAACTCCTAATTGACAACAACAAACTGACTTTTCTGCCCGATCTAAATGGGACACTGCCGCAACTAAGGCGCGTGGCTATCGAAGGTAATCCCTGGCAGTGCGCCTGCTTTGCTCAGCTGGAAAGATGGCTGCAATCCAAGAGGATTAGTTATGTACGTGGTAACACCGGTTTCTACAACGGGGAGAAGCCATTGTGCGTGGTCACGGCTTCGGAGGATTGTGTGCAAACATTCCACGAGGATAGACATCAGCAAGTTGTCGATGACTTTGAGGAGCATCTGAGCGGAACACCATCCTCGTTGGACATTAATTCAGCTGAAGACTGAGCAGTGTGTGTGCTATGTAAAATAAATAAAGTATTGCTGATGATGATGAAGATTCAATTTTGTAACTCGCTTCACTTTTGGTGATGCCTACTCCTTCTGCCCGAGAATAGAAGAGAGAGCCATTTCATCATTTGATCCGATTGGAAATACATTTGTATTGACTTTAAACATTTTGTGGTACATTTTGCCCGTTCTTGTTTGCTACTTCGCACAGATTTTTGTGTTTGTGTGTGTGTTGTATTTTTACAAATTAACAATTAAAAACTCGAGTCGTTTATGTGGCCTTAACACGCAGAGCCAAGGCGCTCAGATCGCCGATGCACTTGTTCAGCGTGTCCTTCTCCTGCTGAGGCGAGATGCTCGACAGCACATTGGCCACAATCCAGTTGGCCATGTGCTTCTGGCTAAGACGACGCTCGACGTGACGGCACTCCACCTGGTAGTCCAAGCGACGCTTGACCTCCGAGTACACGTTCATGGCACGCTCACGGAACGCCGCCTCCAATTGAAGGGCAATGTTCTCCTTCTTGGCCTCCATCAGCAACAGGGCACCATCAGCGCGCCACTGCTCCTTCTTCTCGTCCTCAATGGCATCGGCTAGCACCTTCAGCTCCGCCTCGCGACCCTCCTTCCACTCACCTTCAATTTTCTACAGATAAAAGAAGTCTTTAATGTGTCCATTCAAGATGTGTTAGTTTTGTGACTTACATCGATCTCACCATCAGCCCAGCGAGCGATGGCTGGACCCAGTTTCTTGACCGCAATGATGGCCATTATACCAAGCGACAGACCGCTGTAGTATTCATGCTCCATGACATAAATTTCCTTGGAGCACAGATAGGTGATCAGACCCACACCGAATGTGTAGGGGCCGGTAACGCCAGTCTTCTTGTAGAAGAACTGGAACCACTCGTCGGGCAGAAAGCCCAGACGCACCTTGCCGGGATGTTCGGGACGCTGACGACGCTCAACGGCACCGGATGGGCCAGCAGCGGCGGCTGCTGCCGTACGGCTGGCCACCAGGGTCATTGGGCGCTGAGCTGCACGAATAAGAGTAAATCATAATTAGTATTTTCTTTCACTTGAAATAACAAATAAAAAAATGTATTGCATTTTGACGTTTGATTTGCGAATGTTCGCCGTGATTACATAAACCACGATGGCACTTTGCGGTGCCGTAACCAATTTTCACGGTCGATTTTTGCTAGTACATACACACGCACAGCTGATAAGTTGCGAGCTAATGCACAGTTTATGCATTTATATTACTATTTTTGGGTTTACCTGTAAGGAGTGCGGCTCTGGAGAACATTTTTGCAACGGTGTTTCGACGAATTTATGCCACTAAATTGATGTTCAGTTCCTCACTTACTACGTAGATCACAATAGACCCTCAAAAAACTATCGTTTATATCGATATAATTCTCACAGTCATTCACAATAACTCGTGTGCACGCCGCACAGGTATTTTTTCGTGAGCTGTGTTACATACGGCCACACTGTGGAATATGTTTTTGAAATATGGCGCTTAATGTTGCGTGTGGAACAACAGGTGACTAATTTTAAATGATAACAATCTTATTTATTTCAAAGAAATAAATAACTGACTACTATTAATTGGAAGATAGAAAACACGTTGTATACTTAGAATGTTTATGTTTGTAACTTTACAAGTTTTTTTTTTAATTTAAAAATATTACAATTCGCTAAGTAAATTGTGTCTAAAAGGAAAAATTTTGCATTAAAATACTTTTAAAAAATACTATAGAGACTGCGAACATAAATAAAAGTAAAAACAAAACAATATAGATGGGATTATGGGATCTCACTAATGCATATTATATCATATGTATCCTTTTAAATCAGTTCTCAAAGCTATTCTGTGCAGTTTGTGTTTAATAAATTAAAGACGATAAAACATGAGCATCTTTGCTGATTTTTTGCGCTAAACTAACTAAAATGACTGTCTTGTGCGTAGAGGATAAACATTAAATAGATAATAGATACAAATTATAATATTAAGGAATTATAAAAAAGAACGTATACAAATCACTTGCGCTATAGTTAATTGTACAGCATTTGTTTTTAAATAAAAGATGATACGACTATTTACAGCAGGTGAACATATACATATGTAAAAACGTAATAATACATGTATTAGACTATTTTACAAATTTTAACATTTTTGTTAGTTTTCCTTAAATCTGTCTGTGTATAAAAAACGAATTGATTTGGCTCGCCTAACACTTGAAATGGATGGTGTTTTATTGTTGCTATTGTTGTTCTCCGTGTGTCTATTTATGATTATTACAGATGACAGTTGTTGATGTCTTCTCAGTTCTCAGTTAAAAGGCTGATGGTGGTTTGGGATGGCTTGCAGTCAGTTCGGTTCATTCAATGACATTAAAGCGTGTTAACAACTTGTGGTAGAACCAACGCACCACACGCTGGATACGAGCAGCGGCCCAAACGCACAGGCTACCCGTGTGTCGCAACTTGGAGGCATAATGCTTGATGTGATCTGTGTGGTAGAGAGTTAAGGCAACCAAACATGAATATAACAAAAAATAAGCAACACAATGAATGCATGGGCATTTTATGTAAAGGATATAATAATGTCCAAGGTGGATGGCCGCCATTTATGTAGGTCACGTACGTAAAACCGTCCTTGCCCTTGCCCCGTATATTGTAATAATAGGGCAGAAACGAATGTAACGTAAATCTGTAAAAGGTAAACAAACAGAAACCGAAAAACAAATATAGCAGTTAATAAGCTTAAGACACGCAACTGATAGATATTATCGATAATGGAGTTGTGTTACCTTCTCTTCTCGTAGAAAAATATGGCAGGTTGATTTGTGGTCAGCGTGTGCAGAAATATTGCCTTAACCGCATGTCTTTCAATTGTCGTCAAATGATTCATCAGTGCGTCTAACAGCAGCGAACCGATTCCATTCCGACGATGTGTGCGATGAACGCCCAGCGATAATATGTAGCCAACGTCTGCGGTGCGACCCATCGAGTCGGGCAATATGCCTTTGTCCTGCATGGGAAAACCGCTCAGCCTGGTGTAAAACTCATCACTATCACTGTAATTGGCTATTACCTCCTTATTAACATTTCGATACGGTTTGATTTCCGCAACAATTAAACCAATTATGGCCAGATTATAAACAGCAGCTAACGCAAAGAATCGTGTACTTGAGGTAATATCCTCGTACCATGACAGTGGATAGTCGATTGGAAACCATTCTTGGCACAGAGTCCGCACCTGTAAATTTCAAAATGTATTGATTACTATCCATGAAGCGGATTGGCGGATTGCATCATACTTACCTCGGTCAGATCGTCGGGCACAAGGAACCTTAACTGAACATCGTTGACGGAGCAAAGCGGGACATGTTCGCAGTCGCAGTCGACGCGTGTAAGGATATCGTTGTTGGGCGGTGCATTGTGTTTGTTGTAGCTAAAGAGAGACATATAGGACCCAAATAACCCCAAAAAAAAATCATATATACATATCTTTATAGTTACTAAAAAAAATTTATCCAGTGGCTTAGGATGTCAACTACTGTAAAAAAAAAACTTAAATATACATTTATCTAGATATGTGTGTGGTAGGCGACGGCGCCGATTTCACTTGCATAATTTTATAAGGCGATAAGCATAGGAGGGAATTTTACTTGCCGTTGACTCGATACCCTATATACTAAAATTCATCGTTATTTTAGTGTACATTAAATAGATATTAAGCCCAAAGTTTAAAGATGTATGTTTTAAGAAAAAAACAGATAAGCGGACATGGGAAGAACAGCTAAAGATTACAGACTTATTCAGACTATATATTTATTTTAAGCCCTCGCAAATGTCATCTTCGACACGACTAACCCATAATACCCAGTTGCAAGTGCTTAACAGGGTAGCGGTAATTTAACACGCACCCCGGCAACATAGCGCTATCGGCGTCGCCTACTCATTGTTAAAATACAACAACCGCAACAACAACAACAAAAAAAAAAGGAGAAATAAAGCGACCCCAGCGTTTTTTGTACTCACAGCGTAAATTGTGCCATGCTACCGAAGCTGCTGCTCTGCTGCCGTTGTTTCCAATTAGGGCAATTATGTCCATGGGTTGTGGTTGTGCACCACAGGTTAAGCGCGGAATTTGGTCAACTATTTATTTGTTGTTGTTGTAATTATGTGTGATTTGAAATTATACGAAATTTGTATGCGCTTAGTTGTGCTGTTTTTTGTTTCTTTTTGGTGTGTTTGTGTGTGTGCTGCGCCTAATTGATTTTAATTAAAAATACACATTTGCAACATAGATAAACCCACTTGCTAGCGCTCGCTGCAGGCTTAAGTGCTCCAATCATCTATCATAGGTAAAGAGGCTAATAAACCCCATTTAGTGTGAGCCTGCTTGATTCAGGCGTTGGAACATGTCCGCATTTCTTGGTTAAATGAACAGCACACAATATGTCTTTTCTAGATTTCTTAACATTGTTTATTACAACGACAAACGGGAAAACTTCACAGTGAAGAAGAGCACGATTGCAAGTGTGAATCAGCTGCTGCTGCTCGCTTGCCATTCACACTAAATTAAGCCAGTGCTGCCACTTAAATATAAAATGCAGCGTTGCCTGATTGCCCGCTGAACCACGTAATTCAAATATGCGTTAAAAATTCGCCTTTATTTAATATTAAACATGTACATAAAAACTTCGTCTGCTTAAAAGCGCCTGGCTTGGCCGACGGCCTGCGAAGTACTCGGCACTGGTTGCGCTGCCGGTTTCGTTGGATCGTCTAGGACACGTACCACCATCGAGCTGGTGGGACCCGTGCACCAAGTAATTCCGTGCTCGTCCACAACGAACGTTTCCAGTGTCACCTGAAACTGGCCACCACTGGAGATGGGTAGCAGAAAGCTGCCCGAGAGGAAATCCCGTTGCGGCTTAACAATCTGATTAAGTGTCACCGTGTCGGGATTGGGCAGCTTCACCAACTCGTTGACCGGGCGCGGCGTCATCAGTTGCGACGTGAGACTCAGTTGCACGGAATCCACGCGTCGAAAATGCTTCTGCTGCTTGCTAATGTGCTGAAGCACGCCCTCAACCTTGATCACCAGATTACTTCCCGACTGTACAATGACGGGCTCTGTGGCGCTGCGAGGCTGCGGACTGACCGACAGCTTGATCTGGGTGGACTGCAGTATCTGGAAGAAGTAGCGCGGCAGGCAAAGTGGCGTCTTTGTTATGATCTCAATCAATGCAAAGATTACATCCAAATGGCGATTGCTGATCGTCTTGGCATTTGGTGGCTCTTCTGGTAGATTTTTCTGCATTTGCTCCATGCGCTGGCAGCTGGCGGCAAAAAAACGCGTCTCCGGATGAGTTCCGGTGGTCAGAAATATGGGTGGCTCCGGCGGTGTCGCATAACAAATCGATTCAATAATATGCGCAAATTGAGCGCATTGAAATTGCGCCACTTCGAGAAATTCTAGGGTGACATTGTCCGCATCAAAGGAGGATTTGTAGAGGCGTGCATATGTCTCCTCGCATACCTTAAGCGCCTTAACCAGTTTGCGCAACTGATTTGTGACGTGGCCAAACTTTTGCAAATAATCCCGCGAGTTCTGTGCCAAGCTGCCTGCAATTGCCGGCGGTGGCACAATCACCTGGGCATTCTTAACCGTCACGGCGAGATGAAGAGTCTGTAGGAATTGTGCGCGTATCTTCAGATACTCCAGCTGAAAGCTGCACGGATGTTGGGGTGAAGAGCAGGCACGCATGCTGGCCAGTGCCTGCTGATACAGATTACTGGCCGCTTCCAACCGCCTCATCAATGGTATCAATGGCTCCGGTGCATCGCCAGGCGCATAATTGTCCCGCATATAAGTATACTCCATACCATAGTTGAGTATGCATTCCGCCTGCGAGATCTGAGCGAGTGCCACAAGGAAATAGTGCATATGATCACTGATCACCATCTGCGACACCCTCGTGTAGATGTGCGCCGCCACATAGTGATGACCATAGCGACTGGCTGTGCGTGCAATCCGATAGAGAGTCCAGCAATTCACACGCTCAATGCATTTCTCAAAGCACTGCACCACCGGCTGTGGCAGATAGCAACCCATCGTCGTCTGACAGACCAAGGCACAGAGTATTTCCACGGTGCGCAGCAGCTGCTGTGGCTGCTCCTCCCTATCTACCAGTTTGTTTAGCTTGTACAGAATGAGCGGCAGTCGCGACATCATCGGATTTGGCTGTAGACTTGGCTGAGATTTCCATTAGGACTTATAGCAAGCGAGAGATCTAAATGAAAACTTACCTGTGCCGACTCCGGTTCATCCGTTACCATTGCCACATCATCATCCAGGCTCACGCTTGTGGAGAAGGCATATTTGCGCAGCTGAAAGTGCTCACAGAGTCCAACGGATGCCTCGCAAATGACTTGCAAATTCGCCGGCGGATAGATGACATTGTCGCCGAGCGTATTGGTGACCATCACAATAAAATCGGTGCCAAATTCTGCATTTGCTTGTGTGATGCGTATGCCAAAGGCCAGCAGACGACGCAAATCCCTGGTGAACTCCGCACGACGTGCTGTGCA
This sequence comes from Drosophila dives, assembly GCA_035042365.1. Classification (NCBI taxonomy): domain Eukaryota; kingdom Metazoa; phylum Arthropoda; class Insecta; order Diptera; family Drosophilidae; genus Drosophila; species Drosophila dives. The sequence continues at coordinate 2,895,141 of JAWNLJ010000326.1, read as the reverse complement.
GAGCAGCAGACCCTCCATGTGCAAGTTGACCATGTCAAGTATGACGTCCACCTGGCTAAACTTTCGCTGAAGGCCAAAAGAGAGCAGGGCGGCGAGGACAGCCATTGCCTGTGTGGCCGCCGTGTAGTCATCCAGCTTGCTGATGCACTCGTTGCACAGACGGAGCAGTGCATCGCGATGCTCGCAGAGCAAATGTTCACAGGTGAGCGGACACTCACTGAGCTTGAGGAGTATGGAGAGGAAGAGGAACTGCTCGGAGCCATTTGTGCAGAGATTAAATTTACTTATGAGTGCGCCAATCGCTGACTTTGGCCAAGCGTTGACACTCTGCTTGCCGGCGAGTTCGTTGAAGGAGCGCAGCACCTGAATGCGAACCGGCGTACGCAGATCCTGCATAAACTCCAGCAGCACATTCAGCTGGCCAGGCACCCCAACGAGCGTACGTGAGGATAACTGTGTCAGCGTGTTGATGATGGCGACCACGAAACTCTGTGCCGGATATTTGGGCAGCAGCTCCAGGCACAATTTGCTGACCAGCGCCGCCGTATTGGCATCGTGATGCATGTGCCGCAATACTGGGATTAGCAACAGTTTCATCGGCACCGGCACCTGCAGTGATTCAATCATGTCGGAGATCTTGGCACACATGCTGATAGCAAAGGAGCTCGACTGGGCAGCAAAGCAGCTGCTCGCATAGATGGCCGCCTCCACCTCGACCGTATCGTGGCTATCCAGCGCACGACGAATCGCATGATGCACCTGCGGCTTTTCTGGAATCACCCGAGAGACTGCGCCCAGTGTGCGCAGGAGCAGAGCACGCGCCACTGGATCATTCGAGTGCATAACCATAAAAATACGACGCACAAAGTTGTCAATATTGAGAATCTTATCAAGGTGATTCTCGCTCTGCTGGCAGACGCGCAACACCCAGAAACGCAACAGATTCGAACCGCTCACAAAAAACTCGGCCAGTTTAATGAACGATGAGTTAATCAGTATGGGAAATGGATATTTCTCAAAGAGACGCGGAAATCGGACAATTGCCTCACATTGAATGCCCTGCTTGGCGCTGCGGAGCCCCTTGTCCAGTTCCATGAGCACCGCATTCGAGTCGTGCTCGTTGTCGTTGAGAAACGACTCATTGAACATACTGACACGCGTCCCCGATGAATGTGCCATTTTATTAATGCTTATGCACTTACATTTAATTCAAAACAAATTGTGCGAACTAACAAACAGAAACCTGTGTCGAAAACAAATGCAGTATCCCGGTTGCCATTCACCTGTTAACGTACGGGACAGTACGCAGAACATGCTAAAGAATATATGTTCATATTAATTTAAATGAAATTGGGACAATACAACTAATGTGAAATTAAAATATATTTTAAAAGTCTGGCTAATATATTATTACCATACTTTTTTTTTATAATATTTTAAGTTGCATGCAAAGCAAAATTATAACAGACTTGCTGAGTGTTTAACATCACTTTAACATTTCTGCAACAAATTCTGTTGCATGTTCTTGTGAAATTGCACTTTTCGTTTTTGATTTGTTAAAATTATGTTTGTGTTAAATAAAGTCGATAATGGTTTGTAAACAGTAAAAAATACATTTATATTGTGCATAGTTAATTATATATATTTGCAGAGAGTGTAAAATTCATTTTGCTGCCAGTTAAGGCGACGTACACCGTCGGACGCTTGTCGACAGATTTAATATTATCCGAGGATCTCAGCATTAGTCGCACGCATGTCAGCCTCTGTCTGTCCAGCAATGAGCTCACCGTGGAAGATTTGGGATCTAGGTACGGCACCTTCATCAACAGTGGCATCGAAAATAACAAAAAAATGCAAGCTAAGACACCAACGCCACTGCGTGCTGGAGATAAAGTTCGCTTTGGGGCACTCAAGAACATCTGGCAGGTGTCGCAGCTAAAGCTGACGACAACTGGATCTGCCCTAGAGGGCATGGGACTACGTGAATTGGATCAGCTGATGCGACCACTGGGTGGCGTTACACTGCCCAGCTGGACAGATGAGTGCTCGCATCTGACAATGGACACTGTGTCAATTACGGCCAAACTGCTGCATGCGCTGCTCGAGAATAAACCGATTGTTTGCGTTGACTTCTGGCGTGAATTGTTGAAATTTGCGCGGCGTATACACGTCTCCGAGGATTGGCCGCGAGCAGAAAATTTTGCGCCCGTCCAGCCTTTGGATATGCCCAGCATCAGGTGGCGACCCGAGCGCACCAAACTCTTTGTCGGCATCACATTTGTGTTCATGAATCGCAAGCATCTCGAGATGTACGGCCGGGTGGTCCAAAAGGCTGGCGGCCTGTGTAAGGATCTCAATTTGGGTGTATCCAAGCGATTTCTGACGAAAGAAAAGGTTGTTGTCATACAATATGTGACCTCAACTCAATCCCAAGCAACCGAAACTATTTCCAGTGTACAAGGTCTGTTTACCCCTCATATTTCCATCAAAACTTTTAAATAAAATATATATATATATATTTATAGCCATTTTGGAGCAGGCTGGACTGCGTTTGATACCCGACTACGAGATCGGACTTGCCATCTTGCATTGTTCTTTGGACAAGTTCTGTAATCCCTCGCATATGGTAGTGGAGAACTCTTTGACCACAACGGAATCAATGAATTCATCGATCTTGATTCCCAATACGGAGCGCACTCAAACCGAGCAATGCTATAAAAATAGTGCAACCGAGTTCGTTGTCCCAGAATCAAATTACAAATCGCAAATCTATGGATTAAGTTTGGACAGTGAGAAACAGGAAAAATCGGAATCAGCACCCAAGGAAGTGGCGTCCACAAAAAAGAGGCGAAGCAAACGTAATAATCCCATATATGTGGATGACTCCTCGGATGACGACGCCACAAAAGACGAGCAGCCCACAAAGAAAGCTAAAAAAGCACCTGAAAGTATAGTTGTGAAGTCCTCAGACGAAGAGCCAATTGCAAGTCGATCAAAGCGTAGAGTTGCTAATATTATCGACTCTGACGAAGATCAACCGCTGGATAAGAAAACCAAACAAACTGGCTATGTAGACATCGGTTTGAGTCTGGAGGATCAAGCAGCGCTAGAGGATATACCCAACTCAGAGGCAATGCCTATTGATGAAGATTTGATTAAGAGTAAACCTAACGTGGGACGCCAGAAAAATACCCCAGTTATTTCATCCAGACGCTCAACTCGTGGCAATCCACAGCCGAACCAGGAGGAGGAGCCAGCGGTAATTTCTCCACGTCGTTCAATGCGTGATAAACCAACAACTTCAAACATAAAATTGAAGGAATTGCAAAATGAGCAGAAGGACAGTTCACACGACGAGGACCTGTTTCAATTCGAGGCACATACTTCAGCTGCAGTTGTCCCAGATCGTGCAGTCTTCAAGCCAACTGAAGCTTACATTGCATCAAAGGACAAATCTGAGGAAGCTGAGAAATCGGTCAATAGGCCAGCTAAGATTAGTGTGCGTAATTTCCTAGAAAAATCCCAAAAAAATATTGCAGTCCAAAAAGTTGTTGAACCTCCAGCTACAACGCAGCCACGCAAGCGTCTGTGTTTGGAGGTACTCAAGAATGACGACTGCGGTGATCTTGATAATCTGTTTCAGTTTGGCAACAGCAAGAAACCAACGACAGCATTTGGTGCAGATAACGATTCCAATGATGAGGACCTATTCACCTTCGGGAAAAGTGCTCAACAGGAGCAGAGCAAATTGGAGCAGAGCGATGACGATCAAGATTCCGTTTGCACAGAGCCATTCAGGCCGGAAACTACATCGAAATCAAAATATATAGTGCCTAAGCCAAAGGAGCTACCTCGAAAAATAGATACCAGTGGCTGGCTATCGTGTAGCGGGCTACACGTAGATGTCAAGCCTGAACCAGAATCAGAACCAAATGCAATGGATGCTGAGACAGCTCAACAAACCAATGTAAAAGTGGAAGCTGATGATGATGATGATGATAATGATGAGAAGCTGAAACATAGCAAATGGCTGGCAGCCATTAGGAATAGCATACAAGTGCGCATGTGCAACTTGAACATTAGTGTGCGCAGCCAGGACGAAAATGATGGGGCGAATACAACTGCCAGCAAATACACTGGTCGCAAGAACTTTAAAAAGTTCAACAAGGTAATTAAAAAATGGATGCCCTGCCAGATTTATCAATCCAGCTCATTGCTCCTTCTCTTACAGACGAACAATGCGCATCCACAGCGGCAAATTCTGGGCCTCAAGCGTATGCAGCTGGCCGACGGAATAGTTGTGAATTGTAAGTGATAAGCAAGAAAATTTATTCCTTTCTAATCTTGTTATAATTTGCTGCCAATAAATTTGCGAAATATGTTTAAAGCCTTTTTACTCTCCCTTGACTTGAGTTTACGTTCGAAAAGCGTCTTCGCCGCCATCCATTCGTGATTTTGTATTGATTTCGTCAAACAGCCGTTGGGAGTCTCTTTGCGAGATTTGGATTCGCTCTGAATGAAATGCTTAACGTCCTCCACGGTGACCAATGAGTCCACCTGAAAGGCAGTCTGTGTTGTTGTTGCCGTTGGACGTGCAATCACTGTGCCCACATCCGTTTTGGCCAACTGTCTTGCCTTTTCCGCTTTCGTCACCAACGCTGGTGCTTGCAGTTGGATTGCTGCAGGCATTACTTCATTGGTTTGATCTGGCTGGTTTAATTGAATATGACCCAGTTTCGCTGGCAGTTCATAATTTTCGGGCAGAAAATTATGCTTTTCCACATGTGGAAAACTGGAGCGATGTGACAGCAACTTGGCATACAGTGTTGAACAATTGTTGGCCTGCAGTTGACTCAATTTATTGATTTTTGCGATGGCTGCTATCAGCAGCGTGAGGATCTCCATGAAAAAATTGCTCCGCAGCATTTGGCCAAAGTATTTGGCAGCTGCCACACAGCAGTCATGGATACGCTCCTGCAGGCGATGGAAGCCAATCAGGCGCACCAAGATGAACTCTAAGCTGTTACGGGTGGGCATCTCGCCGGACAGTTCGTCATCACAGGCGTCCGGTAAAGCACCGCGAAAATGCTCCAATTCACGAGGTAAATCGAGTCGCAGTAGCCGACAAAGCGCTGAATTTAGTTTGCAGACCGCACGGAATCCTGGCATGGCGCGAAAGGAGTTCTTTCGACGCGCCATCAGACGTCCAATTAAGGCGGCTGTTTGATTGAATTCCTGGCCATTGGGCGAGGACAACTGTTGCAGATAGCGATTGATTACCACAAATACTTCCTTAGCTGGAAGAGATACACATTTAATACATTCTTAAATGCAAAAAGTGCTTGTACTTACCAAATCTTGTTTCATTAACTTGTAAAGTGATAAGCGGTGGCTTTTTTAGCTCAAACTCATTCCAAAAACATAAACTCGCCATGCTTCTACAAAAGGTAAACAAGTTAAATAACTTATCGATAGAAAAATGTTTCGACTTTTCGATTGCTCTGTGTGAGGCTGCCAGATCGGGTTAAAAGTATGCGCTCGGCTTTGTATTGTGAATGGATCAGTTTGCAGTTGTCTTCTGCAATTTGCGAAAATAATATTTAACGCTATAAATACATACAATTCAGATTAATACCATTTAAGTTTATAGTCATATAATTTGCGGCTGTGCATCCAATGTTATAGACAGTCATGATCCAAGCAAATTTCAACCTTACACCTATAAATTTAGCTTGCATCGTTATCAATGCCATCGGTATATTCAAAGTCTTTTTAATTCGCGGCTCTTCGTGGTCGTGTTAGGCAGCACTACAAATGTGCAACAGTCTGGCAGCACCACACTGTCCATATGACTATCAGATTTTCCAATTTCTCAATAGTTAATTGTAGAGAGCTGTTGCGTGATGCAGTTCGTTTGACAACGAGCTGCTAATTGACGTTTTTGTATAATTTTTTAAAATAAAAAGCTATCGGGGACAGGGCAGAGCACGGTGTGCTTGCCGCGTGTAACTTATTTCTGATTATATAGAAATAGATCAACACATAAAATATGCTTGTTATCAACACAATTAAAAATTCAGCGAGAATTGCACTGCGTAATGCTTGGCTGCAAAAAAGTTTAACAGGCTTCAATGCTGCACCAACAAATTTCACGCGCACTTTCTCGCTGGGCCTGGCGCTGAGGCAACAACAACCAGATGTGTAAGTAGTCGAAACTTATCGCATGGCAAGATTAATAAGACAATCGTTTATCGCAGTGTAAACGTGATCTTTGTGAGAGCGAATGGCGAGCGAATCAAAGCTTCCGGCAAAGTGGGCGATTCCCTGCTCGATGTTGTGGTGAACAACAATGTTGACCTTGACGGTTTTGGCGCCTGTGAGGGCACCCTCACCTGCTCCACCTGCCATCTGATCTTCAAGACGGCCGACTACGAGCGGCTGCCCGACAAGCCTGGTGATGAGGAGCTGGATATGCTGGACCTGGCATACGATCTGACGGATACCTCCCGCTTAGGTTGTCAGATCAACCTAAGCAAGGACTTGGAAGGGCTGGAGGTACATGTGCCCTCCACAATAAACGATGCACGCGCTGCATAAGCGCTCCGCAACAAAATTTAAAAAAAAAAACCGTTGTTACCTTGTCTACATTGAGTGCTAATAATTCTTTAAAGTCAAATAATATCCAATGAAATCTTTTGTATTGCATCTGCATCTTCCAAAGGAGAGAGACGTCTAACGAGCTCAGGCTATATATTCACATACATTTGTTAAAGATTCGTGCATAAATCCAATTCAATTGTATGCTAGTTTTTTTTGTGCAGTGCATAAGCAAAAGCCTTAAAGATAAGTGTAAATATTGATGTGTTCGTAAATAAATAGGCAGAGTACAGTTTTATTTTTCATAAAATATACAATTTGTAGATGTCGTCATTTGAATATTGTAATTTTATAAAAGTATAAAGTTCACTTGTGGCTCGGATCTGAAGATGCTACCTGATGAATCTCTATGTTGAATTCGCCTTCATCAGAAAACCTAGTCAAACAGCACAACTAAGAAATATGTTTGCAATATAAGTTTTCATATTCGTTAATACAGAATTTTATAGTGCTTTATTGCTAGACATTCGACAATTATGTCTGATTGCAACGTACTAGAAAAGATAACAATTTTCCGTAATCAATTCTAATCACCTAGGAAAAATAAAACAAAACAAAAGCGTATTATTTTTTAATAAAAGTAAACTTTTTATTATTTCGCAGCTATCAGATAAAGTAATAAATAAATAATTTAATATATACATCTGCTATATTAACTTATTGTAAACGATTTTCAGCTTTTCCATTTTTCTTCTTTTTTTGTTTGTTTTTATTTTTTTGCCGCTGTGCCATTTTACGAGATAACATATTTAAACGCGTAATTTCGATAGCTTTTTTGTTAAATGAATTATTTATAACTGAAACTTAACAAACTGACAAAATGAGAGCGTGAGAACCCGATTACGTCACAATTTTAAATTCCTTTATTTCGTTTCGAGCGCTTTTTCAATTAATAACTAAAAAGAAATTATGCAGAATAAGGCGACCTATTTGGATACATATAAAAACAAAAACAATAAATAGTCGAAGCAGGAAGGAGCAAATAAATAGATAAATAGTCAATTAAGGATAGGCAGGAGGTTAGGATTTGGGGAGAAGAGGTGCACATAAAACTGATTTGGTTTTCTGATGGTGCAGTTGGATATATACCACGAGTAGTAGATTGGTATTAGTTTAGTTGACGTAGGACATGCCCGCGCCCTTGCGATCGAAGTGACGCACACGGACAAAGAGGAAGGCGGCGACTAGCGAGGCCACGGCCAAGACGAGCAGCAGCATGACAAGACCACCCACAAAACTGGGCACAGACATGCAAATGGTTTCCGCATCCGCTGAGCGAGCCGATTGGATGACAACCGTCTCATTGCTGGCATTGCTGTTCAGTGCGAAATTGACATCACCAGGTGCGACGACCTGTATGATGCGACTCGTGTTCACGTCGGTCATCTCCTGGGCGTTACGCTTGTAGATGCGCTGTGGCTGTGTCTTCATCACAATGTCCATGGTGTCGCGACGCCGGCGCACACCCCTCAAATCATCGAGACCCTCAACGGAGCGTGGTCGTCCGCCCAGCGATACCAGATTGCCGCCAGCACTTAGCTCATCCTTGCGCTTAACGGTGCTATATTGTCCCGATTGTCCGGGCAGTGGTGGTGGCGGCAGACCCAGTTCGTTGCTGTTGCCACCCTGCTGGAGTTGTGGCGCCTGTGAGCTGGCCGGTCCGCTGGCTGCCGACTCGGCACTGGTCACCGCTGAGGTCTGGGCCTGTGGTGAGGGCACCACATCCGGTTGATTCTCGGAATAGGCGCCACTGGCATCGGCCGCCGGATGACGTGGATCGGGATAAGCTGCCGGAGGCAGACCACCAAGAGCAAAGTCATTCCTCTCATACGCCTCGGGTGGTCCATATTCCTCGGAGAGCGCATTGCCACCCAACTGAGGAAGTCCGTATTCACCACCAGGCAGTCCAGGTCCGCACTTGGGTTCGGGACAGTTGTAGCGACATACTTGGATCACGCATTGGAAGTGCACATTCATCGAGTCGGGGAACTTGAAGGCCTGGAAGTAAGCGAAACTAACGACGGAGGCGGATGGACCAAAGTTTTTAATCTTCTGGAATTTACTCATGATCTTAGGCCGGACAACGCAACCGTTCTGATCCACCAGCTGAATGGGAGCACGTTTGCCATCGTGGGCAACACAATTGCGCACCAGCATATCGAATTTATTCTCATCATCCTTGATGGCCAACACCATCGTCATCGTTTGTCCGATCTTCACAATGCCTGAGACCTCCGATGCCCAGGGGCCTTTGCCCACCTGGATTTGCATCCAGCACTGGAGATTATCGCCAAGGAAATTGGCCGTAACCGCATGCAACATGTCCACCTGGAAGGGTCTGAAAGTGACGGCCTTCTCATAGAAATCGTACCAGGTGCAGCGCAGTTTGCGTGCCTGATCCCACACTTCCTGCACATAGGGATCGTATTGGATGATGATCGTGTTCTCCACATAGCTGCCCGATGGCGTTGGTGCACCATAGCCAGCTGCATTGTGATTGGCCGAGCTGCTCATGCCGCAACTGTTCAGGAAGATCTCAAAGGTGGCACTCAGATGGCCAGTGCCCGGCTGCATGTGCACACAATGGGATTCGCTGTAGAAGCCCTTGGAGAAGATCATGCCGTAGAAGGGACGATCGAACTCAATGTTGACCCGCATGTGCGTCTTCTCGCACTGCACCTGCAGATGCTTGATCTGTGGACTGTCATTGGTGCTGGCCAGCGGCCAGGCCTCCTCCGATAGTCCGTTCGTGGCGCCAGTGCTCAGCGGACCCTGTGGAGCCCCATAGATAGGTGATTGCGCTGGCGGACCATAACCAGCTCTGTGTTCCAGTGGCAATGCAGCCGATTCAATGTGTGAGGCATCCCCATGCACCGAAAGATGCTGCAATTATACAGACAACAGATTTATTAGTAACTCCAGAAAACTAAAAAAAATATAACTGATTTTAAATCTTCTCTTGGCAATTAATTTTTTAGACATTTGACTAATTGCCTAAAAATGAGAAATAATCTATTGCCTCAATTGTATTTATATATATATAGATATACATATAAATTATATCACTATTTAGCATGTTGTGCATAGGAAAAAGACCTGATGAAATGTTGCAGTTTAAAAACAAGCTCAAAATAATGTTGCCAAAGAAACACTTAGATAATATGGCCAAGGATGAGTGCCCTTAACTATCCGATGACTTAACGCTTGCTGAAAACATGGAAGACATGCGGAAAAGTGTTTAACTCCTATGCATGGTTGACTATTTTGTCATTTAATTTGGCTTTGGGCTTATGCAATTGAAAGTCAACAAAGGTATTTTTATTTGTATTTTGTTTCATTTTCGAAAGAAGAAGTTGAAGAAATGTGCCGAAGCGTTGAAAATTACTCAGCAGATTATTATAAATTTGGATGCTCAGCAAATTATTTATTTTGAAATTAAATGGCTGGCAGAGCGAAGCATGTTTGCCTATGTTAAAAGCAGGGCCCATTGCATAAGACGCCAAGAAAAATACCAAGCCCCCATACCGCACCACCTCTCTCTCTCTCTTTATCTCTTTGTCCCGTCGAAGTAAGTTGCGTCGCTTTCTTTTCAATCCCGTTTCACAACTGGCTCATAATTTGTTGGCTTTTTGGCTGTTGTTGTTGGGCACGGGAAGCGGATGTAACGCTGTATATATAAATATATATGTACATATGTATGTATCTCAAAAGCCAACGAAAATCGAAAGTTCACAATGACGCTTAAGTTTTTTCTCATATCTTTCGGGAATCTTTTGTTGTTACCCATGAAATGTGGTGTGTTGGTTTTGAAAGTGAAATGACCAAAAAGATAAACATGAAAAGAGACGCTGACAAAAAAAAGAGTCGTGCTCTCGTTTATCAGAATATATAACAAAAGTTTATTCTGGTTGAAATTACCAGAAAGATGCGCAACAATAAGAGGCACTGACAGTAGATATGCATCGATTATGATCTGCCACAAAACGTATTTTTTGTTTGATTGAGATGGATTGGTTTGTAGGCTTGTATTGCAGTCTGGGCGCTGATGCATTTCACTTGAAGAAGATGAAGAAAACCTGACGATAAATAAATAATATAGCAATCTGAATGTATTAATGCGCTATAAACAAGAAAGTCAAAACTGGTACAAATCAGAGCATAACTGCATTTTTGCTGCCCCAATGCGGCAGACACGCAGCTGCCGCTGTGGCAGCTTTAAGCGCCATTTGCAGTTGGCCAGTTAGCTTTGCGCTTGGCGCTTTTTCCGTGATGCGTTTGCATCTCGCTCTTACGAGCAGTCTCTCTGTATTTCCCTCTTATTCTCTGTTTGTGTGATGCAGCTTAACTAGGCTTCACACTTATAGTTTAATTAAAACCAATAGAAAATCAATGTTATTCGTAATTTTGACTGATGTGCTTTTATTTTGCTAAAATGCAATAAGCATTTAGCTGCCTAGTAGCGTAACTGCTAAGCACAATTACAAATTCAATTAAAACTTCAAAATCTTTGCTCTTTTGTTATTTTGATTGACGACCTTTCCATTTTTGTAACATTTTCTAAAGCACCTTTTTTATTGGCTCTTTGGGCTTAACATTTCAAATGAAAGTTTGTTAAGATAAAAAAAGATCATCAAAAGTTATTAGTATTTATATGTAAAATTTCTTATATAAAATTTGATTTGATATTAAACGGCAAATTAATGTCATTTTGAACGACTTTTTGTTTAGTTAACATTTTGCAAGCTGTTAAACTACCAAAAGTGTCACTATTGCGCACAAGTTATTGTCTTGATTTAAATTTTTAATGAAAATGCTTAGATGCCAAATTTTGCAAATAACAGACAACCTTTCGTTTAGTTGTGAATCTTCTAACAGCGCCACTGTTAAGCTCAAGTTCAAGCTCTCCCTCGTTCTCTCTCTTTCTCTTTCTCTCTGCAGCTGTCAGCATTATCCGTCTTCTAATTACATTGATCAGCAAAGTGCCGTTTAATGCGGCTGCAGCTCACTTACTGCACTTCTATTTTTTTCTTCTTTTTTTTTGCTCTTTTGCTTTGGCTACGCATCCGCCTCTGCAGATCGGATTGTTTTGATTCGGCTCGCATATTGATCTGAGTCGAGTTGATACCGCTAGTATCGCAAGCTGCTCATCTGATTGTGATGTGTTCGATCAATATGGCAATATGGCGGACAATGGACGCAAGTGATTTGCATTCGAATTGATTTCGTTATTGAATTGATAAACGGTAATAAATTAAGTCGCGACACAACGCGTCGAAAGTGATGAGATCCGCTATAAGCTATAGTTTGGTTAGTTGTCAACTCTGAAGTAGGCCACAACTAACTGTATTTAGTTTGGCGTTTGGCTTTTCGTGTTTCCTAATGCCTAATTGAAATGGTCTCACATTCAATCAGCATTCATCTTCAACTTTTTCTTATTGGATTTATGTATGAGTGTGCATATGTGTGTGTGTGTTGAACTCACCTGTGTGTTGAATACCAGGCAGACTGCTAGGGCCAACAGGCAACTGTGTCGCGTATAGTGTCCCATTTTATATAAAAATTTGGGCGATGTCTGTTCAATTGGCGCCTTATACACCAGTATATATATTTTTTTGTTTTTTGGCTTTTGCTATATCGTCGCTGCTTTCTTCTTGGGTTTGTTGATCTTTTGGCGTCTCTTTTTCTCTCTCTGTAAATAGCAGAAAAGAAAGGGGCACAAGGGTAAACAATGCAGTCAGTAAAACGGTTAAAGTTGTGCATAGGCCGTTGATCTTAGCTTGGTGGCTTAGCATACCATTTGGCATTAACATGATAAGATGGTGCAAAATATATTACGCGGTTATAGTGTACATTACAATGACCTTGCCCTCGAATTACATAATTTGCTTTAAAATAGTCTTTAAAATATACTTTCAGATTTTAATGTTCAATTTTGTGGATGTGTATTCAATTAAAAACATTTAAATTGGTGTAAAGTTTTCCGTTATAACTTAATGGATACTCAAATGCCACTATAAACACACACACACACACTCATCCACATAAATTTTGAGACACCGAAACTGCATTTTATGTAAAGCAAATGAAAACTCGCGCTCAACAAACAGGAACCACTTTCTATTTTCACTATAACAGTACAACGAGGAGCTGCACTCAGCAGCAACAACAACAACAGCAAAAAAAACAAGCAGTCAAAACGCCAACGCAGTGGCAAGTTTTCTTCACAGTGGCTGCGCCGCACTTTACGGTCCCCATTAATTTGTATTTGTTGCGTTTGTTTTTTGTATTCTGCTTGTGCTTACTTTACAGTTTGGCCTAGCATAACATTAACATTGCGTTAACATTGGCAAAACATTTCACGTGACGCGCATCGACTTCGAATTGGAGACGTTGCCGTTGCGCCTGCCGTCTTCGTCTGCTTGCCGAATGAGACTGAGGCTGAGGCGGCAACAGACTGACTAAGCGCAGCTTTCACACAAGCTACCCAAGTGAAGCTGCTGCTGCTGCTGTTGCTGTTGTTGTAGCATACAAAAAAGTAAACGGCGTCTGTGTCGCATTTCACTTGACTGAGTGTTGAGAGTTATTTTTTTTTCTTTTATTTTTTTGTTTTGGGCTGCCTTTGGTGAATGTTGTAGCGGGCAGTTTTACTTTTACAGATGGTAACAGCGACCCATCATATAGCACCACGGACAACCACAACATCGAGTAGCTAAAGCGAGAGAGAGAGAAAGAGAGAGGGAGAGCACACCCCATGTAAATAGGTTTTAAACAAGCCTTGGCCATAAATCGACGCAAACCGGCTGCGAGCCTCCAACAGCATTGAGCAAGTGTACCATTAACCCACTGAGACAGTAACGGACGCTGCTGTCGCCGCCGCTGCTGCTGCTGACTGCGACGTCGGCGTCAACGACTGGACTGCTGCCGACTGCCTGCTTGACCCTAAGCACAACCAACTGTCTTTGGCTCGTTACGCAATGCTCCCAAAAGAACTTCAATGAATGAGACAGCAACTTGTGCTGTGTATGTGTGTGTGCTTGTGTGGGTTGCTGCTCGTTTAACGGTGTTTTTTCTGACTGCTGCTACTGTGGCTGCTGCTGCTTCACTTTCTTCCTACGTTTATTTTCACCCGTGCAAAATTGTCTGCCATTTGCATAGTAAAAGACTTAAGACGCAAACTTGGCAATTAACAAGCAGCGAAATTTTTGTTTTTGGCTAATTGCTGCCCATCTCAGAGATGCCTTATCAAATCGTTTCTTTATTCGTAACATTACAACAGATATCTGGATAGAAGGCGCAACGAACTTGGATACTCTTTTGGGAATCTGAAATAGCGCTATTATTAATAATGTCAACGAACAAATCCTGGAAATTTACTTTAAATAAATTTAAATATTTCAGTTTTTGTTAAATGCTTAAAAACTTTGTTTAATAATTTACATATACTTTTCACTGCCTCCTAGTTAATTTTTGAATTTGTATAGATTTGGACACTTTTATAATCCCATATGAAATTACCCGAAACACCAGCGAAAAATATATTTAAATGTTCTTCTATAAGTTGTTAAATAATATTAATAAGAAAAAATTATAATGGTGATAAATAAATAAATAATAATAAATATTTATGGGAATATTAAGGACTGATGATAAACCTATTTTGCAAACTTCATGAGCACACTTATAGCACCCACTGTTACGGTATGCAAATTTCTAGCGCTCTTAAAAGTTGTTAGCATGTAGAGCTTCAGAAGGTTGGCTTCCAGCTGATGTGGCTGCCGCAGCTTAATGCGCATTGTTATGGCTGATACTTGATGCTTATAGTTATGTGTAACTGCTGCTGCTTATTGTTGCTTGGGGCTGTTGCTGTTTTGGCATAAGGCAAGTGAAAGTTGCCCGTTTGTCATGCGCTCAACTCACAGCGAGCTTTCGTCTGGCATCTCTTTTTCATATAAGGGCATAACTGATGTTTGTCGTTGTCGTTGGTGTTGTTGTTCAAGTTGTTCGAGTTGTTGCAGCAGCTTGGCTTTTGTTTTCTTTTTTAATTAACACAATCAAATTACTGTTTACTGGCATTTCTACATATCGTTATCGTTATCGCTTTGCCCGTCGAGCAGAATTTCGAAGACGAAGCTGTTGCTGAAACCAAAACAATACAAAAGACTTAAGGTGCGAACGTGCAACTTTTGTTTTCAGGCCTTCCTGCCTCGTGCCTAATTAGCTTACAAAAACTCGGCGAGAGAGCTGCCAGCTATTTTCAGCTCTTTTGTTATACGATTTATTCTCAGCTCTCAAATTTGTTGCTGGCAAACATTAAATAATGTGAAAAGTGCCAGCAAGTGAAAATGCAATGAAAAGTTGTTGTCTCCGTTGTTATTGTTGTTGTTGCTGCTGCTGCGGTTGTTTGTTATTGGCTTGTTTGTGGGTTGTTTGTTTGCTTTTGGAGCGGGAGCAACACGTCGTCCGTCCGTCCATTGATTGAAATGACAATCGAAGCGGCGGCTGCTGTCTCCTTGCACTGGTCGTTGTCGGAAACTAGGTGAACCACTGTGCACCACCGCTGTGACACACACATACACACACACACACACACACACAAAGACACACACATAACTCTAGCGCTCAGTTTGTTCTAATTCTGGATAATTTACGTTGTTGCTCTGATGACCGACAGTTTGGGCTAGATGAGCCGGATATTGAATTGAATGACTGTCTATTCTGCCAAATGGCAAACGCATGCTATGTGACACAAGTGGCAGGCACAACCAATCATTGTCAAATTGTAGCCTTGAGCGCATATACTAATTATACTTTAGTAGCAGTTGAGACTCACTAATTAAGAAAAACAAGTTTCATTCTATAGAAAAGAAAGTAAATAATCAAACACAAATGTTGATTTGCCTTATCAACAAATAAAATCCAATTATATATAGGTAAATACTAATCAAACAAGTAACAATTTGTTTGAGGTTTTGTCTATCAAAGAAAATGTAAATAAAAAAAACCAAATTAAAGCTCAGCTGATAGTTTTACATGTGGCTTTATTTTTCTTATAGTCAAAGCTTAAGCTTTATGCATCAAAATCTCTCTCTTTTCCATTAATAGTCAAAGCTAAGCCAAAAATCTCTTAAATCGCAAGTTTTATTAATTGAGCTCCCCCGCTGAAATCGCTGTCAAAATCCTTGCAGTCAATTAAGCCGCTTTACAAGCGTTAATAAAATGCATTTAATGTTGCGATAAATTAAATTTTTTTCCATTTAGAAATGGTTGACTTATTGGCTGACAGCTGTTTGGCTAGTTCCATTAATATAATTGAACGCTTTCACAAATCCACCGCCCCAAAAGCAAATAGACAACACTTTTTGGCCACGAGCGACACAAAATGTATGGCTAATAAAGATGCGGAGACTGGCATGTGGGGAGGGGGGTATCAAATGTTTAGCTTAATTGAGCAAGACAAATGATGAACAACACCAAATTGCATTGCTGTCAAATATTTGCTCATAAGAAATGATATGAGATGAGAGTTGTGACCAAACCCAAAATCCAAGATTCGAAAACTCCAAAGCTATGCAAACAATGGGCACGCACAGCTTTTGCTTAGCATGTCAAAAAAAAAAATAAAAAAAATAGACAAACAGAACTCGAAAAAGAGTTTTTTTGGGACTCTTTGTGGGTTTTTTTTATTCGTTGGAATGTATTTGTTTACCACTTCGATTGCCACTTTGATGTGGCTGTTGCCGTTGCCGTTGTCGCTTTGCGGGTAAAAGTTTCACTGTCTTGCAGATGCTGTCTGTTAAGTTGTGGTGGTTGCCGCCTCGAAAATGTAACGGTGCCTCCATAAACAACAACAACAACAATTTGTTGTGGCTGCTGTAAATGATCGATATTATTTGGCGTATTGTGGCATAGAAATTGGCAGCACCATGCGTAATTAACTGACTAACACATGTCTCTTTTATATATAAAATATCTGTATCTATATCTATATCGAAACGGCAGCCGCCAAGTCGGATGCTGTGAAAGTGAAATTGTTAACGCCAAAGAAAAGCAAACAGCAAAAGCGCAAAAAAAATTTGTTAACCGCCAAGGTTTACATGTTGTTGCTGGCAGTGAAGGGGCAATTTACGTTTCATTTCATTTTGTGGTATGTGCCTCAGTTCACTTTTTTCTTTCTTTGTATTTTCTTTATAGTTATTAAGTAACTTTTTTTGTCGGATCTGAGAGATGATTTGTTCGCGGCTCGAGAAACGTGTTTGTATGCACAAAGGTATTTCGCTGTCACAAACTGGGCCAGTTTGAAATTCAATTTATTTTAATGCGACTCATAGCCGGGCCTACTCAATTGATAAAGATCTTATTTTAAACGGTTAAAAATAGTTTGCTGAATAAAAAAATTACTTTTAGTTATTTATTCGCTTGTTAATTTATGCAATCATCTGGTAAATTGGTTTTAATTACATTTAAATGATTTTTATTTGGCAAAAAAAGCAGAAAGACTTAGGCAACAAACTTGAGCTAACAAATGACTTAGGCAACGAACTTGGTAGCATTTTCACACACCTCAAAAGAAAATACGCCCGCAGCTGTGCGTCTTGCCTTCTGGCAGTTGTCGTTGTAGGCATTATGTAAAATGGAGCACACAATTAGTTTTCTATGCTCCAGTTTTGTGGAGCCGCCGGCCGTGCGGCATGCAACGCGACATTGGCGCGACAGTTGGCGACAATTAAAAAGTGATAAGGCGCCCGCAGCACCAGCATATGGCGAAAAAAAAGACAAGTAGTTGTCGCAAGTGCACCACGACCCCCTCCCCTTGACGGCAAATGAAAGTAAATTGTTGCATGCGACGGCGCCTGGCGGCATTCCATTCACTCATTTTTTCCAGCGCTTTTCGTGAAATTTTTCGCAAATGCGTAGCGCACAAAATAGACAAGAAAAAAAAAAAATAAATAAAATAGAAAAAAACATGATAACGCATTTATCGCAAAATATAGGGAAAGTGAAAAGTAAAGCTAAAACTTTATGCATATATCTCTGATAGGGGGCATATGTGTGTTAAATGGAGCGTCAAATGCTGGGCAGGCACCGTTTTAACTACCAATTACAATGGGTGTTGCTGGCATTCCATGGAGTGGGCCTTATTGGCAAATAGATGCTATTAGCGATTAAATGGGATTATTAAAGGACTGTTATTAATAACTTGTCCAGCCTTTTTAATAGAGAAATTTGGAGATGGAAGGATTTTAGCATTTAGTTTAGTTTTACTAAAATACGTAATTGATTAATATTTGTTTTTTTTTTTGCTATGAGGTTTTCCAGGTTAAAATGTCAATAAAGATATCTTCGAAGCGATGTGTAAATTTGAATAATTCTTTTATTTAATACTATACCATTAGTAATGAAAATTTTGAATAAAATTGGCCAAAACATTCTCTACTTTTTTATTATTTTTTTGCTAACATTTGGCTTGCAGCTTATCTACAAACCATAATCTTAACTCTTAATATTACATTGTTATTTTTCAATATTTCAATATCACATTGTGCGCTAGATCATAAAAGTTTAAATTGAGCTCCTGCAAGATTTCTCCCCATTTGATGATGGCTGATTAAAGATAGCCCGCTGTCAACTTGGACAATAACGGGCAGGCAAAAAAAAAACCACTGAAAAACGTGTAGCAATAACGCCGTTAAACATGCCAAATGAGTGACCAAAGTGCCGTTAGTCAGGATCAGAGATAAGCAACCGCTAACGATTGGCCAGCGCTGCAATTGCAACTGCAACAGAAAACCCAGCTGAAACGAGACAATTAACATAATTTACAACAACCCCCAATCGTCCATTGGGCCAGACCGGAGAAGCCATTTACTTTCCATTTCTACTTAACGGTAAACCAAACGAAGCAGCGAAATTGCATCGCAGGCATAGCCATGACATGGACATGCATTTTGAATTTGGTCATTTGGAACTTGGACGGGAACTTGCAACCGGTTTGAGTTGCTGTTGTTGTTGTTGCTGTTGGTGCAGCGAATGCGAACCTCCCAATGAAAGTAAAAACTAAAGGGCTTGCACTTTCTGCAAAACGGGGGAAAGAAGAAAGAAGAAAGCCAAGAGACAAAAGACAGACAAACATACAGACAGGCATATCCTCAATGTGGCCTCGCAACGCATCGTTAGCTGTGGCTGCAACATGGACAACGACATCGACGACAACAACGACAACGACAACGAGTCGGGGCCAGTTGCATTTTGCTCTGAAATAATTAGTGACCCAATTTCATTGCTGCCGTCGTTGACGTCGACGTTGGCGTCGGCGTGTTCCGCTTGCCTGCCTCTCTGTGCCCCAAAACGCATGCAATTTGCTTTTGCTTGACTTGGGTTGCAGTTGCAACCTCTCTCGAGTGGCTGTTGTTGGTGTTGGCGTATTTTGTGGCATGCATGCGCAGAAAGTGGTTTTCATTTCTTTACAATTGCTTGTCAGCGGCTGCCTCACTTGCCACAGTTGCAAGTGGATGCGCACTCACACACACACACACACACACACACACACACACACATACAGCTACTCATAAGTAGTACTCATAGACATACTCATATATGTATTCGAATTCGTACTGCATTTGGTCTGTGAGCGAGAGCTGCACTCAAATTGCAGGCCCAATTGATTTGCATGATTTTCAACAATTTCTTAACAAATCAAAAATTGATTGTGGTTTATTGAAAGGCCTGGCTTGGAGTTGGAGGGGGCGGTCCAGGGGGCAAATGGTGTCAAAGATTTGATTGAATGCTGCGGCATGTTATTTGATGTTTGTTATAGATGCAAATCATAGGGAAGTGAATAAATATATTCAAATTTGATGTGTAAAAAAATAAAAAATAAAAGTTTTTAAATTCATAGGTGAAAGATAATTGTTATATAGGTATAAAATTAAAAGAAAAATCATATAGATAACACAAAAATACTCTTTCTCGATTTTAGTTAAGTATTGCAATATTTATACGTAAAAAAAAATTTGAAACTTATCTATTTAAATTTATAATTTTGAGAAGCAATATTTATTATTTTTTATACATTTTTTAAAGCTTAGTTTGTATAAGCTGCTGCAATTTAGTCTTAATTTAAATAGCATCATTTTCAAATCTATAATATGCAACTATTATATTCTTAATGAACTTTTTTTTTTGTAGTATAGTAATCAAAACTAACTATATAATAACTGGTGAGAAACAAGAGAAAATCTCATAAACTGATAGCAAATAGCTGCGTAATTGCTGTTTGTCATTGGTTTAGGCCATGTCTGTGGCATTCTGAACATTTGTTGCACCAGCCAGTTGCAACAGTTGCCCAAGTCTGTTGCAATGAAAGTTTTTTTTTTTTATCATTTTCTGTGTTTTTGTGTTCACGCTGTGTTGGAAAAACTGCGTGAAAATTGCACAGGCGGCAAAGACAATTGCCGTTAATTTTCAAAATTGTCGCCAGGGCAGAAGGGGAGAAAGAGAGAGGGAGAGGCGGACATGAGGAGTTAGAGTGTAAGAGAGAGAGAGAGACTGAAACTGAGACAAGCTTGCCAGCCAGGTAAACCAGTAATTATATCTGTTGCAAGTGGCGCAGCTTCTTTCACCAGAGAGTAAGCCTGAGTGTGTGTAGCTGTGTGTGTGTGTGTAACTGTGTGTGTGTGTGTGTGAAGCTGTGTGTGTTTGTGTATGTGTGGAATCAATTAAAAGTATTGCCAGCGCTATGTTTGGGCAGATGACAAGTGCCACAAGACACAACTACAGGCAACACTGCGTATGAGCAACCCAATTGACGGCAAGTGCACAATGCACGCAGCAAACATATACAAACACGAAAGTAGCTTCGAATTGTATCTGTATCTCTGAATCTATATATGTGTGTGTGTGTGTGTGTGTGTGTGTGTAAAGCGAAATTGTTTTCATGTGCGCCAAAGTGGAGCAGTTTTTGAACAAAGCAATTCGCAAGATTAATCAAACACACACAACAGACACTCGCACACACACACACACACATGTGTGTTTATGGAAAACTACAGATTTATAGCAGTTGTATTTGTATCTGTAGCTGTTTGCTTGTTTGGCTGGCGCATAAACCACCACAGTGCAACAACTGCAACAAGCAGCGGCAAGCAGCAGCAGCAGCCAGCAAATGAGAAGCGGCACAAGTCAATTTCAGACTTTCATTCGCGCGAAACGCGATGAAATTTCACCAAGCAACAACAACTACAACAACAGCAACGAGAACTCTACTCGCACCGGCAAAAAAAAAAATATATGGAAAAAAAAACTGCAGCCAGTTTCAGTTCCAGTTAAAGATAAGCTACAGCTATGCGGGAGCAGGGTGTCGGGTGGGTGGTTTTGGTGATTGGGTGGTTGGGTGGCTGCCTGCCAAATTGGTAAGATTTATGCAAATTAAACTAATAAACAAAAAGTCTCTAAAATGCCGCTTGCTTCACGCCTCAGCAAACTTTTAACTACACACACACACACACAGTTGCACCCCTTTTGTTATTATTAATTTCCGCGTACCGCACGCCAAGTTGTCGAAAGTTTAACTGTCTGCTTTCTTTTGCTCTCCTCAATAATAGGCAAATCTACACACTCAAACACACACACACACATACATATATATATCATGTGGTACTGTTGAAAATATAAACCGAAAACACTTTGCTTTTCTTTCCCAAATGTTGCAACGCTTTTGTGCGCAAATGGAGCTTCATTTAAAATTTTTTATTATTATTATTATTATTATTGTAACCAGCCTGGTTATAAACTTGAGGCTGACTTGGCTGACAGGTGCATGGCACTAACTGGCTATTATTTGCCGACTGACGGGTTTTCCAAATGGCCATCGAAAGCAGTTGTGAATAGTATGCAGCTAACTATTTCAATTGGTTTACTTTTTACAGCCAATTAGTGACAATCGATATTAACAGCATTTATAAGGAGTCGACTATGGTTTGTCTTTTCAATTAATTATGAAAACGAAAAAGAAAAATGAAAATGGTATTATTTAAAAATTATCCCATGTTTAAGACACTGAAATATATTTGAAAATATTTAAAATGGTAGCAATTTTAAATACTATTAAGGAAGTTAAAAAAAGATTTTTAAAAAATAGAAATAAACATTATTTTAATATTGATTTATGAATACATATTATCTAAGTTTTCATATCTCACATGAGCAATCACAAATTCAAGTTTCGGTCTCAGTATTATATTATTTATATATTTACTAGTCAAAATAAGTTAATAACTTTAAAATTTAGATTTAAACTTAACCTTCCATGTTTCTTTAGTTTACTCATATTTACATAACAGTAATTAGTATTTAATCATTTCACATAAAGTTTACGAACTATTTTTTGAAAACCATTGTCAGCTTCTTATGATCCTTTTCTTATTACTAATCCGTTTGGTTTATAGAATGTTTCCCTAAACACATTCAAATATTGTTGACATTCACTTAATATATTAAAAACTTCTTCAATTATTTTCACCATATATTCTTCAAAACATTTTAAGCAATTATTTTTGCTTTGCAGCGTGCACAAATCTTACCTTTTAATTGTTGATAGTCCCTAGCGTTTTGTAATCCCTTTTTTGAGAAGTTGTTTGTATTGAGATGGAATGGCACAGCGTCTGCCGTTGAGCGTTGGCTATAAGGCTTGCCCTACTGTAACTGGATCTGTTCGATTGTTGCACACAAAATTGATGTATATCAAGAGCAAAAAGCGCTGCTCGATTGTGTTTTTATTGCGAATTTTGCACTATTCAAAATATATATATCGTATATATATGCACTACACAAGGCGCGCGGAACGAACGCGTAGGGTATTGTTCAGGACGAGTCGGGTGTCTCGTACTCGAACTCGAATTCGATGTCGAATTCGGTAACGGTATACGGTACTCGGTATCGATCGCAGCGTCGTTGCAGACACTGACTCGTCGCACACAATGTTGAAATGAAAATGCGGCCCGGCCGTATTGCTAACCAAGATTTTATATCGCGTGAAAGTTTTGACCCCTTTCTGTTCGTTGCTCGAGCGTTGAGACAGTGGCTAAGACCGAGAGCTGCCAGCTGCCAGCTGCCAGCTACCAGAGAGTTGCACGCGAGAGAGAGAGAACGGGAGAGTGAGAGCGCAAGCAAGAGCGAGAGTGTGTGCCAAAATTGAGATGAGAGAGCGAAAATGCGAAACATGCAAGTTTTCGGCTATTCTTTTTTGGGCGACACGAACCCAAAAAAAATAACCCGAAACTGGCTTTGGCAACTTTTCATTTCAGGCCGCTTTCTGCGGGCGCTTTTGTTTTGGCCAAGGTAACTGATGACGTCGAGTGTTGCCTAATGCCCATTGTTATTCACAAAGGGATACACAGCGGCTGATTCACCTACTAACTGTGACTTTGGGTTGACGTCGGCTATTATTATTCTGGTCAATGCATTGGAAAATTAAATTATGGATCCGTGTTATGCAACGCAGATAATGATATAATGTTTGAATAAATAACTGCTGTGTTTTGGTTTTGGTAAATTGTTGACTAAATCATCATTAGGCGTTGACCTTTTTTTTGAGTGTAGCAAAAATAAATAACTGGCTTAATTCGTTTTATTAAGTGTTTTAAAACAGATAAAATGAACTTAAACAACAGAAGCATTAACAGGTTCGTTGTCGAAGTCTTTGGTTTATTTTGGTTATCGTAACAAGTTAAACAATTTGTTTTACTGCTTTTAAAACGGTTTCATTTTCAAGAAATATATAAATTTTTGTTTAATTTGACAGCGTTATTTATTGCATAGTAATGCTAAAAATTGGTTTTTATACAACAATATTCAATTGATGGTAATTGGATTGAATTTCTTTATTTATTACTGTGCCCAATTTGTCCATCTCAAGTTGTGCCAAAAATTCGCCAAGTACTCCACTTATTTCAACAATCAACGCAATTTTCGATGATGAAATGGCGCAAATATTTTTGGGCCACAGCAAGAGTGAAATGAAAAAGCGAAGAAAACAAAACGCAAAATAATCAAAAGGGGGATAAATATGTATACATATAAAAATATACATGCAGTAATAACGACCTGGTTAAAAATAGCGTTGTCAATTGGCTACACCTAAGCAGCCTGGGCCTAAGAAACAGCCACGATCCGTGAACTTTCATTTACGGTCGAGCATTCGCCAAACTCATGTGCCCTGGCTACCCAAGCGATGACAGCATTCGAAAATACCCAAAGAGACAGCAAGAAGATGAAGACGAGCTTGGAACACACCCGGCTAATCGAAAGAAATCGAAAGTTCCGGCTCAGTCAGCGACTTGGTTTCGATTTCATTTCAAAGGCATTGGACATATTTGGATTGTTATTATAACTATTGTTGTGGCTATGTTGTTGTTGTTATTGTTATAGCTGTCGTGCGCCGGATCCGGTGTGATTCATTTGCCGTTACTTTTGTGTGACGTACATCCTACCTACCTGCGTAGCACTTACAGTGCCTAGTAGTCATTTGACGATCATCAGTTACGCCGGCGCTAAAACCCAAAATTGGGAATTGGGTCAGGGACGTGCTCGGCATGCTAATCAAATTATGCTCACAATTTACATATGACGCACTAGAAAGAGTAATTCGTTGAGATGTGTCGCAACTTGTAAGTCAATGCGGGCATTTTCTACAGAACGCTTGAAGGTCGAGCCGATAATAATTATGCAGGTATGTAATGTATTCGTAATTTAGGAGTTATCTTATGGGTACGCTGAGATGTATGATTTACCAGGTGAATATATATTGTATAAAAATGCATACCATACAATTTTTAAGGTATAATTTTTATATAAAATTTGAACTGAAATCGCATTTTCAAACTATTGTTACAGTATTTATCTAGACTCCATATTACAAATATATCTAAATTTATCTAAATTTATATGTTTCTATTTAAATTAATACGTATATCTATTCATTCATAAGTGTTTTACTATCTACACTCGAAAATAGTTTACCAATCGTTTTGATAAAATAACAATAAAATATTCAAATAGCTCGCAATCTAAGTCATTTTTAACACATAATTTGTACAGTAAGCTCCTGTTTAAAATATTTAAAATCGGTTATAAAGAAAACCAAAACTATATCGATTATAACTCTTGAAAATATTACTTTGTCAGATTAATTCAATAATAGTTTAATGGCAAGTCAGCAGTTATGTGACAACATTTTGCACAAATAACTTAGGTGACTGTTGTTTTGAGAATAACGGTGACCAGATTTAAAGTCTTATTGTTGATAAAACACAAAAGTTATTGTGACCGGCGCCGATCCCATTGAAGTCGATGTCAATCATTATGCAAGTCCCGCTCTGAACTTCGGTCAACGTGCTTAGCTCTCTCAATGGAGTTGTTGGGCATCCAATTTGCTCCGAACCCATCAACTTCACTTTCCATTTCTTTTGTCTGTGTGTCTATTTTTTTCATACACATTACTTTTTATGTGTTTTTGGTTTTTCTTTATTGCTGTCGTCGGCCCTTAATTGCATACTATACTTATATGTAAAGTATAATAATATAAGTATAGAAATAATTTTGCATATAGACAATGAACCTTCATCATCTGCTGCAGTTCAAATTGTTTGGTACAAACATTGGGGAAGTCACCTTTTTAAGCAGTAGTATTATTATTCCTTATGTAATAAACAGAGCATCTAAAGGCTGCAGCTTAAAATGAATATATTTTTATGGCTCATTTACTCTTCCAATACCCACCCATTTTCTCACTGTGCATATTTTATTGTAATCGATTTCTCGCTCTCGAGTTTGGTTTTTATTTTGGTTGCTGTGCCCTTTTGCTTTTTTTGTCTAGTGCTGCATAAAAATGCAGCTTAATTATTGTTTTATGCATATGAAGGGGTGTGTGTGCTAAACCCAAGTTTACGTATGTGTGTGTGTGTGTGTGTGTGGACTGAGTCATGAGCCATATATCACTTTCACTCGCCAAAAGACAACATGTAGCATTGGGGCAAAACTCTCAATCTCAATCAGCCAGTCCAAAAAACCCAGATGGCAAATAGACGGCAAATAGAGCAAGAAAAGATACATTTAACTGTGAAAAATGCCCTCAAATTGATACCCGACTTAAATCCAAGCGGCGTTTTTCTTGGTTAAAGATTGCGTAAGCCCCTAACTGTTGCCAAAAAACAAAATAAATAGTAAAGTAAATAAATAAAATAAGCCATTGGGCGAGCACAATAGTTTTCTAAAAATCTTAAGAAATCGACATCGATCACGCTTTGTTTGCCTTCGCGATTGAATTCCAACTTCCAATTTCAGCTCGAAGACAAATAGCCAAAAGCGAATAGTATTTATCTAACTCATTGTGAAAGACGTTTTCAAATGGATAGTCTTGTCGATATTGTGTATCTTACAGTTTAGTCACAAGATTTTCACTTTCATTCGCCTACCAAAAGAAATATACCCAAAAGATATTTACACTCACACAAACAGGCAAATAAACACCTCTTATTGATAGCCAAAAATCCATGCGTATGCAAATTAAGGCGCAGAAACTACCGTAAGTGGCCAAAAGCAAAAACTCTACTACAGAGATGTGAAAAGAGATGAACGCAAAGAGTTATTCCAACTACAACAACAATACTAAATGTATATATATATATAGCAACTACGCACGGCCGACAACATTTAACAGTTTTTAGTTGTTTATTTTTGGCAAATGAAAGAGAAATTGTGTGCGGCCGTCCGACAAAAGTTTTATATGCTAATTGGTGCGTTCGAGTCTTAAGAAAATCAGCTATCAAAATGATATGATGGCTGCCTCTGAGTTTTTGTGGGAGTTGTGCAGCTGTTTATTAATCTAATAGTTAACGGTATTCAAATAAACAACACAAAATGTTATAAATTTATGAAACTGTAGATGAATGTATTTTTTAATTTGTATTTTTAGATACTCATAATATTTTTGCCATAAATATTTGTGCCTTGCGTAAATGGTCAATGCTGGCGCTTTCTTTGTCTCTTGAGTTTTGCATTGGAGGTTATGCAACATAGTTGAATTTTGTTAATGTGTATGATTATGTATCCGAGAATAGGTGCCCAAAGCGAAAATAGTGAAATGGAATTTAACAGGCAGTCTAAGCGATTTGGATAACGCTTCGGTTTTCAGTTATGCTAAAAATAACGTTAATTAAATTTCATATCTTTGGAAATGGCTCGTGCGTCGAGGGTGAGTAAGGCCAGTATTCAATTAAATTTTAATTATTATTTTGTGTATGTGGATCCATTAAATGGCTAAATATCGGCCGGGGGAACGGACAGGGGTTACTTAATGACCCTCAACCAAAAACAACTTTTAGCTGTAAACTGAGAAAGAAATGAAAAGAGATGTGGAGAAAGCATCGACAGGCAAAATCAAACCAACTGCAACAATTCGCCACTAACAACAAGCAGAACAGGTGAAATATCTATATTTTTCTTTTTGGGCTTTAATTTGAAAGTTAAATTATGATAGATCGCATATGCATCGTTCACAAGACTTAATTGTATTTTTTTATGTGTTTTTCATTGACATTCCACTGGAATTTCTTAAGACACTCGAGAAACTAGAAGGGATAATAAGGGTCAAAATGGGTGCGCAGGTTCGTGATCTAAACGAACACAGATATGTTAGTTTTAATAGTTCTACTGAATATCAAAAATAATAATGCTGCCACCTCGCTTGTAAATAAACTGTCTTGCTAGAGCTGCCAACTGCTCTCAATTAATCAGCTGTTTGCGTTTCGCGCCAAATTGTTCTGTTGAGCGTAGGTTTGTGTGCGTGTTCAACTGCAATTTTGTTTTATTTGATTGGAAAAAAGTGACCCAGAAATATGAGTGAATCAGCTCCAATTTCTGCGATAGCTGCAGAATGTGGCGAGAAAGAAGACGATGAGTCCATGGAAAAACTGCACATTGACGATGAAGACGAAAAGAACACTTCAGCTGAAGATTTTTTGGGTGGCAACACCTTGATAATGTCGGACAGCGAAAATGAAGAAGAGATGCGTGCTGAGCTAGCATCAACAGGTAAACAAATATCACCCAAGAACAGAACACAACGGCTGCAGGACAGCGATGATGAGGATGAGCAGCAGGCAAAAGCGGAGGTGAAGGAGGCTGTTGCTTCAAAACCAAGGAAAAAAATATCAGCGATTATTGACTCTGACAGCGAGCAGGAGGAGAAGGAACAAGAAGTGAAGCCTGGTCAGGAGAAGCAGACAAGGGAATATATCGACAATGAGGAGGAAGAAAATAAGCCCAAGCCAAAGAAAAAAATAACGGCTATTATTGACACAGACAGCGAGGACGATGAAGAGAAGAAACAAGAGGTGGAGACTAATCTAAAGAAAAAGATGAAAAAGCAGGAAAAGAAGCCAAAGAAGACACAACGTTTGGAAAGCAACAGTGAGGGAAGTAGTGAAGATGGAGAACCTAGCGATACAGATGGAAAGCACAACAAACTCAAAAGCATCGTCGATTCTGAATCCGAGCCCGAGGACCACAGCTTATCTTTCGACCAAGGGACTACTGATCCCTCTACAGACAAGCCCAACAAAACAAAGCGCATGCGTGTGAGTACGAAAATCCACTTAAGGAATTGTTTTCCAGTTAAAACTACTTATAAACGCTTTCTTTTCAAATGCAGGCCTCGGCCAAGAAAGCGCTTGACGGAATGCAGGCCTTGCAAAGCGAGCAGCAGCGACTGCATCGAGAGGCACACATCAGTGTACCCTATCATCAGCCAAAGCCGCGTACGCTGAAGGAGTTCCTTAGTCGACGTACAATCAATAGGCCGCTGGCGATGGCTCTGGCAGGTGGTAGTCCGATGCCCAACAAAAAAGAGTCGCGAAGATCGTTGGGTCTTCGTATGAACAGCGAAGATCTTCAAGCATATGCGTAAGTCAATTCACAATTGATTAGAGAGCTTACTCAACCTTGTTTATGCAGCAAGCTGATGGAGGAGCGTGCCAAGGAGGCCACAGAGTTCTTTAAATCTGAATCAGAAAATGATGATGACAGCAGTAAAGAGGATGCGAATAATCCAGATCTGCCGAGTACTGCAGGAAATAGTGCTGGGGAGCAAAATGAAATGATGCCTGAAATTGTAGAGAACTCTTTAGCCCTGCTGGAAGCAGAGCCAATAGTTGAGATTGCCATGGCATCCACTGAAGTTGAAGCTGCACGAGAGATTGAACCCACAACTGAGCAGGTTTCGCCCACAAAAGCAATGCTTGTCACTGAAGTTGTGGAACTGCCCAAATTGGATTTGAGTGCATTGAACATTACACCTTCGAAACCATCAACACCACGCATAAGCGAAGTTATTCGGCGCCTGAGGGATGAGAAGAGCAGCGATGTGAGTCCGTCGTTGAAAGGAGATGCCAACATGGTTATTGATCTGGAAACCGGCGACATGTTTGCCAAGAAACCAACCGGCGTCGATGATCTGCTGCAACGCTTGATGAAGACCCGCGAGGCCAAGAAACACAAGACGACGGAGACTGTCAAGTGAGTAGAGAAAAGATTAGCTAATTACCATATCTAAATGTGGATTCTCCGCTAGCATTTTATCTACTGCACATGGCAAATTGGAGCTGTCCAAAGTGAGCATACATCTGCATGAGGATGAGCCCGTTAACAAGGAACAAAAGCCAGGCGCCGCCTACATCAAAATGCAAGAGGGTCTCAAAACGTTGATCAACCAAAAGCGTATGGATGAGATGCGTAAGAAGCAAG
Source organism: Drosophila dives (assembly GCA_035042365.1). Lineage (NCBI taxonomy): Eukaryota > Metazoa > Arthropoda > Insecta > Diptera > Drosophilidae > Drosophila > Drosophila dives. Next base: position 2,865,687 of record JAWNLJ010000326.1, on the reverse strand, counting down.
CTGATGAAATGGAAGCCGACGATGAGGACATGGATGTCGATGAAGAATATGAACCGGATGAGAAGCCGTGCAAAAGTCAAGTGATCGTTAATGATGATGAGGAAATAGTGGATGGGGAGGTCGATGAGAGTACAGCAGACGATGATGAAGCAGGGGAGGAAATAAACGAAGCATGTGAAGCAGATCTGGAAGCAGATTCAGCAGTCGAGGCAGAGGAAGCAGAGGAAGACAGCAGCAGCGACAGCGAGGAGGAGAGCAAACCCGAGGAGAATACACAGACGGGCAAGCGTAAAAATCGCATAATACGCGCCTTTCAGGACGACAATTCCGATGAGGATGACGATGTCGACTTGCTGCAAACACCCAAGCCAAGTAATGTGGCGCCAATGACGGCTACCCAACTGCAATTGTCCGCCCACAAGCTATTCGAAACGGAGATGGAACGCACTGCGAGCGATGAAGAGAACGAACTGCTCGGCTTGTGCTCCGGGAGATTTACGCAATCAGAAGGATCATCAGCAGCACCAACCACGATTGGAGCACTCATAAGTCAAATACCCATAACACAAGCAACACCCCAAACTCAGGCACCCGATGAATTGGAGGCGCTGTGTTCCGGCAACTTTGAAACGCAGCCGGAGCCGGAAACAAATAAAATTTTATCCAGCGATGAGGAGCCACCGGCAGATGAGTTGGAGACGGAGAAGCCACGAAAGAAAAAGTTGACCAAGAAACGACCAAAGAAGGCCAAATTGGGTTTCTCTGATGACGAGGAAAGTGATGAAGATCCAGCTGACCTTGAGAATGAAGAGGATGAGCAACAGGAGAATAGCGATTTAGAAGAGCCAGCAGCCGATGTACCTGAAGCATTCGTTGACTATGACTCTGAGGAGAATGAAATCGTTGTCGAAATGACGAAAAAAGATCGTAAATTACGAGCAGCGAATTTTGTTGAGAATGAAGCTGAATTATCAGAATCCGAATGGGGTTCGGCGGATGAGGATGAAAAGAATATGGATGCATATGACATTGAACTGGGTGACGAGGATCAGTTTGACCGCGAGAAATTGCGTCACGAACTGGGCCAGATTCATGCGTAAGTAATTGTGTTTTTTTTTATACCAATTGGTTAGTAATTAAATTTCTTACAGCCGTAAAATGCTTGATCAGGATATAAGAGAGGTGCGGAAAATTAAGGATATGCTCTTCGAGGATGATGAAGGTGCAGTGCGTCAGCGCCAGTTTCGATGGAAAAATGCTGAGAATGGTTTGGGTTTTAGCCTGGATGATTCTCGACATGAAAAGGGCGATGGTGAAGCCAATGAGGGTAGCGGCGACGAGGAGAACGAGCATATGTGGCGCAAAGTACGCTACGAGCGAGAGCAGTTGCTGCTGGAGAAGGGTCTAAAGGGGGTAAACTATATCAGTAGTTAACATAATAATTTTTACTAACCATTTCTATTCAGGAATCAAATGGCATCGGCTCTCCTCTTTCACCAGCTATGGCAAATAGCAACACACCTGGCGGCACAGTGCGCAAGCTCACCATTATAACGGCCAAGAAAACATCGATAGATATACAAAAAAATTCTCCATTTTTGATCTCAAAGAGCGTGAACACCACCCAACAGCAGCAACAGCATCGAGCGTTGCGCGGCTCGTTCCTGGTGCGGGACAAGGAGACACTCACCAAACTGGCAGGCATGACAAAAGGAGCTGCTGGCGATGGAGACGGAACGGCGGGCACTGCTTCCGTTAAGAAGACCAGTGGCAAAAACTTTGTATTTGCCACGCTAACCGAAGAGGAGCATGAGGTGCGCAGCTTCATCAATTTTAACTGGAAATATCCCAATTTATTTTTTAATCTTTGCCTTTGCAGACTCAAAAACGCAAAGCTGCCGACTTGTTAAACAGCAGCAGCGAGACTGGTGTCAATTTTATGAAAAAACCACGTTTGGAGCCTCGTAGGGATAAGTGCCTTATTGATCAGTTGCTTTAGTTGCTCTGTGCGCAATCCATTTTAATTTTTAATTAAATATTTAGGTTATGCATATGTATTTTTTAAAAAGAAAAAACTTACTTCTTACTGTTTTTAATAAAAACATACTTTATTCTACTAGAACGTAGGCATGTAGTTTTAATAATCTGCGACATTTCTAAAAAAAAACTACCTTTTTAATAATTATTAATATTGTGATAGTTACCTTTTTAAATTTAAACTGCCGTCAGTCGTTTAATTTCGACAAACATTTTGCTATTAGAATTTTTGGCTTCTATACAAAATTATGTCTGCAACTTTCTAAAAAAGTCTTATAATTATTAATTAATACATACTTCAATGAATGTTGAATTTTTAAATATAAAAAGCCTACAGCCGGTGTTAACAGCACTGTAACAGTCAAGCCCTGCAATCGCTTTTCAACACTGACACCGCATCAAAAAGAAAACAGCAAAAAGCATTTATAATAGTACTTACTGGCTTAATTAAATCGAATACACTTGCCGATCGCTGCAACTGGGAAGCTAACGAATTAACCGACGACGGTGGCAACGACGCCGAACGATTCCCGGAGTTGATCTAATCTTATCTGTCTAATCAAGCTAGAAGCAACTTTGTCGTAGTTTTGAGTTTACCTTTAGCCGGCTACTTTGGATAAATCAGTCAGTTGCTGGACGCTGCGCAAATATTAATTAACTGCTAAACACAAAACGCAGACACAATTCCAAAATGGTTGCACAATCGAAATTGAGCCAGGTGTTTAGCTATCAGAACTGGGTGCATGCTGTCTCAGGCGCAGCGGTAAATAAATTTATATTTATATTAATTATAGAATTAAATTAAAAGTAAATTAAAGTTCGATTTCTGTTTATCAATTTATATCAGGGTGGCTGCATTGCGATGAGCACCTTTTATCCGCTGGACACTGTCCGCTCGCGTCTGCAATGTAAGTATAAGGTTTTCCGGATTAATTTTCCGTTGAACCGATAAGCATATTGTGCCGCAAAGATAAACATTGACCGCGCTCCCAAAGTCCACTCAGAATAATTAGTTAACGCTTTATGTATATTTGTTTTCGTACAAAATTTAGAAGGTTAAGATGATTATAGCGTGTGGTTTGTAACACGCTAAAGCATATATAATGGTGATCATCAGCAGCAGGAAAGAATATATAGCCATGTTTATCCGTCTAACCTTTTATGTTTAAAGCAATTCTAAAGCATCAAGATTATCTCATCTTCGATGTGTTCTTCTTTTCGTTGCAGTGGAGGACAGCGGTGAGGTGCGCAGCACCAAGCGTGTCATCAAGGAAATTGTGCTGGGCGAGGGCTTTCAGGCACTGTATCGTGGACTGGGTCCAGTGCTGCAAAGCTTGTGCATCTCGAATTTTGTCTATTTCTACACATTCCATGCCCTCAAAATGGTTACGTCGAATGGCTCTCGTGGACAGCAGAGTGCGTTAAAGGATCTGCTGCTCGGGAGCATCGCAGGCATCATCAATGTATTTACGACAACACCCTTTTGGGTGGTCAACACGCGTCTGCGCATGCGTAACGTAGCCGGCACATCGGATGAGGTCAATAAGCACTACAAGAATCTGCTGCAGGGTTTGCGGTATGTGGCCAAGACGGAGGGCATCTTGGGCCTGTGGTCGGGTACGATTCCATCTCTGATGCTAGTCTCAAATCCGGCGCTGCAGTTTATGATGTATGAACTGCTCAAGCGCAACATTCAGATCTTTACAGGCGATCAAATGGGCAGTCTGAGCTTCTTTTTAATTGGCGCCATTGCCAAGGCATTTGCCACGGTGCTCACCTATCCGCTGCAGTTGGTCCAAACCAAACAGCGGCATCGCACCAATGATGCAGCTAATGTTGCCTCCACATCACAGAAAGCGGCGGCTGGCAAGGCAAAGCAACAATCGATGCTGGAACTGATGATCAGCATTTTGCAGCATCAGGGCATTGCAGGATTATTCCGTGGTCTGGAGGCCAAGATCCTGCAGACTGTGCTAACGGCGGCGCTTATGTTTATGGCCTACGAAAAGATCGCTGGTTTGGTGAAGTTAATGCTCAAGCGTAATGTTTGAGAGGATCTTGTCCTAGTTTAACTACTACACATAGTTTTTAGCTGTAAGCCGATGAACATGACAATGGATATGGATATGGAAAAGGATATAAATGCACACACTCCAAAGTTAGCCGATAATAATAATAATACAATACAAGTGACAAGTAAACATTGAAGGTTAGTTTACATATTTTATTCATTGTTAACAGTCTCAGTCGATTCCTCGACTGGTTTTGGCTGTGACCCACTGGGATTCGTCAGCTCGGAAAGATTGTACTTTTTGTTCTCCAGATAGTTGTCAATCACGCTGAGAAGGCACCAGCCACGCAGCACCTCGACAATGATCGATTTCTTGGCACTCTTCAGCGCCACTTTGTTGCCCATGTTCTTGGAGTTGACTAGGTCGGCCAACTCCTTAATGATATGATCCCGTTTGATTTGCTGATTGTAGCGATGATTAAATATGATGCCGTACGTGGTGGCCTCTTTCAGAAAGTGTTTGTCAAAGAGTGCTCCGGCCGCATTAACAATATCCGGCATATTGGCACGACATACCGCCTCGATGGGCACTAGGCGCATCACAAAGCGTGACATGGCCTTGCCCGTGGCAATGATGTCTTCGACTATATGTCTGCCCAGCCCCAGTGGATCCTCCAGTTTGGTGCGAATAAATAAACAGTTGGTGGTGCCGGTATCAACGTTTTGGAAACGTATCTTGCGCTGAGCGAATGATTCGCGACACTTGGCTACAGTCGCATCCAAGTCATCGGAGCTATCCGAGTAATCGCCGCCATTCTTGTCCTTATCTTTTGCCTTCGTCTCCACTTCCGTTTCCTCATTGATCTCGGGTCCATACAATTTATCCGCGTAGTGATTCAACAGATTATAGCATTCACGCACGCACGCCTTCTCGTTCATGTTGCAGGTGACGAGAAAGCCGCGTTGTCCCGGTTGTAGCACCTGCTTCTTGTGCTGCTGGAAGTACTTTTTCTTGTTGTGCTTAAATTTGTCGTTGACCATTTTTGATTTTTTTATGGCTGGTTCCATTTCACATTCAACACAATGCTGGAAATACAGTGTGACCAGCTCGCAAAGCTGAAACTTATTAAATACCAACAGCGTGAAGTGCGGCATTGCCCAGAACTGAATTACGATCAGCTGTTTTAATAATAAAACATATATTGGATTTGTGTTTATACTTTAATTTTCCAATGTTTGAAGAAGCGGCAACTTTGTTTGGGCTTATCAAATTACTGCCCCAATTTGCGGACATTGAAGCACTGTTAGAGGATGAAGTCGAAGCTCGGTATATACTCAAACGCTCTGCAGATTACTTGGAGTTGGGCCAGATAAAACGGTCGTCAGACGAGGAGGAAATTTCATATTTGATTGGTGCATTGGTGGACAAGAATTGGGAGCGCATTCACAGTGGACACTTTAGCAGCGTGCCGCTGGTCATCCGCAAGATCTATGCGCTCAGCTGCTACTTCAAGGTGGGCATTCGGATTGATTATATGTGTGAGGAAAATTACTTTAACTTTAACACGCAGTAGATAATTTTTATGCTTTTTGAGAGCACAAGCCACGAGCAACGTGAGAAATGTGGCGCTATTCTGGACGAGGCTAAACTGCTTGGCTGCACAGATAAACTATATGGCAAGTGTGAAGAGCTACATGATGCTCTAATGACATACCTGGATGAAGATGCCACTGGGAAGAGCATAAAACCTCTTCCCATTCTGGAGCCTCTGGGACGGATCAGTTCACATTGTGATATACCCTTACTGAATGCACCAAGTATACTTGAATTTCGCACTAGCTGTTATCAGGCAGAGCAACCAACGTTGCTGCTGAACACAATTAATCACTGGCCCGCCATGAGTAAATGGCGAGATTTAAATTATCTTTTAAAAGTCGCCGGCAATCGAACTGTGCCCGTAGAAATTGGCTCGAATTACGCCAGTGATGAATGGTCCCAGCAGCTGGTGAAAATACGTGACTTTCTTTACAGACAATTTGGCCAGGAAACATGCAGCGATGATAACCAGGAAGTGGAGTATCTGGCGCAACATGAACTCTTTTCCCAGATACCAGCACTTAAGGCAGACATCTGTGTGCCTGACTACTGCACCATCTCCGGCGACAGTCAAAGCGAAGTGGACATCAAAGCCTGGCTTGGACCACGTCAAACCATATCACCCATGCATAACGATCCAAAACACAATTTGCTCTGTCAAGTGTTTGGCAGCAAGAGCATTATTCTGGCCTCGCCAGTGGACACACCAAATCTCTATGCACACGAAAGCGAGTTTCTAAATAACACATCGCAAATCGATGCAGCGAAACCGGACTTTGAACGTTTTCCGCTGCTACGAAAGGCACGTTTTTATGAGCTACTTTTACAGCCAGGCGATTGTTTATATATACCTCCAAAATGGTGGCATTACGTACGCTCTGAGTCCCCTAGTTTCTCAGTTAGCTTTTGGTGGGATTAGAATATTGAAATACCTAAATTATCAGTGTCCAAAGGTTCGTCACAAACATGACGTCATCTTCCATCGATAAGCATTTTAATCTGATGTGGTTTCTTGAATCGCAAAATATGAGTCATGCCCGTTGTTGGATTAATAAGTTAAAAGTGTTATTTATTGAGTGTAGCCAAGAAATATGTTTGGCTCCGGCAAACAAAAATACAACAGAAATAAAATATTTTCGGTACGATACGAAAGATTACAAGTACAGCTTAAGAACATGAGATAATAAAAACAGTATTTCGTTATCTATAACTTTTTCGTATTTTATACATTAAGCTTTACGCTTCTACTGGTTGTGTGTAGGTGTGTTTAATTTGTGTAGTTGTGCATTGTTTGCTTTATAATTTATAATCATCAATAATCTTTAAGTATTTATATTTTTATGCATTTGCCCCCACCGCCGTTCCTTTTTTGTTTTTGTTTTATGGTTTTAAGTCTTATCATTCTTTAAATAATGTTGATGTAGCGTTCGCTGATCGCTTATTCATCCTTATTGGCTTTGCCAACGGCTCCAATGGTAATTTGTTTCTGTAGTTTGCTGTACTCTTCGGTCAACCGATCGTATTCACGATTGATACTCTCTGCCTGCGATTTGACTGCCTCCTTGTCCTTCTTCTCGCGATTCAATTCAGATGTTAGCTCATGGACGCGTTCCTTCAGCTTGTTGAGCTGTAAAACGAGTCGTGTTTTCAATTTTGGAGCGTGGCTCTTTTATGTGATTGGTGTGAGGGTGTTTTTTTGGGGAATGTGTTCGAAAGATTTAGGATAATTTGGCGGTGAGTCCTTGCACACGTTTCCGTAGGCTTTTCAACTGTTTAAAGAGTGTTGACGAGAATGGTTTTTTTACTTGGTATATTTCTTTGGTTTCAATTGCCCAACATTTTAACTATGTGGGTGTATTAAATAACATATCGCTTGGATTTTATACAGCTGGTGAGTAGCGAACGAAACGCTCCTAAGGTGTTAGGTAGATATCTCTGTGTAAAGCTCTTTAAACATGCCTTGGGGAATAGTCGGGTGGACGGTGTGCAAAAACTCAACTTTCCAAAACTATATATGCAAATAAATCTCAAACTTACCTCATTCAGTGTGGTGTCCTCGGAGGCTTCCTTGGCCTTGTCGGCCTTGTCGCTCATCAGGGAGCGTGCGGCAGCCGTGGCGCTCTGGGCCTGCTTCATCGATGCCTCGCTCTGAGCCAGAAGATTGGCCTGTGATGAGATCAATGTGACGAGACGACGAATAACGAGTACGAGGAAGACAGCAAAACCGCAAATGTAGAAATTGCGCTGGGCACGGAACAATCGCATGCTGTGTTGCATCTCGACATTAAGGTGAACCTCACCGGTGCTCTCACTGCTGGAATACTTACGCATTTCACGTATGGCGTCCAGCAGGAGCAGCACCAGCACACTCATAATGACAAAGAAATAGATGTGCGACTGCTTGCCAATCATGGCCAGAAATTTGGATTTGAAGAAACGATTCCATTTGTACGGACTGGCTACGGGCAGCACCAGCAGGAGTACAACCGCAATTTCTGCGTAGAGAAATCCGGCGATCAAAGTCCACACCAAACTCATTTTTGCAACTTTTTCCAATTAATTCTTATTTCTTTGTGGTAAAGCTAAAAGTTTGTTCGATTTTTCTTTTGCTCTCACTTTCGGTGCTGAAATGAATTTGTTTTTTTTTCCTTAATTAGCATAAAATGTACACGTCTAGTTAGGCTAAATATCTATTTATAAATGAGAACCGTGAATTGACTTACTTTAAATAGGTATAGAAAATAAAATAAAGCGAGTGATGAAATATATGCGTATTTGTATGCGGTCACTAGCAGCCACGTCAACTCTGCCGTCGAAATTTATGATAGAAATGGCGACAAGTTGGCAGCTTGCTCTGCGTCGACTTGTAAACAAATCAGAAACAGCTGACAGCCCTGGTTGCCAGGCAAAAGCAAAATCGAACGAAAAACAAAATGTGCTTTTGCGCCATCGATCAAATTTAGTTTTTAGTTCTCTTTCCATTTCACTCGCAGACACAAAATGTCCTATCAAAACTGGTTGAATTACTTGCAATCCGCTGAGAAGAACTCAATGATCAGCGGACGGTTGCGCAAGGTGCTCTACAAGTTTCCAGATGGACGTCAAATGGCCGAAGAATACAATATGGACACGGGCGTAGTCCAACGACGAGCCTGGCGCAAGTGCAAGCAACTAATGGGCGAGCCCGAGTGGGAGATTGAGCTGGGTGAGGAACCGCGACAACTGAATTGGAATGCCGCCAATAAGACAAATGCAGCTGCAGGCGCCGGTGGTGATGCTGAAACTCTGTCTGCCGGCGAATTTACGCTGCGGGAGAGCAACTCAGCTCCGCTGCTGAGCAAACGTGTAACGAAGAAGAACATTGAGTGGCGCATACGCAATCTGTCGTATCCGCTAAGCGTCTACAATGTCAGTGCCAATGCTGAGAAGCGTGCGATTGTTGTGCGTACCAGCAATAAGAAATACTACAAGGAGATACCAATACCAGATCTGGATAGATGCAGTGTTCACCCGCAGCAGGCCAACATTAGCATACATCATCAGTTCAACACGCTTATCATCACTTACACAAAGCCGGATATTCTGTGCGAGATGGAGGCCCAAGTGCTGCTGTTACTGAAAAATGTGGAGACTGAAACAGACATGGATGATCTGCTCAAGGGTTTGCTGGCAAAATAAAAAACGAATAGCATTTTAAATATAGAAATACATAGACACTAAAAGGGTTAATTTTTATTAATTTGATCACGATTCACTTTTGAAAACTTTCAGCCATGCCGATATAACTGGCCAGCGAGGGCGCCGATGAGCTGGTGAACATGGTGTAATCGAACGATGGCAACTCCAACGGTGTCAGCGATGGCATATCATCCTCTGAGCTTCGCTCCAATATTGAACAACTGAGGAACTCTTGACTTTCTGCCTGCGCATCATTTTTGATCATTGTCTCCACTTTGAGCTCGACTAATGCTGGCGTTGTTTTTGGTATTCGGTCCACAGTCGATGTAAACTTGGCATCAAAATCTTGCACGGTCTTATCGATGGCCTTGGCAACGGATTGAGCTGATCCGACGCCTTGCTCGGGTCGTAGGGGCAACATCGGACTAGTTTCCTTCAGCTGCACAAAATCCTTCATCTTGGTGAGACCATGTTGCGTCTTACGCATTTCGATCTGACGCAGTTTGCGCTGAAAGTCAAGCGTTAATGTGTCTAACACCTCCTTAGATTTGGCCAATTGTACATTTTTATATGCATCTTGTAAATAGATTAGCGAAGTCTCCAGAGCCTTAATGGCCTCCTCGTAGCGATGGTGACGTATGAAGCGCTCGGAGCGACGTTCATGGAAATGTGCCTACGTGTTAATAACACAAATTAATTTTTAAAATTAAACGCATTTATTTGATTTTCTATTTACCAAATTCAGCGGTGCACAATCCATGTTTTCTTTTTTGTTTATCTCTACGCAGTGTGCTAACTGCTTGGTAACCCTGCAACACATATGATATATCGATAATTCAGATAACTACTTATCGAAGCAAAATTTGGAAAATTAAATTGGAAAAGAAACAATCTTTTTCTCAAGCACATTTATATTTATTAAATAAAACTAACACTTATTGTTAAATAAAAATAAATTGTCATTTTAGATCGGTTCAGCGTTTGCCTGTTTGCCCTCAGTTAGAGCTCGTGATGCATGAACAAAAACGGGCACGTTGATTCCCTGAAAATATGAATATTTTGTAACGGAAATAATATATATATAGATATATATATAAAAATATATATAAAGAAAAAAAAAAACGCACCTGCATCTTAGCTGATCTGACAAATGCCTTATTGGAAGTTACTGTAAATATTTTACGTTCCATGCCAAAACTAAATATCTTCAGGCTACGTTCATTAACCTTAGCCGTGAATCGAATGTTGGAAAATTCCTCGGGTAATTTGTCAACATCCGGATAAATGGTAACGCGTTTCATAAACTCAACAGCAAGTTCCCGTTCTTTGACGCCGCCCAGCACTGAGAGTATATTTTGAAATGCGTCGTTTGCCAATTGGCAGCACACCAAACGCTTGCCTTGAAATATCTTCTCAAGTATGGGCTTCACAGGACATTCGCGCTCCTTCTCGGCTTGTTCGGTTAAAAGTGGTTCTTTGAAAACAAAATTGCAGCCACCGTTAGTGAGAGAACTGGTATAGGCCAGCATTGTGGTGACATCAATATTCAGCTCATCAGACATGGTGGCATACTGATCCACATCCATGTCAGGCTGCTCCAACGATGCCGTTTGCACCCCCATCTCCTTAAGTTCATCATGCAATGAGGTCTCGATTTTGTTCGAAAAATAAAATACAATCTGAAAGACATCTATTTTAGAACGAAACAAGAAGAAAAATCACAAATTTACCTTGGGTCGCTGAAACATGCAGAAATGCAACTCGCTGGCCTCCAAATAATCATTAGCCTGATCCAGAACGCTGCGTGCCCCAAAACTGACACAGCCACGAGCCGCCTCCTCGATAGATTTGGAGTTGCGCGCAATGACCTTAATCCATTTTAGACCGTTATTGGCCACAATGTCTACACGAAGAGGACTCTCTCGCGATTCAAGTGGAAATACAGCATTTATATCGACGACTCCTTGCTGCGAACTCAGTGTTTTTATCAGAAATTCATAATTGACAAAATTGCTGCTCGTGATGTGATTCTCTTTCAAGGCTTTTGTACGTATAACCTGATTGAAATTGCATCTTTTTAGATATATATATATATATACACATACAATTTATTGAACTGAGCAGACCTTTTCCAAGAATTTCAATTCCTGTTGTATTTTTCGTTGCACTTTGGCAACACCAGGAATGTTCTCGAACCCGAGAAGCGCTTTTTTTAGCTCTTCTCCCAGCCTTATTTTATCATTTGCATCCTCATACAAACTCTCCTCCATCTCAACGGCCACCTGCTGGACTACTAAGGTAAAATATGTGGTATTACAATATTATTGTCATCTGACAGCTGATCGTTTAGGGCTACCAAACTGAATATATCGTATATTGTTATCGAAGTGCCAGCAACTCTGTACTGCTGCATGAATGCTGTCAAAGACAAACCGCATTTTCCACCATCCACTTTTTCTTCAACAGTCAAGCCAAGCGGCTGCTCTGAAAGATGACGCCATTGAAGTGATTGTGAAAAATTTAAATCCAAGCGCATCAATATTAAAATGAATCAATTCATTGAATAAGATAGCAAAAGGTAATTATTTAAGCCCACAACTAATTGAATTAGTTAATATTTTTGTATTTGACTCGCACAAAGTATCTCCAGAAAGCAGAAATGTCTGCGATTTGGTCGCAATTGAAGAGTGCAAAATTAAAAAATTAAATGCTGCTTACTAGCATCGTTAGGCGACACGACTTATCCTTACTGTGGCCATGGTTTTCAAAGTAGTACAAATCCGATTATAAAGCTATTTACTATAAATTTATATTCTTGACGGCCGCTTCTAACCTCAATTTTCATATATAAAAAATTTTCAGTGCTTTAATTTGGAACTGAAATAGCACAGCTTCAAAGATGTACTTGTATAATTTGACGCTCCAAAAGGGCACCGGCGTCACGCACGCCGTGCACGGCAGCTTCTCGGGCGGCAAGCAGCAGGAGGTGCTCTTGTCACGTGGCAAATCGCTGGAGCTACTGCGACCCGACCCTAACACCGGCAAAATCCACACTTTGATGTCAACTGAAATATTTGGCTGCATTCGAGCGCTGATGGCTTTTCGCTTAACTGGCGGCACAAAAGGTTAGTTTCTTTTTTTGAAGTACATTATTTTTTATTCGACGCACAAAACCCAATTGAGGCAACTCTTTAATGTGGTTGTCCCAGTTTGACCTTTTTGATTGTGTCTAGGTGCGATATGAATTAAACTTGGCGTCGCATTTGCCATAACCTCATTTAAATGGTATGGTGAACTGAAACTTCGAGTTACAGAAAAAACCTAACCTCAAAATATTATTATTTTTAAAATAGGTGTGAATTGTGTTTAATTGGTTTTTCAATCATTTTTCATATAGATTACATAGTGATTGGCTCTGATTCTGGTCGCATTGTCATTCTGGAGTACATTCCCAGCAAGAATTCGCTGGAGAAAGTCCACCAGGAAACATTTGGCAAGTCGGGCTGTCGTCGCATTGTGCCAGGCCAATATTTTGCCATCGATCCCAAGGGACGTGCCGTGATGATAGGTGCCGTTGAGAAACAAAAGTTGGCCTACATCATGAATCGTGATACACAGGCGCGTCTAACCATATCCTCGCCCCTGGAGGCTCACAAATCCAACACGTTGACTTATCACATGGTTGGCGTAGATGTTGGCTTTGATAATCCCATGTTTGCGTGTTTGGAAATTGACTACGAGGAGGCCGACTTGGATCCATCAGGTAAGATAGATAAATACAATGCGATTTTTATTTTTCACTTAGCGCTTTAATTCCAGTGTCCGTGGCTAATCAATCCACGGTCACTGTTTGTACTTAGCGCTAGATAAATGTGACCACTGAACCATTGGTGTTGCTGTAACTTACCTAGCAGCACTTCACTGATTTGTGGCCCACATTCTTCCATCTTCAGTTCAATCGTCTATATTATATTTCCCATACTGTGCATTACAACAACTTCTATTTCTTAATTCGTAGGTGACGCCGCACAGCGCACACAACAAACGCTGACATTTTACGAGCTTGACTTGGGCCTTAATCATGTGGTGCGCAAATACTCTGAACCACTGGAGGAGCATGCCAATTTTTTGGTCTCTGTGCCCGGCGGCAATGATGGACCTTCGGGTGTGCTTATCTGCTCCGAGAATTATCTGACCTACAAGAACCTGGGTGATCAGCATGATATTCGCTGTCCCATTCCACGTCGTCGCAATGATCTTGATGATCCAGAGCGTGGCATGATCTTTATATGCTCAGCCACACACCGCACCAAGAGCATGTATTTCTTTCTGCTGCAAACCGAGCAGGGTGACATCTTCAAAATCACCCTCGAGACAGATGATGATGTAGTATCAGAGATCAAGCTCAAATACTTTGACACAGTGCCACCAGCAACGGCAATATGTGTGTTGAAGACGGGTTTCCTGTTTGTAGCCAGCGAATTTGGCAACCAGTAAGTAAACTTGACTAACTTAATTTTTGTTATACTTGGCTAACTTGATGTCTGTCCCTCTACAGTTATCTGTATCAGATTGCACATCTGGGCGATGATGACGATGAGCCCGAATTCAGCTCTGCAATGCCGTTGGAGGAGGGTGAAACTTTCTTCTTCGCTCCACGTGCATTAAAGAATCTTGTTCTGGTCGATGAGATGCCCTCGTTTGCACCAATAATCACCTCACAGGTGGCTGATTTAGCCAATGAGGATACACCGCAGCTGTATGTGCTCTGCGGGCGTGGTCCACGCTCAACTTTGCGCGTTTTGCGTCACGGTCTCGAGGTATCTGAGATGGCTGTCTCGGAGTTACCCGGTAATCCAAATGCCGTATGGACTGTCAAGAAACGCATTGATGGTGAGTCCAACAAAAGATTTTTTATCCATCTGCTTATTTACTAGAACTAAGTTTAGAATCTTAAGTTTGATAGCTGTGAAATGTTTCTAATAATTCAACTGGTGCATTGATGATACAGAACACGATACCCAAGATAAACAATTTATGATTAATTGCTCTATATATATAAATATAGATTGTACTAGGATTGTTGATTTCGATATTTCTTACTCTTGTCGATCTTGAGATCTAAGAACAAAAAAAAAAACTACATCATATCATATATGGCAAAGTAATCTACCAGGAAAAAAAAGATGGAAACCATTCCTATAAAATGCGTTGGGCATTGAAATACCAACAATCCTAGTCTAAATAAACTATATATAAACACGATCCCAAAAGCCACAAGTTATCAACCACCAGTTCTCTCTTATTTCAGGCGCTTAAACACAGACGTCAACAACTGTTTGTTGAGTGTGACTATCGAACAGATATAAAATTGCGAGAGTTATCCAATACTCCTCTCGTCTATAATACTTATAATTTATATTTGTCTTTTGTGAAGCGATAGGTAAGGCAACATTTACTGCAGCTTTTAAGTCAACAGATACTACAAAAACCTTTATTAAATTATATTTAAACTTAAGATCTCTTGAGACATTGAACATGATGTGATATTTATCAACCGTGTTTCACCTGAATATCCATTGATTACAATTGATAAACTGATTATTCAATGTCGCCAAATTGACTACAATTTTGTGGTTGCTTGCAAGCATATTTTTATTGATGGCAAAACTGTGTTGTGTTCCTTACTTCTAGACGAGTTCGATGCCTATATCATCGTATCTTTCGTGAATGCCACGCTCGTGCTCAGCATTGGTGAGACCGTCGAGGAAGTAACGGACAGCGGGTTTCTCGGCACAACGCCAACATTGTGTTGTGCTGCCCTCGGCGACGATGCTCTGGTGCAGGTGTATCCCGATGGCATTCGTCACATTCGTTCCGATAAGCGTGTGAACGAGTGGAAAGCGCCCGGCAAGAAGTCAATTACCAAATGCGCCGTCAATCAACGCCAGGTGGTCATCACTCTGTCTGGCCGCGAATTGGTCTACTTTGAAATGGATCCTGTAAGCATATAATTTGATTTAACGAAACGATTAAGGAAATCTAAGTACAGTTGCCACTAGAAACATTATTTACATACAAGAAACTGATAAATTAGTGAGACTAGTTACCTATCATGATTTCTGTGCTTAGTTTTCCTTATTCCGTCCCACCTTGCTCTGATGACAAAAACACGAAAAAGAACAATCATGTTGAGACACTCTGTGTCCTGCAGTGCTGAGCTTTAATAAGACAATAATATTTCTATTGAGCATTCTGAGCTGATATCTAATATGTAATTCCCTCTTCTTTGTCCGCAGACTGGCGAGCTTAACGAGTACACTGAACGTTCCGAAATGCCGGCAGAGATCATGTGCATGGCTCTGGGCACTGTGCCCGAGGGCGAGCAGCGCTCCTGGTTCTTGGCTGTTGGCCTCGCTGACAACACTGTGCGCATACTCTCCTTGGATCCGAACAATTGTTTGTCGCCTTGCTCAATGCAGGCGCTGCCCTCGCCAGCCGAGTCGCTGTGTCTGGTCGAAATGGGGCACACGGAGAGCACCACAAACGCAAGCGGTGCTGATGAGGATGTGCCTGCCCAGCGTAGTGGCAGCAATAAGGGCACAATCTATCTAAATATTGGCCTTAGCAACGGTGTGTTGTTGCGAACTGTGCTTGATCCCGTGTCTGGAGATTTGGCCGATACGCGCACTCGATATTTGGGCTCACGGCCAGTAAAGCTGTTTCGTATCAAGATGCAGGGCTCTGAGGCCGTCTTGGCCATGTCCAGCCGCACTTGGCTGTCGTATTACCATCAGAATCGTTTCCATTTAACGCCGCTGTCGTATGAGACGCTAGAGTACGCCTCGGGCTTCTCCAGCGAGCAGTGTAGCGAGGGCATAGTGGCCATATCGACAAATACACTGCGTATTCTGGCACTGGAGAAACTGGGCGCTGTCTTCAATCAGGTGGCATTTCCACTACAGTTTACACCGCGCGCCTTTGTTATCCACCCGGATACGGGGCGCATGCTGATTGCTGAAACGGATCACAATGCCTACACCGAGGAGACAAAGAACGAGCGCAAGGAGCAGATGGCCGAAGAGATGCGCAGTGCTGCTGGTGACGAGGAGCGTGAACTGGCCAGAGAAATGGCGAATGCGTTCATCAATGAAGTACTGCCCGAGGATATGTTCTCCGCTCCCAAGGCGGGACTCGGTCTGTGGGCATCGCAAATCCGTTGCCTTGACGCTATGCACGGCCAGACGATGTTCAGTGTGCCGCTGGCACAGAACGAGGCAATAATGGCGATGGCGATGCTGAAGTTCTCAATTGCGGCCGATGGACGCTACTATCTGGCCGTGGGCATTGCCAAGGATCTTCAGCTGAATCCACGCATCTCTCAGGGCGGTTGTATTGATGTCTATAAAATTGATCCGACCTGCTCGGCTCTGGAGTTTCTGCATCGCACGGAGATCGAGGAGATACCTAGTGCCTTGTGCGGCTTCCAGGGACGCTTGCTCGCTGGCTGTGGTCGCATGCTGCGCATTTACGATCTGGGCAAGAAGAAGATGCTACGCAAGTGCGAGAACAAACACATTCCCTACCAGATTGTCAATATCCAGGCGATGGGTCATCGTGTCTACGTTTCCGATGTGCAGGAGTCTGTCTTCTTCATACGCTATCGCCGCGCAGAGAATCAGCTCATCATATTTGCCGATGATACGCATCCACGTTGGGTGACGGCCACAACGCTCTTGGATTACGATACCATTGCCATTGCGGATAAGTTTGGCAATTTGAGCATTCAACGACTGCCGCATTCGGTCACTGACGATGTGGACGAAGATCCAACCGGCACCAAGTCGCTCTGGGATCGTGGCCTGTTGTCGGGTGCCTCACAGAAGTCAGAAAACATCTGTTCTTTCCATGTGGGCGAGATAATTATGTCGCTGCAGAAGGCCACGCTTATCCCTGGTGGCTCCGAGGCCCTAATCTATTCCACGCTGAGTGGCACGGTTGGCGCTTTTGTGCCGTTCACCAGTCGCGAGGACTATGACTTCTTCCAACATCTGGAGATGCATATGCGCAACGAGAATCCGCCGTTGTGTGGTCGGGATCACCTCAGTTACCGCAGCTCCTACTACCCGGTGAAGAATGTCCTCGATGGTGATCTGTGCGAACAGTATTTATCGGTTGATGCATCCAAGCAGAAGAGCATTGCCGGCGACATGTTCCGCACGCCGAATCAGATCTGCAAGAAACTGGAGGACATTCGCACCCGATATGCGTTCTAATTAGGTAAGCAAGAACTGGGAATATTATGTGGGTTACGAATTGTTTTTTATGATGATATAGTGATATTACCTTGGGACACCTATGAAATATGCCTTGATTAGTGTAAATTTTAAACAACTGACAATAATTAAGGATCTAAACTTGTTTTTTTTTATGATTGTTATTCTTACTAAATAACTTATTTTGTTTGCAGTTTATACTTGGATATGCAAGAAGCAAGATCAAATAATTATACGTATTTGCCTATAAGGTGAGTTATGCTTAATTTTAAATCTATTTAATTAATGTAATGATGAGTTAAGTTTTTACCTTGGGACACCTATGAAATGCCTTGATTAGTGTAAATTTATAATCGCTGATAATAAATTTACATTAACTTTAGTTTAAATGTAGTTAAACAGTTGATGTAATGTTTCTTTCATTTTCAGTCGTATCCTTTACTCGGGATTACGGATCTCTCAAGCGGCGGAACCCATTTGATAAGCTTAAAAGGTAAGAATTGTTTGGAGGGATATAAAGAACACTTTATATTGTACAATGATGAATTAACATATGTTAGACTAATGAAATAATTTGATTGAAACTTGATTCACTGAGCTCAATATTGGAAAGAATTTTGTATTTATAATAAGACCTACCCAATTTTAATGCATTTTTTTTATTTTTTTACAGGTCTTGCGCTTTTGGGAGTTCTTTGGGTTTCTGTCTTATATATTTTACATACAAGGTAAATATTAAAACTTCTTTCGACATTGTTCAATATATGCTAATTAATTGCATTTCTGTCTATTGCAGTTTAAATACGTAGTTGGTAATACTACTTAGCCATTAATAATACACAACATACACAACCACTAAATGACTGCCTATTTATATTAGATTTAATTGCTGCACAAATATTTCAATTTGTGCAGCTTATATAATAGCCACACTGTAATTTAAGCATAATAAACTTAAAATAAAAATAGAAAACACACAAAAGAAGCTCGTTTGTCTTAATAAAAATGACATTTTTAAGTGACCCTCTAAAAGTAGGCAGCACAATTTTGACTGGCCAGACTGTGTCACGGCATTATTTTTATTTTTGCAGCCTAAAAGTATGCTTTGTATTTAGTTCGCCTTTTTAAAAAGGTGAACATGTAAATTACCCTCAAAGTATGCAATACTTTTGTTAGCATTAAACCATCTAAACAAAATTTTAAATCTTTCGTTAGTACTTGTGTCTAACCATGCCAAGCGTCATTACATTAAATAAATTCTCGTATAAAATGCATCAAAAAGAGTATAGCGGAAATATCTATAAAGAAACGCCTAAGGCAATTTATGGTAGCCTTATAGCCACACTGTAATTTAAGCCTAATGCGACCATAATAATATATATATATATATAAATGTGGCATACATAAAAAAAACAAACATCCAAAGTGGCTGGTAATCTGCTTGTGTTCTTATTAGTAACATGGTTGTAGTTGGCTTGTTCTTGGCCTTGTTTACGAGCCACTCTTTACCGTTATGGCATCTGCTAAACGTCTCGTGTTCGCTTCTCTCTCCAGTCTACTATCTCCTATCTTCTATCTCACTTCTCTGTTGGTATGTGAGCCAAACCAAATTGTTGTAATTTGTTATGTACGGAGTTATAAGCACAGTGTAGTTATGCAAATTGCGTGCATTCTGCTGCTGACTTGGCCCGGTGGTCGCGATCGACAACAGGCCATCATACAGCATCCGCAAAGTGTTCTACTTTACTGCGAGTGATACAATGAGGAAGAAACTGGGGGGGTAAGGAGTACGTCTGCTAGACTGGCGTTGAGCCATCTGGTTAAACGATTTATTAACTTCATTTCTAGATCATTAGATCGCATAACACGGACATTCATCACTTGTTTGCTCTGTTTACTTTATTTTGTCTTCTTTTTTTTAGCGAACGTGAGGCAACACGCAAGCGTGCAACAACAAGAACAGCAACAACAACCACAGCAACAACAACAGCAACATATCTAGGCTGCATCTACGCATGCAATTCACGCCACTTGTTGCAGCTGCAGCAGCAGCAACAGCAGTTGCAGCAGCCTGGCTGCGATCGCGCAAGAGATAAGAACAATCAACGCTTGGCGCAAACACTTGCCACTTGTTGCATGCTGCCTGCCCTACCATATAACGCCCACTTTTTGTTTGTGCTGCGCCTGGAAGCTGTTTCCCATTGTGATTTGAAATGCGTTCAGAAAAAGCAACCTCGTCGTAGCAGATGATTACACGGAAAGAAATCAATGCAACACAAGAACATTTGTGAGAAAGGAAATTTCTAAGACACACTGTTTTTCGATTTCAAAATGTGTGAATATTTTAAAATTAACTATTTAAATTTCTTACAAAATTGGACACTTTATGTGTTTAGGATAATAGGTATCTAAATAAAATCGATAGATAAGTTCCAGGAACTTTTTTTTTGAGTGCACTTGCTGATAAAAAAAAATTTCCAACTGCGTCGGATGTCCTGCCTGGGCTTTTGTATTGTGTGGTTTTGTGGGGCGTCGTCTATATTATCGGGGCCCGGCGATCATCGATCTGTGCATCTGAGAATCAGCGTTCACCTTGGCTCCATGCTGCACACAGATGCTTATCAAACAAAAATGCGTCGCGTGATAAAAAGTTCGCATGAAACGCGCTTGCGACTTGGAGGCGACTCGAATGGAAATGGGTGTTAACGCAGCAACTTTTCAGCTGTCCTCTCTTCGGGCTCGCGTGTAAGAATTTTCTGCGAATTCTCGCTGAGATTTTAATCAGATAGATGTCTGGAGCCTGACGCAGACTTGGACTTGGCGCTGTAGTTGGGCATGGAACATGGAACATGGATATGGCGCTGGCCGGCTGGCTGGCTGGCTAGCTGGCTAACTCGTAGTTGTGGATGTAGACACTTTCGCTGTAAATTAAATGCTCATTTTCCGGGCATATTTTCCAGTCACGTCGTTTCACAGTTAGCAACTTTATTACAACTAACGGCAAGCCACAAATAATTAAAACGCAACTGACAAAAAAAAAAAGTGGAAAAAAATAGGAATTGCAAATTGCGGGCCATGTAATAAATAGAATCATCAGCTTTGCCAGTGCGGTCAGCCAGACAGCTAAAGTCAGGGTCTGGGTCTGGGTCTATTTTGCCATTATCAAATCATCATCATCATCATCATCAACATTTTCATCATCATCAGGCATCTGGCATCAAGCTGCGGTAGCAACAGCCTGCAGCAGACGTGAATACTCCGAGAAGTATTATTTTAATTCACTTAGCAGCTTTGGACGTTGATTTTTAAGGCTTTGGAGCAAGTGAGGCACAGCTGCGAGCCACTTAATCTGCACCTGACAAACCAATTAAAAAGCCGTAATTTTGATGTGTACGTGCTAGCATAGATATAATATATACATATAAATATATATATATATATATTTATCAATGTGTATTTAGAGAACGTTAAGCTGTTCTGTAAATTTTTTTTGGTTTAGGAACAGGAGTTAAAAAATGGTTGGCATTTCTGCTTTAAAAATAATTCCAAGAAATTGTTTTCGTCTTTTGAGGCATTAAGACTATTATTAATAAATTATTAAAAATAATTCATATGGCGTCTCCTAAGTTTATTTAAAAACATTTTTTAATTTCATTAGAAAGTGAATCAGTAAGTTCAAGGTTACATGACGATTAGGAGAAACCAATGACGTGAGTCTCAGACTTGCTGAACAGCTGTAAATTCTTATCAACAACCAAAATACGACTTTCTGCAACCGCAAAATTGCTGACGGTTGGCCAACACAGTGGGGAAAAGTAGGTGGACAGGCCAAGTGGGGGAAGAAGAATGCTACTTGGCGTCTACATTTAATTCCCAACTGAAGTTTTGCTGTCAGCAAACTCTTGTGGCCAGTATTATATACATATATATATATATATATATGAGCTGACCCCATTCAAAGTCATTTGCTTCGTCCAACCCAAGTTTTATTTACTTTGTCTTCACATAATTGACTGGAATATTATGAAATGCGACGAGTGGTTCGTTCGTTTTTGGTCCGATTCTTCTCACTGTTAATCAGCCATGGAAGTTATTTGAACTGCTCAGGTTGTCAGCAGCTGTGGCCAATTTGGAATGCGTTCTCATGCGATCTTTGAAGCGACCACAACGACATAACATTAAGCTCCAAATTGTAAACGTTTCAGTCATTTAGTCAACAATCTGTTTGCATCTAATTGTCTTTGCAACAAATTACTCAATTCCGTGTTGCCTGATGTCTGATGTCTGATTCAGATGCTCTCAGATGCAGCAGATGGAGATCAGTGTCTTCTGATTTGATCTTGCCCTCTTTCTTACCCAACTCCTGCTTCTTCATTTCTCTCAACAGGTTTGACATAATTTTCAGTTAAGTTTGTTTTGAGGAGCACAAATTTGCACGAAGCTGGAGCTGGAGCTGGAGCTGAAGCTGGAGCTGACTTGATGATGACGACGACGATGCGTTCTGTTGAGTTGAGTTGAGTAACTCAATTCGCAGTCTTTAGAAACATCCACTTTTGTGGGCGTGGGGCACTTCCGCAAGCAATTTACTGCGGTTCTTGGGCGGCGGACAAAATGAAGCATTTTAATGCTGAAGCCGATGATTAAAATCAAAGCCATAAAAACACACACACACACACAAGGCAAAACAACTAAATATATTCTTGAAGAGAGTTTGACAGACTAAGAAATACTATGTAAAAATATGTATAAACATAGAACAATAGTAATTAAAAATAATAAATAAAAAATAATAATAAAATAATAATAATAAAAATAAATTGTAATAAAAAACTTTTTTTTTTAAAAAAAGAATATTATATTTTTATGTCATATTTTCTAGCTGCGATATATGCTGACTTCGGGCGGGATCAACTTGCCTCTTAAAGTTGATCTGGTTCATTTATGCTTTATAAACACATCTGGCTTCTTTACAGGGTATACACAAAAACAAAAGCATAAAAACAAAGAGCTGCAACACTTGATAGATGTCGAGAACGCAGTTGCAATTGCTGCGCCGCAATTGTAGTTGCAGTTGCAAGTTGCCAGATAAATACGTTGATCAGTCGCACAGCAGATCATCAACACGAACATGCCGCAGCAACAGCAACAGCAACAGCGACAGCAATAACAACGAACTGAGGAGACACGTCAGCAACGAGCCATAAAAACGGGAGCAGCGTGCAACATAATTGAAAGCAATTTGCGGCTGACTCTCGTGAGGTAAAGTGTGTGTGCCCAAGGAGAGGGAACGGGTGGGGCCAAGGCGATGAGCAGCCGGCAAACTGGCAAGCTGGCGAGCGTCGGCATAAACATTACATTGATTGCCATTGCCTGCCCCACAGCATAACACACACGCACACTACACACACTCAATAATCACACGTGTTGTTTGTCAATGCAGTTGGCGCTTTCCCGTCCGCCCCTCATCTTCTTTCACACACACAGCGAAGGGGGTTTGCGGTTCGAGCGGAAGTCGCTTAGTTCCGGCAATCTGGGCAGCTGCTGATCATCTGCACCTGAAACACATTTGTTGCAGCAGCAGCCGCAGCCGCAGCAGCAGCAGTTTCCTCCCATACCCCCTTCCACCCACCCTGCTGCCTGTCAGCCCATTTTAATTTCAGTTCTTACGCAATTGTGCATTGAATGCCTTTTGATTTTCAAATCTCTTTGGCCCCGCAATTTGGTTTTCATTTTCTGTTTTTTTTTCTTTTTATTTTTCTTCTTTTTTTTTTACCACTCAACCGTAATTGCAAACAGCTGAGCAACATGTGCAGCCAGTTTTATTTCAAATCGATCGATATACACACAAAAATATATTCGGCAAGATTGGGGCAGCATTTTCAGCGAGAGAGGGGGGAGTGTGGGGAGTGACCAAAGTCAAAGATCATTAACATAGCTTAAGAGCACATTTCAAAAGTGGGTGACAGAATTTGGGCGAGTGCATTAAAAAGTTTTAGAAATTAGGGTCAGCCCGAGGAAGGCAATCCGATTAGTCTGAAGGGTTATATAACGGTTGAGATCTATGTATTTTTTGAAGTAGTGTAAAATAATATGTCAGGGATAAAAATCGAAAATAATGAAAGTTCTAGATAAGCATTTGAGCTAAATTGACTGATTTTTAAGTTCGAGTTACATCAATTTTAAATGTAGAATTATTTAATTATGTTTTAGAACTATAATTAAATATATAACACAATTTTATATCTAAATAAACATTAATTATGTTTTAGAATTGTAATAAAATGCTTCAAAAACTATGGAATAAAATATATAATAAAATGGTATAAATAAATAAATATTTATTATGTTTCAGAGCTGTTTTTAAAAGCTTGAAACACCAATTAAAAATATAAATAAAACTTTATGTTGGATGTAAAATAATTTAACGTTTAAAATTGACTACCTCTTGATTAATTCTCTCTGGGTTTCAATCAACAACTATAACTTTTAAGCTAACAAGATGAAAACTTGGAATTCTTCAAAGAATCAAAGAATTCTGCAAACAGTTGGTTTATGTCTGGTTGGCAATCTTTTATCCACAGCATTTTGAAGGTTGACTCCCCGGGGTCGATTCGCTTGAGCCAAGCTTCGTTGGGCAGCGTCGGCGCAGTGGAGCAATTGGCTCTGATATATATACAGATATAAATATATATATATATGTGTGCACACACACTGAGCTAAATCATATAATGTGCGATATAAAGCCACTTCCTACAGCTGTTGAAACTCAGGCACAGCCGGCCAAGTGCGTTGTTGCTATTTTTTTTCTCTTTTTTTATTTATTTTTTCTTTATGTTGCAGTTGTTGTTGTTGTTGTTGTTGTGCACAAACAATGAATGAATCGCGTTGTTGTTGTTGTTGTAGTTGTTGGAGTTTATCAAGTTGAAATTGCACAGTTGGTTGACTGCTGCCACAACAAAACTGAAAGAGCAATGAAAATCACTCCACAGACATACAAACATATTTAGATATATATATATGTATATATACATACATATGTATGTACATATATATATACATATATGGTGTGCTGTTGGGCTTTGATCTGTGAGCCATTGGAACTTAAGCTATTTGGCATAGGAAACTTGAGAACAAACTGCAACAAACTGTTGCCAAGTTCAGTAAACCCCATTTGCGGATTGTGAATCGTCGATTAGTGCTCGCTGTTTTTTTTTTCAAGTGTAAATTGGCTTCTTGTGCGGTTTTCAATTTAATACAGTAGACAACTGCCAACTGCTGATAAACTATTTAATAATTTATGGGAAAATTTAAATAATATTTTAAAGTTCAGCTTTAACTGTTAGAAATTTGAGTATTTTTTTCTTCTTCTTATTTTTATTAGTATTATATTTCCAGTTCAGTTTTTTGCTCACACTTCTTTTGGTTGGGCTGATGCGTCACTCCACCAAGAGGAGCCTCCCAAGCTGCGTTTCCCCCAACCCTGAGGGGCACAATTCACTGTCAGGCAAAAGCAAAAAAAAGACAACGCGCACAAGGCAAACAACAACAACAACAAAACAAACAGCAACAACAACAACAACAACAACAACAGCAAGCGGGGCAACAGTTGGGCAGCTGTTGTTTATTGCAAATCGCTCATACGCCTCGTTGTGCGGCCAAGCGTTGCAAATAGTTTGTCATGTGTGCGTGTGTGTGTGTGTGTTTGCGTGTGTGTGTGAATGTGAATGTGATCACTCAGCTCACTCACCCACACAGCGACAAATTCAAGTGCAGCGCTCATCAATAAAGTGAAATTTGTTTCGTTGGCGGCTGCTTTTGGGGCGTGCAGCCTTCTGATTGTTGTTGTTGTTGTTGTGCTTTGATGGACACATGCATGCGGCATATGCTACACATATACATATAAGCTATACATACATAGTTGTGTATGGGTATGTGTATGTGTATACAAGCAGCTGAGGCAGCAACCGGACGCACGTGTTCATTTTCATTTGGCGCAGAGAACCCAAACGTTAAACAGTCGCAGTCACAGCAACAACAACAACAGCAACAACAACAATAGCAACAACTATACAACAGAATCTTTGTAGACGATGTTGTTGATGACGACCAACTGCGGAAATTATTCATTCAAGCGCTGCTGTTGCTGGAGCTGCTCCTCAACTCAGCTCGGCTCGGCTTGGCTTGGTTGCTTCTGCTGCTGCTGCTGCTGTTGCTGTTGCTGCTGCCTGCCACCGACAATGTTTTTCAATGCTGATGAACAGCAAACAATAATAAAACAAAAATGCGAGTAACAGCGGTGTAGTCGGGCGCAGTTGGGTTGAGAGATACCCTGTAGCAAACTAGAGCTATTTATTTGCACCCATTTTACAATTATTTTAACTGAGATTTAAATTCTGTATTTATTTTAAAATAGTCAAAATCATATTAGAGCAACTGCTAAAAATCAAAAGCAGGGATTGTAAAAGATTCCAATGTGATATATTCCAAGTGCTTGACAAGAAAAGGAGACACAAATGAAGCTCCTTCTTAAAAATGCTTTTGGCATCTCAAAATGTACTTCTACATTTTGCATAATTTGGAGCGATCCTTTTTCATTTCCCCCTTTAATGGGTATAAAAACGGGGAAGCAGAAGCGTAGCCTATAAAAAGAAACAATTTGAAATTCATACAAATTGCAAGCGGGCAGCGGAACAAGACAATAGACATTGCCAAAGCCAAAGCCAAAGCCGAAGCCACATTCGCTTGCCACACATGCGGGGGCAGTGCTTGGAGCCACCCAAGCAGCGCCAACATGTCCGGCAGCAACAGCCACAACAGCAACAACAACAACAACAACAGCAACTGTCCATCAAAATGTCAGCGAAGCGGCACAAAATCTAAAGCAACAAATGTTTTTCATTTTTCTTTTTGGCTTTATTTCATTTGCCAAATAATTGTCTCACAATTGCATAACAACGGACCACAAACAAAAAAACATGGCCCAGCAAACAATGGCTCAAAATGAAAGCTCAGCTTTCACCCCAACATTTTGGCTTTGAGTTCAAAGCGAAAACAATCCATCAGCAACTGCGGATCAGATCAGGCAATAAAACAAAAGACGCAACAACAAAACAGACAAAAAATCAAATCCAGAAACACCAAAAAAAAAAAAAAAAAACACTAACCAAAGCAAACCCAAATCGACATCAGCTCGAACAGCTCACAGCTCACAGCTCGCAGAGATCACAGGTGTGCACAATCAATCAACCTGAGATCCCATTAAAGCGGCTGTAACAATGACCACGATAATCACCCAGCAGATCGCTGTACATATATACATATATATATATGTATTTTTTATTATGTATTATGTTTTTTTTTATATTTTTTATATTATATTTTGTGGTTGGAGCTGCAAGTCCAACGCACAAACGCGTTGATAGACTCGATAGCTCGATAGCCAACAAGCCAACATGAACAGGTCAGACTCAGACTCAGACTGAGACTC
Organism: Drosophila dives; assembly: GCA_035042365.1. NCBI lineage: Eukaryota > Metazoa > Arthropoda > Insecta > Diptera > Drosophilidae > Drosophila > Drosophila dives. The sequence continues at coordinate 2,838,601 of JAWNLJ010000326.1, read as the reverse complement.
CAATTGAGACCACCACATGGCTGAAGTTGGCTGGTGGTGGGGGAGTTGCTGTGGTTGGCGGGGGGTTTTTTCTTCTCTTTTTTTTGTATATAGCCCAGCTGATTGCTGTAACATTCCACACTTAATTAGCTGACAGCCAAGGGCTTCAAAATTACTTTTGTAATTTCATATTTTGTAATTTGTTAGCATTCATTTTTAAGAAATATTTATGGACTTTCTGTTATTAAAAGAGTTTTTGGAATGGGGGGGAGGTAGGCGTGAAACTAACGATTAAAAGGGAATTTCTTAGGTTTTTCCAAACGATACAATAAAATACAAAAAATAATTTTAGACACCAAACATCGCCAGTAAAGTTGAGCTATAAATTTGACAATTTTGATGCGAATTTAAAAAAACAAAGCTTTTCAGTTAATATTTTGAATTACACTTCAATTTTAAATTACAATTATTTTAATTTTTTTTTAAAAGACAAAGTATAACTTGGGTTTATCTCATATGCAAACTCTAACGAAACTCTGTTTAATTTTTTACTTTATATTTATTCAGCTCGAATCATTTGTGACAAATTGATTTTAGGCATTCCCGAAACCGAGCTGAGTCGCACCCAAAACTTTTCCCATAACCCCATTTGCCATATGAGTGCAATTTGTTTTACTGGGCGGTGCCCCTCAAAACCCACTTCCCACTCCCCCCACTTTGACTGTCCATATATTGTCGCAACGTTGAACAATTTTAATTGGATATTTGTCGCCGGCTCCAAAAAAACAACAAACAAAAAACAAAAAAAAGCCACAATTCAACGGTGCCAACAAGTGCGGCGGAAAAAAGTCTTTGACTGCCAGCTTGGTAATATTTTCTTAACGCTAAGCGAAATTAGCATATGAATAAGTTTTGGGTGTTACATTAACTATGCACATGTGTGTGTGTTTGTATGTGTATGTATGTTTGTGTCTGAGTGGTGCGTGTGGTTTTCTGCGTCTTAAATGAAGGCGGCGGCACGCATCAAAGCCGACCACACGAACAGTCGTTGCAAGTCGCAGTTGCAGTCGCAACATGTGCACTTTGTGCACATGAAACCGAAACTGAAACCGAGAGCTAAAATTGGAGGTCACGTAGTTGTCCGGGGCACCACGCAACGCCTTCATTTGGTCAGCGCTGCAAACAACGCTGCTGCACCACAGCACTGTGCTGTGGCGCATATAAATTACACAATGCAACAGCCGCCGTGCCGCAAATCCCAAAGAAACAGCCACAAATCGAATTGAGCGCAAAAAAAAAAACCGAGTTGCAAGTGAAACCCTCTAAATGCAATGAAATGGTTTTTAACTTTTGCAATTTTTCAAAACAAAACCAACCAAAAAATAAAGAATTACAAAGCAGAAGAGTTAAGTGGGAATAGCCGATATTTGAATACCCTAGCAGAAAGGCCAGGTTAATTGTGGAAGTGTATAAAATATCAGAGTTTCAACATCAGAGTTTAGCTTAAAATGAAAGTAGTTATATAAAGTTAAATAACTTTAGTTCTATAATTCCCAAACAGTTAAAAAACTATTGAAAGCAAAATTATAATTATAACATTTGTCGAGCTTACTTTAAATAGTCGAATCTTAAATACCCTAAAACACTTGTCAAATAAACCAAGAAAACTAGAAATGCAATTTCTATAAAGTAATTTGAATTTGTATCGAATCTTTTCATACTAAAAACTTTAATTAATATATTTATTATAATTTATTGTTGCAAGTATTTTTTTAGATAAAGTTTTGCACTATAGATTAAACTTGGACAACTTATAATACAACTCTGCTAGGGTATATGAAATTAAGCCTAAAACACAAGACGTCGGCATGGCCATAATATGTTTTTTGATGTTTAAACAAGGTCAGCTCGGTTGGCTCCGTTGGGCAGAGCGGCGCTGCCTTCAAAGGTCTTCGTCTTCTGGGAGCGATGAGCAAACAAAGCGCTTGTCCGCAACCAGAGATGGAGTTGGCCCCTGCCCCCAAAAAGCCACAATGTCGAACATCGACATCGACATCGACTTGGACTTCAAGAAGTCGACCATTCGAGCATTCGACATCCAAGTAATAACCATAATGCGCCGCTTCACGCAATTTTTGAAGCTTGAATCCGCTGTTAAAGTTCGAAAGGTTTTCAGCCAATCGAATATGGAATGCCTTTTTTTTATATTTTTATTCGGGCTTATTTGCTTTACCTGCCTTAAGTCTTGAATTTTTGGTTTCGTTCTGCTCCGCATCATTCACTCATTTACTCATTCATTCATTTACTCCCTCATCGACTGTGTTGGCGCGGTCGGGGTCCGCGGCCTTTGATTGCTTTTTTTTTGGCGTTGTGGCAATAAGCGATTTGTGCTGCATTAAAAGCGAGTACAAGTTTGGACACGAGCAGCACAATCCAAGGATGTGGAAGTCGGAGACAAACACCTCCAGGCTGCTCATGATTCTGGGAGTTATAGTGAAAGTTGGAAGACTTGGGAGGAGTGAAGAGCTATCTTCTTCTATCTTCTAATAATTGATTTTTAAGAAACTAAAATGCTTAACATAAATTTACAGCGATTTTGGGAAACGCTAGATAAAAAAAAATTTATGAGTAAATAAATAGAAAATCGAAATCGATTCGAAACAGTTGCAACTGTAAAGATAAAACAATTTTTTTGTATAAACGGCAACTTGGGCGATCTACAAAATATTGATCGATTTTTTAAATAGACTTTTGTTTATTTGGGAAACAGAGTTATGAATTGGTTTAAGAACATCGATTTTGTGCCTACAAAATATCAACAGCAAAAATAAATAAGATAAAAATTCTCATAAAATAAAATGTAATTCAAATGAAATTGATCAAAGGCTGTTTGTATATAGATCATCGCCAAACAAGCTTATATGAATGGACTGGATGGTCGGCAGTGTATCAAAAAGTATAAATTTTATTGACTGCGGATGCAGTTCATAAACAATGCTGTTACCGCCCCCGCAGCAGCAGCTCCCCTCATCCTCAACCCATCCGCCTCATCATCACATCATCCTCATCGGAAGCTGTAGGCCACAATGTGGAGCGCATCTGTTACATGTTAATGCGCACCAGGGCGAAATATCGCAGCAGATATACAGATATACAGATACAGATCGTATATATGGCATATATATAGTATATATGGAATAAAATTCTGTACGATCGGCTGGCTGTATTTGTATTTATGAAATCAAACATAAGGTATGCCATTCGATCGTCTGCTGCACATTTGGCACACATGACAGCCGCATGCTTCAACTAAATCGGAATATGGTTTTTTTCCAGAAGGGGGAAAAGGGGGAAGCCCAACCACACACACACACAAACAAACACACACATGCTCAGTGTGTGGAGTTCCAGTTAAATCGGAAGTGGAAATCACGACGACCCCGGGACAAAAGAGCGTGCCACGATTATCACGCTATTTCTGTCAACCCAACAAAAAAGATACAAAAAAAGAAAGAGGGAAGCGGGGAAGAGGGGTGGTAAAGAGGGAGTGCTGTAAAGGATGGCAGTTGCCCACATGTCAGCCTCAGCTGTTGCCAGATGAGCTGCTAATGATGCCAACGGGTTAAATGGTCTGCGATCTATTTCGAGTCTCGTCGCTTTTCCATTTTCCATTTCCATTTTAAATTCTTCTTTTTTTTATATATATTTTTCCAAGTGTTGCCCAATAATTTAGCTTTGTTTATGGCTTTTTGATATTGCCCACGTGTCATATTTTATGGTCGCACTGGGTGCTCTTTCATTCTAAAACTGGAAAATGAAAATATTTTGATAGCTCTTTGAGCGATCTGCCCCCGTTTTTTTCGAATTTTTACTCTAACAGTCACAAATGCATTTTGACACAAAACTGACATTTAACCAAGTTGCAAGTTGCAAGTTGCTGCAAGCCAACAAACTGCATTTAAGGCAAGTACAATTAAAAAACACGCCCAGCTGACAACAAGTGCGTCAATGTTGCATTTATCTTGTGGATGCTACACACATCGCCGACGACCAAAGTGGTCTGCCACTTTTGGGTGCACAGTTGCCAAGTTGCCAACTTGGCGGTTACATTTTTGGCAACACAATCTGACCATATTTGTAAGCGGCAGCGGCGTTCTCTCTATATACGGCCATTCGACCGATATTTCACATTATTTTTTTTTTTTTTTTTTACTTGGCCACCACCAAAAATCGACAGCTGTTTTTTTTTTTTGAGCGTCGAGTGTCGATCGCAATGCCAGCTCATAATTCCTGAGCCTTGTGGCACCTTTCACTCAACAAATCAGTTGGCAAATTCAAAAAAAAATCGGCTAATAAATAAATAATAAATAAAGAATTTTTTAAAATTTGTGTTTATAGATTTTAAAGAAAAATCTGCTCGATTGATTGATGAATCAAAAAAAGATTTGCTCATGATAAGAATAATTGAATGAATATGTAAGTCTAGAAAAACAATTAACTGTTGATTTATAGCAACTTTAGTCTGTAAAGAATTGAAATTAGTTAATAATTCAAAATAGAGCTCAAATCAGCATGATTATTATTGTGGAAAGTACATAAATGTGTCCAACTTTGACAGATTTATGATTAAAGCGGCTTTTGTTCGATTTTGGGGGAAAAACAAGTCAAAATATTTTATACGAAATTAAAAATCAATAATTAAGAAGTCAAAATGTTTGTTAAATTTGAATAATGCCAGAGTATTAAAACTTCAGTTTTTTTCCCAGCTAGTTATTGGTGTTGGGTTGTTGTTGGGTTGTTGTTGCTGCTGTGCATTTTAGCTGAGTGTTGCAATGGATTGCATTGGCATTGCAGGTGTTTTTTGCTGTTTGTTGTTTGTTGAATTGGCTAACCAAGATTTGTCACCTGCATTGTGTGCTCTGAACGCTGCTGGCGTCGACACGACGTTGCCAGTTTAGCTACCTCGACTGCTGCATGCTGCCTGCTGCCTGCTGCCTGCTGCATGCCGCATGCTGTTTTTGTTATCTTCATTTTGGCATCGAGTAAATCATAATTTTGCACCTTCTTTCACGACAGCAACACCACAAACAGTCGAAAGTATTGGGCGAGGGGGGCTGGCTGTGAGTGGGGAGGGGGTGTTGGGGCATGCAGCATGCTAGTTGGTCATGTCATGAAAACAACGTGCCAAATTTATCACACAGCTCTCATCGCATTGTGTGGGTCACACCCACCACAAGTTCCAGCAGTTTTGTCACTTTTTAGCCATTTTTTTTGGGTAGATTTGCCCTTTTTGTGAACTTGACTTGGCTAAAAAGGGTATATGTCAGCAAGAGGCAATAAGAACTTGCCACAGCTGTTTGTTTCAATAATCTCAGAAACGCAATCAAAAATCGAAAATATATTGCCTAAAATTATAATGATCATAAATTTGATCTCTTTTCTGTTATTCCATATTCATTTTCTAATCTATAGCTAAAAATACCTTAGCTCAAATAAAATATCAATTAGGTGTCGCCAATTTAAGAATATGGCTGGGCAATTTCCTGTTGCTGCCACTAATTATAACTGTCAGCTATTTTTAGAGTCATTGTTGAGGTTGTCGCCTCTGATATTGTCACAGTTGTCTCCATTGTTGTGGGGCGGTAATTGCGCGACGATTTGTTTATGAGCCGCCAATCAAATTGGACAACAAGCTTTACTTATGACCACAAAACACACACAACAACAACAACAACACACAACACACTTTTAACGAAAATGGTAAGCGAAACCAAATGCGCATTCAAATCAGGCCCAAAACCAAAAAAAAAAAACAAAAAAAAACTCAGACACAGCCAGACACAACAAGCGAGAAGCCACTGGACATTGTTGTAGCCAGCGACAAGCTAACAAGCCACCGATCAGACCACATTGGGCATTTGGCTACAAGGCACAACTTCGGCAGCCAACATAGACGACAACAACAACAACAATAACAACAACAACAACAATTACAACAACGACGACTTTGACATCCGGCGCTGTCTTTCGCATGACAATTAGAAAATTATATTGTGTATATTGTGGCTTAGACACACACACACACATACACACACACATGCACACCACTCCCACTGAGACTAGACTTTCTTTGTTTCTATTTATAAAACCAGCTCATTTAAAGTGCAGACAATTCTTTGGTTCCCTGCTCAATCAATGTAAGTGAAAACCCTTTCAGAATTTACTTTCAAGACTGCATTTTGGTATTTGTTTTGCCTACTGATTAGCTGCAGTTTAAAACTGGAATTGCTGAAAAATATAATATTTAAATAGCAAGAGCTATTTATGATAAATGCTCATCACATAACTAATGAAGTAAATGAAATAAGTTTCAATTAAAAATTGTTTAAAGCTTAAACTAAATAAAGTATTAATCAGCTTGACTAAAGACAGCTAAAAACAGCTTTGCTTTTCCTGAATTTTCTTTGGCAAACACATCACAATTTGGATAATTTTCAATTTGAACAACCTGATGGAATGTTTGGCTAGTTTGCCACTTTGCTAATTTTGGCAATTATCAGGGATCAACAAAAAAAGTAGCTTAAAGTAAATATTGTTTAAAGTTAATATTAAATAACGTCCTAAAAAGACGCCTAAAAACCTTTCCTATACCTGAATTTTCTTTGGCAAACACATCACAATTTGAATAATTTTCAATTTGAACAACCTGATAAAATATTTCGTCACTTTGCCACTTTGCTACTTTTGGCAATTAGGTAGGTAGGCAGAAATCCTTGTGACTTTAAAATCTAACATCAAAAAAGTAATAAAAATAGCTTCAACTAAAGTTTTTTTTTTTTTAAAGCTAATACTAAATAAAGTGTAAACAACTTGTCGAAAGACACCTCAAAACCCCTTTCCTTTACCCGAATTTTCTGTGGCAAAAAAATCATAATTTAAGTAAATTCCATTTAAAATTGGAAAAATCCGATGAAATATGTTGCTACTTTCCTACTTTACCACGGTACTATTTTTTTTTATTTTTTATATTGTTTAATAAATAAATAAATAAAGTGGTAAACAGCTTGACTAAGGAGATCTAAAATCCTCTTTACTCCACCTGAATTTTCTTTGGCAAATACATCACAATTTGGCCAATTTTCAAATTGAACAATCTGATGAAATATTTTGCTACTTTCCCACTTTGTAACTTTAAGTAAATACTGCTTAAAGATAATATTAAATAAAGTAAAAACCCCTTTTCTATACCTACATTTTCTTTGGCAAACACATCACAATTTGGATAATTTTCAATTTGAACAACCTGATAAAATATTTCGTCACTTTGCCACTTTGCTACTTTTGGCAATTAGGCAGGCAGTCAGACATCCTCGTGACTCTTGACAGCCCTTCAGAGTGAAAATATTTGTTTAGGCAAGAGTCGGGAGACTGGGGGAAAAACACACTTAAAATGTCAGAATTTTGACAGGTACGCCCCCACTCCAATAACTAAGCGACTGCCACTTGCCGCAGGTCGCCACTTGCCACGCCCACACACACGCATTAACAAGAGCGCCAAATTAAGCCATAAATTTAGACGGTGCAGACCACCAGCTATGAGAGATCAGTACAGTATAGGGGTAACAGCAGGAGCCCCAGTCTAAACTTGGCTATAAGTGAAAACGCCTCTGCGCTGTGTTTTTTTTTGTATTTGTTGTTGTTGTTGTTTGCAGCTGTTTGCCCCCTCAAGTTGCAGCTGAGCTGCTCAGCTCGTTTAATGCAAAACAAAATGCAAAAAGGCAAAAGAAAAATAAAATTCAAATTTAATTAGTCTTCAAGTGAAGAAGTAATATTTGTACAATCTGGTAAATTTTCGCAGCTGCATGCGAAACCGGGCAGGAAGAGAGCCAGGAAGCACCGGCCAAACCAAGTGGGTTGTATGAATGTCTTTGAGGGGGTCGGGAAGGGGGTGAAGGGGAAACATCCAGTTGTTGTTTCTGTTTCTGTTACTGTTGCTGTTGTTGATGATATGAAAATATGAGCAGCAAGTGGGCTGCGATGTCAGCGGTGTCAGCATTGAGTCCGCTGTCCCCTGTCCTCGTGTCCGCTGTCCCCGTGTCCGCTGTCCGACTGCACACATCTGCATTCCATACGAGTCAACAGCTATACAGCAATATCCAAATGCAGACGCCGACTCAGTTGCAGATGCAGATGCAGATGCGGACGCAGACGCAGACGCAGACGCAGACCATGTGGGATTCAGACGAGACGGCACTTAACGCTCTCTACACTGGGCAAAATACTGATGCTGTTTATTATATTTCTAGAGAAGCAGTTGAATTTTAGAGATCTATAATTTGTAAGTAGACAAACTTCTCTGCCACAAAATGAATCTACTTTTGGAAAGTAAGATAAACTATTTATAAATAATATAAATATAAGAAAAATCTATAAATTATAAATAAATAGATAATGTAATAATAATAAAAAAATAATAAATAATAAATAAAGAAATATTGTTACAAAAACTTAAGTCGTTTTCTGACCTTAAACTGATCTCAAGATTTGATATTTTGTGCAATTCTATTTTTTTAATTAATCTACAAAATAATTAAGAGCATAAAAATATAAGTAAATAAAGAAACAGACAATTTTAAGAATTACTAAAATAAAAGTTACTACAAAAATATAAAAAAAAGTATTATTTAAATTATTATTTATTGTAGAGAAATTAACTGCTCTAATATTTTTAAAAAGTAGCTTTAAATAAATAATAATACTTTTATATTTGTTAACTCATTTATATTTAACATAATTTTCTACATATTTTCGCTGAGTGTAGGCGAGTCAGGCTGCAATTGCCGAGTTAATGCTGCTGCTGCTGTGGCAGAGTATCTCGAGACCTGCGTCGGCGTTCACATGATGTATTCTTGATTGGCTTTTGACTTTTGGGCTGTTAAATGTTGAATGCGCGACGCCTCCGTTATTGTGACCCCCAGTGGCATCAATGGCATCGCGTGTGACATTGCAGCCACATTGCACACATCTATGCGAACTGCACCACATTCATTAGCAGCCGTTAAATGTTCACTTAATCATTGTGCCTCACACTCTATGTCTGTGCATGTGTGTGTGTGTGTGTGTGTGTGTTGCTGTCTGCCACATGACACATGCACTCAGCTGGCTTGCTGGCTGACTAACTGGTGGGGCCAGCTTAGAACTCAAAACTCAAGACCCCGGCAACGATACAGTGGCATGCCACTGTTGTCGTCATCGTCATAGTTCTTGTTGCTGCCACTGCTGCTGCCGCTGCTGCCACTGCTGCTGCTTTCTGCCAACATTTGCTGCAATCTTAAGTGAATTTGTGTTGCAATCTGCTAAAGTCTTAGATGCTGCTGCTGCTGCAACAACTGCGGATGCCCGTTTCCTTTGGCTGCCTGCCACAACTTATGATGACTTCAATTAATCAGCTTTATGCGCGTTGCATGTCGCTGTGGCACTCAGATTGCTGGCACTCAAATCCTGACTTGCAATCGAAGTAATGCGAATTTTACAGAGGTCAAATATGCTGCAAATGGCAAAATTAAAGTGCTCAAAGCGACTTTTCTATTTACGACAGATATATATATATATAGATATAGATATATATATAGACATGATCCTAGATTTATGTTACTAATTTGAATAATTAACCCAGCAATTATTTAATGAGTTCTATAAACACCTTTTTATACAGTTGACTGGCTTTTTTATGGGATTTCATCTTGTTCTCATTCCCAAGCTGGCAACAGTTGCTCTCACGCCCAGCTTGGGATTATTATTTATTGTTAACGCATTTCATTTTGTTGCCAATTTGTGAGCAATTCAAAAGAGCTAAACTAATTTAGTAAATTGAGTAGAGCCAACTCCCCCCCGTCCCCAGGGTACATTATTAAACTGGCCCAGTTCGCATTCACAAATACAAATCAAACAAATGCTGCAATTAAATTTTCAGATGCGTGCCTCGAGTTCTCGACACACGACCAGGACACAAATTGTGGCAAGAGGACGTGCGTCAATTAGGAGCTGCCTCAGCTCGTTTGGTGGTTGCTCAGCGACACACACGCCTAGCAAATAGAATAAGCAAAAACAAAAACAAAAAAAATAAAAGGAGGCAGCCACGTGCAGCATTGTGTGGCAATATAGAGGTCTCCAGTGTTCGGGGTTCTCATTAGCGTGGAAACAGGTAAGAGGCGTGCTTGTTGCTGCCCAGCTGCATGGCAGCCACGTGTCACAAATGCCTCGAAATTCAAAATATGAGCACTCTTTTCCTTTTTTTAAGTGCATTTTTTCCCCTATTTTTTTTTTTTTTTTGGTATGCAACCAAATGTTTTGTCGTGTTGTGCCACCCGTACAAATGCTGACCCAATTGCCACGCTGAGGTCATGATAATTTCAGGAGCTTTGGCTTGGTTGTATTTCGTGCGGTCGTCGATCGTGCACCGAAAGCTGGGCGCTCCTTTGGCCCCTTGGCAGCGAGACTCCAGCTCCAGCTCCAAACTACAGCTGCACGTGGCCGGCCCCCGTCGCTGGTGGTTGGTTGGTGGCGCCACAGACAGCGTCGCTTCTGACATATGCAAAACGGCTGCCATAACTGGCAACCAACTGACTATGCCACAATGCAATTTAGCGACGATTTCTGTATTTTTCTTGTTGTTGGCCTTTTTCCCATGATTTTACTGCGATTTGCATAGAAATCAAAGTGGTTGAAACAGCCGGCAACGTAAAAAGGTAAGAGTGAACGAATCGAAATTTCGGCAGGCAATGAGATACCCTGTAAACGGTACTAAAGGACTTTTTGATATGAAGAAGTAACTTTTTAAGTGATATCCAAGAAATAAAATAAATCCAAATTATACATGCTAAAATCTATGTTTATTGATAGTCTTTTTTTCTGCTTGAACTATTGATAAATAAATATTTATTTTTTATGTTTATTAAAGTCTCTTTTAAGTCTCTGCTATATCATCTCGACTCCTCAAGCAGATCTAGAATATTTATTTAATCGAGTTAACTCTCTCTCTTAACACATTTTGCATAGGTATTATTTTTTTTTTTATAGAAAAGAGCCATGGAAAATCTGTCAGCAGCCGGCAGATTTATGGCAACGGTTTTAGTTTGCCCCATTGTGGGCGTCACATTATGCTTGCCACAAGAAACTGTGTGGCTTCCCAAAAAAAGTGAAGAAAATCGATACTCGAGCAGCTTTTGCGCAAAAGTCTACAAAGCGTCTGCGTTGCAAGGCCCCCCTCCCGCTCCAACCCAACCCTAGACGAAATAAACCCCAGTTTGTGGAGCGAGTTGCATATATTAATTTCAGCAAATTAATTCAAAATGGCTGCCTTCAAAAAAGTGAGTGTTGCGCAGAGAGAGATAGAGAAAACCAGAGTATCTCTCAGAGAGAGAGAGAGAGAGCGAGCGAGAGAGTCTCCAAAATGCGCTGGTTGCCAGGCAACATAAATTTCAGTATTTGCTGGGGGTTGCTTGGCGCCAAGGGGGTTGGCAACCCAGTCTTAACTGTGTGTGGTCGGAAATATATATTCCAAATGCTGGGAATCGATTGCAGTGGACACCAGATGCAAGCTGTTTCGTTGGCTCAAACGATTTGGTACGGTTTGATTGGGTCCCACTGTCAAAGATAGTGTTAAAGCATACAGTAAACCCAAAAAAAATTTAACCACCTTACAATGCGCTGGCTAATTCCACTTGACAGCTGCGCTTTGTGTAACCCAGTCAAATTCGGGGCTGGGGGTTGTTGCAACAATCAGTGCACGTGACCGACACAAAAAGCGCCACGAGGCGATGTTCTGCTCATTAAGAAAGGCTGACAAGCGATTTCAGTTGCGATACGATCATCGCAAAATGCCAAAATCTCAGACAACAACCCTCCTTCTCAGGCAACAACAACAACAACAACAGCAACAACAACCAACAACAACAGCCAACAACTAACAACCAACCCACTGTGATTAAGTCCACTAAGCTGTTGTTGCACAGTGGGAAAGTCACGCCAGTGGCATGTCGCAGCCTCTTTCCTTCCTTCCCTTCCCACTCCACTCCAATCCTCTCCACTCCATTCAGGCAACAGTTTCCAGCTCATTGCATTTCATCACGCTCAGCGTTTGCTATACCATTTTTCTTCTTCTTCTTTTTCTTTTTTTTTTTGGGATCTGGCCTGTCGATATTTCCATTCATTCTGTCGATGTGGGAAAGTATTCAAATTTATTTGGCTTAACTTTGTAAGAACTTAATATTTTGTAATATAAGATTTTTCAATATGTTTTAAGTTTAAAATTGCATTCAAAGTTTTATGCGCGAATCTGGCTGAAAATTTATTTTTAGAATTATTATCAGCAAATTGGCTCTAAGGAAAATTGTCAAAACTCAATCAATTTTTAAGTCTAATTTAAAATTGCATTCAAAGTTTCTGGCTGAAAATACATTTGACAATTATTCTTATTAAAATTGGCTCTAAGAAATTTTGTCAAAACTTAAACAATTTTTTAGTCTAGTTTAAAATTGCATTCAAAGTTGAAAAATCATTTTAAAATTTTTTTAATAGAAATTGGCTCTAAGCAAAAGTCAAATCATTATATGGCCATAACACAGACATAACTAATAATTCATTCGATTTGTAATATTTTGGATTCTAGACTAAAACTAAAGTTGTTAATTTTGAAAGCCTAGTTTGCTGTTAAAGTTCGTGTGAAAATAAAATCTTTGAATCATTGAAAATCATTGAAAATAACTAAAAAGTTTGCCTATTTAAATAGTAATTAAATATTAAATTAATACAAAAATAAATTCTGTCAATAAATTGGAATTTAAGTGGAAATTGAGAAATGGAGCTAAAGAGTTGAATGAGTTATTTGTAGACTTAAATTTAAAATCTTTTTTTTTAAAGGGTATTCAAGTTCTGTTAAGACTTGCCTGCTGGTCAGCTCACATTGTTTTGCATGTCGTTGAGAGTTTCATGGACCACTCGCAGTTGCAGTTGCATTGGTAGTCGTCGTTGCAGTTGCAGTTGCAGTCACAGTCATAGTCCCGACTCCGACGTATCCTCGGACCCACGTAATCATGTTACGACACACAACTGACATCACAGTTTCAGCAAAAGCGATTAATATCGCACACGACACGGAGGCACTGGGCAGGAGCAAAAGACGCCAAAAGACGCCAAATAACTCCAAATGCAACTCCAAACAGAGCTCCCACTTTGAGTATCATTTGAACTGGCGTTGTGACTGTGCTGTGGAGCACATGCTCTGAAGCTGACTTGGATTTCATATAAGTTTGTATGTATGTGTGTATCTGTCCATTGTTGTTTGTGGCTAATGGTGGTGGTGCTGGCTGCTGCAGGCGGACCAAAAAAGATTCGTTTAAAATGACTTAATGGCGAACAGCTCATAAATTCACGAATTTGCATAAACTGACTGACTATTTGGGCAACATTGCAATAACAAAGGCGGGCAGAAGCATTACAAAAGGGGGGGCAGGTGCGGTGGGGTGAAGCGCGCCCCTTGGGGCACATCACCGAGTCAACGTCGAGTGAGTGAGTCAGCAAGAGCAGCTGAAACACAAGCTGTAGTTGGAGCTGTAGCTGTAGCTGGAGCTGTAGCTGGAGCTGTAGCTGGAGCTGTACCTGGAGCTGCGGTGCCTAGAGTTGGAGCAAGTCTTGTGACTGGCAGCCTAATAAACACAATTAACTTCATCATTTTGAACTCAAATTATTTCATTTCAATGCGATAAAATCGCAAATCACGAAGCGGCAGCCAAAAGCTGCGGACAAGCCAAAGCCAAAGCCAAAGCGAAAGCGGCTCTGAGCCACAAAAGCAGCCACAGACAATAGACCAAGACCAAGACCAACTGCCACCAAGAAGCCAAGAGAGTCAGCCAAAAAAAAAAAAAAACTCATGACGGTGAAAATTAAGTCAAACTCCGGCTGCAAACGTTTTACCAATCGGGGCGGCCAATCGAGCTGATCGGGACTCTGTGGGCCTTTGTTGCCTGTTGCAATCCCAGCTTCGCCTCCGCACTCGCCTGCGCAGCCACTTTCAATTGATACACTCAGCGGAAAAACACAGCTACGCTCATTCAAGCAAAAACATGTTGGAATTCTAGCAATTTCCTTTGCAATTATTAAGCGTTTTTATTGTTATTAAATTAGAAGTTTAAAATTTAAGAAGTTTAAATTGTTCATAATCTGAAAATCAATGCTTATTAAAAAATTTAAAAATAGAAAATTAAGAAATTGTGATTTCTAATTTATTATTATTTATTCTTTCTAATAAAACATTCTAGTGCAAGATTGTTTGGGAATTAAATTTTTTAGTTGAACTATTTATTCTACGCGAAGTACTCAATTTTCATATAAAGGAAATGTATAAAAAAATATATTATTTTAAAATATTTAAAAGCATAAAAAGGGTTTTCCATTTAAGAATTTCGCAGCTATAAAAAACATTCTTACAAAAGGAATTTCATTATCTGATAAAGATATCTAGAATTTTTAAACTTGATTTAATTAGTTATTTAATTTTTTGCAAGTGTAGAAGCTGCATGCAGCTGCATCGGGAATGGGCATAGGGATGGCAATGCGCAATGGGATTGGGTATTGGGTATTGGGATTGGGTTAGGGTCTCCTAAGGCAGGGAATAATGTTGCATGTCGCGCCAATTGTGTACACGATTTGACTTTGGCAGCCGCCTGACAGTGCTGCCCACTCTGCAGCTGACTTGTTGCTGTTGTTGTTGTTGTTGATGTTGCTGTTGTTGTTTGTGTGTCAGCTAATCAGTTGGCAAGTATCTCATCTTCGAGGACTACTAGCAACTGCCAAAACAACAGCGAAACCGCCAAAACAACGAAAAACAGGCAACATGCACACGAAAAACTACCAAGTCATGTTGCCTGCTGATTTGTTGCTGTTGTTGTTGCTGTTGTTGTTATTGTTGTTTTGGTTGCAAATAAATCTCTTAGCCATTGGCTGCTGTTGGCTGCTTTTCGCCACGGCACCCAAAAAAAAGCAAACACACTCAGAAAAAAAGGAAAAATATTGTTGGCCACAACACAATCAGCCAAGTCAGCAGCCAGCAGCCAGCAAAAGCCAGGCTTTTATTGTTGTTGGTGTTTCCTGGAAAGCGTTTCCTGCATTTAGTTATGTTAGTTTGCTTTATAACTATGTTGGCGCTTTTGGCCAGCTTTTGTTGCATTTATTTTTTTGTCTTGTTGCTCTCTGCTGATTTAGATCGTGTCTCCAGCAACAGCAACAGCAACAATAACAAAAAAATCCGCTGGCAGTTGACTTTATGAGGGTCAATCAGGCTAACCAGAGTAGTGGCAAAAAAAATGTGTCCCCAGTTTCAGTTCCAGTAATAGTCACTGGAATGCGATCGTATCATAAACAGCAGACAACAACAAGTCAAATATCCATAAAACATTGAATATTTTATGTCCTGCAGCGCAAATGTTGTCAAAGTGCGGCTTAGGAACTAAATAAATTGTTGTGGCTCGGCAAAGTAGATATTGTAAATTTGTTTAACTGAAGTAAAAGCATAAATTAAAGTAATTTTTAATTAATAAAAAATTGCCTTTAAATCTACCCAGTTGCCAAGTGTCAAATTTGGATATCAACGTTTATATATAAATTTTTCTAGCATTTCATTTTATGTTTTCAAACCAAGTCAAACACACAAAAATTATTTATTTATTTCGTCTAAAAAAAAATTGTATTGTTTACTTTCGTTTTATGTGTTTTTAGTAAATTTCACACACAATGTTTGTTGAGGCTGCGTGCAACGTGATTTCTGTCGGTGCCAGTTTGTACGGAGTTTGTGCCCTGACTCCGGCGGATCATCCATATGGTTTCTTGGCAGCCGCTTTTTGTTTTATCCATGGACTGCTTTCGCTGGTGCGCAACTTTCAGGGAAACGAGGACTGTCCTCGATCCTATTTCGTATCGATGGGCATTGTGGAGGTCGTTCCACTGCCGTTGGCCAACATTGAGTTTTATCTGCAAACCTCACAAAGCGGCTTGGCCTTCGTCCATGGCATCTCTCTCATACTGCTGCTCTATGATGTGATGGGCAGCCTGGGTGACGATTGGGATAGTTCCACGGATACGGTTAAGGATATGGCGCTGTTGGGCAACATTGCATCTGGCACATATCTAGGCCTCGTCGAGCAGAATAATTTGCATGTGGGTGTTGCAGCATCCGCTGGCATTGCCCGATTTGGATCCGCTCTGATTAGCTATATCCTGCCGAATGCAGCACCCCATGTGGACACACTGAGCAAGGCTGCTATCATTGTACTCATGACATATTCGTTGACAAATAAATAAATCAATGGTCCTCTAAAAATACCATGTCGAGAAGGAATATTATTTGTATTTTTCTCCAATCGGTAGGCGCTGAATATTTTTAATATATGTGTGGAAATTTAAGGAATTTGAATAGTTTTTTTTGACTAAAAGCTGCATTAATAATTTGCATTGAGAACGTATTTTTATTTAAATTTAAGATTAATTTGTTGAAAAATGTGTTTACATTATTATTAATTGGGGGTCCTATGGGGACCTTATAGATCTATTGTGTCCCCTTCCGAGCTTATAGCTCCTCCATCAACGAATGTCAGGATCTTTGATGGGTCGAGGGCTACTATGTCTTTGACATTCACAGCATGCATCCCTAGGATGCTGTATCTTCTCCTGGTAAGGGCGATGCATCCCGTTAGGATGTGAGTTGAAGACTCCTCCTCGATCTCACAAAACCTACATTGGCTGTTGCTGCAGTTACCCATTTTGGACAGGTGGCTTTTTAGTCTACAATGTCCTGTCAGTAGACCGACAAGTATCCCTAGCCTATTCAAAGTATAATTTTAGTTCAAACTGCTTTCATTTTATTCACATTAATGGTTAATTAACAGGTGTTTCTCGAAGTGTAAGAAAAACAGTTATGCTCAACCTTTCATTATGTTCATCGAGATCACAAAGAGACGTGTTGTGCTAGTTTTAAGAAAAATCACATTCCATTTGCAGTTAAAATTATAAATTGTGGCTGCTAGTCTTCGGCAGTTAGTGCCAAAGATTCCTCATTAAAATTGATTATATTGCTTAAAGTTCAGCTCCAGCTCAGACAGACAGACTGAGCTGCTGCTCTGCTAAAGGTTATAGCCAAGAGTTGCCGTGGACTCCATTGCACTGATTACGCTAAATGACTGTCGAGATAAGCGAGCGACTTCGACATAGACTTCGACTCTGGCTCTGTCTCTGCGGCATTCCGCTGGCTTTCCAAAAACTACAGCAACACCACCCCCAAACCCAACTGCACCACTGCAAAAAAAACTGCAGTAAAAAGACAAAAGGCAAAGCTGGAAAACTGGGAAACTTGGCAGCCGCTGCGCCGGCGCGTGTTTGGCAAGAGTTCAAGTCACAGCTGGAGACTGCACTGCTTTTGGCGCATAACTGGACAACTGGCAGCTGTGGACTGCAGAGACTGGCTGTCTGTCTGCCCCTCTGTCCGTCTGTCCCGCTGTCCCGCTGTCCTGTCTGTCGTTACAGCCGTGTTGGATAACAGGCAGCTGAGCTGGGAGCTCTCTGGCCCATAAAAAATGGTCAAAATGTTGCGTTAATGCGACGTTTGTTCGAACACAGTTTTCAAACAGATCGACGCAGGCAATTGTTTGGACAGCCAACTGCAGCTGGGGGGGTGCTTGGGGAGGTGCCTCCAAAATGTTGTACATGATTTTGGTGTAGACATTTTTCAGGGCGTTCATTTGTGACTCCAACAGCTATGCGCTGTGCCCACTTTTTTGGGGAATGTCTACAAAATGCGGGAGCG
This sequence comes from Drosophila dives, assembly GCA_035042365.1. Lineage (NCBI taxonomy): Eukaryota > Metazoa > Arthropoda > Insecta > Diptera > Drosophilidae > Drosophila > Drosophila dives. Next base: position 2,820,768 of record JAWNLJ010000326.1, on the reverse strand, counting down.
GCATTCTCTCTATGAAAAGAGAAGAGAAAACTCAACTGAGGCATTTTACTGCGCAGCAATGGCGTCCTGGCGAGGCGCCTCCCATTGCCAGCCAATGCACCCCCTCCCCTCCTTCGTTAAATGTAAAAATCGATTTTCCCAACGCGATAAGGTTTCCGACTGCGGCAGTTTTATGGCCATCCGGCAAGCCGCCGCCGCCGGTCGTTGTCGTCGTCGTCGTCAACGAATCCTTTCAAGACACACGTGCACATTACGCACACATAACGGTAAATGAAGGGTAGATCCGTAGAACATATATAAGCAACGAAACACGTGTCACGCGTGGCATCAATTGAATGCCGCGTCCGACTGCTGCACATCCATCAAGGCACGTCCGGAAATCGGAAGTGCGTCCGCTGCCGGCGTCGCTGCTGGCTGCGAGGGTGGCTCCGCCAATGTTGATGATGTCAGCATGCGGGCAGGCAGTGTACAAAAAAGGACAATCGATTGTTGTGACACTGCATTGTGTGGCAAGCAGCAGCCAGCCCCCTGCCCCTTGCCATCGTTGCCTTGCCACATCTCTTGAGAAATTTATCCAATTTCATGGCGTTGCCGCTGCCGTTGCCTGGCTGCTTGCCTCAATTAACGCTGTGCACTGGAACGTAGTACTCTCTCCGCTTCGCTCTGCTCCACTCTCTCTCTCTCTCTTTTTCTCTCCTTCTCATTCTGTCTGTCTTCCACGGCGTCTCGCTGCGTGCTGCCTGCTGCGTGTTGCACGTGCAGCGCAGGACATTTATTGGATTTTTGCCATGTTTTTATTTGTTTCTATATTTGCTCAAAATTCCAATTAAACGCCAATCCCAATGTCTGGCATTGGGTTCGGCATTTCGATGGGGATGGGGCCTGAGCTGTCAATATTATATTGATATATACAGGGTGCCGACATAATTCTATATATAAATCTTGCTTTTTATATATATATAATACATAAAAATCGATATATATATATTTAAAAATTATTCTTTGTAAATTAGTGCATCCTCAAAGACAACGAGCATGGTTTTAAAATGTGTTTTTTAATCATAGAATTTTTAGGATTTCTTTCTTTCAAATAAATGGAAAACCATGAAAATTTAAATTCCAAACAGAAATTTAAATTCAAATTTGTACAATTTCACTGACAACTGCCAGGTAAAAATTCTGAGGAATTTTAGGCCAGTTATTTCTATGGCATCTGAAGACCTAGCAAAAAAAAATACCGAGCCAAGACTTTAAGGCTTCGCTGGGATCGAGAAGGGGCATGGTAAGCAGCACCCTGTACTCAATTAAAGTTCTACAATTTCAAGTTAAACGGCAAATAGCGCAAACGGCAATTGAATGAGGCGATTCCCAACCCCAATCAGGAGAACGACGAGGAGAAGGAACTTCGGGCATATATGTGTAGTAAGTAAGATACACAAAGAGGCAGGGGGCAGGGGGCATCAGTTTGAGGCACACGCTGCGGATTAGACGTGTAATCAGCATAAAATGTTGCTCGCAAAAGGGGGAGTGGGTGGGGGGTGCAGAGATGTACACAAAAGTGGCAAACATGAAATCCAATATGCGATATGGCAAACGGGCAAACGGCGGCCACATGAAATTGTAATAGCGGCCAGCGGCCATGTCGATGATGATGATGATGATGATGATGATGATGATGATGATGATGATGACGTTGACGGTGACGACGATGGTGATACCAACGTCGACGCTCGTACGCATGTCCCTATCCAAACACTCAGCTACAGACAGCTTAAGAATACACTCAGCGAAAAATATGCCTTAGAAAATGCCTTGAAGAAAGCTTGGCTTGGCAGAATTTATTTTGAAGCGAAAATACTATATGCAAACCCAGATAAATATATTTTAAATATAGAAATGAACTGAAAAGCAGCTTTATTTATTTTGAAAACGAACAACTTTCTGAGAACAAAAATAAATATTATTAAAATCTATAAAATATATAAATATTTTTTATTAGTATTGCTATGTTGATTTGCTAAGATTTATGTTCACAAGTTTATCGCTAAATATAAAAAAAAATATATTTTTTCTCTGCTCTTTTCTGCATTAAATTTTATTGGAACTTTTTAGTCACTTAACAACAGAAAAATTAAAATGATTTTTTTACATAAATTTTTCCCTTAAATTAATTTTAAAATGCTGCACATTTTACTCAAAAATGTAGATCATTTATTTTGCTGAGTGTACTTCAAGTGCGATGTGTAAGTGCAAGGAGCAAGGAGTAAGGAGCAAAGAGAGCGTGGAACACGTGCAAAGCCGCGGGGGACTTGCACGACTTTTGTGACGAGGCGAGGCGAGGCCTGTGAATTGTGGACTCCGAGCTGAAGCTGAAGCTGAAGCAGAAACTGAAGCTGTAACTATAGCTGGGAGTAGGAGTCGAGTAGCTGTGGCTGGACTTTGGGCTGGGCTACGCACCCAGAAAGTGAGAGAGAGGCAAAATCTGCAATGCGCGTTGCCTGTCGCATTTAATAACTGTTTTTAATAAGTGTCCCTTGGGGCCATGCGTTGTGCCCGTCGTCGTCGTTGTCGTTTCATTTGCATGAGCGCCGTGCCCCACACCACATGCCGCATGCCTCATGCCGCATACGGCATGTCCAATTCCTGGCTAACAATTCCAGTTCGCAGTTCGCAGTTTTGCAGCCCGAAAAATGTGTTTCACTCGCACTCTAATTGCACGCCCCGTTTTTGACTCGGCCGCTCAGCTCTCTCAGGTGCTGGCTGGCTGGCTGGAGTTGGCTGGAGGTTGCCGCGTGCAGCATGCAACAACATGTTGGCTGCAATTTATTAGTGCTGCCATTATCGTTTTTCTTCAGACTTAGCTGCTATCGGGCACCCCCCCTTGCAACTCGCCTACCACCCCCCGCCCGCCACGCATACCCCCCTCGTTAAGCTGCGTGTCGTCTGCTGGGGCCTCCTCAGCAATTCTCTCAATTCTCAGTCTGCAAATATTTATTACTATAATTTTCCATATGTTTTCCGTGCGTTGCAGTTGTTGTTGTTGTTGTTGTTGTAGCGCTTTTTGTTTTTTTTTTGTTTTTGGCAAATTGCGCCTTGGAAATTGCAGCCATAATTTGTTGCACACTAAATATGAAGATCAACCAGTTGCCAGCCACTCGAATCGTGTTCTTGCGTCTGTTTCCTGTTTCCCCGCACAATTTATGAACTTGTGCAAAATTAGTCGTTTTGGTCGTTTAGTTGTTGCAATTTGATTTTTATTGCTTAGCTTGTAAATTGTAGCGCCATGTAACTATGAGATACATTTTGGCTTACTCACTCTCTTCCTCCCGCATCCTGCAATTAGTCGACGTGTCTTTTGCCCCCTCTGAGTGGCAGTTAGTCGCTTTTCGTTGCACTAATCAGACAATTATTTATGTGGCTTTTGTATTTACTTAAAAAAATCAACAGCAAAAATGTGGCCATCAAACGTGGTCTGCACAGAGGGCCAAGATTGAGCGTTGGTCAAAGTATGCAAAGCATGTGGCGTCTATAAAGCAGTCCAAGAAACTTTGATTAGTTGTAATCATGGGCAGCTGCATCGTTAAACCAAGCAGGAATGCAGTACGCAGAGACTGACAGACTGGCCACATACCCTGTAATCTGATCAACTGTTTGCAATTGCCAAATATTTTTCATAAACATCAACTGAGAATATAAAATTGCCAGCTAAATTTAACTCTTATAAACTCAAATTCAAATTCTGTCAATTATACAAGTTAATTCAATCCACTTGCCACTTTTTACGAGTCTAGGGCATAAAAAGCTGCTTTACCATTTTTAATTACACGTGCTTTGTGTGGGCCCAGTGACAAGCCCTTTTTATGGCCAAAGGTTCAAAGACTTTTAGCTTCTCTATAAATTGGCTTATAGCAGCATTTAATGTCGCCAGAAGTGGCAGTAAAATACTAAATTCTAAAAGACGTCGCTTTTATTCGAAGTTTTCTGAATTGACACCGACAAACTTTAATGATACTTTTGAGGGAAAACTCAGTTAAACTCAGATCTATAAAGCAAGTACAATTTACAGCGCTTGATTAAACTAAATACATTCTTTTTGAGGATAGTATTAAGTATTTAAGTACTTGTAATTTCTCTGTGGCATTAGCATAAAGGTCGACTATTTAAGCCAGATGAAATATGGTTAGCAATAAAAAGTGCTGCAAATCAAGTAATTCAATACTATTTGTTTACGGTTGGCAGTCGGAACGGTTAACACTTAAGCAGCGGTCCATTAAAGCCAACATTAACTATGCCCCAACTATATTTATTTCGATGTCTGCCTGGGTTCAGTTGTTGCTACTGAATCAGCTCCCAATGTAAATGTCAAAGCAAATCCGCATTCAGATATTCATAAAAATTCAAATGGCTGCCATAAATCTGTCGCTGCTCACAGTGCTTACTGCAGGCATGGCACTGCCAAAGGGGAATGGGGGGTGGAGAGAGGGGGAGAGAGAGGGGGGGAACAATTGCAACAAGCAGCAGCTGTGGCAGCTGTGGCAGTGTCACGCATTGGCATCTTCATCTCTGACAAATAATTTAGCATAAAATCAACGACAACTGCCAATTTTTTAGTAATTAGCCAGGCCGCCGCCAGGCACCGCCTCCCCATGAGGCAAGTCCATTTCCATGCACCGATCCGCTCTGCAATTAATAAAACATAAACCTCGGAGCCAGACACTGCCTGCTGATGCTGCTGCTGTTGCCTGGACCCGAGGGGGCACAACTTGCCTGGCGACCGTCGCCGCCTGTCTCATTGTTAGTCCAAAAATGCGTCTCCAAGCATTTGCAGAAAATTAATTGTGCTCCACGCAGATTAACACATGCGTGGCGCGGACATGCCAAGGGGTAGGAGTGGGAGGAGGTAGGCGGTAGAGTAGGGGATAGTTGGTGCACATACATATGACAGCATTAAGGATGAGGCACGGTTTGACTGCTGTGGCATGCATTTGGGAATGCTGTGCGTTTTACAAATTTGAAAATTTCTTGCTGCATTTTTATGACTCGCTGCTTGCCTCTGACTGCCGCTTGCTGCATGCTGCATGCTGCCTGCTGCATGCTGCATGCTGCTGATGTTGCATGTGGCACGCGCGTCGCATAATTAATTAAAAGTGTATTTAAACGAAGCTTCACGACAGTCAATCGCTCGTTTATATTTACATACAAACAACACACACACAAACACACACACACTCAGAGAAAATATAGCTGTTCGGAAAATAATATAATTTTTATAAATAATGCTTTATAAATTAACATCTTAAATTATAAAATTGTTAAGTCTACAAAAAAACGTTTTTAAAATAAAAACTTTAATTTTTTTGTCTGTAATTATTTTCTTTATTATTTTCCAAGTGCAAACAACACATACACACCCCTTGCAACAGCCAGCTGCTTTTGTGGCACGCCTTCAACTTCAACCTCAACTCCGCTACTCCAACTTGCCCCCCTTTGTGGCATTTGATTTTAAGAAGCCTTTCGTCGACGTGGCATGTCTGCAATAAATATATCTCACTGTGCCTACCTCAAATCGAATAAGAGAATGGAGAATTATTTGCTTGTTAGAATTTTGTGTGTTGCAACATGGCCGCAAACAGGCAGGCAACATGTGTCGTTCTTTCTGTTTTTTTTTTTTTTCTGTCTTTGAGGCATTCGTCAAATGGTTCGTGATGACAACTTGGAACACAAATGGCAGACAGTCGAATTTTACAACAATTGACGGATATATTATATATATATATAAGCCAACTCTTTGAGTTATGTAACCATAACCTTTTACCTCTTACTTTTTGGCTAACTGACTGACTGACTAACTGACTAGCTTTGTGAACCCTGACCTCAGAGCGACGACTTTCAAAAATCTAAATTCTGAATACAATCAGTTTCAAGGCTTTACATATATTTATTATAATAAAGCTAAGAATGTAAGATTAACACCTATTTATGCTTTATACACAATATGTCTTTGGAATCAAGGTGCTTAATTTATCTGCAACATAAATCTATACACAAAATGCCCCCCAAAAAAAAAATATTGCTTCAAATCTATTCACTTTCCCAAAAAGACCTTGCTAAAAATCAGTTTATTTTATACTTTTGGATACTTTATGTTTCCTTTTCGATTTCGATTTATTTACTATTATTTTCTATAGAGTCGAGCGCTTTTCAGAAAATCAACTTTTGACAGCTGCATAAACATTAAGAATATTGAAACGTAGAAAATACACATCAATTTTATTTTATGATCGCTCTTCGATTCATTGGAATCAGTAAATCAGCATATATATATATATATATATATGTATGTGTAAATAAATATTAGCAGATTGATCATCAGTCAGTTTGATTTTGTGCAAACAGCTAAATATTTTTGGTGAATATTTATGAAAATACAATTTGGTAATTATTTGGTTAGATCTTTTTTTTCATTTTTGGTGTTGGAAAATTAAATAGCTCAGTGAAAACCACTTAACACTTGATTTCATTTGAATTTAATGCAACATTAGCTATTTTTTATGCCACTGCCACGAGAAATCCGGCCACAAACTTGAGGTGATACAATCTATAGACAAGCCCACCGCCCCAAGGCATTGCGCCCCACCCCTTCCAACCCGACAAACAGAAAAAGAACAGAACTCTTTGGGCGGACCACCGACGGTTTCTCTTGAGATCTCTTGAGATCTGTTTGGTTGCGGCTTCTTGGTTAGCAGGCGCCGCTGATGGGAAACAGCTGACCAAAATGTACAAAAATATTTTATTTATGAACCAGATAAATAAAGTGGAAAAAAAAAACACTCAACAAAAAAAGAATTTGTGCCTCACCTTTCTTTTTGGGCCAAACATTAATTGGCAGCACACATGAATGGGCTCCATTCATGTTGGACGACTGGCGGATGAAGAGCAGATGCCAAGAGCAGGTGATCCACCAGCTTTTCATTCAAATTAAATCGCTTAATTTAAGAGCAATTCTCTGAATTGAAAGTGATTTAAATAAATACTAATATAAAGATAAATATTATAACTATGAACTATGAACTACAAGATAATCTGGGAAAACAAGATAATAAAAAACACACAAAACTATTTTTTTTTTATCTTTAAGCATCCACTAATTTAATGGCCTAACTAAGACAGCTATTAGCACAGCTCCTGTAAGCATAAAAAATGCTAATAAAATATAGATGCGTTATTCTTATTAAATTATGTTGTAAAAAACAAAAAAAAAATATAAAAATAAAAAAAATAGCAACCAGTCTAGTTTAATTTATGTATTTAAGCAGACTGCAGGCAATTCTTCCATCTGACTTCTGCCTTCTGCCCGTCATCTGTTCGTGCAGCTAAGCGAATCTTTGGCTTTGGCAATCTCAGTGCTTATGGCCGGTTCATTAAAGCCCAGTTGCGCAGCGGACGATTCGCTACACTTAACACTTAACACCTTAGCTGCTCTTGCTGCCATCTAACACACATAAAATAACACACACACACATAGACCACTCACAACATACAACACACACACACACACACACACACATGACGTACTTGTAACGACTATTTTCAGTGGCACGATCGTCAAGCACAGCGGGCAGTCCCGGTGCTAACATGGCTCGCATAGCGTTTAACTACTGTACTGAATGGCATATTTACAATTTGCACTCACATTTTGGGTGCACATAATAAATTCGCATAAATTCACATAATAATAATAATAAATGCATGTGTGTGTGTGTGTGTTTGTGTGTGTGTGAAACGGGCAATAAGTGCGCGATTTGTGCGCCTAATGAAGCCGATTTGTTGCGGCAGCAAACTGCCCACTAAATTTACCACATTGATAATTGATGTATCCACAAGATACCGCAGCGGTGCGAAAGAGACAGCAAATGTTGAATCGGTTGAAGGGTAAAAGGGGGTAAAGAGGCAACTTTAGGTGGCAGACAGCTTGCAGAGAGAATATTACAAAACACTTGCTTGAAATATGAATTTCGATCTTCTTTCAGAAAACGATTATTTTTCGAGTGGTTTTTCGAACTTTTTTTTTCTTTACTTTGTGTTGGGCATTTAATGAGCAGCCGCTGATATTCTCAATACAGCGTTAAATCTATGTGGAAATATTTGATTTTATATAGATCGCTGATCGGTGGGCATCTGTGGTGCCTAAAGAGTTCTGCACAGCATCATTGGACAGCAGATACTTAGCACTTTCGTTATTCTCCCATCAATTTTGTCTGGGAGATGCCTCTGCTGCTGCTGTTATCACCTCATTCGCTGTGAAATGTTTGTTTTTGGATCAATGCCTACGCACATTTTACACAACAAAAACACACACATACACACACACTCAGACAGATATATAAAATATCTACAGATGCGCATTTGAACACCTGCAAATTGCAAAACATAAAAAGATTCGTCACACAACAAAAGTCTGGCAACCCAAAGAGCGACCGCATGTCTAAATGGAATGCAAGGCAATAAGTCAGAGGCAGCTGGCCAACCCCCAAGGACAAAAAGCCAAAGCCAAAAAAAACAGCTGACAGGAAGCCGTATAATGCGGCCAACCCCCTCGACCAAGTGCTCTAACCGCCCCAACCCAGCCCAAATCCCCACCCACGCCTGCTGGTAAGAGCCAGCTCATGAATACATTTGAACTCGTTAACTCTCCGACATTTTGTGTGGGGGTTGGTTTCAGTCAGCCCTGTGGCGTGTCCCGGCAAGGATATATATATACACACACACACTATATATATATATATATATATATATTTGCTGGCTTTGCACGTGCACAATTTCGAGTTCATCAAATGGAATTTGCTTTGGGGAGCGTCTGACATTTATTAGAATTCTTGCTGTTGCTCCCCTAAAACCAATGGGGGACAGGCGGGGGGTTTTGGGGGTGGCGTGTGGCGGGTTTGGGCGTAATAAATTTGCCTTGAAAGCTTTTAGCTGTGTGAACAAAACCGGAAGTTTGAGTTGCTGCCATGGCAGGCGCTTCGGTTTCGGTTTGTTGATTCCCAGATCAGTTTTTAGGTTCAGTTCCATTAAAGTTGGCTTGTTCTCGGCTGGGGTATCTGTGGCCGCTTTCTGCAAGCCTTAAAGCTATTTGTTAGCCATTGAAATCTGAGCGGGTAAACAGAAACATGCCACGCACATTGACTTTTGCAGCTGCATGAATTCGTGCTGCTCCCCGCTCGTGAAGGAGGGGGGCTGAAGAACACCCGATGAATAGCACAAATGAAAATGTCAGTGTATTGCTATTCATTCAGAGAGCATTTTAGCATTTTCGAGAGCGGAAAGGGGAAGTTTGAGTAAAGGAATTCAGAGATATAGCAAATATTTTGCAGAAAATGTGCAGTTTTGCAGTAAGAAATTTGCAAAAAATGGCTACAAATTAAATAAGATAATTGTTGAATAAAAAAATAGTCTTTAAGCAAATGACTACATTTCTAAAATAAATTCTTACAAAAAAATGAATAATATTATAATCATATTTACGAACTACGAGTTATTTATGACTCATTAATTTCCCCATAATCTTAACAAGTTCTACAATAATCTTCTTAATAACTAGCAACTTATCTTCCCATTTAATCTCTACACTCGTGAGATGTATAACATTTCAATTACATTTGACACACAACAAACAGGCACAACAAATATTGTTGGATTTTTAGCTAGTCTCAAGGCCCCCATTTTTAATTAGTCAGCCAAATCAAACAGACCAAATAAACTTCGGGTATATTTGTCAAACAATTTCAGTTTTAGTGCATGTACAAATTAAAATACTTTATTATCTCATACGAAAAGCAAACATAACTCGACAAACATTTGAGTAGACCGAAATAGGAAAAAAAAAAAAGGTTGACATTTGTTCGAGCACAAAGGCAAACAAGTTGGTAACTGGTGTAGAGCAGGAGGAGGAGGTGGAGGAGGGGTGTAGGAGCCGAAGGGGGAATGGAACTAGTAGGCTGAGAAGCAACATTTGGCGATGGCTGAGCACTTGTTATTCCATTTTAATTAAGTTAATTGCACAGATTTCGTGTCATTGGGCAATTTCCAGCAGCAGAAGCAATACAAAACTCGAGGGTTGCTCGGACTCAGAGTTGGCAATGGAATCGATTGATGGCACCTCAAAATGCCCACTCAAATACGCACCCAAAACACTCACATTCAAGCCGTATTGCACTATTGTTTTCATGCCCTGTATTTAGTTTAAAAATGGGGTGTATTAGGTTTGTGTAAACGGATAAGTAAAATTTAAATTTCTTGGCTAAATAAATTAAACTTTAATAAATTAAACAAAGTAGAAAAACCAGTTAGTTAACTTAAACTATAATTTCGAAATGTTTTCAGAAACATTATTGAAACTATGTCATATTTTTTAGAATATGCCAAAAAGCAAATATTCACACATTTATTTATTCTAATTTTTGCTTGTAATTTTTTAATATTGCTTTATTGTTCTTCTTACAATATTTGCCAGGATTTAATATTCTTCCAACAATATTTTCCAAAACTAAATATTCTTCCAACGATATTTCCCAGAATATGCTTCCAACAGCATTTGTTAGGATATCTCATAGTCCTCCAACCATTGAGTTCTGGCATAATTTTTACAACCCTCCAACAAGGCAAAAAGAAACCATATAAAAAAAAATGTGCACAGACTTAAATGCGAATTATTGGCAAATGTTGTGAAAATACCGTAAAGCAAATAAGAATTCAAGTTAAAATGCTGTTTTCGGACATTTGTTTTAGAATTTCGGCGACGTTTCGAAAAATGCATTATTTGTCTCAGCGCAAATATTTGCGATTCAAATGAGAAATCTGTTCAAATTGTCAGTGCGCGATATATGTATATATGTAATTACATATGTATATTATAAGTCGCTTCGACAGTTGGCCAAGTGGCAGCTGTGCTCAAGTGCTTTACTAATTATTATTTTACAAGGGCCGTCGAACACATTGCACCAAATTATTAATTGAGAAACTGAGAAAGTGAACGAATTTTTTTTAATAAGAATTAAGGTTTTAAACCAAAGCAAAATCAATGTAATATTTTGGAATGAGAATTTAATAGAGTCGGGTAAAAGGAGGAAATTGCATTTTATAAACTGAGAAAGTGAACGAATTTTTTAATAAGAACTTGGAAACGGGAAAGATTTTGCACATCATTTGTTTTAGCATACCAAAAATTAAGTTTTTATACCAAAGCAAAAGCAATGTAATATGTAATATTTTGGAATGAGCATTTAATAGAGTCGGGTAAAAGGAGGAAATTGCATTTTATTACTTAATCAACGCAGCCGTCGCTAATGGCTCATGTGGGCTTTGAGTTTTGGTTTTGGTTTTTTTTTTTTTTGGGATTGTTGTTAATGTCGCCCTTGTGAAACCTGCGGCGTAAACATTTGACCAACAAATGCGCAAATGTGGCAAGCAAAGAAGATTTCTATTTTTGGGGTTGCAACTTGCGTCAAACATTTATTGGGGGTTGCAAGCAGTGGCGACGGTGTCGAAAGTCAGACATAAATGCGTTACGCGCTATCAATCTTGATTAGATGTGATTTCTGCTTTTAGACACAAGCACAAAAACATAAAAATTAACAAGCCAAGGGAGAAGAAGCAGCAATCTCCAATGACAAACAAAAGAGCCACACGTGCCACCGAGATAGATAAAGATTGAAGAGAGAGAGAGAGCGAGATTGGAGAACTGAGATTTAAATGGTAAGGCTTAGATTTAATGACGTCTACGGTTACATGACTCAAACTGCTACAAAATGCAAACAAGTTTTGAAATGAAAACATAAAACTGTCTAACTGCAGCGATTTTCTCATTATTTTGCACCGTTTTGTGGCAATTTCAATAAACAATAAATCCCTAGACCAACATAGCAAAAAAAAAGAAACAGAAAAAAAACTTGCTGCTGCAAATTTATAGCAATTTTCACATGAGTTGAAGGAGCGAGCGGAGCAAAGCAGGCGCCTGCCAAACAACAGCAGCAAGCCAAGAAGTCGACTCTGCTATTGGCCCGAATCCATTTGGCCACCTGGATACGGTTGCCACAAAGTCTGTGGATCTGTGTGCTGCTGCGGCTGTTGCTGTTGCTGCTGCTGTCGTCGGGGCGTATGAGTGACGCGACTGAGATCGCTTGTTCGCCTGTGTTTGGGCAGCGAACATAATCGTAAACAAATAAAATTATTGCTGCCGATCATGCACACAAATTTATGCACTCCAATACACACACACACAAGCACACACACACTTACTTCAAACGTTGGCTATTTTGCACTAATTTTCTAGCCCAGTCAGTCAGCGGAAGGTGCTGCGGGGTCCTGTTGCTGCACGAGGTGTTGCCGCAAGCTGTGTGTGAAATATGCAACAACAGCGTGAAAAACATGAAGGCAACGGCTCGACGAGACTCACCACGACTCAGCTTAGCTCTCAGCTCAGCTCTCAGCTCAGCTAGCCAACTGCCGCGTCTTGGCCACGCCACACAGCGGGAAATGTGCCTACATTTTCGCGTGCGCAGGCTGGCCAAAAAAAAATTAAAAAAGTAAAAGAAAAACGTTTTTAGCCAAGACTGTGCATGTGAATGTGAATGTGGATATGTATGTGTTTAGCTGGAACACAGGCAAGACTACAGCTGGAGCTGGAGCAGCTAATACCGGTAGTCAGGCCAAACAGCGGACGAGGCGTTTGTCTAAGCGCACAGTGGTTATAAAGCTGCTGAATATAAACGCATTTTAGCAGAATAATTATTTAAAGAATAATAGAAATATACTTGAAAATAGCACAAATTAAATATGCCTTATTCATATTCTTTATACCAGCTATTATATTATATTTTTCAACAATAATAAATTTATTCAAATAAATAAATAATATTAAAATAAAAATCACTATGTTGATTTAAGATCTTAGAGTTTTATTTGGTGTCTACTAAGTTATTCGAGATAATTATATTTAGTATTTGAATTTAGAAATATACTTGAAAATAATAAAAATTAAATATGCCTTATTCCTATTCTTTATATCTGCTAATATAATATATTTTTAACGATAATAAAAATAATATTAAAATAAGAATCACTGTTTTGATTTAAGGTCTTTTTCATTAAACGGCTGTCTACTGAGATAATTTTAAATTGTATTTGAATTTAAGAAAACTTATATTATACTTAAAAATAATAAAAATTAAATGTGCCTTATTCAAATTCTTTATAACATACCTGCAATTATATTATATTTTTCGACAATTGATATCCGAAATAATATCACAGTCAACCTCCCTTTTTCGATTTAAGATCTTAAACATTTAACAAGTGTCTACTAAAATAATCAAGATAAATAAGTTATGTATTTGAATTTAGCAGATTTGTGATCGTAAATTTATATTAAAAAAAAGTGCAGTTTAGAATGGGAGGCAGAAAGTGTTTGAATATATCATTATCGATTTTTTAGTAGTTTTCAGAGATTATTACTATAGCCTAATAAAAGTGGGTTTAAGTGCAATTTAAACGTTTTCTACAAAATTCCGCTAAAGATTTCTAATTAAAAACAGATTATTTCAGTTATCTTATGTAAAAAAAGGGTTACCTTACACAAAAAAAAGGTTGCTTCACTAAAGCTAACAAAAAATTCTAACTAGCTGTCATCGTATTTTGCAGTAATTAGAACCACAGTGCCTGCTAGGTGTACACTGTCATTGAGAGACCTCGACGACGACGACTCCAACTATGAGTATGAGCATGAGTATGACTCCAATTGCTTGGTTGGACTTGGTCGGTTTGGAAGTCCGCGTGCTGTTTGGCAGTTAGACACGTTAGCGCGCGTCTGGGCAATTTTCGCTTTAGCTGCATGTTGATGATCATTATGTTGGCTAAAAGTGCTTGACTTGGCCGGGCTTTGTCTGCTGTTGCAGCAGTGGCTGTGGCTGTGGCTGTGGCTGTTGCTGCCTCTGACTCTGTGTCGGCCACTTGAAGACGTCGCTAATGAAGACTTAAGCATGACGTGTTGATAAAGATCTCTCGCACATGAGCATTTGGTGAGGCCATCGCGCGACCATTGGTCACTCATCGTCATCGTCATCGTCATCGTCATCATCTTGGTATTTATGCAGCATATTAGCAAAAAACCAAAGTAATTCTTTCGTTAACTGAATGGGCTGTTTGTTTTCGTTCATTGTGTTTGGCTCTGTGAAATGGGCTGATAAACGCGTCACTGGGCACATTTGAACAGTTGTCTGTCAGTCAGCTGTCCGAATGAATTTCCCAAAGGGCACGTCTACTTTCTGCTCTAGATATGGGCAAAGGGGTGGTTGTTGCTGTTCCAGTTGTTGTTTGCACCCTCTTCAGGGTGTATCAATGACCATCCCAAAAACAACAGCAGTTGTTCTTGTTGTTGTTGTTCTTGTTGTTGTTGTTGTTGTTGTTGCCTTGCCTTGCAAGCCATTTGTTTGACTTGTGTTTTGTGTTGTTAGCTTTTAGCATAATTAAACGACACATGCCACAAAATGCACTTCAATGTCCTCCCGAATATCCCGAATATCCTGAATATCCTGCATTCCAGCAACAACAACAACAACAACTCCCCAACAACATCATTCGACACGGCATCCATATGTTCTATTATATAGTACAACTCTCTCTCCCATTCCCATTCTCATTCCCATTCTCTATCCGTATGTCTCAAAAATTTGTATTGAACATAAGGTTTCATTTTAGTTCATTATAGTATTTTATTCTACTGGTCACCCTGACGACCTCCTCTCACCCCTTTCACTAATGCTATGCAAATGAGCATTTTGTGCCTGATGGATTAGTTTCCCAGGTTTTTTTTTTTATTGGCTTCTATCTTATTTTGCGGCTTTAGCACTTTGGTTATAATAATTTCAATGTTGATTGATTGCCAGTCGCAATGTAAATTTAATTTCGTACAGCAACTGCCAGCAAATACCATACTATTTAATTAAAAATATAATATATACATACAGCTACACACACAGACAAGTCGCACAGGTGTGCTCAGGGGACACCCTTCTCTGCCTCGCTTGCCCCTTGTAAAATAATATGAAATAAACTAGGGGGAATTATATATGGGCGTGGTTCAGCTTGATTCATAATGAATGATTTTTTTTTTTGTGTTTAAATTTTGATTGATCTTCGTGTAAAGTCTTGAATGAAATATATTTTAATGAATGACTCGAGGCATAATCTTTGAATGTGCTTCGATTCTTGTTTACTTATAATGAGTTTTTTCTTTTTTTGTCAGTTTACAAATTGTTGATGAATATTTGCTTATAGTTTAGCCTAAGAGGTTTTGTAAAGCCTAAAATATACAAGATACGAAAAATGCATTAGTTGAAGTTAAATCTTTGTGAAACTTATGTTTAACGAAAAGAAATATTTTACTTCTGTTAATCGAAAATTATTTTAATATATCGTTAAAAAAAGATATGATATATTTAAATTGTAGATAGCTAATTCACTAATAGTAGAGAAAAAATTAGAAATAATAACAATAAATAATATAAATTAACTAAAAAAAAATAATTAAAAAAAGTCTACTTTAATTCAGCTAATAAAACCCATTAAAGGTTCACATTCTTGCAGCTCGTGTGGCAAATGGGATTGTGGTAAATAATTTTATAAGTCTTAAGTTTGCACAGATTCTTCTACTTTATGAGAACATCTCATCTGCTCATAACAAACCATAAGAAAAACATGCATATTTAGCGCAAAATAAATTGAGACTGAAAAACAATTAAAATATTTGCAGAGCATGTTACAACGCCTCTGATTTTTTTTAATGATGTTTTATTGTCTGCTTCGACGGCTAGACAAAAACACGAACAAACAAGGCAAACACACAAACACACACACATGCACACACACAGATAGAGGCATACAGTGAAATCGAGTGTAATATATACTCATAGCAATGTGATGTGATGATGTTGATGATGATGTTGATGATGGTGATGATGATGACGATTTGCGACTAAATAATTGAATGCAGCTGGTTGACGGTTGTCGCATTAAATTTAGGTGTCTGTCTTGGCGCACTCACGATAGCAATGGCTATGCCGATGGCGATGGCGCTGGCGATGGCGATGGCTGTGGCGTTTGCAATTGGGAGACACTGTGACTGAGCCAACGACCGCGACAACTGACTGACTTACAGACTAACAGACTGAGAGCTGAGTGATGGACTCAACGGGTGCGAGGAGTGAGTGCTAGCGGGGGGGAGTAGCGACAATAATAAATGAAGCGATTGCAAGTGTAACAGAACAATGACAGCAACAATTGCAGTGTTTGGCATTTGCCAACAGCAGCAGCAGCAACAGCAACAGCAACAACAACAACAACAACAAGAGCAGACAAAGGTCTATTAATAATTTTTGGTGCAACACACGACGATCGACGATCAGCAGTGGCAGTGGCAGCAGCAGCAACAGACGACAGCGCTGGCAACTAACGATCGACAACTGCAACGACAACAGCAACAACAACAACAACAACAGCAACTGATTTTTTTTGAGGCACAGACAGTCGGCCGGCAAATGCGTCGCGTTGGCTTTTCCAAAAATAAAAGCCAAACTAATGAGCCGGCAACATGCAATGCGGCAGAGTAGCTGCGACGCACGTGCAACAAAGAAACAACACAACATTCATACAAATAATTGATGGCCGCTTGCAATTGTTGCCGTTGTTGATGTTGTTGCCATTGCTGATTGACGGCAAACGGCGACAAAAATCAGCGTCTGATTGACAACTCAATTGCAACTGTATTGGTGCGTGTCTGTGTTTAGTTTTTATTTTATTTATTTTTCTTCAAACTAAACTTAATTGATTTTTTTTGATTTTTCGTTTTTTTTTGGTTTTTTGATGCTGCAGCATTTCTCCCGAAAATGTGGCAGCACAGCTGGCGGATGATTAATGGCAACAAATGTTGCAATGGAACAAAAAAACAAAATAAAATAAAACATTCAAAGTCCAAAATAGACAAACATGAATCTTTAACTTAATTTCCAATTGGAATTTCACTTTACGTTAAACGTCAACACAAAAAAAAAGCAAAAAAAAAAACTAAAACTGCTCATTTGTCATTGGGACTCAGGTTCGAAAATGATTCGGAGCTGTTCCGTTTTTGGTTCGGTTCGGTTCGATTCGGAGGCCAAATTGCCAGCGTTGTCGCGTGTCTATTTTGATTGTAAAAAAAAAAAAAAATTGTTCTGCGGCTTTTGTTTATGTCTGTTGACAGTTTATTATGTTTGACTGTTTGTCTGTTTGACTATGGAACATTTTCCGCCTCCCATTCCCCTCTTCTGTGTGTGTTTTTGTCTATTTATTATTGCTAGGGATTCACTTTAAGCAGCCAGACAAATCGTTTCCGACGACCTTTAAACTGCAGCCGAAGATCAATGAGAGAAAAGACTTTCGAGGAAGGAAAAGAAATCCACAAATGGATTCATTTATAAAAAATCAATCTTAAGACAAAAACTTTAAGTTGTAGAACTGTTAACGGTTTGTTTAGCTTGTTAACAATTGCGAAATAGACAGCTGCCAACTGTGGGAATTGTTCTGAACAAATTACGAGTATCATTTGGCCATATTTGTAATGAAGTTAAAAACATTTGCCCAGCTTATTGTTAATCTTTCACTGCTGGGCAGGTTTATGCTCAGCGTGTGTGTGTGTGTGTGTGTATGTGTAGTCAAACAATTGCAACATTGTGTGTGTTATCTGTGGCCAAAAAGGTAAACAAGACAATAGCGAAAACAGCGCAGAGCAAACAGTCGAGCCACTTGCCAATAAATAAACATAATTTCTGACAAAACGCTTTGCTTACAACAGCAACAACAAAAACAAGGACAACAACAACAACAATGAAGAGGAGCATCTTCAGTTGTTGGCCAACTTTCCAAGCTGCTTGCCCCCCACTTTTGCTGCCCATAAACCTATTTAACCATTCGTTTGAGCAAATGAATTACAAGTGCAGCAGCCAAAGTAATGTTTTGTTGTTTTGCATGTTGCAGCTGCAATGTTGCTGCTGCTGCTGCTGCTGGGCAAATGTTGCTGTTGCTGTGGGCCATGTTGATAGCTGGCTAACTGACTAGCTGGCAAAGCTGGCAAGATGGCAAGCTGGCTGGCTTGCTGGCTAGCTGGCTAGCAGGTGTTGCTTGCTGACTGGCTGCATAATGAATTCATAGAGCTACCTTCCCCCCAGCAACCTCAGACCCCCCTCCTTTCCATATTATGCACCCCACATCATTTATATGTTCACGGTGCATATTTCATTCATACAACGAGACGAGTACTCACATTCACATTCACAATTCGCAATCGCATTCACATTTACATTCAGATTCAGATTCGCATTCACAATCACATTCGCATATTCAATCAGCGCCTCGTCTCGAGTCGACTCCACTCAACTCGACTCGACTCGACTCGACTCGACTTTGTTCGCATATGAAAACAGGTGCAATTTTCTTGCCATTTTCTAATTAGTTTTAGTCGGAGCAATTTTATCGCTTTTCTCTGGCAGCAAAAAGCGAGCCATTTGCTATCTCAGCTTGATCATAAATTTCATTTTATTTCATTTCATTTCATTCCTGCGCGTCTTTATTGCACAATTCGCTTGTTTATAAACAAATGCATTCATTCACTCAGCTCGTGGGGTGTAGGAGTCTGACTGGGGGGTGGGGGGTTTGCTTACCCACAAATTTAATAAGCAAAACGTTATAAAAATTCGCCAAAGTACACCTGCAGTGCTGCATGCAACAACAGGAATACAAAAGCAACTTTAACTGCCACAATAATAATAATAACAATTAAAACGGACTCAATCAACAAAATAAGTGAATATCATTATTCAAACTATTAAACTAATAATTAAGCGCATTTCTGGCGCCATCTTTGGCATATGGTATTTCTTTCAAACATGTGTGAAATATTTTATGCGTTCTTTTGAAGATTTAAAGATTCTTGAATTTAAGTACACTTTTTTTTAGCTTTAATGGAGTATACTAAATTTTAATGAAGTGGCGAAAACTTACATGGAATGCAAATCAAAAAAAAAAAAGTCTTTGTAATTGGAAACAATATTTATTTGATCAGTTAAAGTTGAATAAAGTTGGGAGAGGTTAGGTTGACAATCCTTAAATTAAATATAGAAAAAGTGTAAAATTTAAGAAAATTTACATATTCTTTACTCTTCAGTAAAACCATAAATAAATTCGAACTGACAAAAGTAAGAAATTTTTTTAATTTAGCCTAGTAAAATGCTTATAAATTTAATTGCATGATTAACCTATTTAATATATTTTCCATTGTTGTCTTGGCAGATGATTTATGAATGCAGCTGGAAATAAGTCTTTCCCTCATTTAGATTTAGCTGAAAATTAGTGTTTCCCTCATTTGGGTCTTATGCATATTACTTTCCCATTTCTAGATCAGGCCATTCCCTTAGGGCTTTTGCATGCATCTATGCCAGGTTGTTGGCGCTGTTTCTCGTGAGAACTGGTCACGCATAATTGCACAATGCAGCGAAAGATGCACCTTTCTCTTTGGTGGCCCCACTGTGTCCAGCACCTGCCCAGTAGAATGGCTTTTCACATGGGTGAAAGTGTGCGATGCCATTGTCTTCTTCTTCTCTCTCTCTCTCCCTCTCTCTCTGTCTCTCTCTCTCTCCCATGGGTGCTCTCTCAGCCATTTGTGGGGCGTTAGTCTTACAATTAGTTAGTGTCATTTAGACAAATTGCAGCCAAAGCTGCAGCAAAACAACAAAAAAACAACAACAGAAACAGTTAAGTAAAAACAAAAGCAGAAAAGCTAAAAAGCCAAAAAACAAAAAACGCCCCGCAATTAGACGTCAAAAGGAAAGGCCATTAGATGTGCATGCAGATGTTGTTGCAGTTGCAGTTGCAGATGCAAAGCTGCCAATAGACTGTGACTTCGAGTATAGACTATATACGATATATATATATATATATTTATATATATATATATATACTAAGCCTGCATACTGCTTGTTACTGGCATGCTCTTATCTCAGCCAATCTGCATGCAACTCTGCCTGCAACTGCAACAGTGCAACATGAGGCCACTGGCCGAGTTGTAACTGTAACAAACTGGCGACGAGGCGGCGAGGCGACGGCCCACGGCGTCTGCGCAACACTTCAGCCAGTAACCAACAACAAGAAGCCGCCACCAACTACACTGAGAAAATTATTAAGTAATTATGCACTAGTCGAGAGAGTTGGACTCGCAGTTTGCCTGCAGCCTGCTGTTAAGTTTACTTTAGGCATGCTAATATTAATTTGTTCAATATAAAAATACGATTTAGTTAACGAAATTAATAATCGTGAAATTTATAATAATTTTATAATCATAATTTATAATAATATGTCTGGTTATATACTTCTTAAATATAGAAGTATTAAGAAACATTAATGGAATATCAACTTATAAAAATTAAGATCAAATAGCTACTTTTCATTTTGAAGGCAGCTAGAAAACTAAATAAATAAATATTAAAATTTATTAAAATGGAAAATAAACTTTTGTTTTTTTTTTTTTTATAAACAAATATTGCAAGTAAAAAATGAAAAAATTGTAAGCAATATGATCTAACATATAAGACTCCCAAGTTGGTCTCAATGGGACAGTTATCGATACATCAGAAATATTAATTCCTTTTATAAACGTATTTTAAAATGCATTTTTTCTTCAAGTGTAATGCAAGCAGCCGCAACTTGCGCCCAGCTAACTGGTATTTCCCAGCGGCTGACTAACCAATGGCCAAAGTATTGCCAATGCAGTCGGCAACAGGTGGCCAAGTTAGCCAAGTTGGCTGTTGGTTGGCTTGTTTGGCTACCTGCTGCTGGCTGTCGAAAACGTGCACCGGCTTAAACTGGAGCAGTTTTCCAATTGGCAGCGACGAGTTTTCCCAACCCAACTGAGCTGAAGTGAAATGCCAGGCGACCAAACTCCAATTGCAACTCCAAGTTGCACGTTGCACGTTTCACGTTTGAGCGATGATGTATTTATGCTAAATTGCAAGTTAATTAATGTTGGCGTTTAATTCAAACGTTAAAGTGGCAAAATGTTCGTTGTTGTTGTTGTTGTTACTATTGTTGTTGTTGTTATTGTTGTTGTTAATGTTGTCTGTTGCAGCTGGCTACTGGCAAAGTGCAGCTGGAAAATTGCCAGGAAATTGGGACTGGTAGAAGAGAGAGCAGCTGCTATTAGCTAAATGTATGTAAAGGTTTCATTGTTTGCACTGCGAAAATGAAAGGTAATTTTAACTATCACTGCAATTTTTAGCAAATTATCTTTGTAATAATTTTAATTCAATAATTGAGGCAACACTTTAACATTTTATTACTTCCCAATTGGCAGCAACATTTGTCAATAAGTGCCAAGAATTCCCCACAAATTAATTTGCTAAGTGCCAAAAAGTTGACAAATACCATCAGCAAATAAACATTCCACAATAAATTTTATATTGCTGTCAATTATTTATATTACTTACTAATCTATTGATAAAAAAAATCTATTTTTATTATGTCTAAAATTGTATTTAAGTTTTAAAAAATTATCACAAATAGTGTTTATTGCCTTTAAAATTTAACTATATATTTTTTCAATTTAACTAAACTATAATTTAACATTTATTTTTTATACCCTACAACTATTGAAAATCATATTTAAAATATTTTTACCTTCACCCTTTCCTGATAAGGAATATCCAGGGTATATCCCAGTCGAGTTTTCTCCAAAATAACTTTCTAACCTGTTCATTTATAGCTCATTAAAAATAATATATTTGTGTATTTGCCTAATTAATTTTAATATGTTTTGCCTACTTAGTCTATTGACCTTTTGAAATGAAATATTTTCCACAGTGTAAATGACTATAAAGAATTTATTGCACAGCTGTCATAAATTTTAACCTTTACTAAATATCACCCACAATTAGGTATATAATTTATATAGTCTTAAAATGTAAATTTCAATTCCAAAAAAAAAGAAATAATATTTTATAATTTTAATAAACTTTTCAAGCAGTACAAGTTATTCATGGTTAACAATATTTTTAATTAAATTATTTTAATGAGCAAACAGATATTTAGGTAAGTCACAGTTGATTAACATTTTGAACATTTGTTTGCGAAGTGTAATTAAATTATTTTTAAGTTTCTATTTATTTTATTGCCTTATCTACATTGAGTTTTGGTGAGTGTTTAAATTTTGGTTTCTGCTTATGTTTTTTTTTTTGTTTTTACTTTTTATGAATGTCATAAATTAATGCAAGAAATATTTGTGAAATTTTTGGCTTTAAATGCGAGACATAATTTTTACTTTGTCTTCATCGGGGGCACATTTCGAATTTGAAATTTGAAATTTTTGTTAATTTGGCGCGCAGCTGCTGTCGATGTGTCTTTCAGTGGTTGCCACAAAACAGCAGCCGTTGCCAATTGCACAGCAACAGCAGCAGCAGCAGCAGCAGCGGCAGCGGCAGCGGCAGCCACATTTGAGGCATGTATTCAAAAACTTTAAGTGTCAATTGTTGTGACAAGTCAAGCAGCGTGAAAATATTGCAAATGAATGTCACAGACGGACGGACAGACGGACGGGCGGACAGACGACGGTCACAGGTGCGTATGAGTAACATTGAAAGGCGGCCAAGCAAACTAGTTATATACACATATATATATAAATATATATATATAAATATATTTATATAGAAATATATCTGAATAGTTGCTATGCTTGCAGGCGTCGCTGGTCATAAATCTGTTGGCCATTTAGCGTCCATCAATTCGTCCGCCGTTAGCCATCTCTGTGGCAGACAGACGGACGGACAGACGGCCAGACGGACGAACTGTAGGCACTCAAATGAATTGCTGTCGGCCATTTTAGAGCGCTGTAAATTTGTCAACTTTTTGGGTATCAGCGCACCTGCAGCTGCTGTGCTCATTTCACGCAGCCTGTCCACTAATGGGCGCCCAACAACAAGAACAACACCAACAGCAACAGCAGCAGCAACAGACCCCGCCCCAAACAAAAAAAAAAAAAACAGCAACAACAACAACAGATCGCCAGCAACATGTGGCGCACAGCTGCAACACATCATTGACAGCTTTCAGGCCAGAGTTGCCACCCACTGCTGCGGGCCATATTCATTGCGGCGAATGGTGTCATCAGGAGGTAAAAGCAGCCAGTCTCCCTCAAGTTTCCCTTCACCTGCAACATGCCCTGTCATTTGCTGCTGTTGCTGCCTCCTCGTCTCTGTTGCACCTGTTGCAATGCATTGCACCTTATTGATTGCGCTCTGTATCTGTATCTTTAGTTGTAGTTGCTGCTGCTGTTGTGATTCTACACTGACATAAAATTATGCTAATTTGTAGCTTATAATGTATATAAATATAGGCAGCCCAAAAAAATAAAATAAAATACAATAAAAACTAAAAAATAAAATTACAAAAAAAAAAAATCAAGACGAAGGAAAAAAAATTTGATGAGGATAATTTATAACATAAAAAAAATATATTTAAAACATTGCATAAATTGGAGCATGCCAGATTAGTTTCTAAATTGTATCCACGAAGCTGAATAAGATCATATTAGTCCTTTTGTTTTATTGAGTACATAATGCTGATATTGGCCTGATCAGTTTACTATATCATATAGATTCAATAGCAAAAGAGTATGCAGTTTGTCTCCGGTCTGCAAGGGTGTGCAGAATACGGTTTGCCTCTGATTAGCAATTTTTGCATAATGCAAACACTTTCTAAAAAAAAAAAAAAAATGTGGCAAACTATTTTTGCGAGTGCAGCTGTATCCGTAGCTGTTGCAATTGCATTCGCGGTCATTGAGCCGCTGATTTGTGGCGTTTCTAAATTGTTTTTCATGTTCGACGGCAGCAGCTGCATAATCTGTGCACTTTACGAGCCACATTTGAGCGAAAATACTCATTTGCATGTGTGTGTGTAAGTGTGTGTGTGTGTGTGTGTGTGTGTGTGGAGTGCGTAGAGAGTTGCATTATAAAGCTAAACTACATAATCATCTATACAATGACGTGGGCGACTCTTTAACAAATGGCAAACATGACTCGAGGGACACTCTTGGCTACAGCGATATGGGCTAAACGGGCTCGTCATCGAGCAGATAACACATAGCGAGTACACACAGTACTCAGTGTAGTACTATAAATACCACAAGTTCCAAGTGCAAACATATGAAACAACTTCGCTTTATCAGTAAGAAAAAGTATTAAAAATAAATAAATAAAAACGGAACCAAGCAACAAAAAAAACTGAATTTACCCAATGTGACGGGACGGCGGAAGCAGTTGGCTGATAAGCCTCGACGACATCGACATCGTCGTCGACGTCTCTCGGCCAAAATGCCGAGTGCAACTGACTGAAATGAAGGCGTTTGGCCGACTTCTGTGTGCTGTGTGTTGATTGAGTGGAATGGGCGTGACAATGACACCTGTTCGAAAATGCCAATGACGAGAGATGAAAGCGTTAATAAAAAAATAATCATACAAAAAAAAATAACACAAAACATTGTTAGGCATTCATTCCATTTGCTCAGGTGTTATGCACTTGATTTCGCAGCTAGCTCGCTATCAGCCAACGGCCGTTGCCCGCTCTACTATATAGATAGACCCACATATATATATATATATATATATATATATATATGTCAGCTTAGGGGGGGTCCCAGTGCACTGTGCCGCGTAATTACTCAATTCAAATGTGTGTCTGCTACGTAGATAGTTCTATTTGTCTGTACTTACCTATTTACGCTTCAATTATCAAAGCTTATTGCACAGGTGACTCGTCAGCAGGGAGGGGGGCGGGTATGTAGGGGGTGAGGTGACTGATTAAGTTTAACTGCTACAAAATGGCGTTCAACTGCACAATTGTTGCACTTGCGTTGATTCATACATTAATCACATATTTCATATCAGCATTTATAAAATTACTCAAAAAACCCGAGCACATTTTTTTTATAATTTATTTAAATATGCTTATCATATTTCACTAATTTCCAACACAAGTTGACCCTTATCAATTTGGAATTTGAATGTTCCGTCGAAACGGATGTAGCAAAGAAATTTGACATTAAATCAATTAGTTTCGCACACGCGTAGCAAGTGCCACAAATATTTTTGATAAACTTATTTATATTTTTGTTTATTAATATTGAATAACAATTTTGTTTGTATGTTCAGAGATAAATTGCGAAAGGGAAAGGGAAATGATAACAGATATTCTGTTATTGGGTTAAATATCAATATCAGCAATTAAGTGTGGCAAAGGAAATTATAAC
This sequence comes from Drosophila dives, assembly GCA_035042365.1. Lineage (NCBI taxonomy): Eukaryota > Metazoa > Arthropoda > Insecta > Diptera > Drosophilidae > Drosophila > Drosophila dives. The sequence continues at coordinate 2,795,390 of JAWNLJ010000326.1, read as the reverse complement.
AGAATAGATAATGAAACGATTAGTTTTGCACCCAAATCGGAAGTATGCTGATTATACAAATAACATCCACAATTGTGATTGTGACAGAAATAATTTTTGGATGGAAATAAATATGAAAATTTTATTTTCTTTCAGGTTTTTGAAGACATTTTTACATATGTGTGTACATATTCCATTTATTAGAAACTGTCTAAGTTATCAATAAAATTAAATAATCATGATCTGATGAAAACTTATATTATAAATTCAAAGCCTCTGAGATCCACTGGCTTTTGCAGATGGACAAAATGATCTGGCTAAATCAACTCGACAGTTGATTCTCATGAGGAATATATATATATTGGATGAGATCAGAAGTACTTCCCCATCGTCATGAGGAATATATATATATTTCTGCCTATTACACAGTTTGCCCAACTGCCTTATTATTTATTTTTTACCCATTCTCAAAAAAATATATTTTATCAATGACAGCGATCTGGCAACCCTTTTCATGTACTTCACACATTTTCTTTATGACATTACAAATCAGATGATTAAGTTGATGCTTTTGCAGCTGCCAAAAAAATGCCATTTCGAATATTTCGACATTATTCAAAGCTGAACAAGATAAACATCTGCCACCTGCCTGAAACAAGCAAACAACAAAAATAGAAAATATCAAAAGCCATTAATTTTAATTTTTATAACAAAATAAAAAAAACATGAAATTAAATAAAAATAAAAATAAAAAAACAAAAAAATGCGGATCAAACAATTGATCATAGGCTGTGGCAGGTGTGCTGATGACAAATGTGAAATGTGTAAATGGCAGGTGGCTGCACTGGGCTGCCTTGCGGTGTGGGCGTGGCACATCTAATTGTGCCGCCACAGATTTTTCTATGAACTCAAATAGCCGGGCAATTTATGCGCCAATCGGCGTCGCGACAAATGGGCTAAACAAACTTAATAATAACATCAGACGAGGCCAGCAACAAAATATAACACTTAACAAAAGGGGAATAGAGTGCAAGGGGTGGAGTGAGTGTCCAAGCACTTCGAGCACTCAAGCTGCACTCAGCAGCAAACACAAAAAAACACCCCTTCGGACCAAGGCACAGAGGGTTGCTGGGTTGCTGGTTTGTGGCTGGTATGATGGAGTCAAGAGGCTTTGAATAAATTTAACACAAGACTCATAAGGCAGATGACAGGGTGTTAAGGTCTAACACTAGGGAAGGGGTGTGGTGTGGTATGGATGAGAGGGGTTGTGTTGGGCGTTGAGCCGCCAAATGTTGTGTTTTTGTGTCTTTTGTTTTGCCATTTCCAATTGGGTTTGCTGTTTGCACTGCCCTAATTTGTGCCGTTCATAGGCCATTTGTTCCATTTTATGTCATCATCAGCATTTCTCACACACTAACACACACACACACATAAAAAATGTTGTCAGCTGCCGGCAAATAACACAAAAACTAAAAACAAAAACTACGCTGACAAATGTGCAAATTTGAATGCTGGCATAGAAAACTGTTTGAGCAACGTTTTTGGCCATGGCCAACACAGCGTGCCCAACAACAGGTGTGCGAATGGGCCAAGATCCAACAATACGGACACAGCCAACAGCAACTGTCTTTAAAACTTCCCCTGCCCCTCCCAAAAAAAACAACAAAAAAAAAAACAATCATCATCAAAAAGAGCGAAACAACAAATTCATTTGGCCATTTGGCATTGTCATAACGCATGCGGCGTGTGTAGTCTGTCTGTGCCTACGTCTTACCATAATGGCCAAGACGTGTTTAGCACATTAGAGTTAACGTAAAAAACCTTAAAACTGTCTGTATTATTTATTTTTATAACCATTTTTATATTCCAACATTTTGCCAGCTGAGCGAGCTAAAATTAAAATGTAACTGCAAATATATGCACAACTTTGTAACATAGGCAACAACAATTGTTAACAACATGTTGTTAACTTGTTTCAACGCTTTAATTGATGTCTCTCGCACTCAAATAGTCAATAGTCTTGTAAAAACGCCGAGCGTAGTAATTGTAACATTTTTAAGATGCTTTTTTAGTAAAGTTTTACTTAAATAAAATATTATTTTTTTTTTATATTAATTTATTTCTTAAGCTGCATTAAAAAAATTTTTTTTTGGTTTTCTGCAGTTGAAATTATTGTAGACAGAATTAACATGACAGGATTTTTTAGGCATGAATTTAATTACATAAAATAAAGCAAATATATTTTTTACAGCAAATTAAAACAGCGCACAAAGTTCACAATAATTTAACATCTATTAAAATTTCATAAATATAACCATATCATTCACAAACTTATTTGATTCTCTTCTGTTGAAGTTTTGACTTTTTAATGACTTTTGTGACCTCATCCAAATATATTCGAGTAAATAAACAGCGAAAACAAAATGTAAATCACATTTTTAATAGATATAATATTTTTCTACATGCATTTTGATTTTGATTAATCATCATTAATCGATTTAAAGTAACTATGCAAATACTTCAATTTCATTATGTAAAACAGAAGCATTTTAATAAACGTTTTTTATTCGAATTCCAAATTGTAAGTTTAGTGATTAATCTTTTCAACTACTCAAAGAAACACACACAAATCCTTCGATATCAAAAACTTCCGGCTCTCCCACACCAAGAAATGCAGATTTCAATGAACGGCCATAAATTAATAAGAGCAACTATAAAAAAATAAAACCAACAAAAAAACTAAAAAAAAAAACCAAATAGTATTCGATTAGTGCAAAACACCTGTTGACAAAACCGGCCCCACTCAAAAAGCCAGTTTGGAAGACGCAGACAGAAATGTACCCAAAAAACAAACAACCAAAAAAAAAAAACCAACAAACAGATAAAAAACAGATTAGAAATTCAAATGTTTTAGCAAAGGCAAAACAAACGATACGCTTGTAGCAATTGTACCTGTACCACAACTTGTACCTGTACCAGTATCTCTATATAGTTGTAGCTATAGCTATATCTGATACGTAGATACGGCGATATCACTAAATTATATATATATATATACATATATATATATATATATATATATATATATTTATATATTTGGGCAAATGAGTTGACACCTGTGCCCACTTGGCCTTATGGGGATCTTGCACCTGGCCAAGTGCCACCCACCGCTGGAGTCACCTTCAACGTCCAATTTTAAGTGCAAAGCAATACAAATTTTTCATACTGAAGACGTTTTTTCGAATTTTTCGTTTATCAGTTTGACACGGCTCAAGTTGACTTGATTCATAGGCATAGTATTTATTTTCGGGTGCACTCTGAGTACCCATGCACTGCCAATGGGTTTGTCGCACCTTTCTCTCTACACTCCTCTCTCTCTTTCTGTCTCTGTCACTCGCTGTTATCTACACTTTACGCCCGCACAGCTCTTTAGCTGTGGCTTATCAGTGCCAGATGTCCAAAGCGAAAACTCGGTACGAAGCTCAACTTGCATAAGTGCGTGTGTACTTGTGTGTGTGTGAGGGTGTGGGTGTTTGTGTGCTATAAGTAGACACACAAGCGTAGCAGACATGCTCTTATCAGTTTTCGTCTTCGTCTTCGTCGTCGTCGTCGTCGTTGTTGTTACGTGTTTTCCCATGTTGTGTTTGGGTTGCGTAGTTACTATTACCACCACCCCTCTCTCCACTTCGTCGTCGTTGGCACAAACACTCCCATTTACCATAAAACAGGTGGTTGCACCTACAGTGCCTACGCTGGGCCCAAGGTTTGCCATTAGTGATCGTAGGTTTCTTATCTGGCGCACGCTTTTAGCATTATTTATATATATATATATATAAATATATATGTACCGTTTTTTTTTTTGCTTTTTACTCGTGCCGCTTTTGTTTTTGTTTTGTTGGTTTTTTCTGTGTTTTTGTTTGCACTTGTAATTAAGGTGATGAATTTATTGCACTCACCTCGTTGCCTGGGTCCTCATTTTTTTTTTATTTTACTTTACTTCTTTTTTTTTATTTGGCCTGGTATTGAAAGCATGGAAGTTTCAAGTGCTTTGCGCTTAATTTTGTGCTTTGGTTTTTATTGCATGTGTATATATAACTATGCCCTGGCATGTGTGACAGTTGTTTTTTTGGTAGCTTGTGATTTAGTTAAAATTTAAAACACTTGAAATTCTATCTTGAAAATCACATAGATCAACTTAAATGTTTAATAAAAATAAAGTTTATTTTTAATGGTTGTGAAATTATTCGATTGAAATTCAATTAGCAAGTTTTTGATGCAAAATGAAATTAATTTCGCTGTGGATATGTTTGATTCGGATTTTAAATAGACTTTTACAATGCTATGAAAGGCATTACAATTATTAATTCTAAATTGCTAAAATAAAACAGTTTACACATGCATGTTTTAAGCAAATTGTTGCACTTGCACACACACACACACACACACTCCCATCCAAAAAAAATATTTTACCAAAAGGAAATGCAGAAAATACAACAAACTCAAATTTCCGGAAACATATTATTGTGTGGTTAATAGTTATTTTGTTGTAATTGTTATAATAATAACTATAAGACTACTTAATCTTTAATGTCTAAAAAGCACTCAATGAACAAAATAAAAATCACATAAATACATAAAAAAATAAAAATTCTCTAACGCCTTCTGTTGCATATCAGCTAACTGAATTATATGTCTAATTTATGTTTTTTGATTTAAATTCTCTTTTCTCAGCTCAGCTCAGCTCAGTTCAACGATGCCTTCTAAAATCCCGAGCAACTCAAAGTTATTTATTTATTCACTTGATATATATTTTTTTCTGGTTTTTTTTTTTTTGGCAAATACAAATTAATTTAATTTCAGTTTTAGCCCTGTTTTCATGTTCCCATTAATTTGTATTTTTTTAATATATATAACTGCGTATCTGTAGCGGATGAAAGGAGCCACTTCTCAGAAAGTCTCTCAGCGCCTGTCAGCCGGGATCCAAATTGATAAACTGAGAACAACTTAAATAATTTATAGGGCCTTTAAATTGATATCGAAGTGCACCTGAACTTTTATCAATAAAAAATGTGCACTTGAATTTCCGACAACTGCTCATCTCCAAAATGCATTTACCTGTATTTAGATATATATATATATATATATATATATATATATATTACTGATCAAACGTTGCGATTGATCTGCCCGCAGTGTGTAGCGGATGTGCTTGCGGCATGTAGCATATCGCATGTCGCAAGTCACCTCGAAAATTAGTGTTTTTGTTGTATTTTTCGTGTTGTGTAACTCGAATGCAATGATTTATCTTAATACCCAGTAATTGAGTCATTCAAATTGTAAAGCCATGAAATTAAATTACTTTTCGAAAATTATTTTACATATGTATAAGTATGTACATATATATATATTGCATTAATTATTACTTTAATCTCCTATTGATCATAAATTTGTTAAAAAATTTAATCTAAAATCTGCGTACATTTTGCATACCCGCAACTTGTAAAATGTTAATTAAGCTTGTTTAATAACTAATTTTGCGCTCAAGAGCTAATTTATGGTAACTTAACTGGCACTTAAATCATAGCCGCCAAGTTGAGTGTTGGTAAGCAATTAATTTCGCAGCAATAATATTAAAAATTGCAGTTGTAACTTGATGAAAATATCTGCAAACTCATTTATCTATATACCAACGTAAGTTACATAATTTTAAATAAAAAAATACACATATATATTGTTAACATATATATGCAAATCTATTAATTACAAAACGCTGATCGCATTTTAACAAAACAATTTATGTGACGGCTTAAAAATAAGTAATTAGCAACGATTGCATAAAAGATAAGCGCTAAATGAGACGCTTAGGAGGCAAGTGTAATTAAAGGCAAAACTGGAGCAGGACGGGGCAAGGGCGGGGGGTATTCAATTCGGCTTTGGGGGGTATAGCTATCTATAAAGTAAATAACTCAATTGAAATGCCAACGAAACTTGACACGCAGGCGACAAGAAATTGAAAATTAAAATTGAAATTGCGCAAAACCAAACAGATCAGCAGACGGCAAGGGGGGTTGGTGGAAGTGGGAAGGGGGGCAGGCGAGGCTGGTAGCAGAGCCCATAAAGTGGGCAGACAAAGCAGTCAAAAGAAACAATTGAAAAGGTTAGCCTGGCAACAAACTCGTAAACTAATTAGAAAAACGACGGCGACGGCGGCTAATTGCCAGCAAAAACAACAGCAATAAAAAAAAAGCTAAAAACATAAAAACACAAAAGAAATAAAAACAAAAACTAAAGCTAAATTTTAAAGTTGAAGCTTCGTGCGAGAGGAGAGAAGAGAAGAGAGCGGCGCCAATACGAGACAAACGAGCTTGAGCGAGGCGCTAGAATGCGAGCGAATGAAAAGGTGATAGAAGGGGGCAGAGGGAGAGCGAGTGACAGAGAGAGAGACGCAACGATTGGCAGCTGGCTAGCGATTGGCGCAGGTGCAGGCCAGGCCAAGTCAAGTCAAGTCAGTAAGCCAGGCCGTTAGCTTGAAGACCGGCGCTTAGCCGAGCCAAGCCGAGCCGAGCCAAGCTGACGTCGCTGCTGGGCGCACAGGTGGCTTACAAGCTCAGGCATAGAGTAAGGTGACTCAACAACAAACAGCAATAACAATAACAACAGCAAAAACAACAACAAGCTAAGCAATTATCGCTGTTGCTGTTGCAGCGGCTGCGGCTTTGGTATTGATATTTGTTTGCTATTTGCCGCTTTGCATTAGCCGACATTTAAGCATGGCTATCGATTTAATTTTGGCCCGTCGCATAAATTTCAAATGATTTTTGTTAGCTTTTTTTTTTATGTTGTCAGTCAGCATCCCACCCGCCTGCTTGTGCCAAGTTAAGCTACACTTGGCGAATTATGAAAAGCCCTTGTTAAAAAATATATATTTATTTTGTGCTTCATTCAACTCAAAATCTTTAATTGAGAAGTTAGTCATTAATTTTGATGAGTGTAGGCATTTTTAATAATAGAAAAAAAACTAATATTTAATCACTTAATGCACAAAAAATAAAATTCAATTTTGAACATTAATTTTAAATAGGTATTTAAAAATTTATTTGCCTTATGTAAATATATAACTTAATCAAATATTATGTTTATTTTTTATTTTGTATAATTAATTTTAATCTATACTCTTAACATTTATTTAAGCGTCTTTGCCCCTCAATGTTATAATCATATTTTCATAGTACCTTAATTTTTTTCTCAGTGTATGTTACAGCTAGGAGTCTATATTTAAACAATTTGTTAACTGCACCTAGACTAGCGAATGCGGCAAGCAGCGTCTCGTAAATCTTGGCTCAGTCGGCAGGTTGACAGATTCGTTAAATTTTATACATAATCGGCTGCGCCTCTAACTGCCACTCCCCCGCTCTCCCTGCCCCACGACACAACAGCACCATTCCATAACCTCCTCCTCCTCCTTCTCCTCCTGCTGCCTGACGCTAATTTGCACTTTTTGTTGCGTTAAATGTCGCAGAATTGGGCAAAACTTGTTGCTGTTGTTAGTTTTATTGTTGTTGTTGTTAGTTTTATTGTTGTTGTTGTCATGAGCAATTTTCGTGAAGTTTTTATGAGCGCAACGGTCAAAGTTCAGCATCCCAAATTATTTGACGGCACTTGCCTTTTTTATATGAAGGCGTTTGCAACGCGTGGCATGTAGACTGCCAATCCAATCCAATCCAATCCACTCCAAAGCGGGTCGATCCTATCCGATGCGATCCAATCGTTGTATCTGCAATGGGCGGGCAGCCAATTTAGCAATACACATGCCACATGCCACATGCCACGCAAAACCTTTGATACAATTTTTATATGAGTTCGGCAAAGTTTGATAAATTACACAAGAGAAAATTTGTACTTGAAAGAAAGCATTTTTAAATCTAGCTGATTCCATAACTAAAATTTTTTGAACATAAATTTAAAAAAGATCATGTTTTCTAATATTAATGTTGAAATTATTCTAGAAGTTGACTTATGTTTAAAATTCTTCGATTTGCGTAAATCGTTTAAGTTTTCAATAATAAAATTAAGCAAAGATTTTAACAGACGCTTTAAGCACTTTTTAAAGGCATCATTTCAATAAAAAAAATACTCAGCATCAGCTTTGAATAAAGTCTTGAAACGGAGTTTAGGCCATAATTATAAACTCTTGTTTTTTATTTATATAATTAATTAATGGTTGTGGAAAGATTTAATCCTAACAATCGCTTTTCGAGCGCATAATTTGAACATGGAAATTGAGCTTAAAAAACAGTGAATGTCATTTTAAGCTGCAGATCAGACCATGAACGAAAAGACTTAGTTTTAGAAAATTGCTTTAGTTTTGAAAAAAATCAAGGCAGACTTTACTCTATAAATTGTAAAATTGTAAATCTCTTGTGGTGAAAACGAAAGCGATGATTGAAGCTTTGTCAAGGTTTTTGAATAGTTACTGAATCTTCCGCTGGCCGCTGTCAAAGACAAATTGTCCAATTGGCCCCGCACATAAATATAAATAAAAGCTAAAAGCAAACAAAAAACAAAAAACAAAAAAAAAGCAAACAAACAGTTAAAATGAAACTCAATGTTTCGTGAAGGCAACCTTCAAAAACAACAACAACAAAAACAACACACAAAACGCGAACGTGCGATGCAGTTTTCCGCAATGCGATGCCGCCGCCGCTAAACTAAGCAGCTGCAAGACTGAAAGAGAGAGAGAGAGAGAGAGCGAGAGGGAGAGGGAAGATAGAGACGAGTCTCGCAAGTTTTGGGGCGTGGGCTGATGCAATGAGACAATAAACGAGAAGCGACAACAACAATAACAATGAGAACAACAAAGCAGACAGGCGGCAGGTGTGTGCCACAATTATTGACTGACTGACTGACTGACTGACTGATTGACTGACTGAATGACTAACTGACAGTTAGACAGACAAAGAGGCAAACAGAGATGACATTGCAATGCCGTTTGCCGAGACTTGCACAACAACAAATCGAAATGGATTTTTAATTTTTTTGTTTTGCTAAGCTACTTAAATAAAAGCAACAACAACAACTACAACAACAGCTACAACAACAACAGCAATAACAACAATTACTATGAATAAAAATATGGAAAATTTTTCTCTTTGATTTTATAGATAAACAAAACAATTAAGACACGTGTAAAAGCAATCAGCAGAGTTTAAGGGTTGCCCCATCAAATCATAAATTCAATGCAAAAAAAAAAAAAAAAAACTCTAACAACTTTATCAACGTTTTATCTATTATTCAACCCCTACAAATTGAACAGAATATATATATATATATATATGTAACAGTCGCTTAGAGCAATCACTCCCAGCTCGGTTCCTTAACTGATGGCAAACACGTTTCAGCATTCAAAAGTCCGCGGGGAAATCTCTTCATGTACTCAACTCGCCCACAAAAAAAAAAAACACATTTTGGCCATGTTGCATAATTCATAAATGAGGCGCAATCTTTTTAGGGGTTGACAGCTTTCTCCTCACTCCCAACCCCTTAATTCTCTGCGACGCGCTCTCTTAACATGCCCGCCATATGTCGCATTGTGTTTGAGTGTTGCACACGCGGCGTATGCGTAATTTAAGACCTGCACTAATTGAGTTGCCGACGCAGTGCAACAGGCAACAACAACAACAACAACAAGCAGAACTGGCAACAACGGTGGCAACCAGGGCAACATCTGGGCGGCCATGGGGAATTATTAGGTTACAATTTGATGCGAAATCCGCCTGACGATTATGACAGATGGCTGCTGCTTGCCGCTTGCTACTTGCCGCTTGCTGCTTGCTTATTATACCCATTAAATATGCCTCAAACTGGGTATGATTAAATTGTTGCAGTGTAAGGCATATTATAAATTTATAAGCTAAAATTTTTAGTACTCAAGATCAGCTTAGATTTTTGACATATTCATTTCTGTCTAAGTTAGTTTTTGACTTTTTATTTTACTTTACAAATTATTTTATGTATTTAAACACTTTAATTTCTGTAACTAAAATATTTTTGGGAATTTGAAGTCTGTCTTTTGAGAAACTTTTAATAAAAAACTCATTTTCAAGAAAAACAATAATTTTTTTTGTTTTTTTCAGGCTTTTTTTCAACATTTCAGCATCTTTTAATGCTCTATTTTGTTATGCGTGTGTAAAATAACCAGCTGTAAAAAAACTTATTCGAATGTTTAGAAATATTACTTTCAGTCTGCCTTTAATTGCAAATCGTTTTTTAAAGTTCTATGAAGAATTTTTAATATTTTTGGTATATCATATCAGAAGTTTAGAAATTTAATTTAATCTGATTTTATTTCCATTGGTTTTTAAAGTTCTATGCTGAATTTTCTATTTTATGTTAGTTAACAAATTTTATTTTCAATCTGACTTTAATTATGCATCGAATTTGAAAATTCTTTACTATATTTTCTTTTTTTGTATAATATTTAAATGTCTCACATTTTTATTTTATACATATAAATATTATAATTTCTCGCAGCATTTAATATGTTAAATTTTGAGCTGATTACAGGGTATCTCTTCGTCAGTATGCTTAATGACCAATGCTAGTGCTGCTGGATTGGCAGTTTCTCAAGTGCTTGGCTGCGCTTTTGGCATGTGGCCTGTGTGCCCCAACAGGCGCGGCACAAGCACAGCCTCAGTCTCAGTCTCAGTCTTCGTCTCAGTCTGCGTCTCTGCCACAAGCGGAGTCGTCTCACAACTCCGTTTCCGTCTCCTGCTCAGCATCAGCTTCGGTTTTCTGCAGTCTCAGCCACATGTCATGATTGCTTTCGTGGGTGTATCTGTGTGTTTATCAGTGTGTGTGCGTGTGTGTGTTTGTGTGTGTGAGTGATTGTATGTGAGTCATGGTACGTGCTACTGTGCAAAAAAGTTATTAAATTTTTCATATGGCATGTGCGCATTTTTGAGCCGCTCCTTAATGGCTCTTAGAGTGTTTGAAGGGGCAGGGGCGTTTGGGAGAAGAGTGTAGAGTGGAGAGTGGGTACCGAGGGGGTAAAAAGGGTTGACGTCAAAAGTTAACACGTGTCGTTTGTATAAAACGTACGTGGCTGCTATTAGCGTAAACATTCACCGATGCGTTCTTGAGTGCCTGCCAAATTGCCAAATGACCAAATTGCCGGCTGCTGGCTGCTGGCTATTATAAATTTACTCAATGGGTCAACTAAATAAGATGCATTGCCAATTTTCCAACAAAATTGTTGTAAACTTGGCTGGGTATCTAAAACAAATAAAATTATGTATAAATTTTTAAGCTGAACGCTTTTAAAACGCAAAATGTCCAAGGTGATGTCTACAATGGGTTAATATGGAATTACTTAAGGGATTTGCTGGGGTTAAATGGGATATGTTATTATTTTTTTTTTTGATAAGGAAAAGAGTGGGGAGGTTTCAGAAGAGGTGTGAGTTTTGTGTGCGAAATAAATCCATAGAGAATATAAATTATGCAATGGCTTTGAATTGGTAAATGGGATTTAAAAAGACTTTCGAGTTGACGCAATTTTAAGAAATATAAATTTGCTCTTGAGTTAACAGGGTGTCAAACCAAAATGTTCAGTAAAGTGAGTAAAGTTATATAACTCCATTTGGATCATTATAGCACTCTATTTGAATTATTAAAATTAAAATTAAATTAGTTCCCGCTATTTATGAAATAGTAAAAACTGTTTCTAATTCCAAAAAAAAATATTGAATTGCAGTTTTTAATTTCAATAGGTAAAGTTGTGATTCTGGTTCCGGTTTAGCTGCTAAATTTCCAATAGATAAATCAGATAGAAGAACCCTTAAAAAAAACAGCAATTTAAACTTTCTCTTATCAAATTAGCCAAGCTTTCACAGAGGTCTTTGCAACAGCCACCAGTTAATGAAACTTTCATCATTTTGCTGTTACTGCAACATCTTTAAGTATTTTGCAACCTTCAATTTGTATTACTCAAATCTTGTCTGCATCTCACTTGACCCATTGGGTTTATGACCCAGTAAAGTATCTAGCTCATCAAGTTGGCTTTTTTTGCTAAGACTTTTTCTTATTTATTGTGTGGACTAATTGGCCGAGAGACGCCCATGGTGGCTGGGCTGTCAAGTGACCCAGTGGCCGGTGCCAAAGCAAACAGCGGAGCCGACGGAACACCGAGCGATATGATCAAAGTGAACTGTGTGGCAAGCAGCAGCAACGGAATCCATAGATTCATCCATATGTTGGCCAGCCGACAGAAAACTGCAGTTAATAGCCAGACGAGACTGGCGGCTGACAGTCAGTTTTTGGGTGGGGGCAACAACTGTGACGATGACGGTGACTGTGGTGCATCAACGTCAACAGCAACAACAACAACAACAACAACAACATCATCAGTGGGGCAACCCACTTACTGCACAGTTGCACAGCTGCAGCTAAAAAGCATCAATCAATGTTTAAGCTTTGTGTGTGTGTGTGTGTGCAGCAGCAGCAGCGCCATCTACTGGACAGTAATGGCAAACTGTAATTGCAACTGCAACAATTATGATCTTAAGCAGAGATCTGTTCTCGCCTCTTGACACTCAATGAAATTTCCATTCAATAAATTTCAATGAAAATAACATTTCAGTTTGTCAAATTTACGTAACGTTCAAATTTGTATTTCTCGTTTTTTTTCGTCTTTTTTTTATTTTGTGTATAATGAACATCTGTGCAAACACACACACACACAGTGAGCACTCTGAGATGTAAAAGTCTATCATAATAAATGCCACAAATGGTCAGTGAGATGGCTGCACGGTCAATTTGTGCAGGGGATTGGGTATGTGTGGGGGGGGGCTATCTGGGGATCTGGTATGCGCTTCTTCTACAGCAGCCGTAGCAGCCGTAGCAGCTACATCCGCATCTCACATCTTAATTATCATCATTTATAAACATCATCATCATCGTCAGACATTCGTTGTGCTCCAATTTTCACAGCTGGCCGTTTTTGGCGTGCTAATGAAATCGAGCGCGTTTTATTTGTTTATATATGGCATTTGTCAGCTGTGGTCTATGGACTACCACATTCACATCACATCCATATGTATGTGCACTCTATATATATATGCACATGTGTACACTTAGAGAAAGTGATATTTCAAAAGGAATGCAGAATAGTTTTAGTTCTTCAAATGAAAAATTGCTATTAAGATTTATGTATTTTTTGGAAGACCAATTCCGATGCAAAGAAATCAATCACAGTATAAGAATAAAAAAAAAGCCCAAAGACAGTAAAAAAAATATACAAATTAAAAAAAAAAAAAAGTCAGCATACAATAAACAATTTAAGCAAAAAATTGCTTGGCTTAAATAAAGCTGCCTATTTTAAAAGAAATGTTTTAAGATGAGACTAATTTTAATATTGTTATTCTAAAGCAAACATAGCTTAAAAAAACTATTCAGAATATAAATTAAAAAAGATGCAATATGAATTTAGCTTCAAAAAAGAAATAAAAGCATGTTTTTTATTTGATGCATTTCTCAAATATTACACACAAAATAAAAAAAAAATATCCAGAAAGCAATTAATTTATTTGCTTTAGAAATATTTATGCCAAAAAATAAAACTACATAATTTGCGTAAACTGAAAATACTCTAACAAAGTTAAGCTTAAAAAGATAAACCTGATATGGATTTGTCAAACTTAATTGACAAAGCTTAGACATGATTAGAGTACCAACTTTTCCTAATATATTATTTTTGAGTGTATGAATATATATTAAAATGAATACTGCGGTTTGTGCTGGCTACTCGTAGTTGAAACGCGGCGTGTGGCTAAATTGAGACCAAGATACAAATGCAACAATAATGAAAAAAAGAAACGGACAAAAAAAAAAGAGAAGAAACAGCAACCCACTGACAAAGTTGTCTGTCAAACGTGGCTCGAACATTCGTCGAGTGTCCAGTTGGCCAGCAGTCGCCACCCGTTTGGCCACCAGCGTTGCCGTTATTGATCGCAACTGACAGATCCCGATCCAGATCGAGATCCAGTTCGAGCTGGAGAGCCAGATCTCGAGTACGAGTCACTCAAATTAGCAGACTGTTGGCGATATCTTTCGATCTGGACATAGCGATCTCGAACTGGCGATCTGTATCGCTTTGTGCTCGAGCAGCACCTGGGGCATTGAAATGCAAATTTTCTAATTGTTATTAACAATTGGCCGCTGGGCATAGTTAAGCAATTAAAAGACACCAGACATAAATGCAGACAGCAATAAAAAACGACTGTTTTTTATAATATTGTTTGTTTTATTTTATTTTGAGCACTTACCACAATTTGTCGGTTTTGATTTTTTATGCGCAGTGTATGTCGAGGTATATTGCTGAAATGAAAAGATTATTAATATTAATATTAATTAGTTAAAAATAAAAAAAAAAAATATCAACAAATCACTTTAAGCTACATTGGTAGAAAATGTATCTGCCTCTGCTATTCAAATTTACAAATCTCAAAGCTATAAATAATTAAAACTGCTCCTTAAATATTATTCATATCTTTAAGCAGCTTAAATATTTTTCTATTGTGTCATAAATCACACAGAAAGAGCATTCAATCGTCGTTGCTTGGTAATTTTTTTATTGGTTTTCTTTCTAGTTGCTGTGTTTGCTTTGCTTTTCGATTGAGTTTTCGTTTTTGAATTAGCTGTGGATTATGTCATGCAATTAACAATGGCACATAGCGCTTGCCTTGCTGTTGTTGTTGTTGTTGTTGTAGCTACTGCATTTCGGCTTTGTCAGCGGCACGTTTTCCACTACATTACAAAACAAACGCAACGATCTCTTTCTCTCTCGCTCGCACTTGGATACGTATTCGAATTGGTTTTCGCACTCGTTCTCAAATTTGATTTCGGAATTGCAGTCGACGATGTGTTGCGTGCACTTTGTGAACTTTGTGGTTTGCCGTCGTTTTTATTGTGTGTGAATGTGTGTGTGCAGCTACCGTAATCAGCAGTAGTGTTTATTGTTGTTGTTGTCTTTTGTTGGCTGGTGTTGCCATTGCATGTAATTAAGCAGCATTGACATGTCTAGTTCGAGTTCGAGTTCGAGTTCGAATTGGACAACGTCGCATGGCAAATTGACGTAAGCGCATGCGTCAATCGCTGATTGATGCTGAGACTTCAATGAGTTTAGAGCGAGGGGAGCATAGCAGAGAGAGAGAGACGGAGAGGAGAAGACGAAAGTGTTACATGCGGTTCGGCAATCTGTGATCTCCAGTCGAGCAGCAAACTGAGATCGAGATCTACCTGGGCGTGACTTTGGCATTGTCGCCGTCGCCAGCTAAATGCTAATGCTGTGTGACAAATATATGAATAAATATATATGTGTGTGTGTTTGTAGTATATGTGTTCATATGTTTGCATGCAGATTGGGTTATGTATACAGTTTCGTCAAGGCTATTTTGGGCAGGGCTGTCAGCAACATCATAAACAGCATCATCATTGCCAAATAAGTCTGCCCAGAGCGACACCTGTTGCTCATAACGGTTAAAAGAGTTTTTAATAGATTTTGTCCAAAAAAATAATAGCTTTAAGATAATTCAACTAGTTCGCATTGAAAACATATAGACAGGGACATGACAATATCGCCTTAGCTAATTATACTAAACAAGATTATATATATAATATATAAAACAAAATTAGAAGAAAACCATCCTGTAGTGTATATAAATAAGTTTGTCAGCTAGGTTTTTTTTAAAGGAAAAATATTAATTATAGTAGCAAGAAAAAACCACACATGTCAATTACGTGTTAAAAATAATAAAAGTGGAATTTATGTATTAATAAAAATATACTTAAATAAATAGAATACTTCAAATAAAATTAATAATTTAATAAAAATATCTATATATATACACAGCTGACTTTTATTTAGAACTTTTATGTTTAATTAAAATATATTTGCATTTTAATTACAAAATAAAATAAATTTATAAAATGATGTGTAAAAAACGATAAATGAGTCGACAGGAAATTTAATTGCCATTTTATTAAAGCTGTTTATCGTTCAAAAATCAAATTTATGTGTGAGACTTTCATGGCTAATTAAAATAAGTACAAAATGTACATTAAAAACGTGCAAAACGAAAAAGCTGCTAAAAATCAAGTGTTTTTTTTTTAATGTGTTGATTAATTAATATAGAATTATTTGCAAATAAAAACCATATTTTTGTATAAAGTGTCATAATAAATCGGCTGATAAACCCTTATCGGTTTTATGTGTTGCCAGTTTTCACACTTTTACAGAGACCACAAAAAAAAAAACAATACAGTTCATTTGTGGTGCCACCACTTGAAAATGTGGCAGCAAACCACATTGCAATTAGTGTTAAAAGACACAAACACGCCGCCCAACTTGGCCAGAAACCCACTGGGAGAGGAGAGAGATGAAGGGTGACGGAGAGGGAGCGAGTGAGGAAGAACTAATACTACTAATTGGCCTAATTCTCACTTCACTTCTTCTTCGTCTTCTTCTTCCTTTTTTTTTTTTTTGGTGAGCCCACGCAGCAATCGAGCTGGAAACGCGACGGACAGCTCATAAATAAACATAACAAACAAAAAACAAAAAAAAATAAAGAAGAAGAAAAACCGTGCAACATAAGGAACAAGAAACAGAAACTGAACAAGCTGGCAACATGAGTGTCAGACAGGCAAAACTATGGTTATACAGTACACTGAGAATAAATATTATTAACTTTAACTATGAATTATAAAATTCTAAAAAGAACTGAGCAGAAAAATAAATTGGTAAACTTTGAAAAAATTATAACAGTTAAATAAAAATAAACAAATATATTTTAATAAATGTCTATATGTCAATAAAAGAAGTTTTCTTAAAATTATTATTTGTGTATTAATAAAAATATATATATATATGACTTACACAAGAAATTCTACAAAGCGCTTCTATAAATTCTGCTAATAATTTTAGCTGATTTTAATCCAAAAAACCTAGGCTTAAATCTATAGTTTGAGAAATAAACAAAGTTAACGACTATTTTCAATCTGATAAATTGGGAATAATTATTTGTAAAACACAAAAGTGATTCCTTATATTGTTCTCAGTGTAGATGATTTTGCAGCGGGGCGAAGATCATGTTGCGAGCAGGAGGAGGTGTTGCAGCTGCAAGTAGCGAGGGGTAGCTGGAGAGGTGGTTGGGGGCAGCTATAGCTCGTTCCGGTACGTGTGAGCTGATATGTTGGGTGGTCTGTTCCAAATCAATTGCGGCCCTCGAAGCAAAGCATAACGAAAGCTTGCAATGGAATGGGGGGAGGGGGTGTTGGGGAGGAAGAAGCTGTAGGAGTTGGGCAACAGGATGAGCGTGGCCAGCGAGTGAGTCAGGAAGAGAGAGAGGGGAAGCAGTTGTGTTGTTTATTTTGCATAAATGTTGCCCCAAATATTGCAGCTGTAAACACATAACGAATGCCAATCGCGGCATGTTGATGATGATGATGATGATCATCATCAATGATGATGATGATGATGATGTTGATGGGTCTGCTGATGATGCCCTGCAACTTTTTGCTTGACTAAATATTTGCTTAAAATTCCGCACGCCACTGCCCATCACGTTGTCGGCCAGCTTGCCCCCTTGGGGCAAGTCTGAAGCTGGCATCGCATGCGCGCCCACACGCCTATATATATATATATATATATATATATGTGTGTGTGTGTGTGTGTCTGTTGTGGACCACAATCAAAGATCGATCGATGATGTTGCAGCAGCTGCTGTTGTTGCTGCCACAGCGCAATATATGCCAAGTGTTGAGAGTTCGTCTTTGCTCTGTAAACAACAATTTTTGAGTTGGATGTGTCTGCAAACATTTTATTGGCTATGCTTGTTGTTGTTTTCTTCTTGTGTTCTTCCTTCTCACTCTTGCCACATTTTTATTGAGTTTGAACTTCAAACAACAATTCAGCCGCACTCCAGCATGCCACAACGCCCACAGCTGGTGCAAGTCGCCAGCTCAACAGCTTTGCCTCATTTTCAACACCTTCTTCTTGTGGCAACACGCATCTGTTTGGCGTTTCGATTTGTTGTATTTGTATTCTCATCGATTGTGGCTGCCACACAACTGTCTAACTCTTCAGCACTGCGATCTACTCATAATTAGTACACTCGCAGAAAAAACATTATTGGTTTAGTTTTAGTTAATTTAGTTTTATATTTATTAGTTAATATTATCCGACTTTTTGTTTAGTAAAAACATTAAAATACTTGAATCAAGGTACAAATATTTATTTCCATTAACTTTTTTAATTAAAACTTAGACCTTTAAAAAAAATTGTCTTAGTCGATTTTGCAGCACTTTCAAGTCAATATATATTTTCTCTAAAATCAATTTTAATTTAAAAATTATTTTTATGCTTTTCAAAAATTTAACAAATTTCTTGCGATCTACAAAAGAAGTCAATGTTTATTTTTTTTTAATGAAGTGAAGCGGATATTGTTCGATTTAGGTATTGATTAATGGTCGCTTTTTACGCCTCAAAACTTTATTGAGAATACATATTTGATTTTGAAGTGAGCTGGTTGCTGGTTGCCTCCATCGTCATATGATTAACTTGTTGTTTGACTTGCCCTGTTGCCCACTTCGGTTCCCTCATAGAGAGAGAAAGAGAAAGAGCCCAGTGTTGTGTGTGTGTGTGTGTGTGTTGATATTGTTGTTGAAATTTAAACATACTTTGCCCCACTCTGCCACTTGGTTTGTTTGGGTGGCATGTTCAGCCTCAAGCACAGCTGCTTGAAGCTGCCACCAGAGAATCATCGGGAACGATTCGATAGAATCGGGTAAAATGGGGAAAATCTGGGAATCGTTGGTTGTCGGCACACATCTTCTCATCATCTGGCCATGTGCTCAATTGATTTCCATGTTGATTCGTGTTTCACGTTTTTCGTCTTTTTTTCCTTTTTAAGTCTATCAATTTTTGACAGATATGTGAAATGTTTATAAGCAAATTTACCGGCACAAGATGTGTGCACAATGTCAGAATTCGACTGTATTCGATTTTAAAAATAAATAGTTGCCTTCGGCACTAATTGCTAGAAGTTCTTAGAGCTCTTTGGATTAATAAGTGTCTAAAATAAAGAGAGCCAAAAAATTATAAGCATTCCTATTAAATTCTTGATGCATTCCCGCTTTAAATTCTTTCTTTAGATTCTTAGAATTGCTAAATATATTTCGAATAAAGAATGTAAATCAAAATAAAAAAAACAAACAAAAACATATTTTTCCTGCAATTTTCAAAAATTTCTACATGTCGCAATTTTCATGCTAGAAAATTGAAAAATGCTAAAATAGCCAATGCAATGGAATCTGAAGCGAAAAAAAATACGAAAAAATTGTCGACAAAGACCTGCTCCAGGTGAGGCTCGAACTCACAACCCCGGCATAGCTCATACAACACTAAGTACTGATTATAAGTACCGTGCGCTAACCAATTGCGCCACTGGAGCTGTTGGTCGTGGCCTGCCAAATGCGCATGTAAAGCTGGCCGACGTTGAGAACTAGAATATTTTCACACACAAAGGAGAATATTTCTGTGTTATCGCTCTCTCTGAAACGCTCTCTCTCTCGCGTGCGCTCTCTATCACTTTTCGTTTCTCTTTCTGAATTTTCGTTCGTTGCGTGCTTTTCTGTGTGTGTGTGTGGCGTTTGAAATTTATTTCGGCTGCTGTTAATTCGGCTGGTCAGTAAATATTCTGATAAGAAGAGTAATGTTAAATTTAAGTAGCTTAATTGAATTTAAAATTGAGTTAGGATGGGGTGAACCGCTTACGCTTTCAATATAAAATATGCATTATTATTAATATGTATTAGGCAATGAAAAGCGAAATTTTCTATACATCTTAACAGTTTTACTTTCAATCGCCCACAGAGCAGAGTTGCTGTAGTCAATGTGTAAACAATGTTAATTTTATGCTTTTCACTTTCGTTTCGAGAACAGGTGCAATCAAATCGTGTCGCGGTTACGAAAAGCCCGTTAAAATTGCAACGACAGCTTTAATGTTAACGTAACAATCAGATCCCAGCTCCAATTGGCACAGCGCTGACCCGCCTTACACAAAGCAAGACAAAGCGGCAAAAAAAATCAACAACAAAATGAAGAAGAAAAAAAACTAAAACAGTTACAATTCGATTTCAAATGAATTGCAAAATGCAGCAGCGAAACAACAATGGGGGGAAAAAACACAGCAATAAGTAAAGCTCAAATTCTCGCGTACCGAGTACAGGTAAAGAGTAAAGAGTATCGAGTACGGAGTATTTACTGCGATTACCGAGAAATCAACGTCGGCGGGAGTCAGTCAGGAAATGCAAATTGCGCTAATTACGTTGGGCATAGAGCGTTGCGACTATTTACTGCTATTGTTGCTATTGTTGTTGTTGGTGCTGTTATTGCAATCGTAATTGTTGCTTTTGTTGTTATTGCCATAATCGTTTCTAACTGAATAAAATAAAATGCAATGCAATGGCCATAAAGCACAGAAATAGCAACAACACAAACAACGACAACCGTGACAAATGACCATTGTATGACATTAATAATAATAACTTAATGTTGGAAAAATGATTTTTGCAATTGGCAAAAACTTAGCGAGGCGAGCAAGGCAAATCCCCATGTCATGTCATGTTGAACAATAATTATAAAATATGAAAAGAGACAACACACACACACACAGGCAGACAGACAGACAGACGGAATAAACAGTAAATATTTCAAGCTTAATATTAATAGTGTAATTATGTTAAGCAATCGAGATGAGCACTCGTCGCGACCTTAACAATTTTACTCGCTAAAACTAATCAAAACAAACAACAATTTTATGCGTTTAATGTTCCACATAGAGGAAGAGAGCGAGAAAGACAGTGATAGAGTCCAGTGTCGGCTGTAACTGTAATACTGAACGAAATCGAATCAGAAGACCCGTTCGGGCGAACAAGCAAATCAGATTACTAGCGGATTTAACGGCTGCCCTGACGCCAAAGCTTGGCGCCAATAAAAAAAAAAAACACACAAGCAAATTGACGCTATTCGAGGAATTACTTGATACAGTACAAAAGTTCAATTTATTTTGTTTATGTACGAAATACAAGCACAACTAGCTAGACGCTTTGGAGTGGCTCAAAATCGAGTCTGTCAAATTGTAATTCGCTGAAAAATTCATTTTGTTATTTACTGAATAAGAAAAGTACCCACAAGAATCACAAAAGGCTGCATAAGAAATTAAATTATAGTTTAAATATCAGAATTAACCTGGAATATACCTTATTATCTCTCATAAAATTTTAAGCATTTATTTATTATTTCTGAATAAAAAAATCATTTTCGGCTTTTGATTTAAAAAAAACCGCATACAAATGCAAAAGCGCGTTAAGTCTGAGCTTTCTCCATCTTTGTACTTATCTTATTCGGCTGGCTTATTAAGATAAAATGTGTCGTTGAGTTTTCAAGTTGAGAGCAGCCAAGAACATGCCTGAAGAAAACCAGCGATAAGCACTGTCTGAGTCATACATCACATATGCATAAACACATAGATGCAAGGGCCACCCAAAAAGTTTCGACACAAGCACACGCACACAGACACCGTAATCTGGCTCAGCCGCTGCATTAAGATTAGCGTTGGTATTTGTTGTTTTTGTTTTGCTTCTGCTCTGGTTTATCAACTGCAGTCGCCGTCGCTGCACTTGTAAGCGCCACTTTCGGTTTCAATTTGTCCAGACGCAGTTCAATAATAATAACAGCAGCGCCGCTTAAACTTCGAATGCGCCTTAGACATCGAATTCGACTTCGACTTGAGCTGTTGTTGATATTGAAGATTCGTTATTGACACAGCTGCAGCAGTTTGCTTTTTAGCTGTTGAGCTTTGCAATGTTTGTTGCTGCAATGCTGCCAGCGACTTTTACCCCAGGGCCAGGCCAGGCCACTTGTGCAGCCTCTTTACCTCTGTCTCTGCCGCTGCATCAGCCCACTTAATCATCATGAGTTGAGCATCGCAAAAAGCATCATAGAATACGCCTGCGCAGCTGACTCTCTTTCTTGCTGTCAAACCCCTCCCCCCCTCCCCCCACAACTGCTCTCTCACGCACAAACACACTTAAAGCCAGGCACTTTGCATGTTATTTGTTTCGTTTATTTGACTTTCTCATTAACTTTTGCTTGCTTTGTCGTCGTTTTCTTCTTCTTCGGTGTTGTTTTGCTTAACTGAAAGTTGCCGCAAGATTTGTATGCGCACCTGATCAAACTTAACGTTAACGTCATTTTCATATTGCTGTCTGCTTTTCGGTTGCTCGGTCAGCATGGGAATTTTTTTGTTGTTGATCTGTTGATCTTGCGATTTTCTAAGTTTACACACCGCTTTTAGTATACAGTACTTATTCGCTAAATATAAATAACATAATAAGAAGTAATAATATAAAAAAATAGCTTTTACATATGATTAAAACAGTTATTTAATTTTCCTTAAGTAAAATAAAAATAAAATGCAGTATTCGCTTGCTAAATAAAACTTGCATAAGACTTTAAAATATTTGTTTTATAACTATTTTCTTTTATTAAATAAAAATACCCCTTTAAGATAAAAAAAATTGTTTATGGGTTAAACGTTTTTGACTAAAATGAAAAGTTTTTTATATCTAGGGTATACTGTAAATTCTAAGCTGATGCCTTCCAATCTTAGGCATAGACTTTGAATGCTAGACTGGAATGGGGTGCTGATGCTGACGCTGGTACAGGTGCCGCTACTAACGCTGACGTCGGCAGCCTGTTGGCAGTTGGCAATTAAAGTCTATTAAGTTAAATTTATAACCTGCAACCGCAATGGTTATAAATTAAAAAATTTACTCAAATTAGCGCAACGTTCGCAGCATAAAAAATAAATGCAAGCCACACTCTGACAGCGACTGCGAGTGTGTGAGAGAGAGAGAGAGAGAGAGCGAGTACATTGCAGGTGTTTGAACTCAAATGTCAGCCAAAATGTAACGATTGAGGTGGTGGGGGTTGGGGGGAGTTCGAAAAAATTGGGCGACAGACGCTGACGTTGTGTCGCTGCTGCTGCTGCTGAAATAAAAAATTTGCCGATCGCAAAGCGCGTGCAAAATTCGAAATGCAAAACAAACAGTTTTATTTTAACTTGCACTCACACACACACAAACAGCGAAATGTCTCAATCTGAATAATTAAATGTGTTCAGGAGTAAAAGTATGTCACACACACAGACACACGCACACGAGCAAGAAAGCTTTGAGGAGGTGAGTCTGGAAAGCAATAAACGGGCAAACATTCCAACAGGGCGTTGACATTTTCGAGGGCAAAGCAGCAAACAAAACATGAGCAGTGATTGTGTTCCAGTTGCAATTCCAATTCTGCTGCTGCTGCTGCTGTTCTACAAAAACATATTTGTATATATGTATGTGTTTATATATTTATTTATTTTTTTATGTGCGCCCCCCATTTGAATTTGCAGTCATTTCGTCAACTGTTCGACGCCGGCGCTGGAAAACGAGCTGGTGACAAATCTGCACTGGAAACACAAACACACACACAACGCTAAACGCGCCGTGCCCCATTGTGTCTCCACACATTGTGTGGCAGGCAGAGAGACCAGCAGAGGCAGGCAGGCATCTGCATGTGGGCGTCGTTTTGCGGACGCCAATTTTTTGAATTCGAATTTGATTTTGTGGCTGGGTTTTGGATTTGGGTTTGGGCCGGGTTTCTCTGTGTGTGTGTGTGTGATTGTGTGGTGTGTGTGGTGGGTCAAATGCCTGCCTGGCCAAAAGGGTGTGACGTTTGTTTCTTGGTGACTGTCGCCGTCAACGTTTGTTGTTTTGTCTTTTATTGGGTTTTTTTATTTTGCCTGCATGTGGGCTTAATTTATTTTGACTTTTGGCCATTTAACTTGAGATTTATCTGGCCTAAACTATGCACACAGGCAACAGCAACAACAAACATTTTCGAGTCGCCTGTTGACGCGTGGATTTAATGTGCCAAATGATTGACTGAATGACTGACCGACCAAAGAGTCCAAAGCTAGCTGCCTGTTAACGGATTAGTGTCTGGGTGGGTTGGGTTCAGTCTGCATCTGCATCTGCATCTGGTTCTATAAACCATAAAAAGCATACAATCCAAAATTGAGTTGTCAGCTGTCCGCGTTCATGTTCTAGGGATTATAATTGCATCGTGACGCTGGCATTAGCGGGAAATAAAAAAAAACTGTATCTTTCCAGACGCGAGACAAGCAGCTTAAAAAAGTCAACATAATTAATAATATTTTATGACTAAATGTGCTTCATTCTTTATAGACTGAGATAATATTTTATTTCGAGGTTATAGGAAAATCATTTTTAAAAGTGTCATTTTGTTTTATGTATTTATAAGACAAACAAATGCATTAAGAAAAAACTATCACTCACATTAATAATATTTATACACTTTACTTACCTTAACGAACAATTAAAGCTCCTTTAGATTTTTAAATTATTATTATTTAATTCCTTAACTTCACACAAACTAAATAACTATTAAAAAACTTTTAGTAATTATTTTCAATTTCTTTGTAAGTGCCGTGAAAATTATTTGCAGCGCGCTCAACGCAATAACAGTAAAAAAATGTGTAAAAAAAAGAGAAAAGAATAATATGAAGAAACAGAACAACGAATTCATTGCGTAGCAAACACTATAAGAACGGTAAAACGACGCTTCAATGATTATTAAATGCACACGCGGAAACTTCGAGAGATTATATTAACACTTTTAACATTTCATTACAATAAATAAAATAAAACTATTGTGCGTTTTTATTTCAATTATATAGATCAGCGGCTAATTGGCTGTCATCGAGCCGAACACGTGAAATGATTCGCGACAAATGACTTTAGCTTGGTTACCCTTGTGACAAGTGTCACGCTCTCTCCCTCTCTCTCGATCTTACACTCAGCTCTCTCAGCAGTTGGTTTATCCTTCATTATCCGTTAAAGCTCTTGCAAAAATAAGTGTACCATTTGCTTAATATATATGTAAGACTTGTTGCAATTGTACCATAAAAGACCACTGTGCTTTAGATGCGCACATTTATGTATATTTTAGAATTTTAATTACTTATCTATTAATTATGATGAATATAAACACTGTTCATTTTATTTTACATTTAATTTTTTTAAAACTGAATTTTCCACATTATATAAGCAATTAAAGCGCTGAACATGTATTGGGGTCAAGTTACTTAGAAATCGTTTAAATACGAGTATTTTGAACCCACTCGAAACCCCATTTGAAACGCTTCGTTTTGTTTACCGAACTCATGCATGGAATATCTTTGAACTCAGCTATTTAATGTTTGTCAATATTTTTGTATTCGTTCCAATTCGTTGCCCATTTCCATTGCAAACATTTCAAGTGCTGGAAAGTCGTCAACTCTTCACAAAAATAAAACTGCTGACAATTTCAACATGGCCTCAAAGATATTGTCATTTCCGTCTTTTGCTTTTGCTTATATTGTTTGTTGTCTGCTGTTTGTCTTTGTTTATGTCTTCAAGTCCGGGTGCGTGTAATGGTTCAATCAACGGCACATTTCCCAATCAGTTCCCACATTAATTATGGCACAATTAAAAGATGCTGCCTGGAAAGAGGCGCGGGAATTCCACTTGAATGCCTGACAATAGGGCGAAACACTTGAGAGAACCTCAAAATAGTAGACCCTTAACCCGCATGTGTGCTGTTGCTGATGTTGCTACTGCTGTTTCTTCTTCTTCTTCTTCTGCAGCTGATGACCGCCAGCGTGGACAGAAATCTCAGTGCAGCTGGGTGTTTAACAAAGCACTGGAAAGTGAGAGAGCGAGAGAACAAAAGAGGGACAGCTAATTTCGTGGAAATTACGGCAACTAGCAAGAGGGAAGTATGTGTGCGAGCGAGAGGGGAAGCGATTTAGCGTTACGCATTTCCTCTCAGGTGTGCCGATCTCGACGTTGCGGCCAAACAAAAGCGTTAAAAAGTAGGTGCAGCTGGGGTAGCCAGCCATTGCGGCTGCGCCTGGATCGGAATCGGGATTAATGAGCAACAGTCGACAAACAACAACAACAGCAACAACAACAACAAAAACACAGTAACAGCAGCAAACAAAGTGAGTGGGAAAATGGAAAGGTCACTCATTGAGCAAACAAAACAAACAAACGGCAAATAAGCAACATGTAAGAAATGTCTCTGAAGCCGACAACTAGTCGAACACTAAATACGCTACCAGAAAGATGATGAAGTGGGAAAATAAATATTTTATTATAATATATATTTAGGGAAAACATTTCCCTTAATTTAAATATTCTTAATAGATTTTATATTAGTATTTTTTTTAGTATTTTCTACATAGTAAAATACAAACTAAAAAATATTAATTTAACCAATAAAATAATAAAAATTATACAAATATATTTTCTCTCTTAACTTACTTCTTTTTCTCTTGCCAAGCCAAACCGTCTCACAAAATCACCTATGCGATTTGTTAGTGTATTGCGTGTAACAACAAGTTGAGGCGATAAAGTCTTTGGACTGGGTTGCTGGTTGGTTTTGACTGTGATTCCGATTCCGATTTCGACTCCAGGTCCGACGCTGACTCTGACTGGGCTGTTGATGGCGGCTGGTGGCTGGTGACTGGTGGCTAATGATGCCACTGCTACGTGACGTTCGTTGCCAAGTGGCAGCAACAAGAATTGTTTGTGATTTTTGTGTTGTTGTTTTCCATTTTTTTTTCTCAATTTTTTTTTATGAATTGTTGCATTCTTTGCAGACGATTGTTGTCGATGTGTCGTCGTTTGTCGCCATGCGACTGCAACAGCCTTATCTACCCCACTCCATCTCACTATCTGTATCTTTATCTGTATCTGCGATGCGACGCACCTCATTTTCCGGCTTACTGTGACTTAACCAAAAAAAAAATTCCCAAAAAAAATAAAAAAAATTTAATTAAATATATATATAAAGATAAGTAAACGCTGATGTGGACAGTAAAGGTAAAAAATTGCTTGATGAGGCACTTTTGAGCTACCGTTGC
Source organism: Drosophila dives (assembly GCA_035042365.1). NCBI lineage: Eukaryota > Metazoa > Arthropoda > Insecta > Diptera > Drosophilidae > Drosophila > Drosophila dives. The sequence goes on along the minus strand of JAWNLJ010000326.1, from coordinate 2,768,325 downwards.
GGTTTGTGGTACTACAGAGTGGAGGCGGGGTGGTGGTGGACGGGGGGTACTATTGCAGCAGCCGCTACTGTTATTATTGCACGTCATTTAATTGATGACTTCGAGGACTTTCCACAATAAATCAAAAAGCCCCGATGATTTGTTTGCAATTTAAATGCAAATAACGACCACCCAACTTGGCCAAAATATGAAGAGCGAAGAAGAGGAAGAAGACGCCGATGAAAAAAAAAAACTGCAGAGAATTGCAAAATTATAACTTAATTTTGAGCCAAAGAAAAAAGTTGGCAATCGCCTGGAATTGCAGCAAATGACCTGAAGCAAAAAAACGATGACGACGACAACGAAGACGAAGACGATGACGATGAATGTGGCAAACAAAACCGAAACGAACCAAAAGTGGAAGCCACACAAGAGTTGAGGGAGGGGAGAAGAGCGATCATCCAAAAGAGACCACGGGGCATGATTTGTCTTCAAAAATCAACTCACAAAAAAAGACAAAAACAAAGCTTGAAACAAATGAAATCGCATTGATTGAATATGATCGACTGCTGGAATGAGCTGCATATATATATATATAAATATATGTATAAAAAAATATATATGTATATATATTATTTTTTTTGGGAATATCTATAGTTTGACACCTACTTTAGAGTTTGCTGTCCAACTCGATTTATTCATTTTAATTTTAATAGAATTTTCAAGAAAAATCTTTTTATTTAATATCATATTTTGATCAATGTAAAAAGCAAGTTTTTTAGAAATATTACTAAAGTTTCAAATTGTAAACTGAGTTAAATTTTAGAGCTGGCTGTCAAAATGATTTATCTTTGCTGAGCAATAAATATCTGAATCAATTTAACATATTTTGTATTAACTTAGTTTTCCAATTTTCCAAATCAGCTCAATCTGATTGCTGGCTGTCAAAATTAATTTATTTGCGCAGATAAAAAAAAATTTCTTACTTGACCTACTTAATATATCTTAACAGTAATTTTATTAAATTATATATTCTATTATATTTTTTATTAATTAATACTTAAATATATTATAGCTGAACACTCAGTAAAACCTTAATTTATTTCCAATAATGCCTTATTTTTATATATATATATTTAGTAGCAATTAAATTATTATTGGATACATGGAATATTATGAATATATATTTTTTGTTTTAGTACGACAACTTTTTAGCAATTACAAAAAAATCTCAACACATTTTGCCTGAAATTTGCAATAACTAATTTTCCATATCGAAAATTGAACTCCCTACAATTTAATGTGTAGGGAATGTTTTGGACAAAGACTGACTAAGCTGGGGCAGAAGGGCAGTTCCAAGAAACGCATTGCTTTGTTTGACGGCTCCGAAGAAGCTCCAAGTCGAGCCCCAAATATTAATAAAAGTCGTCATCGTCAAAAGGAAGCGCAGTCGAACCCAAAAATACAACAACAACAAAAACAACAAGAACAAAACCACAAAACACAGTGCACAAAATAATAAAAAAAAATATGTATATAAAAAAGGCCAAGAACCAAAAAAGATATATATAAGAAAAAAGGTTATGCCACGCCGGTGTTCAACAAATTTCAATCTCGGCTCAAAGGCAGCCAGAAGAAGGGTAAGAAGGGTGGCAAGCAGCGGAGGCAAGCAACGACTTTGGGTTTTGGGACTGCACGTGCAGCATTGAAATGCGCAGCGCGTTGTGCCCCAAGGATCTTTGCCAAATAAAATGAGAATGACGGTGGGGAGGGGTCGGGAGGGGTTGGGATTGGTGGTAGAGAGAAACGAAATGAATTGAAAGAATTCCTTGCGGGGCACAAAAGCCGTCGACGTCTCGAGTCGACTCCAACTCCAACTCGACTCGTCGCAGATCAAACGCAAAGATAGCCAAAGAAGCTCTGGATTCGGGATCGGTAACTGGGCTCGGTTTTGGCCTTTTTCTCTCTCTCTCTCCTCTTTGTTGTTGTTGTTGTTGACCAAGCACAAAAATTGCGCCTAAGAAACATTCTTGGCCTTTGATTTCGCGCAGTCTTCTTGCACAGGCTTCACTGTGTGAATAGTTTTTCGGTTCGTTTTTTTCTGTTGTTTTTTTGGCTTGTTTGTATATATATTTTTTTTTTTGGTCACTTTCAAGGTTTAGCTTTGTCGTTTTGTGGCTTTTGTTCTGAGGATCAGACTCTGGTGCGGCGCATTATATTACGATTTGAATTTCAGATTGAGTTTTAATAGCCGTACCCAGTTCGGAACCGTACCCCGAACTCAAACCCAAACCGTACCCCGAACCACACCTGCATTTTTTGGAATGTGTCTGTGTTACTTTTCGCAGTTCTGCGTTGCACTTGCAACAAACCTCGCATCCCGCCACTGCCCGCTCCCCACTTCCCACTCTCTATCTCCAGCTCAATCTCGCTTTTTTTTGCTCTGCTTTTTTTTTTTTTGGGGCACCATTTTTCTGGGGTGTGAAATTTGCGCATAAGAGTAAAGAAATTCAATTTCACGCTTCTTTATTAATTGGCCCAGTTGAGCATCAGTTTTCATTACCACACGGCGTTAATGAGATTTTTGCACAGCGATTGTAAAGACCAATCCACAAATCGAGCTATACAAAAAAAAAAAAAAAAAAACAACACTTGCCACATTGGCCACAATTTGTGGGCTTTGTGAGTTTGCCGACACCAAATATATATATACATTTTTTAGCTGTTTTTTCTTTGATGCATTGATAGCCTCTGCGCTAATTAGACAGCTGCCAGTCTCCGATTAACATAATATATAAAAAAACGAGTTTTTAATAGCATTTCAACAAAAAAAAAAACTGGCAACAAATAAACGAGGAGAAGACAGATTTGTTGCAAGTTTATAATTTGATTGATATAAACTGAACACTATTTTTTTGAATATAGCCGGAAATGAAATAAATTTAACCAGTTAGGTTGTAAAAAATTAAATTAGTAGCTTAAAAAATTACTATTTACATTATTTTTATGGCTCAAACAAAACTTGAAGAATTTTTGATATCGCATTGAAATCAATTTTAAGATAGACCAATTTGATCATTAAACCCAAATTTATTAGACAAATCGATAAGAACATTATTTATATTAATATTTTATATTTTATTGATATATTTTAGATATTTGTGTGTATTTTTTATGTGCAGCCCGCAGCTAGAAAAAAATGGCGAGTGTCAAAATATAAATTAAATAGAATTGTGCATAAAGCTTATCAGTGACGGCAATTGAATTGTTTTGGCCAACGGCGCTGACTAATGCGCCACCAGAGTTGCCAATGATTGATACGATATGCGGCCAAGCAATAATAATAATGGCAACAATTGCAGTTGCAACTGTAACTGCAACTGCAACTGCAACACGCAAAACAAAAGCCAGCCAAATAGCAGCTGCATAAGACCAAAGCCGGAGTCAAAGCAAAAGCGACGTTGATAAATGCCATCCCACGCCTTGGCCAGGCTAACAGCCAGCCAGCTAGCCCACTAGCCAGGTTTCTTTGCTGGCCGGCTAGCTGCCCCAGCCAACTTGTTAGCCATTTTGTTAGCTTGGTTTCATTCATTTTCATTTCGTTTTCCGCTAATTGATTCATTGATCTTGGGCGATAGAGCCGCTTAGCTCCCCTCCCCCCTCCCGCCACTCCCCACAAACAATAACAAAAAACACGCTAGTAAAATAAATTCTTATTCGAGCCTTCTCGCTTTGCGCTAGTCATTTGCACGCCTGACTGCAACACCCCTCGCCCTACACCCCCCCTTTGCCAAACCATTTTTCTAGCTGACTGCACTGTAAGAAAAATGCTGATTTTATTTTGATTTATTCAACATTTGAGGAGCAGACAAAGTCAACTGAGTTTTCTTAAGTTTTCTTCTTTACATTTTCGGCAGTTTAAGTTAATTTAACCATAACTCTAAAATATATGTAGAAATATATATTAATGCGATATTGTTGAGATTTATATTTATATATAAAATGTAAAATAATTGTCATTATAGACAATTTTGGTAAACAAATAATAAGTAATTTTTCAACCAAAACTCGTCATTCGATCGATAAACAAAAAGGTTTTTCATACAAGATTTTCCGACCCATTTTTCCAATGCCAGATATATATGATATATAGATAAAGCACATATATATATATATATATATATATATAGCAAAGAATCAGTTATGGGATCTGAGTTGACTTCAAATAAAAACCCCTAAAAAGATTTTCCAGTTTTTTTTTGCCTTGATTTGATTACTTAAGTAGCCACTTCTTTTCTCGCCGTGTAGTTTATAGTGTCCAGTGTGTTAACTTGGCCGTCAATTGCGCACAAAGACATTATTAGCCGCCGAGGAATTCAATTCCATTTCCATTGTGCCGCTGCTGTTGTTGCTGCCACAAATTTTGTGGGGGCCTGGTCTGCAGCAGCAACAATTGCTGCTGTTAATGTTGTTGTTGTTGTTGTTGCTGCCTGCAATTTGTTAAATTGACAAAAACTGTGCGATAAACTTGGCGCGTTATTAAATTCAATAAATTTTCAACTGTTGTTTTTTTGTGGTTTTTGTTTTTGGCTTATCAATTGGCAAGATCAGCAAATACAAATTTCATTTAAGATACCATAAAATTTGATCGATAACCAAGTTAATTGCTCGAGCTGCCCAAAGGGGTGTGTAGACTGGTGTGGTAAGTTTGTGCCCCCCTCCTACCCCCTGTCCAACAACTTGGTTACCCCTTTGTTTAAGTCGCGCAATCAATGAAAATCAACGAACTTGTCAAAGACTTCAAAGTTGCTGGCAAACTCGAAAAAGGATGCTCAAAGGCAGCCGCCGCAAGTTGGCCAAGTTAAGCCACTTCCGTCGCACATTTGTCATGGCCATGTCAGCGCACAGTTTTTGGTTTTTGGGTGCCCAAGCCAAAGATGCCCAAAAATGGCCAACTGACAGTTTTCAATTCGCCATATAATTTACGAGAATGCGCCAAACGCTTTGATTTAGGTTGCCGACAAGGAGTCCAAGAGTGAGTGCCTCAAGAGTGCTTCAAGTAACTAACTTGGCTAACTTATGAGCTGGCCAACAAACAGTCTGCTTGTCTGTACGTCTGTCTGTCCGTCTGTCTGTCTGTCCGACTGTCTGTCTATTTGTCTGTCTGCCTGTCTCTTTGTTTGACTCTGATGTACGCACTTATTCGCACTGTGAAATTTACGTTGACATTAAGTTGCCACACACACACACACTCGCACACGCACACATATTTTACTTATATATATTATTTATGCATGGTTTTGGATTTCAGGTCTTTTTGGGGGCCCACCTTTTGCCATTTTTTATATGACTGAGAGCTGCCTAATTATTTTATATGGCTGCCGCACATTCACACATGTGCCACCAATAGTTGCCAATCTTTGTTGTGCGCAGCATCGTTGGCGTTGGGTGCGCCACCAGTAAAAAAAATGGAAAGAGTGCTCAAAAGACGTAAGTACAACGACTGTAGAATACCCTGTAAATAAATTATTACTTTTTAATTCCAAAACTTGGCTAAAAGAATTTTTTTAGTTGTCCATTCTAAATTTAAGTCTGTAAATTGCAGTTGAGCTGGCTTTAAGCCTCAAGCCAGTTAGCCAAAAATGCAGCGAATAAAAATTAAATATTATAGTTATAGTATTTTGTAGATATAGAGTTACATTTATTATTTATATATATTTTAATATATTTTTTTATTTAAAAGTTATTTAATTTCAATAAATTTTTTAACCTTTTTTATTACGATGCATTTTAACAAAAAAAATGTTTGTCTTCTGAAGAAAATCAAGATACCCGCTTGACTCGTATTGAATTAGTGTAGGGTATATAAAAGGAAAGAAAAAAATAATGTTGCGGCGCCGTTTGCTGTCGATATGAAAATTTGTTTGCCATAAATATTATTTTTCACGCGTCGCGACAGTAGCAGCCGCATGCAGATGCAGATGCTGTTGGAGTTGCAGTTGCAGTTGCAGTTGCAACAGTAATGTTAACGCCAACGCCAGTCGCCAAGTCGTCATCGCCTCCACCCCCTCATCAACTGCCTCTTTGATCTCTGTGTGTGTGTGTGTGGATCTGTGCATCGTTGGATCAGCATTTTGGCAACATTGTTGGCAAAAACGCCCGCCAAATGTTGACAGCTGCTTTTTGGCATTACTTATAAATATTTGTGCATTTTTTGCTGCATAATTTGCATTTTTTATTTTTTTATTTTTTAATTTTCATTTTTCCATTCCATCAACCATTGCCATTTTACGCTTTTCGCAATTTATCGCAAATGTCTTTTACGAATGCCGTTTTAATGAATTTGACTTTTATTTTGTATTGCACTCTGACCAATAAGCCAGCTTCAAAAACAGTTAACTGCTTGTTGTCTTTGATTTAAACTTAACATAAAAAAAAAATACGAAAATAGTTTTTTAATTTATTATTGACATCAAATAAATACAATGAAATTGAGCTGAGCTGCGACTTAGTTGCATTAACGACTTGTGCCACTATTTTGGCCTTGATCTGTGTGTGGCAGCTGCAATAACTCTACATATTGCAGTCAGAAATTAATATTAATTAAGTTAGTACAAAATTATGTAGCTTGTGCAGTCTAATTAAAATTATGGGTCGATTGAATTATAGAAAAAAATTTTTGAGATAAATATTTAATAGTCTTTAAATATTTAAAAATTTTAATTTCTTTCTTTTAAAAACTCTTAAAAAGAATATTAAAATTTATATTACTAAATTTTTAAACTTAATTTTTTAAATAAATAATTTTATTAGCTTTTCGCAAATAAATTTAATTGTAAAACATTTTCTAAGCCATTTTATTTTGGCTAAATGAATATTTCAACTTTCCAGGTTTTTGCAGTTGTCTGCACAAAAGTTTTAATTTGTATGTTGCAAACTGAAGTGGTGGCAGTTAGCAGGGGGGCAAGCAGCAAGAGGCAAGGAGCAGGGAGCCGAGAGTCGGGAGAAGTGGTTATTTTTTTTGGCTATTTCAATCAGCGCCTTTGTTGTTAACTGTGGCAACATGTGGCACAGTCTGTGTTGAGCTTCCGCAGCAGCGACTGCCTTTCGATCAAATGTCAGTTGTTGCAGTTGCAGTTGCAATTGCTGTTGTTGTTGTTGTTGTTGCCGCACCTTGGAATTGTTGTTTGTCGTTGTCATTGTTTGGCTGGGAGCTGAAAGCTGGCCAGTTGAGGGCTGCTGCTGCTGCTGCTGGTAAAGCTGTCATTAGGCAAACATGCGGCATGCGGCATGCTGCATGTTGCAGTTGCAGTTTGCAGCCGCTTGGCCCACAAAAGAAGGTGACGCAGCTGAAATCAATGCGCTGCGGCCAGTTGCCATATTGCATAGACATTTGTTTTGTTTGCTTTGTTGCTGCGGCTTTTTGTTGCAGTTGCAGTTGCAGCTGACGGACAGCTGCTTGCTGCTAGCCAAAAACGCTTCCGCCGTGGCTGCGGCAGCTCGAGGTGCTTCCGATTCGCATAGAGCATATGTTTATGTATGTGCAACATGAGCAACATGTGCACTTGCACCTGATCGAACCAATAACCGCAACAACAACAACAACAACAACTGCAATAAACTCCTGTTTAATCAAAGCACATTTTATGTGGTTTCACCTGGTCACTAGCGCCCCCCCACACTCCCCTTGCAGCTCATCAAAGCCCCTTTCTAGCTATGTTTCGGTTTCGATTTCCTAATTCACCGTCAGAGACAACGACAACAACAACAACAGCGAGCAACAACAAACGGAGCCAAGAAAGTCAACACACAAAAACTCAACTCGATGCGGCTGCTTCAATTACACAAAGTCATGCAGAGTTGCCAGCTGTAAGTTGGCCCCCCGCAAAAAAACATGCACACACCTCTGCACAGCCCCTCCCTTACTCTAGCAAGCCACGAAAGTTGCCGAGCCGTGTCCGCGTTGCTGCTGTTGTTGTTGTTTTTGTTGTTGCTGTAAATATTGCTGGCGTTGGTGTCTGACTTTGTTTTAGTTTTTTGCTGCCGCTGCTTAGCGAAACAGGTGCGTTTGAGTTTTGCGTTTGCAGGTGTTTCCCAAAAGCAACCACCACAAGCAGCAAGCAGCAGCAGCAGCAGCAAGTCGCGACTTCAACTTGGACTCAACTCACTCAATTCACCAATTCCCCACACACACCCTCTCCATCCAGTGCCATTTGCTGTTTGTCTCGCGCTGTTTAGTAGTTACGCTTTACCGCTAGTTGCACAAATTGCCGCCACCTTCGCTATGCTCTCAGCACTCCCCCCAACAGCTGCTCCACCCCGCAAACTGGCGCCAGTTGCTCATGCGCTTTGTGTTTCGTGTGAAAATCGCAATTAAATGCAATTTTTATGCGCACCTACAAAGTCGACGTCGTCGTTCGGCTCAGCTTTCATTTTAAAGCTCAGCTTCGTCTTTGGCTTCGGCGTCGTCGTCTTTGTCGTCGGCTGCTGCCGTTTGGTCTACGGCTTGCTCGTTTTTGGTCGCTCGGCTGCGCTCAGCTGTCAGCTGCGTTGTTGAAAATGTCAGCTTGACAATTATTATGTCAAAAATGTTTTTCGCTCTTTTGCGCCGGCTGCGCAGTCGCAGCTGTTTGGACTGTTACACGAGTTTTTATGGTAATTCAAGTTTCACTGATTTCACATTGTCGAGTCGCACCCCAAAAACAACATAAAACAAAAACCCAAAACGGGTGAAAATCGAGCTTAGCGCGCTAATTGCCAGCGAGCCGTTTATTGAAACCGCTGCAAAGCCCAAAGACCAGCAAATCCAGACATTTACTGCAATTGGAAGCTGCAGCTGACTGCAGAATGCACAAAACAATTAGCGCATACCACTGTGAGAACGCACCACAAACTGCGAGGGGGTATGTGAGGGGGAAACAACAATGCATGTGAAACAAACTCTTATTTTTTGTTTGCTTAAGTACCCTGTAATTGCATGATTTTCAGGGGAGTGTAATCGAGACTTTATGGTTTTGAGCAAAGCAGACTAATTATAAAATAGTTTGTAAATATAAATAAATATAAATAAAATAATATTATATAATACTTAATAAATATAGCTCTGTATAACTGAACCTATTTTCAAAATGTATAATTCATTGATATTTAATTAACCATTATATAAATACTTTTTTAATAATACTGCAATATTAAAATTTAGCCACAATCAATTTCTTAGTGTAATAAATGTACTCCTAAAAAAACACTAATGGACAAAATTAATGACTCGCTTCCCCTTCCACAACATATTGCGTAGTAACTGCAAGTCGCACAATTGCATTTTGAACATTATTTGATTTCGTTAAGCGGGCAGCCAAATTGACATTTGAATGGGGCGACTGGCACCGACCAGCTCGACTCGCAGCCTCAGTCGCCGTCGCAGTCTGAGTTTCTCAGCCTCCGTACCGGCCTCAGTCGCAGTCCCCAAGGCAATTGGTCAATTGCATTGTAAGCGGCAATCATTAACGCTAATAGACTACGGCGACGGCGACGTCGACTGAAGCAGCAGACGCAGCAGCAACTGCGACGCAGCTGCATGCTCAGCTGTGGGTTAAACCCAAAAAAATTGAAATCCCTTTTGCCCGCCAACTGTCAACCGAAAGTATATAAAAATTTCTCAAGAGAATTTTGCACACGTGCAAGTTTCAGCACCGATGAGGGCTGCTACCTGCGCAGGAAACAACAACAAGAAGTAGAAAGAGAGCGAAGAGAAGCAGACAATGGAAATGCGTGAGAAACTCGTTATGACCTGCACTGGAAGGCATTATAATTCCACTAGTTGTTGTTGTTATTGTTGTTTGCCGCAATTCGTTGCACTTGTTTACATGGGAAATGATTTTTCACATTGTTAGCCTCGGTTTTCCTCATAATTTGCCATCAGCTACTGCTAGTGGGACAAAAACATTAGCTCAGGTAGCAATTATCACGGGGTAAGATTTCTGGAAATTCCACAGAAACCACAAGCAGCAACGGAAAAAAAACCCCAAAGAAAATCAAAACAGTTTTTTGTCATATTTGAATTGTATTTTATGTAATTTATTTTGTAATAGCTATAATTTAATTTGTTTGTTTTTTTTTTCTTGCATTTTTTCATCATTTTATGTTACATGAATTAGGGGAAGGGGGAGATACCCGAATAAACAAATGAAAATTACGATTTTTCTTCATTTTTTCTTTTCCAAATCATTAAAATATATAAAACGCATAATTATGCTAAAAAACACTTTGTACAAAGTATGCTACAGATCACAGAACATATATATACATATTGATATATATATATATATTTATTAATATTATGTATTATTTAATATATTATATATTCAAGGTGAAAAGAGGAAAACTTGATGGGGCGGAAAACCTACGCTCAAAACTAAATGATAAAACAAATTGTTCCTTGAGGTTTGTATGTGTGTGTGTGAAAATTAAGCATAAATATATATAAATAAATGAATTTCTTGTTCAAATGTTTATGTGAGTTGTTTGTTTGCTGGCTAAGGCTAAACAATAATAGGAAAAATTTCTAGCGACTTTCGTTTAAAATTAATAGGAAAAATGTGCGTATTGTAATTGAAAAATAATGAGAATGAAAATTTGTTAGCATATTTTATTTCAGTTTTTTTTATGTTTTTCTTTCTTTTTATGTTTTCTTTTATTGCTGTGCTCTCTGTTCTTTTTTGCTTTGCATTCTTATCATTTTCGTAAAATTATTATTAACATGTGTTTTTTTTTTTGTATTTTATCAATTAAACCAAAAACTAAACATATAAAAAACAAAAATTCATTTTTTCATTTCATTTCATCAATGCGATTAAAGGAAAAATTAAATTGTTTAAAGCTTTGCCAAGTTTTTTTTTCATCATCTTCTTCTTCATCTACTTCTTCGTAGTAGTTAATCTGCTTGCTAATAGTTATATGTTAAACGTTAAATGTTAATAATAATGTAGTATTAGTGCTTACAATGGTTTTTACTTGATTTCATTTACTGCTATTCTTAGTTAAGTTTTTTTTTTTTTTTTGCTGGATTTATTTAAGAACTAAAAAACTCTTTCAATGTGTTGGTGTGAAATGCTTTTACATCCATGCGACCAAATGAGGGCATGGCTGCAGTGTCTGTGTATGTGTTTAAATTGGTATTTTAAATGATTTGCTGTTGTTGTTGTTGCTGTGGAGATCTTCACACGAGTTGAGTTGAGTTGAGTTTTGTGTGGAGTTGAGTTTGAGAGTGAAGTTGACTGTACTACACTGCTGCTGCTACTAACTAACATTAGTTAATATGTTTTATATATATATGTATTTAATGTAGCTTTAAATGTTTAGTTTTAGTTGTAGTTGCTGCTGCTGATTCTTCTTCCAGCTGCTCATTTTACGATTGCCTGCTGTCCTTTTCGCCGCTATTTTGCTGCAATGAAAGAAAGTGAAAAGCACAAAATTAGTACAAATTGCATTAAGCTCAGCTTAGTAGTACAAGAGTGAGTGTATAACAGTATGCATGTGTGTGTTTGCCTGACTTGCACAACCATTGAGGAATTATCAATTAATTTGCTGTTGTGTTCGCTATTCGCTTGCTCCTCTTTACTTCTTTCCTTGGCGTCGTCATTTGTTGTCGCTTTTGTTTACGAGTTTATTTTATTTTATTTTCATTGCCTTGTAAATTGCAGAAAGAGAGAGGTGGTTGAGAAGTGGAGTGGGTAGAAAAAAAGGGCCGCCAAAGAAGAGGCGCCAGCGCAGAAAACTAAGAAAATCAAATAAGCTATAGCTGTTGTTGTTGTTTGCCTGTTATGTTGAGTGACCGCAGCGCTTTTGCGAATGAGTGTTGGAGGGAGTGAGAGGGGTGCACAGCACAGCACAATATGTAGAAAGCGACCGACTGGCGACTGGCGCACAGCTGCGCGGCGCGAAAATGTACAAAAAAAGAACAGAGCAAACAGTCCCAACAACAACAACGCAACGAGAACATTTTGAACACGTGCATTTCTTCTTACGATTTCTATATGTACATACATATGAGTATGTGTTTGCACAGTGTGTGTAAACGTTTCTGTGCCTGAACGAAAGAATTCGTGATTTTTTTTTTCTTGCGACCACAGTGACACATACCATATACGAAAGGGGACCTCTCCCCTCGCTCTTTGAATTGGAGAAAATGTGGGTGCTGTCTTAATCTCAGTGCAGATGTTTGTTTCGTTTTTTGCCTGACTTTTGAATCACCAACTAACTGATTGTGGTGCTATTTTAATAAAATTTAAATACACATACTTTTATTCACGAACTACACGAAAAAAAAATATGCAAAGGAACATTAATTAGCATTTGTACAAAACAAAACAACAAAATATAATTACAGAGATGCTGACCACCAAAGACGCTGGCGAGCGAGAGACAAGGTATTGAAAAAAAATTGTTGAAATTGTGAAGAGCTGTGTGTAACTACCGTAAATGCTACATCATATTTATAACCTGTTCCGGCCAAGTGTATTGATAAATTTTATTTTTATATTATTCGCCAACATCATTTATAATCACAACGCAAAGCCAAAAACTGCGCTAATGAAGTAAGCAACAAAATAACAGAAAAATACTGAAACGGAGGCTGACGGATGATTCTCCAATTTCAAATGCCGAAGTCGAGCTTAAAGCGAATGTGCGTATGCTTGTGTGTGTGTCGAGTTTCTGTATGTGTGTAGAGTCTACACACAAACACACTCATACAAACTTACACATGAAATAAATTTAAGTATCTGCAGGTGTTCATTTAAAAACATCACAGACAGCAACAAAAATGGAAGAGAGGAGGCAAAAAAAAGGCCGCGAGAAAAAAAAACAAATACGCTGTACATATTAACAGCTACGTATGGCAACAACAAAAGAAATGAACAAAAAAAAAACAAAGAAAAAAGAAACGACAGCAAAAATCTACAAAACAAAATGAAATTGCGTTGATGTTGTTGCAGCAGTGGAAAAGAAAGCAAGACGCAGCCAGAAGAAATGTAAATTTTTCCGACACACACGCAAATGTAAAAATGAATTATAATTTAAAGAACAAACGAGCGTCCTTTACTTGCCCCGCTTAGGGGCAGCAACAACAAATGAGGTCACAACAACAACAATTAGTTGCAAAAAAAGATATGCCCCGTTTGCTTAATTTACCTGCAGCATTCCTAATTTTTTTGCTTGGTTTTCGTTGACATTTCATTTGCAATGCAAAAAAAGTGTTTCCTAAATTGAATATTGCTCGAAATAGCTTGAAATATTTAAAAAAAAAACTGTTGAAAATTTAATGGCGTGTTTTATTTCTAAAAACCAAATGTCAAGTCTAAAAACGATTCGACACGCTGTCAATATTTCAACCCAAAAATATGTAATTTAAAGAGTGCAAATTATTTCACGCTCGCAGCCAAAAGAACAACACTGAAAAAAGTCCAGTAATTTTAACTTACCGTTGTTAAACTGTTGTGCAGCTGCAGCGGTTGTTGTAGCACAGGCGCCGCTGATGACGCTAACGTCGCCGCTACCGCCGTCGCTGGCAGAATTGTGTTTGGCGCCTGGCGGTCGATAAGCGGGATGCGTGTGGCAGCAACGGGACTAGAGATTTTCTCGGCGGCCAAGCGCTGAGCGAGCACATCGCTGCTCGCCATCAACAATTCACTCCTCTCCTCAACCCCCCGCATAGCATCATCCTCGTCTTCCAGCACCTCTTCGTCTTCTTCGTCATCGTCTCCTTCAGAGTTGCCGGCAGCGACTGCTGCAGCGGCTGCGACGCCACTGAGCGCAGCGGCTGCATCGAAATTATTAATCTCGGGATGAGTCTCCAATTCCGTTTGCAGATCGCAAATGTAATCGATCACATGCTGGATGATCTCCAATTTGGAGAGTTTGCGATTTTTGGGCATGAACGGCACCAAATCCTTCAGCTTGGACAGATACATTTTCATCTCGGCATTCTCGCCGTCGCCGCGATGCGGCGCATGACGCGTAATGCGCCCGTTGGGATTGATGGCCGGCATTGATGCGCCTGTTTGGCAAACGGCCGTCAATGATTTCATTCTCGAAATGATCGCTTTACGCTCCTTGAGTAGAATTTTGGCGGCTTTTTACACGGTCGTACCGGTTACTGTTTGCGAGGGTTTTTTTTATTCAATACGAATTTTTCTTTTTGTATTGATTAATTTTTTTTCTTTTTTTTGGTTTCTGTTGTTTTTAGCTGCGAGTTTCTGCGAGTTGTGTTTTTGCTTGTTGGCAATTTTTTTGATTCTTTTTTTTTTGTTCACTTTACACGCTCACTTTAATTATTTTTATTTGTAGCTCTTTGATCACAACACAATAAGCAAACACTTTAATCCAGCGTGTTATTTTTTTGTTTTCTTCTATTGCATTTTTTTTGGTGTCGATTGTTGCTGAAAATCAATTTGACTGTTGCTGCTCAAATTTAGATTTGTTTTTGAAATTTATATTTTTCTTGAGACGCGAACTAGCAACAACCATCAACAACCACGATATTTTTGTATTTGAATGGGAGAGCGCTCGGTGTGGGCTATTTATACCCGCAGCTGCAGAGCCGAGCAGTCGCAGCAAATGAAAAGATACGAACACTTCGTGTTTTTTGCCTCACACACACGAGCGCTCTCTCACTCTCCACGCGGGCGCGCTGCTCTCTTTTTCGCTCTCGACGGCCAGCGACCAACCAACCACCGCCAGTCAGAGCCATGGCCAGATACTCGTTCCACGCGACACAAAAAGGGGAAATTGTTAAGTAATAAATTAATATTTATTATATTTTTAATATATATATATATATTTATTACTAAAATGTTGTAAGTACTAAAATTTAACAGTTCGCTGTTTTTTTAGTTGTCAACTCTGTAAGCATCCCTCTTAGAGAGAACACACATTATAAAAAACGAACGGTTAAACAGCCACACGAAGGCAAGCAAACTGGCTCCGCCTATCACAGAGCGGGAGACTATTACTGAGAGAGAAGGACAGAGAGGGCGAGAGCAAGTGTTGGCACTCGCAGCATTCTAAGTCTACTATTTAAGACTTAAGGGGCACTGATTTGTAGAGCTTAGCTGCAGGATCTCCAGTCGTGTAGAATGCTTGCCGCTGGTTGAAATCAAAGCAATTTGTGGTTGGCTTTTTAAAAGGGGTAAATCAGTGTAGAGATGAGAAATGTATTTCAGTAGGAATTGAACATTCGTGGAGACTGGTGTGTTTAGCCTGCCAAAGGGGAAATACTGAGCTGCTTCGAGGTGGGTATAAAAGTTATGTGCAGATGATTGTTTTTTAAGTTTACAAAAATGCAAAGCTCTACAATTATGAGAATAAATGAATGTACCAAAGTCACTTTAAAAAAATGTTATTTATATTTGTGCATATATATATTTTCTTCATAAATGCTTGATTAAGCCAAAACATATTTAAATCTGAACCTATATTTTAATAAGTATTAAAGTTTGCTATCCACAAAAAGTCTTCATAACTCTCAAGTCTCCGGTTTGACTCTACATGCTGCAACTCTAAGCTCTTTTGTAGAGTAGTAAAACGTTCCGATCCCTTCCTCAGTTTCACACAAATTTCTGCTTGAAAGTTACGTTCCCAACTACCAATTGTGTAGAGTCCAAATGGCTTCCACTACATACACTCCACACTGGAGAATGCAGCCACATACAATTAAACATGCAGTAGAGTTTCCCCAGCTTCCACAACTAAGCAACGATTGGTCGGTTGATAAATTACGCTCTCTCGCTCTTGATCTATGCTCACTCTCCGCGCTCTTAATGCGTTATTTTGTGAATGAAAAAAAAAACTATAGGAATATGAGAGACATAATTTTCTTTCTTCTTTCTATGTGGCTTATCTTAATTTGGCTTTATGATATCTCCTCTCTTGACTCCCTTCGCTCTCTCTCTCTATCTTTCCCACTCACTTGTAGGGTTTCTGGTGCAGGGCATCAAATCACGATCAAATTACACACAAACAAACCACGAACCGCAAGACAGAAAAAAAAACGACGACGCCAGTCGAGTGTTTTGATTTGGATTTGAGACTTGAGAAGTCATTGAGGAAATTGTAAAGGAAATTTTCATTGAAAGTGCGGACTGACGGCTGGAGGCGTTTGTTGTTTTGTGAAAAATGACACGTCTGGAAATTGTCTGCAATCCCCCACCTCTCTCTCAATACTTTCCACGCTCTCTGCCCCCCCACACTTTATCTGTCTTTCTGTCTGTATCGTATTCCAGCTTCATGTGCTAATTGAGGAACACAGCATTCATTCATTACGAAAGAGGGAGATAGATGGAAAGTGTTCTCTCCACTAAAAATTTCATTGACTCAAATTAGTGCCATTCATTTGCATTCCCATAGAGCTGACTGATGGTGGGGTAGTAGTGGGGGGGGAGTGAGAAGCTGAGCGTAACTGAAATCTGTATACTCTGGAATTTCGCGCTCGTTTCCAAGTAAACGCCAGCGAAGGTGTTGCATGAAATACACAAGAAATCGTGTCGAAAAAAACTAAACACTGCAAATAATTACAAACAAAAAAAAAGTGGCAAGCAAAAAATATGAGGCAAAAAACCAAAAACAGTTCAAATTTCCAGCAAAAATACCGATCATAATTTTATGACTCGCCGCCGGTGTGGACCAGGCCGACGTGGCGAGATTTGCAGGCCAGGACTTTACTTTACTTTACGACTCTCGAGTCGAGTGATTCGCATGAATGACAAATGAGCAGCGACGACGACGACGCAGATGCAACAGGTTAAGCGTAGACTAAAGTGTGCTCTAGTTCAAGCTGATAGACTAACAGATACTCTGTTCTCAAGAAAGAGAATTTCAGTTTGAAATCAGCAATATTTTTCAGTTTTATTTGTTATATGTTCGCTTTTTAAATGTGCAAATAATGAAAATTATAAATAAACCATTTTTACAATTATTTATTTTATTATTTTATTGCACACTTTTCATATCAAATGAAAAAAAAATATATATATATATTGAAAAGAATTGCAGAAGCAGCATAGCATTTATTTTATTAGCAAAATTCTAAAAAATTGATTAAAAATAAATATTTAAAAAGGTGCAAGATTATTATTATTAATGCTATTAATTAATGCTATTAATGTTATTTGCAATTGTATGTGAGATGATTACAGGGTGTGCGGAAAAGTAAATGGGAATGCAAAGCAATCCGAGGCGATGCGATGCGATCACATGTCAATCAGTGGGCACTTGTCTTCCAGCTTGGACCTGAAGCTGAAGCTGTTTCGGAGGGAGGGGGTGGATGAGATGGGAAAGCTGCATGAGCTGCAAGATGGCGTTGCCGATATGCATGCCGCATGCCGCATGCCCCATGCCGTGTACATGGATCACTTGGGTTGGGTTGCGTTGGGTTTGGCATGTTGAAATCCAATACGCGTCACTCATCCACTGTCCGCTGTTCGCGTCTAGGCCATTAAGAGCCAAAAACCTGAAGGGTGACTGCCTGCCCCTCTCCACCGCTCCCCGCTGATGCACCCATCATTGCTGACGTTGCTTGCTGGGTGACATGTTGCATACGCGAATCTCATTAATGAATTCGGTGCGACAATTTTTCAACTCTAGCCGTTTTGTTTGTTGATATTCTTTTTTTCTGTATATTTTTTTTCTTTCTGTTTCGTTTTTGTTTCATTCTTGGCTTTTATTTTTAGCTCCAACAGCACAGATTTTTGCATATGCTGCGCTCTCGCTCGCTCTTCCGCCAGCATTTCAATGGCATTCAATTTTTTTTTTTTTCAATATATATCAACGACTTTTTAACTATATATAAATTGGCTTCCACTTCGCATCCGGCCTCCACTGTT
The DNA here is from genome assembly GCA_035042365.1 of Drosophila dives. NCBI lineage: Eukaryota > Metazoa > Arthropoda > Insecta > Diptera > Drosophilidae > Drosophila > Drosophila dives. The sequence goes on along the minus strand of JAWNLJ010000326.1, from coordinate 2,750,467 downwards.
GTTATGGTAACTGAATACTAATTCATCCATCGGTCAAAGCGCTTCTCAATAAACTCGGCACTCGACACTCCGTTGAGCTTTTGTTTATCTTTGCTGTTGTATAAAAAAAGAAGAACAAAACAAAACAACAACCAGCCGCAGTGCGTGGGAATGTGAAACTGAAACAGAAATGGAATTTATTTTGTTTGGTTTAGGCAAGTGCGTCAGAGCGAGAGAGGTGTGCAGATTGACAGAGTGTGCGTGATCAGTCGAAAGCTCGACTTGCTAATGAGCGCAAGGGAAAGGGACAAATAGCGACACAGACTGCCATTAGACATACGTAATTGCAAAAGCTCATACAAAAAAATACTCTTTGCAATTTGAATGCTAGTCAAGGACACGTGACAAACTGTTATTGTCTTGAGCTTTCGTAATCGAGCTGCTTTTGTAATAAAAACGATGAAATCATACAAAAACTAACTGCAAGTTGAACAAAATAGTAAGAAAAAAATAAAAAATCTAGTAAAACGCCCAAAAAAATTAAAATTTGATAAAGTACACAAATTAAATTACTAGCTATAAACGACCTTATTTATGTGCCACATTACAACACCAGAAAAAATCAAACAAATTGAACATTGATATTAATGACCTATTTACTAAATAGCTGCTAATTTACCAAAATGTAAATGGCCATTAGTCAAGCAAGTCGAACAACAGACAAAAATCCATAGAAGCCACAAGGACAATGAATAGCAACAAGAACAACAACAACAACCACAGCTAAAAAATTAACATAATGAAAAATAAATGCAGCCGCATTCAATGGAAGGAAGCCAAATAAAAGTCGACACATTTGAAAACGAAGCTACTCCACAAGAAGCCACAGCAGAGCAAGAGAGAGAGAGAGACAGAGGGAGAAAGTAGAGAAAGAAAATATGACAAATGTCGCAGAAGGCAGAAGGCAAATGAACTGCTGTCAAAATAACCCCTGCCTATTATGGAAAAAAAAAATAAGGACGGGCGACAAAAGGCGCACAAAGGACGCGTTGCGCTATTTGTAAAGCTGCCAAACGATATCGATGAGAATGTGCAGCCGGCAAAAGAGAGTAAAAGAGAGAGAGTGTGTTCGGCAAACCAGGTGAACAGATCCGATGCGATTAGGGATTATTATGCTATTACGCAGGATACGATTAACAATGCCAGCAGTGGCAGAAGCAGCCAACAAGGATAACAACTGCGCCGCACGCCGCGACATATGCTACAACATTTTTTTGTTGCGAGGGGAATGGAAATGGGAATGGGAATTTAGGCAAATGTGCGCAGCCGCCTCGAACTCAACATATTCTCACTTTATTTTTGCTACCCTAACAGAGAAGGAGAGAGGGAGAGAGAACGAGAGTGGAACAAGCGAAGAGGGTCCTGCGACTATTGCATCTGCACTTTTTTTGTGTTTGGCTGTTGTTGTTGTTGGTTTGGCCGGCTGCCGTTATTTGTATTGCATTTTTACCGTTGCAGCCGTCAAGAGCGTGGAGGCCAATGACAAACGGCAACTGGCAATAAACTGTGCGGCCAGCGGCCACCGGGCTTTTGATATACTCTGTTAATTTTGTGCTTAAATGGGGTATGTTCAGCATGTGATTAGCTGTAAAAGCAATAAATGAACATTAAAAAATATAAAATAAATATTTGTTATGCCAAATTCGAACTATTTTTAGTTGTTGTATGTAATTAAAAAAATATAAATATATATATTAAGTATATGCTTATTTGTAATACTTTGATTGACTTTTAATCAATAAATTTATTTATATTGATTCATAATAATAGTGAATATCTAGTCTTGAAAAGCAAACAACCTTGACTTATTAGTAGAATATTTTATATATAGAATATAGCTACCTATATCAATTACAGGGAATTGCCTAGTCCATTACTTAGATTCTGGTCCAATTATTTTGTTTATTCGCCGACTGCTGGCGTGTTAATTGGGAGCAGCTGAGGTGGATGTTTGTGTTGAAAGTGAGGCAACTGTAGGGCAACTAATGCCTCTTCAACAATATGCCCACAAATATGCCATGTGGGCTGACCGATCTTTAGATCAGTTTCAATTTCAGTTGCAGTTGCAGATGCAGTTGCAGTTACAGTTGCATTTGCAGCTCATTATGCAGCTGGCGACGTTGCAGTTGCACACTGTCTAGACGAGCCTAAGTGGTAACAAGAAGGATGCAAGCTAGACGACAAGACGGGTCAAGCATTTTGTCTTGGAAAATGTGGAAAAGTGAGTCAATTGGCAGTCGCGACAAGTCGCAACAGGTAGCTGCCTATCCGGGCATCAATATTATGGCCACAATCCACGCTGGCCAATACCAATCACAACACAACAATTTCGCACACACAAAAACTCTCGGCAGGTGGTCAGAAAAACTAGCTGCAGGATTTTCGGGACACGGCAATTTGTCGCCAGTTTGCTAATTGATCAGCCAGCAGCTACACAAAGAAAGATAAACTTGTCAGCCGCATGCCACTTAAATCTACATACATATATATTTATTTATGCATTTGTATTTGTGAACTCTCGATCCCCTTTCATATTTGCCATGTTGATGGATGAGCCTGTTGAGTCTGACGGCTCTGAGCCTACTTGAGAGCCCACAAAATGTTGGCTGCTGTTCACCTTGCCGCAACCGAGTTGGAAATAGAGACTGTCGAAGAGATGGCGGGATGTGCACCTCTCAGTTGAGCTAAGCCGACATTTGTGATCTCTAAATGCGATTGGCTTGCACTTTACCACATAGCGGTAATCGGAGATGTTTAACATTAATCAGATGGCTTCGTTTTTGGGCTCAAAAGTTAATCTATTAATTTAATAGCCACATGATAATAATGTGCGCATTTTATATATTTCATTTAAAAATATGATATTGAAAAATTAATGATCTTCAAAGAAATTGGCTATTTAATCTGATGAAAAAATAAATAAATGTTTTTCTATATGTGTAAATTGGAATTTGGCTAGCTTATCTGATGAATAAATATAAAAAATAAATAAGCTGCAATTTAAATGGAATTAAAAGCAACTAAAATCTGTTACTTTTCTGTAGAAAATTATTATTCAAATTATACTCAAAACCATAAATAATTTTTTTTTTATATATTAGCTAAAAATGAATTTGATAAATCTATAAACTTGGCTCGATGAATTTTCGCAGGCCCAACATAAATCTGTTATCAGCGGAATTTTCACACGTTTTCCCATTAGCATTTGGAGGAAAACATTTCTGAAGCCCACATAAATTCCATATGCAAGATGCTGAAAGAAACCCTCAAAGGCTTTGTGCGAATGCGGGTTAATACAGAGATTTAGTTTATCAGCGGCAGCAGCAGCAGCAGCGGAGCAAGCTTGCAACTTGCAACGAGTGACACATGAGGCACGCAGATAAGTCACAGCTGCTGCAGGCATTCCACGCACATGTCCGCCAAGTATGTGGCATAAACGTCGTACTCTACACAACTTCAAAATAATGCATTGTTGCTTGCTTCTGTTTTTTTGTGTTTTTTTTTTGGGGTTAAAAATATTGTGAAAAATATTCGGTGGCCATGTGGCTTGGCTGGGCCATAAAAATGATGCGGCAACTGGAACTGGTTGCCTGCTGCTGATGCTGCTGTCTCGATTCTCAGCTCACGATCCCGATCCCGATCACATCCCATGCCCATTTCTCGCCACGGCTGTGTGGCATATGTGTGTGTGTGTGTATGTGTGCAATTGAAACAAAAGGCACATGTGTCACGGGGGGAAGCCGTCGAGGTCGCGACTGTGGCCGAGGGTAGGCCCAATGCCAAAAGGCAGGCAAAAACCAAACGTCCTTGCCCAGAACACCGCAAGCTGCTTTCAGCAGGAAGCGCCGTCATAAAAACTTGAAAAAAAAACATATTATATAAATGCCACGTGTGCTAAATTTCCGCGCAAAAAGGAAAAACTGCGACACACACTCAAAAAAAATAATCATGATATTGAAATGGAAAAATGTGTATTTCAAGATATAATTTTAGAATGTCATTAAAAATAAATATTTATATTTTAAGTATGTATTTTCTTTTTATTTTTTGTGCTTAAATGCATTATTTGTAATACTAAAAAAAATCACAATAAATTTTTCAAAACTGAAACAAACAAAATTTGATTAAAAGAAGAAAATATAGTTTTTAAATAGACATATTTATTATTTCTTAGAATTTCTTTTGCTTATTACGAAATATTTATTTTTCAAAAATGTGAAAAACCTATAAATTATTTTTTATAGAATAATTTAAAAATACAAAATTTTTATTCTATTTGTAGAAAAAAAATGCTTAGCATATTTTCTTTCTTTTATATTAATTTTAACTTGATTTTAGCTATTACAGAATATATTATTGGCATTAATTTGGTTTCTCTAAGTGCAGTGCCACAAACATTTCAATGCTGTCGATGATGATCAGCGCCTCTGTGCCGCATATGTCGCTGCTTGCCGCTGTTTGTGGCAGCAGCAATTGCTGCAATATATATCCAGGGGCAGCTGCTGCTGCTGCTGCTGCTGCTACTTCCAAAACGGTAGCTGGCTGGCAACTTTCTATGCCCATGCAATCAAATTGCAACGCACTAGCAACAACAACAACAACAACAGCTGCCAATGGCAAATATTGAGACGGGATCTGGACTCAGCATAGCGGGCAATTCGTCGCTTGACTTTCATTAGCATTTCTAACGGCCACGCAGCTGCCACCAGCAACAACCGCAGCAGCAGCAGCATCGGTTGCAGTTGCAACTTAGCCTGATCTACTACTGCGACTGAACGCACAACAAATACGCACACAAGCACACAAGCCCACACACACTTATACTAACTGGATCGCTGAATATTGCACAGCTTCAAATAAATCAGTTGACATGAAAAACATTTTGTTTATATTATTTATTTAAGTGCAAATAAAAAAACTAATATTTAACTTATAGAAATATTTATCTTGCAGATATATTATTTAAATATATAAATTTTTTTTTGTTTCAATGCAATTTATTTTTTAGTATATTTTTTTTTTGCTCGCTTCCTTATCCAGATCCTTGTTGTTCTACTGTCTGTAAAGATACAGGTCGACCATAGTCTCCGTATTGATGTTGCCTTGCTGCGTCTGTAGTTGCTCAATTTGCTGGCGTTGCTTGTGCAGCTGCTCCTTCAGCTCATCAATCTCATCAATTTGAACCTGATCCTTAACCTGGTTGTTCGCCAATTCGTCACACTCTTCCGACTGAATCTCTGTTAATTTCCTACTGATTTTACGTAATATCAACTTAGCTTCAAATGTCAGGTCGTCAATTTCCGCCCAATGCTCGTATTTAAGCCCGTTGTCTGTGACTAAACTTTGGATTATTTTCATTCGAATTACGAGCAAATCTTCTATATCTATTAGCTCCTCCTCCTCGGGATAAGCCAGACATTTGGTGGCCACTTTCAACTGCGCTCGCAGAAAGTCTAATTGTCTGTCCACTCGTTTCACAAGGACTTCCATTGGACTCCACATTGGCTGTGACTGTCCATCATTTTTGTTGACTTCATTGGGTTTCTTAGCTGGTTTTGATCGTGGCATCTTCTCCTTGTATGCTGCAAAGTCGGCCAATATTGTCTCGAAAATGTCGATGATCGATCTTTATCTTTGAGTTTCAAAAGCGCCTTTTGCTTTGTTATATTTTATATTTTTTTAAATTTAAAATTAACAATCCTTGTCTTGCTCGAAGCACCAGGGCAACTAAAATCTCTGTCAACAACATCATCAATTTATTCGAATTTTCCTCGTTTAAATTCAGCACATTATCTAAAGCTGCCTTACCAAAGCTGACAACTTGAGTACCTGTTTTTTCAGAATTTACCTAAGATCTTAATAACCCATTCTGGCAGAACTTGGGTGCTTACCTACCCTCTTGAGATTATTGAAGAAAGATTTCGCTATTGAAATGGATTTAACATCTTGCAGATCCATTTCTGTTTTATAACAGATTCTACATCTGCCGCATAAATTATAATAAATAATTTCTTATTATAATAACAATAATTTCAAAAACATAAAAACTTTTTCATTGTTTGACAAAATATTTTATTGAGATTGATTCGCTTTTGATACTTAAATTACTATGATTTATAATTAATATTTTTTTACTGCTGTGTTTATTGCAAACAATTAAAAATTAAACAACTGCAATTAGTTAAAATAAGCTTTAACTAAAGATGTGTCCTTAAAAAAAAACTGGTAATAAGGTTCAGCTTAATGTAAAACACATTTCATCCCAACAATTTGTAAATACATAATATAAATAATATAAATATATTTTCGAAAACATAAAATATTTAATTTTGACAAATGGAATAAAAAAAAAATAAATTTAAAAATTACCTTTTTATATATGTTATGCTGAACAAAAAATCATTATTCTGAAAAACTCAAATGCACTTTTTCCCTGAGAGCAAAACTCAATCCAAGCTTCATCCACAGAGTCCAAACACAGTTGCATGTGCAACTTGAGTAGCACTGCAAACACTGTGCGTAGATTGGATTGCTACTGTTGCAACAACAACAACAACAACAATAGTTGTTGGTTGGTGAAATCATTGCACGGTTTTAGGCCATGGGGCAGCTGCTGAATGGATTCGTCGAGCCGGCAACTCTGTGGATCGCAGTGGATCTGTGTGCAACGTTAACCATCGGCGTTGGTCCGTTTGCATTTGCGTTGTAAATAATTTTAATTGCTTTTGGAATTTTCTTCGTGTGCGCTTCATGGACATCATTCATTTGAAGTTGCAGTTGCAGAGATCGTGTGGGTCGGCAAACTGTAACAAGCAGCAATAGTTGCTGATGTTGTTGTTGGTCCGGTTGATCGGCCTCTAACTGAGTATCGCTGGCAACATGATGCTGATGCTGCTGCTGCTGTTGCTGTTGCTGCTGCCACAGCTGCTCAGCTGCTCAGCTGCTGCTGTTGCATGACAAGTCATTGGGAAAATGTTCGCTGCCTGACCGTTTGACATAATAACTGGCCACATTAGCAGCAATTGGCATTAGCCAATTAACTTTTTTTCTGCTTCTTCTTCTTCATCTTCTTTGTTGCTCTGGCTGCTTTCCACCGTGTGTCACGCTTTTCCTTATGCAGCCGCATTCATTGACACCTGCAATTGTTGTCGGCGCAAACAGCAACCAGCAACATTGGTCGCTGTTGCTGCTGCTGCTGCTGTCGTGTTCATGTTGTTGATTGGCAATCAATTTGTTGTCCGTTTTTATGATTCGCAGTGCGTCAAGTGCAACTAACTGTTTTTTTTAGCTAACTACGATTTATTATGTTGTTGGCGCCAACTGACGAATCTTGTTTAATGCTGATGTTGCCGGCAAAAACAACAACAACAACAGCAACAATTGCAACGTGGCCTTTAGCAAGATTGTTGTCGTCGTCGTTTTACATTTATTTTGCTGATGCGAAGATGCGAACAACAGCAACAGCAATATGTGGGTGTCTGCAGCAACCAGCAATTTGGCCCCAGCAGCAATAGCTGCTGTCACAATGTCAAAGTCAGTCTGTCTGTCAGTCTGTTTGGTGTCTGCTATCGAGCAGACATATGGCCAAGATAAGCGGCATAATTATGCAAATTTGTTATAATAATCAACAGCAACAGCAATATCAGCAACATTAACAACAACAACAACTCTGACGGCAACAGCAACATTTTATGCGAGGTTTAAATGCCGACAACAGCAATCGCCATTTGACGCTTATGGAGCGTTAGAATTTACGATTACGGCAATAAGTTTAACAGTTGCTTTATATTTATTTATTGCCTTTGCACTCGCAACTTAATTTAAATTAAAGTTGTGTTGGAAACATTTTGCGGAAATTGCAACTTGATATATAATAAATCTGTTTAAAGTTGACAATTAACGTTGATGGAAAAAAGTATTGATTTTGAGAATTGTTTTAGTTTTAAAAAAAATTCAAAAGGTATAGAAAATTGTCTATTGTTATAAAAAAAAAAACAATATAAACCCTATAAGCCATATTGCTGTTGCTGTTCCACCAGCAATAGTTGCTTGTTGTGTAAGCAAATATGCAAAGCAAAACTGGCGATTACTGGCTGACTAAACAAAGCGTTCATAAATTGCTAGCTGGCTTTAGACAGTCAACAGACTCGTAATAAACATGGCACATAAGAAGCCGACTTGCAAAAATTTGAATACAAACATTGACGAGAGTTGTCTGATTTTGCAGCAGCAATAGCAGCAGCAACAGCAACTGGGGGCAGCTACAAATCAATTGCGGGCAGCAGTCACAACAATCACATTGAGAGGCGATCAAGTTGGCAAGGCTAGGTGCTCAGTCAGGTTGCAGTTGCAAGACAAGATCGATGGTACGCATGCATAAATGCCTCCATAATCATTTCGTTGTTCGAAATTTAGACGTCACTTAACTGTCAGCCAGAGACGACCTGGACGACCTGCAGACAGACAAAACAGCCAGAACAGAGCAGCAACAACAACAACAATAGTCTCAACAATACGCGGGCCAGATCATGTCCATATTTGCATTTTTGAAATGACACATGGAAATTTTTGAAAGCGGAGCAAAAACCAAAACGTTGCCAGCAGATTGACAGCAGCTGCAACACGCAGACGGAATGCTAAGCGAAAGTCGTGCACAAATTCAACAAAAACTCGGCAACATATGGATTTGGATATGCTACAAATCTATATGCTATATATATATATATATTTATATATATGTGTGTGTATGTATAGATTAACGAACGTTCGCTGTTTGCCACAAGATAATTGTTGTCGCATATTTTCAGCGTCCACTTGTCGCAAACGGCTGCCAACAACAAACCGGCTGCCAGCCATGCAACATGTGTTGCCAAGCTGCCATATTTGTGGCAACATTTTGCAATCGTCCGGCAGTGCAAATATTTGGAAATATCGCTGATAGCCGGCTGGGATAGTAAATTGTTTTATGAGCCATAATACGCTTATCGGCAAATGCAATAAAATGTGCAATTTGCGCCACTGTGCGATGCCGTTTGCCGGTGCCTCTCAAGTTCAATGTCTCGAACGAACAGAGAGATAGAGAGAGTGCGAGAGCAACGACGCCAACGCATAAGAAGCCAGAGAGCGAAAAGCTAGAGAGAGCATATTCAACATATTTACAACAGCAAAAAAAGCAATGAGACAAAAATGAAAACAAGCAAGAACAATAATAGAGATAACGGAACCGCTAAAACACACCGTAGCCATTTTAATATTCAAATGGAAACGAGCCTAATCTGGCATTTTAAATTGTCAGCAACGACCAGTAAATGCACTATTGGGTATGTTAAGCTTTTAATCTATATTCTGTCTAAAAGCATACGCATTTTAATGTGTTTATTAAGATCGGAATTTAAATATTGGTTTGCTATTCAAATTTAATATTCTTTCTCACTTTATTTACTCATTAAAATAAAATGAGCTTTTTGTTAATGCTGCTAAACTGTCAATAAACGCAAAATGACAATAATCTGTGTTCTTTTTATGCCATCTTTGGAGAGGGTGTCTGTGTGTGTGTGAGAGAGAGAGGCCGGCAATTGTGTGCGGCTCTCCCGCTCTGGATGATGACGGGGTAACTGCATTGTTGCTTTTGCAGACGTTTTCAGTCGGTTCGCTGATAAAGAGGCAGGCAGATGGACATACACAGGCTGATCGTTGAGGTTAGGGAGCGTCCCGCGCTGTGGGATGCCTCACATCCGGAGCACGCCAACCGAGCGGAGATACAGCGACAGTGGCGCAACATTGCCGATGCACTGGGCCAAAAAGGTGAGTCAGACGTTAAACAACGAAACTGCTTAACTCTCTTTGCTCATTCACTCTCTTTGCATTACTTTTACGTTCTCTCTTTGGCACAGTGGAACTGTGTCACAGCAAGTGGAGGAATCTACGATGTAGCTATCGCCGTCAGCAGCATCGCCGGCAAATCGCACAACAGCAGCCGCCATCGCAGGCATCTACATCCCATTGGGAATATGCGGAGGCTATGAGCTTTTTGGACGGGAGTCGCCTGAGCAGGGATAGCAGCAAAAATGAGGATGAAGACTGCGAACAGAGCCTTATCGAGCCCATGTCCTTCAAGGAGGAGGAGTCTTTGCCCCCCGATACAATGGAGGCGGACAATGATGCGCTGATGCAACAATTCCAGAGCATGGCAACGCCGCAGGCACTGCGTCGTCTCTCGCACAACATATCATTGGCCTCAGCAGCTGCCGAGGAGCAAACTGCTCCCATTGTGCCCCAAATGGAGATGACCAGTGTTGGACAGGGGCAGGCACAGGCACAGGCACGGGGCACAGCATTAGCTGCTGCGGCGGCAAGTAGTTGCCAGTGTGCGAGACGTGTCGATGAGCAGGTGAATTTCCTTGAGAATCTGGAACGCGAGGAGCAGCAGCTAATGCAATCGACCAGTCAGGATTTGGCACGTTACAAGAATATACTGCATGTGGGCGATTCGGATTACAATTTTCTCATCAGTTTCTTGCCGATGATGAAGCAAATGTCATCCTTGGAAAATGTTGCATTTCGCGCCATGATGAGTGAGAAGCTGTTGCACACAATGCAACAATCACAAATGCAACAACAGCAGCAGCAGCCACAGCCACAGCAGCAACAACAGGAGTTGTTGCAGCAGCAACCGTCGCAAATGTTGTTGAACCAACAGCAGATGGCCTTGGACCAGGCCCAACAACAACAACAACAAGACGACAATGGCTACTAAACTCCATTCTCACGTTCTCTCTGACCAATTGACAGGGGCCCACGAGAGAGCGCGCGCGAGAGAGCAATTGAGCGATTTATTAGCGAATCAATGCGCCTGCTCAGTGCACATTGGAAAAAACCAATTTCAATATTCAAAATATATTTGAGAATAATTTTTTGCCACGAATTTTATATTTTTTAATAATCGTACTGATTTTTGTGTCTTGCTTAAATAAGTTTAGTAAATAAGTTTAAATGTGAACGTCTCAGAAAATTTGAATAAATTTATTGACAAAGGTTTTCCAGTCCATAAAAAATACACAAAAAAATTTAAATGTATTCAAAAGTAACATAAAAAAAGTCAAGAAAAATCTTGGTAACTTAATCCGATCCTAATTTATACAGCAATGCTTGACTTTTAGCGTTTCACTTGTCTCCATTGATGTTGTCAGTTTGGCCCGAATTGACACATCAGCGCACCCTTAACAACATAAAAGATATAAAGATCCCAAAACTAGCTGACAATAGCTGCCTTTGTGGTGCGAAGAATAAATTATACATTTTAATCCTTAAATACAAATAAAAAAAAGGGTGCGTGAGATAATTGCTGATATAGGCATGAAAAAAGAACTGGGTCTTGAAATCTGCTTGAAATTGTTTTACTTTGATGTTTGAAAGATTTCAGCTAGAAAACAAAGAATATAAATACACTTTGAAAATACACGCACAAGTTTAATAAGAAAATTAATTAATAAATATGAAATTAAATTAAAGAGGTAAGAGTTTAATTTATGGATGTGTGTTTTCTATCTACTTAACTGTAAAATACATCTGTCATATTTATTTAAGACACAGCTGTGGGATTTCTAGCTCTGATCAGTTGTATTTTCAGCTCTGATCTCACTTGGCTGCTGCATCATTCCAGCTGGTAGAATGGGGAGAAGATAGCCCCGCGTATGTCGGTATTTATATTTATGTGGGCGTTCAGCACAGCTGCACATTGGAGCTTTGGGTTCGTTGTAATCTTGCTTCTAGGCGGCCCACACACACAACCAAACACACATACACACATTCACATACACTTGCAACTGGCGAGCATATCAATAAATTACAGTAGAATGAACCCCATCCCGGGCAACGGCGGTGGTCCTGCGTTAAAAGCCAAGTCCAAAACTAAACATGGCCATAAAAGCGACTACAAAACAAATAACAACATCAACAACTGGCCAGTTTGGAGAGGTCGCCCGAGAAATCAACGCAGCTGCGGATGACGAATCGAAATTGACATTGAACTGAAGCCGAGGCGACAACGTTGACGTCGACGTCGACGTCGAAGTTGTTGCTGCATGTTGAACATTATGAGCTGAACTTGTTGCGGCCAAGTTGCCAGTTGGCCTGCTCTGGCCTGGCCCGGCCTGGCATGGCCTGGCTTGGCTTGGCTTGGCTTTGCTTGGCTTTTTCAAAATCCACTTACAACGAAAATAATAAAAACCAGTAAACTGTAAAGGTAAACAATACAAAAAGCGGGCCAAAAAGTTTAAGGTGTGTTCTTGAGCTTGAACGCTGCTGATATTGTTGTTGTTGTTGTTGCTGCTTATGTTGTTGTTGTTGCTGCTGCTGCTGCTGCATTGATTGGAGCAGTCAACATAAAATCATAGCGGAGGTTCTCATGACAACAAATACACTTGAATTCATTACTTAAACTATTAAATTTACATGTTTGAAAAGCTAAAAAAAAACATTTTAAATTTAAAAAAAAATAATAAGAAAATTATAGAAAATGAAAAAACTTTCTTTCTGTGAGGAAAGCAATTTATTTTTATATTTAACCAAATATTTAACTCTTTCTTAGACATTGATTAGCTTTGTGCTTTATGCTGCAGCAGACAAGCTGCATTTCTGCCTAATATCAAACAGCAAAGAGCTACATTTTTTTGCTGAGTGTATGAGCAATTACAATTAAGCACTGCCAAACTGCACACTGGGCCAAGAATCGAATGCAAATTGACATTTGTCACTCGAACGTGCCCAGTCGGCAGCAAATTCCAGCACGAGCTGCTGTTGTTGCTGCTGCTGCTGCTGTTGTTGCAGCAACATGTGTGCAAATTCCACTTATAAATGGCCATTTCCATTTCCATGGCCATGTCGGCAAACGGGCCACTTTCAACTGTTGCCGCTGCCGTTGTCTAAGCCAAAGTTAAACATTCCTTTTAACATATATTATTTTTTTTTTGACGGATTTTCGCACCATTTTGCTAATCTCCACCAGAAAAAGAAGAGAGAGAGAGCGAGAAGGGAGAGGGACAGGGATGTTCGGCCAAGCAACCAGGCATAAATGTGTTAATGATTTTAGCCACAACAACAAAATTGTTTATTACCTGTTGCCGGGTTTTTGTTGTTGCCATTGTTTTTTGTTCTTTTGCCGACAAATGCAAATTTTGGTTTCTATTCTGTTCGCGTCAAATATTTGTATAGATTTTCACCGCTCATCCAGAGATGATGCTGCAAGTGCCACATTCTGGCACACAGGTGTTAAAAATCGCAGCTCATTGTTAATGCGTGTGTTGCCAATGCTATTGTTGTTGCAGTTGCAGTTGCTTTATGACTCTCCCTCTCTCTCTCTCTCACTGTCTTTTTGTCTGCCGTTCGTTTGCATATTGCGGAATTTCCAGAATCTGGTCGATTCATCGAAAGGGTTTCCGAAAAACCACCGCTGACGCCTCGTCTAGCACCTTTTCACATTTGTTTTTTTTTTTTTCTATTTTGCATATGGACCAAACAAAAGACACGCAACAGGTGCGTTTGCATCTTGGCGCAAACAGATGTTTGCATCTGAATAGATAACACATTTGAATTGTTGCATGTGCCACAAGTGTACTTTCTACAATTGAACACGCCAGACATTGCAAACCAACTATTTTTCAATGGGTTCAACAAAGGAATAGTAAGGAAAATATGTGAAACATCATGAAAAATATTAAAAATTTAAAAAATATTTTAAAAATATAAAAAATATTATAAAAAAAAATTAACAGATATTTAAACTTAGCAATAAGCCAGAAATTGCTATAAAAATATTATTATATTATAATATATATATTATATAAAATAGTTAGTTAATTATTATTAGAGTTTACCACCCAAATTTCTACTAAATATAACAAATTTTTTTTAAATTGCTGAATTTATTTTTAATTTGTTGCATTACTGCCTACGCAACAAAAGCAAAAACTTATACTTGAGTTAATCAACAAAAAATCAAGCATATATTCCCCTAAAACAGTTAGTGATTAGTAAGATGTATATTTAATGCGTTGCATGTTCAATGCTTATATTGGCCAACACCTCGCGAACACAGTTCCCACAACAACAATAATGATCGGTTTCTCAACTTTTTCGCTAATGCAGCGCTCAATCATTGACCATAATCTCGGGGAGCACTAAAGAGCCAACCGACTCAACCCAAAACCAAACCAAACCAATCAAAACAGGCACTTAACATTTGGTAACCCAAAACTCAACATAAAGAAAGAAAAAAAAAAACGTTCGGCATCGTTAACTGAAAACAAAAGAAAAACAAAAAAAAACCAAAACATGGCAAACGAATTACGCTGAGTCATTTCATGTCCGAAAAATATTCTGTGTTCTGTTCTGAGCCGTGTGTATGTTGAGTGTGTGTGTGTGTGTGTTTGTTTGCAACGCCCTCGCCCGCCCCAACTCCATGCCCCCATCCTCTTAACAATCAACTGCCAACTGCTTCACGAGTCTCCTCCATCCAACCCCGCATACCGCTACCCGCTGAGCAATCAATGCTGTATGACAGCTAGGTTAACCGTCGATCCTACGCGCTTCCTCTTGATTTCGTTAAGTAAATCTCCAACATGGCCAACATGGGCAACCTTCACGTCGTCATCGTCATCGTCGTCGTCGTCGTCGTCGCCATATGTGTCTGTCTATCTGTCCGTCTGCCCAGTTTTTCATGGCGAGATCATGATCATGGCTTTAACTGGCTCTTGGCTCATGGCTCTCAAAAGGCACAAAAGTACGTGTGTATTTTTAACTTGGCTCTGTTGCTCTTGGCGTTTATTGTTGCTGCATATATACAGATATATATATATATGTATGTTTCGGGCCCAGACGACAGTCAGAGTCAGAGTTATTGTTGTTGTTGTTGTTGTTGCTGTTGGAGCTCTTTAGGGGCCACGCCGCGGCTGCGTTTTGCGTCTGCGTCGGTTTTCTTTTCTTTTATTTTATTTTATTTTTTTTCTCTTATTTTTTTTTTAAACGCTTTTAAACACCTGAGAAACTTGCTTTTTAATGTGCGCACATGTGTGCGGCTCACGATCATCATCATTATCATTGTCAACATCATTATCATGCTCGTAATGATGTTGATGATGTGCAGGTCTAGGCTCCAACCTCTTCCACTGACTCTCGACTCAGCCTCGTTTGTGCGATGATGAAGCAAATATAACAAATCTCAAAGTTATCAACCCGACACGTCTTTGACCACACTGAGCGAAATAGCGGGGCTACTTTCCTAACCTGTGCAGACTTCATCTAAAAAGCAAATAGCTCTTTGAGTAAGATTAATCACTGACAAAATACGTTATATTTTCAAAATACTAGAAAACAAACTCGAAAAAAATACGGAAATATCTGTAGCAAAAAGAAAGTGCTTTTAAAATATTCCTTAAATAAATAATTAATTAGAAAGCAATCTTGGTAAAAATACAAAAAAAATATAATTAAAAATGCAATTAAGTTATTAGAAACTATTAGCAAAATGAACAGGATAATTCAGGAAACACTTTAAATAATTAAAAAATTATGAACTTTACTCGCATAAATCTGTGTTTTTGAGTGGCAACACTTGATTATATATATATTGATATATATATATTTCTATATCGATATTCTATTGATATATATCTATATATTTCTCTCAGTGTGCGTCGCTTTGCATTGCGCCTGCGCCACGCAGCTGAGTAAATCAATTGACGCGCACAATTCTAGGAATTTGGCTCTTGAGCTAAGGTTTACCCCCTAGTCTTCTAGCCTCCTCCCCCCACCCTATCCACTTTCCCCTTGCGCTACTGCTGTTGCTCATTTGAATGCGATCGGGTTGGCCCCCGCTGCCTGCTCGTTAATGTGTTGCTGGCTGCCCCCAAGGGGCATTTTGGCAGCGGCAAGCATTTGTCAGACCAACTTGCAGCAGCAGCAGCCGCAACCGAAGCAACCGAAGCAACCGTCGAGATTTATACCTAAATGATTAACCATTTCTTTCTCTAGGCCGCAGAGTTGAGCGAGTCCACTGGAAAACCGGGGCTGAGAGTCGTTGTCGACTGTGGGTGCCACACTTGGTGTGAATTTGTAATGCGCCCCGCTTTACTTGGCATTGACTTTGGGTATGTTTCGGTTTGGGTTTGTGTATGGGTTTGGTATGCTGACTGAGCTGCTTCCTCTGCTGCTGCTGCTGCTTCAGCTGACCAATTCTTTGCCTGCCTGCCCGGGTTGCCCGGGTTGCCTGGTTTGCCCCGGCCTGGCCGATTGACACCTGCATGCATTTCTTGTTTCTCAGGTGTGCGATGGCTCACTGAGAGTGCTCAGGTGTCTTTTACTCTGTGTGTATGTGTGTGTGTGTGTGTGTTTGTGTGTGTGTGCGTCTCTCGTTTCTTTATTGCATTTCTTGATCTTTTGCCTCTTTTTTTTTTTTTGTTTTTTTTTTCTTTTAGAGTTGAGTCATCGACCATTAACAATATTGTTGTTGCTATTGGAAAGGATTTCATTGCTCATCTTTTTCATTTATTTGTTGTGGCCCAGGTAGTTGTTGGTGGCTGTTTTTGTTGTTCTTATAGCCATGTTTTGATTGTCCCAAACAGTCGAACAGTCAGTCACATTTCACATTTGTGCGTTACGACCTCTTCAGGGTTTTTATTGTTTTTCTTTATATATATTTATGAACGGAACTCGCTGCAAATGCATTCTAATTAGGCAAAGTGCATTTTTACTGACTATCTCTGCAGATACAACACACACACACAACACACACAAACACACACAATATATATATTACTGGCTAATGTTTATTTTATGAGCGTAAGGAGTCAATGTTTTTACCGGAAATTGTGCAGAGAATTTACAATAAGCAGTTTATTATTGTTGTTGTCGGCATAGATGAAGTAAAGGATTATTTGAGATTAGAAAATATTTATGGGTAAGCCAGAAAATCATTGTATATAGTATAAATATGATGAAAATGGTGAGAAATTAACAATGAAATAATCTGCAAGTAGCTTGTTATTGTTGTACCTGAAGTCAGGCATTTTTTAAGGTTGTTAAGATTATATTAAAAAAAAAAAAAGTATGGTATGGTATGGTATGGTATAAAGAATGGAATACTTTAATTTTTGTTTAGATGAGAATATGATTATGGAGGTAATTATATATAATAATATATTAAAGAAATAAGCATTGCATTTGAATTAGAAAATATTAAAAATATAGCAAAAAAGAATTTTAGTAACGAATAAATTCATATAAAATACGGAATACATTATTATTAAATAAATAAGTAAGCATTGGTTGGAAGACTCTTTTCGCACAGTGTATCTTTCCTCATTTTTAACACTAATTCAAATTCCACATTTAAGTTGTTGTTTCTTTTGGCTTGTTGCGTTCCTATCTGCTGACCAGCAATTTCAGTCGCCTCACTAATTCAGTGCCAGAGAAACATTTCACATTACATAAAAATAAAATCAACTGCAATTAGTTGCTGACTTCGTTTCGGGAGCATTTCACAAGCGGGTCACAGACAGTTCGCCAGCAAAAGATAAAAAACAAAAACAAAAACAAAAAAATGAAGCAGCCGCAGAAAGCTGAAAACGTTTTTTTTTTGTTGGCAGCCCAAAAAACGAGGGTACTTTACCGTTGTGTGTGCAGGTGTGCGAAAGCATTAAAATTCCACTCGAAAAGAGTTGAAAATTTCACAAAGCAACAGTAACAACAAAAACAGCGCAACGACAATTCAAGCACGCTGAAGCGCTATGCCAATGGCGCTGGCGTCTTCCAGCTCCAGCTACAACAACAACAATAACAACAACGGCAAGTTTCCGACTCAAGTTCCAGCTTACAGTTAACAGCTGAAAGCAAAATTAAATGACTGCACAAAGTTCAGGCGTAAGTACGAGTGCTTAAAAAAGTCGCACGACACTCAAATCACGACTAGAAACCTGAAAAGGTTTTGGAGCAGCAACAGCAAGCAGCAACAACATCGAAACTTCCAAGTTGCAAGTTCAGTGAAGTTCAACGCGAAAAACGTGCGGGAGCAAAAGCATCACAAGATGTTGCAGCTGGCAACAATCCACTCCCCTTTCCACCGCCCCCCTCTTTCTATATCTCTTTCTTAATGCTACTGCGCTAGTACCAGCAATCATAATCACAAGCAGGCAATCAAATTTGAAATTTCTGCCCGTTAATGAGCGCCTCAATGAGCTTTATCTTGCGGAAGCTTTGCTTTTTGCAGGTTCGGACCAGGGACAGCTGCGCAGTCGCTGTCGCCGTCGCCGTCGCTGCCGCAGCCGCTGCTTGCAGGTGTTCGGTACACAACAAAAAGCTGCGTCATTGATTAGCACGCAAAGCGAAAACTAGACTGCGTCAGAGCCTGCGCCTGCAGCATCGCTGAATGACTGATTTTGAGCTGAGGGCGGAGCAATTGCGCCAGCAAACGAAAGCTCATTTGCTGTGTACAATAACAAAATGCAGCTATGCGATGCTCTGTGCGTAAATTGAGTAAATGTCGAGAGCTTTTTTTTGCTTGTAAGAAAGGAATACACAACTATGTGTAAAGAGCACAGTGGTTAGGAATTGGTTATTGATGAGGTGAAAAATTTTGAATTGAGAATGTGCATTTATTTAAAAATGAAACTGGTAGAAGATTTAAAAAAAAGGCTCAAAAAATAATTTTTAATTTATTAATATATATTTTTTTTGATTTATTAGAGAGGAGGAAAATACACAGCCTGTTAATTTACGAGCACTAGCTGACCTGCCTTTCGGCCCGTCATAAATATAATATGCCCTATATTACAAATTATTGCTGGGTATGACAATCGTAACAGTTAGCTGGACAGTGGCTCTGGGTTCGTTTGCGCCGCTTGCGACAGGCAGCTGCCAAAAACATAAGTCACGATTTTTGCTTTTGTTAATTCATCAGCGAACAATTTGCATTTTTTTATTATTACGTTTTTTTTTTGTATTTTTGGTGGTTTGCCGCTTGTTCATTTCTTTACGATTTCTTTGGCTCGTTAATCTTTCCGGGGCGACCCTTTTGCAACCAATGCAGCAACAGCTTACCGAGCCAACTGGCAACAAGCAACTTTAATTAGCATTTTTACGCCAACAACAGCAGCAGCAACAACAACGACAACGATGGAGAACTGCAATTATCGAACAACAGCAGCAGCAGCAGCAACAGCAGCAGCCAACTAGCTAGTTGGGTTGCTCTGGTTGCGGGTGGGTTTAGCAATTGGCAGCTGCAAAGCTGAGGCTAACTTGTCCAGGCTCCATTTCCCAAGCCGCCTTCTTTTTGAAGTAGTAGTAGTACTAGTCGTCGTAGTTGCAGCGAATTTCAATTAAACGGCACGTCAGCAGACGATAAGACCAAAGACGAGAAGCGACCAGTGCCGACCAGCAACCGTAGCAACCATAGCAACCGTAGCAACAGTTGCCAGTTTCTGGTTGCTGCCAGCAAATGACAGCAATGTGTTAACAATTTTGCGCGCCACAGCTGCTTGCCAAGTTGCTGTTGCTGTTGTTGTTGCAGAGCATCTGCAAGTAGCCTAATTACGGCTCAAACACTGACATAGATAGGCAGACGGTAGCCGTTGTGGCTCTGGTAGCAGTGCTAACTGTAGCTTCTGCACTTCTAGCCCAAATTGAGACCAGATGTTGCCGAGACTGTCACTCAATCCTCAACGTTTCGCCTCGTTTTGCCTTCCGTTTCGGTTCGTGCTTAATCCTCATTCAGCACTTTTAGCACAAATCAAATTAAGCGCTTGTTACCTGCCCCAAAACTGTAAAAATTTCACCACTGCCTTTAGGACAGCCTTTAAAAACCAAGAAAATAACACACAATTTTATGTCCTGCTCAATGTGTGAAGACAGCAAACTGACTAAAAAACTGCGCATGCGTTTATGTTACCAATACTTTAAGCAACATGTTACCAATTGTGCCACCCCTCCCAGTTTGGGGCAATCAGAGTTCACGTTGCAAACGCATCGCAAAAGAGGTCGCCCGAGGATCCGTGCATCGTTTGCGTCGCCAGCGTCGCCGTGGCATGGTGTAATTACACTTAAGTACCGACCAACAACCGAGAACCGAGAACCCAACCAACTCTGACGACCCACTGAGCACAATGCACACCAACCAACCAGCCAACAAAAAAAACAAAACAAGATAATGAAATTGGTAAGAACTATATTCTCGATATCTTTCGACTGTGGCATGCTCTGTTCAGCTAGAGGTTGCATGTATAACTGTGACACTAAAAGATTTAATCCCCAAATTTTTATAAGTTTTTATGTTCTGTTTAAGCCATGATTCAAACTGTGTTTATAAATATTAGCACTAAAAATAAACATCAATAGCAACATATTTAATGTTGATCTATGATTTAAAAATTTTGCTCTAAAACTATAAAACTTTTCTTTGAATTGTAAATTTATATTAGGAAGCATACAATTTCAGCTCTCAGAAAAATGTAAAAAAAAAAAAAAACTGCATTTTGAACACTAAGTCTACAAATAGCCATAGCTATAAACTGAATCTATAAAAATGTGATTTTGATTTACTGATATGTCAGCTTCAAATGTGCTAAAATGTAGATTTTTAAAGTCTGTGTAGAGCATTGTTTTTTTGCTAGTTTTTACTATCCTCAATTTACTTAAATCTCATTTTCTTATCTATTATAAATATCTTTAGTAGATTTGGTTAGGGTAGATGGCTAAATAGGTCCGGAAAATACTGAGTGGAAACAGTATTGCGTTGATAATTTAGTTTTCTTCAACATTCTATGTTGGCTAGAAACCACTTTTAAGTATCGTAAGTTTACTTAACTAATTAACCTAAACTTGCCAACTCTAAAACATTTTCAACTTTACAATTTTACAGTGTGCAAAGGCGGAAAGAAGAATGTTAAAAAGATTCTTTAGCTGGCGTAAGTTATTAGGAGAATATATGGCTTACATAGTGTTAAGAAAAACTAAGACGAGAGTCAAAGACAGACAATATCAATTCGAATATACTCCAGTTTTGGCCAACAAATCAGAGCAAAACAACAAGACGAAGCTGCAAATTAAATGCAACCGCAGCCTGGCAGGAAAAAAAAATACAATATAAAAAAACAACAAAAAATAAAAAAACAGAAAAAAAGGCTTTAGTCCTGCAGAATCTGAACATTGCTGGCGCAAAGTGAATAGTAATTGGGAACACGAAGCGTGAGCTGCAGTTGCCTTATTGTTGTTGTTGTTGTTGTTGTTGCTGCTGTTGGTAGTGGCAGCTGTGACGGCAACACTCGAAGCGCGACTAAATGCGCAAAAATTTTGCAAAGACGGTAATTTACAATTGCAACAAAATGCGCCACCAGACTACAGACCCCAGCCCCAGTCTCGAGACTCGAGTCTTGCGACTCCCAACTACCATGCACCGTATTGCCAATTGTTGAGTCTGGCGACTCTGCCCCGACTGCGGCTGTACCCTGCCCGCGGGGCACTGATTTCGACGCTGCTGCATGCTGCTGCTGCTGCTGTTGTTGTTGCACCTTGAAAGTGCGTCGTTCTCAACTGAGCGCATTTGCAACCAAAGCTGCTTTTAAATTGGTTGTAAGTGTGCACAAATTAATAGAAGTGCTTGGCCAACAATATGATAGCCAAGTTTATGGCAAAGCAGCGCAAAACGAGTCAGCCTAATCCTCTTTGGAAATAAACTATGTTGTTTTTGAGGGATTCATACTTAATAATTCAAATTAAATGCCCCTCAGATTTTAATAGAACAATAATAATTATTTTTTGTTTAATTGTTAAGAATTATTGTCATTATTTGGAAAGGAACCAGTTCTCAAACTAGTCGTATAATTTTCAAGGGACTGCTGTAATATTAAAAATATTAATTTAC
The DNA here is from genome assembly GCA_035042365.1 of Drosophila dives. NCBI lineage: Eukaryota > Metazoa > Arthropoda > Insecta > Diptera > Drosophilidae > Drosophila > Drosophila dives. Next base: position 2,728,518 of record JAWNLJ010000326.1, on the reverse strand, counting down.
AAAAAACTAAATAAATAAAAAAATATATTTTAATATTTGGAAAATAAATATATCAATACTGTTATTAAAAAAAACCTCAAAAACCCTCGAATAAAACATATTCCACATGAAAAAGAAATAGTTATCTGATAAATCATAATTTTCGCTCCCTAGTGTAGCCAAAATGATGCACATCAACTTGTAGCTCAGCTTTGTAGTCACTATAGTCGTATCCACCCTTTTGGCCTAAACAAATCAGCGCAAATATTCAGTAAAGGTTAACAAAGCGCAGCCGCAACGCAATTCAGGCCCATTGGCTACTGTGGGTAACCAATTCGTGGCTGCTGCTCCTGTCCGCTGGTGAAATCGAAAAGTGTTCTGGACAGGAAATGTGGCTGCCAAGAAGCAAACAACGCCGCCACCAACACCAACACCAACACCAACAGCAGCAGCAACAATCAAAACAAAGGAAAAGACAATAAGTTGCATGGCAAAAGGGGGCGCAGGGAAGAAATGCAAACATGAAACACGATAATTGAGCAGCGTGGAAAAATTGCCAAAGACGCGAAATGGACAAATACGAATTACAGTATCCAAATCAGTGTCTTCCTGCCCCCGGGCAGATCACAGCAATTTTGTGGCAGCAACAGGAGCAGCTGCAAAATTCATTTGACAAAAGCCAGCGCCAAAATGTGAAACAATCCAGAAACTGGATAGAAATCGGTGAGGTGAGGAACAAGAGGAAAGGCTTCTGCTTCTGCTTCTTCTTCTACGCTGCTGGACAGGAATTCAAATAACTTGGCGTTTAATTTATGAGAATGCGCGGTAGCCCTGCTGTTGTTGTTGCACAGCCAATGTTGCAGATGCTGCACATGCGAAACGGCGATAAAAATATTTTGGCCCAAATTGAAGACGCACCTTTACTCCACTCCGCCGTCGCACGTCGGCGCATTTTATTAATCATGTGCGTAATTTATTTGGGCAGCCGTCGCACAATTTCACCCAAAATGGAAATTGGCAGCTCCTTGCGAGAATTGCTTTCCACTCCGTTTGCCTGGAGGCACAGACATAATTTACATATGTAAATGCTGATATTTTGCATTGCTCCCCAGCAAAATTGTCACAGGTGAAAGATGGGCAATCAGCGCAGCTATCACCCGGCCACGCCCACACAATTTCCGCCTTTCAATCACTTACTTGATTTTTCATTACTTATTAACCAAAAAAAACTGAACAAAATGAAATACCAAAATTCTCTTGCCGTGTAATTTGTCTGACATGCTTATCAGTCCGGGAGACTGATGATAATTTCCCAACTCGGAATGTGACCGGCAAACAAACATTTGTCTTCAGCAGCAGTAGGATCAGTGATATTGGGTGCCTGCAGGACCACCATCATTATGGTGTTATCTTATCTGCTGCAGTCGCTGCTGATGAGTCGACAATTTGTGTCTCACGAGCACTTGTCTCCAGAACCTCGGGCTTAAGGTGAAGATTCCACACAGCCGTTGGGTAATTATCTAGGCAAGCCTCAACGAGGGTGGCTTCAAATATTTGTCCGATTTCCTATTTATATATAAAAAAAAAGCAACAGAAATTTATTGCTTACAATTCGATTTAGATTTGAAAATTTTGAGCTAGGAAGAGCAAAGAAGTAAATTCTTTTTATAGTTCCATTCAGTTTTTAGTTGGTAAGCTATAGTCTCAACTGCGAAAACTGGTTAGTACAATGAAGTAGTGGACTGGCTAGAACTTAATGGTATTTGAAATTAATTAAATTAAAACATTTTTATATCATACTAAGAACATTGATCAATCCACTCAAAGGCTGCAAAACATTGATTTGATGCAGATACAAAAATAGCACTGAAAATAAATATATAAAATAATTTATCAACATTGTGATACCATAAATCAATTATAAATATGTATAAAATAATTTATACAACATTGAGTTAATTTTATAACTATAAATCAGCCCTTTATAAGCAATATTCTACACTGAATAAATCATTTTCCCAAGCGCTTTTTTTAACCCTATTTTTTTTTTTTTTAATTACAAAACAACTTTTAAGTTTCAAGTTTCTACTAAATAACATGTGCCTTAATAAATTCCCTAACAATTTCCATAAACTTCTCAAGCAACCCATGCTGAGTCTATCTTTATTTGGATTTGTGTGTGTGTCTATCGTCGACACATTTGCCACTTCGCGTTGTCCTTGTTTGTTTTGGTGTGAAACAAGCGGAGACAGTCTCTGGCCAAGGCAGGTACACGAAAGATAGCAGCCAAGACACCGTCTCAACACACACATACATCTATCTGTGTGTTTGTGTGTGCCTCCACTTGAGCAGCAAGAGCGAGTTGCACGTGTGCATCGTGTGGTAATCTCTGTTGACATTCCTGGAACCGATGACCTTTGATTTTAACCGACAGTTTTAAGGTTTGGTTTCGCATTACACACGTTCAACCAGATGCATGTATATGTGTGTGTCTGTGTGTGTGTGTTTTAGTGTGTGTGATTCTGTCTGTTTTGGCTTTAATAAGCGTCAAGTTTGCCAGGACTCACCGACAAATTACTAAGGACAAACCCAACCGCAACAGCAGTGACTCAATTTGCCTGCCGCTCCTGTGCTGTGCTGTGCCCCTTGGGGCATCCAAGGCAAAACAAAACAAGTGTTCAAATTAATGAGTCTCAGATTTGTTCAATTTCGTGGCTCATTTCGGTCTTTGAAGGCGTGGCATTTGCTGCACGCATCAGCCCCAAAATTAATCGCCGGCCAGAGAACAAAACCGCAGCGAGTTGAAAGACCATCAATTTTTATCATAAGCCGACTATCCCCTGAGCATATTAATGAGTTTAAAGATTGAGGAATTTCTTTGAAAACCAAGAAGGGGCATGAATATTTGTACGTTGAATGTGCCGAGGAGCAAGTGCAGCACAATGCCTGACACGGGTTGGGGGTGAGGGTAAGAGGTAAGGGCATGTAGCAGTTGGAGGGCCTTCATCAGCATGCAGCTCGGGGTCGTTGTCTGTCTGAGGTTTCTGAGGTTTTTTTTTTTTTTTTGAGGTCTTCGGTTTATTTTGTCGCACAGGATGGGGGCGATTATCTTTCATCGGCATTGTGGCATTTAATTATTCCAATTTAAATGCAAACACTTGTTCGATCGCAACGCATTCCTGGAATATGTTTTTTTTTTTTTCTTCCAATGTTTGTGTGGGCCAAAGTAAAAAATATTTTATTCTGCGATCAATTCCCAAGTTGACAACGGAATTTTTCCAAATATTCCCTCGATTTACTCATTAAATATTAATGGCTGCCATTTAGGGTTCACTTGAGGGCAGTTAGTCTTGGGCTGGCTTATCAGAAGCCTGAGTTTAGGTTCAATTAATCAGAGCAAATATTGTCGATTAGGTCAGCGAGTAGCGATAAAAAAGATAAAGACTACAACAACAACAACAACAAGTACCCAAGTAGCCAGTTACAGCAGCGTCTTGGACGCAGTGCTCCGAACTCCGAGCTCCGAGCTCGAAGCTAAGCAAATAGAAAACTCGGCACAGGAAACGCATGCACATTTAATGGGGGCCTTCATATTTCATTTGATAAGAAATGTAATTCATGGTAAACAAGAAAGAAAAAAAAAAACGAAATGCGGCGCCGAACCGATCAACAAGTGCCACAAGGCAACAGACGCACTTGCAACTCGACTTGTGGTTGACTTATGTGTATAGTTTATGTTTGTGTGTGTGTATATATATACATATATGGAGTGTCATGTTTGTCCATAACCAAATCCAAGTCAACGACTGACTATATCGCATTACATACACTCAAAAAAAACTTAGGATTACAACATAGAAAATCAACAAATGAAAATATTTTATTGCATTTTTTACAAATTAACGAAATGAAGCAGAAACAATCTAATATAAAATTATTTTTTTTTTAAATGCGTAGAAATTTACGAAATATATATTCTTAAAACTAAATTATTTCTCTTTCTAAGTTACTATTTAGAGTATCTAATTCCAACTAAAATTCAAATAAATTAATATATCAGTAGAGTTAAGATTAAAATCAACCATATTTGATTGTGTTGTAGAATTTTTTTAGAACTTAACGAAATAAAGCAGAGTTTCATTTTCTTTTTGTATAGACAATCTAATAAAGATAATTTTGGAAGTCACACTAAATTAAAAAAATATATATTCTTAAATCAAAAACATTTCTTTTTCTAATTTAATATTTTGACTATTTAAATTTCAAATAAATGTCAGTAGAATTATTATTATTATTATTGTTAAGTTAAGTTTTGAGCTAATTGTTTGCATTAGGATTTAGCATGGTATTTCTTAGTTGTATATAGGCATTTTCGCTGAGTGCAGTCGCCTCGAGTGCGACTTGTTTTTCCCAGGCGCAGAACTTTCCAAAAGAAAAAAGAGACTGAAAGTCACGTCTCGGAGAATGTCGCTGTGAAAGACGGCGAATGAGTTGTGACCCCAACCGTGGTCGTTTGACCATTATGTTTTATGTTTTTGGTTTCTTCTTTACAAAAATATACATATACATATATATTTTTATATATTTTTGTATAAGTATATTTTTTTTAAAGCGTCTTGTGACAGTTTTATGGTGCATTTGGCTGCATTGATTTGGGTTCCATTTTTAACACTTTTGTCGAAACTTAATACAAACCGCATCATTTCATATGCATAATGTAATTCGAGATTTATTGTATTGAGTATGAGTATTATCGACCAAAATGCTCCATAATAATACAAAAATGAGCCCACATCATTTTCGGTGCGATTAACGCTCGAAAAGAACGAAGAAGAAGAAGAAAAAGAATCGAATTCAATGCGAACTCTGAAAATGAGAATGTTGAGAATCTAATATAGAAATAGCTGTTGCGAGCTTAATTGGATCCGCATTGTGTGTTGTGATGTGTGTGTGTGTGTGTGTGAGAGTGTGTGTCTGAGTGTGGATAATAGGCTGGAAATTATATTTTTATTGAAATAAATTAAGTGCACGTGCGTCCATGTGGGCTGACAGACGTCATCAGGAACTTGGAATTGTATGTGGCACAATAATAAGTAGGCCTCTGGTTGTCAATTGGTTTATAGCTCTGGGGCAGCAACAAACACATTGCCCCTATAATAATGCAAATGTTAATCTAATCCAATTCTAATACACATTCATTAGCCAAAGTCCCATCACACATTGAGTATTCAAGGAAGTTCATAATTAAAGTGAACCCGAACGAAAATATTTAACATATGTTTCGAAATGGGTATTTTAGCTAAGACTGAAATAAAGACTATCTTAGATACGCTGCAGATTATATATACCCTAGTAAATCGGAGTCAAGTTGCTAATATCTAAGCTTCTGTCGGAACTAGAAATTTGTTGGTTACGGAAAGAGATTACCACAAAAGAATTCATATTTCGACAGATCGTCCAAGCTGTAAGTAAAGTAAAGTAAAGTAAATTTATATGATTATTCCCTAAAAAAAAAGCATAAATAATCATTTTCTAATATTCTTCACCATTTCACACATTATTCTACCTAAAATCTCACTTTGTATTAAATTCAAACTGAAAGTTTCGACTCCAAAGTAACAGATCAATACAAAAAATATAAATAGCATAATTTGGCAAGTTGTTCGCAAATAGCTGCACAAATACAGTCCAAACACATAAGCTTAAAGCCCGGCCAACAATTTATTTAGCACACTCTTTGCCCGGCAGCAACAGGCCACAGCAACAATGGGTTTGTGCCATAAACATAACATGAAATTTATTTAATAATATAAACAAAATGTGCGCCAAATTGCGTATCAACAGCAGCAACAACAACAAAAAAAACAACAACATGGCAAGCGACACATTGTGTGGAGTGGCCAAAATGACCAAATGGCCAAATGGCCGTCACTGTTTGCCTAGGCTGGACATTAACAGGTCGTAAACCTTTTGGCGCGGCCCAAACAAAAGACAAGCGCTGAAACGAATCACAGACTACTGAAAACTGAAAACTGAATACTGAAAACTGAATACTCCAAACTGGACTCGCTTTCGAGATCGCTGGCTGCCGTGGAAATCTGAGCCCGACTCTTTTACCCATGTACAAAACGCTGCTCTGTCAAATAAGTACCAAAAATAGCGGCGCAAATTTGACCAGAGACATAAATAAGTTTTATTGTTGTTAGGCTGGGCTCGTCTGGGGTTGTTACTTTTCTGATACCCTGTAGACAATTGAAAGTGTCATGTGTGTAAAGGGTAGTCCGTTGTCTAAGTAGTATCAACATTTTCCACAGCTCTTAATTGTACTAAAATTATTATATTTTTAAAAAATCAATGTTTTTTGGTACATGTTTCAAGCCCTTTTTTTATTAAATTTTCATGTTAAAGTACGGCCTGAAAAGAAGTTTTTGTGCCTAAGAATAATTAGTGTTAAGCATAATCAGTTTTTGAAAAACCTTAACTTTATGATTATGTTGTGATTTATAGATTAAGACTATATTTAAAGTTGGAAACGCTATTTTGATTTAATTTCCATGTTAAAAGTGTGTCATCAAAAGAAGATTTTGTGGCTATCCGAAATCATTACTTTGTTAAGAATTATCAGTTTTTCAAAAACCTAGGCTTCATGATCAAATCTTGATCTATATATTTATATAGTCTTACTGTATTTAAAATTTAAAACGCTATTCTAATTGGATGTGCATGTCGAAATTATGACCTCAAAAAGATGTTTGAGGCCGGGTCAAACGCTTCCTCAGTTATGGCTGATATGATTATCAGTTTGAATACCAGATTAAACCTACACTTAATGTTTAAAAATCATTTACAAATTCTAGCCAAAAAATATGGCAATCCGCTCGCAGTTTGTATATATTTTTGACATCTGTAAAGCAAAGGGTATTCGCTAGTAGAGCACTGTTTTTTGGCTATTATTGGCTTGTGGCTTGCGGGTGGCTGGCTGGCTAGCTGGCTGGCCGGCATGTACAGTTAGATAGATGGCCAACGGGGGCGGCCAAACTCGGCAGCCAAAGTTGAATCTGAATCTGAAGCTAAAACTGAAGCTGAATCTGAAGCTGAAGCTGAGCATGTGCAGCCAGCTAAATGGACAAAAGCGCATTTGTTGCTTAGCTGCTGTTTTTTTATTTTTGCTGTTTGTTGTTTTTTTTTGTTGTTGTTATTGTTGGTGTTGGCTTTATTATTAAATATTACGTACGTTTGTTGTCTATACATTTGTTTATTGCCTCGCAGCGGCAGTCGTCATAATTGAATTCCAGCAGCGGGCGTTATGTTATTTCTTTGCCCAGTTACCGCTACACGATCACTGATACAAATTGTAATACCCCGCAAACACACCCCTTTTTTTATTATGAGACACCCTCCTGCTACACTCCGACTCTCTCCCTCTCCATCTCTCTCTCTCCAGCTGCACTTGCGTGCGGCGGCAACTGAGAATTTGATCGATTCGTTCGATTAGTTGGCGAAACATGCAATCGACACGCAGCATTCTCTTTCAACTTGGCCTAAAGGCTGGGTGGCAGGGGTGCTGGCTGTTGATTCAATTTACTCGTGTTGTGGCTACAAATAGAAAAAAAAAAAAAATACAAAACGCTGCTGGGCCTCGACACTCCTCGGCAATTGGGAAATTGTCTCATTGCAATCCCAGACAGCTGACCGCGGCTCAAATGACAACTGGTAATACGGAGCTATTAATATCAGCAGCAACATGTGTCCACGCTGCCCGGGGTCGATAGCTGTAGCTGTGTAGGTGTGGCCTGTTACCATTTTTGGTGTCCTTATCTCGCACTTGTGGTGGCTGGGGGTGGTGGGGCGACACCCAGCAAATGTAACTAAGAAGTTGCCACGTTTTACCGCATGCTGCATATATTGTTTAACAATTCGAATTAAATTACTTTGGCATATCTAATTTTTATGCACATTTACAATTTGTTTTAGTGATCAGTTAACATTATCTTCAAGTACTTATCTAATGTGCCTGTTGATAGCATTACGTCTAAATACATATATAAATAAATTGTGTAACGAATCGGTTTTTATAGTCCAATAGATCTGCTGTTCTTTAAAAAAATTTAATAACTATAAATTGTTTCAAATTCACACTTGATTTAATTTATTATTTCACCTATCTCGTTGAACTTTATTACATATTAATTTAGTTACTTCAACCCAACAATTTATAGTCATTTTTTTTTAACAGATACCGAAATTCCATCGAGCATTTAAATTCTTTGGCCAAATTATTTAAGACTTTTTGTGCAGTCAACTCAATTGTTAGACAAAGGCTTAGCTTGAGTTATGGTTTAGGCCCACACAGATGTGTGCAGCAGCATCGGCTGACAACTGGAGCAAGTGAAGCAGCCAAACATGGAAGCAGGGCCAACTGCTGCCTGCCAAGATCTGACTCTTCTTTGGTAGTTGCAACGCACTCGGGGGTCAGTGCTTCGTTTACAAGATATTCCAAGAGCTTTGCATATTTTAGGCGCGCTCGGCGACATTTGAATGGAAGCAGCAACAGGGGCAACAACAACAACAGCAACAGGGGCAACAACAACAACAGAAGCGGCAAGTGCTACGCAGCTCCAACCGACACGCAAAGACGACAAATGCCAAGCCATGGATGGTGGCTCTACACTCAAACAAATTATACAAACCAAGACGAGAAAAATTTGTTTATTTAATGTATGTTAATTTTTTTAAAGTAGAAATTCTTTCGCTTTATTCAAAAATTCAACTATTTATTATTTTTCAGCAATGCTATAAATATAAATAATTCGTTTATAAACTTAAAAAAAAAAACTCTATTAATAACATTATTAATTTTTATTATATTATAGACTATATAAATACTAATCTTTAAATTGATGAAATTATGAAAATATCGTTCAAAAATGCTTTCAAAATTCCATTCAAAAGTGCTTAGAATCTGAAAACTTTATAAAAAATTTACTTTATATTATAAATTATTAATTTAACTATTAATTAATTAATGAATTAAATTTATTATTAATTAATTAGTTATTATTATTATTAATTTAATTTCACCAATTTAAATAAATCTTTTTAAATTTACAAAATAAAAAAAATCTTTTTCTATTAATTTAGCATTTATAGAACTGAAATATTTCAGCATTGCTTTTGATAACTTTTGTCAGTTCTCACTGCCAGTTTTTGCTGAGTGTAGCTGATGTGTGTGCCTGTGTGGATTGTGACTGTTGTGGGTCTGCAGGTGGTCGTCGTACAACTCTATTTTTTATTTTGTCGCGTTCGCTGAAGTCTTTGCAGCGGTGGTCGGTCGTTTTTTAAGAGTGGCCAAGCTGGCTTTTGTCGGCTCCGCTTTTCCAGTGCGCATTTCCAATGGAAAGCCCCGGCAGGCAGCCAGAATGAATGCATCGCATACTTGCAGATAGCCAGGCCCCGTCATTCTATGTGTGTGTGTGTGTGTCTGTGTGTGTATCTGCATCTGCATCTGTATCTGTATCTGTATCTCGATCGTTGTTGTCGTGGGGCGTGTGGCGAGTGTCCACTGCGACGGGGGCAAAGCGGGTGATGGGGAGGGGGGGACAACGACGACGTCTTTTGCATTTTATGCGGCGTTTTTGGTATGTTCATTGTGAATTTATTGAAGGTGATTTTATCGCTCAAACAAATGTTGCATTTTACAAGTGCTTCAAGTGGTTGTTGCCAACATTCTGCTAAAGACGGCGCTTATTAATGAGCTGGAGCCAAAGCAGCTCCACTACATATCTGGATCTGGCGCAACGGGGCGCTTGGACCACTTGGGAGTAGTTGGCTTGGACCACTTGGGAGTTGGGGGTGCGCCTAAGTTAGAAAACAAACGAAACTCAAGCTAATCGCAGCCCACTCAATGCTTGAGTTTGTTCAGTTCAGTTTGGGCCAGCTTTGTGGCTGCTTTTTTGGTCGATAAACCCAGCTGCTGCTGCTGCTGCCTTGGCCAATTCTCTGTTTGTCGCGGCCCAAAACAAATTGGAGTAATCATTCCATTCCAGAGCCAAAAGTCAGTCGTCAGACTTTATACGTTTTGCCACAATTAATTTCAAATTAAGCCCCAAGCCAATTGGGTGTTGAAATTTATGAAAATTGACCAACTAAATTGCGGGCGTTTAATTTGATTTGCAATTGGAAACTTATCGTTCGATTGAGTTCCCCAGACATGTGAATAATGTTATTCGCTATATCATTATTTCAGTGGGGTTCAGCTAGAAGTGATCATATTTCGATTTGTGTAATTTTAAGAACTTTGCGTTGTAATAACAGTTAAGATATAGACGCTTAAACATTTTATTGAAACTATTTGGATATCTCTGGCAATGAGCATAGTAGATCTGAAAATATTTAAAATAATTTAAAATCGAATATCAGTTATAAAAAGCATTTAGTAAGTTATTAGATTCCTATATAATTGGTAGATATCATTCGACTTTGTTTTTAGTTCTTTTTGAGTAGCTTAAATATTTATTCGAGTAGACTTTTCCAACAGTCTAAATAAAACTTGTCTACTTTTTATGCTAGTTTATGAGATATTATATCCAAAATTATCTACATATTTACAACAATCCTTTACAAGTTCAACTCAAACTTCTCTATCACAAAATTTCTTTTATATCCAATTCACATTTGACATAGTTTGACAATAGATTAGCTTTTTCAAGTAGGTTTCTATGCCCTTTTGGCTGAACTTTGAACTGTGTAAATAACTATTGGTTATTAATATACCACATTTATACCAATTACAGTCATCAATCAATTTAGACACAACACTAAAAATCAATAGCAATTGGATAATAGGAATTCTGTGTTTAGTCAGACGCAAAGCACGCAAAGGGCCAAAAGGACTTTTACTTCAAGTTGGCAACACAAATACGCCTGAACCTGCACCTGTGTCTATTAAGGCTAATCAATGTTTAACACGCAGCGGGTCTAAACATCAATCAATCGATTGACCAAGTTCGACCTACGATTAAAAACGAAATGTCCATTTGTGAGAAGGGTGGGTGAGAGTGCCAGTGGGGGCGGTGGGGTAATGGGAGTGGATTGTTTGAATGCAGCGGCAAATTGCTGTCACATGCGGCAAATTATGCGCTCGAGGCTTAATCGAAGACAAACATCTAATTGACATAAAGCCGACATGGTAAACGAGGCAACGTCGCAACATTGCCAACATTGCCAACTTGGCAACTAGGAAAATAAAAACACAAACTGGGCAAACTAATGAAGACTCCTCGGCAGGCGTATATCTGCAATCTATTGGTAATATTTATGGCAAACGGTTCAAGAGTTCAGAATGCAGCCAACGACTGCCAGTTGCCAGTTTAATCAAGGCTTAGGCGATTCCCATTAATTAGCGGCTTACAAGACTCTTTCTGCTGCATCTTCATTTGAGCTGAAGTTAAAGTTGAAGTTGAAGTTTAGTTGAGTTTTTGGCGTCAGTCTTCGCATGGGTGTTAACCTGTTGTTGCAAGTTGTTAACGTTATTGGTTTTGGGTTGCAACCTACCTGCAACATTGTGCGGACAGTGAAAGGTTGGCTTAGAGAAGCTTGTCAAAGTGACGAACATCAACAACAACAAAAAATCAGCAAGCGTACAAAAATTGAGTTTTTTTTTTAGTTATCGAAGCTGGAATACCCTTAAGCATGGGCTCAATAAATTACTGATCCAAAAGGTCTGCCAAAAAAAAACAGCTGTAACTCAGCAACCAGCTAAGAATTTCACTTATTAAGTTTCTCTTCAATAAATAAATGAAATAAAAAATTATAGTCTTTGGTTTAATTTTAATTAATAAATATTAAAATATTTTTACCCATTAATTTTTTTTTAAATAAATACTAGCTTAGCTTTTAGCGTAATTTTTTAAAATTTGTTCATAAAAACGACAGCAAAATAAAAAATATTATTACCAATAAAATTTACACATATTTTTCTATTAGTTAAATTTTTTTTAATACATTTTCAAGTTGAAGATTATGTATTATTTTCTCTCAACTAAAATGAAATTTTATAAAATGCAATGAATTTGGATTTAACTACAATTTTAATAACACAATTTCAAAGGTTTTCTGCAAGGGTATATAAAAAAAATCTGACAGCCAACAAAAAACCGCTGAAGGGGCAGAAGAGAAGACGTACAACAATTCGCATGAAAGGGGTCGACATTTGGCAACACTCGCGATCATAAAGCAAACAATTTAAGGTGAAAGGTGCTCAGCTGGAAAAAACTTGAAGTTTTTTTTCGAATATTTTTTTTTTATATATTTTTTTGATGACTTGAAGACATTTGCAACACACACAATTCTGTTGCTCGGCAGCCAAAAAAGAAGAGAAAAATGTCTAAAAATGGCTTGGCTATAATTAATTTGCTGTTGTTATTGTTGTTGTTGTTGTTGTTGCTGTTGTTGTTGTTGTTGTTGCTGCTGGCAGCTAAAATCGAAAAGTCACTTATGACTGACACTTTGCATGCGAGGCGGCAACGTTCGCGGACGGCCGCGATGAGCATCAAGTTGAAGATGAAGATGACGACCCAGACATGCAGTGACTTATGATTTACCTTCTTAGCTCCAACATCAGCTTCAACTCCAACTCCAACATCAACGCGCCAAACTTGACTTCCACTTCAGCTGCAAACTTGGCTCACGTTGATTTCGCGTGATTTAAGCCAACAACTGTTTGCAGCAACAAAAAAAAAAAAGAGAAAAAATATGTTATAAGCATTTGATTTACGATGTGCTGGCCATGTTGCCAACTGTCCCCCACCCCTCCCACACCCATGTCATGGACTTGACTGCCCCCATGATGAATTTGTCAAGTTTGTGGGTCAAGCTGGTCAAGATGGGCGCTCAACTCTCTACACTTCTCTATTCTTGGCGTATTTCCGTGTTGAACGATGATTACTCAAAATCACAGCTAGCTGCAACACCCCATGTTGCAGCCGTGTGAACGTTGCACAGCCGGCAACTAATTGCACCAAAGGCAGGAAACTTAAAATTCCAGTAGAAAAAAACCAATTTACTACTTTATTTTTTGTATACTTATTGATTGGGTTGAAAACTGCTAGAGGCAACTGTAGATGAGAAAAAAATATATGCAATAGTTAAACTAATTTGATAAGCATGACAAAAATATTGACTTTTAATTACAATTCAAAAATATCTAAATATGAAAACTCCCAAGGAATCCCAAAAAAGAGATTGGAAATAATCACAGCTCTTAACTGTCTAAAAGTTAAGCTGAAAACATTTGTTACAATGCTTATTACTTGTGTATTACCAACAAAATCCCATTCACACAACTATCACTCACACATTCAATAGGTACTCAGATAAATCACCCAAAACTAAACCAACTCAGAAATCTTAATCCCAGAATCTATGCGGGCATATTCCAGGCGTTGCCCAAGCGATAAAAAGTCCTTTTGTGGCTGGGACCAAGTCAAATGGTTTAAAGAGGCGTTGAGTTGCCCTCATTATGAAGAGGACAACATTTGTGAGTAATGCAAATATTTGACGCTGTGACGTCACAATGCCACAGCGTGCAGCAGAAGCACAACCCCTAAAAGCAGACGCAGCCCAACCCCTGAAAGCAGGCGCCAAGGACGCAAAAAAAAAGAAAAATGCTGAAAAAAACTGCGCGAAAAACTGCAGCTGATTTGAGTTTAGCGGCATCGTGGGAATATTTGCGGCGCAGCAACCCTAGGACGGGAGCAGCAGCAACCCTTCGACTTGGACTTGGCAGACAAACAGCTGCGTCAGGCTAAGATTTGGCGTTGCTGGATTGCTGGTCAAGAGCAGCTGCAGCATTGCCACAACTGGGATTGACGATGGCCTAGGATGATTGGCGTCTCTTCTGTCTCTCTCGCTCGCACTCTTCGTCTCTCTCGCTCTCTCACTCTATCTGGACATGGCCGCTGCATATGTCACTCGGCGGCGCATTGGCAATTCGCATTCGCATTCGCTAGATACAAATGTATCTATAGCGGGAAATCAGTCCAATTAAAAATAATAAAGGCTGCAACGCAGCTTGTTAGTTTGGCTAGCTGCCAAGATGGCAGATTGCACCCAAAACAATAGGACTCCAACTCTTTAACTCTCTATGCGCGTGGGAACACCAAACGACAAAAGCGTCTCCAACTGAAACTTCATCTCTCCAAAAGTACACTTGGCCAAATAGTTGAGAATTATTCACTCACAGCAAGCCTAAACGCTGACAAGCTCGAAAGTGTTGGAATTAGCCAATTAGGTATTCATTTTTAAATACAAACTTTGGAAAAATTATAACTGTTTTGGGAAAAGTTAAATACAAATTTTGATCATTTAAAGCAATGACTTTTTGTAACCAATATTTTGATATCAGGATTTTTAAGTACTCCAACTCCAAAATCATTTTTTATAGTATTCTAAAATTAAACTTATTCAGTTTAAATTAAAAATTAATTTATTAAACTTAGCTAAGATTTTTAACTACCAAAAATGTTTATAAATAATCAATAAAGATGCCCAAAAACTTGTGAAATGCTCTCGTGACTTTCTCCAAGTGTAAGTCCAGCATACTTTTGAGACACTTATATTTTGGGTGCCCAGTGCACCTGTGCACCTGTCGCGCCCCTTAGCTGCAAGCTGTCCATATTTGGTTTACATATGTGGCAGCAGAAACCCTGCAAGAAATCGTGATCAAATCAATGCGCAGCCATAAAAGATTGTGTGGAATTCTAACAGCAATTTGAGCGCAACACGAACATGCAATTTACCTCAACTATTACTACCAATATATATAAGAGAGTGGTGATAGGGGGGAAGAGGGAGGACTGGGGTTAAGAGTGGGTTACATAGGCGCCTGACAATTCTATTTGGCACGAGCTCATTAAGCACCATTTATATGCAACATGAGCCATGACTGGACCAAAACTACCAGACGACTACCAACTGCCAACAAGTCGACAAACCGACTACCGACAATCGACAGTCGACAGCGAAAACCTCTCCAAAACCTCTTAATATGTGTGTGTGTATGGGTGTGTGTGTGTGTGTGTGTGTGTGTGTTTGAAGTCAATGGCTTTTGCTTTTGCCCGTTGACAAGTTGTTGACGCTGGCAAATGATTTACGGGCTACACAGTGGGCTGCCGGCCAGCATACAACAACAACAGCAACAACAAAAATTACAGAACTTTAAGCCGCATGCCAAAATCAGCTAACAACGCACAACAAGTGGTAACAACACGTGGGCAATCTACGTAGTTGCAAGTGTTATGATTATCATGATAAATTGCAGCATTACTAAGAAAACTCGACCATGCTAAGATCGACTTTTACTAATGGCTTAAATCAAGAGCGGAAACCAAGAAAAGTACTTTAATTGAAATTGATTCTAAATTGCTGATTTAATGCTACAAATATATTTTATAAAATCTGCAAACATTTATTAGTGCGATAATAATCAATAAATATGATCAATCACAAAATAATTAACCAGCTTCAATGTTGAAAAACTCCATTTGCATTACTTAAAATGATTAATACTTAATCGCAAAATCGATATCCAAATCATATGCCAAAAAAATACACAAAATCTATAGATTATTATCGATTTTATAGATTTCGAATCAACATCACATTTTATCGATAGCTTTGACTAGGGATCAGAGTATACTCAAAGCCAAGGCTTACGGCTTAAAGTAATTTGCATAGCTTAAAAACTTTTCAATTGCTAATTTAAATGCAATCGATCACTTTTCCACACACACACACACACACACATTTCCGATTAGCCAAAAGCTTTCATCGCTGATCCGCAGCAAACCATTTGGAAAAACTGTCAACGTCTGTGCGAGCCAAGCCAGGTTGAATCAGCTGCATCAGAAGTGTGCCAAATTGAAGTTGCGGCTCAAGGATTTTGACAGCTAAGTTGACATGGCAAAAAATGGGGAAAAAAATAAATAAAAATTGGTTTGACATACGGGTTACACGACATATGCCTTGTCTTGGGCGACTGCGCCGGCGAGTCAACAAGGTGAATATATGCCAAAAAGCTAAAATGCAATGAAACAATCAATCAAACCAATGAAAAGAAGGCTTGTCGGCTGCTGCACATGTGAGCGCTTTGTGGCGGGGGATGGGGGGTGCGTAACGGTAACTCGAAAAAAAGGCACAAAATCAAATTACCAGCTATGATTAATCAATCAACACTGGGCTGCCAGTTGGCAACTTTGCCCGCTGCCCGTTGAGCATATGAGAAACCTCCGCTCGAATCCGATCGATAGCCAAGCACGATCAACGCCGCTGGCCTCGTCTCGCGATCTTGCGGTTTTTTTTTTTTTGGTTGTGGGTGTGTTGGCGAGTCTCCCTCTGTGTGTGTGTGTATGTTATTGAGTGTGCAGGTATGTGTGTTGGGGCATGTGAGCCAAGTGGGTGCGTTCTCACAGCTGGATGCCGATACTGACAATCATGATCACACACTCATTGCACACACACACTCTCGCACACACAATGACAGCTGCATGCGTACACTGAACAAAAAGTAGATATGGAATATATTATTTAAAAATGTTATAATACTATTTTGCTTTTTATTAAACTTGCAGAATTTCACAAAAAGCTAATCAAAATAATTATCAAAAAATTGTTGCGATTCCCAAAGTAAAAAGATATTATAAAACACAAAAATAAATAAATTATAAGATCGATTTATAGGCTTAAAACATATAAACTTTAAATATGTTTCCTATTATATCAGTTGTTTTTCTGAGTGTAGTCGACTCCACGTGTGCGGCTGCCTGGCAAATGCAATTGGCAATTTCAAATCAATGCACACAAAAGCTGAATCTGAAGCTGAAGGAGCTGTGCCGGCTGTGGCTTCTTCCCTAAATGGCGTGGCCTGGCCTGGCCTGTCCTGTCCTGGCCTGGCCTGGCCTGCTCTGTCTTGGCCAGGCCTGTTCGATCAGTGTCTTGTGAGATCGTGCCAAAAATGGGTTTGCAACTGGAATTCGCTTTTAGTCGAACCAAACACGGCCGCAGCGGCGTCGGCGGCTGCTTCTCTCCATCTGCGTCTGCAACATTTTGTGGCGCAGGTGGCGATTGCCAATTGCCGAATGCAACTGCAACCAGCTGGTGTGAACAACTAGAAAGTTTTACAAACACACACACATACACACACACACACATACTTGGAGAGTAGCGATTTCGTGAGAATCAGTTCGACGGTAAAATTTATTAGTTTTGCTAGCGCAACAATTTATGGCCAACTAATGAAATTTTGACAAATAGCAAATGGGCAAAGCAATTGGATTCTAAGCACAGCAATAACATCTATCATTTACCCAAATATATTTCCGTCATTGGCAAACTGATTGACAAGTCGAAGCAGCAAACCCAAGTCGACAGTTGGAAGTCAGATCGAGAGTCAAGAGCCGAGAGCCGAGAGCCGAGAGTCTGTGGTTCAAGAGTCAGAATCGGCAGCCGAAAGACGTCAAGATCAGGCCTGTCGATTTATGGCCCAAGTATCCAACAAATATGCCGCCAAGTCGTGATCCGTGTGCATTGAACCCTCCCATGTTGCACGCCCCTCGTTCTATCGATCTTGTCTGTGGATTGCACGAAATGCCATTTTCAAACAAAGCAGCAAAAGAAAAAAAAAACACAAAATGAAATTGTGGGAGCTGCTTTTGTAATGAAGCCGTTGGTCAATTTTTAGCCCAAAAGGTTTATGCCGTCAATCATAATTGGTGGCTATGTGTAAATATGTATGTGTGTGTGTCTTTTGTGCTTTTATAAACGTGCTGCATTCTTTTTCCCACATTTTATGGCCCGCTGACGCTCTGGGAAAATCACAGGCGTAACTGAAGGTGGCTTCTTTATCAGACTATCCCTATCTCTGTCTCGCTCGCTTGTTGCACAACAATTACTCGCTGTTGACTATTTTGGTTTTTGGCTTGTCAACATCCGCAGTTGCAACCCCCGCGTTGCCTGCCTGCAACACCTTCTACGCTGCGCTCTGTTGCACTTGCCACAGAAAAGGGCTGGTGACTCCCCATGGAAATGTTTCACGCTTCTTTTTTCTGACTATCCCGAAACGGAACTGCGCAAGATTGGCCAAAAGTGTTCGCTTCTTCGTTGACCAATTTTCACACATTGTTTGTGCAGGTGCTCAATTTAAATTCAACAATTTTGAACTGTATGTTAATTTTTACTTTCTACACAGCGGAAATTAAATTGAAAATGTTAATGTTCTGCACGCTTCATTGGTCGAGGGGGGTTTCTATTTTACATTAAGTGAACTACAAAAATCGTCTACAGTTTAAAGTATCTTCTTTCTTTACCATTCATTTTATTCATGACATATCTCCTTGAAAGTATAAAAATATAATATTTGAGAGTTTATTATTGCGGTCATCAAATATTATTCAGAACAGAAGAAAATCATAAAATTCGAAAGCGTCAAGAATGCTTAAATTTAAGTCGTGCCTTTTACAGAGAACATGTCGATTACGTTTGACTACGTAATGCACAAATTTACGTTAAAGCACGTAAGTTCACAGCAAAGCAGCGACAGACAGTGACTCATGCTAGAACAACGTGAGCTGCTAAAAGAAACGATAGCGAACCAAGAGGAAGATACGGGCAGCCAATATGTTAGAAGAGTACAAAGAGTATCGAGCAACAAAGCGTAATAGAATAGCTGCAACGTAATAGAAATGCACAACGCAAGTGGAACAGGCCGCGAATTCATTACAGCATGCATTTAGGCGAGGAAACAAAGAAGAGTTGTGAACAAATATTGGTTATCTCCGGTTTACAAGGGTATGCCACATTCGTTGAGTTCTTTTTCCTCTTACATATTTAACGAATACAATAACTTAACGAAATAACATTTTCGATTGCATACTTTAAGGCATCTTTGTAATTTCGATTGGCAATTGAAATTTTTTTTGGTAACTTGAAGTTTTGTCTGCATATGTGCCATCTGGCATAATTATAGCTTCTAATTTAGAATCATTTGAGTAAATCTGTTTCTTAAAATCTCATGAAATCTCAATTACTTATATGGATATAACAAAGCGATAAAGTATTATCGTAAATATATTAAAATCGATAAGAAAATTTTTTTCCTTACAAGCAAAACAATACTTATTAAGAGCAGCATAACCTCATATTAACTCTATTACCCGTATTACATATGTTTAATATGTTTATGAAGCCAATAGTTTATTTGGCTTTATATAGAACACCAATATCGATAATTTCGATACCACAACATATCAATAATGCAACCCTACAAATGCGCAATCGATATTTATCAAAATTAATCGTTCTACAAAGCTGGCAACACATGATGGCTATCGAAAAACTATGAACATTCTAGGGCAGCACAGCGCAGTCAATAAATATTTTCTCACATTCAATTAAAGTTACTAGATTTAATCAATGTCTGGTATAATGTATGAAATTAGGCAAGTAGTGCCAAAAGCGGATCGTTTTGAGCTGGAAAAAATGATTGCCAATCTGAAGGAAAATTTGAGAACAATAAATGAGAAGCTTGTCACTATGCGGAACATCACTCGAAAAGAACGCGATAACCAAAAACGTAAAGTTGCTCTGGCTTCAATATATACTATGGTTACGAAGCAGCGTAGAACACAAAGCCTTCTAGATAATTACATGAAAAAACTAGATACTCTAAGATTTCGTGGCAAAAAGGTGATAAATTACACGTTTACCAATCACATCCCGATAACTGTTTGTAATCATTTATAATTGAAAGGAATTGATAGCAAGGGAAACAAAGAAGCCCACTAAAAATGCTAAACTCTTTGAACTCTTTGAGGCAAAAGTAAGTAATTAAAACAGTTTTTTATCAAATATAAGCTAAATTAATGTATCATCTCAGGAAACAAAACTAGAAATTAAGTCAGTTAAATCTATTGGAGCCTTGGTAAGTACAGAATACCCAAAAATATAGCTACGAATAATAACTAACCCACTCTACTCTTCCTTTGCAGGCCTTTGCAAAAACACAAAAGACAGAAAGACAAAAACGTCAGACGGGTGTTAGGAATAATCAATTAAATGAAAATCCCATCAGCAATCATGGCGAAGCGATGAAATGCTTAAAAGCTCACGTGGATAAGCGAAAAAAGATCGTGCAACGAAAGGAAGCATCTGAATTGTTCGAGGAGGAACCTTTAGTTATAAATGATCCCATAATGGATGTAGAGATCGAGCAAACAGTTGTCGAAGATCGTCCAGTGAGGCATCAGGACTTTGCAACAAAATCAATTGCCATTGATAATCATAGTGATGCAGTGAATTGTTTAAAAGCCCTTCAGGAATATGCAATGTTAAATGAAAATTATCGAGCAATTGGTTTGCTAACGCAAACGGAAGAAGCGTTTTCCAACCCGGCAGATGGCACCGATTTTGAGTTGTAGCATTATTATCTCACAAGAGTTAGTGTTAATATTAGGCTTAAACTATATATATATATATTATGTACATATAATTAGAATTATGTTTCTGGACGAACAAATAAATTGTGTTAATCAGCAGTGTGGCCAGTTCGCAATTATGTTGATGCCATCAGCTGTTTATGTACAAGCCAGTTATTAGTTTGGTATTTTCTAGCTCGTTGCTGCTAACCTGTAAAATGAAAGCAGGCGGTAATCTTTATTTCGGCTGTGTTGTCGTCAGCAGCTAATTTTGTGTGTATAAGCAAATTCTGAAAATGCATTTAAGAAAGTAGACTTAAAGAAGTAAACCTTTTTCAGTTAATAATTCTCTGGTTTTTAATTGTAATATAAAAACACAAGTGCATCAATTGTGCATGCAAAACAGCTGATGCTCTATCAACCCAAAAGATAAGACTTTGGTATTTTTAAGCACATTTGCTCTTAACAACAAATGGTAACCCGTGCAACAGAAAAGTATAAACAATTGCCGAAAAGTTTGCATTTCGGCCAAAATGTGAGTGTTTTCTTTATAAAAAGTAAACAATTTACATAATAAAACTTCATTTCTGTTGAAATAGGCTGCAGCTTTTGATAAAAGCATAAGTACGCATATTCACCCTTGTTGGCTGAGTTCAAAGTAATTGTTTCGAAAATGGAGAAATTAACGCCCGATGCAAATTCCAATGCTGCACCCCGAAAACGGATTGGACGTCCGCCTAAGGCATCCAGCACAGCAAATCAGGAGTCGGACGCAATTGACGAGATCGACTCACCGCAGCCTGCAGAGGAGCGCTCCTCATCGCCCACAAATCGACGTCGCAGCACGCGCAAAAAAGTTACCAAATTCGATGTGCTCGACGTGCTGAATAAAAGTCGCAAATCGCATAAAATTCAAATTGAAGCCCGTATCGATTCCAATGCACCAATAACATCAACTGCTGCAGCAGCAGCAGATATGAATCGCTTAGTGGAGCAACGCAACTCGTTGCCTGCTGCACCGGCGCCCCTTTTGGCCACACTTGAGTCATTTACCAAGCCGAAGCCGACTCCGAGCTTGATTGTTGCCCAGGTGAGCAGCGATAAATCCCAGCAGCAAACGACTCTCATACGCAAACGTGGACGTCCGCGCAAGGCAGCCTTGATCTTGGCCAGTGATCAATGCTCAAGCGAGACTGCTGACGTTGATCTGCAATTGGAATCCAACGATTCAAATGAGACATTAACGAGTTTTAATTTGATTGAAGATACATCCAACTCATCGGAGCCAACCCTAATTACACCAATCGAAATAAATGATGAGGATGTCATAACTGTGCTCACATCGGAAGATGACTCAAATTCACAGATTATACTTGTAGACATTGAAACGGCGAAGGCAGCAGCCGAAGCAGACGAGGAGAACAGTGACCAACCAAATCAAACATTTAAGTTAATCTTTCCTGCTCAGCAAAATCTGGAAATAAATGCAATTGAACTAGAAGAACCACAGCAGGTAGAAATAGAGACTCAGCTGATGACTGAAGAACTCAGCGAACCACAAGAACTTTGGTTTGAAGAAATTCACAAACCTAAGAATCATCACCAGGAGGAGCATCAGCAGAAGAAGCTGGTGCAGGCACAACAGCAACAGGAGAATAAAACTGAACGGCATATTGACAACAAAGTTGAGGGCGAAAAACTAAAAATCAACTTTATCGAAGTAATAGAGGTAATAGAGAACAAAATGGCTGAGCAAAAGCAGTTAGAGAAAGAAAAGCTGCAGAGAGAAGAGCAGTTCGAACGAGAAGCAAAGCTGGAGCGAGAAAAACAGCTAGAGCGAGAAAAACGGCTAGAGAGAGAAGCGCAGCTAGAGAGGGAAGCGTTGCTCTTGAAGAAAAGGGAAATGGAACAGGAAAAGAAACTGGAAAAAGAAAGGCTGGAAAAAGAAAGGCTGGAGAAAGAGAAGCTGGAAAAAGAAAAGCTGGAGAAAGAGAAGCTGAAGCAAGTAGAAAAAATAGAGAGGGAAAAGCAACTGGACAAGCTGAAACAAGAAAAGAAATTGGTGAGAGAAATTCTAGAGAGAGAGAGGCAGAAACAGGAGGAGAAGTTGGAACGAGAAGCAAATCTAGAGAGAGAAAAACAGCTGGAAAGAGATGCGCATCTAGAGAAAGAAAAGTTGGAGAGAGAGAAGTTGAAGCAAGAAGAGAAGTCGAAGCAAGAAGAGAAGTTGAAGCAAGAAGCAAAGCTAGAAAGAGATAAGCAAGTAGAGAAGGAAATGCAAATGGAGAAAGAAAAGCAACTCGAGAAAGAAAGAAAACTGAAGCTAGAAATAATGGAAATAGAGAAATTGAAGCGAGAAGTGGAGCTAGAGAAAGAAAAACAGATAAAAGCGAAGCAAGAGATGGAAAAGAAGTTGGAGAGAGAAGCAAAGCTGGAACAGGAAAAGAAGCTTGAGAACGAAAAGAAACTGGAACTGGCAGAAAAGCTGAAGATTGAAGCAAAGCTGAAACGAGAAGAAAAGGAGAAGGAAGAAAGGTTGGAGATAGCAAAGAAAGTGGAGCAGGAAGAAAAGCAGAGGAGAGACAAGAAGCTGGAGCAAGCCAAGAAGTTGGAGCGAGAAGAAAAGCTTGAAAAAGACAAAAAGCTGAAGCAAGACAAAAAACCAGAAAAAGAAGAGAAGATTGACGTGCTGTCATCCGCCCATTCTATAGCCCCGCTGGATAATATTAATAAACCATCAAAACAGCTGTTATCGAAGCCGCTATCAAATATGCTCGCGGAATCGACTGCTAATACCACAGCACACCTGCTGACCTTCAAAGTGGAAAGCCCAGAGCAAATGCCTAGAGATGTTGAGCTTAAGTCTCCAGTTGATTCCAAATCTGTAGTTGATAATACACTGGAAGACAACACACCAAAATTAGAGTTAAAGATCGAAGTAAAAGAACGGAATTCCTCACCAGCGTTGTCAACCAGTCCAATTGAAAAGTCTAAATCGGACTTGGCTTTGCAACAAATGAATGAACAGCTGTTGGCTGAGGCGAAGGCGGTACCACTACCCAAAACTGAGAGTCCTGAGCCACAGGAAACAAGCGACGCACAAATCAAGCGGGTCCTGCCCGCAGTTGAAGAGAAGAAAGATGAGAAACCCTCTAAATCCACGCCCAACATGTCCTTCAAGGAGTGCGATGCACTGTTCAAGGTCCTGGATAAAGCTCACTCCAAAATGTTGTACGAGCAGAAGGTCAAAAAGAAGCAGAGGAAGGCAAACCGAAAGTTAACAGCAGAGGAAGCCTCCCTGGCCAAAATGCAGCTCCCCAAGCAGAATCCACGTCGCAACACATTCAGCGAGGAGCGTCGCGAGGAGTCAACAACGCCGACATCCTTCAGCAGCAAGGCACAGAGTTTCGAGACAGCCGAATCCAAGCCAATCCACAGCAGCAGCAAGAAATCCCATGTTAAAAAACAGTTTCGCAAATCTGGATTAGGTAAACAGGATAATAACTCGGACAACGGTGAGCTGGGCAATCGCAGTATGTCCATAACTTCAAACAGCGAATCACCAGATCAGTTCGATGACATTGCCAAGTTTATCAAAGACGGCGAAAAGCTGCTCGAACGCGACTACAAACAGGAAGAGGAACAACAGCAACAGGTGTCTGCAGCTGGCGAGGTTGAGTTTGCGCAGCGTGTGGCCAATCTAGAGACGCCGGCAACGACTCCCTCACCCTCACCCGCCAACAGCAGCGAAGATCTTGCATCTGGAGTGCGTCGTTCGCATCGCATCAAACAGAAGCCACAGGGCACCAAGTCCAGTTTGGGTCGTGGCAGCAGCAGCTCTACTCAAACGCCTGCGATCAGTATGGAGCAACAACTGGCCGAACTCGCGATCATCGAGGCCAGCAATGAGCAGTTTCTGCGCCAGGAGGGGCTGCAGACATTCCAAACGCTGCGCGACAATTACTATCGCTGTGCGCGGCAGGTGAGCCGGGAGAATGCGGAGATGCAATGCGATTGCTTTGTTACCGGCGACGAGGAGTCGCTGGGTCAGATGCGCTGCTGTGGCGACGGTTGCATCAATCGCATGTTGATGATTGAATGTGGTCCACTCTGCACCAATGGCGAACGATGCACGAATAAACGCTTCCAGCAACATCAAGGTTGGCCCTGTCGCGTCTTTCGCACCGAGAAGAAGGGTTGCGGCATAACGGCGGAACTGCAAATGCCATCCGGGGAGTTCATCATGGAGTATGTAGGCGAGGTCATCGATAGCGAGGAGTTTGAGCGACGCCAGCACTTGTATTCGGAGGATCGCAATCGGCATTATTATTTTATGGCATTGCGCAGCGATTCCATCATCGATGCCACCTCCAAGGGCAACATTTCCCGTTACATCAATCACAGCTGTGATCCCAATGCAGAGACCCAGAAGTGGACTGTCAACGGGGAGCTACGCATTGGTTTCTTCAGCCTGAAGACCATTATGCCCGGCGAGGAGATCACCTTCGATTATCAATATCAGCGCTATGGACGCGATGCTCAACGCTGCTATTGTGAGTCGGCCAATTGCCGCGGCTGGATTGGCAACGAACCGGAGTCGGATGAGGGCGAGCAGCTCGACACAGAAACGGAAAGTGAGGTCGAGGAACTGCAGCAGGTGGAGCAGGAGCAAAAAAACAAAACACCCAAAGTCGGGAAGACAAAGAAACAACAAAAACTGCCTGCATCTCGTGGCAAGCAGCGCAAGGAGCAACAGCCCAAGGCCAAGGATCGCGAGTATAAAGCGGGACGTTGGCTGCGTCCCACCGGCGGAGTTCGTGCTCCCCGCAAACCCGACCTGGAGGATCCCGATGTGCTCGAACAGTTGACGTTGCTCAGCGGCAGTGGACTGAAGAATCAATTGGATACGTTGCGCTTCTCACGTTGCATGGTGCGTGCCAAGCTGCTGGAGACTCGCCTCCAGTTGCTGGGCGTGCTCACACGTGCCGAGTTGCCCTGTCGTCGTCTCTTCCTCGACTACCATGGATTGACTCTGCTCCATGCGTGGATTAGCGATAGTGGCAGTGATAAGCAGCTGCGTCTCGCTTTGCTAGATGCACTCGAATCCTTGCCCATTCCCAACAAGACAATGCTGAACGACACTCGTGTCTATCAGAGTGTGCAGCTGTGGAGCAGTCAGTTATCAGAGACACCTCCAGAGTCAGCTGTTCCAATTGAACATGATCCCGACTCGGAGGCAGTTTTGCAACGCATCTCGGCTTTGTTGCTCAAGTGGAATGGCCTGCCTGAAATCTTTCGCATACCAAAACGGGAACGCATCGAACAGATGAAGGAACATGAGCGCGAAGCGGATCGCCAACAGCAGTTGGAGGAAAGTAATAGCGCCTCAGCGGTGCTCAACAGCGATCGCTATCGCCAGGATCGCTTCCGACGCGACACCACGAGTCGCTACGAGAAGTCCAAGCCACCCTCGAGGATGAGTGGCAACAATACCATCTGCACCATCACCTCACAGACCAAGGAGTGGCAGGGCGTCCAGGAGACTACCAGCGGCAGCAAATCCGAAAGTCGTCGACGGTCAGATTTGGATCCACGTCGCGCCACCATTTCCAAGAAACTGCGACGATCGCTGTTCGAGCGAAAGGTACCAGAGCTGAATAAAATTATATTTATGCATCTCAATTGTAAACTTCATTTGAATTTATATTTTAGGTTGCGCAGGATGAGGCAGAGAAGCGTGTGGGAAGCGAGGATTGGCGTGAGCACGAGCTGCGCTGCGAATACTTTGGCCTCGATCTGAATACGGATCCGAAGCTGTTGCCCTACTACCAAAACACCGAGACAAACGAGTGGTTTAACAGTGAGAATGTTCTGGTGCCAGCACCACCTCGCTGTGGCGACATATCCGAGCCACCATCCCCAAAATATGGCGATGATGTGGAGTATAAGTTGCCAACGGGCGTGGAGCCGTTGCCGCTCTCCTGGAGCTTTAGTCTGACGCCCGAGGGTGACATCTACTATTACAATTTGCGTGATCGTATTTCACAGTGGGAGCCACCAAATGTCGAGCAGCGACTGCAGAAGCTCGTCGACGAAGATGTGCCGCTCGAGCTGCACGAAACGGATGAGGCTGCCAGCTTGGATGATCTGGTCAAAATTGATATTGACTATTTGGGCAGCTTGAGTGAGAAGTCCCTCAGGCAGTACATCGAGGTCAAGATTAAGGAGCGCCGCGAAGCCAGACGCAATCGCCTCGTCTCGGTGCGAGTGATAAGTCCGCGTCGCGAGGAGGATCGCGTCTACAATCAGCAAGAGTCACGAAAGTACAAGGAGAACAAGGAGAAGATACGCCGACGCAAGGAGATCTATCGACGCACACGCACCGATGCTAATCCCACGGAACAACCAGCCAGTCCAGCCGGGGACTCACTGCCCATTCACAGCTATCTGTACTCTTCGGATGAGGAGAATATCACGGAATCAAATTTACCACCCGTTGATGCATTGGTTCTAGCCGTGCAGGAGGTTGTGCAGCCAAGTGGTTCCACAGAAACGGAGGCGCCGCCAAGCGTCAAACGCAAACACGCCAGCGTAGAGGGCCACAAGAAACATCGGGATAGCAAGCGCAAAACGTAAGAAATCCCTTTGGCATGTCCTGACACTTTAATTACTTATATATCGTATCTATTCGCTTAGCACAAGTGTTCGCGACGCAAATGAAAAGTTTCATTTCGAGATTAGCGGCCATGTGGCCGAGTTTCTGCGCCCCTTCCGGCAGGACACCTGCCATCTGGGCCGCATTACCAGTGACGAGGATTACAAGTTCCTTATTAAGCGAGTGAGTAAATTTTTAACAACTTGTTCAATTCTACACGTAACTAATGTCATAATTCGAATCATTAACAGCTGAGCCACCATATAACTACCAAGGAGATGCGCTATTGTGAAGCCAGTGGGAATCCTCTGGCCTGCACCGAATCTGTGAAACACAAATCCTACGAGTTCATCAAGCAATACATGCGCAAGAAGGGACCCGTCTACAAGAAGCCAGTCGATAAACCCGATTAAATGCCACTTATGGGACATGCATGAAATAACTAACTACCTTAAATATAATTAAAAAATAATGTTAATTTTTTTGTTTCATCGTACATGTAAAACAGTTCGAATTTAAACATAATTTAAGACTTGTATTTAAGCAGGATTCAACAAAGAAATTTAAGAGATAACTACATAAGAAATGTATAAACAAATGAATTGAGTTATTATTTTATTTTTTTACTACAAAAATAAACTTGCATTGAAATGTGAAACTTTGTGATTACTAGTCGCTTATAAAATTAATGAAGACCATTAAAAGAAATATAATAAAGAGAAAATCTGTATTATTTGTTTGTATATAGTTGAGTTGATCTAGCTGATCTCAGATCCTATAGGACGATTTAAATTTTTAATATAAGTTCTTTTATAACACTTGCAGTTTGTGTTTATTTAATTTTATCGATAGCTGCTCTCTCGATATCGCTTAAGTCGATTACCGATTACAATAACCTAAACTTTATTATTACTTATTTGTCAAAATATATTAAATGAGTTAATATCAACTTACTTAGTATTGAATAGCTGGAATAAGAGTATCTCCTATTTTTACAGATCTTTACAGTTAGCTAAAGATTACGCAAAACCAATACTAAACCAATTCTACGAATGCATAGAAAAGAGGGCAACACTTAAAATGCAATTGAAATAAGAGTAAATTCAAATATTTGCTCTCTGCCTTCCACCCACAACAACAATTTAATCGGTGCTCACCAGATTTATTTTGCTCCGCTACCACTAAAAATAGCAACAACGGCGCACAAAGGCACACGCACATAGAGAACGACAGAGTGGCGCACAAGTGATCGCATTGAGAAAGAGCACGTGAGAGAGAGAGCAGAGCGCAATCTCTCACGTTCGGTAAACAAGTTTGATCAACTCGCCAAACCTGATTTTCCACCCATGTCTCTGAGAGATAACTGACCGAGTTAGTTAGTTGTACCAAATTGCTGCTACGCAAAGCACGTTTCTTACGGAACGCTATTCACTTAAATTTTTTTTTTTTACTATTGTGTTATTGCTGTTAGTGTGCCTAAAAAACTGCAGCACATTTGGACAAAAAAACAGGTGCGCGTAAGCTTATCGAAAAATAAATAAATATATGAATATATATATAATTATATAATTATATATTATATAATTTTAATTGGTTTTTTATTAATTCTTTATGTTTTGTTAAAGGCATTGCCATATCAGCGAGCGAGAGAGCGTTAACAAAGAGCGCAAGAGTGCCGACAGAGAGAGAGAGTGGAAGAGCGTTCGTCTTCCGTTGCTGTGGATGTGTGCGTGAGCGTACGGAACTGGTCACATGTCTGACGTAAGCAGAGAGGGAGAGAGAGAGAGAGAGAGAGTGCGAAAGACAGTTGTTCGGTTTGGGGTCGATACTTTTTTTCTACTAGGAACGACTTGTTGAATTTACATTTCATTGATTAGGTCTAACAGGAAATGCATAAGAATTCCTAGTTCTGTTTTTCTGTTTTCATAACTACAACAAAGAGAGAATAGAACTGAAGACACAATTTATGTTAAGTGCTTAAATATGAAACAAGTTTTGATAATGCTCAAGTTGACTGACTATTTTATAGCTGTAATTTTACAAAGCAATAGTATATAATGATAGATACATTAGAACTAGTCGATTTTTGGGGGCAATTATTATATTTGTAAACATAAATTATATTTTTGTGTATTTCACTACACTAGATATTACAATATATTATATAAACGTATATTTTAATATGTTTACCGATTGAAAGTTCCTCAATATTATATATTCTGTAAGATACTATTTACGCACATTATGTAACCTAATGTATATATATCCTATAATTTGCAGGACGAAGGCAGTCAAGACGGTGGCAGTGGCTGCTCTTCACAACGTATACGCAACGTTTTGACGCTGGAGGAGCGCGTGGAGGTAATTCGTCAATATGATATTGTGCCCATGTACAGCAAGATAGCAAAGAACTTTAACTGCAGCTGGGAGCAAATCAAGAGCATCGTCTCCAACCGGGAGCCCATCATGGAATTCTACGAAGCACGACGAGACAACAGCAAACAGCCCAACTCCAAGTTCGAGGAGCTGCGCAGACGTAAACTTAACTTTCTGGGCCACTGCCTCTACGAGTATATTCAGCGTGCCCAATATTATTTAAATGCGGACATTAACGAGGAGCTGATACGCACCAAGGCATTGGAATTTCAGTCTCTAATGGATATCGATAATTTTGTGCCCAACAAGGTATTATTATTAAAAATATACTGTTAAAAGCAAGATACACAATCATAAAACAAACCATTTAAGTTAGGCTTCAGTTCAAATCCATTTATTATAAATAAAATTTTTTTTCAGTCCTGGATTAATCACTTCAAGGCTGCTTACAACATATCGCTTTCGAACCGACAGATACAGATGACGCGTAAGCCACCACGATCGCTGAATCTGCGTGATATCATGTCCTTTTGTGGAAAAAATATAGCCGCATCGGACAGCAGTAGTAGCCCGGAGCCAAAGGATACACCGAGCCCAGCAGTACCTCCGGCGCCGCACAAATCGAATCCCACTGGAAATCCTTACCTAATTGTGGAACCCGTCTCTGATGGCCAAGTGGCGTTGATATCACAGCGAAAGCCCGTCGATATACGTTCGCTCTATCGCACCAAGACCCTGGTGGCTGCATCCTGTCAGAATCAAGCGACGCTGGATGAAATGCAGCTGCGGCGCAAGCGCAAGATTAACTTTCTGGAGAAGGCGCTGTTCGAATACATTTCGCGCTCGCAATTCCATCACAAGAACAAGGGACGCCTCGATGTGGATCATTTGCGCGAGGTGGCTATCAATCTGAGGGACATACTCAAAATAGAGAACTTTTTTCCGGATCGCACTTGGTTCAATCACTTCAAAAGCCACTTCAACTTTAGCTTCTCGCAGGGTGTCCAATATCGGATGACATTGAGGCGTGCGCCACTCTCCCTGGATCTGCGCGACATCGTCAGCTACTGCGGACGCAATGAGCAGCGGGAACAGCCGTTGAGCAGCATCACCCTTACGCCCAAGGAAACGGAACCCACTAGTTATGTACATAGGCCATTGGTGCAGACCAAGCCGGTGACGCCCAGCAAGGAACCCAATAATATTAACAATAATAATAACAATAATAATAATACTCCAGTCGAGGACGACGATGATGATGATTGCGTGGCCATTGAGGTACCAACGGAACTGATTGAAATTAACGACGATGACGATGAACAGGATAAAGACCAACGCAATAACCTCAAGCGACCATCAACTGAAACTACTCCCACACTCAGTTCCCCGCTCAAGATACAAAAGATTGAATCCTTGCATCCGAGAGTACACAGTCCCGGTCACCATTCGGAGGATGATAGTGATGCCGATCTGCCAAGTTGCGTCCAAAACTACGATGATGCGTTAAACCTCCTCAAACCGCTCGAGGAGTTTGCTCTGCTGGAGGAAAACTATCGAGCCATTGGATTGCTCACCCAACTCGAAAAGGTCTTCAAGCAGGCTAAGCAGGCTGCAGAAAATGGTAACGCCTAAAAGTTGCCCTACTACCAAAGTAGATTCCAACTGAAAAACTTAACTACAATTTGACCAAAAACATAAATACCGATGTTTCAGCCTTGTATTCAAAAACTGCACACTTTGAATATGTTTCAAAAGTGGAATGTGTTTTATATTAATTTGTGTGCCTAAGAATAGTTATGAACTATTTTTTTTTTTAATTTTTAACGGCATTCCTTGTAAGTTAGTTAGATTTTGCTGTGTGCCGCTTGTCAAACTAATCTCAAATACATACAAAAAATATATATTATATTGAATAATTGAAGTGGATACCACTTATTTTGTTGCATATCATTGCATTGTTTTTATATGCTTGCAGAGTATATTTTAAATTAGCTATGTTTATATGATAGAGCTGGCGAGATCGACTCATATAATTTTAATAGCAACAATTGCTGGAAAAAATAAGTGCTTATTTGAACAACTTTTTTGTTTAGCAAGGTAATTAAACCGAACTTACAAATAATGCATAATATATTGCTTCTATAAATTTTGTTCTAAGAAATGTCACAAACTGTTTATTATAGCTCCAATATGAATAACTGGTCCAAAAATAATATTTTGTGTGTTTCATTTATTTGTTTTCCAAAATAACCTAGCCAAACTTACCCAATACACTTTAAGAATATAACGTTCATAGTAACAGTGGGTTTTTTGAAATGTATAATAGTAATTTTCGTTGTATCTTTAATTTGTAATACCCACAGAAATGCATATACGAGGTGTGTTCAAAAAGTATCAGGAATTTTGAATTTTCGCGGGTTACGTATATTCGAATTTCGATTTCTTTTGTGGCGTTATGTTTTTGTTACGAAAAAATTAATGAAGTGGAGAACAAGGTATTGGCCAATCGTCGAATCACCGTTAGAGAAGTTGCTGAGGACCTAGACATATCGATTGGCTCATGCCATTTTCTCCACTTCATTAATTTTTTCGTCTGTTGTTGAAGTGCTCGGGCGTCCGGCACGCTCTTCGTCGTTCACATCTTCTCGACCTTCTGAGAACATTTTGTACCACCGATAAACACTGAAGTGCACACGGTGCACATACTGATGCTGATGCTAATGCTCACGCTCAGGTTACATAATCCGTTGTGGCCCTTTGCCTCACACACACACACACACACAAACACACACACACACACACACACACCACACACAGCGAGAACGCTGAAACGTAGTACAATCAGCGCTTAAACTTTACGTTCGCCCTGTAAAACTTTACGCGTCCTGGCCATTTGTAGATGCGAGATGAAATGACCTGCAGCATCAAGAGGGTTGGACAAGTGTCGGAGGAGAGGTGGTAAGTCAATGCGGTGCAAAGCGGGAACCAGCAGTTGAACGTGCGTGGAGCGCTGCTGTAGGTGCTACATCAATTTCAGAATGGCCAGAATAGCCCCGGCAGGCGGGCAGCGCCAATAGGGCAGCAAATCCCAGCGAGGGACCTTCGCTGTGGCCAGCCACAAACACACATATAAATGCACACATTTATATAGTCCATATATATATATATATATATATATATATATATATATGGATGGTGCTACGATTAAACAGCGTCCATATAGCTGGGAGCATTGCACAGAGGACGCCTTCATCGTGTCCTCAGTTGAAAGTCGAAAGTTTCATTTTACGTTGTTTTTTTTTCTTGCTCTCTTTCTCTCTATTTTCTTGGCAGCAGCAGCAGCAGCAGCCAACCCTTCTTAGCCGCCAACAGCAGTAGCAGATGCAGGGGTGGAGAGGGGAGGGGAGGAGCAGCAGGACTTTCATTTCAAGGATTTCCGACCGACGTCAGACGTCAAATTGCGACCTGAGTCCCTGGCTATACTCGTTAAATGTGAACGCAGCCAGAGAATGCATAGCTATTGAAAACTCACTAGTGTTGCAGGTAATGTTTTTGGCACAAAGAGGAAGAACAGAAGAAGCAACATCAGTGCTGAAAGCGACAACGTCTCGGACCCGACTCTTCACTCGACTCGAGTCGACTCAGGTTACTGCCACTCCGCTGCGCTCCACAAAGAACAAAAAAGAACTGCAGAAAAAAAAAAATGACAACAACAACGTAAATTTGAAGCCCCAGAGCGCTTAGAGTCCTGACATGAAAACCCCGTGAGCCAAAACCGAAAAGGACTTGAAGGCACATTGCACACTGGTGTAGAAGCTACAAGAAAAAACTAAAAGCTTTCTTATGTATGTGTAGTATGTGTACTTGCCTATAGTATACATTTAAGTTTCGGCCAGCTGTCGGGGATTATCCCGTCAACATTTCGAGAGAGGGTAGTGCCAGGATAATTACTTTCGTGACTAATGATCAGCTTTGAACAGATATCAAATCAATGACAAGTATAAAATGTGTATGTTTCTATTGGGCATTTCCTGAATAATGCAAATTGCCAAGTGGTCACACCAAAAATATTCATATACACTAAAGTGACTCATATATTCCAGATGTTAACATTTACGTTATTGCTTTACCCCATGAGTCAGCCCTAATTCGTACAATGTATCTGTAAGATACGTTTGAGAAATGAAACCCACACTTAAAATGAATCTGACATAATAATCACTCTTATAAACATTGCCTAAAAACTTAAACTGGTTTTTGTGAATCATATTTCAAGCAAACCACTTAGTAATTGTTGTAAGCCGAATCGAAATTGATTTTATGTACTATGACAAATACATCTTAAAGTCAATTGGTCAGGAATCAAGCTAAAGTTCCCGATAAACACATTAACATTCAAAAAATCGATGACATAATAATGACATCCAAAATACCCCTAAAAGATATAACTGGTTTTGTGCAGATATCCAAAATTAACTTAACATTATTAACAAATCATTTTTAGCTGACTTTTAAGCGATTCTTCGAATTTCAAATCTCTATATAGACTCAATTTATAGTTACACTTGATGCCCAAAAACAAAAATCAATGGCAACATTATTTCACAAGAGATCAGCCAAAAAAAGCAATAACAGGTTTTCCATATGAGGCATGTACATTTATACATATTTATATACATATATATATAAATAAATATATATATATATATACAAAGTTGATTCATATTTTCAACATTCCAGTTATCTGATATACTTTTAAATACATTCTATATATGCTCTAGCAGCTATTTGTAAACAGTACAGTTTTGCTTTTTGTGTGAGTGTGTGTGTGTGTATATATCATATCGATTCTTTCATAAGGCCGCCCATCTATAAACATAAATCTCTTGACGTTGCTCTCGGCTCAAGCAAGTCGCAGGCCGAGCGACCCCTGCCCCCAAAAATAAATAAGTATATCAGCATTCGAAATCGTTCATGCCGAGCCATAATCGATGCCATTGTATGCCATACAGAAAACAAATCAAATAAAATAAAATAAAATAAATGAATGAACGAGCTCTCGCATAGAGCCAAAAACAGTATACCCGAAACCCGAACACCCCTCACCCATGGCCTGGGCAGAGCAGCGAGGTTATCGTGCAGAGGCAACTATACGAATACGAATACTTATAGATATAGTTACAGTGCGACGTTGTTCAGAACCAAACGCACATATTCATGATGATGACGATGATGATGATGATGCTGATGGTGAGTGGCGGGTCTATGTCGAAACATATCTGAAACTGAAACTAAATCTGAGTCTGAGTCGGAGTTTTAAGTCTTGCAATCGACATCTGCTTGCCTTATAACTGGCACTGGCTGCTTTTTGCCGGTCGCTCTTACTTCTTAAGTATTTGGGTTGTCGGCCCAGCATAAGCCTCTTGGGTTTTGAAAAGAGCAAAAAAAAAAACTACTTACACTCAGAGAAAATCTTTAAAATGAGTATTTTAATTTCATATAAATAATAGTAATAATACATATATTTATCACAACAACAGTTTCTCCACTTTAAAAAAAGTGTAAAATATTCTAGAACTATTCAAAATTATAAAAATTCATTATTAACTTATTTTAATATAGTTTAAAAAGTTAATTGTGTTCTTGTTCGAGTATTTTTGATGTAGAAAACGTTTCCTGTTTCAATTTTTAGACTTGCAAACTTAAAACGTTCTAGAAATATTTTTGTAAATAAAAAATAACATATTTTACAAATAATAATAAAAAAGGTATTTGGTCAAGGCAACATTTATACTTAATTTAAGCGTTTAAAATTTGTGTCTACAATTTTCTATAATTATTTTATAATGTAAAAATTGCGCTTAACTTAATTTTGAAAATGCTTCCACAGAGAATATAGTAAATATACACTTTGTTTTAGTATACTCGAGCTAATCAAAGTTTCCAGTCGATTTAGGTAGAAATATATAATTTTTTCCCAAGTGTATATATCAATGTTGTTGTTGTTGTTAGCATTGCTACAATTCCATAGGCACATTGTTGAGAACCCAGACGATGATGGGCACTTAAACATCAGAGTTTTAGTTCACCAGCTCTCTCAACAACTGGCTTAGACTCTACGGGGGAACATAATGCGGCGGATTGCCATCCTCTTCCCCCCTGCTGCAACGCCAAAGAGCTACAGTTACAGCTTGAGTTTTGCTGTTGCTTCAGCTTCAGCATCAGCATCAGCTTCAGCACCAGCTACAGCTTCAGCTGGGAATGCTGATGCCGATGATGATGATGCCTTCAGTTTTCAGTTTTCAGCTTTCAGACATGCGCCCCGAGTCCGGACCCGCATTCATTCGGGTTCATTCGGTTGGTTCGTTCTGCTGGCACAGCGCTTCGATAGATGCTAATCTATCTTTATTGTACAAAGATGTCGAGAGGATGTGTATGCGAATTGTGTGGAGAACGGGCATTTGGGTATTGTGGGGATATTGAGGAGGAATGGGAGCGTAATGATGCTATGCCCGTCGCCACGGTGCGACAGTCAGAGTTGAGTTCAGTTCAGTTTCTGTTCTCGACTCTTTTTCGGGGGCTGCTATAAATATAAATGGTCTTTTTGGGGCATTCGTATGTATTGGATTTCACTTGGGTTCGATTTTGGTTTGTACGCTTTAGGGAAGTGTATGCCGCAACACCAACAACAACACACATACACATACAACACAGATTTTGGAAAGGTTTTATATATAAAATGTGCAATGTGGTTGTTTATGCGGTTGCTCAGGTTGCTCTTAACTCAGAAACAGGTACAGTTGTGCATACAACTATTGCGTTGGAGTGTATTCAAAGTATATTTAATTGAGAGTAGGAATACTATATAATATTCGAATTTTGTATATTATTTCTATATATTTTCTGTTAGCATCTGAAGAGTATTTATCATATTTTCAACTTAATTTCTGTTTTTAATAAATGTCTGACAATTCCTAGTTGTTTTTTTTACTCAGCTGTCTCATTTTTTAATTCTTCGTAATTTCATTCCATGTATATTATTACTATGATCTCATGACCGCAATATATACATTTTTAATTGTGTGTAATATGTGGTAAGATCATTTACTGAGAAGCACCTTTTGTTTAATATTATAGTAATTTATTGACAAACCTTAATATTACGACTTTGGAAACCCTTTGTCAAAACCAAATCGATTTGGAAAAACCATAGCTTCTTGTTAATAGTTTTTACTACATTCAAAGTAAAGAACTTAAATTTAACTAAATAAAGAAACCTGTCGCAACTATTCTCAGTCAGAACTTTGTCGATTTTTATCTGATTTTCAAAAACCAATTCCTTATGATCTTGGTTTGACACTTGGAATACAAAACCTTTATAAATGAAATCACGTTTTTGGTTAGATAATAGTGTTTAAATTCTTGGCCAATAAATAGGGTTAGTATATGGCGAATTTTTTTAATTGTAGCGTATAAGCAAGTCGTATATATATCTTTATTAAAAGATTTGCAGGCCTAAATTAAAGATTCACACAGCATCATTCATCTATAATCCACAGATCGAGTTTCCCAGCGATCAGACGTACAACATGTTCCTATTTAATTCGCTTCTCTTTTTTTTTGTAGATTTTCCAATTCCAGTTTTCCAGCTGAAGGCAATCAAATGGATTTAAAATGGCGAACCAAACGATGAGTGGCAACAAAATCGAATGGCAAAAGAGCCAGAGAGAATACAACACGAGAGATATAAAGCCCAGATATGGAAATGGCAATAAACTCGTAGCAGCGTTGAGCATATACAGCATAGGAGATGGGGGGAAATTGGGATTACTTAGTAACGCAAACTGCGACGCCGACAGCGACGCGAGCAGAGCACGAGGGCACTGGCATCAAGGCAACAAGGCATCCCAGGCATCGAGGCATCGAGGAAGCAGCAAAATGGCACAAAGGAAATTACGAGGAAAAATTCAGGTCCCTATGGTGCTTTTGGGAGCGACACAGCCAAGCGAATAGAGTTGCTATGCCAGACACACACACAAACACACCTTAGATATATAGATGTGTGCATATACATATATATATAAATATATATATATATATATATTGTGTGAGCTGGAGGGCATCGCATATATAGATTATAGGGCGCACACGATGCCCTCGGCGGAAGTAGATGCCGAGATAGGAGAGTCGAGATACCTTCAACTAAGTTGAACAATTTCCATTTCCAGCCAGCGAATGGACGTAATCAGAGAAGGTAATGGAAAAATACTATCTCGCCAAGAGATGAAACTGAACGGGCGTCCGAAGGGATATATGGCATCCGTGTAAAAAGGGACAATGTTCTTCGAGGACAAAGTTGAAGAGGGTGGTGGTGTGAGGAGAGAATGAGGGGCGACATTGTTCAATATTATACATGACCATAATAAATTCCATGACTAAATCCCTGGTTTGTAGGAAAAGGTTAGACTAGATGTGACTAGCTGTGTGTGTGGGAGTTAACTGCACCTATATATATATGTATATATATATATATATATATATATGTATATAGATATATATATATATAAATATATATATTTATGTGTGTGTATGTTTTATCCTAGTCGGTAATCATTCGGTTTTCGTGGCAAACGCAAGGGGAAAGGTCATTTTCTTGGCTCGTTTTGCTCAGCTCGTTTTCGAAAGGTTGCCAAAGGGCTTATGCTGGTGACCCTCCTCCCTAAACACCACCATACCCCCAACCCAATCACCACATCCCCAGCAGCAAGCAACCGAAAAGCATTTGAAAACTTTTTGCCTGGTCAGTCAGTCAGTCGATAGCTGCAACAAAATATAATGTGTATTAATGTCGAGTCATCGTCGTCGTCAACTTTGGAAAACTTGAAACGTAACTCGAACCCAGCATCTGAAGCCACCCGCTCAATAAATGAGTGGATGGATGCTGCTGTCTGAATGTGGTTTGGTTTTATCTTTACCTTTGCTAATATCTTTGGCCCAGCTTTTATGTATAAATAAAGTTATACATATTATATATACATATATATATAAAATATAAATATGTGTATATGCTTTTCAACCACCAAATTCTAAACACAATCCAATCGAATCGAACCGAGCTGGAAAAACCGAACCCAAACGGCGAGCAATACACCCAACTTGTATTTCTTCAGCCTTCAGCTCTCAGAGCTCTCTAAGATGCTCATATTAAAACTAATCCATCAAACTGCTTTGGGCAACCCACAACTACAACGATAATGGCTTTAACTACAACACGTTTATAGTTTATTTTGTTGTTGTTGTTGTATCTACAGCTTCTGCTTGCTTGGTTAGCTGCCTTTATTGCTGTTATTGGTGCGAACGAACCCAAACCCAAACCCGAACCCCAAACCTGGTCCAGATTCAGAGCAAGAGCAATACTTCAAGTGAACAGATATACACACGTCGTAGTCGTATCAACTTCTCAGCATCTTTTAGATAGCTTGTACTTATAAGTAAATGTATGTGTACACACTCACACACACACACCCACACACACGCCGGCATGCAACTGTGTGCTTGTGGATTGGAAAAGATGTTGGCGTAGAATGGATTTTTCTGTGGGCATACATATATATGTATGCATATATATATATAAATATATCATATTGAAGTTGCTCTGGCAGTTGGTTAACGGATATCTTTAAAATATAATGACCTGGGAAATAAACGCTACTCATATACAAAAGATACAAATGTATATCTTTAGCTCACGGCTGATTGAAGACGCACCATGTGGGTAGCATACCTTGATACCATACAGAAACTTGTTTAACTTAGCTTTATGTCGAACCAAAATATATATATATATATTATATATATACATATATATATATATATATATATATATATGTACATATATTTACTATATACATATAAAATATTTATCGCTCTAGGAATTAGGTTGGTCCAAAAATATGTGCTAATTACTAACCTACGATTCATGTGTAGCGCTATATGTAAAAAAATTTTAATTTTTAGAGCAGCTGTGCATAGTTTATTGTGGGAATGATTATGTCTGTATAATCGCAGGTTGTTTTAATATTTAATAACCTCGAAGGGAAGCTGACTTACCTGAATTAATTTATATTAAAAGTATACAGAGAGCTAATGGCAATTCTCATGTCACCACATTTTTTTCCTTCACTGTTATCCCTTCTGTAAAATAACATACCGAACATAACATAACAAATCAAACCGAATATCGATCACTGGCATTAAGAAGAAGAGATCGCTGAAAAGCAACGGTAATAATTAAGTTAAGTTTAGTTTTTGCGACTATATAGCTTAAATAATTATTAATATAGAACAATAAAAAAATTTTAAGTTAAATTAAGCGATGCCCTAAGTTAAAAGTGTTAAGTGTGTTAAGTTAAAGTGTAAGTAACACATATTTAAATTAATCAATCCCGTTTAGAAACAACGCACTTGCACCACAATATGGCTGCCGACGTTAAACAAGTGTATATACAGAATATCTACAAGTGTTAACTTTCTTATTTTACTTGAGTGTGCTTTACCAGTGATCAGTAAACTTTTTAAGTTTTCTATATCAGACTTATGAAAATGTTGTTATGAAAGTTACCTAAGTTTAGTAAAACAAAGAATATATATATAGATATCTCATAATATATCATACAAAAGTGTCACCACATTTTTTTCCTTCACTGTTATCCCTTCTGTAAAATAACATACCGAACATAACATAACAAATCAAACCGAATATCGATCACTGGCATTAAGAAGAAGAGATCGCTGAAAAGCAACGGTAATAATTAAGTTAAGTTTAGTTTTTGCGACTATATAGCTTAAATAATTATTAATATAGAACAATAAAAAAATTTTAAGTTAAATTAAGCGATGCCCTAAGTTAAAAGTGTTAAGTGTGTTAAGTTAAAGTGTAAGTAACACATATTTAAATCAATCAATCCCGTTTAGAAACAACGCACTTGCACCACAATATGGCTGCCGACGTTAAACAAGTGTATATACAGAATATCTACAAGTGTTAACTTTCTTATTTTACTTGAGTGTGCTTGTTTTAACTATTTAATACAAAATTAACGAGTTTCATTTATTTAAATAATTGAAATTAAAAAAAAAGGTAAAAATATTATTTAAACTGTCCATAAAGTGCATGACGGCGGCTTACGATTTTGCGCGTCCCTTTTTTGCCTTGCATTTGGTATGTGGCCTTAAAAACTCATTCTGTTGTAATTTGTTCATGAAAGATAATTATTGTATAATGCATATAAAAAATATAAACTATTATAAGTCCAAATACTTGCAGACACACTGTATATGGATATGCTATTAATATGGAACCACGAATTCAGTATACTTATATTTTCATTTATAAAATACATATCAAAATAAACAGACACTCACACATACACATACAGATGCAGATATATACGCTGATATATGTGTGTATTTATAGTATTTGCAGACACACCCCATATCGTTAAAATAGAGAAAACATATACACCATGTCTGTCGGGCGCTACGTTTCTATAAATGCCATTGAAATCCCATCAGAGCAAACCGAACCCAAACCCGAGACCCAAACCTTAATCACGAGCAGAGCATAGCAGCTCCAGCCCCCTTAAATAAACAGTCTTACGGTAGCACTGTGGTTTGGGGGCAAAAAACAGCCAAAAGCGCCCAACAGTAGCAGAAGTAAACGCAACGACAACAACAACTAAAAACACCCCAAACATCGGCTAAACTTCGGGTTTTTCTCGTGCAGCTGACTGACTGCCTAACACAACACACACGCGACTGTCTGACAGACAGACAGACAGACAGACATACTCTTGCTGTTGTTCTTCTTTCGTCTTTGCTTTGCTTTGCACATCGTTGCGCTGGCAGCGACGTCAGCGTCGACGTCAAGAGATATTCTCTGCCCGTCCTTGCCTGGCTTTCCTCATCTCCCCCCTCCACCATCCTGACTGACTGGCTGGTTTTTGGTTTGGACTGGGCTTGTTTTGGGATTAAATATTTCCTATAGATGGGAAAAACGAGTCGGTCGGGTCGGTCGTCGAGTCGCGCGCTGCCTGGCAATGCTAGCGATGTTGCCGATGTTGGTTGTCGCTAGTTTCATATATTTCACTTTGTGCTGAACGTTTGTCCGAAGCGGTTCTCACAGCGCGACAAAGAGCAAAAATTGTTTTTCTCGTATGATTCCACAACGTTCTGTGGCTTTGCTTTAGCTCTACGACTCTTATATATATATATAATTATATATATATATATAATAGACTTGATTTTGGTATAAAATTTAAAACGCGCGCGCAACTCTTTCAGCAAGTGGGGTTTCATTAAGGAAACTCGCGTGCTTTTTGGATAAGTGAGTACCACTGTGCCAATGTATAATGTGTTCTCTGATGTAAACAAACGGGGTCTTGAGCAGCGTTGTTGTTGTTGTTCTCTCCGTGTTTGAGCAATTAAAAAAAGCCGCATTGTGGCGCGACGTCGCTGTCGCTGCGCTGCCAGCGGCATTTGCATGGCACATGAGCAGGCGCCAGCAGCAAGTGTCCGTTTTTTAAAAATGTGCCCCACGTCTGTGTGTTTGTTTTTGTTTGGCTTTTACTGTTAGACGTTGGCGAGACGGCAGCGACGTTGACAGTGTTTTGTTTTGGTTATCGTTTCGGTTTTTTGGGGCCCGCTGGTTTTGTTTTGGTTTATGCTTTCTTTTGACTTTTCGCGCTTCTTTTTTGGTGTGCCTTACGTTCATAAGATACAGTGATAACGGGACATTGACTCTACTTAAACTTATAGCTAAAAGAAACAGTGCAGCAAGTGGAACAATTAAATGAAGCAGTGTTTAATAAAGTTCAGTTTCTGAATTGAGTGCAAATCAAGTATTCATCAATTATAAACATTGTCACAGGTGATTTATGTTCAAAAATCAATAAGTTATGAAAACGTCATTTAAATGTTAAAATATTACGTAAACTGCGAGTGATGCTCAATCAAGAATAAGTGCTCATTCTAACGAACTTTACAGCCATCAATAAATATTTATAACATATTAAATATCTACACTCTTATACATAACTAATTCCATGAACTATTCTCACACACA
Source organism: Drosophila dives (assembly GCA_035042365.1). NCBI lineage: Eukaryota > Metazoa > Arthropoda > Insecta > Diptera > Drosophilidae > Drosophila > Drosophila dives. The sequence goes on along the minus strand of JAWNLJ010000326.1, from coordinate 2,685,917 downwards.
CATATAAACAAACACAATTCGATGGAAACATAAAAAAGGTCACATCCAAGTCACCTTGAACTACCGTTAAATACACATGAGAACAAGACACGAATACGAATTTAATATGGTTTTAAATTAAGTGTACAACTACCTAAGCATGACCAAATCCAATCCAACCAAAATACCTGTAAAAAAAAAATAAAGAATCTGAATTTTGGGTATTTGGAATTTCGAATAGTTAAGAGTACTTCGCAGTAGGTATAAAAATATAAGAAACAGTTTAACAATAGGCAAGAGATATCCGAGATACAAGGAGAGATACGTAGCACAAAAGGGAAGAACTGAGTCTGAGACAGCCATCTCATCATCATCATGATACATGATGATAATGATAATGATGACGCTGCACGAATATTTCACGAAGTTCCAACAATCCCCAATCGGCAGCCAAGCAGCAAGTAAAGTAAAGTAGGCAACCATTATTTAGGGTGAGTAGAAGGTGGACTTAGGGCGCGGAAGAGGGACCACGTCTCGAGGCGATTAAGATAAAGTGCCAATCGATATATATACATACATATATATATATATATATAAGGGAAAGAAAGGCAGGCAACTGGAGGCAGCAGAAGATGAGATGAGCTCAACTGAGGATAAGGCAGAGACAGTTGCTGAGACGGTGGCACCGACTGAGGCAGAGGCAGACGCAGACGCAGCAGCTAAAGCAGAGCAAGTTTTATACTGTAAGTAGTACATCAGAGGAAGGAAAAACAGTCACAGCGACAGCTCGAAAGAGCTACACACAGTGCAGAGTATATATAAATATATATATATATATATATATACATATATAGAAGACGACATAAAAGGAAATATAAAACCATTTATAAAGCAAGTCAGTCAGGGGAGATTTGAATTGGAATTGATGATGCTGTACTTGCACTCAACTCTTACAAGAATGCGTATGTATATGTGTGTGTGCGTGTGTGTTTGTGTGTGTGTGTGCGTGCAAATACGAAGCATAGACGAAGCTGAGCTGCGCTTGCTTCGTCTTATTTCGTTTTGTGTCAAGGTGCGCGCACTGCGAGCTGTGGCAAAGCATTCTTGAAGACGCCTTGCGGAAGGGTTCTCTGCTTTCTGTTTTCTGCCCTTTTTGTTGTTGTATTTTGGGCTAGGAAACTTTTCGGCTGCCAAACCAAAAGTTTCCGGCATTTGGAAAGTTTGATGCCAGAGGCGAAATCTGAATTACGCTTGCAACACACTGAACAACCCCTAAGTCTAATTACGGAAAAGATAAAACCCAATTCCGTAAATCCAAAGGAGTAGGGGGTGGAAATAATCAAAAATAAAACACGGAATACCAATTTGAATAGCAGAAATAATGGCGTCTTAAAAAGATGACCGGTGACTCAGTCAGTTGGGTTCTCATCGTAGTTACACTAAGCAAAGACAACTGGTTGTAAATTCGAGCTCAGATGGGCACTTAAGATATAAATAAAACATCGACCTTATCTATATCAAGCTAGAATACTCCAGTCGCCAAATCTCGACCATGAGATACCCTGTTTAACACATAGTTGGCTGACTGATATTAGTTTGTTCATACGTTTTTAACAAAAACCTATTCATTTTTGGATCTTTATAAAATCTTTGCAGTTGATCAATGATATATGAAAACTTATATGCAAAATTAAAAGTCTCCAGATCTTATAGCCTCTGAGATCGTTATTTAATTATGACAGAGGGACTAATAGATACGATAGTGATCAGAAATTAAAATATTTTACTCTGCTCTGGGAATTTAGTCTATAACTCTAAATTTTTCTGCAAGTGTACGCACTCACACACACAAGTGCCATTGAGTCATTGGCAGTATTACCCTCGAATCTTGGGCAGGAGACAAAGTAGCTCACTTTAGTCAACTGCTGCTGCTGTTACCTAGCAGCAGAGGCAATACATCATTGTATTTGTATCTTTAGCTATAGTATACGTATTATATATATATATATATATATATATATATCTATATATAAATATATTTTTGTGTGTTAGCTCTCCGATATGGGAATGGTCGCTTGGGGGTACCCATAATGGAGCGTTCGACGTCCGACTGGTTCTGGTTTTATTATTTTGTTTTTTTTTTTTTTTTGGAGAGGGGAAGTGCTGCGGAACTGCTGATTTCGATGGGAATTAGAAAACGTATCGATTTCTGAAGGCGTGCGCATCGTTTGCTCGAGAAACGGCTTAAAATTTATCAACATTTTTATAAATATGTATGTATGTGTGTTAATATATTTGTGAGATAGTTTAATGGTGCGCTGGTATCGCTTTATTTTAGCGGTTCATTTAGCTGACGTATTGCTTTTATGATTTCGAACTTTCTGAAGTATCCATGAATGTGTCTATCCGTGTGTGAATATGGTATTTTTCCTAAAATCAGAAACCCACACAGCGAAGTCACAGCTATTATAAATATATACAGATGCAGCTGATAAATATTATTATAAAACGTCATGTGCTGAAGACCTCAAATTAAATTTGTGTATTTTTACATTGCTTTGGCTTTACTCATTGATTTCCATTTAATTTGGAGTGTATTTTGTTGTCCTTTTGGTTTTTTTGTCATTATCATGCGCGATGTTTACTTTACTCAATAGTCTGCGAGCCGATTTGTACTTAATTTTCATAATTGTTGTCTTTAAACATTTTTATCGTAAACATATAATATACAAATATTTATGCAAGAACAAACATAAATATTTTGCGCTATCGCAGCTAATTCTCTTATTTTTTCTCTTTGTTTTTATTATTTGTCCCTTGATTTATAGAAATTAATTTATTCTAGCAGAAACTTTTCGAGTTTTTCATTCTGATTAAGCAACTAAAAAAATCAAACTTTTGTCAAACAACTTTTTATTCCAGTAAGTTTTACAAACTGAAACCGTGTCTGGATTCAACTGGATTGCTCTCCTTGGCAATTATTGGTTTTTTTTTTAGTGTTTCTTTATGTTAAAGTTTAAAATAACTAAAAACATTTAATTTTTCCTTCTTTCTATCTTTGCAGATTTTGTTTTTCATTTTTTTATGTTCTAATTGGTATTTGGCGGGCATTTTGTGCAACGCCAAAATTAAAGATATTTCCAAAATTCGTGGCGTAAACAATATAAACGTAATGCCGACTATACGGCGCTGTTGCATCATCGGATGCCAATCGAACTCGCGGCAACATCCGAGCATGCAGTTCTTCGCCTTCCCACGCCCCGACTCTCCGTCCAACAAGTTGTGGAAGGAGGCTTGTCACGCCTCGCTGCGACGCATCATCCCCTTTAAGAAACCGGTGGTTTGTGCCCTCCACTTTGATCCCAGTGTGCTGGGTGGACGACGACTCCAATGGAATGCTTTGCCCACACTGCGACTTGAGGTGCCCTCAAATCTGGAGGCGGCGGAGCAGCAGGCGATGGTCGAGGAGATCGAATGGAGCCGAAAGTGTGCGTATATCAATGCTGTGGTCTATGAGTGGCTGGTGCGAGCGAATATCAATCCACAGCTGCGTGGGAGCATCACGCACGGTATGATCAAGGATAAGGCGGAGACGGCACGCCAAGCCATCGGCAGCACCTCCTTCATAGCCGACAATCGCTGGCTGAATCGCTTTCGGGAGACACATCTGCAGGGCTTCGCCCAGAAGTTGGCCAACAACCAGTTGAAGTCGATGGGTACATCGCTGTGGATACCGGATATTGTTCAGGATTTGCAGAGTCTATTTCCACCAGCTACTGCAGAGCGTGTGGCGAAGCTGGAGGAGATGCCCGAACAGTATATGAACTATATGCAACAGTATGGTGAATACGAGGAGGATGACGACAGCATGGACACCAAGGAGCAGAGCTACCAGGAGCAACAGCAGCAGCAACACTACGCTCTTCAGCAGCAACATCTCCAACAACAGCAGCAACAACAGCAGCAGCAACATCAGTTGAATTCAGCCTGGCCACCATTTCCCGGTCATCAACATGCTCATCCGCATGGACATGCTCATGCCCATCCCGGCTTTAATAATTTCAATGATTTCTACTTTGAACGGCATCAGCAACAGGTGCAGCAACAACTCCAGCAGCAACAGCTGCAGGCCCAGTTTCCAACAGGTGTAGAAGCTGGAACAGGTGCACTGAGTCCAGCGCAGGCACAGCGTGAACCCTTCCAGCCACAGCTGCCACCGAATCAGTCGCAACAACAGCAGCGCCTCAGTCCGTTTCAGCCCGTGCTGCTAGCCAAGCGACCAAAGCTGGAATCCCCCGCTGGCCATGATGATGAAGTGCAGGAGATCAATGCCTCAGCTCGACAATCCCTACTGCCCCTCGCTGAATCCACAACACAAGGCACGCCCAGTCCAAGTGTCAAAGAGCAGAATAACAAAAGTGGGCGGGACAGTGCCAGCAGCAAGGAGAATGCCCCAAAAATCCGTCCCGACAGCAGCAGTGGCAAATCGACGCCGCATTCGTACAAGGGCAGCAGTTCGCCTGCGCCGGCACCCGCTTCCACATCCACACCAGCCTCACCCAAGAAGCTTGTCATCAATGGCGGTAGCAGCAGTTCCGGCAGTCAAACAAATGGACACACTTCACCCGAATCTCAACCCCCAACCGATTCCAAAGTTTTTACCAATGTTCTCAAGGAACTGGATAGCTATACGCAGGCACTGGAGTATCTGAAACCCCTAGAGGATTTTGTGCTCTTCAAGGAGAACTTTCGAGCAATTGGCCTGCTCTCCCAGCTGGAACTGGTGCTGCGCAAGGGCGACAAATCGACACTTATCGAGGGTTAATTAATTCTGACACAAATAAAACACAAATGTGATGATCAGTGTACATATGTACATATATGTACTTTATACATATATATATATATATATATCCACAATATATATATATATATATATATATATATATATATGAAGTCTATAAATAGCCAAGTACTGTAATAGTATTAATTTTGTCTTACCATCATTTGCATTAAGTAACTAATTAATTTAGGCACACTGAATCTGCGGCCATTAAATGAGTTGAAAATAAAATTCATTAATTTATTTAATTGCATTTTATTATTATCGTCTTTAGGTCTAAATCTCTTAACTTAACTTATATATTGTGAGGCCAAAGCAGAATCTTTAATTTAAAAAATAAAATTTATTTTTCGCTGTGTCCGGGTAAATTTTACATAGGTGATGTTAATCCGCAATGCCCTATTAACAGAGCGGTTATTGCCCTTCGGAGTTATTTACATCAATGTGAACTATATGGGACCGATCTTGATTCGATGCGACACCTCTCTTCGATGTATGTCTTTAAAATATACAAATCAAGAATTTAACATACCATATAATTATAAATATATTTGGCTTCATCTAACTCGGTTAACAGTAACAGAAATATATAAAAACTCAAATCCTATCTTATGTATATTGTCGCATTTTCGCTTTCGATTGCGAAATAACGGTAAACGAATGTCCAGCAGGTCTGGCACCGCTGTCAGCAACAGCCACGTTTTACAACACTGTACACGTTTCATTGTGACTGGCACTCCTGCTGATGAATAAAGTGATAAACAAAACCAGCAGCAGCTAACTAAATGGGCAAATTTTTGCCAATTAAGCACAAAACTAGTTAAAATAAAAAAACGGACAACAAATGTCGCTGCTCGAGCAATACGAGCAGCAATATGCGGCGCTAATTGCTGAAATAACGGCACACATTGGACGACTGCAACAGAATGCAAGTGAGTTGTAATAAAAAATACAGAACATATGTGAATAATAAAAATTTTTGTAATCCCTTTAAGCCGAACGCAGCGAGTTGTGCAACAAAATCGATGCCAGTTTGGCAGAGGCACAGGAGCTGCTCGAACAGATGGGTTTGGAGGTGCGTGAATTGAATGCCACACAACGCAGCAGTTTCAATGGTAAGTTGCAAGTGGCACAAGCGGAACTCAAACGCTTGCAGGCGGAATACAAACAGACAAAGGACAAGTTGCGGGCACAGGCAACGGGATATACCACACTCGATCTGGCTGGAGCAGGAGATTACTATGAGGATGTATCAATTAACAATGATCAGCGGCAACGTTTGCTAGACAACTCGGAGACTATCGAACGTACCGGTAATCGGCTGACGGAAGGTTATCGTGTGGCCCTGGAAACGGAGGCACTCGGCGCACAGGTCTTGAATGGTATTTAATAGCCTAGACTCTTGTATGGTTAAGTTTGCTAACGTTCCATTCCTGGCAGATCTTCATCATCAGCGGGAGACGTTGCAGAGCTCTCGCGCTCGTTTGAGGGAAACGAATGCGGAACTGGGACGTGCCTCCCGCACCCTAAACACAATGATGCTTCGCGCCCTGCGCGAGAAGGTTGTCCTATATGGCGTTGGGGTCTGCTTTGTGGTCGCCGTCGGTGTCAGTCTTTATCTGACATTTGCCCCAAGCTCATCCGCAGCCACCTCATAGTTGGCTTTAGTATTTAATTAGTAGCTTGCATTCCACTGTTGAGTTAGTTTTGTTTATATATTTATTTGTTGTTAGCATTAGCTTCAATTTGCGTGTTAATGTTTTATGCATGTATGTACTATATATATGATATTATATATATATATTTGTGTGTGTTTTGAAATCGACTAAAATTCTTAAATTTACTATGAATTATTATGCACCTCAAAGTGTGCTAATATATATTCAGAATCGTATGTGTTCCGTTGGCGCACATTAACTATATACTATATATATGTATCTTCATAATTACTACATATTCGGACGTTTTTAGCATTAAATTCGAATCGCATATTTACAAATAATAAATAATTAACCAATAAAAGGTACATATAAAAAATGCAACGTTAGAAACGCGTTTATGTTTTGTTTTTGTTTAGTTGGCGATGGGAAATTAAAATTGGTATGGAAGAATATCCCTTTTCTGATAAATGAAACGTTGTTAAAGAGCTCGTTAAAGTTCCTTATTTAAATGACAAAAAGTTATGTTTTGTTATATAGTACAATTTCAAAAATCCCTATAAAAAGCCTAAAATTTCAGTTTTTGTAAATATTGTAACTTTAAAAAACCAAATCCTCTAAAATGGTTATTTAAAATCTGTGGTTTTTTAATTGAAGCATATTGTAATAATCAGTTAATTGAGATACTTTCATACCTATTTTCAAGTCACAACTGCTCGCAATAAATTTAAGTCAAATAAAATAAATGCATTGCTGCATTCCATTGAGTTTGGCATATAGTATTAGCCAAACTCAATGTTCCCCAATTGCTAGCAGCTGCAGGAGGAGGCTTCCTCGTTCAGCTCCGGCTCGATGGCTTTGTCGATTTGAAAGGATTGCCTTTCCAGCTCTTGTAGCTCCATTTTGGAACGATTTGCCTGCACCAGTTGTCGCGAGATGTCCTGAAACATTGCTTCGATGCCGTCACCCGTGCGACATGATGTTTTATAGGTGGCACTAATCAGAGAATGGCATTGTTCACAAAATGCTTCGACTTCCTCATCGCTGACCTCTGGCTCGCGGCCCTCGAGATCGCTTTTGTTCCCGCAAATGAAAATCTTGGCATTTTCTGCATAGGTAACAATATCCAGCAAGTGCTGCGACAGCGAATGAAACGATGCCGCATTATCCAAGGCAAATACGAGAACGGCGCCCTCGGCAAACTTGTAATAGGATGAAGTGACGGATGCCACACGCTCCATGCCACCAGTGTCCCACAATTGCAGCTGCCACAAATTAGAAATTATTAAATTATCAACTTAGCTGCTATCCAGGACAAAGTATACGCACCTTAATCTGTTTCTCGCCGACATTGTACTCCCTGTCAATGTGATCCAATCCCAACGTGGATTTGCGGTCCGTTTCGGTGATGAATGTGTTGTTCGTAAATCGTCGGAACAGGGAACTTTTTCCCACCCCATAATCGCCACAGAGAATAACCTTCTGCTTGGGTATTCGTACCGTTGCCATGTTAATTAATTTGTGTTCAGTAACTTAATTAAATTCAATTAATTCCCAGACACAAAGGAAACTAACAACACACACAGTAAACAGCTGTTATCTCAATGATGCCACCAAGTTGTTTATAATATTGATATCGATAACTAGGTATAAATAGGCAAACGTGCAGTAAAATCACTTATAGAAATGCTTTCCAAATTGAGTAAAATCCTCAGCATTACTAGGAACTGGCTTTATATAGGTAACCAATTAAAGCATAATTAATAGAAACAATAAGCAGACTTGTTAACAACAGTAAGAACGGTTAAGAACGCTAAGATTACATATTAATTGCCGAATTCTAAATTTCACTATAAATTTGAAAAGTCTGCCTGTCATATTCTTTGCACCACTGTATTTTACTTTTTTCCATTCTTTATATGTTTAACAAATTTTTAAAAATACAGCAACTGAAATTTTTAAACAAACAACAAAAAAAAAAGTTTAGAAGATGTTGCCAACTTTTACAATCGATATAATGAAATTGATGTCGATGACGTTTGAATCATAGTAAATTAAAGTGCACCGCTTTTGAACGCACTATTTTATGGTATGATGCCTTGCCAGGTTTATAAGCAACCCAGTTAAAACCCAGTTGAGCAAGTTGGGCGCAGCTAAAACAAAATTGGCTGTTCACCTTAAAGGAGGATGACAATATTAAATCGCTCTCTGGCAATACTATTGCTGTACTTTGTAGCCTTGGCAAATGGCAAGTGAACAACAGCAATAAATCAAAATATTTGAACGCTCTATTTTATGATAAGATGCCTTGCCAAGTGATAAGCAACCCAGTTAAAACCCAGTTGAGCAAGTTGGACGCAGCTAAAGCAAAATTGGCTGTTCGCCTTAACGGAGGATGACAATATTAAATCGCTCTTTGACAATATTATTGCTGTACTTTGTAGCCTTGGCAAATGGCAAGTAAACTATAACAATAAATTAAAATATAAATCTAACAAAAAAACTTATCTAACGTAGGAAAGCCCGGCTACGGACCCGGTGAACAAGATTGGGGCTATGTAGATGTCCGTCCAGGCGCCCATATGTTCTACTGGCTCTATTATACCACAGCCAATGGAGCCAATTACAAGGAACGTCCTTTGGCCATCTGGCTGCAGGGTGGACCAGGTGCCTCATCCACGGGATACGGCAACTTTGAGGAGCTGGGCCCAGTGGATTTGTATGGCAATCATCGCAATTGGACTTGGGTGAAGGATATGAATGTGCTCTTTATTGACAACCCAGTGGGGAGTGGGTACAGCTATGTGGACAGTTCTGCCTTTTATACGGCCACAAACAAGGAAATTGCCTTGGATCTGGTGGAATTAATGAAGGGTTTCTACGCAAAGCATCCGGAATTTAGAACAGTTCCGCTGCACATCTTCTGTGAAAGTTATGGCGGCAAAATGGCACCCGAGTTTGCCCTGGAACTGTACTATGCCAAGGAACGGGGTGAGATTGAGAGTAACTTGCAATCGGTGGCCTTGGGTGATCCCTGGACATCGCCCATTGACTCGGTTCTGGCTTGGGGTCCGTTATTGCTAGAAATGGGCCTTGTGGACCACGATGGCTACGGTGAGATTATGAAGGCGGCCAACCTAACTGCCGAGTTGGTGGAAGCTGAACGTTGGATACAGTCCACAGCTCAATGGGGCATCACCCAAATGGAAGTTATGAAAGCCTCCAAGGGTGTCGATTTTTACAATGTTCTGAAGCAGACGCGCGGAGATCGGTTCTCCAGGCAGCTGTTGCTGACCCCCGAGGGTGAGTTTGGAAGGAGCCCCGATTATAAAAGGTAATCTATAGTAATAAGGATATTATAGAACGAATTTACGACACCATGGTCAAGTTCGATATTGATGAGGATCGTGATCAGCTGCTGGAGCATCTGATGCGTGGACCTGTCGCTGAAACCTTGGGCATACCACCCAATGTCAAATGGGGTTCGCAGAGTGGCAGCACCTTTGATGTACACCGGACGGACTTTATGAAGCCCGTAATTCACATTGGTAAGATCTAGATGCTTGAGTGAGATTAGAGTAATCGAGTGGTTAATCCACCCCATTATAGTAAATGAGCTGCTGGACAAGACACCGCTGAAAGTGGGCGTCTTCTCGGGTGGCTTGGATCTGATCTGTGCCACACCCGGCACCGTCAACTGGATTGACAAGTTAAACTGGAGCAAGAGATACGAATATTTGGCTGCAAAACGCATCGCAATCAGTGTGGATCGAATTCTGGAGGGTTATGAAAAGTCGGGAGGAAACTTGACCATGTACTGGATAAACAGATCAGGTCACATGGCGCCCGCCGATAATCCAGCTGCCATGAGCCATGTCCTGCGTGAATTTACTGGCTTTGGCTAGACTGAAAAAAAAAGTACAAATAAAAATGAAAAATCAAAGAAATGACTGATAAGCGAACGCAATCGCGGAATTTTATTATGTTCTAGCTTAGCGGCTACATCTGAAATTTATGAAAGTCATAAGTTAAGTATTGATATAAAAATTCAAACTAAGATGGCCTTAACTGGTCACGCGAAGCCCCATCACTCTCGTTAAGACCAGCGATCTTAACTATCTATGCACATAAATAGCAGCCGACTCCCACTCGAAAGATTAGAAATTCTTTACTTGCCGTGTGCGAATTGAACAAATTGATCAGACGTTCCCAACACCTTCAGGTGCACGGTCTACTTGGAGTTTTTTAGCTGGTGGCAACTAGAATACAAAAAATGAGTCGACTTTTAATCAGCTTTGCGCTGCTGACTTTTGTGGCATTTTGCGGCTTTGCCGCTGTGAATGGTGAGTATGAAAACTGTAACAAAACCGACCTAAATTTTACAGACTTCCAACTGTGTTTTGTGTGTGTTGTTTGTGCCAAGAAATTAGTGCTACTTTGTATGCCAATCAGGTGTTAATGATAGCAAATTAGTCGTACAAAATAAGAAGCTATCTTTGTATATTTAAAACAGACCAGCAGAGATTACTTTAAAATTAAAATCATTCTAAATTCTTATTAATATGGATTGTCACTTACCCAACTATCTTTAGTTTGGCAGTGTAACGAAATAGAATAATAAAATTTTTTACGTAGAACTTTTGAATAAGCTTTGCAAACCCTGATTTATCAATTCAATAAATCAATAAATCATTTACAAACAATTATTGATGAAATAAGTTGTCAATCAATACTAACAATTACATATTCTTATTAGAAACGATTGTCACTTAAAAATCACGTTGTCTGTTAAGTTAATTTATAAAAATTACTTAACAAAATGTATTAAATATTGAATTGCAACAATTCATTAGTTTAGATTTCCTTCTCTTCATTTCAGTAGATTGGCCAAGTCTAACTTTCGGCTATCCAATAATAATCTTATCTTTAAGTATTGCTAACATCGATACTTATATATAAAATAGGTTTTCTGCTGCATAGTCTATTGTCTTCCAAGAAATCTTTGCAAATATCTACTTAATTAAAACTCAAGTGGTTGATTTTGAAGTGGAAGATTGAAAACTATTATATTTTTCTCAGCTCGCACTGGTTACGGACCCGGGGAACAGGATTGGGGCTTTGTGGATGTGCGGAAGGGTGCTCATATGTTCTACTGGCTCTATTATACCACTGCCAATGTGTCCAGCTATGTGGAGCGTCCTTTAGCAATTTGGTTGCAGGGTGGACCGGGTGCCTCCTCCACAGGATATGGTAATTTCGAGGAGTTGGGTCCATTGACGCTGGAAGGCAATTACCGTAATTGGACGTGGGTGAAGGACATGAATGTTATATTCATTGACAATCCTGTGGGCTCGGGTTTCAGCTATGTGGATAGCTCGTCCGAATACGCAAAGACCAATAAGCAAATCGCCTTGGATTTGGTTGAGTTCATGAAGGGTTTCTATGCAAATCATCCGGAATTCAAAAAAGTTCCTCTTCACATTTTCTGTGAAAGTTATGGTGGTAAAATGGCGCCAGAGTTTGCCCTGGAACTGTATTATGCAATCAAACGCAATGAGATTGAGAGTAATTTCATATCGGTGGGTTTGGGTGATCCGTGGACCTCACCCATAGACTCAGTGCTGGCCTGGGCACCATTCCTGCTGCAACTGGGCATTGTGGATCAAAATGGACACGATAAAATCGAGGCATCGGCACTGAAGACCAAAAAATATGTGGATCAGGGCAAATGGACACAGGCCACATTGCAGTGGAGCTCAACACAATCGGTGGTGCTCCGTGAATCGAAGGGTGTCGATTTCTACAATGTGGAGACTCCCACACGAGGCGACAAGTACCTGAGACGACTGCTCCAAATGAGCCCGGAGGGTGAGTCTATACCGAAATCCGTATTTAGAATTAGTTGCTAATGCCGATAAAATTGCAGAGAGCATGTATCGCACCCTGGTCCAGTTTGATATCGATGAGGATCGTGATAACAAGCTGGAAGCACTAATGCGGGGACCAGTTACAAAGGCCCTAAATATTACAACAGGCGTCAAGTGGGGCGCCCAAGGAGCCACAACCTTCAACAAGCTGATGGGGGACTTTATGAAGCCAGCTGTTCACATTGGTAAGCAAAAAGAATAATCTTAATATATTAAGAATTATTAATATTGTATAAACATAATTGTAAATTACAATTATTATTTTTAACTCGCATTTCTCTCTAGTTGAGGAGCTGCTGAACAAAACCACTGTTGAAGTGGGAGTCTTTTCGGGTGGTTTGGATTTGATATGTGCCACACCCGGTGCCGTTAATTGGATTGCCGATATGGAGTGGGTGGATAAGAAGAACTATTTGGATGCACCACGCTGGGGCATTAATGTAAATGGCGTATTGGAGGGCTACCAGAAGACAGCCGGCAATTTCAGCATGTTCTGGGTGAATCGAGCTGGTCACATGGTCCCCGCCGATAATCCTGCTGCCATGTCGCACATCCTGCGACAATATACAAATTTCGGTTAGAAGTACTAATAAAAAGTGTTTTTCAAAGTGAATAAAAAGAAATTGATTAAAAAGATTTGCTTATTTCAATTTCAAGCAAAATATATTTTCATTGCGATCGAAATATAAGTGAACGAAATTAAGTCACGTTGAAACTCAATTTTTGTACTGCTAACTGTAAAGTTCTCGCATGCGCAGTTCAAGAAGAGAGCAGTTCGTATGAAATATAACAACCCTCTCGCTCTCTCTTGGCCTTTGCCGACATTATCTGACGTTGTCTCAACCAAACAGATGCACACATACACATGCACACGCTGTTATGCTCACGTACACACGTTAAAGTTGCGCGCTGCTTGGGCTTATCACCAGCTCTCCGCCGGCGCAGAAAAGTGCTCTCAATGCGCATTCGCGCTCATAGAACGGAACACAGAACACAAAAAAAAAAACAGAAAAACACAGAATGAAAACGGCAGTCGCTGGCAGCGGGTGGGCAGCTATTTTTATGCATTTTACACCGCTGCTCTAGTCGGGAACAATTTAAAGGCAATCGCACACGTGTATGCGTCTACTGCGAATTGTAATTAAAATAAAAAACGAAGTGCATTGCTAAATTCAGAAACAGCACAATAGAAAGTGAAATATAAAAAACAAAAACAACACGGAAAAAACGGGCGACGTTTAGTTGCGGCCAACGCGCATAATCGTAGCCATCACACACGGACAGCACAAACAGACACGCACACAGACAGACTGTCTGTATATATAACTGTGTCGTGTGTAGAGCCAGATTGTGAGGGGGATAGGGCAGAGCAGCGTAAGCGAAGTAAGTGCGCGCAACAGATAAAAACAATAATAACGAATAACAGAACATTTAATGCAACAGTAGATTTTACAGATTTAACAAACGTCATTTAAATACAAGGAAGAAGAATAAATTTACAGTTATGCGTGTGCGAGACAAACGTAAACATCACAAGGAGCACAAATCGACGAAAAGCGGTGATAAAGAAAAGGTAAATTTTGTTCGAGAAGTTCACAATTTAATACCCTACATTTATTAACTTGTTGTTCTCTATGGCAGGCAACGGATGCCGCAGCAAAGCAAAGTACGCCAAATAAAACAGCAAGTGAACCGACTGAAACAGCAAAAACAGCTGTTGGCAAACAACAACAGCAACCAACTTTGGCAGCAACGGAAAAAGTAGCCTTCGACAATCGCATCAAACGCAAAAATGTTTTGGCCTTAAATGAGAAAGTGGCCGCTTTGAGAGAATATGATCGCCAGCCGGTCTACAAACATGTTGGTCGCTTGTTCAATTGCAGTCCGGATCAGATCAAGCGCATTGTGCTGCAAAAGAAAGAGATTTTGAGTGCGTGGGAGCAGAGAACGCGTCGCTGCCATGATGCCAAGACGCAGGAGTTCAAAGTGGTGCGTGTGTCCATGTTGGGCAAGGCAGTCTACGATTGGATTAGGCGCATGATGTACTACAAGGACTTCATCATCACCGACGGCCTCATCCAAAAGATGGCGCTGCAATTCAAGAATCTAATGGGTCTGAATCACTTCTTTCCGCATCAGGAGTGGTGCGACAAGTTTCGCTCCACCTACAACATTAATCACAATGACACCAAGCTGTTGAGCATTGGCTACGAGGACAGTCATTCGGTGCAGATCGGTGACATTGCCAAGGATATTATGTTGGGTTGCTCTCGAGCAGAAAGGGAAGATTCTTCCGTTGATCAGGCAGAGATTGACCTCGACGAGGATGATCTCGATGTCAGCGTGACCAACACGAGCAACAGCAACAGCATTCACACCGGGATAGAGGATGAGGATGATGCCGATGTGGAAGTGGATGTGGATGGCAGCGGGTATGTCTCCGAGCCGGATGAATCGCCCGATGTAAAGCCCACACTCAACGAGTTAAACACACGTGTCTTGCAACCTCTGCCGTTGCCACCGTTGGTGCGTATTCAACAAGTGCCGCCAGGCACTTCGCGCAAGGTACTGCTGGCCACGCCAATTCTGCCGCCTGGAACGCCACCTGGCGGTGCTCAGACCATGACCATAATACCGCTGGCAACGCTGGCGCACAGCATAACCCAAAGACCGGTGCTGCAGCCGAAGCCGCTGCCCATGCTGGACATTAAGCAGGAGATCAAAACGGAGCCAGAGGATGAGCAGGCGGAGGAGGAGGAGTCGGGGCAGATAGAGGATGAGGAGCAGACGCAGTTAGAGACGACGCAGCAGCAAGTAGAGCAGGATGTGTCCAGGGAGCCAGAGCCAGCTACTGTTGAGCAGCCAGCAGTGACCATTAAACAGGAGCTGGACAGCGATGGGGAGCTACTCGATGGGGTCGACGTTGACGATTTTGATGATGATGACAATGGCGGGCGTTCGAGTGTCACATCCCTAGCGGAGATCCTGGCCGGCAATGTGGACGATGAGAAACAGTATATTGAGCAGACGCGCGCCTTGCGGAAACTTAAACGGAGTCTCAGTCCAAGTCAAAGCACGGCCACGTCTCCAACTCAGTTGCCACCCATGCCGACGTTGACAAAGGCGCCACTGTTGCAGTCGGTGGCGGCAAAGCGTCAACGGCAACACGATGACAACAACAACAATGGTAAAAGTGTGGGGGATGGAGGAGGTAATGGAGTCACCGGGGTGCAATCGATAATCAGCTGTGCCGAGGCACGTCAGTACCTGAAGCAACTGGAGGAGTTTGCCCTGTCCAAGGAAAACTATCGACTGATTGAATTAATAACGCGAGCCGATGAAGTCATGCGAGAACTGGCCGATGAATAGAATTGATTTCCATATGCCATTCTTAATTAAGTTTGTAGTCGCCCCTCCCCACTCCATCTCGAAGATGCAATCAATGATAGAATATCTATATTTTTAATTTGTACTCTAATTATTTTATTTGTACCTTGTACCAAAATATAAACCAAATTTAGTAAACTAAAAAGTGTATTTGGTTAGTCGGCTATATATCGCGCCTTCGCTTAGTGCGCAGGTCTGCCCTTAGCTGGTAGACGGCGCTGTTGTTACTGCTGCTGCTGTTGTTGTTGTTGTTGTTGTTGTTATTGATGTCAGCAGTGTTGCCATTCTCTCACAGTCGCTCACTGCGTCACTCCACCAAAACAGGCACCTTTCATACAATTTATATGTGGTTGGGAGGCAAATGCACGCAACCGACGCACAGGGTGGCATTTTATATAATATATCCAACTTATTTATGTTAATTGCGCATCATTTCAGCTTATAAAATGAATATATTTATAATTTGCAATTATCGGACACCCATATAAAATGCAACTCATTTCTCATTAGGCATTCGGAGAAATTGTTTTGTGTCAAAGTAAATACACACAGACAAATATATATACTTAATCATGAAAACGTAAGAGGAATCAATCTCGTTGAGTGCGCATGTCTGCCCTTAGCTGTA
The DNA here is from genome assembly GCA_035042365.1 of Drosophila dives. Lineage (NCBI taxonomy): Eukaryota > Metazoa > Arthropoda > Insecta > Diptera > Drosophilidae > Drosophila > Drosophila dives. The sequence continues at coordinate 2,669,495 of JAWNLJ010000326.1, read as the reverse complement.
AACTTTGGCTGGGCGACGACTTTTTACTCTCAGCGTCGCGTGTTACATTCTGCTCACCAATGCATGTAAGTAATGATTGCACATACACATTCAAAAATGCACAGAAATGCGTCTGGGCCATATGGCACAGGGTGTTTATGGTAGGTTATGGCCAGCCTATGTACAATAGAACTTCTTGATTATTTATTTAAAATATTTTAGTGAACTATGTTATTTATTGTATTTGTGCATAAATATAAACAAGCATAAAAAAAATTTCATTTATATATATGATATACACGTGCACTAATACATTTTCATATGCATATGATTGATGAAGACTTGAAATACAACACATACAAACATAAATACAAAAATACATACGCACACATACAAACACACAATGGGATACACGAAAATAAACGGAAAGCACACACACACATGCAGCCAGGGACACACACACAGAGACTAATCAATCAATCAATCGACAGCAAGAAGCGCTCGCAGTCACACATCCACCAACATCGACATAAGCAGTCTGTGATTGGCGTCGCTACGGCAAGGTTGTTCAAGCAAACATGTATATATAGCAAGGAGACGCATATATCCGCAAATTACCAGTCAATAGGTAACTAAATCTGTTTTAAATTCATATAAATTTCCTTAGCGCATTTTAATAATATTAATTTTTAATAGTTTTGCGCAAAAATTGCCATTCTGTTAGCTAACATAGCTCTGTTATCACCAAACAGCGTGAAGTTGGCCGCAACACGATGGCGGCGATGCCAGATAGTTTTATTGCTGGTCAGCGACAATTTTGGCGCGAGTTTTTAAAACTTTACCAGCAAATGCCCGAGCTGTGGGAAGCCAATCATGTGGACTACAGAAACAAGGAATTACGTAACGAATCCTACGAAATACTTCAGAATAAGTTGCGCGAAATCCAGCCAAATGCTACGAAGAGCGATGTTGGACGTCGCATCAACATTTTTCGTACGAATTACAGGCGAGAACATATGAGGATTTGGAAACAACGCGAATTGGGTCTGCATTCGGATTTGTGCAAACCGACGCTATGGTTCTACGACAATATGAGCTTCCTGCTTTCGCAAGAGTCATTTCAGCAAAGATCGAAACGGATGCGCGGCAGACCCAGCCTCAGGGGCAAGTCCTCTATGAGAGGCCTTGCAAGAGATGTAAGTTTTGCATTTGGAATTTAAGTAAATCAGTTTATTGATTGTCTCTGCTTCTTTTAAGGTTCAGGTCAAGTTGAATCACTTAAACACGGTCGAAACAACAACAGCCTTACCACCACCACCAACAATAACAGCAACAATAGCAACAGAAACAGCAACGATGACTGCAAATGATAGCTCCGAGGTTTCAGCATCTGTGTTAAGCAATAGTTTTCTAATCAGCCCAAAGATTGAGATATTTGATAATGATTTAACCGAAATGGATGCGGACAGAACTGAAATGAAGGCGGATACTGTCGAGCCCAGTGCGTTTGAATTTAATGAGCCATCCGGGTCGAATAACTCAACGTCAAATGGAACAACTGTGAATGCCATGAATGGTGCTGCCTATCAGCAGTCGACGCCAACGTTGAGCGAATCCTCCGAAGCAATTGCCAAATCCTGGGCCATTCAGTACGAAGAGATGGCGCCGACGCAACGTATTTTAGCCCGTAAGGCGATCGCCGATATCCTATTCGATGGCTGCATGGGCAACTTACGCATCAATCGCATCAAAGTACGAAATTCCAATGGCAATCAATTATAAAAAATACTTTATTTGATATGCATAAACTTAAATTTAAACTTAAATTTAAGCAATATATTTACTGAGCTTTGTTGTGGGCACTGCTAAGTTGAAGTTAAAAAAATGGGTTAATTTAATATATATATATATATATATATATATATGTATATTTTGTTGAGCAACAAGAAAAAATTACAAGCTGGGATCGGCAAGATCTTAAATGAATTCAAACTCGACAACTTTCCTAATTAGCATAGTAATTAATCAAATTAGTTATTTAAATTGAAGCAAATTTGTTGCGTTAAATTTCGCTTAAGCTGCAAGCAGCCCCATAATAAAAAGCGAAATGGAAAATCTTAATTAGCAGCCGGCACATGTGTGTGTGTTGTGTGTATGTGTGTGTGTGTGAAATGTGTTGTTTTTGTTGCTGGCCACCCGTTTGTGGAGTTGAGGCCACCGCCCATCCGGTGATGCACTTAACGCGTTTGCAAATGATTTGAGCAGCTGTTGCCACTGCCAGTGCACCTGTGCCTGTTGCATGCTGCATGTGGCATGTTGCCGGTTGCCTGCCGTTGAATAAATGCCGCCTGTTTTGCCATTTTAACATGTAATTTTGCTTGGCCCAACCGCATGGAAAAATTCAAATCACTGTGACTATGACGGGGGCTGAGAACTGGGTGCTCCACCGTTCTGCGAGCTGTGAGCTGGGGAGCTGTAAGCTGTGAGTTGAGCAGACTAGGCATCTGGGGTTCGGAGGAAATGTGGCTGAGAGCTTAAGCCGCTGTAGCATTTTGCACCTGTCGTCCTACGCATGTGAAAATCAAGCGCAGCTTTAATTGATACAACAACAGCTTAAAACTGTAAGCCAGGAGCGTAGCGAAGCGGAGCGAAGCGGAGCGAAGGGGAATGTGGGTATGCTCCCCTCTAGAAATCATGCAAGATCAACTTTTTCCATGGTAACTGATTTCACAGATCAACTTTACATTCAAATTAGAAAAGTTTTTTAAAACAGATTACAAATTTTAATTTCGTAAAAATAAATAGAGCCAAATCTGCATTGATTAAGTTTATTATTTAAAGTGTATTAAAAATTAAAGGAGATGGATATCCAACCTTCGATCCCTTTAGCTGCTAAAACCCAGACAACACCCATGGCAGCAGCAGCAGGCGCAAGAAGGGGGCCAAAACAGGGCTAACTCCTCTCGTCTAGTTGCACGTGTTGCACTTGGGACGGGGCAGCAACTAGGACTGGGACTTGGACTAGGTCTGAGGCTGAGACTGGGTTGCAACTGCCACATAGAGTCGCGGCAAAAATGTTGTAAAAAATGCGTTGAGCTGCGCAGCTGCCAGGCTGTAGGCTGCATGGGGGAAAAGTGAGCCCTTGACAACAACAAAAACAACAACAGCAGCAACAATATCAAAAGTTTTCAGCCTTAAATGGGCATTGAAATTAAATGCAGCTGCTTTAATGATGCTGCATTTGGTGGCAGGCAGTAAGGCAGACAACAGGGGTGGGGCAGGGGCTGCGGAGGGGTGCGCGGGTTGCGTATCAAAATGGCCTAAACAAATCTGGGAATATGGCACAAAGACGGCTGTTTGCCGGTGGGCGTTGCATGTGGCAGTTGTTGCTGGGGCGTGGCGCCACAAAATGAAATGAAATGCTGAGCGTTGCAAGAGCGACTGTGCCGGTGGCCGCAGTGCTTGCAACAACCTGGTGGGCGCCAGTTAACAAAGAAAAACAACAAATACAACAGCAGCAACAACAACTTTTGCCTTTTTGGGACGTTTAATGGGAGTTGCCGTTGCCTTTTTTGGTGCAACGAAATCAAGCAACAAAAATCTTAAATCGCAAAAGTTGTTGCTGTTGCTGTTGCCGTCGCCGTTGCACTGATGATGATGTTGTTTGCTCAAGTTAATGCATAAAAATAAATACGTTTTATGTGCCGATTTGAAATGGAATGCAGCAAGAACCAAAAATCGCAATAAAACGAAAGACTTAGGCAACGAACTTGCTGCTGATGTTGGCAATTTGAGATGCTCTGCGCAAACCCTTCTGGCACGACTCCAAATCCGTTCATCATTCGCCATAAAACTCACTGCAATTGAGCTGTACACTTTGGCCAACCTAAACGGCCAACAACTGTTTTGGCCCGCACCGAGCTCAATTGCCGTTGTTAGCGCTTTTGATTGCCTAACTTAATGAGATACATTTACAATTTGTACACTCAGAAAAATGAAAAAAAAAATAAAATAGATCAAGTAATAGTAGTAAAATGAATTCCTATATTGATATTGATGAATATTTTACTATTTTCTGCTACTCGTATTTGGATTTTTAGCTTTAAGAATTCAAAATCTGAATTGTTGTTCTTCAACTTGAACTATTCCCCAATTCTAATCATTAAAAACAAGTAAGAAAGCTGAAATGCACCAGGCATCCTTCAAGACATTCTGTCTTCGATGGAGCATTCTTTATTTTATTTTTCTGTCCATGGCAACTTTGAAATAATACATTGAACTTCTTCTGGCAATTCCAGAATTTCTACACTAATTACAAAAATAAGATGAAGTAGACTTAAAAACAGCTGCCTGCATTTCTGCATTCGTTGAAGCTTATTGAACTCATCAGTTCCAAGATCTTATTAGGAAACAATCAGCAGAATTTAAGAGTAGCAAGTAAAGACGAACAAGTGGCCAATTTCACCAAGAAAGCTTTAAAATAGAGGGAATAGTTCGCACAGACTTGAGAAGTGATGAGAATCATTTATAAATACAAGAGTTACTTCTAAATTGATGCAAAATTTGCAACCAATTTTGCGGCATTGAGTGCAACTCTAAAGTATATCATGCCACTGGCATTTAACAGCGTATTGATGGCAGTTGTATTGGCTACAATGACAAGCTGTGTAAACAAGCCACAAATAAACAATAACAAATTGCGTTTCCCACACACATGCGGCACGCGTCTGTCGCAATCACCCCTAAAAGCGCTGCTTGCCACGCTCAGGTGTTTGGCTTTGTTTAGGGTTGAAAATGCTGTTGCTTCACACAGAAACGCTGACAAACACATAAAAATCACACGAGAACTTCCACAGTTGTTGGCAACTGCGCCTGGGAAGCGATCAGAGACTGAGACTTAGAACCAAAAACCCATTGCGGGGTGCGATGTGCGATGTGCATGTGAACTGTCGCTGGGTACTTGGGTATTTGGGTGTATGTGTGTGCTGTAGGAGCGGGTGGACTGGAGAGGGGACTTTCAAATTGCTGGTCGTCGGTTAATGAGACTGGGAATATCAAAAAAACACGCACACAGTCCACAGTCCGCTCTTCGCTGCTCTTCTCTCTGGAATGTGGGCGCGCAGACGCGATGCGTTTGGCGTGACGAATAATGTGAGAGTGAGAACTTTATTAAAGCAAACGCTCTGCGATTTGTATCATGCCCTGCACACAGCAGCCTGGAAGGGGTATATTAAGCCCCAGCTAATATGCTATAATAAACAATGTGGCATCTGCTTAAATCTCTTGTGTTCTTTTTGTGAAAATGTTGGAATTATGGAGGGGAGTAAGCAAGCTAGACAGTTTCTTACTTTTATTCTATTGTTATTATATATGGAATATTTACAAATTTATATATATTCCTTATTTATTTGTAAAATTATATTTTCCACATCAACTATTTAACAAAATTAATATTACAAGCTAAGTTAAAGTACAACTTAATAGGTATTTTTTCTTTACTTAAATATTTTTATTATTATTTTAATTTTTCTGTTCTCTACAGGGTATCTCTATGTCACAAATAAAAACCCAAACAAAAATCTTGTTATTTAGCTGGCTTTTACATTGTCGAAAATTCTTCGTTTTGTTGCACATTTGGTGGATTCTGAAAATTGCTGAAATGCTTTTCACACGGGACGCCTGTGAGAAAGCGCAACGTGGGACTGTGAAAATGTGAAAACGAAAACGTAAGAACTTTTGTACCGTTCACACACACACACACATATACACCTGCGACTAGCTGTGCGTGTATGTGTTAATGAATTGGGCACTCAGCTTTTGGTTTTTGGTACCTGTGCTGCTAAACGGACATTACAGTTAAAAATTAAAACATAAGCTCCATAAAAGTTGACATGCTGATCGTACAGTTTAACAGCAGCTGAAAAAATTTAAGTCTGCCAAATAAAAAACCTATGCGTTAATGAACAACATAAAAAAGGATACGGCGCCTTTTGATATTTTGGGCGAAACTTTAATGGGCAATTTAAAGACTGCTGCTAAGCAAAGGCAAAACTCAAAAACTCAAAACTTGGCTCATTTTTTTTATGGGCCGGCGACACCTTTTAAGAGCGCCAATCGAATCAATGTTTTAACACGAGAATACCATTTCCAAAACGGGCTCATTAAGCACTGCCGAATAACCCAAAAAAAAAACAAAAAACAGCAACGAAATACAAAAGATCAACAAAACAACCTAAAAATAAATGTATAAAAGGATTGCTGCAAATTCTACGAATGCTGGGCAATTTTTTGTGCGGCAGCTGCAAAAAAAGGGAATTGAAAAATTGGAATTGGAATTCATATTCATTTGATTTCACAATGCTGCGAAAGTGAAACCAAGCCATACAACACACACACACACAAACACACACTCAGCAAGCAGGTGAATGGGGCACATCAAAAAACTGGGCTCGTTGCCAAAAAAAATACAAAAAAAATACAAACTGACACACATCTCTTTTTTATTATACCCTGTTCATTAAGAATTGGCTGGGAGAGGGTATCTGTTAAGTTGTGCAAAGTGCAGCAGGAGAAATCTGTAGGCGTATGATTAAATATATAAATACATGTATATATCTGTATGTTTATGTAGTGTATCATATTCATACGAAAAGCTGCACATATATTGAATTTGACACTTTTACATATTTAAACATTTTATTCCCAAATCTATTTCTATGGCAAAGTTAGGAAGAATCCCAGCAATAATCACAGCTATGCCACAATTCCAAATCGAGCATGTTTAAATTGGTATCGAAATGTTTTTAGTATTCGCTTTCATTATGACGACAAAAATATAGGTTTCTGTAACTGGTTTTTATAATCGATTTTTATCAATGGTTAAGTTCAAGGTTACAGTTGATGTATTGAAACCACAGTCAAAACTATATCCCATCCGCTAACTGTTAATTAGCTCCACAGGGCATACGCCAAGTCAGACACTCTCCACTAGAGCAAATTTTTATTTTATTTTCGGTTCGAAATCGACTTTGACAAGCAACGTTTTTGGACAAGTTTTGGCAATTTGAAAATCTCTGCACTAATTACCAATGAACAGGCAAAAGACGCAGGGGCAGTAAAGGTAGAGAGGGGGTAGAAAAAAAGGAGCAGCAACAGCAGCTGCCTGCCTGCTTTCGTTGAGTCTGCCTGCCTAATTGAACTCATCAATTTTTGGAGCTAATGAAGAGGCACGTTTGGAGCTTGCAGCAGCGCTTGGACCAAACTGTCGTCTTGCATTTTCAGGTCCAGCAATCAAGAGTAATGCATGAGGATACGGTGTGCTCCGAGTGCTCAGATCGCTGTGGCCTGATAACGCCGCATAAAACACAAAACGCCAAAAGCTACCAGGAACAGCAGCAGCAGAAGCAGCGATCGCTACTGGCGGCCATTTAATTAGCAGGTTAATTGCCCGTAAGGCGGCACATTTTTGCATGCTTGCAGCCGGCGAGCAACTTCATTAATAACTTGCCATCCTCAACTTCAACTTCAACTTCAGCACCACCCCCTTGCCCACCCACTTGTCCGTTGCATTTGTCATAGACAAAGACCCGTTTCGGACCAGGCGCAACTATCGACTTTAGCCAAATGACAAATGATATGTTGACAGCATTGCTGCCAAACAGCAGTTGCTAAATTTTGACACTGTCTTATCGCTGACTGCCGATTGCAGTTGGAAGACACTGACTCTGAGCTTGGGGAGGAGTTGGAGTTGGAGTTGGAATCGGCGTTGGAGCTGGTGCTGGTGCTTGGTGCTTGAACTGCAGACAAAGACGCATCTGCCAGTTGCTCAATTGCGAGATATTGTGAAATTGCTGTGGAGAAGATTGAGTTAAATGCATACAGTCGGTAGCAGTTGGCAATAATTCATTGTTATCTACATCTGAGAAGGTCTTAAGTAGCTGACTGTAAATGCAGCAGCAGCATCGATCATCATTGATTCCATTTATCAACACTCACATGGGCTTTTAGACGAGTCGCTTACGCACCCAAATCCTTCCACAGATAAACTGTAATGTGCAGGAAAAAGAATATATATCATTAATGAGTTATTAGCTTTGTATAAATTGAAGGGTTTTTTTTATATGTATTGTAATAAATGATAGAAAAGGGATATGCATTGATGTATAAAATAATTGATTTTTCGTTATAATAAAAAAGTGTAATTTAATTTAGTTCAGAGAAAATCTATTAAGAAGCGAATTGCTTGGTTTGATTTTAATGTAGCTTAATTTTTGCCTTGACACAATTCTCAGATACAAAAAAAGATAAAAAAAATATTCGTTTTTGGTAAATTTGGTAAATCGACTCACAATGAAGGAAACCAATTGTAATAATATAATTTAACTAATTTTGTATTATATTTTTTGCTTCAATACAATTTTTGATCAATATTTTAAAATAAAAAAAATTAATCTTTATTTCATGTGTAAAATTTATTTTTTATATATAGAGATTTTTATTGTAACAACACATAATTTTTAAAGCATTTTATTTGCTCAACTTTCAGATATTCTCCTTTCAGTTCTTCTCCTTTAAGTTTTTCTCATTTTAATTCTACCCCTTTCATTTCTCCGCTCAACTCCTCTCTTACGGGGAATGATTAAGGGGCGCTTTAGTCGCTTACCCCAGCGGAGACCAGATCTGAAACCCACCACCCGCAGCGTTACCCCGTCAAATACCCCGCTCAATAGATTCCACACATAAATCTACACACACACCCCTTAAACGCCCCTTAATTTCCCCGCCTATAACCCCTCACAGACACTAACACCCCTCACAATTCCCCTTCAAAGAGCGCATGTGCGCACAGCTCTCGCCCCTGCTCGAGCACGAATCCAAGTGGAGAGTTGCTCGCGAGAGCGCAGACGCAACTTGAGAGAGCGGCAAAATGAAAATAAAAACGAATGACTTAAGGCACAAACTTGAGCACGTTGCGCTTCGGCAACAGCAGCGAGAACGAAGTCGGCTTAGCTTGGCTTGGCTGGGTGCTTGGTGCTTGGTGCTCAATGCTTGCCGTTGGTGACTCAAGATGAAATAGTAGTAGTAGGTAGAGGCCTCCACAGCGCATGCCACAAGCAACGAATTGCATTTGTAATCATGCGGAAATGATCGCGTTGACCTTTCAGCAAGTTGCAGTCTCAAGTCTGCATTCTGCATTCTCTGTCCGTCCGTCTATCTGTCTGTCTGTCTGTCTATCCGTCCGTCCGTCTGTCTGACTGTTTCTTCTGTTTGCTGTGTCTGCTGCATTGTGCATTCCGCGGTTGCAATCAGTGTGTCTCTGGCAAGTTATGATGCCTCGACAACTCTGTGGCTCATCCCAGCCGACATTATTTGCATGATGTTGGCGACCTTTTGATCTGATCTTCGGCGTTCAGTCAATACAATTATTGATTTGCTCAGCCTTTCGCCAGCGCAATTGACGTGCTGACTTTGTGCTCTGGCTCTGGCTCTGTCCAAGTTGAACCTGGACGCAATTTGCAGACTGACGTGTCTGCCTTCATATTTTGTTAGCCTTTATTTTTATATGTGGCCTCTGAGAGATTGCCCTTCCAGCTACGTGCCCGGTTGCAAGGATCAGCAGCAGCAGCAGCCAAACATCAAACAACATTACGTGTCAGCTACAAGCTTAAATCGCTGCCATTTGGAACACAATTAGTCGCTCACAAGATACACTTGAAATATAAAATCAGAGAATTAATGTCTTAAGCCAAAAACTGAAGCTGCCTTCGGTCAACTTCTCAAGATGGGATGGGATCACTTTATTAAATAGCCACATATAAAATATATGATGGCATGTCGCTTGCGGTCATTTATAATAATATTGGGCATTATGAAAACAAATTACACCATCAACAGCAATAAAGAAGAAGAAGACCCGGTTAGAAATTAATGCTGCCTAAATGTTAAGCAATTTACACCGCGAGTCGTCGCATCGTTGTCGTGCATTAGTCAGACCAGGGTTAAATCGCCAAGATTGCGGCCGCCTTGGTCAAGTGGTCTGGTCTGGTCTAGGCTGGCTGGCTAGCTGGCTAGCTGGCTAACTGCACGACTAGCTAGCTGACTGGCTGGTTGGCTGGCTTGTTGGTTTGAGCCGACTCGTCTCTAGTCTAGTTGATTTAATTTCAACGTCACGTCGTCGTCTGATTTGAATGCATCTAAAATTACTTCAACCGCCTGCCTGCCTGCCTGCTTGGCTGGCTGACTGGCTGCCGGCCTGACTTTGAGCCTGGCCCAAAACCTGACTGCCAATTGGTAACTGGGAAACTGAGCACCGGCTTTCGAGGTCATGGGAAACACAGTTTTGTGTTGATTCAGCACTTTATTTATTTTGATTTTGCATGCAATTTCGAAGCTGTTGCCTGATGTATCATAACAGCAGCAAAAGATCTTCAAAAACCCATTCAAATAAACAACAGTTTTAATTTAAAATTTTTATTAATATTGCTCATAACAATTTGATAATAAATTTAAAACTCAATTTTTGAAATTAGCCTGAGGCTAAGCTACAAAATGCATAACTTTGGTTATTCAATTATTTAACTTAAGATTTTTAAAAAATAAATTATTTGATTAAGTAATATAAATATATATATGTATGTTAAAAATACATATTGAATAGAGTAAAATAAATAAAATAAAATAAATAACAAATCAAGTCGAACTCTCTTTAACAGATCTTAATATATTTATTTTGCTTTTAAGACGTTTTCATTTATAGAGCTGGCTTTGATATAACTTGCTTCCATTCGCAGACAGATAATTGTATCTGAAATATCAATCAATCAATACTAGACTATAAAATTGGCTTTTTGCACAATCTGTTCACTAATTTTGCAGGCGCAAGTTTTGTCGGTGTGCTGGCCAAAACCATTCCTCAAACTCTAAACGCTGGCAAATTGAAATCCATTGAACCTTTCCAAAACAAAACAAAAAAAAAACCCAATTGAGCGCCCACAGCGGACAAGACAAATTTGGAGCTGTTAGTCGCAATTAGAGAAGTACGACTCCGACTCCGACTTCGACTTCAATGTGGACCCCAAATCCAGCTGTGCGGCTGAAGCTGTCGCCAACACGCCATTGAATTTTGCTTTTCCATTCCCACACACAGCTATCGACAAGAGAAAGAGCAAAAAAAAAAAAAAAACTAAGCTTGGACAACAAAAGACAATTTGAATGCGTTTCCTGTTTGAAGAGAATTGAGAAATTCACAAAATTAGCTAAACAAATGCGAACGTGAGAACTTCAATTGAAGTTCTTGAAAAGTGTTAGAAGATGAGCCAGCCGGCAGCAAAGTGGCAGCAGGGATTACAGTGCCTCCTCCGACCAGGAACAATAGAGAACTAGACAAAAAAAAAACAGGCAAAAAAAAGCTTTAGAATGAGCCACCTGAATATCATATTTTTATATTTGCCTTTGTTTGCGACAACAGCAGCTGTTGATAATTGAGAGGAAAAAATCGTAAATACTTTTATGTTCAATGCAATCGTAAAATTGAAAAGCAATCAACAGTTAATAATAAAATCAAACTATTTACGGATTACAACAGAGCAAAATTCTTGCTATGAAAATTGACAGTAATAAATGTTTTTCTTATTTAAATGTGCTAAAAATCAATAAATACGTTTATAATAAAATCAAGCAATTTGCAGCTGCGCGCATTTAAAACCAATAAAAAAATAAACATAAAAATCAAGTAAAAATTGCTTTAATTGAGAGAGCCCGACTAAAAGATACCCATAACCCAAATACTTTAATAGACAGACAGAAGGACGTAACTAAATTGTTTTGGCTGATTTTGATAAAGAATATAATACATACTTTTTTATCCTTTCTTCTGCCTGTGACATGCTGCTGCAGAGCTTCATCATACCCTTTTTTTGTCTAAAAATAAAGCAGCAATTTTCATAAACACTTTGGGAGCACATAAAAAATGTATACCAGTTACGCATGTGGATGCAAATGTGTGTATGGTTGTGTGAGTGTGTGTGTGTGTATGTTTATGCCACGGCTGCAATTAAATATCAATTAAAAAATTGCAATTCAAATGCGCACGCACCCAAATCTGCCAAAACGTAACGAAAGACTTAAGGCACAAACTCTGCGTGCGGTTCACCTTCAGAGACCCCTCGCAGCGTGTGTGTTGCGAGTGTGCCTGGGTGTGTGTGTGTGTTAGGCATGAAAATTATACTAATACACTTACGCATAAGCACTTCAGACGCAAAATTTATGTGCAGGCCAACCGACAAACTTTATTAAAAAAGTTTGTTTTCAAATTTTGATACTCTCACTAGAAATATGATTTAAGATTGTTATCAAAACGAAACAATCTTAAAATAAATATATAGAATAAAGAAATTAAATTTATATATATACATATTTATATATATAACAGTATAGTCTAGGAACATATATACATAATTTACAGAAAAACTTTGTAGATTCAAATCTATCCTTATAAAAGTTTTTATATTCATTAAAAATATATTTCTTGACTATTTTTTTTAATTCCATCAAATGTTTAAACTTATTAAAAGTGCAGAAAATCGTCGTTTTTGTTAAGAAATATTTTCTTGTTTGGGCTTATATATAATCATTTGTGTATGTTTCGGCCTACAGTCACAAGTTCAAGTCGTTTGTCATATGCACACCCTGCGAGACTTGAAACTGGGGAGCTGCAAAGACAGCCAAAGACTGTTTTGGCATTTGCATAAGTGAATGAATGAATGCGCCTTTTAAATGGCTTCTGACTGCCTCGCAATTAAAATCGAAACTTTCAATTATGTGGCAAATGGCAATGCGAAAGAGTTACTCGCTTCGACCGTCAAAGGCTGGTTACAATAAACGGCATTTGTAAATACCAATTAAATGTTTAATTAAATCAAATTGAGTTATTAAATTTCTGTTTGTTAAAATTAGCTTGCATAAGTCATTTAATAACTGAAACAGCTGCATGTTTTCCGTAAGTCAGCAAGGCCAAGAATGTCACATGACTATTAACATTTACATGAAAATTATTTAGTTTGATTCAAATAATTGATGACAAATTTAATTAAAACTGTGAAATGTGGCGTGTAGTTAATTAAAAAATATACTATGATATTTGATAAGTGTAATTATATATTAGTTTGTTAATAGTTAATAATAATCATGAAAATACAAATAATAATTATTCAATTATAGTTATTAACATTATAAAACTAGGTGCAATAATTAAAAAAAAACATATTAAAAAATATTAATGACATTTAAAGAAAATATTTGTAAGCTAAATAAATAATTCTACATATTCATAAAATGATATTTAATTTGTTGGATTTATACTAATTTATAATGAAAAAAAAAAATAAATATAAAGAAAATAATTAATCCAAATCAGAGTTTTTATACTAGTACATTTCATTCTTAAGTTCCTCTTTCGAAAGCTTAACTCTTGCAACTTGTAATGAAATATTTTGAGTGCCACAAAATGTATCTAAGTATCTTTTGCAAGTGCTTTTTGCATCTTGTAGCACCCTCAAAGAATGGTAGTCGAATTATATGGCTTATCTAGTTTGTCTATCGCAGCTGGAACAGCCTGTGGCCCAAATGGCTGGGCAACATTTTCAACAGGCAAAGCCAAGGATTTTGTTGCGTACATTGTTGTTGTTGTTGCTGATGTTGTTGTTGTTGTTGCTGTTGCTGTGTCTGCAACTGCGTCTGCGCTTGCGTCCCACGGCAAAGATTTGGCGCCATTGAAATTGAACAAAATGCAAAACAGAATTGGAGCTGCAACAACTGCAAATGCAACAACAACAACAACAACAACTGCAACTGCAACAAGAGGCTGACTGTTTTGTCTTACACAACCACGCAACTGAGATACTTGAGCAACGATTTCGTTTTGTTTTTTCTTTTGGTTTTGGGGGCTCTATTTGGTAGTGAAAACGATTTGCCAGCTTGGTGCCAAGTTAAGCATAGCCCGTGGTGCTCCACAAAACACAGTTCAGCCCAGCTGCACTCTGTTATGGCCAAAAAGAAATGATGGCTCATCAACAGCAGCAGCAGTAGCAGCAGCAGCAGCAGCAACAGCAACAGTAAAAATGCAAAATGTTGCAGTTGCATTTATTGCAGCTGCTGCTGTTGCGGCTGTTGCACTGTCAATGCCAATGCGTTTGCCATGACATAGACATTGGCCAAACGAGCCAAACAACGTCAACTTTTGGACAAACAGAAAACAACAGTAGCAACAACCACAACAACAACAGCAACAACAACAACAAGGACATATTATCAAAAGCGCCGCATTTGCTTCCGCCATCATTAATAATATGTTTAGTTGCAGTTGCAGTTTCTGCTGCTGCTGCTGCTGCTGTTGATGCTGCCACTGCTGCTGCTGATGTTGCTCTTGTTCTGAATTGACGTCGCACTACACTCGACAAAACAGAATTTAATTAACAATGCATATATGCAAATCTCGTTATTTGTTTGACAGTTAATACAAACTAATTTCAGCAAATTGCGAAATTCATTGCAAATTCTTGCAAGTAAATTTGAATTTGTGATTTGGTAAAAATACGTCTAGAATTATGCCCCAAATTCTAATTTCTGAATTCAAAAGCAGTTGGTGCTTTAAGAATCTTGTAGATTTGTGGCTTGTAGACGCGCCATATAAATTATATTATTATTATTATTATTATTGCTTTTTAAACTTCTTAAACGGGTAATCAATTCCATTAGAATTTACGTGTTTGTAAATAAGCTAAGCAATTATGGGTAATTGACTAAAAAATTAAAAGTATGTAAGTTTTACTAAAGTTATTAGTCCATTAACAACCACTTACAAGAACCGCTATTATTAAATCATAATCTTTAAGCATTACCTGCTGGATGGAAGCTAGATGGAAATTGTAATCAGCTTGTCTGGCGGGTTCGAGAAATTCGTCAATCTTAAGGCCAATTCAAGCGTGAATAACCATTCTGAAATGTCCATTTGGGAAGCTGTCATAGTTTCTCATTCTGCCTGGTAAACTGAGGGAAACTTTCGATGGAATATGTTGTAGGAAAATTGATGAAATATGAGGACACCAAATCAAAAAGGTTCGATTAACAGCAAAAAGATTTAAATTGGGGAAAACTCCTATAGAAGATCGAAACAGCTCTGACGAATTGGAAGCGAAAAACAAATCGAATCATTTTTAATTTGAGGGCTAAAAACAAAGTCAAAAAAAAGTGGAGTACGCCCATATGTAGAACAGAGTCAACTCTTGTTCTCAGTGTACGTCGCAGTCTTTGCAACATGTTGCCAAACTGCTGTTGTTGCTGTCATTTTGCCATGGACTTTTAATTTATTTATGGCCGCACGACGATGACTTGCCAACTGTGTTTGCATTGAAATGCCGCTGCCAATGTCGCTCTCTTTACCCCCCCATACTCTCTTTTCGCATCCCTCTCCCTCCCTCTGCTGAGTTCAACTACTGTGGGTCCAAACGCCTAAATGGCAATTAAGCAAACAATTTATAGCTAAAATGTTGAATTTAATTAATGTTTGAATTGCACGCAGAAATTAGCAAACACATGTGCGACTCAAACTGAGGGACCCCAAGAGTAACAGAATACCACCAACCCCCACTCCACCCCCTCTGCACACCTTGCCAGGGGCAGAGTTACAGGCCAAAAGCACGGCAAGAAATTTGGCTCGGCAGCGCCAGCAATTTAAATAAAACTTTTGCTTAATTGCATCGCATCTGGAGCTGAACTAAAATAAAAACAAAAATAAAAAACACAAACACAAACTCGGCATCGGTTGCATGTTGCATGCTGTCGTATCCACCTCTCGCTCTCTCAATCACGATGCAACACATATCCCGCACGCCCCTCGACCCCCCTCGATTACCCTTAAGCCCGAAATCCTCGATGCCAACTGCCGTTTGTGATTTTGCGCTGATCGTTAATTTAAATTGAACACATTTTGGACATGGACTCTCGGCCTCTGGGCCGTCTCAGTTTTGCGCTTTAATTGCGCAGCCAGTCAGTCGAATCGACTGTAATCCCCTCCCCACCCCTCCCCTTGCCTCTTGAGCCACGTCTTAAGTTTGGGTCTAAACGATTTCGTTTAATGCAAGTGCCCATCATTTTGGAGCCGTTCGTTTCTGCACGTGCTGGAAATGATTTTAGCCCGACTGATATTTTTTTGGTCATGGTGAAACCGGCAATTAAACCTAAAGCTACTCAATAACTCCTTGAATTTCTCCCCCACCGCACCTCTCCCCAGTCTAATGAGTTTTTAATTGGCATGCTTGCGTGTTGGTCCTTCTCTGTTTGCTAATTTGTCGAGAACAAAAAAAAAAAACAACGATTATTATTTTTTATTATATACTTTTCCTGTTTTATTATCAAAGTGAGTTCCTTAATTCGATGCCTTTGGCATGTAATTTGAGCTGATTGAGCCATCAGCCAGCTGTCATTTGGTTCATCGTAATTTGAGCTACACCTTTCTAAGCTTCAATTCGCACCTTGCGCCAGTGTAAAGTACTTTTTTATGGTCAGCTATTCCAGCTGTGTACAGGCACGTCAGATGGCTCAAGTCGAGAGAGCTCGACTGGGCGCTTGGCTTGAAGCTTAGTCTTTAGCCATCAATCATCAGTTAAACAACAATTAGATACAGTTATTTGCCAGACTTATACAAAGATAAGAAAAATGTATTTTTAATTTATATCGATTTATATCGATTGGTGTTATTTTTTCTTACTGTTATATAGCCTAATATTAGACTGCTTATAATTTATCAGTTATATTTTTTATACTTTGTTATACCCTTTTCACAATTTTTAAAGTGTCTTTAAACAGTAGCTGAAGCCACTCAAATTACAAACTGGCTGTATTTCGGTAGCTGAATTTTAATTTTATCTTATGCTAACTAATTAAATTCTTTCGCTTAGTTTTACAATTCATAAAAGCACTTAAACTTTCAGTTTTAACTTCTAACTTTAATCTTTCAATTTTTACCTGTAAAAATTTCTTTGCATGTCGCTCTGAGTATTTTCTTATCATCCATCCATAAAATATCTGATTACAATTTTTATTTGCTCATGATTTTTATTTTACCATTTTCTGCAATTTGAGCACATGAAATAAATTTCGTGTAACGAAAATTGTTATTATTCAGCTAAATTTTTACTGATTTAAGTTAATGTTATGTCGTTTGCCTGCTGTCTCCTCATCGTCTCCCATATCTCTTGTCTCTGCTTGTTGCCCTACAGGCATTGGCCAAGTTATTGTGATTTCAATTTCAGTTTCAGTCGGGTAGATTGCTAAAGTTTCTTCTTTTTTTTTTTTTTTAGTTTTTTTGAGTGCGTTTGCGTGTTTCTCATCATTTGTTTGCAATGAAAATAACACCAACATAAACAACGATCGACAGGCAAGGGCTTCAGCTTTAGGCCCAGTCGGATCGGGTCCCGAGCCCAGTCTACACATGCAGCATTAAAATGCAGCATTAACCCGCTGCGCATGCGCTTCCACTTTGGCCATGTCCTGCGCTTGGTTGGTCCCAGGCGCCACACCCTGCTGTGGTGCAGACCAAGACCAAGACCAAGACGAAGACCACGAGAAAGATCCACTCGTAGGCGGCCAGTTTGCATTGCGTTGATTTGTGGCGCAGCCCAAAAGGTAATCGGCCTTTAAGTTATGTCAACGACTGAGACAGTTACTTAATTGAGTTTCGCCTTGGCCAAGCACACAGCTTCTGCTTAACTTGTCTGGCAGTTATAATAATAGCAAAGGGGTCTTCAAACAGTAGCAGCAGTTAAAGATTTGAAGTCGTTGCTCACTTAAAAGTGGTTCAGAATATATTAAAATTATTTGAAATGATTTAGAGTGAAAAAGACTTAAAACATATTACGATAAAAAATAAAGTAAAGAAATCGAATTTTTAAATTTAAATTGAAACTCAAACTCATTAATATTCTTAGCCCATAAGTAATCACTTTCAGCTTGTATATTTCCTGTTAACTTCTTAGCCTTATCATTACATGCAACTAAAGCCTTGCCTCATTTGCCTGTTTGCCATTTTTTTAATTTTTATCAAAAATGTTAACCTTTCTCAAAACTGCACTTTAATTTTTAATTTGCTGCAGCGTCGTTTCCAAAAGGCTGATGCATTTTTTTGTACCTTAGCAACGATTCCCTTTTAATTTTTTTTTTGGCCCAAAATGCCGAAAATATTTTATAGTTTATTATGGTTGATTGAAATTTGTGGTGCACCCGTTGCGAGGTGGAAAGTGCAAATGTGTGTTTCATGCAGGCTGCAGGTGTTGAAGCAACTGCATTTTTATGATAAGATAGCGCCCCAAAAAAGGCGCAACTTTAATGAGCCACAAAAGGGCTGCAGCCGGTGTGGACTCCAGTCTTTGTGTTCTTGCCAAATGCAGCCGCAGGGGGGCAGAGTCCAAGCTGCTGCTGCTGCCGCTGCTGCATCCCATGGTGAGGCCATAAAGATTATAACGTAAAACGTTTAAGTGCCGTTGGAATTATATAACCAGGTGAACTTAAGATTGAGCACCAAATAATCTGGCAGGAGTTTTCTCCAGGCTTTTGCAACTGGTGGAAGGGGGGGAGGGCGACATCGATCTCATAGCCAACGAGCCAACGCCCACGCCCGCGCATTATGCAACATTGTTGCAAGTTTCTATTTCTATTAATCGCAAATTGAGTTTGCATTCAGTCGTTGCATTTGTTTGCCTTTTGTTTGTGGCAGGCCAGGAATCGTTGCCAATGCCTAGACAAGTGCGTGGGCCAACTACCCCGACTAGTCATTCCCCTTCCTCCTCCCTTTTTCTTTTCCCATCCAGACAGAGCAACAGCTGCCTAAAGGGTCGGTGTCTATCTGTGCGAAGCTGTGCCCGGCGACATCTGCGCAACGAGCATCTATGGCAATCTAAGGCGAATGCTCACAGACAACAATCACAACAACAACAACAACAACGTCGACAACAACATCGTCTCGCTTTATATGGCAAACGAGCCGACATTGCCGCCCATCGCCTCCTGTTCCCTCCTGCCTCACGCCCAGCTCCTGCTGTCTGCTATCTTCTGTCTGTCGTCTGCCCGTTTCCAGTTCGAGCTTGAGCTTCAGCATCAGCATCATAGTCTTTGCCAGTTTAGTATTCATGCCAGTCCTTATGCTATACAGTGTTAACTCTTTTGGAAGTCTGCCTACTAAAAAATCTCTATTGAGAATAGCAAACTAAGGCAAGGATTCTTTGTGATTGGTTTCTGTCTCGAATACATCTTGAATCCGAAGAGGCACCTAGCCTGTCCATCAATAGACGCCTTACTTTACCTACACCGTGCAGCTGCAGTTGATTGTAAAATGTTCTGCTTTGGCTCAGTGCCTGAGAAATCTGCTGCTGCTGCTGTTGCTGCTGTTGCTGTTGCGTGGGCTTTAGTTGCAGGTGTTCCAAAGACTGATGGGCGCCATTGGTATTGCAATTGTCCAAAATGCTTGCAACCCGATAGTTAGACGTATGTGGGACGGCGCCACGCCTTAGTTTGTTTTCAAAGGCGCCAAGTTGACAACGAATTCAAATTAAATGCGCGGCGCGTCACATAAAAGTCGCCTTGCATTTAGCATGTATGTAAATTATCAGCAACAACAGCAACAACAGCAACAATAAAACCAACAACAACAACAATTGGTGACACATAAAATGCAAGCAAAGGTTGGCCAACTCGCTCCTCCAGCTGCTGCTGTTGCTGCTGGTCAGCAACCTGGCTAGTTGGCTAGTTGGCCACGTTGTCATCGTCATCGTCGTCGTTGTTGTCGTTGCTAACCGTTTATAAAGTCAAAGGGGGCACATGGCGAGTTTTAACTGACAGACAATTACGCTAATGGGACACAAATGGCAAATTAATTAGCTTCGGGGCCAAGCACCAACTATTGTGCCTGATGTTGCTGTGGATGTTGAGGTTGCTGCTGTTGATGTTGCTGCTGCTGCTGTGTATGTTGCTGCTGCTGCTGCTGATGCTCCTGCCGTTTGCTTTTGCTGTTTGTTTGTGCGCATAAATCACAGCTGATGGCTCTGTAATGGACCTAACAGCGAGCTAATAGCCAAAGACTCGACTCCTACCTAAAGCCTGCCTCAAGTCATCATGCCAGCTTTGGCAAAGTGTCGGACAATCAAGGATCTGCAAAAAAAATAAAATAAAATTAATTCAATGGCACCTTAAATAATTATTTTAATTATATAAAGGCTGTACTTTAACACTGGCCAACTGAAAGATGGGAATAACTCTTGTAGTAATCCCAAAGTTACGGATGAAGCTTCAGCAACTGGGATTATACAATAGATTAGACCTGGTATGGGGTGTCAACAAGAATAGGTCCGTAATGGTATGTAATTTATAATGTATATAGCTATAATAAAAAAAAACTATTTAAGCAATCTTTAGGGAAACAATAGATTTAAAATACTGACTAGTCATCTGACAAGATATTCTGGGCTAATAACTTGTCAGCAGCTAAAAAAATTAAGTATTCCAGAAAAAAAACCTATTACCTCAAAAGACACCTCAGTTGATGAAAAACCTATGTAATTTTATCTAAGCTACATCAATGTTGAATACATATTAAACATGATTTTCCTGCAAATTTACATTTTCATTTTACCAAATCCACATTTTTCGAGGACATCTTGCAAGATTTTTAAGTATATTGCCTCTTCCAATTTAAGTACAGCTATTAAGATTTTATAATAACACTCAATTTGGTGAAGTGCGTATTAAATGAGGTTATTAGCCTGCAGATCCTGCCTTCTTAACGACATCATTATAGGCACTCGATGACATTCAAATCAGTTTAAAATTATACACAAATGCGACAGCAACAACTGTTCATGTACCAATGAACCAGTTAGCAATGCGAATTGGCCATAATTTCAGTGAACATATAATTCTCCACAGGTGTCGATCAATGATCTGCTAGATATATATTCATATGCAATGCAATACATCTCGTTTACAATGGTTGCTGCTGCGGCTGCTGTTGCTGTTGCTGTTGCTGCTGCAAGTTGCAGGTTGCAGGTTGCAGATTATTTTTCGGTAGCTGTGTGTGCGAATGTGGAACCACCTCTTTGATTATAAAGCAAGGCTGCTGCTGCTGGCGCTACAGCATGTAAATGTGTATGTTGCACAACCCCAACCAATAATGTCCATAATTACAAAGCCAAAGTCAACCAACAAGCGACGACAACAATGCCAACAACAACAGCAACATCAACAGCAACAACAACAACAACAACAACAACAAGTGTACAAGTGAACAAGTGAACAATGGCAACGTTCTTATCGCTTACAACTTGTTTCGATTCCATTGACCAACTATGGTTAGGCTGCGGGCCAACTCTCAATTTGGCCAAGGGGCGCATTGTTGTTGCAACTGCAGCGGCCGCTGCTAAAGCGAATTGTTTAATTGCCGGCGTATGCGGCGCCATAAATGCGCTTCAATGCCAGACAAGGACAGACAGACAGGCAGACAGAGACAGACTGAAAGCGTTTTATTATAATTATTAAAGAGCAGTCGCAGCTATTGATGAGGGCGCACTTTGATTTTTAGCCATAATCGCACATGTCCAAGTCGAAAGCTAATGATAGTGCTCAGTAGAGGGAAACAGGCGTGATCAGGTGTGGCTTGAACGGCTAAGGGATACCCTATAAAACTAAGAAAAATCATCTCTTAGAGATAGACTGATCCACGAAAGAGGATTGATCTCTTGAAGCAACTAAACAGATAACAGAACCATCTCCTAGAGATTGAATGACTTACAGGACTGAATCTTTTGAAATTTTCCAACTAACAGATAAGCTACACCCCTGAACCCTTGAAGGAACTACAGATACCCTGTACTCCGTACGAACGTACCTTTCCACTTATTTAGTTGCACTCAGACCCAATCAATTTAGATTAATAAATTAAGTCAATATTTCAAAGTTGTAAGCCCAATTTCGATTCTTCCACATTTGTGCAAGTTAAGCAACCATTTCAAATCCAAAAAACAGGGTATACAAACATTTTGTCCGTGCCAAAACATGCGTTAACTGTGATCGCCCAAAGGCAAAGTTCTGCGGCACCGCACCCAATTGGTGTGAAATTGGTCTTCCTGGAAGCAGAGGCGAAAGAAGAGTTAGCCGGATCGGCAGAGTCGTCGCCATGTAATTAGGCGCGTTCTGCTCATCATTTAGAGGTGTTGCCCCGTCGGTGCGCATTTATCAGTGCAAACAAGCGCGGACCCCAAATGCCCAAAACCCAAACCCAAACCTCAAAAATAAAAGAGCCAAACGGGGAGTTGGCTAATAAGGATAATTGCAAGCCAGACGGGGCGTTAAGTGAGCTCTGCTCAGTTCGGCGAGGAAATTTGACAAATTGCCATCAGTTCTTAGTGTTTTCGACGTGTAAACGGCTGCAGGTGTTTTCACTGGGCGTGGCAACAGTAACAGCAACAGCAACAGCCACACCAACAGCATTGGCCCATTGCCCAGATCCATGCCCATGGCCAGGTTGTAGTTGCAATCGCAGTTGTTGCTGCTGCTGTTACTGCGATTTGTATCGCTGTCCAATTAAGGCAGCAACATGCGCTGGGGCAGCAACATGTTGCCAGTCCAAGATATTGCTAACGAAGCACTGACAATGAACGCGTATTGCCGTCAGTTTGACACTCCCGCAAAATGCAATATATCGAGAGAAAAAAAAATACAAAAAAAACAAAAAAAATAAAAATTCATTACGATTTCGATTTAAGTTGAATAATTATTTATCTAGATAATGCAACTCACTACTCTCAGTTCGTTCACTTTTCGCTGTGATTCATATCGGCCAGCAATTGCAGGCGTGTCAGCAACAACCAGCCAAACAGTCAGACAGACAGACAGATAGACGGACAGACAGTTAGGCAGCAAACGGCAACCGGCAAGCGGCAACCGGCAATTGCAACTGCAACTGTTGCCCCCAAACTGAAGCCAAGGCTTGACATAAAACAAATAGACTGTCAGTTTATGTAGCATTCGGAATGACTAAATGTTGCCGTGATTGGATTTTGCATGGGCTTGTGCACATTAGATACCGCATTAAATAGCCGCCAGATATTGCCAGAGTGGGTGAAATCCCACTGAGCAGCATCTAAAGAGTGGGCTGTAACATATTTAAAAAGGGATTTATGTTATAATTTATCGATTGACATAGTCTGGTCTCGTTAAGCTGGCATCCTTGCACAAAATTAGCCATAACATAAAGTTGACTTTAAATATTTGTTGCTTCTGTGAATGTTTTAATAGTAATAGTGATGAAAGTAATATTATTATTATTTTTTATTTAAGTTTATTTAGGTTAGACAAAAGATTTTTTTAAGTATTTAAATCTGTAAATAAAATTTTAAAAATAATATCCCATATAGCATAAAAGTAAGTAAGCCTAAGAAGTAATAGTCCTCCAACATATACTTATATTATTTCTTGCTTTTTTTGTAGTTTTATAAATAAGTGAATTATTATTAGTTAAATTTATTTAGAGGTTTTTTCGATGATATTTAAGATATTCATGGAACTCTAGTTACTTGGAATTAACACAATTTAATATATAATTATTGACTTTAAAAGACATGGATAACTCATCCGCTTTCTTAAGTTGCCGCTCAACACAACAACTAGTAAAAATTGGAGTTTGTGCTGATCCGTGCGTCAGTTCGTCTAACTTGGGCATATCCCAGTTGAGCACTCCTCCAATTCCCCATTATTCTTATGCGTCACATTTATGGCATAATAAGGCATAAACAGATCACTTTTCCGCAAATGCTGTGTGCTGATGTAATGGCAATGTTTATGTCATGATATCTTGATCAGCTCACCATGGAGCCAGCGCCTTCCGAGTGACTAATCATCCAAATGCGATTACCAGATGCCACCCCCTTTCCCCTTCCAGGCAACCACGCCGACTATTTCTGACTGCACCTGCCATCTGGCAGTTGTCAGCTAACGCCCAACGTCGACAAAGGGGCGTGTCACTATTTTTTTTTTTCTTTTACATACTTAGCATATTTTCTTATGCAAACTCCATTTCAATTACAAGTCAGCATTTGCACGCGACAATCTTGCAGATTGTATAGCGTTATTCATTGGATATTGCGGTAGCACTTGAAAAATTTATTTCTCAATTTAGCTAGATTTTACAATTATTAGTATCGCTTTATAAATCATAATTATACGAAATAAATTACAAAAAAATTAATTTGATTACTAAAAACATTTATATAAAAATATAATTAAATATGTTATATAGTTTTTTATTGAGTAAATAGTAATTTATAATACTCTCATTATAAAGAATATGTATTTAGATATAGCTATATATATATATATATATATATATATATGTATATATATATATATAAATCGTTTAACTATTTTTGAGATATAACCCATTATACATCTTTACAATAAACTTATTGCTTAAATGGTTAACATATAAATAAAGGAACACACATTTTTTTGTCGAGTGTACTGCAGTCCAAATTACAAGCAGCACCTACTAAGTAAGCCAGGTCCAAGTGGTGGCATTAAAAATGCGTGAAAGCGCGCAATGTTATCTCGTTCCAGAGTCAAAGTCGGACGTTGGAGAGCACGTAAATAAATCAAAGCTTGCGGTCCATGCCGTGGACCAGTTTCACTTTAAGAGCGGCTCAATTGATTAAAAATATCTATATATATATCATATATACAATATATATATATAAATATACTCAGAGCACACAACAACGACAACTTTGTTAGGCAACGGCGAATTTTAGCCAAGATTTATGTGGCCATAAATGCGATTACGGAGTTCCAACAAAACGTCAAAAAATAAAAAAAAAATTAAAATTGGAGAAACAAAACAAATACAAAACTGCGGGTCCAGTTTGCACTTTACACGGTTTTGTAATTTATTTCTGACGCTTCGATTGCATTCTAATGACAAGTGCAGCCGACGTCGACGTTGGCGTCGGAGTCGGCGTCAGCGTTGGCGTCGCTGTTGATGGCAATTCTTTGGCATAATTCACAGAATTGTTGGTTGCTGATTGTTGCTTGTTGGTTGTTGGTTGCTGTTTGCCACTGGCGGCGTTCACACTTCCAATTGCCAATTTGCATATTTTCGGCATACGTAATGCAATTGCCAAATTGTTATTGAAGATGCTCGACTAGGAGGATACCCTGTGCATTGACTGAAACAAAGCTGGATATATTTGTGTTGTGGAGTGTCTTCTGGATAAATCTTTTAAGAAGCCCTCTACAACACAAAGGCTATAGTTCTACAAGACTAAGAACCCTTAATTGGACTGCAATCAACATAAAATTATAAGAAGAAGAGAGCCGATTAAATGAGAAAATATACAAGGCGAGCTCAGAATAGAAAACTAAGATAAATTTAAATTTCACTATTAAAAGTAGACTCTTTAAGGATTGTTAATTAACAAAGATATTATTTTATGTACACAATATTACATAATATTAACAGCTTATTAATGATTGATTAAAATATTTTGCACATACAAAATTAACTTTTAAATAGCGTCAGATTAAAAAATGTACAATTTTCCAAGATTGTTATTTAAATAAATGCTATATTGTCTTTATACATATCTAAATACAAATTTCCAAATATTCATACTCATATGACATTCTCATATTTCCTACGGTGATTTGCGTCGCCAATCTGTCAATGATAATATGGCTAAGATGTATTAGGCTAAAACGATATTTTGTGGACCTTCTTCCGATGAGATCATTAAAAAACCCCAACTTATCGCACACGGGCTGAGTGGCTTTTAGTAATGGTCACATCAATTAAATGCATGATAATCGTTCCTTACTCCTTACTTACATGTTAACAAAACACTCTGCACTTATTCACATTACAGGGTATGTGCAGCAGCAACTTGCGTACACAGATTGCATAAATCAAGCAACGCGTTTTCGGCGCACTTCTTATCGCTTGCCTGCATCTCTTTTTTTTATTATTATATTGTTTATTTTTTTTTTTTTGGCTTTTGGCAATTCATCTCATTCAACAGCAAAGTATTCAGATTTCGGAAATGTGAATAAATGCTTGATGCGAGAGAATTTTTTGTTGCTGTGGTTGTTGTTTGCCATAATTAATTCCAATTGCACATGCAACCAAGCACAAACATATAGGTGTAAGTGTGTGTATGAGCATATGTGTGTGTGTGCAATTGATTTAAGCTTTGAGGCGCATTTGAAACGCCCATGTGGGAGTTGTTGTTGTTGTTGTTTGTCTAGCCTGGGCAATTGTTGTTGTTAGTGCTGTTGTTGCTGTTGCTGCTGCTGCTGCTGTCTGATGCGGCTGTCGATGCTGATGTTGATGTGTTTTGACTTGTGCGCTGATTTACGGGCCAGCGCCTGCCGCGCAGCAATTTGTTTTGGCCAAGACTGTGAAGCGGCTGTGTGGCTAAGGCAAAGGCAGTGTCAGAGGCAGTCAAGCCAAGGCCAGCAGCAGCAGGCTGCAAATTAACGCGCCAGTCGCCGCCGCCACATAACTTGCCGTACGCATAAAACATGTTAAGTAATCAATTGCTGAAGTGAAGAGGTGGTACGCCTATACAGCAGAAGGGACGGTATACGGAGAGGGGGGAGGGCAGGGAAGCATAAGACCCGGCCAAGTGTTTATTGCCAATGCCAAAGGCAAAACTGTTGCTGCTGCGGCCGCCACAGTTGCCACACTTGAAGGGCCACGTTAAACACGTGCAACACAGCAACTGTTGCGGTTGCTCCCCCGGCTGTTGCTGTTGTTGCTGCTGCTGCCATGGGCGTAGTAAATAGCTGCACTATAGGCGGGGTATGCAAAAGATCTTACTTCTAATTTTATATCGTTATTACTTTTTGGGCATAAATATTGTTATTTTATTCATTCGCAATTTTTTTTATTTATATTTGGGGCTCGATTGAAATCATTTATATGAAATTGTAAAGAATGGAAAATTTATAGCATTGATATTTTATCCAATTTTTTTTATGATGAAAGGAATATATTATTTTTACTATTTTTATCAAACTCTTTATTTTATTTTTAAAAAATTTTTTGTTGGGTAAATTAATTACATAAATTCCTCGAGAAAACACCTTTTTTTAAAGGAATTACTCATTAAGTTACTCATATTAATTAAATAATTAATATGCAAACATTTACTTAATTTAATTGCAGAAGCAAATTATTTTTAAATTTTATAAAATCTGCAGAAACTATAAAATTTTTATATGTTGCTTAGCAAAGCATTTAAATGTTGATTTCACTCAAGTTTTTTGGCGGAGGCCCAACTAAATACTTCACTCGAATCGGACAGGTGGTCCATTTGCCTATCTATTCCCCTTTTGGGTGCGCCCATGGCAACTGTAACTGCCGCCTGTTTGTTACTGCTGATGCTTCTGCTGTCTGGTCAAACTTCAAAGTATCCTGCGGCATAATGCGCTTAATAAACCATGAATCACTGTCCAATGCGGCTGTCACAGGCCCCATAAGCCGAGCAGCTCTCTGGGCAGCAACATTGATTTTGTCACGACGCAAACACTTTTAAGAGCCAACAATTGCTAAAGTGCGCGAAGCGAGAAGACCAAAGGAGAGCCCTGAAGAGGGGAGAAGGGATGGGGGCGGAGGCAGCAAAGCTGCGTCTGCGTCCAGTAAATGATGTGCGCATGTGATAAAGGGCCCCGCAAACGAGCCACGGCTGCAACAATCAGCAACAGCCTTTTAGCCCTACTGCCTGCCAACTTGGCCAAGAGTTCAGTTTGCTGTTGTTGTTGTTGTTGTTGTTTTCGGTCGCCTTGTCGTCGGCTTGAGTGGCATAAAAAACGGCTTGCACTTGGACTTGAGTTTGAGTTGTTGTTGTTGCTGTTGCTGTTGTTGCTGTTGCTGTTGTAGTTGCTATTTGAAGTCTTTGGACCTTCAGGCTCCATGGGGGCTATCAACATTCTCAGGTGCGCCTGCGCCTGCTCCTTTTGCGGCCTTTGTTTAGCAGCCAAGTGGGCAACTTTTGTCAGCAGCTTCTTCTTCTACAACTACAGCTGGCCGAAAAATTGTGGTTTGCTTCTTTTTTTTCGCTGTTTTGTTGTTTTGGCCACAACCCTCAGCCCACCATACAAGCTAGTTAAGTTGTTAGCTGCCCTCGGGTATCAGTTGCACTTGGAAAAAAATTAGAACCAATTTTTAAATATTCATCATACTCAAAGTAATATTTAAGAAATATTTTAAATTATTAAAATAACATGTTTTATTATTGAATATATTTAGAAAATATTTGCAATACCAAAATGTGTTTTACTTTTCGGATAGTTTTTTTCAGATGCGACGACAAACTTTTCTGAGTGTAACACAGTCAGCAACTCCAAAACTCCAAATTGCACACAGTTGTATGCAAGTTCCCTTAGCAGCACATACATCCAAACCACCAACTACCAAGCAAGCATCCAGCTAGCCGAGCTAGCTAGCCAGGCATCATTAATCAGCTCGGGTTCATCAGCGGCAACATGGTTCATTAGCTTTGGTTAGTTGTTGCTGCTGCTGCAACTGTTGCTGCTGCTGCTGTTGCTGTTGTTTGGCGGCCTCCTGTCGTCGATTCTAATCATAAGGCACCAGCAGCGGTTGCGGTTGCATTTGGCAGCATTTGGCTTCGTCTGCCGGTCGCCAAGTTAATTGGCTAGAAGTTTTACATAGACGCAACTTGCCAACTCCCAACTTGCAAAAGTTTGGCGGCAAAAATCTGAAACAACAACGTAACCAAAAGTTGCAGTTGTTGGTGTTATTGTTGCAGTTGTTGTTGTCGTTCAGCTTATTTGGTAGCAAGAGTCTGCGACAGCGACCCATTATCAACATGCTCATGCTGATGTTGCTGCCTCAAATCCCGCTGCTTATTGTTGCTGTTGCTGCTGTGCCTTATGCATATTTACATGTGGCAAGAGTTTTTGGCAAGTCTCTTCGGCAGTGATCTTGTCGCAGCGAGTGCCGCGTCTGATTAACTTTGACAGTTTCCAGCAGTTTTTCCAGCTACTGTTAGCGCTCAGCGCATCGTGGGAAAAATAGGCACACTAAGTCAGCTGGGAAATGTTGTTTCCGCTAGACAATTGGCTTGATTTGGGTAAGGATTTGGAAAGAGGGCAGCCACTGTAGGAACGTTTACATTGAGATAATAACTTTGTCAGAACTGTCAGAGAGCTCAATAGTCTTTGAAGTCCTTACACTAATATATTAATATAAAATATATGTTAACATTTGAATTTGTTTTATCTAACTTAGAAAAATATTCATTAATCTGTATAATTTGTATAAATTTTGATACTAGCAAAATAAAGAAAAAAATGTATTCTAAAATAAAAATTTTATTAAAATCACAGATCAAAAAAGCAGCAGAGTCGAACTAGAAAATGAAAGAAGACCAAAGACCCATTCCACTGTCCAGCCGGACCTGTTTGAGCCGATTGTGGGCTGAGAGCATCTTGACTGCATCATGACAGCATATTTCCTTTGTACATGCGTTGTGGCAAGTTGGCAAGTTGATGAGATGCGTGTGCATTCGTGGTATCATCGTTCACAAATCATGTTGGCAACTCTGTGACGCTGCCAACAAGTCTATCAAAACTTGACAACATTTGCATCTCTCGACTACGACATATTTATGTGTGTAAAACCAGACGGGAGACCGGCTACTGTTGCTCAGGTTTTAGCCAGGCCCAAACGGACTACTGACTAATGGGGTTTTGCGGACCGTCGACAGGATACATAAAATTTATGAAACAACGACGCCTTTTGCGCACATAATTAAATCAGACAAAGCGCGGCTCATGTAAATCCAGAAGACCAGCCCACAATGAGAACAACAACATCGATGGCGACTCCAACGAACCGGATGCGGCACAAGAAATGCAGCTTGACTATTTTTAATTACCCAGTGCCAGCTGCTGCATCTGCTGCTGCTGCTGCTGCTACTGCTACTGCTGCTCCACAGATGCATCTGGTGTGGGGTTGCATTGCCTGGCACTGTAATTGTTATAGTTTGTCAAGTGGGGCTGCGAGCTGGGGGCTGAGATTGTGCAGCCGTTGACTGTGAGAGCCGAGATTGGAGCCGAAGCATGCGAATCAATTACATATTACTGCCCCGCTGTCCGGTTGGTCGGCAAATCGACGTCGTTGGCGATTAACTGCAGTGACTTTAACTTACCTCGTCTTGGCTCGACTCGCCAGTTTTCATGCATTTCGCATCTCAACTCAGCGACGCTTTCATTAAAGTGCAAATTATGACTTGCCAGTTCCGCCAGGTGTTGGCCTGGCCTATTTGTCTTTAAGCAATGCTTTGGCTTTGTGCGCTGGCTTTTAATCCCCCTACCCTTTTATGTATGAAGTTATCAACGCCAGCGTCGTCATTGTGCGATTATTATTACTTGCTGCTTTTACGACATTAATTACCACTCTTCTCAGGCCTTCTTACAATTTATAAATAAATTAATGGCCCAAACACAATCAATGCTTTACTGGCGCTAACTGCTTCGCTTGCTTTTCAACAAAAGTTCCATTTAATGTCATTAAAGTACACGTTTTTTTTTTAAACAACTTGTTTTTATTTAATTGTACGCTTAACAATATTTTAGATCGATAAAAAAATTATGGCTCAATTGTCGATGTTATAATAAACATTTTCAGGCAATAATACTTAACTCAAAAATAACAAAATTCCAGATTATGTTAAACAAAATAAAATCTATTTTAATATTACATCAAAATGCATGCTTTCAGTTCTTGCATTTAAACTCGTTTACATGTTTTCTTAAAAAAAAAAAAACAGCATTATTATTCGTTAGCCAACTAGGAAACAAACTTTCGCCAGCTTTTTCGAAATATAACTCAAACTTAAAAACGAACTTTATAAAAATTTACGTCTTTTTTTTTCTTCCATTAAAAACGAACTTTATAAAATATTAACGTCTTTGTTTTTCTTCCATTAAAAACGAAATTTAAAAAAAAAAAATTAACGTCTTTGTTTTTCTTCCATTAGAATAGTAATAGTAATATTAGTAATACAAACATGCACTTTAAGTGGCATTCACAAAATTCAACTAAAGAATTAGCTTCTAAAGGAGAAGCATTTGTAGCAATCGATTGCGTCACTAATGTAGATGTGACAGTTGAGAATCTCTTGCACCTTCTCCTGTATGTTACACCTGATCTTATCGTAGGCCATGTGCCAGCTGCAGTAATTGTGTCTCTTCGCATTGATGATGCGACAAAGGTACTTCATGATCTCGTAGACTTTATCCATTTGATTTTCGACGACCAGATCACAAATGCTTAAACAGATTAGAGTCACATCGGTGGGTTTCGGCTTCGCATCTGTTTTTACCCAGGTGGCCAGCATAGATTTGTAATTGGGATTAACAAATACATTTGTTTGCTTCTCCGGTTGTTCAACAGTTGGCGGCTTATCCTCCTGCTTGTTGTTTGACTCAATATATTGGAGAATTGCGGGATGCATGTGTTGGGGCAGCTCCTTCATGTAGTCAGTCACAATTTTATCGGGACGACACATACGCTTATTTTGTCGAGCCAACCCCGCTTTCGATGTGGATGGGTTCAGATCGCTTTGGTTCAAAGGACTGACAGCCCACGATGCGACTTTTATCATTGATCCCGGTGGCTGTGGTGAGCGAGACGAACTACAAGAGTTCAAAGGAGAGTTCGATTTCCTTTTTCTATTATTGTCGCTTTTCGAAATCTCCAAATACTCCTCTGCAGAGTTGAGAATCTCTCGCCGTATTTCCTCTGGCAACTGTACCAGAACATCTGGATCAAAATGTGAAATGGCTGCGGATTTCGTTATTATTGACTCCCCGCTTGGAATTTGAATAAAGCCCGTTGATGTCTTGGTCAAGTTCAGTCCAATATCTTTTGGTGGTTCCAGCTTGCTTGGTTTCGTATCAGTTACCTCAAAAAATTTACCTATTTTTAATGCGGCTTCTGGGTTGCTTTTTTTTTTAGTTGCTGCGTTTTTTAGCAAACGAAGCACATTAGTGCTTTCCGATTTAATTGGGATTTCAGGTCGTACAGTTATCGATTTATCTGTAAAGACATAGAATGACAACTGTCAAGTGTCAAGTGACAAGAGAAATTTTACATACCTGCTTTTGGCTTTTCAGAGATTTTGGAGAACATATTCATGATGAGATTCTCCTTTTTCGACTCGACAACATCATCTAGCTTGCTGAGCTGGATGCCAATGCCACGGAGCTCGTGGGGAGGAAGCCCGGACTCCTTCATCAGCTCGAGCACATGATGCGTAATGACTTCCACATCAGCAGTGCTTTGTTTGAGCAGAAAGGACTTTGTCTGCTTATCGCATATACCGTGTCCCATAAACTTGGACGTCTCTACGGGAGCTTCTGCAGCACGAACCATAAGCTTCAAGGTGATCGATTTGGCCTTGCGTTTAATATCCATCAGACGACTGTGCACCTCAATACTTAGCTGTTTGAGAAACTTCTCCAGCTCTTCGTATTTGCTAAAGCGTATGCCGTAATTAACTTCTGCAGAAACCGATTTGCGTTGCTAAAGGAGGATTACATAATATTAAACAACGATTTGGTTTTATATCTTCATCTTACCTGTTCGTAGACCAAAGGACGTGGATCGATACCGCGACAGTTTTGATAGAGTGTTTGTGCCGTTTTCTTGCCCAGCATTAATTCCAGGCACGCCAGCGAAAGCTTTTGCACATCACCACAACTGCTCAACCCAGCCTGATGTAGGTTATGGGTAATGCAGCTGCCCACACCGGGCAGCACATTTAGCGGCAGCGTGGTCATATAATTGGCTGCATCATCTGTCTGCAGCAGATGTTGTCCGTTAGGCTTAGCCAGTTTGGTGGCCATGCGAGCGAGTAGTCTGTTGTGCAAGTGAAAGAGTTAGTAGAGTTAATTAATTTGACTTCAATCCCACTCACTTGTTGTCAGCGACGCCCGCTGAGCAGGGACAGCCAGTTACATCACGCACCTCCTGGCGTAGATGGGTCACAAATGTCATTACATCTATTTGGAGTTCTTGCAGCACATCCGATAAGTCCACAAACATTTCATCGCAGCTCACTGCCTCGATATTGAGTGTGTACTGTGCCACAGTGTTGTACAAGGCAAAGGCCACCTGTCGATGGAAAAGAGATCCTGTCAGAATAAGTCTTATTTTATTGAACACTTTGCTCACCTCACGATATCCCTCAAAATCATATGGTATCGTCTTTAGTTCGGGACACAGCTTGAGTGCCTGGCCCACAAACATACCATTCCTGATGCCCTTAGCACGCGCCTCGTAGCTGCACGAGGCAATCTCCGACAAGGACATATTTTTCTCGAATCCATTACGCACCTTATCTGCTCGCACATTGTTATGCATTTCATCGAATCGCTGGGCAAAGAGTTCCCGCTCGACCTGACGATTGGCTTGGGGATGTACTGGTACATCGGTGGCACCGCTGCCGCCCTTCGAGTGAGTCACCGCAATGGGCTGCCCACTCAGCTCCGGATGCGAACGCAACCCGACAGATACGAAAAAACAATCCATATCAATGTGCATCACATAACGTTTCGGGGTCTTCGTGGAGACATCTTCTGTCAACAGCCTGCCAGCACCTAGCAGTGAACGGAGTTCGCCTCGCTTGACAAACGGCTTGTTGTCATGTTTCTGACGCAGCTCACACACGTATTGCTTGAAACCGGCGCCAAGTGTTGCAATGTGATGCAAACGTGACTTTTTATAGAACTCACTAAGGAACGCTGGATCGACAGCGGTACGGGCGCTGTGACTGCTATTTGGATGGTTGCTTGTTATGGTGGCAGATAAATTGATTATATGGCTGGTCTGCTTTTCGGGTGATGTGGCCACAGCATGCTGCAGCTCCTTGAGTACTCCATCCAGTTGGTTTTCCTCGGCAACAGTTGAAATGCTGAGAGTCGAGTCATTTTTTTTGCCCTTGCCAAAATTGAGTCGTGGCTGTGTCGTCTTCTGATTGGTGTACAAGAGATATGGCTTATAGTCGAGCACGCGCTTCTGCTCCACACAATCCACAACCCATTGGGCAGCAATAATTCGGCTGGTGTCCATTTTGCGCACTTTCACATCGGGTAAATTAGATGCAATTATGAATTTCGTGTGTGATCGTTCATAGTGATGATAGGTGCCCCCATGCACCATCATTATACGCTTCAACTCGTCGGCCGTGGGATTGGTCCGGCCATTAACAAATATGGAAATGCCTTCGAATAGATTCGATTTGCGAAATGGGTCGCTGGCGGCTGCAAATTGCTCCTCAAGCTTCGATTTCTTTGCCTCAAAGTAACCGCCCTGCAAGACGATTTTTGGTTACTGGTCATTAAATATCAATTAATTTTTCAACGACTTACCCACTCACCAAATCCGTTGTGATCTTCGTCTGCCATTGCAGCGTAACTAGCAAAATTGGCAGCCAATAATTTGAAACTCTTTTGGAAGCAGATAAACTTGGCCGATAAATTCAAGCGATTACTGCACTTATGCACTTATTGATATTTAGTGAGGTGGCAACACCAGCTCGTGTTTAGTGTTGGTAAATTAGATTTGATTTCATTGTTTTGTTTGGTTGGAGTTGCTTTAAGTTGCGCTTAAAATGTGGAAATATGGTCAGAATCAACTGAATCAAGGACCACCTGGTGGAGGTGGTGGTGGTAGTGGCGGTGGCCCCAACATGATGCCTATGGGTGGTGGCTTTATGCAGGGTGGCGCAGGCATGCACATGTCACCGCAGCAGCAACAGCATCAAATGAACATGATGGGTGGACCCGGAGGAGGACCTGGCTCCATGCAAATGAATCCCAATGTGAGTGGACCACCCGGTCTAATGCAAAGCATGGGCATGTCGCCGCAACACCAGATGCAGCAGCAACAAATGATGCAGGGAGGCGTCGGCGTTCCCATGTCCAATATGCCACAACAGCAACAGATGATGGGTCCACAGCAAGGCATGGTGCCCGGTCCACAACAGCATCCGCCCAACATGCCTCAGCAACAACAACTGCAGCAGCAGCATAATCCTGGCGCAGGTGCAGCTGGTGGACCAGGTGGTGGCAACAACATGCTCGCCATTTCTCAACCAAATCCGCACAAAGAGATTAACATAGTGCAGCTGTCGCGATTGGGTCAGGAAACGGTGCAGGATATTGCATCACGCTTCCAGGAGGTATTCTCCGCCCTGAAGAATATACAACCCACTTCTCATCGCGACAATAATACGGAAAAAAAAGTGCAGGAATATTTTCGTACAATTCGTTTGCTCTTCAAGCGAGTCCGCATCATCTACGAGAAGTGCAATGATGCTGGGATGGATTACATGAACGCGGAGAGTCTGATTCCCTACCGGGATGAGCCCGATCCACGTATTGAACCCTCCCAGTGTGATGAATATCGCAAAGTTTTGCAAGAGAATCAGGAATTAATCGAAACGGTTAAATTGAAAAATCGTCAATTGCGCGAGATTATTGACAGAACACGCATCATTATCTGGGAAATTAATACGATGTTGGCCATGCGGCGCTCATAGATCTAAATACTAATTCCAAATTTTAATTGTTTATTTATGTAAATTTAATAATAAAAAAAAGATAGAAAGAAGAAAACAAACTGAAGCAATGTTGATTATTTAGCTTAGGCGCTTTGCAACACTGCCCATTTGTGATGCAGTAGAGAATAAGCAGTTTTGTGTTTTGTAGGCGACGGCGGCGACTCGAATTTCTCAACTATACAAATTAACAAACACAATCCTGACATTATATATTCGCTGGGCATCGAAGGAAATAAATAAATAACTGCAATAATCATGGCGAAAATGGCATTTCAGCATCAGGCCGGCACGGCAATGGAATGCTTAAGCGTAAGTTGTAAATTTTACGCACACACACATACACATACAGGTAGCAATAGCGTTCTTCCCGTATGAATATGGGCCCATTGTGTGTGTGTGCATGTGTACGTGAAATTAGGTCGAATTCGAATAGAGACTTGACTATAAACAAACTTTCTCGCTTTAGTCAGCCCCATTTATATTGTTTTTGTTGTTGGCTTGAATTAGATTCCCATAACGCTGCATAAGGAAAAGGACTACGACCAGGAGGGCAGAGAGATTCTCAAATGTGGCTTTAAAATAGGCGGCGGCATCGATCAGGATTACAAAAAGAGTCCGCAAGGCTACACGGATTATGTATGTGCAAAAAAGAGTTTAATTAATTCTCAATGATATTCATATATATATCAATTTCTAGGGCATCTATGTGACGGAGGTCCATGAGGGCAGTCCAGCTGCCCGTGCTGGTTTGCGAATCCATGACAAGATACTGCAATGCAATGGCTACGATTTCACAATGGTCACCCATAAAAAGGCCGTTAGCTACATAAGGAAAAATCCCATACTTAATATGCTCGTTGCACGCAAAGGTGTCACATCGACATAATCACTAATATTCGGCTGGCCCTCTCACAAATAAGCAGTAGCATTCAAGTGGTATATGGAAATCCACTTATAACTATTATTACTAGAAATTGCCTCCCGCGTTGCTAAGGATCTCTCCCTCTCTGAATCTATCTCAATCACTAGCGGATCTTTTGAAAAACTATTTGAATACTTATTTATCTTTATAAACATAAGTATAATTAAACCTTAAAAAACATTATTATATATGCATATCGCGCACACCTATATTTAGCCAGAAAAAAATACATAGAAATCCCATGTAGAGCGTAGAAAAGCTTCTTGTTAAATTAATTTTCTTTGACTTGGTTTAAGTTGATAGCGAAAAAGTGAAAGAAAGGAAAAAAAAACCCATATTAGGTTGTTATACAAATACTCCACTTGTTGTACAAACTGCCAAGAAAACCGTGTAAGAAAAAATACATATTGCCAAAACCAGAAGATACACATTAATATAAACTTAAGCCAAATGCACAACGACACCTTAAAGTGTATAAATTATGATTGTCATTGTACATTCTCTGAACCCATATTAAATAGTGAGACATACTCGTTAATATGTCAGGATTAAAGTAAATTTTGTACTTTTATACACCTATCCAGAATCAACAGTCTTAAAACAATCAGCAGCATTCCAAAAAACCAAAACAAAAAAAGTTCGCAAAAAGTTGTTTAAAACTAAATATTACATAATTGTGATAAATATGCCGTTACTTGTGCAGATGTGTTTTTTTTTAAATATGTATTATTTAAGTATTATTAAAATCAGTTTTTAAATGTTGAATTGCATTGAATAAATGTTTGCCTCTAGACACCGAAATGACGTGATTTTCCTCATCTTTTGATCCCAATAACAATAATAACACCGCAGATGTCGTTGGGAGCAGCTTATTGCTTTTTTATTACCAATTACTTTGGGCTCACACACACACGAACATAAACATACATAATTAAATTTTGTAACATTTTGCAATTTAAAATTGGACAAAAAACAAACAAACATACACACAAATACTTTTATACGCAATCAATTTGCTAATTAAAATAATTAAAAATAAATCAAGTTTTTGTGAAGAGCGAGGCTAACAAAAGGAGCGTGGCACGTTTACAGATTGAAGTGGGGGAAGGGAACAGCTTGCCACGCATTTGCGGAGAGGCAAGAACAGACAACGAAACGAGACATGCTAACCGTGAAACTATTTATTGGCATAACCATTGGGATTTAGACTCTGCCAACGCCACGTGTCCTCGCACATCTTATCAATGCCGCGCGTTGCCTTCCAGCCCAGTTTCGCCTCCGCCAGCTTCGCGTCCGCAAAGCATGTGGACACATCTCCCGCACGTCTGTCCACCAGTTCATAGGTGACCTTTTTGCCGGAGGCACGTTCAAAAGCATGCACTAGTTCCAGCACCGAGCAGCCAACTCCACTGCCCAAATTGTAAGCGAAGAAACCAGATTCGGCAATATTGCGCAACTTGTCCAAGGCCTTCACATGTCCCTCAGCCAGATCAACGATGTGGATGTAGTCACGCACACCGGTGCCATCTTTCGTTGCGAAATCGCTGCCAAATATGCTCAATTTCGGACGACGACCCACCGCCACCTGGGCAATGTAGGGCATCAGATTATTCGGCTCGCCATTCGGATCCTCCCCAATGCGTCCACTGATGTGTGCACCCACCGGATTAAAGTAGCGCAGCGAGACAACTGCCCAACGCTGATTAATTACAAAATACAAATAATTAGCTTCATTTATCATTTATATTCGTTGGTAGGGTGTGAATATATACCTTATCTGACTTGCACAGATCCTTGAGAATTTCCTCTGTAAAATATTTGGTTTTGCCGTAGGGTGATGTACAATTGCCCGTCGGATGCTCCTCGGTGACGGGCAAGAATTTTGGTTCACCATAAACGGTGGCACTTGAGCTGTACACAAATTTAAAGACATTATTGTCGGACATAGCCTCAAGCAGAACATTGGTGCCGGTCATGTTGTTATGATAGTACTGCAATGGTATACGACAGGATTCGCCAACAGCTTTGAGTGCAGCAAAATGGGCAACCATATCGATTTTGTGCTAAAAATTAACAAAAGCAAACAGGATTTATTATTGACTTAAACAATTTTAAGAAAACGATTAAAATAAAAATTTAATTTAATAAACTCCAAATGTTCAAGAGGAACATGTAATTTACCTCGGAGTTAACTTTATCTTCGTCAATTGTTTTCTAGGAAAACGTTTTTAATTAACTAGTAATAACTTTTTAAATTGATGTTGCGATTGCCTTTATGAGTAATTTTATTAAGAATTGAATGTATTTTACGAAATATTTTGATATAATAAAAATAGTTTAATATATATGTAGAGATTATATTCATATATATATAGGATAAAATCTTTAATAGGGAAGCAATCTTAAATGCCTTACTTATTTGGTTAATAACATTATAATACCCTCTGTAAAGGGAATTGGAGCTACGTAAACAGATAGATTATCTACAATGAAATTGTGGCTGCTTTAAGTGCAACGTCAATGTTGACGTTGTCGTTGCCAGCACATCGAGTTATGTGACGCGAGGTCAAATGCCTAAGCAATCCGATTGTAGCGGAGACGTCGGAAGTGGGGAACAATTGAGTAAACAATTCGAACAAACTGATATCTCGAAAGCAACAGCAGACGCAATTTGTCTGATAAGAAATATGAATTTATTCGAGTTGAAATATGCCACATGTATCCATCCAGATTGATGATGGTATGTGCCACGTCAAGTTTTAAACGAACAACTCACCTCCTGAAATACCGAACGGACTTGCTCCCGATCCGTGATGTCGACGCGATAGAAATTGACTTTTTTGCCGGTGATTTCTTGGACACGGTTCAATGCCTCCGGCAGCTTGGATGCACCGCCGCTGTACGCATTACACAGATTATCAACACAGATGACATTGTAGCCAGCATTAAGCATCTCTAGCACGGTATGCGAGCCAATATACCCAGCGCCGCCGGTAACCAAAACAGTGGGTGGAGCCATTGTATTAAAAACAGAACCTTTCGCAGCTAGTGTGCTTTGATAACTGATAACTGCAAAAGTGAAAATTGGGTTAATGTTAATGCGAAATTCTTGACGTCACCAAAAAAAAAGTTCTAGCCCGAGTCGAATTCTTGTTAACGGTGTTGAGTGTGAGTGTGTTCCGTCTCACCTCAGCTGTGTAAACGTTATTACTAATTATCTAGCTAAAATGTTACTGACATGTGTTGATATCTATATAAATACACGTTGCTTTTGCCTTTGCTTTTGCTTCTGCGGCTACCCTTGAAAATTAATGTAGTATTTTGTTTTTAAGTGCACACACACCCACATTCACACACATTTATATACACGCGCTAACAAATGATGAGTTGCTGGCTAAAGATCGCTGACCTCTCTCTCTTTCTCTCTTGGTCTGTATGTCGGTGGTGCTTCTTCAGTGTGCGTTTTTTTGCTGTTGTTATCGTAACTCGTTTCCTGCACTTGTCGCACGCATATTCATTCATTCATTCGCTGACCTCCTCCCACTTGACCACTTGCCTTTTCTGATTTGTTGTACGTCTGTTTGGCTAGG
This sequence comes from Drosophila dives, assembly GCA_035042365.1. Classification (NCBI taxonomy): domain Eukaryota; kingdom Metazoa; phylum Arthropoda; class Insecta; order Diptera; family Drosophilidae; genus Drosophila; species Drosophila dives. Next base: position 2,629,320 of record JAWNLJ010000326.1, on the reverse strand, counting down.
CGGTTTGCACGTAACTGAATTCTGCTACTTTTGACTTTGTCCGCTTTTCGCTGCTTATCAATGTCACTGCAAGTGCGGTCAGCGTGTTGTTAGCTGCAACTGCTTGTTACCAGCCTGGTGCCTTTAGCTTGTAACATTCTTATCAATTGATGCACATTTCTACAATTATATACAATTCTACTTGTGTAGATTGCAAAACGGAACAAAAACCAACAAAAAGAAATTATTTTGCGCTCAGAAGACCGCTCTCCGTTATTATCAGCGCAAAATGTAAACAATAATGAAGTTGGCGTTGCCACATCAGCATATCTACTTTATCGATAACTTATCGAAGACAGTCAGCAGTCCAAGTGCGATGTACACATATCTAAGCAGGCAGCGAGCGAAGAAAATATGCATTAAATTAATTTTTAACACTCAATGATTAATTAATAAATAGAAAAACCTTAGTCAAACCATATTAACAATAAGCATGGCATCCGCAACGGTAAGAAATGTATGTATGCCACACTAACAATTAAAACGCAGCAGTAAGAACAGTTAGAACTGCCAACAAAACCAAAAACAACAACGCAAAGATAACTAAAAAGAAATAATTTGACAATGATAAAAGCGTGAGTGCTAATGGATTAAATTTTGGTTTTGCACAGGTGCCATTACTGGACGATGATACGATACCCTTTGGTGAGGAGGATGAGATGCGTGATCCGAGCACCGCAGCACAGAAATACACGTAAGCAAAGCTTCAAATATATATATAATATTGTGTGCATGTATTGTGTTTACCTTCATCTTCTTCCGCACTTCTTTCTCTTCGTCATCAGGCATCCTTATGTGACCTTCTTCCACTTGTTCTTCCGCGGCGCCTCGATTGTCATTTACATGTTCTGCGGTTGGTTCAGCGATTCCTTCATCACCAGTTTCGTATTTGTAGTGCTATTTCTCTCCGCCGATTTCTGGACTGTAAAGAATATCTCCGGTCGTCTCTTGGTCGGCTTGCGCTGGTGGAATTATGTCGACGACGATGGCAAATCGCATTGGGTCTTCGAGTCAAAGAACGTAAGCATAAATATACACAATATTTAGTGTTGTAAACAATAAACGGTAACTGTAACTGTAGTCTTCCACATTCCAGAGTCGCATCAACAAACACGAGCAGCGCATATTCTGGCTCGGATTGATATTGTGCCCTCTTTTCTGGGGACTCTTCTTTTTGATGGCTCTGTTTGGGCTAAAATTCAAGTGGCTTTTGTTGGTCATGATTGCGATTGCGCTGAATGCCGCTAATTTATATGGCTATGTCAAGTGTAATTATGGAGCCAGCAAGGATTTGAACAGTGCTGCCACCGATTTCGTCAAAACACAACTCTTCAAGAACGCTGTCGATATTATGACAAAACCCTCGGGAACACCACAACCACCGATAAATGTGCGGCCGACGGGAATTGTCTAAATGCGAACACGAACTTTATTCTTGCCCCCAAAGAGTATTTAGAGTGTATGCTGTCAACTGTAACATATGTAAAACCTAATTTAGCATTAATTTTTTCATATAATTACGCTGCTTTCTATTGAGTAAAGAATATTTTAATGTACTGAATTCTATAAAATCTGAATATTTCTAAAGCAATTATTAAAAAAGCAAGCTTTTGCGCTATTCTGTAAATTTATGTGGCAACGCTACATGATTCACAATAAGCACAATATTACGTTTTTATATGCTCTCCACATCCGGCCACACTGATCTTTAAGTTCTTATCTACTAAATCGATAAGGTGCTTGCACATCACTAGCAAGTAGGCCATTGTCGTGAAAAATTTTCTTTCGTCAGCATCTAGTGCCGGTTTTGTGTGATTTAGCATCTCAAATATATTTGCAATATAGTTATACAAACGTGCACAGGCAAGCAATTAAAAGCTTATAAGCAGCTAATATATATTAAAATAAAGGTGAGTTTAGTGCAGTGAATAAGTCCACAATTTGTGTTTGTGTCAAAGCAATATCGATTTTTTTCGCCGGTGTTGGAAAACAGGGTGTTCATTAGCATTAAAAACGAGAAGGCGATTTTGAATACTGTTTTTTTTCGCCATCCCACCTAATTTGTGTGTTTTTCTGCAGCAGAAAGATGCGTGGTCGAGGCGGCTACATTCCACGAGGAGGCGGTGCCACCATGCGTGGTGGGGGCGGCAGTAGTGGTGGAGGCGGTGGCTACTACAACAATCGGAATTCTAGCAATTACGTGAACACTCGCACCCAGGGAAATTATCGTCCAAACAGTGGACGCTACGAGAACAACTATCACAACACCAATAATACCAATAATCGCTATGGTGGAGGTGGTGGCAATAACAACCACAACGATCACTATGATAATCGCAACAATCGTGACAAGTTCAACAATCATCATAATTCTAGCACGGGCGGTGGACGCTACGATTCCTCTGGCTCCAGTCACAAGCGGAGCTACGTAAGATTAACCAGATTAAAATTAATATTTATGTATGACTCATTATTTATTTGTAATTCATTGCCAGGATTCGTCACGCGATCGCAACGATGACCGCAAACGGCTTCGTCAAGACGTAAGTTTATTTTTGACTCAAACCCAAAAACCAAAAAAAAATTAATTTTCAGGTGTTTTTTTTTTTTGTTGCTAAGATTGCATTTGGTTTGTTGATTGTCTGTGTAATTTTAATGAGTTTCCAAATATTTATAGCACTATTTTGTGAAGGTTTAACGCCGGATTCTAGAGCGTATAAAATAATAAAATGGAAAGACAAAAATAAATAATATATAAAACGCACTCAAAGTAGCCAGCATATATAAAAAAGACTTCGAGAACGCAAGAACTCAATTTAAATTGCACATATAGATAGCAGCAGCAGCAGCAGCTCCGCATATAGCAAAGATTTTGCCACACACCGAAATGTATTTACATATATGTATTTTATACGCATAGAAAAGCATGAATTGAATTGATATGTTTGTGTATCTACTATATCTTATATATTTAAATATATATATATATACGTGTATCCTAATAATGTCTGCCGCAGAGCAGTCAATTTCTCCGTCCCGACAACAGATAACTTGCTATATATCTAGACCAATTAAAAAAAGTATAAGGTTTGTTCTCATCATGCTATAACTACTACTACTACTACTACTACACACACTTGCTCCAGGATAACGATAACCCAATTTATATCTATATATAGCATATATATATACAGCAATTCTTTATCATAAACAAGAAATTTATATATATATATAAATATATACCTATTCGAATATCAAACCAAAAAAACAAACCAAAAAAAAAACAATGCTCCTCTACACTCCTACTTCCTATTCATCATGAATCGTCAATAGGATTACCGTCGCACGTCTTCGTCAAATGATCACAACAACGATCGCCCATCATCGTCATCGCAGAACATGGGCGGCGGCTCATCCTCATCGAGTTATCATCAACGCAATAGCAATAACAACAACAACAATGATCGTGGTGGTGGAATGAGCACCAGTTCGTATCGTTCACGTGATGATGGCGGCAGTATTGGTGGCGGCGGCAGCCAGCAGAGACATCATCAGCGTGACTTATCGATGGGTCCGCCAAAGCGTCCGCTAATCCGCAGTGTTGCCGGCACCAGTTATATATCGCGACCACGCGGCTCAATGTCGATGCGTGGCGGCATGATTCGGAGCAACAATAGTGGCGTGCGTGGTGTCGGCACCATGAGGATTGTGCGGCCGCGTATCAACGAATCCAATGATCTGCGCACCATGCGCCGCCAGCTGCTCTATGCACAGCAAAAAGATCGTGCTCGCCTCCTCAAAATACAACAGCTGAAAAGGTAATTAGACAAAAAAAAAACAAGTTTATAAAAAATACCTAAAATGTTAAAAGTCGTCCAATATATTCTCTTTGTGAATCCTGTTAACAAGTGGAGAAATCTCAAGGCTATTAGTTGTTGAAAGTACGTAACGCCAATATGCCAATGAAGCGGCCGAGAGATAACCAAAAATATCTTGTGATATATATGTGTAATATGAGCACTATACTATACTATATCTCTACTATATATGCATTCACATGAGTGAGAATCCCAGCGTTTAAGAACTATATAATATAGATATTATATTGGCAGCATTATTATCACAAATTGAAAATGTTTATTTGAGCGAGAATACGTTCGAATATAATCTTCTATAATATTACAAAATATATATATATATATATATATATATACTTCAAAGTATATATCATATCTCTAGGCCGAAACATTTTATAATAAAAACAGATCTGATTGTTAGCCTTATCATCTTACAAATATTCGTATTGTGTACTTATCACCACAATTTGCATTTGCGCCTTCCCCCAAACAAAAAATCACAACAAAAACAAAATCCAAACAAAAATTCAATTCGAATTCCATAGCTCGTTGCGGCGTCAACGCCAGGGTGGAAACAGCAGCGATAATTCTAGCCATGACAATGATGACTCTGATAATGCTGACAAGGATGATGATGATGATGCTGTTGCTGATAAGAAGAACAACAAGAACAAGAAGAAACAAAGCAATGACAATGATGATGGCGACGACGATGACGACGATGATAATAAAGACGATGACGCTGACGGGGATGGGGATGGAAAAAAGAACAGCGATTCATTGAAAAAGTCAACGAACAAAAAGCAGCGTAGCATCAAAATGGCTTCTTCGGAAGATGCCGAGGCAAGCGGCAAGTCCAATGATGATAAGGGCAAGGATGAGAACGATGACCAGGAGCACGACGATGATGGCATTGGTACTGGCACATCGGCTGATGCTGACAAAAGGAATGCCAAACCATCAGCGGGCTCCGATGATGATGATGCAGAGGCCAAGGAGAAGACCGAAGATTCGGCCGGTATTGCCGACAAGGCCAAAGAGAAGGGGGCCACCAAATCATCATCGTCAACGAGCAATGCCGAAAAGTCGTCGACAGGTAAGAAAAAAGACAAAGACGGCGACGACAAAGAGTCCAAGACCAAGAAATTGTCCAGCAACAAGAAGGAGCGCTCCTCGCGCAAGGATAAGGACAAGGACGACAGTGATGATGAGCGTAAAGAGCGACGAACATCCTCGCGCCATCGTGACGAAGAGCACAATAATCAACGCAAGCGAACCTTCATCAAACTCACCTGCGTACACTGCCGCATCAAGTGCGTAACATTTAAGGTAAGTGATCGAGTATGTATACGCTTTATATTTATATATATATATTACATTCCATTGATAGAATTAAAAAGTATACACTAAGAGTAGAAAGGGCCCTTAAATTTACAATGTTTCTTTGTGCTTGACTTAAGGCATATTCCAACTAAGGATGTGTAAATTTCGAGTGAATTTCGACTGCACAACAAACTTATGTTACCTATTTTTAAGTATGTTGTTTACATTTTTTTTTGTATACTCCATATTTGGCAGGAATACCTCTATCATTTGAACTCGCGCACCCACAAGAACTCGATGCGTACTGTGGCGTTGAGGCAACGGGCCGACTTGCAGCGGATGCGCGCGCGTCAGCGCACCGCACAGCGTGAGATCGAGGAGAATAGCAAGGAGGAGTATGAGTCTCGTTATTGCCGCCTCTGCCGTTTGGCATATCGCCAACCGAAGAATGTGCACCAAGCTTCGGAGCATCATAAGGCGATTAAAAAGTTCTTGATGCCGTACTGTGGCTCCTGTCATCTGGCCTTTAAGAATGCGATGTTGTATGAGAATCATCGCTGTTCATTGGAGCACATTCGGGTAAGGTGTAATGTGTTTAATTTCATATTTCTTTATAATCTATATATTGTATGTTGTTTCGGTGCACCTACAGAATAAGGCGCGCAACGATGAATCAGGATCGGAGGATAGTGTGGATGAGCGTGAGATTGACTTAAACAAATTCCTGACTGTGGATTCGGTGGGCGAGATCGATGATGACATCATGGATGCGGATGTCGATGCCATGCTGCTGGAAGCTGAAACGGCTCAGAAGAGCAACGACGCGGAGACCCGTAAGCGTGGCCTCATCGGTCTAGACTTCATTAAGGCGGTGGAGGCATTCTACTGCGAACTGTGCAATCATCACTCGACCAAAGAGGGCGACGACGATACCTTGGAGGCGTACACAAAGAAACATTGCCTGCAACACTCGCACATTAAGAACTATTTGCGTCACAAGGACGAGACTGATAAGAAAAGCAAGTCTGAGGTTGGCGACGATGATGAACACGATGCCGACGACGATGAGGATGAAAATAAGCCGACGAAGAAGGATATTGACGAGGCTGAGGCTGAGGAGGACATCGAAATGGATGTAAAAACGGAGCATGATGGGGACGACGATGACGATGCTCACGATGAAAATCTGTGGGAGGAAGTGGACAAGGATTTGGGCGATATCCTGGCCGAAGTGAAACAACTAGACCACGAAGAAGAGGAGGAGGAAGACGAATCTGTGCTTAATATTGATATCGAAAGGTAAGTGATCCGACTTTTTTAAGAAATGCAGTTTTAATAAAATGATTCCAACATTGCAGCGAAAAGAACAAACTTAAGGAAGTTAAGGATGATTCGAATGGCAGTGCCGATGAGTCTACAGAGGATACTAAACCGTCTACGAGCGGCGGCAAAGCAGCTGATAAAAAGGCAGCCTTGGCACCAACAACACCCACCAGCAACAACACCCAACATGAGCCACCAACAACAACGACACCCACAGTCAAGAAAGCAGCAACGCCCAAAGCTGCAACACCTGCTGCTGCTGCCAGCAAGGCCACCAATCGACCTGGACCGGCATCGACGAAACGACAAGTCTTGGTCAATTTGAAACGCACCGCGGCAATCAAGGCGGCCACCAAGATGACAGCAGCCGACTCCAAATGAACCCGGTGCCGCCACAATAACAACCACAACAACTACAACCACGTGTCGTAGGTGAACTGCAACTGGCCAAAACCCAGTGAATTGGTTGCAGCAGCAGCAAATAAAAACACAAAACTCTTACAAAAAAAAACACAACTTTTACATGCCTACAAGCCTAAAGAAAACCACCTGTGCCTCTGCATATCGAGACCAGAGCCTTTCTAAAATTGAAAACTTGCCACCAAAAACAATGAAACAGTGAAAATTGTTTTATCTGCCAATTTGTGCAGGGCAGTAACTTTTTAGAGAGTATTGAAAAATGGTAGCTATTTAATTTGATTAAGTGAATTTTTGTTTTTGGAGCGCCACCCATTTTATCGGATGTATTTATTAACCTTGTAGAGAGACAGTTTTTCTTATTGTTGTTTTTATTGGTATTGTTGCTTGTTTATTTCCGCTCGAAGAAGACAATGCGATCGCTGGCAAGCTGGCACAACTGAAAGGAAAACGAATACATTTCATTTCATTTCATAATTTTTCGCAAAATTAACTTTCACTGCAGCATGTCGCGTATGATGATTGAGCCGACGCCGGTGCCACAGCTGTGGCAAGGTGTCTGCATGTGGCCATATATTACACAATATGTGCCACTTAACAGCGCTACTTGTGCGTTAATATAAATAGAGGCTTCTCCCTCTCCTTCTCCACGCTCTTGTTTCCTTTTAGTATAATTAAATTGGACAGCGTCGCGTCAGACAATGTCAAGCTTTGATTTGATTTGGTATGCAAGCCAGCGGTTGTTTATTTTTTTTGATATGCTGATGGGGATTGTCTTTCTGTCTGTCGTCCAGCTTGTGTGACGTTAATCCCTGACAATCGCTCATTCAGCCGATTGTGGTAAATTGCAAGCTTGGCTGTCGCGAGATTTATGCGCGCATTGTTCTGTGCCACAAATCCGGTTTTTGTCTTGGTTGGTTTTTATTTTGATTTTTTTTGCCGGCTTCAGTTGTGTAGCCCGTTACTATTTTAACATTTAATCTGTATCTGCAACTTGTTTTAAAGTTGCTTGCGGGCTTTTTGGCTCTTCTATTAAGAAATTTCAACAACTTTTTTGTTTTGTTTTTTGTTTTTTCTTCCTGTTGTGCAGCTTTTTGTGTTTGTTTGCACTTTGCCACATTTTAAATGCCAAGGTGGCAGCTTGTTGGCGGAACCAAGTTTCCTAGCCTGATCGCCAACACAAAAAAATATTGTTTTGTTAATGCCAGCCAAACGCATTTTAATGTTATTAGCTGCAACAATTACGCATTTTTAGCCGATGGCCATTGACATTTCTTGTGTGTGCTTTGTTAAATTAAAACATTTGGCGACTCCATTGAAATGTCAGCTGATAAAATGTGCTGGGCAATTTTAAAGACATTTATTTCTTTTGCGGGTGCGTGCCTAATTGCTGGTATTTAAGCTAAAATTGCTTTGTCTTGGGCACATTTTCTCATCGTTGTTTTGGTTTTTGCTTATATGCTTAGCAGTTTTTTCTTGTAACAAACCTTGGCACTCAAAAGATGATGGAATTTACATACATTAATGCGTGTGTGTATACAAAATTATATATGCTGTCCAAAAACATGTTGATAATCAACGGTTTTATAATGCAAAGGTGTAACTTCGTTAAAGTCATTGTTTTTCTCATAAAATATAAATAATTGACCGCTGACAAATGATTGCTCAAAAGACGCAAAGTCAGTGCTGGTAAATAGCAAACAGATTGTGATCGATATCATTATGCACTTTCCTGCGAATTGCCAACGATAATCCTTGTTCATTCACAATAGTTACGACTGTGATTTAAATCTATTAAATGACTACATAAAATGCATTTGTAATTATTATGTTACATGCCCATTCTCATTGCAATGATTAACTGTGTAATGTGTGAACATTTCGCACGACTCTTTTCGGCAGCCTTGTGGCTTGATCAGCCCGCCGTTTAAGGCATGCTAATAAAAAAGAACTTAATTGCTGTGCGACCACATAAACCATGGCCAGAGTGCTGCCAGATCTTTGGAAATCCCAAATGCTAATTGCCACCATTGCACTCTATGCATACATCCAAATAGTTCCCTCCCACACACACACACACACTCAAATATGAAATTCACTAAGTTCCGCATCAATTTTAGTTGGACTTGCATAAAAATTTTCTTACATAACATGGCAGATAATAATTTCTGGGCACGCAAATTTAAACAAAAAAAAAACAGCACATGGGATATGACTGATAGATGTGAAGAGAGATACGGAAAGGGCGTTGCCGGTTGCGCGAATAAATAGTACCATCACTACAAGATCTAATTAAAGCTAAAACCAGGTGCACCTGCATCTGGGAAAGATGTGCTGTGTATATTGGTGTATATATATTGTGTTTGTCAAATTTTTGCATGCCTCATTCATTCTTCTCACGCCCAAAATGTAAATGAAGTCGTTTGGGGGCAAGCCACTCCTCAGGTGGGTTAAATGGGGGACGGGGGGCTTATGGCTAATGTTAAGCCAAAGACGTGTTTACATGCTTCGCTAGATGTCTTTGACGTCTTTGTAGTGTGAAAATCTTTTTTGTTTATTTTCTATGATTATTTCTATACACACTTACATATATTTATATATGTATATACTATAATCATAGTTGTCATTCATAACTTGTTGCATTGTTTGGGGCGGATCCGTTGATGTTTCACGCTAAACTCTTTCGTTGTTGTTTTTTGTTTTGTTATGGGTATTTAGGCTGAATTTGCTATTGCAACGCTTTTCTGATTTCTTTATATTTAGTTTTATTAAGAGTCACCAATATGTTGTGCAAACGACAATCTCTGTTTAATTTAGTAATGCTTTTGTATGCTCAATTCTCTTGTCACCATACTAATAGTATGTAAATGCCTACACGGGGAAAAATAAGAAAATCTTTTCATCAAAAGAATATATTAAAATTCCACATATTAACTCAAAATGAACACAACAAGTTGGGATAATATTCACGATGTGTAAAAAGAGTATAATGATGTTTTGCAAAGATATTTAATGGGCACCGGAAAATGCCTCCCATAAAGAATACAGATTTTTGATCCGCATTAACAAACAGACAGTCATGCAAACATTTGTGTTTTTGAGTGTAGTAGTTATTATTCAGTTGCTATTATTTTCTATTGGCCCCTGGCATTTGGTAGTCAATATATAAATGCAGGGTCGTCCAGATTGTGTTGAAACGGAATCTAAAAGCATATGTCTATCAATTATCTGCCACAACTCATTATCGAACGCATTAGTGGCAACTGATGGGGCAATCAGGAACATTAAATCACACATTAAATGCACATGTACACATATAAATATATTTCGATCATAAATGTACGCAGTGCAAATGAAAATCTCCACTTTGGCCAAGCGTGCAGCACTTAACATGGCCATTAATTTCATCCAACAGTCTGTATTTATGAAATTGGAATTGAAACACTTGTCTGGTATGGTAGCCAAAATTATTTGAAAAGAAAAAAAAAAAAGTACGGAAAACGCAAATCATATAACAGTAATGCCGAGTCAAAAGTCAGGCCAAAAAATACTATTTGCCCCCACATCATCATGTAATGGCAGTCCAAATTGTCTACAGTTGACTAAACGCTACGCTCATTAGCAAATTATGCAGCAGACGAGTGTGCATACATAACGGTATTTCTGTATCTGTGTGTGTGAGGACATGGTTCAGTGGAACCCGGACTCAATTTCAGATACAGATACAAGTGGAGATTTCAGTTGAGATACTGCCGCTGCTGCTCAGTCAGCAGATATGGGAGTCGTCTCTTTGGCTGGCGAGGGCGAATTAAAGTCTGGCAATTCATGAATCACGAATTTGTTTATGTTTATGGCAGTTTTACGCTCGACTGGTTCTTGGCAAACAAACAAAGCAACAAAAACTTGGGGCATAACTTTAAGCCATATTAATTGTATTTATATCCAAGCTGAACATAAATTAGAATGCTATTTTTAATGTCGCAAAAACGCTTTAATTAATGCTAATATTATTTTGAACGTTTATGATTAATGCGAGCATATATGTTAATAGGATTTGGGAGAGTTATTGCTTTTGGGCAATAGCTATAAAGCTGATCAGGTAACATTATATAAGCAATAATATTATTAAAGATACGAAAGAATTTTTGTAATAAAAATGCTCTCAGAAGTATGCAGTTAAAATTGTTAACTTATTACACTTTTAAGTAGCACATTATTAAAATTCTAGACCCATAAGTAATTAGGCTAAGATTTCAACAAAATTTAGCTAGTTTTAAGTTGTATAATAAAAATTAAATACAAACTTTACGATCTGGCAGTTTTTCGCGACATTTTGTCTATTTTTAATTAACTAGCCGAGTTTTTTAACGAGGCAGATTCATATATACTCACATGACTAGGCCAATTAAAGTACTTGGTAAACTTCTGTAATACACTACAAGACCGTAAACTAGCTGAAATGTTAATTAAATGGTCATTTAATTACATTAAAATTATATACACACAGTGTTTACCTATAATTATTATAACAAGCCATATAATGACAAATAGCGGTAAAGGTATAGCAACCAGCTAATATTACATATTTTTATATGTTTGTGCATTTGTACGTTTGACATCTGCACGAAGACCAAGACTATTATGCAGTTGCCATTGTCCAGCACAACATTTCATTAACAACAACAACAACCACAACAACTTGAAACAGATTCGCGCAGAGTCTGCCAATTAAGATCTCCCAGCTTGTGTTTTATGTTATTTTTTGCCCCCGAAGTTACAGTATGTATATCAAAAAGCATAATCTAAATGCTAAGGTTGACTTCTGTCTGCAGTCGCGCAGCCTGTCGCATTTATAAAAATTTATACACATAAAATGTAGAGCATAAAACTGTCGACCGCAAAAAGCATCAACAACATTCTACCAATAAAAAAAAAAAAATAACATACTGAATGCAAATGCCAAACTGTGAAGTGCAGCCGAGAGTAGCTACAGTGCAACATCATCATCCAACTCATCATCAGCACGATTATCATCATTATCATCATCATCATCATCATCATGATCATCATTGATTTACGTGAAGTCGAATGCAAACTATTGCATTTCTGGTAGCTACAAGAAAGAAAAAAAAACACTGCTTGAAATTAAAAGCTGTGCTATAAAAAAAGACTAGACAACAGCAGAAAAAAAACCTTTAATACAATAATAATAAATACTAGTAAAAGAAAAGAAGATGTTGCCAATGTTGTTGCTGATCGCATCGTTGTTTCTTTTTGCCTGTCGTCTTCGTCTAGCAGGCAATGCAACAATTTCACAAGCAGCACGCAGACAACTAAATGACAATGTGAGCAGGCTAACAATAACAACAACAACAAAAACAACTGTCTGAATTTATAATAAGTAAATCCCAAACTAGTTGTTGTTGTTGTTATTGCCTGCAATTGATCGATGTTGTTGGTGCTGCTGCTGCTGCTGCTGTTGCGCAAATGTTGCCAGACAGTTTTCACAGATCTTCCAAGCATAATTATCAACTTATTTATTTGGATTGCTTTAAGCGCAATTGTCTTAATCAATTTGTTAAGGATGAGGAAATGCCGCCAAGTCTATAATTTGTCCAGGCCATTTCCTCAGCACCAGATTTCACAGCTACCGTGCTAACTTTGACACCACCAACAACAGGCAACAACAGTCAAAGCGACAACCGACGAAGACAGGCAATTAGCAATTGGGTAAGAGAGTTTGAATTTAATTCGCTGTGCAATTGCTCAAATTGCCAATTGATGCCAGACTCAAACCGAAGCCGTAGCTGATGCCCACGCATGCACTGTAATCTTTGGCTGCACGCAAAGCGAAACGCTCAAATCCCTTAGGCTATATATATAAATAAATGTAGCATTTAAAAATATTTAGCTTAAATAACTCTTGCTAATGTTGCGATCATGAAATCTTAAGCAATAGACGGATTTAGCAGGAAAAGCGACAGGTTCACATGCGATTTTGAAAAGTATATATTTTTTTTTAGTGAATTCTATCATTTTTTTTATGCAAAATAGACTCTTTGCAGGTGCATCTAAAGTAAGACATATATTGTAAATAAAAATACCCTAGAAGAAATAAGTAATAAAAAAACATACTATTTAAGAAGAGAAAAGATAAACAGATAAGTTTTAACATCTTTTCGAGTCTACTCATTTTTTTTCGGTGTGTGTATGAAAATCGCGCTAGCTGCCCGGTGGCAATTGCAAATGTCAAACGAAAGACTTAGGCAGCGAACTTGGTTTCGGGGGCGTTATTAAATATAGGCAAATGCAAATGCGAATGCGCAAATTGTAGAGCTTGTTAAATATATAATGCACACAATTTGCCGCGCAACTAAACACCAACTAAAACACAAATGTGCCCTTTAGCCTCTCCAGCAGGCCAGGCCCGGGCCGGCCCGGCCCAGTCCCTGATCCAGGCTTAAACAGCAGCTGCAGCAGCAGAAGCGGCAGGGGGTGGCGGGAACGAGCAATTTAGTGTCACGTTAGCATTTGGGCTGCAACAAACGCTTCCAGGCGGTTGCTTGATTGGCTGGCTGCTGCCCCCAAAATGCACGGGTGGGCATTTAAACAAGCGTCTAACTAGCAGTTTTGGCCGCCGTCAACGTTGGAATTAACCAAAATAGCCCCCTCTGCAAAAGCAAAAACAAAGGCAGCATTCAACTCCACTCCAAAATAAAGAGTAACCCATAGAGAAGCATCCACTGCGGCTGCTGCTGCTGCTGTTGCTGCGGCTGCTGCTGTTGCTGTTGCCGCCAACCTTTCTCTTTGTTGCCCGCCGCAAAGGTCGACAACGGTTCGGTTTCGGTCTTGGGCCACTCGGCTCTCTGTGGCTTTTTATAAATACAAGTGTTGGCCGCACAATAGCAAAGATTCGTTTGTCGAACGTGCAACGCGCGCGATCAACACATCGCATTTGCTGCTCCGGCTAAGCTGCCAACACAGGCAGGAAAAACAAAAAACGGTAAATCGTCGCTAATATCATCATCATCATATAATCATCGTCATCTGCATTTGGCGAATAATGGAGTTTTAAATTCACGCTTGCGCGTGCATATCCAAGGATTAAATGCAACAGCCACAAATAATTGGCTAGTAGCGCACACAATTTGGAATCTTCACACAATATTATATAATTGCTTATAATCGTCGTGACCGTCTCATTTTTCGATTTCTATATAATGTAAATTGCGTGTTTTTCTTGTGTTGTCTCTTTTACGTAGCCAGCAATGCTTAATGCAGTAATCTCAATTTGAAATAAAAAGGAAAAGAGGAAATCTCCGAAGTGACTGTGAAAGTAGTTAACAACAACTTGCTGCATAAGATATTCAATTACTAGTCCGTTGCCGACCACAACAACAACAACAACCACAACAACAACGACTCACAATGAGAATTCAAATATTGGCCTTAACACTTTTGCTGGGTGAGTGTATTGAAAGGGAAAACAAAAATAAAAATCGTGATTGAAAATTCAGGGCTGTGTTTATGTTAATATTTTTATTTTTATTTTTCTCCTTGTGTTGTAATATACTGATTGAGATCTTCTTGAAACAATGAGAAATATTTACATATTTTTTTAGTGTCGAGTTAAAAAATTTCATATTTGCATTCATAGAGGAAAAGACGACCTTCTCGTTTGTTTTAAATCCCACATAATTTCCTACATACAATTTCTGAGCTGGCGTTTTTTTATTCCAAAAATTTACCTTGAGTAACAAGTATCTTTTCACACAAATATTTAATTCAAATTATTTCATAGTTCATAACATTTAAGAGCTTAAAATTGTATTTACAAAATTATGTTAGATCACAGGCAAATTTTTTATTCACATGTTTAATTGGCTTAATTTCCTTTTTAAGTTGTGAAAAAGATATGTATTATTAATGTATTGAAAAAGTAATTTAAGAACTTAAGCCGTAAAAAATAGGTTTATTTTTATTAGATAATATTTATTAAGATAATAAGAAGTATTAAAACAACGCAGAACATAAATCGTTTTATTTTTTTTATTTCTGAAAAGCATTTGAAATCTGTAGTAAAATTTAACAATGGCTTTTTATAGTTTTTGATGTGAATATTTGGTGGTTAAGTAAAGACATAAAATGTGAAGTACTTGCAATTAAAGTTTAACAGCTTGGATTTAAAATGCATTTTAAAATCATGCGAAAAATTAATATGTTTGAGTGTAATAAATTTAATTTAATGCTTAATTTCGATTGACATGGGAAACTGCTTGTTAATCTACCGAATATGGAAAAATACAATAATAATTGTAGTAAATAGTAAATTGTATAAATATTTAACTAGCAAGTTTCCGTTTTCACTGAAATTGCTTTCCATTTGCACACTCGCTAACTAATCTCTGTCACTCTGTCTGTCCACCCACAAGCAGGCCACTTTAGCGTTCAAGCGCTGGAGGCAGCACCCAAGAGCGACAGCGAGATAAGCGCCGCCTCCACACAGCCCCAAGTGGAAGTGGAATCAACGAAAGACAAGCGACAGGTGAGCAGTAAGGAGACGTCTCTATATCCCAATCATCGCAGTGAGTCCGCTCAAGATGATCCTGAAGATGGTCAGGAGACTATTTATGGTCCGAAGCCGAATCAATTCATCATACGACCCGTTGCCCCACATCAGCATCAGCAGCACGAGTCGCATCAGGAGCCGCAGCTGCGCAATTTTGCAGCAGCCAATTCGCGTCCACATGCCGCACAATTGTTGGAGCAGAGTCAAGAGGTGAGCTCAATGGTGGTGGGAATGGAGAGGGGGAGAGAAATGTGTCGGGGTCAATTTATGCTTGACTTTCGTCAAATTTACATTTGGATCGTGACATCTGAATTACACGATTATTTGCAAAATGCAGGATGTGAAACAATCTGAAAAAAAAACTGAAACTAAATTGAAATTGAAACGTCGCCTTTCGCTGGCCCCCAGCTTAGAAACCTTGACCAATTTTTGGGAACGGCAATTGAGTTGTGAATTTTCATTATTTTGGGAACAAATTTGAGCGATTAAAGCAATTGCAATTACCCAAAAAGATAAACCAAAAAAAAAGACAAATTTTATATTACAAAATCTACTAGTACAAAAATACAAAAAAAAAATTAAAAGCGCTGGCGAATATAATAAATGCCATTTGTTGCAGGCCCAAATATAAGTCACGAGCGACAACAAATGAATAATTGCAAAATGATTGTTGCCGTTGTTGACGCGTTCGGCCCGACAACAACAACAACAACAACAACAAATGACACCAACATGCCTCATCAAACACAATTTGCACCACAGTGCAACAACAGCCAACGGAAAGACCGCAGACAGAAGACAGCAGCCAACTGAAGACAATAGCGGGCGTTTGTGGGCTGCCGTGGGAAGAAAGTTGACATAATGTTATAATCACCCTACTTCTGCATGCAACATGTCTCCCAATGTGCCCCTTGCCTCTGTCCCCTTCATGCTAATGCTTAGTTAGATGGCGCCTTGACTTGGCTGACGTTTTATTTGCAATAATAATGTGAATATTGCGAAGGCAACACTGTTCAACACATTTTGGGTTCTTAAACTGTAATTCTTCATATTGGAGACTAAGTGCGAAAATTGATTAAAAAAAATATCAGCCCAGTTTTTAAACAAGTTTAGGCTCTGACAAGTTTTGGTCCACCCTAATTTGTTAATTTTTAGGTTACATTTTTTAAATGAATTTCGAAACAGAATCGCGCTTCTTTCTTTTAATATAGTATTAATACAGAGATGAAAACATTAACATTAGTTTTTTTTTCGGATCATAAGAAAATTATGGACATTAAAAGTAAATGTAGAGCTATTCCTTATACTCGGAACAATTTGAATTATTTCTTAAAGTTATCCTAGTCCTATAACAACATTATAGATTTAAGCTGCTTTTGTTTGTTTACGACTTGTCGATACTTTGTTGCACAGTGTATTATAAATAATAGTTTGTCTGCCAACGCTGCTGCCACCGACAAGCGCATCGATTGCAACAGCAGCTGAAGCCAAGAGCCGCAACTGAAGTCAGGCCCAGACGGATGCGAGGGAGTCTCTCGCTGTTGTCGGTTGTTGGTTGTTGGTTGTTTGCTGCTGTTGTTGTGGTTATTGGAGCTGATGCAGCTGAAATCAACGTCATTTGCTTGGTGTTATATAAAGTTTAGATGCCACATAATTTTCACACACCTAAGCCTGCTCTTATTTAATGTGGTTGTTGTTTGTTGTTGTTTTGTTGCCATACATTAAATCGTTGCCGTTTGCCGTTTGGCATTGAACGTTGATCTTTAAAACACACCCAGTCTGACTAGAATTAAAGATAATAATTTATGAAGCATTCACAAACTACTTTAATCTCTTTCGCCCACGCCCCAGTTGCAGCACTATGTTTACCTGCAAGATATACAGCGTCATCAGCCCAAGGCACAAGTGAAGATAGCCGCGACAAGTGCTCCCCTCAAGAAGTCCACACCCGTTGTCGATCAGGAGCAGGAAACGGAACAGGAGGCGGAACAACGCTATACGGTTGCCATACAACAACCGCAGCAGGGTCTGCGAGGTAATCCCTATGCACAGCTCCCGTACCAGCTGCCCTTGCCACTGCCAGCACCGCAACACCAACACCGGCAACAGCAGCAGCAACACCAACAGCAGCAGCAGCATGCCCAGCAACCGTATCAGATCATTCCCGAGGAGCAGTTTCTCAAGCTGCTCGAGGAGGAGCTACAAGCGCGCGCCTATCACGAGCAGGTCCGCCAACAGCAACAACATCAGCATCACCAACAGCAACAATCCCAGACTCCAGCTCCACCGCCACCCAAATCTTTGCCTATACACAGCACAGCTGCCACGCACAAGGTGATCCAGCAGGCGGAGCCCTCTTTGGGTTTGGGCAACTATCGCGAGCGTTATGTGACCCAGCAGCAGTTGGTGCCGAGCAGTTACTCCTCGCGAGGTGGACCCAAATATCTACCGCATCCACCGCAACAGCAGCAGCAACAACCTGAGGAAGATGAATCCCAGCCACTGCCACCACAACGTCATCATCAGCAGCAACAGTTGATTCAATCACTCCCGCCACAGATCGCCTACTATCAGCCACAGATTAGCTACAAGGCGCTACCAAATCATCCACTCGCCAAATCATCGCTGGAATCAGAAATTGAGAAACTGCTAGCCGCTAACAAGCCTGGCTCAGTGGGTCATCCCGGACTGGCCTATGTGGACAGCAGCAACGAGCCAACGTTGGTCAATCATCAGCATCAGCATCAGCATGTGACACGTCTGCCACCACCACTCCAGCATCCAGCAGCACCCAGCTCCCATCCGGCGCTGCGTCAACCCAAGGCATATTTGGCCAGCACGCCCAACTCGCTGCTGGATGCAAATAATCAGCCCTTTATACCATCCCTTTTCAAGTTCAGCAGCTTCCAGCAACCCACACCCAATTATCCTGTACCACAACAGCAGCAGCATGAGACGAAGCGGCTCGGTCCCGTTGTTTATCCAACGGGTGCACCTGCTCAGCCGCAGCCCTCGCAGTATTACTACCAGGAGACGCCACCCACAGCAGCACCCAAGCCCAAACAATATCGCAGCAAACCGTATAAGCTGCCCACGCCCAGTCCAACCAAAATCTATGAGAAGGCTCATCTATATGCAGACTTTGTGGAGCGTTCCCAACCGCCTGCACCGTCTCCAACATCTGCCCACTTTTATCCCAGTCCACGGGATCCCATTAAGCATGCATCGCAGCGCACTGTGGTACCCACAGTGCAGCCCATCGATTATCAAGTGCATCCCGCTCCCTCTCAATCGAGCATTTATGTTTCCCAGGGTACTGGCATAGCCACGCCCTCGCGTGTTACGCCCACAGCAAAGTTACGCACCTTGGATGAGGTGAAGCAGTTGAATTTGCCGCCACCGAATGGCAAGCCACTCACCCAAGCCGAGTTCCAGGCACTTGTCGAAGCTGGTTACCCAGTGAAGGCGGTCCCAGTTCCGGTGCCCGTGCCCTATGAGCAGTACGTGAAGGATCACCCCGAATATCGCAATCATCCGCCGGTAGATTATGCGCATCTAATGCGTCTGGCTTCACGCCAATTGGTCGCACATCAGCAGCAATATCAGCATCAGCATCCACATCAGCATCAATTGCGTTCCCTGGCCTCGCCCTCGGAACCTTCCGTAAAGATCCTGTCCACACCCACAGCTGCCGAGGCGCAGCAGACGGCTACGGGCATTGGTGGAGGCAGTGTAACCTATTTGCAGCGCCGGCCAAGAGATGAGCAGGATACAGCCGTTGCTGGCAGTGAGACGAAGGCAACGGCTCCAGAGCCGGCGAAGGCTTCACCATCATCATCATCATCATCATAAGTGGCGCTCCTTTAGTTAATATCACTCGCTCCCTTTGTCTAGTTGTAAGTATTGTAAAAATGTTTCTGCATGTTCAGCAATTTAATAACGTTAAATTATAAATAAAACAAAAATACGAAAAACGATTTGATCTATGAATTATCTTTGAATTGGTTCTAGTATTACCAACGATTTATGTAGTTCAGTACAGGTTGTCCCTGGGATATATTATCATATAGAACCGTTAGAACCGTTTTCTTACGTAGAAGAGCCATTTAGATTTGCCCCTAAAAGTGTGCCTCAATTTTTTACAAAAGGGAAATTTAGTCATTGCAGCAACCTCATTTATTTCACTGGTAAGTGCACAGGCTATCCCAAATGCAAAAGAAACAAGTCGCTCAAAGCAAAACCAACTATTGATAAGTCATTAATTTCCTGTACATTACATATTTTTATTACCACTTTTAATCTTAATTTAAGAAAATCTTTTGTAACCTTACAAGATGGGGAACAATCTATTTATAATATTAATCCTTTTCATTTTTGTTGTTATTGTTAAGCAAAGGTTAGTTCACATGTATCGGGGTATTACTGTTGCTGTTGCTGCTGTCCGCTGAGCTGAGAGTTTCTGGCGTCGCCGCGTCCCTTGTCTGCAGACGTGAGATTTGCGGATCCCGTCGATCTCCCTTCTCTTTCCGCTCCCGATCCTTGTCCTTGTTGTGCTTATGCTTGTGCTTGTGCTTATGTTTCTTCTTATCCTTCTTCTTCTTCTTCTTAACACTGCCATCCCCCTTAAATTTGGCCTCATCATAACTATCATCGTAGCGCGTTGTTTCGCCCACATCGATAGCCGTCGACGAATTCTCATCCTCCGCATAGAGTTCCGTCTTGACACGCTTGGTCAACTGATGGGCATCCGAGGATACATCATCAGCAGGAAGTATATTCAATTTGGTCTCGCTATCGAAGGCCTGCACTTCTATCGGCTCATCAAGTACTGTGATCTCCTCACTGCGCTCCAGTTTAATGATCTCATCACCCACTTCAAAGGCTTCGGTTGCGGTGCGTTTAATTGTAACCATGGCGGGTTTTCTCTCCGCCGGTTCATTCTCAGTGGACTTGACATCGCTTTGCTTTTTAGAGCTGCTGGCTGAATTGCTGGTGTCTTTCATGAGGTCCTTGTAAAAGCTTTGATTCTCATTTGCCTGCAGGCAATTCGGTCGCTTGCTGCCATAGAGCGCATAGTAGAGATCCACAATGTCGCAGCGCAGCTTCGTGTCGCAGGATAGCGTATTTATGCTCAGCCAGAGGCGATCGAGAAGATTTGGTCGATCCAAACGGCTGCGCGACTCCCTTGTGAATGGAGGATTGTCAATGAGCAGCTCGGCGAGACCATGTCGTGCCGCCGGATCTGGATCGGTCTCCAGCAGCGTTATCAAATGCTCCAAGTCCTCGCTGCGTCCATCGACCTTCACAAAGTCCACCAGGCATTCCATGGCCGCAATACGCAAATCGAGAAATATGCCATATTCCGCATAGCTGCGATAAATGTGCGGCAACGAAGGCAAGTGTCCAAACTTTTGCAACTTGCGGATGACCTTCAGGCAAGAGACGGAAACCATATACTTGTACGAGGGCAAATGTTTCTCCATGTTCAACAGGCGCGTCACTTCATCCAGCACCAATCTGTCAACGAAGAGAATTGAATTCACATGCGAAAAGCTTTCTATCCGCCACCTACTTGGCATCTGTGGAGAGGCTGTCCGTCGTAATTTGAGTGCCATGCATTGCCACAGAGACAACTGGAGTGAGTGTCTCTCCCAACGCCTCCACCAGAGCAGCTCTATAATAAGCATCCGTATAATGATTGCGTGAATTCTCATTGTATTTGAAGAGGTCGAATAGAAAGCGCATCACCTCCGGCGGGCAGATGCCGTGAGAAGTGCGCAAACCTACAAAATAAAAATAAATAAATCATTAAATATAGAAATATGTCACATTATATTTCACCCACTTACCCGCCATGGCTACTGGAATGGCTTTTTGCAAATAGTACAGTTGAAAGTTGGAAAAGTTGTTCAGTTTTATGATGTGCGGCGCACTGAAGGAGCCAAAGAATTTGCGGAATATATTCAGCATGGCTGGAGGTCCGCTCCACGAGGCCACCATTTGATTGGCCACCTTGGTGAGGCTATGTGCAGCCTCGCAACGCACCTTGTAGAAGCAACATTCACTCTCAATGGTGTCTGTGAGAGCTAATCTTGTGGCATTTGTGGGATACTTTTGGAGCGCTTGTATCGCCTGAAACTGGGCTGTGACATCTCGCTCGTGTCTCAGCTGATATTGCCACTGAAAGTCCGGCTGCTCAATAATCAAATCACGCAACAAAATCATCTCCGGGTCGAGGCGTATCCACAGCACAGGTGAGTCACTAAGAAGGGGAAACAAATATCATTTCTATTAGATGCTTCTCTGTTTAAATTTTATATTAAACTTACCCCATGGCAGATAGATCCATGTCGACCTCTTCTCCTGTGCAGAGTGGAATCTTTTTCTTTTTGTTGCGCCTGCTCTTTGAGTGGCATGTGATGTCCGCCTTGACCAACGTATTCTCAATTTGCAGTGTATGCTTGAAGGTGCCATCCAACTCCTGCAGCTGCACCAGCAACGGACCATTGTATTTCCTAACACCACGTTGATTAACAAAATCTTGCCTTATCTCCAGTTCGATGGTGTTACGCTTCCGATTGAATACCGAGGTGAGCGAGAACTTTGCATGGCCGCCCGTGCGCACCCATTGATCCATGAAAACGGACATGTCCTTGCCGGTCACCGTAAAAATGGCCTTAATAAAAATATTCGTGGATATGAGCAATTGGGACCACAATCCGGAGCCAATTTTCATTGTTGCCGCATTCGTTGCCAAAACCAATTGCTTGTTGAACACCTGAATGAGCAGCTCCTGCCCAATGCGATGCTCCAACATGCGGATGACCAAGTGAGCCTTGCGACGCATCGCTTCCACATATTTGGGCGACACCGTATGCAGACTTTTGATGGGAAAATAGTGGACAATCTCCTGCTGCATGCTGGCTGCAGCCGCTGGATTTGTGCTCGAGACGGGTAGAGGAGCCGGAGGCTGACTGCAATCTAGTATAATGCCACCATATTGTTCCTCATATTTGACGACACGCGCCAGTTCCGTTTGCACCCACCCGCGATACTCGTTGTTGCCAAAGCATTTTCGGGAATATAGGCCACATAAATATTCAGCAATGCCTTTGGCCAACCACGTGTCCGACCAGTGATGCGAGGTGATGAAGCAGCCAAAGAATTGCTCCGCCACAGCTCGCGACATAAATGTTCTAGACACGTAGGTTTGGTCGATAATCGCTATGGAGTGCAGCAGATTAACTGAGGCTATCGTCATGGTCGCATACGCACTGATGTCCGTGTCCAGTTCGTCTACGAACACCTGTTTGTAGCAGGAGAAGGGATAGCGTGTGGAAAGTGTATCCTCAAAGAACTCAAACGCTTCGTGCAGATAACGCACAGTGTTCTTCAGCAGCGGCAACAAGCCAGGCAGACAAAAGTGCGTCACTTCGTGCATATGCGGATCCACATAGATCTCGAACGGACCCACTGCCAGGGCAATATTTGGAGCACATACTGGCGTGGAGACCGTATAATGAAATGTTTTCTTGCGCAAGTCCGGCGTCATTATCACCTCCACGAGCTCACCGCTCGAAACCGCTGTCAGATTTTTATCCACAGTGAATTCCAGACGCCACGTACACGGATCTGCAAAGCTA
Source organism: Drosophila dives (assembly GCA_035042365.1). NCBI lineage: Eukaryota > Metazoa > Arthropoda > Insecta > Diptera > Drosophilidae > Drosophila > Drosophila dives. The sequence goes on along the minus strand of JAWNLJ010000326.1, from coordinate 2,606,149 downwards.
TCCACACAGGGGAACCAAAGACGCGTGGAGTTCTCATAACAATTGGTGTACATGTGAGCACAATTCAATTGGGCGGTATCATCCTCCGAAGATGTTGGCGGCATTACAAAATGCATGCCACTCTTCGGATTTTCCGCAGAGAATTCAATACGTATGCGCAGACCGCGGCCCTCCTGTACCAGGGAATAACCCTCCGGTGGAACTTGGATGAGAAGTTCTCCATTATTTACATCCGGATCGGTGATTTGTGCTGCGGTCAAATGATGCTTGGAATAGACGTTCAACGAGCGACTGTAAATGCAAATGCTTACATAAATATAAATATATATATAAAGTAACGGAAGTTAACCAACCTTGTCGGCGCCTTGTGGCATACTTCCTGGAAGGGATCAAAATAGACAAATTCCGCTTGGCAAACATCGTTGAGGACCACACTGTAAATGCGCAACTGTTTCGCATTGAGTCGTATCAGGCGCAAACTCTCATTATTTGGCACTATCGTCAGCTCCACCATGCCCTGCAAAAATTGAGAAATTTATTTCATACCTCGCAAAGTTTATTAAATTTATATATTACAATAATGCTGCGACGCTCGAAACTGATGCCGGTGAGGCTCACAACCTGATGCGCCGTGCTAACCAAAAGAGAAAACATTAATTTAATGATTCAAATCAATTATTTGGAAATACTTATAATTTGAATGGTCGCAGCGGTGCCTCTGGCACCTCAGGTTGTGTATCCATTGCTTTTTTCTATTTATAATGCACACGTTATCACCGAAATTCCCATATAATATTATTGCATTGTTTATTTTTCTTCACATTTTGTCTTCCTCTTATTCTTTTCGATACCACCCTGACTAAAAAAACTGCTTAGTGGCAACTTTATATCGCGCAATGCAGCCCTGAAAACCATCTTTAACCCAGTTCATGCAGAGAGTGTCATTTTTGGGCACGTACAAAAATAATAAATAAATTACAGAATATGGAATCATAACTAAAATTACGTAGTTTAATTGAACTAATTAACATTTTTAAATAAAAGTCTAATATGGATATGCAACATATAAATTTCCGAGTACTGGAGAAATACGCATAATCCAAAACGCAGAAACTTTTATGCTCACACAAGTGTTAAGATGTGAATCATCTATTCCTAAGAAAGTTAAATTTGGATATTTCTGCCATTCATAAAGTATATATTCCCGAGTCAAGTCAGCAGTTGTCGTACAACGGCTGCTAGCATCGTGTTAGTTGTTGCCATTTCGCAACGTCAAGCAATAATTGAAAGTGTTGCAAGTAGTTGATTAGATTAAAAAGTAAACCAGAAAATAATAAAAAAAAACAACAAAAAAAATGTACGGCATCGATAATTATCCAAAAAATTATCATGCGAGCGGCATTGGCCTTGTCAATCTGGCTGCGCTGGGCTACAGCAAGAATGAAGTCAGCGACAATGATAATGCGCAGGGCGCACCTAAATCGGGGCTATACCCCTCGCTGCCCTACCCCACGTCGGAGTCGACAGGCGGCATGCCGTATGTGGTGAAACAAACGATTCAAGCCCAAAATGCAGGATATCCCGGATCCAGCATGGGCATGCCCCAGCCATCGGCAACGCCATATCCTGGTGCTAATTCTGGCAATGGCTTGTATCCAAAAATGCCAACGATGCCATTGCCTTACCCATCGACACCGCTGGCGCCTATACCGAGTGCAGCTCCGTATCCAGGTGCATCTCCATATCCAGGTGCAGCTCCATATCCTGGTGCAGCGGCGCCCTATCCCAGTGCTATGCCGTATCCGAGTGCTATGCCCTACCCCAGAGCAGGAGCGCCCTATCCCAGTGCAGGAGCGCCCTATCCCAGTGCAGGTGCGCCCTATCTCAGTGCAGGAGCGCCCTATCCCAGTGCATCACCTTATCCGGCGTTGCCCTATCCCTCAGCTGGGGGCATGGGCATGCCGGGGATGCCAATGCCGTATGCACCGTTGCCAACATCGCCAGCACCACAATCCATTTATCCGTCGATGCCAACGCCATCGGCACCGCCACCGAGTGCACCCAGCCCTGAGGAGGAGCCATCGGTGGGCATCCAGGAGCTGCAGTTCACCAGCGTCAAAGTGCCCGAGAATCAGAATATGTTCTGGATGGGGCGCAAGGCGACGGCGAATGCCACTCGCCAGCGCAGCAAGCAAGGCGACAATTTTGCCACACTCCAGGAATCGTGTGTAGCAAATGGCACCATGTTTGAGGATCCAGATTTTCCGGCTAGTGATTCATCGTTGATGTACTCGCGTCGTCCGGATCGGTACATTGAATGGCTGCGTCCTGGGGATATTGTCGATGATCCTCAGTTCTTTGTCGAGGGCTATTCGCGGTTTGATGTGCAGCAGGGAGAACTGGGCGATTGTTGGCTGCTCGCTGCGGCTGCAAATCTTACACAGGACTCGAAGTTGTTCTTCCGTGTTATACCGCCGAATCAGAACTTTGAGGAGAACTACGCGGGCATCTTTCATTTCAAGTTCTGGCAATATGGCAAATGGGTTGAAGTCGTCATCGATGATCGCCTGCCCACAGTAAATGGCCAACTGATCTACATGCACTCGACCGAGAAGAATGAGTTCTGGAGTGCCCTATTGGAGAAGGCATATGCCAAGCTACATGGCTCCTATGAAGCACTCAAGGGTAAGCTTAAATATAAATGTTGCTTGGATATATTCAATTTAAATTTAAATATCTTTTATTAAATTTATAAACACATTTTACAAATATCTATTTTTTCCCCTAGGCGGCACCACTTGCGAGGCCATGGAGGACTTTACTGGTGGCGTCACAGAGTGGTACGACATCAAGGAGGCTCCACCGACTCTTTTTAGCATCATGACCAAGGCTGCGGAGCGTGGCTCCATGATGGGCTGTTCCTTGGAGCCCGATCCACATGTGCTCGAGGCGGAGACACCGCAAGGATTGATTCGTGGACATGCGTACTCCATAACCAAGGTGTGTCTGTTGGACATCGCGACGCAGAATCGTCGGGGTAAAATTCCCATGATACGCATGCGTAATCCTTGGGGCAACGATGCTGAGTGGAGTGGACCCTGGAGTGATAGTTCGCCCGAATGGCGATACATAGACGATGACCAAAAGGAGCGGATTGGTTTAAATTTCGATCGTGATGGTGAATTCTGGATGTCCTTCCAGGACTTTCTCAATAATTTCGATCGCGTCGAGATTTGCAATCTAAACCCAGATTCGCTAACAGATGAGCAGCAGCAGAGTTCGCGTCGCAAATGGGAGATGTCCATGTTTGAGGGCGAGTGGACGTCGGGCGTCACAGCAGGCGGTTGTCGCAACTTCCTGGAAACATTCTGGCACAATCCCCAGTACATCATCACGCTGGAGGATCCGGACGAGGAGGATGACGATGGCAAGTGCACCGTTATTGTTGCTCTAATGCAAAAGAATCGTCGCAGCAAGCGAAATGTGGGCATCGATTGCCTGACCATTGGCTTTGCCATCTATCATCTGACGGATCGCGATATGCAGGTGAAACCGCAGGGACTACACTTCTTCAAGTATCGCGCCTCAGTGGCACGTTCCCCTCATTTCATCAACACCCGTGAGGTTTGTGCCCGTTTTAAGCTGCCGCCAGGTCATTATTTGATTATCCCCTCTACCTTCGATCCCAACGAGGAGGGCGAATTCATAATACGCGTCTTCTCCGAAACGATGAACAACATGGAGGAGAATGACGATGAGGTCGGATTCGGTGAAACAGACGATCGCATTGCACCCGCTCTGCCACCGCCGACGCCCAAGGAGGAGGATGATCCACAGCGCATTGCACTCAAGCGTCTCTTCGACAGCGTTGCTGGTGACGATGAGGAGGTGGATTGGTCAGAGCTGAAGCGCATTTTGGATCACTCCATGCGCGATGTGATGATCGGTGGCGAGGGCTTTTCGAAGGATGCGGTACGCTCGATGGTGGCCATGCTGGATAAGGATCGCTCGGGTCGCCTGGGCTTTGATGAGTTCGAAGCGCTGCTTACAGACATTGCCAAATGGCGGGCGGTCTTTAAATTGTATGATGTCCGACATTCGGGCAGCATCGAAGGCTTCCATTTGCGTGGTGCCCTCAACTCGGCTGGTTATCATCTGAACAATCGTCTGCTGAACGCATTGGCGCATCGTTATGGCTCCCGGGAGGGCAAGGTGCCCTTTGATGATTTCCTAATGTGCGCCATCAAGGTGAAGACCTTTATTGAGATGTTCCGCGAACGGGACACTGATAATTCCGATACGGCATTCTTCAATCTGGATGATTGGCTGGAGCGCACCATTTACTCCTAAGGAGACAGAGATTGAGAGACAGGGCGAGAGAGCAGCTACTAATCAACATTCAAATTAAACTAATCCTAAGTGCCACGTTGACTTATGTACAATCTTTATATGCACTAATTCTAATCTGTTGATGCACGACTGCAGTCACAAACCCAGTCACCCAGTCAAGAATGTTTATCAAATAACAAATTTGGTTACAGTGGGACTACGAGTAAGGCGGAAATACAAATTTATTTTGAGTATATTTATTTTATTGGCCTTGAAGTGATTCACATGGCGACGCTCGACGATAAAAAAAATTCAAAAGAAAATAAAAACCAGAAAATCAACAAAACAATTTGCCGGCTGTGTACAAAGGCATTATAAGCATATTACTACTACAGTAGTCCCGCGATAAGGTGACAAATTAATCAAAGAAATTTTATGAAACATGCACTTAAAAAAATAATAATATATTTTAATTGGCTCAATGCAAAAGTATTTTAAAACCAAACTTCTTGTGTACTTGAAATGATAACTGTTATACATAACGGGTGACCACTGTACCTGCTACATAGTATATAAATATATGGTTCTCTTCGCTCTCTATTTTTTAACTAGAGACGAAATTACTCTGTGCCCACACACAGTCTATGCTTCCGACAAAAGCCATAAATATTGCCAAGTACAAAAAATGATAGAGGTCCATCATAAAATAGCAAACTCCCCAGAAGTCTATAAAAATACATACCCCATATACGTATACAATAAATATTATGTACATTTTTCTACTACATTTATAAATATATATGCAATCTCTTAGATACAAAATTTGTTAAATATTTGTTCAGGTGCTAATCGAACAAACGAGTCCATTGTTCAATATAAAATTTCTACATAAAAAAATCACTTTTGCAGCTGTACGAATCGATTGAGCAAATATACATTTGTATTTATAAAATAGTTGTACTTAAATACTCATTAGCTGGCTTATAAAGGGTAGCTTGAAAAGTGTTTCGAATTAATATTGCACTTGTTATCAACTGAATCTTATTATATATTATGCTGTTTATATATATTTTCATATAAATAAAACTGAACAATTGTTGTGAGTACAATCATTTGACAACAACTACTTCGGTGGCCCCTATGGGCGGTCCGGCGGCAATAAGAGTTTCTTTCAACTGATCATAATTGAGATCTAATTCACTGCACAATGTTTGCAGCACCTCAATAAAATCCTCATACTCCAGTCGCCATTTTCTGCGAAGAAAAACCCAGATGCGTCATTTGATTTAAAATAGTTAATGATGCAGTTGATGAGATTATTTACTTATAGCTCATATAGATTAATCCGGTTTGAGTGCGAGATATGGGCACTGGCAACAGTCTGGCCTGTATTAGCCAACTGTCCAGCTGGGATAGCAATATGCTGTTAAATACCTCCGTCTCCAGCTCAGACGCAGCAGTCTAAATAAAAGATATAAGCATTTATGTATATATATAAATATATATATTTATATATATATTTGTTAACTGACCTTGTAATTGCAGTAAGCATGAAAAAGTGAATCAAGTGTGTGCTTCTTGGGTTTATCTTCGTCATCGGCCATGCTGAGTACAAATCAAATCACAACTGAAACTATATCTATATATTTCTATATGTATGATGAACTTGTGTAAACAAACAATTTTTGACACTTAATAAAAAGCAAATTGGCAGATTTGTTTTTTTTTCTTTGTTTTGTTTTTATTGGAAAATGTTTGCCAGGCAACAGATTATTATTATTATTTTTGTTTAGATCAAAAGCTTGTGCAGCAATTGCTGTTGTTTACTTTGCCTGCCCGCCTTCTTTTTCGCCAGCACCTCCTCCTCCAACACGCTGCACTTTGGGCAGTTTCTGTTTGCTGCTGAACTTACAGTTGCGATATGGCGGCGCTATAGCATCCTGTTGCAGCAGCAATATGATGGCTTATGGTAGCTTGGCTTGTGCTTGGCTGCGAAGCACATTCTCACGTCGCACCATAGACTGTTGCAAGAAAGCATCCAGCTGCAAGCAAAAAAGAGTTGTTAATAAAATAAAATAAGAATTTAAAAAATATTGATCAGCTTACACTCTTGCAGTCGACGGGCGCTGGTGGATCGTTGCAGCCATCTGGCAATTTGGTCTCTTTGACAATTCGCAAGTTCTTGCAAAAATTCAAATTGACTATGTTCATACTGCTGCACTTTTTGCCATTGTTATCTTTACCATAACATTTGAGGATCAACATTCTTGCGCTATCCTCATAGGCAACCACATCGCCAGTTATGCGATCACCAAAGCATGTCTCCACACGCAATTTGGTACCAGTGGGGAATGGCTCAGACACAGTTTGCATAATGTTTCGATGAAAATGCGAAAAAAATTGGCACGTGACAAGTGTCACAATTAACTTTAAAAGTGCTACCAATTGCCAGTAAGCGGCGTGGTGAATTTGTACAAATTCACCACCACCAAAATATCCCTTTATTTGGCATTGAAATTTCGGTTGTGCAAGAAAACGGTTTGGTTGTTTCGTTTTTTATTTTTTTTATTTCATTTTATTTACAGTGTATGTGTATGCTAAATATATAACTAAATATAAATGTTGTATATATTTATATATTTCAAAAGTAAACCTTTCCTTTTTAATATAATTTATACGTTATTTTTAACGCGCTTTGCCGCCTAATTTGTTGTTGTTTGCATGAGCGTTTGGTTTCCTTTCTCTAATAGATTTATTTATTTTATTAAATTGGTTTTATTTGTTCTTCAAGACATCGTATTTAGTTAAATTGTATGTGTGTGTGTATATATATGCATTTATGTACCTTAATTAGCACTATTTAGCTATACGCTTTTTTTCGATTATATCTAACGCCTTTAAAATTTATAAAACAATTTTCCAGATTTTTTTTTTTGGCGTAAGTAAATTCTTAGGACTTTTTTTGAAGCAGCGAAACTAAGCAATCAATTTTAAGCGCATACTCTTCCGAGAATAAATATCGAAAAATATGGAACAAGCACAAACAGAAAACATATTTTTACAAATCAATAGAAAAAAACACAAAAGTATAAAAAAAGTATATCATGTATAATATATATATGAAAAACGGCGCTTAAAAAAAAACATGCTTTAATAGATGCTTTAAGATGTGGGTGCAATTAGGTCAGTCGCTATGTCGGTTCGTTTGTCTGTCTGCCAGTCAACTTTGTCTAATAAACTGACTAAAGATTTGTTCTTTTCTTTTCTGTTTTTAAATTAGCACTTTTAATGTATCCGTTTTAAGCATTTGCCTTTTCTGCTTTTTAGTATATTTTTTTTTTTGCTGTTTTAGTATTACGAAATATTGCGTTTTTTTCTTTAGATTACGTAGTTTTAGTGGTTGCTCTTTTTTTCATAATTTTTGTATGTTGCATTTGTATTTTTTGTTAAATTTGTAATTCGATTTTAGTCTTAATTATCTTCATTTTTAAAAATCACTTTAAATGGGAGAGTTACTTGTTGACGATTTAGCTAAGTTTAATATTAATTCAACACAAATAACTCTTGTAAAATGCGCGACAAACTACTTTTGTTGTTTTTGCTGTTGTTTGTGCTATATTTAATTTTTTTGAGAAGAATCTGCTGACGGCCCTGCAAATGAAAGTTAGAAATTTGCTGTGTTCTATTTGCTGTTTGCTCGTTTGTTTTATGATAAACGGGTTTAATATCAAAAGGAATGATATATATGCGTAATTTATATATGTATATATATATAGATATATATATATATATATATTTATAAAAATAAAACAATGCACTTTCGTATTAACTGACGCGCCGCAGATTTTACATGGGTCCATCGATAGCGCTTACTTTAATCCTGAAATAATAAACGGAACGGGCCGACGTCAGAACCGCAATTAAGAACATTACCACGTACACAAAGTACATGCCTCCATGATCCTGTCGATAAAGAAAATGATATATATATATGTATTAAAGATGTATAATTTATTAATTTAAGGCTACTCACATTTGCATAAGTGTACGTGCCCACTGTGAGACAAATGCTGCCAATGAGGAAGATCAATGCGACAATGGCAAACAGAACGCCACGACTATTGGCGAAACGGGAACCTACCGAAGACACTTTTCTGCAGTGTGGACAGCGAGCCAGTGCGTTGTTATAGGTGTTAAACTTTGTGGCGTACAAGAAAATATTAATTAAATTTAATCGTTGAATATGTTACGAATAGGTCTCAATATATGAAAATTGGTTTTTAATGTCATTTTCTGTTCATAAGCGAGATGTACTCAGCTTATATTGGTCAAATAATCTATTATTTTAGCTTTGAGAACAAATTATTCAAGGGGCTCTAAATATTGAATGTTATTTTATAATGTTCTATTTTTCTCTTAGATCAGACAAACAGATATAGCTATCTGAACTCAGTATTTTCTGATCAGGTACTGATTAAGAGACATTTCAGAATGCATATTTTATATATGATTATTTTACAATAACTAGAACTAATTATATTTAATTTACAGATATTTCTGTTTAAAACATAATATTCCTACTTAAAATCAAAAACTGTTTGTATTTTGTAGCCTTAACTGATTGGGCGCCTTACCAAGAACGTGTCGGAGCAGTGGCCACAGGTGACGCGGCACATGCCCGGCATGGTTGGCACGGGCGGTGTCACTGGACTTGGAGCCAAATTGATAATACGCTTGCAATTGGGACGTGGACAAGCGATACGCTGCGATGAGCTCTTGCAGATTAAGAGACAATTGCAAGGACAGCGCACATACTTCTTCCCGGGTGGTGCATTCCTTATGGGCTGCAAATGATGTATTATGAATATGGGTAGAATAATATTTTGAACAGTACTTACAGTTGCCTCATTGCAGTGGGTGCACTTGACCACGTGTTGCTCCCGCTTCGCAGTTATGTCAATCATGTTTTGACAGACTCGACAGGTAACCATGGGCACGCCCCCGGTGCCACTGTTCTGATACGGCGGCGGTAGCTCATCGGGACCAATGAAAGGCACCATTTGTGCCGTGCTGCCTAAACGGAGTAAAGATGCGCAAGATCTGTTAGTTGGTGTACTTTTTGTGTAAAACAAATACATGTTGCTTTAGTTGCAACTGATGTTGCACTAAAGAAGTAGCGGCCACTGCCCTCAGTATCTGACCACAAGCGAGAGACTGATTATTACAAAACGGGTGGAGAATGGGAGATAAAACCAAGTGGGTCAATCAAGGCTTATGCCTACGAAGACAAGGCAATTAGACATATATGTGTGGTTTCAAACAAGTTGCAACTTTAAGTAGAAAACTAAAAGATCTTATATATTATAAATACATCTTAGCCTTGGGCATGGACCATGACACTAAAGGTCTGTGATCAGGTTCAGTGCAACATAAAAGTGCTGCGAGATACAGGCGAGTAATCGGTGGGAGTGAGGGGCGGTGTACACTCTGCAACACTGTGCGAGTAACGATAATGGAAAAAAGTCGTAGGATGACTCATATAAAATGCCTCACTTCGCCAGCTGATTAAAAATGCTGAACGACGAACGACGCTGCTAGAATTTCTACCGACACTGATATAAAAAACCAAAACAAAACAATAGGGGAGAAGGGTATGTATCGATGGTTGTATGCTCTCGACGAGAAAACAAAATAGTGTAACTTCTGAATATTAAAATATATATTTAGTATTTATTTAATTCGTTTATAAGAGAGTCAAATAAACAATTAATGAAATGAAAAATTAAGTAATTTAATTTTTAATTTTTAAACAGAGAAGACATTTTTATGGATAATTTGTTATGAAGATCTCTATTAAAAATAACAAATACAATTATTTTTCAAAATTGCCCAATTACAGAAGCAATAATTTACCAAAGATTTAAGCAGTTGTTACAAAGCTTATGCTATAGTTTCAATAGTCAGCGCAACAATAGCAAATTGTTGCGTATTCCAATGTAATTTGGCATCAAGTTACGAACTTTTTGCAAACTTCGCGGAAACGAGTAGTTCAAAATATGACCCTCCATGACCGTACCCCAACAAAACCACACACCCACAGTAGCTCCTCAGCAGTTTTTTTTTTTTATCATGAGTCAGTCAGTTAGCACAAATCATGTTTAGAAGCAGACATTCGACAGCAAATCACAGCAACGGCAGCAGCAGCTGCAAAGTAGAGCGAACACTTGTTGGGTTTCCAACACTGGAGACAACAATCTCTGCCTGCATAGATCCGCACGCATGCGGGCAATCGGACGGATGGGAGTTCGGTGTGAATGTACTTAGTAAAATCCATAGATTAGAATGACCATATACGTACCGTCTTCGTTGTTGGCAACAGCGCTGCTGCCAGGATTTTCGGTGCCCTCATTTGGAAAGTCTGAGTAAGAGGACGAGTTGGGCTGGTCTTTGTTGATCAAGCTTTCTTTCTCGGGAGCAGCCATATCGGCGTGATATTTTTTATCTTCACTCTTTGTTTTGCACCAAGCACAAGTCCCGTTAGAATTGCACCCAAATTGCAATTGCAATTGTCGTTGTTGCTGCTTCTTATTATTTTTCTACACAGCGCCGCAACGCAAATGCTTCAACTGCAAATAAACGAACGGAAAAAAAAACCAAGTAAAGAAGAAGGCACATACAGGTTTCAGTAGTATGCACTATATGCATATTTTTGGGACGACTTCTTTGTTTGTTGGTGCATAAGCTTGCGACTTTTTTCTACATTGTTTTTTTTTTTTTTTTTCTGTTTTCTGATTCTACTTTTCTGCTAAATCCTCCCTTTTCGGCATGCTTCGCAATAATCAATTTTTTCGTTTCAGCCGGGTCGTTCTTATTGGTCCAGCGCACAGAATCGTAGTTAATAACTTACTTAGTTTACATATACACTGGTGCTAATTGATTAATGTTTGTATGTATATTTTGTGCTCGAATTTTACCTTATTTCGTTGAAAGTGCACTTCTTCTGCCGCAGACGCAGAGTTAAGTGAGCTGGCCACACTTGCACTGATGATCACTGTGGTCACACTTATCAGTCTGATTATGCAGCCATGCAATTGCTACTGTAACCCTGGCACACAGAGTTATCATTGTCGGCCAGCTGATTTTCGTGCTTACTATTTTTTTTTAACAGAGAGGTCCATAAATAAAATGTCGCAGAAAAACTCCAAAGAATCATTTAACAGCGATTCAGAAGACACTACTGCAAAAGTCAATTACTGCCATTATAGTAGCTCAAGTGATGCAGAGACAGAAAGGATTAATCACAGCTTACGACGCAAATCCCGCCAACGACAATTTACTCAAAGCTTCTCATTTAATCCATTGCCTTTGCGGATAGTTGGCGAAGGGGAATCGAAACCAGTTTCAAGTAATCCAATTTCAATTCGAGATATGACTTTAAACGCAGCGCAAATCATAGACGATAGTTCCGATATAGATGTGGATGCCGAATATCATATATCCAATGAAAGCAGCAGTGACAACACAGTTAAAAGATCCATTGTATTTCCTGGCCGCTCTCTGGAAAAATCCGATTTTCAAGTAAAGAGAACGATTCGCAGACGTAAGACTCGTCAAAAAATAAATCGTTACAAAACAATGTAGTCTATTAAGTATAATATAAATATATGTTAAAGGAAAACTAAAATCGCATTCAAATTCAACTTCAAAAGAATAATCGGCTGCATTTGCACAGGGTTGACTAAATGGTGTACTGTACAGCACTGGTCCCAGGGCTACAGGTTGGCTTGTGCATTTCGGAGTAGTGGTAAACTTTTACAGGCGTAACTTATTTATATGCGGTTTTTATGTAAATAAACCAAAGCAAACGTAGTCAAATTATTTTTAAAGTGTGAGTAGTTTCTGCTAAATAGCAATCAATTTATTGTAATGTCGATTTAAAGTTGCACATTGAGAAAAAAGTCGTGTGAAAATTGTGCGATGATTTCATTTTGTGCTGCTGCTGCGCGTTGTTGTATTGGAAACTTCGTCGTATCTTTGACCATGTTGTTGTTGTTGTTGGCTTAGGTACGGGAAACGCAGAGCCAAAGTGGCGTCGACGTCACAAATACGAATGTTTATTTAGCTGGCATAGTCAAAAAGCAAACAAGAACAGCAACAACTACAGCTGCTGATGAGAACACCTGTTTCTAATTGATTTTTCACATTTCACCTTAAACGCTTTCAGATCCACGGACTATCAACAACTGTGTTTTGGCTTAATTTTTAAACAGTAGAAAATTGATAGATAAGTGCTACAAAGCAGGCCAAGTAATCGAATTTGTTTAGCTACAAAGAAAAAAAAAACAATAAACGAACGAACGACTATTTCGAACCCAGTTTGGTTTACTTTGACCACCGATACACAGAAAAAATAAGATTATGGAGGCTCCACCGATGTTTAACAGTGTTGAGGACGAGTGCAGGTATTGGAAAGAGCGCTCTAAACAGTACCACAAAGAGTAAGTGAAGAAAAACTATTAAACTCTTTCAACTCATATTAATAGGTTGGTTGTTCTTTTGCAGATGGACAGATGTGAAACAGGAGTACGACGAATATGTTGAACAGTCGCGAGAAATGGAGGCAGAAATGGACGCCACTCTAGAGCAAAAACAGAATATAATCAAAGATCTCAGAGCCAAGCTTAATATGTTAGAGAAAGAGAACGATTCGCTAAAGGTAAGACATACAAATCAAGAAAAGTAAACATAAATTACCTAATAAATACTCTATGCAGCTCAAGGTGGACTCACACGGCATTGAAATGTCAATGCTGGATAAACAGTATGAGACAGTGAAAAAAGAGCGCGATTCGATGAAGGAATATTTGCGACAATTGGAGCAGAAAAACGATGATCTGGAGCGTGCACATCGAATACTCAACGAGAGCATAGTAGACTTTGAAAAGATGTTGGACAAAGCCTATGAAAAGAATGCGCTCCTCGAGATGGAGGTGGACGAGAAGGAGATGCTGCAAGAGAAATTGCAGCGCCTAATGGACGAGACCCGCGGTGCGTTTTGTGATATGAGCTTAAATTCAAACTTTGTTTGACTGTGAATTCTGCTTGTAGATCTCAAGCAGGAGCTGAATGTAAAGGCGCGCTATACGCCAGCGAACGGCACAACAACAACAGCAACAGGAGTATCAACAAATACAGCAAACACCGGCAACAGCTCGATGAATTCCTCAGCATCGCTGCCAAATGGAATTCTGGGCAATGGCGATATATTGCTGCAACATGACAATGCCGCCGCAACAAAAGCCAGCAGCGTTAGCGTTAGTTCGCTAAATGGCAGTTTAGCTAATAGAAACGAATATAATCAACAGCAACATTCGCTTAAAAGTAAGATAATCAGTTCATTGAAGCAAACAAAACGCATACTAAAGCTATCCAAATCATCTCGCCATATTAAACCAACCAATTTAATCTAGTTTAATCAATCTCAATCACACCATTTAAAAGAAATTCCATATTGTATATATTTAAGCTTATTTTCTTTTGTTTTGTTTTTTTTTTAAACTTCTGTATTTTTATATGCACAAAATTATTAAATGTAAGCTAAATTTTCATGATTTGCAAACATTTCTCGTAGGCAGTGCCTGTGTGTGTTTATGTTTGTGTTAGTGTTTGTCGCTGTAACTAATTGTCATTTGTCATTGTTAACTAATTATTAATTAGGCCTATAAACTAACCAAAGCTGTGTTTCTTGTGTTTGCTCCCTTTTTGCAGATCCCGAGAACCTTATCAATGGCAATGCTATGAATGCCAGCTCCCGCACCACGGCGCTCAACATTGTGGCCGACATGTTAAGAAAACTGAACGTAAGTTCCTGTTGTTTAATACTTTCCAAGCATGGTATATGGAACGCTTACTTTATATCATTACGTAGAACTCTATCTATGTTTTGTATTTTATGTATTTTTTTGGTTTTGTTGTGTCTTGTTTTTAGTTCAATATTTATTTCATATGTTTTTATAGTGGGACAAGGCCATGTTATGTCCTGATTGTCAAAAGTTTCGTTGCGCCTGCGAACGTGCCTCGCTGTCGCCGCCCGGTAGCGAAACTAGTCTCTTTCGTCGCGCTTTTGGCAGTGGCGTTAGCAGCGATGCTCAGACAACGCCCACCAGCAGCGATGTCAGCTTGAGAGATTGTAATAATCATGCTTCTGCTCCGGCTGCGGGTCAGCGTCGGAACAGTTTGCAATTTGGCACTAATATATTTAGGCGTTTTGCGGAACGTATGCGTAGCATTAATGACTCTCCGGAGCCTGTCGCACAGATGCCTCCATAAAAATTGCTAACAACGATATTTGTAATTTGCTTTTTGGCTATTGTTTAATTGGCGCTTGCATTTATTTAATATGCTTACGTTAATAAATAACATTTTCATTTTGTAACTGTTTTATATGTTTTTATTTTTTGTTTTGTTTATTTGTATTTTGTTGTTGCAGCTTGTCTATCAACTGTTTTTGATCAACTTTTTGTTGTTGTTGTTTTGCAGGCCATGGAGACAAAGCTGAAGACATATCGAGAGCATGCGCCGCCGATGCATCCACGTCAATGACCAGCAGCCGGATTGGCGCTGCAACAGTCGCCCCAATCTCTGGAGACTGCCGAGTAGCTACCGCGACATGTGGCAGCTGCACAGTTGCATCGTTTGTTCAGTTTTTTTATGTTCTAGTTTCGATTTTAACGTGCTTCTGTCCTGACCTTTTTTTATTTATTTTTTCATTGAGTTGACTTGTAAAAATTTACTATATATTAATACTTGTAAATCGCACACAATTGTTTATGTTGTATGTGAATAATTTATACGTATATACATTTGAAGCCGATTCCACACCCCGCCCAACACACACACACACACAAACACACACAATACGCCTTACTTGTATGTAACGAGAGAAAATACGTTAAACTTAAGTCGCATAAATTCTGATCTGATTCATCATGTCTAAGAATATTGTTCAAATGGCTTTGTTTACTCGTGGCAGCCGCGATTTGCACATTCATGGAATGCATAATTAGTATATGTTTCTTATATATATTTAAATTTAGTCATGTTCTAGTATTGATTGTTAATTTTTGCTCGAAGAGCTTTCAAAATGATATAATGTGCACCCAAACATGTGCACAGTTTTGAACATGACTACTAGCTTACCAAGTAAGTTCAAGTGAGATCAGCACACAGAGCTTCAGTAGAGTTTTAGCTTGTAGTGCATCAGCTGAGTCGAAAGTATTACAGCCCGTAAAAACATACTATAATACGAAAACAAAACAAATACTCGTAGAATTAAATAAAAGGAAAGGAGAAAGAGAGAGAAAGGTTTACAGAGAGAAATAGTGTGTGGTGGCAGCTATCACTTAAGCTAAATACAATTTATGACTAGTTACGACTCAGATCGTCTCTTACAATCTAATCCCAACCTTTCCCCAGCAGCCTAATAATTTAGTTAAATTTGAACAGCGTACAAAAGAATTACAACAACCACAATAATGACACATTTTTCGTTTTATATTTTTATGCAAATATAAAATATTGTAAAAATGCAACAGAGAAAAGAAACCTGTTATTATTATTATATATTACATATATTAAAATTGTACATTTATGAAACAGACAAAAACAACACATGATAATTTATAAATAAAGAGATAAATAGTTTTAAATAGAAA
Source organism: Drosophila dives (assembly GCA_035042365.1). Lineage (NCBI taxonomy): Eukaryota > Metazoa > Arthropoda > Insecta > Diptera > Drosophilidae > Drosophila > Drosophila dives. Next base: position 2,590,106 of record JAWNLJ010000326.1, on the reverse strand, counting down.
CAACGTCGTCGAGAATGTTATTAATTGATTTCTTCCAAAAGGAATAAAATATAAAATATAAAGCACTCTTAACTAAAGTTAAATAAGTATTTGAATCCTATTTCAAATTAAATCAAAGTATCTTTAAACACGTTATAATTAATTTGTTATTTACTTAAACAGAATTAGCAAAATATTTGTATTTATTAAGTAAAGGCGGCGGAGTTGTCACTGCCTTGGTAGCTATGTCAAGGCCAAGCTGATTAATGCCGCCAAAGTCCACGGAGTACACACCACCCACAAACCACACACACAACACGTACACACCACCCACACACCAACAACACACTTGCACATCAACTCAACTCCTCAAAAGCTTTTGCTGTGGCTTTTCCCCTTTTTAGCACAGTTTTTTGGTGCGGGTGGCGTCAAAGTTTACCCCAGGATATTATGCTACTGCAGGGGCGGCATCCACAAGGTAATCTGCCCTACTGAAGCTGGCCTTGCGATGGGTTTTCAGATTTGAGGTTGAGTGTTGGTGAAGTTGCTGCGGCAGCTACCGCTGCTGGCCGTGAGAGTGTCAAGCTAATGAAAGTGCTTTGGTTTTTGAAGTAAGCAGTGGGGCGTGCAGTGTTTGGCATTGAGTGCAAATATTTTTCATAACCAACGGCACCAGAGACAACAAACAAAAAAAAAAAATAGAAATAAAAAAAATGGCACAGGCTTGAATAAAATGCACAGCACTCTCAAGCACAGCGAACAATGTGCAGCAGCAAGTGATGTGTGCTCAGGGGCGTAGCCAGCCACTCCGCCAAGGGGGTCAAGTGTTTAGACAGCCTCTTATGGACTCTTAATATATTTTACTTTAAAACTGAATAAAAATTTGATTTATATAAGTTCTTTTATGTTTTGAGACTTGTCTGAAAACATTGTAAGTGGGGTATAAAATCTGATAAATCTGAATTCAAATGTATCTTAGATAACCTCCAAAACTCTCTTAGAGATTCACCGAGTAAATCCTTTATTTATAATTATGACTGTTAGTCAGAGCCAGCAATTAAAATTGATTTTAATATTTAAATTGGGCTAATTTAATGTAAAGTTTGTTCACGAAGTGTAAGTGTAATTATATTAATGTGTAGTTGCTTGGGGCGCTTTGCAAATGGAAAATGATTTATTTTTGCAGCGTCGATAGGCAAGGATTAAATTATGCTGCTGGTTAACTAAGTATTTTTTATTAAGTTTAATTTGATTAGTTTTAAAACGAGAGAGTGTGTGTGAGCTATATTTGTATTAACAAAATATTAAAGATGGCATTTTTACACTCTGCTTAATGAATATGCGTTAAAATGTTATCCAAAAGTAAGAAATATTGCGATAACTAAAAGTAGGTAATTAAATTCTTGATTGTGTACAAGCAGTTCAAAGAGTGCCTGCCCCTTTCCGGCTAAGACCCTGGCTAAGTACCCTTTCCATTGTCCTTGCAACACAGGCCGTTGCATGCTAGAACCTGCAGCTGCTGCCATAAGCGGATTTAAAATGGCACAATGCAATTGCCTTTTGAAAGAAAGAAAAAGAAAGCATCGCTGACATAAAAGCTAAGCATGAATGAATGTGCGCGTGTGACGTTATGTGGGTGTGTGTGTAGGTTGCCTCTGTGTGTGTGTGTGTATGCGTGTGTTTGTGTTTGTGTATGCAGGATATTTTTAAAAGCAATTCTCAGAATTTGCGCAGTTTCTGCTGTCGCCTTTTGCCTAATGAACTCCCACGGGTAAAGGCGATAAAATCTGCGTCAACTAATTAACTGGGAAATAGCCAAACAACTACAAATAAAGCGCCTACACACCAAGTACTTAAATAAATACCTACATATACTTATATATATATATATATTTAGCTAGCAATACTCTTAACTGTATGAGAAGACATTTGGATAAACCATTTTGCAGCAGCTCAATTGTAATTGCATAAAAACCGATTCAAAACAGCTCATAAAAAAATCTGCACACCTCAGTTTGAGAAATCACAAAGTTTCCAAGCTGTCAAAAACACAAACAGGGTGCAGCTCAATTGTATAATCAGCTTAGGATAGCTTTGGATTTAGGCTTTTTCTTTTGGCTGTTGTTCGTTTCTGAAAAAAGAACATTAGTAAATATGAAATGCAATGCTACCTTTTATTGGCATTTAAGACAGACATTTGATAGCAACACATAAAAATTTGTGGACTTTTTTAGTAAATGGCGGCGAAAACTTCAGTTACCATTTAGCATAAGTTCATATTCATATTAATTCATAAATATCTTATTTAAAGTTCCTCTAAAATTATTAGTTTATTTCACATCAAGGAGATAAATCACCATTTCATGTAATTCATAATAATTTATAAAAATCATTCGGAATTTGGTTTAGAGTTAGTATTTCATTTTTTACCGGCCCTTATAATGAGGTTCCACTGTAGCTGCTAAGGCCGACAGAATCATTTACTCAATTAAATAATACCATTGAGGGACACCCTGTGAATACATTGTATATATGGGTACTTAAATTGTATTTTGGCATTTAACATGCTGTTAATATTTAAAATGCGCGATGGCGTAAGATGAAGCGGCAAGTAAGCGTTAACGGTAGCTTCGCAGTGGGGCAAGGATAATGAGGATGATGATGATGATAAGGCTGTTGCGCCTTAGGGTAGCTGTTGGCGTGTCCTGGCATCGTATTTGCTCTGGCCTAAACATCAAACAAAATCGATATTCGGGTGGTTGCTTGGCATGTTGTAAGTGTGTACAAATTTTGGCATAAACAAGCCATTACACACATTGCCATATATCCATACATACATACATACATACGTACATACATACATTGTATACATTAACATGACAAGAGGGCAGTAGGGCATGCGGACAGGAGAGTATGAGGATGAGAATGTGTTCTGGTGTTGTATGCCCTCAGGTGGAGAACCTTGCTTTGTTTGAGCGCCGCAGGACACTCATTTTTCGTAATGAGTTTGCCTAGTATGTGCAAGGTGAAGCCCAAAACTGAAGCACAGATACAGCAACCAGCAACCCAACCAAAATCAACGTTAAGCAAACAACAACAAGTGTAACAACAACAACAACAACAATATAACAGCAATAACAACAAAACAGCTTGAGTGGAATCTACCTTCTGCAGTTGCTTTGGGATATTTTCGTTAGCTTCCAAGGCTGCAATAATAAAAGCCATAATTTGCTTTAACACAGCACAGAGGACAGAAGACCTCTTACACACACGCACACGCACACACGCACACACGCACACACACTTGGAAAATAGAAACTGATATCTAAAACATATCCTCCATGTCTGTAATGAAAAAAAGAGAAATAAATGAAATCCGTTTGTTTTTGAATAAACAATCTTAAATTCAGTTAGTGGCTTTAGGCTAAAGCTACATTTTTGTTCTATGAATCGAATAAATATTCGACGATTATTTAATATGTGTATGTAATAATTTTATAATAAAAATTCATGATTCTTTTTATTTTAAATCTCACTGCACAGGAAAGCACCTGGAGCACATGTCGATGCTTGTTAACAGTGCCATTGAGTAATGGCGGCGCCGCCATCTTTGTGCGAAACTTCCGGTTGGCATTACATCCGGTGCCTGGCAGCTATAAAAAAAAAAACGACACAAGATTTACAGTATAATTGAATTTGATTAGTGTTCGCAGTGCAGCTGTCTGGAGCTGATTAAATAAACGAGCTTTTAACTTGGATTCAAGTTGCATTCAATTGTCGCCACAGTAATTAGTTACCTCAACTCCCACTTCGACTCAGTTAGATGGGCGGTGCTAGGAGAGGGGAGAGCGAAAGCAGAAACTAAAGGGCACATCATTAGCAGACACTGAATGAGATTTAATTAAATGGAATTCCCAGAACGGCAAACGAACAATCGATAAATCCTTTGAGCGGTTTAATTGCTCTTCAGCTTTTGCATTTGATGTTGCAGCTTACTTCAATTATATGCCACATTGAGTTCTTGTGAGTGTGTGTTGGAGTGGGAGTATGCCTAGCACTTTTGCTAATTGAACCCAATGTTCAACTGCAAATTGACTTTGCATTTTTCTATATTCAGAAATTTCTGCCGTTGGTCGTATCAATTGCCCTGTGAAACGAGCTGAAGCCATGTGCAATCTTAAAATGATCCCAAAGAGCCGCTCCACAAATGGTAGACAAAAAAAAAAAAAAAAAAACAATTGCTGCTGCGTGTCTCTGAGTGTGCGTGGGCTTGTGGCAGATACACAAACACAATGGCAGGTTATTGTCTGAAGCGATTCTCTGATTTATGCTTTACAAAGTATACTCAAACACACTCCCACACACACACACACGCACACACACTTGCATATAAGTTTACTCATACGTACCGCATTTTTTTTTTTAGTGTTATCCTACATTTATTTCTTTTTCTTGTTTACTTGGGATCTTTTAGCTTTTATATGCTGCAAGTAGGACAAGCAAATAGCCTGCACTCAACTTGAGCTGAGGAGTCCATAAATTATGCATAGAATGTGTGCTTATTTGGATTTCGATTATTTTTAGATGCATGAATCTATTTACTAACTGACTGTTCAGAAATTTATTACAATGCCTAATCTGATACATTTTGACACAGGATTATGAGCAAATAAAAAACAACTTAATTCATTTATAGCACATAAATGAATAACGAATGCTGCTGTCAAGCTAATTTGATGGAGACAAGTTCTTCAGGGATCAGTGAAGAAACTATTGTTAAAGACTTTTCGTAAGCTTAAAAGGAAATTTTAAATTAATTAAATTTCATTTATTTTATATTCAAACTATACTCAAGTATTTGTGTATCCCCATATCTACGAAATGTCTATAAGGTTCTATTTACCCATTTGTTAGTTAATACTATTTCAACGTTCAATAAAAACCAACTTTTTCATTCGCTTCGTAGACACCCTCGTACTAAGTATGCCCACTTATTTGGGTGCAGGGTGTGAACGAAACGAGAGCATTGAAATTTATGTTGCATACTTTTTGGGGGTTGCGGCTTGTAAGCGTAGCCCAATTAGGCGTAAACAAATTTGTTGCTGCTGCCACTCTTGTGGCTGTGTAATTTTAGCCACTGAACGACCACTAGTTGCTGTAAAAGTCCACAATGCCCACAGCCCGCCCCTCCCCGCCCCCCAGCACGTCTACGATTGACGTTGATAAAGCTGCTCGCAGCGCGTGTCATTTTTTTTTGTTTTTGTAAATATTTTGAACTATTGATACGCAAACGCTGCTGCTGCTGCTGCTGCTGCCGCTGCTACTGCTACTGCTGATGATGATGATGTTGGCCATGATGATGAAGTGGTCTGACCCTGATACCATACAAGACTTGTTGCTTTTTAGGCCCATCGTAGTTAATGTTTAGTACTGGCGGGGAATTGATTCTGTTATTTTTTTTTCTTTAAGAATTTCCCTTTTTTCCCCTGCAACGCAACAGTTTTTTTCGTACTTTTTTTTCGATGCGTATGTTTTGAGCTTCGTGTGTTTTGCCGAACTCCAGTTTTGAGTTAAAGCATTAGGTAAAACCATAGCCACAACCAGAGCCAGAGCCAGCACCAATCCAGAGTGACAGTCTTCTGGGGGACTTGACAGCGTTTGCCCGTGTCCTGGCGCTAGGATAATCGCAACAATACAAAAAAAAAACAAATAAATAATAAATAAATAAAGAGAAAGAAAGCAACACCTGCATTTAGCTAACTATAAAGCGTAATTGTTTCGCGTCGCGTTGTGTTTGACTATTTTGTGTTTGCAGTTTGCGCGACTTGCGAATCGTGAGTAAATAGAGTAACTAGATAATAAAATGCCATTTGATGTTATTTACACCAAAGTTATTTTTCAAATATGGCTTAAGGGCAAGCTTGTTGTGTGGCACTTAACACTGCTTGTAAATCGAGCAATATTAAGAGGATTACAATGTTGCAAGTAATTATTATCGGTAGCACTTTGTTGTAAGTGCTGTGTGGAATTAACTTTATTTCGATCTAGCCACGTTTTGACAACATATCCTGGGGGCAAGCGAATAGCAGCTGGAAAAGCAACAGGCAGCCATAGCTTAGCCGTACTTTTTGCCATTTAGTTTTTATACACACACACACACACACACACGCACACACATCAACTTATACTAAGGTGCGCTCCGTGATACACTTAATCCGACATTTACAATTTCTGCTTAAGGATTTATTTATGGATTCAATATGTGTACAACGTTTACTTTCCTGTGCTCCGATATGTATGTGCGTGAGTGTAAGTGTGTGTGTGTGTATGTATGCTCATATGCTTCAATGCTTCCACATACTCCAGTTCACCCCAACCCAGCCCAATCTATGTGCACATTTGCATGCGCACACAACACAAAGCATTTTGAATACACGCATTTCAAATTTTGTAATTCATTTTGTAATGCAAAAAGGATATATAGATGGAAGTATAGATATGTGCGGATACATAGATCCTTTGTGCTCGACAAGAAAAGGCAAACCCCAAACGACCTCGACTCCAGCTCCCTGACTTACTTATTCATTGAAGTTGCATTGAATATGTGTTCAGAAGGTGAATTTTTAACTGGGTCAAAAACATGGTTTTTAAAACCAACATTTATTTATACCCTGTACAGACATCAGTTCCTGGCATGAAAGGATTGATGTAAATTATGGTTTGAAGTCTAAATTGATGAATTTATAGTTGAAAACGTGACTCTAGCGGTAAATTTAACTTCCTAAAAGAGGATTAAAAGGGTTGGCACAAAAATTATAATTTTCCAATTTGGATATCTCAAGAGAATTCGCATTTTCACGAAATTTTCCTTTTAGTATACAATAATAAATTATAAAACATGTTTGATTACAATGACTACAACAAAGATTGTTGTTTAATGATTTTTTTAAATATTTGAGAATTTTAATTCTTGTTATTCCTTAATTTTTAACAAAGTGGAAAGTTTTATCTCCGTATTTAACTTTTTAGCAGTTGCCCCATCCGCAAAAGTTTAGTTGCAGAAAAGTTGATTTTTTACTATTATTAAATTCGTTACTTTTAGATTACAATCTTAAAGGATTGCTTTTGAAAATACAAAGCACCAGTTATACAAAATAAATAGTTGCTCAAAGCCAACCCGCAATGTAAACTAAAATTTAATCAGTTTAAAGTCTGATTAAACAATACAATGAACATTTGTTAAATTGCAACTAAATTAAACTGCTAAATTGTATAGACAATGTGTCAATTCAAATAAAATGAATATATTCAAACACAATAATCGAAACAATAATAAACTAATATTGAAGCATAATTGATGCATGCAAAACACTTGTGTTTAGTATAATTAATTGCATTTTATATATGGTTTATCATTTGATCAATTGCCAATCAATTTTAATACTTGCTAACTGATTGTAATTTCTATTTGTATTTATTGTTTGCACCACTTGCTTGCTGGCTTCTCCTTTCCTTTCCTTTCCTTTCCTTCCCTGCCGACGACTATCCACACTTGAAATTGTTTGCTGCAGGGCGAGTTGCCTTGTAGTTTGTTTTCAAAATTCAATGTTTTTACGGTCAGATTAGTTGTTAATCTTTATGGATTTCATTAGTGCTCACATTGAATGTGTTGCAGAAAAATGCACATAACATTTAAAGTTTTTAATTCCACATTGCATTAAGCTTCCCCTACAATTTCCAGGAAGACAACTGATTATTTATAGAAATTTGAACTTCCACATTTCACAAACAATGAGCAACTTTCATCGTCATGGCGAGTATGACGACAGCAAATGTGTGTTGTTATTGTTGTTGTGGCAAATATAAATGTTGTTGTTATTGTTATTGTTAGGAGCGGCCTCCGCGTATCGTTCGAATGGAGGGCAAACATTAACAAGTGGGTGCAAAGTGTCCAACAGAAAGGAAAGGATGCACAGCATAAAATACTCTCTACTGAATTTATTTGAATATTCAGCAAAAGTTAATATTAATAAGTGTTATTTAATTTTTATTTAGCTTTTTTAGAGGTTCGCTTTTTTATGACTGCTGCTAATTTATTTTCGTAGCTGTAGGCCAAATAATATACAACTCCCTTTGAACATGGCTGCAGGGTATTACAGTTAACAAAAAAAAGCAACAAGCGTAAAATTATGATAAAAATCGATAACGAAATCTACATTCGGTATAAGTTTGCTGTTGCGAAAATATCAAATATGTAAATATTTGCTCGTCATCTACCTGAAAATAACGCTTAGCTTGTTCAGCGTTAAGCTTCCCCTAGCCGTTTATATGTGTGTGTGTTTGTGTGTGTTGTGTGTGTGTTTGTGTATGTGGAGTGACGGAAAATGCTCAAGTTTGAAAGTTGAAACATTTTTAGCAGTGCTAAGTGCGAGAGAAAAGGAATCCCAAGCGCATCCAGCGATTTGCCAGGCAATATGCCAAAATTTTTCTTGCGTTGTTAGCTGGGGAATAGCAGTTACCTTGACACTGCTTTACATACATGTATATATAAACATTCATATAAAAAATATGTATATATATATAAATGCGTACATATATATCGCGTTAATAACAAGTCAAACAATGCGGCGTAGTATAAAGATCAAAAGCTTTAAAATGCCACTGTAAACATGTGCAAATATTTTAAGTCGATTTTATTCCAATTTGATTTTGCTTCTTGTTCTTTTTTTTTTGGCTTTTCCTTTTTTTTTTTTGCTGAAGTAGACAATATAATGAAAATATAATTTTCTATTGAATAAAAAAGGCGTTGTGTCCGGTCTGAGTGCCACAAAAGCTGGAGTAAAGATGATTTTTTAGGGCCAACAAGGACTTTTCGGCACATCTTTCGCAATTTGGTTTTGCCTCTTTTTGTTATTCCTTCGATTTTTTTTTTTTTGGGTTCCTTTACCTGCAGCTGTTTATCATAATTTTGTTGATTTGCTGTCTGCCAACAGCAGTAGCAAAAAGAAAAACAAAAACAAAAACAGTAACAGCAACAAACGTGGCTAGCAAATCAAAAAAAAGGGGCGCACCGGAAAGCTGGTAGCAGTATAACCAAAAAAGTTTCACAAGGCGCGGCAAAACTTTGCCAAGTAAATTTAAATGGCCAAAACGAAAAAAAAAACAACAACAAACGTAGCAGGAGACAAAATAACAGCAGGCCGAGCAAAGAAATTATTATGCGTATTTTTGGTAACTCTACAAATTTGAATACCCTCGAAAAGCTTTAAAACTGCCGTTTTTGGGCTTAACAGTAAGGCCAAAATATAGGAAAAAAACTTACTAAAAGCAATCTTATAAATAAAATGTCTTGGCTTGCCACAAGCTTTAAGCAATTAGATGTGAGGCATAATAAACACAGAATTTGTGTGACAACTGGGCTCAAGGCGCAAATTTCACACATGAGCTCGTCCTGGCAATTCCCAAAGCGTGTCATTTGAGCTATTGGTTAACGTAGTGAGCGTGTTGAAGGCGTATGCCTGGCATACTCTTACAGGCTTAGTGTATCAGGCCTGTAGTAAAAGTGAAGTTTTGCTTGTTGCCCAACGGGGCATGCGTCATCTCAACAACAGTTTGCGCCAGGCTTTTCATAACTTTTTTGTTAATATTATTTTTTTTTGCTGTTGTGACTTAGTCTGTAGCAGTTTGTGTAATGAATTGTTGTGACAGAATAATGTGAACATTGTTGCTGCCGCTCTCTTTATACTTTTTATGGGTTGTGTAAGGCAATTTAATAAAATATGCAATTGCCAGCGGAGTGTTGTGGCGTCAACTGTTGCGTCGACCCTCAAGGGTACACAAAATACGGTCCACAAGCAGTGGCCAAACAGCGGCGTCGACCAATTAAAAACATGGCGTCATGGCAACTAAATTGGCAAATGGGAAAGGGGGACCAAACGAACACACACACACAAAGGTTTATTAGCCGCAAAACGTTGCTCATTAAAAAGTTCGTCACGGCCACCGCGGCAAAATAACCTGATGGCCAACTGGCAACTATGGAGACGGGCAACTGTAACTGGGATCGAAACTCGCCGACTGGACCAGCGTGCTCTGATTAAAAACTTTTTGCTGCTTAGCCTCAGCACAACCCAACGCGGCTTTAAGTTGCTCAGTGAGCCTGTCTGTCTGTCTGTCTGTCTGCCAGTCTCCCAGCCCTTCTGCCAACTTGCCTGACAGGCAGAAAGCCTGCCTGTCTGATCTAAGCCCACTTGTCGCTACGTGTTTTTTACGCCCGCTGACAGTCGGCCTAATTATGGACTTTACCCATCTCATCAAAATCATCATCATCATCATCATCAGGTTCTTTTGGCTTGACGCTTATGAAAAAAATTGGAAAAGAGCTTGTCTAGCGAACTTTTCAAACCCAAGTGAAACCGATTAAAATCAACTTTGAAAGTTGCAACATGTTTTTGGTATTTTTACAAAAGTTACTCTAACTTTCATTTCTGAAGTTTTAATCCACAAGTTTTACAGCTGCATCTATTGGCACTTTAAATATATAAAATCCATTTAATTTGTGTATCTTGTGTATGCAATTTAAATATAAAAATTGCTAACCTTTTTCAGTCGCCGACATTTTTTTTTTTAACCAGTTAAGCCTGCAGTCATTTTGCCAGCTACTTTGATCTTTTCAAGCTGCCCTGATTGGATGTGTGCGTGTCTGTGAGTGTGTGTGTGTGTGTGTTAGTCCTTTTTTTGTGTGTGTACTTATGCGACGCCTGTCCATTGGGGTCGTTAGTTTTTGTTTCTGGCACTTTGCACGCCCCAACGCTTTTTATGGCACTTTATGTCATTTTATGGTCTTCCATGACTTCATCCGAAGCACGCACACAGCTCCAAGTTGGAAACAGAAGCCGAAAACAAATGCACATCGAAAAACTGAATCGAAATGGTAATCCAAATCAAAATCAATGACCATATTAATATACAGACGTGTCCTCGACTCGATGGCAACTTGCACTCTTATGTGAAAATCGAGTGGCAAGTTGAACAGTTTATAGTTTTAGCCAACAGGGGCGTAGTCCGTGGTCTATAACCCCCTCATCGAGTGACATATATTACATTGGATTATAAATTTAATTGGATTGATTTAATTAAACGAAATTAAATTATATATTTTTTTATTCATTTATTGCTATATCCCTTTATATGTAACATTTATTATAATAATTATATTTTTTGTAAATTAGGTTTATTGTAGGTTCTGTGTCCCCTTAGTTGAAATCCTTTCTACGCCCATGGCACCCAAAGAATTCTCACACTAATTAATGCGCCTTTTGTGAGAGTCAAGTGCTTTTGTCTGTCTGTCTATCTGTCTGTCTGTCTCTCTGTCTGTCTGCCTGACTATCTAACTATCAGTATAGCAACAGCTGAAACTGTAATCATTATATAGCTGACACTTCCTGTGTGTGTGTGTGTGGAAACAATGACAACAGCTCAACATATATTTACACACAAGCATTGAGGAAGAGCTGCAGAGCGTTTTTTTTTTACTGTGTCTCCTCCTGGCTGCTTGCAGCATATTCCATTTAAATAATATATCGCTGACGGGAGACACACACACACACAGTGCACATCTGCACATCTGCACATCCGGTGAAGGTAAAAGTTAAACATAGCTGACACACGTTTCATTTACTATAAAATATGTAATCTCTCTCTAGCTGTCTCCCCGCACTCTCTCTCTCTCTCTCTCTCTCTCCTTGGATGTGATGTGCTCGTTATAATGATCAACACATTCTTCATTTAATCATGCCATCGTCATCCATATTGTCAGTTGCATATTCATAGCTATATGCTCAAGTGCTATTTGGCCAGATGTGCAACAAGCATCAGTGGCATCAATGGCATTCAGTGACAGCATCAGTTGGGCAACATCAGCTTTAAGCTGTCTCATTTGCATAATTTAGCCAACTGGGATTGCTATATGTTGCAAGATTACCCATCACAATGCATTAATCAGCCTAATGGAATTCGAATGTAGCCGACAGCGATTCAATTCGATTCGATTTGCATTGCTTCGATTTGTTTTGATATTCTGTAATGCTTTTTAAGTAGGGAACAGTCGGAGTCGGAGGAGCTGCCCGTCAGTTGGATGTTATTATGCAACTAAATCTCTGCTACAACCCATCCATTCTACTAGCTCAAAATGTTATAGTACAAATAAATCTAGATTTTGTTGGTCATAAACTAAGTTAAACGAAGGGAAAATCATATATTAGCTAACCTAATTAAGATTTAATGAACCTTATGGTCGTAATGCAAAGCTCATGCAGCTGCCAGAATCACAGTTAAGGCAGTCTCACCCGTAATTAAAGAGACGACTGCCAGTGGGGTAAACAGAGAGAGAGAGAGAGAGAAACAAAGAGTAAGTGAGAGAGACAATCAGACAGTTGGATGGACAGGTTGCTGATGGAGTCTGACGGCAGCGATTGTTGCGTTGACAAATCATTTCAGTGCGACTGACGACAGCTGTTCGTAGGATTGACAAAAGCAAAACGGTTCGAGGGGTGCTGTTAAAAGATGATTGACGCTTCCACATTACGTCTGTGTCTGGTTTTGTGTGTGTGTGTGTGTGTGCGTCGGGGAATGTGAAACATCGAAATTCGTCAGACTGACAGTTAACTTATATATACATTTTTTATACCCAGAGCCCATTAAAAATTGGAGAAAGGGTGTAATGGAATGTAACCGGGAAAAGGAAGCATCTCCAACTACATAAAGTATATATAATCAAGTTCAGCATCAAAAGCAGAGTCGATATAGCCATGTCCGTATGGCAGTCAGTCTGTCATTATGAATATGCGGATCTCAGAGACTATAAGAGCTAGAGACTGTACATACAAGCAAATCAATTTTTCATTATTTTATAGATAACTTCCTCAATTTCGATATATTTAAATTTTCGATAGCAAAAAGTGCAACAGAATCCATTAATTAATACATAGTATACACATGAATATAATGAATGAATTACCAAAATTTCATCAAGATATAATAAACAAATTTTAAGAGAAATTTGACAAAAAAAGTTGATTTTATTTTAGCTGCGTTCAGGGTATATTATAGTCGAGCTCACTCGAATATATCATTCTTACTTGTTACACATAGCACTTGCCAACCATTTGCCATCCAATTTGGTTATGAATTTTTTAGTTCGCTTTGGCTGACTGGGCCACTGACAACTATGCAAATTGGCAAAAAGCAGACCAACCATAAAGGCAGACCTGAAAATACTCCACTCTACTCCACTCCACTCCAGTCCACTCCTTGCCACTCCACAGACAACAACTAAATACAATGCAAACAGAGCCGAAGCTGCATGCAAAACTTTTGCTTATTGAAAAAGTTTTTGAACATTTGTCGTAATATTATGCAGGTCACCGGCGCGGATTGAACCCTTTTTTTGTTGCGTGCCCAATAAAAAAACGAAGATATATAAATATAAAATTGGGATTTGGTAGTGTGAACTTTGCCTTTATCCTCCCCGCCCTACCCGAACACCTTTATTTTGCATTTATTGTGCTGCTAAAGAGAACAAAGCAAATGCTTGGGATCCAGAGTACCCAAGCCCCGGACAAGGACCCGTTCAAGGATCCGAACTTTGGACGGGGGCACAACACAACTTGAACGCGTTGATTGATTGTGTCAGTGGGTGGATGGGCGATAACAGCAAACATTGTGGGCGTTGGGGTTTTAGCCAGCAACAGGGGGCTCTTGCTGCACTGAATTCATTCGGTGGCAAATGGCAATGTGAATTGCTTGGCTCCTTGGAGTGGCTGATGGCTCTCGGCGCCTGTTTGCATAAGTCAAACTAAATGAAATGAACTGTGATGCTGCTGGCAAGGGCTTTAAAAATTTAAATGCCTGTTGACACAGGTGTGTGTGTGTGTGTGTGTGTGTGTGTGTGTGTGTGCGTGTGTGTGTGTTGTGCGCCTGAGGGCAAACAGATGGAAAAACCAACGTGCTGGGAATATTAAAGCTCTTCGTTCCCATATTAAATTACAGCCACAAAAATTGGTCGATTAGTCAAGTGGCGAGCTGCTGCCACATAGACCAAAAAAAAGCAGCAACAAGTAAATACGGCCAGCGGCGTAGTCTTTAAATATTTTTGGGGGGTCTCAGAAGAGTTATCAGAAAACATTTAATGCAAACTTGATGAATGAAGTTAATTAGTTAAATGATTTCCCTTTGCTAAATAGCTTAGCATGTAAAGTTCTTCAGGTGACTTCAACTTCCCCTCCTCTGTCGGCGCCCATGTGTGTGTGTGTGCTACAAATTGTTGCGCATACGCAACGTGAGCAAGTTGCAGACAATGGCAAAGACAACAACGTTGTAAAAGTATAAAAAGCGCTTTACGTTTTTTTTTGTTTTGTTTTTTGTGGCTCATAAACGTAAAATGTATAAAATATCTTTATAGTAAAATGACGCTTTGAGGTTAAAAATAAATCAGCGTCGACGTAAAAATTTTAAAATTTAATAGGCGCTGTGGATGCGTTTTTGTGTGTGTGTGTATGTGTGTGTTTTGCTGTTGTTGTGCTTTTAAAAAATTGTCGAACAAAGCGTTATTAAATGAGACATTTAATTAATTGCGAAGGCATGCGATGGAAATTAATTATGTAATCTTAGCACCTTGGGCAAAATGAGTGCTCTAATGAAATTTAACAGCATGCACAAGAGAGAGCGAGAGAGAGAGAGAAGGAGAGACAGTGAGAGCAACAGAGCGAGCAAATTTGCCTACAGCAAAGTGTTCATATGTTGAAAGCGCAGAAATAAATTAAATTGCAAACAATTTGACGATGTTAACCCACTTGACAGTTGGCCATAAAGGCAAAAGCCAGCCAGCCGAAGACGCTTAGAATTTTGAAGAGCAAGCGAGGGCAGCTCAAACAGTACTCCGAGAAAAAAATCCAAAAATATCTAAATTAATCAAAATCTTTTAAAAATAAAATGCTATACAAACTGGCAGCCAAGAAAAGGTATTTTGCGTAGCTGAAAACTTTGTTGCTGGTGCTGCAACTTGTATTTTATATTTTTATATTGTTTTAGTTATTAAAAAATAAAAATCTTGCGAATTTCGTAGCAACAAATTTGATTTTTCATATCCTTCAATCTACTTGCCGAACAATGCGAAACAAATCTGAAAAACAATTTTGTGAATAAATATCTTAAGCAAACAATCGAAAGAAGACTTGAAGCCTAATAGAGTTGCCTTCGCAGGAAGACAGAAGTGCAGACGTCAACACTTAAGCATGTCTGTGTGGGTGACTATGTGTGTGTGTGTGTATGTGTGTGTGGTACATGTCTGTGTGTGAAGTGCAGATAGAGATTGTTGCCATAACAAACAACAATGGCCACAAAAAAGCAATGTTTATTTTGATTTACAAACTGAGGCGGCAATTGAGGAGATTGCGCGCGGAAAGCGGGAATAGATGAAGGCGAATACAGCAGCTTAACTTTTCACTTCACTACAACAATAAAGTCAAAGCCGAAGGAGTAAAAGAAAATGTTTTAAGTTAACAGGTGATAACAGGTGATAACAGCTGATAACAGATCATAACAGATGATAACAGATCATAACAGATGATAACAGAGGATAACAGATGATAACAGGTGATAACAGATGATAACAGCTTATAACAGCTGATCCAGCTGACAACAGCTGATCACAGCGGATAACAGCTGATAACAGCTGATAATAGTGATAATAATGATAATATTTATAATATTGATAATATTGATAATATTGATAATAATAGAATCATATTGGAACCTTATTGGAATCTTATTAGCATTATTATTAGAATTTTCTTAGAATCTTATTCTACCACACTTCAGAAAAGTGATAACAGGTGTTAAAAGTGATAACAGATGATAACAGATGATGCGCGAGTGTAAATCACAAATACAAAACACAAACACAAGTAAAAACATGAAACAGCAACACAAACACCAAAGCAACTATCGCACTCACACTCGCTATCGCCATCTCTCTCTCTCTCTCTCTCTCTCTCTCTCTCTCTTTTTCACTCGTTCGTTTCAATCGTTTTCACACACACACATGGACACCGACACGGGCATAATGGGAAACGTAGAGCGTTGCTGCAAGTCCCGAGCTTAGCGCTTAAGCCTGCTGCGACAGGACATTTAATCTTCTTGTATTAAATTTGGGGCGGTGGTCGAAGAGGAAGCAGCAGCAGCAGCAGCAGCAGGCTCTAACAGTGAAGGGGCAACGGAGCGTGACCAATGCCAGAGAGCGTGAAGTCAGCAACAGCTTCAAGCTTCAAGTGGTTGCCTGGCGGGAAGTCAAGAGGTCCTTTGTGGTGTGGGGAGGGTGTCAGAGGTTGTGGGTTGTGACTAAGGCAAAAGGGTAATGCCAAAAGCTGTTGCTCTGATTTTTATTGTAATTCTGGAAATGGTTATTTTACTTTAACAAGCCCAATCTCAATCTGTGCCTGCGCTTGCTCTTGCCTTGTGCGTATGTGTGTGTGTGTGTGTGTGTATGTGTGTGTCTGTGTGTTTTTGTGTGTGTGTCTGTGTTTGTGCCTGTCAACTTAACTTGAGAAATGTCATGGGGCTAATATCGCATGTGTATCCCTTTGCAAAGTGTCCTACATTTTGTGGTCTCGACGCAAATTGGCAAATCACAATAGCCAAAATATGCGCACAAATCTTATTTGCTCTCTCGCTCTATATATATATATATATATATATATATATATGTAATAAATACACAGTGGTAAACCAATTCATTAGTAATGTGTAAAAGTGACTCAAATAAAATTGAGCTTATTTGTTGCGGTTACCAAAAAAGCCACCGAAATTCTTACATCAACCTTGATTTCGACTATTTAAGATTGCACATGTCTAAAGATATGTTCCACTTTCAATTCAATTTAATTGATTGTTTTAGTGTTTAGTAATTTATATAAAGATTAAGTGTTTGCATATTTTATTTACAATTTATTTGCTAACACATATTACATTTGCCTGTTGCTTTAAATTTCTATGCTCAATACGCAGTTTTATTGAACTTGCTTAAATTACATAAAGTTAACTTGGCTTAAGCTGTTGCCATTTTTTCCATTGTCTAGCTGCTCAAATAGTAAATGTAGTACTTGAATCGCTTTACAAAATTGCTGCCTAGCAAACTTTGGCCATTTCTCAGAAAAACAGCTGCTGCTGTTGCTTTGTGTGTAACAATTTAACAAATATAAATATATACTTTATATATATATAAATTCTACAAGACTTTGCCTGCCCTAGGAGTAAAATGTGCTAAAACATGGCCTTTAAGAAAGTCTATTACAGTAAATTGCATAGATGGGATAGATACAAGAGAAACTAACAAGTAACCTGCAAAAAAAAAAAAAAAAAATAAATAAATAAATTGTTTAAGCCTGTAAACCTTTTTAGTAAAATAGAAAATCAAGTGAATAAACTGAGGACACTAGAAAATCTGAAATGTACACACGCTGTGACTCTAGATTTGTGGGGCATGAATGGGCCACAGATTCGATTCGAGTGAAAGGTGTGAATAAAAACGAAGCGCAGCATAAACGAAATTAATTTCCGGTTAACTCAGTGTGT
The DNA here is from genome assembly GCA_035042365.1 of Drosophila dives. Lineage (NCBI taxonomy): Eukaryota > Metazoa > Arthropoda > Insecta > Diptera > Drosophilidae > Drosophila > Drosophila dives. The sequence goes on along the minus strand of JAWNLJ010000326.1, from coordinate 2,572,496 downwards.
GGCACACACAAAAGCGCGTCGGACCGGAAATCGAATTAAAACACCTCGATGGAAGTTGGCGCGACGCGTAATTAGTGATAGAGATTTTTAGTCGAGTTTGACAGCAAATTTTATTTTGTACGCGCAAACTTTTTTTGCGCGATATGCGTTGAGTGGAATTTTGTAAATAATGCAGTTTGGGTGGATTATGTGGCGCGTGCCACCTTGGCAAAATGACAGCAGTAAAGTGCAAAGCACAAAACGTGGCCAAAACTTTTCACAAAAAAATGCAGAGTGTTGTGATTGCATGCAACAGCTGGAGGCAATCTGCAATATGTATTCCACTTTGCCACTTGTTCTCCTTGTTGCTGTTGTTGATGCTGCAGCAGTTGCTTAAGTGCAGATGTTGTTGGTTCATGACAAAGCGAATACATTCTGCAAATTGCATGCACTGCATTTTTATGCATTTTTCACAAGGATTAACTCTGGAAAGGTTTGGTTGTCCCGGGGAACGCATTAAGCGCGTGTTGTTGCCCATGAAAAATGCATTTCAATATGTTTTTTCTGCTTCGCTTCGCTGCCAAGCAAACATTAATTAATGGCCGCTTTTTTTGTGCGCACACGCTTTGAAAATGGCCGCAAACCTGGCTGGGGGTGAGGGGTCAGAGGCAGCAGAGCTGGCGCTGGTCGGTTGCCAAAGCAACTGGCAGCGGCATCAGTTTCAGTGCCATTTGCAATCAACCTTCCTGTTGCCCCCCAACTCGGCTCTCTTAAAATAATTACGCTTTCATTCAAGTGTAGCCTAACTGGGAGGCGCACGGATTGCTACAGCAATCGCAACACGAACATAGCCGCTCTCAGAAGGTGTATTTATTTCGTTTGATTTTTTTTTTTTTTTGGCCAACAAAATGGAATACAATACAATGGCCGAGAGTTCAGTTCAGTTGCTTAATTTCCGGTGTATTGTTTGAGCCAGCGAACTAATTAAAACTTCAGCAAACGCAGTATAGAAAAAAATAAAGTGGACACCAGACAACATACTCAACGTTGGCAATTCCTAAGCTGACCTTCAGACCCTATTTATAGTCCTTTTTGCTTTGCCTGTCTGCCCTTGGATAAAAACCAACAATCTGCTGCTGAATGCCAAAATCAATGCCAATCGTTTGAATTCAGTTAAGAGCTCAGCTCTGTCAACTCGACCAGAAGTATGCAACCTTGTATAAAGGGCTCTATATATTTCATCGTAACTCGACAAGATCGAACATTTTTATACCCTTTCGGAGGGTGGAAAAATAAGTATATCGATTAGTCGAAATTTTAATTACCTATTTTCCCTTGATCACTCTAAAAATGACTGCTAAAATAACAGATATTAATTAAATACTTTAGTTATTTTATATTTCAACAGCTCTTAAAGTGCAAACGAAATCATGCAACTTTGTAGCACTGTTTGTAGGCCACGAAAACCACATCATGCCGCATGCATGAGTGTTGCACGTTAGAACTTGAAAATGAATTATTACCCGTATTGCGCATATTTCTGTTTTTCTGTGTGTGTTTGCCAGCATCCGCCTTTTGGAGGTGTGGCAGTGCCGTGAGGTTGGCCAAAGCCGATTAGCGAAAATTGAATTTTCAATTTGACTTTGATTGCAGTGTGGCGAGCGTGTGGCGAGAACTTGCAAAAAAATATTGGGACTAATTTATGCAATTTTAGTGACTTGAAAAGTGAATCTCTTTGATTTCAAAACCTCTTAGCTCAATAAAAAATTATGTGTATTTGAGTACTAAGTATGTGCTAATCTTTCACCTCAAACAGGATTAGCAAAAAGCCAATTTAGTGCAATCCTTGTATAAAATATTAAATTTTGTTGCAAAATGTTTTTAAATTTAAAAGCTATTTTTTCTCCGAATTGAGAATTCTTATTATTATCTATTTAATAGATGAGCTCTGTTTGCTACTTGGCGACAGCTATTTTAAAATTATGCAATTTCAAGAAGCCGAGTCACTTGATATTATAGCCAAGGACAAGCTAAACTTGGTACGACAAGAATAGAAAGAAAAGAAGGCAAATAAAATATTTAACAAGTAGCATTAAAACTATAAATCTTTCTTGGAATTTGTAATGCCTCTAAAGAAATATACTCTTCTATTTCATAGATTATGATTGCTAAAATTGCGACAGCTATTTTAAAAATATGCAATACCGAGAAGCCGAGTCACTCAAAGGCTGTAGCCCAGGGCGAGGTTATTCTTGGATCAAAAACTACAGAAAGAAAATAAGCAAAAAAAAAATTAGTTGCTTTTAGCTTTTAAAATGCTGCATTCAAAAGAGGAATTTCAATTTCAGCTGCGCTTTGGACTGTATATTGAGTAGGTCTCAAATAGTCAAAGCTTGAGCAAAGTGGCGAGAAATGATTTTATTGCTATTCCCGATCCACTTAACCAGTTTGAGGCTATGATCAATATGCCATCCACAAATCCTGCCTCAGTTTACACACATGAAGTCCGCCGTGATCATAAATGTATATATTTGCTTTGCGATTAGAAATTATGCAATGCAAAGTGATGTATGCTATTAGCATCGAGAGATCAGCTTATTTCAGCACCAGCAGCAGTAAGAGCAGCCAGAAGCTACAAGGACATCGCCGCGGGAATCAAGGCGACATTAGCATGCAAATGGTGCAGCCTGCAAGTGGCAAGCAACCCAGCGGCGACGTGCGTTTTGGCGTAGCTGGCAAATTAACTTGTTTGGTAGCTAATGAGATAATCATGAAAATGCTGGACTATTGCTGTGTTAAAAACAGCAAGAAAAACACCAAAAGAAAAATTAGATGAGTGCTTCCTGGCCGATGAGAGTCAATTAACTGGAAATTTCAGCATTCAAACTATAAATCTTACTTGGAATTTGCAATGATTCTATGATTTAAGCCACAGCCAGTGGCCTCTCCTCTGGATTCTATTGTAAATCCGGTTACCAATGTCTACTAAGTCAAATTGCAATGCAGTTGTTACATTTCTCACCGGAGCCTCAATTTGGTTTGGCTTCAAGTTTGGCAAAACTTTTGTGGCAAAAATACTTTTGAAAACTTGCTCTGGCCACTTTCTAAGTAGCTGACAACCTGAGCCCATTTATCCCAATGCCAAGTTTTGTCAATTTGTGTGATCCTCTTATAAACTGAGTGGGTGACTCTGTGCGTGTGTGTGTGTGTGTGTGCGAGTGTGTGTGGGCGCTTTTGTTTTGTTCGATTGTCATATTATGCGTTATAAATTGTATGACGGCTGTTAAACAGACTTAAATCGGTATAAAAATCGGAAAGAATGCAAACGAGCATAAAAAAGCTTTTTCAAATTTACCCACGCATTCGCACAACACAGCAAATATTTGAGGGTGTGTGCGTGTGTTTGTGGGTGTGTGCCTCACCGCCCCTCACCTTATTTATACGCTGTCTCCTTTTTTTATATTTATATCAAATATTTCCTGCATGCGTTCACAAAAATAATTTCCTTGGCACATTTTCATATGCTTCTTACAAATCAAATTATAGGCACCTATGAAGGCGTATTTCTGTGTGTGTGTGTGTGTGCCTGTGGGTGTGTTTATGTGTGTGTGTGTGTGTATGTTTATTATGAAAATGCCACGAATTACTCGGGTATAAAAGTCATCATTAATTTCCCTCAGACACTTTTCCTGACATTCATTTTAGAAATTTATTCAGCTCATTCATGCAACTCAGCCGTCAATTGTGACATGCTGCCACAAGCCCCCCAATTCTCCAGCTATTCCAGACAGTGCTGCCCCAATTTTTGGTTAGCTTTTATTCAGTCTCACTTTTCAGTCCTTGCTGCAGCATTTTTCTTTACGAGTTCATCAAAGTTGTGGTCGATTTTTAAAGACGCTGCCATGTGGCAAGGATAAACAAGGTCATAAAAATGTGCGCGTAAAATGCGCCAAAGATTGCTGCCACAGATTCAAATTCATTGGTAGACAAGCGGCAGCGGTGCAGCCTGGTTCGAGCCAACAATGCTTTGGCTTGAACCATTTATTATACATACGCCCCGTAGTGCATATTTGTTGCGTGATAAAATCAGTTGATATTCGCATGAATAAAACATGTGCTCACAAAACCGACACAACGCAAGTTGACTACTTGATGCAGATATGAAACTGAAGCACCTCCGAGCTGAATGGCTTAAAGACTGAACTTGGCTAAGAGGCTGCATTTAGCTATCTAATTAATGTGCTTGACTATTGATATGTTTTAGCATATATAAAAATAATGGAAATAAATATCTAAGCCTTGGGCTCAGACTAGAGCAAATAATGATGTCGTTTGTTGCAGGTGCGAAATCGAAACCCGGCACGGAAATGCCGGATATCCTGACTAATGTCGTATCGGTTCCGGTGCCACATTGTTAAAGACGCATTCAGCACATAAAAATTAAACTAAACGTCTTCAGACTCCGCTGTTTGTTGTGTGTGAATTTTATTTCTCTTCTGTGAAAATTAATTTTCTTGTCAGTTTTAATTAAGCTTTGCTATTTAGCGAAGCGTTATCCACATGTCCATTAACCATATTCTGAATTTGGCCTTGTGTGTGTGCGTATGTGTTTGTGTGTGTGTGTGTGAGTATGTGGTTGCGAAGCCAGTGGCATATTATTAGTCCATATAAATTCATGTCAGTCGAGTTTCGCTTTAATTAACTTTCATGTTTGCATTGGCCATTTTGTCTGTGCGAGTCTAAAATGACTTTACCCTCCGCCCAATTCCCTATCTCGTCTACTATTAGCAATTATACCACATGTGGCCTATTGTCATAGTTGGGCAAAGATTTCATGGTGGTTGCTGTGTTGTCCATGGAATTTACCAAAGGCTAATTGCCCTACACAAATGCCGGTCTGAACACTTGGCCAATTTATGTCTGTGTACAAGCAAATTAATATGAAATTTGACTTTTGGCCAAGCTAACAAATCTTGGTGTATTCTCCGAAATTGATGGCTACCAAAATGCAAGCCAATGTTGCTTCACAAAACCAAACATATATTTTATTTGAATTTGTTATTTTTCTAACACTGAAAATCGCCAAGTTTTTTGTTTTCCTAACTTGCCAACACAAAAACATTAAAGTTTATAAACTAATTTAAAAATCTAATCTAAACTGCAAACCATTTTGGCACTTAAATTTTTTTTATTGATTAAATGGTTTTGAAGTGAACTCAAAGGAAAAGAAATAAAATTTGCTGTTGTTCAATGTTTTAAAGTTTTGTGTTTTATTTTGCCAATCATTGATAAACTTTTGCTTTCCAACAGTTGTATTGGCTGAAGTTTCTGGCTTAGATTCGGTTTTAAGACTTGGTGACTCAATTCGCAATTAAATTGTGCAAAGTGTGGTGCGAGGGGTGGTAAACAGATGTGGATTGTGGGCAGGGCCAAGCCAAACGAGCGAAATCACATCAAATTGTTGTAAAATTTCAAGCATGACTTATTTCTGTAGGCACAAGCGGAAAATGATTATTATTTTTTTTTTTTATTTTGTAATTGTGAATTTTGCTGCTGTTGATAAAATTTACTCAACGGTTGCTAATTTCTGTTGAAAAATTCATAAAGATCTCATAACAATCCATTGGGCAGTCACTGAAAGCGTAACAGATATCACCTTAATATATATATTTTATTTATATATTATTTTATGCTCAATACCATTGAATATGTTGACGTGTTTGCTGTTGTAACGCTTGGGCTGTGTGGCCAATACAAATTGCTTATTTGCCCAACTGCACAACATGGCCAATAAATAGAAAGTGTGCATCGTTCAAAATTATTAGTAACTGTGGATGTATGTGTGTGTGTGTGTGTTTGACTGTGTTCATGTAAGTGTGTGTGTGTTGTGTAAGCGAGCTCGTTATCAATTCAAAATTGCCAAATTTATGTGAATAAACAAGTGAAACGAATGAAATAGACAAATAAATAAGTAATGGAAGTAATACCCGGAAAAGATCGATTATAAAATACCCTAAATCAAACTGTTAAATATATTATAATGTTTTTTAGGCACAGCTTCCAGTTTATAGACCTTAAAGAGTATGCACACTCAAAAAAATGCTGATTTAGATTGATAAAAATAATTGGGGATTATAATGTTAATAAGGGAATATGTAAATTTGGTCTTCCTGAACCTATCTTAATAAAATGTTTACAGTTTTATATTTTTAAGATGTATCTATATCTTATAGTGATTTAGTTCAGCTTGTTGAAACAAGTCGACAGATGAAATTGGTAGGATCGACTAAGCTGTTAATCCTAATCGAATTATAATTTTATTTTACACATTTTATTGGCATCAGAGAATAAGAACAGATGCTTCCAATATCAGCTTTATTTAAATGTCTGCGTTTGTTTTTGGTATTAAATTTATTGTTATTTTATAAACCTATTTCATATGCAAGCTGTAATAAACTCCACACAGCGTGCAAAAATAAATGCAAAAATAAAAGCATTTATCATTTGAACTTTGCTCTTGTTTATAAAGATACAATTTATAAATGCTGAATCCATCTTTATGTGCATGCCGTGGATCCTCCAAAAGAACAGTAACTACTCAACAAAGGATTTGTGAGTGGAAGGCTCTCAAATAGCAGTAGTTAAATATGCAAAATATGTTAGGCTTATAGCCCTTAAATAACTTTGAATAGATTGATGAAGAATATATGCATACATAATATAAACTCTTTAAATAACAAATTTATTTTGTATTTTCAATAAAATGACAATTCAACAAGATTTATAGACTTTAGTTGAGATATCGTGTGACAGAGAGCAGTTATTCAGTCATATTTCAGCAGAGAGTTTTTACATGGGCTTAAAATTAATTTCTCGTTTTTTGCTGTCTTTAACACTAGAAAGAAATTATTATTTAAAAATTACAGAAGTGTTGCTATACAATTTATAACTTAATTGATAGTTGTCCAGGTGACATTATTCTAATTTCTGAGGCAGCTTGCCAAGTTGTTAGGTGTTACCAAAAGTAGCAAATAAATGAAAGCAGTTGCCAAAGATTTCTTCATTGAGATAAATTTGTGTGGTAGTAATTTATAAAAATGTTTTCATTGCAATTAAGTACTAAATTATCAAAGAAGTTTAAATAAAATGAGGCACAGATTACAAACATAAAGTGAAAGTGAAAATATACTAAAAGAAATAAGCTTTATATATCTATAATATATATGTATATATATACATATATTGCTTAGCTGAAGTTTAACTGATTTGCTACTTGTAATAACTGATACTAAGCCAGTTCTAAAATCAATCAATTAGTCTAAAAAGCGACTGTTTGGTATTTTAATATTTGTTTTAGTGGCCTTCATTCCTCATTCATAGAATTCCCAACTTGAGGCATTAATTAATGGTGACCTGAGGCATGAGGGTCACGTTGCCAACGACGATGTCTGATGATGTGGCACGTCACAGGTCACAGGTCACCTGCGTTGCTTAATGTGCAAATAAAATGGCGTTAATGTTGTTGCTGTGCATACTAATTGCAACCAGACGGCGTGGCAAGGACAAACAGAATCGATGCCGTGACTCCTCCAAGACTCCTTTGCGCAATTATCCGCTTTTGGAAGCAACAAGCGTAAAGTCAAATCGCCTGCCAAATGGCCTCGCAGTTTGAGCCTTCTTCGTCGTCTTCTTCTTTATAAACAACCTCCCCTCCCTCCCATTCGTTCCGCGCCTCGTTCGCTGCACAAAAACGAGACGCGCTTGTGACATTGACTGAGAGACCCAATTTTGTCTAACCGGCCGCCTCGCCGTTGTCCTTGCAACATCCACCTACTCATTCAGACCACTCACCCAGCATTATCTCCCCTTGCTAACAAACAAACTGTTGCTTCTCAGCTGTTCTGTGCTACTCTGTGCGAAATACCCATACTCTATGCTTGCCCCTTCGTGGCGCGTGCGCAGTGATAGGATTTAGTACAGCCGCAACCGGGCCTGGGACCTCTGCATGCGCTGGGGCGCAACAGTTTGGGGCATTCTTATGCTCGACTTGGGGATATTTGCTAGCTGTTGCTTTTTATCCTCATCGTCCACATCGGAGTCCGCGTCCGAGTCTCAGTCTGTTTCAGGACTTCACTGCGTGCGAACGTGCGAGAATTCTAAACGCATTCGAATCGAAACCCAGAATATTAAATCGAGAACGGTCACACAGGTATACTACACCTATATATATATATGGGTATAACTCTAACGTATGATGTATACACCTGCTACATAAAGTTCACACATATACACTTAAATGGCATCTTATATGCGTGTGTGTCTCTGTGTGTATGTGTGTGTGTCTCTGTCTCTGGCTGTGCCTCTGTTTGGGTGCATATAAAAACGCGTTTAATTATGGTAAAAGTGTCGCTGTTCTTACCTTCTTTGTGAACCATTATAATGGCAACATTGGATACTTAGAGCACTCTGGCTGATGCCCTCCGGGCGAACTCATATGCGTTAATGTGCCCATTAATTTTTCATGTGTCTACCATTATTGAGTGCTAAAAAAAAACTTGAAAAGTGTGCGTTGTGATTAATTGCAAATTATATTTTCTTTTTTTTTTATAGTCGATTCTCGTTGTTAATTGTCAAGTGACAAAAAAATTTAGTCTACATATTCAGGGTAGGTATCAAATAAAACATTGAAAATCATCAGCTATTTATTAAATTAAATCAAATATTTACCATGCTCTTAATTAGCGTATAATGCAATTGAATCAAGCATCGCTTGAATACAAATCAGATTTACTTATTGTTTTTGTAGAGTTGGCAATAAAACAGGTTTATTAAAAGCTTTTCATTAAAATGTATTAATTGTTTGTTTCAATATCTGCATTATATTGTGAATATATTTTTTTATTTTTTCATTTCACGTTCTGAAAACTCGCTGCAAAATTTGATGTGTTTTTTTAAATTTACCCCTATTAAATTCACATATGCCTATATCAAACAGACCTGTTATAAATTTAATAAAATTTGTGAAATTTCGTTGTGATAAATATTTTTTGATAACTTTATGAATATTGAATATGAGTTGAGATAAAGGTAACCGAAATAATAAATTGCTTGTGCGCCTGCAGAGTTGTTGAAATATTTTTTTTTTTTGCATTTATCCTGTAATTCTTCATTCTTTCAATAAAAATACGTAGTAAATAATTTAATAGCTATTATATTTTATTAAAAATTTCAATATATCTGCATAGAGTTGCACAAAAAAAATTTAAATTAAATGCAGCACAGTTGAGTTCCGTAAGTTGACTTGTAGAATTATACGTCAAAGTGAAAAAGTACTTGGAAGTGCTTCAGATGAAGGACTCAATAAATATAATGACAAGGAAAAGCAAATTGTTGGAAAATCACTTTCTTTCGCGTTGCCACACCAAGCACAGAAATCTTTGTTTGTCCAACTATACGCAAAAAAAAAGGAATGGAAAATAAACAGCGCTTTTTCTTCCAATTTAGTTTGATGCAATTTTTTATGGCTTCGCAGCTTGTTGCTGCCACTCCTGCTGCTTCTGCAGTAGCCACAATTTGTTGTTGCACAAAACTCGGGCAAAACTTATGCAAATTTTAGCTTTTGACGAATCAAAAGTTGTAAAACGAAGAGAGAGAGAGGGTCTGAGTAAATAACAGAGAGGGAGAGAGAGAGAGAAAGAGTGCGACGCTTGATGCCAGGAAAATCTTGAACATGTTGCCAATTTTAAGCGATTTTAAATAACTTTTGTTGTTACTTCTGCTGCTGCTGCTGCTGCTGCTATTTGGAGTGTTGTTGAATTATGTTTTATTTTTAGTCGAACAAAAAGTGAATTGCGCGCTGGCATAATATGTAATTCCCTTTGCCCAGGCAACAACACGAACAGCACAAAAGCCCAGCAACGGCAATGTGGCTTAAAGGGTGAATGCAAAGAGCTGTTGGAAAAGAGGGCACTGCCAGAGGGGCGGGGCTGCAATTTAAAATAATTTCCATTGCTGCCCTAAATGACATTAAGCATTAAGTCATTTTGAGGGCAGGCAAAACTTGCAGCAAAGCTAAGTTGACTCTTCCATGTGTGTGTGAGTTTGTGTGTGTGTGTGTGTATTTTATGACTTTGCTGTTAGTGCTGCATATGTGTAATTATGTCATGGGCTTGTGTGTAAATGCCATTGCAAACTATTGCATATAATTGAGTTAACAAACAAAACGGCAAATTTTCTGTGTATACATTTCTAATCGTTGCATTATATTTTAACTAAGTTAAGTAAATCAAGTCAACAATTCACTTAAAGCCTTTTTTGTGAATGCTTATAAGCTTAATGCTTGCTTCTGCCTATGTCCTTAGAAAGGCTCTCGTCTTCTGTTTGAAATTTGATCATCATATGTATATATAAATTATTTTTGGTGCACAACCTTCAAAATGTAAATGTTTGGAGGGCACGCAGATGGACACACCCTGTATGCACGTGCCATTATCCACGTCCATTGGAGTCTCCTCCTCCCTCTAAAAACTACAACAGTAAATACAAACCCATCAGCAGCGAAAATTATTATCCATCATATTGGTAACAATGCTCAATTAGTATTTGACGCTCGCACAAAATTCAAATGATGTTCTTGTGTGTGCAAGTTTTTGGGGCATGTTCAATTAAGCATTGAACTTGCATCATTTGATTTTTCATCAGTCAATGCACATTGCGAAATATAATATTAAATTGCAGCCAGTCATTGCAAATGCATCTAAAGCACACACAAATGTTCCATGTGCGACCATCTGATGAGTTATCAATATTTGATGTGACGTGATTTGTGGTGTAATTTTGTGCAACACACACACACACGCACAAACATATACAACTTCCCTCACACATTATTTTGTGTAAATTTAATTGACTGCATCTTGAATTCGCTCTCAAAACTCTTTAACTATTTTATTTAACTATTCATAATGGACTATAAATGTTTAGTATTTAAATGGACTTTAAATTAATTACTTAGAATAACAATATTATCAAAATTTATTATAAAAATTAGAAGATTAATTTATAGTATATATTTGGCTTATAAAAATATGAAATTGATCGCTCAACCAAAGTAAATTCGACCTAATTTGAGATAAATTTATCTCTCTAAATTAATTTCAATAATAAATATTATAGTCTCAGTATTTGTTAAAAAATTTCTCATATTTCAAACATCGAAGAAAATTTAAAGCAGATTACAAATTTAACAAAATTTATTAAATTAGATTTTGCTTTGTCAATTAAATAAATACAGAAGTTAAAGTCGAAAAATCTTATTTACAGCATAAGCATTCCGAAATATACTCATATTCTCAGATTTCGTGTTCTTGGCTTAAACAAAAGTAAAGATGTGTTTTGGGCTCATTTGATTACGCATATGATAATTAACGCAATTTGAGCCATATGTTTTGGGGAGCCAAATTGAAATTCATATAGCGTGTGCACTAATAAGAAATTAAATTAAATTTTATGCACGGCAGTCGAGGCGATCCTTAGAAGCAAACAGCGTGACTTAAACAGGATAAAATACGGCCGTTGGCGTGAAATAATCACATTGTTAGTGAGTTGCTAATATAGCTAATAAAAATACTTTAAGTTAAGCTCCAAAACAGGCAGAAAGCAGCAGGAGGTAACACTTATGGAAAACAGAAACAAACATATTAAGAAAGGAAGTTGACGCATATTGCCAGCCAATTAAGCCGCACAGCTAAGCAAGTTGTGGCCAGGCAAACGGAAGCTGGCAACTGGCAGGCAGACTTTTGGCCATAAGTGGCTTGAGACGGTCAAGTGAAGCACACTGGGACAGCGTTTAGGCTTGTTAGTCCAGTTAAGTTACACTTTTACATGAGTCTTGTTGCACGATTAGCTTGCCGCACTGCATGTGGCAGCATCATTAGCTGTGCTCTAAGCCACACTTAGATCGCTCTTTGTCTCAAATGGTAGGCGTAATTTTATTTATTCCGCTCACCTCGCACAAGAGCCAACTTGAAGCCCTTTAGGGCCAGGCTCAGTAATTATGGCATGTTTGTTGCTGCTGCTGCTGTTGCTGCCTTTGGCTGCAGTTAAAAGCAATTGAATTACGGCAACTTGAACGGCTTTTGTTTAGCCAACCCTCCAAATATATACAAATACAAAATTCATTTACACAAAGGCCATTTTCGAGTGCACACAGCGTGGATAACTAAACAAATTACGCAAGTGATTTAATTAAGCAGCCGCTGTACAGCGATTCAGCCAGTTCAAAGCTAAGCCCCAAGCCCAAAAGTAACACACACCCGCACACACACACAGACGCACTGTGGCAAACGCCAAACGACCTCAAAAACGATTTTGTGGCACGTTTCACGTGGCGTATGCGTAATATGCAAATGAGCCATATTCAATTTGGCGCTGTCACTATGACTGTGCTGCAGAGGCAAGCGATTCGAGGCACTAACTAACTAATACTGGTCGAGATTTGCAACTGTCATAAGTGAATACGTCCACTTGACATGTGTTCCATTTGGACCCATATCAATTGCATTATGTTACCCACAATGATGAGCGATGAGCCAGAAATTGACAAACGGCATTGGGTAAATTTATACTCGAACTCCAACTCCAACATAAGCTGGAACTCAATCTTCGGCCGAACATAATTAACAATGCAGCACTCCAGCATTTTGCTCACGTTGCGTATACGCAATATCTGCTGACAGCGAATATAACCACAATTTCAACTCCAACGATTGGCTACTTTTTTTTCCCTTGTAAACATGTGTATTTGTTATGCTTTGGACTGCTTATTGTGGCCGTTAAGCTTCATCTGCATGACTGTCATGCATGTGTGTGTGTGTGTGTAATTGTGTATGTGTGCGCTTGTTTAATGTGGACAGCTAAACGAGGGTCGTTTCTTGTCCAAGTAATAAACGTGTTAATTTTTGTGTGCTTTGAACTAATTCAACTGTTACATCGAAGCAGCTTTTGAGCTGGAAATGATTTTGAAGTTCAACAAATGTATCCCAAAAATATTTCATTTTTAATTTTTATTTTATTAATTTTTTTTTTTATGCTTTACATAATATTTTAATTGTATGCTTAACATAACATTGAATAAGCTTTGCGCTGGAGTTGTCAAAAGTTTAAACTTTCTACAGCAACCTAATATTTGCATGTACATTCAAAAAAGTTTAATACAAAAATTGAAAAATACAAAGTTGAAAAACATTTCAGTCAACTTTCAAGCATATTTCCAAGATAAGCTCATTTGTATATATGTGGTGAACAAAAATAAATACAACAGCTTTTCTTTGATAATCGTATTAAATTTATTCATATATATATATATATATATATATATATTAAATGTATTCATATATATTCATATATGTATATATTTATATATATACATATATGATTATATCAAATATTTTAACAACAAAGTTTAGATACTGAACTTAAATTAAAAATGTTTTTGCAAGCTGCACTTCATTTGTTTTTTTTTTAGTTTTAATGTACTTTTATTCACTTCAGGCAATATTTCACAACTAGTTTTTTATTTGAATTTAATTACTTTAAGCAAATTTTCAGTTTATATTCTCAGATTTGTCGCTAAATCACTCAAAGATAATTTACGTTCATAACCAGCACAATTGCCTGTCATATGTGTGTGTGTGAGTGTGCATGTGTGTGTTTGTGTATGTGTGTGGCATATACGAAGCGGAGAGCTCAATTGACAACTTTGGCCGTTATCAATTGCTGTTTTTGTCCCTTTTTGCCAGGCGAACAATGCCAAATGAAGCAAAAGCAAACAAAACTTGTGCCAGACGGACTCATGCCACTACCACAGATGTTGTTCTAACTGCTGGTCCTGTGTGTGGCTAAAAGGACCATCACATCTTTTTTTTTTAATTGAGACATCGGTGTGTGTGTGTGTGTGTATATGTGCCTGTTTCTGTTTTACTTGACGTTTATTTTGGCTTGTTTCTGCGTTGGCTTAGTGTGGTTTGGTTATGTGTGGGCTGTGTGTGTGTTTGTTTGTATGTGTGTTGTGTGTGTGTTGTATGTCTGTGTGTGTATTGTGGATATTTGCCTTCAGTTAACGCTTAGCAATATTTACTTGTTGCTGCTTGTGTCTATGTTCGTTTGGCTTTGGGCTAAAAATATTAAACTCACAAAGCTTTAGATACACACAATGTTAGGCACATTCATGTGCTTATTTGTGTGTGTGTGTGGGTGTGTGTATATACACATGTATTTCTATATGCCAAATTGTCAAATATAATACCAACAGTAGCAACAAGAACAACAACAAAGACAATAACAACGAAAATAATTTTCGCGCTTTGTGCCTTTTACGTTCATTCGGTTTCAGTTTTGTTAACGTTTCGCTTTCATCATTTAATTTGGCCAGTTTGTGTGTGTGTGTGTGTGTGAGCCTGCAAATCAATAAAAGTGACCCGTGGCCCTATTTTCCAAACCATTCCCGTTATTATTACGTGAGAGCAGTTCGCATTTCGCCTGCTTCGATTTGTTACATGGCCACATTTATCAAATTCAAATTCAGATTTAAATTTGAATTTACGCTAATTTTGGCATTGATATTTATTACATTTTTTTACATCATCATTATGATATTAATGATGTTGATAATGATGTTGGCCTGTGTAAATATCTTTGCACTGATTAAAGACCTTCTGCGATGGCTGAACACGAAAAAAGGGCGATAATTTGTCATATTTTAAACATTGTGTCCCGAAAGGAAAAAAAAATAATCGCATTTTTCTCTATTTATCAGTTTGTTTTCAGGTTATGAATTTTAATTGGATGCGACTGTCTGGCCTTTAAATTTATATACATTTAATAAAAGTTTGGAATTAATTAAAGTTTGTTTTTTTTTATATTGTAGATGTAATATAATGCTTTGATATAACGAGAGAATTTCTTTCTCTCTCTTAGTAATTTGACCTTTAATTTGAGTAAACAAATTTTGCATTCAAAAACTTTTATACATTTGACAACTAGCAAAAGAGACATTTAATGTAAAAGTTCAATTGGACAAACCAACTAAAAAGGTCATTGATAAAATAAAGCCAGTTTTTGTGTTTAGCGCAGTTGCATCTATATCCAAATACCAACAAAAGCAGTGGAAATTTTAGCTAAACGAAAACTTTGACAAATCATTCAATATAAACTGCATGCTTCCAAAACAGTTCCATTAGTTTGCCACCTTTCAGCGCAAGAGTTATCGCCAAAGTAATAATAAAATTTAAATTTCCAGGTTACCTCAGTGTAATTTACGCTTACCTTTTTATGTGAGAGCCCAATTGGCTACCAAAACAGAACTTAACTTAATGCAAATGTAATCTATGTGGATATATTTCTGTTGCTGTTTTATTGATTTAACGTTTAAAGTACAAAAACACTCGCTTATGCCACATAAATACTTAAGCCGCATTTTACTTATGCTGGTTGGGTTCCGGCTTTAAGCATCGACTGTTGACCTTGTAAGATGTTTTTTTCTGCCCGCACCTCAGTCTCTCTGTCTGACTGTCTGTCTGTCTGTCTATCTGTCTGTCATGCTTTTAGGCGCTCCACAGCACACACATAATGCTGTCTCATATTTTATTTACCACGCCATGAAATGAATCGAAATGCTAAGACGAAGAAAGCTTTCAAATATTTGCACTAAATAGTTTAACATTTGACCTGAAATTTATTTTGGTCTTGTTCGACTCACGACTTACGACTTGCTCATCGTTGAGGCTCAAATTGAGGAATTGACCCACGACTGTTCCAACAGCTCCAACAGCTGCTCAAATACAACCAACAACAACATTTGTAACGGTCAAATGGCAACAGTATCCACTTCACCTTCCCCTTCAGCTGCCTGACCAGAGTGTTTGCACAAAAAGTACATTTCGATGCACATTTTGACTTTTGTGAATTGCGTTTAATTTCAGTTGGTCCAATTGAAGAATATGTAAACGCAATTTCATTTTGCCCAATTGCAGCAAATGTAAATGCGAATTTATTCACTTTTAAAGCAATTAATAAAGATATAATGCGCTTAAGCACATATTTATTCAAAATTATGAACCATTTGTGGCGCCAACAGCTGCAAAAACAAGACTCACACACAGTAAAACATACACACACATACAATTTACACACACACTCACACACACACACTTAAATTGAGCTCATTTAACTTTTTAATTGTGCATTTTTGTGTGAAGGCGCCAACAGAATCAGACGGAAAACGAAAATAATTTAAGATAAAACTCAGACCGGCAATAAGTGCATTAATTGCCAACGCAAAAGATGTGGCTGTGTTAAATGTTGCTGCCGCTGTTTGTTGCACATACCCCTGGGAAAACCAAATTCGTGTTGAATCTTAAGGAATTTAATGGGAAATTAGAATATTGAGTAAACTACACAAAATTTATTGAGCATAATATTTATGAGTCAGTTTGGTTTTATTCAAAATTATTCCAAGCTCAATATTATATATACATTATATTTATTATAATACAAATTAGTATATGTTGAAAAAAATGGAGTAGTTTTTGAAATTTTTATTATAAAAATTATTATATATAAATTAGGAGAAAATTTTAGTATTTTTTTGGCAGCTCTATTAATAGAAATAAAATTTTAATTCTTTATCTTATTAGTCTTATTACTTATTAAAGTTTATATTATAAGTTTTTTTTCTTTTTCTGTAAAATAAATAATTAAATATTTTAATAAAATAGTCAAACAATTTTTTGTTAACGAAGTAGCCACACTCTTTGCACTGTTGCACAACAGGGTATCTGAAATGGTTGCCGAATGCGTGCAGCGCATGTTGAGGATGGCTCAGCGGTGCGTGTGCTGCGAAGTGGTGCAATTGAAGTGACTGCAATTAAACGGTAAATATTTTGCATTCTCTTTATTTGCAGTGCAGCATTTGCGGCAGGAGCTTTATTCGAAATTTATACAACGGTGCTTGGCTGGTTGAGCTGTAAATAAAAAAGAGAGTCATACGTTAAGTGGCAAACTAGTGCTAACATTGGCAACCGGAAACCGGAAGCGGATCAGGAAACGGAAGTGTGTGAGTGTGTGTGTGGGTGTGTGTTTGCTCCATAGTTAGCTAAGCGGGCAGCAACAACGGCAACAACGGCGGCCCGAATTTTTTCACGTTTGGATAGTGTCGAGGAGGCGAAACGCAGTCGCAGTGGCAGCGCCGTTGGAATAACATCCAGCGCTAGTGGCAGTGGTGGTGGTGGCGGTGGTGGAGAAGCAGTGGCAGTGGCAGCGACAGCGACAGCAGCGGTGGCAGCGGGTTCACCAGCGAGAGCTGGCAGCCAAGGCGGCACTGTGTACGGCGGATTGGCTGCAGCGGGTACCGGACTGGGTGTCGGCGTGGGCGTGGGCGGTGGTGTGGGCATCGGTGTCGGCGTTGGTGTGGGTCTCGGCAATGCGGGTGTTGGTGTGCGTAATCGCAGCGCTAGCACAGTATTCGAGCTAAATCAAGGAACTCGCAAGTTATCCAGCGTCTCTGGCGGCAGCGGTGGCGATGTGAATGGCTACGGCGACAACGCGTCAACTGCAAATGGTCTGGGTGGTGTTGGAGCTGGTGTCGCGAGTGGTGTTGGTTTAACAAGCCGCAGCTTACCACAGGCATCGGTGCCAACTGCAAACAGCTTAGGCGTAAGCCTGCGCGAACGTTTATCTATCAGTGGAGGACCAACGGCAATTGGTGGTGTTGGCGAGGCAGGTGCTCAAATCGGTGGCGGCGGCGGAGGCGGCGGTGGTAGTGGCTCAGCACCAATTATTGGAGGCAGTGCCAGTGTGCCACATTGTAAACGGCAGGGCAGCTTCTCGAATGTATTCTCCAAGCTAATCGATGGTATGCCCGCTGGCACAATGTTCGCCAAGTTCAAAAGCGCCAATGTGGCGGCCTCATCTACATCTACACAGAATGTCGCCGATGGCAATCCCATTACGCAATACTTTGAGATTGGCAAACCAATCGCTTGTGCTGGACCAGAGCTCGTCTGGCGCATTCACGATGGCTATCGCAAGAGTGACAACAAGGTGAGCATGCTAAACAAACCAATGAAACTCCATCAGAATCCTCCCTTCCTTACTACTCACTTATTCTTCCTCTCTCTCTCTCTCTCTTTCAACAAGGAATGCTCGGTATTTATTTTTGAGAAAAAAGTGGCTGAGAAACTGCACAAGCCGCGTCGCAAGGAGACCATTACGGAGCTGCTGAAGAGCTCGGTGAAGACACTGGAACGCTTCCGTCATCCCAGGGTAAGTGAGCAAATAATGTATAATAAATATCTGATTTCAAATATTTTCTTGGTATGCCATTTTTAAAGCACGGCAACTAACAGAAAATATTTCAAATTGATTTTTGAAAGGATTGTGATAAAAATAAAATGTGAGAATATTATAATAAATATTTAAAATTGTTTAAAATTATTATATTTTTGTATTTCAAATTGATTTTCAAACGTACTGCAATAAATATAATTTGGGAATATTATAACGAAATATTTCTAAAAATATTTGCTGCAGCTTTGCGAATATACATCTTAAAATAAATGATAAGCTTAAAAAAAATATAAAAAAATATTAATCTGCAGCTTTGATAATTTGACATTTAACTTAAGTATCATTTTTACAAATCATTTTACTGTAATAACTATTTTTCCATTGATTGTTTATTTAAAAGTAGTTGCTAAACTTAAATAAAATATTAAAAAATATTAATTTGCAACTTTGATAATTTGACATTTAATTTAAGTATCATTTTTAAAAATCACTTTACTGTAATAACTATTTTTCCATTGATTGTTTATTTAAAAGTGGTTGCTAAATTTAAATAAAATATTTAAAAATATAATCTGCAGCTTTGAAAATTTAAAAATTTAACATTTAAATTAAATATTATTTTTACATATCATTTTACTGTAATAACTATTTTTCCATTGATTTCTTATTACTCACAGATTCTTCAAATCTATCACACTGTCGAGGAGAGTGCGGATACTTTGGCCTTTGCCGCAGAGCCCATTTTTGCCAGCCTTTCGAATGTGCTGGCCTTTCATGTGAGTTGGCTTTTGTTGGCTATCTCTGTTAACGGTTCAGTTTGCCAGTTCTGTGCGGTTTGGTTCCGTTTCCTTTAGTGTAATTCAACGTGCTTTCTCTGTGGGCACAACTGGATGCAATTTTCGTTCCCATGTGCATATTGCTAGATTTTAGGCTTGATGGCTTTTAGTGCCACCAGTTTCAATCAATTGTTTTTTTTCTGTTGTTGTGCTTTTTGCGTCGGGCTAAAACTTCGAATAGCATAGGCAACCAGTCAACTGCATAGTTTGACTTCTGGTTCAAGAGGCAGGTAGCACAAAATGTTGGCAAATGCGTAACACACTCAACTGAAAACCCACACACACACTTATAGTCAACCACCCATACATCCAAATCGAGTTACAAAGCGTGCTGGCAAAAGTTTGAGCCAATAAAAGGATTCGTTTTACTTGCGCAGCTCTGAAATTGATACACAAATATACAAACGAACCCAAAAACAATACAAAAGTGAAGTTTTGCGCCTTGTTTCTTGCCAGACACAATATTATAGTTTATTGAGGTACACAGCAATAATAACAACAAAGTAAACAACAATAACAAAAGCAACATCTGAGAGGTAAAAGTAAATCGAGTCGAGTTAAATAACATTGAAAATTGTATAGGTAAAGCTGAAATTGTTTTGCAAAAGGAAAATGAAAAGTAAACGAAATTGTTAAAGTAGATTTTATGCTCTCCAATTTACAACTATTACAAGAAAAGTTCATTATTGAAAGTACATTTTCCATGAAATACTTATGAAAGTATTATTTGATTATTTTTAGCTTATGGAATAGGAAACGAAGAGCAAAGCTAAAAATAAAAAATAAACTGCATTCCCTTTAGAATATACTAAAACTCCCACTAAGAAAATCCTACGTAAATGGCTATAAGCGAGAGTCTAGTTATATTTCAGTTGGTTAAAGAGCAAATGCTCCCAGATGGCCAAACACCTTAATTTAAGTCATTGTCTGCAAAGTTTATGACTTGATGACATAGTTATTCAGCCTGCTGGGAAAAGACTGTGGAAAAGAGAAAAGAAAAATTCGAGAAAATTTGAAAAAGCAATTGCCATAAAATGCAAACAGAGCTTTTTTTTTGTTGGATTTGGTCTGGGTCAGTCTACGTGTCTGTCAATTCTTAAGCGCCACGCTGTCTTTCAGGAGTCGAAAACGTATGAGAACACCAGCGTGATGCCACCAGCAAGCGGTGGGGCGCCACAGACGCAGCCAGCAACTGCAGCATCGGGCGGAGCACTGCCGCAGAGGCCGGCGCATGCCAAGGAATACAACTTTTTGGATATGGAGCTGAAATATGGATTTTTGCAGGTAAGGCAAACAGCTTCATTTCGAAATGTAACTGTTATATGCACTCAGAGAAAAATATTGCGTTAAAATTAAAAAAGAAAAATTAAGTTTTATTTAAATTGAGAAAAGAACAAAAGTGTTATTAATAATCCAAAAATTATCTTTGTAATTTTACGTTTCAAAAATACTTTATATATTTATATAAACATATATATAATTATAAATATATATATATATAATTCCTTCATCTCTCTAAAAATTAAAATATTTAAAAATAAAGTTTTGAAACCTTTATTCTAAACAAATATGTTTTATAACATTGGCTTATCAATTTCACTTATTTAATTTGATAAAAACATTTAGACATGAAAAAATAATTTAAAAAATATTCAATATTATTCGGAGTGTTGTTTGTTTGGTTATTGTAACAACCCCTATCGTTGCAACATATCTTTCTTTTTTTTAGCTGACAGAGGCTTTATGCTATTTACACTATTCTGGTCACGTAATTCATCGAAATGTGTGTCCATCTTCTATACTAATAACCAAGCGGGGCATTTGGAAGCTGGCGGGCATGGAATATGTGGGTGAGTTTCTAGAACCACATCAAATTGAAAATGAGTGCCAAGTGGGAAAAATACAAACGCAACAGACCAACGTGGAGCATTATATTCACATCTTTTTTTTCGTGTTGCTATTGCAGAAAGAATGAATGAGACTGATTTGAATTGCTCAATTCCGTGTCCGCCGTGGAGCAATCGGGTCTCGAAAATGGCCCAACCCAATTTGGATTTTATGGGTAAATAAACACAACAACACAATAACACTTTAACAATATACCCAACTCAATAACAATTTATTGAAAACTAGCACCAGAAATACAGACAAGCTCCAAGTGCAGCCTCCTCAGCGATATGTTCTCCCTGGGCATGGTCATCTGTGCTGTTTTCAACAATGGACGACCACTTATCCAAGCTGGCAACTCGACAAGCAACTATGCCAAGCAAATCGAAACGGTAAGACCACTTTTGCTTTTGCTCCAGCTGCCTGGGCTAAATTAATTTGCTGACAGCAACTCGGGGAAGTGTCACCCGATCCACAAAAAAGCCAAGTGGCAATTGGTGGCAACAAAATAAAATAAGTTGAAAACTTTCTGTGAAGCTTGTTTGCCAGCCGTAATTAGATTCGCCGCTTTGTCAAATGCAAATGTAATCATAAGTCTACTTGGAACTCTAATTATTCAGTCAGGTGCTGGAACAGAAGACAGGACTCTGGCTGCAGGCGCCAGCCATGGCGATGTCATTAAAAACTTTTGAGGCAGTCTTCAAGTGGTTGACATCATCCAGTGCTGTGGCCAAGCCCAACTTGCCCAACTTGAATTATATCATTTCTTCTGTTTTTCCAGCTGGATGACCATGTCCATAAGTTGTTACCGCGACTACCAATCGCTCTGCAGGAGGCCACAACACGCATGGCCAGTCGGGATACAACAGCTCGACCCACTGCCCAATTGCTGCAGCTCATCAAGTACTTTATGTGAGTAGCACTAAACTAAACAATCTCAGTTATCTACCCAAAAGTATTTCACAATTTTCGTAATAAATTCCATAAACATATTTTAGTTATATTTTCCTCATATTCATCACATTTTCAACAACTTTTTTCATAGTTAAAGTGTGTTTAGAAAAGTTAAACAACTTTAAAATGCCATCAAATTCAGGGTTGGTTTTTCTATTTTTCAGAAATTATCTTTAACAGTAAAACATTTTTTATCTGATATAAATATTCTTTGAAATATTTCTTTAAAAATTCGACTGTGCCGTCCATCGAGAACTTCTGCTGCAAATTAATTAACTTTTAACTAAACGCAAAGCAAGCAAAAAGCAAAAAGTGACAGCAATTTGCGCAGTTTTAGCAAAAGTTTTTTGTTTGAGTTTCAAATGAAATTGACACCTGTTAAAAACACACGCATACTCTTAAGCACAGACCAACACAATCATACTCTCATACACACACACACATACACACACACACTTTACTACTAGCACACAGACTCGGGATATCTAAGCCAATTTGTACATGTAGCTAAAATTCAATTGAAGCATTTACTTTTACGTAGAGTAAACGCACACACTCTACGCACAACAAACACACACACCACGCATACCTTAATTACGTCTGTTTGGTAAATGAAAACGGTAATCAGCCTTGAAAGACACAATGCGAGGCTCTTGAGCTGATTGTGAGCAGCAGAAAAGCGAACGAAGCGTTTCTCTCCAGGCTCCCCTCTTTCCCTCTCTCCCACTCTCTTATCCCATCGTTGAGTTCTGGCGTGGAACAACGGATTTATGACGACAACAGCTGCTTGGCAAGGCAAGGGAGGGCAAGGCTGGCAGACAGCCGAGTGCCTTCAAATTGAAGGCAGAAGTAACTTAGCCGCGGCAAAGCGTACAAAAATATAAGACACTCAGCGAATGCCAGGATGCACACTGGGGCAAAACTAATAAAGATCATTTGTGCCTAGAAAACTTCCAATATTTTCCAAGCACAGTTATAACTTTGACACAAGTGAAACGATTTTAAATACGCAGCTCTTCTTAATCATTTCTTGAAATAATACTAAATAATTAAATTTTTTAATCCCATATAAATACTAAACATTTGCAATTTAAACAATTAATAATAATTGCATATTTAGTTGCACCACTGTGCGACAACTGAGCGTCTGTTTAGAGAAAACTTGAAAGTCAAGGATGAAGGGCTGGCTTGGCTTATCTGGGTTGGGCTGGCGAAATAGGTTGCTTGGCAAAAACAAGTCGGCAACACGCCCCCTCTGTTGCCGCCCACAGAATCCCGAAACGGGCTAGGAAGTCAGGGAGTCAGTTAGTGGCTTGTTGGCGGCACTTTGAAGTTCATTTAAATTTTATCAAAGTTCTCGGCGTTTTTTTTTTGCTGAGTTTGCAAGTGGCTCTTATTTAAAACAGATCTCATTCTTCAGTTAAATTAAAATTGGTTTTTATGCTGATTATGTTGCTCACCGCTAATCAACTGGGCAGCATCGCAATCCTTACGTGTGCAACGGGGCGCATACGCAATGTGATTTAAGGCCACACTTATTGCTTAACCAAGCGTCTATGATATTTCTGCCAATGCACATAATTTAACGGCTTTTGACTTTTATGGACATTTTTCAATTACCCGCAACGGCTACGCTCCAATATCGCATTGCGGCGCTCAACCAATCGGAATATTTTTACTGAAGCTGTACGTGGGTTTATTGACAGCTAACTGTCCGAAATAAATGCACATTTATTTAAAATTAAATTGTTTTTTTTTTGTAATTAAACTTCAGATATAACTAAATATACAAATGCAAGCTGATAATTGAGTGCATAATCCGAGCTTTATTTTACTCATCGAAAAATTATATATTTTTATGCAATTTATTTAGATTTAACAAATCTATTAAAAGATTATTTGTATTGTGTGGCACATATTGTTTCAAGAGCATTAAACAAAATGTTTTTGTATATATGTGAAATCCTTAAAACAATAACCACATTTAATTTATTTACATTTTGTGGCAAAAATAGATTCAAGCGCATTGTGAGAAAAATAATCTTTATTTGTGGGTGTGGAATACGCAAAGGAACAAGTATTCCATTTTGGCTATAGAAAATTGAATGTATATAAAAAAGATAATTTAAATCATGTTTTGTTTCTCAGATAAGTTTATTTAAAGTGACGCGTTAAATGGGCGAATTTATGGAACATTTTTTGCACTTAATTTATATGAATTTTTGTTTTATTTTCAATCTGACAGAGATCCGGCTATTAATGCGTTGAAATTCCTGGACGTGGTCAACATGAAGGACACCCAGCAGAAGTCACTGTTTTACAAGACCACGTTGATAGAGGCGATGCCGCTGATACCGCGCGTAAGTAGCAATAAGTTCCTTGCCACCGGAAACGGATGTGACGACGTCCATTTTCGGCACTGTTCGGTTCAGTCATCCGACTGGTGCCAGCGCATTCATTCATCATTTATGGCGTCAACTTGACGAGCTTAACAGCCATTTGCAACCGTTTTATGACAGTTGGTAAAATGTGACCACCAACGAAACTTTGTGTTTCCACAGAAGGCTTCTTGTCTACACCATAAACTACTTAGAACCGTTAGACGCATTGCTTACTAACTATTGTTTATTTTTTTTTTTTTTTTGTATTTGTTGTTGTTGCAGAAACTCTGGTGGCTAAATTTGTGGCCAATGCTCAAGTCAGAGATTAACAATGGTGAGGTGCTCGCTGCTGTACTGCAGCCAGTCATGCTCTTCGTCCAGGAGGCAACGCACTCGGAATACGATGCCCTTATGTCCCCCACAATGAAGTAAGTGTTGCCAACGCGCTCATTATGCCACACACACACACACACACCTACAAAGAATATACTTGTATGCAGCACTTATGAGAAACGTTTAGCTGTAAAATAGCGCTGACCTTTTGTTATTGTTGTGGCTGCTGTGGTTTGGCGCTGCTGTGGCTGTGCTGGTCACGTCGATAGCGTCTTGCCCGGCACACAATGGGGATAGTCCTTCAGCTACTGCTGTGTATTGTGTTCTTGTCCCTCATTCGAACAATTGAAACACTTTTGTGACACTTTTTATTTAATCTTCATGGTGTTTTATTGCACGCAGACGACGCACACACGAAAAGCAAACCAAGCGAGTCAACGGCTTATATTGTAATTTATAGACCACAAGTTGAAAGTTAAAGTTGGCAAAGTTTGTTTGGTATTATCCAGGGGGGGATGGGTCTGGTAACGTTGCCAACAATGTCAGGACGATGCGCACCTTTGGTGACCTCGTGGCAGGCATACATAAATTAGTAAGCCGCAAGGACGTGCAGCGAGTGTCATTCAGAAAATAGCAAAAAAGGTGACAAATAGCACTAATAAATTATTTACGATACCGTTGCCAGCTCTCCGAAAACTGAAACTTTTATGTGTTTTAAAATAATATATTTCTTGTGTGCTAACAGAGTAAATTTGTTGAGAGTTTCATTTATATAAATATATATATCCATACATCAATGTATCAGAAATTCGATATTCTTTATAAGCAACCCTCGCATATTCATTTCTTTTGGTTCGCAAAAGTTTTGGGAATCTTGTAAGACGCTTACTGACACTGTCATAAAAGTAGCTAATAAGATCTTTTTACACACGAGCACACACACACACCCGCACACACCCATCGACCAGCTGGTGCAACAATAACAAACGCATTTATTTACTTTGGGTTCATTTTTAATTCATTCAACATTACATAAAAAAGACGGCAAACTTTTTCCCTAATCAGATCAAGAAATTTATATATATATATATGTTTATTTGTATGTATTTTCTTTGTCTACTTGAATACAAAAAAAAAAAAAAACACACAGAATTGTCTACAACACACCGAAATCCATTCAGGCGAGCGTTACGATACTTGAGAACTTGCATTTGGTTATTGAGAAAACGAAACCGGAGGATGTCACCACAGATATTATGCCAATGCTATTCTTTTCATTTGACGGCTCCACAATTCAAGTGCAGGTAAGCGGAATACGCTCGAACTTACGCTGATGCCTTCAGTTTGCCTGACTTGGCATAGATATGCAAATTAGTTGGGCGAGCGGAAGTGAAGGAAAGTGGAAACCAGAAGTAAAGGAATGGGTTGACAACTGAGGATGGCGTTTCGCCATAGCGTTGATTGCGTAATTACAAAAGAAATTTCTTAATTAACTGCGGCACAAAGATGCCTCTTAAGTAGCTTGGTTGCCACTTCAAATTTATTGCCTACGAAGATATACTTAATTTTGGAATTTAACCTCTGTGGGCCCTGTTGCCAGGAAACAGTTCTCGACACTTGAAACTCAAAGTAGTTTCGAGTTGATTCTAAATACGTAATCTCTTGTGGCTTGCTGAGAGTATTTCAATTTCAATTCAACTATATTTGAAATAATACGAATTTGCTTATTGCCCACTCTTATGCAAAGCCTTGAAAATATGAATAATTTCTTGATTTACGCCTGTGAATTTTGATTTATTGGGTGAGATTTTTGCAAATAAAACCCGTCGATTAATCATTATTATTATTTCTCATAGAGCGCTGCTGTTGTTGCTGTTGGCAATGTTTTTGATAGCATCGATGAGATATCGATTCGTCGCATGGTTTTGCCCAAGGTTAAATTGGTATTTGAAAAGAATATAGCGGATCCAAAGATTGTGCAAAATGTGCTCGTGTGCATTGAGCGCGTTATGGACCGCATGGAGCGGGCACAGGTGAGTTCAATTTCCTACACAATTAAACATTAAATAACTTGTGCGATTGCAACGATTATTTCTCAATAGGTAATGGAGGAAGTGTTGCCACTGCTGGCAAATGTGCGAATTCCCGATCCAGATATTATCATGAGGACTGTGCGTAAGTAAGAAAATTCTTTGGCAAATTCAATCCAACTGGCTCTGACTGCATAACGTTAATAGGATTACGCACAGCAATAACCACAATAGTCAGCATTGTTGCTGTGTCCATAAAAACTAATTAAATTCCATAAAATTGCATCTCGGCCAACTGCGTGTATGTGAGTGTGCACTTAGAGAAAAAATACGAGAATAAAAAAATACAGAGCAGAATTTAATTTAGTATTAATGAAAAAATTGTTTGCATTACAAAATAATTTTAGTTCTTCCGAAGTCTCGAGTTAAAATCGCATTTCAAACATTTTTATTGAATTTTTTTTATTTATCTGGTTTGATTAAGTTATGGCATTTGATAGGGGTCTCTTTTGAGGGCATAAATCGCCTTTTCAACTTTGAATGTTGTTATTAATCTAGAATTCAATTCAATTTTTATTAAACACTTTTGTGCAGTGTAGAAATTTATAAGGATCTGAGTGAGCTTGAATTGAATGAAAATGCCGAGAGTTTGCTTACAATTAATTATTATACAATTTTGCAGGCATCTACCACAAGCTGTTTGCGGACAAATCCTACGGATTAACTGTAGAAACGATGGCCACCAATGTGCTGCCGTTGCTGATACCGCACACTGTGAATCCTTCTCTGAATTTCGAACACTATTGCTATCTGCTGGAGGTATGCGATTGCTTCTGAGTTGTCAGTGAAAATTGTGTTGGTAATTGGAAATTATGATTGACACATTTGTGCAGGTGCTGCAACAGATGCTGGAGGCCATCGATCGTCAGCAGCGCAATAAATTGAAACTGGATAATCTGTCGATGGCATCGCCGGAAAGGCATCGCACATTGCGACATCAGTTCTCGACCGACAACATGAATGCGCCTCCATTCAATATACCCAATTTGCGTATCGATCAACGGAAGACATCCAGTGCCGAGGATATGGCACGCAAGAACTCTGGTGGTAAGTCCTCCTTCTCTTACTCCTTCTCCTTCTCCACAAATGTGCAGCTGCCAACTAAGCTAATGAGGGAGTTGCATAGTGAATAATGAGCTTAGCCCCGAGTGCTGCGTAATTGAACATTTTCAATTTACGCATTTCCATTGTGAGCCCAATATCCGAGAAACGTGACAGTTTAGCGTGCTTGGCCAATCGCTGGAGTCGAACTAATTTGTCAAAACCTAAAATGTGCCATCAGCGATGCGGCATTTAATTGTATTATGCAAATTAAAAATGGAATTAAAATGAAAATGGAGAACGGAAAATAGTCAATTATAATAATCAAATGCAGCCTCAAGCTCAAAAAAAAAAAAAAAGAAGAAAAATAACAAAATGATGTGCCACAGCAGATAAGAGCAAGCGGTGGCAAACTGTCACAGATTGTGGCGAAACTGGGAGCAGCCAACAGGTGCACCTGTGGCACACTTTAACGAACTGGCGAGCTTAACGATGATTTATTATGATGTCCTTAATCGCTTGTAAAACCCACAATGTCATGGCCTGTGCGTGCGCGTGTGTTTGACTGTGCGTGAGGTGTGACAGGGTGTGTGATGTGTGTGGGTGTGTGAAGTGGTAAAACTTTTAATTTAGACGGAAATGCACAACTTGAATGCAAGTCAAAGTTCATTTGAGCCATACACCTCTCACTTGTCACGCCTTTCTGCCGGCTCTGTGTAAATAATAAATTGAAATGTTTTTGTCACACTTCTCCAGCAGGCCATGTTGGGCCATGTCAGAGGTCAGGGTTACTATTTTTGTGGTTTACTTTACACAAACATGTATATGGCATATGGCATAACCTTTGTTAGCTGTCTGCGGTACATCTCTGTGTATATATATATATATAAACTGTAGTTTATAGCTGGAATTGTTATCAAATTCATATTTGCGCTTCACTGTACAATATTGCAATATTCTGCAAATACACCAAATATATTTCATATTACCAAAAGTAGTCATTGATTTTGGTTTCCATTGAGTTATTGATATTGCCCGACACTTACAGTAAATTTAAAGTTAGTTTAAAGACAAATGTATGCCAAATTTGTTATTGGAAAATTGTAAATTCAAAATATAATTCATAAAAGAATTTCAGCTATGGACAAAAGAATTTTTCATAAGTTTCTCAAACATATTAAAAGCAGCAAGTTCACAAAACTATGACAGTTTCAGTTGTAATTTATAAATAAATTTACTACAAATTTTATTCGCAAATTTATCAATTGTAATTGTGCGAATTATTTGTCAATATAATTATTTGGTATTTGATGGAAAAACCACAGAATTAAGTTGAGTCTGTTATGGTTTACAGGGAATTGCCACAATTTACAGCTCAGTGCACACAGTCAAGTTAATAACTTCTGACGCAAATTGCCACATGCATCATCTGCACAGGTGGAATAGGTTTTGCCCAACCGGAATAGGGGGTTTGGGTGGAAGGGGGTTGGTTGCAGGAATGTTGTCCTTAAACTGAAGTCATATGCAGAAGCCGGAGCTGCAACCGCAAATTGTGCAAATGTCCTTGGCAGCGACATCGGTGCGAATACAAACATGACAGTAACACACAAAGTCACACACAAAGTCACACCCACAGCAGCACACACACCATGAACACACGCACATTTTGCGGCAGGCGCAGTGCATCTAAATTGTTGTGCCGCTTCAAGCTCAATATTAGACTTAATTAGCATGCCTTGGTTCAGGTTGCAATGCGTGAAGCATGTACACTCAGAGAAAAGCGAAGTAAATTACGCAACACACAAATATTTATCAAGTGCGAGTTTTTATTTTGTGTCTAGTTTTATTTGGAGTGGAAATTAGAATTGATGCCTGAATCCATCATCAAGATCATTCTGAAAGAAATGTGTAAATGTAATAAGTTTTTTATGGTTGACAGATTTTTGTAATCAAGATGTTGATCAAAGATATTTATGCTAAATAATGTCAGCAAAAGAAAAATCTGTTTATTCCTTTTTTTTTTCTTTAATATTCTCTATATTTTTTTACTACGTGTATATTTATGTTTTTGCTCATTTGTATTTGTGCAGGCTCTGGCATGCTTGGCGGTTGGTGGTTTGGCTGCTCGCCATCGTCACCGGATAGCAATTTCCTGCGCGTCGGCAATGTGTTTCCCAATCGACGGCTCTCGGACAACACGCTGATGACACCAAAGATACGCATTGCACCATCGTGCGCCTCATCGCCAGGCGGGACACCGGGTAGCGGTTTGCCCACCCGTCGTCACTCGAGCATTGGTCCCCAGGAGCGACGAGGCTCTACCATCAATTTGTCACCGCCAACTGTAAGTTGTTTGCTTCTTGTTTTGTATTTCTTTGGGTATTTTAATTTTGTTACGTTTAATGTTTATTCTTGGCAGCGCAATTTTTATTTGTTGCGGTTGATTCATTAAACATTCTGTTTACCGAGTCTTTTATGCTGCTTTAACACTCCGGACCTTTGCCTACTTTTTAATTTTGACTATCGACTGCTGACTGCCAAGAATCACAAAAAAAATGCTTTCAGATATTAAATTAAAAACTTTTTTTTTTTAATGCGCTTTAAACTTTTATATATGATTTTACGTTATATAGTGTTTTGACTTTTGAAAATGATATTGAAACTATAAATAGCGCCTAGCGAGTAGCATTTAGCGTTAAACGTTAACAACAAAAGTACAGTTAACACCACAATACTTAAGTTACTGCTACTTATTATAATAACATCAAGTCGCTCAAAAAACATATTTGAGAACAACATGAACAAGAAACATGCAGTTCTATATATATATATATAAATAAAATATTTATTTACAATTATTATTTGAGAGTTAATTATATTTATATAAATACTTATGATCAGCTCATTTCCCGCAATGAATGATAAGACAAAAACAAAAAAAAAATACAAACAAAAGAAATTATGACAAAACGCTCTAACACACGCTCTTTTATCTTATCTTCACTCTCCCTAACCTTACATTCGCTCGTCTCAACACAACAATAAAACACAAAAAAAATACAAAAAAAAATATATTGTCGCCGTCGTCGTCGTCGTCGTCGTTGTGTCTCATTACTTTGCTTTTTTCAAATACATACAAATATATCTTCTATATACTATAACATATTCAAATAGTACGGCGCTCGTGGTAGCTCCGGATCAAGTCTATCGGTGCCCTCCACCTCAGCCTATGTTGTAAGTCTAAAAAACAAGAAAAACCAAAAAAAAAAAAAAAATAGCAAGAAAGCAATTAAAATTGTCACCTGATAAACTAAAATCACTAAGAACAACATAATGTGCTTTAGGTCTTAGTATTTTAAATATATATATGCTATATGCAGCATCCCAGATATTTATATCCAGAGAGAGCAACGATATTGATTGAACTTGTCTTGTGGTATTTGTTAACTGTTCATGTTTTGCATTGATTGTTGTTGTTGTCGACATCGCCAAGCAGTCAACTTTGCACAACTTCACACACACACACATACACACCCACAAGTACACATACACAAACACCCAAACACACACACACTCACATACAGAGAGAAACAAGCACACAAGTTGCTGCTACGAAAAGTATTTAGTTGCCTCTGAAAAGTATGCTATGGTTTTTTTGTGTGTGTTTCTCCCAAAAATATGGCGGCCGGAAGTTGTGCTCTCTCTCTCGTTCGTTCCAACTTGTATCTGGCTGAATATCTTTCTGCCTGTTTCACTGACTTTCTGCCTCTTTCTCTCTCTAACTCTCTCTCTCTATATCAGTCTGTCTGTGTGTGTGTGTCTCTTGTTCTGTTTGAATTTGTGCAACCGCAAAATTTTCAACTCAATTTTGGATATGAATTTGAATTTGGATTTAAAGTTGATGCTTGAAATGTGAATTGCTGCCTAATCAAATAAAAAATTTACTCGTTACATTCATAAATACATACAATTATTCTCTCTGTACTTGTACTCTCTGTACTTACCTTGACGTACTGTTTTTGGAATGGAAATCTGTTTTACCAACAACAATTCTGTATTTATTGTTTCTGGTTGTTTTCTGTCTCGCTGTATTCAACTTTAAGCTAATTTGCAACTCTCTTGATTTACATTTTTTATTTGTGTACAGTTAAACAGTATTTCATTCAATGTTGTCTCTGCCACACTACTCTGTATTCTCTGTGTTCAACAAAAGGCAGTTGCTTCGGGTGGTGGGCGGTGGGCGGTGACCGTAACCGCCCAATATGGCTGCTTATGCTAATGTACAGTGTGTGCTGTATATTGAAACCGTTGACATCTACACTGTCTTGGTGTAAATTCGATTTTATTTTTTCATTTTATTTTTGTATATGTTGTGTCGATTTTGCATTAGCTGTATTATTTTTGTTTCAAGAGGCTGTGCATTTTGTGGTTTTAAATGTGAATGCAAAAGGAACTGTAAGTAAACAAGGTCAACAACGCAATTTTTCCCTTATCACAAACTGCGCTGGTTTCCCATTAAATTAAAGTATACAAAAAGATGTTAAGTAAATTTATCGCGTGTAAATATTTTTTATTATAAAAAAAATAAAAGTATTTTATACGTTTCGTCTTTATCCAGGTTAAAAACAAACTCTTTAATAACACATAAAAATGGTGACCAAGAAAATTCAACACAATTTAACACCTATAAAAAATACATTACCTAAAATCGAACATATATATATATATTTATCCATACTTTTTCATTAAATGTCCCGATTGTTTGTTGATTTGATTCTATGTTTGATTTGTACTCTCATTACACCAATACCAAAACACAGAGCTACAAACACACACACACACACTTATATATAATATCTATATCCTAAACGTTAAGTGTATTTCTAATCTATGTGCTTATTTCCATTCCTGTTACTCAAAAAACAAATCTTTCGATAAGCGCGCATTTTCCGCTGTGGATTAATCATACTACAAATCATATAGAGCTGTACACACACACATACACATACACCCACTCATACAAACAGATACATGGCTACTATGCATATATGCTGTATTTATATCATGTGTGTATTTGCGTTTTTCCATTTCATGTACCGAAAAAAAATATCAAAAATAATATATATCGTCAAAAAAAACATGTACCGAATAAATTAATACGATTTGCAGCTTGCACGGAGCATGATCGTGAGTACACGTTTCATTATTTCGGATTTTTTCAATTGAATTTAATTTGAATTTCGCTCTGCCATCTGCTTTCAACTATGCACATACTCGCACACACTTACATACATACATACATACAAACATACATTCTAATATAATTTATACATGTGTATTGCTGATGTTAAATTTTTATGTTAATGTAATTTGAATTTTTCATTTTTTTTTTTTTTTTTGGCGGGTAATGGAAAATTTGTGTTCGCTGCGAGCTCTAATTGGATTTCATGCGAGAGTATTCGATTTGCTTCATATACATGTGCATAACTGTTCACTAAGTATTCATATGAATATATATAAATATATATATATATATATACATATATATATGTATATGTATTTTTGCTTTAATGTTTTCGCTGTGGATTTTGGGCTCGTTTCGAGCTTTATTTTGTATTTTGTTTGTTTGTTTGTTTGTTTGTTTGATTGTTTGTATCAGCTATTGAATATACTCATTAGGTACACACAACACCTCAACACTTTGTATATACACACACGTACTAAATTGAAGCACAGAATATATAAAAAAAAAATAAACTAAACCGCACAGCCTGCTAATAAGTACAAAAAACAAAAACCAAATAAAATATATATGTAAGCGCCCATGGTGACATGTTTTTAACTAATCTTCCAAAGAAATCTCCTTTATTGTACTCCCAAAAACAGGGTGGCTCCATGCCCAACACATCGAGCAGTGTCCCATTTCTCTTATCGTCCAGCATGCAATCGATACGATCGCGTCGTACATCAACCGTATTGTCATCGGGTCCACTCGGCTCCGGTTCGGGGATATTGCAACAGTTGGGATCTGGAATGGTAAGACAATTTACATCCGTCTCTGGGACGGTTAGCCCGGTGCCGCTGTTGCGGGTGAATGGTACGCGCAACAGCAATCACAGCGTCACCAGCGTCCGAAAGTGTCCGTCACTCAATATAACATTTAGTCAATAGTATAACCTGAACGAAATCGGCGAGGGGCAAGCTCCAGCTGATTACACCACTTACAATTACAATCACATCAATTACACCGGCTACAACTACGGCAATATTCATAACAATAATAGTCTGCGCTACAGATCGCATCCACGCAACATGAATCTGAATCTGAATGCGCCAAGTTATAGAAACTAAATTCAAATCGTAATCAAAATACGAAAATGGAAAATATGAAAAAATCTAAGCAGAATACAAATATATCAAAAGTTGTATGCAAATAGGGGCAGAGGGTAAAATGATGCAAACCATATTTATACATATATACTCTCAATGTATTATATATATATATATATATTAAATAAATATATATGTATATATATATTTATATATTTTAATATATATATGTACTTAGTTTAGTTAAACTACAATTAACAACAACTAATTAAAAACACATTCAAAGAAATGTGCAAATCAAATGTTGTTTTTGTAAATTTTATTAATTATATATATAGTATAATTACGCATATTCGTAAATGTACAATAAATGTTAATGTCGCATTGAAAAACATATCTGATAAATCGTAACGAAAATTATTTATTACATATTGATATTATACATACATATAACTAGCGTACTCGAACTTATTATGATTGTTATAGTATTATTATGTACTTGGTAGTATTATTATTATCATTATTATTATTAAATATTATTAAATCTTATAATTGTACCTACTTATCAGTTGTTGCTGCGTTAAATCCATATGTGTTTTTACCAAATTAAAGGTAAACACAAGCTCACACACACACCCACACATACACACATCGAATTTAAAAAAAATTGACTATTCGAGAAATAGAATACAAAAAATGCCTCCTTAAAGAAAATTATATAAGTTAAATTAATTTATATATTTGAACTGGGATAACTCCTACACACACACACACAAATACAGGCACATACATGTAGTGTGTGCATAATTTTATTCAAATTGAATATTCAACGTAGTTTAATGTAATTTAATGTAATTGTGATGTTAGTTTTATTTAAAATTCCTTATTACTGTCGTTAAGCTCTCTATTTAAGCCAGCAAAAATGAAGTCAAAATTAAGTAAGCACATGAATTATATTTTCTTTCCCTGTTTTTTTTTTTTTAATTAAATATTTAAATTTTAAGATGACAGTGTTAACAATCGGTGCGTTGATTTATGTCTTCAGAAAGTTGGTTTGTAACATGGATTTGCTTGCTTCAAAAATAACAGTTGTAAATAATTCTAAATTTTCATTTGTGTTAAATAATTGCATGTGTTTTGCTTGCTATTCAAAACAGTTTCAATCCGTTGATTGCAACGATTTTTTTTTTTTTTGAGTACTTAAACGTTAAATTGAAATACATACAAGAAGTCAGCCAGTTAATGTCGGTTTAAAGTAGTTGTCGGTCTTTGGAATTGAATGTGAAAGTGATAGACTAAAGTAAATATAAATGGATTTAAAATATTTTTCTGACTATATAGAGTGGAAATTTTAAATGCTCAAATTACTAAAGATTTAGCACTGTGATAAATGTGAATTATGAACTACTTCTGTACTTTAATAAATTATGCAATTATGTACAATTTAGGATCGGTACTATTCAATTCCGAAACACTGACCCAGCTGAACCGACTTCATTCACATTAAATGCATGCTCAAATGATTGTCCATAAAAGCAAGTTAAACAATAAAAACATTTGAATACCCTCATTTATGCTCTTTATTGTACTGTATCTGTATATATAGTGTATGTTATAAATGGAATTGTTATGTAATTAATAACTATTTACTTGACTTGCCATTTTACTTTCTGCCCATCTGATTGCACAAGAATATATAATACTATTTATATATAAATTTATATATATAAATATATTTATAACTGGAAATACAACTGTCGCAGAGATATGAAGAGAAACGAAACAACTAAAACTATATAAATCAGTTAATATAAAAACGGATAATAAGATCTCGAATTACTCGGAAATATCTAATATACTCAAATTTGAATGACTGACACTGAAGGCGTGGCCCAACAAAAGCTGAAGCGCTGCAACTACTTAAATTAATAACTATAACAATAATTAAACACAAAATACTTGAAACTAAACCTTTAGATTGACTTAACGATGTTGTTGTGCATTTTGTATTTCTACTCAACTAAATTTACAAATTAAGTCATTGCGAATTTATATATTGTACACTGTAATTGCTATTTATGTATCCTATATGTATATATATAGATATTTATATATATACATCGCTCTTTCTACGTACTTACTTTGGCTGCCTTTGCGCTTGATCTACTTTTTTTTTATTATTTATTTGTTTTTGGTGTGTGACGCCCTTCAACCATTTTAATTATATGTGTATATAAATATATATATACCCTATATATACCCATTGTGTGTCGATGTTTACAAAGCTATTTCTATTTGGTTTCCTTTGTTTTTGGTTTCCCTTCTTACGATATATACACATCTATATTGTTATTGTAAGTTATATATATATATATATTAAAACTTCGAAATGTGCCTTAAGAGTTCAAGGGTATGTAGATACTTGATATATACAAAAGATGCGACAACAAAAAAATACATTTATCTATATACATGTGTATATTTATTG
Source organism: Drosophila dives (assembly GCA_035042365.1). NCBI lineage: Eukaryota > Metazoa > Arthropoda > Insecta > Diptera > Drosophilidae > Drosophila > Drosophila dives. The sequence continues at coordinate 2,535,832 of JAWNLJ010000326.1, read as the reverse complement.
ATAAGCGATATATAGCGAAATATATGATATATATATACATATGCTATAAGACAAGGCTGGCAAAAGTCATTTATACCCAAATACAAACACAAACTCACCTTTCCCCCAACAGTGTTACCTTAGTAGTAGTTTTGTAGACACACACGCACAACAACTCAAAACACACACATATACATAAAACCCTTTTATACAAAAAATAATCGTATCTAACTATAGATGTGTAGATTTTGCATTATAAAATCGATCGTATCGTTTTCACAGCGATAATCCCATTTAAATTTAAAAGGAACCTCGCGATTAGTAGTCGTATAATGTGTGCATGACTTTGTACCTATAAAGTAGCAATCCCAAAAAAAAAAAAAAAAAATTAAAATTAAAACAAACCAAGTGCCAAGAATATAAACATCCTAAATAAAAAATATAAATCCGTTAGTTGATGTCCTTTTATTAAATATAATTACTATATATAATTGTAATAATCGTGTGTAAACTTACCCAGTTTTCTACTCTTTACTTAAGTTTTGGTTCCTTTGTTGTGATCCATATACTCTATATGTGTTTTGTAATGTTTCGTAATATCCGGTGTGAGCTAATCTAGCATACAATAATATCTCAGAAGTATAGACAATTCCCCCTCAAACCCCTCAAGTAATAGTAGTTAAAACATTTTAGAATTTCTATAGCTTATATTAATCTTCAGATCGTGTGAAATAAACTAAATACAAAATTGATGCCCTAATTATTTTAAACAACAACTCTATTACAGTATCAGCTATTCTCCGGACGTAACTAAAAATATTATACAAAATAATAAACAAAGAATATATATTATATATTTTTAAATGCAATTTCGGTCCATTATTGAAACACCAAATATAATCAACTTATATTAGCGCTATAAATGTATTCAAATATTTACACAATACCAAAATACAAAAATATACAAAATACAAATACATTGTAAACGTCAGTCAAACAATTAACTCTAAATGTTATTAGACAGCAAATTTTAAATGTCTTCGGGGCAACAATTACTTAAATACGAAAAAAACGAACATTATAAACAAATTTATATATGTATGTGCTTAGAGAACAAAACTTTAAAAATGTGTTAAACACAGTCCAAGAAATACACTCGGAAAAAAAGTAGAAGTACAACAACAACACATCACCTCGTACAAATACAAATATGCAAATCGCAATCAAACTATATACATATAATAAACTAACATATATTACGTATTAAATTATTTACACGTCGGCTACTTAATATCATACACTAATTATGCATACATACCAACACCAGATACGAAACCATATCAATATTTTTCGAATTATTTAAACGGCATTTAAAAACATACCACACAAAAGACATCGGTAGACCGTTGCGAAATGCGACTTCCAAAATAGTGTTTTATTATAAGATTATGGAAATTATTTTGTCTGCTGATAGGTGTGAACTGAAACCCAAAACTATTCATTTTTTCAAAATTGTGTTGACATAAAGTTTTCATTTGATTTTTCTAAAGTTTCTTACCAAAACCCGAATCAAAAACCTAGGGACTGAACTCTTACAACTCTTAACTCTTAACAGAGCCACAGATATTTTTTTAAGTTTTTAGATTTATTTAGGATACAACTCGACTTTTGGAAGACAGCATTATACAAATAGTAAAATACAAATACATTCAGCTACTGTTTACCTACAAATATGAAAGAAACATAGTACCTAAAGCGTACCTATTCTCAATAACTGCAAAGATACTACAAATGATATTATCTTTAACTGAAAAAACTATATTTTTAATGAGATAAACTTAAACAGATTCACCACCAAGCACACTATAACAAATCAAGCTCGAAAATGTTTGGAAAACTACTACTAAGGTGAATACAAAAAAAACAATAAAAAAAAACAACAACAAAGTTATCACAAATCACAGTTATTTCAGCTACTTAAGCATACAGCAAGTCAATTTGAAAAGTTTAAATATATCTATATACATGGATATGTGTATGTGTGTATTAAAAGCCAGAGTGTAACTGATATACAAAAAGAATACACATTTTATTAATCAGCAACAAATCGTTACGAGAAAAACTTTGAACTTTTAACTTTGAATTTGAAAAAAAACACACACTCAAAAACTAAAAACCAAAACACAGAAATTTAAACAATTATTATTGTTGTAGAAGTTATAGATTAGAAAGAGAAACCTATATAAATTTATATGTATACAAGAGAACTTTATCTTAATATCTATATATATATATATATATATATATACATGTATTTATATATATATATATCTACTAGTATATGATCTGTATTCTGTTTATTATATCCAAGCAGAACAAAACGAACGGGACAATCAAAATTCTACTGACGCTCTTACTGAGTTAAATAAACTATTTGACGAATTTACGTTGTTGTTGTCGTTGTGTTTGCTGATTTGATAAATATGTATACTTATTAGCTTATCAATTGTGTCCACAATTCAACACTTAGGTTTAAATTTAGCAAACAAACAGTGTGCATCATATTTTAGTTACTTTTATGTATTTTTATCATTTAGTTCAGACTCTTTTCAGTTAGGAGTGTTTTTTAAAAAGCATATCGATATTATGATTAATATAATTTTGTAGTTTTCAAACGTATAAATATTAGATTAAATTAATTTTAATTAAAGTTTATGCAAACAACAAAAAAAAAAAAGGGGAAAAACAAAAAGCTCAAACTGGACTGAACATTTAAGAATTATATTATATTTAATTATATTATTACAAACATAATTTAAAAATGAGAAAAAAAAGTTCAAGTGGTAATATTAAATGCGTATTTATATATGTATGTAAATCTGATTGTTAATGTATGTATGATCTTAAAATTTTTTGTAAGTGTAACACCTTAAAAACCAAAAAAACATATATCAAAATCCAAAAAAAAAACCAAACCAAAGGCGTATAAAATCAACTCTGTCTATTGTGATCTATTGTGATGCTATACTTTGACTCCCCAAGTAGCACTCAAATCTTTTAATGCCTATTAACGTTTTAAACAAAATACTTCTACAACTATTCTAAACTCTAGACTATGCAATACCAATTGCTTGGTTTGGGTAAACGAGACAACAAAACAAAAACAAAACCTTGAAAACAATCATTCACAATAAATGATAAATCAGAGGAGGAAGCCAAATTTAAAAATACTTTAAAATATACTACTTTCATATACACTACTTCAAGTAATTGTGTGAATCGTAAGTCCATTGTTTTTTAGATTTTAAATGTGCTAACAAATGTTTATACCACATAGTAAAGTACTTAATTATGTCTGTATAATTATCTATAAACAAATACGTACGATGGTCAGGCAAGATAAACAACAAGATGCAGGCAGCCTATTACAATTAAGTAGGATTGAGATTGTGATTGAACAGTTCAAGAATTGTGAAAGAAATGTACGTGTACAATTTAACTTTATAAACAAACAATTGAATTTAAATGTTTAATAAATATGTGTGAAAAAGAATATTGTCCTTATTTCTCTATACACACTATTCATCTAAAAATAAGGGATCTAAACTGGAATGGAGCAGCGCTGCCTCAGAATTAAGCTTAAACTGGAGTTCATACAAAGCGGCTCCCATTTTCCGGGATTCATCATCTGAGCGATCGTTGTTGGCCTCAGCGATGAGGAGCTGTAAACGACAAATGATTAGTATTGTAAGTGAAAAAATTTGTAATCCTTTTGGAGTGCACCTCAATTTCACGGCAAAGAAACGCTTCGCTCGCAGCGCTCAATTTCTTTTGCGGATGCCCAATTAAAGCGTTCTCCAGAAATTCATAAGCCTCTCTAAGAAAACAAAGTTATAAATACACTTAAGTAATCAATCAGAGATGACTTGTTATTGCCACTTGCTTCAGGTTGATGCCACCCAGTTGTTCGGGCTCTGGTTGCGCCTCATTACGGACTATGGCATTCATTACGGCTGCCGCTTCGTATTCACAGAGCGATGAGGCGTTTGTCGTTCGCAGCAGTTGAAGCCATTGATTGATGTTGTTCAGGCTGTCGGATTCGCATTGTTGATTCACAAGGAACTCGGCCTCCTCGCTGCTGCGGCACATAAAATCTGAGTTAATTTAGAATTGATTTAATAAATTAGATAAACACTTTTTTTTTGAGTATACCAATCACGGCTTGTTTGTCTTTTTTTCGACGTGCAGTTGCATCCAGATTGCTATGGGTGCAGCCATTTTTCTTTAGGTAATCCAGCACCGAGCGCTTTGTGCTCGCGTTTAGTACGTCACCGGTCTTATTTTTAATTAAATTATCCTCATCATCTGATTTAATGTTCATTTCGGCATTCATCACAAATAAATTGGTTTGACAAAGCAACAGCTGTTGAATTTGAGAACTGTCCACTTACTGAATTAAGCACTGCAGCCCTGGTTGCACTTTCGCAGCCAACACTGTGCAACAAAATTTTTTTGTTTAATGTCTATACGAAACATTTTTATAATTTTAATGGCTAACTGGGTTTTTATTTTAAATAAAATAACTCCCTTTTGTGGTATACTTCTTGACTATTTAACATTTCTTTTATATATATGTTATCTATCTGCATAGCTGTTGTAGCCATGGGTCAAAGTTTGTGGCCATGTGTAATTTACGAATGTAGTTGAGAGCAGTGTTAGACTACGAGCGAGAGTGAACGGACGTAAACCGCACTGCCCAACAGCACTGCAAATAACTCCTTTTGTTTCAAAAGAAATTTTATCAAAATAGCAATAGAAATAATAAATAAAATAATAATCAAATCAACCAAGTGCAATACGTATCATATATAAATAATTTGCTTTTGAAAAAATAAGGAACTGTGGCCAAAACTAGGGTGCTTGTGTGTAGACAAAGCAAAGCCAGTTAAAGTGACTCACAGCCAAATTTTTTAATATCACTGCCAGTGTTGCTGCGCTGCAATTGCGTCCGCATTGCGGTCAACAACAACAACGAATAAAACGAACAAAACAACTATACGCAAAAAAAGAAAACTTATCGTCCCCCAACTCAAGGAGAAATAGAAAGAAACAAAACATAATGGCGGAGGAGAGGCTGGGAGAGAGAGGGCACGAGCTGGGAATGCTTGAAAGGCATCGCAATCACATTTCAATAAACATGGAGAAACTAATTGAATTCACCGACTATGACGTTCTCGTGACGGAAACAGTACGCCGCGGATTGATCACACCCAAAATGCGAAGCATCATCGAAAATCTAGAGGGGAAGGAATTTAATATGACTGCCGACCAGGTGCGATTGGCGCAGCACAGGAATTATTTCCGGAAGATCACGAAACGTGGACCAACGGCCTACGCCGAGCTTAAGGCAATCCTCAAGACTTTGGGCTACCCAAAGGCACTGCAATTGCTAGAGCAAGTCGATCCGCGAGACAATGAATTATCATTTGTCTCCTTGCGACGCAATCACAATTCCAACAGTAGCAACAATAATAACAACTGCAGTAAATCAGCTGATATTGTGGATACTACCCGTGTCTGTGATTTGCGTCCAAGCGTAAGCCATGTGAGTATCTATCCATATCCATCCTGATCTATTCATCGAACAATTAATGCCAATCCATTGAGGTGTTGATTATTCGTAGTACGCAAAAAAATTAAATCTCCGCAAAGAAATTTAACAGAAATGGGTGCAACCTAGCGATCGATAACAACTGTTATTAACATAACTTAAGCATGAATGTAAACAGATATAAGTTCACTGTGATAAGCTGTGCTATTAAAATATTAAATTATAGATATCGTCATAAATGTTGATCTATATTTGTATTGGCTAATCTCGTTCAAAACGAGACGTCAAACCTTATCGAACTATCTAATCTCTCGATCATCGTTCAATATATCGATTAACAGCGTTGCTTAACACAACAAAACAAAAAATAATCGCACAGAACAGTTTTGGCGCCCTATTTAGCAAGTAAATTTGAAAATATTATTTTCTATGACAGAGAATTTACAATAAATTGTAAGAATTTTCCTATAAATTTGGAATGGTTTATATTTACTAAAATTTGGGCAACATTTTCAAGAGACAAATTTATAATATTAAATATTTGTACAATTACAGCAACAGAACGTGCCCGAGCCGAATTCAGTGAAGGAACAACTGATTCACAACGATGCCAAGGGACCACTTTTACCATTTATAGGACCCATTAAGGCTCAGAATCGCAACGTGAAGCTGTCGGATCACATACACAAGTCTGAGTCGCTGGACACATATGTAATGGAATCGCAACACAATCGTGGTGTGCTCTTCATTGTAAATATCGTTGATTTTCCGGACAAGAAGATTCGACGCACTGGTGCGAATAATGATGGAGATGCGCTGATAAATATCTTCCGTCAAATTGGGTTTACCATCTTCTCGTATGTGAATCTCGATCAAGAGGAATTCTTCGACACGCTGGACAAGCTGATCAGATCGGAGTATGTCCGGGACACCGAATGCTTTGTCATGGTCCTCATGACGCACGGCGAGCGTCACAACGAGGTCGACCATGTGCAGTTCACCAACGGCTCCCACTGCAAAGTGAAGAAAATCATCGAGCAATTTCAGTCTAATCTATGCCCCAATCTCGTTAGCAAGCCTAAGGTGCTGATGTTTCCCTTCTGTCGAGGCGATCGCCCTGATCAAGGCAAAACAGTCGAAAAGCTCCAGATGCCGATTTCGATGCCAATGGCCTACCGAAGCATTGAGACGGATGGTGTTTCCTTTGGTAATGTGCCCACACTGTCTGATTTATTGATCTGCTATGCCAGCACGCCCGGCTTTGAGACGCATCGGGATCGGAAGCAGGGCAGCTGGTATATACAGTCCTTCTGCGATTCGATGGCCGAGCATGCGCACAACACATCCATCGAGGACATACTAAAGAAAACCCAGGAGAAGGTGGCCAAAATGCGGACGAAACTCAACCATCTGCAGACCGCCGCCTATGAAAACCACGGCTTCAGCAAGAATCTCTACTTCAATCCCGGATTCTACACAAAGTAATCAACGGAGGACAACCGAAACACAAACCACTCGACTTTCAAGTGTCTGCTTTAGCTTAAGATTACAAGTGACTCCGTTAAGATAAGTAAACATATCATAAAGTCGCCTTACGAGCGGCTGCATATGTATTTAGTTTTAATACTTTTTTATAAAATAAAGGAATGCTCGTCAGAGCAGACAGTTCGATTTTAAACGTCGTCTCATCGTGTTGACTACACCCTATACGTGTTTCACACAAAATCTATATCTATATCTATATATCAGCATTCCAGATATACATCCAGAGAGAGCAACGATATTGGTTGAACTTGTCTTGTGGTATTTGTTAAGTGTTCATGTTTTGCATTGATTGTTGTTGTTGTCGACATCGCCAAGCAGTCAACTTTGCACACACACACACCCACAAGTACACATACACAAAATGTATAATTAAACTGTGTGAAAAAGAATATTGTACTTATTTCTCTATACACACTATTCATCTAAAAATAAGGGATCTAAACTGGAATGGAGCAGCGCTGCCTTAGAATTAAGTTTAAACTGGAGATCATACAGCGCGACTCCCATTTTCCGGGATTCATCATCTGAGCGATCGTTGTTGGCCTCAGCGATGAGGAGCTGCAAACGAGAAATGATTAGTATTGTAAGTGAAAAAATTTGTAATCCTTTTGGGGTACACCTCAATTTCACGGCAAAGAAACGCTTCGCTCGCAGCGCTCAATTTCTTTTGCGGATGCCCAATTAAAGCGTTCTCCAGAAATTCATAAGCCTCTCTAAAAAAACAAAGTTATAAATACACTTAAGTAATCAATCAGAGATGACTTGTTGTTGAAGAGTGAAGTGAACGGACGTAAACCGCATTGTTCACCAGCACTGCAAATATCTCCTTTTGTTTCATAAGAAATTTTATCTAAAAACCAATATGAATAGTATTTATAATTTAGACAAATAATAATAAAGTGCAATACGTATCATTTATAAATAATTTTCTTTTGCGTTCAATGCGTCCGCATTGCGGTCACCAACAACAACAACAAACAAAACATCTATAACATGGACCGAAGTTTGTTACGGCTTTACGGATGTAGTTTCAGTAACAGAGTACGATCGAGAGTGAACGGAACGGAACGGAGTGAACAACAACAACGAAGAAAACGAACAAAATAACTATAAGGACAAAAAGAAAATTTATCGTCCCCAACTCAAGGAGAGATAGAAATAAACAAAACATAATGGCGGAGCAGAGTGTAAGAGAGAGAGAGCAAGAGCTGGGAATGCTTGAAGGGCATCGCAATCACATTTTTAAAAACATGGAGAAACTAATCGAATTCACCGACTATGACGTTCTCGTGACGGAAACAGTACGCCGCGGATTGATCACACCCAAAATGCGAAGCATCATCGAAAATCTAGAGGGGAAGGAATTTAATATGACTGACGACCAGGTGCGATTGACGCAGCACAGGAATTATTTCCGGATGATCACGAAATGTGGACCAACGGCTTACGCCGAGCTTAAGACAATCCTCAAGACTTTGGGCTACCCAAAGGCACTGCAATTGCTGGAGGAATTCGATCCGCGAGACAATGAATTATCGATTTTCTCCTTGCGACGCAATCACAATTCCAACAGTAGCAACAATAATAACAACTGCAGTAAATCAGTTGATATTGTGGATACCAACCGTGTCTGTGATTTGCGTCCAAGCGTAAGCCATGTGAGTATCTATCCATATCCATCCTGATCTATTCATCAAACAATTTATGCCAATCCATTGAGGTGCTTGATTATTTGTAGTACGCAAAAAATTGAAATCTCCTCGAAGAAATTTAACAGAAATGGGTGCAACCTAGCGATCGATAACAACTGTTATTAACATAACTTAAGCATGAATGTAAACAGATATAAAGAAACTGTGATAAGCTGTGCTATTAAAATATTAAATTATAGATATCGTCATAAATGTTGAGCTATATTTGTATTGGCTAATCTCGTTCAAAACGAGACGTCAAACCTTATCGAACTTTCTAATCTCTCGATCATCGTTCGGGATATCGATTAACAGCGTTGCTTAACACAACAATACAAAAAATAAGCGCACAGAATATTTTGGCGCCCTATTTAGAAAGTAAATTTGAAAATATTATTTTCTATGACAGAAAACTTACAATAAATTGTAAGAATTTTCCTATAATTTGGAATGATTTAGATTTACTACTTTTTTAAGAGACAAATTAATAATATTAAATATTTGTACAATTACAGCAACAGAACGTGCCCGAGCCGAATTCAGTGCAGGAACAACTGATTCACAATGATGCCAAGGGACCACTTTTACCATTTATAGGACCCATTAAGGCTCAGAATCGAAACGTGAAGCTGTCGGATCACATACACAAGTCTGAGTCGCTGGACACATATGTGATGGAATCCCAACACAATCGTGGTGTGCTCTTCATTGTAAATATCATTGATTTTCCGGATCCTAGCATTCGACGCAATGGTGCGATGAATGATGGGGATTCGCTGATACATATCTTCCGTCAGATTGGGTTTACCATCTTCTCGTATGTGAATCTCGATCAAGAGGAGTTCTTCGAAACGCTGGACAAGCTGATCAGATCGGAGTATGTCCGGGACACCGAATGCTTTGTCATGGTCCTCATGACGCACGGCGAGCGTCACAACGATGTCGACCATGTGCAGTTCACCAACGGCTCCGACTGCAAAGTGAAGAAAATCATCGAACAATTTCAGTCTAATCGATGCCCCTATCTCGTTGGCAAGCCTAAGGTGCTGATGTTTCCCTTCTGTCGAGGCGATCGCCCTGATCAAGGCAAAACAATCGAAAAGCTCCAGATGCCAAATATGGTTGAGACGGATGGTGTTTCCCTTGGTAATGTGCCCACACTGTCTGATTTATTGATTTGCTATGCCAGCACGCCCGGCTTTGAGACGTATCGGAATCGGGAGCAGGGCAGCTGGTATATACAGTGCTTCTGCGATGCGATGGCCGAGACTGTGTGCAACACATCCATCGAGGACATACTAAAGAAAACCCAGGAGAAGGTGGCCAAAAAGCGGACACCACTCAACTATCTGCAGACCACTGCCTATGAAAACCACGGCTTCAGCAAGATTCTGTACTTCAATCCCGGATTTTACCGTACCGACTGATTCGCATTTCTAACTTGTTGTTCTATATCTTTACCTATATATATCTATATCTATATCTATATCTATATCTTTATCTATATCTATATCTATATCTTTATCTATATCTATATCTATATCTCCCTTGTATTTAAATTGCAACTCAATAAAATATACTCGACTTGATTTTGATAAATATAAACTATATATATATATATATATATATATATATATATATTTTGATAAATATAAACTATATATATATATATATATATATATATATATATATATATGTATATTGTAAGGGTATAGCTATTATCTATTTAAAATATCCTTAAATTATCCGATTAATCCTCTAGTTCTTCTTCGTCGGCTTCTTCCTCCAAATGCGACAATTGCAATTTGCATGCAGCGCGAGTTTCGCTCTTTTTCTTCGGCTGTTTCTTGGCCGTCCTCTGCCCAATCACATATTCCGGCATGATTAACTTGGAGCCTCTCAGTTGTGGCTTGTCCACCTCGACGTCCTCGAGCTCATTGCGCTGCAGCTGCTTCAAATTGCGATGCAATTTGCTTTTCTTCTTAAACTCAACTTTAATCGGTGATCCAGGTTTGTTGTTCATATCATCAGTTGGATCTGTCTCTGCACGCTGTGCATCCATTTCTCGTAAAAATGATAAAGCTGCCGCCGAATTGGTCTGCTCGGAGATGTCCACATCGGAAAGGGAGTATTTCTTCCACTTGTGTGGATTCACCTGATAGTCGGGTGACTTGCGGGGCTTCAGGCAGCGTCCAATGGGCAAATCTGGCTTCTTGAATATGCTCTCCTTACCCCGCAGGCGACGCATTTTCTCATCCGTCTCGACGAGATCTCCTTGGCTAGCTGTGCAAAGTTTTCGGCCCTCGTTCTGTGCTCGTACCAGCGAATTAAGTGTGTACGGCTTAGAGCCGGTCTGATCCAGGGCTGTGCCTTTGAGTTCTTTGCTCGCATCATCTAGGCAGGCAAAGAGTGCATTACGTTTTGCTCTAAATTCTTGCATTTTTGTTTTCTGTTTATTTGATATAATTTCCACAATTTTGCTGCCAACTTCCTCAACAGTTGCACAGCTGTTGGGACTACCTGACTAAATGTGCGCACTTTGCAACACTGTTTGGTGCCGGAGAGTGTTGTAGCAACGGTAAAGGTTCCAGAAGCGTGCTCTGAAAAACATTAATTTCTATAAATTCAAGGTGTTTATTTTTATAAATTAACTTAGAAAAAGAATTAAGATGTATTTGAGAACGCGGTTGTGAAGAGTGGCAAGTAGTGTCGGCTGTAATTTACATAAATGAGCAAAAATCGAACACAGCCATAACAATTCCATGTGGTTGAGCGCAGCACAAGTTTGTTTGAAATACGAAATATATACCATTGCGCTTTGTTAACTTTTTTTACTTTAATTGAATTTTAGTAAAATAACGTCAAAATTTTTAGTTATATTGCAGATGCTTTGATTTTTTAATATATTTTAGTATTTCCGTGATTCATGCAGCCCTGTGTGATAGTGCTTGAAAAGTTCGTCAGAACAGCTGTTTTCTATTTGCTAGCGACGATTTCATCAAAAATTACAACAGAAACGTGTTTTATTTACTTACATTTGTAATTTAAAATAATAATAAATGTGCGCAAACAATAAGCATAGATAGAATGTCGCTGCAAACAGCTCTGGCATTTATATTCACAATATTAGCATCCGTTAGCATTGTAGCTGCCATTATATTGTTGGGTAATATTTAAGCATTGGGATATTTTTTACTCTTCCATGTGAATTGATGAACAATATTATAATAAATTAAATTTGTGTTATTTTGCAGGCTGGTTTTTGATCTGGAAGGCGTTTCTATCGAAATTTCGTCTAGTGCGGGAATTGTTGGGACAAGAGGAACCCGAAGAGCTTCATCATCATCACCACCAACAACACGAGCAAAATCAAAACGCACGCGGAGCACGCAAAGCGAGACGCGATTAAAGAAATACAAAATTGTATATATATATATATACTATAATTAAAGATAAAATATTCAACGAGGATCAAGATGAACATACGCTGTGCCAAGCCCGAGGATCTGATGACAATCCAGCATTGCAATTTGCTTTGTTTGCCGGAGAATTATCAAATGAAATATTATTTTTATCACGGTTTGACTTGGCCCCAGCTCAGCTATGTGGCTGAGGACGACAAGGGCGGCATCGTTGGCTATGTGCTTGCCAAAATGGAGGAGCCAGAACCAGGCGAGGAGAGCAAGCATGGACACATCACCTCGCTGGCAGTGAAGCGTTCCTATCGTCGTCTCGGGCTCGCCCAGAAGCTTATGAATCAAGCCTCCCAGGCGATGGTCGAGTGTTTCAATGCCCAGTATGTCTCACTGCATGTGCGCAAGAGCAATCGTGCCGCACTCAATCTTTACACGAACGCCCTGAAGTTCAAAATCATCGAGGTAGAGCCGAAGTACTATGCAGATGGCGAGGATGCCTACGCCATGCGTCGTGATCTCTGCGAATTTGTCGACGATGACAAGCCCAAGACGACAACGGCCGGCAATGAAGCTGGCGAGGATCAGTCTACCAATGATAATTCTAAACAGCACACGCACAGATCCGGACACCATCACAGCGGACTGGATATTCATTGCTGCTAAAAAGGAACAAGGCTTAAAACCATAATCCACAAAAACATTTAAGTACAGAAATTGAGAAAAAAGAAATGCAGGCGTTTTTTTTGCATTTTTTTATTTAGGTTTTGTATTTATGTACTAAAAACATATGAAACGTATTTAAAATAAAAGAAAATTCCTGAAAAAAATATTAAAGTCTATTACTGTTCTTTTTTTAATAATAACAAAAATTTAATATTTACGGAAAGTGAGAATAACTATAAAGAAATGTAGGCACATTTTTTTAATTGTTACATACAAATTACAAGATATTTTACAGTTTTTTAAAAAATAACTACAGTTATTTTCTAAAAAACTAATTAAGTTAAAAAAAAAATGTAAGAGATTTTTGTTCTTTGAGGGTTTTAATTAAATCATTAAAAAACGTTAAGCGTTATTCGGATTAAAGGAAATAACGAATTTTTACTTTCATTTTTATAGTTTTATTTAGCTTATAAAGGATTATTTTTTTTTAGACTTTTCCGCTAATTTCTTGAAATTTCTTTGGGATACATGCGAAAGTTTTGGGTCACAATGTGCAGTAAAGTGGAAACATGCCTGTGGCAAGTGTTGACTTTCGCGCCAAAAGTTTTGGATTCGTTTTTTTCAATTATCTGCGCACAAAAGTTTTATGGGGGTTACTTGTGTGCTAAACTACCGTTTTATGGCTTTATGTGGCTGCCAACTGTTCCCAGCTGCGCACTTCCAGTGGCAAAAAGCTCGGACAGCTAACAAAAATATCCCCATAATCAAGTACATTTCGTGAGCAGAGAAGAGAGAGAAAGGCCTGCCGCAACAGCTGTTTTGGGGCCAGGCACGTGCACTTAGTTGGCGCCAAAGCCAAACCAGTGAGAAAAAGTCCTTGCTGCGTAGAGAGTTGATCCCAATCAAAATCACAGCTGTGTGTGGCTAAACGTCAAACTGATGCTGCTGACGCCGCTTTGGGTTTGGCTTCAGTTCGTGAGGCGCTGGCTGAACGGTAACGTCACGGTCGCGGATATTGTTATTGTCAACATATAGCCGTATCAATAACTATCTAAAATAAGCAACTAAAACGCGTGCATTGCAAAGCAATAAATTGATTTTTACACACGAGATTATTTGCATAAGTTCTAAGACAAAAAAAACCAAACCGACTTTACAAACTGCCGTGCTGTAAAGTACTGCAATCTGTGCGTGTGTGTGTGTGTGTTTGTGTGCTTGTGCGCGCGAAAAATGTAAAAGCGTAATGAAAACAAACTGTGAAAAGCGACTTTAAAAATTAAAGAACCAACTTGCCTATAATCTGATATATCAGTAAACAGAGAAAAATTAAAATGAATGCAGCACAAAGTGTAAAGTGAGATGAGACAAAAGGACTCGAAAGCAGCTGTTATTGTTGCATTTGTAGCTGTTGTTGTTGTCGGTAAAACGGGGTCAAAAGTTCGTGTGTAAAGTAAAGTGTTGGAGGCCCGACAACACTGTCTGCCTAATTTCGCCGCATCCACTAACTAACAACACTAATACTTCTTAAAAGCTCTCAAGTGCAACTGTTCCTCATCTGTGTGTGTATGCCATTGAGTACGACTGTGTGTGTGTAGTGACTGAGTGTGGGCAAGAAAGAGCAAGAGAACAGAAGACGCTGCCCAGACAAAAGCCAGCGTCAGACAAGTGTGTCCAAATTGCCTACGGATATACATATAAAATATATACAACACACACACACATATATTTATATATGTATGTGTGTTGTAACACAAAGACAAAGTAGGCCAATTCGCGAGAGAGACACTAAAAAAGCATAAGGCAAAGTGCAACAAAAAAACCAAAACAAAAAAAAAAACAGAAACAGAGGCAAAATAACTAAAAACTTCTGCACCATTTGTCAATGACTGAGCGAGAGGCCAACGGACTCGCGTGACTCTGAGCATATAACAGAACAATAACGGAAATAAGGCGCTATCTCTCTCCAACTCCCACTCATACTTCAGCTGCTGCTTGTGAAGGTAAGAAGAAGGAGAAGAAAACGTTTTACTTCAAAGCCAACTTGAACAGCGGGTGTAATGACATTTGTCAACGACATTATGCCAAATCCTCTCAAAGCTCGGCTCGCACTATTTCCCCCTGAAAGACACAACCTTTCACAACCTGCTCATTGTTACAGTGGTCGCTGACAAATTAAAATAGTTTCCTAATTCAAATGATACTGCTGCCGAAAATATTTTATTTAAAAGATTTTCATATTTTAATTTAACATTTTTAAGATGCATTAAATCTGATTTTATGGTTTTTAATATTAAAAAATATATATTTATATAAAACATAATAATGCATATTAACATATTAAAGTTCCTTCAAAAATTATTTTTATCCCTTTTTATATATTAATTTCGATAATTTCCGTTTGATTTAACGTTAACGTTGTGAATTTATATATATTTATTTATTTACTCAAGTTTAAACAGCAGATTATAATTTTACTTGGATAGTTTCTATTTAATATATATTTTATTTTGAAGCGCTTATAAAAATTCCTAACATGTACTTTAAAATTCGATTTTTGGCACTTGTTGTGTTTGGCACCACTGTGGTGTCATCGGAATGCTCATCATCATTATTATGGTCTCTGTCACTGTCAACGGGACTTGTGTCGTCTGTCACGAGCAGAGAGCAACAGACACAGACAACCAAGGAGCCATGTATTAAGCCTTGTTTAGAAAAACATATTCTTCTTCTTCTCCTTCGTTTTCTGCGACTTCTTCTTCGTCGTTTCATTTTGGAGTGCTTAGTAACTTTACGTGATGGCTAAGAAAATGTCAGCAACTATTACTTGAGGCGGCCGTTTGGACCTCGCCTCACATGTCTTGCGTCATGTTTGATAATTTGCAGAACCAGGGTTGCTGTCAAAACACTTTGAACGGACGACGAAGCCTCGGCTTCCGTATCCGATTTTTATCAGATTCATCCTTGCCACTAATTAAAGTTATTTAGCTGGTCGCTTTCAGCAGTCCAGAAGTCGTCCTGACTCTGCAATCTTTCATTCTCCACTGTCGACGTGTCTCTCACTTGAAGTGCTTATGGCTTCAAATCAATTAAACAACTGGGTCAGCGTCGACCGCATTGCCAACTGGGCTTTGCCCCTACAGTTTCTATTCTTCTGCGCTTGGCTGAGTAATGCACTAGCGGCGTAATTAATTTCCAGCTAAAAGCTCATCAGCAAATGCATCGTCAAGAATTATAAATACAAATCTATAATTCTTACACTAATATTCCATATTTTAACTATAATCTTCTGGAGAAAATGTAAAAGAGGGTGCAGAGCAAAATCTGTGTGTATTTAATCAATTTCAATGACTATTTAATTGCATTAAGTTTAGATGATTTTGTGTTTGGCACTTCAGTTTCAGCTGCGACCAAATGCGTTTTAAATTATATTTATAAGTAGAAATTTAAGCAATAAGTAAGTTGAGTTTAAATTGTTCGACTGTAATAAAATAAGTGTGCATATTTGTTGAAAGAGAAAAAGAGTTTAGTGTAGTTAATATGGAAATTGGTTTTACAAGCTCTATATTTTAATTAAAAGAGTAAGTTTAAAAAATTGTCAGGAGACTTTTTTCATGTTACTTAATTCGAACAGTTTACCCTATGCCCAAAATCCATATTATAAGGAAGTTAGAATGCTCCACCTGACTAGGTAATACCCTGAAACCAGTTTTATAATTTGATAAATGGTATTAGTTTTCGCTACTTTTGATGTTTTTATTCTAGCTGATTAATAACATATTTGTTAAAAATATTTATGGTTTGTTAGGTTATATTTGAACAATTGTTGGTTTTCTTGCTAACAAAAAAATACTTATGACAATATTTTCTATGTATAAAACATAGATAAACATGCACAACATTAATACACCCCTTTTGCCGGTGTGTAAAGACTCAGGGTATAAAAGGTATTGCTTCTGAAATTCGATTTAGTTTTGGCAGGGTTATGGATGTGGAAAAGTTGCCTTGTCAGAAAAGGACATCGATAAATAATGATACAGATGAAAAAGCAAAACAGTAGGGAATAAATAATATAAAAATTATTTAAAATGCTGTTTTCCAAAAGACAACCTTTGACAGAAATAAAGAAAAGCAACGATAATCATGTAAAGCTTTTCACATAAAATTTGTAATTCCTAAAAAAATGCATATTGAAAAATATAATGGTAAAACACCAATCAACAACATAAGTAAAAGATTTTTTCTTCTCCATTTCTGAAAAAGTGCGAAGTGGAAGTAAATTTGCTGAACCCACACTATTTGTGGTGACCTCAATCCAATATATATATTTATGAATTACAAAAAACAAGAATTGTCCATTAAACAAGCTACTATTTTTTTGTATTGCATTGTAGCCTGTTGGTTTATGGGTCGATTAGTTACGCGAGGAGGAGGAGAGGAGCAGATGAGTTGCCTTAAGGGAAAATGCTTATTCATTAATAAATAAATTTAGAGCCAAAGGGCAGAAGCGCAAAGTTTGCGTTAAGTTTTCAGCAACATAATTTGGCAAACAATGAATTGGACTTTGCGTCTCATATTTATCTGCCATCGATTTAAGTGTCACGTCGAATTTGTCCGCCGGGAGTCAAGTGTGAAAACTTTGGTGCAAAGAAAAAAAAAACTTTCTTTATAGATATATACAATTTTTGGCTAGACAGCTAAAGTTGATCAATGAAATTAAAAAGATTTATGATTGCCAGTTGTGCAAGTCTCAAATGAATGAATCCAACAAATCCACACAAAAAAAAAAAACCCAAAATACACAATACACACTGAGAAAAAAAAAATAATCAAGGCGCTGCGTTGAGTTGAAAAGTTTTTGAAGTGTCATCCGCTCGCCATTACTTTGAATTGCAGTCATTTCACTTAATGTGCCGGGCCCCAGGTTGGCATTGGCATACAAAAAAGGCAACCAGTCAGCAGCAAAATAAATATAAAAATAAAACTTATAATAATCAGCAAACAAAAGCGCGTTACATTCTATTAAAATCGAAAGAGGTTTTCGGGTTCAATTTCGGCAAAAAAAAAAAACAAAAACAAAAAATACTAAAAAAAAAGTCAAGTGAAACACAAATTATGTTAATTTAAAGCGAAGGTTCAGGCCAAAGTGTTTAAGCGCATTCAACACACTGCACACAAAGGATGTAAGGTGGCTATTTTTCTTATAGAATAGATGCTTCTGGGTTACTAACAATGGCCGCATTTCCCAACTCAACTTAACCGAATTTTCAAGCAGTCTGACAGACGGACAGCTCCTACTCTTTCCGGGTTTTCCGGCTGCCTTTTGCGGCTGTAACTTACGGTTTATTTGAACAAAGCCGTAAGGGGTTCAAGTGGCCAAGTCTTTGAAAAATGGGACAACAGGCGGCAACGGGAATCTCTTTCTAGTCTTTCTTCTTCTTTTTATTTTGGGCACACAATTAAGGCTTAGGCACGCTAATTTTTGATGCTGCAGCTTGGACCACACCCCTCCCCAAGGAAAAAAAACTAGATTTTTTTTGTTTACATTTGTCAATCACGAAGGAAAAAAAAAATTAAAAATGAACCAAGCAAAATACGCCCAATTGCTGTTATGTAAGCAAAAGGTGTTGCTTTGGGGCATGGCTTAGAAAAATGCTGCTGCCAGATGTTTCTTTAATATACCTTCACGCCCACATGCCTACACACCCACACACACACTCATATACACACACACGCACACACTCAAACACACACTTAAAGCTAGGCGCAAGTGTGACAACAACAAAATAGTCGCAAAAAATAAACAAGCCGCTTGACGTTTGCTGAGCCCTTTGCTTATCGCTGCTGTTATAGTTACCGTTATACCAGACAAACACTGTAAGAAACTTTTGCTTTAGTTAGCAGATTTAATAATATTTGTTAGAAAATATAATAAAATTTCAAACACAAAAATCACAGCTCTTTTGCATTATATTTGAACTTCGATTGTCTAAGATAAATAATCGAATTGAATGACTGAAAACTGATTTCATTTCTTTATTGTTTAATATAATATTATTGTGTTTATATGTTTGTCTTTGTTTTACGGAGAATTATTTTTAGCTTTGGTTGCAAATTTATTATATTTTTCTAAAAAGCACAAGTTGCAATCATTTTCAGTTGATGTTCAGTTTCCAGAAAAATAATTTTTTTTTTTTTTTTAGCTGTTTGTATGTATGAATTTAATATTTGTCATATGCGCAATCTTTATTTGTAATGAAAATAATGAACTGCAAGTTCTTTCGCTCAGTGTAGACATACCATACGCCCCAAGCACTGCATATATGTGTAGTGGACCCGTCACATGACCCGCATATCATCAACCGGCTGCCGTTTGCCTTTTGGCAGTTCCCTTCAATAACAACAACAACAACAACAAGAACAACAACAAGAACAACAACAACAACAACAGCAGCAGCAACACCAGCGTTACACACACAACAATAACAACAACAGCAAGCTTAAAAAAACACGCATTGGTAAATTTAAACAGCGCAAATGGAAATGGCGTTAAAAAAAGTGAAAAAAAAATATTACGCATTGAACCTTTTTCCGTTTTTTACCCCACTTTCCTATTTTTTCCTATTTTCTTTTTTTTTTTTTTTTGCTATTTTAATAAATTGTCGGCAAGCAAACAAAGCAACAGAATCAACGCTGCGCAGCCATAGTGTTGCCTGCTGTTCGCCACATCCTTGGTGGTAAACTATTTGAGGCGTCTCCCAGCAGTAGCAGCAGCAGGAAAAGCAACAACAGTGGCAGCCAAATCAAATACCCAATTTGTGATATTGCGCATACGCCGCGTGTGTGTTGCCTAGAAATGAAAAATGTGACAAATTGTTTTCTCACTCCTTTTTTTCTTTGATATGTTTTTAGCTTTGGTTTTTTTTTTGTTTTTTATTGGTATGAAGTAATTTAGTTTAGCAGGCAATGACTCAATTGGGCGCATTTGGTATTTGTTGTGGGCGGCTCAACTATTTCAATTAGGCGCTGTCGCAAATTTTGTATGAAAAACGTTTCCCCGGCGACCAGAAGTTAATTAAAATTTCGTTTGCATTTTTGTTTTATGGTTGATGTGGCCATGTGTGTGTGTGTGTGTACAGGTGTGTGTGCGTGTGTGAAAGTGTATTTGTTGCTTAGCAAATGCTGGGCAGAATTGTCAGAGCAGCTTAAATGTTGATCAACTATTGACGGCTATTGAATTATGGTTAAACCTGTTGGCCAAAAAGCATTGGTATGTATGTATATAAATATGTTTAGATGTGCATATATTTTCACTAATTAAAAAGAAGTCGGCAGCAAAACAGCAAAAGTCAAATGTCAACAAGACCACAATTTTATTTGGATTTAAATATAAATATATTTACATATATATATACGTATATATCTCTTTTATTATGTATATTATTTTTTTTTTTTGATACATTTTTATTCATTTTGGTGTGCTTTTGTGTGCGGGGAGGCTTTATGCTAATGTGACTGGCGACTGGTGCTAATACACAGCGAGAAAAAAGTGTGAGGCGCATTTGTAACTTTGCATTTAAAAAAGCATTATGTTAAAATCTGCCTACGGACATAGTCAGCACGGCTAACAGAGATAGATATAGGGAGGGGGGGGGGGGGGGGGCGAGTGGTGTATTTGTGTGTGTGTATGGGGGATGGGCGTGTTACGATGCGCAATTAGATTTCCGCTAAAGCGGATTTCGTGATATCGCGTGACTTGGCGGCCCCACAATTCAGAGCCAGGCGACAGCAAACAGCAACAGCCACAACAGCAGCAGCAGGAGCAGTAGCAGCAGCAGCAGGAGCAGCAGCAGCAGGAGCAGCGGCTTTGGATTATGTTTAAAAATCAGAGCGCAAAATTGTACAAAATGACAACGACAGGAGCAGCAGCAGAAGCGGGAGCGGGAGCAGCAAGAGTGGATGTGAGGGTGGTAGACAGAGAGAGAGAGAGAGCAAAAGCGAGAGATGGTTGTGAAAAGCGTCAGGGAAGCGTAAAATGAAAACAAGTTTGCTGGGCGCGCATGTAGGGCGACGTGGCTTAAACCCAGAATGGCAACAACAATTACAGCGACAATAGGAAATGACGACATGAATAACAACAACAACAACAACAACAACTACAGATAGCAACAATCAGGATAGGGGTGCAGAGTGAGGGGAAATGATAACAGGCGCAAATATCAAGCATATTAAAAAAGTCAAGCTGAGTGCAAATGCTCGAGAAAAGCTCGTGCGAATCTTTGCATAGGACAGCAGCACTACGGAACAGCCTTTGTCTTATGCCAAGTGGGTTGCACAGAGGAGTGGAATAAAGGGGGGTGTGGGGGGGGGGGGAGTGTGGGGCACAATGTGATATCATCGACAAGGGTCCCGGCAAACAGCAACACTTTTGCCCGACAATGCAAACAGTTGAGAGCTGTCGAAGTAGGCGCACAATGAGCGTGAATTAATAGCCAGATACGAGCTGTAACTCAGCATAAGTAGACTACAGCACCCTAACAACAACAACAACCCCAACCCCCAACAACAGCAACAATAACAACAACAACAACTTGGACATGTACATGGACATAATGGCGCTTGGGGCCGCTGGCCCCGTGTGCTCTCTCTTTTTCTCCTTGGTTTCCCCCATTGTAAATGGGTCAAGCGACTCTTTTCCTCTACTCGAACTATGCATAAAGTATGCCTAATCTTTGTTTTATTTTACCGATCAATCTCAATCTGACGGAGGGGAAAGTTTCTTTTGAATTGTTGTCCAAATTGTTTTAATTCTTTCCTGAGCATGCTTAATCTACAGATTAAAGTAAACTTGTTTTTACTAAAGCTAAGCAAAAATATCTAAAGAACTTAATTTACCTATTTTCTTATCCATCTTTAACGGAAGATTTTAGTTAAATATTATATAATATAATTATAATTATATAATTATATAATTTTCGAGACTGAAACTTAAACTATCTCAATAACTTTGCTTATAAATTTTCTTATCCATCTTTAACGGAAGATTTGATTTATATAAAATTATATATTCAGCATTAGTTTATTTTAATAATTTTTAAGACTGGAATTTAAACTAACTCCAAAACTTTGCTTATCAATTTTCTTACACATCTTTAATGGCAGATTTTAATTATATATTATTAAATATTCATAGTTTGTTTATTTTAATAATTTTGGTAACTGGAACTTAAAAATTGCAAAAATCAATATGCTCTTTAACATTCAGTCATCAGAGTATGCAAAAAACTGAAGTGCAGTCGAGAGTTAATTTGAAGCGCAAGCCATGACAATTATAGCCTTAAGTCTTGACTAAATTGCAACCATATCTGAATAAATGAAAATTAAATGCAACAAATCTGTTCAACTTTCTCAGTGCCAGCAGCTAAAATGTTGATGCTAAACTATCCTTTACAAGTTGTACCTTTCTCGTTTACACTGATGCGGTTGTAATTTGATTTATTTAAACATGAAAATAAGTTGAAAATTTTCATAAAAACGCTCAACTTTTGCACGTGTAACGCTTGGGGGGGGGAAATGGGGGAAAAACCCCACTTGTGGATGCAGGCGTCAATTTTGTGGCGAATTTTGCTTTGCTCGAGCAGCAGGTGAAATGTCAAAATGTATGCGACGCAAAAAGCTTAATTTATGCAGCACTGGTCAGCTCTACACTCGTGTGTGTAATTGTGTGTGTGTCCGTGTGTGTGTGTGGATTTGTGGCAATATAAATAACCCTTTACATGTTTGTCTTTTGACGTTACTGCAGCATATTTATTTTAATTATTGTTTTTTTTTTTATTATTATTTTTTACCCAAAACCCTTTGGGTAAAGTTTTGTGACTGCATTTTATTAGCACAAAAATTCATTTGCATTTTATTTGCGTCCTCGTTACTACCAAAATGTAATAACAAAAAGTTGTCACTTTTTTAACTGTAAAAAATTGACATTATATGCGCATCCATTTGTGTGTGCGTGCGAGAGTGTGTGTGTGTGTGACAAAAGAAAATAAACACCTAAACTGAAAGGCAAACAGCAGTAGCAGAAATTAATGCAATTTTTAGTTGCTTTTATTTATTTATTTTTCTTTTTTAATTTATGTAGTTATGATAACTTTTTTATAATGCAGTTGTGCTGTTGTGATTAAATCAAGTACACACACACACGCACGCACACTGTCGGAAACACACACATATTTTGACAGAGGTTGACGTTGTTGTCACTTGTAACTGCGTACTTTGCGAAAACTTTCAACGTCAAAAGTTGTCCTGCTTGTGGGCGTGTCGCCTGAGGGGGAGTTTTGGCCGCGAAGGCCACCCACAACAAATTGGCCATGCTGAACATTGTCGTATCGTGGGGCAGCTGGGCAGCGGAATGGGTGGAAGGAGGAGGCGTGGCCTTTAGGGCGTGCAACACAAATTCGTTTAGTTAAACTTTTTGTGCATGCTTCTTAAAATGTCATAAAGTGTGGCAAACGTTTGGAACAAAATTAAACAGTTTCTGTTATTGCTGTTGTCTTTTACGGTTTGCGACCAAGCTTATTGCGGCAGTTAAGTAAGTACATTTTTAAAGCCATCTATAATTGAACAGTTAATTGAACTACTTTCGAACAAAATTTGGAACGAGGCAAATAAAATATTAATAGTCTAAGAATTTTTTCATTTTATTGGGAAATATGCTAATACATAAATAAATCAGTAAGTTAAATTTAAACAACAATACAAAATGTGCCTTACCTAAACTTACCAAAAAAATCATCACACAAGAACAAATTTTAATCTAAAATTTATTTGGAGCACATGAATAACTAAAAGAAAAATTAAAAATAAAAATAATTTTGTCTACTTGAAAAAAAAACAGTTGAACTAAATATAAATGAATGAGTCATACGTTTTTAAATATTTTAATAGTTTTTAATTAGTTTAATAGTTCAATTTGTTTCTTATACTTATAACTATATAAAAAAAAAATAGTTATCGCTGGTCTTGCATTAAATTTTTTATATTCTATTATTGATGAAAATAAGTCGATTTGCAGTTTATTTAAATCAAGCGGTAACTTAACGACAACTGTGATTTTTGTTTAAGTTACGTCAGCTGCGACCAATTAATGGACGGCACTTAACGTCCAAATTTTATATTGGCCAAAAGCAAGTTACGACAATTTCTTGAATCACAACTCGGGCAATTTCTCTATAGTCGCAGTGGTTTAATGTGTGGCTCATTAATTTGAGCGCCCAAATTAGCAGCTGCTGTGAAGTATATGTTTATTTGTATATATATATATACATAAATATGTGCCAAAAGTTTGCTCGATAAAATGCTTGAAATTCGGCAACCCTCCAACAGCTCTTCCCCTTTCCGTCAAACACATGACCATAAAAGCCAAATATTTTGGTATATATGACGCGTTGACGCGTACCTTTTTTTATTGACGTAATTTTATGCCGAAACTAGTTGGTGGGCGTGGCCTCTATGAAAGCAATCCCCTTTTTTTTTGGGTTGGCCTTATCAAAATTCTATGCAAAAATTTGAATTGACTTTTAACGACTTGGCCTGTACATATTTACATTTAATTTGTATAACGTTTTTGATGTTTTCCTTTTTTTATTATTTTTTATTGCGAGTTTTGGGCTGTTGCGTTTTATTTTTATTATTTTTACGCTCAAGATTGTCGCTTAATTTGTTGTTGTTTTTTTTGTTTGCTTTTTTCTGTTTGCTTTTTTTGTACGTTGTTTTTTGCGCGCATCGCTTAAGCTGAATGAAGTCATTAAAACTTTTGACTATTTCAAGAGAAAAAAGACAAAAAAAAAACGACATTTGATAATATATATGTCTATATTTATTTGTCTGAGTTTACGACTGCATACAAACTGTGTGCCTGCACGCCCCCTCTACGCCCCCATTGTAGCCTTTTTACTGTCATGCTGCTAGTGAAACTCAAGCTTAAGCTTCACTTGATAAGCCACTGCACAGCAGCTTTAAAATTGTGGACAGTTGTTGTGGCTGTTCTGGCATGGATAGAGAAGGGGAAGGGCAGACTATGCATAAAGTAAAAGTTTGCGTTATAGTAAAAATTAATTGGGTCAAGGGGAAGCAAATGCTGAAGCGAGACACAGGACGCATAGTCATCGTTGGGGTTCTGTGGCACGCTTTTGCTTTTGACACATAATGAATAATATTCTTTTTATATATATTTTTTCTTACGGCCAATAAACTAGTGCTTGGACGAGAGGTAAATGAATTACGTAATCCAAAGGCGTAAGGGACTTTGGGTCAAGATCAAAGGTTTGGCCGCATGGCTTCAGGGACCAAATTATGGTCAACGGACGTGGTAAAAAAACAACAAGAAAAATATACAAATAAAAAATAAAACTCGTTTAAGATGATACAAAAACAAAGACAACGACAATAATAGCCCCAACTAATTACGAGCTAATTAATAATTCAAGTAATGTGCTATTCGTGTCCCAAACATAAATACCCGCATCCCACTTGTCGTACACAAAATGTATATATACAAAAATATATATATATATATATATACCAGCAGTCCTTTTGTTGTTGTTTATCTTGATTAGATGACGCCGTCCGTCCTTCAGGCCTTGGGGTTAATATTTTTTCATTTTGGCCGGGCACGAAATGAATATCTACGAGCATTTGTCAAAAGGGTGTAAAGAACTTTGATTTGCAGGGCTTCTCCTCTTAAATATGCAATTTATCATCGGCGCAAAACTTTTACTTAGTCGTCGTAATGAATGCGAATGCAAAATGTTAATGACAGACTCGGTGCTGGAGTGAAACTTTTCACTTTTTCTAATTAATTGTAGTTAGATGCGCAAACAGTAGCACTTACCAGTTACCAGTTACCAACAACCAGGCTACAAGTTACAAGTTGGCAACTACAGTTAAGAAATAACAGTTGCCAGTGCGAAGTGCACTGCACAAAAGCAGGGCAACATAGCAAATGACAGTCAGTTACAGCTTCATCAATCAGCTGGTGATTTAATATGCGCGCTGAGTGCACGTTTATGAAATATAGTGTAAAAAAAAGAGGGGGCAAAACAAAGCAAAATGCGAAAAATAATAAATAAAATACATCAGCAAGAGAGGGAGAGCAAGAGAGAGACAGAGAGGGAGAGCAAAAAAAGGAAAGCAGTGGATGCGCAACGCTGCGTATGAGTTATATATTAATTATTTAAGCACTCGTTAAATTCCGCAATGCGCTGCTCACTTGCCGTTTGCTGTTACCCGATTGTATTGTGTGCATGTTGGCTACTTGCTGCAGGCCAGGTCAGAATGACTGGTCAGCCTGTCAGACAGTCGAACAGTCGAACAGTCAGCGCCAGTTTTTGCTCTCGCTCTGACTGTGTTTTTTTTCATCTGGTGCACTGCATTTGTCTGGCGTCTGTCGCCCCGCATTGAGGCCATTTGTGTGTTAAAATACCCTGGAATTTGCGCCTCATAAATTATATATTTAGAATTGACTGACCAGCACAGAAGTCAAATTTAAGCTAATGCTAATATGTATAAAAGATTCCTTTTGAGTTCCAGCATTGATGAATTTGATGTACATAAGTGCGTTTATCACATCTAAAAGCTTCTGTGTGTGTTTTTAGGTCAATTTATCCCATTTGACCGCAAAGTCCTTTTACGCCCTGAAGCTTAATTGCTGAATGGGCGAATAGGGTATAATGATGTTGTGCAGAATTATGTCACAGCACAAAAGAAACAAAAGTACACGCAAAGATCATGTTTTCTTTAAATTATCAATTTTCATATTTCGATAACAATAAAATCAACTATTTCGAATATAAAACACTTAACTTGACATGTTATTGATAAACTATAAATTTTTGTCAAGATCGGTTAGAAAACTTACAAGTTATTGTCTAAAATTCTTAATGCTATACTTAGGTCTAATTATGTTTTATTTCTTAAGCATTTCTAATTGATTAAATGTACATTTTATGTGTATCTATTGACATCAGGGTATCTCAGAATCGAGGCAAATTCACTGCTGAATTCTCACTTGCTTTATTTGGCTTACAGCTTTGACCGCTGGCCTGTTTTTTAGTCAAGGCTCAACACAAAAAAGCCATACATATATGCATGTGAGTAGGTGTATGTGTGTGAGTGTGTGTGTGTGAGTGTGTGTGTGTTTGTGTGTGCTAGTCTCGTGACGGCGTGAAATTGTTTACATTTCTGCTCTGGTCAGTGCCTGGTTTTTCAATGCGCATAAATGGAAACACATAGTTATGATGTTTTTTATAAGGCCACAAATGTAACGCAACCGCACCCGCACCCCCCCCCCCCCCTTTCCCCTCCTTCTCCAGCTCACCATTGCACGTCATCGGCTCCTTTTTCATGCCGTTAGCAGCAACTACAAAGAAGAATAAGAGAAAGTCTGCCGCTTGCTGCTGTTGTTGTTGCTTTTGGCCAGAACATTCCGGCCACATCAGCGTCAGAGCACACATCAGCTCAGGGAGCAAACGAAATGAATTAAAAGCGGGGCACATAAAGACGACATGGCCATCGTTTACCGTATTCGAATGAGTCTCACATTCTGTTTTCTCTCTCTGTCTCTCTCCCACACTCTGTGTCTGTCTGGCTATCTAAAGTGTATATTCCCGTTTATTACTGTTGCTGGCGCTTTTTGTTGCCGCTACAAAATGCTCCCCAATGCATCGTTAAGGCATAAATAGCACTAAACTGCTTTCAGCCATGAATTATGCTTTAATTGTGCACGCATTTTAAATAAACTCAAATTGTTCACCGACAATTTTTGCACTCTATGCCTCAGCTAGTTAATGTTTTATTAATGGGCTGGCAGTTTCGAAATGTTTTAATGCCAAATGATTTTTACAGAAATTAGCTTCATATAAATATTCATTGAATTATTATCATGTAATCATATTTTTAAATAACACATTGTAATTGATAATTGGAAATTGCATAAAAAGCTTGCCCATAATTGAAATGCATTTTAAACCTTGTTTACATACATTAAAAATAATATATTTATTTAAATTCATAAAATGTATAACCAACCACGAATTTTTTATGCAGTTTAGTAAGTTCTGTTAGAAACAGAACATTACGAAAAAAATATAAGTTTTCCCACATTTTTACACAACTTTCGAGTCTTATTTCTTATAAAGTTTTCGCTCGTTAGATGCGACTTTGCATGTACTTGAAACTTTTGCGGATAGGGTATGCCGCAAGTGAAATGGTAACTCAAATCTAACAAATGCTTGCAAATAAAATGCCAGGCTACTTTCGCTCGTCCTTACGTATTTTTTACAGTTATTTGCGTTTAGTTTTGTTCTTCATGAGAATTAAAAAAATACCAGCACCTGTTCTCTGCTTGTATTTACCCCTAAAAAAAGTCTCTGTTTGCTTGAAAGCAGGCTCTTTAAATGCCAAATAAAAACTTATTGCAATGCCAGCTGGAGAAGTGGGTGTGCTTGCTGTGTGTATATATGTGTGTGCGTCTCTGTGCCTGTGTGTGAATTCATTCGCCTAATGAATGCGCCAAAGTGAAGTGAGCAAAATTGAAAAAGCACAGCGGCAAAAGCAAAACTCTGTAAAATGATGAAAATGAAGCGCAATGACAGCAACAGGCGCAAAATCTGAATAAATAATACACACACACACACACACACAGAGACTCACCAAAAAGGAAGCAAGAATGTAAAGCAAAAGGAAAAGTTACTCAAGCAACGAATACAACAGCAAAAAAAAAAAAAAATTAAATAAGAAAATAAGAAAATATTGAAATGCTGATTAAGTTTGCTTTTCGCTGATTTGCTTTCGAATTCAGATGTGGCTACGAAATCAGCATTTGGCCTGGCTTAATTTTAACGCCTTGTTGGCTACTGTCCGCAATTAACAAAGCGAAAGAGCTGCTGCCACAAATGCAAAATCCAATGAATCAACCGCTTAATTGTTGCTGCCAGAGCACAGAAAACTCAAAAATTGTAATCAAATTGTTTAGCAACTCTAGCTGAGAGTACTTTGTATATATCTGATAAGATTTCAAATTCCCTAGCTTCTGTGTTTAAAAAATAAATTGTTGTATAGATGCTGCCACAATTGGAAGAAGGCAAAAACCAAATAACTTTAAAGCGGTATCAGAATTATTATTAAGCAAGAGCTATGTATTTCTTCCATATGTTATTTCTTCTAAAAAACTTCAATTATTATGTAACTCTAGTAGAGATTGCCCTTGACGTAGCAGTCAAACTACAAATATTTATGGAGCATTTTCTCTGCCTGCTTGAAAGCTGTGCTTAATTTATGTGATATAAAAAATAATCTGTTAAATGATCTGTAAATGATTTCATATGGAATTAAGTTTCCTAGCTTCATAATGGATTTTTGTATAACTTACTGTCTGTAAACAGTAAAAAATATTATTAGTTTACTCTAGCTTAGAGTAAATTTTCTATTTGATAACAAACTATTCAACAAACATTTTAATTATCAGCTTAGATTTTTGTATAAGTTTCTAATGTTTATCTTACACTTTACTTTGATTGCACAACTTTTGTCAGATTTTAATCACACCCGTTAGAAAAGTTTTATTGGGTATGTGAATCATAGCCAAGAGAAATGTAAATAAATGTTTCACAACAGTTCGCGTGGAAATAAGTAAATTTAATGACTGAATGTTAATTTTTGTATTTGCGTAGGGTGGAAATGGCAAATGGCAAAGCGCTATTAAGGCAACATCTTGAGCTCATTTACTTTGGCTACACGTGTGTATTCGTGTGTATACGCCTGTGTGTGTGTTTGTGTGGGAATTTTGGCCAGAGGCTTGCTTGATGGCCGTAAGAAATATAGCAGAGATCGAGACACGTGTTGCTTTGATATTTGATGAGCAAAAGTTTCAATCTGGCGCTTTCATCCCACAACAACCTGGGAAAGTCAAACGCAAACAAAGTTTCAGCCCCCCCCGCACTATATAAATATTGATTTATGTGTGTGTGTGCATGTGTAGGTGCTTGTGCGTGTGTGTGAGTAAGCAATTATAATAATTGCTTGAAGTGGCGCTTCGCAGAATTCTGTGCACAGGATTTATGACCTGCGCTCGCCGCTTCATTAGCATAAAAATCAGATTACTTTAGCCATAATGTGCATATTTTAAAATACGTGAATGTCTCCTCGTTGGATTCATTTTTTTTTTCTCTTTTTTTTCTTTTTTTTCTCCAGTGTTTTGACTGAAATTTTTGGGTTTTTTTTTTTTTATTGTTAACTTGGCTTGTTGATTCAAATAAAATATATTGTTATGGCAAACACGCAGGACAGCCGAGACATTGAGCAGGGACCCTGGAGGCGTTTCGCTGCTTGGCAGCTTTATTAATTTATATTGTTGACTTTTATCAGCAGCCGGGCCCACTGAGCGGGCTTGTCAATGTCAACGCCGCAGTATCCACAGCATCCAACAGAAACGTGTACATGTCGCCTTATCAGCAACACGTGTAATGAATGCCTAAACTGTCATTATCACCTTCAGAGTCGTGTTATGTTTTTCGGTTGTCATGTCAGCAAATATTGTGAAAAGATATCCGCGCCTCCAACATCCGCAATCTCTGGCCCATTCCTCCAAATTAAATACGAACACCCAGCAGCTTTTTCCAAGAAGTGCTCCACATGAACATATATATATATATATATATATATATATGTGTGTGTGTGTAAGCGTTGGTATGTGGTTAAGCCGAATGCATTGCTGGACGGGAGGGAGAAATTAAAGACGACCGCTTTATAGCTTAAAATAGCTGAGAATAAAAAAAGACTTGCCAACTTAAAATAGGTTTCTTCTTTGAAGTTTTAAGTCCTTTACGGAACAAAGGTTATCATTTCAGCTACTCAGTGGAAACTTATGGCATTTAATGCTCTTACTATTTATCTCCATATTATTCTTCACAATATTTAGTATAAAAGTACATTTGAAATGTAGCGAATTACGATTGAAAAAAAGATTTAAGTATGCAATTAGATTCAAAATTTAAATTGAATCATTTCATTATTTAGAGCAAGAATTGAGAAGCCCCGAAATGATATTAAATTAAAGAAATTAAAAATATGCTTTGTATTTTATATTTATCAAGTCAAGACATATTCATTATTAAATACTTATATAATAACAAGATGTAAATGTAAATTGAAACATATTTGAGCTGAAATTCTACACTGTTATAAATATAATATTTCAATGAATATTTAACCACCTTCTGGTTGAATAACGACCCACTCTACAAATGACATAAAATGGGAAATATGAAATATAATTTTGACATCATGCCACAAGTCCGGGTCGTTGTATTTGAGACAATTATCTGTGGCAATGTGGCAGGTGTTGCCTCGTTGCGGGCTGCCAGTTGGCTCCTCTAGACGCATAACTCATACACAACGTTCTTGAAGGGGGGAGGAGGAGGCGAATGGGGGAGTGCTGTGTACGCCAAGCTCATGAAAGGGAACACGCTTGCTTTGCTGCTTGCAAATACTCGCGCTGTGTGTGTGCTTTATATTTATGCGCCAGCACATCTAACACTAAAGAAGCGCCGACGTCAACAATGAAGTCGAGCAATAAGTATAACAGCAGCAGCAACAACAGCAGCAACAGCAACAACAGCAGCAACAACAGCAGCAACAGCAGCAGCAGCGGCAGCAGCAGCAGCAGCAGCAGCAACAGCAGCAGCAGCAACAACAACAGCAGCAGCAACAACAGCAACAAGAACAGCAAAAGTCTCACGCAGTGTTGTTTTTGTAATTTATTGTATTGTTGTTGTTGTTGTTGTTGGCCCTGTCGTCTACGACGGCACAGTAAGTCATAAAAAAGCGAAGAGAAAAAAAGTTGTAAAGGACTCTTAACTTTCACTTTCATCTTTGTTGTTGTGCTCTGTGTGTGTGTGTGTGTGTTACACTGCAGCTTGACTCGCTAAATGAATGACCAACTGAACGACTGACTGACTGACTGACTGACTGACTGAGTGAATGACGAACTGTGCTCGTTCTGCACTTCTGGGCAACGCTTAACTTTTATGATGGCCAGCAGCAGCTCCAAGACACTGCTACCTACAATCGCATGAATACCCAAGTGCGATTACAAAAAAAAAAAAATAGAAAGAGAGGGTGAGGGTTGGGGATCGACGGGCGGTCGCATAAATAAGGAAAGCAAATGTAAGTGATGGACTTTATTTTAATATTGGCCGCGAATCGGGAACGCGAGACTGGGATTGCCAAGGCGGTTGCAAATGAGGCACTCGCGCGGACGCCGTTCTCATTCTCATTTTTGTTGAATATTACGAATTTTGCTTTCACTCAACGTTTATAAGCAGATATATTATATATGTATATTATGCATTGTCTGTCTTGTGCTTTTTTTTTTTGGTATTTCTCTTTTTTGAGGCTTTTCCGCTTAAGTGAAATGAAATGACTGGACGCTTTATGAGATATCTCAGCGCAGCACTAATGAAAATATGTTTCGAATGTAAATTGGCACATTCACTCGGGAGGCTTTTTTCGGGACTCGGCTTTTACGACTGTGAGGACCTCGCAACTTGGCAACTTGGACCTTGGACGTTAAACCTCGGACCACAACGATATCCGGCGCCTAATGAATTTGTCAAATGTTGTTGACCCATTTTCCTCTGTCCATCTGTGCCCGTCCTCGGGCTCCCTCTGCGTCTAGACGTGGGCGCCTTATCAGCAGTGCTGAGTGAGGACAACTGTATGCGTGTGTGTTTGTGTGTGTGCGTGCTTGGAACAAGCTACCCTTTTCAATTTGCTGATATATACAATTAAATGCGTCCCACTGTGATAATCACCAAGACACAAACGAGGCGACATTCAGCCTGTGGCACGTGATCCCTTATTATTAGCTTTGTGCTTCCCATGTGTTATCTTTAGGCTCGAATAACCATGCCACTATTTCAAAATGAAATTTATTACTTTGATGTGCAGCGAAACAATAAGATGTATACTTTATGGTTTCATTTATTTATTTACTATTTCAACTATTTCAATAGTTTATCAGTTGCAAATCTGTTTCAAGTTTTGAACTCTGCTAAATAGATTCGTTTTTTTTTTCCAGGTGAGTGTATCTATGGCGTCAGCAGCTTCAGTTGCCACAGCAATATGAATGTTTGTGCCACAGCGTGTAAAAGTATAATTCGTGGTCAGCTTGCCCACTGGCTGCTTATCTCCGTCAAGTAGCGCCTTTCCACATAAATCTTTTGCCTGATTTATGTCGTTGGCCGACATTGGCGTTAAATTTATCACAGCAGTCGCTCGAAGATTTCTGCAGCCGGCCACCCAAGTCAACACGGTCAACACGGTCATAGGCAATGTCCTGTCCTGGGCCTGGGTCGTCCTATGGCTGGCATCCTTATCCAAAGTGTCGGCCCTCTTTAAGGCAAAAAGTCAGGCCCATCGCCGGTCGAGTCTTCTGCGAGCAGGACTGTAAGTGTGTGTGTGTGTGTGTGTCCAATGTGGTTGTCGCTGTTTTTGAGTGAGCTTAATTACCATTGCCGCGAGTTGGGGCCTCAATGGCATTTTATGTGACTTCTGTCGGAAATTAATTTCCTTGCGGCATTCCATGTTCACGCTTACACATACCATGAGGATATGCAAGGATCTGCTGTTTACTTAGTGTGTGTGTGGAAAAGCATTCATGTCGCCGACTTTGTCGTATTTGCGTTTAATTTTATATGAATAACGGAAATTTGCGGTTTTCCGGCATTTTAAATTGCAATTAAAGCGCTGCCGGACAAAATGCAAAAGTGCAACAAAAGCTTTGCATTGCGGCGGCGGTTTTGCGGCCATTTGTGTATAGTGCTCAGTTTAATAACTAAATTGATGCCCAAAAAAGTAGGCAACACATTTTTAACACATCGCGCACAAAAGTAGGCAACGAAAATTTACAAAGCTTCTCGGGAATTTATTTGTTTGTGTTTTGCAAACAAAATGATGACGGCAAGTGTAAAATGAGTTAAGCGTTGGTAATTTATCGTCATTGGTTAAGCGAGGGCTGTTCATTAAGTACGAATAATTTGTTGTTGTTCTTTTTGTACAAAACCGTCTTAAATTACATAGATAAGAACCATAAATTATTTGCCAATCTGTCCAATGTGAAATGTAATTTAAATTAAAGCAATCATAATTTATGCCTTGAGGCAATGTTTTGCTGTCACCTTTGCTGTCGCAACAAGCAGCTCATCTCGAATGTTATTGCAATCAGCATCTTTTAGCTGGTTGCAAATGCTGTGCCCCAAAGCAGCTTACAGCTAAAAGCCACTTATGCCGCAAATTAAAGCCAAGTTAGCAAATATTCAACTTCTCTTAGTGCTACATGTCCCTTTAAGCGGACGGCATATTTGATTTTGCCAGTGCTGTGCAAATGGCATCGAGAACGTCTCGACGACAGCTGTGTGCCGCTTATTGCCAATTATTATCCATAAATTGCGCATTTATAAGGCGACGAACCGGGCAGTTAGGATGGGTGCGCCCGTAGTCTGTTTTTGGGTATGTTTACCTTTTTGGAGCGGCGGCGACTCAGCAAAATGTGCTCGCATTTTGTGTCTAATGTTGGCCATTAAACGCCTCGACATCTCGACCATTGGCCAAACGCAATTGTTGCACACCAACTTCTGCTGCTGATTGCCTTTTAGGTGGAGAGTGTGCAAATATTTGGCCAGAGGTTAGCCACTGCCAACAACCAGCTAGTCTCAGGCACTAAACATGGCTTTGTGCATGCGCAAACACAGATAAAGAGCAACAATCTTCTGGCTGAGTGTATTTGCATATTAGATACTCTGCAGGACTTGAATGAAATGTAGACTGAAATTTCATTTAATAGCAAATTGTAAATATTATAAATTTAATGTAAAATGAACTGTAATTATGAGCTGTAAAATGAGTAAACAGGATTGTAGAATAAAAACGATCAGAAAGTAAATTGGAACTTACAAAAATATTTTATTTATTTCATTTATTTATTTTAATTAATTTATTTAATTTATTTGATTTATTTAATTTACTTAATTTATTTTATTTATTTCATTTATTTATTTTAATTAATTTATTTCATTTATTTATTTTAATTAATTTATTTCATTTATTTCATTTATTTATTTTAATTAATTTATTTAATTTACTTAATTTATTTAATATTATTTAATTAGCTTAGCTATTAGATAAGATCAGAGAGTAATTTGATTATTTATTTAATATATTAACAGTCTCATTAAATTTACTTTCGTGATTAGACTGCAACAAATTGATGTCAACTATGTCTAAATTTTCCTGTATATTTTTAATTTGTTTAGAGTACTAATGCCATTTGATTTGTACCTACCTACCGGCTGGCATTGGTTGTGGCATATACCATTTGTTGTGTTTGCTACAGTGCAACACACATACAAAAGGCGTTAGCTTAATTGCATTGCTGAGCGGCTTTGTGTCGGCTTAAGGCTGGCTAGCTTTGATTTGTTTTGCCAGCGACGAGTGAACCAAATGAAACCAAACTGAGGCCTGGACACGCCCTCCCCCCCTCCATTGGGAAGTAAATCAATGGGGCATATGCGATTGGTGGCGCAAACAAACAAATTCCCCCGACTGTCAATACATGGAAAGCACTTTCATTGCACATTTTTCACATTAACTGGTCGGGTTCCAGCTCGTCCACGTCCTCGTCCTCGTCGGCGTTATCGTCGCTGTGCTTGTTGTCAGTAATTTTGTATGCACAGTCATCTGGCAGGACAACAAATCACTATCTATGCCACAGCAGGATGTGGAAGCAAGCCAGTAGAACAGAGTGCCACACTAGATAAATAAACAGTTGCGCTTCGACTCGCTGATGGATCGACAGACGATTGCAGTTTGTTGCCGCGAAATTGCATTGGGTGTCGACGCAGGGCGACGCAGGGCGTGGTCGAATAAAAGACATGATAATGCGATTGACTGCCCGCCAGACAGTCAGACATAGTAATAACAAGCACAAGTTGTGTGTGAAATACGTTTCAAGTAGCATTCTTTTAAATAGACATCCAAATTTCAATGCTATTGATCGCTTTTCATTTTTATAGCCTAATCGATAAATATATATACATACTCCATCAGTCTTCATGTGGAATAGTTTGGGAATTTATGGCACGTGATGCTGATTATTCCTTAAGGAATTTTACTTATTTATATTCTTGCATTTGCATGCTGGGCATTGAAGAATTTCAGATGCACATAGACTATGTTTCCTGTTGTTCAAGTTGATTTCCGTCTGATTCAGCACGAGCTTAACTTTCGATTTTGTTGTGTGCAACACAAAAGGGGGGGACAGAAGAGGCAGGCGCAGGCAAGAGCCAATTCCTGAGTTATTTTTTTTTGCATTTCTCAGCGTTCGACTTTTGCTCTGCTGAAGTTTTATGCAGAGTTCCTTTTTCTTCGTTATCATGTGCTTGATTTATGAAACTGTTTTTATTATTTTCATATTGTTCGCGCTACGGGCGGTCTAAGCAAGACGCCTTGTCCCCCTCCCCCCCCTCATACTCGCTCCCCTGCCCCTTTTTTGATGTTATTTCAGAAATCACAAGAGTTTTTTTGCCGTAACGTTCTACTTCTCAGTTCGTCTTCCATTTATTTCTCATTCTACATATTCACTTGCCGCTTCGTTCGTTTTTTCTTCTATTTTTTTATTTTTTGTTTTTGTTTTGTGCGTTGCACCAGAAATTCGTATTCCATTTTGTTGGCCATGGCTGCAAACTTTTCAACCAGATTAGAGATATTTGCCGAGGTGTGTTCAGTTTTGGCGTTGTGTGAAAGGGGTTTCAAGATTTAGTGCAGTTCCATGGGATGCACGATATTTCTTACGACTTCTCAAATTTGATTTTTGCTGTTTGTTGTGGAATCTGAAATGATTATGGAACATTTTACATTCCATACATCTACCACGTCCCTCGATTCCCTCGCTCCCAATTGTATATTCACCCGTTGCTCGACAAAAGTTACATTATTCGCTTTGTTGGTCAAAACGTATTTGTTGGGCTGCTTTAAAGTTTGTTGGGCGAACAACAGAATCCCATTGGAATAATGCATTCATGCAACTTACTTCAGCTTCATTTTGAGAATTATCACAAATGGCAGTTGTTATTAATGCGATTCACAATTTGCAATTCCAGCACTTGGGGCGTTAAATATTCTTGCTAATAGGTAAATTTTGCAACGCATTATTACAATTAATTCTGGCTGAGCTGGTAAACATTTTCATAATTTCCAAAATTACAATTTCAATTTACTGGCATTTATATTAACGCTGTGCCAAAGGACTTAAGGAACTATAAACCGCACCAGTTTGCTTCTTAGTAGTAAAATGCACTTTATACATAAAGCAAGTTTACTGCAAACTACCCACAAAATATGATTAAATTTCAATGAACTTTATTGTATTTTAACCCAAGCACTTCAATTGCATATTTTACCAATTTTGCGGCAATATTTATTTGTATTTCAAGTCAATCGCTTAGCGACTAATTGATATAAAAACTGAAGTAATTTAAGGAGATTTTACTAGAAAATGTATCGAATTTTAAGGCATGAAAAGTGAATGTGTGTTTCTTGGATTTGTTTGACTCAATGGATGTACAAATGCGAGTGGCAATCGTTGACATTCCTTGTGGCCACCACAACCACAAATACACTTGCCGCTTACACGCAGCAGTTGCCTGGCTGGCTTCTTGCTTTGACTTGCGTCTCCATTTGGTATTCAGTTGCCGCCACACAATGAAATATTAATAAATTCCATTACGAAAGAAAACACACTCGAGTGCACCACAAAACATCAATGGCAACAAGCGTTGGGGATTGAAAATGGATTGGAATTGAATGTAGATATACTTACAACGTATATTATTGAGGCATCGTCATCTAACAATCACTGAAAAGCGGCGGTTCCATGATTCCGATTCCGATTCCGATTGCGATTGCGATTCATCCGACTCTGAATTCGATTTTCTTTCCTCTGTGGCAAAGTATTTTCCTTTTTGCAACACACACACATTTTTCTGTTCAAGTGACTCGCAGAGAGGACTCTTGCCATTCAATTGGCAAAATACTTGTACTTAGACACATAGTTTTGACGAATGTTTGCTAAGCGTTGATATTTTAAAGCCTTTTTATTTTTATTTTTTTTTTTTATCTATTTTAGCTGTTTATCTTGGCCTGCAATTCAATTGACTTAACTTAGCTCAACTGTCGCTTATTGGCTCGGACACGTACCAACTATTTTTTAAATGCCAGCAATCGCAATAATATTTGATTTCTTAAATGACTCCCGCACTTTCCTGCACTTCCCTCCGCTTTGCTGTGTTCACAGCTTTAGGCAAATGCTCTTGTTAACAAGGTCAAAAGCTGGGGGCGGCAGACGTTGCTGGCTGCATTTACAATTAAACGCTAATGGCATGTGAAAGCCAATTTTGAAAAGTATACACAGTGAGAAAAGGAGTTTACTAAGTGCAAGGCAATAGCAATTGTTGTGTAGGGAAGTAATGGCTTGCTGAGGGGGGCTGAACAGCAACAATGCTATTGAGGCTATTGCGCTTGAGTGGCTCTTTCAGTTGCTGGCCAAAAAATTGTAGCATACTTTTCTGGGCACACAGCACAGAGTCGAGTTGATAATGTGGACCCAAACTATTGTGAACTTCTCTGGGCAGGGCAGTCAGCCACCCAACATTGATTCCAAGCTTGTGGAGGAGAAGGGGGGTATGGGGGATGGGTGAATGGTTGCTTTTGTCTACTCGCTTGGCATTCATTTAATTGCTCAAAGCAAGGAGGCAAAAAGCACAGCAAAGCAAAAGCTGCGCGAATATTTGAACTGGCCGCAATGTGAAACCTTTTATTATAATTTAGGCAAGGCACGCGGCTATTTGTGGGGTTTGGGCATTGACGCCGTTCGAGCAGAAACCACTAACCCCAACAGAGACCCCATAGTGTGCTCTATATATGTGTGTGTGTGTGTATGTGTGTGTGTTTGGGCTTTTGCGTGCCAATGTTCATTGATGTTGACCCAAACTAAAACCGCAAATAACGCAAAACACAAACAGCAGCAGAAGCTACAACAACATCAACTAAATGACAAGGCTACTAAAACAATGAGGCGCAAATTTGGGCGTGCCAAAGATCACAACAATAACAACAATAACAACAACAATAGCGACAAGTAGTCCAATCATGTTCAAATCCAAAAGCCACAAACAATTAAACAAAATTGCAAATTAACCGACGACCGTCGACAACAAGAAATCGACCGACGGACAAACCGGCCACGCCCCACGCCCCATTTGCGGTTTTTTGGGCGGCATCAGTAAAAATGTCAAATGGAAGGAAGTGTAGGAAATTGCCTATTTGCAATTGTAATTTATTCATGTGACTTAATATGCCGTGAAGCGTCAGGACTCCAAACAAAGCGACAGGCTTCCAGTTGTACAAAACAATAATTTTCTCTCCAAAGTGTGTTTTTTTTTTATTTTTGTTGTTGTTTGTTTGCATGTTTGTTCTTGTTGTTGACTGTCGTGGTTTGACTAATGACTCGATGTCAAGGTCAGTATGGGATCATCGTCGTCATGATTATTGTTCTAGCTTGATTTCAATTACGAGTTGCGCCCAATTTGACCAAATTAACATAAACTTTGACAAAGTATGCCCAAAACTTTTCGAGATGACTCCACAAATCGGTAACAATGAGCTGGGCGAATTAGTAAGTTGATGCTCAGATTGGATCATAAAATTGGAATATGTTTGCATATGCATAAGGCATGTCTGATTGTTAACGATACAATGTACAAAATTTAAGTGCCTTTTTCATGCATAATGTGTCCAGACAAGTTGGCTAAAAGGAGTCCTATAGTTGTTCAATTAATTACTTACTTTATATGCTTTGTACATTTAATTGTGAACCGTAAAGACTTGCCGTAAAATTGAATTGAATGACTTCACCTGACTCTATTCTCGTTTTAACAATTAAAATGTACAATCTTTTGCTATTAAAATAATTGCCGTTGCTCTGGCAAATCACTTTAAATTGGCTAACAATGGGCGATTGTGTGTGTGTGTGTTGTCTGTGGCTGGCTTGTTGCAACATGCTGTGGCTACTTAAGCGTACGTGCTTAGTCCTTGCTAATCCGGTGGCAAGCTAAATAGACTATAGATTGCGCTTTTATGTATTAACATTCAAACAAATCGTTGGCCATTTAAAATCGCAGCACACATTTGATTAGAAAAGAAAACAAAGTGGTTTTGCTTGATTGGCAAGGCCAGAAACTATGTTGTGGCATGCCGCATGCGGCGGGTAGGGTGGCAATAAATTAGCGTCCATTTGCGTACGACCACGTTGAAGATCGACGTGCCCATGGAAAATGGAGAACGAAATTTGTGTTGGCTGTCAAATTACGTAAACATTGTCATAAATGAAAAATTCATTCAGCAAAACCAGGCAACATCGCCGCGCGTCGCATTTCATTTGCTGTTGCAAATTTGTCAAACTCGTCGGGGCTTTTTTTCTGAACAGAATACTGGATACTGGTTACTGGATACTGGATACTGGATACTTGTGTTGGGGCTTAGTCGCCGTCGGGCTTCATATGAGACTTTGGCTTTTGTTTTTGTTGTTTGTTTTTGTATTTTTTTTTGTTTTGATTTTTGTTTTTTTTTTGTGGCACGCTGTTTTGTTTACATTACAGCAAACCCGCAAATTGCCATCTTTTTTTCTCTGCACTGTTTTTATTTTTGAAGAGCTGCCTTTTGGACTATGTAGCATGTGGAGCCTTCTATCTTGGGCGCGACATATTAATTATTCATTCCGATTTTTGGTTTGCCAACAGCCTGCTAAATATTGAGCATTGCTTGGGATTTTGCTGGGCTGTTCTTCTGTACTGTTTCCTCTGGTTACTGGAGAGCTGCTTGTGATTTATAAACACGCACCGCACTTTTGGTGATTTACTGCAAATTGCTTTATAATGTTATATAAATTTTCTTGCTACTCATGTTGTAGCTGCTCATGCTGTCTGCTGCCTGCTGGCTACTGCCTGCTATTTCTACTGCTATTGTTTCTGTCTCAGCGCTCTTGCCAGCCTTTGAATAATTATGAAACATGCAAAAAAAAAAAAGAAGAAAAATGCCAAAGAACAAATCGGTTAAGAGGCTCCGCCAAATGCACTTTGAACTCTCACTGACAGATTAAGTATACGCACGACCTTCTGGGACACCCATCAACCAAGCACTTTGTGCGCGGCTGCTCTCTGTCTGGCTGTTATGCAAATAAGGCGTTAATCCGTTAATTTTTATGTCGCGATTGTTGCCCTATATTATATACATTATATTTATTTTATTTTTGTATAAAAATATTTAATGCTTGTTAATTTCGCCGGATTGTGCTTAATGAGGCTTAAGCCTATTAGGCATATCATTTGACTGGTTCTTTGAGCCCTCTCCCGCAGCGTTGTTAATTATTACAGCCAACAAATACTTTTTTTTTATGATACTTAATTATTTCAACACATGCTTCATGGTTTTTAAGCTCCTGGGAGTGTATATTTACCTGACTGTTTTGCCACCTTTTTTTTATTCTAAAATAATTTTAAATGATTTTTAATTACTTTAACAACTTATTTCAATTCTAACTTAAACTTAATGTGACTTTGATTAGCTCACATTTTTAATGTTTCGTGTTGCGAAGCAAATTGTAAGCAATTTTGTATTTCTACATAAAATCCTTGACTTCAAGGTCATTTATAGATTTTTAAGGTATTTTTGGAATTTCGTAACAACAACAATAATGTAAAAGTAAAAGCATTGCTTTTGTCTGCTGCAAATTACATGCATACGAGTTGAATTTTATGTAAATTTATGTGTATGGCTGAATCTTCTCACATTTATTTTTGTGTATATATTTTTTTTTTTGCTTTCATTTCTTCGCTTTGCCTTTGGGCAGAGCCTTTTTATATTGTATAAATTTTTCGTAGCTGAAAATTAGAAATGTTCCAGCGCGTTCAACTTCACTGACAGTGCGTGGCAAATTGCTTTCCGAAGTCTGAAGTCTGGCCCACACACACAGACACACACACACCAACGCACACACCCACACACACACCAACGCACACCCACACATATGTAGCCGCCACACACAAACATAAACCAATTGCTAACAATAATAAAATTCACATATTTTTTTTTTTGCGCTGCGCCGTTTCCGATTTTCGATATTAAGTACAGTGCACAGTTATAGGCTGCTAGAGAGAAGAGAGGAGGGGTGTTGGGGGAAATGTTTTAATTTGCATGAGCAGACGAAGAGCCCATAATATCTATGCATTAAAATTATGCACATTGCCGCAACCAAATGGCAAATAATGGCAGCCAGATACTAGATAAATGCGAATAAAAATCTAAAATGTTCAGCGAATATAGAAATTGTGTAGCAGCGCGTGTGTGCACATGGTGTATGCGTAATAAATATGACCGACTCTCATTATTCTCACATAAATGCCGCAGAATCGATCAGGCAGCGCCACGTTGCACATTCAAATGGATAATGGTGCATAATCACAGTGGAAATGGTTAAGGGGAGGGGCAGATGGCAGAGGGGTGCCAACAATTACCTTAATTACGCTTTAAATTCTCAGCCGGAAACGGTTGTGCGGTGAGCGCGGGGAGGGATGGGGGGGGGGGGGGGCTGCAGTTAGTCAGATAAGTGAAAATAAGTAACTATTTGGCAAATTAAATAACAGGACTGCTGCTGCTGCTGCTGCTATTATGCTTTGGACCTGGCCAAAAATCATGTTATAGAAAAATAAAAAGCAAGTGGTGCCACAATGAACCGACAACCACCGAACCACCGAGCCACCGAGCCGCCTACCCATTGGCCATATCATTATGCAGGCGGCGTTTCGTCATTATCGTTTAGCTCTCATTTCCGCTTTTTTCGCTTTTAGTTTTTTAATACCCTGTAATTATTTTTAGATATGTGTAGAAGGTTGCTTGAAAATCTGTAAGTGTAAGTAACTGGCCTAAAGTTAATGGAGACATTAATAGCCGAGACTTTTTTAAAAACTTATCTTCTTTTTTCTGAAATTTCCAACTGCCACAACTTCACCAAAACTCAACTCAACTTAATTTGCAGAAATATACTATATTTATAGTTGAGAAGATTATTCTTGACAGTAGCTTGTACAACTAAGTAAACAAAAATAAAACAATTTTGG
The DNA here is from genome assembly GCA_035042365.1 of Drosophila dives. NCBI lineage: Eukaryota > Metazoa > Arthropoda > Insecta > Diptera > Drosophilidae > Drosophila > Drosophila dives. The sequence goes on along the minus strand of JAWNLJ010000326.1, from coordinate 2,492,646 downwards.
TCAGTTATAAACTTTTTCCCAACTCAACAGATTTTTAAAAGCGACAATTTTTTAGTCAAGATTTTTCCTCAGGAATATTTCAACATTTTAAAGTTGAAACCATGAATAAAAATTATCTTGTCAATTCGGAAAGGATTTTTAAGCAATGTATTTTTTTTTGAAAAATGTTATTTTAATTGAAAAATGCGAAAATGTGAATTAACCTGGGTATTTGCTAGTCAGTCATTGTCGTCTCGAGCACTGTGGGTTATTTGTACTTGTTTTTCATTTAACAGGCGGCGTGGCATGGAGGCATGTCAATGGTTGCAATTGACTTTGTGGCAGCTGCTACTTGAGCTGCTGGTGCTGGTCCATGCCATCAATCCAGCTGGTCGTTTGCCACCTCTCATCTGCAGCTGCTTACATACTCTTTAAGCATCATTGTCGAAGCAATACTTTTCGTGTCAGTTCACTAACAGAACTTAACTGATGCGCTATCTCACTTATACATATACTAATCCCAATCTCTCTTTGTCTCTTTCTCGCTCGCCGATACACTTCTGCAGCCACGTAAAACAGCAGTTGGGCAATAGAAAAAGCAAACAGCGAAACGACGTTGCCCGGGGTCATAACAGAGTTGCCTTTTGTGCCCTGTCTGGCAATTGGCCAAGTTAATAAAGAGAAAGCCGATAATGATGTTGCCGCTGCTGCAGCTGCTGCTGCTGATGTTGATGATGACGCTGCTAACTTGGTTATTGCTGCCAGCATAGAAATTGTCAGCAGAGCAACGCAAAGACAGACATAAAACAAAGACAACTCGCCCACCCTCGCACCCTCGCACTTTTAAACGTCGTTCCGTCGCCCAGTGCAGGCCAGGAGCCGGGCTTACTGCATTTCCGGTTGTTGTTCCTGTCGTTGGTGCTGCCATCAACGCCATCGCCATCATGCCTCTCCAAATGGCCAAGAGCATCTGCGTGGCTTGGCTGCTGTTGCTCGTCGTGATTGTACTGAGCGGTAAGTACCACAACCATACCCCGCGCGTAAAATTCATAGACCTTACCACCCCCCCTTTCCATTCACTTTATTTATGCCAGCGGCCAGCGTTTGGCCAGAGACTTTTAGTTAAGTTAAGTTTTTTGCTTTTATTGTTGCCATAGGTAATTGTTGGCATTTGTTTGACGGAAAATGCTTTGGCCTCCCTCCAGGCGGCCTCCTTGTGTTGGAGCCGTATAAAACGGCCGGGATTTTGTTTCAATTAACAATTAGTTTGTGCACACAAAACTTTTGCTGTAGTTTTGTCGAGCGGGCCCAAAGTTACCGCAAAAAGTTATATGCACTGCCATATTCCATTTAATTTAATAACATTGCGTATACGCTCCGTGGTGGGTCGATGTTGGCAAGACAAAATCTTAAATGCATGCACATATATCTCATTTCGAATACGACAGTAGAGCAACTACAAAAATATATACATATTTTTATATATATTTATTTATATTTTATTTATATATAAAATAAAAATGGCAATTTGCATGCTTGCAAAGTGAACCAAATCTGATGTTGAGTTGTGAGAACTAACGAAATGAAAACGAATATGTCTGCTCGAGGAACTACATAATTTATAAGCCAATAATAAACTTCAAATAACTGAAAGCAGTAAAATTCAATATCTAAATCTTTTATTGTTTTTTTTTTAAAAGGTTTTAAAGGGTTTTTGTACATTTGAAATGTGAAACAAAATACGCATAAGCCAAATAATACAACAGGCATTGACTCTAGAATTTATAATAAACTGTTTGAAATTAAAAGAATTATTTATTTGAACGTGTCAAGAACGCCCAACAATAGTTATTAAACCTATTATTTGGTCAATTGTTATTGAATTTCATCAGTTGAAATTGAATTAAATTGGGCAGGCAAAAAGTTTGGCCTGCAGCATTTTCTGTGATGTGTAAAAAAGAAATGCAAAAAATACACAGAAAATGTTTTGTGTTTGGATAGGATAAAACAACAAAACGAGAAAATGGCCAACTTGTGAAGGATTTAAATTTCGTGCGGGCAAATATCAAATATATGCAAATTGCGTATACTTCACGTGCGCCAAACAAATTTGTAAATTGTTGTGAAAATTTAATGGCTGGATTAGTAAAAGATTAATACGATTTAAGCATGCTTAATAAAATATGACTCTTAAAAAAAAAAACAGCTACAACTACAAATGATTTAATTAACAATCTGCGCAGCAAAAGGGCTCATTTCAAATGGATTTGATTTATGCTTAAAGTGTGGTAAATTTATTGCAACCAAATAGCAACAAATAACTCTGAACTTGTGAATGGAACAATTCAAAAAATGCTCGAATTAATTGCATTTACAGAGAAAATACAATACAAAAAAAAATACAAAAAAAAAACATGGTCAACACATATTTCAAAATTCAATTAAAATAAGATGAAAATAAAAAATTGCAGACTGCCGACAGCGACACTATGCAATTTCCGTTCAAGGGCGTGCCAGGTGGGCGTGAAAATAATTAAAGCGCAGCAAAAATAAACATTGACAGCAGTTTCCGCTTGATGGAGAACCCTTTTTTTTGTTGTTGTTGTTGTTGTTGTTGTTGTTGCTATTTATTGCGACAGTTGACTTGGGTGTCCGATTAAATTACATTTCTATAGTAAATACATACACTAATAGCATTTAAATGTGGACAGGTGTGTTTGTTTTTCTGGGAGGTCAATTGTCTAAATGGTGGCCAGCAGGCGAATGCCAATTTAATTAGCACAACCAACGCTTTTAATACAAATAAGCCCAATACAGGCAGGCAGGCAGGCAGGCAGGCAGGCAGCCAATCATCAATCAGTTGGTCAATATATCAATCAATGTTGGAGCCTCTAACAGTTCTGTTGAGTGGATTTGTGTGTTTTGTAAGCCCTGTTAAAAAAGAGAGAGAGAGAAAAAATGGAGGCAGCAGCATGAAAAATGGCGAATGAAGACAATTACTAACTTAATGCTCTGCAAATTTGAAACATGGCTAATGATTTAATTCAGATACCTATTTAGGGCAAGCGTAATTAATTTGCTGTGTTAACAGTTACTCCAGGATGGTAATAAAATAAATCAATAAATGTGCTAAGCCGTTATTATAAGTAGTTCAAAAAGTAGTCATTTTGTACATACTAGAAGAAAATTTAAAAATTATTATAATAATAAAAAAAGGAAAACACATAAATTAAATTTGCGTAAGTTGTATCTCAAAAATTTAACTCTCGTCTATGATTTAAAATATTTTAAAGCACATTACTTATGAAACATAAACTTTACTTTATTTTAGCATTGTTGCCAACGTTGAGCTAAAATGTCCATTTACACTCATAAAATATTCAATGCAGTCCTTAAACTAATGCAAAATTCTGTTAGCACTGATACTCAATATATATCACATATTTCTGTGCATATTTTCACATTGATTATGATTGATTAAGTGAGCTAAATATTATTTATGTGGCTGCATCGTATGAGAAGTAAAAATGTGAATTGCTTGAATTGAGCGAATGCGATTGTGATTTGAAATTTATACAAAGTTGAATTTACGAGAGTCGTTCGACGCTCCATTAAAGCAATTTTATTATTAATATTTTCAAGTTGGTCAACAGCACACACAGCTTATACACACTAACACACACACACACACACACACAGCGAATCTGGACAAATTTTGTGCCAAAGTTGTATTTGTACAGGCAGCAGGATCGCAAAAAGTAGTCAAATAAATAAATGCATTGGAATGAAATTTAGCGAGTAGCGTAAAGCAAACGTGCCAACCCGCTCGGCAATAAGCCAACATGGTTGGGTGGAGCAGGGGCAGGGGGCGGGTGTGGGGTGTAGGGGAGTGGAGTTCTGCCTGAAGTTGAGTGTTTTGGTTGCCTGGGCGCGGTCGATGGTCAAATATTTGCAACAAACTTTTTGGCCTGGCCCAAGTCATTGAACGTTGTTTGGCTGGGCAGCAAACTCAAACAGAAACACACTCTCAGCCATAAAACAAAAATTGCACAATTCACGTTGTGCTTACAAACCAAAAAAAAAAAGAAAGAAAAAACGAAAGAAAAAAAAAACATTTAAAGGCAATGGACTTGCAAATACCCTACACTTTTAATGATACTGTGTGTGTTGTGCGCTTCAAATCAAAACTAAGTATACACTACACCCCAAAAAAAGTATATACAAATAAAACAGGTACAGTGAGCACTCAGCAGCTGAGCTTGCCACGTAGGTAATTGAGTATGAATGCGGAATGTGGCGAAAGCGTTTTTGATATTTGCCAAACAAAACGCTGCTGCCATGAAAAGACGTCAATAAAGTTACAACCAAAAAAAAAAAAAAATTGTTAGCAGAGACTTGAACTTCTGCACCAGGTAAAATACGAAAGTGTGTGTAAGTGTGTGAGTGTGTGTGTGGGTGGCAACCAAACAAGTGGAAAATGAATTCGATACATTATCATGACATCAAGTCGTGCTTGGCATGGTGGACTGGCCAGGCCTCGTGCCCCAAAAGTGGCTGCCAAAATGTATAAATTACGTGTAATGTCGACGCTATACGCCATATCGATGGTAGCCATTTCTTATGCGAAACACCTGCAGCCCAGCTGTGGACAGAGAGACATACAAACAGACAGACGGACGGACGGGCCAAAAGCAAATGTGCGCATAAATGAATTACCAATGAACCGCATGCGATGCTTTCTACGTGCCACATTTCATTTTCAATTTGATAGCCGAACAGTAGTGTGTGTGTGTGTGCGAGTGTGAGTGGCTGGGGTGGGGGAGAAGACTGTGGTGCTAATTTGTGGGTGTAACCAACTTCCAGATGGTCTAACATAGGCGAGTGTTTAACGATTTTGACAGATACGTTGCACAAAGTGTCCAAAGAGAAAGAGAGAGAGGAATTTGTGGCAGGGGAACTCACAATTCGACAGCCTACATAAAAGCGCAATTTGCGCCATTATGCGTCGAGTTCCATTTGATTACAACACGATGACAAGCAAAAACGCACAAACACACACACGCACACACACACACACACATACACCCATACACACACCCACATACGCATTCCAGTTGTGGGCGTTGAGTAAAAGCAATTTTACTAAACCTGCAATTGTTATGTCGCCTGCTGAACAACTCACTTTGTGCCTCTCGAGATGCTGCCTGCTCCCTGCTGCTTTTGCTGCTTCAGCTGCTTCTGGGCTAGCCATAAAAGCCAAATATTTCCACACGTCTAAACGTCTAATATTTATATTGCATTGCTCTCTTACCAACCATTGTTGTGGCCCACTTGCCTGTGCAATATGATTTGGGTATTGATTAAGCGTCAATTGGGAGTTGACTCTGCGTCTCAATTACTGAAGCGCTTTATATATATATATATAAATAAATATATATACTAATATGTATACATCTGTATATAAATATTCCCATGTGGTACCTCATATCTCTCACTTTTAGTACATTTTTATGGTACATTGGCAGAAAAAAAAGTGAAGCGTCTGCAGAGTGGGCCGTAAATCATACAAACAATTTGATGACGTCTATTAGCACACTTTATAGGCCTAGTTAAAATGTTTATAGTGCCAAACTTTACGGTGCAGAGCAATTAAACCCAATGGTCCTGTTGATCAGACACAACCCAAAATGGGAGAAAGGAGTAATTCTTGTTCTCAACCGTCCAATTTGTCAGCTTACAAAATTATGAGGCTAATCAAGTGCTTTGCCAGAAATTTGTTAGTACTTAAATTTTATTGAATTATTTGTCGTAAAGTTGATAATATTTTACAGTCTACTGAAATTTTTTTAACTACTTTTCCAGGGCTGCTAGTTAATTTTTAGTTTTGTAGGCTGTCTTTGCTCTCTTGCTATATTACTTGTAGCTCATATTTAATATTTCTAAAGCAATCAAAAAAATTCAATATTTGTAAGTTACCCAAATATTTGTTGCTGTGTAGCTGCTGCCGTCAATTGATGAGCAGTGATTACACATTTTTCTGTTTATTGGTGTGGCGTTTAGTGACTGCGTACGTGAGTGAGACGCACATACACCCGCACACACGCACACACACACACCCACACACACACCTAAAGTCATCCATTTCCACATACAAATATGGTTTGAGACATTTTTTTTCGACTGTTGTCTGCTTGTTGCTGCTGCTGCTGCTGCTGCTGAATGGCTGAGAATTCCCACGTGTGCACTTTACGTGCTGCTGCCTCATGAGTCGCAATTGCGCCTGCTTCAAATCCACTCGAAACTCAAACACAACACAAAATAGCACAGAGAGAAAGTTGCTGATAGTCTAGATTGATTTGTATCGACATTCATTGAACTTTTTGCAGCGTGAATTTGAGCGATTGTCATTCGGTGAATTGTGCTGCTCAAAGGACCTTAGCATCCTTTGCACTAAAACAAACATAGATGTTTACATACACAGATACTTACACACACACATATTAAGCACAGTATTTCCGCTGCACTGTTTACTTGATACAAACAATCTATTCCCAGCTGAAGATGAAACTGAAGCTGAAGTTGAATCCGAAGCCGAAGCCGGAGCCGTAGCCGGAGCCGGAGCATCTGTCAAGGTATAATGCCAGGCTGAGCTAAGCTCTATTTATGGCCAACGACTTCGCATTGATCCAACGGAAATTTATTGATGAATTTCATTTCATTTCATTTTATTCAATTCGTTTCGTTTGGCTCATGCACACCTCTCGAAATTGCTTTATTCTCAGCTGTGCTCGATTTTTTCTCAATTTTTTTTTTGCTGTAAACCAGAGCACTGAAATACAATTCCCAATTTAAGCGTGTTTGTTTTTTGCTTTAACTTTTTTCTCATTCAGTCAGCAGCTTGTTAAAAGAGCCCCAACATTTATATTGGCTCATCCAGCTGGCAGGTGGAACAGTGGCACGTTGCTGGCATCTAAAGTGGTTGCGATTAGTTTGCTAATGTTGTAATTTCATCAATGGCCACCGGCGAAGGCAGCTAAAAATTATCAGGTACTTGACACAGCCAGGAGACTGCAATTTGCTGGTCGATGGCTGTGGCAGTGGCTGTTGGTGCTGCTGCTGTTGCTGCCTCCCAGCGATTTGAGCCACTAACGAACACTCATCGAGTCAACCACTCCATGCGCTTACTAACTTGGCTTACTGGGCTGGGCTCAAGTTTTGTTTCAGCACTCAACTTTCGTCGATTCATTGATGTAAGTGGCTTTCTATTTGCGAGAAAATGGCAAACATTTTTTTTTATTTTTTTCATCCACTTTTGCTACGTTTCTTATGTACTTGTATATATATATATATATATATATATATAAACGTATTTATTTTTTTGTGCGTTTTTCGTATTGAAAAGGAAATAAACTCATAAAAAGTAATTTAGCCATAATGCTTTTGGTCGAGTTAGTTACTTGATTTCCAGTTGCGAATAAAGTTTCGCTTTATTAATTTTGATGTTGCTATTGTTGCTATTGTTATTGTTATAATTTCAGTTGTTGTTGTTATTTTCCCCACTTGGCCACTTAAAAACTTGCCTCTGTTCTGAAAAGTTTATTAAAACAACAACAACAACAACACAAAATCAGCATTCATGTTGCGGTTTGTTTAATGGCAATTTTAGTAACCACAGACAGATTGGTTCAGTTATTAGGGGTATATATAATATATAAATAATATATAAATTTGTCTAGGCATATGATTTTTTTTTGTTATTAACTTGTTTGTGTTGTTAGTGGCTCACCGCTTGCGCCTGAAATTTCGAATTGATTTGATTGAAATTAAATTTAGGTTTGTGTATAAAATTTCTTCACTTATTGACAGTTGGATTGGTTTTGACGTTGATCTGAGCCGAGTTTGTTTTTTTAATTGAACTGACACGTATCTAAAATGTCAACCGCAAGCCAAAAAACAAGTTCGCAAAAAACACACACGCTTACACACTCATACACACTCACACACACACTGTCAACACCCAGTCAGTGGTTGCTGGCAGCGCTTTGAATCGTGTTTCGCAATTTGCTTCTTTTTTTTTATACCGAAATTCAATTAGACTTCAATGTTTGCGATTGTCTTTTTAACCGATACATGATCGCGTTTCATTTAATTTTCTTTAAATATATATATATATATATATATGTATTGGTAGTTTCTCGTTTTATACTCATGGCCAAATAAACAAACGCTCAAAGGCTAATGCTGTGGATGGTTAAAGGGGGCGGCGGAGCAAGGAGGCGTTGAAAGGTTAACTTGTTAAAAGTTGATTGTTTTTCTTTGGTCTGACTTTTGTTGGGCGCTCTTTGCGGCCGGACTCGTCAGTAAATTGTAAAAATAATTAAATTTATTTACGTTTGCCTTATTTAATTGCCGGCAAAATAACTCTCTGGCTGAACCTGAGGCGTTTGCTTTCAAAATGGCTGCCATGGCACAAAAGATGGAGTAAAATACGGGTATTCGTCCTGCTAAAGGAAAACAAATAAATGAATAACAAATAGTACAAATAAATAAATGAACAAATGCAAACTGAAATAGAGTTTTCATCCACCCTGCCAAAAAAAAACATTTTAAGGCAAACTGAAAAACGAGCAAATGAACAATTTCCAAAAACTCAACTTGTTATCTTCGTTATGAAATAGTAGTTTCTGCTGCTGCTTCGTTAGTGTTATTTATTTACTTGAAGGACTTGAATCCTTCACTTCTATTGATACCAAAAATGCGCAAATTGCCATTTGCAGTAAGGGTTGGGGCGTTGCAAGGGAAAGCAGTAAGCTTTTTTAAGGCCACTAAGTGATTTTTTCCATACACCAATGCGAAATGCTTCTACAACTGAAATGCTGAAAACTGAATACTTACAACTCTGTGATTTGAATGAAGGTGAAAGAATTCTTTGGAAAACTACGAGCTTTTATAAAATATGCTTTTCCATAACTCCCTTTTTGAAGTGCACATTTATTAAATGTCAGCTTCGTGTTTAAATCAGTAGTTTTCTTTGAATTTTCCTTGAATTTTCCGCTACTGGTTTGCCTTGGATTATTGCATATTTTACTCCCTTCTTTTTGTCAAATTTTCTCATGGCGTGAAAAGTACAGCGCCGCCCACACTCTCCAGTTTTTGAGCTGTACAAATATTTATATGGATGTTATCTCATTTGTTCTTGTTATTGTTGCAATTGCAGCTGGTTTTCATTTGATACTTCGCATAAGTTAAGAAAATGTCACGCAAAAATGTCACTGCCACTTGGCACTCGATGTATTCTTGTTGTTTTTTTTTTCTTTTGGCGAAATAAATTCGATTCTCTTGTTTTTACCATTTTGCCACAATTGGTACACGTTGCCCGCCCTCCCCTTTTGGCGGCCCCGCTGTCTGTTCGACTTGTCTGACTGTTTTTCATGCGCATTCAATGAACCATAAATTTCAAAGTGCCGCGACTGCCAGACACGACGGCGTCGCTGAGCTAAAACAGCAGCAACAATAAGAAGTGGAACAACAATAACAAGACCAATGAATAAAAACGCTTTAAAGTTATGCAGAGTTTTTGGCCAAAAGCTGAAGTTCGTGTCATGGCCATAACTGTATCGGTTACCTCTTAGGCTGTTTGTTTTGCTGTTATTGGCGCAATCTCAATAGAAAATCATTTCTCTAATTGTCCTGCATCTGCAGCTGCTGTTAACCAATACAAAGCACACACACACACACAAACAAAGTATGATACAGATATTCATATAAGCCGGCTTACAGGCAACACTTTACCAGGCACCAATAAAAAGAAATGTCACAACAAAAACTATCATTGAATACTCATTGTTTTTTGCTTACACAAAGAGAGAGAGAGAGATAGAGAGAGAGAGAAAGTGAGAAAGTAAGGGAGAACGAGTGCGGCAAGGACAGGAAAAACATTTTAGTCGATGATATGTCTCTTTCTCTTATCTAACAAACAATTTTATGCTTCCGCCTGAGCGACAAACAATGGAGCGTAAATATTCGAAAAGCGGCACAACAGCAACAATAGCAATAAGAAATAAAAAATAAGAAATAAGAAATAATAGTTAGTTTTAGGGTGCGACGAATTTTAAGTACACTTTTCATGATTTTTGATATAAACAAATAGTTATGAAAATGTTTTTGCCAAAGTGCAAGCATTTGTGTAATGTGCTTTAGAAAAGAATAAAAAAGATATTTAAACTAGAAATCAGTCGAAAAAAATAGTAAACTAACTGTTATCTATCTATCTATTAGAAAATATAGTAAGTAAAAAGCTGAGTAGATCTACACAATAATAAAAAATATTAATATATTTAAGTTTAAATTTTACCTAATAAAACAGTCAACTTGCATTATTAGTTAATGTAGTACAAAATAGAAAGTGTTAAAAAGTAGAGCAAATCTACTGAACAGGAATAAATATGCATATTTCTATATAAAAATAGATATCCCTCTCATTTTAGCACTTTCAAGTAATTTAAAATCTTTTTGTAAGAGTATTGAAAACTTTGTACAATGAATGCTATGCAAACAATGAGCAGAGCAAATGAATACATGAGCAAATGAGTGAATAACTGACGGAATGACCGAATGAGTGCGCGAGTGAATGTTTGAATGTTGTATGAGTATATGAGTGTATGAGTGTATGAGTGTAGGTAAGCCCTGATGCATGTCCGGTGCAAACAAACAGGCAAGGAAGAGCCTAAAGCTGAGGGCATTGTTAGGCGATAGAGAGACAGCATAGAAACATTATAATGGCTCGAGCAAAGAGGATAATAATAACAACAACAACAACAACCAACCAGCAGCAGCTGCAACAACAACAACAACAACAACATCAGAGGACTAAACGAGTAGTTGATAAGATTTGTCTACAGCATTTTATTGTCCTTTGGTTTTCCACATTGCTTGGCTCGTTTCAGTTTTAGTAAAATGCTTTTTTGCACAATTGTCATCATGACCCTCACAAACACACACACAAACACACATGTGTGTGTAAAATTCTGAAGGTGTTAGTGGAAGCTGTTTTGCATACTTTGCGGCGCTTTGGCATTGGCCAAACATTTGCAATTTGTTCTTTCCCTGTTTTCTGTTCTTAGGTGCTGGCCAAAGCAACAAGAGTAAGCGATAAATAAATACAATTTGCTTGTGCCCTTTATTTGCCTTTAAGATTAAGCAGATAGAACACGCAAAAAAAAAAAACACGTCGAAAACCAAATGAACATTTCTTACGCACAACTGGTAGCAAAAATATGATGCGCATGAATCGCATTTAATTTTAAAGCCACATAAATTCAAAGTGGGAAAAAAAAAATACGTAGGGGGAAAGAGAAACGGTGCATTGGATGATGGGGTTTTTGGGTGGCAGCTCAGAGCGCCCTTAAGAGCTCTCTCTAATTTGCTTTGACGGCAGAAATGTGATTCAGGGCTTTGTCTTTGTGCGTGCCAACTGTAAAACCAAATCCAGCTGAGCGCGATGAGAATGCGAAGCGGGAATGTTGCATGCACCAACCAAGCAGACTGATGAAAAAAACCTGACGCGATGACAACGCAATGACGATAACGACCATGAGTATCCTGGCTCAGCTCCAGACCCCCAAACCCAACCAGACTTCAGACACAAACCGAATTCAACCCGACCAGAGCAGCGCGTAAAGCAGACAACCTTTTGATTAATTTTAATGCGCGGCAAATGCAGCCGCTCTCAGCACAGCACGTGCACCACATCACACATTCACCAATACCCCTCGCCCCCCTGCTCCATCTCATCTGTGGCTGTTGGCGTTTGCATGTGTCTGTGGAGTGAATTTAGTGATGAAAACTTGAGCAACTGTTGCCAAACCATTTTAATTTTTGTGGCACATAATTTGATTTGCAATGTGCAGCCAAGAGCAACAATGCACCACCTCCTATTGCGGCATGCCACCCACAGCTGCGATTTACAGTGGCTGCAAATCTGATGTTCCTTAAAAATGTATGTTGTAAGTTACAGTGGGTGTAAAGTATATAAGTAAAAATATACTTAAATAATTGTAAAATATATAATTAAAATAATTACAAGTAAAGCTGAAGAAATGAAAATGTATTAAAGCAAATTTTTAATAAATAAAAAATAATTTCTTAATCTCTATAATAATACTACATTTATATATATATCCAAATTTTCTACTACCAACCCTGAACCGATTTTTTTAATAAATGCTTTTTTATGCATGGTTCAAGAATATTGCAAAATTTATATTTAATAAGTCAATTTGTAGTCGAAACTGCATTTATTTTCCTATTGTTGCATGTGGTTTGCCACTGTGCCACAAGCGTAACCTGTGCCAGACACACACTGTTGCAACTGTGAGACTGAGCCGTCAACTTTTACAACGCTTACCGAACCATGAGCCATGTCGAGCATATTGTTAACTTTCTGACTTCATCTCATCTGGGGCTGTCGCCCGCTGTCAACCCCCCAGCTCTCCCTCACTCTCTAACTGTTGATGCCTGCTGCCTGCTGCCTGCTGGATCATTTCCGACTGGCAACTTTGTTGCTTATTTACATATTTATAAGTTGCAGGGGAGTGGTGCAATGGTGCAACATTTACCTTTTGTTTTTTCAGTCTCCGGCTACCATAATATTCAACCGATTTCCAGGCTGTGCATCGTCAGAGCCTTGGCAAAAAGTTGGAGAAGTTAGTTTCTGGCTGCGCCGAAGCGTAATACAAATCACATGCATTCTGCAAATTTTCAATGTGTTGCAACAACCTTAACGCTGCCAGCCGTTCGTCGTCTCAAGGTGTTTGACTTGTGAGCGTTGCCATATTGTCTAACCTTTGCCAGAGTTTTTTTTTCTGGCTTTATTTTACTATTCGACGCCATATTTTGTTTGCTAAAAACTTTGCACCGCTTTGCTTATCTTCCGGTTGAACTGGCCAAAACTGGAAAACTTGAAATTACCATTGGCAAAGGGGCGTGTGGTGGTGCATTGGCATTGGCTATCATTTTAAATGCTTGCTGGGCACATGTGGCGTATGCGCAATATGTGGCAATCTCCAATTGCCTCTTGCCTTGTGGCGCTGCCAATTCATTTTCAGTTTAACCCCCCACCACACCGAACAATAGCTTGGCCAACCAGCCAACCCACTGGGCTCACTCACACGCTCATGCATATAGAAAGGCTGCATTAAATACTGCGTTGGTGCCCGTGTATAGCAGTGGGCGTAACGGGTGTAGCGGGTGTAGTGGGTGTTGTGGGTGTAGCGGGTGTGGTGGGTGTAATTGTGTTGGAAGTTTCCCACGTTGTCAACGCCAATACAGGTGCACACAATGCAAACGAGTGACATGCAAATGCTTTCAACAACAATTGCAATTCATGCAGCGCACACACACACACCCACACACACCCCTATACACACACACACACCATGTCAGCCGCACATGGCTCGCTTCACATATCGTTTCATTTTTTGAACGTCGATTTTCGAGCGTTCGTTTCTTGCAAAATTTCGTATTTTTCTTCATTCTTTGCTGTTGTTGTTTTTGTGTTTCGCTTGTTGCGTTGCGGTCTATCTTCTCTCATGGTATGTGTGTACACACACACACACACACACACACACACGTGCACATATCACTGACCAAAGATTGCCCTTAAATGTGACGACAGCTTCTGTTTCTTCTGTTTTTTCACAATACTCTAATACCCTGCATTATTGTAAGAAATGTTCCGCTTGTTATTCACTTTGTAAAGTTTTCTGTTTTTTAAGTTTAAATTTTTTTCTACTGCTCCCAGCTTAAGCTTAAAACTTTGTTTATCCCCTTGAACTATATATATATATATGTATGCATATATGCTGGCATTATTTGTGTTGAATTGCTCAGGCTTAGAGTTTGTCATATATATTATGGACTGAATTCCTGCAGCACCCAACTTATGTTTTTTTATTTTCTACGTAGTATCTTTTGTCTAAGCCAGCCAACTTTTATCTAAAATTCCTGCTGGTTAGCAAACTGTTTTTGTTTACGCCAGAGATGCTCATGTTGATGCTGATGCAGCATTTACAGTTGCTGTTGCTGCTGTTGCTGCAGTTGCTGCTGTTGCTGTCACTATTGCTGATGTGGCTGCTGCTTCACTCTACTCACTTATGCATTCACACTCAAATATGCAATGCGCCACAAAATTGCAATTTCCACTAAGATTGATGAAAAATGCCACGCCACGCCATGCCACGCCTTTTGTCGCCTCTGTCATACGCATACAGACGCACAGGCACAGATAAACACGATAGCAATGGTTGCTGCTGGTGGTTGCTGCCACATGCATCATCAGATACCAGCAAATCATGTCATCAATTGAATTTCAAGCGATTATTTTTGCACGTTTCTCAAATCACAGCAAAAATATGCTTTCGTACATGTATATGTATATGTGTGTGTGTGTGTGTGTGTGTGTGTGTGTGTGTGTGTTTGGCTGCATTGCAAATGGGGACGCTCACAATGCGTTTCGATTACGTATTCAAATCAAATTGATGCCGCCGCGCCTGTTGTTGCCGCTGTAGCAAACGGCAGACTTCAAAATATGAAGATGCTGCCACACAACCCGCCTCCATGACCACCCACCCTATTTCACTACGCTCCGATTAAGCAATCCCACAGAGTGCATTCAGGCCAAATTCATGTTGCAGGTGGCATTTTACAAATTGTTTCCCCTGCCTTGCCAAACCTGAAAATATCCAAGTATTTCATAACTTAATTTAATGCCAATCGAAAATCTACTGCATATTTTTGGCCAACCAGCCTCTTTAGAATATTCTATAAATTGCAACTGTTATTACTATATACAAATATATAAAGTATATATATATAAAGTATCTTATTTATTATTAAATATTTAAATGTACAGCCTTGCATTGCATTTGTAAGAGCCATATCAATTTGCCTGATGCACTTAAATATTTTGTGTTATTGATATATATATATATATATATAAAATTAATATATTTATTATGCTGAGCAGTATTGAAGCTTCGTGCAAATTATAAATTACATTTGGAAAGGTTGCCAGCAATAGGGTCCAAACCACGATTGCATTGTTTGCACCGTTTGCATTGTTTACATTGTTTACGTATTTCAGTTCGAATGCCGTTGTCTACCGTTATGTAACTTAAATGCAAAGCCAAGTAATTGGAAATGGTAGAATTGCCCGCAGGCCATAAATTTCAATAGTAACCAGTAGCCAGTAGCCAGAGCAGCTGTAGCTTATAATCTAAATGTTACAATTTTGGCAATACATAATTACGGTATTCAATTACAACTTCATAATTCACCAAATGTTAACTGACTCCACACCGATATGCTGGGTGTGTGCTTACGTATGTTATGCATGTGCATGTGCGTGTGTGTGTGTGTGTGTGCATAAATAAGCCATGTAATTAGCTGGACGTCTGGTGTCACAATCAGCGTACATTTGATGTCCCAAGTGCCACGCTCGGCACATGCATCTTGATTATGTGATGATTATGTACATATTGTTAATACCAATTTGCGTGTTCATTGTTAACACAGATTTACATTGTTCGCTAAATACAGATTTTATTTAAAGTAACCTCCAGGCACATTTTATTGATACTGTCTCAATTACATAAAAATTCAATTAAACTGTCAAATTTCCAAAATCATTGTTACTAAATATAAATTGATTTGAACAACTGTTGATGACTAATAAATAAATTGAATTTATTATTGTCAGCTGAAATAAATTGTTTTTGATCCTATCGACAAAATGTGGTTAAAAGTGAGTAAAATATTCAATTGAACAGACTTACAAAAGGCAAAATAAATATTTTCCGCTTTCAGCAAGGTTTTGCTCACATTTTCTTAATGCTTCTTTGAATATAGCAATTCATGCTTTCAAGCATTTTTGTTGAGACTTTTTTTTGTAAAATGTTTCCAGCATGAAAATATAATTTTTTGCATAGGAAATGTGTTTTTAATGAATTTTATCTCTTTAACAAATATTTGCTACTGCTTTACACTTGCACACATCTATTGTAAATACGTATTTAATGCTTATTTACAATCGGCTTAAGAACTAGTTTTTGCACAATTAATGTTAACGATTTCATAAGCCGCAAAATGTTCTAAAAATATATAGACAAGGGTTGCCATTTCCATAAAATATGCAGCTAATTACTTGCAACTTCCATAAGCTCGCTGAAGCCCAATGACAGGCAAGGACAAACCCAAGAGTGACAACGACAGGAACCAACAATCAGGTCTGTCAGTTCTCTAATACAATATAATTACTGTAAAAATCAGAACTGACAAGCGCCATTAGGGTGCGTCGCTAACGTCTTGCCAAATGAAGTTGAGAGCGGGAAAAGAGGGGCACGAGACAGAGAGAGGGCGACAGAGATGGCAAGGACTCCGGCAGTAGTTCGTAAATCTTAACGCCTTTAAGCCGGCCCCAAGACCAATTGTCAATGACATTTTCCCGTTATGATTGTGACCCTGGTTTCAAGCGTGGGCGACTGGTAAACAAGCTTTATTTCGATATGATCGACGTACAGTTATCCTATAGCTAAATGGAATTTTGAAAAAAAAGTATATTTGCCAACAATATTTATTGAATAAATTGCCGTAATAAAAATGTGCTTTCAGCAATTATTTTTTATAACAATAAATGAAATACAAAAAACTATTGTTCCTAAAAAAAATTAGCAATTTAAACATAAAAAAGCACGTTTAAATAAAGTTTATATTTCAGTTCACAATTAAATGTGAAAAAAGCTGGAAAAAAAGAGCATTTAAAAAATATGACTGCTTAAACACACTTTTCAATTAAATAATGAAAATAAATGTAGCTGCAAGCACCCGTAGTATTTAATAATAAAATATGAAAAATATGCTGCGAATATGTGGGAGCCAATTAAAGCGAAGAACATACATATAAATATAATTGTTTATCATTTTTTATTGGCTGAAAAATATTTGTAAATATGCGCAGATTTTTTTTAGTCCAGTTAAACATATAATAAATATTTTATATTTTTTTTATAACTTAATATTAGTTTAATAATAAATTTTTATATTTGTTTTTTCAGCTATTTTTTTTTAATTGCCATTAATATGTTGCCATGTTTTCATTTCAATATGCTTCAACGATTTTATAATTTTAAACAATATTTTATCACTTAAGGCAATATAGTTAAATATTTAAAGTATATATTATATTATGAGTGTTTGCTTTTTATGTAAACTAAACGTTGAGTATATTTATTGTGCCACAGGTACTCGTAGCACACTTGTGTGTGGCAGCTTGACATACCTTAAAATAAAACAGGCACAGGGCATGGATGTGGCAGTGTGGCAGCGTGGCAGAGTCAACACGACATTGGCAAGAACATTGAGGTTGATTCGCTGTTTCCCCCGCTGTACGGGCAATTACAGAAATTAGCTTTCGTTTTTAATTTATTATCGCCATTGTGCGTGCTTCTAATGGTGCGACAGGCGACAGTTTGCAGAATCGCTGAAGGCGTCGCGTACTCTCCCCTATTTGTGGCGCCTCCATTTGGGGTCCTTGTTGATGCCATTGGTAAGAAAATGCCTGGCTTGTCTGTCGACCAAAATTAATGTGCATATAACTTACGCTTTAACGGAAAGTACACACAGTAAGCAGAGCAGAGGCGAGTGTTTGCCCCATTAAGATTGCAACACGGAGCGTTGCCGAGGGTTTCATGCATTTTAAAGTCTTACAACACTGGCTGGCTGCCTGGCCATGTGCAATGAAGTGTGTGTGCACTGTAAAATATTTATAATGATTTACCAGCCACCCACACACATGTAAAAGTTGTATGTGAGAGAAAGGCAAATGTTTTACGGCAATTTTGGGCCACATAATGCACTGGACAATAATTTATGTACGCAGCATGCAAATTGCAACATAATTGAAACAAAATGGCCAAGAAAAGAAAACAGTCTTCAAGAAAGAATGATAAAAATTTCTGGCAACCTTTTTGCAGCCAATCCCTTGACAAAACTGTCTAGTTAATTATTAATGTGCCGTGGTGAAAAAAACAATTAATAAAACGCGCTTAGTTGGGGCGGTTGGGCAGTCGGGTGTTGGGGGAGACAAGAGGTGTGGTCGCAATGCTCAAAGCATTTACTGTGTCGTGTTTGTAATGTTGTATTTTTGGTCAGGCCACAGTTGATGGTGCTTTTCCATCTAGCTAGATGGTGGCAACCATTTATAAAAGGCGCTTTGCTGGTGGCGTATGTTTTTGGCTGTTGCATTTGTTGCTAACCGTAAACTGCGCATTAGTGTGATTGCATAACATTTGTACAAATACAAATACACATACATATACGTACACACACACACACACACACACACACGCAAATACAGCACACGCGAGCATCTCGTAAGCAACCCAAATTCGCCGTAAACCAGAAGCGCACCCAAAAACCAAAATCCTTATGTATGTTCAGCTGCTGTTGCGGCTACGTGCTGTATCCTGTTGCAACGGAGCAGCTCAGCAGCTCAGCAGCATATCAGCATTTTGGGTTTTCCTATACTAAAAAGTTTGCACAGCACCCACATAATTTGCAGCAAACCGGCTCAGAGTCGTTGATAATTTAAGTCGAAAATTTTCAAGGAAGCAGCTCGCACGTAATGCTTAAAACATGAGATATTTGCACATACACACACACACACACACAGATTTAGTCACACCAGTAAATTGCAATTACAACAAGTGCAAGGCAAAAACAAGGGGAAAAACAACAACAACAACAATGACATCTGTAATCAAAGCAAAGAAAAACAGGGCGAAAATTTGTAAGCAAAAATGTGTGGAATGCAATTATGGCCAAAAGACAATGGGCCCAGATGTGAAGGGGGGGCCTGCTGCACTGGGACCCTAGTAAGCAAAATAACACACACACACACATACAGTTATTCGTAGTAGTTTACAGACTGGGAAGCACACAGCCATAAGTAAACTTTGCTTGGCTGTCAAACAAACCCAAAAATAAAATCATTGTCAATTCATAAAACCCGACAAAAATTTTACAAATTGCATTTACATATGCTGCAGCAACAATACACACACACCCACACGCACACACACATGCCATGCATGTATATAAGCACTTAGCCATTATGTTGGCCATTATGCTTCATTTGTAGCGGCGCCGCTTGACACACATATGAGCTGTTGGGGGGCGTGGCCGTACAAACTGAAGGTGCCTGACTGAGGCTAAGCCCCAACAGCCATGTCGTTTATTTAAGATGACAGCAACAGCAGCAGCGCTGGCTGCAACGGCAACTGCAACTGCAACTGCAGCAAGTGACACCCTAACGGACAGCAGCAATCCTGTGTTGCGGTCAAGTGTGCAAACATATTGCACGCACTGTACACTTGAAATAAAAATTATCAAAAAGTGTGCTTCATTTCTGGCAACAAATTTGATTTCTTTTCCATTCAGAACTAAAAATAAATAAAAAAAAATTTACAATTATAAATTAATTATAATATTTTTGACACAACTTTAATGTCAGCATTTTTATTTACAGTCACCTTTTTTTTCAGTGCACATAAAACATATTTTGTATTTGTGATTTCTGTGTCGTTCATGTTGACCTTGTTTTTATGCTCTCGAACGTAATTGACATTTATTAATTGGAAAACAATAATTTTTCGTCTGTGGCAGCTGCCAGGCAACAAAACCGAAAGCTGTATTTGTAGCAAATGCCACTTTTGGTTGCGCCTGCCATGCGGGGTCAAAAAGACCAGGGCGTCGCTAGCCACGATGATTTATGATTCGCTGCAAGTGTTTTGGGTTTGTTTGGTTGCTTACTTATGCGGCCAGCTAGCGATTAAATGCCGTTAACAGCAAAACTGCGCCCAAAACTTTTGGCAGCTGTGCGCTTTTGCTGGCCATTAAAACCTGTCAAATTTTAATGTTTTACATGGCAGGCTCAAAGTGCTGGCCAGAAAGAAAACCCAGAAAATATTCAGCTAGTTGTGCGAGTCACCTGTCAGACGGAGGGAAAAAGGGACCGACAGACAGACAGACAGACAGACAGACAGACAGACAGACAGACAGATAGACAGAAAGCACTATATCTCTATACACGCCCCATAAACATCAGGAAACTTTAAAACTAGCGACCGCATGTCTATGTCAGCTAACGGGGCGTATGTGTAACGGAATCCCAACACGCGATAAATTCATTAAAGAGCTGCTCGCATAGCAAACTCAAATCTGGCTAATATGTCTCGCGGGCAACGTAAAATACCAGAGTGCTTGCACACACGCATGCACACACACACAAACACACACACACACGTATATACCTAGAGAGTGTGTAAGAGGCACACACACACAAAAAAAAGCATTGCATACTTTCGGGCACGTTTATAGATTAACACATTTTTACTGCTGAATGTACTAATAAGGCAAGCATTTCCACTTTCCAGTTACCCCCTGGAGCCATATATATAGCCCCATACACACACCAACACACACACATAAAGCAGTGTCAGCTACAGCAGCAGCAGCAGCATTTCGCTATCGCACTCACATACGAACCGTGTACTTTCAAAATTTATAACGGCAGCAACAACAAAAAGGAGTCGTCAGCGAGTGAGGCAGCGAGGCAGAGAGGGGGTGAGGGGGTGAGAGGCTGCTGCCTGGCAAACAGTCCTTGCCAGGTGTAGGAAAATGTTAACAAGAGCAAACAACGCGAAAATATTTCATATACTGCACAAGGCCTTTACCGAAACCCTTACCGAAGCACTGCCGCCCAGGCAACCAACCAGTTAAATGGCAAACCTGGAGGGAATTTCTGTTACTGCTGCTTGTGCTAGTGCTGCTCCTGCTGCTCCTGCTCTTGCTGCTGATTCTGCTGTTGCTCCTGCTGCTGCTCCTACTGCTACTCCTGCTCCTGCTCCTGCTCCTGCTGCTGCTCCTGCTCCTGCTGCTGCTCCTGCTCCTGCTCCTGCTCCTGCTGCTGCTCCTGCTCCTGCTGCTGCTCCTGCTGCTGCTGCTCGCCTGCTTCGCTGTTGTGATTTTCCAAGTCTGGCCATTGAGCATTTGCTGCATGTATGTGTGTGTGTGTGTGTAGCTAGTCAGGTAACTACGTGTCTGGCACACGCTACGAGATCAGAGCAGCTGCTATTCCTGCTTCTAGCTGCAGCTGTTACCCTTCAGTTCTTGGCCAAGTCGTCCAGCTGCGACTCGTATCTGATTCGACAGCCAGCACGAATGGCGAATGATTCGAGTCGACTTGTAATTACCACTGCATTGTGAACTTTTTTTTTATTTTTTTTTGCCTGTAAGCTTTAACTTTGCCATTGGTCTTCGTCCTCGCTGTCTTTTCTCTTTCTCTCTTGCTCTCTGTATCTTTGTGTCTCTATCTGTTCATGTCTCTTCAGTTTAAATTAAATTACTGTTTAAACATTATCGCTGCTTGTTGCTTTAACTTTGGCCCCTGCCACAGATATTGTGCCACAAAACTTTGTTGCACCAAAATGTGCATGCGGTAAATACTTCAGACGGCTGTCGAGCACGTATTTCGCCGACTGGATTTAGCAAATGAATCTCTGATAAAACCAAACGAAACTACAAAAGTGCATTTTCGATTTGGCAAATTATAGTTTGGCAAGCTTAAATTCAAATTATCTGTTATAAATATTAGCAATTTTATTAAATTTGTAAAACTTTGCTAAATAAATCTTCTCAGTTAGCCGTGGCAGAATAGTTTGCTATAGTTTAGTAATTAAAATCCATAATTAAGTACTGAATAAGGTTTCATATTGTTAATTAAGTGTACAAGAACAATTTAATAGATTATCAAAATTTAGTGAGAAACTATAATATTTAAAATTTCCGTCACTTATTCTTCACTTTAATTCATCTGCTTTTTTGCAAAGTTCCCAGGCTAAATAAAAGCCCGATTAATTATGTGCAGTCATTAAATATTATTAATAATCCCCATTAAATTGCCACAGACACACAAAGCAGGCAATATAAAAAAATAACCAAAAAAAAAAGTTACAAAACTATAAATTTCAACTTGAGGCAATAAAATATTTGGCTGAGTGAGTGTTTCAATAAAAAGTGTTTATTAATGCATTGATGCGAGCATAAAAATTTCAATTTAATACAATCCATTTGTATTCGAAGCGCTGGATTTTCGATGGCACTGGAATACAAATTGCAAATTGCATGCGCTGCCAACTTAAGTGAACGGCAGCAAAATGAGTCCTGACCGAGTCCTGAGTGAGCTCGAGCCGGATTCTCTGATGAATTTACTCAATTCAAAACGTGACTGACGCAATGACTTGTACACGTTGCAGCTCCTCTCCTCTCTCTCTCTCTCCCTCTCTCTCTCCTTTAAGTCGGAGCCATAACTAAGTGCCACTATGAAAGTGAATAGCAACGGCACAAAGATAGACGACAGGGATATCTATCAGTGTGTATGTGCGTTGGGAAAGGGGGGACGGGTATGTCACTCGTTCACTTATACAAACACATAAACTAAGCACACCAGTAGTTGGCACTTTTAAGTCATTTGCTGTATTTGAACTCAATCCGAAATGCGACTATCAAAACGAATGGCCACTCAATCAAACAAGTGAACCAACTGAAGCAGCTGACGTGGCTAAAGACAGAAGTGCACACCATGTGGAGTGCGGGGATGTAACCATGTTGGATGGGTATGGGAGTTGCCTGGGCACTTCGGTCAAGTTTTGTCAGGCAGCACGCGTACGGCAAACATTTTTGGTCTGAGCAGTCGGCGGCTATCTTTGAAAAAAAACCAACTCACCTCAAACAAGTTGCATATGCAACAGAAAACTTCGACTTGGTTAAAGTTATGTGGTTAGCAATGTGCTTGAAAATAGTCGATTTTTACTTAGTTGTTGAGATTAATGGGGTTTTTTTAATGAAATGAAGTCATTTACTTTTTAACTTTTTATTACATTTTTATTACACATTAAACCTTCAGATATTGCTACTATTTTATTATGCAATTCATTAGTTTATATCTATCCTAAGAGTTCTATAATTACAGGATATTTTTTAACCCATACCAAACCATTGCACTTATTAAATTTTTATTACATATTTAACCTTCAATTACTATATATTATATAATGGTGTACATAAAATCAGACAAAATCAGAAAATCGTAACAATTCTATAATTACACGATATTTTTAAAGCCTTACCAAACCATTGCAAACTGTTGCAGGCAGCTTTTACTTATTAACTTTTTATTACATATTTAACCTACAATTATTTTTACTATTTAATTATGTACATAAAATCAAAAATGTCTTCATCATCAATTTATGTCAAATAATTATGGTAACAAATCTATGACTACAGGATATTTGTAAACCCAAACCCAAACCAAAGTAAAGCTTTTGCTAAGCCATTACACGCCTCGTGTCTAGTCGCAAAAAAATACACAAAAATAAAACATGCTTTCTATGTGTATATTTTTTTTTATTTTTGTTTTTATTTTTGTTATTCAAGCGCCATTTGAAGCAGACGTCAAATCGTTGACGCGAAAAGTGCGACATGTTGTTGGCTCTGTGTTTGTTTTGTTTGACTGTTTGTTTGGTTCTGTGGCAAGGGAGAAACTCAACTTTGGATGTTGCACACACACATCGATTTTATTTGCAGTTGCCGCTTTTGAGGACGGTGGCAGGTTTGGCTTAGTTTTAAATCTGCCTTTGCAACGGTACATGCCATATTGTAAATTATTTAAAAAATGATTTATTGTAAGTTTGTTTACACTTTGCCATGCGGTTGCATTTTTGGCAGCAGCTGTGCGTCATTGCGTTATAAATATTTCATAGTTACGCTCAGATCAGCTCGGCTCGACAGCAAGTGCAAAAAACCAGAGCACAAATCTATTGTGTGTTTTATTTGAATTTAATATTTCATGTTGCAGAGCCATGAGTTGCCCTGCAGTCAAATTTTGGCCCAGACTAAACGGAGAATTGAGTCTGTTACTCAGGTGTATATACCCCAAATTTTATTATGCATTGTGTGGTATTAGAACAACAACTGGCACAAATTTCAATTTCAAACGCTATTGAGTTTGCCTTTTGCGGTTTGTATGATATATATGTGTTATGTTTATGTGTGTGTGTGTGATTGTTTCTGAGTGTTGTCAGATGTCACTTGCATGGCGTGCAATTAAAAGTTTAATGACAATTGCCTACATTGCGGTTATCTACTATTTGCAATCAAGATGCTGCCCTGATTGATTAAGTTTAATGAATAATGCAAGACCACACATGACACCTGGCAATCAAATGTACAAACAAACAACATGGAGACAATTTCAGAATCGATTGCCTAAGCTATATTTGGGGCGGGCCAAAACCGATAAACATCAATTGTCACATGAAAATGGGCAATAAAAAGAGAATCCGACTAGAATTTATGACCAGATGCGTTGCAAATTGTAAAGCACTGCCACAATAATAAATTTAAATTCTACGAAGGATACGAAGGATACCCAAATATTTAACACATACAATTAAAATACGACAGCATCGACAAAAATCACCCAAAACCAACTAAAATTCTAAAGCGTTGAGTTTGACCCTTTTCCAAGCCATTGAATTGATTTCTGACTGCCTCAAATATTGGTAACAAACAGAAGGAGGAAAATGCGTAAGAGAAAGTGAGAAGAGAGAGAGAGAGAGAGAGAGAGGGCGAGAGAAAGTTTTTGGAAAATGTAGTCCTTCAAATGGCAACAGCAGTTGTTTAAGTGGAACGTCTGCTTTCTTAGTTGCCATTAGGGACTTGAGTTTGTGATTGGAAAATCTATGATGATCATTAATAAAAACAAAGGGAACATTTTCGAAAATGCCAAACAACAATAACAAAAAGCTAACGACGAGAATAGGATAGGACCACTCTAATCAGGTCACAACGTTGGCAAAATTCAGATACAGATGCTGCTTATTATTCTTGTGCTTGAGACTGGCTGCTGGCTTCTCATGCATTATACGCACCACTTTGGTCCTTGTAAATATTATTTTAATATCTTGTCAAGCAGCCCAGGCCCCCAACTCCCCACTCCCCTCATTCACTACCTCTCTTGTGCACACATTCCGAGGACTTGCTCTTAGCTGTTGGTTGTTGGCTCTTGGCTGGTTTCTTGCTGTTTTCAAACTTTGTGCAACAAACAATGCTTCATTATAAGCTTCGGCAGCGCTGAGGCCAGAGGTGATAAGCCCTGCCAGAATCAGGCATAGCAAGCCAGCCAGCCAGTATCGTATAGTAAACTTCATTTTATGATTTTAGCTTTTACAGTCTCACAAACACACACACACACAAATTTCACTTGCTTGTACTTTGTATGGAATTTTACGAATATTTCATAATACGAGTTATGTGTGTGTGAGAGTGTGTTCTTGTCGTGTTGTGCAGCGTATCTCATGTTTTGTCAGACGAAGTGGCTATGCAAAGACAAACAATCCAAAACAACAACAACAAAAGCGTTGCACAAAAATGTTGTCAATCAACTTTAAGGCTAACAGCCTCCACAAAGAGCTGATGAGTATAAAGGCCAAAAACATTGCTGAATGTCATTGAGTTGTTAATTCAAAGGGTTTCAAAAGCCAAAACACAAATTGATTGCTTACCGATTTTATGTCATGTAAATAACATAGATTTTAATTTTAAAATTAAGACAATTATTCAACAATCATTTTTGATTAAAATGAAAACGAGCTTTATTTAATTACTTGAATAAATAAATTTAAATTCAAAGAGGATCCGTTTTTAACTGAAAAATTATCTTCTTTTTTTTTTGGTATATTTTTGCTATCAACTTTTCACTTAAATTCGCAAGAGTCTTTACAATTAATAATTAATTAAACTGTCAGTGCATAACTTTATACTTTTTACGAACGAGAAGTCAGTCCAATAATTATTGACAGTTTCAAAAGGTTTGCTTATTGAACTGGAAAAAATATATATAAAAAAAAAAGTAATTGTTTTGATATATATATAATGACGCAGCGAGAGTAATTTGATTGTTAATCAGGCGAACAATTGAAACACTTTCTGATTGAAGCATATTAATGAAGAGCATTAAAAATAATCATCACTGAAATGTGAAGAAAACAAATATGACAGCTGCGCCTTCACAACCAAACACACTTCCACACACACAGACACACACACACACACACAAACACACACACAAACACACACACACGTACAGTAGCCACATTTCAATTTTCGCCATGTGCCATATAATTTGCTTGGATAATTTATATGCATGCCACGTTGCGTGTTGCGAGTATAGAAGATGCTCCCACAACTGGTTTCGAGTGCGAAATGAAATAAATTTTGCAGCATCATTTAAGCTTAATTAAGACGGCAGCCGCAACCGGCGAGAATGTTGCTGGCAACAAAAGCCGCGCAGTGCATTGCGCAGCACATAAATAAATGAGTAACCGAGTGGTTGAGTGGTTAAGTGGTTGCCAGCAGCAACAGCCAACAGCCAACAGCCAACAGCCAACATCCAACAATCTCCAACAACATCCAGGAGCAGCAGCCACCGCATCCACAAGCAATGTTAAGGTGTCGAATGCATATGTGAGTGCCTGTCAGCATGTCGTCGTCCAGTTGAGCTGCACAATGAGTAGACTACAATGACAGCTCATCGAGTATATGTATATATATATATATATATATATGTACAGCTGTTTCATCCGATTTTCATCCAACTCATGTTTGCCACGCATAAAACTACTTAGACAATGTCAAAAGACATCATTATTTATGCTGGCGTGCACAGCATCGACATCAGCATCGGCATCATTATTGACATCATTATTGACATCATTATCGACATCAGCATCATTATCGACATCAGCATCTTCTGCCAGTCTGATCAGAATTGCGCTCGTCATGTTGCATTAGTAGCAAATTAATGGGAATAGGGGCAACACACTCTCAACACACACACAAAGTTCACAAGGCAGCTTAATTTCTGGCGCCGCATGTTGATTTTTAATTACTAACACACACACACATATATACACACACACACACACCCCGTGCTAGACGTGCAAGCCAATAAAGTGTGCCGAAATTGACTACAAATTCGCTGCCATAAAATACAGTTAAATATGTTTCGAACTTGATAAGCAGGCAATTAGTTTGGCAGCAAATTCATTGGGCCACAAGTTCAAAGTGTTGCCCACAAAAGGCATAGAATCAAATTTTGGCAACCATATAATCAATGACAAGGAAGTTTATTTGTCTATGTATAGGATGCTCATTTGGAGTGCGGGATTAATCTTTAGTATGTGCGCAAATTACTGTAATTATTAACACGCAATTCTTGCTTACAGCTCATTTTGCAGGGTATGCGGAAATATGCACAAAAATAAATGCCTGAAATTTGCAAAAAGTTTTACTTAATTGCTGCTCGCCGACGTCCTGCGCAAATTAAACGCAAGTATGCAAAGTCATTGTATGAAAAGCGATGACTGCCAGACCAGAGCAGTCAGTCAGTCAGGCAGTCAGTCGGTGGGCGTGGCCAGCCTGCGTAATGATTAAGCAAACACTCAATCACCCCTGCCTCTCGGACACACACACATACCCCCCTTCACACACATGGACCTGAATTGAAGCACATTCAGCTAGGGCAATTGAGGTTTTTTTTTGTTTTTTTTTTCTTGCGCCCTTGCTTTCTGCTCGACAAAGCATTGGTTGACTTTAAAGCCGCTTGCCTGGCCGCTTGCCTGGCCGCTTGCCTGGCAAAAAAATCGTAGCACACTTTTGTGGGCAGCTGCTGTAGTTGCTGCTGCAAAAATGTGAATGCAATATTTACTGGTAAATTTGCGCAATTTTCTGTGTCAGTGGCATTAAGCGTATTAAGCTTAAGCATCTATCATGTGTATACGACACGCCCCATTGCCAAACCGACTGCATTCAACTCATGCATACAAATGCGCGTCATATGCCGGCAACCTTTTGTTTAATGAAGCCGAAGTTGTAGGACGGCGCATTATATACATATATATATATGTATATGTGTGTGTGAGTATGTGTGGAAAAAACAGTTTTCGAATGAATGCAAGTTTTAATCCTTGAAATATGATTTGAGTGCAAATATTTTTGCATAACCATGAGCTCGACTCTTCTCCACACAGTCACTTGCGGTTTTGCCGCCATGTTTGCCTATGTGTGTGTGTGTGTGTGTGTAGAGTGTGTGTACATATGGGTTTTGCTTGCCTCACTTGTGATGTAAGCAGTGACACAATTTCGTTTCTCGTCTTATGCGTGTGTCCGTCCGTGTGTCTGTCTGTCTGTCTGTGTGCACTTGTACTTGCCAACCGCAAACACTTCACTCGCTTGAAGGCTGAAGGCTGCCCTCCGCCAGGTCTCTACCTTTAAAATATCCCGTTCTCCTCCTGCAGCCCTCTTACCATGCCATGTGCGTTCATTTTTGCAGCTGTCTGCGGCTTTGAAATGCATTTGCCACACCTCCCCATCTGTCCACCTCCCCACCTGTCCAGTAGTGGCCTCCACTGATGCGCTTACACATTCAGTGGTTCATTTCTAAATTGAAACTAAAGAGTTGCCAGTGGCTACCTTTGTGGCCACTTGTACACCATTCGACCATACTTCCTGCCAGCGGGTTAATGAACAAAGTTCCTGTTCCTGGGCCTGAGCTTAGTCGATGACAGAAGTCACGCTGACGAGCGCTATCAGCACTCCAAAGTATGTATTCCTGTGCATCTGAGCATCTGCCTGACATTTATAACGTACATTTTTTAGTATTTCAGTTACGTATTTTTTGTTTAATCTTTTTATTTATTTTTACTTTTTGCCTGCAATCAAAAATATTTTTTCCGGTGAAAAGTTGCAGTACCTTTTTTTTTTTTTTTATTGTTGGCTGCTCTAGTTTCGCCCCGAGTTTTAAATGTTTGCCGACGACCGCGCTGAGAAGATAAAATGCAGGAAAAATACACACACGAAAAATAACTATTTCCACATTGTGTATTCCTGCAAATAGACACATTTGAAATCTTTTTATTTTTTGACAGCACAACTCTTCACTAAAAAAGTAAAAATACTTAAAGAACAAAAAATCGATTTAAAAAATTTAAAGAAATTTTAAATTAAAAACCAAGACCAAGATTAAAAAAGCTTTATTTTTAATGAAGCACATTTCATTTAATTTAAAGCAAATAAATGAAAAAAACACGAGTTTTTTTTTGAAATCGTATTGATTTTTTTTTCTAATTATATTCAATATTTGTTCAATATTTGTTTTGCTCTTTTGGAATTCGTTGTAGATATGACAAATGGCGGCGTGCATGGACCCATCGAGGGTTACAATTCGCTAGATGAGATGACTACGACACCCGCAGCGGCATATACGATGCCAACTGCTGCCTATACGCATCCCAAATGGATGGAACCATACTTTGATCCCTCAACGCCCCGAAATGTGACCGCCTTGATGGGAAAATCCGCATATCTCAGTTGCCGTGTGCGCAATTTGGCCAACAAAACGGTGAGTAAGAAATGGCTGGTAACTTCTAAAGTTTTTTTTACTGTTCCTGATGATCCGCTTAGACTTTAAAAATTTTTGACATTACCCCCACCCCCCTCTGGCATTCTCAACTGCCTGCTATTCTCTGTGCGCCTCGACTTTTTCGTTGCTGTTGACTTTGTTGATTTGCCAACCTGGTCGCCTGTCGAGTCGCGCTTGCCAAAATGTAATTCCCCTAGCATGACTGCCAAATTTTTAATTAGTTACACGCCCCATCCCCTTTTCCCCCCTCCCACCCCCTGTCCAAAGGAATGGGCCTCAATTTTTTCATTTGTTTTTCGCGTATTGTCTGCAGCGAACGTGCTGAACTGGATGTTGAGGGAGCGGTCCTTCTGCCAGGACCTTTTCTTGGGCACCTAGCGTCGACCTAAGTCGGCATTAAGTTGTTTTGTTTTTTGCTGAAAAATTTAGAAATTTTTGTATTCTGTTCTGCAAACGCGACTGTTATTGCAATTGTTTTTCTTTGTTTATATGCTTTAATTGCGTCCCCGCCACGTTTTCCCATCTATTAAAGAGATGTGCTCTGCCTGGGTCACAATGTTCCCTTGGAAACCTGCTGTTTAGCTGCCGCTCTTACTGGGAGAATAAGTGAGAGAGCATCCCATTTTTATTATGAGATACCCTGTTTTTAGACTGGTAGAGTTGAAAATGTTTTATGTTGATTCCATTCAACTTTTATATTCATAATTTTCCATATTTGCCATTTTCATCCTGGTTTATCTCATTGAGTTTTAAAAGCATTGCAGCCCTTTCATCCCTCTTTTTTATAGATCAAAATTTGGTGTACATATATAGATTATGTTTTCAATTTTTCAGATTTAATTGTGTGTTATGCAGGGTATATTACCTCAGTCTTCCCACCTGAGTTTCAAATATATGCATATTCATATGAGGGCAAACAGCGCTTGACAACATTTTTAATTGCCTTCTTTTGCAGCATTTAATTAGCTCAAGGACTGTAGTCGCTTATTATTAAAATTATAATTTTTTTGCGACTGTGTTTGACTAAAAGTGTTGAACCCATTTTGTCAGGAATGCCGTTTGGTTGTGACAATTTTTTTATCGGGGTCTACCAAACTTTTTTAATATGGGTGACGGACAGGTTTATGAATAATTAGGCACACAGCCGAAAGTGTTGCGCACTGCGATTAATCACCAAAGTGCCCCTACACCCCCTCTGAATGGGTCTGGAATCAGCTTGGTTGAAAAGATTCGAACGCTCATTAACAAACAATGTGAGGCACGCTGCGCAAAAGCAAACAAACAGCAATCGCTTCAAATGCCAAAAACCAACAAAGTTTCACGCACACGCCCTGAACTACCAACACACACACCAACACACACACTTGACACAAATGAAAGCTGCCACAACGGCACCAGCAGCAATTGGGGATGCAAGTGGAAGAGCAGATGCAAAAAGGGGGATTTTTTAGCAGCAAACGGGAAACTTTTAATTTCTTGCCAACACACAAAAGCGACGAGTTGGTGGCCACACGTCAGCATCTAAAGTTAGCTGGGCAAGGCCATTTACAAAGAGGGGGGAGAGGGAGCAGGGTGACAACTCCAAGCACAGCTACAACACTTGCAATTGCAATTCAAGCGTGAAATAATTTAAACAATTTTCGTTGAAATTGCACTCGCCGCATGCGTCAACAGCACTTGGCGGTGTCCAAGCCGAGAATGCCAAACAACAAACCCGTAACCAACTCAGCAGGATATATTCTATCAGTGTGGTGTATACATGTGTGTATGTGTGTATGTGTGTGTGTGTGCACGCAATTGCAATATTGCACTGGAGGCGTTGCTGCTAATATCCTAGTGAGAAATAGAGGAAACTGTCGAATGAGTGCATGTGTGTGTGTTGTGTGTTGTTTTGTTGTTGTTCTTCCTGTTGTTATTGTTGTTGTTGCTGCACAGTGTGCACTTGTTAATTACACTTTAATTTGTTGCGTAAAATGTTTGTTTAATGGCGGTCCTTGTCGACATGTTTTTCACACTCAATGGCGTCGACTTTTTGGGTTACATACGAAAAAAAGAAAAAAAAAAACGGGTGAATGGGCACAACTTGATGTGTGGCAGCCCATTGTTTAGTATGCAACAACATTTCGTATAATTAAACGCACGCATCCAAAAATTTTCAGCCACGCCCAGTCAACTTTATTTAGTCAAGTTTTTGGCGTGCACAGCGAGTGGCAAGTGCGATAATTTTGCATTTACATTTGACTTAATAAGTTGCGCATATCAAGTGCCACAACGAGACACACAGACGAGAGACAGCCACAGACACAGACACAGCCACAGGCACAGTCGAGAGAGTGGAGAGGGTTGGTGTTGCAGGGAAAATGATGTTTAGAAGGCAGCTTACAAAGTTGCATCACAGCGCAGCAACTACTTAAAAACTTTGTTATAATTAAGCAAAAGCTAAAAACAACTCAAAATCTCGCCAGCATCCCAGCAAACCCCAAAAGCAGATCCTCTGAGTAAATGACTAACGAACACTAACCCAAGACACTAATGCATAGACACAAACATGGTTTAGCTCAAAGCCAGATTTCTCAGGGATTACGAGCCCTCAAAACTTTCCGGCTCATGCGTAACACATCAACTTGCTCACACGTTATGTGCACCGGGCCAAGGTCTTCCGCCAAGTTGGCGGGACGGGTTGAGAAACGCGTCCATTGACAATGCGTTGCTAGCTGATTAATCGGTGAAAGGTCCTTCAAACATGATGGACCTGCACAACGGGAAAGCCTTGCGCACTCCATTCGAATTTGATGGCATTGCCACGGCAACTCGGCTTTCAATTGCTGCATTTTTAATACCAACATTTTACCTTTGGCCATAAACAGAGTTATTTTTTTCGGTTGCCAAATGCCCTGTTTCTTGTGGCTGGGAAAAAAGGGTATAACCAGAGGAACGAAGTGTAAGACCAACTAAATAAGAAAGATTGTTTAAGAGCTTTTGCAACAGAAGTAAAAACTAATCGGCTTAAAAATGAAAATTGAATTTGTACTTTGAATTTCTAAATAATAATTGAATTTAATAAATAACAATATTTATTTTAAGAATTCAGCTCAGCTGGTTCTGCTCTCCTTAGCTTCAAATCTAATTTATTAGCGCCTGGACAGATTGTAATATCTTTCTTTAGGGTATTTTTGCTATGCCATATCCTTTTGCCACATTTGATTGACATTTTGTAAAATATCTCTGTTTGTTTGTGTTTTCTTTTTTTTGGTGGTTGTCAGGTATCCTGGATACGGCATCGAGATATACACATATTGACAGTCGGCTCGTACACGTACACGTCCGATCAGCGGTTTCAGGCCACACATCATCAGGACACCGATGACTGGACGCTACAGATAAAATGGGCCCAGAAACGGGATGCGGGCATGTACGAATGCCAGATATCAACGCAGCCCGTTCGCAGTTATTTCGTCCGTCTCAATGTTGTCGGTAAGTATGCGTTTGAGATTGAGGTTGAGCATGTAGCTCGAGCTGTAATCTTCACATTCACATTGGAGTTTGAGTTGAGAGCACTGACTTGGGCTCTGGCTTCACAAAAAAAAAAAATCAACCATTTGTCGCAAATAACAAAAGGCAAAGGACACTCGCCACAAAAAAAAAAAAAAAAAAACCAATTCAAAAAAAAAAAGTTGTTGAGCAAATAAATTACAGCAAACGAGTGAGCAACACGCACAGTGGCAACAAGGACGAGGACGACCACGTCGGCAGGAGGGCGTCAAGTAACGTGGAGAACTTGGTTTTTATACGACAATAATTTCATTTTATCTTGTAGTTTATTATTCTACAGTGTCAGCCAGAGGCCTGCCTGCCTCCTGCCTCCTGCCTGCTCACCTCCTGTGTAAGCCTCCTTCCAGCCTACGTCTGTCAGCTTTTCTGTGTCTGCCTCGTTTTTACTCGCGTTTTTTTCTCAAGCATTTCTTCTACTTATTCCCCTCTATTTTTCTCTTCAAATTTTCTTCTTTTTTTTCGGTTACTCGTCGTCTGCACTTTTCATTGGTTTTCACTGTTGACAGTGCCAACGGCGACCATACTTGGCGGACCTGACCTTCATGTTGATAAAGGCAGCACCATAAATCTCACTTGCACTGTAAAGTTCAGCCCAGAACCACCGGCCTACATATTCTGGTACCATCACGAGGAGGTAATTAAACTTTATTGTTACAATTGTCACAAAAAAATGCGTTTGATTTTTTTCCCCCCCTTCTTTAGTTGTCACTTTTGTGTAGTGGCTATTTTGGCCGTCATCTTGGCAACGAGTGAAGCCTTGTAGTTAATTAACTTGATTTGCATAGTTTTAAGTTTTTCCCTTAGCATATTTAATTAACTGCAATTATAAATGTTCATAAAAATGTTCACAGTCGTAACTTTGACAATCCGTTTACGACTTTGGCATTTTTATTATGGTCCCAGTTTTATATTAATACGGCTTTTGAAGTTGAAAACATGACTCTGATTCGAAATTTATTGTGTCCTTAAAATGTGCTTTGGGAATCTAGTCATAATTTTCCACAGCAATAAATAAGTCAAAAATTAACTGAGTTTCAGCAACTATTAATTTTTGATCATGATTCGAGCTATAAATTAATACTACATTTATAGTTCAAATTCCTTACTCAAAAAGTCCAATTTTATTTTAAATAAAATTAACAAAAATTCTATACTCAAACACTAGAAACCTATAAATTTTCCCAGCTTTTTTTATTAATCTTAATTGTTTGTAAATGAAATGGACGTTAACTAATTTGCGTTATATCGAACCAATTAACTAAATTACCTTTTTGCTGTAAATTTGTCTGATAGCAAATATCTTAACAGCAGCTCCATCGCAAGTAGCACTCAGGTCACGCAAGCTGAATCCACTTTAATGCCTTCCCTTTCAACTGGAGAAGTAACTCCCGTGCGAGGAGTTTATTTGCGAGCCGTCATCGTTATTTAAAGTGTCAGCTGTTGATACTTTAATAAGTAAATCAAGGCAGTTGCAAACAAATGTCCTGCGTGTCCTGCGTGTCCTGCGCGGCAACCGCAATGTGGGTCAATGGCGCTTAAGTGGCATGCTACACTTTAATACTTTAAGCAGCTGAGCAAAACACAAAGAACACAATTCCAGAGCAACATCTTGGCCCAGTCAGGTGGCTGTATTATAGCTAAACCGTTGGCCATCAATTAATTGTGTTAGTTTCAAGCGATTTAAGCGGCATAAACAGCCTGGCTAATTGTGTAGCATTAAAAGCTCTTAAGTCGCAACAGGACTTTGGTGCCAGCTGAAAAGAAAGATAGAGCCAGAGATAGAGAGAGAGAGGGAGAGGGGGAGAGTGAGAGTGAGAAAGCGAGTCCGAGACGTAGTCGTAACAGTTGCAGGCTAATTGCAATGCAAATGCCAAACAAAACACCGACAAAAAAAATGTTGAATGTAAAAAAAGTGAGGGGTCAGAAGGGAAAGAAGGCAACGTGTTAAAAGTGCACAAATCCTGCTGTCAACGGCTTTTGTTGCTGCAATCCTTGGTGTAGCTGGTGTAGCTGCTCACTTCTTGCTGCCATTTTCATTTCTGGAATTTTCTAATTAAAATCCTTGCAGCTCAGCCCAAGAGCCACGCGCCACAATTGTGTGCCTCTGGGCAGGTGCCGGTCCCAGCATGAATGTCAATGTGTGTGTGTGTGGTGCTCGCATGTGTGTGCAGCCACAGCCATAGCACACGCTACTGCCGTCCTTGCCCCTGCCCCTGCACACGGATTATTTACGATCCATGCAAATTTGCTGTTAATTAGTTTAATGGATGGATAAACTTAGTTGATGCACTTGCTGTTCCGTGCTCGTCCTCTCAAGCACTCGCTGCCTCAATGCTATGCAGCATTTTTTTTCTTTTTCTTTTTTATTTTTATATATTTTTTTTTTGGCTATCACTCACATCCCTTTGGTAATTGTAATTAACGTAACATATTTTCGCTTGCGCGCTCAACTCGGGTCAACTCAAATGCTCCACCTTTACTTGCCACTTCCGCATTGACTTTTAGCATATGTCCGACTGCAGAGAGGGTCGCTTAATGAAATAAAAAGTTAAGGGAATAGAAAAATAAAAAAATACCAGTGATTAAATATACAAAGGCATCTTTTATTTTTTTTTTAAGAATTGTAGACAGTTTAAATAGTGTAACTATTGAGCTTGTTTATATATATATATAGGTATAATATAAATAATATGATAAAAATTACTTAAACAAAATTCCCTTAATCTTCCCCATATCTTAAAGACCCATACTGATTCGATCATTGATCATTTAGCTAAATAAATTTATTTATATTTATATATAAACATTTTTACCTACTGTAAAGTAAACTCCAAAATTTCTTTAAATTAATAAGCTAAATTTGCAGAAGACGTTATAAATTTAATTTATTGCTTAAATGTGCAGCGGTTGAAAATTATTTAGCCAGTTATTAGTTGCCTGTCAGAGCAGGATTTGTACAAATGCCGGCAGTATCAGATGCAAATGACAGTCGTGCCACTTTGTTGTGTCCTTTGCAACCGACTTTTATGCACATTTAACATCTGAGTTTTTTTTTTTTTTGATATGCTCAGTGCTTAGTGGAGAATGGTTTATGGAATATGCACATTTTTCGAGGTATCCGTTTTTGCAAAAAAAAAAAAAAAATGTTCATTTTAATGTTGTTTTGCTGTTTTGCCAACAGCTGCAATTGCTTGGTATGTGAAATTGAACATTTTTGATGCAGCTCTGTCGCAAAATGCTTTTCCAATTTACGGATTCAGTGGCTGTCAGTTACCAGTTGCCAGTTGGCATTTACCAGTTTATCCATTCGCCCTGTCTGCCTGTCTGCCTGTCACTGTAAGCCGTCGTTTTCATTAACCAATTTGCCAGCAAGCAGGCAAGCCAGAACAACAAGGGCAACAGCAAAAGCAACAACAACAGCAACAAGAAAAAATTATAATACAAATACGGAATTTATGCTGATAGCGATGACAGCAATGGACTATAATGACAACCAGACTTTCGTTAGTTCCGCTCCGAGATAGGCAAACTTTTTACTTGTGCCTGGGCAAAAAGTTGTTATGCCAAAGTTTTTGGGCATTGTCATTGTTTTTTTTTTGCTATATATATATTGAGCATATCGCCAATATATATACATATATATAGCTATTACTGGATGTACTTTACGTTTCCCTATCGTCATCATTATCAGTGTGGCCAACTTCTCTTTCATTTTTCATATTATTGCAAATGCCGGATGTACTTTACGTTTCCCTATCGTCATCATTATCAGTGTGGCCAACTTCTCTTTCATTTTTCATATTATTGCAAATGCCGTCGATTAGCTGAGATTATACAGCAAATTATGCGACCTTCAGCTACAAATGTTATCACAGCCAAAAATGGGGGCGAAGATAGCTGCTTATTACTTATCTACTATATATCTCCATCTCTGTCTATCTATCACTATCTCTATCTATATATATTTATCTCTATCTTTATTCTGCTCGCTGTTCGTTTTTTGTTTCCTCCATTTTCTTGTCGCTGTCAGCGGCATGATGTGTTAATGTCAGCTAGTTGCCCT
Organism: Drosophila dives; assembly: GCA_035042365.1. NCBI lineage: Eukaryota > Metazoa > Arthropoda > Insecta > Diptera > Drosophilidae > Drosophila > Drosophila dives. The sequence continues at coordinate 2,455,453 of JAWNLJ010000326.1, read as the reverse complement.
CTGCCCTCCGCCCTCCGCCCTCTGCCCTTTATCCGCTGTCCTGTGTCCTTTGTACACTCTTCCACTCTTCCTGTTCCCACTCTGTGACTCTGTGAACTTTTTGTATTGGCATTGGCGAATTATTCTGGTATTTGTTTTTGTCGTCGCTTTGAGCAGCTGCCTCATTTTGTGACTCAATATGCAGCTCGATTTGCCCTGCTGCTATTAGCGGCAGTCAACATTTGACATTAGTGCCCTTCTAATACACTCAGAGAAATGGCATACTTTACAAACAAACAACCAGTGGATCAGTATTGTAATACCTACAATATAATATTATATTTATATACGCAATAATATCTATATTTAATATTACAAAATTACTCCAAAAGTTACACAACTTTTGTTCATTTCTCTGTGTGTACCAATCACATTTATCGATAATGAAGTCGAGTTTGATACTGCTAATATGGCTGATGCGTATCTATCTATAGCACAAAAATGCCATCATCATAATGAGGCAGTCAGCGCTGTTGCCACTTGCTCTTAGCCAAAGTAAACAGATGTTGGCCTCTGCTCTCACTTGATTAACATAATTTTTGTTACTTATCGCCGTCTCCACTCTTGACTCTTAAATAACGTTTTCAGCTTTTGTTAAGTCAACTTTAATCAGGCGCCCAGCCATTAAATTCCAATTAATATCGAAATTTTAAAACGAATTTTCGGGGCGTGTCGCCAAAGCAAACACTTCGCGCAGCTTCGCATTTTCCCGCTGATTTGTAATGTCTGTCAAGAGCAGCTGTTGTCCTTCACCCTCTCCCCGCCTCGCTTGCTGTCACACGCATTTGAAAATTACAATAAAAAAAACACACACACAAAAGAATCGCTTATTATTATTTGCCAGCTCCAAAGTTATCCCATGAGGAAAAAAAAAAACATTTTCCAGCGCCCCTCATTGTTATCCCATTATGCTGCTGCTGCTGCTGATGTGTGTGTGTGTGTGTGGGAGATGATGCCTATGCTATGACTACCGTTACTTACCCCAAATTTTGCGTAATGCTCTTACATTTGCAGGTCATTAATTATGATTCATCAAGAGGCGGCGTGTCGGTAATTACTGAAAAGGGCGATGTGACAACCTCATTTCTGCTCATACAGAATGCAGATCTGGCCGATTCCGGCAAATACTCATGCGCCCCCTCCAACGCAGATGTGGCCAGTGTTCGTGTCCATGTTCTAAATGGTAAGTACCATCACCAGCAACATTCACTACAACAACAACAACAACAACAACTACCACTAATCACTAGCACACTGCAACATAACGACACACACACACACACATACACCTATTAATAGTGCATTCATCTACACATACACTAATATATGCAACATAGGCTGTGTTGCAGTGTGTCTGTGTTTTTGCTCTCTGCTAAAAGTGTTGCACTGCAACAGCAACAAAACCAGGAACTTGTTGAACTTAATGTCGCTCGACTGTAAAATATCCTGGAATCTAATAAATTTTGTATAATCTTTCATATTTTTACTTATAGATAAGATTTAAATTTTTATCTATATTTATATTATAGATAAGATTTAAAATATTAACTTCAAACTATTTAAAACACGTGAAAAAGATAATCCAAAATTTATTCGTACATAGAAAATTTTTCTAATGTTTTTATTCACTTAATGTAGACTAAAAAAAGTACAAAATTTTGTACAAAAAAAAATTTTTGAAATTAAAGTTACAAGTTAGATAAAATAAAATTAAAAGGCAGAACAAAATTCAAAATGAAAGGAAAAATAAATAAGGGAATATAATAATTCTGTGGGTCTTCAAAATTGTAAAGCAGTATAAAACTTATTCCATTGATTGGAAAAATCCGAGAAAAAGACCCAATTAGACCGAAGTTTGATAAGCATTAGTAGCCTAGCAATAAGAGAAATATAAACTTTAGGAAAGATATATTTTGGTTGTTTTTTTTTATCAGAGCTTTGTGCTAATATTCAACAAATTATCAACAAAAAAAGTATTTAGTATACAATTTAAAAACAAATAAATAAATTGACAAAATATTTACATTTAATTTTAATTTGTTTAAATTTGAGTAGCTTGCTTTACCAAGAATTTAGTCGGATTGACAAGCCTCTCCTATAAAATCACAGGGTATTAAAACAGCACAAATTGATAATTGTAAAAGCGTTGCACATTAACTGGCAAAGTGCCTCTGCCGGTTGCAGTAGTAGTAATGTTGCATGCCTCCCTCTCTCTCTTCTCTCTCCCTCTCTGTATCATGCCTCTGTTGCATGCCTCCCTCTCTCTCTCTCTGCGTCAGTTCTCTCTGTTGGAAATGTTTTTGGCATTTTAGCAAATTTGTGTGCGATTTTCAAAGCTTTCAATGTTGGCCCCGGCATGGGGGCACCCAAAGCGACAGACGACATGTTTTTGGTGGTCTACGCCAAAAGTCAATTGCAAAAATTTCCCGAGCCTGCAACGCCCGGATGGGTGGGGTCAGTTTATGAAGTCACACGGTGCATGTTTTTGCCAGGTGATCGACATTGCACCGCGCGCAACCAGCAGCGAGCCGTCGGAGGCAATCAAAGTTGCAGTTGCAAATGTGGGAAATCAGCTTAAGGAAAAGCGATGCAATGAATAGGGAAATGTTTTCTCAGAAAAGAAAATTACCTGGAATACCTAGAATACTCAGGGGTTGTGGCTGCGGATATTGTTGTCTGGCTAACTGCCACAAAACGATGCATCCGCCATCGATTTGCCACATTTCCGGCGACTTGTGGCTGGAATAATATAAATAAAACTGTCACAAACTGTTTTTACAATTTGGCTTGATTTCCACGAGGACTGGTCACTGGGAGATGCTTGCAGCACATTGTGAACGTGGCCCAAATGTTGTTTCACTTGATGTTGCCCCAGGCGCCGGTTGTTGCTTCACCGTGTTTTTGGGACACAAGTGAAACACACATAATCACATCAAATATGAGCAAATTAATTAGCACACTGCGGTTAATTGCAGGCAAACTGAATGGCAGACCCAAAACATACCACTGGTCTCCAATGGGGTGAAATTTGGGGGGGGGGGGGGGGGGGGGCGTTGTGGCATTCGAGAAGACGAATCCTTATACAGCAACTGTTGCCGGCGACGTTAACAAATTGCAATTGGGAGAGCTGGGAACGACTGGCAAGGAATTGTTGCAATTTGCCAACATAATCGCTGTCGATTGGCGTAGATTTGACACACTTAAAATAAATTACGTAATTGTGAAAGGGAAAACAACAACAACAACAACAACAACAACAGCAGGAGCAGCAATAACAACAAGTGCAAACCGCACAACAATACAATGCCACTGACAGCACACAGAATGGCATGCAATTTAAACCCGGCTCCGGCACAGTCCGTCCGGCATTAGGTTAGACAGAGAAACAGAGAGAGAGACAGAGAAACAGAGAGAGAGAGAGAGAGAGAGAGAGAAAGTGAGTGAGAAAGAGGGTATCGGGCATACCCCCTAGCCATCTGGCACGTTTTTCAATCATGCTAACGGCGCCATGGTGACCAAAATGCACCCCCTCCACCCCAATCCCTGGAGCCACTTCCTGGCCTCACTGGCCTGCAGGCTGCATGGCCACAAATGGACCGCAAATGGCAGCATGCGGAAATCCATGCTGCAGCTTTTGTAAACGTTTGCCAGCCATTATGCATGAATGCATAGAAATACATGATGACAAACACACACACACTCACACACGCACACACACATACAGGTGCAGAGAGGTCGCCAGTAAAATAATGAAGTGGCTGGCAATGCAAACGACCAGCCATAACACTGGCCACGCGTTGACCAACCAAATACCACAAAAAATAATACACAATTCTCCAACTTAATTCAATACATCGAAATCCATTCTAAGCAATTGTTTTGGAATTTAGCAATCGTTTGAAGCACAGCAAAATTAAATACAGAAAATTAGCTACAAATTTTGTCTTGAAATTTATTTCGAATTTTATAGGCACATTTGTACAATTTATGTAGCTGCATCAAGTATTGAATTAAAACTGAAGTTTATAGAATTTGATTACAATTTTTGTTGAAATGAAATAGACAATTTAATAAAACTACTCCATAAAAGAAATGGTGTGGAATATGCAAATATTGTGGATTTTGTGTGCGGTTGCTGATGATGTTGAGGATGCTGCTCGTGTGTGTGTGTGTGTGTGTTGTTGATTGACACCAGCGACCAAAAGCCGTTGGATGGCAAAGGCGATGACTAACAACAGCGAAAATCAGGCAAGCCCCATACTCATGTGTGTGTGTGTGTGTGTGTGTGTGTGTGTGTGTGTGTGTGTGAGTGTGTGTGTGTGTGTGTGTTTGTGTGTGTGTGTGTCTGGGTTTTGAACCAACAATGTGACTACGATTGCTGACAGGACCCACAATTCTCGCGTTAATGGCATCAGCAACAGCAACAGTAACAACAACAACAACAACAACAGTAAAAACAACAACAACAACAACAACAACAGCAGCTGTGACAGGCAAACAAAACCGAAGCGTTCTTTCGCGTTGACCAACGTAGTACAACAATGGAACGTGGCCTGAACTTGTAGGCCATGACTGACATACACATGCCGGTCATGTCACTACGCATTTGGCATAACAAACGGGCACAAAGAGACAGACAGACAAACAGACAGACAGACAGAGAAGCAGCAAGAGGAGACTCAGAGACAGGGCCAGGCCAGAAGGCCAAGCAGATATTTTTGGGGCTCATTGGTATCCAGAGTTATGCGAGACTCTCAGACTGTGCGGAATGGTGCAGTGGGTGCTTCTCAGAGCCAAGTTTACAGCCATTTCATTTGCAGTCAATGTGCGCGTTTTTGCAGCAGTCGTTTCTAAAATCGAATAATTTTTAGTTAAGTGCAAAAGCATTCAATACACTGTTCAACAAAGATGCGTATCTTAAATCTTGGCTTGCATTGATTTACAATTTCCATTTGCTTGCACGTCGAATTTGCGGTTTTTTCTTTTTACTTTTTAAATTCCCATTTTTCAGTATCTCGTACAATTTAATCTTGCTCTCTGATAAATAATTGGACTAGAATTTCCAAAAACTTTTGTGCACGTCTTTGGATTACACAAAAACCCATTTATTGTTTGTAAATTAAAAAAGAACAAAAAAAAAAATGAAAATTAATTGAGAAGAAAACCAGCTACAAGTTTTTCTCATGCAATTGAAATGGCTTGAAACCAAATGCATTCCACAGCAGCATTTTCCAGCCACTGTGCGGTCCTCTGCCAAGTGGGAGTCGGAGAGATTGAAATGGTTTTGACTTGATATCGCTGCCACCTGCTAATTCGCTTTGACTGCTCTTCAATTTGGCTTAAAATTGAGTATAATGGAAATTTGCAAGCGCTGCGTGTTTCAAAGGACAACATCCCCTCCCCTCCCCTTCACATATTTTGGCCTGCGGATGTGTGGCCCATTCAATTAATGTTTCGGGTATTTTAGTAGTTTGGCGCATGTGGCAGCTGTTGCTGCGGTTATTTGTGGCCCACACAGGATGAGTGGAAGACCCGGTTCCATATTGATATTTGTGTGTGACAGGGCACAAAGCCCTTCAGCCCGTCAGCCCGTCAGCCCTTCAGACGGCAGCGTAGTTTACACTTGAGAAATCAAATGAAATCCTCCACTGACCAAAAATACATATCGGATGCGATGGCAATCAGAAACGGGACAAATGTCCTGCCAGCTGCTACTGTCCAAGCCGTTTGCCGAAGAAAGTTCAACTTTCGATTTATTTTTAGCAAGTTTACAAAAATTTCTTGTCCATTTTTGTATGGCGCTTTTGTTGTCCTGCCGCGTGTCCTGTGTCTACTGGCTGATCCAGCTGACCTGGCTGAACATCATTCCGCCTGCAGCAGCAGCAGCATCACCTGCACTAAGGCCAAATGGCTTTCCCAAGCGCGCATCAAAATGCCAAATGCCAAATGCCAAGGAACCATCGGAGACGCAAAGCCTTGACCTGCTGAACCTGCCGCGCCAGGACTTAAAACTGAAGGTGAAGAGAGAAGCCTATCAAGATATTGGACTGCCAAGCAGCAGCTTCTCTATACGTATCCAAGTCATTGGCTAACCTAACGTTGTCCAACCTTTCCCCCCGTGCTGCCACTTGTCCAGGTTTACACAGTATCCAATCCTTTGACCAAGTTTGGCTCAAGCTGCTGCGATATGTGCTTCTGTGCAGGGATTAGCTTTGTATTTTGTCACAGGAAATTACATTTCGCCTTAAGGATGTCGGAGCGCAAAAATTTTGTACGTTTCATTGTATGCCCGTGCGTGTGTGTGTGTGCGTGTGTGTGTGTGTGCGTGGTATGTACAAAATGAGGTGCATGTCCTGTGCGGATTGAGACTCCGTCTAAGGCTATATATGTTTTCCTGTTATCTAATCGCTTGTACGTGTATAAATGTGCTCCGTTGAGCTCAGGATTCGTTTCGTTTCGTTTCGCTTTCATCTCATCTCATCTTCTGGCGCCTCATCAACAGCGCCCACATCTTTCTCACCTGGCAAACTCGTAACTTTGGCTCCATTAGTATTTACACTACAACTCAACTACTACTACATATATATATATATATAATGTATATATACACATTTCCTGTGTGTGTATGTTTTTAGAAACAGCTACAATTCCAGAGCAAAATAACAACCCGAAACTTTTGCTGTGTGCCAGGATATCGCTGAGAATTCGTTTGATGTGTGTGTGTGGGTGTATTTAAATGACAATGATGCTTGTGTGTTGATAGACAACAACTTATACACTGTCCGAAAGCAGTCATAAAATTGACACAGCAAACTGAGCAGTTGGATCAAAAGCGCGAATTTGATTAGCGAGAAAATCCGTTTTAATTATTTCGCTTCACAAACTCGTCAAAGGAATAATAAAGGTGTTCTTTCAAATGTTGATTGACTCATTAATAAAATATTGATGAGGGGAAGTATGCTGGGGAGGGGGAAAACAACAAATGTGTATATCAGAAATGTACAACTTCAAGTTCAAAGTTGTGCAGAAAGTGAATGAGATATTAATAAATATTTGTTTTAGTTGATTCTTGAGATGTTTTCATTTTATTATTTATATTATTTTTTTATGTACATTTGCATTTTGTATTATTATAATTCAACTTTATCGAGTTTTCTTTGATTGACATTTTATTGAGTCCATTTGATATTTTGGCTCTGTTCATTTCGCTTAGTGTATTACAGCTATAGCTTGGGCTAAAAACTTTAGCCATAACTTATGATAACATTTCCGTGAGCCATAGTCTTAGTTTGACTCCCCTCCCACTCCCCTCTCCCCTCGCTCCCCTCGCTTCCTTACTTCTCTTGCCTTGCCGCTATTCATGTTGCGTCAATCCTTGGAGATTGCCGTCTAACATAATTTGGGCTGTGTTCTACGAGGCAGTGAAAGCCGCAGCCAGACTAACCAACTCCTTTGCCACACACACACACACACACACACACGCACGCACGAACATACTTATAAATCCGCAGCTAATAATATACGGCTTTTGTTTATTAGATTCATATGTTTTGTAGTCAAGTTGCTTCAGATGCGTGTGCGTGCGTGTGTGTGTGTGCGAGGGTGTGTACGTGTGTGTGTGTATTGGTGTGGCACTCATTATGTTTGGTTTTATGGTCGCACTGCGTGCTCCAATAGGACCCCAAACGATGCCTCCTCTGCAATCTGCCCGCTCCACACGGCAATTGGCTGCAGCCTGAAGTGATTTTAATAAAATTGGCAAAGTGTGTAGGTAAAAACAAGTTGGGAAGAGTATGAGTGATGGGGGGGAGAGCGGAGTAGGTAGAATGGCATGTAAATCCTGACCAGAAATCGCTTGCGTTGGCACATTTTCTTTGTTGTTGTTGTTTTTTGCTCAATGACGAAATCGTGCACAAATTGCATGATTTACGTAATGGAATAAATAAAATAAATTGCTTAATTTACTGATAAATTACTTGGGCACAAAAGAACAGGACTCGGGTGAGCGTGTAGGCATATGGTTGACACATATACAGGCAAACACACACTCACACATACACACACACACACGTCGTCAACTTATTAAACACATACCTTTGTGTGGTTGAGGCCTGTTTTTCGCCCTTTTTACTTTGGCAGTTTTTGTGTGAGATTAATTTAAGCACAAGGACCAGCTGCAGGCAACACACTCACCACACACACACACACACACACACACACTCAGGCAAACAAAAGCACCCACACACCCACATTCACTCATACATATTAAAGAGTATAAACTATGTCTACTTAAACTAGAAACAAGCAGCAATGGCAGAACATCCAAAGTTCTGCACCTGGCCACAACCGGCAACTGGCCTTATCCTGGCTGGCCTGCTGACCCGTGCAACGCATTTACAGCCATCCATCCGACCATACCCAGCCAACCCCTTTCTCCAACTCGATTATTTACAAAAGATTTATGCCCAAAGCTAATTTCATGGAAAAACGTATTGTTCTTGCCTGCTTGCCTGTGCTTAGGTGTGTGTGAGTGTGTATGGGTGTGTGTGTGTGTATTGTGTTTTTGTGTGTGTTTTGAGGTCAGCTAAAACTGGTTAGTTACGTATTACGAATTGTTATTGTTGTTGCTTTTGCTGTTGCTTATAATCTAATTATTTATGTTAATCGCTCTCTAAAGAAGCTCAATATATCAAATTTCCACAGATTTATTATGTGCAGCCAACTATAATACAATGTTTATATCTACTAAACATTTATGTTTAGGTCTACCTCAGCTGCATGTAATAAATCTACACACACAAACACACATATACATATATATTATATATATAAATTTACGCTCGACTAGCTAATTATTGTAATCCTTTTATTTTGCACTACTCCATTAAAATGGATATTAATGTTCATGCATTGTGTGGCAGATGAATGTGTATTTGCTTCATAATTTCGTATTATATTAAAATTATGTTTTATTCGTTAAATGGATTAAAGTTGAGAAGCGGCAGAAACTCTACTTTAAACCTGATTGCCCAGTTTTCGCAGCAAAACTTGGCCGAATCCCCTCTTAACGAACTAATCGAAAGTCGTTTGGCCATTGCAGCTGCAAACCAACAACAACAATAACCACAGCAGCAGCAACATCAACCAACAACAGCAACAACAAAAATCACTTTAGCCACCAAGCGGCAATAATAACAAAAAAAAAAGAAAGAAGCAAAGCACTTGCAATTTGTCCGAGTTAATCTCAAAGGATATGTGCACAACTGTAAAACAAGTCTACCTCCCTCCTAATCTCCACTTCTCTCAACCTCTTTATCTCACTCTCTCTCTCTCACTCTCTTCTCTTTCTTGCATTCCCTTCCATATGTGCACAACTGTAAAACAAGTCTGCCTCCCTCCTAATCTCCAACTCCTTCTCTCTCCCTCTCTCTCTTTCACTCTTTCATTCTCTTCTCTTGCATTCCCTTCCACACCCTTTGACTGCTGCTTAATATGCTTCTTTCTATGTTGCTGCTGCTCTGCGTGCAGTTGGAATTTTCAATTGAATTCTGCTCTTAATATGCCCCTAACTGTGCGCTTATAACTGTTTATATATATATATGTATATATATGTGTGCTTTTGTGTCTGGGCACCCACACACAAAGCAAATGGCACATGTGTCAATGCGGCACATGACCCCTAGCTGATAGCTGACCTCAGTACAACAACAACAACAACAACTATTCAAATTGCACACAACTGTGAACTGATTGCGGGGTTAGGCAGAAAGCGGGTATCAAAATTTAATTAAAATTTCATTTTTGCAATTTTTCGTTTCGCATTCCCACTGGATACCTGCATATGAGAATTGACAGCATTAAGCGGCACCAGTTATATGCACTCAAAATTTTCGTATTACTTGCAACAGTGGTGGTGCGGTGGTGCCACGGACCCTGCCATAAACTCAATTATGACAACTGAAAGCATCACAGCCAGTTGCCAGCCAGCACAGTAAAAGATAGAAAAATGCTAAAAAAAAAAAATGATACAAAAATTCAATTATCTGTCCTCGGTCTGTTCGCCAAATGCGATTGATCGCCAACCTCCACAATCCGCTTGCCCCTGCAACTTGCTGCTCGCGAGCAATTTCCAAACGGGCATTTTGTCATTTTCAAATTTGTCACTTGACATGCGGCAAAAGCAGAAGCAGCAGCAATGTGGCCACTTGGTGTGGGCTGTGGATGGTTTGCTGTTGCCGTTTGTATTGGTATTTTCGGTTTGTTACATCAGCATTCGGTGGCATAATGTTGGCTTTAGCATTAACGTCAGTCAGTCAATTCCGAGGCAACCGTTGTCCATCTGGTTACTTTTTCACAAATGTGATTTGAATATTCGTTCTTTTTGTCTGACCGTATTTCTATTGCTGTTTTATTTGTATTTTTTTGTTCATTTTTTGAGTGAATTTGAATAAAGCGCATCAATCATTCAGTTGAGCATCAAGTGAGCTGAGTGTCTAGTAAATGTCAGTGGCTTGGCCAAATGCCAAAGGCCAAGGGCCAACATGCCACATGCTGAGAAGGATACGTTGAGCGAGGAAACTTGAAAGTAAACGTACCAACTCCGTGTCCGGGTTTGCTTGGACTTCCGGTTTGCACAGGCATTTCCGTTTGCCTCATAAGGAACTGCTCTGAGTCAACGGCTTCTTTAACCTTCCAGCTATGTGTTTATGTGTTTGTCATTTTTATGCATTACAAAACCAGGAAAAGTTACCTACAAAGAGATTTGCACAGATTTGTCAACAGCCTGCAGAAAGAGATTGTTATAAAGTAACTTGGAGGACTACACAATATCGTTACAAATTTATGAATTTACAGTGACATAACAAACACATGCAGGTGTGCATAAGTACACTGACAGAAATTGTTGTGACTATTGGAAAGCGAAATTAACATGGGCGATATATCAGGAATTAAAATAAAATAAATTGCATTTTTCCAACTCTCAACTTGACGGATATTTTCATATAAATTTATTTTAAATAATTAAATTTTAATATCTGACTCAATTATTTTTAACAAAATTGCCATTTATTTAAAATTCAAAATAATATTAGTTTTTGCCAAAAGCTTTTCCCAGTCAGTGTCAACTATTTTTGTGCAGTGTAGAGATGTGTGTGTGTTGGGTGTGTTTATTTAATAACTGTATGTCTCAATTTGCTGGCCTCATCGTTGTTGTTGTTGTTGTTTTCACTTCTTGTTGTTATCATTGCAATTACCTTTTTGGCCCTGAGCCACATGTGAGCCACGTCGAGTCAGTTTTGTGGCTGTTTGCTCGTTTTATGCCTGTTCTCGACCTGCTGTGCTTTGCAGGTGATTCACCCGGTGTGACATATTCATTTGTTGAACATTTTGATTATTTCAAACGAACCGAAAATCCGTTAGAGTAAGTTTTTCATTTCATGCCCTTCCACTCTCTCTCTCTCTCTCTCTCTCTCTGTCTTGCCATAAATTTGTCATTTCGTTTACCTGTGTATTTTGTAAATGGCAATTTGGTTGCCAGACTTGTTTGGAATTGGAGTTGATGTTTGTGTTTGTATTCGAGTTTGTGTGTGCTGTTATTACCAAAAATTGCATTTGGCAAATTAATTAAACACCAATTTAGTTGACAAATTCAATTAGGTGCTGCTCATGGGCCAATAATTCGCTGCACTTGATGGCGCTTTTATCAGAATAACCACTTACATATTTAATATTATAGCCACAATTTGATTGTCATTATTTATATATAAATTGCAAGCGAAACAGCTCTCATTTTTAATAAAATACCACTTCAAATATTTATTAACAGAACACATATTTATACAAATATTTTATGTTTCGATTACCGCAAATCTTAAACAAACATATTTGATTAAATATAAACATCAATTTTTTTATATTGACATTTTTGTTTTAAATATGCTGCAAGTGAAAAATGCAAAATGTGTCACAGAAATTCCAAAATTTAATATCACTCCTACATTTATTTATTTGGCATTTATTTAATAATTTCAGTAATAAACCGGTGTAAAAAACACTTTAAAAATATTTAAACAAAATTCCCATTTGTATAGTGTTTTTATTATTTTATATTTTTTTATGCTCTTGTTCCGTTTAAACCAATTGTGACGCAAATTTGTTGGTTGATTTCATTCGAGTTTTTAAAACCTTTTTTTGCTTTGTTGTACACTTTCCCAGAGGCCTCAACTTTTCGTTCCCTCAGACAATAAACTCTGATCAAATAGTTTTCCGGAATTTTTGCAAACGGTGCTCAGTCATAATTCCGAAAACTTTTTGGAAAAAAACATGTACATGCAGCAAAATTCGAATGCCAACATGGAAAACAAATTATTTTTAAGTATTTTTGCACAGCATTTTTATGTATGTTATTCGAAAGTTGCCGCAGTGAGAATATTTTTAAGTTCATTGTTTATCCGCCGGATATATTGTTAAATGTGGAGAACTATTTATATATTTGTTTTTTAAGCTGTGCTGAGGGGGGCGGGCAGAGAAAAAAAATTGGCTTCAGCGCTGATGCTGGCAGCCAAGTGCAATCTTATTTTGATTGACCAACGAGCAGCCAGCTGGAACAATAATTTGAGTGACGTGAAGAGTTGAAGTAGATAATAAAAATGAAAGCTGAGGGGGTTGCAAAGGGAAAAATGAAAGTAACTCTTGGCGGTCAGTTGGCTAATTGAAGGCTGCTTCAAATAAAATAGAACTGTAGATAAAAAGGGGTTTTTTGGCACTTCTCGGTTTTTAGCTATTTAAAGCACAAATTTACCTAAATTTAAAAGCATTTGCTTTTAATTAGAAATTTCTACTTGCCGCACTTACAAAAACTAACACACATAATCAATTTTAGCTATGCAATTTTAATTACAATTTGTGGGCATGAGCTTGGACATACACACACAGAGAGAGAGAGAGAGAGAGATGCCCCTTTTGGGTGTGTGTGTGTAAATAGCTGCATAATGGATATGCCGCTGTTTACCCCAAGGGGTAGGCATAGTCACGCCCCTTACTCATGTGCAGACAGTGTTTGCAAGAAGTTAATACACATGCCTTGCAACAAATTATATTTATCGCGCATCGCCAAGCATCAAATTATAAGGACGCACTGCTAACCGCAGCAGCAGCAGCAACGGCAGCAGCAGCAGCAGCAGCAAAAGTGGCAGCAACAGCAAGATCCTTAACGAGGACGCGGCTGTTGCTGCTGCAAATTGATGCTTAAGGACAATTTTCACTTCATTACACGCTGCTGCTGTTGCTGCTCTTGCTGCTGCTGTTGTCGACGTGGCTGTTGCTGTTGTTACCTTTTTTTTGTGCTGCCCCTTCAACGTTGCCAACTATTTTTTATGCATTTTTTTTCTGCCTTGGTAGACGATTAATTCTTAAGTGTAGCATAAGCAGCAAAAACATGCGACAACAGCAGCAGGGGCAACAACATCTATAAAAAAAATATAAGGGACTGCATTTGCTCCGGCTGCGTGAAATTACAAATTGTGCCCGTCGGCCAAAAGATGGCGCCACCGCTGCCCACTGTGTGCACCTTTGCATGCCTAATTTAATAAGAAAAGTGCCAGCCGTTACATAATTTAAAAGCAAACACACACACACACGCGCATAATTAATTGTGATTGATAGAAGAAATTACTTGCCAGCGGCTTGGCGGGTTTGCTCGACCGGGCTAAAACAGATGGCAAGCGGCGGCAACAAGCCAAAAGGCAAGATGAAAAATCATTTCACAAACTGTCCCACAAGCCAACACCTACACGCGTGCACATACACATGATCCGCATACCCACACACACACACACAGCGGCAAATGGGACATCATAAAGAAACTCAATTTGTTGTCGCTCGAACGATTTGTTTGCCACGCAAATGAACAAAACGAAGAGACCAAAGCAAAAATGCCCAAAATGTAGGTGTGTGCACCTTATAGATATGTTGGTGTATGTGTAGGTGTATAGGTGTATAGGTGTAGGTGAATGCGAGATTGCATATGCAGCAAAAAAAAAGCGTTGGCCATTTTAATTTATGTCGCTCTGGCAGCGCTTGGCTAAGCTGCTTAACATTTGGCCCGAAAACGCCCAAAAAACCCCCAGAAGGGACTCTGGCAACAACTGCTTTCACCCACAGAACGGCTGCAGCATAACCTTAAAATATATAGCCAAAGACTAAAAACAATGGCTTAGAGCCATCTGAACTGGGTGTGTGTGTGTGTATCTGTGTGTGTGTGTGTTTGAGTGTTAGTATAATTCGCTAGCAAATTGAAAATAAACGCTGCACGTTGACTGAAAAAACGTTCTGCCTTTTTTTTTAACCTCGTTTAGCTAAATGTGTAGTTGGTTGTGTGTGTGTGTGTGTGTGTGCAGCTGTGTGTGAATGAATATGTGGCTGACTGTGTGAAATTTGCGTCGCTAAGCTGCAGACACTTTTATCATGCCAAATGTTCCAGCTTATAGTTTCTCGTAAGATTCTCCTTTAGAAAATTCCTCAGCTTACATTTTAAATATTTATGAAAAGCTGTGAACAATTATTGATGGGCTTTTTGATAGCACATGCAGGTTTGTGGAAACTCTTAATAATCCTTCAAATTTATTGACTTACTTGGACAAAATAATTTTAACAATTTATAAAATATTTTATATAAAAAAAGTATTTTATTTGCGCTGCTCTTGATTAAACAATACCAAATCAAGAATAATTGGTTATAACAGATTGAAGACGGTCAGCTAACAATTTCATTAGCACCGGCATCGTATCTTGGCAATATAATTAATGACATATCAAGCCAGAATCAGATACAAACGCCAATTGTAATTTGTTCCAGACGCAATTACTGCGAATTCGCACTCAAGTTTGTTGTGCACCACAAGATTGTGGCTGGGTCTGCTCCTTGTCTGTGCTCTGACCAGCTCTGACATGTTCTTGTCAATTTTCATTTTCCAGCTTTAGCTTTAAGTTCGAGAAATCAAATGACCCTTGGTCAGCAGGAATTTCTTGAATTTGTAGACGGCACAATAAAGGTCAACCTTACTATTGGACTGAGACTCGGACTCGGACTCATCTCATCTCATCTCGCGTCAAGGTCGCTCAACTCTATTTATGCTCAATTTCAGTTAAGTGGATTTTTGTCGGTGATTTGCAGTGGAAATTGCTTTGGAAAACGTTGCCCAAATTTGCTCCTTGGCTCAGCTCCAATTTATTTTTCTTTTTTTTTTTATATTTCTCTTATGTTTTCAGCTTTTCATATCAAATTGTCATTTCGCTTATCGATTTACCTGTTGTGTTGGTCTCCACAGCTCCAAACAATTGTTTGCCTTTTCGCATAAATTTAAGGCAAGTTGAAAATGTTATGGGAAACTTTTATAATTAAATACTTAGCACAGCTGCATATTACGCGGATACTTGCCTCATTTCGGTATACAACTAGTTTTTACCAATTCTTAATGTACAAGAGGGGTTTTTCTAATTTAGAGTTGAGCCAACAAATTATTTCAGCAGCAGCGGAAAAACTCACGATTTCTCCAAAACTTAAGTAAACAGACAAATGTGTAAGCTTGACTAAGGATAATAGCCACGCCCACACGCCCAGAGTGCACTGCCAGTAGTTGGCCAGTGTGCAAGTTACGCTCATTACACACTACCAATAGTTACACACACACACACACACACACACACACGCACACACAGCACTTTAGCCAGCAGCACTTAATTACAAAATGGTTTTTTTGGCCAAAGAAAGAAGCTGAAACAGCTGCCAGCGGCCCCTGGCTAAACTTCAAACTGTCTGTCTGTCTGTGAGTGTGTAGGTGTGTGTCTGTGTGTATGTGTGTGCATTTTATAAGATGCAGCATTGTTATTTAGCTTGTCTTGTTGCTTTTGTATTGCGTTGCAAGCAGCAGCTGCAACTGTGCCTCTGCCGCTTGTCAATTGCAAAATGCGACGATGCGCTTTTTGTGCCAATGATGATGTGAGTAGATAACGAACCCAACCCCCCTGCCCCGCCCTTCCCCTCTCACTGTCACAGGCAGCCAGCCAGCTAGCTTAATAGCGTTTTGTTGCCTCAGACATTTACGCAACCCACTCTCGCACAATAAGTTAGAACACAATCATCCAACCCAACCCAACTCTCAACCCAATTGTTTTTGTTTCCTTCTCAAGCATCTGGGGCTGCTGATACACTGATTTTGGATAGCAAGGGAGTAGATTTGTTTAACACAAACCCCTGCTGATTTGTAAACTCTTAAAAAGTATTTATTTGTCGAGAATAAATATATTTTATCAACTCTCTTTTAGCTATGCTCAACTGTTAAGTACATAAAATAAACAGAGTATTACGTAGTCTGTTTATATTAGACTGCATAAGTTTTTCTTTATTTTTTGCATCAGTAATGTTGACTGTTTTAAAATTATTACATGTTATTTACAATGTGCGAGTTGTTGCTGGCTGCGCCGCCCACATTCCTCATTTTTTTTAGGCGACATGTACTTGCGCCTGCTGCTGCTGCTTTCAACAAAAGAAATGTTGCAAATTAAGCGCCTGGCTGCATGTGCTGCACAAGTTTTCAAGTGCGCTACAAACCGAACAGAGCAACAACAGCAACAACAACAACAGCAACAGCAACAACAGCAATCACGAGTGCAGCAATTGCAGCAAAATTAAATAAAAATGCTCATGTTTCTTTGTGTGCTCAAACCCATACACACACACACACATACACACACATCCACACACTTAAATAAAATTACATAAATACAGGCATATATATTGCTCTCGTACTCGTAATTGTATTTCAACATGTTTGCCGCACGCTGCGTATACGTAATATTTTATTATGTTGCCGCATTTTTAATGCCACAACAAGCACTGGGCGAAAATATGTCATCGTTTTACAAGCGCTTTAACCATACAACCTTTTTGTTGTTGTTATTGTTTTTGTTTTACCTACCCTTCAACTGCCCCCCCCTACCCCCCTCTTCGCATTCTCCATTATTATTGAAGTGCAGCAAACTTATTTTCGAGGGGGTTACTTGAAATTGGATTAAAGTTGCTGGCGCCGCAGCTCTCAGATTTTTTATTTGCTGCGATGCGAAACTTTTTAACAACAAGTCGCTTGACGTTGGCTTTAATACATGTCCAGTTAACATACCAGTCCATTGGAATGGTTTTTTTTTATCACTGGAGTAGGGGTATTCTGTGTGTGTGTCGAGTCTCATTTCATGCACACGACAATATCAGTAAAAATGCTGGTAATAATATTTGAGGTGCTCCACAATGGCGTCTTTCATGGCGTATGTTGTACACGTTCCACAGATAGTCTTCCACGCCCCACTCCCCCTACCTGGCCTGGTCTATCTGCCACTTACACGCTGCCTGGCAGTAGCAAAATAGCATCGACCAAGCTCTCCCCAAACAGTTGGCCAGCAAAAACTGACCCAGAATGCAACTTGTGCTGGTTAGCTGAGTCAGTGCTTCTGTGTGTGTGTGTGTGTGTATGTGTGTTGAGCTGAAGTTGCAATGTTTTACTAACCACAAAATGCTGTAACTAAACGCGCACTCGCACTCATACTCACACATATGTAGATAGTGCTGGAGGACTCGGACGACATATACAGACAAGCACTACTTATGGACCACTTGAATCTTCTGCTACTGCGGCAGTTGCACAGGTAAAACTTCAGCTTGTTTCACATACACACACACACACACACACACACAATGCTCGTTAAGTTTGGCAACTTTGCAACACACCACACCCACAACATATTGTTATGGCCATACCAAAGTTCTTGGCCCCAAAAATTGTCACCAGTTTCTCCGGTTTCTCCGGTTGCAATGTTTAGCACATTGACAGCACAAACTTTAACTAAAAATTGGATGCCCAAAGGCGACCTTAAATATTAAATTGCTCTAAGTGTGCACAAATTTGTTGTTGTAGTTTTAGTTTCTACAAAAATATTGAAGTTCTTTTCAAAAGAATCTTTTCTTAACTAAAAATCTAAATAAAGCTGCAAATTGATTAGTTTCTCAGAGCGCTTCAAAAATAGTTTTGAAGATTTAGTTGAAAACAACTCATCATTTTTATATAAAACATAATATTTTCAAAATTTCAATTTTCTAATTTGCTGAGTGAAATTATGTTTTCATTTCATTATTCCATTTACTTGTTGCAATTATGCATTATGATCATAAATTGGGGATTTCTGCACTGCAACCAATTATATCTATTTTGCCCCTTCTGAGCTTTTAGCTCCTCTTGTCAGTAGACCCACAAGTATCCTATTCCTATGCATAGGAACCATAGATATTACTTGCTTTAATCGATTATGATTACAGTCGAGCACAAGACATCTGGCCTGTCGAAGTCCTGGTGTCTTATTCCAGCTCCGTAGTCTCCTTTGTCTTTCCTCGTTCCTGAGCTGCAGCTGTATTGTGTGACGTGCTATGCCACAAATCGGTTCTGGCCCTGTTAGGGTCTCTCTGCACTTAATCTAGCATCCGTTCCCTGCTACTTCCCTGTGTCCCGGGTAAGCCTTTTGTGTGCCCCTAGTTGGTCAAGCTCGGATAACCGAGGAGAGGTTTTATGCTATCCCCAAACCGCGACTCGCCTGGTGGCCCAACCATGCCATAAGTTCTTTTGACCAAGTGCATTCCCCTTAAATTATTAGTATATTTCTCACTACAGATGATATAAGCAAAGAAATTAAATCAAAAAGCTAATAAAGAACAAATGTTTTCTAAAATAAATTTTTTTTATTGTTGGCTTCCTATAAAATGAAACTAACTTAAAGCAACCTCCGCTTTTGGCCAATAATTAAATTATTCTGTCAGTAGTCAGTCAATCAGGCTGACATAGGCTAACGCAACGCAATCGGCATAAGCCTAATTCAATTGCTTGCTCAGTTACCTAATGGTTTAGGCCACATAGAATCCAGTTCGATTGCCAGAAAAGCCTTGCTGCTAACGTGTTGAATTTGTTGTCAATGACTTGACTGGGCCTGGCTGGCTGTTTAATCGGGCATCGAACGTCAAAAAACTAATTACCGTGTGGCAAGTGAAACGGATTTTCAATGTTCTTTGTGGCATTTAGAAATGCAACGAATCGGAAAGCATTTCTGCAATGCTTTTGATAAAATTCGTTAGACAATTCAGGCGAAACGTGTTGAAATCAAATCCCTTTTGAGCAATCGACAACCGGCAAAACTAATTAAAATAATAAATCTCTTGTAAATCTGTGTATGCAAAGGATTTTCTTTAAATAATCATATTTATTTTCACAGTTTCTTTTGCTGATTTATAAAGTACAAATGTTGTGCATTATATTCACTTCGTTTTTAGACTAACTTGCTTAATTCTTTTACGTAAATCAGTTCGATAACGAAATAAATTGCTTTCAGCAAATGCTTAGTACTTTGATTAATAGCAGCAACAAACAGCCAACAGCCAACATCCAACAGCCAACATCCAACAACCAGCAACTGGTTCTCGGAATCCAGAAACTTCTGTCTGTCCACACACTTTTCTCCCCTCTTTATTTCCTTGCTGATGAGCGCACATTTGCTCAAATGTGTGTCTGTATTGGGGGATGTATGTGTGTGTGTGTTGTTCGAATTTAATTGAGTGCTAAATGGCACGTAAACTGATAGGTCAACAAATTTACTCACACACACACACACACATATACGCAGACATTTAGTTGGACAAAAGTTTGCTGGCGCAAGGCGTTGCCAAGGACATGCGCTACACACTTGAAGTGTGTGTGTGCGTGTGTGTGCACTACACGCGACAAGGACGAGCAGGCACTTACCTAATTGTGTGGGCGTCAATTAATTTCAATGCGCATAATGGAAACTTTACATTTGTTAAAGTATGCAATACTTTTCTCAAGATTCTTTTACTTCACTTTTTTTTTTTTTTTTTGGTAATAATTTGTTTGCATTAGCAGCGCAATTTGTTTGGTAATCCCCATTTTAGGCAGCTTGAAGTCCACGCAGCCATTTCGCTTTTGTGCTCGGCTAAGCAGCAAAGCCCAATGTATGTGTGTGCGTGTGTGTGTGTGTGTGTGTGGGTGGGTGTACGTCAACACGTGCAAATAAAGCATTAAAGTAGCCCAGCCACAGACATTTTGGTAGCAACGTCAAAGGCGCCTTGACCGCATTGACTGAAATGTGAATGAGAATCGCTACTGCAGACACTCTCCCTTAATCTCAGTATGTCTTTGACTTATACAAAGAGTAAGCCACAAACACACACACACACACACACACACACACACACACACACACACACACATTTACACCACACACTAGCCACATTCACATATTACAACAGTTCAGTTGGCGCACGTCTCAAGTTTATCAAAACACAGCAGGACAAAAAAAGAACAAAAACAGAAAAAGGGAAAACTAGGTTCAGATATAAACACAGCTGCAGATATAGCCGGAGAGATAGCCCGGAAAGTAATAGCAACAATAACAACAATAACAGGCAGAATAAGAACATAACTATACTTAATTCATTCGTGATTTATATGAGTCGCTTTCAGAGAGTTCAAATGTGGTTTTTTGGCCTGAGGCCTCTCACACAAAACTAAGTGAACTATTTTTGCGGTTTACTGTGGGCTTTACCAAATTGCCAAGACTTGCACTGCGTGCACTCGCTTTTGGCCATGGCTCTCAATTAAAAATTCCTCTTGAGCGCTGCTCAAAATTCAATTCAAATTTTCGACCCAGATTCTTGTAAGCCAAGCAAAACCGTTGAATAAAAAAAACAAAAACTTAACCCATACGCACACACAGAGTCTCACATACACAACACACACACACAAGAAACTAGGATTTTTGTCGCAATATTATAGAAACTTGGCTAAGCCAGCTGAAAACAAGTTTTCTACATTTTGGCTCGAAACGCCATTTTGTCACTTTGACAAAATTGTTGCTACTTTTCGAACAGGGCTCAAACTTAAAGGGGGAAAGACAGGGAATGACGGGGTTAAGTCTCAGCCCAACTTGTCGTTCAAGTGACATTCAATTATTATTTCAGGCTGTGCAAAAAACTTTTGCAGCGAAACGAAATTTTACCAACAAACGAGCAACGACAATATTGTTAAAAGATAGTATTACAAGCAAACAAATGTCGGACCAAAAAGATACCCCTCCAGATGGATACACGAACACGGACTGACTAACTGACAGACAAACAAACTGAGCGACAGCCATACAGATAGACAGTTAGATGGATAGTTTGGATAAGGGAAGACGGAAGAGGGAAGAGGGTCCATAATGCGTATTTGCGCATTAAATCCAAAACTTTACAAACAGTCTTGTGTGTGCCCAAAAATAAAATCCAACACAGAAATCAAAATAAAAATTAAATGAAAATCCAAAAACTTTTCAATTGCTTCTTACGCAAAGGAATTAAGAAACTTACTTTTTTTTTGTATTCTTAAGCTGAATTTTTAACCGATAAAATTTCAAAAGATAAAAGCCACTCAAGTTTAAGCTCTAAAAATTTCAACGAAACAATTTAACTTTTGCAAAAGGCAGAAACAGTAGCAACAAATTTGAAACAAAGAGATCAAAGCCATTTTGGCTAACTAGTGAAACACAATTAGCCAAAAAGTAGAGATTATGTCAAAATATTCATATTACTAACGCTTGAAACAAAATGAATTGTCATGGCTTAAATTGCTCAATATTACTTGAAATATTTGGTAACAAGAAATTAAGTTAAAAGGTGATTATAGCTGTGAAACCTGTATTAATGTTGCTGCTCTTCAGTTGGAAATCGCAGCTTAAAATGAATAAAATAAAAGGCAAATGTCAGCGCTGAATGGAAAAACAATCCTGAAATGCGAAAGGCGCAACTTTTGCAAAACCGCGACGTGTGTGTGGCGAAAACAATAACAGGATGGTTAAATGAACAAGGCAAGGGACGTGGGGGTACGATGGTGTGAACGTAGACGTAGACGTATACATGGACGTGGACTCAAAGGACGACAACAGCGATGCATGACTTCCGGTTTTTGTTCGCGCGCTAGTATTTGCCGTGTCCTGCCAGCGGAGCCATTGCGTGCTGCAATCGTTGTCGCATATGCACATTTTTATTTATAACTCGTCCTTTCTCGGCACAAAATAAGTAGCAGAATAAAAAGCGTCCAGCTTCGAGCACCTTAAAGCGACATTGCTCCCTCCAGGCTACTGCCCCCCCTCCTCGGTTGGGGATATATCGCTGCGATAAAAGTGGTAAAATACTTATCAAGCTCAAGCCGGATGTGCACAGTGTCAAACAGCAGGGGGAAGAAGGTGTGGCAAGCGGGTGCAGCAGCAGCAGCAGCAGCTGCGAATACTTTTTATAGTGACTGTAATATAAGCAGTAGTTTAATGCATAATTGAAAAGCACGCAAAGTTAAACAATGGAGGCGGGCTCAAACGGAAACGAGCCCGGAAAATATACGTTACTCACTAGAAATGCGAGCAAACTCAAATACTGTTACACTGCAATCACAATCACAGAATCTTAGAAAGTTGAAGTTTAACTTTAAATATTTTGTTTAAATATTTACATAAATGTGGACATAAATTAAAAGTTCTTCAACAATAGTCGCTAAAATGTGGTCATTCTTTAATACTGCTTTTGCCTATTTAAATGCTCCATTTATTTTTAACAGTGTAACACAGAAAGGGGACTTCACTTCACTGACCATGCTGCTCGAGTTAGACTTAATTTACGAGTGAAAATACACGACGTGACGTTAGAGATGGCCAGGGGGCCATTCTTGGGAAATTTTGTGTCAAATCACAATTTAATGGCAATCAACATTGTTTTTTTTTTTTGCTATTTCGCACTTGCTTGCACTTGATAATGGTAATTATTTAACAATAAGTGTGCAATGGAGCACGAAAGCAGCGGAGCGCGCTAATGAACTGTGTAATGTTTTTACAATTATACGGGATTGCAAGCATGAATTGAAAAGAAAACACACACAAAAAAACAAAAACAAAAACAACAACAAAAATAAGGTTTGAATGGAGCGGTTTAGGAGCGGTTCAAATTGTAAGTGTGTGTGCTAAAGAAAATATGCGAATAAATGCTAATTGAATGCCCACTTTAGTCAAATCAGGCTAAATCGGCGCTTAGTGTCACACTTGGAATGCACTTACTGCAAAACTCCTCTCTCTCTCACTCTTTGTCTCTCTTTCTATCTATCTCTATCTGTCTCTTTCCCATTGTCTTGTTGGCTCTTGGCTGCTCCTCGCACAGACATCAAACATTACTCGTCTTCATCCGGCAACTGCACAAACAAAACGCGCTATAAAATGTAAAAATACTGCCAAAGTATGCAAAGCTGCTCATAAAAACACTCAAAAAACTAACGTGCATTGCAGTCAAACAGCCAACAACGCAACTCTTGGCTACTGTTGCTCCCCCCCACACACACACACCCCCCTTATCGTCCTGCGTTCGTGCTTGTTCTTTTGTCTGAGCTTCGGTCTATGGCTGTGTGTGTGTCTGAAGCTAGTAGCTACTTGCTTAGCTGCTTCCTGCCGCCTTTGCATGCCCCGCTCGCTTCCTTCCTGAAAATCCATCAGCGCTAATTTTGCATATTTTACTTGGCTGTTTCTTTATTTTTTCTCTTTTTTTTTTTTTTGTTTTTTTGGTTGTTACGCTCTCTCCACTTTATGCGCTGTTATTTGGCTTAGTCGAGGTTTGTGACTTGTGTTTTCACAGCCGTAGCCCGTAAGATACTTTTAGGCAATCCGGATTCTGTGGCCTTGTGCCCAGCCTTCTGCTCTCAGCTCGACTCTCAGCTCGAATGATGAATTATGTGCGCCACGTACGTTATTAATAATTCCTGTCCTGTCAACAAATACATTGTGTTAGATTGGCCCACATCACACCTAACTCTGTTGCCATCCTCTCTCTCTCTCTCTCTCTCAAAGTATTTGCCAATTGTGTCTGTAGGCTGCTCCACATTGCGTATGCGTAATATGTTTATTTTCAACGCTGCGGCCAGAAATTTATTAAGCATCTGATGGCGCAGTTCAAACCGCATCAACAATAACAAAAAAAACTGAAATTGAAGGACTGGGGAGTGGAAGAGTGAATAGAGGAGTGAATCACTGTGCCCCGAGATGTGCACACATATGACGCAAATCACGTTTAAGCACAACACATGACGGACGCCATTTTGTAAGCTTCGATTTAAGTGAAGTTAAGCCAACAAATTGAAATTTAAAATATTAATTTAAGGGATATATATTTTGTCGTGTTACTCTTAGTTTTTCATGCAGTGTACCAATAAATTTATAGCTATCACGATTCAATCACGTTAGCAGCTGCCATATTGCGCATACGTCGCGTGTTCTGTTGCGTCATTGGGCAGCTGGACTGAGTTGTTCAGCTCCTTGCTGAGTGCTCCTCGCTGCTCGCTGCGTGCGGCGTGCTGAGAGCTGAACGCTTGCCACGTTTGTTTGCACATTGTATTGAGTTTCAAGTGCAAAAGTTAATTGCTTGAAAAATTGAACTCAATCAATTACAAGGACACACACAACGCGTGGGTGTGTGTACGTGGGTGTGTGTGCGTGGGTGTCTGTTTGTGTATGTCTCTGCTGGCTCGTGCATAAGGCGTCGGCTCCCTTAAGCTACAGTTTAATTAATCGTACAGATACATGCACACACACAAACACACACACACACATACACATCACATGCACACACACACATACGTCACATGCACACACCCTTTTGAGTATGCATGAGTAAACACTCCACTTAATATTAGTAATTAAATTTTAATATATGTTTCACACTCTTCTAAGCGCCTGTTATTCAAGGGGTTCATTCAATTTCTTCTTCTATATTTTTTTTGGCCTACTTTTGGCAGGTAATTTAATAACGTAAATGTAATTAAATTTGCGAGTTTTGTCAGTTTTGGACGGAAATTTACTAATTATATTTAGTAGATGCTGTCCATATTTGCATTTGAATGCACAAAACAACTACTGACAGCAAATCAAATGTCGGTAGTTTTGCAGACGGCACAACTGGGCCAACTGGATAAACAGAAGCTGCACATTAATTAAATATCCATGTGTTAAGCACACACACACACACACACACACACACAGAAAACGGCAAACAAACACTTGTATGTGCAGCAGCCAAACAGAGCGCAACAAATAAAGAGACAAGCAAGAACAATAATAATAACAACAACAATAATAACAACAACAACATCAAGCAAACTTGACACAAAGATGCACACACACACACACACACACACGCACACTTATTGAAGCAAACTGGTTGCATTTATTAAGTGCTTATTGTTCAACAACATATTTAACATCTAAGCTACAGACAATGCAATAAAGTTGAAATTAGTTCGGGCCATAATTTCAGGTGAACATCCGGAGGCAATGCAAACGGGCTCATCCGGCTGCCAGTACAGTTGGCTGACAATTGTCATGCTGTTGGCTCTCGTGCTCGGTTACAGTCAGCGGCAGCAGCAGCATTGTGCTGCCACATTCGCCACATGGGGCAGTTGCAGCAGACATGCTCTCATTCTCGCGGCCAGTGACAGTGACATTAAAACAACAACATCAACTGCAGCAGCAGCAGCAGCAGCAGCGGCATCAGCAACAACAACAACAACAACAACAGCCACAACAGGAGCTGCCACTAAACGCGCCCTTGAGCTGCCCCCATCGGTAAGCAGTAGCTGCCGCGAGGCATGCCACACCCACCCAAAACGCAGCTGCCACAGATGATCGCTTGAAGGCATGGTAAGCAGCGTTAACTAATCTATTTTGTATCCAAATATCTCCACTTTATATATATGTGTATGTGTGTGTATGTATGACTGCCTGGGATAGCTAAGCACTTAATAACTAGTTAAGTCTATTAAGGCCCTCTTGCCAGTTCTAAACTTGCAGTTCACATATTATTATTAATGATGGCTCCGCATCGTTGCATAATCCTCACACAAAGAGCGAATAGATTAACATTTAATGTGTATTTTGTATAGTTGCAATAAGCAAGTATGTAAATAATAAACGTAAACAAATTAACATAATTGCAACATCAAATGTATCGCTTAACAATAAATAAGCAAATAAAAAAAAAAAAGCAAATAATTTAGAGATTTTACAATGGCTCTTTAAATACATCAATAAATATGAATACCCGATGTATTTGTGTATTTAATAATTAGATAAACAAAGAAAAAACGAAGCAGCCACAGAAAAATGTATACAAATGCAAAAGTAAAATACAACAAAAAAAAAATATAACTCGATCATAAAAATAAATAAATTAATTGCCATATCATGCAAATAACTGCGCAGTAAACTTTTTCCACACCAGCGGCAAATTTATCCTATTTTTTTTCCACCAATAAATACCAATTAATTTATAATTTTGTTAAAGCAATCAACAAGAAGTAGGCCACTTAATTGAACCAAATAAAAAACTCTAAAGATGTTTTGTGCTAATTATCATAATTCTTTTCATTTCCACTGCTAATTGTATTTTAAAATTAACTTTTATTATGTCAAAACTCAAACTTATGAGGTGAATCTATTATGAGTTCAATTGCGTCGCTTTGGAATTTAATTTCTACTTTTAATTACATTTTTGCAACATTTAATACAAATAATAGTTTTGCAATTAGCACTCGGCATATTCAATTGTAACATTTATAAAATAATTAAATTTTGCAATTGGTTGACAATGAGAGTTTGCTAAGTTAAGCGCCACACAAATTCCGCATAAATATTTTCATCAAATGCGATAGAAAAAACGAAACACAAAAAATATTTCAATTATTATTTACAATATTATTTAAATTGTTAATGTAATTAAATCTGATGGCTGCGCGTTGTGATTTAAAATTTGACTACAATTAAATTAAAATTAAATCTAAACTTAGGTCACATTATAATTTATAATCAATGTTATTACTGCAATGCAGGCAATTATAATAATACTCATAACCATTTACTTTTATTCCAATCAACATAAATTGTAACAATAATGTTAGACACACACATATATAAATATATATATAAATACATACATATGTCTGGTTAATTGTAATATAATATCTAATTACCTACAATTAAATAATACAGAAGAGAAGCTCTATGTACAAAGTATGTAAACAACTTCCCTTATTTGCCTTCAACTTTTAGTTATAATGTTAATCAATAGACAAAAATAAAAAAAAATTAACGATAATCTTCCCATTGTCATCCCAATTCCGTCAAGTGTAAAATGCATAACTAACCACATAAATTTAAATACTCAATCAAAATGTAAAACGTTTATAAAAGCTAATAAAAAAAATAGATGTACTTCAATATAAGTATGTAATATGTATGTAATACCAATGCCAGCCAATTTGTATCTGTATCTCAGCATTGGCAATTACGAGGCATTTGATAGGTAGTATTAATACACCAAATTATGTTAATTCCAATTTTATAGTAGGTCATCAGACAAATGCGAATTCCTGTAAAATATATATATAAAAGTTAATTAGAACTTTGTGTGTATCAGTGAAAGAGTGTGTGTATATTTTAGTATGCCTGCAATTTTCCCAATAGAAATATAAGCTATATATATACTTAATACACTAAATATAATAAAAATGCATAGTTATTAGTTATGCGTTTAAATAAAGCAATTGATATGAATGAAACGAAACTTATTTATATTTAACAAACACTTTTAACTGTTGGAAAAAAAAAACAAACAAGTAAAAAACAAAAACAAAAAACATAACGCTCTAGTCAAAATATGTATTATAATGTAGTACTATTATACAATTTATAACTGGGCAGTCGAAATCAATAACAAAAACAAATGAACACGCTCGTAAGCATGACATAATATATAGATGCATTACAACAATAACAAATACATAGGACAAACAACAACAAAAGCCATATGCAAATGTCGCCAATAAAATAAAAAAAAAAATAAAAACTACGAAATAATATTTACAGAAAAAAAACAAAAGCAAAAATTTGTTGTTTTTTGTGACATGTGCAACAACAACAACAACAAAAACAACTATGTATATTAAACTGTGCAAAACGAAGAACGATTAAAGAATTTTTTATTTAAAAAAGATGCAATTTACGTGTTTTGATATTTTTTGATTTTACAGGCTTACAAAACAAATTGAAAATTGATAGCTTAAATCGTTTCAGAGACTTAATTTCTTTGATATGTGCTACTTAATTATTTATGCAAAACTATATTGCAATGCAGCAGCTGACAGATCCACAGAATTTACCCTCCTCCCGCTTCTTTGACAACCCCATTCTGCTCATTGCTCTAGGAAATACCCAACGACAGGCGAAGAAATTAAAAATAAGCTGCAACGTATGCGTGTGTCACATGTAATCTCAGGATTATAGACACCAGCAACAGCCCAGGCAACCCAGCCCAGCACAGCACAGCAAAGGACGAAACTCTTACTCGAATACGAACACCAGGCGGCTGGCAGATGGGTATACTTGAAAACTAGGTCAGCAAATAAATCGAAGAGGCTTATAAGAGGACAACTAAGAAATCAACATTTGGCTAACCGAAACGTTGCGTGCTCTTTGCCTTTAGGTGGCAACCCTAAAATGCATACAAATGTGGTTAGCAGATTTTGAAATTACAAGCATGCGTCTTGAAATTTTAGCAAATTTGAACAAAACGCCTATTTTAAACTCTTACGCCTATTTTTTGTTAGCTTGAATTCTGAAATTGGCAATGTAATTAATAGAGACAAAGTGAATATTAAATTAAGTAATTTGATTTATTGGTATTAGATGCGCATGTTAAGGAAATGTAAAATTTTCCTTTTTGGGTTTTTCCTGAACTTTACAAAAAAAGTTGGCTAAAAATAACAGAATTTATTGTAAATTTGGCCATTTAAAGAGCTATCTGTATGTCCATCGCAGCATAGAACCAAAAAATAAAAATAGCAAAAGTTCTTCAAACAAATTTTTGAATTTTTTTAAATAGAAAATTGTTAGCAATTTGGACGTCTCTCGATGCAGGCGAGCCAAGCTACCAACTGGTGAAAGGATATTCAAAGAGTCCTTGTGTACAGCATATTGTAGATTCGACTCGACTTTAACAGGAGTCTGTTTGGTCCTCGCGATTCTAATAAACATTGTCTTCAAAAATCTGTATATATTTGGTTGAGCTAAAACAACTTTCTTGTCGCCTGCTTGCCCATAAAAGTATGCTGTAGTTTTTTGCATAAGTTCAATTTAGGTGCAGCAAAATAATATGAGTCAGTAGAGCATGCATTAGCTTTAAGAGTAGCCCGTAAAAAAAATTATGTGGAATGACCAACAAAAGAAAAATACCCATTTTGAATACAACAGCATTGTATTTGCTGCGCAAATAAAAAATGAATTTATTAACAGCTCCAAAAGAATTCCGCACAATAATTACTGTGTGCACCTAAAAGTATGCAATAGATAATTAATTGTGCATTACTTACAAGCAGAAGCCAAATCTAAAATTAAATCTGAATATTCGAGTATTCTATTCAAAGAGTATATCAATAAATTCAAATAGCATCAGCTTTAAGTTTCAGAGTGCAACAGCAATTAAAGCAAAAAAAAACAGGTAATCAAATCTCATTGAAATATCGAAATACAAACCTCAATAATGAGCTCACACGCAAAATGGATGAGAATGAGACAAGCCGCAAAAGGAAAATGAATAAAATTAAATTGCGAGAACAATTTGCGAACGCACGATTGCAGTTGAGCGCAACGTAACTGTAATTCTATTAAAATTCGCCACAAAGCAGTGCTAATCCTTCTGCATGTCCGCGTGGTAAATATAATCAGGTTGTCCGCAAAATGGCCGCATACAAACCAAATTCGCTTTAGGCCACACAATACAGCACAGAATTTGGAATTTGTTTTGTGACTGCGTTGCCATAAAAATCTCTTTACGCTTGCCTGACTCCAAATTGATGGGCGCTGCTTATGCAAATTTTTGTGGTTGCCTAAGCAAGCGTCGCAGCAACTGTGCTGCTGCTGTTATCCCTGCGCTTCTTGACGGACATGGCCAACACCATGTAATTTTGGCCTGATAGATTTTATTTAATGGCCTGGCATTAGCCACATTTGTTGCCCAGCAGCAGCAGCAGCCGCCGCAGTCAGCACCATTCACGTTATTGATTTGAGAGCGGTCGTGACACCAACAATGCCAACAACAACAACAACTACAATAAATAAATAGTAGGCCTGAAAAATTTTTAAGCTGCTCTCTTAAAGTATAAACATAGTAATAGGCACATGGACATGCACACTCACCCACACATAGGCACACAGCCAAACACATACGTGAAACAAGGCTGAGCCCAGTTTTTGACATTTATTACCGCCACAATTTAGCAGCTTTCATGATTTCACAGTACATTTTAGAGTTGAGAGCTGAAAGCATTTTATGGCTACTAATTTTTAGCCACAGTGCGCCAGTTGTATAAATAACCAGAAAGATAAAGACAGAAACTTCGAATTGTTCAAATTTGTATGCTCTTTTGTTAATTCTAAAGTCGAACACAATTAAAAGTTTTAGTAGGTAAAATATAGACAACTGAACTGATTACAACTTGCGCTATTGTTTGAGGTTTTTGTCTTAAAATTTATTTCATTTTATGCTATTAGAAGAGGATTTTTTAAAATGATTTAACTCGTTTAACAAAATAAAAACTTAAAAATGTGGGAATAAATAAAAATAAATATTAAAAATTATAAGTTAAATAAATATGAGCAGTTTAGTGCTTATTTATAGAGCATCCTTTCATGTTCAATTCTAATCCTTGCTGACCTGACATTATACATTCATTGTGTAATGCAGCGAATGATAAAAGTGCCCGATGCGATAATACATGAATTTGTGTCTAATAGTTTTGTATGCATTTTTACAGCAGATTTATGGCTAGTGTGTCTGCGGCTGTATGTGTGTGTGTGTGAGTGTGTGTATAAATTGTCAAGGACTGTGGGTGGTTTTGTTCAGGTCATGGTGGGGTGGCAAGTGGAAAGTGGCTGCTGCAGAGCCGCATGAAATGCCAGTTGAATTATAGACCATTTGAATGAAATTATTTTAATTGCGTAAATCACTTTGCAGCCAACCAAAATTCAACAAAGCTGCGGCATTTGGGGCAGCATTTATTTGTATGTGTGTTGGTGTGTGTATGGGGCACTTATTGGCTCAATCTCATTGTATTTTCGCAGCATTTTGGTTGCTTAACTGTGCCAAATGAGGAACGAAAGGGTAATTGCAGTAAAAAGTGGCATGCCTAAGGGAGGGTAAGGGTGTATGCATTGGTGCAAGTGAGTGTAGTTTTTGAATTTGGAAAACTAACAAAATAACAACACTTGAAAATTTAAACAAATATTTCAGCTGGCATATTTACACTCCATTCCTGAGTAATTGTTTTCGCTACGTTGAATACACAAATAAATGCTGGCAACAGTTGCTGCCGAGGCTAAAAAAAACATAAACAGGCAGAGAATTCATTGCACGAAAAATTTTAATTAAATCAACACAAGCCTAAAGCCAAAACTATGTTAATTTCAATACAGCAATTTACGCACAAGTTAAGACTTTGTATAAATATATATATATATATATATTTAAATATAATGCTCAAAGCTGCGGCAATCAAAAACAGGGTATTCAAAAAGCGGTCAATGCAATAACTCCACGGGGAGCAGCTGAATGGTTTCGACCTGATTATTATTGCATTGGCAACCATAATTTGTCAAAATTATCGGAAATATTATAAATTAATTTCTGTTTAGTTTGCAACTAAAGAGCCAAAAATACAATTATTTCGTATGCATGATATGAAACCTATGTACATATATATAAATAAATGCAAACATATACTCAACATTTAAAGTGTTAATAAATATGCAAAATGCATTCCCTAATTTATGAAATATTCGTTGGCAATTACATTAATAATACATTGCAGCTCTCTAAAATAAAACTTTTACAAGCACTCATTTTGTAAACTTTCTCACAAAGAGTTTGATTTTTATTTTTATTTATTTTGCTGCTGCTTCTCCTGATTTGGACAGTTGCTTAGCGCTCTGAGGCGTGACCCTCGAACACTTTGCTTTGAATATGAATTGCTGCAAATATGCTTGCAGGATATTCTCTGGCACAAAAGCTAACAAAACACTTTGGGAAAAAAAACTACTCAAGTTGACCTCTTCCACACTTTTGATACCCTCTCAATTGGCTCTCCCTCCCCCCAATTCTGATTATTGTGTTGTGCCGTAAGTATTTGACTTGGGTTTGTTTAGCTTTTGAGTGGTTATTGTTGTCACTGAAGCATAATGCATGCCTGAGCGATGTAAAGATATGCGATGCGATGCGAAACGACGTCGAGCATGATAAATGGCAAGGCTTAGACACCAAATAAAGCCTGAAAGCCTGCCCCATATGAGCTATAATGTCCTTTGAACTTTCTACTAAAAGCATATTTTGTCAGACAGCAGACAGCAGACAGCAGCTAACAGCATTCAACTGTGCTTAGCCTTAAGCATCCTTACAATAGCAACACAGATTTCAATCCGCAGGCGTTGATATTTATCACCAATATTTCAAGAAAATTGCGTAGTTCATTCAGTCCAATTATTTTCAAGAGCTACAAACCTCAAACGTCACTTGTTGAAAGTAAGCTTATTATTAATTTCCCCAAGCTGAGGTAAAATATTATATTCAAGACATATTTTAAGCACGAAGTATATCCCTTTACCGTTTTAGACCTATTTTATGTCCTTTTTGCGGGTAACAGTTTGCAAGGACACAGTGTTATATTGCCAGAGCAGCAACTCTGTTAATTGCGGCTTGAAACTTGGCTAGCATAACAGTAGCACTCAACGAATCTGTAGTTAAATACCTAACGAATTTAGCTCACTTAACGAAAGTTTTTTGATTGCTTCTCGTCACACTTTCTAAGGACTCGCTGTTATACAGACAGAGCAACAGTTATGTTAAAGCATAACGAAATACAACTTAACATAACTCAACGAATGTTATTTGCTTACTAAATTGTAACATATATGTAAACAACATGCAATGCATGTGCCTAACGGATAAATGAGTGTCTGTAAAATGTAATCGTTGTATATCTTTGCACACTGCTGTTGGGTATAGCATGTACACGAATCGGTGGCATATATTTGGTTCATGCATCGGCTAAATTGCCCAGCACCAAAAAGTAAGCATACTTTTAGGGGCACTATTTAAACAAACGATGTGAAAGAAATTACAAATTCCTCAATTTCTTAGAAACTGCAAGGACTTTTGGGTAGGCCTTTCATATTAAGCATTATTTCACTAGTATTTAGTTTTAAATGACGTTTGCTAAATGTTGTTATTTATTAAGTGTTTAAACGTTATTCGATAACATATTTATTGACAAATACACAAAATAAAATAAAGATTATAGACTTTTTATATAATTGGATCTTCGCGCCATAAATTTTAATGGCCATACATTTTTTAAAATGTTTCGCAATTTTAATATGTTTTCTTGAAGCCTAAAAGTATTTCTGGTTCCCAAAAGAGGTTTTATGCTTTAGAAAATAGTGCTCACTTTTGGGCTTTTTTAATGAACATACTTTTAAAACTCGTAAAAAAAATAATAGGTGACTGCAAGTTTGCACATATATAAAAAGCAAGTTATTCATGAAAAATATATAACATTTTATTTTTTAATTAGTTCGAATTTATCTATATAATTTTTTTTTTACATATAAAAATCTTATATTATTTTATTTATATTTTACTTTTTATTTTCATAAAGTGCAAACAAATTCTTAGTATGCTCAATATTAGAATATTAAAAAGTAGGTTTGATTACATTTTCGAGTAGACTTCAATTAAGATAAAAGCATAGTCTTAATTTCTGCACGAGTTTACTCCAAATACGGAGATACTTCTGCCTTTGCTTGGCGTTTCTCAGCCCAAATAAGTTACACACGCCCAAAACTCGGGTTGTGACACATACAACCTCAACGAACATGCCACACCATTGTGTGGCGCTGCTGGTGGTGTTGGCGTAAAGGCCAAGTGCCACTGCAATTTGTTCAAGACAAGATTTGGTGGGCGTTTTGAGCGCGTTCTTATAGCCACTGTTTAGCGGAACCAAAAGTACAGGATATGATATATATACATCGATTGCCACAATCGATTAAAGCGTATAAAGTCGCGCCGGCGCCGTTAGTCATAAATAAAATGACTGTCAGTCAGCCAACAGTCAGAATAGAAACACGCTCAAAACTCAACACTCAATAGTAAATTTGCTCAGTCACAAATGCATTAACAACGCCCAAATGCGACTGCCAACTTGGCTGTGGGAAAATCGGAATGGCTAAAACGATTGCTGGCCGGGCTCAGAACACTCGGCCCCGCCTGTCAGCTGCTGACGCAGTTGACCGATCGCTGTGGCTGCCGCTGCCGCTGCTTGGCTTTTGACCTTCGCCAGTGCTCTGCTGACGCACTAACACGAATGCAATTTGGCCAATAGTAGTTCGTCAAAAACGCTGTAAGCTGTAATTAAACAAAAGCAGAACCACAAACTGACAGTCAAAGTTTTTGAGCAGCAAAACGGATTTCCATTCTCAACTAATTTATACTGCACACCAAAAGTACAAAAATATATCTTGGCTGCCACGTTAGAATGCAAATTGGTAATTAAATCTTGATCAGATTTTTTTTCATTTTTTTTTTGCAATTGCTCAAACTGTGTGCAAACTTGACTTTGATAGCCACAGCTGTCGGAGCTTGTAAATTATGGAATTATGATACAAACATGTCAATTTGTCGAGTGTTCAGTATCGGTGAGTTTCTCACGATTAATGCTTTTGCTCCAAATCATATTGATCAATTAGTTATTATGTGGTTATTGTTTAATTTCATGACAGATACTGGCAAAAACAATTAACAATTAAATTCATTACAACTTGCAACAAGAGCGAGTTTAAATTTTAGTTAAATTTAACTCTATGTCAACCAGCTGTGTTTCAAAAACTGTAAGATCTATTAATCTTTTAAAGCCATCGAAACGACCTTGAAATGACAAATGAGAATGTAAGAAAAAAAAAAACTATATTACATGCGCATAGAGTAATTTTATTTAAGTTAATTAACCATATAGTGTTTATCACCGAATCATCGGAGCCAAGTGTATTGGTCTAAATTCAAGGTCAGCTCAACACGTTTGCAGCCAATTAATTAACCATGTCTGACGAAAGTAAAAGCAAACAAATAATATAATTAAATACAGTATCTGAGTCAGCTAATTCAGTTGTTAAATAGCACTTTCAAAAATGTTGGGCAATTATAAATAAGCTGATCAACAAATCGTTAAGAATTAATTCATATTGGGCTTGCTCGAAATAAATTGAAATCTTAAAGTTGCACTTAACACAAATTGCGCAGACTTTGCTGAGTGGAGGTGGTTCGATATGCCATTTCTCACCAGTGGCAACGGCAACGGCTCCAATCCTTAGCCATATTCTCATGCCACACAATGGTGGCGCATGTAACGTTGCAACCAAAAAGCAAAAAAACAACGACAACAATTGCAATTGTTTTGTTTTTTTGCTGCTGCACCAAATATGCGCGATTTTTATTGTCTTGCAAAGGTGTTCGTTGTTGGTTGTTGTTGTTGTTGTTGTGATTGTGAATTCTCAAGGCATGCAACGGCATTGACAAGGCCATTAGTGTACTAACTTGTGTGTGGAATATATGTGGTGTGTTGTATGATTGCCACTTGATGTCTTTCTTTTGGCTGCATGTGCATTTTTGCCTTAAATCGTGTAATTTTATGCTCTTAGGTGATTTTGCATCACCTCATAAGCCAAAATGAGCATAAATCATATACAATTAACATTAATCGCAGACATATATCATTGTTAGTTATTTTGAGCCCATACGAGTTGGCTTAAACGAAATAAATAAAACTGGCTTTCAAAGGAAAATAATATGTGTACGTGCCGGAAAAATTATAGTCGATTAATGCTTACAAAACGATAGCAGATATGAGTTTAGCTAGAATGTAAGGCATATAATAAAAGTATGCAATTTATTTCCATATATACATATGGTGCTTGAATAGAAAGTAAAAGTTGTAATTATCCAGATTATAAACTTTGCTTAATTTCCTGTATAAATGTTGACAAAAAAAAAAAAACATAAAAAATAACTTGCAAAACATTTTCTCACAGCTAAAAGTAATTTATAAGTGATAAATTTATATAATTGCAATCAACTTGAACTATGCACATGACTTTTATACACACAATTTCAGCACGTTGCAGGGGCCGGTTAACCCAGACATACACGCACACACACACTCGTACACAAACACACATATAGAAATCAGCAGAGACCGGGGCAAGTTAATGACATAAAGCCGGCAACAAAAAGCAACAACTTTGCACTTCACATTTCATTCATAACGGAACCGTGCGTAAGCGTGCGTAACTTGTTTCGTTTTGACTGAAAATGTCAACGGGCCTTGGCAATGCAGCACAGCCGGCCAAACAACTTACAAATAAGTCGCAAATAACACGAGAAATACACAAAAAGTAATTACTTGTCATGCTCAAAATTTACCCTTACCAATTTGTGTCAAACATGTTAATGTTGTTTGTGGCTAAAAGGGTCATAATTTTACAGCGGCATAACTTTGTCGAAGCATAAAACAGTGATTTTTATCGATGGTTTGCCCTCTAGAAAATAAATATATTTAAAATTGTAAGCTTGCCCTCGCTAGAAGATAATAAACATTTAATATTGAAATCACTTTTCTAATAAGGGATTAATGTTATAAAATCTCCCATAACTTTGACATAAATTCTGAGATATTTAAAAACTGTGGTTTTTAGAATATGCCTTGATCTGCGTATTTATAACGCAATTAAAATTTAACATCGATTCCAATTGGAAATTTATGTTATATGGGTCCAAACTTGGCAGACAAATAAATTTGTCAAACATTATTTGATATAAAGATTAAAACTGCATTTCAAGTTAGAAACACGATTTTTGATTCTAGTTTATGACAAACTGGATGCCTTAGCTAATATGCTCATTGTATAAAGAATTGAAAACGTGATAAATTGCTTGCAGTGCGTGCTGGCTGTATATATTATATATATATATATATATTCATACATGGACATTTCAATTCTATTGGCTGGCCGAAACAAGTTCGTTGCCTAAGTCATTTGTATGTGATGCGATTTGAAGGCAAAGTATGCGAAATGCCAACTAAAATGCCAACAAGTAAGTTGGCCTTGAACCAATTAACGTCCATCTTTTTCACACCATGTTTTATCACAGCGGGAACAAGTCAACTTGTTGTTTAATGTGCGCAACTTTTAGTTGCAATTGTTGTTATTTTAATGAGCTAATTATGAGAGAAGAGCAATTGCAAAAGTGACATAGCTTTAATGTTGCAACATTAATGCGCTTCTTTGCTGCTGCTCCAGCTTGTGGATTGAGCCATATGTTACAGTGGGCCCAAAACAAGCATTTAAATCATAGCCGACTCATTAATCATGCAGCAGTCAAAGTTAAGAAAAGAAACAACAGTTTCTTCAACTTGCCAAGTTTCTCACAAAGCACTCTGAAAATCAAAAAGTTAATTCAATTTTAATATTAAAACTGAAAGTGTTGCTCAAATTATAAGTTTAGAACTACAGCTTAGCACGAAATCAGATTTGTCTTCGGGCATTTTGGCCAACGCCTTGAAAAAATATATTTAAAATTGATATACAATTATTTGAGGTGTGTGTGTGAATTAGCTTTTGTTTAATGTAATTAATGATCCATTAGGCGCTAGAATTTGGTAAAAATAAAAACCAATTTCAGTTAGTCTTCAGATCAAAGAAACATCACTTCCTCATTCGATTTAAAAACTCAATAATTTTTTGTGTTAAGATACGCATAAGTTGGTTAAAAAAAATACTTATTAAATATATATAATTTACACGCACACAGAAATAGTTACATATTTTTTTCACATAAAAGAATGTTTGCTTGCCAACCAAAAAAATTCACTTTTGTTGGCCAAATCTTTTGTTTGCCCAGACGGCACAAACAAAAATAAGGAAAAAACATTAATGCCACATAATGTGGCTGCAACGTGAACTATCGTCGTATCCATTGTAATTTGCACACTTGGCTGAAAAGCACATTCACCCACTAACCCACAATTGCATTGGATAATAGTTGGCCCAACTTGCCTGACGAGTTTTCCCATTTTCATTCACTCATTTTCCGAGGCACTGTTTGCCCCAGCCACACCCAATTTGAACTAGTTGGAATAAAAAACGAATTTCAATTATGATTGTCTTTCTTAAAATACGCTGACTGATTCGAAGTTTTTATTAGTTTTCTTAAGCGTTTTGTTCGTCGTTTTTTAAGTGATGAACTCAGTAAAACCTTTAAAATAAAAGCTTTATTTTTCTTAATATTTTATTTCTTAAATCACGTAAATACTCAAAGATTTGATCATGTCGGTTAGAGCATTCAAACTTCGTGCTCATCCCTTCTATTTGTTTTGTTGAACTCCTCAATTTTATGGCCTAAGCATTGCATGCTCTGACAAATTGAAGCATTGGCCAGCATTTGGATTTTTTTTTTTTGTTTTTAAGCCTGGCCAGAGGCGCAAGTGTGGTAAAAACTCGTGAGCGCCCTGGAAAATGTGCATAAATTGTAGATTGTCCATTTGGATTATTTATTTTTAAATATTTAATGACTTTTTTTTTAGTCGCTGCAACTGGCAACACCCTCGCAATTGTGTGCGACAAGATTTTGTCTGTCTGTTATGCAAGTCATTTCTATTCAAATAAATATATATATATATAAATATTACTATGTATGCAACATTCTGCGACTGATCGCTCTTTCTCCTTCGCCTTCTCCTGTACAGCTCCAGTGCTTTTGAAAGTAGCTGCCCCAGTTGTTGCTATGGCAGCTGCAGCCAGCATCGGCATCCAGCATCGGCAGTGCAACAAACTGTCAGTTTTAGTCGCTAGGCTGCTATGCATGACACAAATTGTTAACTAGATTGTTATGTAAGACTTCTCTCTCTCTCTCTCTCTCTCTCTCTCTCTCTCTCTCTGACTCATGTTAATCAAAAGGCAAGCCGACTCTAGCTCCAAGTACAGCTCCAATTTCCAGCTGCATGCAAAAATAACAATTAGCCATCATTTTGCAGCCGGTAACAAGCTGTGGCCAAAAGGCACACAATTACACGCAAACACACACACACACACACTCAAAGTAATTAAAACTTTGGAAATCTTGACGCAAATTTGAATTGACATTATGTGTGTGAGCTTCAAATTGATGCTAATTCAGCTTGATAAATTATATATATGCCCACTAGGCATATACTAAAATTGGAAGCGTCGTGAATAATAATTGTAATGGCATAAATAAGAATCATTTTGACATGCAAATTGCCCGATAAATCATCAAATTTGACTTGAATGTAACCCATGTCATTTTATATATTAGTTTAAATTACAATTTTGCAGTCTGCTTTTCAGCTAGTTTGGAGCCCAAGTTGTGCTCCTTGGAGCTGCCTGCCTACCTCCATTAAAAACACATTGCTTCCAGTTCAACATGAAAAGCGCGTTTGCAGAACACATGTCGAAGTGGGGGCAACATCCCACGGAGACGCCGCCTGTGGAACCACCTCAATTGTGTAGCTTGCTGATAACCGAAGGCGATTTTTGTACTGGACACGTTGTTATGGGAAAATTGAATTTACTTAGCTGCGTTTATTGTTTGTTGTTTGATTGTGGTGTTGATGGACGCCCACGCTGTCACATTGCCACGCAGCTGAGGTGTTCCGCACACACAAAAAAAAACCGAAAACTTGGACTCCAAAGTGTTGGCAGAGTAAAGTACACGACAAGCACAGCAGCCCTCAATCTTTGATTACGGCAGTATATAGCCACCACATACACTGTTGTCTGTTGTGTAATCCCGCCAAGCGATTGGCAACAATTGTGCTGTGGTTAGCGATAGACACACCGTCGAGAAACGAGGACGCAGTGGGCGTGGTGGCTTGATGCACTGATAAACTACTAGCTGGGGTGTCACAGATCATAAGAAGCGGCATGGGTCCAAAAAAAAAAAAGAAAAAACTGAAAAAAACTCAGTTGTTGAGACATTATTACCATATGTGGCTGATGATGCCTTTGTGGTCGCTTTGTTGCATCAAAACTGAGAAATTATTTACGTAAGCATGATTAAGTTATAGGTTTGACTTAAAACAAATATTTATATATATATATTTAATTCTGCTTTTCAGGAATTCTGAATTTGCTGTTTTAAATGCAAACTAGACTAGAATTGAATTGATTGAAATCGAAAGCATATTTGTAACAAATAAAATAATAATTTAAAATATTTTATTACAAGCTGAATAAGAATTGGATTTTAAAAATTATTTTTAAATTTAGTTATTAATTTTTAGAAATCAAAAACACATTAGATATGAAAGTTGTTTGACTCATTAGCTTTTGTCAACATTTGATTAACATATTTTATATATGAAACATTGAAAAATCATATTCCTTTAGGAGAAGAATCCTATAAGTCCAAATCATAATATCAGATAATAAAAAGACATTCTAAAAAAAACATGCTTGGCCTGGGAATTTTCTAAAATCCTATTAAATAATTTCAGATAAAACGCTTTTGAGCCGGACATGAAAAATGTATGCATATCCAGAATGCTATGGACAGGCAAGGGAGCTGTCGTCATGCGATATTATTGTATGCAGCAGGTCTAACAATAGACAACAGACCAAATACCAGACCCTAGACAGACCCATGCCATTATCGAGAAACAATAAATCAGCAAACTAAGCCACAAATTCAAATAAAAAAAACAAACTAAAAATAAAACAAAAGAAAAAGAAAATCAACCAGAACAATGCGAAACAAAATAATACAAAAAAAAAAAAAAAAAAAACAATCAAAATAGAGACAACAACAATGGCAATGCCAGCAATTACAAAAGCATATAAAAGCGAATTCGATACGAAAATCTAAAGCGGAAATTTTGTAAAGCTGCTTATGCTGCAGCTGCCACGCCCACTTGGGGAGTCTAGTGAATGCATTGCGAAAAGACCAAATTCAAATTGTAAGTCAAAATGGGCGGCTCCAGCTGGAATCCGCTTTAGCTCTGGCTCTGGGTCTGAGTCTGACTCTGGTCATGGCAAATTGCCCAGTATTTTTTTTTTTCAAATGTTGCTCCACCAGCTGCCCTCCAGCCCACCTCTCCCTCTCTAGTCTTTTGTTGTCGCGCATTCTAAGTGCAACCCAAGGCCGCTGCGAGTCTCCCGAACAGACACCAAAACACAAACAACAAAATGCTCGTGATCTACCATGTATATTTCGAGCGACATAATTGCGCAGATTATGTTGTATGTTGAATGTTGAATGTTGAATGTTGCAGTTGCTGGGATTTTCCTTCTGTAATTGGACAGCTGATAAGCCGCAACGCCCACAGTTGAGTGGCGACTTTGACATTAAGCTGTCAGTTAGAAAAACTCACAAAAACCAATTTGAATTAAACTAGCAGCAATGGAAAATACTTTTAATTTTTGGGAATCAACGGCTTCCAGCAACAATGAAATTCAATCAATATTGAATAATAATTTGACCTTGTGGCAAGTGGGTGCACTTTGAGTGACGTTGGGCAGCCAATGAAATTGGTTAATGGACCTGCTCAGTTTTGTCAAAAAATAAAAAAGGTATAACTTGATAGGAAAACTGGTAAACACTAACTCATACTCAGAAATGCAGTTTTTAAGATATACATATTTTAATATTATATTATGTTAAGCTACGT
The DNA here is from genome assembly GCA_035042365.1 of Drosophila dives. Lineage (NCBI taxonomy): Eukaryota > Metazoa > Arthropoda > Insecta > Diptera > Drosophilidae > Drosophila > Drosophila dives. The sequence continues at coordinate 2,413,454 of JAWNLJ010000326.1, read as the reverse complement.
TAGGTTAAGAATGCCTAGAATAAAGTTCTTTTACTACAAACCACAATTAGATTGACGACCTTTGCAGCATTTAAGTGAAATCTACTGCTAACAAAACATTTAATTAAGAATGGTTGAAATTATTAAGCTAAATCTAACATGGCTATTAAAAAATTTATAACAAGAAGTAGCATGCTGGTATGAGTGCGTTTAATATAATCGAAATTAATTGTAATTAATAGGACTATTTCTTGTAAAGATATTAATTTTTGCCTACTTTTGCGTTTTGTTCCGTCAGAGCCATTTTAATTGACCAAATTAAGCATAAAGCAATTTTATGAAATGTATATAAATGAACATATTTAAAAAAATAAAAAAAATCATAAAATTGCTGCATTATATGAGAAAATTAATTTGACAAACAAATTATTTACATTCTAGTCATTATTATTATATATATAAGATATGTATATTATATGGGATTGGAGAAGTCTCCCTTACAAACTTAACTATTTACTTATGATACTCTAGGAAAGGGTACATAAACTCTTTGTTATTTTTTTAAGCGAAGATTTCTAATTGTAACCACTTTTCAAGGTCAGACCTGTAGAAATATATCAATTAAAATACAGATTTTTTATCCAAGCAGACGCATAATGCGAGTGGCAATTATGATTTGGTTATCATTATTATTTAAAATTTTGTTATAGTTGCCGCCAATTCAAAGAAATATGCGCGCCAAGAAGATGCTAATTATCCATTATGTGTAATTAATTTAAATTATAACTTACTGTCTGCTGGTTGACTGAAATTGGTAACGGACAAGCCGAACTGTGCGATGCAATTGCGCAAAGAAAATAATAAAATTACACAAATACAAAGACAAAATATTTTTCTGACAGAACGAAAGACACAGGCAACGAACTTGTTTGGCCATTGCATACATTACAAAACAAAAAATTTGCCACTCAATCAACAGCAGTGACAACAGCAACGGCAACGCACACAAATTGCTTTAATTGCAACAAATTTTGCGAGCACTCCGGTATCAAGTTGAGAGGCTCGTGGACATCGCATGTGGGCAATCACATTGAGATTGCTGCCGAGGCTAGCCAACTGCCTGCAAACTGCCAACTGTTGAACTGCCTAACTGCAATTGCGCGAAATACGTCAACAATTGTTAAGCTCAAGCACCCGCAACAAGAAATATGTATGCCCCAGCCTCAAAACTCCAACATTAATTCCAACTTCAACTCCGACAGCGATTCCGACTCCAATTCCGACTCTGTTTTAAGCTAACCAAGAGACGATTATGTTGAAGTTTTTACGCTGGGGCGTTTCTGCGAATCCGGTTGAGGCAACAGAGGTGGTCCAGAAGCAACTACTTCTAGCCCTGGTCATAAAGTGCCCCCCATTGCACTTATTGACCGGATCTAATGCGAAACGAGTGCGCAACTGCTGCACGGGTCTGAATAATTAAATGAAAAGGAAACCAACAATATGGCAAAACTGTAATAACTGAAACACTCTGACAACAACAACAACAACAACAACAACAGGAGACACGTTGTCGGCTAAACGACAAAAGTTTGCACAAATTTGTAATTGTCATCGCTGTCTGAGAAAACCAACAACTAACACAAAATAGTTGGCCAGCACAAGCCACAGTGGTTGTAAAATCACATATGGAACTTTAGCTTAATAATCATGGTTATAATAACATGGTAGATGAGCCTAAATAACATTCGAAATCAAGGCAAACATAAGTCTAACAAGACTGACAAATTGGAAAATTTCGTGTGAATATATTATATTTAATTTGAAATTAAAAAATTTATATTAATTATGCATTCAATTATTTTTTGTAAATAATTTTCCAACATGTATAATTTTTAGTAAAAGAGTCAAACAAAAATTTTTAATTAATTATATTAATTATATACTTCAATAAAGTACTAAAGCTCATTTGATATTTGTTTAAATGTTAAAAGCCAAATAATTAAATATTTTTAAGAGGCAAGTCTAGCCTTTTATATACGAATTTAAAGCAATTGGATTAAAATGCATTATCTTTGATCTGATAAAAGTTGACCATATTCCAATTTAATGATTCGTTAACCACTCAGCAGTTTCATTTTTTTCCGTATTTACGCAGACCTACCCATTTACACCATCATCAATCATAAGCAGGTAACAGATTATCAAAGTGAATTTTCCATGGCTGACTAAAATTCAATTAATTGGGCACAGTGTGCGTCATTTTTGGTAAACAAAGCAGTAATCAGATCGTGCTCTAATTCAGCCAGCATTGCAGTTATCGTTGTTGTTGTTGTTGTTGTGGTAACTCTAAAAATTCAATGAGATTTGCAGCTGTTGCAGCCCCGTCACAGTAAGTAGTTGCCTCTTGTTGTAGTTGCCTCTTGTTGTAGTTGCCTCTTGTTGTTATTGTTGTTGCGACTGTTAGTGATCCGTTACAAGTTGCTGTTGCTGCTGTCACTGTCGTGCTAACCTTGAGATGATTACTTAAATTTTTGTACAAGTACTCCGCACTCTGGCCAGCCAAGCATAGTCGACACCCTCCCCGCAAAGCCCACTTCTTTTGCCCAAGTTGTAGCCACTAATTCGAGACAATTTATTAAATGAGCCAAATCGGGGCAAGTACAAAGACATTCAGACATAAAAACAATGACAAACAACCAAATGACGACGATGTTTATGGTAATCATTATAATGTGGCGCCACATCAACAAACCACCTCACCCTTCATTCCTGTCCTTCAATTTGCGCAAGCGCCTTTTTTGGGTAATAAGCAAAACGGCCTACATGATAATTAAAAAAAAAATAGGTATGCCACAAGAAAATGCATTATGGGAGATGTAGCAGTAGAGGGGCAGTTGCAGGTGGCGCCCCACAGGGGGAACAGAAAGATTGCCTCATTTGGCCACAGTAACAGCAACAACAACAACAAGCGCATGCAATCTGTGCAACATTCTGAGAGGCAACACATCCGCCCACCAAAATGTGTTTAGAAGCCATTGTTTCATTATATATTTATATATATATATATATATATTTATATATTTATTTATATTTATATATATATACTATATTTATTTCTAATTTTTTATTTGTTATGCGAGGGAGCAGCATTCTGAGAGGTCATATCAATTATATCGCCATAGCAGATGAAAAATCCAAAACTTCTGACGTTTTTTTCATAGCTTAAAATTAAAAATTCATGAAATGCATATTTTTATTTTTTGCTTTTATGCGCGTTTCGGTGTAAAAAAAAAATACATTTGATTGGTGATTTAATAATTGACATATAATTAAATACATTTATTTCCATTGTTATTGAGAAAAGTTTAAGTTTTTGCTTGTAGTTTAAATGTGTTGCATGATTGGGAAGTAAAGCTTTTCAAACTTGAGATATCATCGCAAAATTATAATTGAGTTTGATTTAACTTGAATATGAAATGAATGAATATGCAATATAAGCTTTAATTAAATATTGAATATATTTTTTAATAAATATATTATTATTCCAAAACTGACCATGACTATTATTTCGTGACATATTATGTATACGTCAAAAAATAGATGAAAAATATAATTTGTACACTGAATAATTTATTTTGTATATTTTTTAATCTTTATTTTCATCAATACTTAACCCGATAAATACTAGAAAAGTATATTTTCTAAACGAACCAGAGTCACTGATATATATATATGTATTTATATATATTCCATATAAAACGATTTAGTCCACGAACATGAGTAATTTCAGTTAAGACACAAACCGCAGCAACTGTAGCAACAACAACTGTGGCAACAACAATGCCTCACTCCACTTACTTAAATCTAACTGAACTTCACTCTCGTTTTCAACAAAAAGGCATAAAATAATTGCTAGCCACAGTCAGCGTTGGCAACGTTGGCAACGTCGACGTCGACGTCAACGTCGGCGTCAACGTCGACGCTGCTTTGATGTTTGCTATTTGTTGTTGTTGTTGTTGTTTCTGTTGGTGCGGTAACTTCTTGGGCTTCACTTGCAAATGGCAATGTTGTTGCTGTTGGTACTGTTGCTGCTGCTGCTGCTGCTGCTGTTGACCGCTCGCTCGTTAACTTGGCTCGTTCGTTTGGTAATCGTGGCTCGGCAGCTGCTCGGGCGTTGTCTTTGTATATAAAAGCGGCTTCCTTCTTGGTTCTAGTTATCAGTTGAATTCAGCTCAACGTATCGCACACACGCGTCTCCAAATAAATCCAAATCCAAACAAACTCTAAAACCTAAAATGGCTTTCTTTAAAGTGAGTGTTGCAAGCAACAAGTTGCAAGTGTCTCTGAAATTAACTTTGTGCTCTATTTTTCTTGTGTGTAGTCCCTGATCGGTTTGGCTGTCCTGAGCATTGCCTCTGCCGGTGTCCTGCACAGCGGTCCTGCGCTCTACGCTTCCGGTCCCGCTCTCGCCTACGCTGGCCACGGACATGGACATGGACACCATGACGAGGGTCTGGACTACCATGTAAGTATGCCAGTAGTTTTGCTTATAGGTCAGGGTTGAGATGCTTTGTGTGCATCTGACATTTGGAATGTTCTCACGATGCTGTCCATTAGCATATTGGGCAATTTGTTGGCGTCATTCTGACTGCAGCAGGTGTTAATGTTGTTGTTGTTGTTGGTTGTTCCATTGGCAGGCCTATCCCAAGTACCACTACAACTATGGTGTTGCCGACTCCCACACCGGTGATGTGAAGTCGCAGCATGAGGTGCGCGATGGCGATGTTGTCAAGGGCTCCTACTCTCTGGTGGAGCCTGATGGTTCGGTGCGCACTGTGGAGTACACCGCCGATGATCACAATGGCTTCAACGCAGTGGTGCACAAGACCGCACCCACCATCCACCATGCCGCACCAGCCATCCATGCCGCACCAGTCATCCATGCCGCACCAGCAATCCATGCTGCCCCTCTGGCCGTGCATGCTGCTCCCTTGATTGGCCACGGCTCGTCCATTGCTCATCATGTGTCTGCCGCCCCAGCTGTGCCCTATCATGGATCTCATGCTGCTGCTGTGCCCGCCTACGGCTATGCCACCCACAATGCTCATGCGCATGTTGCCCACTACTAAGGAACCCTATGGAACTACAAACTGAATCAACACCAGCCACCCACACAACCACAACCACAACGCGTACTCTTTTCATATTTATTAAGCACTTGACGAACCTCACCAATTGCTCCTGCCTGAAGCCGAAGCCGAAGCCTGCTCAATACTCAAGTCATTCACTTTGTAAATAACCGAAACCGAAGCAGCCGCTCATTCCGTCCTGCTCGTGCATGGGCACTGTCTCTGTCTCTGTCTAACACTCACGCATACACGCACTCACACCACCACAACCAGCTTTCGTGCAATTCTCTATGTTATTTAAAATATAACTCATACTTTGTACATATATACTGCAAATGCCCACGAAAATCCACGAACCACGAAAAAAAAAACACGTCATTGCATAAACGAAGGAAGATAATGATGATGATGATGATCAACTGATCGAGATGATGATGATGATGATGATGAATCTAGCAAGGATTACAGCATGGAATATACACATACATAAATATAAATTTGGGAATTTATATTTAGTAAACATGTCTCCCTAATATCTGCCTAATTTAAGTTAATTGAAAACTGCGACAAATGCTATAAATATAAAATGTAGTAAATTACAAAAATCCAATTTCCGACGACTATCTTTATTCTCCAACCAGATCTATAGATACCATACCATATAATTATCAGTTGCTTTCAATTTATACAGTTTTAATTGTTAATCATTTACAATAATGGTTACATTTCAAATCGAACCAAGTTATGCAAATTTCAATGCTTATGAGTCATGTTACTATTAAATTACTGACAATTATGGGTTAGCGGCTAATTTATATGTGAACATTGAAAGGTGAAGGTGGAACCACATATAAAACACACACAATTGAAAGTCCAAGACAATTGTGATCTGGATTGTTATTAGTAAATGCATTATGATTATAGACTTAAGCAAGCTGAGCTATATCGATAAATAATAATCTTCATCGACTTGCATTTTGCTATATTTGTTTCTTATTTTAAAACTGTTTTTCTGGCTGTTGATTTTAATTTTAAATACATTTTGTCCCAAATCCATATTGTCTAACAACTCTTTGAGCTGAATCGGTCACTCCTTCTTGGCCATGACTTTATTGATTTAGTGTCTAGATTTAATTTAATTTTAATATCTACAATTTTCTTTAGATATCGCTTTGTTTAATCAAAAATAAGCCAAAATTATTTTATTATTTTGCCTTAAGCTTTTGTTTTTTTTTTTTACGTGCACAGCTTTTATTTAAAACAAGTACTTAATGCTCCTAAAAAGCGTTAGATGGCGTTAGATTTGCTGCAAAAAGCTTGCATACTTTTGGGCTAATAAACTTTAAATATTTTTAAAGATATACTTTTAGGCTATAGGTACAATATTAATATAAATGTTGGTGTACAGCTCATACAATATTGTTCATATAAATATTGATTCGAAATTGCACAAAATTATAACTTGACAAACTCTTACATATTTAAAAAAAAATTATTGGGAGTTTAAAGAGCAACAAATTAATTAGGTTATTGATGTATAAATTATAGTCCAGTTTAGCTGCAAGTTCAGATTTAACTCTTGAGTTTCATTTTCAAAAAACAATCACTAATTCATTCATTAGATACCACAGCCTCTCATCTTTCATAACAGACACATAATTCCCTTATTCCCTGGCAACCACAAAAATATATATAAAATCGGAAGCTTGCTTCAGTGGTTCTCCTCTTGGCAGTTGGCAGTCGCAATGTGGTCATAAGCTTTTGGGGGCGTGATTCATGTAAATAATAACTTGATAAACATTTAAAGCAAAGACGACAAAATTTTTGCTTCCGCCAGCAACAAATCTTCGCATTTCCGGCACTTTTATATGTGAACTGACACAACAACAACAACAACATAAACAAAAACGACAAGAAAGCGAAATATTGATCTCTCAATAGGCAGCACATGGAAATATTTGGATAAGTGTGTGCCACTAAAAAGGCGAAATCTGGCGCAAAAATACTCTAAAAGAGGCTAATTTATCATTGTTTAAATATCAAAAATCAGCGAAGCGTTTAACTGTGCTCTAAAGTAAAACAATACAAATACGAAAAACCCAAAGCGAAAACTAACAAAAAAACTAATTCAAATTTTACGTGCACTCCATTAATTAGATCTAGTGAGAAGCTCAGCAGCTGCCCTGTGGCCGGATTCTTTAACAGTTAAGGTCATCAAGTTTACTTAGATGACTTTTCTATTGTACAACAATACTGTTTGCTAGGAAATGCCGGAAGGAAGTTCCGCTAACTGGCAAAATTCAAACGCCTCAGCGATACGTGCTTGCACCAAAAACTCGCGTAACGCCAGCTCAATGTCTTCCCAGTGACGGGCAAAAATATAAATAAATAAAAAAAAATTAAAAAAAAAAACATGTAGTTGCTGCTCCAATAACCTTTTAGCATCCATATAACAAATATAGCAGAAATATCATAGCAAAATGCACAAGGTATGCAATCTTCTTCATCAATAAATGACAGTTACTAACGACTTTTTGTTGCACTTGGCCAATTGATTCAAGCAGTTGACATTCAAGTAAGTAGCTTCAGCAATCAACTGCCCCCAACACGTGCTTCCCCCCTAAACTGGCTATCTATTTGGATTCAATTGGATTGGATTTGTTTCGGTTTGCCGTGTGTCGGTTAACATTAAGATACAAGTTGCAGATATGCATCGCTGCTAGTCGAAGTTGTTGATACAATTTATAGATAATCGGCTTAAATACAGCGACAGATGCGACGTTAGTAATATAAATATGCACAGTGGGATATTGTTATAATTATGGATTTAAAATATGTATTTATATCAGAGTTAATGTATACAATTTAAAAGCCATTCGTCACTCACTCTTAGGCGACTGCCCCAGTTATTTTGAATCTACAAACTAAATCCATAAAAAGATTTTAAAATTTTATTTTTCTTGCCATTGCAATAGTTTTTTTTTTTTGTCCACTGTGCATAATAAATGTCGTCGCCTGTCTGCGTAATTGAAAAATGTCATTAATACTTAACTAATGCAAAATCTCTACAAATAAGCTGACTGGGCAGACATAATTAGAGTTATAAGCGATTTGTAGTTTTGCTGCGCATAAATAAATAGCATTTCAACAGCAGTCAAAGATCTGTGAATATATTTATTCACTGGCGAACTGGCGATGAGATGTGTATCTGATGCCTTTGGCATAATCATCGCAGTAGTTATGCAGTCGGCTTGTCAGCGTTAATTATATAACAAAAAAAGTAAACTGGATTATTTGAGGGTTAATTTGATGCATGACAGGTAGTAGCAGCAACTAAAAGCAACAACAACAACAACAGCTCAGCAGTCTGCAACAAATTGGCTAAAAAGGTGCAAGAATTCATTTCCATCTCTCTTTCATTCGCTAACTACTGAAAATTTATAGTATCTCCTCGGGTCTGGAAGCCATTAATTTGCATTTTATTACAGCGCATCGCATTTGCCACGGGTCATTTTCATGGCGCGTTACAAGCGCTTGTTAACAATGGTCACTCAATTGGCCCCGGACACAGATGCGGCAGTTGCGGACGCACTGAAGCATGCCCAACTAAGCGACAACAATGATGCCCACCACCCACACAACCCACACCCCAAACGGCGAATCACTTTCTGCGCTCTCTTTGTCTCTCTCCCACTCTCAGTCCCTCTCTCTCTCCCTCTCTCTTACTGATGTCTTGCAACATTCGCACCTTGAAGCCATCTTCATGTTGCAAGAGGCCGCGTAGTGGCACCAAAGCAATGCTCATTGCCCATTGTCAAATTAGTCTGTGTAAACAAGCAGAAATTAGGTGACCAACAAGCACTGCCAAAAAAACATGAAGTAAACCAAGTCAAAGTCGACATCATCGTCATCGTTACTCACATAGCTGCCTTGGCCAGACCTTTTCCCTACCTCCCGCCTTGCCCTCTGCACGCTGTACTTAAATGTGCTTCTTCATTGAAGTTGGCACATTTTGAATTGCATTCGACTCCAGCTTGCGCCAAATGGGTTTGCAGATTAGCGTCTTTCAAGGCACCCATTTGACTGCAGTTGTTTAACTTGATATATACGAAAGTAACCAAGAAACTGAAAAAAGAGAAATAAATAAAAATAATAGTGGTAACCATACATATATAGTACATTTATAAACAGCTTAAATTGACAGCAAAATTTCATGTAGGAATTTGAAAAATGCACATTGTTTAAGAACTGTGTGGCAAGCTAGCTTGAAAACTGACTGAGATCACAGTAAATATATATAAAGATATTTACCGACACTGTAACCCAAAAAAGATTCAGATTTATTTTTTCTACTTTACTATCCTATAATGTTTAGATATTTTTTTAAATTAGACTCGTTTATTTTACTTATATTTCAGTTGTCTGAACAGATATAATTTTTTTATATTCTTAATGTAATAATTCATATTTTTACGATCAACTTCATTAAAATACCAGAAGTTCAGTTAAATTTATGATCTGCATTTATTTTCGTAGAATATAAAAAATAAACTTTAAAATTCCACTCCCACATGCCACGCTTCCATCGTTAACTGGAAGCTTGGCTGGGCACGCTACATTTAACATAAAACTATTTGTATATTTTTATTCTTCAGTTTAGCGTGCACGTTAGTTTTTATTCTGGTAGTTAGTTATATTTATTGTTGGTTAATTGCCAGCATTTGTTAGGGAGAGACAATGCAATGTTGAAGCCACGCACATGTGTCATGTGGCTGCTGTTGTTGTTGTTGTTGTTGTTGTTGTTATTGCTATTTGGTTGCCTAAAAATCTGTCAAGCTACATATGGAAAACCTTCGGAAAATGCCGACAATCGTTTTGTTGATTTTCCCAGCCGCTTAGCCGAAGACTCGAGAGACCTGAGAATCGCGAGTCTTGGGCATCGAGTTATTATGTCTGCGTAGCAAATGCTTTAGCGGCGGGCGCAAACATGCAAATTGACTTAATCTAGTATTTTGTTGCTGCCGACAAACCGCAGCCCAAAATCGTTTTCGAAATTCAAGTCTCAGTTAGCAATCGCAAAAAAAATGAGAAGTCAAAGCAGGAGGGGAGGGGGAGTGTATATGCGGAGACAATTGTATGTATGCAGGCGCTGAAGGTCGTTCGCCATCTTTTTTGGGCAAGCAGAGAAAAACCATTTTGGGTTGCTTTTCGCGCACTCCTCGCAATCTAATTAGAGTCTTTAGTACGCCCCTCGTTTTTAATTATGTGAAAATGCTGACCTGGCCATAAACTAGCTCATATTATTAACTTGAGCAAAAGGTCCACACAAATTGTTTAGACTGTTGTTTCAGTGTTTTTTTTTCAGCAACTTCTGCGGTTTGTCAATATTTCTAATAAATTTGTTTTCTGTCAACCTCAATTGGCACGTTCTCAACTTGGTTCAAGGATGAGCAAAGCTTTCAACTAATGCTGAAATTGTCTCAGCTTATTGCAATTTACTTGTTAGAGGTAATAATAATTTATTTACTTAAAGCCATTTTAATTCCAAATGGTTTTCATTGATAAATTCTCCCATTTTCTATTAAATGAAGTGCAATTAGTTTACAGCATGTTTAAATTCGCGTTTGTTCATTTTTAATTAAGAAAAATGTATTCCGTGGGAACAACACCCAAAACTAAAAGTTTAATTACGAATCCTGATAGGCAAAGTCTGTAAAAAAAAGTAAGAGTTGTGTTAATTGTATTCTAGATAAAGCAAAAAATACAATAATTGTTCTGGGCTATTAGCTTTTACTGCGTGTTATTTTAAATATGGAAATTGCTCTTAATTAATCATTGACTGCTGAGCAGACTGAGAATAACCACTCAGCAATATTATGGATATAAATTAGTTTAAATTGCTCTGGTGTCATATCTTTTCATGTTATAATGCTTGTGCGACTTTTGCTTTCATTCGCTGCCTAGAATGGAACCGAGTTTGAACTTTGCTTGCCGCGCTTGACCTTCAGCATTGATGCAAAGACTGAAAAAAAGAATCCAAGAACAGCAAGAAGTAGCTGCGGGCGGGGGGACATCAACTTAAGTTGGACTTTTAGTTGCTTTGTTTTTTTTTTTTGTATTCAAGTAGATCACTGAGAATTTCGCATGTGCCAAATAACTAGGGCTTTTTTGTGTTTATGCAACAACAACAATTTGCAATTGTTTTGGCTGCAACTTGACCCGATTTTAGTTTTGGAAGTCAAGATATATTTTATTGTCAGCGATTTGGTATTAGAATTAAGTTGTTAAATAAATTGCTTTTTATTGCTATACTATTTGTTATAGTCGAGGGCAATAATTATTGCGCATAATTTTGATCGCATTCGGCGGCAGTTCGTTGCCTAAGTCATTTGTTTGAACCAAAAGGAAATTAATGATTAAGCTATGATTAATACCCTAGTTCTGAGCCAAGCTGAACAAAAGTGACTGGCTCGTCGGATGACTTCATTATGTGGGATACCAAGATTCAGATATACACAATGCAGTATCTGTCGCCAATTTGCACTGCTTACATACCCCGATTCCATTCAACCGGGTTTGTTTAGCAACATCCCACTTTGTCCATGCTGCAACTTTATTAACACGGCCCCCCGACAAACCAGCGCCATATTCACCACGCCGCCGAGATGCTGACTTCGCGTCTGCTACGACGCCAACGTCAACGTCAACGTCGACCGCCACAGTTGACTGAGTGAGAAACTGAAATGAGTCTTAGAGTCGCGACTGCGCAGTTGCGTCGCTGCTTTCGCACATTTTGCGCTTATTTAAATGGGAAGCCGCTGCTAGAATAACCACAGTATTCCGGTGAACTTGGCGTTGTTTGTATCTGTTGCCGTTGCAGTATTGAAAGTAAATCCACATAGTTATTTTAACTAAGGATCTGTGCCAACTGTGTGTGAACTAAATTAATTTTTTGTGCTTGGTTTTTTGTTTTATTTTAGCAAATTATAAAACCCAAAAATCCATTGAAAAATACCAGAAAAAAATCTAGAAAAAAAATGGCAAATTTCATGTGCTTCGTTATCCTCTCGTTGGCTCTGTTCGCCACTGTGGCCGTAGCGCGGCCAGGATATGCTGTGGATTATTATGTGAGTGAGAGATTGTCAAGATAAAGTGTACCAAATATGCATGCATATAAAACTTAGAGCTTATAGTATAAATAAAGGTAGCTCTAATAACGAAGGACCAAATAATTCAATTTATATTGAAGATTTAAGAAAAGATTTTTTTTCGAAATTTGTTGGAGACGCAAACTAAAGCATGTTTATTTATCATTTTGAAATCCAAACATAAATCTCAATATTCAAATAAGAATATTCTTAAAGCAATAATTTATCCGGATTATAAATAAAAAATTATTAAGCATTATCCTTAGAATTTGTAAACATAATATAACTTTATTATTTTTTATTGTATTTAAAAATACTAACATAAATCTATATACAACTATTTATCAGGATCATCCCAAATATGCCTTTAACTATGGCGTGGCAGATCACACGACCGGTGATGTTAAGTCGCAGCATGAAACCCGTGATGGAGATGTAGTCAAGGGTATTTAAAATTCTGCACGCACCTCCGACAAAAAATACTTATGAATATCTTAACCCAATGCAATTTCTTGGTTTACTTCCTCCTTCTTTTCTCCATACAGGTCAATACTCGCTGGTCGAGCCCGATGGTTCCATTCGCACTGTTGACTATACTGCAGATTCCATTCATGGTTTCAACGCTGTTGTTACCAAATCTGGCCCCACTGTGCACGCCCAAGCGCTGGTCACAAAGCCCATTGTTGCCCACAAGCCCTACTTGACACACTATGAGCCACAGCATGTGGCACCCGTGGCTGCTCCTGTTGTGGTGGCTGCATCACCAGCGCCCTATGGTGAGTTAAGAGTAGTTTTTTCTTTGATAAATTTTATTTTAACTGGGTTTTGAAGTTTATGGAAAATAGTACTCACTCTCTTTAGCAGCCCTCACCAAACACAAAGATGCACTTCCAGATAGTTATTGTTGTTGTAGTTGTGGCTTAGTTTAGAGTTACCACAAGGTGTCTGCAAACTGATTTGCTTGCCTCTTGCTCTTCTAGGCATGAACACGTATCGCACGTTAAAGCTGTTCAGGCGTCACGCCAACTATTTTAACAATCAATATCGCAAATTGCGCCCAGACGAATACGAATATGACGATGACATCTTTGATGCAGCTACTCAACTTAATGTAGTCAGCCAGACAGCAACGGCGGATGCACATATCGACGATTACTATTCAACCTACTGATTCAGTAGCAATATCATATAACAGCATCACTTCTCTCCATGTTAATCAGTGTACATATACGCATATCATAACCATATATCTATTATAATACATCAATCGTTTGGGTTGCCGTAATACCAGTTGCATTGCAATTAGTTGAAGAGGGGTGCGCAGTGGGGTGTCTAAACTGAATCATTGCATCGTGAAATGTATAACACATTTCTCAAGCATTTCCATTTGTTGACTAATGCACCAGTTTTGTTACGCCCACGCGTCTGTTTATTATGTCATGAGTTAGTTTTCCGCCCCTTGCATTGATCGAAAAGATTAGCTTTTTTGCTCATATTTAGTATGCACTTTGCATTCGCTCTCATATTTTCCCACACTAATTATGTTATGCGGCATTAGCAGCATCTTCATCATCATCATCATCATTTTGCAGTGGTAGACAGTAGTGCTGTACGGAAAATTGTGTTGCCCATTTCCATTTTCAAGCCAAAGCCAACATCTTTTCTCAATGTCGCAATTTTTTGGATATACATGGGAATTTAATTTTTTTGTTGTTGTTGTGACTGCATGTGAAAATTATTTTGATTGTGACTGCTATTTTTTTTCTTCAAATAATAATTAAGAATCGCAAAGAGCGCGCGCACAAAACACAAAACGCACCCCACACAAAACAAAAGACTTAGGCAACGAACTTCGTCAGCGATTTACATGCAAAACAAGCCCGAAAGGAAATTACAGCAACTAGCGAAAAAAACAACACCTGTGACCAATTGACTTTGGTTGGCTGCAAAATTCGTGACAAGCAAAGAAATGCATTGAAAATTATTTCGTCAGCATTAAAATCTTTGTAAATTTGAACTAGTTTACAAACAATAATCACAACAACAAAAGCAACAACAACCACAGGCAGCTGTTGAATTTACATTTTTTTGTTGAATCATACAGAAATTGCAGGAATTTTGGCTTAATAAAATATATTTGTAATCTGTTTGCTTTTTTTTTTTTTTTTGTTCAAGTTTCCAAACATTATGCGCCTGCTGCTGCGCCCATTCACTACGACTACGATGATGGCTACTACGGCAACAACTACAACCAGGCTCAGTACGAGTATGTGCCACAGTACGATGCAGGACACTATGGCCACTATGCGAGTCCCTATGCGGCACACTACTAAGTACCTACGAGAAACCCTTGCGATTTAGTACTCTAAGCGAATTTAGTTTGTATATTTTCGATAAAACAAAAAAAAAAAAAACTCGACCCAGTTGCAGTTGTGTGTGGTTTGCGAAATGGTCATTTTGAGATCCACATGCTGTTAACTTATTACTCCACATATGACATTGAAGCTGATTAAGATAATAATGATATGGATGCTAGTTTAAGTTGTGAATTTTACTGTAAAAATAAAGTTTCAACAACATAAGGGAAAATTGTACAAAAAAATATTTCGATGTTTTATTTGGTTTAGCTTAATAACTAATAATGCTGAAAGCAGACAGCCTGGGGAAATTTTAGAAGTTTCTTTTAGTTTATTAATAATTAATATAATAATAAATATCTTTTAATAAAGCAAGTATCTGGTATCTTTAAAGTATACCAGATACTTGCTTTTTTAAAAGATATTCACTAATTGATTTCACACTTTTTATTCTTAACATGCGGTATTTATTGTCACAATATAAGTTATCTAATATTCAACTGCATGTGAATTGATTTTAATTTAGTTCACATGCCATTTGAAACTTGCAAGTCAATAAACACATTTTTCATTACTCATAATTATCGAAGGCAATTGTAAATGCAACAAGTGCCGCGTCAGTCAACATTTAGTTGCATGTGGGATCTTTCTTGATACGGCAACAGTTGCATCCATTGAAAGCATATGACCCACCTTTAAACATTCAATGTTGGCGTTACAATTTGCACTGTTTGCTAATTAAACTGAATGAATTTTACTTGTTTCCATATTATTATTGCATTTCATTTGCTGTAACAATTTAAGGCCAATTGAGCGTCTCGATTTATAAGCGGTTACATTTTAGCCAACATTCTGCTTGCACATTGAATTCAATGACAAAACTTTGGGATTTCCGCTACTTTTCTGATGTTTTCTTTCGACAAAAAACTAAACTTTTCACGGTCTGCAAATTTGCAAATGTTTTCTTATATAAGTGCATTTTTTTTTTTGTTAAGTTACTCATTTGGTCCATTTGCGTATTTTAATTGGCACTCGAAAGCTTAGTGCATCCGTTGACCATTGTTAAAAAAAAAACTGGAGTTGAAAAGCTTTAAATGCTTGGCTTGCAAAAGCTTAGTCTTGACCAGCTTTATGTTTGCTACCACATTGATATATAAATCTTATTTAGATAGATTTATATATTAAATATGTTGCATATATTAAGGCTTTGAATTTTGTTTAAGGCTGCAGTAGACTTTTTGGCGGTATGTTTTATAGATTAAAATTGGTTTATTTCAAATTTACTATCATTGATTTATTTATCACTTTAACAAGGAAAATCAAATTTTGTGTAAATGGTAGTAAATCATAAATTTAAAAATAATTATAAAAGTTAGTTGTCAGTAATAAGCATTTTAGTCTAGCATTTTCTTTAATTTTTTTTTTTTAACATATGCATCATGCATAAAACACATGTTATTTAAATGATTACATATTAAAGAGGCAATAGATTTTGTCACCTGCCTGTTCAATCAATTGGAATATGAGATATCATATATAGTGTGCAGATTGTGCAAACATTACAATTAATTAATTGACGAATCAAACAAAATTGAATTCAACTTTAATAACCAGTAGCAGCCGATTAATACTAATACAACCGGTCGCAACGAAAAGAACATGTTGGATCAAATAAGACTCCAGTCATTCGGCTAATCCACTGAAATGGATGCCTTGCTCAATACTACAAGATTTATGTAAAGACGGCCAAGAAGATGGTAAGCTGAAGGCCGTCTTGGCTTGGAACTGGTCCCATCCGCTCCTAATTTAGACTCGATTCTAAGTAGACATTGCATTAAAAATGTGGCTTAACTGCTTTTAAATGGGATCCAAATTGATTGCACTTGCAACATCAACAGCAACACCTATAAAAAAACATTTTACAGCTTATGGCTTACAACATTTACACTCTCGTTGCACTTAAGGCGGTCCACAGACTCTCTTGCACAATTCCAAACTCATTTGAGCGCATTATATTTGAATTAAAATTTTTGAAATTTCGCCTCGTAACTGAAAAAGCAACGAAAGTGACAATTAAAATCATTTAACTCTTGACTCGCCGTTGTCGTCGCTTGCATTTCCTTTAGAGAGCCCGAACAGATATTAACAGGCCCCCAGGCCCAAACCATGCTCGGGCCACATTGAGCCGGGCTGGGCCGTGTCAGTGCCGCCAAACCTCAATTACAGCTAACGCCGGCAGCCAAATCATCTACTATATATATATATATATACATATATATATATATATGTACTTGCATAGCAGCGTATATGGTGCCGGCACAGGTTGCCAAAGTGGACAATTTAATGTGGCTGTCATGTTAAGTGCCAGGCCAATAATTTAAGACTCATTTTTTCTATGCCTGTGAAATGGTTGGGTGGTATGTGGTCTATTGAGCTCAAACATCTGAGGTTAAACAGAATTATTGACAATTTTAAACAGATTAGTGTAGTATAGTAAGAACTATTGTAAATTCTTTTGGTTAGTCTGTCAAATATTTTCGATTGGATTTTTTTTTTATTGATTTTTGCCATGTTCAATAAAACAAAATTAAATTAAAAAATTCAAGACTCGCGCAGATAGCAAAAATTATATAGTGATTATCTTTGAATATAACAACTTTACACGAAAATCAAAGATATTTTATTTAATGTTTTTAATACTATGCTTTTGGTCTTTGGTCCAGCATGTCTAATTGCATTTCATTATCGGCTATTTGGGCTAATTTGTAATAATTGCTAACAATTCCGTTATCACAAAACAAATTAGCCACGTATTGGTCTTAAAACTGAACACAAATCGTGCCAATTCCTCAGTTTTGTGCGAAACAACAAACATTTTTATAAACCACAGATAAATCGCGTTTTTTTCGTTAATCGAAAACTCTCTTTAAAACCATTTGCGGTTTGCGAATATATAAAAACAAATAATTTCTTAATGATTTTGTTTAGTTATTTAATGAAACTATTGTGCTCCGAAAATATTTAATGCCCAATGATGCAAAAATGACGCGGTTATGCTCGAAAAAAAAACTCTTTGAAATTCATTTTTGATGGCTTTATCTGCATTGTTGTTTATTCGTTGAAATATTTATTCGAATGCTCCTTGGCTTATTTGGCTGGCGGATTGCGAAAACATCATTTGCGATTCTTGAGATGCTCGTATCCATGAGATACAATTTGAGCTGGCACACACACGACCCTTTTAAAGAGATTGTCTCAATAGAATCACGTTTTGCATATTGCAAAATGAGTTATAAAAAATTGTTTTTGTTTTTTTGTTGTAGTATTGGTACGCCATTGACTCATGACACAGCAAACAATAATAGCAACAACAACAACAAAAGCATTTACAACAACAATAGAGCTTCCCATATGATGCGTCACTTTTACTATCAGCCATGAAAAATCTTGCACAGCAACAAATACAACAACAACAACAATAACAACAACAACTGAGAGTGCAACTCGTCAGCCGATTTTCCATCTAATGTTGGACGAGCTTTGAGCTGATGATTGCAATGGATTTTCATTTTCAAAAAAATGTTGCAAGCCTTGTTGTTGCACTTGGTTGCCGTTGCAGTTTTTTTTTTTTTTTTGTTGCCAGCTTTTTTATGGCGTTCAAACTAATTTGCGGTTACAAGCACCTGATGGCCTGTTTTTTATTTTACTCGTGCAACAAACTGCGGCATCATGCCCTTTTCTTGTAAGGTGGGTGCTTATTGAATAGGAGCAGTCGCTGCCACATGAGTCTCAGTCTGAGTGTGAGTGTGAGTGCGAATATGAGTGCACCATTTGCAATTACTGGTTGAACAAAACTTGAAATTGACTAAAACGCAGATTGCAAAAATCGAATTATCGCTGATCTAATGCGCCAGTTAAACATTGATATTCTATGCATATTAATCTAAATATTAATATAAATATGAATATTATTTTTTTTGTCGTGCTGTTAACTTTAATTAGAATCTCTGTGGCTGTCAGTCAACTTTCAAACCATCTTTTGTACTAGTAAATATATCAAAGTGCACTTCAAAAACACACATTTCATAGCAAGCATGGCAGTTAAACAATACAGTTCAGGTCAAATGTTTGTCATTGAAGTGTACACTACACTACACAACACAACAACAGCAGCATCAGCCTTACAGGTAAGTGTAAGAGGAAGGCTCTTTTGTGTATGCTTTGCCTTTCCTTTTCAGGCTAGCAAAAATTATGAAAAATGTGAAGCACTTGCAATTACCAAAAAAATAAAGTGAACTGTTAACTGTAAATTTGCATACAGCTAAAGTTCAATAACATAAATTGCAACAGATTGCGCCGACTTGCAGTTTCTAGACTAATATTCAGTATAACTTTAGCCCCAGTTGCTGCAGTTCCCCTTCATTTCGGAGCGGGGCAACTTTCATGCAATTGATTTTCCATGAACTTCAATTTGCATGTCTCGTTTTTGGTTCGGGCTTTTAAGGCTTTTGTTTTTTGACCACTTTTGGTATTTTCCGCAGTTTTCGCGTGCAATTGTCATTGTCATTGCTTTTTTTTGCTGTTGACCTGTCTGAAGATTTATATTTGCCTGTTGCCCATTTGGAGCACATTATGTAAAATATGCATTGAAAACTGGTTCACGATTTCAATTTCGTTCACTTTACCGTACGAAACAAAGTGATTTTTTTTTGTGGATTTTTTTTTTAGTGTCGGATTTGAATCACATTTTTCTGTTGTTTTTGTTTTTTGGCGGATATGTCCTAGTCGCAATTTAATTGGTTAGTGCATTCACACACTGAACGCTATTTCTTTCAATTAGAAAGCCTGCTAAAAACCCGTCTGCTTTTGAGTCAAGGTGGCAAAACAAATTTGTAAATCAGAAACAAGAAAACCATTTCAAATGTGATTAAATTTGTTGCTTTGATTTCGTATAATTCACATGAGAATCATGTCAATTTATTTATCAATTTTGTCAATTTTTATGGGTGGCAACCATAGCAAATATGATTGACATATCTTTTTGTCAGTTGCTGTCATATTGGTTGGTTTTAATTATCGGCTATAAACTTTGATACTATATTTTTTCATTTGCAACTATGTTGCACATGCAATTTAGTTGTGTACTCATCGTTAACTTTAATTTTGCTCAGTGGAATTAGGAGTAGTACTCGTAACTTCCACATTAATAACTTAACGGTAGCGCCACGACATTGCGAGGCAACATCAACAACAAAAACAACAACAATAAAAATGGCAATGATGACGATAACCACAACAACAACAACTATAAAAACATTGAATAAGGTTAGCATCGCATTACACGATTGCAACTCTCTCTCTCTCCCTCCCTCTCTCTCTCTCTCGCACTCGCCCTCGCCCTCACTTTTACCCCTCTTTCCCTATAGCTGTGTAACGAGTTGAGCATGTGAGATAAGCACCCGCATAGCTGTGCAAAACTTTATGAAAACGTGGCCAACATCAAACGGGCCAAGTGAAGCAGCGAGGCCATTTCATTATGTAAACACACACAGCGTGCAAGGAAAACAAGAAAACTGGCAACAAATCAATAGAAAATACAAAATGTTTTTATTTTTTTTTATTTTTTTCTCATCGATCTGGTCTGGAATCGGCAATGGGACTGCGACTAGGAGACGACTACAACTGGGACTACGACCGTAACTGGTGCGGTTGTCCGACTAACTGACTGACTGACTAAATTGCCGGCCAGCCAGCCTGGCTGGCACATTGGGGATCTGCTGTATGTGCTGCAATCGCATCAGTTTGCCTCGGATCGGGTCCAGTTGCGTGTGCGGCTATTATGAATAAACATGTGGCACTTGAAAGCTGTTGCTGTTGCTGTCGCTGTCTCTGGCGTATTTATTTGATATTAGCACTAAGCATATTGGTCAGCTTATGAAATTGCTGGAGTGGTGAAAATGAAACGAGAGAGAAAAGTGTTCATTTTGTGCATTTTGCAATTAGCCAAAGGAATCACGCTCCACGCCACAAAACTTGTATTTCCTGGCCTAATATCTGCCAGTTGTACGTCCGCCTCTCTTTCCCTCCCTCTCTCTTTCACTCCTCTTTTGCAGCTTATCTCCCGGTAAAACAGCTGCCATTTGTAGCAACAAAAAATAACCAGAAAAACAGATGCGTCGTGATTGCAGTTTGGTTCCATCGCTGGCCCGAGATTTGACATTAAATTCATGCTAATAACTCAAAGCCTAAACTCTGAGCCTGTCTTGGTTTTCTAGTCAGCCGATTGCGCAATTTGTTCATTGGCTAACCACAATTTTCGGTGATAAAAAATAAATAAATATGCAGCTCCGGCGAATTGTGTAATGAGGCGCAAAAAGGAAAACATCTAGATTTGTATCTTTACCGCAACAATGGGGCGTATGCGTAATAACGCCCAATGATCAATTGAAAGGTGCACAAAAGTACAGGCTTAATTAGACAATTTCTCTATTATGGGGCTGTGGCATCAAGTGCCTTTCACAACAAGCAAAAACTCAAAAAAACAGATAAATTACAGCTGTGGCTAATCAAAAGGGCATTGATTTTTATGAACTGCGAACATCCAAAAGTCGAAGTCTGGGCCTGGCTGGTAAATAAATGATGGTGGGCCAGGCCAGGCCTGGACTGGCTATTTGGGATTGTTTGCCCTGGTGATGGCGATGGCGTCACTTGTACAAATCTTTGCGTTTAAGCCAAAAACGTGCTGCAGCAAAAAGTTTTGGAAAAAATAAAAATTCCATCTTTACCATCATGATGCAAGAGCGCTGTGGACACCAGAAAGAAAGTTGAAAGCAACCAGGCAAGGAAAAAAATAGGGCTCGGGTTCGAGTTTGAGTTCGGGGCCCGGTCTCGGCTCTGGCTGTGGGTCGGGGACTCTCTGATGACGGGTCTGGCCGGCGCGGAGTGCGGCCTCGAGACACTTGGCCATAATGTGCATAATGCTGTTGTTTTTATCGCTTCTCGGTTTTGACAATAAATTGCCTTGGCGGTGGCTTTGCCCGCGTTACCTTTAACGAAGTGTGAAAGATGTCGGCTCTGATTCGATTCGATTGCGCCACTGTGGCATGCACCGGCACCAGTGCACCACAGCCATAGCACACGCTGCAAGGTTTTTTCCATATTATTTCTTATATTTTGTTGTTGTTGTTGTTTTTTGTTGTTTTGTCTATTGCTTTCGGCACCATGAAGATGTAGTAGTTAACAACGTGACTATGTAATCAGCATCCACTACTAGTAGCGACTATGCTCGGAAGTCGCCCAATCTCTAAGCGGCAGCTGCTGCTTTTATTAGCCACCAACCACTGCAAAATCTGCAAATGATTTTGTGCCAGACTCGTTTTTTTGTTACGTTTCTAATCAAATTAATTTCGCCAGCTGCACATGGACTGCACTCAACACACGTCTTGGGTTCAAAAAAACAAAAAAAAAAAGAGACAAAAATTGGGTTTGGAATTGGGTATGGCTTTGCTAATTCACTTGCACATTGCACATACGCAGTGTGCACCGAAAGAATGTGTCGACTTTTACATCAACTATGCACAACACAATAATAAGGAAACTCAGGTGAGTTAATGGGTGAAGGGTGAAGGGTCGAACAGTTATGATAAGCATATAATTAAATATTTAAAATAATAATATATAATAATTTTTATAGCCTGATTAACTTTCGAATTGATTTTTTCACAGTAAAATAGTGTGTTCAACTTTAAGTGAAGAATTAATTCAGATATTAAATCCTGACCAGTTTATTGCTTTCGAAAATATGTTCGTTTTAAGGTTTTTTTTTAATCAACTGCAAGTTGGATTTTAGGTATATTATTTTAAAATACGTCACGTTTACAAACTTTATATGTGGTATTAAAATTTATTATTTTTTGGGATATTTTTTGGAATGAAATTTAAGCCAGAATTGGAGTTTGAACAGTATTAGTTATGAGTGCAGAAAGTTTGGAACCAATCCCAGTAGAAATCTTGAGGATAGTTTTGGGGAAGAATGCTGCATAATATATATCATTCATGGCAATTTATATATATTGGTAATCCCTTCTTTAAACCAGCTATGCTACACCGATCCCTTCTACATTTCGGATTTGTGCAGTCGTGTGCAAATTTTGCTGCGGGAGCAGCGTGAGGGGAGTCACGTTTGTGGCAGCAGCAGACACCTGGAGCCAACTGGTGAAGTGCTCAGCGCAGCATTCACTACGAGGTGAGAGGAGCCCAAGGCTATCGGGCAGTCATTGCTCAACGGACGGCGCACAGTCTGGCGCATCAGGCGAGATGCAATTGGGTCGGAAGCAAACACGCAGTGCCTTGCCTCTGGTTTATCCAGTAGCCTTTTTAATTTAGTCGCCTTCGCGTGTCATGTTATCAACACATTTAATTGGTTTTCTCACAGATGCAATCAGTTAACGCACTCCACGTTAATTTTAAGTCACACACAAATTTGTCTTTGGGCCTTTTAGCCGTAATTTAACAGTATTTAATTGTTGTCAGTTGGATGACAAAAACCACTTAGGTATTTGTACAAAGGGTTGTTCAGATAAGAGATAATTTCGATGTATCTTTTGTTTTAATTTAAATACTGTACGATATTATTGAAATATGATGCAGAAGTGTGTATTTTGTGCTCCCATTTTAATTTCACATTTATTTATTATGTTCAAGTGAATAATTGAATTGCAAATATTTGCAATGTGAATAAACTCTGAAGTTTTTAATATGTTTACGTTAAATGCTAATCAAATATATTCATAAGAAGTGGAAACACACCTACTCGAATCTTTGATACCCTCGATATATTTTCCAATTTTAAACCAATAAATTGCGCATATTAACAACATTTCAGAATTTACATACAAATAAAGCCTAAACAAGTTGTCCTAGACAAGGCTAAAAATTTAATTACTTTGACATTGCCACATTTTTAATTCAGTTTTAATGTTAACTCTAAAATTAGCATTAATAAAATGGTCAATATACTTTCGGCTGTCATTAATTAACTCGTCTATGTAATTGGCTTTAAAGCTATGCACTTAAAACCAAATAAAAATGAAAATAATTGTAATTAAATGTTTAAATTGTGTAAAACACTTTGCTGGAACACCCCTAATGTTTCAATTTAAATATTTCCCACACGCTACGAGGCAAATCGAGTGATTATCAATCGCCTCCAGTAAATTTGTGTCAATTTGCAATACTTGTATTTAATTAAAGAGTTTTTGTGTAATACAAGCAAAAGTTGTTGCCTAAAATATATACCCTTAATTATTATTAATGTTGTTGCCGTTTTGGCAGTGCGAAGCGTGCACAAATAAAAACTATACTAAAAATAAAAATCAAGAGTCACAAAAACACAACAACAAAACCCGTTGACAATGCGACGGAAATCGGCGTCGGTTAATGACTCCAACAGTCAAAACAAACGAAAATAACTTATACATATATATAAATACATATATATATTTATATATACACATACATATATATATATATATATATGTAATAGTTGCTGCTTTTGCTGGTGGTGTTTGTTCTTGTTTCGCTGCGCTTGCGGCTGCTAATGATGTCGTTGTCGTTGCCGCCAATGTGTTGCATGTGGCAACGGTCAGGGCCGCCGCCAGTGTGTGCGCTGCTCTGTGATCAATGTCCCGCACCGTCATTTAAATGATGGACCCCAGAAGCCAGAGTTACTTATTACTAATTGATCGGGCTAATTGTGTTTGCCTGCCGGCTATGAAAAGCCGTTCAAGAAAGTGCCAATCATGGTTTCAGTTAACACAACTTGGCCGCTATTGCTTCAACAGATTAACCGCTAACATTTGAGTGTTTACCCTTTTGGCATGCAGTGTGCAATTAAGGCCCAATTTAACGCCGCTTCCAATGCACGCAAGTTTCAATTGATTGTTGCCGGAGTCTTTTGATTTTTTTTTTGTTTTTTGTGTTGATGTAAGCGCTCCTTGCAGTCAAATATTTGTTAGCTTGGCCAAGAGGTCAAATTATTGCCAGGTTTTTTGTGTGTATTTTGTTTTATTCGATTTATTATTATGTATTTACAAATTTTGGGGCAAGTCTTAACGTTAAAAATTCGCTTGTGCTTTTGCGGAGATTTTTCATCTTTCCAATTTTAGTTGCTTGTTTGTGCAACGCTCAACTTGAGTTTGCCACAGCATGCGACGCGTAGTTGTTGTTGCTGTTGTTGTTGTTGTTGTGATTGTTGTTTTGGGTCTGCATCTTCTCGAGCAGCTTCTTTAGCTTGTCGTGCTTCTTCAAATAGGCGCTCTTCTCATGTGCCAGCTTGTAATTGGCAACAGTTGCCGCTGTTGTTGTAGTTGTTGTTGTTGTGGTTGTTTTTGGCAGTTGCGTTGTTGTTTTTGTTGTTTGCGTTGTTGCTGCTGATGGGCTGCTGCTGCTGCTGGGCGACGCTGTCGTTGAGAGGCCAAGAAGTGGCGCGTTGGGCAACTCGACGCGCTTCTTGTGCATGTCCAGCACCTTGTCTTCCTCCACCTCCACCTCCACCTCCACCTCCTCCGCCAGCGGCAGCAGCTGCAACTGCAAAGAGATGATGCATGTGATTATGACATGGACATGGACATGAATATGGAGACATGCTGCATACATGAAAGCAAATGCGATTACGAATGGTGGCGAGTGGTGAAGAATAGTAGGCGTTTGTCTGCCTATCTGTCTCTGTCTCTGTAGGTGTGTGTGTGTGTGTGCGTGTGTGTTGTGCTGTGGGTGTACTTTGTACAGCGATTGTGCAAAATGTATTTTCGGAAAAGTGTCAAAAAAATTTGTTGCTTTTGTAGTTTAAAATTTTCTTTTTTATGTTTTTTTTTTTTGGCTTTAATTTGTTGTACACGCAGTTTACAAAACGATAACTAGTCTCCTTATAAGTATGCATATCAGTAGCGATGATAAAACTTGCGATTATCATATTG
Source organism: Drosophila dives (assembly GCA_035042365.1). Taxonomy (NCBI): domain Eukaryota; kingdom Metazoa; phylum Arthropoda; class Insecta; order Diptera; family Drosophilidae; genus Drosophila; species Drosophila dives. The sequence goes on along the minus strand of JAWNLJ010000326.1, from coordinate 2,387,865 downwards.
TCTTACATAGTTCCATGGCGCATATTTGGTTGCCTTCTCGTAGACCTTGTATTTTTTAGTCTTCGCATTGTATTTGCCCTGCTGCTTGTTGGGCACAATTGCCGTATACTTAATGCCCACACCGGGCACATACTGGGCAGCCAATGCCGGCACACTCACTGTGCCAGTTCCAGTTCCACCTTGGTTGTATGTAGGCGAAAGTTGGCCAAAGTTGCGCTTCGGCGGCAGATTGTTGTAGTTGGGTGGCGCATAGGGGCCAGCGGGTATGATCCAAGTGCGCGGCCGAGATGGCGGTGGCAGCACATAACTGAAGGTATAAAAAAAATATACACATTAAATAGGGTTCAAAAGGGTAACTTTTGACTGCCTACAATTTGGAGAAAGGATTCACCTGTTTATAATAAATTTTGTAGCATTATCATTTTTTGTCAAATTACTACAGCTTATTAAAAGTTATAAAATAACTGATGATGGTAAAGATAGGAAAAAAAAACTATTTTGAAACTAAATCAATTGTCAAATATTCTTTATATATGTAACAAGATATAGTTATCTAGTTTCTTTATATAACTAACTTGAAAAGTATAAAAGTTATTATACAAAAACTCATCTTTCAATCAATAGTATTATTGATCAACCATTATCAATTTACACATTTCTTGGCAAAGTCAGTTTAGTCTCTATGCGGATTAATCTCTCTCTTCCGATTAAGGCCAACTTACACAAATGGCTTCGGGTTGGGCACATCGTCGCTTTGATCCTCCCAAACTGGGGCAGGCTGCCGATACGGTTGATGTGGCGGCGTAGGCGTGGTTCGCGGTGGCGGTGGCACAATGGGACCCGTATTGGTGCCCCAGTCGACGCGTATCGCTTGGCTATATGGCAGCCAGCTGGTAGCGAGGCAGATGACTAGCAGCAGGCAAATTGAGTGCTGCAAGGAAAGCGAAAACATAAAATCCAAATAAAATGATGTGAATATAATTTGTCGTGTTCAACAGCTTGCAACGATTTGGCATTGCCTTGAGAACAAGCGCCCCCAATCAACAAATTGTATTCGAATGTGTGTGGCACAAATTGCACAAGTTTTTGATGCTGTTTTAAGACTCACTTCGCCATTAAGGCAAGCTTTAAGTTATAAGCTTATGCAACTGCCAACTAAATGTGTTTTCAATTCGTAATCAACGCACCACTCTGCCAATTAATTGAGCTTTATATAGTTGTTAGATGTTACCAATTTAAAAACAAAAACAACATATAAATTTGTGTTCTTGAACTCGATTATAATTTTCTAATAATTGCGCGTCTAGCAACAATGTCAAGTGTAAATATTTGTAATCAACACAAATTGTTGTTTTGTTTGTTTGCATTGTTGTTGTTGCTGTTGCATGTGAAAATTTCTCAACATATTAACACTATTTAAGCATTATAATTTACAGAAATTGTTGACATTGTTGAAAAGTTCAAAGTCAGTGTCTTTCATTTGGCTTATGATTTATTTGGTTTTATAAATATTTATACATGTGGATAATATTTATACATATGGATATGGACAGTGTTAGCTTTGTTAATTGAATTGGTTTGTTAAATAATGATTAATTAGGCTACATTCATTGGGTTAAAGGCATATCACATTTTATCTACTCCAACAGTTTTATTGTCGCGAATTAATTTCATAATAGTTCATAGAAAAATGTATGGCAAGCTATGCATTGCTCATTTTATGAGCTTTTATTATTTATTTATGCGTTGTTAACATTGTCACCGGTTTTCAAGTGTTTTTGCTGCTAATGATCAATTACGAACCATTAAACATGGAAATGGGCTTTCAAAACGCAATTGAAACACCGCAAATTAAAATGCCAATCAATCGACAGGTGCTAAATGCAAATGACAAGGGGGAGCAACTGAAGGGGGAATTAGACCATACTTATTATGCCTTACAATTGCAACATGGCAAAACGCAGACAACAACAGCAGCATTCTCCTTGGCCAATTTTGTCTGTTGCCAATTTGTCAATCTGCGGCACTTTTAACAATATGCACAAAAGATATCGATACCAGTGATTTATCGATGCCACCTGCATCACACACTGCAATCGAAGCGGTATCGTTTGCTCTGTACATGTGGGAGTGAATTATTGCACATTCTGCTCGTCTCTACTTCTGCAGTTCTCTTTTTTTTCTGCGCAAAGATGAGAATTGCATGTTGCTTGCAAATTGAATATGTTAACTTTAACCATTTGCCATGCACATGTTATCTTTTTAGTATGCAATACTTCACGTGCACAGTCGTAAGAAATAAAGTTGGCAACTCTTGTGAATTTAAATAATGCGAATAAAGCATTTTTATTGCAAATTCATGCAGTAAATCCTGTTTTTCTTAATCCCATAAATCGGTTAATTATTTCTTTGGATTACCTATTCAAATAGGTCAATTGGCATTGCATGGAAATTTTATATACATGGTAATTGTCTCAATGGCGATATTTTCATTATTTCGAGGTAAAAATAAAAAAAAAAAACTCCAAATCTAGCAATGACAGCATTGTGTTGTGCATGGTAAACTCGAGTTTTGTGTATTCAAGTCTCGTTGTGATCGATTAGCCAAATTCGCAACGTAAAAAATGCAAATAATATTTACCATATAGTTATTTTTTATATCTAGGAATTCGTAGTGAGCGGATGCTGATTCCATTCAAATTGTTAATTCTCTGATTCTGTTTAGATAATGTTGATAACTATCCAGCGGTGTTGCAATTCTAACGAAATTATATGTTGATAATCAGATTTCTCAGATTTCTAATACAATAATTAAATAAATTATGGAAACCAATAGACGAACACTCGAATAGGCCAACGAGTTTGTACGTCCAAGATAATTTTGAATGGCGCAGCTCCAGTTTGTCAAGACTTGTTGTCGTTGTCAGCCCTGAGTAGCATGACGGCATCAAAATTATTGTGCAACAATGGACACTCAATTTTGATCAGGGCTTAAGCATATCTGTGTCTGGGCTCTTGTCACTTCCTAGACATAATTACAGTGACCATGAACTTGAAATTCACTTAAATTTTAAAGAAATGTACACTTAACCAAATTCGTTAATCCTATTACTCAAATCGCTTGAAATTAAAATCAGCTCTTAATTGGTAATTGATTGAAATTGAAATAAGTGGTATTTTTTAAAAACTCTTGTTAAGTTTTCTAGAACGTATAATTTGAATGGTTATCTAAGATTAAACACACAAGAATGCTTTTAGTTAACCAGTATTTTTTTTCTCTGTTTGTTTTTGTCAAAGTGTATAATTTAATTTAACTGGCACATGAACCTTTATACTCGTATAGTTTTCTTTGTAAGCTCTCACGGCTTTTAATTAAAGTGGTGAGCCACACAATGGGTTCGGAACTGACTTTGGGATTTGGCGTCTGGGAATTCGCTGTGCGTCTGCTTGTCGGCTCAGTCAGAGTATCAGAATTTCGCCGCAATGAACATATGTATTTTTAAGTACGGATCAGTTGAATGACCTCCGAAGTCGTGCACGTTTCAATGGTGGAGTTGTATTAATTGGACGGCACTCCTTCTTTGATATCGTCGCCGCCTCCTTTGGTGTCTCGTCGGCGTCATGAGAAGGAAGGAATCAATTCTAATCACACGACAATAGCCGACTAATTAAAAACAATCAATAATATTAAAGCTGCTCAGAGCACACAGCGGAACAACTACACTGAAACATTACTCCGGCATTATCATTATCTTTGATTAACGCAGTTTAGCACGAAAATAATCATTTATTATCAAGCGACTTGCTTGGCATACCGATTTTGCTTACTACTACAGTTTCTCGGCAACAGCTTCAAATTAAGTGTTTAGTCAAAGAAACAAAAAAATACAACAAAAAACTAAAATCTGAAAAAATAAAAATTTTTGCGAAATTTAGTGCAGTTGGAAACAAAAAACGTTTAAGTAGTATTGCATTTTTTGGGTCAAGCTTAGATTTAATTTAATGGGCAAAGTGTGCTGTGCAAGGCGGGGGCGCCAGCTGTCCGGTGTGGTCCAGCGTTAGTCGGGCAATCTTTTATCTGGCATCGAGTGCTTGGTAACAACACCAACAACCGTTATGCTCATTGTCTTTTATTACACAACAACATTATAAACAGAAAATAAAGATAAAAAACAAAAAAAATAATTCGTTGCCGGTATATTTTTAAACGATTGCATTTAGCGCGTTCGCTCTAAAAATCGTAATACGATTATAAGTATGCCATAATCATTTTTCAAACGCCCTAATTGAAATCATTTATTTTCTATCATGAGGGTAATGGTTATACGAGACACCTTATAAATATTATGTGCAGATTTCTCAGTTTTTTATTTTTGTTTTATTTTGGATTTTGGCATGCGGGCTAGTTTAAATTGCAATTTAATTATCGATATGGGGAACCAACATTTATTGGGGAATTTTTGGGCTGCATGACTTAACTTTGCTAATAAATATCATTTATGCATTATCAATTTTTGCACGCGATCAATGCGGGTCAGCATTACATAATGATATATGAAAAAACAAATAGATATTGGGCAATTTGCCATGTGGGAGATGAAAGTAAGTCAAAGTCAAAAATATCAAAGTTCAACAATGACCAGCATAATTATGAAAGTTGTAAGGGTTCGATTGGTGGTAACAAGGAAAAAATCATTTCATTTATCAAATCACTTTCATCATGCTCTGCCACAAAACAATTAAATTGGAAATGAGGCACCGCATTTCATATTTCTTTGTGTTGTTAAATGTTATTTCAATCATCGGTTATTGTTCATTGTTATTTGAAACATGATTTATAACCCACTTCATTTTTTGTATAATTTTTTTCCATTATTGTAAAGGCTAAACAAATTCATTTTTATTAAATTAACCACCACATAGAAAAATTATTGAAAATATTTTGTATATTAATTATTGCTGTTGATTTTGAAGTATTTAAAAAATCAGTGTATTTCCATTTTTAATTACATACACTGGCTTATCTCTTTTCAATCTAATGTAAGTTTATATGACGAAACTATGATCATCACACTCCCATAAATGATGCTTAGTCACATAAAGTTTTATATATCCAAAATAAGTTGGGATTACAATGACAACACAGGAAACGTCAGCTTACTCAAAAATTTACATTTATTTAAATGCGTAAAGTGTAAAATGTATAAGACAATTACATTTAAAGTGGGTGTATTGTGAATGTGTCAAAATTAAAACATTTTATACCATAAATTTTGCGTTCTACATGGTAGCTCTCTGGTAGTACATGGCTATTAAAATTTACATCTAAATGGCTTTTTCAGCTGAATCAAGCTGAATGCGCTAAAGAGCAAACGCTCAAAGAAGACATCCGGCAGATCAGTGAATGGTCAGATAGACGTGTTCTTCGCGCACTGACTGACTTGACTGACTAACTGACTAACTGTCTGGCTGGCCTTCAGTTTGTGACGCTTACCTTACACATCAGTTGAGAATAGCACATTGTACATCGGCCCATTAATGTAGGGTTTCGAGGCAATTGTAAAATGACTTCATCTAAGCTAAGCAAACAGTCGAAGCGTGTCTGGTAATTAGTTACTTTTTGCTATTACAACGTCGCTGGTAATGTGTCTGATTTGCATATGAAAAACCATTGAGTATAGTTATAGTTGACCTAGCCGAGTCTCTTAGCAGAAAGTTGATTGCAGTTGCTTCTTCGGCTGAGAAGTTCAAGGCAAGTTGGCAATTTGTCGCTCATTGCCTGCCGTTCATCAATTAGCCAACAGCAACAGCAATGACCTTGTTGGGGCCAGAACAAACAAAAAAAACAAACAAACAACTAACTTGATACATCGCCCCCACCAGCAGCAGCCATGCGCTCGCAGCGGGTGGGGGAATGGATTGGGAAACAGTCAAATTGTGTTGCTGTGCAAGTTAGCGTTAAATTCTGACATGGCTTTTTAACGCCAAATATATTTTGATAGCTGTTCGGTAGTTGGTAGTTGGTTACATTTTCCCAACTCAGCTCGTTTGTCACAGCTTATTGTTGGCCAATTTGAAGGCGCAACATGAAAAGGCAAAAACAAAAGCCGAGCATTGAAACAAGTTTCATGCATCTGAGGCAGCTGAAGCATTTGTACAAATTGTTTGGCATTAGGTCGCCTTTGGGCTTAGTCACTGATCGTTTTTTTTTATATAAATATTTTTTTTTTAATTTTTGGTCTTGTTTGCGCCTGGCTGCATTGCTCGCATTTGTACTACATAAAAAAAACAATACATAGTCAATTCCATTTGGCAGCGGCTTCCTCGTCAGCATTTGCTGTTAGCCATGTACAAGTGGGCCCACAACAACAGCCTTGTGTAGCACGTTTATGAATGTTGTCGGCTTTTGGTATTTTGATTTTTTTTTTTCGAGTGCTTTTTGGATCAGAAATGATTGAGATGATCGGTGTCGATGTCGTGTATCTCACACTTGGAGAAAATGCTTGAGAAATGATAGTTGTTTGGCGTCGATTTCAGTTTAGTTTTTATGCATGCACAATTTATGAGCTAGCCTCGAGTTTCCTAATCCCCATTTAGAATGTCAGTTTAAGTGGGTTGATATTTTCAGACAACTCATCTTTAAAGCTTAGCATTGAGTTTAAATAAGTCTGTTAAAATTAATTTTAAGCTATGTAAATTTCACTTTTGTTCATACATTGAGCAACACTTTCGCCACACTGCGAAACCAGAAATCAAATAATACAAATTCTTTAATAATCGGCTGCCAAAAATTTGTGTGGCTATGCACTTTGATTAATTGCCAACAAGTTCCCATGCTATTTAAAAATGCGCAACAAAAGAATAATAAATATATTTTTTATATAATATATATTTAAGCGCAAATTTGTGATGCCCAAAGATGATTTGCGATGCCAAAAGTCAAAGCTGAGCAAACAACTCAAAAACGTGGGATTCAATCAACCAAAAAATCAAGCGAAATTTAATAAAATGCAAAAAAAAAAGATAATAAGTAAATAGACATCATATTGTTTGCAATTGCATACATATACATAAATATATCCAATTAATGGGGTTAATGAAATTGCAAATCCATTGTATACACAGACAGCTCAATGCCTATTGTAGGTGTATGTGTGACTGACTCTGCACATGTATTTGTTTATGATTTGCTAAAAAAAATCAATTTAATTCCCAGGCAATTGTAAACTTGACCTCTATGATGATTCCTTTTTTGTCGAGACAAACATGCAAATGGCGTGTCAAAAAATTAATTAAACAAAATGAAAACCACAATTTTTGTTTTGTTTTTTTTTTTGTATTTCCTTCTGAGATGCCAATTGCAGGGGCAGCATCATCGAGGCAATAAATTGCAACATATTTTTCGCTGCAATAAGCTTGATGCAGTTGCAGGTCTGATTGGTCAGCCCGATATCAGCGGCTCATTGAATTTATGGCATTTAGGGGCGTAACCGTCGTATTGCAACAAAAAACAAAATATTTAAAAAAAAATAGAAAAAACCTTCAAAGCATAATAACTTGGATTTTGAGTAGGGCACTCGTTGCGTCTTTTAGTGGTGCTGCCGCCGCTGCTGAGCTATGTTGCTCAGAGGCTAACGGGGCGCTAATCATAAATCTGCAACGCAACTGCAGCGACAACAACAGCAAAAATAGCAACAAATTTCAACTGCTAATCAGCGGTTACAAACCCAAAAGTTAATGCCTGTCAGGCACTTAGCTGTTTGAACTTTTCGACGTCTGTCTGGAATTTGTGTTGTGAAAATGAGGAAAAAACAAAACAAATAAATAAATCGAACTGCTTTCAGGCTGGTCAACAGCACAGTACAATGGTCCAACAGTAAGTAGCGTGGCCAAGAGGTCAATGAGCTACCGTTATTGTTAACTAAATTGGCTGCTGGGCCATACAAAAGACTGCATTTGATTTTTGTGTATTATTGATTCAAACATCGCTTACACATTGGCCAAATATAAAAAACAAACAAACTTCGCTTATAATTTGCATAATTTAAGTCTGCAAATTTTTGCATAAAACGTACATTTGGAGCGGAATTGTAAACGATTCACTTAATCATTTGTCTAATTTTATATGCACATAAAATTTTCAAGCACAATCTAAATCAAAGTCTAATCATTTCTTATTAGAAATTATCAAAATAACAAACAAGCAGACAGTTAACATAACAATGAAAAAAAATATGATTACAATGGACATTGAATCGTTTTCCGATAACTTAATCGTCTGACAAATTATGTTCAATGTGGTAAGAAATATTTAATGGCATTTAGATAAGAGCGTGAAGCGCTTCATTAATTAAATTCCATTGAGAAATTAACTGTATAACAAATTTCTTAATCTAACTCTGAATGTGGTTGCTTTTAAGGAAGTGATTTCGCTTTTGTTATTAAATTGCATATTTGCACACGTTTCGTTATTTATATAAAAGCTGCGGGTTTTGCTGCCAAATTGCTAACAAAATCAAACAAACATAATTTAATAAGAAAAAAAAGAACAATCATAGAAGAAGATCCGCTAATTACAAAATGATGTTGCAAAAATAAGTATTTATCTTATATATAAATTTATATGTTGTGCATTTTGACAATTAATGACGCTGATTTCACCAAGAGCGCAAAAAAAAACTCGTTTCCGGTGCGCATCTGCAAAAGGGGGAAAACAAAAGACTTATGACACAAACTGGCAAATGTACATTAACGAAAGCTGAGCTGCTAATAAATCGCATTGTTTAACGGTATATCAAAAATGTAAACATAGCGTAAGAATATTATACACTAAACTCAACAACAACAGTTTTGGGTCATTGCCTTTATGTCAATTGTTGTTTTTTTTTTAGCTTTTTTTGTGTGAGAACAGCAATAACTTGAAGAAGTTTAAGTACCCTTTTGGAACTGCTGCTCATAAGAATAAATAGATGTGAAGTGCGAAGGGTAACTCATTACCAAATTAAATAATAATAATAATAAAATTGCAGCCACAATATTTGTATAATAATAATAATAAAGTAGCAGTCAGAATATTTGTGTTCTAAGGCATTTTTGAATCTTGTCCATGATTAATGAAGTTGACATGCGTTTTTGACATTTTTTATGTGTTTACGTTCGCTTATTAAATCAGATCGTGCGGGATATTAAATATTTTAATTTCATATAAAAGTGTGAGAAATTACAATTAAGAAACATGCTTTTGTGTATTGGTAGCACTGGAGACGGCAGTCAATGAATTTTAAGCTTAAATCGCATTCCACAATAATTATCATATGCAGGATCTTAATGGGTTGGGTTTGGTTAGTTGGGTTATAAATCATTTTTTCACTAATCACTACTTAAATTATTTGTCAATACAATTCACTTACCATTTTGTAATTTAAAACTTTTAATGTAAATTAAAACTTCAAAGGCGATTAGCTGGAAATATTTTGAAATGAATTGGTTTGTTGTTATAAATATTTAATTTTGATAATTGTACGCATTAAAAATACGAATTTGAGGGTCGTTGCCGTTTGGCATTTGTTATAAGCTTTAGTTGAACACACATAGACATAGACACATGTAATTGTTTTGTTGCTGTCCTCTATTTTAGATGTTTATAATGATTGTTATTAGTTTGTAGTCGAGTTTCACACTGCACAGCTGTTGCTGTTGCCGTTGTCGTTGCTTTTGCTATTGCTGTCAGAGTTAAAATTATGAAAACATTTCCATTGACAGAGACTTCGAGTTCGACTTCGACTTCGACTCGGTCTTGGAGTCGCCCGTAATCATCGGTAATTGTAGACGCGCGGCATTGTTCGCATATTGAATGACGATGTCGATGATGATGACGATGACGCGTGCAGAGCGCTCAATGCGACAATATCAAATCAGATTTGATGCAATATCAAATGAACTGTCTGCTCATTATGCAATCAGCTTTTCAAACTGGACCCTACTGGCACAGTGAATGTCGTCGCGATGAGATTTTGTTCCGATTGTTCGTTTGCATTGGATTGTTGACGCTGACAACTTGCAGTCTCAATTGCAAGCACTCAAGCTAAAAAGATTTCCGTCGAAATGACAACTGATAATAAGCCCCCCCACAACCAGTTCAAAAAAATGCTTTCAAACTGACCTAGTCAAACTGATTGCTCTGCTCTGTCGCCTCGCTGTCGCTATCGGCGTCGACGTCGTCGTTGTCGTCAGAGTCGGCGTCAGCGTTAACGTCTGTCGCGCATGCGTAAATAACAATTTAAATGACAATTTTTTTTCTGTTTGCGGTTGCTTTAAATTTATAAGTGCGAGTAATTTTAAATTGGTTGTGGTTAACAATTTTTTGTTTGTCTTTCAGTGTCACAAATTCAGCCAAAAGTGCGCACATGCCACGCATTTTAAACTTTAAGTGCTCAGTCTCAGTCTTTGTCGCTGTCTCGTAAGTATAAAACAAATCACAAGAATTATTGTGTGCTGACGATGTGTGTGTGTGTGTGTGTGTGTGTTGAGCCGGCCATGTCATGGTTGCAGCTCAAACGTGACTATCTCGGAAACCTGCCTTTTCGACCAATATATCGCATGCGAATTTTATAGAGCGGGCATTCGATGCGACTGAGAAACATCCCTGACTCAATTTTATTATGGCTCAATAAAGTTTATAATTTAAACGTGGCTTAGGTGCAAAGTAAGTTATACATTACTATCGAGAACTTAATTCGATAAGGTACTTGAGAAACTAGTTTGTTTGAGATGAGCTCTTTTTTATTTTTATTTGTGTGTAACTTGTTTTAAGCTTAGACTAGTTGCACTAATTGCAAGAAACTGGAACTAGTACTAATTAAAACTAGAAATGTTTATAGATTTGCATTCCAGTTCTTGTACGATATACTCCTTTTATGTGTTACTTCATAGCCCACTTGACGAACACACATTTTTCGTTCTCAATTCACTAATTTGAAAAATATATTATCTACGACTAAATGTTTTTTTTTTGCATTTAATTATCTACAAGTGTTTCCGGCATAATAACATCATAAGTACACTTTAAGTGCCCATTTATGCACCCAAGAAGGCCTTTTAAAACACATTTTGTTACTATTAAAAAACTGTGTTTAACTTCACATAATATAAGGTTTTAGTTTCAATTATGGTGCCGAATTTTCCCTTCCTTTTTTTGTTAATGCGCTCAGAAAAAAAAGATATAGAAACACACACACATTGACGACTTTTGATTTATGCGGCCTTTTAAAACTGCAGCTAGCCAACGTTCGAGGCGGTTTATTAAATTATTATTTGATAATTTTTTTTTTCTATATTTCCTAACAACATTTTTGCTAGTCAAATGTTTTGTGCGTGCAACAGCGACAGCGACAGCGACAACAACGCCTCCTTTTCAGGCTCTATCTGTCCATGATTTATTTATTTGCATAAATTTAACACGGCTCTGACAGCAGTTGAGTGCTTGTCTTTTATTATTATTTTGTTTTGTTGTTTTTTTTTCTTGAGCTGTGATTGTTGCCTGCCTACAGGCGATGGAGCATTGGCACACGCAAGTTTGTTACCTAAGTCTTTTGTTATGTGCCTTGAGCAAGGAATTTTTTATGGGTTTGTTGTAGAACACAGTTTTTCTCTGCATGTTTGTGGGCCTGTCTGTTTGTCATAATTAACACCATTTCATGCAACTTAATTTGATATTATTTAAATGAGTTGATATTGTTGCTATTTGCGATTTACGATTTACGATTTGCATCATCTGTTGACACTGCACATACTTTGTTTGTTTTGTTGTAACTGCTGCTTGCTGAGTGTTTTTGGTGTTTGTTTTTGATGTTTTTTTTTTTTACTTGTGTTGATTGTGTTTACCGAAAGCAGCGCTTAAAGCATGACAAAACACATTGGAGACACGGGCCACACTGAATGCAGCAATTGCGGTAGCATCAGCATAAAGTCTCAGGTCTTGGGTCTCCCGACTGCGACGCTGTTCATCAGCTGAGTTGCCGAGACGAACGAGCACGAGCCATTTGCCGATGGCCAGTTCGGCTGTGTTTTTGATTTTGTTTTTGTTTTGATTTTTCATTGTTGCCAGAGCGGGTTTCTCATACATGTGCCCGACTCCCTGTCTGACTACCTATAGTCGCCTGCTGCTGCTGCTGTTGCTGCTGGTGTTGCTGCTGCAGCTAAAATGTTGCTAGGGCAGCTTCCGGCTGAATATATTGCTGGTGATTTTAGACATGTTGCTTTGCCGTTGTCTCATTTACATTAAATGAAGCTTGTCGGCGTGTGAGCACATTAAATGTTTTTATTTTTACATTTTGTATTATTTAATCAGAACATTGAATTTTTATTGAGCTGCATCAAAATGCGTTATGCTAATAGCTATAAGCCAGTTTAACAATATACCAATTTAGTGTTTATTACACCGCTTGCATTTATATATTGATATCAATTAAATGTGCGGCACGTGATACGCTGAACTCTTTTGAACATGAAACGTTTTTAGGCTGGCAAAAAAGGCCTACGTTTTAGCCATATTAATACTGTGTGAGCGACATTGAGAAATGAAGTAAACTCATTAAATGAATGTTAACGTATTTAAATTTCTACCATTTGCCCTTTGCGGCAAGTTTGTCAACGTCTTTTCAGTCCTTAAGTTCAACTAATTATACCATCAAACAATTTAAAGAGTTGTAGAAAATAATGCTTTAATCTGTCAGCAACCAAAAATTGTATTGGCACTTTGTATGTTTTGGTAAATTATTCATCATTAAATTGTATGAGTTGGCAAAAGAATATGAACAATGTGATTATTCTTATGTACAATTCGGATTTCCTCAATTAAAAGGCTTAAATAATTTTTGGAAACGATTTGTTGCGCACTTTGTGGGCGTAGACACAGACACACATATAATGTATGTTGTTTATGTAGTTCAGGTTCAGGGCACTTAAGAAACCATTATTAAAAAAATTTCAATATAATTAAAAAGCCATATCAATCAAGCGGACGACCGATTAGCATACACAAGTTTTTGCAATTATGTATTTGTACCAATAGTAAATCAACAGAAATGTCTGCTTAAAACGCTTTTGCTTGACAAGTTGATTTTATGACTGTGCTCGGTCTTGGACAAAACTGGTCTTAGAAAAGATCTCTATCACATTTATGGTCTTTTTATCGTAATATTACAGTTTTTATATATATTTTTTTAGTTGTTGTTGTAACTCGAATGTGCTTATGATTGATCTGATGATTTTGTGGACCGTACAAGTGGCAACTATTGCTTACAGCAATTTTATTTTTTTTTTCCAATATTTTTTAGAGAGTGTGGGAGAATTTTTGAAGCGAAATAATCTGATGGTAATTTTTGTAAACTGTCGAAAGTGACAGGCGTACAAATTTGCGATATAATCAACAAATTTTAAGATTGGGCAAGGCTTGCCAAATGTTTGCCAAGAAATCACTAAGTAAAATATTCTGTATGATATATGTATATATGAAACTCCATCAATAACTGAAATCAAATATGAATTGTATACAAAGAAATTATATACCATTTGCCATTGGGCTTGTCCTTTGAAGATAAGCTCTTCGAACAGCAGGTCATTAAACATTTCCAAATACTTTGTGCTCTATATAGAGTTACACATAATGTTTTATGCATGAGCCATTTGAGTGCGACTAGTACTCACATTGAGCATTGTTTTAACCCAGTTGTCATAATTTATAAATACACTGCCACCCAGTGTTGAGGTTGTCAACTCGCACGGCCTACAAATAGAGAGTTGCCTGCTCGTATGCTAATCGTTCGAGTACACTGAGAATATTATTGATCTTGAACGCATGACTTAATGCTACATATATGCAATGGATCGACATGACAGTTATAGCCACAGCCATAGCCAGATCTGACTTAATCGGAGAGTTGAGAACGAATACCGCAAATCAATAATCAAGCCAATAACCCGACTCAATGCCTTTGGAACATTTTTTAATGAGCGCACATTCATTTATCTTTATTAGTAATGGCAATTGGCAAAGATAAGAGACAGATGGACGGACGGACAGATGGACAGATGGACGGAAGCTTGGACAGCTGAGCAGTTTACGACTCATTTTGCAATAACTTTTTTAGCATTGTAATTGGCTCATTTAAGTTATTAATTTATGCAACACATTTCTATTATTTATTTATTTCTAAACACGATTTGTAGACGGTTTGCTGCACTTTGTATTTATGCTATTTCTTACGTAAAAAATAAATTGCTAATTGCAAATTAATCAGAAGTCACTAAATTATCAACAGACAAGACAGTCGAAGATAGAAAAAAAAAACAACTAAATAGCCTGGCATTATAAAAGATGATATTTTTATGTAAGCACTTAAGATGATGTATGATGATCATGTTTCTATGTATTTATGTGTCGGACTAGACCGATAAACCCCAGAGTGTTCTGTGTAGCGCCGAAAGTGGACAGACGACAGTCGACAGCATCGAGCGTATCGGATTTGATTGAACAGGTAATTAATGATCACCGGATTAGTTTTGAACAGCAGCCGCAACGAAACTGGCAATATCACGGCGCTCGTGCGACAAGTACCCACAGATTGGATGCTGTATGCCGGAGGCAGAATATTAATCAACGCATTAGAAGTTGTACACGGTATGGCGGCTGCGTAGGTGTCTAGATCTCAATTCATATATATTTTTAGATAGGGAAGTACATATGGCACATACATTTGTTTTACTTCAACAAGCAAGCAAGTCAATCGCAAGAAATCGAAAGGAGTTTGTCTACTATAAATTTTAGATAATCCAATTGCTGTGTAGCACTCTAAGTTCAAGGTAAAATCCTGGCAAGGCCTGCATGCTCAAAAGCAGTTAGAAAGTTGAAACTGCATTTAAGCTTACGGTTATTTTTAAGATCTTGTGGTTAATTTCGGACATTTATCGCAAGATATTTTACACTTCAATAAAAGTTCAACTAACTCTGATTTCGTGTTCACATTATAAGCTCATTAGCCTTACTCAAAGATTAGAATGCCCATTGATTTTTTCAATTAATATTTATATATAATAGCATAACAAAGAAGAAGAGAAGGAAAATGCATTTCCAGCTATAAAAAATATACAAAGTTAACGTGAAACAAAAAAAAATGTAGAAAACCATCGCTTAAGAACTATTAAAATGGCATTTTACGAGAGCGCCTTCAGTTTAGCCGGCCCGAATAAGACCGGCTGGCTTTTAGTCCTGATGCGTTGTGCTCTCCTCCAGATTGCAAAACACATTGCGCATTTTATCTAGATCGGGCGGCGCGGTGTCCGGATTCCTTATCCACATAATGTACGCCTGTTTGTCGGTACGTGTGAGCGGCTTAAAGTTACGCGGATTCTGTGCCTCCTCATCCTGCAACTTGGAGTTGTAGCGCGCATACAGAAAGATGCGATAGCGCCAATTGTCAAAGGTCTGCTTCCACTCGGTCACATGCTTCACAGCGCCCTGCGGCACAGCATTCAATAGATTCGCTAACTTCAGCCAATACGGATCCAGCACGGGATCGTTGCGTCTATGGTCATTAATGAACTGATGCTGCTGCAGAAAGTGAACGTAGAGCTCCTTCTGACGCTTCGACATGCGCTCCTTGCGTTCTGTAAAACAAATGCATTAAATTTTTTTTAGAATTGAATATATTCAACTTACGTCGAATATTGTTTGTGCCCGTTGTGGCAATAGCCATGTTAACTCCTTGTTGCTGATGTTGTTGTTGTTGCTGCTGTTGCTGTTGTTGTTGCTGCTGCTGCTGTTGCTCCTGTTGCTGCAGGAGCGCCAGATGTTGTTGTTGCTGTAAATGCTGATGCTGCTGTTGCTGCTGGAGCAGGAACTCATGCTGTATGCGCTCCTGCAGCAACTGCTGATGTTCCTCCTCGTGCTGATGGTGGTGTGGATGATGTGACGTTGGCGGTGGCAAAGGCAACGACGGTGGCGGCGCTTGTTGCGGCATCTGCTGTTGTTGCTGATGATGTTGCGAGTGCGGCGAATCCGGCAGCTCATCCTGCGTATCATAGTCCATTTTCGGCGTGCATGGATCGTAGTTGGGCATGGCTAGTTCCGCAGATGCAGCACCACTACTATCCCTATCGATGCGATACTTCATGCTCTCCTGCTCTTCGTCATCGCAATTGGGCAGCGTCAGCACTGTGGCTGCATGTGGCGCTGCATCTGTGACACTGCTGCTCTGGCACAAATTGGTGGGCTCTTCCGGCGGGGGAGACTCGTTCAGTAGCTTCTGAGCACCACAACGACAATGCGGATGCACCACATAGTTCTCCAAGGCACCATCGTACACTGAAAAAAGTAAAACAAGAATTAGATAAATGTATTAAAATATAGTTCTTAAATCTAAAACTCGATGGAAAAGTAGATTTTGTTTTCTGTTTGCTTAAACATAATGTATTTAGCGCTTAGCATTAGTTAAAGTACACATCATCATCATCATCATGAACATCATTCTGATTATCATAACATTTTGCACTGGTTCCGAATTGCCGTTTTGACTCTCAGTAGTCGTAACTATTGGTTGCCGTTGTGCTCTCATCCAACGGCACAAACATGTCCATTTTATCGTAGTCCGGCGGCGCAATGTGTTTGTGACTGGTCCACATAGCGTATGCCTTCTGATCGGTGGCCGTCAGTGGCTTAAAGTTCTTGGGATCGCTCGTCTCCGACATGCTCAACTTGGAGTTGTAGCGCGTATACATGAATATGCGATACCGCCACGCATCGAACGTCTGCTTCCAATCCTCTACGTTCTTTACAGCGCCTTGCGGCACACTATTTAGCATATGCGCCAGCTTGGCCCACAGCGGCTCGGTGAGTCCATCGTGGCGGCGATGATTCGACAGCATGCAGGGATTGTCCTCGAAAAACTTGACATACAGCTCCTTTTGGTCCTTAGACATGCGCTCGCCGCGTTCTACAAGTACAATAAGATAACCAATTTAGAATTCAAGTTTTCCTCACTTTTATCTCACTTGCGACTTACTTCTAAATCGACTCATCAGTCCGGGTGTATAAGGCGATTGTTGTGTCGTATTTGGAGCCGTCATCGTTGGCAGGCTGTGCGTGTAATTTGCAAAGAATTGCTGGGTGGGCAGCGCATGCTGCAGTGCCTGCTGTTGTTGATGTTGCTGATGGTTTTGCTGCTCGTGTTGCTGTTGGGCGCGCGCTTGATAGCGTGCCGCACGCGCCGCTCGCTCCGCTTCGGACTCAGACTCTGCTTTGGGTATTATGTCCATGGGATCTATAGACTGTGTTAGCGATTCTGGCGTTCGCTCCGCATAGGTTTGATTGAGTCGCAGCTTTTGCGCTGCATCCGCATGATCCGAATTGGAGTTGTTGGCATGATCCAGCGGCGAATCGCCTGGCTCATTGCAAACGCCCAGAGCCGGTGAATTGGGCTGTGAGCCGGATAATGCAGACGCACCAGCCACATAGTCGTGGGCATGGCTTGCACTCTCATTCGAACGCTGCGGCAGTGGTACATGGTGTTGATGCGGATGTGGATGATTGTGTTGATGTTGCTGCTGCTGTTGTTGTTGCTGCTGTTGTTGTTGTTGCTGCTGCTGTTGCTGCTGCTGCTGCTGCTTGAGGGCAGCCATTGAACAGGATGGCTCGTAGGAGAGCAGCTCCTTGGCATGGCCATCGTCTAGGGCTGCAAGAGGGAGCATTTTCAATGTGGATTTTATTACAAATGCAATTCGCAGAGACTTACAAGCAAAGCACTGTTTACGGTTGCCGCGTCTATATACACAGATCATTATATATATGCATGTACTGCATGTATACATAAATAAAGGTTTATCGGCATACATATTTAAGTATATGCATGCTTTGGACAAAGTTGTGTTAAAAGGCTTAAACGCTAGTGAAAACTAAATCGCGATCTAAACTAATTTGGGTATGTTTTGTTATTTACCTTGACTGATTTCTATAACGAAATTTGTGAGGTCGTGTCGTTGAGCCAAATAGTGCAGCAGCAGCTCATCGGGTATGTTGAAGCCAATCTTTTTGTTGCGAAACTCGAAATTATAGATCCCAAATGCGGCTCGAACTGCAAAACGAATAAAAAACGTATGCGAAAAGAAAGAAAAAGCACACAAATTCAATTTCAATGTTCAAATACAATTTTTATATATTTTATATGATTTTATGCAAAGGCATTTACGAAATATCGGATGTTGCTCTCAATACACACATTTTAATGGCTGTCAAGTTTAACGACCTGCCCTGGGCCTTTGCCTTTGACTGTGCCTGGGGCGGCAAGGCCCCAAAACCGACAGCGTGCGCAATGGCTCCCCTTTGCCCGCCCCTGCGCTCGTATCTACGCCCACCCCTGGTACGATTGCAAAGAGGCTTACCAACATTCTTCAAGTCCCATATGTTCAGATTTCGATTCTCTTCAGGCACGCCAATCATGAGCAGCTTCTTAGTATCACGAAATTGAAAAGGAATTATTATTCCCGATCTTAGCACCATTTTCAATGAGCCCCGCACTATTTTCACAGTTTTTCATAAATTTTCCACGTTTCGCTTTGCGGTTATCTTCGTAATTGTTTTGGTCTCTGTCCCTTCCTTGGCATTTGCATGTTTTACTTGTTCGTAAACAGCACTGATCAATCGATTGTTATCGATGTGTGTGGCATCGATGCTTTGCGCGCAAGATAAGCATACATCGATACCACATTTTTTGTGTTTATTTATTGCAAACAATTGTTTGCAATTATTTGTCATATGACTAATTTAATTAAAATTTAATTTTATTATTAATTTTTTTACAAGCTGGTAATTTGCCTTTAAATTTTATCGTCATGATATTACCTTGGTGTGTGTGCAGTGAATGACTAATTGCTTGTAGCCCTAAATTAAACAGCTGTGATTTATAAAAACAAACTTCACTTTCAAAGAGATTTCATTCATAATTAAAAAAAATTAAAGAAATGCTTGAGAACTGCCAAAGACATCACATGGTCTTGGGACTGGCCGCCCTTACCCTGTTGACCGTTCTGGTGCTTATAATCGAGTCCCGCTATGCAGCCGAGGACAGTTTGGCGCGTCGTCGCAGCCAACAGTTTATAATTGAGAACAATGCAACGTGCTGGAAACATGAGACATATACAGTGGTCCAGGAGTGTCATCCCTGCTCCGAGTTCGACATTGTCAGTCGCAGTCTGGGCGTCTGCATACACACCCACTTCAAGGAGGTGCTGCGTTGCAAGAGCGGGGAGATTGTGACCAAAAGTTGCGATCGTGTCGCCCTCATTGATCAGCGAAATTTCATAAAATTCGAGGCGTTTGCATTTGTGCTTGGGGTGCTCAGCTATTTGGTCAGCTATGCGAGGGATCGCTTCTTGTCCCGGCGAAACTATCAACGCATCGAACGCCAGCTGAATCGGGTGCAGTAGCAGTACCAGTGGCAGCAGCAACAGCAACAGCAGGAGATACAACAGGAGATTCCACCGACGAAGGATACTCAAATGTACATAGATTAATATTTGTTATTTGTAAACAATTTTGCATAATTTATTTAGCTTTAAGTACATTAAATTCTCATACACACTAATACTAAAGGGAGGAATGTAAAATATTGCATATATTGGGAATGCAGCTGTCCGTAATGAAGACAAGACTGGTCAACACATTGTGGTGCTTCTACACAAAAAAAATTGAAAATAGAAACGGATAACAAACTGTTTGCATGCCAATCCTTATGTAAATATAATAACAGAAACATATTTTGACGGTTAATTGCGCCAGTCGGGTATCAAATCGGGCTCAGCGCCCTTGGCAGCGGTTGGTGGCGCTGCCGTGGTGGGCAGAGCTGGGGGTGATTGCTGCGCATCGAGGGTGTCCTCGCTGGTGGTACTTGTATTGCTGCACGCCTTCAACGAATTATCCGTCATGGGCAGCGGCTTGGCCACACCAATTCGAACAACACCTTTGGGTGCACCCTTTAACGCCTGCACCGCCTGATCCAGCGAAGCGTTCTCCAAATTAATCGAGTTGACGAAGAGCAGACGATCACCGGGTATCAGCCTGCCATCCAGTTGGGCAACGCCACCGGGAACCAAGGAGCGTATGACAATGAGCGTATCGTTCGAGTCCAACGGATCCTGATAGTCGAGTATGGAGAAGCCCAGGCCGCGATCGCCCTTCAACAACTCAATGATCTGGGGCTGCGACGACCACATGGCCAGGCCGGTAAGAGGCTCCAGCGAGCGAGATTTCAGTTTATTAAATGAATTGGCCGCAACGGCCACCGAATCGGCATCGGCAACCGAACCGGCTGTGGCCAAGCTGCCATCGGATTTGGCCTTCACCAGGCGATCGGTGGCCGGCAATAGATTCTCAAAGTTGTTGCTGCTCAGCTTCTTCAGTGTGTCGTCTGAGAAGGGCAGCAGAGAGGTAACCTTGCTGCGTCCGCACACCATGCGCACATCTAGTGGCAGCTCCTTTAATATGGCCACCACTTCCAAATGATTCATGCCCAGCAAACGTTCCCCATTCACCTCAAGCAGCTCATCGCCAGAGCGCAGAACTCCGTTGACGCCAACGGGCCCATCAGGTAAAATGGAGCGAATATAGTGATGTGGACGCACCTCTCGTCCGCCCTCCACATCGACGGTGCCCTCGAGCGAGATGCCCAAACCGCCGACGGCAAACTTCTTGATCTGGGCCACAATCACCTCCATGTCGGCGCCAACAATTTTCTGCCACTTGCGCACAATCTCCGTTTCAATCTCCTCGCTCAGCTCCGGCTCCGTGTAGTATTTGTGGCGTGTAATCAAACTGGCATTCTTCGCCTGCAATGGAATGTTATATGATGCATGATGGGATCAACTGGAGCACAAAGGATTACTTACCTCCTGTTTATCGGCGAGCTGCATAACCACATCTGTGGGAATGATCGTGGGATTTACATCTAGCGGATCCCTGACCGCCACCAGTTGTTTCCCGGTGCCAAAGCTGCTCAGCGTTGTCGTCGTTGCCAAGGAGCTGGACGGGGGAGTGGTCATCATAAAAGGCTCCGGTGCAGGCAGTGTTTCGTCCAGCTCAAGTTCTCTGGTGGTCGTGGCAGTCGAAGTGCTTGCCACTGATGTTGAAGGCGGTGGCGTAAGGAGGGTTGCACGCGACGGAGTGCCTGGTGTGCTGGTGGGCGGCTGTTGGGGTGGCGGCTTCTCATTGGCATTGGCGGCAATTGCCTGCTGCAGCTGCTCATATTTGGGGCCGCGCAAGTAACGCTCGAGGCGCAGATTGACCACCTGGCCGGACTTCTTGAGCAGCTCGACAGCCTGATGGTTGGAGTAGCCCTGCAGCGACTGGCCATCGACTTCGATAATGCGATCGTTGACACGAATCCGTCCACTCAAATCCGCAGCGGAACCGGGAGAAACGCTCTTCACAAAAATGCCTGAGAGTTCCTCCTTCTCGCAGACATAGCCGGCAATGGTGATGCCCAGTCCGTTGGCGTCCTTTTTGAGCTCCACCTGAAGCTTCTCGGTCTCAGGCAATGCCAGCAGCTCCTCCAGATCAATGCTGGGATCGATGAGTAGCGAAGTCTCACCGCGATATATGAAACGATCATCCTCCGTGGTCGTCTGTGGCGTCGATGCGGTTGAGCTCTCGCCAAAGATCTCCGGATAACCGGTAGAGATAAGATACCGTTCCAGCTCGGCAGGATCAACGAGAACGCGAGTAGGCACCACTGCGCTGCCCGGCTCCAGGGCGTATTGTGGCGTCGGTAGACTCTGTTCGATGGGTCGCACTACGACTAGGCGCACATGGGTGCCCGATTGTCTGAGAACTGCGGCCACCTGTTCGGACACCATTTCATGCAGATTAACATCTCCGATCTGCAAAATGTGGTCACCGGAACGCAGCCGTCCATCACGATCCGCCACGCCGCCTTGCAAGATGGTCTTCACAATGACACCCGAGTTGCGTGCCCCAATAATGCCAAAGCCTAAGCCGGTGCCGTCGTTGACCAGCTCAATGGCCTGAATTTGAGCGTAATCCGTTGCATATAAATCGGCGGCAGCTGACTTGGAGTTCTGACTCTGTGGACGGGGCTCCACCTCACCCGTGGACGTGGACTTGTCTGGACTGGCGGGAGCCGACGAATCATACATAACATCCCCACCATTAAGGCTAAGCACCAAATTGCCAGAGACATCGATGTCAAAGTCATTGGGCAGCATGGACGGATGTTGGCCGAGCTGCATGCCCAGCTCATAGAGCGATTCCTGCACATGGGCAATGGTGCGAAAGACTGGATCCGTTAATATGCCCAGTATCGTATTCAAGCTCTCCGCCGTTTGCATTTGCAGCTTGGCATCTTCCGACTCATCGATGCCCTTCTTCACGGCCTCGATTTGCTGCAGCGCACTTGACAGATCCGCACTCAAATGCATTTTAAACGCTGTTTAACTTGCTGGCTTAATAGTTTGGTGGGTGCGGAAACCCCCTCTGAAGGCACTTAAGCGTATCGCACGTACTTCCGGGTCAGAATAATGTCGCGAGTGGTGAGTCGGGGGCGTATTGCACAGTTGTCAGCTTGTCTGTTTGCCCCTGTAATTGAATTATATTGCTTTCTCTGAATGTGAGCTGATTGTTGGTCTAAGCTTTTCGGCTTTAGTTTTGATTGAAAATGAACACAATTGCGTTTGCTGTAATTAAATATATATTTTATTTGTGTTGCACAAAATTGTTAATCTTTGTTGTTTTTCTTGCTAGTTTTAATTATGCTGTGCTTTACCTGTCCGTAGCAATGAACACAGCGATATATCGATATACAATTAAGCGATTTATCATCAGTAAGACATTTAACAGAAAGCTGTTAACAAATGCTGTTAACGAATATTTACTTTTAAAGTACATTTAAATTTTATACACTATTAATTAGTTACAGTCTATTACTGCATTTGTTTCTTCTCTTCTAGTTCCAATTCCAACTCCAGCTCACGGAATTCGCCGAAGAATTCACGTGTCTTAGCCTTCATGACTGGGGTTAGGTACTTTGGGAATGTATCTGTAAATGAAACTTGTTTAGTCTATGAAATGCAATTCTTGTTTTTTTGGGGTAATCCATTTTACAGTTAAACTCAATAATTAGATCGCCAAACTCATCGAATGTCTTTTTGGCTGGTTTGAGGGCAGACACTGCATCTAAATTGCGGCACTTGGGCAATCCTTCGAGGGGCAATATCTTTTGGTAGCCCGGCTGCACCACATCCGTTATGACAATCTTCAGCTGACGATTGTCCAAAGTATGCACGTAGAAGATGAATCCGGTCAAGGCTTGGCAGATGTTGATATTATAACGATAGACCAAATCGTGCATATTGCGTCGCTCGAACTGAGGATGCGGCTTGTCGGCGGCAATGAAAATGATGTCACCGGGAATGGTGGTGGGATAACGATCCCCCTCTTCTTTGAAGCAATAGCGTGTGCCAGCTGTGGTGCCTGGCTGTATGGTCAGCTTGAGTGTGTGCTTGCGCTTCTCTAGACGCGACTCCTTTGCATCGACAATCTCCTGACGCCAGACATGCATCAGTTTCACACAGCCCGTGCGCACCTCCTCCAGCGATAAGTAAATAAAGCGCTCAGTGTTGGCGTCTTTGTGGCGCACACCAATCCCATGCTCCTTCGTCGCATACAAACTTGGTGGATTGGTGACAGCATCAATGACATTCGCATACGGTGAGTAGCTGGAGAAGACCTGCTCGTAGACCCTCATGTGATCGCCATGATATTGATAAGGCGAAAAGTAACCATTTGGCAGCATGACACCCTCAAAAAGTCCCGCCTCCCCGTAGCGATCGTAGATGGCGCGATAGAGTTCATTGCCCAACACATCGAATGCCATATTGATGTACGCCCATTGTTTCGCCTCGCCCATGGGCGACAAATGCGTCAGTTTGCCCTCCTGGGCGAGTGGCACGAAGTCCAGCTCATATTTCCGATCCCGATGCGGGCAGAGGCGCACTGCGAGGCGACGATAGGCGAGCGCAATTTGCTCTTTAGTGGCAGTGCGTGGCATGTCCAGCACAGCATAGTAATCCAATTCGGGACGATTCATTGTGTTCTCAAATTAAATATATTAACTAAATATAAACTTTTTCGGATTAGCAGAGTAAGTGCACATGGTTTGCTCGACTTTTATTTAAAATGATCCCGAGCAGCTTACTTGAGTACTAAGAATTTTTTGGGAGTTGAGTTTACTCAAATTATATGTACAAAACTTAAAGGTGATTTAAAATGCTTGGATGAATCTGACAATCTGCCACTCAACAAACTAAATGGCTGCAGACAGTGAGTAAGATAAATCTTATTACGACAAAATCAAACATGGAGGATCGATCAGTCAACGTCCTCGGTGCTAACGCCAGCATAAATGGGTTCCTTCTCCTGCTCCTCTTTTTCTTTCTTCTTTGGCGCATTGATATCGCTGGATTTCTCTGGCGATGATGATGAATCAGACTTCTTTTTATCATCGCCCTTGTCCTCGGGCTCATTATTTGGCACCCAAAGGCCTGAGTCTACACAGCGTTTCATGTGATACTTGGCCTCATCCACCGGCAATGTGGCAATTGTCTTCTGCAACAGCTCAATATCGCGCGACTCGAAGCAAGATTTCAGTTCCTGTTTCAAAATACACATCTTAGTTTTATACGCGTTTCATCGTAGCCACAATTATACTCACATCGGGCAGGGATTCAAAGACATCGGCGGGATCTAAGCCACCTGGACCCATACGCGCCTCCCGTTCCTCTGCTTCTGCCTCGGCGATGGCCTCCTCCAACTTCTCCTGTGCCCGCTTCTCAATGCGTCCCTTGAAGGCATCGATTTCGCTCAGGAATTGCTCACGATACTCCGGTACGCATTGCTGAATTTTCGAGAAGAATGAACTAACGCAGGATCGCGGGTCCACATCTAACTGCTTGGCCAGCTCCAGGATATACTGCATGCAGATGCATTGATGCGCCACGTGAGCCATCAGGTCGTGCTTTTTCTCCATTTCCAGATTGATCGACCAGATGACCAAATAGTTGGCCGTCTTATCGCTCACCAGATCCGTGTGTTCTTGTAGAAAACGCTTGGAGTCATCATATTTGCGCAACATGCCATACTTCTTGCACAGTGACTCGTTCTCTTTGACAAACTGTTTCATTTCCCGTCCAAGCTCCTCCTCGGTTAGATTCTCCTCCTGTTTGCGCGGCGCCTTCTTGTTAATAACGGTCTTCTCGAAGCCCGGCTTGCTTATTGTGTCCACATTCCACGGTGTCTTATTCTCCTTTTTCCTAATATCATTCTCCAATAGATCGAGTTCCTTGCCGTCATTTTCGATTTTAGTCAGCTCAATCTACAATTAGCAAAGGCTTATGAGTCACTCTGATTGGAACTTATAGGCAAATGTCTAATGTACCTTAAGTTTCGCTTCATCGCCATCTTTTTTGCTGATACGCTCCTTGACATCCATGAGGCGAGCCTGGTAGCTTTGTCGCTTTCGTTTCAGTTCCTCCTTCTCCTTTTCGCATTCGGCCATGCGTTCAACTCGCGACTGGTGTCGCCACCGGAACAGCGAAGCGTTGTCAATGTTTGGATGGGTGTCATCTTCATCGTCCGAAATCTGCAAGCAAACGATACTTAATCAAATTTGGTATAAGCTGGATAATAATGTATTCACCTCAATGTTTTTCCATTTACTATAATCGACCATTTTAATAATGTGTAATTTTTCTTCTTATGGTTTATGGCAAAATCCAGAAACTTAGTGATGTGCAAATTTTCACATATCGGTATATGGTTGGCTGGCTTGAAATGGACGCCTGGCACAAAGAGGTAAAGTATCGATGCTTGAGTGCAAATAATACTCTTGGTAATGTTATCGACCATTACCGATAGCTTTGATAGTGCTGTCTAAAAAACATTGAGAGGGTTCGGGAATATGCGCGCCATTGACACCAATTTGAAATTTGGGACACACGGTTAAGGTTAATGTATGCAGAAGACAAACAAACGAAATCAACAGGAAACTTACGTTATTCTTGCAATGTAAACAACCAAGAAACAAATAAAGGGCGAGGTTAAATGCATTTTTAATGGCATTGTCTGAGACCAAGGCAATGTCTAAGACTAAGGACTAGAAAACACTAACAGTTCATCAAAAATGGCCAGCTATTACAGACGCAAAAAAGGGGACACGGTATTTCTCAATGCAAATCCCATCAACAGCAACAATGCGCAGGCCTATCTACATGGTGTGCGGAAATATTCGATTGGACTCGCCGAACGCTTGGACAGTGGCTATAAGCAACCACTAAATGATAGAAAACGCAGTTCCGTGTCCACTGTGGACTCGCAAAGTCTTGGCACTTTTACGCCCGTAAGCGAAGTGACTTCTGCTAAATGGAACTGTAAGCAATATAAGTGTTGTTTGTTTTCAGAGTGTTTTCTATCGCAATATTGCGCCTGTGAATTGGTTTCTGCGGATCATTGGTGTCCTGCCTATTGTGCGAAGCGGTCCATCCCGGGCCAAATTTGCTTTCAGTTCAGCTCCTTTTCTCTACTCGGTAGTTTTCTTCATTCTTCTGGCGGTGAGTTATTTTCTTTCTTTTCTCAGATTAGAGAAATATTTGGTTAATCATTCTCATTATTTATACAGTGCTATGTGGGCTATGTGGCTAATAATCGTATTCACATTGTCCGCTCTCTCAGCGGCCCTTTCGAGGAGGCAGTCATTGCCTATTTGTTTCTGGTCAACATTCTTCCAATTTTCGTCATACCCATTCTTTGGTGGGAGACAAGGAAGATAGCACGGCTGTTCAATGAGTGGGATGACTTTGAGGTGCTCTACTATCAAATTGCTGGGCATAGTTTGCCGCTAAATCTGCGCCAGAAAGCGATCTACATTGCCATCGGCTTACCAATAATCTCTGTACTGTCGGTGGTCATCATACATATGACCATGTCAGATTTGAATCTATATCAAGTGGTACCCTACTGCATACTGGATAACTTGACAGCGATGCTCGGAGCGTGGTGGTTCATTATCTGTGAGGCAATTAGCACTACTGCTTATCTTCTGGCCGAAAGATTCCAGAAGGCGCTCAAGCACATTGGTCCCGCTGCCATGGTGGCCGATTATCGGGTCCTGTGGCTGCGTCTAAGCAAACTGACTCGTGACACTGGCAATGCATTGTGTTATACTTTTGTTTTTATGAGTCTCTATCTGTTTTTTATCATTACACTGTCAATTTATGGACTGATGTCGCAACTGTCGGAGGGATTCGGCATCAAGGATATTGGTCTAACCATAACGGCACTGTGGAATATTGGACTACTCTTCTACATCTGCGATCAAGCCCATTATGCTTCGGTGAACGTGCGCACGAATTTCCAGAAGAAACTTCTAATGGTCGAACTAAATTGGATGAATATGGATGCTCAGACAGAGATTAATATGTTTTTGCGAGCAACTGAAATGAATCCATCGAATATCAATTGTGGCGGTTTCTTTGATGTTGATCGCTCGCTCTTCAAGGGCCTGTTGACCACAATGGTCACCTATCTGGTGGTGCTGTTGCAGTTCCAGATCAGCATTCCAACGGACAGGGGCGACGGCACTGCAAATATGACAGTTATCGATTTATTAATGGATAACCTAAATAACGACATGACCTTGGCTGGACACTCAAGCGCCGCCCCTGGCACCATTGCAGCAACCGAAACTACCATAAATACTACAACAACACCAACACCAGTTAACCGTTCTGGAGGGCGTGGTCGAAAGGGCTGAAATGGGTCAAGGTAAAAGCTATATTAAACGGGAGAAACCAAATGAAATGTGCACGGCTAAACTATAGAAAATTCAATTAATTTAGAACACCATAGAATAGTTAAAAGCGTTATACGTTTTCTATTAAATTGAAATTACCAAAAGTTTTAAGTAATTTATGAAAGCAATTAAGGAGCAATACAATTTATGGCCTAAATATAAAGTTATAAAATCTTTACATATGTTTTAATCATTTCAAATAGATTTGTATTTGAATTCAACGGTCGATTTTAACTGACCAATTGCAAAGCTCTAATTCAATGAACGCGAGCAAAAGAGATGACTATACAAAAATAAACAGCAACAACTGTGTAGACTGCACACACTTTACCTCATTTGTCGGCTCGCGCCACGCTTGCCGCAGTAGCGCATCGCTTAGCGTGTCGAACTGCAGATCATAGGATCGTTGGTTCAAACCCCGACGCAAAATCGAAAGAATATTTTAACAATAAACAATTTGACAGGTTTTTTCTTTACTTTATTTATGTTATGTGATATATTTATCACAACTACTAAACGACGACTAGTGTTTTAAGGTTTTAAAGTGTTAAGGGAAGATTTAAAGCACTACATTGAAAATAGTATTGTGAGTATCTCGCTTAATATATATTAATATTGCTAGTGTTCGGTGTTATGTATATATTTTTATGTATTTTACGTATATATAAGAATATAACGTCTACGTACATCTTTCTTGATCCATTTTCTATCTAAAATAGTTATCTGTCGTTATTTATTTATTTTTGTTTTCCATATCACACACGTTCCAAAAAAAAAAAAACGCCAACAAATAATGATAAGCAATGATACAAAATACGAATCGAAACTGAAAAAGAATTTAAGACACTTGATGCTGGAAGGGGTAGAGTAGAGGGGAGATGATAGTTTAATAGTCGCAATAGCATTTAAATCTAACACTGTCCATCCGGCGATTCAGTCAGAATGTGTTTGTAACCATTGCTGCCCAAATACATGTGCTCCCTGCGGAACTGATATGGAATCTGGAAAGAAAATATTTCACTTATTACTAATATTAAGTTCAGGTAAAGTTGTTCCACTTACAGCGCCTGGTGCTGGACAGGGTATGGCGACGGTTGCAATCTCTCGCAATTTATTCATTGTGCGTAGACTCTGATAGAAACTGTGCATCACATACCACTTGAAGCCATCCATCAAAAGCAGCGAGTAGCAGATGATAACTAAATAAAAAAAAAACCAATAATCTTATGTCTAAACATAACCTAAAAATACAATTTTTATATACTCACAATACAAACACTGTCCGCCAAATATCATTGGCAATTTTGTATCCTTTAACATGAAGATAACGACGCCAACGGCAATCACGCCCAGAAACTCGATTACCAGCCAAGGTATGATCAGACCGGGTTTATTCTTGTACACGCCAAAGAATAGAATTATAGCACTCAGTGCATAAATAGATGTAATACCCGCCAAAACATAGAGTGCATTTTCGGTGGCATCTGCTAATTGGGCAGCCGTCTTGAGTCGCATATCGTTGTGAAAGGGCGACATATTATAGAAACCACTATCCTTCTGATCCAATATATCCAAATCGAGCAGATGACGCATTTGCTCCGCATGCGCCAAACACAGCAACACCACAAAAAGAATCGAGTGAGCAATGAGCTGTGTGGAATTGAGATTGAGTATTAGGATTAACATGGAATTTACAAATTTGGAGTAGTTTGTGATCTTTTACAGGGCAACCGGAGTATCAAGCATACATTTGCTTCTTTCCAGCTAATAATTCACAACTGGTTTTAGCACAGCGTTGACCAATACGCACATTGCTTTGCGCTTGCATTTAAAAAGGGCGCTCGTCCTGGCATGTTCCGCTAACAGGAACTTAAAAGCAGACGCATTGCGCCATTGGCCCAATCCTACGCTCCTTTTTTGGGGCGGGGGCGTGCGCTCAATTGCCGCCTTTGTTGGGTTCCAGTGCGCCCAGTGGGGTATGGCTTTGCATATCCAGTGCGTAATTTTTGTATTTTGGGGCATGCGGCTGCACGCCTATTGAGCAGCTGGATTGCAGATTCTTCTGCGTGCCAGCTGCTTGTGCGCTGCGCCCCACCTAATTAATCAATCCCTTACGTAACTGGGTTGTCCGAACTTACCAGTTGATAGATGCTCGTCAGCAGTGCTGTGGTGCGCAAATTGCGCGGCGATATCGGGGACATCAACATCTCCCAAATGTGGTGACACCAGCTGCTCCACTTGCCACCCGTCTGCACCTTGGGCAGCAACATTTTCCAAACAAAAGCGTTTTTCCTTAAAACTCTGCCCGTGTGTTTACTTTTTGCAATCAATTTATGGATTTTTCATTCGTGTCCCAACTTTAGCGCGTGACTACTGTTTCGTCATCCAATTGCCAATGAGCAGCTCAAGGGATGGGGCTTCATTTGCGGCTCCCACGTATCAGCCAAAAAGAAAAACACAAACTTGCCAAAGCTTTCGCGGTCGAGGCGAGTGTCGCTACAAAACAACAGTTACAGCCAGTTCCAAGGTCTGTTTTGATACTTGGTAAGCTTTTTCGTTGTTTGCTTTTTGTGCTTATGACAAATACCCTTTTATTGAGTCGCTAACTTTGTTTGTTTGTTTTACACAGCTGTTAAACTTAGATCCGTCAACAGATTGCATTATCATATTAAAAGTCTAAAAACAAAAATATGATTTTTTCGAATTACTTTCTCAAGTAAAAACAGTTTATATTAATACACAATTATTCATGTGTATCTTTTCTACGTTTTATCTAGTTTTTTACACAGCTATTAAACTTTTTTTTGAATAAATTTTTTTTTCACATGCAAAAAAAGTGTATTTGGAATTTACTAATACTTAGCAAGAGTTTTTAGGGGTTTGTTTCGTGCACGAAAGCTCTAGCATAAAAGTTTATCGCTCGTTTGAGCTTTTGTCACTGTAAGCTTTATGCGCGTGGCGTTGCCAGATGTTGGCGGCAACATCCGAAAATAAAGCAATTAAAGTGTTTCCTACCGACAACTGAGAGCCGGAGTCGGAGCCGTTTGCTATGATAAATTTTACATTTTAAAAGTCAATTTACTCTGAACTATAAAAATGTAACATAAATTTTAGTAAAACAGGCCATAAAACGCCAGCCGGCCACGGGGGGAATGTGAATCAAAGTCAGCATTGGACTTGTAGTTTGGAGACGGTGTTGGTGTCGGAGTTGCAGTTGGAGTTGGAGTTGAAGTTGCAGTCGTGTTTTGGCCAGTTATGGCATTGCCATTGGCAACTGGCGCTCCTCCTGTGTCAGCTACTTGCACGCTTAATTGATTGTTTTTCTACGAGCGTGCTCTGGTGAGGATGATGCCGGCCAAGAAGCACATTCACAATGTTTCCGCCACGACGACGTTGCAGCTGATGAAGACCTGAGGGGCAAAATATGTGCTCTTTGTTTGCTGCTATTTGCGGCTGTGGTTTTGCGGCTTGTTATCATTGGGCGTGTTTTATTAACTTTTAAGCTGCATACACGCGAGGGGCCATAAAAAGTGCAACTGGCGGTGGCGCAAATCCAAAAGTCAATTAAAAATTTTTTACATTTGTTTGCACACAACAAGAGAGCTAAGAACACACACACACACACACCCGTTGTCTCTCCTCTCCGTCCCCATTCTCAATGCGTGTTAAGCAAGAAGCTGAAGTTGGAGCTGCAAGTTGGAGTTGGAGTTGGAGTGGAGACCTGGCGCGATAATCATAACTGCAAAAAAGTAAGCAACTACTTCGCGCAGGCGTCGCCCGCTAATAATTTATGGCCGCGGCCTCTGAGGTTCCTGCTTCAAGTATTGAAATATCATCTTCCAGCTATTTGGCGTTCAATTTGCGTTCGCAACGCTTTTTTGATTGGTTTTTCGCCTACCCCTCTCCGCACCCCCCCTTTCGAACCGCCTTTGTTTTCGTCTCCGTCTTCGTCTGTCGATCCCAGCTGCTTGGCCACAAATTGATTGCCTTAAAGTAACTTGTAAAGTGCTTCTAAGCGCGGTACGAGCCAACTTCTTTTGGCCAACTTCTTTTGGCCCTCTCGCCACTTTAAACGGCTAAAAACAGAAGCAAAATTACAAATGTGTGGCGTTATTGCCACGGGGGAGGAGCTGCAGCCGCAACAGTTTCAGTTTGTTGAAGAAGTAGCAAGTTGGCTCCGTCTTTGATTAAAAACAAGAAAAGAAAAACCATCGACGAGTGGGAGCCGATGGAAAAGCAATCGATGTTGTTAACAAGCATTTCAGCGCATGACAATTGGCATGCACACCTCCAGGCCATTAATATGCTCCTCGACACGAGACTCTACTCCACTCCAGTCCACTCTACTATTACTCGACTCCACTCATTCTAGTCGAGTCGTAGTAATATCGAATTGGTTGCTCCTGTCATTTTACTATTTGTAATTCGATCTTGTTTTGCTTGGTTATTTAATCACTGAAAATATCCGATGCATAAATAACGTTTTCTCGACTTATTTGCACAATTTGTTTGCCTGTTTTGACAGTCTTGCTTAGAGGCACAAAACTGATACAGATATGGTAGCCAAGTTAATCCAAAGTGGCCAAATCTACTGCTACATAAGCCAATACAGAACTAGATAGGCCTACAATTTTATATCATTAAAAACTAAATGATAATTGCCAAAAAATTTAGATTTCCAAAAAAATAAAATTTAGCTTGTTTTAAAAAACTAAAAAACCTAATTATTTCCAATGAAGTTGCAATTAATAATATTTAAAATTAATAGAAAATTCGCTTGAGTTAACATTTTCCAGGCGATATGTATTTTGTTTTCTAATATTTTAATTTAATATTCTTTATTGTTAAACAGTTTT
Source organism: Drosophila dives (assembly GCA_035042365.1). Lineage (NCBI taxonomy): Eukaryota > Metazoa > Arthropoda > Insecta > Diptera > Drosophilidae > Drosophila > Drosophila dives. The sequence goes on along the minus strand of JAWNLJ010000326.1, from coordinate 2,355,098 downwards.
TTTATTTATAATTTTAATTTATTTATTTAATTTAATTTCTTAATATTTTAATTTAATTTTCTTTCATGTTAAACGGTTTTTTTTATTTATAATTTTAATTTATTTATTTAATTTAATTTCTTAATATTTTCATTTAATTTTCTTTATTGTTAAACGGTTTTTTATTTATAATTTTAATTTATTCTCATAATTTCACTGTTTAGGTCTCTGTTTATATTTACTAACAATATCATCAAATATATACTTAAAAGTACTTGTGGCAATTAGGAATTGTGCTCAGTCAAGTGAAGGATGTGCGTGTAAATTTGGTTTTAAGCATGTCACGTTGTGGATTCATACTTCACATATTTACCCAATATATCAATTGTTACACATACGTATTTGCATGAGCCAAACATGAAGTGAAACACGCTTGGAATCGAATACGAAATTTGAATCGAAATTTGGTGATTTGTATTGTTGTCGAAATGTGAGAGGGTCGCGAGATTTGCCTGTGACACTTGTCAGTTTTTCAACGTGGGCGCCATTATGCGCAATGATGAAGATGTTAGCATTTCCGATTAAACGCAGCACTCTACAATCCCCCTCCCCTCTACACACATCTACTCCCCCCCATCCCCCTCCATTCTAAACCTAGTCAGCAAGAACAAAAACAAATAACAACAGGCAACGTTTTGGGAAACTTTGAACGGCGTTCCGAGTAAATCTCAAGGGTGTGTTCAATTGTGTCAATTTAACGCCTTTTATGGCACCCCGCCAACGAGCACGAGGCACGTCGTACGGCGTATGAGTAGCAGCACCCAACCACCCACCAAGCGAACCACTCAGCCCACATCGGGTTTTGGCCAGGAGCTGCAGCTCATGTTGGGCATATTAATTATTGCATTCGATGCTGCCGATTTTGCCCAGTGAGTGAAACGCTGCAAAAGCAACATTTGTGCAGTGTTTAACCCGCTCGATTTGCTCCACAGCACAGAGTGTTAATTACGCCCCAGGATCTGGCAGAGGATTTAGCAAGGATACGCTAATATTTGCATATGTATGCAGTATTTGCAAAACGGATGATTGCTTCACATTTAACAAACCTGATTATTAATAGTTGCCTCTCTCTAAATATTGGAAATTGATAACATACTATCATCGAAGCAAGCATGTCATTTATCCATCTCGGATTAGACGCTGGAGTGGTGTGGAGTCCATCTCGTTTGTCGTATCATCCACATGCTGAACCCGGATAATAAACACATCACAGTTTGCGATTCTATGTGGATGACTGAGCAACAAATTGATATTAGTATTTTCGAGTTTTGATGCAGAATTAATATATATATAATATATAACAAGGCCTGCATAAATTTTAAAAGTAATTAGCTAATTTCATAATTAATTTATAAAAAATAAATCAAAATGTGTAATTAATATGTTAATTAGGAAATTGAACTTTAAATGCATTTTTTTAATATAAAAGAAGAGCAAAAAAATATTAATTATTATTAAAAACAAAGATTGGTAAATAAATATCTTTTATTATAAAAAACAATAATTTTCTTTAAATTTTTATTAATCAGACTCAGTTTCAGCTAACATATTTTATGCCATAAAATCTAATCGGATTCTAGGCAATTGTTAATAAAATGGAACTAAATCTCTGGGCATTATATTAAAGAGAAGCGGTCTGTGGATACTATTCCCGAACGGCTCGGGAGGCGGCACAGAGTGCAGCTCGGGCAAATATCCTTGGTATCATTTAGTCAACTGGAAAAAATTCAATCAGCATACTTGGCAAATATTCAACAGTGCTCGGAGCAGCAGGAGCAGCAGCAGCAGCGATTGTTTGAGTGAACAGCGGGCGGTGGGTGGGGAGACAAGAGACACGTTTAGATAGGGGGCTGTGGCAGGGGAGGTGCAGGGTGCAGGCGTAGCGTGGGCACATTGCATAAATCAACAGCAAATAAAATGCTGATACGCTGAAAGTTCGTCGAGTCTTCGATGCTGAAACAAAACATGCGAAGCGGAATCGGATTTGGAATCGGGCAAAAATTCGCATTCACGATAATTGAATTTTCTGTGTGCTGGAGCAGGAATAGAAAATGTTCAAAAAAAATAACATGAGGTAGAGAAAGACAGAAAGAGAGAGGGAGAGAGGAAGAGAGAGCGACTCTGTGGAGGCAGTCAGCCAGCAGAAGCAGCAGCAGCAGCATGTCCAGCGATGCATGCGTCGCACGTAGCCCGGAGGAGCAGTCGAAAAAGTATGGAGACGACTAGGATGAACCGCTGCTGCTGCTGCTGCTGCTGCTGCTACTGCTCTGCGCCCATATTATGTGCACAATAAATAGACGTGATCAGCATGCCCAAGGAGCAGAATGGCAGACTGGCAGACAGGCAGTCATCCAGCCTTCCAGCCAGCCAGCCAGCCAGCAGCTAAGTCGTTCTCATCGTCGTTGTCGTCATTGCGCTTGGCTGCGTGGCCACATCGCTGGCTGCATGCTGAGAAGGAGACGCACCACGAGTGAGGAAGCACTTGAGAGGATGCTGCTTCTTCCCGGGACTGTTTCCGGCTTTTGTTGCCCAAAAGTGCTCGACAAAACCTTTTGTGTCCGTACATTCCTCCCTTTTCTTGTGTGTGCGTGTGTGTATGTTTGAGTGTGTGTGTGCGTATGCTTGTGGGGGTAGCTAAGTATGCCAAATCCCCCAAAAATGGGCGCTCCAAAATGTGGCAAACTTGGGAAAAACAAGGCGAAGGCGTCGAACTTTTTATGTTAACTTACTTTGTAGTTTCTTCTTATTTGCAACTTTGATTTTTGTTTATTTTTGCTCGCAGCAAGACCCCCCAACCGCACCCGAAAAAGACGCATGACACGCAAAGGCAACCCCCCTGGTGGGGCAAGCAAAAAATGGCGACGGGCGCCAAGTTTGCACAAAGTAAAAGGAAAAATTTCTGCGCTGTTTAGCATGAGAAATTTCCATGCTGAGGCGTTTGAGTTTTTCTTTGGGGGCTCTGCGCTTTAAAATGCGCCATTTTGTTGTTTGCTCAGCTCCGGCACACACTCCACTCCACACCACTCCACTCCGCCTCCACTCGCTCTTCAGGACTTTGTGCAAACTGACCCATCTAAGCCACGCCCACGCCCAGCGCCCCCAATCTGACCAAGCGGAAGTTTTATGAATTTTCTACAAAGCACAGCAAAGTTTTCTCTGTCCTTTGGGGTTTGGTTCCCCTTTCTCCCTGCTACTTTTTCCCTTTTTTGCATGAATGTATTTTTATGTGTGTGTTAGTGTGTGTGTGCGTATCCGTTTCTTGTATCTTTTGTGAAATCACTGCAGTGTGAATAATGCCAAAAAAAAAAGATAAAGTAAAATGAAAAACTCGTTCGAAAATATTCATAAAAATCAGCAGAAAAAGTTTTTTGTGTCACAGTTGAGAAATTTTCACTGCACTGCAAAGATGCTCCATGGATTATTGCCCCAAACCGGAGGCAGCCTAATTCTTAAGTTTTTAGGGGTTAGTTCCTATGCGGGTTATTAAGAACACATATTTTTTTGTTGAGGCACTTGACAACACTGGCAATAAAAAATATGTGTCAACCCTTTTTGACAACACCTAATGAAGCCATTAGCATCGTCAATGAACGTCAACAAATTGACATTTAATGAAGTGCACAACCCGCACAATGACCATTTAATTGTCAAGGCGAAAGTGTAACTACAAAAAAAAACACCTAAAAATTAACTTTAATTACTTTTGGGTTGATTGTCTGGTCACATATGTAATCATAATTATGATGTTATGCTGCCAATTGACACACAGATGACGGCTGCAACGAGGCAAGAAGCGAGAAGCGTGAAGCGTTAAGCAACGTTAGTTTTTGGATGTATGATACCCAGAAGCAGAAGAAGAAGAAAGCAACATATAAGATTGGTGGTGTAATTAGGAATCAGAAATCTATACTTTCAATATAACAAACAGCAAAGTTGCAGTCAGAAAACACTATTCAAGAAATATTAAAAAATATATTGCAGAATACAACTTTTATTTTCGTCTATTAATCTATCAACTAAGATATTTATTAAAACTGTTTATTTTTATTAATTTAGCTCTTGCAAGTTTTTCTCAAGCTTATTAATTTTTTTTGTTAAGATTTATGTTTATTTTATAGCTAAAACAACCTTTAGTTTAAAGAGGCCTTCAAATAATTTAACATTTTTATAAGAAACCGACAGCTCAATTTGCATTTAATATTTATTTCATGATGCCGCTAATGCTCATTAGCCGGCTGACTTGGTTGCAAGTGCACACACACACACATACACATATATGTACATATATATACATGTGCATATGCATTTGTATTTGTTGCATAAAAGTTACTTAGCTGCTGTTGCCGTTAGTTTTGCTGTTGCCGTTTCTCAGGCAAAAATTAACATAAATTATGCACGCCCACTTTGCAAATGCAGCTCGTGCGTGCCACTGAGGCACGGCTGTTTGGCTGCTGTTGCACGTGCTGTGCAGCCACCCCAACAGGTGCGTGGACGCACAATTAACACGGCAAGTGGCAAGTGGCAACACTGCGTGGCAGTGTTGCAGCTTATTAAATTTTCATATTTTATGCGAACAACTCGCACCACAACTATGCAAAATGCGAACTTCATAAACGAATTAGAATTAGCCAGCTTCAAGCCAGCAGGCCAAAAATGTTAAAAGTCGCCTTACAATAGCGCCACCCTGTGGCACAAACCCCGCCCCTTTATTTGGGGGTTGGCCACTGCTGGCATAATCGAATTTATTTCTCTGGTTTGCTTTGGTTGCTGCTGGGCAAAAGTTTCACAGCGGTTTTGTGTGCCATTTGAAGTGCCTCAACCTCCCCCCAAAAAAACTTCAAACTGAGATGCTTTTGACTTCGACGCTGCTCTAACCACATTGCCACACGCTCGTCCACACACACGCACACACACTCGCCGCACACACGCAGAGATTTGATTTTATTTTGCTTTTCTAGTTCAAACTCATGCTGAAAAATTAGCAGCATAAGATTGGATTATCTTTATGTGCCGCATTCGCATGTTTGCTGCCCTTTTTTTCTGCCACTGCTACCCTTTTTGCTTCTTCATTCTATTTTTGTTTTGTTGTATTTTTGTATTTGTTGTCAGAGCCCTGTGATTATGTATGTCGAGGCACGTGCCACGATTAGGCGAACACAACAGCGTCCAAGCGTGAGCCGACTCAGAGTCGGAGTCGGAGTCGGAGTCACAGCCGAATTTTGGATTCAGTTCGCAGCAAGCAACACTTTTGTGGCATTGTTGCTAATTTGCTTAAAGGCTGTCGCAGCTGAGTGCCGCTTTCAATACTAGGCCACATTTTGGTGAACCGTGTTCAAAATTGGTTTAGTTTTCTGTACCAGCCGGCAGCTGCAGGGGTTTGAGCCGTTTGAGCTTTAGCGGAAGTAATTTGTGTTTCAATTTCGATTTCATTTTTCAATTATGGCAGTTTAAAGTGGGTAAAAAAAAATGTAACAAAATATATAAAATAACTTTAACACTATAAAATTGATCAATTTTTCGCTTTAAGTGTATTAATAATTATTTTTGTAAGATTTTAATCTCTTGCAGCAACATTTGCAGCTGCATTTGAAGATCTGTTTGTAAGCTAATTGGAACCCCATGGATTGCTATGATATATAATATAGAAACAAAGGGATTTCAATTCTGACTGGCAACCTGCCGGTTAGTCAATTAATCGCCGAAAGTGCGCGGTAATAAGTCAACAGTCAAAGAGCCAAAGAGCCAAAGACAAGGCAACAGAAACCGCGACAACCGCCAAAAGCGGCGTCAAAGTCAAGCCGAGCAGAGGCAACCTTTCGACCAGCAACCATCTCCCAGCAACCATCAACCATCAAACATCCAAAATAACCAACATAACCAACTTTGAGACGTCTCAACTAGCCGCAATAAATTGCTGGGCAGGAGTATGGGCGGTGGGGGGCATGGGGCACACGGCCCTTGTCCGCGACTCAAACTCTCTTTCTGGCACACACACGCTGTCTCTATCTCTCTCTCTCTCGCTCTCTCTCTTTCTCTCTCCGTTTCTCTTTCTGTGTTTATTTGTTTGTTGGCTTTGACTCGCGCCTTTTTGTTTGTTTTTGATGTTGATGAATGTTGCCACAGTTGTTGTTGTTGTTGCTGTTGTTGTTGTTGTTGCTGCTGCTGCTTGTTGTTGTTTAGTTAAATTTTTTTGGCTATTGTTTTTTTAATGTTTTCATTTTGTGGCTTGGGTTTTCTTAGCCGCTGTTTTTTTCGCTGTTGCCCTTTGCGTGCCTCTTGATGCATGTTCCGTCACATTTCACAAGCTCGGCGAGATCCACTTAACCTCATGATTGATATGTTGCAATAATTCTTATCAAACAATGCTTACGCAGTGAAATATTGACCGCAGCGGCATTCCCATAAATGGGATATGTGCTCATACATATATATATATATATATATAAATATGTGTATGTATATGTATTTATATAAATGTTACAACTTGATGTTATACTTCAGCAAGAGAGAGAGTAATTTTTAGACTCATAAACTGTTCATAAAATTATGATATAGAGGGGAATATTTTTTATCTCAATTTTAATTTTTTTTTTTAACATTTTATAGAGTATTTAAATATTGTTTTCAACTAAGCAAACAGTTTATTTTGTATGTTTTTAATGGTACCCACAAAGAATTGTCTAACTAAACCGATATAGTATAAAATATCTTTATAGTTTATTAAAAACTGTCCAAAAAAAGCCGGATATTTTTTTTAACATTTTATAGAGTATTGAAATATTATATTCAACTTAGCAAACAGTTTACTTTGTATGTTTTTAATGATACCTACAAAGAATTTTCTAACTGAACCGATATAGTACACAATATTTTACTTAATTTTATTTTAAACTTCCCAAAAAGTATATATATTTTTTTTCAACATTATATAGAGTATTGAAATATGGTTCCAAATTAAGCAAACAGTTTACCTTTTATGTTTTTAATGATGCCTAAAAAGAATTTTCTAACTGAACCAATATAGTACAAAATATGTTTTTACTTGATTTTAAACTTCACAAAAAAGTATACATATTTTTTTTTTTTTATAGAGTATCGAAATATTGTTTTCAACTAAGCAAACAGTTTACTTTGTATGTTTTTAATGATACCCACAAAGAGCGCCTAAGCTTTGCACATTAGGCTATATTTGTTATTGTTGTAGTTGTAGTTGTATTTGTAGCTGTAGTTGTTGGAGAATGCAAAGCAATGATCGTGTGTATAATTCTCACTTTGTAAACAATATTAAGAAATATTAATTTTCATTTATCATTTTGATTGAGCGATCAAATAAAGAGCCAAAGAGCCCCAAAAAAAAAGTTGTTCGGGTTTGTTTTCTCGTGTGATTTCTTTATTATGATAGCGAGATTCCGATTTTAATGATCTTTCTCGTGCCCCGTTGATTTATGATGGGTTAACCTCACCTGGGGCCTGCAGCTCGCCAGGCCCGCAAGGTGCCGAAACTGTAACTCGGCTTTGGAACTGTGGGAAATGGAACAGCAGAAAAAAGCAAAAAAAACAAAAACAATAAAAAATATTGAAAAAAATGAAGAAGAAGAAGAAGAAAAAGAGGAATGAGACTGGTTAAGCTGATTCTCAAGTGCATTCTCTTGACTCTGGCTTTGTGCTTGTTCTTTTGTTGGCCACTAACTTAATTATGCCCGCAAATAGGCGTAAAAGTTGCGCAATTCTCAATGGGAGCGGGGGTTGTGCCTCGGTTTGGGTTTGGGTTTTTCTGGTTTGGGTTTTTTGGTTTGGGTTTGGGTTCGTCGTTTCCTGTCTGCGTTGAGCACTTTGTAAGCCGCTTAGATCCCGAGGGGTTTATTTTGCGATTTGAGTTTGAGTTCGAGTTTTCAAATGCGAGAATTGGAGGGGTGAGAATTGCCATCCTTACCACCTCAACCAGTTTGACTAACAAATGCTGCAAGCGTGCAAATTAAAATTCGGTTTCTGTGGTTGCCACTTGCATAACACCCAAACTGTAGCAACACCCAAAACGGGCAAACAACCCACACACACACACACACACACACTACACACAGACTGGCACACACATTTGCTGTATATAATTTATTTTGACATGTTTGCCAACATTTCAATTGATTTTATTGTTGTTATTGCTGGTGCAAAAAAAAAGAGAAATGAAAGCAAAAAAAAAAAATAACAGTGAATTGAAATGTATCACAATTATATTTTTGTCGCTCGCAATTGAAACATGAGAACTTGCCACATAAATAATAACAACTTGTAACTGCACAAAATTAACAACCACTTTCCGGCCTAACGCAACCACAATGCAGACTGGCCGCAATCGTAATCTGCCCACGCCCTCGCAACCGTTACGCCCACTGTGGCACCCCACCCCGTTTAGTCAAATAGTTTTGCGGGTTTCGTAAATTAACAAATCGAATTTAATGCACCGCTGCCCGCAGCACACAATCCAGAATCCCTGCCCAACCCTAAACCCCTCGGAGCATTTGACAAGGATTTTAGTTTTATTTTCAACTTTACGCTCTTTTGCACTTTCGGTTTTTCATAAATTTATCAATTTTTGCATATTTGTTTGCATCCGATAATCATCGCGGCAAATTGCGGCAATTGTTGTTAATGATTAGGCGATAACAAAAAAAAAAAAACATTGCTTATTTACATGGATTTCCAAAAAAGGATCAATGGCCTTTGATTGCGGTTACAGTTTGCAGGTGGTCGGTTCCTAACTGCGGGGTGCTGTAATTATTTAAGTGGCATTGCCACGCCCCCAGCCCCCTGGCAACGTCTAAGGGTGGAAAAGCTGTCAAAAAACTTTACAGCTAAACTGGATAAATAATGTGCACTGAAAACTTTTCTCAGATTTGCCAGCCAAAGCTCATTTTGACATATTTGCAAAAAGTGTGGCAAAAAATTAAAAGAAAACTTTTTGCATATTTTAATGCAAACAATTTGCATGTAAATATGTGTAAAAAGTTATTGCCATCTTTCTATACATCTCCTTCATTGTGTGTGTGTGTGTGTGTGTGTGTGTTTGCATTGGCATATGTGTGAGTGTGTATTAATGTGTGTCGGTGTGTGTGCGTGTGTGTGTGTGCATTTCTGATGCCTTCGCAAGTGAAAATATTCGACAATATTTTCCAACAAACAACTAAAAAACAAAGCAAATAGCAGTTTTTTTAGAAATGCGAATTTTAAATACTCTGCTTTTTGGCTTAACAGAATTTGTTGTTGATTTTAAAATTTGGTTTTTTATTTATAAATAAAAATTATGAGAATTTTAGTTGTATAACAAATTTTCCTCAATATGAGAATTTTAGTTAACTGCTTTTATAATTTTGTATAATATTTTCTATTTAATATGAGAGTTTTAGTTTACAGCTATTTGTACAATATTTTCTGTTAAATATGCTGAATTTCTCTTTATTACTTATAGCAGTTTTTTAGATCTATAGTAGTTATTTTTCCAAAAAATTCTATCTTAGAGTTATACATTTGTAAGGGGTCTCCATTTTGGCATATTGAATCGTTATGGCCACATTTCAGGCATCGTCTATAACAACGAGTAAATATGCATTTTGTGAATTTTCCATTTCCATTTGGATTTTGCGCATTTTTATGTTTGTTTATTTTTCGAAGCTTTTAAAAAACATCAGTATTTTCCATTTACATATTCGCTTTGTGGAGGAGCTGCCGACAGTCAACTGGCAACCGGCAAATGTCTGCTATCTCCGGATTTTTGGCTCTGCTGTTGGCTGTGTATCCTTTGGAACATTTCGCTATGTGTTCGTCTGCCATGAAATTTGCATAAAATGCAAATGATGCCAACACAGAGGGGTGTTGGCGAGGGGGGGGGATAGGGGAGTTGAACGGAAAGATGGGAAGGCATCGCTGGTGCCGTTGTGGCTTTGTTGGTCCTTTGCGATATCATATTTATTAAAAGGATTATTGGTGCTTCACTGCTATATCCTGTTAGTGTTGGCGAACACCATTACTGGTCCAGTCCCTTCACTCCATACCTATCCCCCTCCCCTTTTCCCCGCACACATCATGCAAATGAGCAACGGCTGCCTTTTGTTTCTCGCATTCAAATCCCTTAAATGTCCTTTCCACATCCGAAAAAAGAGAGAAATATGTTAAGTAACTTTTTTATTGCGGCGCCATATTTGATTTAAAATTTGACGCCAAATTGTTCAAAGCATCGTAAAATGCCTGAAAATTACAAATAAAATTAAAGGGCGAGAATTATTGGACTATTTCAAGGGAATCTTCTCGACCATTTTCACACCTTGCACTTAGCGCCTGCGCTGAATCCGAAAGGCGGCGCTACCTTTTGACTTGGCGCTTTGTTAGGAATCTCAATATTTAATTTGGCTATTCTCACCTTTGAATTCGGCCAACTTCTAATGAAGTCTGTCTTTATAACTGAATTTATAACGGCTGCCCTGCATTGGCCCAGTGTCGATTGATCAAGTGTATCGCCTCCGATTACTCTAAAAGGAAAAATGAATCTGAGAAAAATGATCTGAGAGTAGGATGTTAAAGGTATGTGTTACTATTTCTAGGAAATTCAATTGGTTTGTGACGGGAATAAAAGGATAAATGTAACTTAGGAAGGATAGATTTACAACTATCATGTTGGAATGGACTGACTAAATAATTACTCATCATAATGTATCAAAATCAATAATTTTAGAAATAACATTTTAATTCTATTTTAAAAATTTTGAAAAAAGAAATTCGCTTGAATTCTAAACATTCTTCACTTATTAATATTTAATGTCCTTAAATACATTATGTTAATAATTTAAAGTGTTATAATTCTTCCAATTGCATCGAAAATATTTTCTGTATAATATATATATCTACATACTTTTGCTAAATACAAAAATAAAACCGAAATAAAACACGTAATTTATTTACCAACAAAATAAGCGAATCGCATTTAAAGAAATACTCAACTTATAGCTAAAAAACAGCGCACACAAATCATCAAGTTAAATTCAAGTTAATTTTATTACCCACACTTCCACAATTCCCAATCGATTTGTCGGTCATCGGCGTCACCTGTGCAAAATGTGTGCGCACATTTTAAAGTTGCCTCAGAGCTCTTTAGTATGTCAATTGAAGGCTCGCAGATACAACTGAAATTGCTCATACGCCGCGTGCAACATTTATGCCACACAACTCGGAAAATGGGCACCATTTTCCTGCTGCAGCTGCTGCTGCTGGGCCCAGTTTTGTCTGCTCCCCTTCGCTCCACTTTAAGATTCACCACATGGAAAACACCCACATATGCACTAACACCGCCAATTTGACGCCAATGTGAGTACATCTGTGTGTGTGTGTGTGTGTAGCTTTCGGCACGTGCATCTATGTGTGTGTGTGTGTGCTAGTCGGCTGCCATTTTACGAAAATGTTAAAGTATCAAAATCATTGGAATTGCGTTGAGAATGTTTGACAGTTCATAAATGCTCGGTGCTTGACTTGCATAAATATTTTCTACGGCCTCTGCACAGGACGCTAGAGGGACGCTGCCAGAGAGTGAGAGAGAGGGAGGGACAAAGGGAGGTTAGTGAAGAATATGTATATATGCGCATATACATATATACATGTGTGTGTGTGTGTGTGTGGAGCCGGCACTTGAAAAGTTGAAGCTGTCGAACATCAAAATGCGAAAAGTTAAACAAACGTCCGCCATGGCGACTGCGATTGCGACGTCGACGGCGACGGCGGCAGCGACAGCGACGTGCGCGTCAACATCGCAGCTTTTACAGGCAGCATATCGGACACATAGCTCAACATTTTGCTTTCTGGGTTTAGCTTTAGCTATTTTTTTTTTGTTGCTGTTTTGTTGCTCATGGCTCATGGTTGCCATTTTGTTTTGAAAGCCATAAAAAAGTACATCGCTTGTTGTCGTTGCTGCTGCCCTTCTTCTTGTTGTTGTTGTTGTTGTTGTTGCCGTTGTTTTTGCTTCTTTTATGACAAGCAACGTGCGCCAGTCTTTCTATTTCTTTTTTCTTTTTGTTTTATTTCTTTGTTTTTATACACTGCGTTTGCGCACTGTAAATTCACACTCACAAAAACACGACTCAAAAGAAAGAGAGCGCAGCGTCGCAGAAAACTCACTCAAAAAAGTGGGCGTAGCCCAAAATGCCAGCCACGCGTCACGCTTGCCTGGCTCTCAGCGCGAGCGTGTTTGTGTGTGTGTGTGTGTGTGTGTGTGCCATACAGGGTGTTTCTGTGCATTCAATTTCAGCTGCTGCTCAGTAAGGCAAACGACATAAAAAAAAAACAGCTGTTGGCTGCCGCTTGCCGCTTGCCGTTTTGAGTTATGAGTTTTGCTCTTCTCATTTTGTTCGCTGTACGGCTTTGGCCTGTGCCGGAATTTCTCGGAATTTACGCTAGCCGGAAGGCAAAGCCAATTTTTGAAATTGTACAATGAGAATTGCAAATACGAATTTAGGCGCCGGCAAAACAGTTCTTAGTTAATTTTACTTAAGTGTGTAACACATTTAATAATTAATAGTTAATACTTAAATTGTCCTAAAATATAATTTTTTTCTTTAATCTTAAATCAAATATATACAATTTTCTTATTTTAGAGATATGTAATTTATTATTTTTTAGCCTATTAATGAAAAGTAATTTATTCCAGCTTTAACTGTGGCCTAAATGATTTTATTTTAATTCTTTACATTTAAATTTCTGCAGGAATTACTTAGCAATTTTTCGATTGAGCTTAAGAAAGAATATTGAATGCCTAGCGCAGAACTGAAGTCCGGAAATTATAGCTCAGGATGTCTTAAGTACTCCTTTCCGATGCATAGAAAGTTCCTTTCAAATGCCATATTAGACATATTTTGTATTTGTCACATTCCCCAACTTTTCACTCATGTTTCCTGTGCTCCACGTTTGTTGCCCAGCTGTAACAATACTCACCTAGTAGATGACTCCATGTTGAGGAGCTGCAGCAATGCTGTACTTGAGATTCCATAGACTTTTCTACTTTACCATTTGCAGCTTCTGTTGCCCTTTCGCACATCTTTCACTTGGCCATTCATCTTGAGCTTAGTGGAAGGCGCCTAACAATTCACTTCCGCGTCTACAGCCATTTCCGTTACACTAGTCAACAAAAATAGCGCTAAAACGTGCGGACAAAACGTAAAACAAACATAAATAATACGAATAACAAATAGCAGAGGCCCACAATATGGGTATATATGCCGAGCTTTAGCCATAAAGAAAGGGCCCGATGCAAAAAAGGTAAGAGAATTGCTGCCGCTGCTAACATCAATATTGATGGGACTCGCACACGGAACACGGAACACGGCTAACTGAAGTAAAAAATATGACGCGATTAGAATCTGTAATTAGTTTTCGTGTATCTGCAATTGTTGCTGTTGATGAAGTTGTTACAACTGCTGCTGCTGCTGCCTGCTGCTGCTGCTGCTTCTTGTTGCTGGTGAGAATTGCACTTGTTTGGCGGCAAAACTTAAAAAGGCGTTAAAATGTGCGCCGGGCTCCCAACACGCGATGTGTGCGGAAGCCGCCAACTGGGGGCGCAATGGGGCGGAGGATGGTTGTATGATGAATGGGATGAATGGAATATATGTGGCAGTAGCTGTAGTTGTAGTTGTAGCTGTGGCTGCAGTGCATCATAAAAAGGCAAAAAGTCAACTGCTGCTGCAGAAAAGGTAGCCAAAGTTGACGTTTGACTTTGGCCAAACAGTTTTTTTTTTTAAAAAAGTCAACAAACGCGCGGGGCATGGATCGACATGTGGCAAGTGGCAAGGGGCAAGGGGCAAGGGGCACGGCCGACGCTCGATTGAAGCCTCATTGCAAACTGTGCGCTTCCGTTTCTCTGGTTTTGGCATCGCTTAAATTATATCGATTTCGTATCATAATCAAATGTTTGCTGGCTTGTCGTTGGTGGTGCCGACAATAACAACTACGAAAACAACCGACCAACCGACAGACAGCAATGGCAACGATAACAACAATAATCAACGCACGACAACAACAACAACAACAACAATAAGAGGAGCAGCAGCAGCAGCAGCAACAGTAACAACAACAATGGCAAACAGTAGTGGCAACAAACAGGCTCATTTGCATATTTACCAAACACACAGATGTGACACACACACACACACATGCACACACTCGCATGCCAAAATATACGATATCGTGTGCTCATAATAAGTATCTGATAAGTAATGATATACAAACACACACAGATACACACACAGCATGTCGAGTTAAATACAGGCACAAAATGGCTGCATACCACACACATGTGTGTGTGTGTGTGTGAGCCATTATGCAAAGTGCAATGGCTGCAGTTTGTTGTTGCTGTTGTTGTTGTTGTTGTTGTTGTTGCTGCTGTTGCACTTTGCATTGGCGCTTGCAACTGCTCTCGTTTGGCTTTGCGGCGCATTTTTGGTGTAACACAAAGTGAAACAAACACACAGACATACACCCACACACACAGACACACACACACACCTACACACATACAGAGATGCACACAAAGTGGACAATAACAAAAGTCAACGCCAGCAACAACTGCAACTACAACAGCAACAAGCACAACAGCAACTCCCACATCAGCAACAGCAACAGCAACTTTTGTAGGCGTTGAAAAAATCTAAAGCAAAAATTAAATTTAAGCAAAGACGATTAACTTTTGCATTTAAAAATATATGTAAAAAAAACTTTCTGATTTATAGTTTAACTTTGTAAATTTTTTAAATTTATCTCCTGCTGCGTTTAAATTATAATTCTGTTTTTTTATATTTGGCTTCAAAAGCTGGCATTTTCTAAATCAAACATTAATTTTAAAAAAGCTGCAAGAAATTAAGAAATTAACTTTAATTATGAAACGCTTCGTCACAGCTTGCTTTAAAAAATAAACATAAATTTATTATAACTATTTTGTTTAACGCAGTTTTATTGAAAAACAAATCAAACATATATTTTACTTAATTAAATTTCTATAACTTTCTCTTAGATTCCCAAAATATTGAAATCTAAGGGAGTTTAAACAATTAAAATTACATAATTTAATTAAATTATAATATTCGTAAGTGTTTTTTTACCGTCGGCTAGTCAATTGGTCATATTCAAGAAACCGCATTTTTGGAACGTGCTGCATAAACATTTAAGCCAAAAACAAAAAAATCAACTTTTAGCTATTCAACTATTAAAAATCATTTGACACTTTTGTCGATTTTTATGACTTGTTTTACAAATGCTCTCCAAAAAAATTATGTCGTGCATAAATTGTTCCGTTTCTTTTCCAGAGCCATTATTTTCCAGCACATTAAAAACGCATAAAACTGGTTCAGCTCCAATTTTAATGTCTAACAAAAATATTTCTGAAATGCCTACAGCTCCCCCCATTCTCCCCTAGTTCCTCACACTTTCTGCTATACTATTGAAAATCAATTAAAAAACTATTTGACTCGTCTGGTAAATCAATTAAAAAAAAAAAAAATGAAATTCCAAAGAATAAAGCAATTTTATGTGTTTCAGGTGTATAAACTCTTATCAAACGAATCGAATTATAGATTTAATAGGCATTCCATAAGCTTTATCTATTGATTTTTTGTGACTCTATTCTTTTGTTTTTCTTAGCCTTGTTTTAGACATGAAATATATTTTAGAGCTATTAATGTCTAGACGCGGCCATAAAACTGGAGCAGCAACAATTTGAAGATCCACCAAAACAAAAAAAATATCTACGAAAAAGCGTGAATTATATAAATATAAAATTAAACGCAAATTGCTGCTGCCAAAAATTTGATGTTAAGTTTAATTACTTTCATTTAAAAAAAACTCGTTTTATAACTTACCCCAAAAGGTAAAAAAAAATGTCCTTTTTTTGGCCTTACGTTTTCAAGGACCCTCTGGCGATTTGTCGTTGACTCGAAGGCGATTTTTATTGTTCAATAATTGCACAATGAATAAGCGTTAGTCCAGTTTTTTTTTCAGTTCCACTTGGATTCGTCGCTCGGGGTGCTTCCCACAGTAGGGGTGTATGCAAGAGAGAGACGTGGGGGTTGGAGGGTTTTGTGTTAAATTCGTTGCTCATTGTTAACTTGTTAATTTCATTTGATTGATTCTTAATGCGTTCGCGACAACATTGACAAATTTGTTTTTGAACTGAGACGCCTCAGATAGCGAATAGTTATGATTAAATCAGAGGAACTGCTGCCAGACTGTTAATATAGTCTCCTGATGGACTCGCACGCGGCTTATGCATTCAAACAAAGGAACGCCAAGTGCAACGAGGGCGTCAAGTCAATGGGAAGTCAACGGCACGTGTCCTTAATCCGGTAATTACGACGCAGTTGCCCCAACTACTATATCAATGTGTGTGTATGTGTTTTTAGCTGGATTTCTGGCCCCGGATTGTGGTCTGTTACAAAGAACCAAAAGTCTATACTTGAACATAGATAAAGGCGCGATAGGCATCAATAGATTTTTTCCCATGAGCGGCACAACAAGTTAATTTATGCCCACGATGATGATGCCCATGATGACGCTGGCCAGATAAAACAACCCTTTGGCAGCCACAGTTATGGGAAAGTCGCCGGATCAGGTAACGATAAACCGAAATAACCAACCTGTTGACAGATCACAAAAATTCAAATAAATTATCCAGTTGGACAACAAAAAGAAACTAGAAGAAGAAGAAGAAGAATTCTAATCGCATTTATCTACAAAAACTGAACTGAAATTGAACCCAACCAAAATGATAAACGCTTGTAAATCGCTGCTAGTCGCTACTAAAAATGTCCCCAAATCATTTAATGTTGTTGTTGTTGTTGTGTGCTACGCATAATAGAGTTATCAGAATCCCCCCCCTCTACCTCACCCCTCCACAAGTTTGATTAATTGTTGCTGTTAAAACTTCGTTCGCGCTCATAATTTCCCTTCATCGTCTTTTACAAATACAATTATCATTTTGTGGCTTTTGCGTTAAACAAAATTTCTATTGTGTTTTATTGTTTTACACAAGTTTCCAAAGGCACACACAAACACATATATACATATTTATGGTATATTGCATATTATTAATTTTAGATACCCCCATCACAGCGATCAGACAATGCGGTCCCCGTCAACAAAGTTAAATCGCTTTTTTATGAAAATTCCTTATGGGCTTTTAAATGTTTAATCGTTTATGAATTTTGATAACGCCGCTTTTGAGCAACGCAACAGGAAAAGAAGACGGCATCTAAAAATATAAATTATTAAATATATATTCATAAACTCTTTTTATAGCTCTATATATTAAATTAAAACAAATTTCTGTGTTTCTTTTTTGTGGTTTTTTCTATAAGTCAAACATAATTAATAATATTTTTAGTTTCAATACCTTAACATTTATTTTGCAGATTGGCAGTATGATATTTTGCTGTCAAGTTTGACAGACAAAGCAAAATTTATTTTGCATATAAATAATAATTTTTTTATTAGCTCAACACACAAAGAACAAAATGTTTTGTGCCTTGTCCAATCTTGTTTTGACTGTGTTGCCCAAATCAAACGACACGTGCCACAAGTCTGACAGTAAGTTATTGCCAAGAAAATAGAAACTGAATTTATGGCATTGCCAAATCAATTGACATGGCTACTAAAACTGAACAGCGTAATAATTTGTAGACAAATATATGATATATAGATTGCATAAATTTCAGGCACTTAAATAAACCTGATCAAGTTGTATAATTATGTTCATTTCAATTATTTTTGACATTTTTTCGAAATGCACAACAGATTTATTATTGCAAACAGTTGCCTTTCTTTAGATATTAGTTTAATTTTAAATTTATTTATAAACTAAAGAATAATCTATAAAAAATGTTCAGTTGCAACTTCTTGTCTCCGCCTTATTTATAACCAGCAATTAGCAATGAGCAAAAAGCTGTGCAATAATTGAATTTTTACAAGTCGTGTTTTTTGGCAATTGGCACCCGCTTTAAGTGGAGGCATGCAAATCTGCAAAGAGCGGTTATAGTTCTGAAAGTGTGGCAACAATGTGTGGCAACAACAGTCATTTGCAAAATTTAATGGCCACTCTTTGCCAACGCCAATTTTCCAGTAGTCATGCGGCGTCTCTGGGCCAACAAATAGACGGCACCTTTCGAATGCCGTTAATACACCCCACACCCCAAACCCCACACAAAGTCAGTCCGTAGTCCGGTGTAGTCCGGGTTATCAGCGATATGGCATCGTGGTGCCTCGTAATAGACTCTTCACAGTGCACACATTTTACGATGCTTACAAGCATTTCAACAAGTTTTACAGCTTTTCCGCTAAAAGGCAGCCCCCAACTTGCAACTTGAAAATCTTTTCTATCTTGGCCATATGCAAGCAAAAGAAATCGGCCCGAAATGAGCCATTAAATGCTGTTTAACACACGTGCATTTTCCACCGTTTCCACCGTTTCCATCGATTCCATTTGCTTCCACAGTAGTTGGCCGACGGCATCGCTCCGGACAGTCATAAATTTCCGACAAAAGAATGTAACCCGATGCCCGGCCAGGGCACATCCAAGATAGTCAGTCTCCGTCGTAGTCTCCATCAGCTTGGCTTGGCAGGTTTTTTCGGTTTCCCGTTCGATGGTTCGATGTTTGCCAGATTTCTTCTGAATAAATTAAAACTGAAATCGCTGCCTCTGAAAACGTGGGAAATGTATTCATCACCAATAGTTTTGAAACTGCTTCTTCTTCTTCTTCATCATCTTCTTCTTCTTGTCTGTGGCACCATGGCGCATGATATTTTTTGTTATTCCCATTTTATGACCACTTAAAAGCCGAATAATCTTTAGCAAGTGATATTAAAATAATGGTATAGGGATTGCATAAGAAAACACAAATTTTTTAAAAGACAATTTTCTCAAATATAAAATATACAACTGGAAAATATATCCAGTTTTTTTAAGGTCCTTTCCAGACAGTACTCTGATTCTAATTTCTATAACAATAATAGTCTTTATTGCTGGCATTTCCTGTGTAGTTTTCTATAATCTTATTATTTCGATTAATTAAACAATATTTATGAATCAATCCGATTGCAATCATAGCCAACTTCTTGGCTCTCACCCGCTCCTCTGCTGCTATCTCTGGGTGCGTCATGTAAATTGTCACAGTCCAACAGCCACTAGCTCAAAGTAATCACCTGGTAAAGAGTCAACTAGTCCTGCAGCTGTCTTGGCAGCTACCAGATCGACACCGTTGTGCATTGGTTATCTAAAATTCCAGTTAAATGCCCAATGGTCGATAAGATTTTCCGCTTACATCAAGCGGCCGACTGCTGAGTGCTGAGATTGCTTGAGAGACAGTTCTCAGATTCTCAGGCAGAGCCTAAAAGCGATCTGTGCATCTGTTGCTCACATTTGACATTTGAAGTGCGCATATCTCTCTCAAGCCGAATGCGGCACGGCACAGCCAAATTGGTATTAAATTACTCACTTTGGTGATAATCGAAATGGACACGACACGATTACAACAACAGCAGCAGAAGCACGCAGCAGCACGCAGCAGCAGCCAAGAGATCCAATCCAAACTGGCAACAGCCAACAGCCAACAGCCAAGTGGCAACCAGCAACCACCAACTGTGAACCAGTTCTTCGACTATTGCGTTGCCATAAAGAAAGTAAAAATATTAAGACGCAGACAAGTTGAAAATGCCACCACATCACATTTTGAGCGTTTTCAAAACGATCAATTTTGTAGATAAAACCTGGACAAACTACACTCGAAAAAATAGAAGCAGCAAAATACAGAAAAAACTATATAATTCTGGCTCAAAATTTAATACAACACAAAATTGGAGTGTACAAAATCCTGGACAAACTGCACTCAAAAAAATAGGAGCAGCAGAAATCAGAAAAAAAAAAACTATCTAGTTTTGGCTAAAAAGTTAACACAGCACAAAATTGGAGTATACGAAAACCTGGACAAACTGCACTCGAAAAAATA
The DNA here is from genome assembly GCA_035042365.1 of Drosophila dives. Taxonomy (NCBI): domain Eukaryota; kingdom Metazoa; phylum Arthropoda; class Insecta; order Diptera; family Drosophilidae; genus Drosophila; species Drosophila dives. The sequence continues at coordinate 2,335,038 of JAWNLJ010000326.1, read as the reverse complement.
AAAGCAGCAAAATACAGAAAAAAAAAACTATCTAGTTCTGGCTAAAAAGTTAACAAAACACAAAATTGGAGTATACAAAATCCTGGACAAACTACACTCGAAAAAACAGAAGCAGCAGAAAACAGAAAAAACTGTCTAATTTTGGCTCAAAATTTAATACAACACAAAATTGGAGTATACGAAATCCTGGAAAAACTGCACTCAAAAAAATAGATGCAACAAACTACATAAAAAAATACAATTTAGGTATACGAAATCCTGGACAAACTGCACTCGAAAAAATAAAAGCAGCAAAATACAGAAAAAAAAAACTATCTAGTTCTGGCTAAAAAGTTAACAAAACACAAAATTGGAGTATACGAAATCCTGGACAAACTGCACTCGAAAATATAGGAGCAGCAGAAAACAGAAAAAAAAACTATATAGTTCTGGCTAAAAAGTTAACACAACACAAAATTGCCTTATACTAAAATTATGATTAGAATTTCTAGTTTCAAATCAATGATCTCAATTCTATGGCAAATATTTCTCTGAGTGTGTTAACATGCAAAAGTCTTTAGCTGTTCCTGCCGTGGATCGCTGGCCAGATCGTTTGCAGCTAAAAGAGGAAGCCGCAATAACAACAACAGCAACAACAACAGCAACAACGACAACAACAACAGCAACAACAACAACAACTTTATTAAGAGTTTGTTGAATGGTTGGCGTTGGGATCTGTGTTTCGGGGCGATACTTAGTCGGGAGGCAATCGGCAATCTCAACATATGTCAAATTGGGCAACTAACTGGCTAATCAGTTGGACAAACAGAGCCGGAGCCAGGTTGCACGGGAACAAGTGTTATTATTTTGTGCTGGCGTGACAAAACAATTCAACTGTCAAATGAAAATCGCAGACACAAACCGAAAAACGGGAAATCCTATTTGCATTTGCAAACGACTATTAAAAACAAATATTTGCGGCCAAAAAAAAGGATCAGAACACAAAGTGAACATATGTATATATCCACATACATGCAGGAAGCGGGATCAGCAATCCAAGTTGCACCCCTTTCTAGTCCTAATCCATCCATCCATCCATCCATCCAGTAGCCAGCCCGCACGCTGGACAAAAATCGCTCGTTGAACTGTCCTGGAACTATCCCTGGCAGCGTTTCCGCCTTGACAATTTGTACAATTGTCGCTCAATTTATTGTGGATGGTAGAGCGGTTGGGTTGGGGTGGGGCGGGTGAGGCAGGCAGCGAGGCAGGCAGCGCGCTGCAAACGAACAACTTCCGATTACAACTTCATTTGTAAATGTTTCCTTCGCATCGCTCGCATAAATACAAAAATTCATTCGCACAATGCTCTCACAGCACACGTTTATCCCTTCCTCCCCCCCCTTCCTAGCCACTGGTTGTTTTTTTGTTTGGGTTTGTTGTTGTTGTTGTCGGGGGTGCGAATTGCAGGATTCGAAGCCCACACCTCGACCAGCCCACATCTGTCAACTTCAATGAAGTGTCGAATGCGAAGTTCATCACCCATCCAAATAGTTGCCGTCATGATTTCTTGCTCTGCTCCTGCTCCTGCTGCTGCTACTGCTCCTGCTCCTGTTCCTGCTGCTGCTCCCGCTGCTGCTGCTGCTGCCTTTTTTATTTGTTTCTGTTTCTGTAACTGTTTTTATTACCGGCTGCTGTGCGGGGATTTAGCAGTGGGTGTGTTTTGTCAAGGGGTGTGGTAGGCAGGAGGGGGTGTTCAGTTCAGTCATTTGATGAAGCCTCTGGTGTATTTCAACAGATTCCGTCAAGTTGCGTCATGGCCTTCGCTCTTTGAAGGCTGCTAATCACTTTAACATACATTTGCATTGCATTTACACGCGTTTTGACCCTCATTATATGCCCGGCCAAGTCGGCTCAAGGGATTGGCCCTTTTTCGGTTGAGCCCGGGTCCAAATCTCAATTGTCGTATCGCATTCGGAGAAGCAATGGCATATTTACCCAACACCTTGATGAGCAATTAAGAATCTTTTATTTACACTCCGAACAGTTCGAGAAATAATTGTAAATAATATATTAATAATAATATTTTTTTTATTGCTGATAAACATGTTTATTTAAATTTAACATATATATTTTACAATGATAATTAAAAGTTATTATTTATGTTATGTTGTAATATTTATGACAAAAGTTATAAAATTAATTTTTATAGCTTTTACAAATATTTTTTAATTAAATAATATATATTTGTATAATTACTAAAGTCGTTAGGAAAATAATTTAAAATATAATTTATTTATTAAAACATTAGCAATTTTATGATTTAATCAAAATTGCCAGATTATCTTACTAATTGCATATTATTTCGCAGAAAAAACATTAAACTCGAAGTGTTTTAAAAAAAGTTAACTTTATCACATATTTGTAATTATTTATTTATTAAAATATTAGTAGTAAAAAATAAATATTTATTGAAATAAATATTAGTAGTTTTTAATTATTTAATGTTTCTTTTTAGGTTTCTTTATCATTTTACCAAATATTTATTTCCCTTCTTGATTTTGCAATTCTCCGTGCAGTTTTTGGCGATAGATTAACTGAAATCTACATCAAATCTGGAATTAGACATCAAATCTTAATTGAATTGGATATGACACCATGTCACTCTCTCTCTTTTCCCACTCCTCAACAATTTGTCAAGGATTGTCAACTTTGGTGTTAAGTTTCCAATGGACTTGTCAAGATTCGCGCGTTGCCCGCTTAAGCAAAATGAAAATGTTTAGGAATTGTTTTCGCACCCACAACAAAACACAACAAAACAAAACAATTTTCCTCAACAAATGTCGTTTTCTTTGTCACATTTTGCCACGGGTTCTGCCAACAGGCAGCTGCGACTTGGATGCGGGCTTAGTTTGCTACCGCTGCGATTTGTAGCATTTGTGTACCGTGTTGCAACTTTGCTGAATTTTATAATCCAATTGTATTTTTTTTTCCTTTTTGTTTTTTGTTTTTGCGCCAGAAGAAGAATGTTTGTTTACATGGCAAATAGAAGGGCTTCAGAGTGTGCCCGAGTGTGCCACGCCCACTCACATGGGCCGACGACGCCTAGCCAAGTTGTCTGTTTTAGTTTTTAACTGCCACGCCCACAGCTGAGCTCGTACTTAGTGCTTGTCGAAAGTTTTTGGTTGCATCAAAAGTTTTTGTTATGCTTCGCTGTCGCTTTTTACACAGTTGAATTCACAAAATTTGTCACGTTTGTTATTTTTGCGACGAGTTGGAGTCGCATCGAGTTGGGTTGATTTGAGAGGAGTGGAGTGGAGTGGAGTGGAGTGGATTGAAGTTGAGCTTGGTTTGGTTTGGTTTGCTTTATTTACTCAACTGATTTTGATAACATTCGTGTACATGCAACGATTTTGAAATCGCAATTAATTGAAGCCATACGTCCAAGCGAAACATTGTCTGTCTACGGAGGGGAGGGGAGGCGTGCCACGCCCACACTTGAATAGCTGTCGAGCATAAATTCAGTCATGAGCATTTTGTCCTTTATAAAGTCTAATCCGCATTTATTTTATGCGCGGCTACAAATCGTCGCTTTAATAGTGTCACCATGAGTTATTGGAGCACCCCAGATGCCGGCATCTGCCAACGTTGTGGCAACGTTCCACTGGCCCCAACAACAAAAAAAAAAAAGAAAGAGTAAAAATGTATATATAAATGCATGCATTAGTTAATGTCCAGTCGTTGTCCCTGGCACAGAGGCAGCAGCTCCGTTTGCGAGTGCGCCCAGCAGGATGCACTTTATAAGCGAGCCGAATCGCTGCCAGAACCGGCGGTCGCCGCACGGTGGCAACAGCAAACGGCGGCAGCGGCGGCGGCATCGCTTAAGCCAATTCAAAGTGGTCGGCCAAAACGGTGGCCGCTGATCGGAGCAGCCCGAGCAGACGGACAGCTGGACAAGCCGACAACTGGATTTTTGGTCTGGACTCAACTAAACTCAAACTCAAGTCATGCTAAGCTGAACTGGACTGGACGTTGCTCGCGTATTACATTTCGCGCTCGATAAATCTCCGCTGCCTGCCGACCAACACATATTTCATATCAACGCAGATAGTCAGCTGCACAGTGTGGCAAAAACGATACGAATCAGTTTTTATAATATAAACATAATATGAATAATAAAAATATATATTTCTTATAATAAAATGAAAGTTGATACACATTTATGCTAATTGTATAATAATTATTATAATTAAATAAGTTGAATTTCATTAATAAAAAGTTGAATCACTTAAAAATTAATAATAAAAATATAAAATTCAACATCCTTAGAATTTCAAATAACAACAAATAAATTAATTATAAATAAATCAAATATTATTCTAATAACTTTTTAGATCACATTTTAATAATCTCAATAACTTTTGCTTTTTTTTGAATGATATATATTTTTTAGGCTATCAAATTTGAAAATCATTTAATTTATGAACGTTTCTGTTATACATTTTGGTAAGCAATGCATAAAATATTTAAATATTTTTTGGCTTATGTATAAAATGCAATAAATCTAAAATCCATTAAAAACTGGCTCATAAATTTTGCGCAGCGTAAAACAGGTGAATTTAAAATAACTTAAAAGCTGATTTAAAATCAGAGAAGTTTTTTTTAAATTCATAACTAGAAAAGCTGGATTAATTTTTAATTATAGAAATAAGCAACATTTGCAATTTCTTGTGTATTTCGTAACACTGTGCGTAGGAACGTCGCCCGGTTGCGCATCATAAAGCAAATTTCATTTTGAATTATTTTCATATATATTGTGTTGCAATTGTTGTTGTTGTTGTGTTGTTGTTGTTGCTTTTGGGTTGGCAGTTGAATGTTGTTGGGCGTATTGTTGCTGCTGCCGCTGTGTGCCTCTCGCTCTCTGTGCGGCAAAAGGTGTTAATGATTATCATCATTATCGTCATCATCTGGAGAAGTGTGTTGTTGTCCGCTCGGTTGTTGCTATTATTGTTGTTGTTGTTATTGTTGTTGTTGTTGTTGCTCCGGTTGTTTGCTGCACTGCGGCAATGGCAGCCGCCCATTGATGGCGTTGAACGCACATGTTCTTAAGTAAAATTTAGGAGCTTTTTGCACAGTTGTTGCCCTGTCTCGAGTTGTAGCTGTGCAACACTTTAAGTTGATTTGCTGTGGCGAGCATAATTCATTTATGCAACACTCAGCCGGGGGACAGCACTGTGAATAGTCAGGCGATAACTTAGGGATTTCAATGATCAACGTCAGTGCAGGCAGCACACGAAAAAAAAAAGGAAAAAAAAAGAAATTGCCATAATTTATGAAATTAAACCATGAAAATATTTACTCTTGCAACAAACTGTGGCATATGTATGCAACTACAAGTTGTTGCATCAGTTCAGCAAAGACTCATTAAAGCAAAAGTGAAACAAAGCACAAGTTCATGTTGCTGCTGCTGCTGTTGCTGTTACTGTTGCTGCTGTGTGGCATGTTGCTGGCGGATATGCAGCCACCACCCGAAAGTGGCTAATAAAGCAAATCTTGTTGACAACGCTCGAGGCGACAACGACCGCTGGGTTCTGTTTCTTTTTGGTTAGGCTCTACATGGAAATTTCGCCAATTAACACCTTTTAGCATGTTGCGCAAAAAAGACGACAACAACATCAACAGAAACAGCAGCAAGCCTGCGACAACAGTCGCAACAGTCGCAACAGCAGCAACAACAACAGCAACAACATCGACGAATGCGTTAATTAAAATTATAAAAAGCGGCAGCAGCTGCTATGTGAATGAGAAATGAGGGAACAAACACATCGACAACATTCGCAGTTCTTCATTTATATTTTCGCCTGTTGTTGTTTTTATTGCTGTTGTTGTTGTTATTATTGCTGCTGCTGCTGGTCCGCTATTAATATAAAACTGCAAATATACGATTAGCCGGCAAATGTTTTTAAACAGCAAAAACTGTCTTAGCAACATGTTGCTCATGCAGCGCATAGTAAATATGGATAACAACCAAGCAACAACAGCAGCCACTGCAACTGGCAACTGCAGCAACAGCAGCAACATCGCAACGGCAGCAACATGAATATCGCACCTTGTAAACTCATTTGCGCGTACGTGTTGAAACAAATGTTTGCGGGGGGTAACACGGCCAATGGGCAAGCGGCAACAGCAACTGGCAACTGGCAACTGGCAACAAATGTTGCATTGGCAATTGCCATAAGTCAGCAGCTCAGCTCGGTAGCAATAGCAACATGACCACGCCACAGGAGCACTGCCCAGTTGCATGCAGTTTATGTGCGGCCTAATGGGGTTGTTGTTGTTGCTGCTACTGCCGCAGTTGCTGCCACTGTAGCTGTTGATGTGAAGCCACCAGCAATACGTCCATCTTCATCATGGTTGCTGCTGCTGCTGCTGCTGCTGCTACTATTTGCCATGCTGTGCACTTTGCGTTTGTCTGGTCTTCTGCATCTCTTTTTTTTGGCACCATGACACCAGCAGAGCAACGGTGAAGCCTCCAAATGCCTCTTCACTCAGATAGCCCCCCTCAGCTGCTGCTGCTGCTTTATGCAAATGCGTCTCGGTTGCTGTTGCTGCTCTTGTTGCTGCTGCTGTTGCTGCGTGTCAATGCAAACTTTGCTGACTTGCATGCGAATGTTGCTTGCACAAACATTGAGGCGAACTGCAAAAGTTGTCGTCGTCGTCGTCAGTCGATGTACTGTTGTTGTTCTTGTTGTTGTTGTCTTGTCTGCTGCAACACAAACACCACCAACAGCAGCAGTCGTAGTAGCAGCAGCAGCAGCAGCAACCGCTTGGCTTGTTGGCCTGTGCGACCACAGTTGGGTGTCCTGTGCGCGCACAGTTAAGCAAACTTTGAGGGATGGTGCATGGAGCACTCCGCCACAACTTTCGACAACGGCAAATACCGGGCAGTGTTGCTGCTGCTGCTGCCCAACAGCAATATGGCTAAATATCCTCTTGATGAACTGCCTGAAAAGTGAAAGTGTTTAAACTTATTTTTATTATTATAAAAGTAATGAAAATTTATTATTATTACTAAAAAATGTCAAGAAAAACTTGTTATTTTTTTAATATTTATATTTATTTTTTATATCTGGCTCTATCTGGCAACTAAAATGCTGAAAATTTTATAATATTTTGTCGAAATTTGAAGCTATCTTAAAACTTTTAAGCAACTTGAGAAAGAGCAAGAAACAGAGATATTTACTTGCAACTAATTTTCTATTATTATAAATAAATTCTATTTAACTCTCATAAAGACTACAGCTAATTGTTGGCTATAAAATAGCTAAATAGACAGCGCTGCTGCGTGAGTTGTCCGTTTCGCAGTTGGTGTTACATTTTTACGTGCTCCAACGCCCAATGATGGCACGCACACACACCTTGGCATAATCAAACACGCATACACCACACACACACACACACATACACACACACACAAATACACACACAGGCTGATACTTAACTCGGTGGTCAACGGACAAAACTCCTACGCAGTCAAAGAGCCCAAAGAGTCGCGGCTGCCTGATAAATGTCCAATCTCTGGCTCAACCTAGGTGAGAGCTGCTGCAGCTGAAGCTGAAGCCTGTGTACGTGCTTGGCAGGAGCAGGACGTGTGCCAGTGAGTTATGCGGCATTTGGGAGCAGGCACAGCAACAACAACAACAACAACAACAACAACAGCAACAACCAGCTAAGATTATTCGGACAAAATCAATTAAAATGCCAGGCGGCATGACTCACACGCACAGAGGGAGCCCAAAGCATTTGATGGAGGTCTTGCGGCAACAAGACCGATTCACATCAAGCACTGAGGTTGGTCCTCAAAAAGTGTTGAAAGCTTGTCTTTTGTTTGCGTTAAGACGGGGACGGGGACGTGGACGGGGGATGCTGCGATGCGTTGATGGAACCAATAGTCAGAAATTACAATGCTTATGCATGCAGATGGCGAAAGAGTGTAGCAAGGAATTTGCATATCCAATCATCATCAACATCATCATCACTATTGGCAACGCAGTCGCCTCTCACACTTGACCCCGTTTTTTGGCTGGAGGAGCTGGCGGCGGAGAAGAAGAAGAAGTAGGCCCGATTCTGTAATCGATCATCAATGCCAAAAAGTGGCCGCATGTCAGCGGCTCATCCGCATCAACAAAAGTGCAGACATTGTGGCGTTTCACGATTGCAGGCGTGCATCAACAGCAACATCAACAGCAACAGCAATATTAACAACAACAGCAACAGCAACATCAACAGCAACAGCAATAACAATACGCATACCACGGATATCAATTAATTTCAGCGACGTGAAAAGGCCAACAAATCGTAATAAGTCAATGCCTGAGAGCTGTGGGGATTCGAATCCATATATATATATATATATATATATATATATTTATGAATCTATTGATAAACACAAATAAGTTTGTTGCCGCAACTGTGAGTGTGAGTGTGTTGAGTGGAAGAGTGGCAGGATGAATATGTCCATCTGTCCATTTGTCGATCTGTCGATCTGTCGTTGTGTCGTTGTGTCGGTATGTCGCTGTGTGTGGACATTGTCAGCAGAGAGCAGAGCATTGATACCAAGTCACAATCATCATCAATCGGTTAAGAAAATATTTAACAAGTGTTTGAATGATTTTGAAAAATGATGTGCAGCATGTGCAGCAGTCACAGCCACAGGGAATTGAACTTCAATTCCACTTCCAGACTACACTTGAAGAAAATTAAAATGCAGCACAAAAAAGCTAGTAAAATATTTTAGAAAATTCTTGAAATTCATAACATAATCACAAAATATATCTACTATCTTTCAGCTTGATCTAAGAATTTGAATATAATATTTTAAATATTTTAGTATGATCGATTAAGGCAAAAAGGGATTTCACAAGGCACCCTCAAAACTCTAGATAATTTTTTTATTATCATTAGATAATATTTTATATCAGTTATTAATATATCAGAGAACATACCTGCTAATTTTCAACGTGATCTAAGAAGTTTAATATAATATTTCAAATATTTTTAGTATGATCGATGAAGACAAAAAGACTTTAAAACTTTAGATAATTTTTTATTATAAGTAGATAATTTTTTTATACCACCTGCTAATTTTCAACGTGATCTAAAAAATTTAATATAATATTTAAATATTTTTAATAAGATCTATTAAGGCAAAAAGGGATTTCACAAGGCACCCTCAAAAATCTAGATAATTTTTTATTATCAGTGCAGTATTCTGTGCATTCTCGAACAAGTCCAACAGCTCTACAAATTATTGCACGCGATCGCTCATTTCCAGCAGAAATAACACAAACACGGCAGCACCAACAACAACAACAACAACAACAAAAACAACCAAGATTTGATCATAAACCAGCCCAGGCAGCCAGCAAGGTAACCCGTTTCATGCATTCAGTATCCAAGAGTACCCCAGAGTACCCATTCCTTTATCCATTCCCGTGTGTGCCCGTAACCGTAACCGTATCCGAATGCGATGTAGAAAGATATAGCAAATAAGATATGGCTGGGGCATGTCATGCGCCCGCGACTGTGAAAACATCTCAATGGCAAAAGTATCACATCATTCATAATTTCATTGCCGGGCAAGTGGGAATTGGGAGAATTGAGAATGGAACATATATATATATATATATAGTAAGGGAATTGAGTTGTTGTTGCTTGCCACGAAAATCTCTTCTTGGCCTCAAGTGTTGAATGTTTGCTCAAATAACAACAACAACAACAACATCTGATCTGAAGATCTTGAGCTCTCGATCTTGTTGTCGATCTCAGAGGCGCGGTGAAATTTGACAAATGAACCACCAAAAAAATAATAAAAAAAAAAATAAAAAATAACTGATAGCAAGCCTTGCGTGTGTGTGTGTGTGTGTGTAGCCTGAAGTGATCATTATTAATGATGACGATTTGTTGATATTTTTGTAACGTGTTAAAGTAAAAAAAAAAACCAAAAAAAAAAACGTAGGTTTGCGTTGCGTTTCGTTCCGAATTTATTACAAACAAGTGCAGTCCTGGCTAAAATGCCAAGTCACGCAACACAACAACGAGAATCACTCGCCACAGATGATGATGATGATGATGATCCACACAAATTGCCGTCCAGCTGCTGCTGCTGCTTCTGCTGTTGGCCGGAAATCTTTGCATAATCTAGGCTTATAATTCAATTAATACGATGCGTTGTGCACTTAACGCCCGAGCCTGAAGTGCCACACACTAGAGTAGCAATGCTGCCACATGACTGGCAACTTGAGAGCATCGACGAGAGAAGACTCAGCAGATTGGCCCCCCTCTCTCTCCCTACGCAATGGCATCTGCAACGTCGTCACACTGTCTGCTGCAGATGCTTCAAAGCTGCAGCTTCAGATCTGTGCACAGGTGATGATGTTGCACCGGAAATCGATATCAAGTGTTGCCAAAGATCAGTTGGCATTGGCAAGTGACACATTAGCAACCAATTGCTGCCCACCGCTCAACTTGCCTGGAACTATGTTGAATACAATCTTTACAAGCCATCTAATTCAAATATTTGATCTATTAATGAGTGGATAAGAAAGTGATAACAATAGTCTTACCTCTAAATTAATTGGCCTATAGAATTCCAGTTAAATGTATTCAGGAATAAATTAATAAGTTAACTATTCCAATTGTAAAAAGTATCTTTCCCAGAAGAACTCTGAGCCAAGTTTGGAAAAATCTCAGCCATTTCATAAACTGGCATCAGTAGTATTTCGTATCCCATTTCCCATCCCCTCTAAATTCAAAACACATTTGTAAATTGTTTTTAAAAAGTATTGTTGTTTTTTTTTGCATTTTAATTGATTTCGATTCATCATTAATTGTAGTTGTTTATAATTTGTGTTAACTAAATGTTTACTTTCATTTAATCAATTTTTTTTTTGTTTTTGCTTTTGCTTATCAATTTCCTCTATTATAACTATATACAAAATGCCTGGCCAATTACATAAGTATATACTATATATATATATATATGTATATATATGTGTGTGTTTAGGTATTCTTTTATACATTTAAAAAACAATGAAAATAAACAAATAACAACATTTCTCATGATATAAATATAATTTACAAAAGCCTTGGCAAGCAGCTGCAGTTTTACTCGTTCTGATTTTTTTTTTCTTAACTAACAACTAAATCAAAGGTTGAAAGCGAACCAGAGATATGGAAATAGATATAGTTAAATCGAGATTTACATTCATAGATGCAAAAAACACTTAACAATTAGGCATTAAACTAAATTAAATTTAAATTTCATTTAAATTAAATTAACTAAACTATGCTTAGGTTTTTATAGGCTATGCAGGAATGTATTTGTGTGGCTCTGTGTGTGTATATATATTCTGAGATGTGTGTGAATGAGTGTGTTTGTGTGTGTGTGTGTTGGAATGTTTGCCGACTCTATTTTGGACTGGGTTTTGAGTTTTCCCGATGCTCAAAGCATCTGCAGCTGTAGTCTCCGTAGTTGATGGACTTCAAATAGATGTTTTCTTTTTTTCGTACTTTAACGACTTTTTCACTGTACTCCAGTTTTGCTTCTCGATTTCGATTTCGATTTTGTTTTTTTTTTTCATTTCATATGAGCCTTGCGCTTTACATAAAATTTTGACTAGGAAAGGACGTTTTTTCTTTTGCATTTTTTGTGTGTTTTTTTTTTTTGCTTCTTTTGCTCATTTTGCAGCCCTCAAGCTGCCAGCGATTGGCTTCATTACTTTGGATGAGGATCATTGATGATCAGCGATGAGCATGCGCTGGCGAGGACTGCTGCAGTTACACCTCGCTGGGCATACAGTGAACACTCGAGTCTTGCGACAGCTCATCCATCGAGGATTCTAGCAAAAACAAAAAAAAGTAAATAATGCAAATATTTTTAATTAGTTTAAATTTAATTAATATTTTTTTTTTCTATTTGGGCTCACCATGCGCTGGATAGAGAGCACCTTTGGTGCCATTCATATGCATTTGATTCTGTGTGTTATTCTGAAATGAGTACGTTAACTGCAGGTTAATATGACGGGCAAATGAGCTTCCTTCCGGTTCGCGCACTGCAATCAGAAATCGTTTGTCGAAACAGAACAGAGAAACGAACAAAATAAAACTTGATTAGCAACTGGGTAGGAATATATATATATACATAAGTACTTTTAAGTGCCACTACTTAGAACTACAACTACACAGATGTACACAAGATATACTTGAGTCTAGGTGCTTTGGGGCACAAGGGGCATGCTGCACTAATCCACTACTTACTTTTATTCTTACCAGCATGTATGTGTTTTTTCTGTCGCGCCCGCGAATTCTGAAACCAAACTTGCGTCACACGCTTGCTCAGACCGGTCACCGATGCAATCCGCTCCAAATCCTGACCATCCGGATTACTGTCAATCTGAAAGTTGGCCTGCAGCACTTGCAATTGCTCCTCGGTGAATGTGGTCCGCACGCGTTTCGTTTTACTCTTGTGATAACCATCACCATCACAGCCATCTACAAAATATACATATGGGATAATCAAAATACTTGAGGTTACTGAATGCAACATACACACACACACACACACACACACACACACAAACACACACATATACACACAATACGAGGAACGTGCCTAAGTCCGCGTCTAAAAGCATTTTGACAGTGCACCAAATTGAAAATGTCAAAAGTGTTTATAGTTTATGACCGCTGTGGCTTTATGGCCCAAAGAGCTACTGCTTCTTGGTGGGTCTGCACTGCACAGTGGGCCATAACCAATGGCAAACAACAACAATAACAACAACAGCGATATTCTGAAGCCGATCACGTCGTCTGGCAGTTGTCATGGCTCAGTTGTGACACGATTTCATCAGTTTGGCGCAGCTCGAAGGAGCTGCCAATCTTGTCCAGTGGCGACTAACTGACGCTTAATTCCTTCGCGGTCCCACCAAGAAGCGTTCCAAATTGCCAACCGTTTCGCTTGCCCCCAAAGCGTGCAACATGTTTTCAACTTGTCGCCAATGTAAATATTTATTTACTTTTTGCTTCGCTTTGACTTTTGGCTTTGGTTTTGGTTTGTTTTTTTTTTTTTAATTTATTGTATTATTATTCCCTGATCCAGAAACGATAAAAGAGTATATTGGGTTTATACAATGTGAGTCTGTATATATATTTTTGAATCAGACAAAGTGCAAAGATTTTTTTTTGTAGAAACACAATTTTTGGTAAAACAAACTTTAATAAAATTGGTAGCTAAATTTTTTATAAAATGCTATAAAATATTCCTGAGCTAAATTTATAAAATTTTAAACATTTATCCAAAGATATTTAAGCAAATCCCAAGAATGAAACCAACACAATTTTTAATCTAACTAATCCTGAAATCAGTAATTTTTCCCACAACTCGTTTGCTATTTTTACAGTGTATTCTACAGTCGGCTATAGCCGAAAGCAAAATTCTGCTGGTTATTAAATTTTTTTGGTTCCGCTTACCGTCACTTGATGTGGTGCCACCCTCGACCGTTTCAAGATAATGAGCCTTGCAGAGCACACGGTCATCCATGAGCGCAAACTGTTCGCCGGTGGACAACTGGCGTCCACATTGATCGCAGGCAAAGCACGCCAAATGGAACACCAAATCGCGAGCTCGTCTCACCCAGTCGGAGGCGGAGATGCTGCGACAGCATTTTGAGCACTTGGCGCCAAAACTTCTGCAATAAAAATAAAAGCAAGAAAAACAGAACGGAAATTGTAGTTAATTATTGCAAAGTGCAGCAACAATAAATGTATTTTGCATAACGAGTTTTAAATATTTTATTTAACGTGTTTCGCTGGCGTTTCACAGGCGTTTTGCTGGCGTTTCGCTGGCGTTTTACTGCCACGTTTTGTGCGCGTTTTTAGTTGCACGTTTTCTAAGCGGAAGTTGTTGCTGCGCGTTGCTGCTGCGTTTTTCCAAATGAGTTGGCAACTTTTGACGGCTTATTGTTAGCTTTTAAGCTTATTTTTACAAGCACAACATTGTACGCTGATATTGGTAGGGATGACTGGACCTCAAAAAAACCCGTAGACTATGACTGGTGCTGGGTTGATGTCTCCATCTACAGCCAGCTCCAAACTGGGGCCCAGCGCCCAATGCACACTTAAAATTCTTAACTTGAAAAATAAATATTTTTACAGCATCTCACGGCGCGTTTTTGTTTGTTTATTTTCATTTGGTTCGGAGTCGACACCGTTTTCCGCCTGTGTGGACAGCAACCCAACAACGAGTGTCTCCACATGTGCTTATGTGTGTGTGTGTGTGTGTGTGTGTGTGAGCTTGTATCTGTAAGATACTTTGCTTGCAACTTGCATTCAAAAGGCTGCCTCTGAAAGTCTTTTCTTTTTTTCTTTTTTTTTTTGGTTGCATCTTGCTCTGTTTATCTTAGGGATTAAGTCGCAAACGTTGTCGAATTGTTACAATTAACCTTAGACTTTATTTATATCATGTACATCAGAGTCAGAGTCGTGTGGGAAAATATGTTGGAAACACTTGTGCACACACACATATATAAAACAACTCATTGGAAAATGCATTGGAAATCGAACAATGATCACATCGATTTCGACATGGGAAGATCTGTTGGCGAGAAAGCGCCCAATAAAACTTAAAGTGAATGCTCTAAAATTAATGCATATAAATTGCCAAAAGCTATTAGGTATATAATATATTATATATGCAAAAGTCTAATTTAGTTTGCATTAAATGCACATAAACAAATGCTAATTTCGATTCTTGTGCGCATTTGTTGATTTTCAAATGCGATAAATTCTTTGATTTGTTTTTGGTTTTTTTTTTGGATTAGTTACTTACTTGCTGTAATCGGCTTTGCAGTAGACCTGCCGCTCTCGGATGAAGCACGACTGTTGGCGATCCAGCGGGCACATGCACATGCAACATCGGAGGCAATGGGCGTGCCACGAGCAGCCGCCAACCTCGAGAAAAAATCGATCCGAGATTGGTTCGCCGCACGCTGCGCAGGAACGCAGCTCAGTCTGCAAAAAAAAAAAAAATACAAAAGATATAAATGATCATGTAATCTATATGTATTATTTAGCCATCTAATTTTTAGTGTTTGCCATATCTCAGTAAATGTTCTCTCTAAACTGTTCTGCAGAAACGACTCAAAATAGAGAATTCAATCGATGAAATTGATTTGCTCGTTTTATGTGTGTGTGTGTGCTCAAAGCCGGAACCGGTTATTCTTGGTTTGGATTGGTACACTGATAGCGCCGTAGTTGGGGGCATCGTTTGTTGTGCTTTCCATTAAAATCGCTCAATAAATCTATCGAATCTGCCGTCGGCTTCTGTTTTATTTCTTTGCCAACCAACACTCAACTTAATAATGTATCTTAAAATTCTAAAAAAAAAAAATAAAAACCCCCCAAAACAATGCGAAGAACAGTAAGAACTATAGGAAATCGGGTATCGGGTAAAGATGTAGATTTCGACGAGTTTCTATTGTTTTTTTTTTTAAATCGATACATAAATTTAAAAAAGTTATTCCAAATGTTTACCATTTTCAATGTAGCTGAAACTGCTTTACTATTCTCAGTCCAAATCACAGTTTGTCTCACTGTGTTTTGGCCAAAAACAATACAAAAAAAAAAGTAGCATATTCATTTAATTTATTGACCAATCGATTAATGAATATTCATTTTGGACTGCATTTTACGCCGTTTTAAAAGTGTTTTTAATTTATAACATGATGCAAATTTGCGTTGGTTTATTTATTTCAAATGTATTTTCCATGTTCGACTATTATATCAATTTCAACAATTATCTGAACTTTTTATTACATTTTACAGATTGTATTCATTAACATAACATTTTTACCTCTCTCTCTTAAAATTAATTGATTTTAGTTTAACAGAAATATTCATTATATTTTTATCACCATAAATAATTACTATTTGCTCGTATAAATTAATTATAAAGTTGAGTATCTGGCAATTTGTTAACTTCGAATTCAATTGAATTTTCAATTCGTTTTGTCTACTTTAAACATTTCAATTTCTCTTGTTGATCAATTTAATATATATATATAGTATACAATTAAGTGCTGAACATTAAGGCATTAAATTAATGGCTAGCGTTTTGCATATGTTCAAGTCGTTAAAAAAATTGTCAAGTGAAAAAAAACAACACATAAAAAAAACCACTACCAAAACGCGGCAAATGAATTTGATTTCAAAAATTGTTTTTCCATTAATCAAAGCGGCAGTGAAAATAAATTTACCATTTTTAACAAATTAATTACTGACGTTGGCGATGAGTTTTTATTGCTGTTGCTGCTTTTTCAGCACAACAATTGTTGCTACAAATGATTGTCGTTTTTGCAACAGCAGCAGCAACCTTTTATTAACTTTTTGGGTGACAAGTTCCGTTTAAAGCGGCCGCCGACCAAAAAAAATTGTTGCCTTAACCAGAATATACAAAATAAATACAAATAGCGCAACACATTAACAACAACAGCAACAACAATAATAAGAATGAGAGCAACACACAAACAGCAGCAAAATTCACATAATACAAAATAAATACAATTTTTTTTTTTTTAAACAAAAGTCGGCCGTGACTAGGTCGGCCATATCGGCGCAAGATCAAAGTGGGTCTGTGTTGCGACTAGTATACCAATTAATAAACAATATAAATAAGTATATTCAACGCATAAAGTTGCGTCTGAGAAGCTAAACAAATGTGACGCAGTTGAGGAAAAACAGCAGACAAAAACAACAGCAACAACAGCAACAACAGCAACAGCAACAGCAGCAACAACAGCAACAATAACAACGAACAAACAAAAATATCTCGCACATATTCCGCAAATTATTCATGACAATTTGTAGATACAAGCTGTCAGCTATGAGATACATTTAGGAGGGTTAGCTGAACGTTGGATGTGGCTGGTGTGGAGGGAGTAGGGGGGTTTGTGCCTGGGAAATGCCTTTGAAATTGAAATGAAATAGACGAAAAATGCAATATGGCCACCATCAGAAAAACAGACACAGACAAGCACACATGAGCAACATGTAACTCACACATACACACATATGCATAACAGTGTGTGTGTGTGTGTGTGTGTGTGTGTTGTGCGTGTGTGTGTGTGTGTGTGCGTGTGTGTGCAGCTATAACTACATGCTAACATGGTGGCTGCTGCTCATTTTGGCTGCTGCCATTTAACTTTTCAACCGCGTCGCCTCGTGTGACACGTTTAATCGCGCCCTCCCCTCAACCCCTGCGCCAATGCTGCTGCAACGAGCCTGCGCGTTGAATGCCCCTGCCTGCCTGCCAACCCGCCTGCCTGCCTGCCTGCCTGTCACTTTCGTTTAACTTTTCACATTGCTCGACCAGCAACCCAAAAACCAAAAACACAGTAGCTGCCAGCGCCGGGGTCTCGGGGTGTTTTTTTCTTGGGCAATTTGTTTTCCCGACGCCCGTTATGACACACACACAAATACACACACACATGTGTGTGTGTAGCCAAGGACAGACTCTGACTTGACTGGCGGTCTGTTATTGCTGTTGTTGTTGTTGTCATGTCTATGTGCCCACTTCTGCAAAATATGCATGCCTGTTGTCAGAGTTGAGGCCTGAAGTGGCATTTTGGCTAGAATGTCATTTGACTGTAATTTACTCATGAATGCTGAGGTTTTCTCTCTGTGAGCTGCATAAATCAGGCCAACCTTTGAATTTTGAATAAGTATTCGTAACTCGAAGTTAACTTTGTATTGATCATTTATATCGCTATAAAACTTAATTCCTTAACTTATGCATCTGTATTTCGCATCATATAAATATTTCTTCATTATTTAAACAAATAAAATACAAAACGTTATAAAAAAAAATATTCAGACATTAAATGCTAAAACGAAAGATAAATAATTCAAAGATCTGCACATAAAGATATGTTTGAACAACAACAGATATTATTAACAAATTTTATAGCATTTATAAGATGAGATGATATCTGAAACCAGGCCAAGACAGGCCAGCTGAAGGGACTGAGAAATGAAGCTAACCCAATTCACTGCCCTTTTGATTAGGGGAACTAGATTATGTGGGCAATTCGTATATATATATATATGTATATATATATATATGTGAGATCTTTGCGAGCTACCCCAGCCAGTTTTGCTAGAAATATGGCAGTATGGTATTATATAAGCAATGGCACTTGAGTCTTTGGGCTCCGCTGTCTGCGATATCATAAAAATTCCATACACAAAACTTGCACCTTGCAACTTTTGCTTAAATGTCATAAATAACGCCATATAAAACGCAAAGAGCCATACAAAAGGCCAAAAAAGAACCATAAAAAAAATACAACAGTCGAAAGACAGACGCTGAAGAGTATGCAATAAAATTTACAAGATGCCATTTAATTGCCGCACAAATGAGAAAAAAAATAGGTGTGAAGTCAAGTACGGAAAACGATAGATATATATATATATAACTAACTTTACACATTTGAATATAAGCAACTTGGCTGTAACTAATCCATTGATCTGCTTAACCATTCATCGATTTTTCTATTGAGCACCAACAGTAGCCGCTGTGGCACAAACAAAGGCCACACATAAAATGACAATTGGGAAAGAACTATATCGAATTCTACTCCAACTCCAACAGTGGCTGCTGCACGCCTAGAAGATCGATTACCCAAAGCGAGTCACCACACAAATTTTCACGTCATTGCGCAAATTGAGCGATCATCAATCGGAGCAGTTTCAGTCCCGTCGATCGATTGATGGTCCCCAAAGAAGAGAAGAAAAAAAAGAAAAAAAATATATATATGTGACAAAAGCCCAGGGCTGAGATACACTTTTTTGGCCAACTGACTTGTCATCTTGGCTGAGATGCTGTTTTTTTTTTATTATTTTGTCTGAGGGACAAATCAGCTCGGCAATCCAAATAATGAAAATCAACAAATGTAAACAGCGTGAGAATGTTGCAGGCCTCATGACAAAAGCCGCTAACAACAATCGAAGCAACACAATAATATAAATATAAATATGTACTATATATATATATATTTACTTATATATATACATATATATATATTATAGCAGTGACCACTTGTCGTCGGGGCATTTTGGCAAATGTTTTCATAAGGCCTTTGGGCTATTTTTAAGGCGCTTTAAAAATTGACATCAACAGTAATAATAATATAAAATAATAATAATAATAACAACAAATGCAGCTTTATGCGCCAGTTAACAATGAAGGCTGTGCCAAAACATACATACATATAAATGCACACATACATTTACACATACAGTTATAAATATTATAAAGGGCTTGCTTTGATTTATAAAACACGAAAATTATCAAGAGGCGTCTGTCAAATAAATATTTTTTTTTTTTTCTTTATATACAATATAAATATATATTTATGCGATTTTGATACTTTCGAAAAATATTAATTCAGCTCGCTTTTAATTAGAGCTGCTTTTTTTTGCTGTTGCTGTTGGAGTCGCCGCTGCGTGGGATAATGTTTAAAAAATATTTAAAAAATATTATGCCAATTTACACGTCGGCGTTTGTTTGGCGTTAAGATCAACGTTTTAGCTGATTGTTATTTAATGACTGCTCTTTATGAATGAAAACCGTAGAAGGGGCGCCCACGCGTTGCCCATCTTCGACACATTTCTACTCATTTCGAAGTCAATACTCGAACACTGGCCGAAGCCATAAATTGGTTAAATGCTTACAAATATTTCACTGGCTTTTGGAGTGTGAAAGGAAGTGTGTAAGTGTGTGTGTGACCATTGTCTGTGTCTACTATGGATATAGCTATAGCTGTTGTCGCTTCCATTGATCCAATCAAATTAATGGCCGCTATAACACAACAAACACAAAAAAGCAGGCAGATCTCAGCCACGAAAAGAAACTAAAGCTTTTCTATGGGAATACAGTAAAGACTGGCTACAAGGAAGTGAAAGAAGGATTTTTAAGAAGAGCATTTAAAAGTATTTTTTAAAATATTTATTAATACTATTGCAAAACATCTAAAAATTCGATAAATTTATGTTACTTATTATTATTATTTTAATAGGATGCCTCAAAACACAGATAATTGTATTTATTAAGGAATTTATCGATGTTCAATATGTTAGTTCATGATGTCCTGTATTCACTGTACTTATGCATGTGCAGCACTTTGCATCGTTGGGTCCGTCGTTGACGTTGTCCTGCTGCGAGTCAGCAAACTTAATTACCGCTTTATGTCAATGGCCCAACATGTTTTTGCTAAATTTATCAGCGTTATTAAATTTTATCACTGGCGACAAAATGTGCATATGCCATTCAATTTTCACAACATATTCACACATCACACGCATCCAAACACACACACACACACACACACATACACACAGAGAGTCGCATAGATACATTTTACAGTTGGCGGCTTCATCTCAATTTTGCGGCTTGGACACAGACGAAGCGCGCTTTTTGGCCTATGCAAATATTATGATGCCAAACCATTCAGCGGCGGCCAAGGAGGCGAGGGAGCGAAAGAGACAGTCAACATTGGTGCGAGCAAGATGCAAGATACGCACATGGCGGATTAGCTGGACGTGTGTGTATTTTTTTTTTGCTTTTTTTTTTTTTTTTGGTTAGCGTAACATCGTAAAATATTTTACGGCCAATAGAGCCCAGCGAGCTGCCAACGTTTTTATAGCCAAAATACATTTTCTGAAATTTCTTGTATTTTTACCTTATTGCAAAATTTAGCTGCTAAGCAGATTCCCAATAATTAGTTTCAAATAAAGTTATGCGGATATTTGTGCATTGACATTAAAAAAGATGAAAAAAACAAATGTTATTCATCATAATAAAAATGTAAAAATAAAAACACAAGAATGTGTATATATATTTGTATATATATATAATATATTTTAATTGTTTTGGGACTGCACGGCGATGACGAAGACGCGCTCACACTTAATTTTTTTTTTTTTTTTTTGTTTTAATGGTTATATTTTGTTGGGGCCGGTGTTGACAAGTTATTACCCCGATCAGCCGACGACTTAAAATGTCGCACTTTATTACACTACAAAACACAAAACTCAACTCAATTCGAGAAGAGGCAGCATCTACTCGAAGATCTCAGCGATCTTTGTTCTGTGTGTGTGTGTGTGTGTGTGGAGCGGGAAACTTGGCTAACAGGGACCCAAAAGACCGTTGACTGCTTGTGTTTTACAGCCGCCATAAGCAATAGTGTTCTTCTTCTTGTTGTTGTTGTTGTTGTTTGTTTGTTGTTGTGGTTATTTTTGTATTGTGTTTGTTGTTGTTGTTGGCAAACATTGGGCTTTGTGTGTGCGCTCCCAGACGCGTTTTATTATAACTGTGGCTCGCCCCATACGAAATAAATTTCATTTTAATACTTTCTTCGTTTTAGTTTTTGTATATTTTATTGGACTACGGGAACCGGGGAACGTTCCAAAAAACTCTTGAAAGTGATTTGCATACAAGATCGTTCTCACGTTTTTCCCACCAAGATAATCCAAACACACACACATACACACAGCTTCGGTATATGTGTAACTAAAATCCCAAAAAAGTAGCCACTTGATAGATCGTTCGTTCAAATGGATCGTATCGGATCGGATCTGTTGCAGCCAATACCGTTTTTTTTGGGTAGCTGCTGCTGCTGCTG
This sequence comes from Drosophila dives, assembly GCA_035042365.1. Taxonomy (NCBI): domain Eukaryota; kingdom Metazoa; phylum Arthropoda; class Insecta; order Diptera; family Drosophilidae; genus Drosophila; species Drosophila dives. Next base: position 2,313,325 of record JAWNLJ010000326.1, on the reverse strand, counting down.
GGGATGCTGCCATTTCCATTGACCATAAACATAAACAGGTGGCAATATTCATTTGCATAGACAACGTTTTCATATTAAATTTCAAAGCGTTCGACGGCTCGACAACATTCCGTTTGCCCCTCGGCCACTACACTTCATCGCCCCCGCCGCACAGCAAAGCGGTGGCAAACTGAAAATTGGTATTCCACTTTGACCATGTCAATGTTGTTGTTGTTGTTGTTGTTGTAACCCACTTAAAGGTAGCCCTAGTTTTAACGTTTTTAGTCAATTCAGCTCTCGGACTCGAGAACTTGTTTTGATCATTTGCGGCAGCTGCCGGATTAAATGTTACCAACAAAAAATAAAAAAAATTATAGAATCTTTTTGAGCTTAAAAATTGATAAGCCAAAATTAAAGTTTATGTTTTACTTGATGAAAGTCTCTCGAGTTAAACATTAAATGAGCAACAATCAAATAGAAAATATTTATTCATTAAAATCATATTTTTAATAAAGAGATTCCATTTTTGTTTGTGACAGTTCATTTTACATTTAATTATAGTTATAATTTAAATGATTGCAATACGCTTTTTATTGCCCTGCAGCTGTATAATTTGTAAAGTTGTATTTTTCACGCAACTTGCATAAATTATTAAGCATTTATTTATTCAAAATGCAAATGAATAATATGTATTGCTCTCTCCCTCTGCCTCTCTCGGTTATAGCTCATTTTATGATCAATTTCAGTGGAATACTCAGCTGCATGGCTAACCTTTAAAGTGCCATTATTATTTTTTTTACTGTTTTTCATGACTTATTTTTTTGCCTATATTGAGCAAACTTCAAACGGCAGTTGTGCAAATAAAAACAATTTAAGAGAGCAAAAAAAAAAAAGAGACAGAGATAAAGAGAATAGTTTCCAAGACCGGGCACCGGCATAAGCCAACTGATGGTAATCTGTCAGCCAGCACATTCTCTAAAAAAAATAGCTTATAAATCGACCGCAAGTATCTAAGCCATTCGACACGCGTTCCTATTTATACCCTTTCCCAAGAGTATAATAAGTTAATGGCTAATGACATTTGGCATCTTAACAGACTGCAATAGAAATCTGCAATAAATTTTCTTAAATGGACCCAGAGAAATATTAATTTACTTGCCAGAGGAAAGCAATGTAATCTAAATTCCAATAAAATATTTATTAAACTCTTAATAAAAACTCGTTTGTTTTTTAATGCTTATTTATAAATGATTTAATTAGAATTAACACGCAAATTAAAATGGAATTTGATTTTGTAAAATGCTTATAAATCTATTCCAAGCAATTTAAGAGTAAATTCGCATCGGCTTCTCAAATAATCCGGTTTTTGCACATCATATTTATTTATTTTTTTTTTTGTTTATGATTATCGAATTTTTGAGGCATTCATCATACGTGTTGGCTTAAAAGATGAGTCGAGTGACTGTCAGCTGACTCAAAGCCACAACAAAATCTCTGAATGCCTTTTGTCTTTTCGTCAACATGTCGCAGCGACACTAAACATCGATAAGTCGACGTCAGCAGAGATGTTAACGTATCTTTTTTTACAGCAGCAGCGGCAGCAGCAGCGGCGCTCGCATCTTTTACGATTTGCATTGTGTAAAGTTGAATATCTTTTTTTCTTTATTATTTTTTGTGTGTGTTTTATTGGGCATTGACTACAATTAATTAGTTAAATCTGCATTTTGCATATATTAATAAACAAATTTTAATATTTGCTTTCGGTTTGGGTGACGTCTTTTTGTCTTTTTTTTTGGTGTTGCTTTTCGGCACACAAAAATCGCTTCTTTTATTTTGAATGCAAATTTCGATCATCTATGTTTATGTCAAAACAATAAATCAAGTTTGAAGTTCAGCACGAATTTATGCTACTCAGCTCTGTATGTTTAATTTATTTAGAACCTGGCTAAAAACAACTTTGAATTATTTCGGCGGCATTTGTTAAAAAAAGACCTAAATCGAGTTCAATTTCTCATCAGGCTACTGGTTTAGATACACAGTTAAAGATAAGGCCCAAACATTTGCTAAGAGTGCTCTGCAGAAGCTTCTTGCTTTTTGCCAATTGCCAAACAATTAAATAACAATATTTTCACAAACACAAACACACAGAATGAATAATGGAAAACGTTTGGAAAAACTAATAGGAAAATCGAAATCGACAAAATGGCAAGAGGCAAACATTTATTTAGCCAAACGATGAAAGTTTGTGGAAAATGTAAACTAAAATCGAATGGTTTGTTACGTTACGGATTGTTAGCCAGAATCAGGAAGCAGGAGGGAGAGGGTGAGGGAGAGGGAGAGTGTGCCAGGGGACGGGGGTAAACATATGTATTCGTGTACGAATGCAGGCTGACAACGAGATTTAGGGGCGGGTTTTCTTCTGTATTTATTTTCATTTTTTTTTTTTTGCTGTTTTGTTGCCTTCGAGTACCCATTGACAGGACATTGTGTCCTGGCAAAGATAGGAGTTGCAATGATTTGTGGCATTTTACAATTTTATTTGCCGCCGTTGGGCGTCGAGCCCCTTTCTTGTTTTTTTGGGTCCATGCATCATTTGTAAGCCAACTAAGCGTCCTTTAAGGACTATTTTGCGGATGCACTCGAGGAACAATGAGCCACAGACTCAGAGAGACCTCAAGCACGACACTTTGGAAGATTTTCAAATTTCTTTTGTGTGGTTGCCTTTTGCCGGCTGTCGAACTGGCGTCTGCATTTGATTTTCATTTTGAGAATTTTCACATTTACCTGCTAAAAATTTGCTGCCGACACGATTCTCTCCCAGGAGACACTGAGGTAGACAGAGAGAGAGAGAGAGGAAAGGAGGGAGAGTGCCATACAAATTGCAGAGGCGCATGCGCAACCCAAAGAAGGACTCAACCCAAAAGTTGACCACTCGAATTGTTGTCTCGGTTTTTAGCCCATTGTCCACAATCTTTTCTCCGTCTGTTTGTCTGGCCATAAACAAAGGTGTGATATTTGTTTGTCTTTGGTGCCTGATCGGGGCAATTGGCTCAAGTCAAGATGCGTTTTCTTTTTTCGGGTTCTCTGTGCGAGATTTATATTGACTATTGTCGGTTGTAGACTTCTTGTCAGCATTGTCACGCCACGCCGAAGTTGTCAATTAGGTATTTCTGCCTCTTCAGCGCATCTTGTTGCCAATCCAATTACGAGCATGAAAATCTGCTTGACCAGCCAGCTGCTTTTGGCCTCGGCCACAAAAAGTTGTCATTCGAAACACGTTGCAAATGTGGCACGCGTTCCTTTGTGCAACTAAACACTTTGTGTGGGTTTTCAGCTTGACTCCTGCTGCACAGAAATGCATCTTTTGTTTTATTCAAGAGATGTTGTAATATTCACATAATGCCTAAGCAGATAATGCAGTCGGACTCCTTCTTATCAGTGTAAGCAAGCAAATTTAATTTTAATCTTAATAAATTTTTATAATCGAATTTTTTTACATAACGCCAATTTGTATATAATTTTCAATTTGTATATAATTTTAATAGGATGTGTATAAAATATATCCTGACATTCGTTCAGGAACTGGGGTTGATGGAGGAGCTATAAGCTCGGAAGGGGGCACAATAGACCAATTAGGTCGCAGTGCACAAAACCTTAAATAAATAATAAATAATAATAATACAAAATATAAATAATATTCACATATTATGGGGACATTTACTTAGTAGTTAAATAATATTTAATTTGAAATATAAATTTAGATATTTATCTATTTTTATCTACATTTTTTTGAATAGATGCTGCCAAACGCAGAATTTATATTTTTATATCCTAACTTTTTGCACCTACAATATCAGGCATATTTACTCAACTCCAAAGTTAAGTTCTTCAACCAGGAAACAGTCTCAACATAAACTGAAAAGCATTACATATAATTACAATCATAAAATCCCTATTTTGTTTGACCTATTGCCATTGTGGTACTTGAGTTAGCCACAACTTGGAAGGCTAAGTTGACAAATTGAGCATAGAAAAGACAAATTGTTAAGTTCTAAGCTCGACTCAAGATCATTGAAATGCCAAACTAATTATAACTTATGGCACAGTTCGCAATTAAGGAAAACATGTCTATTGGATTTGCTTGGGATTGACTTCTGGGAGGCGTTTACAGCCTTTCAGTCGAGCTTAGACAATGTTTGCTGTGTCTTTTTTTATGTATTTTTATGTATATGTTTAGTATTTATTTTTTGTTTTTAATATTCTAGTGAATTATTAATGAAAATACGAGTATTGAAATATGTATATTTTATGGTTGCTTTGCACACAATCGACAGTTGGGCGCTTCACTTTTTATGGCTCGAATATATATAAAAATCGAATAGGAGAAAGAGAAAAAATAAAATAAAATACATTTAATGAATATTCATAAGCTGCGCTTTGTGGCGTCTTATTATTTTTTGTTAGCGACCGGGAGGGTGGGGAGGGGAGGTAGGGTGAGGGCGTGTTATCTACACAACTGGGGCGGGTCAAGATCGATGATGTCAAGTAAGAAAAGGGTCTTAAGCCCGTATCTGTTAGCCTGGCTTAGAACTGTTGACATTTGATTTGAAGCCAAAGTTGTAAAAAAAAAAAAAAACCCTGCTGCTGCGGCTTTTTCTCTAAGATCTCCCGCTGTGCATATTGACAGTTATTAAAGAGGCATATTCAATGGAGAATTCATACACTACATATATAATCTATATGGTATATTATTTATTAAGCATGTGATCATCTTTTTGAAATTGGTTTTTTACGTGGGCCTAGAGATCAATTATAGGCTAAGCTGAAATGTTCGTTGAAATTTATAACACATTTTTGGCCTTTTATGTGCGGCCCAATAAGCGTCAGCACCTTGTCTAATTTGCTATGGTAATGAAAATTATGTTTATGAACAAAGCGAATGCAAAATATATTAAAAAAAAAGAAAAAATAATAATAATAATGAAAAAACGATGATGTAGAAACAGTCGAGGCATAAATCATGCAACAAAACATATCTGCCGAAATCTGCTATCTGTATCTGAAAGAGCCAACTCATTGGCTGTCCAATGTATAATATTTAACATTTTACAACATGAATCCTGTGGGTGGCTCAGCACTTGCGTCAGACTTCACACAATGTGAACAGCGGGTGGCAGCCCGAAAAAAAAAACAATAACAAAATACAATACAATACTTAAATATATACCTGAGGTACGGCAAAAAAAAAAATCTTGAACGTTAAAATCGATTAAACGCTTCGATGTTGTGGCCAAGTTTTGAATGAACATTTAGAAATGAGCGTCGTCATCAGCCCCAAAACAGAAAAAAAAAACAAATATTCCGAAATTCAGAAATTAAAAACGTTAACTAATGATAAACGCGCCTATGATTCGATATTCCCCCAAAACTGCATTGAAAATATATATCTAAAAGCAACAAATAATTCAATGTGTGGGTTTTGACATGGTCGTCATTCAATCTAAAACTGAATACGAATCCCAATCCTAATCCGAATCCACACAGTCGATGTCTGTTGCACCCCCGTGGCGCGATTTGTGTGCTTTTAATATTCACCGACTCTGTGCCCCAAGTCTGTTCGCTCGTATTTGAAAACTCATCGTTTTCCAAAGTTATTAGTACGGTTTGTCGAAAAGAGTTTATTTTTTTTTTTATATGCATTGTTTTAGTTATAAAACCCCTGTTCCTTCCCGTTACTCCAACGTTGCCACAAAACTAACGCCGCCTGTTGCGTCCCAGCGGGTTTTTGGTTCAATTTCTATTCGACATGTTTTGTGGGTCAGCCCAAAAGATTTTTACATGTGCATCAATTAAAAATCAAATATTTAAGCAAAGGCAGTATTTTTTTAATTAATGCGTGGGTGTCGATAAAAAATTAGAGAAAAGCTACTTCTATCGATTTGAAAAATTACAAAGTTAATTAATTAATTTTTACAATTTAGTTAAAGATTTAACATTTGTTTTGATTGTAATTTTGAGATATTTTAAACACATTTTCGTTATTAAAATTTATTAAATTAAATATAGTTTTTATCCAAGTCTTAGTTTATCTGCAAAACTTAAAATTTAGTTGAGCTTACCTTCATTTTAATTGCCTCCACAATTTTGGCGATTTTTAATCCAAGTCTTTTGCACAAAAATAATTATTTCGCCAGCTTTTTGGCGTCTTCGATGATCTATGGATGTAGATCACCAGTTTTGCTGGACAACCCAAAATGTTTTGACGACTTGATCAGTTTGTCAAGCGCCCAGCAAATTACACTAAATTCATGTAAAATTAATTTCATAAAAGACCGACTTTAAAAATTGAATATGATAAGCACTTTTCACATGCGAATTTTTTAAAGTTGTTCACAATTATAATTTTTATTAATTAATTTTTTAATTATTTGTTTTGGTTTCTTTTCTTTTTGCCGACGCTAAAAACTTCGCTTATCAAAACGAACGAGGGGCGCGAACGCGTGGCGCGATAAGAGAGACGGACGCCAGTTGGGGTCCGGTTGCAAGACGGGTCTGATGGGGTATCTCCAATTGTTGAGACAACGACAGCGAGACAACGAGCGGCTGCGGCAGCTCTCAAGCGTTGAGGCGAGCGACGTTGTTACAGCTACGAGGCCACTGCATAAACTGCCGGCGCTCAAGCCGCATGGATCAGCAACAGCAGCAGCAGCAGCAGCATGGATGGATGTGACGACGACCCGGTTTCGAGAGTGGTAGCAGCATAAAGCAAACACCGCACACACACCCCTATACAAACACAAAACTCGCTCAACTGGTTTTTTTGCTCGTTGTCATTGTCTCGGGGGTTGTGTGTTGATTGGTTGCCATGGCGGCCGCTCACAATGGCAACGCCCCCCGCTCAGCACGAGCGCTGGAACGAGTTTCAGTTAGCGTCCCCCATTTTGAGTGATTATTTCGGTCCAAAGCCAACAGACCAATTGAGTGCGCCGGCGCGTGCCAGCTGTGCGTTGAGTTGAGCTGAGTTGAATCCGAGATGCCGCTTGAGCATCTTTGTGACTTGAGCCCGTGCGGTTGTGTGCCATTGGGTGGGTGTTGTTGATGCCAGCCGCTTGCCACTCTGCGCCCACACGCTTCAGTGCCTACGCCGCGGATGGAAAACAGAAAACAGTGCGGAGAGATCCGCAACAGCAGCGGAAGCGATGAGAAACGTTGTGGCGCGGAGCGGTGCGGAGCAGCGCACTTGACTTTTTTGGGGTCAAACCGCTTGACGGGTGCCCAAAAAATGCTGCAAGTTGACACTTTTTCCCAACATATTTTCATTGGACAAACGACGCTGGCATGGATTTTCATGGACTCTGAGGCAGCACTCAGTTGCGATATGTGCCGGAAGTGAATGAGAATCCGAGTAGACATTTCAATTTTAAAGCAACACTCATTTAAAGAAGCACCTCTGATTGGAGGCATGCTTAAAGATATGCTTAAGGGGCATGCAACCTGTTAGTGAATTTGTTTGTAGAGAAATTTATTGCAGAAATACTTTAAATTCAACGAAAAGACTTGCTTAAATGTAAACATTTATAATAAATTGTCAATTATTAAATTATTAAAAATTACAGCTTTGTAAAAATATAACTTATTAAAATACCATTTTATTTGCTTTTATTTAATAAAAAACTTGCATATATAAAATGATTTGGAGATTTTCATATTTTATATATTTTTTTCTGCTTAAGCAGAATAAAACACACAAAATTAAATAAAACTTATTAAAATACCATTTTTAGTATATGCTTTTATTCAAGAAAAAACTTTTATACATAAAATCATTTTGAGAAATTAATATTTTATATATTTTTTCCGCTTAAGCAAAATATTTCGTTGCAAAATTTAAGTTAATAAAATAACAGTTTATGTTTTGTGTGCTTTATAAGTTGTTTTAAGTTTATTTTCTGTATGTGATTAAGAAATTCATATTTATAGTTTATGAAATAATCACATAACGAATTCTTAGTGCATCTTTCGTAACACTTTGAGACCCAAGATCTCGACATATGGTATTACTTGTTTAGCAAACATGACGCTTTTAATGTTTGCTTTAGGCTTTCTGACTCGTTTGGTATATTATTAATTATATATATATATACTGCATTATCGATACCCCACAAGTTAGCCAACTTTCTATGTACATAGTTCGTTAAACATTTGCCGAGTTTAGCTTTCAATTTAGCCAATGCCTCAAGCACTTTTACTGCCTTCACATTCTCTATTCTCAGTTTTTTTTTCTCTCGGCTTTTGACTATTTCGCAACACTTAAAGCCGCTTCGCCATTCAATTGGCATTTTGCTGTCGCCATCATCAGCCTCTCTCCAGCCACTCCAGCCAGTCCAGCCACCATCCAATCTTCCTACATGTTGCTGACGTTATTTAAGGATTATCATCATTTTATGCTGCCTCGCAATGCCTTTTTTGCAGGATTAAATGCTGCCTGCTGTCTGTTGACAGACTCCCCTTCTCCCCCAACACCTCTGGTTCGACCCAAAAAAAAATAACAAGAAACTCTGCCTTTTTATCTTACACTGGCAGCTCTTTTGAATTGATTGCATTACACTTTTTACACTCTGTTATTGTAAGAGAAAACGGGTATATTATTTTTTGAAAAAAAAACTTGAAAATTGCAGCCTAAACTTTCTCAATTTCTGTCCGGAACCGTTGACCACATTTGTTGCTTAATATTTAAAATCGATAAAATCTAAAATTTTAAAGCAATATTTTTAGGGTAGTCAATAAGCAAACTGCTTCAAGGATCCGCTTACAACCACGCCCACATCCTCAAGGAAGATCTGCATATTTCTTATAGTTTCAGAATAATTTTCGTCAGAGGTTTCTTCCTGCAATTTTAGCTACTTTTACAGAGTATGCTGCAGTGTGTTGCATGCAACTTTCAAGTGTGTTTTTTTGTTGTTGTGCTGCTACTGTTGTTGTTGCATAGTTTGCGCTGATGCGCCGCCTCCATGAAGCTGCCGCCACGCCCCCTCCGTGCAGCAGACCCTCGTTTTTGCCAAGACAACAAAGTGATTTTTATGGCTTTTCGCTGCAAACGAATATGTGCGTGTGTATAGTGTATGCAAATGTTTGACTATGTGCACATACATATATATATATGTATATATGTGTGTGTTTGTGTGTGTGTGTGCACTTTGATGTGTCCGCATTACAAAAGGCGGCACTTTAATGCTGGCCATATATCAAGAGCGCAAAGCTTGACAGCGATGTCAGCGAATGAAAGCTTTAACACGCATACGCCCCGTTGGGCCAAAGGTCTCTTCTATGAGATATGTGTGCATATATATATACATAAATATATGCATATATATATATACATGTACTCAATCGAAATATGTATTGAGTCTGCCGCTTATCGTGCTTGTGGATCGCCTAACCTTTCACTTTGCGGCTTATCCTTTGGGCCATCTGCGCGCGCGAGCAGCACAAATAACTTCATCTAGGCACTAAATTGATTAACAGTAGTAGTCCCCCTCCCCCCCCCCACCGCTACCTACCCCAACTCTGTCTGGTCAAACCACAGCGCCGCCGCTGGCTGTCAACGCTTCCCGGAATGCCTTCCATTTACATGCCATCATTTTTAAATGTCAACCGTTTACAAAAGCGTGGACCATTTGATTTTGGCCGCAACAGCAGCCGTCTTTTTGGCCATTGTCTACGGGAAAAAACAGGTTGTTAGTTAGTCGCTGCTGCTACCTGCTGCAATCGCAACTCAGATGCGTTGTACCCCAAATGAACTCATCCCTTTTTTTGCGGCAACGACCCATAGACGACTATATAATATTTATTTAGCTCTTTATTGAGCTGCAACCTGTCGCTGTTTTTGGGCTCTTGGGTTACTAACTGCTCCGGCCACTTGGCAGATTTATGGGCCGCCTCAGAATGTGGTCGTCTCCCGAGATACGTATCGAGGCCACAAACGGCTGATTCCCTTAGTGGCTATCAACGAAATTTCAGGGTAATTTGTTGTACCGTTTTCCCAAAAAAAAAAACTGTTGGTGGCATATTCGAGTTTTCATGCTGCCCTTTTTTTCACTCTCCTTTTTGATGGCTCATTCGCGTGTGTGTTATGAAGACGTCAAAACTACCCCTCGATCCCCTTGCGTAATAATTGTGAGACAATGGAACCTGTAGGCTCAGGAATACATATGTATATATATGTATAATACAACTCATAAATTCCCGTACACTTGTAATTCTGTCGGGGTTATTAGGTCGCAACAATGTTTGCATATTCAATATGATATCGCAATTTATCTCTTTGTTTTTTTTTGTTTTTTGACTGTTTTTTTGTTATTTGCTCGAACGTTTTTTTATGGCCCCCCCAACAAGTTTTATGTTAACATGTGGCAAGTGGGAGCCATATATTTGTCAGGACTCAGGCAGAGCAATGCGTTTTCATCAACAATAAATCATTTGAAAAGTTGTCCTGTTTACTTGGCTGTAATTTATATTTGATGTATACAAAAAAAAAATAGCCTAGTGGTAAAATATTCCTATCCAACTCAGTTTAACCAGAACTGAAACGTTTTTTGAATTGCTTACCTTTCCAAACAGAGCTTAATTAATTCTGTTGCTATATTCCCTAAAAAAAAATTTAGATTTTGGTATATGCTTAATATTGCATTCTGAATAATATTCTTAAATAAATATATATCCATTGTTCCACATACCAAATAAAACTCATTAACTTGTTCTTTTTTTTTGCCTTATACATTATGTATATATATATTTGTAATAACTCTCTAGTGTATATATAAATTAAAATAAATAAATACATTTTATTTATTTTGTTTTTGTTTTTGTTTTTGTTTTTATCATCATAATTATCGTTATCCTCGTCGGTAAAAACTCCGTTTGTCTTTATCTCATTTTTATTTCGAGTACTTTGCGTGCTGTTTTTTTTTTTTTGCTTTTGTTGTTTGTATTTTGTGTTTTTAGCAATTTGTTGTTGTATAATTATAATTACGATGCATTTTACCATTAGATTAATCATGATGTAATAATAATATTGTATAACATAGAACCCTCGAGGGTTTTCATATTTTTTGTTTTGTTTTGTTTTATTCGATTCCCATATTCTATGCCTATTTTTTTGTGGTATACCCGCGCTCTCTCCACCTCTCTCCATAACCATCTCTCACTCTCTCTCTCTCTTTGTCTCTCTCTACTGGTATAACGACTATTTCAACATTACTCTCAACATTATTTTTTTTCTTTTCATAACAAACAGAGCAACAAACAAAGAAATGCACAACAGGAGCAAATGTTTGATATTTCAGGATCATTTTGACAACATTTGCAATCCACTGCCGATATATACTTTCGATATAATCCCTTCCCCCCTTCCACTCTCTCTCTCTAGCTATCGCCTAACTGTCGAGTCTATCTTAACTGGTTTCGGGACTAGCCAACAAAGCGTTTCTGTGTTCTGTGGTACAATACTTTTGTGCTTATTATTCCTTTTCGGTTTTTGAGCAGTTTCACTAACTTATTTGGTACGTTTTATCATATTGCCATTAGATATATGTGTATATATACTATGTATAACTACTATGTATGTATGTAAATGTTACGTAAGCCATTATAGCATTTATGTTTAGCGCACTTTTGAAAGCTATTCTTAATTTAAGGTGTTTGGTGACTGAGTTCATAAGAATTGCAATGCTTGAAATGATATCAACTTCGATAACCCTTCGAAATACAATTTTTGAACCAAAAAGGGATTTGCTGCGAATACTTGACAATTGTTCAGCATCAAATCATTTGATCGTCGTCTTTTTCTGCTCCATTCGTCCTTCCGTCCGGCCCTAACCTACTTATATACTACGAGTTTAGTCGCGTTTAGATTTGTTTGTAAATTATTGTTATGTACATTTAGACATACAGTTTTTTAAAAATTGGAGTTCGAGTTGGCCAATAGTCTGTATATATATTTGGTTTTCTCTTTGAGGATTCGTTGTATGAAAGCAGAAGAAAATAGAAATCATATCGGAATTATTGGGCGCCATCTCAATTGGTCCGTTGCCACGACGAGAAACTAAAAAAAAAATAGAAAATTTCAGAAGAAAAGCACTCAAAAGTTTTAGAAAAATGAAAATAAAAATACAAAACGCAAATTTAACTAATCTTTTTTTTTTTATTATTTTGTTTTTCTTGTTGTTTTCAGTGGCCTATATATTAAATGGTACATATACATATGTAATTTATACGCTAAGCTAATTATTCTTTCTTTTTTCTTTAACAATAAATGTATAGCTGCTTGGCTTTTACGTACCGTCGATTTTTTTTTCATCTTCATCTTCTTCATCCTCAATTCTCAATTTCTCTTTACTATGTATATTTCAATATTACTCCTCTTATGATTAACAACGAAAATTAAGGTGCAGCTTCTTTGCCGTAAGGAACAGAAATTAAAGAAAACATAATAAATTCTATATCGTAATATAGATTGTTAACATAATAAGGAAATAATAAAAATTAACGAATTTCACAAAAATATCATCTTAGCATTGTATAAAGTAATGTAGTAAATAAGTATTTAATTTGACTTCAAATGAAAACTTGATTGATTTTGATGTTCGTTTTTCTATTTTTTTTTTCGAGACTTGCCGATTAACTTGAAAAGCTGTACAAATAACAAATTTTGCAATACAAAATATGTGTATATATATATAGTACAAGCCACGCCCACACACACACACACAACAGTCTCTCACTCTGTCTGTCTGTCTGTCAGTTTGTCTGTTTGTCTTTTAGCTGTGGGCCAGTGTCGGTTGTTGGAGGTTTAGAATAAGTTGGAGTTTTGCTATACTTTTGGTTGAGATTTTAAACATAATTAAAACGCATTCAATTAAACACACCAAAGCAAGTCAACATTTATAGTTATAATACATTTGATTCTTTCATTGATAGCAGCATAAATTGAAGTTAACAGAAGCTATAAATCTATAAACTGTTCAATCGGACATACATATATATGTGTGTGTATATCTGAGTGTAATATGGATATATATATATATGGCCTTCTTCTACTGTTCCCCGTCAGTCTGTAAGCGTAGGCAACTCCTGCGCTCCGATTGTTCGCATACAGCAGAACCAAAGCAATATATATATAGTTAAATATTCCCGTCCTGTGTTGTCCTTTCCGGTTCTAGTCTAGTTCGCAGTCGTTGTGCTCAATTATTGCTTCTTCGGTACTCGTTTTGTATATGATTTCATTAAGACTATTTATAATGGCACAAAATATACAGCATTTCTTCTTGTTATATTTACTGTTTGTTGTTTCGTTCATGTTTTGTTGTTGCTACAATTGATATTTCTTAATTAAGGCTAGTCGCTAAGTTGATTTTTGTCTGACTGTTTTTTTTATGTATTTTCGTTTTCTTTTCTTTTGTAGTGCTTTTTTTTTGCGGAAGATTAACAATTGTTTCACACTTTGTTTGCTTGACGCGCCTGTTCAGCCTGCAGTCCCTTTAACTGTTTTCATTCCGTTCAGTCCCCACCTCAGCTACTGCTGCTGCTGGTGCTGTTTTATGCTTCTGTCTCTGCTGCTACCATCAACGCCCAACAACTCGCTGCGGCTTTTATTTGCTTCTATGCTCTGTACTCGCTTCTCAGTTACCTTTCTCGTCTAATTCGTTCTTCACTCTTGTTTTCATCTTCATTACTTTCTTCTTCTTTCTTCTTTCTTCTTTTGTCAACTACATTATGTTCCACTAGATTAGGTTGCTATTTATATTTATCTTAGGTATGCCGTTATGTGTATGTAGTTTTTTTTATATATATCTTCTTTTTTTTTCTTTTTTGTTAGCTTGTTTATTTTATTTTCTTTGTGTGAGCGTCCGTTCGCCAGTTGTTCGATGGGGCAGCAGATTTATCGCGGACGCGAACCTTTGTAGTTTGGATTTGGATGACGACTTGGATGACGTGGAGGTGCTGAAAGAGTGTGAAAATTTATTAGTTAACTTTATTTAATTATATTTATAATTTGTGGTTAAAACAAAATAAATCTTTGAATAACAATCGTCTGCAAACACAAAAAAGTCTAATTTAGATAGATTAATATTATCATTTAAGATAAATATTAAACACTCTTAATACAAATAGTTTGATAACACTCAAAATCTTGATTTAAGTTTGATTTTTAGTTATTTTTTTATTTCAGCTAGAACTGCTCACCTTGTATCATCATTGTGGCGGGATACATGCCGGCAACCTGTGCCATTTGCGGCCGGATATCGTTCGAGGGCGAACGTCGATTGTTCGGCAAGGCCACCGATGGCTAAAGACACAAACGAAAACAATAATTAATTACAGATCCTGCTGGGGATTGAGAATGAGAATGATGCACTCACATGCGCAAAGTATGTCTGGCCATACTTGATGTAGACACCGGATGCAGCGTTGGGATTATAGCCACCGAGGGCAGCGACACTGCTGAGCACCGCTGTCGCCTGTTGGCCGCCAGCACCGGCTGCCGCTGCTGCTGCCGCCGCCGCCGCTGCAGCGCTGTGATGCAGCTGGGCTGGAATGTGCGAAGCACGCGGTCCACCGCCGCCAGCATTGCTGCCACTGCTCAAGTAGAGAGATGGCGGCGAAGCGTTCATAGCGGCACCCGTCGAATGATCCACCACAATGTATTGGGTGCCCATCCCAGCAGCCGAAGCGCTGGCATTTGGCGTATTGGCGGCACTATTATTATGACTGCTGCCACCACCACCAACACCAGAGCCAGAACCAGCGACGCCGCCTACAATACTGTTGGGCGAATTGTTGCTGCTCTCGTGGCTGCCGTTGCCGCTGCCATTACCGGCTCCATTGGCGCTGGGCGAATTGCGTTGCGAGACACTGCGTCGGAAGTCCGCACTGATCGATTTCTGGCTGCGGAAGCTGGCGGCGGCCGCATTCAGGCGCATTGGTGGCTTCGACTCATAGCTGGCACCGGGGCCGCCAGCAGCTGGACTGCTGCTGGACGTGATATAGCTGGGCGGTGGCCCACTAATCAGCGGCAACTGTGTGGGCTTATTTTCGCGCTTGCTCAGCACATGCTGCGGCGGTCCACGATGGGCAGCACTATGATGATAGCTCGATGATGTCGGCGGACCCAGTGTGATGCTGCTCGGTGAGGCACGTGGCGTGGGCTCATTGTTGGAGTTGAGCAGCGGCGTTTTGGCGCCAGACTGCATGCCACCCAGCGGCGCCGAGTGACGTGGATTGTAGCCACCGCCAGGATGATACGGTTTGCGTCCAGTGGGTGCACCACCCCCAACACCATTACCACCACCGATGCTTGCGTTGTTGCGCTTCTCGTAGGGCACATAGCCGCTCTCGTTGCTGCTCTGGCTGTGATAGTAGTGCGGCGTGGAACTGTTGCTGTGGTAGCCACCTCCGGATGCACCTATGCTGCTGTTGCCGCTGCCAACGTTATTGGGAGCCGGTGGCGTGCTGAACAGCGGCGCCTGTCTTCCCGGCGCCGCTGGCGTTGTGGGCGCCGATTGTGATGCAGCCGCTGCTAATTCCATTGATCCACCACTGGCTGATGGATAGAAGGGTGCAGCCGTTATCAGAGCATGATGTGGCACCGAATGCGCAGCTGGTGGCGGCTGCGGTTGCTGCTGTTGCTGCGACTGTTGCTGGAGCAGGGCATTGTGCGGACCCGCCTGCTGTGCGCCCGGTTGACCCGCTGCGGCTGCATACGGGAACAGGTTGGTCGGTATCAGTGCCGTCGCATGCTGAGCGGGCAGCGCATACACATGAGCACCGGCAGCGGCTGCAGCAGCAGCAGCGGCGGCTGCAGCATTGAGATCTGTATTGGGCCCCGCACCTCCATGCGTCAATGTCAGCGTGGGCACCGCATGATATGTCGTTGTGCCGGCACCGTTGGGTGTGCCAATCAGCTGGGCAGAGCCAGGTACGCCCGGATGATGGGCGGCAGTGGGATGTCCCGGCGCCGTTGACGGATAGCTGGGATTGTAGTGTATGGAGCCACCGCCGGGTGTACGCTTGACACGCGCACTACCCATATAGCCGCCTCCGCCACCACCACCAGAGCCGCCTCCGCCACTGTTGCTGTGGCTGCTGGTAACCAGATGTCCATTGCTGGACAGCTGCTGTTGCTGCTGCTGCTGCCCAATGCCGGCTACTGTTGGCGGACCAGCCGCCGAGGCAGTTGCGAGATTTAGCTGAGCGGCAGCCTGTGCCTGCGCCTGCGCTTGAGCCTGTGCCTGGGCCTGCGCCTGGGCATGTGACTGTGCTGGTCCAGTTGGCGGCTGACCGGAGGCTGTGGCGGTCACCATTGGGGCAGCGGTAACTGCTTGCTGCGGCACATAGTACGGTATGGGATAATAATGATACGGATAGCTAATCGGATACGTGGCCATTGGCAGCTGTTGCAGCTGGGCACCAGACGGATCGCCAGAGTAGATGAGCGGTCCCTGATAGATTGGCGCACCGTTGGGCGCGGCGGCTGCAAATTGGGCCGTCGGATAGGTGGCAGTGGCCATCGGCATCACAGCGGTGGCGGGTCCAGCCGGCGTCTGGTAAATGGCCTGGGCAGGTATCAGGCCATCCCGCTGCTGCTGGGTCGGATCGAAGACAGGTATCATGTAGGTGCCGGACATTTCGCCACCATCCTGCGAGGCGAATATCGCCTGCGTTGGCTGACTGCTGCCCGTCAGCTGGAAGAGCTGCTGTGACGGAGCGCTGCTAACAGTTGGCTGTGGATACGCCGCATACACCATGCCCTGCGGCACAGCATATATGCTGCCATCAGGCTGCAAAAATTAGAATAAAAAAGGAGCATTAATTATTTATTCGTTGAAAAATTAATGCCTAATTCTGATTGGGATTTCTTTTGTGTCCTCAACTCACCCCCTGCTGATATGTTGCGCAATATGGCGCGGCGCCATTGGGCGTGGTTGTTGTTTGAAAGACGGTGGATCCATCCGGTGCCTGATAGCTTTGCGTATAGGCCCAGGTTGTTGTCTTGGGCTCCTCGGCAACGAGCTGAGCTTGGCTATGGCTAACTGTCTTCACCTCACACTGGCTGTAGGGCGTGCTGCTGGGCGACAGCGTTAGCGATTGGGCATCACAACTCACGGGCACCGACGACACGACCGGCAGTGGGGTTTGGCTGCTGGGCAACTCAGCTGGCGACGATGCAATGCTGGCCACAACCAATGTTTCAGGCTCAATTTCCTGCAACTGTAACTGTTGCTGCTGCTGCGGCTGCGGCTGAGATGGTTGCTGCTGCTGCTGCGATGGCTGCTGCGTTGGCTGCGGTTGCTGCTGTATTTGAGCGACTACCTCCAGTTCCTTGTCACCGGCACAGCAGGCGGGTATGTTGGGACTGGTTGCTTGATTCTTGTACTTTTGCACCTCGATGCGATCATAGTTTTTGGTTGAGGTCGTGGTTGTAATGCTCAGACAGGCCGTGGCACTGGACAGACTATCACATTCGTCGCCCTTGCTGCTGCTGCTGACGGCGCCGCCAGTGGCCTCCAAGCTAAGCAGCGGCTGTTGCTGCTGCTGTGGCAGTTGTTGCATCGGTTGCTGTTGCTGTTCGGCATTGTAGCTATCGTAGCTATCGGAGCAGTCCATGCCAGGTGACTGCACGTCCTCGGCATAGCTCTCCGTGGAGCTGCAGGATAGTTCATTGCTGTAGGCCTGCTGCTGTTGCTGCTGTTGCTGCTGCTGTTGTTGCACCACCTGCTGTTGCTGTTGTTGCTGCTGCTGCTGTTGTTGTTGCTGCTGTGGTGGTGGTGCCTGATGCGGCGAGGATTTGCGATAAGGCGCATAATTGCCAGAGTTGCCGCTCGATTGGTAGTTGTTGCCACCATTGTTGCCCGCATGCTGTTGTTGCAGCGCCTGATTGGGCGGCAAGTTGGACGGGTCATAGTGGTAAATGGAGCTGCAAAATGAAAATCGCATATTTAAATTAACTATTTTAAAAGTATTCTCGCATAATTAAGTGTTTTTTTTTCTGGTTACTCGCTCATCGCATGCAATTGTGTTAAATAAAACGTAAATCAAAATAGGAAAGTACAGTTGTCAGGGTTGCCACAGCTTTGCGGAAAAAGTGTGCTGTGCGAGGCGACGGCAGCGACAGACATTTTCTGGTCTTGTACGATTATATTTATATATATATATTTTTTGTTTTGCATATTTGTATATTAATTAATGGTAAAACAACAACAACAAATGCTTTTTGATACAAGAGAGATGCAATGCAATTAGAACGAACAACAGTTAGACGACAACATTGGCAGGACGACAACACTTATCTGATTATAACTGGCAGAGAGAGCGACAGAGACAGAGAAAGTGTCAAACGGCAGCAGGCGATCGATAAAAAAAACTGATTCAAACAGAGTAATTAACTGAGGCGACATGTAACGCGGTAGACAGTTGACAGCGAGCGAGAGAGAGCGTGAGAGCGAAAGAACTGTGTGGTGTGTATGCGTGTGTGTGTGTGTGAGTGAATTGTGTGTGGGTGTGTGGATTGACGATTGTGGTCAATGTACAGCGTGAGAGAGCGTGAGAGCGTAAGTGGGATGCTAAACTGAGAGCTGATTGCGAGCTAAGAGTTAAGAACACACATACAGCGACACATTCATAATCAATAATCATATTTGAGATAGCGAGCGAGCGAGTGGTGTGGATTAACTTGATTGATTTTTAGGCAGATAATTTACAAAAACAACATCAACAATTTGAAAGTAGCACATTGAAATGCCATTAATAATGTATGTATAATTATATATTTTAAATAGATATGCAAAAAAAAAGAAACGCTTTAAAACAAATATCATAATTAATCGCGTTTTATAAAGCAAATCAGTTGAAAACGGTAAATAAAATAAAGGAATACAAAGTTCGGTATGCCGAAGAGTAAACATATTTGAGACTATTTGATAAATTAAATATTAATTAAAATTGTTAAGAAGAGTGAAAAGTTACTTTAAGCAAATATCATAAATTAGTTAGTAGGCAAAAATTAACAAAATGAATTATTATGAATTAAGCAGACAGACATGTAAATAACAAAGTTTATAGATATCTATATAATTCAGATTTGTTTCATTTGCCTAAATTTATTAGTTTGTTTATTTTTAGTTAATTTTCCTTATTATTTTTAACTGTCTTCTAAGCAATTATTTTATAGTCTCAAAATATATGATAAAAATGAATTAAACATCGATATATATTTTTGATATTTTTAAAATTAGAATGAATATATAAAAAAAACTTGGCACAAATTGAAAAGAATTAAAAAAAAAAGGATTGCGTTAAAAATTTGCTTGGAGTACAACATAATTTTGGTGACGATTGAATTTGATTTGGTTGTTGTTGGATTTTGGTGTGTTTTTGGTTTTTGTAAATTACCCGTCTGCATTGAGAATTGGTTGGAGGGTTTGCGGATCAATGAGGACGCTGCCAATTGGCACACTCGAAATGTCTGTGACGGCCCAGACGAGTCCCGAGGCTGATGCCAACTCTGGCGTGCTGGACGTTGTTGTTAACGGTGTCGATGTTGTTGTTCCCGCATGCTGCATAAACGAGCCCATTCCCCGATTGGACTGAGCCTGCGCCGACTGCGACGACGGCGCCGGCTGGCTGAACTCCGGCGTCTGCCTGTCGCTGCCGTAGCCCGTAGGCGACGGCGTTACCGAATCGGAGCGCACTGATTGGGTGCGTGTCTTGTAGCTGGATTGGTAAATGTTGTTGTTGGTTGGTTGGTTGTTGGATTGTTTTGGGTGGCATACAAAAATGTTTTTTTTTTTAACAACAGTTTCAAAAAATCTTGGTTAACAGAGAGAAATAAAAGAGAGAGCGGGCGAATCGGATATGGCATATGTGTAGGGTCCACAAAAATAAGAGCACTCTTTCTTTTTTCTTTTTGTGTTTGTGGCTAACTCACCCGCTGCTGGAGGGCGACAGGCGCCAGGGCGTATTGTTGCTGCCAGTGGAATCCTGCTTGGTAAATCCACCACGTCCGCTCTTGTTCGAGGTGGTTGAATCGCCACGCGGCAACACAGAGCCACCACCGGGTCCACCAGTGCTCGGCGGACCGCCATAGTTGCCAAAGTTGTGAGACTTGGGCACGGCGCCACCGGAACGCATGCTGCCGCCATCGCGCGACTCTGTCGACTGTAAAGTAAAGCAATTAATATATGAGTCTATTTGCAAGTGGAGTCAACTAACATTCTGCATCTGAAGCATCTTGCCATTGGGCCGCTTCGGCCTGGGCGGCTGCTGTTGTTGTTGCTGCTGCTGCTCGGCAACATTGTGCCAATTGCCGCCGCCACCGCCGCCATAGTAATCTTCCTCGTACGCATCCTGCTGGGCGCTGCGATTAAAGATGCGACTGCGCGCTCGATCATAATCCTCCTCGCGCTCCTCAAAGCTCTTGGCCTTGCGATCAAGCATGAGACGCTCCGGGCAGAGATACGGCGATTGGCGCACCTCATCAAAGCTGTGCGTATCCCGCTTCAAAATTGACTTGCGCGCATCCTCGCGATGATCGAGTCGTACCAGAGATTTGAAGCGTATCTGTGAGAGTAGCAAAGTAAGTATTATATATATAAGCATATAGAACTCAACACTCACCTCTGGTATGCGAGTACCCTTGCTGACGGCCACAATGACGCACTGTTGCGTCTCCGAGTCCACGTTGTGTTCCATGCCAAAGAAGGCAGCAGTGCGATGAATTAGCATTCGATTATACGAGGAAGTTGGCGGAAAACGAAACTCACAGTCACGCCTATCATTGGCAAAGGAAACCGAAGTTATTAACATGCATTTGAGCAAAGAGCGCAAACTTACCCCTTGTCCTGAATGAAATCCATCAGATCCTTTTCGATTTTCATCAAGATATTTCGATCCTTGGGGTTCTTGTTGAGCGTATCGCGAAAGAAAGTCAACAGATCTGTGCCGCCGTAGTCCGTGTACTGTTCGCTCGAGTTTTCTGATTGATGAAAGACTAGAATCAATGAATTGAGCCATGATGTGATGTATGGCTGAACAGCATCCTTGTCTCTTGCACCAAGGATGCTAGCACTTACCGCGCGATATGAAGCCCGATGTGTTGTTGCTCGAGTTGTTCGTTTGAGCATTGCCACCGCCGCCGCTGCAATTGTTCATTCCACCGCCGCCACCACCACCTCCACCGCCAGCACCAATACCTCCATTCCCGCCATCAATGCTGCCGGATGAGCTGCCTGTTAAATTCTTCAAGCGTGGCTTTGAGCCCTTCGAATTGGTGTTGGCACGATGCTTTTTACCACCACCCCCACCACCGCCGCCGCCGCCACCTCCACCGCCACCACGCTCATAATGATACTGCTCCTCCTCGTGGTTGCTGTTGCTGAGATTGCTGTTCTGGCTGGACATCTCATGGCGATCGTGGCGTTCATGCCGGTCCGCAGCCTTATAGTTCATGCCTGAGTTGTAGAGCATCGCACTGGAGTTGTTGTTGTTGTTATTGTTGTTGTTGTTGTGATGCTTGTCGAGACCATTGGACTTCAAGTCAACAACATACTTTTTGTTATTACTACTGTTGCTGCTGCTGCTGTTGTTATTGTTGTTGTATTCGATGCCGGAACTGCCATTGCTATTGGTGCGATTGTGATGACCAGCTCCCGATTTCTTGGGCGGCGACAATTTGGGAAACTCGGCCTCATCTCGCAACGGCACATTTAATGGCTGTTGATGTTGGTGTTGGTTATGTTGTTGTTGCTGCTGTTGCTGACTAGTAACAATCAAAGCGGGGGTTTCCATAAGTGGCGAATTGCCGCGTCCAGTTGATTGTGCTTTGCTATTGCTATTGTTATTGTTTAGTATGGCATTGTTGTTGTTGTGCTCATTGTAGGCATCGCTGGGGTGCTGCTGATGTTGCTGTTGCTGCTGCTGCAGGTGCTGCTCGGAGGCGCCTCGCGGCGTTGGCGTGCGTGGCGGCGATGTGGACTCGCGCATGGCATGACTGCGTGTGAGATGTTTGCCCTTCATGTTGCCCTATAAAAGAAAGAGAAAGAGTGAAATAAATAATTAAAATAGAAATGAAATAAAAATAATAAGAAGAAGCAACGCTGAAGGCAGCAGGTGCGATGACGTTGTTCCCGTGATGCAATTGTTGGCTCATTAAAACGTTAACGATCCGGCCAAACTTGCTTCAGGGGTGAGAGGGGAAAAGCAATGTTTGCGCTGTTGTTTTACTCATTTTAGTCAAAGTCACATAAAAAAAGGGATATAAAAAAGTGAAGGAATGAACGCCAATGTGACAGGCAATGTGAGTCTGTCTAGCTGCTTTGCACGCGCATAGTGTCTTCGTAAAAATTGCAAGTGCAGTTTTATATTTTCATTTGAAATTAAATTTCATAAAAATAAGGTTTAAAAAATTCAAGCGTATAAAAAAAATTTAAAACTAAAAGGAAAAGTATGCCTTAAGATTAGGTAGCTAATATTTTTACATATTTGTATTTAATTATTAATATAATAAAAATTAATATTCCAAACTTTTCCCTACAGGGTATTTGTTAGTCATTTTGGCAGACTTGCTTTTGTGCTTGCTGCTGTTGTCGTGCCAACCACGTAAATCGCTTCATTGTCTGCATGGTTGCCTTTTGACATTTGAACAAAGGACGAAGGACAACACAAACAAATCAGTTAGTCAGCTAGTCACTTAATGTTATTTCTTTGCTCTATCGGTCAATTGGCCAGTGATTAGTATGTCAGATGGTCAATAGGTTAATTCGTCTGTTATTCTGTATTCTGGCTCGTTTTCAACGGGGTTTTCCACGGATCCATTGATTTTTATTTATGCACTTGGTGCGCATTTGAACACCATTAATCACTCGATTTTGTTGCTCTATCCGAACTCAATAGTCCTCAATAGTTCTTCAACTTTCCACCTCAAGGACTGGCAACAAGAAGTAGCATGAATGCAAAGGCAATAAGGCAACTGCAAATGTCAAAGTCAAAGCCATTTGCCGAACCTTGAGCAAGCACTTTTAACCACCACCTTTGAACAAATGTTCTTTAGCCTATTTTAGCAGTTACTAACGAGGCCAAATAGCAAATACTAAACTTTCCTTAATTTATCACAAATGTTGTACATAATATATTTAATTATTTTGGCAAGCCATTTAAATTTATCACAATTCTATTAGTTGTGAAATAATTATAAATATGCATTTCTAGGTTCTAAAAATAGAAAAATATATATTTATATGTGTATGTTCCACATTGTTTCAGCATTAATCATCGGTCTAATAATGTGTTGACAATTATTTTAGTCATTATAGCCAAGCCTGTCTGTATTTATGCATTTCGAGTATTATAGTATTATTTCTTACACCCCTTTAAGAGAGTTCCAATACTCCTTAAAACAGTTCAATGCTCCATAATAAAATTGCTCTCAACGAGCTGAACTTCTCGATTTGCGTCAAAATTAAATGAGTGCCAAATGACTTAAAGGTTACAAATGATTCAATTTGCGATTTATTTGAAATTGCCACATTTGAGTGTAATCACTGCGCAGAGAAATTCGTTTTGGCCAACTTCCGCTAACGTCATCAGTTGGCCGGGGAAAAATCAATAAATCGACCTTGGTGGCTGCAGCAGCAGCTGCTGCTCCGTTATTGCCGCGCCTGGTTTATGTTGTTAAAAAGAAAAGCTGCAATTTAATAACAAACTGAAATTGAACTGTGTGCCACATGCCAAACACTTGCCACCCACTGTTGCAATTTGCTGGCTAGAGAAAAAGCCTTGAACTCCATGGAAAACCCTTAGCCGTCTGGGGACCTTTACGTACAAGAACAACAACAACAACACGCAGCAATAGCAGCAATTTAAGTAATCAAAAACACGTTTGCAATGCAATTCTTTGGGGGTCAATTGGGAATTTCCAATGAATTTCTATTCGCATTCCTAGAAAACGCAAACAGGAACCTAACCATCCCCGAGAGCCAGCCCCAAAATGACCTGACCCAGTTTATGCAGTTTTTGGGCGTGTATCTTTTGCACGGCGACAATTCCAGTTCATGGCTGCACTAAGGTATATATGTATACATATATATATATATGCACTTATCTCAGAGACTCGGCGACATTAACATAGAGAGAGAGAGGGCAAGAGAGAGAATGTATGTGTTTGTGTGTCAGAGAATGAGAACACTCTCAATAGCAGAGACTGAAACTGACCTATTTATGTTTATACAATATACAAAAACATGTATTATATACATTATATATGTAAAGCGAAGATTTTTGATTATGGTTCAACTTACGCGTCTATTGCCAAAACTGTTTTGACGCCCCAAATTTGAAGCGTTGTGTGTCGTATCCTCGATGCTGTTGTTGCAGTTGTTGTTACTGTTACTGTTACTATTGTTGTTGTTGCTGCTGCTGTTGCTGTTGCTGCTGACCACTGTTTGAGTTGTGGCTGCTGCTGCTGCTGGTGTTGTTGCTGCTGCTGCAGCTACTGCAGATGCTGCTGCTCCTGTTGCTGGTGACGTCGTTGAGTTGCTATTGTTGCTGGCAACGGCGGCGACAACAACAACGGCGGTGGCCGCAGTGGAGGTGGCTGAGGCGGAGGCTAAGTTGGTTGGAATATTTGTAGCAAGGGCTACTTGAGATTTTGTGGAACTCATAATCACAGTTTATGTAAAATGTACTGCAAAATAAAAAAGACATAGAAGAAACAACAAGAAATTAATTGTATTATTTCAAATTAATTTTAATAATCAACAATAATAATAAAACTAAAGAAAAATAGCACGATAACTATTTTACTTGAAGTCATAGTATGTAATATTTATACTTGAAGTCATAGTATGTAAAAATAGTACAAATATATATATAAAATGTAATTTAAATATGATTTTGTCCTTATTTTCATTTTTTACAATTATTAATTTACCTTTGCAAGTGAGCAGAACGATTGCATATTGTTAAACGTTCCAAACTTGGTTTGTTTTGTCTTTTATTTTGGTGTATTTCATAAGAATCTTTGCGTACGATAAGAGTATTTTGGTGTTTGTACGTATTTATTCTGGTTTTAGGCTTTTTCGTTTAATGTTTAGAGTAAAATCATATTTTTTTTTGTCAAAAATATGCCGGCAGTGCAGTTGATAGAATATTTAAAAAACAATCGTTACGCATTTTCCAGCTGCGAATCCAGTGTTTTTAGTTTTTTGTGCGACTTAATTAAGTTTGTATTTAAATTTATACTCACTTATAGAGATAAGGCTTAGTTTAGTTTAGTTTTAGATTTATATGTGTATATAGTATAAGTAAAGTTATTATTGTTTTTGGTTTTTTTTTAATATCGGTTAAAAAACTATGTGAAACGAAAAAACGTTGAATCGAAAACACAATTTGTTGAGACTTTTTGATGTAGTTATTGTTCTTGTTGTTTTGAAATTGCATTAAAACTTTATTTATCACATATACACCGTATCACCGAGAATCACAAGCTGCCTTTAGTATTCTTAAGTTGTTTTGTTTTTATGGTTTTTGTTTTTTGGTCTCTGCACTTGGGAAGTTTCTCAATTATTATTATTATTAGGTCCTTAGAGCTTACAGCTAATTTTTGTATTACCAATTATTAGTGTATGTATAGTTGTATACTTTAAAAATATTTTAGTTAAAGCTTTTCGTTTGGTTTGTGATTTCTAACTTGATTTTATTACAATTATTATTATTATTATTGTTCTCTTTTGTTGATTATTAATTCATTTAATATATTTTTATATTTTTTGCTTCCGTTGTTCTTCACTTTCTGTTGTCTATGGAGTTGTTCAGGTTATGTGAGAATTTCTTTGATTTGATTTTTTTCGTGGCACACATTTTGCTGCAAGTTGAGAAGCGATGAATAAGTTGAGCGTTTTCAAAACTTTCCAGAGAGCACGAGGAGCACACGAGCGCGAACTTTTTTGTGTGTGTATCTGTGTACGCATTAAAGGACATACAATCACAGAAACACACACACACACAAACACAGATAACAAACACACGCACACCAACATGGAATGTGACCTTGTTTACGATTTATTTTGATATTCAAAACTGCACGAGCTTATAAACGAGATGAGAGCAGAGTAATTGAAATGCGTGCCGCAGGATAAGGGCTAAGGCGCCGCATAGTTCACCCAAGGGATGCTTTTATACACTCGCACACACACACACACACAACACGACTCTCTCGAGTCTTTGACCAGTTGTTTGCTGTTGTTCTAGTTGTTGTTATTGTAGTACTTCCTCGTTTGCGAGTTCGTTGTTCACTTTTCGACATAATTATGCTAATTTTTGATTGCTATAAGTTTTTATAATTTCGTAGTGTTTCTTAGCAAAGTTTAGGTAGCAAATATTTCAAGGGCTTTGCAGGGGTTGATGAACGATAAAAGCGATAGATGACGGCACCAAGGTATGCATATCTTTCTTAGGCGCTTAGTACAAGAAAAAGTACAATCTATAATCAGTTCACATTGAAATGGAACCAAATTTGAAGTAATTGAAACTAAATTCATTTAATTATCCTTCTCAATCATGTAACCATTATTCCATAACAATATTTGAATAGTAAGGCGCTTAAGTCGCATTTAACCTTTGCCCTTTTGTTGTAGTGCTTGGCATAATGGGTCACATAATGGAATAATAAGCGAAACCCCGCAAAAATAAATCGAAATGTTTACGTCCTAAGGCGAAAGTCCATCAATAGGCGATAACAAAACAAACAAGCCAAACGCATGGACAACAGCAAAAATAAACAACAAATATGAAATAAGCTAAAATGCACACAAAATGGATAAATGACTGCCCATTCAGTGTTTGCAACATCCCCTTCATCCTCCACAAAACCATTTTCATTCGATTTTATAGATTGTTTATATATTCTTGCTTGGGAAATACCCGCGAAACATGTAAAGAAAATATATAACAAGCAGAATGATTTCAAGGAAAAGTCACAGATGCGGGAGGAGCAAGCGAGGGGGCAAGCACAGGTGATAGACGGATGAATGACGTAGTCGCCCGTAAAAAGAAACGCGCATACGACGCGTGACACACGACGACCAAGAAAATGAGCAAATGCCAAAAAAAAAAACACTTAGGCATGAGTAAGTCCAAAGGCAAAGGCCACAGAATAATTTGGAACAAGACGTAAGCCAAAATGCATTACTGATTAAAAAGACGGCTAGGCAGGCAAACAGCAAAACCAAATGTGTTACCCTATTCAACACTGTTCCCTGTTCGGTCTGTTCCGTATTACGTCTCTCTCTCTCCCTCTCTCTTTCACTCTGACAAGCGGCCCAAAAACTTTGTGTTTACAGCAGCTGTCGCCGCCGTTGCTGCTGTCGAAACAGTCAAAAAGCTTCGGGACTTGTGGGCCACGCTGTACTCAAAAATTTGTTGCGGCTGCCAGAGTAGTCGTAGTGTCGTAAAGAGCGTAAGCCTTAAAACGCCTGCGCTTGCGTGGGTGAGAGAGCGAGGGCGACAGAGTGAGAGCGTGCCCAGCAGGAAGTTTGGTGCGTTGCATTCGCCTTGTATGTTGACAGAGAGCGATAGAAAGAAATTCTCAATTAATTTTGTACATTTACAGTTTGTTTATGCTAAGCGTGAAAAAACCAAAAGAAAATTGCACCATTTGCCAGGGCTGAGTGCCTAACTTTTACAGGGCTTCCTATGCCGACAACAACAAAAACTATTTACAAGAACAACAAACAAACAAATGCACGGCGCTGTTCGGCTGTGTGGCGTGCATACGAAAAGAACCGAATCGAATCGACGACGTCGACGAAGACCACGAACTCGACACGAAAATTAAAAACGAAACGAACGACCAAAAAACCAAACCGAGTGTGTGTTTGTTGTGTGAAAAAACGTGTGTCGCTGTGTATGTATAAGACACCGAAAAGGCAATGCGAAAAATAGCAAAGAAAAAATCTTAAAATTCTTGTGAAAATTCCGCTAACATTTTTCTTGCGACGAAAAGCTTAAGGAAACTGAACTGAAATGAATAGAAAAAACGTGCGACGCAGAAAACAAAATAATTCATTTTTCTTTTCTTTATACACTCTATATTTATATACTGCGCCGGGATGCTGCCTTTTGACTTCCTTTTGCTGCATAAATATATGTGTTTAAATATATACAAACATTTTTATATATATACGATGAGTTCTTATCTGAAACACACACACACACATTAAAAAGAAATTCTTCAGTGTCTAATCCCCGTTCGTTATTTTGCTGGTGTTTGCCGCTGCTGCTGCTGGTGTTTTATTTATTGCTACGCGCGTGCCATTTTACAAATTTTAGTGCGTATGTATTTTCTACACGATTTTTTACCAAAGTGTTTTTATTATATTTTTATTTGTTTTCAGCTTCACAAACAGCGCAAACTAATTCATTTTCTCTTCTTGCCTTCGCCCGTTTGCTTCATTGTGAAAATGTATTTTTAAGCTGCTGCTGCTGCTGCTCCTCTGCTGCTGCGGCTGCTTCTGCTCCTACTACTGCTGCTGCTGCTGATGATGACAATGACAACGTTGACGACGGCTGCGACGAATAATGCGACGGCGACGAGCACTGCGCTCCGCTGGCAGACATTATGGGAACACGACCGAATGGATACTGGGCCACCGTCCGAAAAAAAAACCATAGCATAGCATCGCTCGCTGGCTGGCTGGGGCTTTTCGCTCTCTTTCATTCTCCTCTCTCTCACACTCACTCTCGCTGTCTCTATGCTCTATTTGCGCTTTGCGTTTGCAAAAAAAAAGGGTGGCAAGGTGAGTGCAAGAGAGAGCGCGCGCCAGCGATTCAGAGTCCGAGTCCGAGTGCGTAAAAGCTTTGCGGAAAACAGGTTAAAGCATTTGTGGCCCCCGCGACCCCCTTCGTTCATTAACTTAATCTCTCTCTCGCTCACCCTGTGTATCTCTTTCGCTTCCTTTACTGTATTTTGCCCCAGAGCCAAAATGCGCACGCTTTGCTTTTTTTCTTTGCTTATTTTTTTTTGGGGTGGCATTTCTCATCGCTTCAATTTCGTCCTTTCTGCGTGCGTGAGTAGTACTTGTTGTAGTTGTTGCTGGGCATCATCTCTGCCGCTGCCTATCTACACATCGTTTTGGCTTCCAAGCAGGCCATGACAAGACCTTGGAGTAGCCTCTATATACGTACATATAAATGGATGTTTGTATGTATGCATGTATGTATCTATGTATGTATGCGTGTGTGTGTGTTAAAGTGTGCGTGCCAAACAGGAATTGCTTATGGCATAAGTTTCTTGTTGCCTGCAATCAAGAAACTTTTGCGTTTTCCCAGAACAAAGGTCGTCAAGATTAAAAGGTAATTATTAATCGAAAATCAAATCAAATCAAAAATTAATTAGCTTAATTGAAGTCGATATTATAAACTTAACTATACTAAACAATTTAGTTTAGACTAGGCAGCACTTGGATATTGTGAATCTATAAACAATACTTAACTTTCAACTACTACAAATTTACATAAAACGTAACTTTGCCAAAACTGCTCAGATTTAAAAAAACAAGAGTTCTTTAATCACGCTTCGACATCTGTATAAATGTTAAGATTAAAGCTGGAAACGAATTTTTGACTTTTTGGCAAAAGTAATCTGATTTTAATAAGCCATGTTTTTTAAGCTCTATGACGACCTTTAGAGTAAATATGCATTAGAAGTTGAAAACGTTATTTACGCTCTATATTCATATATGCACAAATTCTTCTATTTTTTCTTTCGGTCGGTTAAATGAGAGATGGTTCGCAGTGTGCTGGTCCGCGCTTTAACAAGCCCTTTTTTTTCCTATAGTAATAATATATATATAATCATAATAAAAAACACTATCCCAAAAAATACTCATCGAGTATGTTCCATAAGCCATGCATTTTAGTCTACAAACCTTAGAATTCAACTGAATTTATAGTTGATAGTTTTTTCCATATTAAAATTTTTAACGTCACTTCATTCTGGCAATAAATTTGATTATAAAGCACTTCACTCATACCAAAAACAAAAAAAAAAAAAGGTCAAAATTAATAGTTGCCCAAGTTTTGAGTGGAATTCAATTACAAACGGACCAACTCGGTTGGGTTGAAAACTACTACGAATTCCAATGGACGGCTGTCAATTATGAATCTCAAATTGCATTTAGTCTCGATTGAGGAATATTGTTTGCGATTTTTCAATCAATTGATGGAATTTCAACAGCCGTGCAAAGTGACCAATAAAAAAACCTTTTACGAATATACATCTATGTAAGCAGTAAAACTAAAAGTGATTCAATGTGAGACCAGAGGTGAGTAGAGGAGTAAGAACTGTCAGTTAACTGTAATCTGTGTGTGCTGCATATGTGTGTGTAAGGATTTCAGTGTCAGTCGTCGAGACTACATATAAAAACCGCAATATGTGCCATGATTGAGTAGTTAAACGATTTGCAATGAGCACACCGTGTCCTAGATTCAACAAACACACACACACAAAGAGGTAGCTATTAAAAAGAGACACACAAATAGAGAGAGAGTGAG
The DNA here is from genome assembly GCA_035042365.1 of Drosophila dives. Lineage (NCBI taxonomy): Eukaryota > Metazoa > Arthropoda > Insecta > Diptera > Drosophilidae > Drosophila > Drosophila dives. Next base: position 2,282,743 of record JAWNLJ010000326.1, on the reverse strand, counting down.
TGCGAGCGAGAGAGGGAGAAAGAGAGCAAGAGAGCCACAAAGTATGCAACAGAGCGTGTCATAAACAATGCAATCAAAGAATGTCAGTTAAGCAATTAACTTTATTAGAAACATTAACGCATCACTAAATATCTAAACAAGCCAAGTTTACAAAGCATCTGCAACTAACTTTAAGGCATGTTGGATGGTATCAGGTGGATGCCGGGCGGGGTGGGTTTTACAAATGCGTCGCAGTAAATAAGATTATGCATCAGGCTGGCAGCGGAACGGAATGACAATGAAACGCCGACAACGACGCCACTTTAAAGCCAGTCAGCCCTTTGCTCTTATTGTTTACATTAAAGAGAGTGCCAGAGAGCGAGAGAGAGACGGAAAGAGTTAGTAAAAGATAGAGTGAGAGCGAGAGAGATAAAAGATGGCAACTTTGGTGAGACTGTTGCTCTCAGCTCTCATCTCGGCTCATAGAAACGTGAACGTAATTGCACACGTCGCATCAGATTCTATGTGAATGTGTCGCGCCTTGTTGCAATTACAACATCTTATTTGGGTCACACAGAGAGATAGAGAAATAGAGAGAGAGAGCGAGCGAGAGAGTTATGCTGAGAGAGTTGACAAGTGTCTGTCGCACGTGTGTGAGCTTAAAAGCGCAATGCGTTTCGAGGCCAAGTGACAGGCGTGTAGAAAAGCAAGGATGCTGCTGCTGCTGCTTTGAAACAACTTCTGCTGCTGCTAATACTTCAATGGGTGGCAAGGTGGGCGTGGCCCCGTGCCAAGCCACGAAAATTGGCTTTAAATTTGTTATAAGTAGGTGACACACCCCATCCACCCACAACTAAGAGCCTTTAAACTAAGCAACTCTAATCCCATTTAGAAAAGGCGAGAAATGCCAAAGGGTTGGTTTTGGCAACGCTTTTGCTTTTGCTTTGGCTTTTATGACGCAATTAAAATGCTAAATGCTTTACGACATGGCTCGTGGGGCCTCTTTAATTAATTTGTCGGCCGTGAAAGGTGTCAACAAGGCGGCAGTGAAAACAAGGACAACAATCAAGAAGTACTCGTTTCATGTGGTTGTTGTTTCTTTCACTTTAACGCTTGACCCAGACAAACGACACGACACAAACAAAAGTCTACCCCCTGCTGAAAGCAAACCCCACACACACTCCTCCTACTCCCCCAATTTTGTACCCTCTCACTCATTTCGCAGCTAGATTATGCAGCTTTTATGCGAGAGCGTGTGGCTTCTTCTTCATCCTGGCGCAGGCATCAGGCAGTCATCTTATAATCATGTTGCCTTGTTTTTTAGCTGACACAAGGAGAAACACAGCGAGCAGGCTTAAGACACAAGGAGAAGCCGGTGCCGGCTAAAGGGGGGGGTTTGCCCAGAGGAGGCGTCCCTGTCAGGCTCTCAAAAAGCATAAAACGCCAGCTAAGCACATCAGACAAGCGTATGAATTGAAGACTCTGCCTCGACTACTACCCAGATGACTCACAAGATGTCTTGCAACGATTGCAATGCCAAGCAGAACATAAAAAAAAAATAAAAAAAAAAACTTAAGGCACGTCTTTAACACGTTCTGCGGTTTAGGCTGGAAGCGGAATATTTTAACTTAAATTTCAATTCTTAAATTCAATTTTTAAGTGCTTAAAATTGCTTCACTTGAGTTTCGAGTAATTTGCTGATAATATTAAATAATAAATGTGCAAAACGATGAATTTAAAGTATCATTAAATTCAGTCCTGTCAAAATTAGCTCTATAAACACATTTGGAGAGTAATCTTTGGTGGGTGTCTAGTCGAAAACAGTAAACATATTAAATTACACTTTTACTCTTTATTGCTCTATTGTTGAACTTTTTGTGTCTGGCCAAACTTATGCCCCAAATAATCCCAAGATGCCGCTTCTCTCCAGCATTTCAATTACTGAGGGTCGAAAAAAAAATTCATGTTGCATACAAAAAGGGGCTGATGAGGTTGATTTTGATTGCTGCCTTGTTTTGTGGACCCGTCGTTGCCCATCTACAAGCAGCACTCAGCTGCTTCAGCTACTGGCAACACCTGCGGGAGTTATGAATTATGCAAATAGGCAGCTGTTCCAAACCAGCCTTGGGGCATGTCAAAATAGAATACGCAAACGTGTGTGTGTGTGTGTGCGTGTGTGAGTGTAAGTGTGCGCGCCTAGAGAACTGCGCCAAATCAGAAAATCTTATCACAGATTCATTAAGTTGTGTATATACTTAGCTACAAGTACATATAATATATAAATATATGTTTTAGCTACAATGTATAAAAGTGTAACAAATGAAATAAAGGCAGCGTGAAAAAAGTCATAAATTCATTTACAAACATTCTCAAGATTTTCGGCGAGGCACACACGCAAATTGCATTCGTTTCTTTTGTCGTGTAGTAAAAATTGCACAATTTTTGTAAACATAGAAAAATAAAGGCAAACGAAGCGAAACCGAGCGCAACAGCAACTAACAATCAATTCGAGAATGAACCATAATATCTAAGATGACGACGACAATGCATTTATAGCATCATCCCAAATAACAACAACGACAACAAAGCAAAGAAACAAAAAAAAAAAAAAAAAGCGTGCAACGCGTGCTGTCTGTTTTAGTTAAGTTTAGCGTTAAATATCGGTTCGTACACACAAAAATTCGAATATAGAATATATAGCATAGATCTCTATACATTTCGTCTATGGGCTAGCCAAAAGTAACGCCATTGCTTTGCCCGGGTTACAAGAACAACAAAAACAACAAGGAGCCACAAAAACACAGACGACATGATCACAACACAATGAATGCGAACTGACGGCCTCCTCTGTCTGTGTGTCCGTCTGTCTATCTGTCTGTCTGCCTGCCAGTCTGTCCGTCTGTCTGTCTGTTAGTCGGTGAGTCGCTTGGTTGTTTGCATCACAAAATAGATTTTCAATAAAAGCCCACTTGACACAGCGGAAACAATGGCGGACAAAAACGCAATGCGATCCATTCCAAATCTATTTTCAACCCAAACAAAAACTTATATATATACATATATATATATATATATACTATATAGTCTGTTGCTGTTGCAGTAGCTACAACAACTTTAGCATTAATTAAATGAAAAATCTGAAGTCCACAAGCTGTACAAATAAAATAACACAAATAACATAACAAATAAATAACAAATAACACAAATCATGTTAACTTTATTCGAGTTGAATGTGAAGTTAACTAGACTTAAATAAGAACTAAAAATAAAAGAAGCTGGCAAAGCGCAAATAACTTAATTTGCAGGAAACGCCGTTAAAAATAACTCTTATGTTTGCCACCATTTGCATTGAGAATATCTGTTTGTTTACAATAAATTCGCCGAGTTGGTTTATATTTCAGTTTATTCCGGCCAAAGGGCAAATTGAAATTACAAATTACAATTAAAGCGATATTTCTAAGCAATCATTTAAAAAGTTCCTTTGGATTTTCTAATACATATCAATTTGTTTCAGTTATGTGTTACATTTTGAAATATTTTGTGTTATTTTGAAAACTTTTAATTTAGTTTTTGGTTTATTTTGTTTATTGAGTTTCCACTTCTTTTGGTGATTAGCGTTTAATCTGATCATAGTTAAAATGTTTAGTAATATACCAAGAGGATCGTTTCTGGACCAGCATATTAGCAAGGACTATGGCAAGGAGGTGCTGCTCTCCAATTGGCAGGAACGTCGCAGTGGCGATCTGAAATCTAATTGCATAACGCCAGCAATCAAGCAAGTTGATGGCTGCGCCAGGCATACGTCGGAAAGCCAGGAAACGTACGTAGCACCCTGGAAGAGTGACGAGGGCAGCGATGCCACACGACATTTTCAAGGCGCACGCATCGAGTCGTTCAACAATTTTAAGCGCAATCGTGAGACGCAAGCACAATTCCCTGTCACCGACAGGATGAGCAACAATTTCACCACCACCTACACCCTTATGTATGAGATTGTGCCCAAGGAGTTTCGTGGCCGGCTGAATAAATTTGACTTGCTGCAGAGCTACGGCAATCGAAGTTTTACGAGCAAACGCTGCCAGCGACGCGCTGACTTGCATTTGGAAAAAGCGCAAAGATTGCAAACAAATTATGCGGCAAATTTTGTGGACCGTTCGACGGTTCAAAACTCTGCCGGCAATTAACAAAAAATTCTAGCAATACTTAAAACTTAATTAATCTTTTATCTTATAAATATAGCTGTAAATTAGCCATAACGGCTGAATGTACTTTTGAATATTTGCCCTGATTTATGCGAAGTTTTAATGTGACACTGAAAAAGTACTCACCATTTTCAGTTCTGCTGCCTATTGTAGATGCTAGAAAAGGCGATTTGCACACTGGCATTTTGTGTTGATTTTTTTTCCATGGACTTTTTGGGGGGCTGTTGAGTGAGTGGGCTGCGAAGTGTCTGTTTATTTTATAGCGTTTCCGCTTCGTTTGTTGGTTATTGTTGCAGCTGGTGCTGCTTGTTCATACGCGTATTTTCTATTTGATTCACGGGACACACGAAATGTTTTTGTAAATTGCACAAAGAAATTTTTCTTTTACGCTTGCCGTGCAAGTGTTGCAAAATTCTGCTAGGCCTAGTAAGGAAACAGCTGGGGTAGAGCTGCAATCTGAAACGATAGTATCGATAGCAAAATGCACTGTTCGCAATCTACTCATTCCTTAACAGAACTACTCCCCCTGTTAGCCTATGTGCTCCGCTTTAGCTGATCATTACAACATAATTTACTGTTATTCATTATTTATTTGTTATATATTTTGTTTTCAACAATTATTTCGTGCTTAAACGTTTGGTATGCAACTTAAATTTGTTTAGCTTATTTAAAATAAGGCATAACGATTTTTTTGGTGCCCTTAACATGAGTGGAACGACATAATTTCAAACAATTGGTGCGCGGTGCTGAGTTATTTGAACGATTCAAAAATATTAATTATATATTATATGTTGGTGGTTCGGCAGTTACTTAAATTAGCTTGTTTTCAATATGGAATACATCATTTAGTTTGTTCAGATCGTTACTCGTTCACAATAGCGAATAAATTTCACAATAATTTATTTAGGATTTCGACATAATTCATTTGAATTCTCTTTTCACTTTATACTTATTCATTTAGTAATCATTCTTGCATCGCATACAATTATTATTCATTTGAGTTGTATTTGTTGTTCTAGCTCGACTGTGTCGCGGTCTTCTGCTTCTTTAATTGGATTGGATTGGATTGGAGTGGATTGAATTCTAATCTAAACTAACTCCAGGCGCGTCATCTCCTTGAACAGTTCGTAACCCATTTTGGCAGGACTTCTGGTCACGATGACGCCGGCCTTCTCCAGTGCCGCAATCTTATCATTGGCACCGCCCTTGCCGCCCGAGATGATGGCACCGGCGTGGCCCATGCGACGACCGGGTGGCGCCGAAACGCCAGCAATAAACGACACCACAGGCTTGGCCTTGATGCCCTGCAATCGAAAGATAAAATATGATTAGCATTGGAGTTGTTGAAATAGATATAATCATCATCAGCATTTTCTTCATCTTCCATTACCGTGTTGAACTCAGTCAAGTAGTCGGCAGCATTCTCCTCAGCGACACCACCGATCTCACCAATCAGAATGATGCCCTTGGTTTCGGGGTCCTTGAGGAACACCTCCAGACAATCGATGAAATCTGTGCCGTTGAACGGATCACCGCCAATACCCACGCACAGCGTCTGGCCCAGGCCCACCTCGGTGGTCTGGTGCACCGCCTCGTAAGTGAGGGTGCCCGATCGGGACACGACTCCAATCTTGCCCCTCTTGTGAATATGGCCAGGCATAATACCGATCTTGCACTGCAAACAACAACAAAAAACGTTTATATAAAATTGGAGATAGTAATTTTAAAACCGGTTCATGCGTCATCGTAGCAAAAAGATAAGCGTCAAATAAACAATGCCGGCAGAAACAGTAAACATTCGATTTAGTGAACTCATTAATGGTAGGCAAAGATTTGATTATCAATATAAATATAAATATGAAGATTGTCTCTAAATATTGAACCGTATCTTTAATCTACGTTCAGCTTATCGAGAGTGAACTGTAGATTAAACTGTGTCAAAGAAATATGCAAAAATAAAAGAAAACAAAACCAATCGATTGACTTTCCGGTCATGGAATGAACTTTGCACACATTGCTTATCTTTCGCACCGAAGCTGTATGCAGCCATCAGCGCAAATATGAACATAAAATCCTATATGGACTTTTACTGGAATAGTTACGAACCTGTTCGGGTGCAATGATGCCGGGGCAGTTGGGACCGACGAGACGCGATTTGTTCTGGGAGATGAGGGCATGCTTCACCTTGACCATATCGTGCTGGGGCACACCCTCCGTAATGCACACAATCAATGGAATTTCGGCATCCAATGCCTCCATAATGGCAGCAGCTGCACCAGGAGGTGGCACATAGATAACAGTGGCATGCGGATCCGTTGCCTTCTTCGCTTCGGCAACAGAGGCGAAAACGGGCAGACCCAAATGCTGAGTGCCACCCTTCTTAGGTGAAATGCCACCGACCAATTTGGTGCCGTACTCCAACGCCTGTTGGCTGTGGAACGTGCCCTGTTTGCCGGTAAAGCCCTGACAGATCACTCTGGAATCACCATTCAGTTTTAGGTTTCCACGCGTCTTGTTGTACTGCGAGCCACAGCGAACGCCCGTAACGAAGCCATCTAAAAAGGGGAAATTAATCAAAACAATTTTCTTCACTGTTTATTTTTTTCCTCCCTCGCGCACCCCCTATCTCTCTCTCCGGCTATTTTTCGCGTTCGGGTCACATGCGGGCGCAACCTTGAACATGGCCCACTCCCCCAAGCAATCTCTGCTTCTTTCACCCGACACGTCGTTTTGCATGTGAATCAGTGCTTAATTTTTCTAATTAATGCTTAGTAAATGATTAAACAGCTGCCACTTGTTGCGGCATTTGTTTTTTGTTCCTTGCCAAAAATTGTACGTCAAGTTATATAATTTTCGAATTCTCGTTGCCGAATGTTTCGCAATAGTTTTTTATATTTTTCCACTTTTTTTTCCTTTTTTACTTACCTCGCACTTTCAGTAGCGCTCTCATTGAAGCTGCCATTGTAATGTGTATTGCTGTTGTTGCTTGCGCTTGTGCGAGAACCTGTGCAATTGAGCTGACTGAACGACTGGCTTATTGTTTAAAACGCGTTTAATTAATGCAGTCGACACGGTGACGACACGGCTCCCCAACACGATATATCGCACGCTTAACAGCGATACATCGATTAATATAACACTTATCGATAATTAAATGATATAAATTTTAATTTTTTATTGATGGTTATTTACTTGTTTCAATTAAAAATTAATCTCCATTATGAATACAATTTTACGTGTAAAATTCAACAAAAAAATTGTAGCTATTCTGCTATTTATCTAAATTTCTGGAATATTCCAAATTTGGGCATTTTTTTAAAAATTTAAATTAAATTGCAATTATTTTGATCACTGAACCTTTATTATTTGCAAGATTAAAAAAGGACAGAAAACATTACATTAATTTCTTATATATATTGCCTCACTTTAGACACTTTCGCCTAAAACACATGTTTTGAATTCGAAATAAATTATTAACTACAAATTACAAAACGAACGCGTTCACTGACTACAAACTGGATACGAAAACGTTTTAAAAACTCTTCTAAGGCTTGGCATTAATTAATACCAATGTAATGTTAATAATTTCAATATATTGCTTTTTGCAATTGAACGGAGGACTACGTTTTGCATCAAGTCTTGGTTTTTTCAGTACAAAATTGTCAATTATCCTTCGATGGCTTCAACTTTGAATAAAAATGCGATTTAAGTACACTTAATTGAACTGATTCGCCTCAGGCTCATCGATTGTGTCTTGAGCCTGGAACTCGTCGCGATTAAATGCATTCTCCTCGCCCGACTGCAGACGCTGATAGACGAGAATACTGTTGCCGGTGCGCAACTGCAGGTGCTGCAAGAGAGAGGCTAGGTTAGGCAGCTTCGCTCCCAACGCCGTTGCCGACCACTCGTCGAGCAGTGCCTGCGAGTCGATCAGTTTGTTTACCTCGGCATGTTCAATGCTATGCAGCAGCTTATAGCTAGTCAGAAATTCAGAAATCTTCTCCCCCAGCGTATCAAAGAGCACCACGTGCGAGGGCAGCGCAGTGCGCGGATGCACTGGGATATGGGAGCGTATCCAGTGCATGGGTGCATCAAAGAAGCGATCGGCCTCATCTTTAAAATTATCCCGCTGCTCCAGATTGGGCTCGCAGGTCAGGAAGCGCATTGTGACATTTTCATGTATGTGGCTAAATAATAAATAAATTGTTAATTCATTTTAATGCCAAAGTGGATTAGACTCACCTGTAATAGGGCGTCGAGTGGCAGGGCATCAGGAAGAGTATATTGGCTCGATGTTCGCGCTCATCGCGATATTCGTGGGCAATGTCTCGCAGCTTTGGCATCAGTTCAATGGGTCCCTTCTGGTGCACAGTACTCAGGTACCAGGCGGGCACAATGTTGCCCAAAAGTATGACCAGAGCAGCTGCCCACAGTTGAGTGCGAGGTGCACGATAGCTCCAGCGGGAGAGTGCCTCCGCCGAGACATACAGGCACAATGGCAGCAGTGACGAGACAAAACGGAACTCCTTGTGCTCCACGGTGCTCAGGACGAGCAAGGTGACCAGTATGCTGATCAGCAACTGTTTGCTAACGGGAAACTTATCGCTTTTGCGCACGGTTTGCATGATACCAAAGATGAAGGGCAGCATGTTGATTCCCAGCACTGTGGGCAGACCAACAGTGAAGTACCAGTACCATGGATGCGAGCCATAAAAGCTGCCAATATTGTGCAGCACATTGTACTTGAGGAACTCCCACGGCGTCACAATCAGTTCACCATGCCAATAGGTGTCTATGGCAATGCCAACACCAGCAACCAGTAAACTGAGAACAGAAAAAGTTGTGAGGGTTAAGTGCAAATATAAGTGGAAATAATAACCAAGTCCAGATCCCCAAATACATTGTGAAGTTTCTGATGTGGAAATGAACATGCACTCACCCAATGACAACGAAACGCTTGAGGATTAGCTCCACAACAGACAAGCGACTCTTGCGCAGATGATAGAGTGCCAATGGCAGCCAAATAACAGCCGCTGTTGGACGCAGGAAGCAGCAGACAGCCGCCGGCCACAAATAGAGGCTGCCCTCGCCAACCCAGGGAAAGTAGCTAAGAGCAATTGTGGTCAGTGAGGCCTCCAGCGTGTTGGCTAACGTACGTGAGCCCGTATAGAACCAGAACCAGGGCACCAGGATCAGAAACAGGGCCCACTTACGCTTGCCTGTCCACACATAAAAGCGGTAATCCGAATACGCTGATAATGTCGCCTGGAGTAGGCGTGGCAGCAGCACCAACAGCTGAGCACTATCCAGCTGGAGCAGAGCCAGCACTTTATAGATGGCTGCGATGATCAAAGGATAGACATAGCTACGGATCCCTCTTACCCATTCCCAAGTCAGATAGCCATAGCTGTGGAGGGGAACATGTTGTAGCTTTTAGTTGATGCATAAAATCCCCTCTCGATGCGCTTACCCAAATGTCAATTTGTGAGCCACCTCGAGACTCTGCCAGTACTCGTCCGGAACATAATAGGTTTTGACCACAAAAACCGATGCTAGCCGCACGGCCAGTATCAATGCGAAGACATATAAAAGCCTCATTACGGCCCCGCCTCGCTAATTAATATACACTGGAATAAATTAACATTTTAATTAGCTGCTTTTGTCACTTTTTAATTTATGCATGTAAATTTATGCGTTTTATAACTTTTTTTGTTTGTGTGGAACGTGTCTAACCTTAAAAATTTTGGTAACGCTAAGTGTGAATGTTGTTTTATAAGTGTAAAGTTCGTGTTTTGATAAAAATTTGATTCTATTTTAGACAGAAATACATTTGGCGCGCTAGCGTTGTGAAAAAAATTATATTAGGCGGCCTAAAAATAACGCGAACCAAAGAGCAAAGAAAAGAGGCAAAGTGACGCCGACCGTTCCCAGGGCTGCACCAACAACTGTCAGCAACGGCAATCGATTGTCAATAGACATCGATAGACCGCGTTTATAATCAGTCTGCATCCTCGCCTCTAAATTATCTTAGAATCAGCTTTACATTATTTTTGATTGTATTTATCATACAAAAGAAGTAAAAAGTTAATAAAATTACACTTACTTTAAATTTTCATTATCTAAACATTTTATGTAGATATAAACTAACACAAAGGTTTATAATGTATCTAACGAACTATTAAAATTTGTACACAATTATACTGTCCATTTCTTTTGCATTCACCACTAATGCTCCTTATCGTGTTTCAAATGTAACATTGATTTCCATTTTTGTCTCAGCCTTTAAACCGATTTGTTTGAAATGTCAGACATCAAGTAAGCTGTGTTCAGGCGTGAACCGAGTAGAGAATTTGAAAAGTAACAGTTTCAACTCTTGTGACTTCTATCTCTCTCTCTCTCTTCCTTTTGCCAGAAACCTGTTAACGGAGGGATGCCACTTAGTCGGCTATTTACATCTCCAACTATCGATAAGCACGAACCCCACTAGAAAAATCGCCTCCCACCATTTAACTGACCCTTATCGGAAATATATCAAACTGATAAGCAAAACAAACAAAATTAGTAAATAAACTTAATGTAGTGAAAGTGTGAAACTGATATTTTTAGAAATTTTAATTTATTGTCGAAGAAGAGCAATGTTTCTGATTGCTCGAGGAGTATTCGTGTGGCAGCACAGCAGTCGTCTTTCCACCCACCGCACATTTTCCTCACTAGCCAAAAATCGAATCGTGTTCAAGTCTGATGTAATAGGAGCGTCAAAAAGGAATGCACATGGAAAGGGTGAGGCCAGCAATGATTTGGGATTCGTGCCGTGGCGCTGGTCCAAGCAGTTGTGGGGCAAAATGTTTGGCAAATATCTACTGCTTACAAACGTCCTCGGTTCTGGTGTCCTGATGGCGGTCGGTGATTTCATCGCCCAGGATTTCGAATATCGCCGTGGACTGAAGCATCAGGATCAGGATCGCTGGGATAGTGATCGTTTGTATCGCATGTTTGTCGCTGGAGCCCTTCAGGGTCCACTCCATCACTACGTGTACAACTGGATGGATCGCGTGATGCCTCATCGAACATTTAAAAATATTGTGAAAAAGATTCTCATCGATCAACTTTTTATGTCGCCCGCTTGCATCCTCATATTTTTCTACACGGTGTGCTTTCTTGAGCGGCAAACGTTGCAGGCAACAAACCAGGAGCTGATTGCCAAGTTTCCCTATATATATCTGCTGGATTGGATGACATGGCCGGCTGCACAATATATAAACTTTCGCTATCTGGACACCAAATATCGTGTGGCCTTTGTCAATGTTTGCACCGCTGCCTACAATGTCCTCATATCCTACATGAAGCACGACTTTAATGTTCCTCTACCCCTGGAGCCCTCCACTTCCCAGAAACAGCTGGCAATGGGAAATGATATCAAAAATTCTGATGACAAATTATCTGCAGAGAATCCAGCTGAAACTGGAGCAGAAAAAGTAACCATCGATTTATCTGATGCAAACTAGTCATAATTGGAAGATTTTTACAAAATTGATGTGATAAACCCAAGTAAATAAATAGACACAATTTGTTGTTGATATTATTGTTATTAATAATTATGCGCAACATTTGAAAGAGGCTCTTAGCTAAAATCTACAATATTTAAATATGTTCTATGTGTGAAAAAAAACAAAAAAAAATAATTCTTATTGTAGCTTGTTTTAAGTGAATTCTTGTCAATATTATTTTATTTAAATGGAGTTATTTTCAATAAATGTATCTAGTAAAATCCCATAAATCTACATTTCTAATGTGGAGTCTATATATGTATATATATATATATTTAAATCTGAAAATATAGATAAATTCTTATATGGCTAAATACACATTCTCTAATTATAACCATTAACTATAAACTTAATACATATCTAGATACACAATGCACATTTATTATAATTAACTATTTCGATTATTAAGTTTAATTTCTTGATATCTGATTAGTTTTTGTGTACAAATATTTGAGATACTCAAAAGAATTCCTACGATTTATATAATAAATAACATGATGGAAGAAGAATTCAGATGTTGAAAAATTATAAATCTTATAAATAAATGTTTTACATAATTACTTGTATTTTTTAAAATTAAAGTTTTTACTTTTATATGTTTTTAGATGCACTTCAGAAATTAGTTTTTCTATATACATGAAATGTTATAGTTTATAAATAATATTAATATAAATATATATTTTTCAGGAGTAGCTTTAATCCACATTATGTTTGTCGATTCTGAATGGCCATCGATCACTTGATGACAATTGTTTCCACTGGCGGCGCAATGCCGAAGATGTGCTGGGCCAGCGTCAGATGCTCCTGGCTGATGAAATTGGCGACGAGCGTTGGCACATTTTCATTGCAGCGCGCAATTTGCTGACGAATCAGCGATTTGAACTCATCCCGTGCTCCTTTGTCGGCGCCCCTGGTGCCAATCCGACGGCTTTGGGCTGTGCCAGTAGTGGTTCCAGCACCACCAATACCACCGTTACTGGTTGGTGAGCCTGTCAGCTCAAAATTGGCATCATCCTGCTGCTGTGAGTTCCAGATAAAGGCCAGCTCCTCAATGATATCCGTGGCAACAATGTAATTGGACAAAATGTGCAAATTGAAGGATTTGCGTTGTGTGATCAAATTGAAGATGTGCTGCTTGAGCAGCGTATCCTTGTCGGAGTTCAGTTGTAGCAGAGCAAGCAGATCGGCCAGCAGCCGATCCGAGCAGTTCGGTTCGAAGAGCATGCGACTGAGGCGACTGGTGATGGCGCGTGTGCAATACTGGATGAGGGCAATTTTGGTCAATGGCAAGAAGATCATGTGGCGATGACTCTTCAGGCTAATGTTATCCAGCAACTGGCCGCTGGTTGCAGGCAGCTCAGCGAGTATTTTGAGAATGCACTGAAAGCCCTGCAGCTGTATGAGATGAAGAAATATATTGGATGAGATTATGTTCAAATCTCTTGCAGATGATTCACCTACCGTCATGCTACCCTGCATTAGATTGAGACTGAGGATTTGCAGGCTCTGTACCAGGGTGCTCTGCGCTGTCATGTCCGCCATCAGTTTGTTGGCCTCGTCGCGGTGTCCAAAGTATATGGCCAGATCGAAGAGGAAGCGCGATATCCAAGGAGCCAGAGGCAGTGACAGCATCAGTTGACTAAAATCACGCTGGAACTGTTCCGTATTGAGCAGCTGCCAGCAGCGAGCGGCATGGAGAAAGGCCTCAGATAGCTCCTGACTAATGGCCGTCGTTGCTGAGAACTTGGGCGGTTCCATGCTCTGGACTTCGCCGCCATCCGATGTCCAATCCATGCTCTGCACTTCGCCACCCTCCGGCGACCATTCGATGAAGCCCTCCACCAGCACATGACTGACATCGGCATCCTCAATGCGCAGTTTGCGTATATAGCCGTGCAGGGAGTAGATGAACAGTGTTGTGGCATAGAACAGCACCTGGGAGCTGCCAGCTGGACTCCCGCGCAGAATCTTGACCAACTTATCCCAGTAGACGTTCTGATTGACGTACTTGCTGAAGGGTAGAAAGGGCTCCCAGCCCATCATCTGGCCACAGAGCACCAACACCTTGAATATGTTCTTCCACGCCTCAACTGTGTCGCACTTATCATCGTCCATAATCTGGCGCAGATAATACTCCAGAGAATTTGTGTATAATCGACAGGCCAATATCGGCGATAGCTCTGGCGGGTTGTTCTGTATCAATGGCAGCACCTCCTCGACCAGCATGCGCTGATACAGATCTGGATTCGCTTTCATGCCTTCCGCCAGCATCTCCAGCAAACGGGGTGCTTGTGTTGCCGCCGTTTTGGGGAACTTGTTGAACATTAGAATATAGCTGTGAATGCATTGCTGTAGATTATCGCCGCTGTTGTTGATTGTGTGCACAAAAATACTGTGCTGCACCTCCGGCGTCAAATGCTTGTACATCTTCACAAAGAACTCCTGCTCCGGCGTGCTGTCGGTCTCATTGCGCAGCGCATTCGTCAGAGCATTCACCTCCTGCCAAAGCTCCGAGTGTTGATTTGTAAAGTTGCTGGCGCTGTTATGGGCAGAGAATTACCGATTATTTATTGTCTTTTCCCTTTGAGACGCCACTTACATGACACTGAAACATTTGGCTGCCTCCTCGTAGTTTTTGGCATCGCGCTCCAGCAGGTAGGCCTCGTATTGCACGTTGAAGGCATTTGGAAAGAGCGTTTTAGCGGTGAGGATCCATGCCTTGGCCGAACTGGGATCGCTTTTGCGCACGTTTTCCGCCTGCTTTACCATATAAATCTCATTTTCATCTATGGAAGTCATTGTTGCAACCGAATTTTACTGTTGTCGGGAATTAGAGATGAGCCAAATACAAATGTGCAACAATTTTCTTAGGACAGTACGCTGTTACACGATAAAAAAAAATCGTACGATACTTCACGCTGCTTGTGTGGCTGACATAAATATTTATTTGTATAAATATGCTCCGAAAACTTGCCAAATATGTATTGCTAACTCTGTTGTTATTTTCACATAAAATTGCAACTTGCATTAAACATTTTCTTCTCATTTCAGTTAAAATTGTACTTGTTAGGTGCGCAACTTTGCAGTAGCGATACTGTTGAAATACTATCGATAGTATCGATAGTGGTTTGACTAAAACAGGTGGTTTTTGCAAGCTTTTGTTTTTTTCTGTGTATTGCGTTGCAACTTTTAAACAAAAGCCTTTAACATGACAAACTATCAGTCGCTATTTAGTAAATACGTTATTTAATCTCAGAATTTCCTTACGCGCAGTCCAGATTTGAGGTGCACGGTGTTAAAGTGTTACAGTGTGTGGAAACGCAGAAAGCGTTCAAGTCCTAATCAAATGTTTAATGTTTCTCTTTAACTTGTAAATTCGTGTGTTTAAATTTAACGTAATGCAAATCAAGAAATTATAACGTACACAAAATAAATAATGTCTGATTCAACAAAAAAAAATTCAGACACCGGTGCAGATAGCGCGGGGGCGACCGCCCCTCATCCGCTTCAGCTTGCAGTCGGTTCTGCTGCAGCCGCCGCTGAGCAATTGGATATGGCAGGTTAGTAAAACTACTGAAATGAGTATTAAAATACATGCAAATTTCTGTAGGTGTAATATATTCGTTCATATAGATTATGTGAAATTTGATTCATTCATTTGCTGCACATTATCGACTTAGTTTATGTTTTGTTGGGTGACTAACTTGGCGATTAGAGATGGGCGCGTGTCGGCACGAAGCATCGCAAGCCGACACGAGGCTGTAGTTCTAAGCACGATTCGAGTTTTTGATGTTTTATTATGTTTGATAAATATGTAATTAACTTTGGTTATTGTTTTATATTAAATTCTGTGTTTCTATTTGTAATCTTTATTGTTGCTTTTTCAAATACAGTGACAACTCATAAATTAAAGCGTTTCTTCTGTGATACTTTAAACGATAAAAATTTATATTTGGATTTTAATTAATAAAAATAATTTGCGAGAAATCACAGTAATCGTTTTTGAGTCGTGTTTTATCGCGAACACGATGATTTCGTGTTGTTTCGCTCGTTTTCGTGTTGCCAGCGATCGTTAGTAATTGATTAATTTTTAAGTTTTTGTGTTAATTTGTAGTGTCTGAATAATATATTATTAAAAATAAAAAACAATTAGTTAAATGCACGTAGACACACATTTGGTATTCCGCATGACACAAACGCACACAGGTTAGTTTTTGTTTTTAATTTATATGTTTTATTTATGTTTCGCAAACTCTTTTAACTAATCTCTGTGATTTTCATAGACTCAACGCATCCCTCTAACCAAAAACAACCACACACACAACACCGATGCAACAGCAATATCCACAACAACAACAACAACATGCTGTTCTCATTGCCAAAACTTGCCTCATTACAGCAACAGTTCAAGCGGAGGAGGAGCCTCTGTGCCTCGAATATGCAACGGCAATATCTGTGCCACTGCATCTGCGACAGATGCTGAATCAGCTGAAGGGAAAGACTAGCGATGCCGAGCTGCTGATGACACTCATCTATGTGGTGGCATTGGAGTCGGGATTTGTGGAGGATCAAACGTATGCGGAGCATGGTCAGATGTTGAAACCAGTGCCTGCAGTTGGATGCTTTCACATCTACAATGTCCGCCAGCTTAGTCAGCTTCCGTTGCGCTTCAGCCGTGAATTCGAGGACACTGCTTTTCGCATGCAGCTGCACACCATGCAGGAGAAGGAGAGCGATGAGGCGCCTCAAGTGTCCATACTGAAATCTAGTCTCATGGCCGTTGTGCTGGGGGATCTACTGATGGTCACACTCAGTCCCGTGGCGCCGTCAAAGGAGCGTGGCTACAGCGTCTGCCTGTCGATTGGACGTTATGTGCTCAACATGAAGCTGGAGACGATTTACCAACGCTTCCGACAGCTGGACGAGCTCTCGCTGCAACTACGCCAGCAGCTCTTTCAACCGATGCGTGCCCAGCAGCTGCTCGCCATCAGTCTCCATTTGCATCCATCGCTGATGGGATTGCCAATAGAGGTGTATTCTCGAATCTTTCAGCATTTGAGTAAAAATCAACTGAATATTGTGGCAAATGTTAATTGGCAGCTCTGCGACAACATCAAACAGTTTAAGGAGCACTGTGAACAATATTCATTACTAACGAATTGTTTGGAAAATTAGATTTTAACTGGAAATTAAATATAAAAATTTGTTATACGTGGAAGTTGAAATTTGTTATGCGTCTTATTTCTGAAACAGTTTCTTGGGCGATTTCACAACTTTAGCATTTTTTATTTTACTCTGTTTTTTTTTTTGTTATACTCATTTTCCTATTCAGTGGAGGTGCCCACAACGCCTGGTGCCGTTTCCTGTGAATCGTACAACATCTTCGAGCCAACGCCATTGGACTGCATCAGCATTAAGAGTAGTGCCAGCAGCTACCTCCAAGATCGTGATGCATACGGTAAGTGCAAGCGTGAAAACAGTTGAACCGTCAAAACTCTTCGGAACGCCCCTAAAGCAATCGACCCTCAACCACAGCACTGCAGAATTTGTAACAAGCGACACAAGCCACACAAACAACAGTTTTTGCCATCACTCTGCAGTTTACTGTATACCCTGTAATTTATTTCAAATGGTTAATGGTTTGCTTGCTTTGGTGACACTTTGTGCAGCATTAAATAATATTTATTGTATTATATTAAATTAAATATCTTTTACAAATCCTAAATATTAATATAAAAAAATAAAACTAGAAGCCCAGGTTTTATATGGAAGTTTTAATATAGCATAAGTAAATAAAATAAATCGATAAATATTGATAACTTTAACCAAATACAAATAAGCAAAGATTTAGAATATTTTTAAGCAATCGCAATATTATTTACATCAATAAATTTAAACTTCTTACAGAATATTTGCTAGTCGAGCGCTTTCGTCTCTTTCCCTCCTCCCTTGCCTGTTTTCCTTTTTTTTTCTGCGCATGCAAAGCAAACAACCCACGCAGTAAACAGCAGCCTCCCATCAGCAGGAGGCGGCTACCAATAGCACCAATCCTGATATGGTTAACATCCCAATTTGGTGTGCTGTGGCCGCTGCTTGCTGTGCATTGTTGAGCGCCTGTTCCGTGTTTGTATTATGATATCGACTTTCTCGGCGTCCTTATCAAGGGGGGGTGGCGAACCTGTTCAACCCTCTGTCGTCCTTTTGCGCCCCGTGCTAGTCACATCCTGTGGGTACCATTCAAATTGTCTTGCAACAACTTTATCAAAAGACCCAGTGACAAATATATAAATAAATTACGATGACGACTTCGTATATTTTGTAAATACATACGTAAAAAAAACACGTATTCAACGGGATTTCGTTTTGTTCTCTCATCCCAGGAAAGTTATGTTGTTGTGTTGTGTTTTTTTTTTTTGGCTGTGAAGCTTTTGGAGAGCTTTGCAGCTGCTCTTGAAATCTATTTTTCGGTCCTGGCCCCAGCAGCAGCTGTTTGACTGGGCTTCACTTCGTGTGTGTGTTTGGGCGCCTCAGTTTGGGTGAATGAACCCAACGCCAAACCAGAATGTTGGGCCTTGTGCCTCAATGCCTCACTCACTGGGTCGAATGGGTGGTGCCCCTCAAATGCAGCACCATCAATATAATATAAACTATGCAAAGCATACAAGTTTGTAGCAATTTGAAATGCACGTTCAATTGTTAGAAATTGTTTCAGTTTTTGTTAAATTTAAGGCAGTTTATGAAAAGTATTTAATTTTTTAGTAAAAATAATTTAATTTAAAAAAAAAAGATTATATTATTGAAATTGATTTATACAACAAACACAGCTTAGAGTTGTATACAGTTGGGCTGAATTTATGGCATTTATTCACTTTGAACTATAATTAAATAATAATAAATGGTTAATTATTATTTTAATAAATTTAAACGCTGCTTTAAATTGTACACAACCTGGAAATGGTTTCAGTTTTGCTTAATTTACGGCATTTACTATGAGGAATACTTTAAAAATCAAATTAATTTAGGCAAACAACTTGAAAATGGTTTTAGTTTTGACGAAATGAAGTGCCTGATAAATATTTAATTAGTTAAACAATATTTTTGCCCCACTGTGACAATGCCTCGCGCTCTGTCGTTTTGTCGGCTGTTTTACATTTCATGTGGTACGCTTTAACGGTAAACAAAGCGGAGGAGTTGGCAAAACATACGCTGGCTGCATGCAAAAGAACGTTCAGGAGCAGAAGTGAAGCCTTTACCCAGTCCACACTCCACACCCACACACACACACAGAGTCCTTAAGGGCTACACCCTGCTCCTAGAACTGGTCCAGTTCTGGGCGCTTTTTCCAAGTGCTCTCTCTTAGGCTCTCACTCGCTGCAGCAGCATCACGCTCTCTCTCGTTCTTTCTTTCTCTCTCATTCTTTGTCTCTGCTTGCTGTGCTTTTGGCAGCAGCGTTAGCTTTTTCATAGGATAACAAAGCTTCGCACAATCAGTCGTTGTACTTAAGCCCAACGGTTCTGGTCGATTACTCGGTTCCACGGTCGAGCTTTGAAGCGCGTCTTGTGTCTCCTTGATTGAGAGTGTGTTATGTGTGTGTGTATGTGTCAGATGCTCGCGTCTGCTCTCGTTGAAAGTTTGCAAGTAGGTCCTGTTGTGTGACCGACATACTACTATTTACATACACACACTTACACACACACACACACACAGACACACAGACACACACACATGATCCATAAATAAGTGAGAATTGTGCATCAGCTGTTTCGGTTGCCCTTTATAAATGTTGCCCCATTTTTTGGCATCGCAACGTGCGGCGCCTTAATTAGTGGATCAAAGGATACGCATTGTGGCAGACAACTTTCAAGCTGGATTACAGCGGCGACAGCAACGGACCCTGGGAGAAGCAAAAGCAGACCCAATCCCAATCCCAATCCCAGACCCAAACGCAATCCCAATCGAATGACAAGAGCAATGAGCAACTGCAGCATGATCTACTGCAGCAGTTGCAGCAGCAATTCCAAATGGCCGCCGTGCAACAGCAGCAGCAGCAACAGCAACGTCAGCAGCTGCTGCAACATCAGCACTCGCATCCCCCCTTCCAACAGCCGCTGCAGCAACTGCACCAGCAGCAGCAGCTGCAGCAGCAACCTGCCCCAACGCATCCCCAATATGGGGCAGCGCATTCCCATTCCTCGCGTGCCCATCCGCCGTTGCAACATCATTTGTCGTTAGGCGGCGCGCCTGTCTATCAACAGCAGGCCACGCCCCCAAGCACAGCCACAGCCACCGCCGCCCATCATTGTCAATACTCAACGCCGCAGCATCATTATCGTGCCACAACAGCAACAAAAACAACAATGGCCGCGGCCACCATTCGTCGTCGCACCTTGAGCCATGTGGCACGCTCCTATTCCGTCTGTGCCACAATGTCGCCAGCCAACACAGTCGTTGCGGCGCAAACGAAGGCGGTTAAAACACTGTCAGTGAATGTGGCAACATCAA
This sequence comes from Drosophila dives, assembly GCA_035042365.1. Lineage (NCBI taxonomy): Eukaryota > Metazoa > Arthropoda > Insecta > Diptera > Drosophilidae > Drosophila > Drosophila dives. The sequence goes on along the minus strand of JAWNLJ010000326.1, from coordinate 2,262,512 downwards.
GCGCTGCTGCTGCTGCTGCTTCTGCTGCAGCCAGCTCGGCTGCCAGCAGCTATCAGGTGGCGCCAACTCAACTGACCGTCGCGGGGCAACACAAGACAGGCATCCTCGTTGCTGCCTCACGTTGCCGTTCGCCCATTATGCTGTGTCACAGCCACAGCGATGGCGAGTTTCCCATGTATCGAGGTGAGTTGTTGTGCACAACACACACACACCCACACACACACACCCACATACGCCATGACACGCCAATTAAGGATTAAGGTCATGCCGAAAGGCATTCCAAATGCAGCAAGAATTTCACTAGTTGAACCAATGAACAATGAAAAATGAACAGTTTCTGTTTGTTATTTGTTTCCCAGAAATCCTTGTGAATTGTTGCTAGATATGTGAAAATATTTTATATATATATATATATACATATTCATATCAGTTTAAGAATATATATATATATTTAGATATTTCATATTTCATTATTTACTTAAGAATTCTTTTATTTGAATTAAGTTAAATGAGAATCTTATTGAAGATATTTGCATTATTATAATTTATTTAAGATTAAAATAAGTAAAATTAAAATCTTATTGAAGATATTTGCATTATTATAATTTACTTAAGATTAAAATAAGTAAAATGAAAAACTTATTGAAGATATTTATTATTTAAAATTAAAATAAATGAAATAAAAATCTTATTTAAGATATTTGCATTATTATAATTTACTTAAGAAATCTGATGATTAAAATAAGAGAAAAGAGAACCCTTTTTAAGTATTTACTTTACTAATAACTTTTGATTAAAATAAGTAAAATTGGTATCCTCAAGATCCATTTTTGTACACATTAATCTGAGAAAGTTTTTCTGGCTTTAAATAATTAATTTTTTTTAGTAATTGCTTAGTTTTTTACTACATTTTGAAATGTTTGCTGCTGCAGTTGAATATTATTTTAGAGAATATATTCTACACTTTTCTACTTTAATAACAGCTTTTGCTAAAAAGTATGAATACAAATAAATATTTTATATACAAATAAATATTCTTTATACAAATAAACATTCTTTATATATATACATTCTATATAAAATCCACAACTTAAGATTAAGATTAAGAAATCCTATTAAAACTCCTTTTATACAACAATGCACAAAAATTGCATCAAAATTCTGCTCAAACTGCTTCCATTTTATCCTTATTTTTTTTAATAAAAATGATAATTTTAAGCATTAAAAAAAAAAAAAAAAAAAATACTTTGCTTGGTTTTCACTTTAAGTGATATTGCTTAATTCTAATTGATATTAACTATATCCAACTAGTTAAGCTACGCAATTAAAAGTTGTTGCAACTAATTTTTGCATATTTTTTGTATTGCTTTTGAAATTTGCATAATTATTTTTATTTTTATGCAGTAAACTTGGCTCGTTTAGTGCTGGGATTAAGCATTCGTTTATTCATAACCGTTATGAATGGTACCCGTCCAAATGTGTGTGTGGGGGGGGGGGAGGGGGGATGCTGTGCAAAATTTGTTAACAACTCGAGTTGGCCAATTACACTTTTCAGCATTTCACACTAAAGACACAATTTTTACACAAAGTTCAACATTAAAATGCATTTTAGTCTCATTTGCACAAAGTGGGTCTGTCTGGCACACCCCCCCTACCCGCCCCCGGCTGACGCCAAGCAACTCATTAAGCGTAGCCAGGCAAATGCAACAGTAACTGTAACAGCAACACCCGTAAATGTCCTTTGTCCTTTTGTCCTTTGTCGCTTGTCGCTTTTCCCCCATTCTCCTCCTCCTCCCTTGGCGCCGTCTAGCGAAACTGATTTTTTTTATTTTGTTTTTTTGCCATTTCTTTTTATGTGTGTGCCGCCATTTGTTGTTGGAGCCTCTTAATTAAATTACAACGCACACTCCGACACCAAAGCTGCCACACACTTGCCACCTTTCCACTTCCCCTGCCCCATCCCCTTCCTCTTCCCTGTGTTCCAGACTATATCGAGAGGCCATGTCGTAAAGTGCCTCGTTTTTTTTTAAATGTTCACTTCGATTTGCAACATTTGCACTATCTTCGTTTTAATGAGGCTGTGTTGCAGCTGTTGATTGTGGCACTGTTAAAGTTGCAAATGTGGCATATATCAACACTTGTTTATATGCCTAATAAAAAAAACAACATTTTTTTAAGGCGTAAAATAAATGGAAATGAATTCAAAATGTTAGTTTAAATGTTGAAAAATGATTTAGTTTGAACAAAATAATCGCAGTGGAAAAGTAAAAGTTTTTTTTTTACATCACTTATAAACTTAAATGCAGTATTATGCTAAATGATAAACTTAGATAAAAATATATATTTTCTTTTTTTTTTAAATCAGTAAAATTTTTTTTCAAGTTTTGTTTATTGTATTTCTTATGTGGAATAGTTTTTTTAGCGTTTTTCCTTTGCTGTAATAAAATTTTATCGTGGGGAACTCATAAATGATATATATATTCTTGGCAAACAGTCTTTTTACGACTTTGCAAACTAGTTCCTCCATTTTATGACCATTTTTAATGGCCAGTTAACACCTATAAAATTATTTATAATATTCTATTAATATTTATATGTTAATAGTTGGCAACTTCCTCTGCCTCCTTCATATCTGCGACCCATTTTAAACGCTTTCGATATTTTCCGGCCAGGATTGGCAGCTTATTTACATAGTCCACAAACATTTCTAAACTAATCTCGGCAAGGCGCTCATCTAACATATGTAAATAGGGGCACTCCGGATCCCGGATGAAGGCGCGACTGCACAACGGATCCATGGACTTATTAGAGGGCGTCTGGTCAATGACCATTGCCTTGTGCAGTAGAAAGAACATCAGATCCGTTGCCTCCGGCATCAGCTGGTGAAGTCGTTGGACAACGGTGAACAGAGCCAGTGGTGGCAACTGCTCCAAACGCAATGATTTCATCACACGACACATATGAATCTTGCGCTGCTCATATTTGGCCACAATCCACAAAAGAGCCGCATAGAAAACCTCCAACTCAGAGTGCACAGCCAACAAATTGCAGTTCAGCAAATTGCAGAGTTCCATCACTTCCAGATCACGGAACTCTGCCGTGGCAACGAGCGCCAGAAAAGAGATGCCAACATTTCTCAGCATTAATGTGGGAAGATCATTGATATTCCTTTTGGTGGCCTCCACATAACAGATCAGTGCATCCAAATGGGAGAAGTAGCACTCGTCGTTAAGTGCTGCCACAATACCAACCTGCAGCTCTGTGGCATGCAAATATTCTGCGGCCAACCAAAGAGCCAACAATTTATTCCTGCCACAGTGGCAACTGTCGCTGCTCATCCAGTTGCAGGCTGCATCAACACTTACCCTCTGCTGGGGCAGATTAAAGATGGGTTTACCTTGTTGTATCGGATCTTTGAGGAGATTACAGAGGTTCTTCTTCCCACATTTGCTGTCCACAATTTTCGCTTCATCCAAATTATTTTTATCTTCTTCAGCGTCAGAAATAGCTTTTTTCTCGTTGTTCCTTGGACATTTTGGCTCATGCATGATTTTCAAAAATCTATATTTGTATAAATTTGAAATTTTACTTTTTGAACTTACTATTATTAAAATTATAGACTCAAATCTTTTATCAGAGCACTTGGGGTTATTCAATTTTATTCAGCAATTGTTTTAAGAAAAATGAAAAATTGTATTTGCCGCAAAAATAAATATTTTTTTTTACACATAACTCGAGATTTTTTAGCTGAGCTAAAATCTTTTATTCAGTTGATAAACAACGCCAGCTGTGATTATATATAAAAAAAAATAATAATTTGAATATTTAAAGTTATTATTTAATGTATTCAACTAATATAAATATTTATAATTTAAACATTTATTTTTTTTGTTTAATATGTAGAACACTCAATTATAAAGTTTAACAATTTTAAATAGCTTACAAATTAGCATAAAAAGTGGATAGAAACAGCTTAAAAGAAGTTTAAAGATTTGCATAAAACTCCAAAAAAAAAGCCCAACAAATTAAAATTCTTAGTAAAATAAAGTTAGAAGACCCCGAAAAATATGTCTCATGAAATGCAATTAGCGTTTTAAACATAGCCGTAAAGTGAAAACAATTAGAGGATTTTGTTAACTTGGCTCATTCTGTAAGCAATCAGTTTGTGGTTTTGCTGTTTGCCACTTTTTATTGCTGTCTTTTTGGCGCCATTTATGACAAGTTTGCGCACAGCAAACGCCATTTATGCTGGTAATCGGAAAAGCACACACACACAGGCACACACACACACGCACGCACACGCATACACACATGCTGTGACACATCTTGAGTGTCTTTTTGTGGAGTGGAGGCTAATGAGTCCATGGCGTGTCCTTAGCGGCTCCAGTTAATGTTGCAGCATATTGATTTCGCTTCTTTCTTTTTTTGTTTTTTTTTTGTTTTTTTTTTTTTTGCTTTCACTTGCCGGTTTGGCAGCGCACATAATTGGCTCAACTTGGCAGCTGGCCAGGCGGGAGGGATTTGCTCGGGACTGCTGCAGCATCCTTTTGTTGGCAACACAATTAAGGGGCTTGTGGCATGGACTGGGCTGGACTGGGCTGGGGCAGTGTCGTGATAATGTTACCAAATGCCTCCCGGTTACGTGCATGAAATGTAAATTTAATTTGCCAACTTGTGCCAAAAAAAAAAAAAATTGGTTCATGTTGCCACATAAGTTTTACTTGTGTTCTAGGCCTATCGATTATTGGTGGGGGGAGTGGGTGTGTGTGCGCTAAACGTTGACGTCATTAGCCACAAAAAATGATATCAGTGTGAGTGGGTGGCAAATGGAAATAGATGAGCTGCTTTGGCTGGCAAATAGGCAAAAAAGTATTCAATGTTGCATAAATAGATAAAATCAAATAATTAACTGTGCCACAAAGCGCCAATTCTAATTTATTATTTCAATATATCTATGCAAAAATAGATTTAACCAGATTCATCTTTTGAGGGGAAAAATATGATACTAGAATAAATGTTAGGATAAATTGGTAAACTGCTAAGGAAAATCAATAATTTTTTATTTTATATAATTTACAATACATATAAAGAAAATAAATATAAATAATATTTTTTAAGAGACAGAAAACGCTAGTTGAAAAACTTGGAAATGAGATATCAAATGGTTTATCGTAAATGATAATAATTTTTTATTTGATATGATTTATAATATATATAAAATGTTGTTTTATAAAAGACAGAAAAGCCCGATTGAAAAACTTGATAGTTGAGCAAATAATAAATCAATTGGTTTATTATAAATGATAGAAAGTTTTTATTTTATATGATTAAGAACACAGAAATGATATATAAATTATGTTTTATAATAGACAGAATACTTTGATATGATATTTGAAAGACTTGAAAGTTGAGCAAATGAGATATAAACTGTTTTATTATAAATGATAAATAAAATTTATAAAATTATTTTTTATAAAAGACAGAAAACCCAGATTGAAAGAATTAATAGTTGAGCACATACGATATCAATTGGTTTATTATAAATGATAAAAAGTTTTTACAATATATATAAAGAAACCATATAAAAATTATATTTTTTAAGAGACAGAAAATACTGATTGAAAGATTTGAAAGTTGAGCAATTAAGATTGGTTTATTATAAATGATAAAAATATTTTATTTTATATGTTTCAGAATATACACACAGAATCAATATATATATATATTTAATGTTTTATAAGAGACAGAAAACACTGATATATTTTTTAAGAGATTGAATGACTTGAAAGATGAGAAAATAAGATATCAACTGTTTTATTATAAATGATAAAGTAAGCATTTATTTTTTATTCTATATGATCTATTTATCTATCTATCTATATCAACAGGATCCATATATAAAATTATGTTTTATAAATAAATTTATAAATAGTTGGGAAATGAGATATCAATTGGATTATTATAAATAAAAAAAGGTTTTATTTTATATGATTTACAATACAAAGTTGAGAAAATAAGAAATCAACTGGTTTATTATAAATGATAAAGAAAGCTGATCTCAATGAGAATTTATTTTATATGATTTAGAAAACAACATACAAATTATGTTTTATAAAAGACAGAAAACTTTGATATGATATTTAAAAGATATGATAGATGGGAATTAAGATATCAATTGATTTATTATATATGATAAAAAGTTTTTATCTTATATGATTTCGAAAATACATACAGATATTATAAATAAATTATGTTTTATTTAAAATTTAATAAAATTGAGAACTTTAGATGTCAACTTGTTTATTTTATATTAAAAAGAAAAACTTTTTATGTGCAAGAGCAGAATAAACGAAAATATTTCAATAACAATATGACAGTTTTTGGTAATCTAAATATTTCAGGTTTTGAGTACCTTTAGTCTGTGGCACATTTAAATGTTGGCTTAATGCGTTTTGTAGACAGGCTTAAGTTGCATTTGAAGATTTCAACTTGGCTTTAAATGATGTGTTTGTTGGTAGTAAATTTACAGTCGTGCCGTGATCTGGCATTGAATTAGGCCATGTCAATGCCAATGCCTGAAACTTGTTGTATGTCAGGCAAACCTCAAGTGGCAATTCATGTTGGCCATTATGCGTCTAGGCTCTCGTATTTGGCTTTCTTCTGGCTGTCAGTGGCAACAGCAACGAGGCGAATTACCATAAAAATGCGCAATGTCAATGGCAATGGCAATGGAGACGTCGCTGGCATTGGAGGGGATGGAAAGGGGAGGCAAAGATAATCTTTATTTGTGCACACGCACAGGAGGGAAGCCATCTTAAGTGTCGAGTCCTTGAAACCTTAAGGACTTTTATGGGCGCTCATCCAGTCGGCCAACCAAAAGCACAACAATCATTGACACAGCTCAGAAGGAGGGGGAGGAGGGGTGTGTGTGTGTGTGTGTATAAAATGTAGTCTCTTAGTCTCTCAATCACAAATTGCATTCAAATTGTGTGTCACTTTTTATTTTGTTATGTAATGCAAATATGCAAATTCATATTTTGCTACTCTCTATCTCTCTCTCTCTCTTTCTCTCTCTCTCTTTCTCTCTCTTTCTCACTCTTGCTTATTTATTATTGCTGCCACACTTACCTTGGCTGTGTGTTTGCTGCTGTTGCAACTACTTTCTCAGCATGCTACTCATCTGCTGCACATAATTGCATTCAAAGCCAGCACAAAATCCTCCCGTTGAGTGCCACACTGACTCTGACTCCTCCTTCTCCTCCTCCTCCTCCTCCTCTTCCTCATCTTTCTTCTTTCTCCCTCCAAGTCCAAGTCACTTGAGCTGCTGATGAGCTTGTTCTCTGTGTGTGTGCATGTTGGCCAACATTGTTGACCAGGCCAAGTCACAGACCTCACATGCACTTAACAAAAAAATATATATTCTTATCAATTACAGCAGATTAAAATTAACTTCAATAGAAACTATAATTTTTAAACCCCCTTCCGAAACCTTTTATGCCATATTACTTAATTTACTCAATTTAAAAAGAGTAAACAAAACCAACATTTTTAATCAATTTTTTTTTTATATTTTTTACATTTAAGCTCAACTTATATTTTTTCCAAGTGTATTTCAAGCGCTCTCTTGTCGCCTATGGAGTACCACGGCAAATGACAATATAAGTGGTTACTTATACGCCACGTTGCACGCCACCAGCTGAGGCACACACACACATAGTGGGGATTGCAAACTGTGCCTGCATTTTCCATTATGCATTTTCCATTGAACTGTCATTTGGATGTCATTGGTTGGTTTTTTTTGTTATGATTGCAGAAAGTTTGCAGATTGCATTTATTTACCAATTTATCAATTTCACTGTAATTAAATTTATTAAGTTGTGCAAAAAAAAGATGAAGAAAAAAGAGAAGGGATTACACTATACTACTTAATCACGATTAAATGATTATCGCGAAGAGGGATATCAGCCTAAAAAATAAAATAATAAATATGACTTAAATATGATTTTGTCAAAGTATTTTAACTCGATTTGAAGTTCAATTTTTAGCTAAAATGTACTGCGATAATTTGGTGAGCTCATTTTGTGAATAACTTTGAATAAAAGAAAGAGAAATGCATCAGTTTTCTTAGCCAAAGGCAATTGACAGCGTCAATTAGCCAGTTTGCTGGTATATTAAAATAAAATAAAAAAAAGCAACTTCACAAATTAAAAAAATTTGAAACCGCTGAAAACCGCTGCTCAAATTGTAAAAGATCAAATTCAGAGGCAGATGCAACTTTATGCACTTAATTACTGTGAAATTGGTAAATAAATGCAATCTGCAAAGTTTCTACAATAATAACAAAGCAAAGCGACAAATGACATCCATATGACAGTTCAATGAGAAATGCATAATGGAAAATGCAGGCACAGTTTGCAATCCCCACTATGTGTGTGTGTGCCTCAGCTGGTGGCGTGCAACGTGGCGTATAAGTAACCACTTATATTGTCATTTGCCGTGGTACTCCATAGGCGACAAGAGAGCGCTTGAAGTACACTTGGAAAAAATATAAGTTGACCTGATATGTGAAAAATATGATAAATGAAATGGACTTTTATGTTACCAATTTTTTGTAAATTGATTAAATTAAGTAATATGGCATAAAAGGTTTCGGAAGGGGGTTTAAAAATTATAGTTTCTATTGAAGTTAATTTTAATCTGCTGTAATTGATAAGAATATATATTTTTTTGTTAAGTGCATGTGAGGTCTGTGACTTGGCCTGGTCAACAATGTTGGCCAACATGCACACACACAGAGAACAAGCTCATCAGTTCAAGTGACTTGGACTTGGAGGAAGAAAGAAGAAAGATGAGGAGGAGGCGGAGGAGGAAGAGGAGGAGGAGGAGGAGTCAGAGTCAGTGTGGCACTCAACGGGAGGATTTTGTGGTGGCTTTGAATGCAATTATGTGCAGCACATGAGTAGCATGCTGATAAAGTAGTTGCAACAGCAGCAAACACACAGCCAAGGTAAGTGTGGCAGCAATAATAAATAAGCAGGAGTGAAAAAGAGAGAGAGATAGAGAGTTAGAGAGAGAGAGGGAGAGAGAGAGAGAGAGAGAGAGAGAGAGAGAGAGAGAGAGAGCGAGAGAGAAGGAGGATCAAAAAATGAATTTGCATAATAAAAAAAGCGATAAGCAGTCTGAATGCAATTTGTGATTGAGCATTACATTTTCAAAGTGACTACATTTTCTACACACACACACACACACACACACACACACACCCCCTTCCCCGTCTGAGCTGCGTCTATGATTTTTGTGCTTTTGGTTGGCGCCCAAAAAAGTCCTTTAAGTTTCTGGGAATCAACACTTGAGTTCGACTCTCCTCCCCCTCCACCATCCTTCCCCCTGTAAGAATGCCTTATTTTTTTATAAGTACATTCATTGTTGGGGCTTTTCGCATGACTGCTTATTATTCATTAGCTTTGGCGGTTTTGTTCTTAGTTTTATATTTGTGCTCCTTAAAAATGAGAAAACGGGTTGAATGAATCACTGCAAAAAAAAGCTAACAGGCAAAAATAAAGCTTATAATTAATATAAATTTTTTAAATAAAAATTACATTAACTAAACTATAAATTAAGATGCCTAATTTAATATTAAAAGGGTATCTCCTAGTCGAGCTTTCTTTGGCTTAATCTAATTCTAAGACCTCGGTTCCATGCCCGTTTTCTTTGACTTAATTTCTCACATTTTGATATGGCCGGCACATTCCTAGAGGGTATTATTGATTTGGGGGGCTCTTATGTTCTGTGGACGGCCTTCGCTGCCACTTTGCGAGCGTTGACCAGCAACATGTTAAATGGGCCAACAACAACAAAAGTAAAAATGAGAAGCAGAAGCGAAAACTAATTTGCTGACAGGTATTTTGCAGTTGATTTCAGTTAGTTTTCTTCTAAACGTGTTGTGGCAAACGTGTCGGCTGTAAAACAGTTTTTTTTTTTGGCATAAATAAAAAAATCGATTATACGCAAGAGTTGTGTTAACCTGGCCCTAACCGAGCAGATTTCAATTGAAAGCCAGACTTGAATAAATGTGCTGTGTTTGTGTGTGTGTCAAGTTTGAGCTGTTGGCCAGGATGGCAACTTGACTTGTGTGTGCGTGTGTGTGTGTGTGTGTGTCGCTAATAGGCCAAACAATTTATCAAAATGTTGCGCAAACGACGGCAGCAACAGCAGCAGCAACAATTGAGGCTAAAACGTTCGTCGGGCGAGCGGAAACGGAAATTGTTGCGCTGCATTTTTAACACAGGTCGGACGCCATTTTCATTTTCAACGCACATCCTTTACCTACACACACACACACACACACACATACACACATACATACACCTTTTGCCACTCGCATTGTTTTGCGCCATTCTTTGTGCAACTCGTCGCTGAATTAAGCAATGAATTTTTAATGAACACGCGCCTGCCACCCCTCAACTTGCCCCAACTTGCCTCACCTTGCCACAATTATGAGCCTTAAATAAATGAGCAGCAGGCAGCAAACAGTGTGCCTTAAAAACGTTTTTCATCAGCCTCGATTCTTGGCCTTATGTAACGGTTGAGTAACGCATCTGCTCTCGATCTGGAACCTCAACCTGTTGCAATCTGGGTTGGGTTTAATCGGCTGTGTATTGGTTTAGGGCACAGCATCGAGATTGCCACACCCTCAAGCTGAAAGTGTTTGCCACTTTTACTTGCCGCCTTTCTTCCTTTTTGTCCTTTTGTGTCCTTTTTATCCCTTTTTGTTGTGTCAACGCAGCTCTTCTACTCTTGAAGCATCTTTGAACTGGGCAATTAATTAGATTTTAAGTGTTTATTGTTGTTGTTGTTGTTTCAGTATTTAACACAAATTAATCAAGCTAAATTTTGATAATTGTAATTATTTGGAAAAACAAAACTGATTTATGCCTGCAATCAACACAAAGTGAAGCATTGCTTTTAAAAGCTGTTCTTAAATGAATGTTCCTTAATTAATAATAATAAATGATGCGAAAATTGCTTTAACATTTGGTGGAATTCAACTTATTTCATTCCAATTTATAACGATTGAATGAGGCACATTTTGTGATGGCTAATTGGTCTCGAAATGGCCTAAATACTTAGGCCATTTAGGCATGTCAGCAAAGCGTTTAAGGATGATACTTAAAAGAGTGTTGATAAAATTAAATGGGTAGAGAATAAAATTATAGAAATAGAATAGAAATAGAGAAAAAACATAGGTTGGAAAGTGGGTAGATATAAAGAGAGAAATATAAATATATAGAGAGAGATGGGGATATTTATATAGGAACAGATGCAGATGCAGATATAAATATAGATACAAATACAAATACAAATACAAATACAGATTTTTCTTCTTATTAAAGACAAAATAATAAATAAATAAATAAATAATCCCAGCTGACATTTTATCTCAATTTATTTGTGCTGCTTACTTAGAATTCCCAAACGGTTTATGCTTTGAAATACACCTTTTAAAATGGGATTCCCTTAAAAACTTATCAGTCGCATTTCGTTGGATGATATATGATATTCCCTAGACGATTATAAGCTTGAGTCCATATTGATTTTTTATATTTAATTATAATAATATTATTTCACACTTCATCTCTGGTTGATTGTTTAAGCAATCAGACATCGATTTTTATTTATTTTATTTATTTAGCTTGATTGCCAACAATGTCAATAAATGCCATTTTATATGTATATTTAACTTATATTTATATAAAGGGCTGTCAAGCGGATTAAAAGACAAACTGAAATCAACATTTATTATATTTATGTGCATACCCTTTTCATACAAAAAAAAAAGATTACCTTTTCTATTCGTTTGGTATTATGAATATTTTTTTAAATAGCAACAAAGTAAAACTTAATTTCTTTAAATAAATTTTTGACATATTTCTGAGATCCGAATGCGGAACATTTAATGATTTAATTTTATTTATTTATATATATTATGTATACATTTATTATATATTTTATTTAATTTATTTGTATAATATATGCATATAAAATTGTTAGTAATTTATATTATATATATTTTATATTTTATTAGTAGTATTAGTTACTTAAAAAAATCGTTGATATTCAAATATTGATTAAAAACTGATAAAAGTCATGGGATTTTTAACAGACAAAAATCTAATAATCATAAACATCTCATAATCATAAAATTAGTTACCTAAAAACTCTTTGGTATTTTTATAGTATTCAAATCCTGATTAAAAACTGATAACTGATTTTAAAGAACTTATATATTTATGGAAAATCTAAAGCAAGTCTCATAATTATAATATAAATTACTTAAACAACTCTTTGGTATTTATTTGGTTTTTGACAAAACTGACAAGTCATTATAAAATGAAAAGGAAGCCAAATTTAATTTATTATATTTATTTGTAACAAGTGATTAATAACGGAAAAGAGTCATCAACTTTACACATAACTCAATTCAAAGTTTATATTTTAAAAAGGCAATTTTATCCAAGCCTCTTTTGATCTTTGTTGTATTTTTCAAACAAATTTGAAAAATTTTTAATGCTGATAAATTTTTTTATAGAGTATTTAATGTACAGCTTTGTGGCAATTGAGTATGTTGCAAGCATATTTCATATTTACACGCATCTTTCGAACACTTAACTTTACTTAACTTGCTTTTCTGTGCACAATCTCTCACGTTTCTCAATCTTTCTCTCTCTCTCTCTTTGCAGGTAAGTCTGACATTGATGGACGACATTTGCCAAGGATAATAATAATGAAACGTTAACTCCTCTGCCCTGTTTTGTTAACGGTATATTGTGTGACATTTTGACAAGTAGACGCATATCTCAAGGTATACAATCTTCATACAATTCACGCAATTTCAATTGTTCTCGTCCCACTGTGCGTGGGCGGCAGTGCCTCGCTGACGCGTTGTCGTTTCATTTCGCTTTCATTTAATAATATTTTTTGGGTTTTTTACTGAGCTTATAACAAAATTAGATTTAGTTTTGCTTCAGTCTTAAATCTTATTTGTGGCTGCGAACTTTGGCTGCGAAAAGATTTGGACTTTTTCCAAGTTGCCACAAAATGTCGCATATTAGCATAAGATGCCAAGTTAAAGCCACCGTTGTAAAACTTATAATCAAAAATTTGTGAAGTAAAACTTTAAGAAAAGTTAAAACTTTTTATATTGTTGACATATCACTTAAAGTGAGAGTTTTTGAGAAAGTTTAAAAAAAACTATTTGATAACTAGATTAACTGAAAGTATTCGTCAACAAATTACATTCTTAGATATTACGCCAAAAATAGAAATATTGATTCGTTTTTGCCTTTATTTTTAGCTTAAAACTTTAACATTTATTTTTGAGAGAGCTGTGGCAAGAAATCGAATGATAAAAGTTTAATTTTAAAACTTTAAACATAAATTAAATTGATAACTGTATAAATTATGTATTTAGCTTTTTTTTAAATATTTGGGTATCTAAATTCGTATGGTATTTTAAGTTTGACAATTTTAGTTGATTTTTAAAATCTATATTTAAGGCAATAGTAAAAGTTTGTTTTTGGTGCACTTAAGTTTAAATATTATTGCACAAATAGCATTTTTTAAATCATTTTATTAAAAATGATTTATTTTAATTGCCAATATAAAATGCACAACTATTTACACAAAGTCTTTGTCGACAAACATAACAATTAAAAACTTTTTTTTTTAATTTTAAAATGAGCCTAATAAATTTGTGCAAAAGTTTATATTATAAATAAATATATATTTGATTAGAATTGCCACCAATAGCTAGATAATTTAAATTTGAAATATTAGTGCTTACATTTATTTATTTCATTTTTATTAATAATTGCAGCTGTTTCTGTAATATCGATATAAATCGTTGTCCGATTGTAAAGTTATCGCCTTTCAGTTGATATATTCTACATTCATTATATTATTAAACAACTGAAAAACTTTAATTCGTATCCAATAAGAAAGACAAACTCGAATTGTTTTCAATTATATTTATTTTTTTTTAATTAAAAGTTTGCATTTCTACATTTGTTTGGTAGTCAAAAGAGAATTTTTGCTTTGATTTGAGTTTTGTACAAACCACAAATTGGCAAACAATGCGCAAATCAAATCCCAAACTTGATCTGATTTTATCTATATTAAATAACTCTTTTACTATCGAGTTTTTTGTTTGAAATCAAATGCATTTGCTAAGCTGCTATTGATATTGCAAATCATTCAAATTGTTCTTTGTTTTAAGGGGGTTATATACCCTGTACAAGACAAAAAAAAAGCATCTGCGACCACATAAGGTATATGTAATTTTTATCAGGATCAACTGTAGGGTTGATATAGCCATGTCCGTCTGTGAGTCCGTCCGTCTGTTTGTCTGTATGAATACGCAGATCAATAAGACTTTAAATTTTGGAATATAGGTTCTCGTATATCCGGCACAGATCAAAATTGATTTATTTGATCGTTTCTCAATTATTAATCAAATTCGATTTTCAATAGCAATAAATTCAACAATTTTAAAATATAGTATTAGTTCTAATTAATACAGCATATACATATGGATTTTATGTACAAACTGCCTAAATTTGACCAAAATCGGGTAAAAAACACCCAAATTATGGTCAAAAATAAATTCCTATATTGATCTAATTTTTCTCAACAGCCGCAAACATTTTCTGTCTGCATAAATATGCAAAGTGCATGTGTGAGAAAGAGATGGCATGATGATCATCATATGTTTTTGTGTGCATTCTGCAGAACCCCGTTACATACCTAATGTATGTATGCTTGTATGTATATGCATGTGTTTACAGACAGCCAATTAGCGATCAGTTCGGGCTTGTTTTCTTTCATTCGTTTTTTTTGTGTGTGCAAATTAGCCAATAAAATTAGAGTATTTATTTAACAGCTGTGTTCAGGGTATATTGTAGTCTAGTTGACTCGACTTATTTTCATGTGCTTTGGGACCACTGTGCATAATGCGCCTGAAAGCATGCTACACAAAATATGCAAATTACAAATTACATGAAGCGAATAAGTGCGTGTGTGTGGGTAAGTCTCTGTCTATGGCTGGCTGCTCATGTGTGTGTGTGTGTGGGTGTTAGTGCGTGTGTGTGTGTGAGTGTGCGTATATTCGCCTTCGCCTTGTATGCATGTTTGGGACAACATCAAGCAACTTAGTTGCCATAATTTGCACATTTTAGAAAGCGACGCATGCAGGCGACAGGCAAACAAGCCCCGATCCCCTCAGCGCCAACCCCCGCACCCCACCCCGCAACCTGTGCTGTCCGCACTTTATGATGATAAATATATGTGAGGCAGGGAGGCAGTGGGGCGCGCGTTGCATGCATTTGATGGCAGCCATTGCAATTTGCACTAAATATGCACATCAAAAACAGCAACTGTCAAATGCGTAAATATATATTCGAAAATGTTGCAACTGCCACACATTTTGTGTGCAACCATTAAAAGACAAATCAAATGGTTTTTAGCTTATCGTTTTATTTTTGTTCATCAGGTCACGTCAGCAAGGTTACAGTAGTTACTCCATATTGAGGGATGCGTGGAAGGATTCATCCTTAACGTCTCAGGTAGACGGAGCTGTAAGGATAGCCGCTGTAGGCGTAGGGCGTGGCATAAACGCCACTGGTGTAGCCAGCCGCATAGGGCGAGGCATAGACGCCGCTGGTGTAGGCCGCTGCATAGGGGCTGGCAGCCACATAGGGCGTGGCAGCGCTGTAGGTGGCCAGGAATTGAGGCTTAGCGGCAGCCAGAGCAACAACGGCGAACAGGCACAAAGCGAACTAGAAAGAGTAAAAGAAGAAGAAAAAATATTGAGTTAGTAGGTTTTGCCATAGAGCAGCAGCCAGTGAAACGTTTACGAATACAACACCAAAGCAAAATGAAGAAAAATAAAGCTTTACAAGATTTTAATACTATATTTATGAGAGAATATTTGTTTCTAGGGAAATTAACATTTTTTAAGTCTTTTAATTGTGGCTGAGAAATGTTTTCAGTATTTATATTTATCAGAAAATCCTAGTTTTTAATTCTTAACAGTTTTAAAGTTTATTAACTGTGATCGAGAAATGTTTTATATAATTATATATATATAAGAAAGTCCAGTATTCCAGAGAACTTAACTGTTTCCATTAACAAAGTTGATTTATATTTTTCAAACATATTATTTTAGGTTCCACTTTGAAACAGTTAAAGTTATAGAAACGAGTAATAATCCTAAAAAAAACTTAGATATTTATTCTAGCAAATTAGTTGCATAAATTTGAAATGTTTTACAAGTTTTTAAAGGCTTTGATTTATAGGCTTTAATTCAAAACTTTTATTTATTTTATTTATTTTTTTTCTTTTTACCAATTTTTCTTTATTTTATTTATTTTGTTTCTTTTTACCAACTTTTTTTTATTTTATTTAATGTATTTTTTTTCACTTTTTTACTTATTAATTTGAGATCATTTTTTTCTCAATAATTGAACACTTTTAAAATATTTAACTAAATTAAAGTCGACTAAAACTGAAAAGTATTTCTATGTTGACCAAATTCAGTCTAGTTTTTAACACAACACTGTTTAAGTTGAGTTTTTCTGTTGCCAAAATCACTGTTTTTTTTTTTTTGGATACTTACAAACTTGAACATCTTGATAGGTTTTTTTTGGGATAGTTGTAGCTTGCAGATGCGAAACTGATATGATTTATAAGTCGGAATATTTGTCGCTTTTATAGCAAAGTTTATATTTTTTTTTGTGGACGTCACAAGTCACAATTCCAAAGAGAATATTTGACCATGGCACGTTTTCAATGTGTGTCTGGTTTTTTTTATGCATTTTTTTTTATTTTTGTAATTTTGCTTTTGGCCCCAAAGTCTTCGCTCTTTATGTGCCTCGTGGGGCGTGCGCTGCATTTCTAATGGAAGCCGTGCGTTTAATTTTGTTTACCTTGTCTGTAGATGTACCCCTACTCCCCCTACCCCTTCCACACTTCCCCTTCAATTCCCTATCGACACCAAAATCGGAAGTAATTAAAATAACCAAATGCTTTACTTGGACCTTGGGCAATGTTAATCGGTTTGTGACTTGAACAATTATTGCCAATTGTTGTTAGGCTAATTTCAGCGACTTTGTTTGCAGATCCTTTGAAGGATAAATAACTTTTCTCTAACTTTAAGTTTTTTAGCTTTTAAAAAGATATATAAAGAAATATAACTTCAAATTTTAAGTAGAATTGATCAACTTTGAAGTTCTTAATAAGATTGTAGCTCAAAAATAAATGTTAAAATTATACAACATAAAATAGTTGTTCAAATAGGTAAAAAAAATATATATTTATTCCAAAATCCAATAATTTTCAAAATCCAAGACTTGTGTTTCATACTTAGTATTTATTAATAATATATATAATATATTAATAATTTTTTACACAGTTCTAGCTCAAAAATTATGTTAAAATGATAACCCAAAAAAGTTTTACAAACTAGTCAAAACTTTCCAGAGCCAAAACTTTAGAACAAATTATTTTATTTAAATTCAGTTTAACCCCCAGAATATTAACATATTTACAGTTAAAATTCGTAATACAAAAATCATGCTGAAATTATGCTCTAAAAAAGTACTTTTAACTATGATCAAAACTTTTGCCAAAGCTTCTTCAATTTAAAAAAAAAAATAAAATAAAATTTGGACGGCTAGAAAAATACTATTTTCATGTTGAAAATATTGTAGCTTTTTCTTTTTAGGAAAAAAAATACATTTTTTAAAGTTAAAAATGCGTTTTTGTCTCAAAAAAAATATGTTAAAAATCTTGCTGTATTTTCGTTCCGAAAAAATACTATTTTCAAAGTTGAAAATCTTGTACCTGTTTCTTTTAAGAAAATAAATCATTTTTTTAAGTATAAAAATTGGTTTTTGTTTCAAAAATAATGTAAAATATCTTGCAGTAGTTTTGTTTTCAAAGTTGAAAATTCGTTGCTGTCTCAAATAATTATGTTAAAAAATTCTGCAGAATTTTTGTGTGCTTTGTTTTGTTGCTGCATTTTCACTATTTGGCTTCTTGTCTTAAAGGGAAAACATTCAATTTGTCAAGTTGTTAAATTAATGCAATTTGACAGCTGCGTCTTCGCTGGGAACTCCTTTGGGATTCCTTGGATCCTCTTGGCTGCTCTGCTTTGTCTTATCAGTTGGAAATTGCTGCTGCTTATTTTTGCATTTTAAATGCCACATAAATTAAGTTAACAGAGGAACTGGCAATTGAGGCAGCCATTTGACATTCAGCTAATATTTCAAAGTCCCCAGAACAAATGGTAATTTTAATCAAGATTTTCCTGAACATTTCCAAATGCGTACCATAAAATTGGGTCACTTTTAGGTTGAATAATTAAACATAGTTTTTGGGTATTAATTCAAAGTTGTATTAAATTAAGCGCATTTCGTTATAAGCCAAAAAGACTTATAAAATGTAAATAATTAACTATAAATTTTAATATTTTCCCTTTATCACTTTAAGCTTGAATTATTGTATTTAAATTTAAAGTCTTAATCAAAGTTGAAAGCTGCTTAAAATTAAATCTTTTGCACATTTATTAATCCATTTTTCAATTCGTATTTAAACAGCTTTAAACAGTTTTACAGGCATTTGGTCTGCAATAAATTTCTCGCATGATATAAAAACAAAATACAGCGCTGCTTAAACTGTTACTGCGTGACTCTGCAACTGTTGTTATTGCGTTTTCTCTTTCTCGCTCACAACGCCTGCGCTGAGATATTTACCGGCATTTTTACCCAAACAATTCCTGGGTAGACGCTTAAACCACCCCGCCCCCTCATATTTATGCTGCTTCCGTTTCCTGTGCTACATATCTGTATTATATATATATATGTGTAAAATTAAACGAAAATAAAAAACACACTGTTTGTGTTTGTGCCTAAAAATAGAATTCCACAATAATGGAATTTCAACACATTCTTTTGTTTTCGAAAAAACGGTAATATACTATTAAAGTGGAATGGAAAAACAACAACAACATCCACATATCATTTTTGATTGTTTCATTTACTTGGGAAATAATCAAAAATTGCCTTTTGGGAAATGGGATGAGAAATACACACAAAAATATTTACAAGCCCATATCTGCTATTGTCTTTGCTGGTTGTGTGTGTGGATGTGTGGGCGAAAGAGATGGAGATAGTATTGTGGAGCCTTACGCATTTTAAGTGGATTGTAAATAGCTTTGGTATGGGATTTATTGGGGGCGAACATTTCAACATTTTATTTGTTTTGCTTGCGGAAATTGGCAATTACTACTAATAGTAAAAAAGTGAATAAATTATAAAAAGAGCAAAATAGTTTTTTCGATCCAATAAAGTTGTGTTAACATTTCCAAATCAATGGGCATTTTAATAATTATAATGTAAATTAAAAACATAATTCGTTCTCATTTTATTAATAATATTTTGTTGTCTGTCTGCTAATTAACTTCATCTAATCCCCTTCATAATTTTCAATTGTCTTTGCCTTGTGTTTGTTTTTTTGTTTTGATTTGTGGGAATTATGTTATTCACATGCCAGTCGCATGCTATAAATTTATCCCGCTCTCTTTTTATCTCTCACTCTCTTTATTTGTTTTTTTCCATGCTCAAGTGGCAGCGTTGCCAGACTATATATTCGTCGCTTGCCAAATTTGATAAATATTAAAATTATTGAGTCACTTGTAAATATAGACCTGAAACTATTTAATGGCTAAGTTTTATAATATTAAAGATTATCGTTCTATATATTAAATACAACAATCGTTGTTTATATATATTAAACTGCTTATTAAGTTAACATACGCTGAGCGTAATGCTGTTAACTTAACAGACAGACACCGATTCAAGCGGACGTGAGAGTAATTTGGTATTGAAAGCAACAACAAAGCAGCTGGTAAACACTAACACATACACACGATGCTCTAGAGATGAGCAACGCTCTGAAGTGACTGCTACTTCATCAAATATAGTGACAATTATTGCGATAGTAATTGTAATAATGTATTCAATAATGATATATCATAATTGAACTATCGAATCCTGTTGGTTAAAACACTGTATTCACACAATATTTAGTCATGAAGACGACAGCACTGAAAATTTTCACATGTGACTTAAAATATTGGTGAACAGTAACTGATATGTCAGCAATGCTCACCTCTGCTGTTGATGTGTGTCTCTCTCGGCCGATTGTTCGCTACGTGAGTCGAAAAAAAACCGTTGAACGAGTTGGACGTAGTCTGCGGTTAATACATGTAAAACGAAAAACAACAAACGCATTAGTACGACAAAAAAAAATTGTTGTTAAAAATTAATTCAACAAACTAACAAATAGTTGTACGAACTTTGCATGTGTTTTAGTCGGTTTTCGTTTTTTCTTCGTTGTTGCGTCGCGTCGCGGTGCAGATATCAGTGTGCTCATGTGTATGTGTTGTTTTGTCAGTGTATTGTGCATTATTACATTATTAGTAAATCATTAGTGAAGCTGAAAAGTAAACACGCAAATACTTGCGAAAATTATTATCGCCAGCTGCAGGCAAGTGTAAGTGAGAAACAAAATTGAGTAGAGCGCTATAGCAAGAGGAAGAAGAAGAGAAAGACGCCGCAACGGCGGGTAAACAAATGGCAGCGTTCTGTGGAATGCGAAGGCAAAGCATAAGCAGAACCAGAAGAAGAAGAATACGCTAAAGTTGAAGACTGACTCGCTGTGCGAACGAATAAAATAAAATGAAATACAAAATAAAAAAATAGAGAAAAACTTTTGTACTATCAAAAAAAGGTTTTTCATTTTAATCTGAATCAAAAACAAAAAATAAAGTGCAAAGTCAACAACAACAACTACTACAAAGCGCCCAAAAAGAAAATCCGGTTTTACAACTTCTGATGCCGATGCTGTCAACGTCAACGTCGACGTCGTCGCAATCTGTGTGCTGCTATTTTGTTACTCTCACATTTTGTTGCATACATTTTGTGAGGAATTCCAATAAATTTGTACAAATTTGTATTACTGCTGCTGCTGCCTTTGTGTGTGTGTAGCCTTTGAAAAGTGCAGGTGTGAATTAAACTTTTAATGAGCAAAACATAACGAAACGAACAAAAAAACAGCAGCAACGACAGCAGCAGCAGCTGCGAAACGTCAGCGTTGACGTCGACAACAGCGTCGCACAGGTGCCAGCAACAGCAACATAACAAAAATAACAGCAGCAAGCGCAGTTTGAATTTCAGTTTTTCTATTTCTGTTATACATAAACAACAACAACAACAAGTATCGGCAGAACATCAACATCGACGCCGACGCCAGCGCCGACAGCTGCAATTTGTGAATAAAAGTCATTAAATATTTATAAAAAAAGTGAAATCAATAACAAAACAAAACACACAAAAAAAAGAAAAAACATCAAATTAAATTAACTATTGTTATACTCAGAAATTACAAAAACAAAATTTCATCTCTTTCTCCCTCTATCTTCTGCTGTTAGTTATTTTATAATTTTTCGTGTTCCGCTGTTATGGCAAAATTGAATTTAAACATGAAAGCAACGGTTGTTCGATTTTCATGCTTATCTTATCCGCAAGCGATGTGGTAATTTCCAAACCTGCGCCCGCCCGCTGATTGCAGTTACTTCCTTATCGGAAATTCCTATAGTTTGCAACATAATTTTCCACATTTCTTGCTTACCATATTTTGAGCAATTTCTTTTTGGGCGTTTTGGAAAATATATTTTTATCTACTTACAAGTCTAGACAGTTTTATTCTTCTTCTTGTTGTTGTTGCTATTATTGAAATACACCAGCGTACAGTGTGTGTGTGTGTGTGCAAGAGGGATGGTAAATTCATAGTGGGGAATTCTTTTTATCAAATTTCTCTATCTGTTTGCTCGCACACTTAACAGTCTGCTGCGATTTTTACTACTTTTTGTTGGTGTTTTGCTTTTTCATCTCGAGGAAAACACAACCCCCAAAAAGGCAGCATCCAGCAACCCCATAAATCGCATTTCAGCCCCTCTGCCTATAACACACCTCCTCCCCGCACGTTTCTTGACTGAATGTTTTTTCTTGTGGGCAAATTTAAATTTATGCGAATATTTCAACGCACTAACTGCGACGGTTTGTCGCCCTCGCCATAACCCCCCACTCCTCCCCTATCTGCCGTTACAGCAAAAACTTTTGCAGCTTTGGACTTTGACACCGACACCAACGGCGACGTCGCAGTCGACGCCAGCAGCACAGTCAGTTTTGCTTTGAGTTTTTGTCTGGCATTCAATGGTATTTGCTGTCTGTTTCTCTTTTGTTGTTGTTCAGTTGTTCTTGCATGCAGCCAAAGACAGACAGAGAGACGATGATGAGACTGTGTTGCCTACAAATGCCTCCATTTGCAGCAGCCGCCCTGTGAATTGTATTCCATTAGCAACAACCCCACAAATGAATAAATGTGTGTGTGTGTGAAAGTATGTGCAGTAGCACAGTGGCACAGTGGGTATGGGTTATTGAACTAGTTGCGTATACAAATTGAACAGGACTGAGGGTGATTAGAAAAAAAGTGCGCATATATAAGTGGAATCGGATGTAAACATTATTTGTAAATATTTATTAATACTTCATAAATTAAATTGTAACTCCTGTTAATATTAATCTCTTTATTTTGTAACATTATAAGATGTGTATATATAAAATTGGTGATCTGTGTTTAATTGTTGTATGCCACTGTGCAAGCAAGGCCTGGGCGACAGCTGGATGGTCAGAGAGCATTTTCGGTCGGTGGCCGTTGCTGCTACTGCGGCTGCTGTTACTGTTACGAATGTTATTGTTGTTGTTGCTGTTATTGCGGCTGCAGAGTTTCAGCTGCGGCTACTTTAGCTTTCTTGCTTGCTTTTGCTTTTGCTTCTGTGTTTCTGTTTCGAGTCGCGTGTTCTGCGAGCTGTTTGTTGTTGTTGCTATTGTTGTTACTCAGTTTACATATGGCGCGAAACGTGCTCGAGTAACGAAACAAAGTTCTGCTCCCCTCGCTCTCTCCATTACTTTTGCACTTTTTTCTGTTAATTGGATTTGATTGGATTTAGGCGCTGCAGGCGCCATCCACTCATAAATACAAATGCATTAACATATATATGTGTGTTAGAGCAGTGTAGCAGCAATAACAGCATTTTAATCTCAACGTTGCTCAGATATTAATCGATGCTGGGCCATCACCGCCTCCTTACCACGCCTTCTCCATTTGTCGTAATTGTTTCTCAACGCTTTCCTTTCTGTTTCATTTGCACAGCATTGTTGTTGCTCTTGTTGCTGTTGACTTTTTGCTTTCGGCTTTCCCAAAAGTTTGCGCAGCCTCCGAAAAACAAAGCTACAACAAAAATAAACATTTTATGCTGTGTGCCACAGTGGCATAAAAATCGCTAAACTACTGAACTGTAAGGGTTCACTGAACCTGCCACAGCGCCACAAGAGACCCACAGTCAGAGTCCATTGTGCTGCTGCTACTGTTGTTGTTGTTGCCACAGCCAGCGCCGTTGTTGTATTTGCTTTTCACACACACATGCACAAATGCTTTAAGCTTTTTTTTTCTCTTTTTTTTTATTCCTTTTATGCATATTTAATATGCACCGCTGATGTTGCAAGTTACAAGTTGCCAGCGTCATCGCTTTTCCGTTTTCACATATGTGCAATATGCCGCCGCCAACTTGGTGTTGCCTCCTCCCCACCCCCTCTTGCCCGTTGGTGCGACTGTGGATGACGACGCACTTGCTAATTTAATCATGTCTTTTCATGCATACCCTATAATTAAATGCAACTGGAGTCTTATCGGCTTTTCATGATTGATTTATTAATGAGCAGACACTGAACTGTAATAAACTTTAACATTGCCATAAACTGTATCACTCAGCTGTAATCATAAAAAATACTCATATTTAACGTTTAATAAAAAAGAAGAAGAATACAGCATTGTCAATTAACATAAATTCAGCAATCTTAACAGAGTATGTTTGCAGTCTGCAGCTATAAAATTGTGTCTCGCTTGCATGCGTTTTAGACATATATCTGCATCTCGCTCGCACAACTGGACAATCGTTAAAGTAAATATTGTGGCCATTTTCTCTGCCATAAAACGCTTTATATTGTAATTGTTGCCGATGCTGAGCTCTTGATTTTTAGGCCTATTATAGTTGAATTTGCTGTTGTTGTTGTTGATTTGTTGTTGCGCCAACTGTTCCACATTTTAACCAATTCTCAGATTCTTTGGCATGGCCGCGTTTTGTGTTTAATACGCTTTGGCAGCGGCGCGCGCCAAATAGCCCCAAACAAACGAGCCAAAAACTCACCGCACTGGAACAACACGGACTGGAATAAACAGTAATAGTAAAAATCACTGTTACAGTTAGCCAAGTTTCTGCTTCATTCTTTACTGTTTTTCAGCAACTCACAAAACAAAACTAAAATTGTTGATAGTTGTTTTTCACTGTTGCGTGTTTTATTTTCAACATTATTAAACATTGAATTTTTCTCCTGATGTTGTTGTTGTTGTTGTGTCTAGCAGCGAACACACGGCTTGAATTTGAAATTCTCTCCAACGCAGTGAGAACGCCCTTTGTCTGCAGTTCACAGAACTTGTCGGCACACGTATCATAATTTTTTTTATTATTTTTTGTTGTTGTTATTATTGTTGTGTGTATCCTGCTGCCGTCGTCATCTTTAACCTTATTCTTATTTCGTTTACCTGTGCATTTCAGAGTCTGTCCCTCTGCCTCTGCCTCTGCCTCTCTCTCTCTCTCTCTCTCTTTGCTTTTCTGTTGATGTATCGGTATCTGAACTTAAGCAGCGTTGAAATCTACCTGACCTGTTATCCTCTTCCATCCACTCTCTCCCTCTTTCTTACTCTCGCTATCATCCTCTCTGTCTGTTTGCCTCTCCTTTCTGCAGTTGAGTGTATTTTAATAAGATTTGTCTGGCAAGGAGCTGGCAACTGGTTTGTAAAAGGATTGCCTCTGTCTGCGGCACAAAGTAAATGGAAGGTTAGAGCAAAAAAAAAACCGATTTTATATTTGAGAATGTGTGTGTGTGTGTATTTTAAAGGTAATCGGATTGAATGAATTGCTTTCGATTGCTCTTCTTCTCTTTGAACTGTAAATGTCAATTTCATTGCATTTCACACAACATTTCACAACGTTGCTTAAGCTTTTACCAATTTTTACCGTCGTTTTGATAATCATAAATATTTATAAGATAAATACAGAAAAAAAGGCAAGGAAAAAGAGAGGCTTTTCTTACCCAGCAATCATCTTGATGTGATTTATGTATATATTAATGATGTTGTGGGAAATTTAAATGTAAATTTAAAGTCGGACGTTTCTTTGATCTTAACTTTAAAGAGAACTCTGTGCGGCTCTTCAGGCTTTGATTGTGGCACTCAGCATGCTTCCAGGCGTATAATAAATAACTTAGAATGTTGACTCAACATTTGTCGAGCTCTGCATTTGGATTGTTTGAACTTAACTTTGAAGGACTACTTGCTGGCTGCTCTTCATTTGCTTCCCCTTTTCGCCCTTTCTCTGGCCAATATCCTTTACATATACACCACATGTGTGTGTGTGTGTGTGTGTTGCAGCTGCACCTTCTGCTCGTTTTCTTTTTGCAATTTACCCCATTTGACAGATTTGTTGCAATTTGTTTCATTTCGCTTCGCTTTGTTTCAGTCAAGTGTTCCTCAGGCATTGCATGCAACTCTGCTTGCCACTTCAAGCTCGCTCTCTCTCTTTCGATGCCCCCAACTCAACTGCTGCAACTCTTCAATTCTTGGCTCCATTTCCATTTGCTTGATGATGTTGAAAAGTGGCAATCTGATTGTTGCTGCCTCCGCATCTTCTGCCCCTCGGCTACAGTTGCAAGTGCATTCATCTTTTAGGTTAATCTTCATCAAATTAAAAATCATTTTTCTGAATTGCTCTTCACATTGAGTTGGTTTTCACCGCTCTTTTCTGCACTCTTCTCAATTCCTAATATATTTACTAAAGTCAACTTTGCATAAATAAAGAAAATAAAAATAAATGAATATTATTTAAGATGATTTAAAAGTAAAAGTCTCTTAAAATACTTTAATAAAAACCTCTTTATGGGTGTCAAAAGTTTTTTATGCTTGTGTTTTTTAGTTGTTGTTGTTGTCGTTTTGGGGCAGGGTTATAAATAAATGTGTTTTTTAATTGCTTGATTGCAGCAATTAATGAAAAAGTGAAATCATAAAGCAGGCGCTGAAAGTGAAACAAACTGTGACAAACTAAATGAGCAACCCACGCGTCAGTGGCGAGGGTCGCGTGAGTGCAACCAATTACAAACTAAACAAACAACCTTCAATAATCAACAAAATGTTGACAACTGTGGAACGCAACGGATTATTCTTGTTCTAAGGTGGCAAAATGTCGCTACGCAGCAACAAGTTGCAACAACAAGCGAGCAACAACAGCAACATCAGCAACATGGCCTATCAGCAGCAGCAGCAACAGTTGCTCGCACAGCTGCAACAACAGCATAAATTTCAGGCACAGCAGCAACAGCAGCAGCAGCAGCAGCTCTCCAATGGTGGCAAGTACAACAACAATAGCGCCACAAGTCGCAACAATCTGGCCACATTGGTGGCAGCCATAAATGGCCACGATCAGAACGATGGGGTGCAACAGGGCGGCAGCAGTGGCTATCAATTATCTCCAGCGGCTGCCTCACGTGTAGCACATGCCCCCACACTTGGCCCGCCCTCCTACAGCGCCGCCACTGCGCAGCCAGCATTCGCCTACTTCAGTCAGCAGCAACAGCAACATCTCGCCTACCAGCAACAGCAGCATCAGCAACAGCAGCAACAACAAACGTTGCCACCGCCAGATCTCACCGATGGCATTGATCATCATCCAGCCGGAATTTTTACAACGGACTCAGCAAAATCCGTCGTCACAGAATTGGAGCTGGAACAACAGCTGTGCGTTGTGGCCAACATGCAGAAATCTGTGACGATCACAGTGACGCCACAGCGCAGCAACTCAATGGATTTTCTCAACTTTGAGGAGAAGCGTCAGCTGATTGCATCCTCATTGTCCCTCTCCGACATATTACACAGCAACAATGGCAACAATGCCAAGGATTCAAATGCAATCAATGCAAACCCTGGTGGTAAGTTCTTTTTTGGCCATGATTGGGGGGAAAACTTGAATTTTTTATTTAAAATCAACCAGGGAATTGAAAAGTCTACAATTTCAAATAAAATGTTGTTTTTGCCACACAGCCAACTTGATTATTTGCAACTGTTCAACAAGAAACTTGATTTTCATATTGCATTTATATTTTCTCTGGGATTCTTTCAAATTAAATATTGAAAAAGCTGGCTATCCTTGCAAACAAAATAAAATTTCTTAAAAAATTCGAAATTCAGCACATTTGAATAGCATCTAAATTTCATAAAAGTTTTGGCCAAAAGTTTGTCTAAATAACTTTTGTGTTATTTAATTTTGAAATGAAATATGAGAAATTTTCTTATGCGTATTTGTATTCAGTTCATATTCAGCACAATTGTTAAGATAAACTCTTGATTTAATTCACAATGTGGGTTTTTTCAATAATCATTTCACAGGCACAAAAAAGAAATTTCAAAATTTATTTTAATGTGCAGTTTGCAATAAACGCTTCGATTGCTTGACTACCGTTTTGAAATTAAATGAAATAACTTTAACAACAATTTTGAATTGTTTCCAATTGGTTCTGACTCCCCCCTCCCCCCACGCTCTTATTGATTGTCTGTTAACAAAACAAAAGCAAACCAAACAAAAACGAATAAAACCTTTTTTTTACACATCTGCCGCAGAACGGAAATGTTTTTTTTGTTGTACTTTTTGTTGTTGCGACGTGCCCCAAAATGGTTCACTGCACTTGAATGTGACGCATAAGAGATAGAGAAAGAGAGAGGGGGGGCAACCATTCATTGAAAAATGGGGCTTGGCTTTAGGGTTTTTATTTAATCGGAATTGGGCATCGAGTGCACAGACAAATGGACAGAAGAGTTTTCCAAACGCTTTATCTATTCGCTGCAGCAAACAATGCTAAAAGGGGATTAGTCTGTTTTTGGGGGCAAAAGTGGATTACGTGTTGGCGATTGTTGTGGCTGCCACACACAGGTGCAGCTCTTTGTTCAAATTGTTTGATAAATAACAACCAATTCAATATATGTTTTCATGAATTCAAATTTAGACATCACAAAAAAAAAAAATAATTTGCATATTGCCATTTGGAATACTTCATTTTTATTTTCACACCTAAACAGTTGAAGCATGCTGCCCTCCGTCCATCCCTCCCTCTGCTTTTCACACTTTATATGATGGCTTCACTCAAGTATCCCCGCCCCCCTTTTTGCTGATATTTGGCAGCTGACAGACTGAGTCATAATCACCATCATTAATCAAATTTATCAAGAAATCGGAGATGACGAGCGCGTGTCAGATCTGATGAGAGAGAGCGAGAGAGAGAGAGAGCGAGGGTGGGCTGATCAGCAGCAGCTGTGATTTGCCACTCTCCTCGCTCTTTAAATCGCAGAAAGCTTTATTGCTTTACTGCAATTGCAAACACATTCCAACAAATCAGCAATACCAACAACAACACAAAAAAAAAGGGGTGAGAGTGAGTAAGAGAGTGGAGGGGGTTTCATTGAGTGTGTATTTTTAGAACTTGGCATCGTCTGCATGTGTCTTCTTCGTC
This sequence comes from Drosophila dives, assembly GCA_035042365.1. NCBI lineage: Eukaryota > Metazoa > Arthropoda > Insecta > Diptera > Drosophilidae > Drosophila > Drosophila dives. The sequence continues at coordinate 2,233,719 of JAWNLJ010000326.1, read as the reverse complement.
GTGCTGTTTATTGGCATTTAAATTTGTTTTCAATTAAAATGCTCGTATTTCAAGTTCAAATGAGAGAGTGAGACAGAGCGAGAGAACGCGCACGTGCCCGAGAGCTGTCGCCTGACCATGAGAGAGAGAGAGTGAGAGAGTCTTACATCGTTTGGCACGGATAATTAATTCAGCAGTGTGTCAAAGTGAGTTGATGAATCATTTCATTGGTTTTGCTGTTGGATTTGCTTTTTTCTTCGTCAACGTCTCAGTCAACAGTCTATCAAATAGCTGTTTTCTTGTTGTTGTTGCTGTTGCTATTATTCGCTTGCTTTTGTTAACCGCATTCCGCGCATTTTGTTGTTTGCAATAATTTACGAAATTGCAGCTGAAACAAGATTTGAACAAACAGCAAACTGAGAATGTGTCTTTTCAATTATGCGACTTGAAACACGTAGAAAGACTGTGACAACATTGTAAGCAGTAACCTGTTGAAATTTGTTGTTGTTGATGGGTGTGTCAACATCTCAGCGGAAATTCCATATATGTTAACAGTTCATCCCACTCGCATTGCGTGAGATTTGTATGTGGTAAGCACTTTAAATATCAAGCAATCAAGAAGATCATTGAAGTGAGAGTTCATTGGCTTTTCAAATTGATAGCATAGCTGCGGTGTCTAAACGTTTACGAATTTGGGGCACAAAGAAAACTTGATTGAAATCAATTGTTAACGCATTTTCTTTGTTTTTTTGCTAGCAATCAATATAAATACATGTTTCATTGCTTATCAAGATTTACATTTCTCTGTTACGACCCATAATACTGCATTTGTCGCTTCCGTTATTGCTTTGGGAAGTTTTACCCCCACCTCTTCCTCATCCTCAACGAACAATCAATTGTTCTAATTTCCGCTTATAAATTAATTAGAGATGTGAGCCTTCAACTTTGTTCCCATGACTGGGCTGAAATCAAACAAATGCGAAATTTATATCAATAGAAAACAATTTCACATGTGGCAATTATTTTGCAACGAAAACTAAACGAGAAAATTGCCTTCAATAAAACATAAATCGATCTGACTGCTGCCTCTATCTTTATCTTCCACACATCCCCTCTCTATCTCTCTCGCTCTGTCACTCTCTTTCTATTTATCGCTTTTAACCTCCATTTCCGTCACTGTGTACAAACGTTTTCCAATTTCGTTTCAATTGCAATCATCAAACGGTTTTTTTTTTATCCATTCGATTCTCGCTACTCCCTTTCCAGCCACTTACTATCTTGTACTTAACTTCAATCGTTTTTTTGTTGTTGTTTTTTATATCCAGCTGTGAAATCGATAAAAAAATGTTTGTACCTGGCCGGCCTATCGATAAATTGCACTATAACCCGCCCCATAAAGCGCTCAATGTCAGCGCCGCCCCATTTGCCAACCACTTAAATTTCATTTGATGTGAACGTGAAGCGAATTTGCGCTCTGCTTCTTCCATTCTTTCAATTTCCAGGCCAATTTTTCTGTCGGCAATTCTGTCGGTTCCTCACTTCTGCACAAATACAGTAGCCATCAAATCACAGCACAGCGGAAGACACAAAGGAAGAGCAGGTGGAGAAGGAGGTGGCGAAGGAAAATAAGGAAGAGGAGTTGGGGTCCAGCCATACAGTCAGATAGACAACCAAAAACACTCACTAGAGTTTTTTTTTTGTATTATTTTTTTTACAGTAGTCCGTACTATAAACGAATCACGCTACAAAATATGGAATGCAATAAAAACAACAGCAACAATATTAATGATGGTGGCTGATGACAACAACAACTATGCATTTAAAACAGGCATGTGTGGAGTGTTTGGGGGGGGGGGGGGAGTGGTCTGGGAGAGGGCAGGTAAAAACAGTTGTTGTTTTTGTTGTTTTGTGACGACACAAAAGGCTTGCCAGAGCATAATTTTGTGGGTGGGGCTTGGGTTATTTATATCTATAAAAAAAGGCAGCGCTGCTCGAAGGCTTTGCAAACAAGGCGAAAAAGAGAAGCCTGTCGATTTGGCTGCCTTCCTTCCTGTCACAACAACAGCTATTTGGCGACTCTTCAGCTGTGGCGCCTAAAATAACATTTTATTCCTCTGACCTGTAAATTGGCTTGAAGAGTGGGTTGCTGCTGCTTAAGTAGAAACTGTTTCTCCTTTCAACTGCTTAAAAAACTTCTTCACTCTTTGCATTTTTTATGAGTTGTGAATGCAATTTTTCCAATAAAAAGTTAACAATTTCGAAATTAATGCTATTTCAACTTGAGGTAAATACAAGTTTATTTACAGGGTGTTTCCTATTTGAACACTTTTGCTACATTGTTTACCTAGACCCTTGAAATAGCTGCCCTGCGCTGCTGACATTGTCTCGACGTTGGCGCCACCAATGAAAACAAATTTGGACACGTCTTTCCCTGCCCCTCCGTCGCAATTACGAGTCCATTCAGTCAATATTTTTATGGCCACGCTAATCGAAGAGTATTAATCAATAAATTGACGTCGAATGTTTGCTGATTAACTTTGGTTATTTTTGTTTGTGAATCTCCCTTCGGTTCTCTTCTATCGAGATTTGCCAACTTGTTAACATTTTCATTTTGTTTACAACAATTTGAGTCTGCTTGTATTCTCGGCCCACAATTGCGACAAGTTGAGTGGGCGAGCAACGCTGTCTGAGGTGTTAATGCGGCTCAACTGTGGCTAAAACCTCATCTAATAATGATGTTGATAATAATCAGCTACGTTTTGTTGTTGTTGATGTTGTTTTTGTTGTTTTTGTCATTGTTCACATCGTTTGCTTAAACGCTTTTGCAGTCACGATTTAAAAATAACTGCAACAAAACTTTGCTTTTCGTTTGTGCTTGAAAATATATATTTATATTTTTTTTTTTGCTGTAAGGTGGGTTTTTTTTTATTGGTTTCGATAAGCAAACTACGCCTTCAATCTTGAAATCCAAGACAAAAGTAACTCTTTGTCATCGATAAGCATTTCATAACTTTATTCGCAGATAAGGTAAATGTTTGCATAAAACGTGAGAAATTATCGGCTTGATAAGCGAAAAGTGTTGCCAACTTGCTAAATGTGAAATAAACTTTAAATTTCTGATTGTTATGGAATTTTTACTTATAAAAATTGTGAAATGCTGTCAACTTGTGTTTATGGTGATTACGTTGTCAGAAGTGCTTTAAAACATATTTTGAAAAGCACATTAAATATCATTAAAAAATACATTCAGGTTGCTCAAGTTTTAATCTGTAGATTATTAGTTTCAAATATCTTTCCAAGTTCAAGTTTGAATCGTGTACACTTCGTAGTTCAACGTGACCCTCTGGCGAACAAATTGCCATTTAAAATAAAGTTAAACTACAATTAACCAGCTTAAGCATGTTTAGCTTGAGGCAACTAAAGAAAAAAAACAGAAAAAAGTAAACATTTTTCAAAGCCATGATGAACCCATCAGAAATCGAAGTCTTTCCAAGCTGCATGATTAATGCGACACGCTGTTCCTAATGACCCTCTGCAGATAGATACTTCAGTCTCATTTTACTAACTCTTTTAACTATGCCAATAAACATGTCACATATCACAAAATCGAACACTGATCGATCAAAGTGCCGCACCCAGCTGGCTACACTCGAAGAAAAAAACGAGAGACAAGCTAAACAAGCAACGAGTTAACATTTCAAAGAATGTCTTAATGAGTTTACGAGTTGCTTCAAATGGAGGTCAAGAAATATAAAAAAAGGGGAAAATACAACCAAGAAAATAGCATTCAGATGCACAATTTGTAAATCAGTTAAATTTGTTTCAATTTTAGTTGTAGAATAAATGTGCAGAATAAACGCTGCTAAACTACAACTAAAATAATAATTAATAAATTTATCAGATTTACTAGCCAAAATTAAGATGAACATTAGAAAACCCTCAACTTTCCCAAAAGTGAATCATAAATTGTCAAATTTGTAAACAGTATTTATTCTGTTTACATATCAAATTGCACAAACCAAATTAATCAGATGCGCAATCAAATATGACAAAAAATGTTGTGAAAACTGAAGTTTTCAAGTCCAAGTTGTGAGTCCATTTTATTTGTACTTTTATTTATAATATGCAAATCTCATCAGACGTTAAGTGATGAGACGATTTCTTGACTGATGATCTCATGGCTGAGTAGTCTTAACGTGTGGCACGTGGCCAGCAACAACTACCATACAAAATGCTTTTAACTTTGCAGTTTTCTCAATATTAATGAATATATATCTGACTCTTTCTCTCTCTCTCTCGCTCTCTCCTTCTCTCGCTATTTGCAGCTGCACTTTGCAGCCCGTTTTCATTTATCTTAATTAAAGCGACAAAGTAGAAATGAGCAAAAAAAAAGCTTGTTGCTGCTTCCATTGCGGGTCAAAAGTTTGCAGCAATCCATTTGTCATTCATATCAATTCCAGACGTGTCACACAATTGCTGCACAGTCAGTCTGCGGCACAATGTTTGTCAATCAGATTTTATACCCTCAACACATTACAAATGGGTAAAAAATCTATATACTCATTTTGTATGTGTATGTGTATGTAACATACAGATGGATTTATTTTTGACCCCAAAAAAGTATATATATACTTAATCAGTATCAAGAGGGGAGTCGATATAGCAGAGATTATAAGAGCTAGCTATTAAAACAAAATATACATATGCATTTTATGAATTAACTGTTTAAATTTAATCAAGATCGAATTAGAAACACTTAAGTTAAGGTCAAAAATATATTTTCATATTGCTCTCATTTCTATCAGCAGCCGCAAGCATTTTCTGTATGCATGAATATGTAAAGTGCATGTGTGAGAAAGAGACGGCGTGATGATCGACACATGTTTTTGTATGCATTCTGCAGAACCCCGTTACTTACCTAATCTATGTATGCTTGTATTTAAATGCATGTGTTTTCAGCCAGCCAATTAGGGATCAATTCGGGCGTGTGACTAAAAATATGCGCTGCATCCGTTTTTTTTACTCTTCATTTCATTAGTCTGCTCAAATTCGGCTGTAAATTTGCCAATAAAATTAGAACAAATGTAAAAGGGTATGTAGTAGTCGTTATCACACGACTCAAGCATTTTTACATGTTCCTTTTTCTTTTAGTTTTTCTTTTTGTATAGATAAAAACATTGCAAAACTATGTCCATTATCTATTAGACGTCGCCGGTTGCCATTGTGAGCGCTGCAGGTGTCTGTCTTGGTTTTAGCCAGTTGTGTATGCGACTTGGCTCGCTGCCAATTTCTAGAGTTGCAAGTTCTGCTTATTTTTTTTCTCTTATTTTTGCACAGCTGTTTGAGAAAGTTTTGTGCGAGGCAAATGCATTAACTGTGCTTAAAGTTTAGTCAGCCAACTAAATGCAAACTACTTGCACACAAAGGATTTAACTAAAGTCCACAACGATGGTTTACCTCAACTATGTGTGTGTTTGTGTGTCTGGGATTTGCATTTGGCATCCAGCATCTACTTAAAATGTGTTTGTTGAAAGGATTCTGCTTGCAGTGTTGTCACAGTTTCACAATCAATTTGTTGCATGCTGTGCAGTGTAAACAGACGACTGGCCAGCAATTTGTTTAAATATTTGCCGCAGTTATTATTCAACAAATTGTACAAATAGTCATATCATATACATACATATTTGGCGTCGCTTCATACTGCTCGACTGGGAGATACCCTGAACTAGATATTCTTTTCTATATATTTCTTTTATTCTGGCTGTTGAAAACATTCTTATATACATCCCAAAATATGCTCTGCTAATATAGTTTTTATGTTGTGCAAACAATTACAAACTGACAGCATTTTAATAATAACAAATCCGCAGAATTTGCATCTGCTTTGTTTTAAAGCCAAGCAATTTAGCAGCTTTTAATTGCCGCCAGTCAAATGCAGAGTTCATTGAAATGTTTTTTAATTAGTTTGGCGCTCAATTCTCTGTGTATCACTGTGTATTTTGTATCTCTATCTCTATCTCTGCAAATGTATCTCTCAGATACATATGTAAATTAGTTTGTATATACAATGGCCCACATATGCTCTTAGTTATAAAATGCAAATGGTTCGTTTGTGATTTACACGAGTTTTATGTTAATTGAAAATGGAATTTTATTTGCTTTTCTTTGTTTTTCTTTTATATTGTTATTTTTTTTTTTTGCAAATATTTAAGCATATGCTGCTCATCTGAATTGTTTGAGGACGTTTTTTAGGCTCGTGTTTTGTGTATCATTTTTTTTATTTATCTTTGTTTTTTTTGTTCTTGTTTTATTTTGTTTGGGACCGTCTGTTCAATAAACTTGTTTGCCCACCGCTCACATTTGGACAACAGAGAACCTTGTTGGACATTTTCAGCATGTCACCAGGCCAGACAAAAACCACAAGCAGAACCACAGCACCACCTCTCAACCGCTGTCAAATTAACCAAAAAAAAAGAGTAAAGAAAAAAAAAAGTTGTTGCTCGTTGAGTAACTTGAGCTGCCCCCGGGGCAGATACAACACGCTTCAATGCAGCTTTTTTTTTTTGAAGCGCGTGTTGCAGGTATTCTGATTCCGTTGTGGAGTTTGTGACGCATGAAAGAAAATGTTGTCGACTTTATAATATTATATATATTCTATATATATATTCTTAGTCAGCGTTAGTAGACGAAATAATTGTATGAAAATTAGTTCCTCTGTTTTGAATTGATTGTTAATAAAAGATTGGCAAAAATTCGTATTTTTCTTCAGGCTTAACTCACTTAATACTATAATAATGCTTCTTATATCATCATAATCATCATTCCGTAAACAGAATTCGTATTTTTTTTCTACTTTATATTAAAATATAGATGTCAAAAGGTTGACTTCGCTCTGCAAGAGTTTAATATCTTTGGCGTTGTTAAACTAAGTTTTTCTTACATTTTATTTTTTTGTTATTAAGGGAGATTTATTCTAAAATATATATCTAAGTAAATAGAAAATATATTCTTGAACATATATACATATATATATAAGAAAAAAATATATCTCGATTTGCCTGGCCAAAATGTATTAAATTAATATATTCATATAAAGAGAGTATTTTTATTTTGTTACGCATCGAAGGAGATATATATTTGTATATATATAAGTAAAAACCCTCAGTTTTAGTTAGAAATTTGAACTTAATCAAACTTGGAATATTTTCTATATATTTTTTAAAATTAAATTTACACTAAAACCTTACAATAAATTCAATTGCTTGAGGGGTATCTAAAAGTTGAGCTTGTTTGAAGATAATTTTTTTGCTGCTGCTCTTTATGGTCATCACTTTATTATAGCGTTGCCCCCTTGAACCGTTACACCCCCCACACCCCTTTGGTGTCACTCAAGAGTGGCGCTTGAAGCGCTTTCTATTTGATACTGAAATGTATCAAATTCCATTGCTATTTTTATCCATAATTCAGTTGATTGAATGTCAACGATAAAAATGTCAGATGTCAGTTGATAGAAATGCAATTAGCTGCGAGTTGCAGCTTAGAGCCTTTTAATGTGGCATACAACACGTGCCGCTGCAACAACAACAACAACAAACAGCTGTGTCATCTATATTTATAAATCATGTGTTTTTCCGATTTATATATCCAAGTGCTTATCATATGATATCTCTGCCATTGTGCCATGATTCATGGCTATTTGTTATTCATAGCTTTGCTCATAAATCTCTCAATTTCATATTCTCCCTCTCTCTCTCTCTCTGTCTCTCTCTATTTGTCTCTTTGCTTATCGTCACATTTATTTTGGACATTTGAGAGAGTTACGAGTTTGCCATAATAATACACGTAATCGTCACAATTGTCTATCGCAATTGACTTTGACTTTGATATGCGCGTGCAAGTTGTCAAAGGGGGGGAAGAAGTGGGGATTGCGGGTGGAAAGTATGTGGACTTGGTTGGGAACAGATTGGATAACAACGTAACGTAAAGTTGCGGCATAAATAGTTGCCCCTTTTGCATAATAAATCAGTTTAAATAAATAAACAAATGCAAGCAAAATAAAAGATTTCTCAGAAACTAATTGTAAATAAATTATATATAATTAATTTTTAAAAAAGGTAGTTTTAATTTATAACTATGTGGCAGGAATAAATAATTAATAAAAGCTAAGAAATGGTTGAGTGCTCCAAATAAAAAGCATTACGAGAATTATTTCCACAATGAAAGCTGTGTCTGACCAGGAAAAATAAAGCAAAATCGATTTTTATACAAGTTACAGTTTCTTGTAGAATTAAACCATAATATCGAATAATAAGTTAAAGTTTACAAAAGCAGTTAAAAGGCTAATAAAAAAAGGGCACTCAGTTTATGGTTTAAAAGAATAATAAATCGTTAACGAAAACAAATTCTGGAACAATTTATGAATCGCAATCAAAAGTCATAAATGCAGTCAATAAAAGGTTTAAGAAAGCAGTCCAAAGCATAATAAAATGCAAATAAAACGATTACGAAAAAAATACTAAAGAAAATTAATTTGAGAGATAGAAAACATTGTTTTATTTTGAGTAAAATGTTGCTTTAAATAACTGCAAATAAATTCCAAAGAAGCTGTCTGAAATATTGAATTATTTCCAACTTTAGCCAAGCCACGCAAAGTTTTACCAAATGCAAAATTCCGATTTTTTTTTTTGAAAGTTGCAAAGTTAAAGTTAAAGTTTCTTTGCAACTTGTAGAGTATGCATATTTTTTTTTTGTTGTTGCAACTTTGTGATTCTTGTGAGTGCACATCATAATTCCAAAGTCAACAACTATCGATTGCAAAAGTCATAAGCAGCTCCCCGCCGAGAAACTCCCCCGCCCCGCTGCCTTTTGTTGTCACTTGTCATAAGTATTTTTTATATATATATATTTTTTTTTTTTTTTTTTTTTTTTGACATTGGCTATGGATATGCTGCGCTTCAGTGCCGCAGCTGTCATTCATACACACACACACCAACACACTCTCAAGCCCACTCACTCACTGATCTAATATTCCAGTGGTAACTGCTTGTATACTCCTCCTCCTCCCGCCCCCCTCTTTTCCCCCCCTTGCAGTGTCAATTTTTGATTCGCGCACGTTTTGTATTGCTTGCGCAGCGTTGCGTATACGTAATGTGATTTGAATTTTGTGCAGCGTGCATGTTGAACGCTTTGTTGCGCTTGTTGCAAACAAAAGACAAAAAAAAACAGGCGCAAAAGTTTTCATTTTCAAATTTTCCAATTTTCCTCCCTCAAAATACGTGACACAGCCCAAAAGGTAAATTGACTGTGCCACCTACTCTCTCCTATTACCTCTCCCTCTCCCTCGCTCTTTCTGTGCCCCTCCACACACGTTGCAAGCACTTTTTTAACTGTGTTTTCGCAAGGCGCGTAATTACAACTAATTTCGGGTTTCATATACAGCAATCAAAATCGAGAGACAGGCACAGAAAATTAGCTCAGTAATCGCATTTTTTTGTTGTTTTTTTTTGAGGCACCAATTACCGACACTTGCAACCTTCAAATATAATTTTAGGTTTTGAGAGCTCGCCGAAATCAGTGCAAAAAACTTATTATACACACATTTTGGCTACATTTTATTTAAAACAATTTTTATAATTTATTGTTATTAATTGTTAATTTTTGATAATTTATTTTGTGCATTGTTTTTCACGTTTAAATTTTTGCTTTTTGGCTATAATTCTTTTTTTCTACGTATGATTTTTGAATTGCATTTTTTTTAATGATATTTTTCACATAGAAATTGTAACTCAGCCAAAAAGTGCAAACTATTATTTATTATTATTTATAGTACATTATTTCTGTGTCAGGTTTTGCGGCTGACTGTCAATTTGCGTGGCTAAGTTATCAGCATTGCTAAATCTATGTTAATATATATATCTGTATATATATATATATATATACATACATACATACATTTGTGCACTTGACTGTGCTTTAAGTGGAACACGACAATTGTCAATTTGCATAAGCTGCCACAGATAACTACATATATATCCACATATATATATATATATATATATATATTTGTTTATATGTATTTATATCAATATAAATTGAAGTGGGCAATTTTATGGCTGTTTGACATGAAAATTGAAGTTATGATAAAGTTCCAACTGATATCAGTAATTTAACTGATTAATATAAAAGCTAATGAAAGTGCCAGAAAATATTAATTTAAATTGTTAAAAAATTGTTTCATAAACTTAGACAAGTTTCATTTATACAAAAAACTTGAAAGTGTATTTTAAACTGTGACGTGACTAAAATGGGAATTTCTACTAATCTTTTTTTATTTTCTTTTTAAATTGTTTTTCATTAAAATTCCATTAAATAAACTGCTCAACGTTATTTATATTTAAATGTGTAGAAAATAATATTGCATAATTTGCTTGCGCAAACAATGCAATTTAAATGAATAATTTAACAAAAAATATTCCCACTTAAACATTAAAAATAAGCATATAATAAAAATAATAAAATATTCAAATTATTTATTATTTATTTGCCATGTTATTTGTCACATGTTGTTTCTGTTTTTACATAATTTATGCATTTTATTTTTTTTTGTTTTTTTTTTTAGAAACATTTCCCACTTCAATTGAGCAACTTTCCAATTTTGGATGATGTTGTTTTTTTTTTACACACATTATTTTTGCTAGCTAAAATTATATTTACAATTTTGCATTTGTCAGCTGAGTTTGCTGTTTTGTCTGGGGGTATTCAAGCGAGAATAACAACACTTTGGAGTCACACAGCAACAGCAACAACAACAGCAACAACAACAGCAACAACAACAGCAACAACAACAGCAACATCAATACAACAACAACAACAAATGAAAACAATGAAACCCACAAACAACTTTCGCGAAAACTCGTTTTCCACGCGTTCACATAAAAAAAAATATTACAAGCTTTGTTGTATTTGTTGCCAGTTTGTTGTTGTTGTTGTTGCCGCCCTTGTCTCTTTTTTTTATAAAGCCAAATCTTTAGAGCATGCTGCATCCATTCAAACGTGGAGCAGCAGCAGCAGCTGTGCCTCCCAAAATCCAAAAACCAGTTTCTCGCACACAAAAAATATGTAAAAATAAAAAAAAACCATTTATAAATGTTTTGTGGGAGCCAACCGAGCTATGATTAATTTATTTATTTATATATATTTTTGCATAGTTTTTTACGTTTCAGCAAATTTGATGCTTTAAAAAAAGTTTGCTTTAAAAATCATGCAATGATTTTTCGCTCAAGTTTTGTCCGATTTGTTCTTTTTTTTTTTATTTATTTTTCTTTTTTTTTATATTTTTTCCTTTGTTTTATTTTTTTTTTTTTTTTATTTTGTTTTTGTTTATTTATTTTTCTTTTACATTTGCCGTGGCGCCATTTAAATGAGGCATCATTTCCGTTGCGGTTGTCGCCTTCGGGCTGTGCTGCATGTCATTCACGTGCAACAGCAACAGCAAACTTCTCCGTGGTTTTACTACTTCCATGCTGCCCCCCCTCCCTCCCCTCCATCTGCTTGACACACATTTTTTGTTTTTGCAGCGCGCTCTTTAAGTAGCTGGGGTTGCCTTATCTCGGCGCTGTGTCGTCTCCCCGTTGTGCAACACAAATCAAGCATGAAAAGCTGCTTCAACAATTGACCACAATTGGGACAGAACTTTGACACACACACACACATACACACACAGCGGCTGAAGGGACACGAGGGGGAGAAAGAGATGAGGTGCGGCTTGGAGTCGGCTGTGGTTAAGGAAGCCAAATAGTTGTTGGCCCATTTGCCACAGTTTGCGGTATTTATAAATACACTGTAAAAGTGCGGCTTAAAAGACTTTCAAACGTTGACTGGCAACTTTTGATCTCATTTCCAGTTAAATAAAAACCCTATTTTTCAACACTAATTAAAGTGTTGTGTTGCACTTAAAAGTAATGTGCAATACACTGAACAAAATTTCGGCTTTAGGTATTTATTTCTCAGCATTTTTCTATCTTTTTCATTCCTAAACTTTATCAATTCTTAAGCCATTTTCTGCTACAATTATTTCTGTAAGTGTAACTCAAATTCGTTGAGTGTTTTTATTTTGATTTTGTCATTTGTTATTTTTCATGACACTTTTCTTTTTTGCTCTGCATTTCGATTGGTTTTGGAATTCTTCTCCAGCTATTTGTAGGTAGCCTAAATTCAACGCTTGAATTGCTGTCCAAAGCAACACATACTAATGTGTGTAAGTGTGTGCGTGTGTGTGACTAGACATAGTGTGGGTGTGTGTGTGTTTTAGCACATGTGTGTGTGCCCAGCTTATCGCAGGCAGCATCGCAGAGTCAACAACTAGAAACAGCTGCCTCAAATGGGGCAACTTTGAAATGGAATGTTTGATTTGGTTTTATTTAGGTTTTTTCCTCTCTCATTTTTACGGTTTTTTTCATTTGCTTGTTAACCCTTTTAGCTAACCCTTTTTTTTAGGCAATCGGCTATGCTAACTAATCAATATTCAAGCACAAATATCAAAGTCTAAAAATTGATAAAGTGTTTAAAGTGCGGGTTTAAGCAAAAGGGGTACCGATAGTGGTGGGGGAGGGGGGCTTGGTTTATTTGAGTTGCGCCCAACTTGCTAGTTGCTTGTTGGCCAACTCAACTAGCTGGTTTATTTGTATGCAAGCCGAAGTGCTGACAATTTAGCTTAGAATTCTTTTATGCGCAGGCAGTTAACTTGCCTCTTGTTGTTGTTGTTGCAACAGCAGAAACCTGTTTTGAATCCATAATTGAATTGTCCAATGTTGTTGATGATGTTGTTGTTGATAATGTTGTTGATGTTTGTGGATTATATAATAACAACAAACAGCGGCAAGCGCATAATTTTGTTTATTGTTTTTTTTTTTATTTTATTCGTAATTTTCGCTTTTCAATTTCTTTGCAAACACAAATATGTGCAAAAAATGCAATATTCCGCATGCCAACAAATATATATGGGGTATGGGGTATGGGTGGCGCGGCAAGCAGTCTCAGTCATCCGCTTTTCCGCTTCCGCGCACCGTTGCATTTTCACAATGACTTTGACACAATTTGAGCTTTCAGCTAATTAATATGACTCTAAAACGCTCTTTGCTTACTTTAACACCTCTCTTAATCTTACTCTCTCTCTCTTTGTCTTTTTGCAGCCAAGAAACAAAATGGCGCGGCCATACGCACAAATAGTTTGGGCTCCGGCACCCGCACCCCACCCCTCGAGCGCAAAAGCAAGCTGAGCGCTTTGGGACGTTTCTTCAAGCCGTGGAAATGGCGCCGAAAAAAGAAGAGCGAAAAATTCGAAGCAGCCTCCAAATGTAAGTTTTTTTGATATATTTTTCCCACTACAAATTTTCAAATGAATATTTAATAAATATTTTTTTTTTTTATGGGGGGCATATTTACAGCTTTGGAGCGCAAGATTTCTGTACGTGCCAATCGCGATGAGTTAGTGCAAAAGGGCATTTTGCTGCCGGAGAGTCCGCTGGGTAACATACCAGAGCCGGGTAAGTGTAATAAAGGGACGGGGCTGAGAAGGGGTTGAACATAACTCTTGAATTTGAGATTTGTTTAAATTTAGCTTTAAAATGTGTAAAAAAGTTCAACCTCTTCTTGGAACTCTGATTATTTTTATGCTCTGCGGAAGCACATTTTAGATAAAGAATTTGCGAGTTCTACATTTATATATTTATCGCTATTTGTTCGCACTTAAATTCTAGTTTGAGTAATTAGTCAAATAAATAACAGCTTAGTTTCAACAATTATCATAAATAAATATTTTTCTTTTGTCAAAACTAAATACGAGAGTTAAGTAACTTAGTTTATTTCCTTTATTTTTGGTCATAAAAATTACATTACTCATTTATTTATATTTTTAATTATTCACTTAATAATCACATTTTTGTTAGGCAGTCATAGTTATTTGCTGTTTTTGAATGTGTTATTTGGTCAATTAGCAGCAGTCGGTGGCACAAGCAAATAGTTGGCTGATAAAGTTGACAGTTTTAGCTGCCTCCCAAAATGTTTTTATATATTTTATGCCATTAAAATGGTTGAATCTAGAGACTTTAGAGACTGAAAAATAGAATATAGTTTCTAGCATATGATGCGCAGATAAAGTTTATTTTAATTGATCGATAACTGCCTCCATTTCTCGTTTATCGATCAATTTGGTTATATGCTTTATGCTGTTTCAGCAATGCTGCAAAATGGTACTCGAAAAATGTTGCTGGATTAATTTTGCTGGAACACTTTGCGTCAAGCTCACTCGACTACAGCATTGTTTATTCGTGTTTAATATTATTGGGAGCAATATTTAGCCAAAAACAGACTTGATTTACTCATTCTTCTTCTGTTTTTGTCCCATTCTTATTCCCATTGCAATTTGTTGAAACAAGCAGTAAACTTTTTTCTTAGTTGGCTAAATGATTGAGTCAACAAACGGAAATTGGCCATAATCCACGCACGATTTAGTCGACGGCCAAGTGAACCGTTGAGCTTAGCTGCAGAGTCACGCAGCTGGTGTCAGGTGCAAGCATTCGCTGCCACTTTGCTAAATTGTTTGCCTCAATAACGGCGAAAGGCTAAAGAGTGGCCAAGAGTGGGATGGACGAGAGAGACGTCAGTTAGTTTGTACCACAACAGCTGGAGAGCTGGAGCTAGACTCTCTACGGGGCAATGTCGCGACATTGCAACATTGCAACCTTCCCCGGCGTTGGCAATTAATCAAATGGCTAATTGTCGATGCGAGACGTCATCGAGCCGAAGCCTTTCTACGATAAAGACGCACGTGAAATGCATTCAAAATCAATGAGAAGGGGCATGAGGCAAGAGGGAGAGAAATGCCGAGAGACAATGATAATAGTGGTTGGTTGTTGGCGCGAGGGGGAGTGTTGCTAAAACGAACCTACCTCAAGTTGGATTTGCTTGAGTCAGGCAAGTTGGGCAAAGCTTGGCGCTGCCACTACACAACAGATGGCGCCAGCTTGGGGTGAAAGTTTTTCTTCTTTTTTGCAAGTGAAAGCTTTAAACGAGAAAGATGAATGAACGAAAGAATGAAAGAGCTGTGCTTAAAGCTCGCCACATTTTTATGAATGACTGCAAGTAGACGCAGCAAAAAATAAAAGCTTTATTTTCAAAAGTGAAATAACTGAAATCTAAATAAATATTTGCGTTGTTTATAAAAATAAAAACAATTATAAATAAACTTTTAAAATGCTAATTTTTTCGATAATCATTTTATTATTTTTTTGGATTATAAACAAAAATAATTATAGATGGCAGAAAACCCTAAATTTAATGACGGCATTTCTAACAAATATTTTGTTTTTTAATAATTAATTTAAGCTATCTTAATTTATATTTAAACTATGGCTTATTTATGCGTTCTTTTTTTTACTTTACCTGACAGGCGAGGAGTCGTACTATAATACAAGCGGAGCTAATGCCAATGGCTCCCTACACTCAGCCGTCCACAATAGTAATTCCATAAATCAAGCCAACAATTCCATAAATGCCACCACTTATGGCAGCGCCCAGCAGCAGTTGCAGCTGCAACAGTCGGGTGGCGTGCCCAGCTCCATATCCGTGCAACAGTTCAATGCAAATTCCATGCTCAATGGCGCCAGCCTCAATCAACAGAATTCCATGGCCAATGGCTGCCTCATTTCGGATGGCGCCTCCTCGGACACATCCTCGATGAGCGGCGGAGTTCCTCACTCGCAGTCGGCACCGCAACAGCTGGGCGTGGGGCAACAGTCGCAGCAGCAGCAGCAACAGGGCCAGCCCCCACCGCTCACTCCCCTCGCTCAGCATCATCAAGCATTGGCTCAACAGTTGCAGCAGCGATTCGCCATCAGCAATAATAACGGTGAGTTCGAGAATTATTTAAATTAAAAATGGGCTGCAAAAATGGGGTGTTTACTATAAATTTATTGCTTTTTGCAAATGGAACAACTGTAAATTGTCGTGCATTATATTTACAGTAAATTGAAATGTATCAATTGAAAGGGAAATCTACTCTTTTACTTTTAAAATAAATTGGAAAGTTTAGCTGACTTTTGTTAACTATTTGTAAAGATGAATTAAATATTACTATATATATATAAATATATTTTTGAGAATATATTCCGAAGAAAGGAAAAACTGCGTTACTTAAAAAAATTAAAAAATATGTTGCAATACCTTTGCAATTATTATGGGTTAGAAAAAATAAAAAAATTACTGAATAGATTCCGAATAAATAAATTTATTCTGGAATCTCAATGAATTGTTGAAGAATACTTTCGTTTGGATGAGTCTTACGATTTTATTTTTTATAAGTCCCTCAACCAATATTTTTATTTATTTAATATAAATACAGAAGTCTTCTATATTTTATTTATTTGCTTATGTTGTCAATCAACTTATTTATTTTAAAAATCTAATAATGTGTTCACTAATTTATTTGTTATCTTATCTGTTTATCTACTATTTCGAGAAACCATTTTAAATGTTTCAAATGTTTTATAAAATTAGCATAACTTTGCTGACAACATTGCATACTTTGGGGCTGTGCCACAAAGCGATAAATATTGTTGCCTAGTTTTAAGTGTTTGGGCGGGCAAAACTCAATTACAGAAACATCAACAATAGTCGTAAATTTAACGCGCTTTAAGCCAATTTGATGCCAGCTAATGCCCCGAAAACAGTCAGTCAGCCTCCCCACACACACACACACACCCACACATACACGCCAAAATGTGTGTTTCTGTTTGCTTTGCTTTTGTTCGAAAAAAATGTTGTCAGCATTTGCCGCAGCTTGCCAAATAGTCAGCTAAAATGTTAAACAAAACACAAACAAATTCTTAAATAGTTGTAGCGGTAGAGTGGCGGGAGGGGGCGTTGCACACATTGTTAGCTTTTTAAACGGTAAACAAACAGCGCTTCTGTTGCGTTTTCTCTCTCTCTTTCTCTATAGCTCGCTCTCCCATAATGAGCCCTTCGCATATTTGATGACTATGAAAATATTTTGTGTGCTTGAAGCTTTTTGCCATTGCGCTTTGGGTTTGTTTGTTTTTGTTTTCTTATTTTTGCTTGTTTTATGATGCGACGATATCTGCAGCTTTAATAGCCGGCATGTGCTTCTTGCTGTTGCGCGCAGCTCTTTCCTCGTCTTCGGCTTCGTCTCCTTCGCTGTCACCGTCGTCGTCCGCGTTCTAGCGACGCGCACGTTTTGTGCTTTTGTTTATTTTGCACTTGTTTCGCTCAGAGACAACGAGAGAGAGAGAGAGCGAGTCAGTGAGTGGAAGTGAAGGAGAGGAAGGGAGAGCGAGCGTATGCTCTCTTTTAGTGCTTACGCTCTCCACTGTTACTTTTTATCATTGCTACTGCGTCGTTTTTGTTGTTGGATTTTGACTGAATTCGACTGGTGGCGTCGCATTTTTATGGCAAACGGTTTCTGCTGCCTGTCGGCTCCGTCATTTCCTATGTTCAGTTAACATTAAAACGCAGCCCGCTAGAGCAGCGCGTGTTTTTCTCGTCGCGTTAGAACAATAAAAAAAATGAAATAAATATTAATATTAATTATAAAAAAAATAGTACATATACACGGAAAATATGCGCAAATATTCGTAATTGTGTTTACTGTTACACGTTTTGTTTTGTGTTTTGTTTATTTCTTGTTTTTTCCTGAGAATCGGCCCCCCGCTATCCGGCCCCTCTCTTAGTCTGTCTCGCTGCCGCTCTCCTCTCTCTCCCTCGCTCTTTCTTTCCCTTGTGTGTCTGCGTGTGTGTTGAACAACAATTATACACGTCTAAATATGTAATATTTGATAGCTGCAATTTTTATAAGTCATTCAGTACGACGCCTCCTTGTTTTGTGCATAAATTCAAGGTGAAGCTGCTTTCCAAGAGCCTTCAAAATGTTTTTCTCTAAATATTGGGAAAGGTTATTTTTGCTTTTTAAAACGCTGCTGGTTTTAGTTTTTAGAATGCCATTTTGTGTTGACTTTTTATAATTAGTTCTTAGAGATCAGTTGACTAATTCTGACTAATGGTAAAAATATTTTGGCTTGCTCATTTTACCTTTAAAATATACCGTTTTAAAATAAACAAAGCGCATTTCAATAAAAAAAGCGTAGCTGCAGCGTCAGCGAAATCAAAACGAATGCAATTCCAATTGTATATTGAGGCTTTGTCAACAACAAGAGCAACAACAAGAATAACAACAGCAACAAGAGTGCTGTGAGCCTAGCCACCCGACTCCCACCACCCAATCCTCTTCAAAATAATAAAACCAAACAAAAACAAACCAGACGAGCACCAACGTCTAACGGTACAAATGACGAAAGGCGCACAAAGCACAATGCCAAAAAAATATTTGTGTAAAAGGAATTTCTGTGTAAAAATGCAATATCAAGAAATGTGTGGGGGGGGGGGGGTGCGAGGTGGTATGGGTTGGGTTGGGCTGGGTTGAGACGTATTAAACACAAGCACGCAAAAGCATTTTTAATTTGAATATGTGTGTGTGTGTGTGTGTAGAAGTAGTTGTTGCTGTGGTTTGCTTGGCTTTTTGGGTGGTTTTTGGTTGAGCGGCGTCTTAGTTTTTTTTTATTCTTTTTTTGTGCTGTGTGTGTGTGTGTGTGTTGCAGCGAGGAAGCAGGCAAGCGAGTGAATAACTTTAATTTGCCGTCATTCCACTTTTGGTTTGGTATTCGCCGCTTACACATTACGCATACGCCGCGCTGGCCAAGTGGCTTTCGTGTGGCAGCAGAGGAAGCATTCAAATTGTTGCCTACCATTGGGCGACACTCTCGCTCTCTCTCTCTCACTCGAGCGAGTGCTCTCTCACATTACTTGTCCAATCCTTTTTGCGCTTTGCCTTTTCACATTCTTATTCGTTGCGCTCTCTTGCTGCGTTTGCTCTCTTTCTCTCTCTCCCTCTCTGACTTTGTTTTGTGTTTGCTGCTAAAGTAAAGGAAAAAAATAGAAGCTCAGCAGACTGTGGCTAATTTTTCGTTGTGTGCAAGTTAAAGTTTTTTAAAAGTTATAAATAATGAAAAGTGCATTAAATAGTTTTACAAAAATCGTGCACTTCTCTATAGTTGTATATGTGTGTTTGTGTGTGTGTGTGCTTGGGTGTGTGTTGATTGCTGCACTGCGCTCTCGTTGACCGCATCTGCATCCTGAGGTCGTCCACCTTTTTTTTCCCTCTTTCGCTGCGCTTTCGTCAGAGATGCGACGCGGAATCGAGTGCTGTCTATGTGTGTGTGTGTGTGTGTGTATGTGTGTGTGTGTATGTGTGTGTGTCTTCTGTTTTTTCTTTGCATTAGAAATATAAATGCATTTCACAAGTTACTCAACTTATTTTTTATAGTTTGCAATCAAATTGATGTCTCTCGTTGCTCAGCTTAGTTTTGTGTTGTGCTAGGTTAGCAAACAGCAGTGTTGCAAAATGCCACAAAAGCATGCAACCCTTGGCAAGCTCAAATCTTAAGGAATTCACTGGATATTTATGGGTGTTTTGGAACAGACTAGAACTATTATCTATAACCATTTGCTCTTCCTCTCAATAGTTGAATATTTTGTTTCATTTTTGTTGTATTTTACGTAGTTTGATTTCCGCTCGTGTCGCATTCTAATCTAATAAGATATGCTATTTTTATATGTGCCGGTTCTCCAATAAAATCTTATTAACTCGCTCAGATAAATTGCTACACAGCCACTGCTAGATAAGCACTCCTATGTATACATATATATCTATATCTACATATATATAGATTATATATATATATATTTATCCAGCCGCATATAATTGAGTCTGTGTGGGACGCCCACATTTGAGATAATGCAATTAGACAAGGCAGCCAACTGAAGTCAGTTGTTGTTATTCGAATTGAGATGTGGTACGTGGCAAGGAGAAATATTTTTCCACAACAACACTCTATAAATTTTTGTAATCTGAGCGTGTGTATCGTGTGTCTTTTGCTGCAAACCGTTTATTAAACATAATACCCAATAATATGTTGGCTAAAAGTGGGGTTTATTAAATTTCAATATGTAGTGAAATATTTATTATAACACTCAGTTTTTCTTGATTTTTAAATTGTGCCACAAAATTAAATTTTTGCCAAGCCATTTTCCATTTTTTTTTTTTTTTATAAATTTCTTTTAATTTTGTTTACTCATCTTGATAAAAAAAAAGTGGCATAGTTACCATTTAGAAATGAACTGGGTATAAGATTAACCCCTTCTCCTCCCCCTCCTCCTCCTCCACCTCTGCAGCTGCTTGAGTTATCTCGTTGAGCTTAGTCATTATTGCAAGCCAAGGCAAACAAAACGTTTCCAACTTGGCAATTAGGGTAGAAACTTCCACTCATTGATAACTTTTGATTACAAATGATTTAAAAAATTCATTAGCTACATTTTTGCCTTAAAAGTAAGTTGAGTCTTAACCAAGTTTGGGTCTGTTTTGCTATCTATTTGTTTACTAACTTTTTGGTATTTGGCTTAAATGATAAATGACCGTATTAGGCCAAATTGTTAGCTGCCTTTGGGCTGTTAGTATAAATAATTATTGTTGTGTATCGATTCGTGCTATGTTTTGGCCACCTGCGCATTTTGAATTTAATTTGCTAATTATATTGTCACTGGGTGATTTAACCTCATGTCGAAATAGTGTCAATAGACTCTGCACTGAAAGAAAAAAGAACAAAACCAAATTCAAACTAAAAAATAAAATAATATAAAATTTCTATGTTTTTTGTCTATCTAAATTTGTTAAAATTGTCGTTTTATTAGGTAAATTTGCAAACTTCGTCTATATATTTTTTGATGAGTGTATCAAATAGACCACGTCCAGTTCCGTTCTGTTGCTGGCTGGCCACTCCTCAAACCTTGCATGACATTGCCTCGTTATCAACTTGGCCAAAAACACTCGTCTGTGTTTCCTTTCTGCCGCTATCCTGTTCAAACTTGATTCTCTTGTGTTTTGTGCTAGACGGTTTCCGTTAACGACACATGCAAATGAGTCTGTTTTAGTCAGTTGGTCCCAGTCCACACACACACAAACACACACACACTCCCCACTCCCCACTCTTGCCCTTCCTCTTCTTCGTGTCTAATTTGCTTAACAAATGCTTTGCAGCGATCTTTTCAATGGCTTTTTCCTCTTCCTCTTTCCGTTTCGCACATTAATTAACATTTTTGCTCAGTGTTCGATTTATTATTGTCCGGATTTTGTGTAAACACAGCCAACAACCCAAAAAAAAATATAAAGAATTAACGAGTGTTTTTCATTTTTCATTAATAAATGCCCAAATGAGAGAATGTTGGATTTATTTGTATTGCTAGTTTTTCAATATCTTAAAAAGATTCTGCGAATTTGCGAATTGCTGGAATTTTTAGTAAACAAATTTGTTGTTTTATTTCGTATTATTCGCGTGTACTTTTTTAATCTCTCATGGAAATAAATAGTTGATAAACTTGAACAATATTTCCAACAATTTCAATATCAATCAATTCAAGGCCTAAAGCAATTTCACACCATGACCAACTCAATTTACGTAATACGATTTCTGGGCAAAACACTCAACTTTTAACTCGCTGATACCAATTTATTAACTATATTTCTGTTCAAAGTTGATATAACAATTAATTGATAATATTTATTAAATTTTGAAAGTGCATTTAAAAGTCGCCTAGCTAAAAAATTCACTTCTCTCGTTTCTTGTTTGCCTCAATTAAGAAAACTGCTGCTGCTGCTGCCCCCACAAGCTTTTTGTTGACTTTTTTTTCTATTTGTTTATTACTTTTGTTGTTGTTGTTGTTGTTTTGCTTGCTACTGTTTTTTCGAGATACATTTTAAGACGCCATAAAAGTCGAGAAATGACAATGTCAATGTCTCAATAGCTACGCTGCGCTGCTGTCTCAGAGAGAGAGAGAGAGAGAGAGCGAGAGGGAGAAAGAGAAAAAGAGAGAGAGGGAAATACTTGTGTGCGCCTTGCTTCGGTCATCAATTATATTTCCATCACCTTAATGCGAATAAAAATAATAATAATTCCACGCCAGACATTTTGTTTGTTCTTTTTAATTATGCACAATTGCCGTTAAATTGTCGCGCTGCAGCTTCCGGTATTCCATTTCTCCCTCTCCCTCTCTCTCTCTCTCTCTCTTTTTTCTTAGTGTGTTTCTTTTTGTTCACTTTCCTTTGTTGTTTGTCTCTGCTCGTTTGCCGGCCCATCCCCACATTGTGTATTCCAATTCCAATTCCAATTTCAATTCCGAATTTCAATTTTCAATTGCTCCTCCAATGAATTAAAATTTTCAATTGTATTTTCGCTTTTTCTCTGTGTGTGTGTGAAGCTATCAATGAATGCAACTTGTCCGCCGTCGTTTCCCCCCTCTCCCTCTCGCTCTCTTGATTCTCTCGAGAAGTGCTCGTTTTTGGTTCCACATCGTGCCTGGCTCGTCAACTTTGGGATTATAATCTTTATCAATTTGTTCTCGGACAACTTACGTTCTCAACAAGTATCTTTTTTTTTTTTGCTTCTGGTGTCACTTTTCTCGTTTCGTGCACAATTAAATTGTTGCTCAAACTGTGATTTTTCTCTCTGTGTGTTGGCGTGTCTCAATTGTGATCTGTCAGTGTTTAAATTATCTTGTGCTCTACTAAACTATTTTTGTATTTTTTGACATAAAATTAAGGTATTTGAGCAGTCTCTGATCTGACCATAACATTCTTTCGAGATTGAATTCATTTAGCTTTTGTCTATATTCTTAATTTACTGGGAAAAATTTTGTAAAATGAGATTCGATTTTAATATCCTCATTAATCTTTTTAGTCGATTTTTGTGCACTTTGCAACTGAAAAATAACTATTTTATAAACTTTAATCTGTGTTTTAACGTTGAATTACTTTTGTAACAAGTTTTAATGCGCTTTAAAAATACTTATTAAAGTCTAAAATTGTTTGCCACTTTTTTCAAATCAACCCGTCAATTTGTAGTCAGCTTAAGGAAGTTTTCGAACATTTGCCTTGTTTTTCTGTCACTTCTATAAATAGACAACCTTAAGTCAACTGCTGTTTGATTTAGCGTTTTTTAATAGCTTGTTTGCTGTTTGATGCATTTCTGACTGAACATGAGAATATATTGAATTTTAATTGGCCTTTTTTGGTTTTCGTGTCCAGCGATTCTTTTTGTGATATTGTAAATTACATATATATTTATAATGAGAAATAACAAAAGCAAAAGCAAAAGCAAAACACCAACAAAAATCGCACAATCAAATTGATAAATTTAAAAAAAACCAAACGACAAAGTAAAATTAAACGCACAAATGAAACAGCAACTCAAAGAACAACAACAACAACAACAACAACAAATGCCGCAACGAGTGAAATCATCGAAGAGCATAAATTTGCCACAAGCAACGCACAAATATTGTTTGTTCGTCTTTGAAGAATCTGCAGCAATAAGTGATAATCAATAATTATAGAAATCTATATATGTATATATAAACACATATGTGTGTGTATGTGTTTACCGTTATACAAATCGAAAAGTGAAATCAAATTGAAAACTAACAACTAGTAAATGTGATAAAAGTTGAGTGTAAATCAAAGTTTGTCATCAATAAATAAATAAGTAGGAATGTCATCTGCACAAATCCATACATACATATGTACATATATATTGCTAAAAGCAGCGTTAAACTGTTAAGTGTGATAACGTAAGCGATAAAAGCAGATTGCGTGCTTAATAATACACGAGACGAGTGCCGAGGAGAGAAAGAGAGAGCGAGAAAGATAATCTTTCTTCAATTCCCATAACTGCCATTAATTGATGCACCAATTCGACCATACAACTACTAACGGTAAAGCGAACTTAAACACACAAACAACAACAATAACAACAAACGTCGCAGCAGCAAAAACAAAAACAGCAGCAACAACAACAACAACAAGCAGCAGCTTAGAGGTGACATCAAAGCCACGCTGATGATGGGCTACATCATGGGTTGTGCTTGCTTCAAAGGTATGTATTACACATACGCACAAACACACACATACATATACAAATGTATTTCTGCGAATTTGAAACGCGCATCGTTAGCATTTATGCCGCTCTTCTTCTTCTGCCCCCCCTCGCTCATTGTCTCTCTTTCTTTTCGTTCTCTCTCATTTGTCAACTCGGCGTCCCGTTTCCTTCCGCCTTATCTTCGCACAAAAGAACACAACACAGCATAACACAACAGCAAACGCTGCAGCGCCTCCTCCTCTGCGTGTTGTCAGTTTTGCTTTTACGCACTTTCGCATCTTCGCATTCTTTGCCGTGGCAAAACGTCATTGCCGAAGCGACGACGTCACAACGGCGTCGTATTGCTTGAGTGCATGCGCACGTGCTCAACCCATATACTCTCTCTCTCTCTCTGTCTCTCTCTCTTGCTCACTCATTTTATGGCAAACTATCGCACTGTTACTTAACAGTTTTATAGGAACAGCGCAGCTTCGTTCCGTTGCGACCGGCGGCAGCGCCGCATTTTTTATTGCCCTGTAAAATCAGTGTATGTGTGTGTGCTTAAAGTGCAAGAGATTTGCCTTGCCTTATTTTGCCCCCCCCCCTTGTGTGTGTGTGTGTGCGTCTTCGTCTTTGCAGCTTGTCGTCGCCTTTTGCGTTAAAGAATTTAAGTGCTTGTGTGTGTGTGCGAGTGCGTGTGTGGGCAGCTTGCTCGACAGCCTTTTGAGTGCAAAGTGATTTTTTTTCGGTTTCTTGTTGTTGTTGTCTTTTCCACTTTTCTAGCGATTTGTTATGTGAGCTTAATAAGCTGCCAAGCCACACAGGCCCTTTACAGTTATTTGGCAATTTTGCTTTCAACTAAGATTTTTAAATTTTAAGTTGAATGCAAATTAAGTACTTAAATCGAGATTGTAGAAGTTTTAAGTTAAATAAATATATTGAAAGCTGTGTGATTGAGATTTAAATTTATTTCTTATTATTTTAAATTTTTATATATATGCAAAAATAAATAAAAAACTCAATTTAAATATTAAACACATTGCATAACAGCAATTAAACACGTGTTTTTCATAGCTAATAAAGTAAATATTTATGGAGATAATGTTTCTAGCAAGTCGCTAAGTCGCTAATAATTATAGTTGTTAATAATAGTTGCTATAATTAAAAATGGGGCAAATTGCTGCTGCTGTCAATTTAAATTCTGCTATTTGCATGAATATGTAACTATTTCTAGTGCATTTTCGCCGTGCTTGTTTTACAGTTAAATTCGCACACTGTGCACCAAATGGTTGGCAAACACTTCACACCCCGCACAGCAGCAACAGCAACGGCAGCAGCAGCACTGCCCTGCCACTGCAATGCTTGTGGCACGCATTGTGGCCTTTAACCTTTCGCATTCTGTGTGCATTTTCGCTTCGCAGTTAGTTTGATTCAATTGCAATTTGCAGCATCCACCATCCACCATCGTGTTGCACTCAAATGTAGCAGCAACAGCAGCAGCAGCAGCAGCAGGTTACAGTTTAGACATGGCAGTCTCAAAAGTGGGCAAAGGGATGAGGGGTGAGGGATGGTTGTTGATTGTGCACGACAAGTTCTGGCTAAGTGCTTCGCCCAATAAAGTATGCAATCATTTTGCGGTTAGCTGGAGAATCCTTTCCTCTCACTCTTTCTCTCTCAGTCTCCCTTTCTCTCTCACTCTTTCTCTCTCTCTCTCTGTTTGCTGCCAAATTGCTTTAGGCTTTAGCTTTGACTGTGTTTTGCAAAAATTGCATTGCTCTAATTTGATCGACACAATTTTTTTGATATTGTTTCTGCTTTAATCTTTCAATTATAAACAAATTAGTGGCTAGTTTTGCGCCCACATTCAATTTGAATATGCAAATGAAAATAATAGCGTCAGATACAAATACCTATCTAGATGCCCCTCATAGCCCGCACAACCACCTCTCCCCCACACCAAATAGCCACCGTCTGTGGCAGCATCAAATAAATAAATAAATAAATAAACAAGCGTTTAATTGAACCGGAAATTAGGTTTTGTGTGGGCGTCGATGTATGTGTGTGTGTGTGTGTGTGTGAATGAGTGAGTGTGTGAGTGTGTGTGTAAGTGTGGGTGTGAGTGTGGTTTTTTCCTATTAGAATTTATAGTAGACTTGCCGCATTCTTGTTGCTGTTGTTGTCTTTGTGGCGTCAACTCTGCAGCTGATACGAGCG
The DNA here is from genome assembly GCA_035042365.1 of Drosophila dives. Classification (NCBI taxonomy): domain Eukaryota; kingdom Metazoa; phylum Arthropoda; class Insecta; order Diptera; family Drosophilidae; genus Drosophila; species Drosophila dives. The sequence continues at coordinate 2,207,491 of JAWNLJ010000326.1, read as the reverse complement.
GAAAGCGCGGGGGAACTGCGGTTTGGCTGGGTTATATCACACACCAGCAAGCGGCAAGCTTCATTTAATAGCTTTAAAAAAAGATAAATCATATTTGAAAGTATATATTAATACTCTATATAATTTAAATTAATATCTAAAATTTAAACAATTGTAAACAAATCAGTGCATAAATTGATACGATTTAGGACATGTCGAAAAAGGGTTAATCGTTCTTAATTTCCGATCAAAGTCAGTAATAAAAGCTAGTTGTAGTTATCATTATCGTTATCGGCGCCTAGTATCGCAGTCGAAAAGCAAATTAAGCAGAGGTGCAACAAAGCTGATACTTTGCTAAAAAATGATTGCAACAAAATAAATATTAATCAACATTTTAACAGAAAATTAATAAGTATTGATTAAATGTAAATAATTCTTTGATTTGAGTTCAATGTATTTTTTTTTGTTGTTATTAATTGTCTGATTAAGATTGGTTATCGTATGTCTTGCCATAAAATAATTCAATTGATTTGGTATTTAATAAAAATGCTTATATATATTTATATATATATATATATTTATTTATATATATATTTATTTATATATATATTTATTTATATATATATTTATTTATATATATATTTATTTATATATATATACTTATTTATTTATTATAATTATAATTATTTTTATTATTATTATTATTATCATTATTATCATTCTTATTACTCATATCAGTCTTATCACTCTTATTAGAATCTTATCAGAATCTTATTGGAATCTTATCAGAATTATTAGATTCTTATTGGAATCTGATTGGATTCTTATTGGAATCTTATTGGATTCTTATTGGATTCTTATTGGATTCTTATTGGATTCTTATTGGATTCTTATTGGAATCTTATTGGATTCTTATTGGATTCTTATTGGATTCTTATTGGATTCTTATTGGAATCTTATTGGATTCTTATTGGATTCTTATTGGAATCTTGGAATCTTATTGGATTCTTATTGGATTCTTATTGGATTCTTATTGGATTCTTATTGGATTCTTATTGGATTCTTATTGGAATCTTGGATTCTTATTGGAATCTTATTGGATTCTTATTGGATTCTTATTGGAATCTTATTGGATTCTTATTGGATTCTTATTGGATTCTTATTGGAATCTTATTGGATTCTTATTGGATTCTTATTGGATTCTTATTGGATTCTTATTGGATTCTTATTGGATTCTAATTGGATTCTTATTGGAATCTTGGAATCTTATTGGATTCTTATTGGATTCTTATTGGATTCTTATTGGAATCTTGGAATCTTATTGGATTCTTATTGGATTCTTATTGGATTCTTATTGGATTCTAATTGGATTCTTATTGGAATCTTGGAATCTTATTGGATTCTTATTGGATTCTTATTGGATTCTTATTGGAATCTTATTGGATTCTTATTGGATTCTAATAGGATTCCTTATTGGAATCTTATTGGATTCTTATTGGATTCTTATTGGAATCTTATTGGATTCTTATTGGATTCTTATTGGATTCTTATTGGATTCTTATTGGAATCTTGGAATCTTATTGGATTCTTATTGGATTCTTATTGGATTCTTATTGGATTCTAATTGGATTCTTATTGGAATCTTGGATTCTTATTGGATTCTTATTGGATTCTTATTGGAATCTTATTGGATTCTTATTGGATTCTAATTGGATTCTTATTGGAATCTTATTGGATTCTTATTGGATTCTTATTGGATTCTTATTGGAATCTTATTGGATTCTTATTGGATTCTTATTGGATTCTTATTGGATTCTTATTGGATTCTTATTGGATTCTTATTGGATTCTAATTGGATTCTTATTGGATTCTTATTGGATTCTTATTGGATTCTTATTGGATTCTTATTGGATTCTTATTGGATTCTTATTGGATTCTTATTGGATTCTTATTGGATTCTTATTGGATTCTTATTGGATTCTTTTATTCTTCTATTCTTCTATTCTTCTATTCTTCTATTCTTCTATTCTTCTATTCTTATATTCTTATATTCTTCTATTCTTCTATTCTTTTATTCTTCTATTCCTCTATTCTTCTATTCTTTTATTCTTTTATTCTTCTATTCTTTTATTCTTCTATTTTCTATTCTTCTATTCTTCTATTCTTATATTCTTCTATTCTTCTATTCTTCTATTCTTCTATTATTTTATTCTTTTATTCTTTTATTCTTCTATTCTTCTATTCTTCTATTCTTCTATTCTTTTATTCTTTTATTCTTCTATTCTGTTATTCTTCTATTCTTTTATTCTTCTATTCTTTTATTCTTCTATTCTTCTATTCTGTTATTCTTCTATTCTTTTATTCTTTTATTCTTCTATTCTTTTATTCTTCTATTCTCATATTCTTCTATTCTTTTATTCTTCTATTCTTCTATTCTTCTATTCTTCTATTCTGCTATTCTTTTATTCTTCTATTCTTCTATTCTTTTATTCTTCTATTCTCATATTCTTCTATTCTTTTATTCTTCTATTCTCATATTCTTCTATTCTTCTTCTAATCTTCTATTCTTCTATTCTTCTATTCTTTTATTCTTTTATTCTTCTATTCTGTTATTCTTCTATTCTTTTATTCTTCTATTCTTTTATTCTTCTATTCTTCTATTCTGTTATTCTTCTATTCTTTTATTCTTTTATTCTTCTATTCTTTTATTCTTCTATTCTTTTATTCTTCTATTCTCATATTCTTCTATTCTTTTATTTTTCTATTCTTCTATTCTTCTATTCTGTTATTCTTCTATTCTATTATTCTTCTATTCTTTTATTCTTCTATTCTTCTATTCTTCTATTCTTCTATTCTGCTATTCTTTTATTCTTCTATTCTTCATCGAGTATAATAAGATAAAAGGAAAATCTTATTCCTAAAAGATGCATAGAGGGTATAGCCTAGAGTCTGGCACAACCCACTCGAAAATATATATTTTTTTTTTTTGCTCTAATCTAGTTTTGACACATGAACACTTTTTTTTATTGTCCTTTGTCCTGTGTCTTTTTTCACTTGTCGTGCAGCAAGGGTAATTATAGCAATTTACCTGTTTATTGTGGCATGTTCATGTTTTCTGCAAATCAGATGGTTTTCAACATGCTGCATGCAACACTTTCGGTTTTTAATGGTTTCAGTTGTGGTTTTGATGTGGCGCCTGAAGAAAGCAGTTTGTGGCACGTCCGTTGAGTACTTCAAGAAGACGAGTCTCAATGGTTTTGGTCTTTTATATTTCATAAGACGACGTCGCTTTCAGCGCTTCTTTTGGTTCCTCTTCATTGCGGTGGGCATAGTTGCTGCCACATTTGCGGTATTTATTACTTTGCTGGAGTTCTCAACTCTGCCAACTGTGACGGCTCTGTCGGCATTGACCACCGCAAGCGATGACATTGCATTTCCCGCGATTCGCATTTGCAGTGCGAATAAATTGAGTCGCCTCAAAATGCAGCTTCTTGCGAGGGATTTGTCCAAATCGCTGGGCAACTCGCAGAATTATTGGCTTGATGAGCTGCGTCTGCTTGCGGGTTACTTTTATCCCTCGTCGGTGTCGGCTGCCGCTGCTGCCACGTTGCAAGTGGCTTTGGGTGAACTTTGGCCACAGGATGTGCGTGCGCAGCTGCTGCAATTATCGCCCAGCTGCGAGTCCTTGTTGCTCGACTGCATTGCGGATGAAGTGGGGCACAATTGTTCGCATTTATTTCAGCTGACGCCCACCAGCGATGGTTGCTGCTGTGTCCTGCAGCATCCTGGCAACATAACGCAGTCGCTAACCCTTCGACTAAATGCCTCGCTGCAAGACACTTTTCGCATGCCCCAAGTTGGGCCAACAACTGGCTTTACCCTACACCTGCCCAAATGGCTGGGCAGGCTGAGTTTGCCGCCAGGCGATGCAATATTCTTGCAGCTGCAACCCATTCGAATGTTGGCTGATGAGGCACAAATTGGCACTTATCCTTTGGCCGAGCGTGGCTGCCATTTTGAGTTGGAACATAAGCAGCAGCTGCACTGCTTGCCACATTGCCATCTTCGCAAGTCGCTTGCCACTTGCAACTGTGCCCCTTTCTTCTATCACACATCTGAATTTAATCAGCTCAACCACAGCTACTGCAATCTGCAGCACACGGCTTGCATGCAACAACTGCTGGGTAAGTTGGGGCAAGTCTTTGTGGACAATAAATGTAATTTTGCCTAGGCTTTTCGACTTCTCAAGATAAGTTTATGGAATCAATAGAAGAAACTTCTTTGTCTATTATTAAAAAAAGGAAATAAACTTTGCAGATTAATAAAGAAAAAAGAATAATTAGCAAGAATTTTGACACATTTTATATAATTTAATTAAAAAAAGAATTAATTAACAAAACATTGTTTTCGTAATAGGTTTTCTGGCACATTTTGAATATTTTTACTTTAAGCAAGAATTTCAAGATATTTTATTAATTATTATTTAAAAAAAACAAAATATTAACTGACTTTTGAACAACAAACAAATTTTTGTTTTGACAAAACTTTGTAGCACTTTTTTAATACCTTTTTTTTAGCTGAAATTTTGCGACATTTTATTAATTATTTTTGAAAAAAATTGTTCTGTAAATGAATGAAGAATAAAAAATTCCTAACCTGAATTGTGAACAGCAAATATTTTTGAGGCTTTGGTTTTGAAAAAGTTTTCTAGCAAGAATTTCGAGATATTATTTTTCTATATTTTGAACTTAAAAAAAATTAACTAAAAAATAGTTAACAAAAACTTGCTGTTGGAATAGGGTTTCAAGCACATTTTGAAGACCTTTACTTTTAACGAGAATTTAAAGAGATTTTATTACTTATTATTAAAAAAAAATTTTGCTTTCTGATCTGACTTTTGAACAACAAACAAACCTTTGTTTTGACAAAATTTTCTAGCACTTTGTAAATGTTTTTTTTTTTAGCTGAAATTTCAAAACATTTTATTAATTATATTAAAAAATGTACAATTTGAAATAATTTAAGTTTAGATCTGAATTTTAAACAACGAGCAAACCGTTTTTTAACAAAACTTTGTAACACTTTTTAAATACCCTTTTTAGCTGGAATTTCAAAATATTTTATTAATTAGCGTTAGAAAAATTTACATTTTGAAACAATTAAAGTTTAGATCTGAATTTTGAACAACAAAAAAGATTTTCTTTTTAAAAACTTATAATTTTTAGGTAGGTTTTTTTTAATGGTTTTTTTTTGCGAATTCATGCACTATTTAACTTTTCGAGAACCAGTTTTTTTTTAGTTAGCAATAATGTCGAGCCAGAATCGCGTTTACAACTTAAAAGGAGTTTTTTTTCTAGGGAAAATCTTAGAAAAATTAGCATTAGAATCAGTTGAAATTGATTTCAGCTTAACACATCAAATTAATATCATTTGTGCAACAGGCAGCTGGTCGCCTTGGAGTTGTGTGGAGTGTTTGCCATCGTGCAACGAGTGGCGCTATGAGCTGCGCAAGAGTTTGTGGGGTCACCTGTCGCCCGGCGAGGAGGCGAGTACGGTGAGCATACGCTATGGTGGACAACGTGTGCCGCTCTATCGCCAGCATGCGCTCTACAATTGGTACGAGATATTGTGTGAGTTGCACGAAACACAAACATTTGCCACACATTGGTTGCAAGTCTAATTTGTAATTTAATCTTTGTTTGGCAGCAACTGTTGGCGGCGTTTTGAGTGTTTGCATTGGCTGCTCGTTTATTAGCGGCTTTGAGATTGTCTACTTTGCGGTGTTTCGACTGTGGCACAACTGGCGTCAATTAGTTGTCTGATTATGCCACACACACACGCACACACGCAATCATTTGTATACACATATCAAATATAAAGCATACGCCATGTGTGACAGCAAATGAAATTAGTTGTGATTTATTTGGTCAGTCCGTCAACAGCTTGTTTGGGTGTGTGTGTGTGGCACATGCACTCAACGCTGAGAGACGCCACTCACATTTATCTTCATGGCTGCCACGCCTACTTTGCCGAAGACAGAAGAAGAAGAAGAGCAACAACTGTGCAACATCCACTTGCTGAAAGAAAAAGAGCTTCATTTTAGTCACTGATGGAATGTTGCAACAAAAAAAAAATAAGAGATATGGTTGTAGATATTTATGTCTATATAAAAATAAATATATATATGTATATATGTTTATAAATCTATATATATAGCTTAAAGTGTTGATCATCAAGGTTAAGTTGTCTGTGACGAGCACTTTATGGCTGCTCGACAAAAGGTCAATTGACGACAAATATACGAATTTGTGTCAGTTTGAGCACACACTTAGACACACACACACTTAGACACACACACATACACACACACACGTTTACTATTATAAATCGATAGCTCCTTTTGTGCTCAGGTGCCTCATGATTTTTATGAGCAACTTATAGATTATTTTTTGTGCTATTGCCATTTGCGGATTACAGTTACAAAATTGATATTTATAACTAAGAACAAAATAAAATAATAACTGTTCGTTTATGTTGAAATGTGTTTGAGCTTGAACAAAAGTAACAATTAATTATTATGTATCGCTATATCGATAAATATCGAAGGGATTAACTATTTATTAATACTTGTTGAATAAATATAGTATAAATCGGAATGGTTTTTATAGACTTTTTCATAAAACTGCAATGCATTTAAAATATAAAATTTATCTTAAGAGTTTTATGAAAATTTTACATCATTTTTATATTTTACATAAATATAAAATTAAAATATTTCTTAGCATAATTCTTTTTAAATTTTATTTTAAGAGTTTTATGAAAATTTTGCACAAATAAATATAAAACTAAAATATTTCTTAGCAAATCTCTTTTTAAATTTTATTATTAACATTTGTAGCAATTTATTAATATATGTTTTTTCCTATTTTCTCATTGCAGGTGAGTTTTTCTGGAAGTACACACAAAATTTAATTATTCCCACAGTTGGGTAAGTTTAACGTTTGCAGATTTAAATGTTTAACAGCAGCTGTTAGAGCGCTGTTAGCTAACAGCTGTGATAGCTTTTTACACGTGAGCTTTTTGCACACAGGGTGCATCACCTGGCCCGCTGTCAAAGCTCTCAAAGCTTTTTATTCGTTTTTTGCTTTTCTCCCATAAAAATCAACATTGTGTGCAAAATCAATGTGATATGAAATCCATGCGTTGTTACATTATTATTACAATCCCGAGTACTTAAGCCTGTCATATATATCATTTATAATATGGCAACACATCATTGCCAAATCATTGTACTCCTCCCCCGCCCCGAAGTCAGCTTAGCATCAACGATTTGAACAATGCTCTAAATTTTTCCATTAATATGAAAAACGCCAACTTATCAGGCAGCGTCATCGTCCTAAGTGATTTCTACGTTTTGATTTAGAGCTTTATTCTTAACAGAATTTATAAACGAGGGTTGTTCCACAGATTGTGGTATTGATAGAATATTAGTATATAATATATAGAATATAGCGTGAAACTAACGAAAAATTTCTGCTTCGGCTTATTTGATTTTCTCAAGTATACACAAAGTATATATATATATATATATATATATGTTAAACGTCACATATGCACTTGCTTTCTCTCTCTTTCTCTCTCTCTCTCTCTCTCTCTCTCTCGCTCTCTTTCTGACTCCCTCTCCATCCCTTTCTCTTTCTCTGCCTCTCCCTCTCTTTCTGTCTTCTGCCTCATTTGCATAATTGAAATATGGAATTTTTGGTCGTCAAGCATATAAACATGCCACATGCCACTGCCCACAGCTTGCCACACATCTCACACATCTCACATTCACCCACAACCACATGCGATTTGCATAAATAAAATTGTAGTGTCCTTTTTTTTTTTTAGTTTGTTTTTTTTTTAGTTTGTCTGTCGTTTTCGTCCTGCTGCTGCTTTTGTCGTTGCCTGTCAACCTAAATTACGGCAATTTGATTTTGGCAATTACAACGCATTTTTGAGCAACAATTTGTGTGTTTGTGTGTGTGCTTTGTTCAAATCTCTACTCCCATCCCTCTCTCTCTCTCTCTCTCTCTCTCTCTCTCTCTCTCTCTCTTCGCACTATTTGTGCCTTTGCTTGATATATGGCTGCCTTTTTGGCATGCCCTTGCTGTGCATAATATCCTTTTTTGTGATGATATGCGACACACAAAATTGAATCAGATAATATTACAGACAAAATCTATATGCCAAATAATTATATGTTAAAATATTTATTTATTTGCATATATTTATGTGTGTTTATCTGTATTTATTTGCATTTAATTATGTGTACTTATTTATGTGCACTCATTTTTATTTAGTTATTTATGTGTATTTATTTATATATATGTATTTGTATTTATACATTTTTTATTTATTTACATTTATTTATATGTAATTATTTGTATTTATTTATTTACATTTATCTGCATTTATTTACTTACATTTATCTGCATTTATTTATTTAGATTTATTTATAGTAATTTATTTATATTTATTAATTTTTTTTATTTTTTTTATATGTATTTATATTTACTTATTTATTTATATTTGTTTAAATTTATTTATTTTTATTTACTTATTTATATTTATTTACTTTTATTTACTTATTTATATTTATTTATTTGTATATATTTATTTCTAATTATTTATTTGTATTTATTTATTTTTATTTATTTACATTTATTTATTTGTATTTATTTATATTTTCTTGCATTTTTTATTTATATTAATTTATTTATATTTACTTATTTATTTATGTTTACTTATTTATTTATAATTACTTCTTTATTCATTTATTTATTTATCTATTTTATTTATTTATCCATTTTATTTTATTTACATATCTTTATTTAATTACATATCTTTAATTATTTACATTTCTTTATTTATTTACATTTCTTTTTTATTTACATTTATTTGTTTACATTTATTTATACTTATTTATATACTTAATTATATTTATTTATATACATTTTTATATTTGCTATATCTTTTTCTATTTGATATTTATTGGGGATATCTGCTCTACATATAAAATTTTTTTATTACTAATATATTTTCCCGTTCAGCATTGATTTCTTTTGCATTATTGTTAAACTATATTCTTTTCAATACTCATTAAAATATGATACTTGAAATTTGCAAAGAGTACTCAATCTTCGAACTGTCATCAATAGTTTTTTCCTCTGTCAGTTTCCATTTTTTTTTTTTGTTTTTTGTTGGTACTCGAGAATTTCCATTTCAGTTTAAGTTTTGGTTTCAGTTTCAGTTTCAGCTGCCACATTGGCAGCCGTTTTGAACTTAATTATTTGCTTGTCCTTGGCAAAACGGACAAACTGACAATTTGACAATTTGACAATTGCCTGCAGCAATTTGACAAATGATTTATAAATGTTGTATCTGTTTTTTACACATGCCAACAACAAAATAATACAAAATGTTTTGGGCATGTCCTTTGTCGCATTTGTTTACGCAATTATCTTTTGTTAGCGTTGGCAAATCAGTTCCAACTTTTGGCCAGGTTACTTTGAGCCGTTTTCCCAAATTCAAGGAGATGCTTTGGTTTTTTTTTTGGCTTTGTGGCATTGCACAACTATAAATGTTATTCATTTGTTTTCGTTAGCTGCTTGTTTGCCAAAAATACGTGAGCAAAGCTAGAAATTCAATGTGCCACAGCAGCCAGCAGCGAGGCAACCAGGCAACCACAGTTGTGGCAGGCAGCAGCTCATAAAAATGAATTACTTACAGCGTTTCTCGCAGTCTGTGGCAGCCAGCAGAGGAGGTGTGGTGTATTAGAGGGTAGGGGGAGGCGACGTGGGGCATGGGGCATGGTGGCAGGGAGTTTTTGGGAAGTCAGTTCGCTTTGGTTCGCTGGTTATGCAAAATGTAAGTCCAAATTTCAAGGTTGCCTAATTTGTTTATGGCTTGTTCTTCTTCTTCTTCTCTCTCTGCTTTTTTCTGTGTGGCATGCAACTGAATACTTAATTTATAGACAGCTTTTATTACTGTTAAGCGCTGTTTCTTTTTGCCCTTCACAATGGCCAACTGAATTAAATGATTTGGTGTTATTTTTTTTCTTGTTTTTTTTTCTCGTTTTGTTGTTGTTTTTTGGCACTTTGTTTTTAATAGAAATTTAGGATAATTCGTTTAACAAATTTACAACTTTTTTTCTAGTGGCTTAAATTTGCTTAATAAACCCAAAGCACTTTCAAAAAAACTTGGGCACATTTTTTACATAGGATATTTCTTTGTTTTTTTGCAGCAGTTTTTTTTTATAAGAAAGGTTTTTCCAGGCAGCTCAAAGTGATAAGTAAAATTAAGTTGACACTTTAAAAAAAACTTTAGTTAATTTTATTATGAATATTTTTAGGCTTTTTTCTGTTTTAATGCTACTAGGCAGCAGGAAATTTATTTAATCTTATCTCTAAAATTTATTTAAAAATATTTTAATTGCACAAATCATAGTTAAACTTTAAGGAGTATCTGCTAGTCAGGCAGTCCACCTTTTACCTATTCTCACGTGTTTTATTGGCATCATTTTTATGCTAGTTGGGCAACAAATGTGGTTGCGGCGGCTGGCCATCATTTGCAGTTCAAACTGATTCCATTTGCTATAAGCCAACTTACACCTAACTAGTCGTTTTGTGGCAGCTGCCCCAGAATTTGTACTCTTCCCAGACAGTTAACCATCCAGGCATAAATTCACATCGAGTTTTTATTTATCATCTTGCAACATGTTGTGGCTGATTTTCATTTGAAGCATTGACAAATTGTTATTTAATTAACGTAATTCTTTCTGACATTTTGCATTAGACTAATTCAATTTTCATATGCAAATCGAATGTTTATGGATTTTGTTTGGGCCATAATCCAAGCTGTCTGCTACCTTGCGGGTGCATTAACTGTGTCTTGTTACCTTTAAGTCGACTGTTTTCACAATTTTCTCAATTTTCTGTATCCTTTCTGGTTGGTTTCCCCCTTTTTTTTTGCCAATGTTGTCCGTTGTATAAGTCGTAGGACTTATGCAAATGCTGCCCTAGTCCTGGCAGTCAATCAAAGTTGGCGACGCCCTGCTGTTTGCCAATCCCCCTCCCCTCACACACAACATTGCCAGCAGTTTCGTAATCATCATCGTAATCATCATCATTATCATCATTGTGATTGTCGGCATTGTGCTTTAAAATGGTTTTATTTATGCAACGACATGTTTCAAGTGAGCTCCTCAAGCTGTTTTCCTAACCAAATTTTCCATGCAAATTTGCACGTGGCCAACTTGCCCCTCACCTTGCCACGACCTTTTCCCCCAGTGACGTGGCTGCAGCCGAGATTCTCTGGGTTTTCTCCAGCTAATGTTGCTGTTGCTGTTGGCTGTTCCTTGTTGTGCGCCTGCATTTAATTATTAAAATTTAATTCAGTCAATTTACACTGAAGCTACACGTTCTGCATACAATTCTTTTCATTGGCCAAGTTTCGGACTTGGCCTCATGAATATTGCGAATGCCCGCATTACAAAAAACTACTTTCAATTCAACTTTTTTTTTTTTTATGGCTTTCGCATTTTGCCCAAATCCCGGTTTTTTTTTAGGAAAAGAAGAGCTATGCATAATTTTCGGATAAAATTTCAAAACTTATTCAAGCTTACCTAAATCATAACTTTTTTTTTTTAAATTAGAGTATTTTTTTACGTATTTTTTTGTAGTAATATCTTTTAGTTTTTTTTAAAGTATTTTCTGTGGTTATTTAAAATAAATATATTTAAATTCTACTCTGAATTTTCTAGTGCTATTTCATATTGTTTTTTATATTTTTATGAAGCATACTTTAATGGGTCTACAAATTAGGAAATTTTGGAGTTCTGTAAGATTAAGTAGATAATAATTTCAACGAAAAACATGCTGAGAAAAATGTGATACATATTTCAGTTCGTTCACTTTACTCTAAACATTATCTAATATTATATATATATATTTATACATAGAACTGTAACTGTTTCAAGGGTATCTCTCAGTTCAAAACTTTCAATTAGACAAATTTATGCGTTTTGTAAGCTTTGGCAAAGTTTTGGTTGTTTTTGTGTTGCCGCCTTTTTCGGGGCAACCTGTTTGATGTATGAAAACTATTTAAGTTATAGTCCGATATTATCATCATGATGATAAATAGTTTTTAGCCTTGTTGTTATTGTTGTTGTTTGCAGTTTGTTTGTTGTTGTTGTTTTCGTTCGTCCTTTGTTCTGGCTCACTTGTTATTGCCGCTGCTGTTGCTGTTGCGCTCTCTTGCATTAAAATTTGATGACTTGCGTCACTCGCATTTTTAATGAAGCCCATCAACAAACCGTTGCTGTCGTTAAGAGAGTCGAAAAGAGAGCTCTCAGTGGAGTCAAAAAGCTTTCAACACGTGCACTTCACACAAACAATGAGAGGAAGAGAGAGCGAGCGAGCGTAACTCTGTGTGAGTGCGTGTGGGTTTATGTGTGGGTGTTTAAGAGAGAGTGAGAGAGAAAGAGACGGCGTGCGCTTGTGTATATTCAAGTTCAAGTAAAAACATTGAACAGCACAAGTTCAGCTTCAAGGCGCAGGCTGCTCACATATACACACACATCCATACAAACTTGTGAGACAAACACGTGCTGGCAATCTTTCTCTCGCTAACACTCTCTTCCCACCTCCCCCCTACGCGCTACTCTCTTTGCTCATGCTTTTCTGTGATTATGTAAGCAACGTTGAATTTTTGTGATTTTTTTTTTACTTTTGCATTTTATCTTTACCATTTGTCCTTTTCCTGTTTTTATTCGCGTTTTTGTTTTTGCGCCGAAAATTTGTTCAATTGCATTGCAGCCATTTACTGTCTGTCCGTGTTTTTGTCGTCGATTTGTATGATTGTATTTATTTTTCATTTGCCTTGGAATCTTTACGGCCTGCGGATGTTTTTTTTTTGTATTTTTATTTATGTTATTTTATTTTGTTTTGTGCTGTTGTCCTTGCTGTAGTTGTTGCTGTCTGTGGTCTGTTGCTGCCTATCTGTTGTTGTTCGGCGTGTTGCCTTTGTTTGCCATCGCTTTTGGCTTGTCAATGCCACAACAGCGGAAGGACGCCATTCTTTCTCCTGCATTTTGGCTGTTCTCTCTCTCTCTCTATCTCTGTCTCACTGGTTATGCTGTGCTTAAGGCAAACGTCAACCTATACTGTGGTCCCCACAAACAAACAATATTTGTATTTATACCATGAACCCATTAAAAATGGGTAAAAAGGGGTATAATGATTTTGTGCAAATGTGTGTAACAGACATAAGGATGCACCTCCGACTCGATAAAGTATATATAGTTCATTATCAAGATCAAATAAGAAACACCCAAGTCAAAAAGATATTTTCATATTGATCTCATTTCTACCAGCAGCAGCAAGCATTTTCTGCATGCCTAAATATGCAAAGTGCATGTGTGAGAAAGAGATGCCCTGTATTCGGAAGAAACCCCGTTACATACGATTGCGTATACGTATGTATGTATATACATGCACTTGTTTCTAGCCGGCCAATTAGGGATCAGTTCGGGCATGTGAATAAAATTGTGCGCTGCATATTCTCTCTTTAGTTATTTAGCCTGCTCTCATTTGGATGCAAATCTGTGAATAAATTAGAATATATTGAACAGCTGTTTTGAGGGTGTGTCATAGTTGAGCTAACTCGAGAACAAAATTCTTATTTGTTTTATTTTCATATATTTATTTTCCTTTTCACATTGTGATTGCTGTTGCTGCTGCTGCTGCTGCTGCTGCTTTTGCTGCTTTTCTGGGGCAACATAAAGAAAATTCGTTTGACCCTGAAGGGGTCCTGCACGCGTTTCGCTCGCAGTTGTTGTTTTCCCAGTGAACTTGGCAACTTGATAATGTGCTGGCCATCATCTTACTTTTGATTAGCCTCGAGGTATTTGTTGTGCTCCGCATCGCACATATGATGCCGATTTGGCATTCAATCAGCGTAGTTAATAAAAGTATATATAAAAGTATATATATATATATTCTAAGCTATTCTGGAATTAGTTGCAGCTGCTTAACAAAGAAAAAATAAATACACATAATCCTTATGAAATGTGTTTTTTTTGTATTTGTTTTCATATTAATAATAATAAGATAGTAGAAATATATTCATCATAACAAAAGGGCTCTTACATAACAATATTTATTGTTTCTTTTTCAAAGTTATACGAAAATAAATACAGATTAGTTTATCTATTTAATTTGCAAATGAAGATTAAGAAGAAGAAGAGAAGATTATTAAGTATTTTTTGATGAGCATTTATCATTTATTAACAATATATCAATAATAATTGATTACTACTTCATTTGTATACCTCAAAGTTATCCCTGACTTAACCAAATTGAGATCAATTGGATCATTTACATTAGTTTATTTGCATCATTTACATTTGCTAATTGAAAAAAAATAACTGTAAAGGAACGTTTAGTTTTTGTTTCATGAATAAATTTTCGTGTGGTACTTAAATTTATTCACATATTTTTTTGGCTCGTGCCGAGAGGCGACTACAATCATTGCCAGGGACACAATAAGTTTCGGGGGCACTGTTATTTTTAGCTGCCACTGAAAGGACGACCTTCGGCCGATGTGTGCTGCACACATCCTTTTGGTAGTCACGCCACCATTCCCCTCTTCCCCACTTTACTCCTAGTGGTGGGCTTATAATACCGCAAGCTGATTGCAAAACTGAAAAACGTTTATCGCACACACACACACACACGCACACACAGACAGACAGGGATAGATACTGTGACAAAAACTGAAATGAAGTGTTGACAATGCGGCAGTTGGCATTGAAATACGTGGCACAGGGACACACACAGGAAGTCACCATGGCAATGCGACAGACAGCGCGCCAATAAAGGATGTGAAGTGATGCCAGGAGGAGGGCTCAAGTTATGACTTTGCTGTCACATGGAAAGTTTTCTAGTTTCCTCAAGCCCATCAAGGTTCCAGACAACATTGAAGGTAATGTTGTTGAGAGAGAGAGAGAGAGAAAAACAGAAGGAGAGAGCGAGGGGGAGTCGTACTTGTGTTGCAAAAAGTTTAGCTACAAGGAAAAGCAATTGTCTGCTCTTCTGGGCGTTCCTAATGAAGATGGTCCCCGCTCTGCTGCTGCTGCTGCAGCAGATGTTGCTGCTAATTTATTGCCTTTTTTTCTTAGTCGGCGCATTTTTATTTTATCCCACGCATTTTTCTCGAGAATTTCTCATTTCCGTTAGTCTGTTAATTATCTTTGCTTTCGCTATTTTTCTAATTAAAGTTTATAACTAGTTTTGAACGTTTTCGCCACGCGCAACTGTCATCAAAATGTTGTACAAAATATGCAACAGGCAAAGAGGAAGAGAGAGAGAGAGAAAGAGATGGAAACAGACACAAACACTGATAAAAATACAGAAAGATAGTTGGCCCTGGCAATGACAATATTTCCTGCATTGACGCACATAATCCCTTCAAGCTACAGGTTCAAACTGCTGCACGTCCATTCTTCGCTCCGCCCCTTTATCATTATTCTTCCCATTTTTGCATGATTTCAATCGGACTGTATGCATAAACAGTAAAAGGACAACAATTTAACTGTATGTGTGTGTGTGCGTGTGCGTGGGAGAGAGAGTGCATTTCAATAGGTGTGTATGTGTGTGTGTGTGTGTGTGTGTGTAGCCGGGACAACAAATAGGCCTAGCATAAACAAATCGCAAAAATAGACAGCGTAAGCGTGGGATAGAGCGAGAGAGAGCGAAAGAGGAATAAAGAGAACGAAACTGAGCTAGTTGAAAGCTCGCTCAGGCACAAAGAGAGCAGAGCTTTTTACTTTTTTGTCACCTACTCTTTGAATAGTGGGCAAGTTTAGTTAACCGGAAGTCGATTAGAATAGATTTGTGATAAAAAGTAAAAACGATGAAAAATTATTAAAATTTTGAATATTATAAGAGCTACAAGCCTTAAATAAATACGTGATGTAATTAATGAGGATAATTTTCAATTGAGTTTAAGACTTTTCAATATTGAAGATTTTATTATTATTCATAGGAATGAAAATGGCAGTTAACTAGAAGCTATTAAATAAAATACAAAAAACCACTTTCATTATAGACATACGTTTCTAAAACAATGTCTGCATTTTACTGCTTAACTTTTGATGGCATAAATAATTAGTTAATGGCTTCATTGTATATGCCATTAAATTGTTTATGGTTCATAGTTTATAGTTGAGTTAAGTGGCCATTATGCGAAAATTATGTTGAGCCATGCCGAAGAGAGACGCAAGCATTAAACTTGCCTGCTCTCTTTATCTTTGGCAAAAAAAAGCTCTCTTGTGCTTATCAGTTAAAGCGGCAGCGACAGCGACAGCGACAGCCACAGCCACAGCCACTGGCAGTGAGGCAGTGTGTCTCAGTTGGCGTCGCAGTCGCTGTTTGGTTGGCTGGCTGCTGTTGTGTGTTATTCTTGAGTGGCTGGCCGAGTGTCATGAAAAGCATTTGGACGGCATCCGTTTCGCATCAGTTTGTTGGCAAATCTCAGACGCGTCGGCCGCAACAGCAAATTTCTTCGACTAAAACGTGCAACCAGCAGCCATCGCATACTGGCAAATAAATAGCAAAAAAAAATAATAAATAAAAACAGACAACAAATTGCCGTTAATGTTGATAAATTAAATACAAACAGAAAAGAAAATAAATAAAAATTGATGTGATGTGATACAAAAGACAATTTGACGCGTTGTTCTTTTCGTTTTGATTCAGTTCCTTCCTCCCCTTCACCCTCGGCAAATTGGTTAGATTTGATCGTATTTGTATTTTCTTTGATTAATTTCCCATAGGTTTTTACGAGCTGTTAAACACAACGCGGCTATTGTGTGTGTGTGTTTCTGTGTGTGTAAAACTCATTTTGTATTAATGCTTTGCTATTGATGTGTCCAATGTTTATGATTTCTGTTGTCGTCCAATAAAAAGTATATCAACGCCCACGCCAAAAACAGAAAAGAATTTCTACAAAATACTCGTCTCGAAAACAACATTTCGCCATTGGCCGTGAATGAAAGTGAATTCTTTTTCTTGTTCTTTTTTTTTTTTGTCCACAACTGGCGGCAAAAACACATTTATTTTGTTCTTACAATTTTTGTCTGTCTCTTCACTGAGCAACATCATCATCATTAGCATCATAAAGTGCATTGACTGCGGCCAAAAATTGTAAAATTCAAATAAAATATAAAAACGGAGGCACAAAGTCAAGGTGCCACCGCACATTAACGGGAATTTATTGTACATTCAACACATGCCTAAATAACACATAAATACATGCAAGAAACGCATTTACATGTCACATTGTTTTTTATTTAATTAATTTGAAGTGGTTTGCAAAAATTGTTTATTGTTTTGCTTGTGAAAATCAAGCATAATTTATTAACTTAAGTGCAAATTTATCACACAAAACGAAAAACATTTCAAGTTGCAAGTGAAATGAAAATTGAATTTTTTTCTTAACCCAATTTGCATTCATTTGAATTAAAATTAGTTAGCCACAAATCTAACTGGTTAAGTTAATCTAGAATAATTCTTTTGCCTGCTTAAATATTCTCATCTAAACTGATTAATTGCAATGCAAATTTAGATTTGTCTGTTTGTTGATTTTGATTTTGAGCTAAGATTAAAGTATTTCAATTTGCAGCAGACAGCAATATCCATTTAGCCAGTTGCAAACACAAATATCAAAATCTAAACTAATTTGAGTACTTTTCAAATAGTCTCCAATTATGCATGGCAATCAAAGTCAACATGTTTCAATTTGTGGCAGGGATTTAACACACACATATATACATATATACATATACTGTGTATTATATAAACTATTTCGTTTAGCTGTAAAAGTTGGTATTCAATTAGAAGTTTTGCTCAAAACAAATAGCAAAATCATGCAAAAAACTTGTCGGAGACTTGGCAAATTGACTGACATAAAGCCTTAACTTTTACAATTAGTGAATCGACAGTTATTGTCAAACACACACAGACACACACACACACATTTGATATACACACTATGTAAAAGTAGTTTTGTCTCAGGATTTGGGCATTTGTTTGAGACAATTGCCTGCCATTATCCTGTGTCAATCCCAGTCTCCGCCCTAACGAGCAACCATTAGTAGGATTCTCCCTCTCTCCCTCTCTCTCTATCTATCTATCTATCTCTTTCTCTAACTCCCTTTAATTTGCTAAAAATTATTATTTACAGCCATGTCACTTGAGGAAATGTTGCCTTTTCCCTGTCTTTTCCAATTGAGTTGTACTTTTTTTTTAAATACACACCTGGGAACACAAAAAGTTTTTTTATTTTCTTCTTCTTCTTGGTTTTTTTTCTCATAAATAATAAGTTGGGCATCCTGGCAACCATCTGCCCAGCACATTCTTGATGGATCCTTGAGCTAAGCAGGCTTATTTCAGCCCAGTCCAAACCAGCTTTTCTTGGGACTTACGTGACTTTTGTGGCATGCCTCGTTTATTGAATACTTCTGTTCTTCATAATTCCTGTGCTTACAGAGTGGTGGGCGGGATGGGGTGAGCTGTGGTGGGGTGTGGCATCATTGTGTTGCGCTGCGAGTGAAATTAATGAAGCAGTTCATCTGACACTGAATTGATTGGCTTATTACGAAACACACAACTTGAAAGCTGGGCAGCTCTCTCCGAGATCTTAGCTCTCAGCTCGCACAGTTCACAGGTTTCGAGCAAATGGAATTCTTTGGAACTGTCCTCCACTGGATGTCGAGTGGATTGTTGAGCTGTCATCCAAGCATGGTCATTTCTTTTGATACCCTGGCCACATCCAATGGGTTGCACAGAGTTTTATCAAGTTTCAGTAGAAAATAAAAGTAAAAAAAACACAAAAGATAAAAAGGAAATTTTTAGTTGCTTTCAACAATTATTTCCCATTCGATTTACAGGGTATTTCACAATTGATTTTTTCGTTTCGTTGCTTTTCTTCCGTTTGACGAGAGTATTGCAAATGGATTACGCAATTTCTGATTGGATGCCTCATTTGATGAGCCTCATATGTGCCTTTTGGCCACACATATCCTGGCCTAAACTCGTGTGGAATTTAATTTGTGGCCAGCCACACAGCAGGAGGGAAATATCAAAATTACATTTTGCCCGCAAGCACCGTTTCTGTGGTTTGCCATTTGGCTTAATTATCTAACTTGACACGCCCATTTTTCTTTTTGAAGGTGGGGTTTTTTTTTCTTGCTTTATTTTTATGGCTCATCGTAAATTCAAATGGATTTTTTTTGGGCACGTTTGTCAATGCACAAATGACTTGCCATCAATATAAACTTTCATCCATTTCTTGAGTTCTGAGTTCTGCCTCAATGTGCTGTGAAGTCATTAATTTTATAAAAAAAAAAATCAAAATTTACATAATGAGCACAGTGGCATTTCCTTGATCCTTGATGCCTAATGCCAGAGGCGTGGCACACACACACACACACACAGCTAAAAAGCTGCTTTTGAGTTTGCCAAATTTGCATTCATGTTCTGCCAATAATACATTTGGCTGCCCAATTTATTGGCAGCTCATGAATAGAAAACTCAAGTTAATTAAAAGGAAACGCTTAATTTACAATTTACAGGAGGCTAAAAAGAAAAGTCGTGTTAACATTTTCTATGAGAAAGACAAAAAAAAAACAGCAACAACAAAAAGAAAGTTACTAAAAAGAAAACAACTACAAAAAATTGTTTCCTGCTTGAAGTGAAATCTACAATACAACAACAACAACAACAACAAAAAAAAACCACAACAAAAAAACTACGATTTTAATGAATTTTAAATTAACAACAAAATAAAAAAAAAAAACTAAAATCAACGCTTCGCTGTTGGAGAATATATGAAAATTACTCATTAATATATACAGAAATATAAAATATATATATTTACATATATACATATATACATATACCATATATATTTATATACTATAATATTATATATATATAAAAAGCTAACAAAAGACGAGCGTTAAAGAGGCTTTCAATAAATTGATGTGAGTTGATTTTCAAATAATTAATTAAAGCGCAAATATTTATGCTACAATATACAAAAAAAAATCGAAAACAAAAAAACCAAATCAAATATATATAAAAATAAATAATTAACAAACGCTTCGAATTCATGTTGTCAATAAATAAATATAACAAAACATATTTTTAATATATGCATATATGAACCGATATATATATATATATGTATTTATAGATATATATATATGTATATGTGTGTGTATTTCAACAATTAAACGTTACGCCAAAAACATTTAAATCGAAATAAAGTAAATTATTTAGCAATATTTGTGTGCAAATAATACACTCAGCCAAAAAGCCAAATATCAAAACTATGCAAATATTTGTTAACAGCCAAACAATAAGCAAACTGTGTGTGAGACAAAGACAGACAGATACAAAAAGAGAGAGAGAGAGAGAGAGAGACAGTAGCAGCAGCAGCAAGAGAAACAGAGACAGCAACATTATACAAATACAAAGCAAACAATGTTACAAACGCAGCAATTGAAAGCTTCCATTTTAAATGCAAACTAATTAAACCAAAAAAAAAAAAATATATATATTTAAAAATATATACTTAAAAATATATATATAAAAATATATAAATATATATAAAATATATACAAAATATATAAAGTTACTATTTTCTATAAAATATACGATAGACATACTATAAAAATCATACATATATATATATTTGCAAAATATATATATATAATATATATATATATAAATATTCAGACAACAATTGCCAAGCTTCGGTTAATCAATGCTGCAATACGAATCCACGTGCAGCCATAGCCACCAACCGCATCGTAAGCAATCCTACAAGGAGTATCTACAGCAACACCTACTACAAAAACAACAACAACAGCAACAGCAACAACAACAGCAACAACAACAACAACAAGCGAAACCTGTACGCATATTTCGGGTACACTATATACGCATCAATTCCAAAGACGGCAGCAGCTCCAACTCCTCCTCGAGCCGATCTGCGGCTGGGATAGCCTCGTCGGCACATGGACCCAAAATGAAGACAATTGCGCCGAACATACGACGGCGGCGACGCTGCGACAAACATCATCTGGAGCTCTACTGCAATGAGAGCAGCAGCCAGCACAGTGGCGCCGTGGCCACCAGCAGCGGTTCCAGTCAAACCACCATGACACTAAAGCCGGGCGGTCTGCGAATACGGGAATCAATAACGGCGCCCAGCACTGCGGCCAGTTCGCCGGTGGATGAGCAGTTTTTTATACCAGCACCGCCGATAACACCGCCGCCCGCTTTCCTCACCGAGGGCTACAAGCGATCGAGCACATCGGTCTCCACATCGGCGCTGCCCAGTGCCACACAGGAGCAGCAGCACCAGCAGCAGCACCAGCAGCAGCAACAGCAACTGCTGCTTCCGCCCCCGCCGCAGCTGGCCAAACAGCAGAAGCCATTGGCGCCGCTGGCGCCCAAACTAAAGCCAAAAACAACGGCAACAATTGCCGTCACTCTCAACAGCAGCAAGCCACGTGGCACAGTCAAGCGAAGTTTAGGTAAGCAAATCTGTGGCAGGTGGCAGGTGGCAAGCTGCAAAGGCTGATTGGATAATAAAGCAAGTTAATAAATTTCATGATTAAATTAGTGGAGCCTGGAGTGGAGTCTGGAGTTGACAATCTCTAATTAATTTAAGTGAATTATGTTGAACTTCATTTGAAGATTGATTGAGTTAAATTTGAGCTCAAAAAACTTGACAAATTTAATCATAATTAAATCATTTTTATGACTTTTAAAACTTAAAAAACAACAGTGCAAAAATTTTAAAAATACATTTTTGTTTTTGGGAAAACTTTAATAAAATAGCCTTGAATAAAAATGATTAAAAATGGTTATAAATTAGGCAACTTCTTTCTGTATTTATGCAACAAAATGTTGCTAGTTAGAAGCAAAAATATTTTTTTCCATTTTGTGGCAAGTCTTAAGTGATATAATTTATGATAAAAATAATTGTTGACTTTGGGACATGTCTATGAATACACTTAAAGAGAAAGTGTGTGAAAACTAGGAAAGAGAGTTTTCTTCAAATATGAAAATATATTTGAGGATTGACCAAGTTAAGCCTGAAAGCTATGAAAACTTCACAATTTTAGTCATGATTAAAGTGTTTTCATGACTTTTCAAATATTGGATGTAGAAAATATTTGTATGGAAAATCTCTTTAAATTTCAAAAATTGTTTAAATGATTAAATATGCTTATCAATTAGGAAACTACGTTTTGTATTTGTGCAACAAAATGTTTCTGTGTTCAAGCAAATATTTTTTTTATTTTTTTTATATATGTTTTCTATTTTGTGGCCAACACAATTTTAGCTGGAATGAATGAGTGGTTAAACGTGACTCTTAACTAAAAGTTTTGCGCTTGTTTTGGCCAACGCCTTTTTTTTTTTTGGCTCAAACTCAATGGAAAATTGGTCCCTGGCTGTTATATTTAGCCCGGTTTCAATATAAATTGGGTAAATGTTTTATGCTTAGAGGGGCTTGGGGAGTGATGGGTAGTTTTAAGTATGTGTGTGTGTGTGTGTGTGTGTGGGAGTGTGTGTATTATCGTCAAATTGTTGATATGGTACCCGTTGATAGATTGGTGGTCAGAAGGGATTTCAATTTAAGCTCCACTCACGCCTGCCGCGTGCAACTAAATTGAAAATGTTGCTGCTTGTGTTGGTGCAACAGCAGCAGCGGCAGTGGCAGCAGCTGTGTCAACTTTGCAGCTGCAGCCACAAATCGATGTTTGACAGTCGCAATCGCTTCGCAAGTGTGGCTATAGAAGTGTTATTTTGTGTGTGTGTGTGTGTTTGACTGTGCAAATGGCTTAAAGTGCAGGAGGGGTGAAGAGAAGGGTTTGGTTTATCGTCGTTTTGGGGTCGACACACAAATGTTGCGCTGCAGACAGCTACCAAAATGTCAATAGAAATACGTTTAAGCTGCAATTTGCAATTTCCACCTATGTTCTCAATATCCGTTTTGCATTCGCAGTTGCACGTTGCAGTTGCACAGTTGAGCATGGAGCAATTTCAACGCCTTGTCAGCCGCAGGCAAAAAAAAAAATGTATGTGGAAAATTGTGGGTTTTTTTTACGAGATTTGCGACGACTTGTTTTGTGTCCTGTGTGGCTTGGCTTAATCGAATCTCTTTTTCAACTGCTTCTGTTTAATATTCCAAAAATGTCGACATTATTATGCAATGCATTTTCCGTTTGATTTATTCCATTTGCATAGTGGAAAATTCATGCTTTTGTGCTCTTCGCCAATTTTCGGGTATATTTGCAATCAAATAATGCAAATTTGCAACACTCATAACACAATAACAATGCAAACGTAATTTACCTGCAGCAAATAGATGCATGAAATTGATATTGTTGCAACAACAATAAAAGCAATTCAGTCAATTGGGAGGAGATTTACATAGGTCTCTTCTTAGCTGGTCTTTCATTCCATTGTTAATATATTTGAGCCAACAAAGCATATTTTGGGCCAAATCATCTTTGCTTTCTAAATGATTAGCAAATGGAGATCGAGTGGATTTAGTCAATAAAAGAGAATTATTCCTTTAAAAAGCGGCAATTAAATAATTTATGATATTTTTTGTTGCAAGTGCAACAAAACTGTTATTTAATATTGATTAAAAACTTGATTTTTATTGCATTTCACTCGGCAAATCGCTTCGAGCATCAATCCTAATTTGATTTGATTTTATGCCTGATTTGTTTTGCTTTTTGCAAGTTTATCGCTTGGAAATTGTAAAGAAAAATATATAGAAAATTTATGGTGTGTGCTAGATTTTTTTTTGAAGTGAATAATATTTAATGCATTTAGTTTAACACACATTTCAAAGTCTGCCTCTGACTTTCCCAACTATTCCAAATTCAATTCCCTTTCAAATTTTCAATCAGTTTGCTGCTGCACACAAAAGCCGACGAATTTTAATATTATTGATGGGATTTTTCGATTATTTTCTAAACGATTTTTCTCCGTTGACTGGTTGGAAAGTTTCATGGGTGTGTAAGTGTGTATGTGTGTGTGGGTGTGTGTGTGTGTCTGCGTACTGCTAGTTCAAATTAATTGGCAGTTAATTGAAAAGTTTGCGTTCAGTTTTACTAACTTTTAAGTGCACTTTCGATCCACGTGCCCCCAAAAGGAAGCCAAAGGAAAAATTCACTATTGCATTGGTTTAAGAAACTTGTGGCAAGTAGCAAGCACTAAAGAGGGGTGGTGGTATGCAGCGGGTTTGGGATATGTTGAAAGCTTTGAGGAATGTGGTGGCTCTTAGAAAGTATCGCGAAAAGAAACGCGCAGCACATCCTCCAGGCAATTGGTAATGTGGCATTGAAGTTGCCACACAACTTTCGTTGACTCTCGTGGGGCAAGCTATAAGCTGTAAGCCGCATTACTTAAAGGCAAGTATAATGAGGACAACGAAACACACACACACACATTCGCACACACACTCACACACACAAACTCACACACACACACTCACACACACACTCACACACACACACACACACGCACACACTTAACTAACCATTTTGCACTGCGCAGCATTTAATAATTAAATGCAAATGGCAGTTTTTATAATCGCAACAAAAAGGGGGGGGGAACTGGAAAGGGGAGAGTCGTTGGCTTGTGGCTTTGGCGTCATAATCCGTTAACATTAACGCACCAGGTTCGCGATAAAATCGTCAGGCAGCTGCTGGATTAAGGGGGGCGTGGCAGCGATGCGGGGCATACGTCTATGTGGCACAAGAAACGGGGTAGCTTTTAATTAAATGCGTGACTTGTTGAAACTTTTTTTTTTCTTTTATGATTTGTTGCCAACTCGCTCAAGATGTGGTGCAAAAGCCAGTGTTAAAGTCCCGGCTTGTGGCACGACTCCCACCCGTCAACTGTGTGCCGCTTAATTTTGCGGCTAGTGCGGCGATAAGTCGATTAAATAAAGTTGCACGTGGCTGAGCTCTGAGTGCCAATTATTATAATGAGACGATGATAGTGTTAATTAAATAAATTGGTATTGATTAACATTTAATTATTTAATTAAATTGGTAAAGTGGCTGCACATAAATTAAGGAGGCAAGCGAAATTCAGCTAGACAAACTTAATAGGAAAATATAGTCTGCTGTACTTAATTAATTGTTATTAATTGTATTGAACATTTCCATTGATTATACATTTTATGTGAATTTTATTTGCACTTATTTTAACAATTATTCGACAATTACTGATTATAACAAATATTTATTTCTTCGCACATAAATTATGTGCTTTCTGAGGAAAACGAAATTTATTTTAACAATTATTCGACACTTATTGAAGATAAATCAATTAAGTGCTTTCTGAGAAAAGTAAAATTCCGCTAGATAAACTTAATAGGAAAATATAGTCTACTGTTTTAAATTAATTGTTTTAATTGTATTTAACGAAATTCTATTGATGATACATTTTATGTGAATTTTATATGAATTTATTTTAACAAATATTCGACATTTCCTCATTGAAAAATTCAGCTAGTTAAACTTAATTAGGAAATGAGAAAATCAGCTAGGTTTAATTAAATAAAATATAAAATATAGTTTGATAATAGTCATTAATGGTAAAAAAAATAAATTCCATTGATGATTAATTTTATTTGCATTTTTTTTTTATTTATTTGAACAATTATTCGACATTTACTCATTGAAACAAATATTTCTTTCTCTGCACATAAATTAAGTGCTTCCTAAGAAAATCAAAATTTATTTACTAATAGGAAAAGGAGAAAAATGAGAAGTATAGTCTGGTGTAGTAAATTAATTGTTATTAATTGTATTGAACGAAATTCCATCATCTATTAAAAATTTTATGCGAATTTTATTTGCACTATTCTTTACCATAATTATTTAACACTTACTCATTGAATCAAATATTTCTTTCTTTGCACATAAATAAAAAGCTTCCTGAGAAAGGCAAAATTTATTTTAACAATTATTCGACACTTACTCATTGAAACAAATATTTCATAATTTAAAATGGGAAAATTAGCTCAATTGAAGTCATATAAAATAATGAAAAATATAGTCTGCTGTATTAAATTAATTGTTATTAATTGTATCTAACAAAATTCCATTGAATATAAATTTTAATTCCATTTTATTTGTATTAACTTAAATATTTATCGACACTTACTCATTGAAACAAATATCTCTTTCTATTTTCAGGTGAGTTTCGTGAGTTTCCACAGAAAGAAAACTAGTTAAGAGAAAAACTAAACAAATCAATTTCAGCTAAGTATAAAAATAAATAAAATAAATATTTTGCGCTACTCAAGCAATATGCTTTTGTTGCAAAACTTTCTCGATGGCGTGTGGCATGCAGCAAACAATTTGTTTACTTTACTGTGTGTGTGTGTGTGTGGCATTAATCAAAATGTTGCCAAAGTTAGATAGGCAAGCACACAAGACACAGAGAGGGAGAGGGGAAGAGAAAGAGTATCTATCACTGCTGCTATAATCAATTACTGTATAGACAAGCTTCTTGTTTTTTTTTTCTTCTGCTTTATTCAAGTTTCTGTTTTGTGCTTTGGCACTTCATAAATCGCCCTGACAAAACAAAAACTATTTGCAATTTGTGGCACGAAGATTACGTTGCCTCTCAACTCGAAGTGAAGGTTGCCGTCGGAGGAGTGCTGTATGCAAGTAATCTGGTGGCAGCGAGCAATGCGCTTATTTATGAGGCAAGTTTATAACCTGGTCAACGGAATGCTTGACATTCTCCCCTCCCAGCACCTCTCCTCAGCCCCTGGCGCATTGCTCTAAAGAAACAGAATTCCCGTGCTATTTCCGGTGGTTCCATTTTCTAGAAAATTCATTTTGACAGCGGCTGCTTTGGTTCTTCTTCTTCTTGTTGTTGCATAGCTTATGGCATAACAGCACTTTTGGATCACAATTTAAATTGAATTTGCACAGACACACACACAATTGCACAAATTGCAATCAAATATGTGGCAAGTTTTTTTTTTTTCATAGCACACTTTTTTGGGCGGCATTTAAATTGCCATTTTTGATAGTTTCCATTGTTTTACATAACATTTCCAGCAATGTGTGTGAGTTGTGTGGTTGTCTATGTGTATGTGTGTGTATTCTGGCACTGAGCCAAATTCAGTGAGCAAAAAAAAAAATCTGAACAAAAATGTGAACAAAAATTTGCATTGCAAAAAATGTGTAATTAAACAGCAGCCACATAAAAAACACAGAGAAAAAGAGAGGGAGGGGAGGGGAGGGCGGACTGGTAATCCTTGAGCCTAGCGGTAAAACTTTACGCACTTTTCGAATTCATTTTTTTTTTTGTGCGGCACGTGGACGCAGTCATGTGTCGCTGTGTGCGAGTTTATCTGCTTGCTGCGTCCTTGCAACACGCAATGCTGGAATACAACATCCGGCAACGGCTGCAGCAGCAAGTGGCAAGTCCAAGGTCAACTTTGTTGAAGGACATGCCAGCAGCAGCAGCAGCAGCAGCAGCAGCAGCAACTGTGAGTGCAACAGCATTCTGTACTCATCACTTGCCACACCCCACTTCTCCCCCCCACTTCCACACACACACACACATTCGAAATGTCCTTGTTGGCTTTGTTCAGCTGCTTTTGTATTTGGTGTTTGCCGTTTGAGTGCCACCATTTTGCCAGTTTGCCACATTACAATTCATTGCGTTTAGCATTTTGTGGCTCTGTGGCAACAAGTTGAGGTAACTGTTTGTGGCACGTCCTTAGGCATGAAGTTGACAGCATTTCAATCAGCGCAGCAAAATGATTTGCATCAAAGCTAAGCAAATTTGATATGCGAAACATGTGATGATGTATTCATGCTGCTCAAATTTGAGATATATATTAGAATTATTATTATATTATATTATAGTATATAGTTGGCTGATTTTGAGTGAAGTAAAATGCATATTTGTTGAGTTAGATAATAAAAAAATTATTATTAAAAGTTGGATTTAAATTAGATTGCAATAAAAGCCAACATTTTCTTTTCATACATACGGAAGAACATATACACATCGATTCGACTAATGATGCTGATCAAGAATATATATAATTTATGGAGTAGAAATTTCTCTTACGCAATAAGCAAGTAAAGCAAATAACTCAAATTAACAAGAAAGACACAAGAATTGCATAACAGAAAATTAGAAGTTTAACAAGTTTGGCTTGTTGAATTTTTGATGGTTTAAATGTGGCAAAAGTTAATTTTAAAGTAAAATATTAACTTATTGCTTAAAAGTTAACTTTACAGTTAAATATTAACTTATTGTTCAAAATTTAACTTTAAAGTAAAATATTAACTTATTGTTTAATGCACATATTTGATTAGCTGCCACAAATGCGGTGCGAGAAACTCAGCAGGCAATTATAACAAACTCGATGGCAAATTAACTATGCTCTGCATTCTCTAACCAGCACCCAACCGGCGCTGTGCCCCAAACCCCAGCCCACTGTGCCACACTTTCCCCCACTCTATGTGTGCGTCACACAAAACTTTGCATAATTTTCTACGCCACATAATTCAAATTGTTTGTTCGCTTTGCTCGTTAAATAATTTAATGCTAATCTTTAAATTAAAATCAGCTCTATTAGTAGAGTATATATATATGTATATGTATGTATGTAGGTATGTATGTAGGTATGTATGTATGTATGTATGTATGTATGTATGTATGTATATATGTATGTGTATAGTATGTGTAGAAAGGCCGACCAGCAGCTGGCAGCTAAAATGTTTGCACTTCCTGTGTGTAAAAAAGAAATTCTTCATTTTTATTTTATGTTTCTGTTGTGAAAACGATATTTTTTTTTTTCTTTCTTTTTTTTATTTTTGTTTTTTTATTTTTTTGGTTATTCTTTGGTTTTTTTTTTGTTTTTTTTTGGCTGCATTGTTTAAGCCAAAGATTTTATTTAGTGACGCTTTTCGTTGTTGTATAAATTTTGCGGGCAAAGCGACAAAATCCCAAAAAAAAAGCTTTGTCTCTCTTTTTCTGCTGCTGCTGCTGCTATCTCCGCAATTATTGCTATCTCTTTCTGCATAAAATATGCGAA
Source organism: Drosophila dives (assembly GCA_035042365.1). Taxonomy (NCBI): domain Eukaryota; kingdom Metazoa; phylum Arthropoda; class Insecta; order Diptera; family Drosophilidae; genus Drosophila; species Drosophila dives. Next base: position 2,178,298 of record JAWNLJ010000326.1, on the reverse strand, counting down.
GCTGCTTTCAACAATTTGCGCTGAAAATTTGCACAGTATTTTGCCAGCTACTGTGTGTTTAAGTGAGTGTGTGTGCGAGTGTGTGTGTGTGTGTGTGTGTGCGGGTATGTGTATAACTGTTTTATGTAATGGCAAGCACAATTTTCACTCACTTAAATGGTTGCCGTTGGCGTGTTTAATTCAAGCGCAAAAAAGCCGTCAGTCAAACCATGTAACCCATGCAACCCACCCGTGCAACACACCCGTGCAACCCAACCGTGCAACCCAGCGCCACCCACAGCATCACGTGTCAAAAGCGTTGCAGAAAGTGTCACAGACTAGAAATTAAAATTTTAAATGAGAAAAAGACAAGTTTATTCACACAAATGAAGCGTTTCCGCCAACACAGCTTCTCAACTTATCTCTATATTTTTTTTCTTACTTTTTTTATATATCTATTTCTCTAGCTTTTTAGCTGTTTTTTTGCTGTGTCACTTAAAACAACGTTTGTGGCACTTCTTGAGCATATTTTTGGGTTAAATTTTAATTTCCTGCAACTCAATGTCGACTTCCTGCCACCGGACTCGCATTGTGCGTGTGCTGTGCTGCAGAAGGACGTGCTTCCCAGGAGCCAATTTGCTATTCTGCACTGGACCTGGTTGGGTGGGTTTGGTCTGCTCTGGTCGGGTCTGCTCTACTCTGGCCTGGTCTGCTTTTAGCTGATTGGGTTACAGGCACTCGACGGTCGTAAGGCGCTTATTGCTGCACAAAGTACACCGACTAACTGCTGTACATATTGAAAAATAAATTCAAAAGTGCTCGTTTCCCCAGGCTTTGCTGCTCAAAAAATGCTTCAGAGTCTTAAAATGTACAAAAGACAATTTTAATTAACCCTTTTGCGTTTGAGACCGTTGCTTTGATGGTCGGCCAAAAGGGAGGACACACAGCCGCCCAGAAGGAAGTAAATCACTGCCACACAACCTTCAATATGATGTGTATTTTATTCCTTCTCTTTCTATATACATAGATATATATATAGTTTATATAAGTTACTTTATTTTACTTTGGCTTTTTGGTCTTTTCTTTGGCTTGTTCTATTTATTATTTTGGTTGCTGTTTTGCCTTCGCTCATTGCATAATTTTTTTGGCCAGCGCATTTTGTGAAGGATTACAAAAGGGGTTTGCTTAGCAGACCTTGGAGCCCATAAAGTATATACCATAAATCTAAATAGATATGTTTTTATCTCTTATTATAAATAGAGCAGTTTTTCAAATTAGCAGCCAATTAAATATTGCCAGTTTTTATTGTTTTTGCTTCATATAAAATGCTCTTTCAACTATGCCCTCAGGTCAGATTTTAGTTCTTAGTTCTTAGGTTCTTTGCAGATTATTTTGATTATACTTTTGTGGCTTTCAACTTTTGAATTATTCAATGGCATCTCTGGTCAAGGTCAGCTCCATAGCCAACTCAGCGGTTTTTTTTTTTTGGCTGACCACAAACTATGCAGTAAAATGCAGTTTCCGCCAGATTTTGCACCCTTGTCAGAGCCTTGAACACAGCAAACGACCTTGACTTTGAGTTTCACTTTTCAACCTCTGTCTGATGTCATAATTACGATGATAATGATGATGATGATGATGATAGTCATCTGCGTTGGCAGCAAAAAACATTTTTCATGTCTAATGACTGTCAAGCGTTGAAATTTTCACAGATTTGGCAAAAGTTTTACTCAGTTTTTATCAAATTTAAAACTTTTTTTTCGGGTTTGAGGCTGTCGCATATGTTTCATTAACAACTCTATTCAACACCATAGTTAAACACTTTTGCTGTGATTTATTTAAGCCAAGTTAAAGGACACGTTTACCAGTTGTAAGCTGCCTGACTTAATTATGGGGAAATAACAAAAACAATGTTAACAAAGTTGTCGAAACAAGACGATGAAATGAACTCAATTCAATTAGTTTGCCACAAGCAAATTTGTTTCATGAGTAGCAAAGTCCAAAATAAGTTGTAATTTGGTTCATATAAGTTTTTTGGTCTTGATTGATAGCGTCTTAATTATCTTACGGCTAATTGGCCAAATGATGAGCACAATGATACGATTAATGACAGTTGGGACAGAAACAAACCTGGCTAGAAACGGTTGCTTAGTTAACTTAATTAGTAATGTAAAAATTATGACTATTGTTACTGATATCTTTGAAATGAAGAAAACTTGTTCTTCTTGTAATGTTTGCTGAAATGAAATAATATGCAATTTAGCAAACAAATCAGAAACTCAAGTTATGCCAGGAATTCTTGGCATACCTTTATTTCTTAACTGGTTTGCCATTAATCTTACCTTATTATTTTCCCACTCAACCTAAACCAATATCCCCAAAAAATATCTATAAATACTTGCTAATCACAGCTGACTCGCTGTTAGCCTGGTATTTGGTAATATATACATTTTCATTGTTTGTCGTTAGATCATCAGTTTGTTTAATCGCAAATCATCAACATGTGCTGCCAATCTGTGCTAATCCGGAACGCATTTCCGCAACACACACAAACACACACAGGCACACACATCTGCAACGTCAGCGTTTGCAAAACGGCGACGTCATCCGTCGACGTGCCACAAAAAAATACGCCTCCAAAAACAGCTGCCAAGATAAATACAAAGCGAAGCATTTTCATCATTTTCATCATTTTCCAGGCAGCAATTCTGCTGACATTGTTGTTGGCCAAGAAAACAAATGAGCAAACGTAGCCAAGCGAATCATAAACAATGCGCACTTTTTTTTTTTTGCTGTCTTCTTTTGGCCGTTTTTTTTTTGGCGTTTGGCGTTAGCAGACCTGACCTTCACCCAATGGTTACGCTTTGGTTCGCATTTGTTTTTGGCCATTTCGTTGGCATCTGAGTGACGCGGAATTTTAATGAACTTCACCTTCAAGAAGGCATATTCTAATATGCTTATAGATACTCTCTCTCTCTCTCACTCTCTTGCTCTTTCTCTTTTTTTCTCTCTCTATTTACATGTTAATGAACTTGTGGATATTACGAGGGTTGTTGGCAGCTCAAAAAAAAAATATCTGTGTATATTTTTGGCTAGCGTGTACTATATATATATATATGGCTGTTGTGCGTCTCATTTATTTATAACATTTAATGTTTATTATATTTTATAATTATTACATTTTTGTGCATGTGACACATTTGCTCACTCAGCGCGCATTTCGAGCATATTTTGTGCAAAATATCTATTTAAATATTCGAATGGGACATGATTCATTTTGTGTGGTACGCAACCAATGACAAATCCTTAAATAACAATATTTTCTGAGTTGATTTTTTTTTCTTCTGGCGCTGTGACGTCAAAGTGAGCGAAACCTGTAGCAAATATGTGTTGTATATATTTATATATCCATCAGCACATAAATCATATGTTTTATGTCCATTGCTCGAATTCTTTGATAGCCAAAATAAAAAAGTCTGAGCCAAAATCCTGTACAAATATTTAAACGCAAACAAGACCAGAAGCTCAAGCAAACAAATGTTGTTTATTTGATGGCTTTTATACACTTGAACGTCATGAAATAAATAGTTTATTTTTTTTTATGAAAATTGCCAAAGAGTGAAATAAAAATATAAATAAATATATAAATCACCGAACTTTGTTTTGTGGTGTTGAAATCATAAACGGCGACAACTTGTTTGATTGGGAAAAGACAAGAATTTATTGCTTGGGATTAGTAAAAGTGGTCGCCAAAAATATTCTCTATTCTGCAAAATACTTAAATTTAAGAATTACTTCAACAATGTGAATTGGCTGTCAGCTGTAATTAATCAGCAAATGCATTAATCATCTGCCGATCGGTTGATGACATTCAGCTACAAGTTGCCAAAACACAACTCAAAATGTGTCTTGCCTCAAACAGAACTCGGCTTTTGCATCATCAATCACAACCAGCGACAGCTTGCACTGGCCTGCCTGATATCAGCCCCAAAATGCTTGGCTTTAATTTATGATTATTTGCGAGATGAGAAAAAATAAATATTGTCATTAATAATATCATTTTTATTGTGTCAATTTGTGGGGAAAACTACGCATTGCATTTCAATTTGACACTTGTCATCGGATTGGCTCCATTTATTTACACTTAAAAAAAAAACGGGGCAGCAGCAGGCGCATCTTCATCATCATGGCCATCATCACAATGACCTTGACGAGTTCCGCTGTTGCCAATAATGTTATTGCCAATTTATCACATCTCTCTTTGCTGCCCAGCTGTTTTGGGAATATTTTGCTCTTAATGTTGCCACTTCCGTTGCCAATTCTCAAGCAATTTACGGCTTAGCCTCGACCAGACCAATGCCACATAATTTAGCCAGCCTAAAATTTATGTGGCAAACTAATTGCACGACTCTGTGCGGCTCTGTGTCACTCACAACACATGGCGTATGATTAATATGTTCGAGCTGTAATCATTTTTTGGTTTTATGCTCCTTTTTGATGTATTTCCCTTAGCTATTGATTGAAGTTGCAAGCACAAAACACGCCCCAGATGAGTTGCACGCTGTGTAATATGTGGCATATACGCACTGCTCATGCTCTGCCCAGCTCTGATAAACTCTTGTTAACAAAATACCTAACTGTACAAACTTGTGCACATAAATCAATACATACATATATATATATATATATATATATATATATATATGTAGCAATATTTCTACCCATTTAAGCCAAAATGCGAGCTATCGAAACACGCCAGATTAACGCATTTATCAAATGTATCCTTGAACAATGGGAAGAGCGCCAAATTTGGCTAGTGAGTTTATGGCCAACACATATATATATCGGCTTACGGGTAGACAAAACGTTGTATGTGTGTGTGTGTGTGTGTCAGGCTTAATGTTGCTTTTGGGTTTTTGCGTGCTTGGCCTGGGCCAAAATTGTAATCATAACTCGAGCGACGTGTTAAACATAACAAAAAATAGCTGGAAGCACGTAGCAAAAATAACAAGCAACACAACAGAAAAGATACACACTTTGTCTCTCTGTGTGTGTGTGTGTGTGTGTGTCAGTATGTTTACGTTTGCTATGTGCGTGGGTCTGTTTTTGTGGTGGAGTGCTTTTGTTATTTTTTGGGGCTGCCACCGTTTTCAAAGTTTTTATGCCTCAAAAGCATTTAACTCGCGATGTTCGTCTACTTTTTGCATTATTGTTCCCGTTGTTGTTGTTGTTGTTGTTGAATGTTGCTGATGTTGTTCGCATTGTTTTTGTAACATGCGTGCGAAATATTGGGTGTGAAAAGCACTTTGCCTCAGAGTGGCAACGTTAAAGTGACGTTTACTGTTATTCGAGCACAACACGTGCCACCTTTTCAGCCAACCTGCCACAACCCTGCCCCACAAACTGAGACGCTTAAGCCTTTAGGCAGATTTTGATCCTTGCTCACACACACACACACACACACTCACTCATACACACACCTAGGCATATTAGAGGCTTTGTTTCATTTAATTTGAACCTTAAATATGACAGCGTTGGCAGCCGAGAAAAAGCGGCTAAGACAAGTGTGGCCCAAATGAGCTTGCGGCGAGAGTGAAAGCATCTTGGTTGCTTTGGCAACCAATCCACTTTGATAAGGTTTTTGCCTTTTATGTTTACAACCGGATGTGTATTAACCGTAAAACTGTAAATCTGATTTAAAAATGTTGACGATTCTGTTTCTGCTCAAGTTATTAAACCTCAAAGTGAGCCAAGCACATTTAAGCCAACTTTTCAAGAGAAAAACTCGTGTTTTTTGCATTTGCAATGTTTTTGAAATAACTCTTGAATATGTGCGAAAATTTGCTAAATGTAATTTTGTGCAGCAACATTCGAATTTCATTTGTTGTTTATTTTATTATGCATATTTTTTCTCGAATATTTATGCCTTGGTATTTTACTCATTTTGTGTTGCCTACTTTGCTGCGACTATAAATTTGACACACGTGCTCAGTATGTAAGTGTGTGTGTGAGTGTGTGTGGGTGTGTGGGTGTGTGCTTGGTTGTGTGTATTTGGTATTTGTTGTGTGGGCAACTCGTAAACTTTTTTGCTATGCTTAAAATGCTGTTGTTATTTTTGTTTTTGTTAACCTTTTGATTATGTTGGCAACCACAGCTCGCTCAAGTTTTTATTTGGGTTTTACCTAACTTTGGCCATAACTTTTTCTCTCACATTCTTTGACTTTCGCTTTCACTCTCTCTTTCTCTTTTTCTCTATCTTTTTCCCTAGTCTAGGACTATGTCCGTTATCTATTGTGCTCAATTTTATTTTCATGGCATTATTTTGTACTTTGAGCGTCGTTTTTTATGCAGTTTTTCATCAACTTTCACATTTGGGTCCGAAATTAAATCTTATTGGTTTGGTGTCAGTTTCTTTGCAAGATACGCCAATTTTTCCGTCATAAATCAGAAGGAACACGAGACTTTTTCGAGGTACGCTGACCTTTTGCACTCGACCCTTGTAAATATATACAAAAAAAAAAGAAAAACACAACAAATTTGTTGAATGTTTGCCTTTCGCTTTCATTTGTCTCTTTTCTGTTTGTTGTCTCTTTTTTTTGATTTTTTTTTGCGGGAACTGTGCATAACTTTGCGCTGATTTCATCTATCAAATTAAGAAAGTAAAAGCTAAAAATTGTTGTTCGCTGCGCGCCGCTCGTAAATTTCTGGCGTAGCCAAAAAAATATGTCACCGAACATTTTTCGGCTCGCAACATTTTTATAATAATAATATTCCGAGTGGTTCTCGCGAAATATTTAACCGAATATTATTGGGAAAAGTGGGAAGGATGGAGAAGGGTGGCGAAGGGTGCCGTTTTGTGTGCTGACCAAAGTGTCAACTGCCATTAAAATTTAATTTCAACCAGCGTCTTTTTTTGTGCACAGTAAACACACAAATTTGACGCTTTGTTGTCAAACAAACTCAATTAAGTAATTTGCGAAAAATATTGCGTAACATTTCATTTTCGACAGCTTTTTTAGTCAGTCTAATTGAGTATTTAAGGCCCAAACAAAGACTTGTTTCGCTTGTTTATTTTCTTAATTTGCGTACAATTTTGGGCAATTTGCAAATTGTAAACTGTTTTGTTACTTGGCTTGAAGAAGACTGATGCGACTTTTCATCTTGGAATCAATCAATAAAAAGAGGAAAAATTGACTTGAATACATAATTAAAAATTCTTTTGCATATTTTTGCTTACCATAAAATTATCGTCTAAAAATGCCATATATTTCCCACTAAATACTTAATGATGGAAGATAAAAAATTATATAAATTTCCGACGAAATGCTTTTCTTTTGTTACTTTCTTGTTTACTAGATAAATATTTTTATTAGAAAATAATAGAAAAATGAGATAAATTATGTGGATTATGGTTGAATTAATTTAATTTATGTGTAGCTTTCCGTAATGGGTTATAAAACACGACACAAACAGATTTCAAGTCTATTTTCGAATTATTTTTGAACCATAAACATTTCGTGAGATCAAATCTAAAATCGAAAAGAAAAATGTTATTTTTAAATGCAGATGCGGTGCACATTCAAAACTAATATTTGCAAACCAAACAAATAAACGATTCATTAATGAATAACAAGTATTTGCACGGCATTTCCACTAATTGACTTTGGCCAAATTGTATTTACTTTTGAGAAATAGAGAGAGAGGGGGAATAGGGGGTTGGAGCGCCCACACATTTTATATATGTACTTTATATATACACAAAGTAGCATCTGGACAGGAATGTTGGGCGTTGGGCAGTGTTGCAAATTAATTTAATTTCGATTTTTCACTTAACAGCGGCCACAGAACTGCCTCTGCCCCCGCTACTTGCCACTTGCCACTTGCCACACTGCTTTGTGTGCGCGTCGCCAAGCATTTGAATTTATTGGGATTTGTTGTTAGCATTTGAATTCAGTTGCTAAGACGGCGACAAATCTCTGGCTAATCGCATCAAAAATGCGGCAGTGGCAACGGCACAAATATTTCAAGTCTATTTTTATGCCCAGAAGTTTTGTCAGCACTGTAGTTGCTGTGTATGTGTGTGTGTGTGTGTGTGTGTGTGCAGGTGTGTGGTCGAGTGTGTCTTGCTTTTGATCTGTCTATATTATTCGGCCAGTTGACTAAGCTGGCTAAATTCAACGACCTTCACCTTTATACACAATTCCTCTGCTCCAGACGCTAATCTCAACTTATTTATTTATACGCTGGCTAAATGTCCAATTTTGTTGTTGTTGTTGTTGTTGTTATTGCTGCTGCTGCTGCTTGTTGTTTGAACAATTTGTGTATAAAGTAAACTTAATTTATTTTTAATCGCCATTTAATTGGCTGCCCGCTGTTTCGCTTAGATGCGAATTAAAAAACAACTTGTAATTGCTGCAAATCTGTTTGCTTGTGTTTTTTTTTTGCTCTAAACTGATGAGGATTTGTTTATTTTTTATTCTTTTTTTTTTTTTACTTTTTGCTCTCAACTCTTAAAATGCCAAACGCATTTATTCAACGATTGTGGGCCAAATGTGTTGTCCACATTGCGCCTACGCCGAGAATAAACATACAAATTGAAAACAAGCCAAGCGGCGAAAGGGCAAAGATCAGGTGATTGAAGTATAACCCCCCCTCGAGTGTCTCCCCTACACTTATTTAATCTGACAGCTGTAGGAAAACGCACTCCCTCAACTTAAATGTGGCGCTTAAGTGGCCAGACAGGTGTCTGAAGGAACGACGACTGCCTAATAAAAAAAAATAAAAAATTTAACGCAGTTTGCGAAATTCCCCGAAACTGAAGAAATGTTAAATTATTTATGTGGCAGTTGATTTAATCAAAACTGATGCCAACAGATGCCAACTTGAGCAACTCAACATATTTCATATTTATTTTGTGTCATTGACTTGAGCAAACGATATTTATTATGCAGTTGAGACGAAATTACAAAAGAAAATACGTAATTAAAATGAATTAAGAGAATAAAAGAGAAATTTTAATATAAATTATAAATATTAATAAAAGTTTGAAAGATGTGTTAATATTAAAAGAAACTCAGCAAAAGTAAATTAAACCAAATACAATAAAAAAATAATATAAACATTCAAACTCGTCTTCAACGAAACAAAGTAAAAAAATGGATAAACTTAAAATGAATTTGGCTTGGAAATAAATACTTGAAAAAGTAACTCTTCACTTTTGGTTTTCGGTATTAAATTAAAGAAAAACAAAACTGGTTCAAGTTTCAAGTGGCCAACAGATGAAATTTATTTCGCTCAACAGCATTTTCAACTTTCACTTAACCCAAAGAAAAAATGCGAATATCAAAACTCTGGGGGAAAACAATATGTAAAATGTTTCGCTTAAAGGCAAATGACAGTTTCAACAGCTGTTTCAGCAGCTTACAATGCTGAATGAAAAAATGTGACATTTGTTTTTGCCAAAAAATATACTTGGAAAATATGCAAATTGTATTTGGTTTCTAAGCAATCGATTGAATTAGGCAAACATAAAATGAATGCAATTTTTATGATATTTATGTATATATATATATACATATATAAATAGACAAGGTACGATTTGTAGAGGTAATGTTTAAAATTGAAGGTGCATGAATCAGAATCAGAAACAGGCGGCACTTGGCTAACGATGTGTCATTAATTAAATTTAATGAAATATGCCGTTGTGTTGATTTTGGCGGCTGCAACACAAATTTCGGGCTTCTTTCGGCAACTGCAATGCGCAACGTGGCGTATACGTGTTATATATATATATATATATATATAAAAGCGAAACTGAAGGCCAACGTGGGCGTGGACATTGAGCATTGCACTTGCCTGGTCACGTTGCGCCATTAGATCTTCGTCTGCATCCACAGCACATGTTGCCACTTTTGGTGTTGCAGCACAGCAAAGCCCCATTTTTTTTTTATTTGAGCTTGAAACACTCCTGTCGCAGCGCAATAAATGTCAGGAGCAGCTTCTCCTTCTGTGCACAATACGGGCACACTTGAGAGTGACGTCAGCAGCTGTCAGTTAATGTCCAAAATTCGCATGTGTGTATGTATCTGTGTGTGTGTATGTATTTCTGTCCGCCACATTCCCTCGAGATGGGCCATTGTGTTGCGTGTTTGCTCTTTTTCACACATGCCACAAATGAAAATTAGGCTATGAAAAGTCCTGCATGTACAAACACAAAGAATGCGAATATTTGTGCTGCGGTTCCTGCGTCCCAGGAAACCCTGCCACATGCCTCAAATGCACAGCCTCACATTGTTTATTTATCAAATATCCACACTCTGTCAGAGCCAGAAATCCAGAGCTGCCAACCAGCGAGAACAAAGGCAATTGCGTTGAACATGAAAATTGGCCATAATTACGCACAGACTATAAAATATCCTGTAAATACAAAAATGTATTAGAAAATTGTGGTATTTGTTTTTGTGTAATAGTTAAGTGTAATAAATAATAAATAAATAATAAATAGAGCATAATTTTTTTTTTAAAGAGAGCTACAAAGGAAAGATTGAAAGTCATATTTACACATTATTATTATTAATATTAATATAGCTACGAAGAAATAAAATAAGTAGCAGTGACTATTTCTTAAAACATACATTACATACATACATATATACATTAATACATATACATATCCCAGTCTAAGTTTAAAATCAAAATGCTCTTTGTTCAGTTCGGCTTAAATTTGTAGGGTATTTCGTGCACTTTTTGTTATTCCCAATGGCTTTAGTGTGTTGTCTCCTGAAACTCTTCCCTATGTGAATTGGCTATAACAGGGTATTTGAAACCTAATGTCAGTCACTCGTTAGGCCACTCTTGTTAGCCTTGTTTGCTGTGTGTGGGTTTTGGTTGGGCAAACACAGCCCACACAGCCGCACAATTAATTTGCGGTTTGCTTACCAAATTCCGGTGTGTAGTTCTTTTTATACCCTACACTCACTGAATATGAATAAAATAAGGGTATATTGGGTTTGTGCAAATGTATGCAACTGGCAGAAGGAAGCATTTCTGATTACATTAAGTATATATATTCTTGATCGGGATCAACAGGCTAGCCGATATTAAGATGTCTCTATAAAGATGAAGAGACTTAAAATTTGGAGTATGAGTTCTCGTATATCTGGCGCTGGTAAGGTTGGATTTATTTGATGGATAATAGCCTCCATTTCTCGAGTATCGATACGTTAAGATTTTCGATACCAATAAAAGCCACAAGTTTTTGACCAGTTGCTGAACTTTCACGAAGATCGTATAAGAAAACACAAGTTTTGCTCAAAAATATATTCTCATATTCTATCTATGTGCTTAAATTCGAAATTTGCCAATAAACCACTAGTTTCAGCGTATATTGTGGTCGATATCACTCGACTACAGCTTTCGTACTTGTTTCTTTTGCTGCTCTTTGTGTATTATAAATAAATAAATCCGTGCATTTGACTCCATGGAATTGCAAGTTCCAATAACGTCACATCACCCACACACACATACACACACACGCACACACGCACACACACACACACACACAGCCAGGCAGTGTTCGCATTTAGTATTGCCTACTTATTGGCATGTCAGTTGAAGGGGTCTCGGTCAGGGACATCAGGGACATCAGGGACATCAAGGACATCAAGAGGTGGACCTGTTCGTGGACCTTGGCCCGCTTGCTGCCAATTAATTAATGGCCAAATGGTGAGCGCCATTATGCTTAGCCAGATGTTGCCCAACTAATTAGACACTAAACTTTTTGGTTAATTAATATTGTCATTAGGCCACAGATTGTGAGTGCGCAGAATGGCCAAATTGTGAGAGCGATAACAGGACACCAGCGGACACTGATAACAGTAATTGCATTAAGTGAGACTTGTTGGTTTTTCAAACGACGAATATTTAATACACTTATTTTAGTGACTAAAAGTATAAATTGTAGAGTTGACAGCTTAGTATGTAAATGCAGAAAAAATAGTACTTTATTTTTGACATGTTTATTTTAACGAAATGGAAATTCTTTTTATTAGTCAGATTGAAAAACCTCATATTAGATTTGGCATTATTATTACTTAACTGCATATTTGAAGACACAGTTAATATGCCATTTGAAAGTGTATCAAAATGCAAATAAAATATTAAAAAACTAATTGGGTAAAAATACAGAATAAATGAAATCGAGAAGATGCACAGAAACAAGGCTGGATTGAAAGAAGATTTATTTTCAAAATCCAAAACCAAAAAGCACATGTTGCTTTGCATAAATATATATATATATATATATATATATATATATATATCCCTGCTCAATTTCAATTAAGTATTGAATTTGATTTAAATGCGCTGCCATTAAAGTCAGTTTGAATTTGTTTGAATTAATCTTGACTCTGTTTTTACTTAGATGCTTTGAACCCAACTCAATGTCAGCAATTTGGTTTATGTGGCCGCTATTTTTCTTGTGGGGTCTGTCGGGCTTTTCGTGACGTTTGCGAACACTGTCAGCCCATAAATTCTAGGCAGTGCTGACAGTGGAGAAGGAAGTCGGAAGTGAGGCATGGGGCATGGGGCATGGGAAGACAGCAAGTTGCCAGTCAATACAAAAAGATTTGTCGCTATAATTTGACAGGCACATAAATTCTTCAAAATATTCACTGCTTAGCCAACTGCTTTTAGCCATGACAACCAAACCCTACACTCACTTTTGGCCAACATCATGAACTTGATGCATGAAAATATTTATTTCATTACTTCTTCACTCGCATTGTTATAGTATTTTTAGCTAGTATGCAAAGAGTATATATACATATATATATGTATGTATTTAATGTTTTTATTATTTTCTACAAAATATTTTTGCACACACGTCAAGGCATTCACACCCCTCCTCCTTCCCCTCTCCACCTCTCGCATACCCTTTGTATTTAGTCATTTTGGTCTCTTCTTTTCGCAGCAACATTTTCTCTTTGGCTGCGGGCCAACAGAATTTGTATCTGATTCAACTAGTTCGCTCTGCCCTGCCACGACCCCCTCTCCCTCACACATTCCCCTCTCTGATTATTTGTATGTTTTTGTATATTTAAAGGCGCTTTGATATTTATTTACGTGCGATTAGCAACAATTGGTAAATCTTTTCACATTCCTTGCAATTTAATTTTGATTCCGCATTTTGCTGCTGGCATTTTTAATGTACTCAATTTTGCCATTAATTGCCAGCAAACTGAATTTTTTGGTATCGTCTGCGAGAGATATATTCATCTGCTGTGGAACCATAAATATTCTCATGTGTGTTGTGCATAAATCTCAGAACACCCTCTTTGTGCCCCCACACCCGCCCGTCTGTCTGTCTGTCAATTGTAACATTTTGCTCATTGACTGACTGAAGTATTTAAGAATTTGTTAGGAATTTCTTACTTAATTGTTTTTTTTCGGCATGTGGTAAATGGTAAATGATATTGAGACGGTTTGTGCGTGTGTTTTGTATTTTTATTTTTTTTTTTACTTAAACAATCAATAATTAATCAATAATAATTTATTGAGCAATTTGAGCAGGAAACACCTAAAGGAAACACCTAAATTTAAGTCCCCATTGAGTTATTTGTCAAGTTAACTGCTAATTTCTAACACTCTCTCTCTCTAGAGTAATGGCACTTTATATATTTGAATTCTCTTTTGTGTCGCATTCGTAAACGTTTGTTCCCTTGGCAAACATTTGTTATCCTTGCCGAGCAGAGTCCCAATTGAAAAATGCTGCATAAATAGAGATAAGCATTTTTGCTGCGAACAAATAATGAAACACAGCATTTTGGCCCATTCTCAAATAAAGTGGCACAGAAAAAGAGCTCTGCCATTTCTCATTATTAACGAGGATGCCCCACTTAAACACACACACATACACACACACACGTACACACACACCGAACATTTAACATTCACTCAGTTGTGCGCTTGGGCATTGTTTTTTTTTTTTTTTTTTCTTCTTCTGTATTTTTTTAAACAAGTCCCATCACTTTTGGCCAAATGTGGTCAGGGTCTGAAGAGACCCAACCGCTTAACCCTTTAACAACAATTAAAAATATTACACTTGACCACGGGCAGGTCGAAACAAAAGACGAACAACTCTCTGTGTGTGTGTGTGTGTGAGTGTGTGTGAGTGAGTACTTTGCGGCCACTCAAGTGGCTGCTGGCCTGGCAGGCAATTTACAGTTGGCCCGAATAGTGGCACAGCTGCTGGCCAAAAAGGGAGAAACCGAGAAAACCGAGCAAACCACCAGCCAGCATGACAATTAATGTAAGAGCCCATCAAGTGTTTGCTCGGCGGGGGCCCCCTTCCCCCCTCACATGCTGCCCACTTCCCCACCTACCTCTCCTCTTGCCATGTTCCCCATGTTGAACTCAGTTAGGTAACATGCTAGTAAATTAGTTGGTTGCAGCTTGTTGCAACTTTTATGTGTGTGGTTTTTACTAATTCTTTTTTTTTCTATTTTCCCCTTTCTCCCCCCTTTCAACCCATTTGCAGAACCAAGAAAAGACAAGACTGATGCACAGCAACACGGTGGCAATGGCACATTATCAACACCGAACATTGAGCAGCCCACATGCCAAGGCTCCATGCTGCCTCCACCTGGAGGCGGCAGTGGCGGAGGTGGTGGTGGTGGCATGCACCATCAGCAGCAGCAGCAACAACACAACCAGACCGATTCCAATAACAAAGTGGAGCGACCCAACACCCTTGGTGGCAGCAACAAACTGTCGCGGCGTGGCGTCAACATTTGCTACCACAACGAGCACTGTAAGTGAACCAATAACATTTTCCAATACTTTCTGCTAGAATGTGACAAGCAAAATCCAAACCTAAACCACCAAAGGAAACTTGTCAGCCAATAAAAAGATGGTCTATAGAATTTTTGAGGACTGATTTTAGGCTTTTGTTGTACTTTTTGAAGGACAGAATTTTGTTGAAACAGAATTGTTTAAACTGTGACTTGAATCCTAGAACTAAACTTTATTCATGCCAAAATAATTTCTTGAAAAAATACTTTTGCGAAATAGGCTAAGGATACTTGTCGGTCTACTGACAGGACATTGTAGATTAAAAAGCCACCTGTCCGAAATGGTTATCTGTAGCAGCAGTCAATGCAGGTCTTGTGAGATCGAGGAGGAGTCTTCAACTCACATCCTAATAAAATGCATCGCCCTTGCCAGGAGAAGATGCAGCATCCTAGGGATGCATGCTGTCAATGTCAAAGACATAGCAGCGCTCGACCCATCACAGAACCTGACATTCGTTCAGGAACTGGTGTTGATGGAAGCTTAGAAGGGGGCACAATAGATCTATTAGGTCGCAGTGCACAAAACCCCCAAATAATAAAAACTTTTGGGAATGCATATAAAAATTGGAAAACTTTGTCAAAACTGATCCTGTTTTCAGAAACGAAGATTTATTGATCATGATTTGACCTCTAGATTCAAACTACATTTATTATAATTAATATAATTTATTATAAAATAAATAATTAATAAATTATTAATAATTCGATGCTGGCTTGAAATTCATGTTAAAACGATGCGTTCAAAAATTACTTTGAGAAAAGAGTCAAATCTCTCCGCAGCTTTAACTTTTGTCAAAAATTATACGATTTCAAGAAACTAAAGCTACTTCTTCATGGTCTAAACTAAAGAATAAAACTACATTTAAAATTATTAAATCTAACTTTTCTATCTTAGAGACTACATTAAAAAAATGATATTAAAATTTTCATTCTTTGAAAAAAAAAATTATATGCAATTTTAGTCGTTTTCTAAGGTTTATCAATAATTGACAGGTTTCCTTTTAGTTGGTTTCAACCCTACACTTCTCTCTCTCTCTCTCTCTCACTCTCTCTGCCTCACAAAACGGCACACCACAACACAACATACAACACACACACACACATTCACATTGAAATCACTGGCTAGCAAATAAATCTCACACATTCACTCACTTTTTATGTCTTGCCTCTCTCTCTCTCTCTCTTGTCTCCCCCTTGTCTTGTCCCCGATTATCGAATTGTAATCGTTGTCGTTTAGATGGCAGCGACGATGCTGGCAAAATGATGGGTGGACCGCCTGGTAATACACCACCGCCCTATGCAGGGGGTAAACTGCCGGCGGGCGTTATGCTCAGCGAGCTACCGGAGCCACCGATTCCGGTATCGGAAATTGGACCCATCCCACCGCCGCCGATGTTCTCCACGCCGAGCCCGACGCTCATCGCTGGACGACCGCACGGGCCAGGCGCCATGAACGATCAGGACTACCAGCAGGACTACGACTATGATGGTAAACATAAGCCAACAAAAAAAAAAGCTAAAAAAAAACAGCTAGCTTCAGCTCATTACAAATGCGCACTTCATAAACTATGCTAGTGCCCCCAAATCCTGTCGAGAAATCCCTATCAGAAAATCTATATGTAAAACAACCACAATTAATTTGTGTGTTTAACAAAGTCTTCTTTTTTTTGGGCTCCACAGATCACGATCCCGACCAGGATGAGCTCGACTCGGATGATGATTATGCGCCGTATGGCGGTATGGTACATCCAGCTGCTGCTGGCAATCATGTCCGGGTTATGGATACGCAGCGTGTCGAGGAAATTCCAGCCAAAGAGCCAAAACCAAATGCAGTTCCTCTCAAATCGGCGCTGAAGAAGAAGGTCGGCATCTGTGGCCCCGCCTCCAATTCTGCCTCCCAACCAGTCACGCCCACACAGGAACATCACAGTGCCGCCCAAGCGGCTGCCATTTCCAATAGCAACGGAGGCATCGGCTCCATGGCAGCAGCGGCCGCAGCTGCCGCCCAACAGTCGGCCAGTCAGCGTCCGTTGGTGGTGCGCCAGGATGCGGCGGGCAACAACTATTCGCTCAAGTGAGTAGATGCCCCAAAAAAAAAAAAAAAAAAAAAAAAGTGGACACATTTGCCACACAAAATTTTATTATATTTGTAGTTTCCGATTTTTTTGGGTTTGGCGTTATATTTTTCTGTTTTGTTTTGTAGTTCAAATTTGTTTTTTACTTAACTTTCTCTTTCTCTCTCTCTCCCCCTTTTCTCTCTCTCTCTCTCTCTCTTTATATACTCATCACTTTTCGCGCGGTTTTTCCTACCTGTTTCGTTCTGCTGCCACTAAAAAATTAATGTATAAATTTAAACGATGCCCCCCTCGCCCACCCCCCCTCCCCCTCGTTTTAATATTTATAAAAACTAACAATTCATTGACAAAATTTCGCTTTACTTTCAATTTGTTTTTTTCAATTGTTTCTGTTTGTTTGCGTGTAAAATTAAAAACACGTTCTTCTGCTAACCCTCTCCCCCCTTAAACCTTAAACACCTCAACAACTATAATCGACAACAACAACAACAACTACAACTACAACCTCAACAATACCTCAATCTCTACTATACAATTTCTCTACAATCAAAACAACAATCAACAACAACAACAAAATGATAAAAAATAAATAAAAAAAAAACCAACCCCGAATCCGATATTGAATCGAAATCAGGCCAATACTACGACCACGGATTAGAATATGGTAAACATTTTATAGCTAGTTTATTTTATTATGTGGAACGTATGCAAAAATGCTTATAGACTACTTTATCTATCTATCTATCTCCACTCCATTCTCACTCAATCTTTCACCTGAAAAAAAAAACACGCAAGAAATTTTATTTTTTAAGTTCCACATTCTCAAAAGTTCACTGCAAGACATAAATCGATAATGATAAAAAATACTGATTTGTTTTATTGAATTTTTAAATCCCATAATATTTACCTTGCATCGTTCTTAAAGTGGCCTGCACACCCCCTTCCCCACCCCCCTTTGCTAACCCTGCACCTTAACAATCATTTTTTGTTTATGTGTTTTGATTACATTTTAAACACTCATAAAAAACCTAAAAAAAAAATTTAATAAACGACGGCATGAAATTAAATGAAGCAGAAAAAAAGATAAACAAAAAGCTGAAAAAAAACTTTTATTTTCTTTATTTTTTTTGCTTCAGAATTAAATTACTAACTTTTTGGGTTTGTTTTGCAGTTGAGTTTAATTTTCTCATGTGCCTCCTTTCCACTACACTTCTTCTCCCCGCCCCTATTCAACCAACCCACTCAATGTTGTGCACTCCATGTAGTTGTGTGTGTGCATGTGTGTGTATGTGTGTGTACTTCTTTTTTTTTTGTTGTGATAAAAGTTTTCTTTTACTGCTTCTTTGCTGTATTTGCACTGCGCTATCTTTTTCGCTGTTGCATGTTTCAATGGGGGGAAACGAGATTATGTTGCACATTACACGCTCTTTCAACTTTCTTACAACACAGACAGCACACATGATGTTGCAAGGCATGTCTTAATTTAATATACATCGCTGTATGTCAGCATGTCAGCATGGTGGGGGGGCAAATAATATTTTGCAAGTGACATTCATATTTCTAAGTGCAAATAAACATTAAAAATAAATACAGAAACAGACACAGAAACAGACACAGACACACATGACAGATGACAAGTGCCACAAGTTGCCCATATTGTGTAGCCAGCGATGCGGCTTAATTGAAACTCGATTGGTAGCAGCATCCATTAGCCATGCCTCAATGCGTGCCAAAGAGTTTTTCCCTTCAAGATGGACGCAGACAGTGGAAAAATGTATGCAAAACAGCTTGCAACAAAGCGTGTAGCAAATAAGCGAAAATGTAAAACGCTTAACGCATTTTACATAAATTGTGCCACAAAACTGAACAACAGAAAAAAAAAAACGTATCTTTGTGTTTACCATTTGTAGAGCATTTGATTAATATCCTTGTTGCCAATGGCAAGCAGTTAGCCAAGTTATTTATTATATTATAATAGAATCTGATAAGAAAAAGTTGTTTTTACAAAACTATTAAAAATCAGATTAATATTTAAGAAAAAACACAATATATCAAACAAATTTATGCAATGCATTTCAAATTCAAATTCGATTGTTTATAAATTGCATTTAACTTTTAATAAGAATTTTATATGATTTTCGAAAACAAGTGTTTTCTGTGACTGATTTCCAACTTTTTATTGTTGCCAAAAAATCAAATCAAAGTTTTTCTGTTTTTAAGCTTAGCTGCATATTGCCACAAATTGTGCAGCAGCGTTGCTCAGCTTATATCACAGCAGCTGCTAAAAAAAAATTGAGACACTTAAAATGCTGAGTCACGGCAGATTTGAGGGTTCTTCAAGACTGCCAAATTGTTTCTGCTAGTTTAGATTAAAGATGACTTGCAAAAGGGTATTCAAAGTGTGCCACTTGTGCTGATATGCAGCGTCTGAACTCGTTTTGCATGGTAATGTGCCAAGCATAGACTCGATGTGACACACACACATACACACACACACCCTTACACACTTACACACACTACATATATGCATGCTCTAAAAGCGAAAGTGTTGCGGATGTGCCTGACAGGATATAGCATTCTGCTTTCGGGGGCTTTCATAGCCAGCGACAGCTTTAAGTATAAAGCCAGGCACACACACACACACACACTCACACACACACACACACTCACACACACACATACAAACATGCTTGCCTGAATGTGTGGCAAGTGTATATGTGAATGAGTTGCCAGATGTGTGCACACACGTGTCGTTAAAAAGTAAAGCACCAAAAAAAAAAAAATAAGAAAAAAATATGTAAGAAAATACAAAACAAAAACAAAATTGCCGCAAGAGCATTTTGGTAGCAAGAAAAAAAAAAAAAAACTTTAAGGACTTTTGCCTGCGAGTAATGCAGGAAGATGAATAAATTAAAGAGCGGTGTATGCAGTGTGTGTGTGTGAGTGTGTGTAAATCTGTGTGATTGCTCATGCGAAATTTTACAGATAAAAGTTTTTTTTTTTAGGGTTTGCTGCATGTATCCTTTTGGTGTCTGTGTGTAATGTGACATGGCCTAATGATAATAATTATTTAATATGAATGTTAGCTGAATTTAATTGAAAATAGCTGTTAACTAATGCACAATCTGTTGTTAAACCCCTTTCCCCACCAGCAGGCAGCAAATGTTCAACATCCAATTGCCGTGCACCGTGGAGAACAAGGAGAATGCGAGACCGTTTGTGATACGTGAGAGCAGCAGCGATAGTGATGAGAGCGATGGCCAAATTGTCTATCGGGATGATGATAATGATAATACACGACTGGCCAAGCTGGCGCGGAAGGAGTCGCTGTCGTTGAAGCTGCAGCTGCGACCAGATAAACAGGATCTGATCAATCGCAACATATTGCATCAGGTCAACGATAATGAGCTCAAGGAGTCCAAGGAGGCGATTGGGGCGCGCCTAATACGCAGGCTGTCAATGCGACCCACCGCCGAGGAGCTGGTGGAGCGCAATATACTAAAAAGTGAGTAAAAAAAATTACAATGTTTATACAAAAATCACTCAACGATTTTTATTTTGGTTTAGCTCAATCACCCGCCGAGGAGAAGAAACAGAAGGAGGAGAAGAAATCGTATTTGTTGCGCAAGTTAAGCTTTCGGCCCACCGTCGAGGAGCTCAAGGAGAAGAAGATCATACGCTTCAATGATTACATTGAGGTGACGCAGGCACATGATTACGATCGACGGGCGGACAAGCCATGGACAAGACTGACGCCAAAGGATAAGGCCGCCATACGCAAGGAGCTGAACGAGTTTAAGTCCTCCGAAATGGCAGTCCACGAGGGCAGTCGCCATCTGACAAGGTAATTAAACTCTCACTCTCACTCCCCTAACCCACAACCCACAACCACTAAATTCTCCTGCAATTGTCCTTGGCCCAGCCAAACCAAATCCAACAACTGACCACCAAAAATTGCCAAATGCTCAATGAAGTGTCACGTGCAGTTTTACTGACCAACTGACCAAAAGGGAATGGAAAAAAAAAACGATTCCCATTCCAAGTTCAGTCAGCTTCTCCTGTTCGACGCATTGTTCGTGCGCAAGGATATGCTTGCCACAAAGGACTCTTTTCCCCCATTTTAGTTTGTTATTTTTATTTTATTTTTTTGCTTTCGACATTTCTATGTCCATTTTTTTGGAGGACTGAGTGCAGAGTCAACTTTTATAATGGCTCTTGGATTCGGTGGCTGCATTTAAGTTGCTGCCTTGCCACACACACACATGCAACATGCTCTGACTTTAAGTAACTTGTTGGGCTTTGGGGGCCTTACAAATTAGACGTGGAATGTAAGCAAGCCAAGTTAGCAGCAGCACACAAATAAGCTGGCAAAGTTCCAGGACACACAGCCAATGTTGCCACTCCGTTGCAATGTGCAATGTGCAATGTGCCATTTGGTTCTGGCATTTAAACATGGCTTGAACGGATACAGATAATTTCCACTAGTTTTAACCAGACTTGTCATATTAAAAAGTTTAAAGTATCATCAAGTTAGCTGGTCCCCCATAATCACAAGTGGCTCTTCAAACAGCCTTAACAAGCATGAAATCCCAGCCAGCCAGTCAGACAACAACTGGCAACATTGTGTTGCATAAATTGCGTTGTAACTTTTGCACCACATAAAAACTGAAACTGTAACTAAAACTGAAACTAATTCTAACTTTTGCAATTTCGCATTTTTCCTTTGCAGATTCCATAGGCCATGACGATTGCAATGGCAGCAACTTTCCAACAAATTACAACAACAGCCCAAACAATTGTATTTTGTGCAACATAAAATTGTCAACAAATATTTAAAAGTAAAGCATTAAAAAAAAAACAAACACAAAAACACAAAAAAATACACAAAAAAAGAAGAAAAAAAAAGAAAACGAAATAAAATAAAAATAAAATTGATCTAATCACAATAAGAAGTAAATGCAAAAATAACAAATTTTGAAATGGCAAAAAAAATAAATAAAAGTTAGAAAGAAGCAAATCAAATTGCAAAGTATAATTTTTAAGGATTTGTGTTAATTGCGAATTCCGCTCGGTTTTCTAATTCTAAGTTCTTATTCTGTACGTAGTATTTGTGTTTTTTCTTACACTTTGTTATGTTGATTGTGTGTAAATAAATTTTTTGGAAACCCCCCCCCGAGTTAGATTTCAAATGGCAAATCAAAATATCAATTCGTCTTATTAGGATGTGTGTTAAAACGATTTGTTAATTATTCTTGAGTCAAGGCAATTATGTATTATATTATATTATATTATATAAACAGAGGATGGTAAATGAATTAACTCATTTGATAAATGTTTAAACAAAAATTTACATTTACATTAACTCGTTAACTAAATAACAAACAAACAAGTCAAGCAAAAAACAATTGCAGAGAGAGAAATTCTTAAGGTTTAAGCATAAATTTACTTTTACTGCTGCTTTCCATAAATTTTTAGATTTTTGAATTAAGCCAACTCTACAAAATGAAACCGCAAATATTATTATAAATTATACAAAATGCGAAAAGTTTTGAAAGCATACATACATTTATTATATATATTTTAAATTTATGATTATTGTATAATGCTTAAACGTAAACAACACATTAAAAAATAGAGCTAAAAACAAAAATAAACTAAACATTTTTTGAAAGACATTTGAGCAAAAGATTTGCATTTTTCTTTTATTTACTTCTTTATTTCAGTTTTTTTGTTGGTTTTTTTTTTTTGTGACACATTGATTTGTATACAACATGTACATAAATACATATCGCCAAATTGCATATAACTTGAAAACTTATCGCGAAAGATAGGTAATGCCATAAAAAAAAAACAATACAAGACACAACTAATTTTCATGAACACGAAGAAAGGCAAACTGCTCAATGATAAGTAGAAAAGTAAAATTTGTAAACCAAACGAAAAAAGAAAAAAAAATACAAATAACAGAATGATAAATTCTAGTAAATAAATGGCAACAAAATATCAGGAAACACAAACTGAAGCAAGTTGGACCCAGTATGAAGTTTTTTAAAGAAAACAAACAGTAACAATTTAACGTAAGATTTTAGAGGCAGATGGAACCAAAAAAAAAAAACGAAACATAAATAAAAAAACGACGTCAAATCATTGATGAATATATCTATTTTGTAAAACAAGTTGCAAATAGTTACGTATGATTAACAAAGCGAAACTGAAACTTTTACTCCAGCATTCAAATAGTTTATGAATAATCAATAAAATAAAATAATTAATAAAAATGAAAATGAAATTCCTAATTGTAAAGAAAGAAAAAAACCAAAAATACTTAAATACAAAAATTTTGAAATGCTCACGCGTGCTCGTGAATAAAAGTATTTAAATATGAAACAAAATTATAAATATAAATAAAAAGAACAAAAACAGTTTCAAAGAACATTTAATGAGAAACAAAATCATACAATTTGATGATTGAATAAAGAATAAAAGCGAACTTAGTTTAATGATAAATTGGCGCTTCCTTTGCATGTTTCATATTTCTAAAGCAAAAAAACCAACAGACACAATTTAATGTAAAATAGACTAAAAGTAAAGTAAAAAAGAAAACTTGTTTCAGGGCAGTCATCGTAAAAGCTTTTGCTTGATTTCGCTGAAACCTTGAGGTCTACAAAAAAAAAAAAAATAACAATGAATGTGGCCAAAAGTGAAGATCATTTGGATCTTAAATTGCTCAGCTGCCAATTTCTTAATCCGAATCTGAATCTGAATCTGAATTGGTAACTCTGTCTCTCTCACTCTATGTCTCTTGCTTCAAAGCGTTGCATTGTCAGAGTTAAGCAATATAGATTGAAAATTATATATATATATATATTCGTATATATATATACATTAATATACATATACATCTAATATCTATACAAACTATATAGTATATATGTATACAACTATTTATATGTGAAAAGAAGCAGCCGAAGCAGATGAAGCTATTATATACATACAACTATCAATATGGGATAGCATAATTTACACTTTTTCTATGAATCGATTTATAGTGTACAATAAATAAAAGCGACACTAACAACAACAACAACAACAAGAGGAGCCCTACCTAACTGTAATTTGTGACGAGTTTAGTTTAATGCAACATTGTTTAAAGCATTTTCACACTGTCCTTTCGAGTTCTGTTTTGAAACTTACCAAATTTGCAGTTGCCGTTGCAACAACAATAAAAACAACAACAACAACATTGAAATGAAAACTGTAGCAATAATTAAGAACACCACAAATAAAAAAAAGAATATCAAACAACAACAAAAACAACCAGTTGCAGCCAGAAACCAACTTCTGAGTTTGCGGCTCGTTAAAAAAAAATTTGTAAATGCCGTAAAAGAGGCAGAAACCGCGAAAAAAAAAACTTTGTAACAGTTTGCGATTTGCAGACACGTTAAGTGAATTAGCCAACTAAGCTTAGACACAAAGAATGAAAGAAAAGACAGCATGAAAATTGTAAGAACAAATAAAAAAAAAAAAAAACAAAAAGACAAAAGAATATTGACTAATAATCACCGATAAATTGAGATTTAATAAAGATTTAATTACTTAAAAAATATGCAACAATTGCATTTGTTTGCGAAAAACATTAAATTTTTTTGATTTGATTTGATTTGCATTTAGATTGCATCTTCTTCATGGTGCATGATATGCCAACGTTCCCGGAACTCCTCAATAGTGTTGCAAATAGTGCTCACATCTGCCACAAGCTGAGTTGCCGTTTGTAAGAGAGTCTCCATATTTAGATAGTCGGCTGCGATGATCAGTTCAAATAGTAGTGAATCGTCCGCCTTCGCATCGCCAAGGATGCGCGTAAGTGTTGCACGTAATTCCAGCACATCCTCAGTGTTCTTCTTCTTCGGGGATTGCAGCTCTTCACACCACTGCAGCACCAATCGAAACACAGCAGAGCTTACTCTTGCCAAGGGAACTATATTGGCATCGCATATGTCGTCGCTGCTATTGCTCTCCCTCAGCCAGCTTACCCCCAATCCGATTTGCTGGGCGACTTCAAAGCTGACATCGAAAAGGATGTCATCACTGGTGCGCATTTGAAATAATTGCGGCACGTCGCACATTTTATTGAAATTTTATAAAATATTTTTTGTGTGTTTTTGTTCAGTTGCTGCTTCAATGACTACTAGACGGGCTGGCAAACATCTAAATATATCTAAAAATAATTCTTTGAAGCAGCCTAAAAGTATGCAGTGAAATATTCACTGTTGAGCAGACTTAAAATGTGGTCTAACTTTAAGGGTTTGGTGGGGGGGAGGCAGCATGAAAGCCAAACCGTTTTAAGCCCTGCTAAGCCAAAAACAAAAATTCATTGAATTCATTCATAAATTCTTTTGTGTGCCGCAGCAGCAGCCGCAGCCGCAGCCGCTTCACGTGCCAAACGGAGTGAAGCGGAGCAAGTGCGTCTTTGTATCTTTGCAAAAGTATCTGCGTTCGGTTCAAGCAGCAAGCGTACGTGCCAGACTCTCAGCCAGTCAGCCAGTCAGGCAGTCAGCCTCAGGTAAGGCGACACCAACAACAATATCCACTACAACGACACCAATCATAATCATAATATGAACGTCGCCATCACAGTTGATTGTGATGAGCTCTTGCCAAGATGTTGTCGGTTGTTGGTTTCTGCTTGAAGTGTTTGCGCCGTCTCCATTGCCGTCTCCATCTTCATCTGTTGTTTGGCTTGTTGCTTGTTGCTTGTTGCTGCTTTCCTTTGCGAAAGTTTATCAACGCGGCAAGATTCTAACATTTTTGTGTGCATTCCACTTTGGTGCGTTCTCGGATTTCTCAAGAGTTTGCCTTTTGCATGCTCATAAAACGTACTCGAACTCATTAAAACGCGCACTCTGATAACCGAAATGGCCAACTTGGTCGACGGATTTTGGGATGAGTTTGGACGACGGCTTGGCGACGTGTTTTGCATGTGCGTTCCACTCTCTGATTTATTTGATGGTCATATATGTGGCTCTTGTTGTTGTGGATGACGAAGGCACGCTGTTGCAAGCTGCTGCGAAATGGGGCAAGTGGGCAAAAATTAAAAGACCTGCAAAATGTGGCCAGTTAATTAAGCTAGTTCATGTGGGAAAAGTTGAGCTGGCCACTTGCTGTTCTCTGTCTGTGCCAGAAGTGGCTCTAAGATGCTGCTGCTGAGAAAACAGTTATTTTTAGGTACGAGATCTTTATAAAGTGGGATTTGAATTTTAGACTTGAAATTTTTGGTATAGCATTTTGGCCTGAATTTGAAGCCAGAATTTGCTTTGTAATTATGATTGTAGTTTTAATCTAGTTGTCATTGACAAATAAGTTTTGGCTATTAAAAATCAATGAATTGGCTTAAATTGTTAACTGCAATATTTAGCTGGATGCCACACGAACATCAGAAAAACGATTTAAGTTTTGGGAATACTAAAACAGTTGACTGATTGGACCATAAGGATATAAATTATCAGGATGCTCAGCTAGCTAAGTGAGGTATCAGGCAACTACAGTGCTGTCCAATGCATTGGGTCAGGTCTGAACTGTGGAGTGTGTAGTTTTCAGAGTCTGGGGGTCTGGGGTGGCAGCTAACAACAACAATTTGGTTGGAAAAAATTTGCATTTGGCCCGATCGCAGTTCGCGACTTGTCGATGCTGGGGATTTCTTTATGACCCGGTCTGGCAGTGGCGCGGAGTTTTATTTCAGCTGTGGCCTTTGTTTTGCCAGCAATGTTTATTTGATTCTATTTTCATTTTATTTGAATTGTGGTTCGCTTTTATGGCCTGTGCAATGAGCCTGAATCGCTGAATGCCTGTTGCCTGTTTGCCTGTTGCCTGTTTGCCTGTTGCCTGTTTGCCTTTTGCTGCTGCTGAGATTTGTTTTGTGAAAGTTACAGGCGGCAGAGAGAGACGCTATCGATGAGCCCCCAAGAAGTCGCAGCATTTGTCGATGTTTTGGCCATTGCTGTTGGTGGGTTTTTCTTGTTGTTGTTGCTGTTGTTGTTGTCGCTGTTGTTGTTGTCGCTGCTCAGTTGGTGATTGTAAAACAATAAAAGCAACACCTGACTGCCGTTTTGCCAGCAGAGGCTCACAATGGCGTTGATGGCGACGCGGATGCGGACATCGTTGTTGGTGGGCCTCCCCAGTGCCAGCAGCAACAGTTGCTGCTGCTGCTCAGGTTGCTGCATTTAGATCTTATCAGTCGCGTTTGCTTTGGCCAAAAATGGCCAAGACAAAAACATGCTCATTGTTTGTGTAGATTTTGGTGACGCGGTTTGAACATTTCAATTGCGTTTTGCGTTCAGTGCGTTTTGCAGCAACAACAACAACAATAATACTAACAATAACAATGAGTTGAGTATAGAAACAAATTGCCAGCTGATTGCTGAAGAGCTGCCAGCTGCTAAGCATTGGGGCGGGGTGGGGTTTTTGGGTTTGCAGGACGGGGCACAATTTGAATCGAAATCTAAATCTAAATAAATAAAAATCGTGCGCTGTTGCTTTTGCTGGTCTTAAGTGAAAGGCATCGGCATGAGATCAGCGTCTTGGCCAAAGTATCTCAATGCGCTGCAAATTTAATCAATTGATGAGGCTGCAACTTGCAACTTGCAACATGCTGCCTGCCTGCCTGCCCGCCTTTGCTGCAGGTTGCTGCACTTGTTGTCGTTGCTTTTATTGTTGTTGTTATTGCTGCTGTGATGGCAATTTGGATTTTTGTGGCTAACACAAACCTGACCAAAAAGACATTTACATTCTACGGCTGCTGCTGCTGCTGTTGCTGCTGCTGCCGTTGCTGCTGCTGATGTTGCTGCTGTGCAAGTGTCGCAACAACAATAACAACAACTTTACACGCTAGAAACCGTGACTTTAATTTTCTTCCTTTTTTCCCCGCGCCTCCCCGCTGACTTATTTAGTTTTTGATTTGTTTTTCTCTCCGTTGTTGTTTTATTTTTCTTTTTTTTTTTAATATAATTTCAATTTTTTTTGCTGGTCCACAGTTGGACTTTTCATTAAATCGCCGCGCAATGTCGCCAATTTTTCCGCGATTTCCTCCTTTTTCCCATTTTGCTGTCTTGCTTTTAATTTGTAATTATTTGCGCATTTTACTTTCGTTTGTGGCATTTGATTTATGGTCTAACAAATTGTGGTCGCAAAATGAAGATTTTCTTTTTTTTTTGTTTTGCCCAAAAAACGTGGTAAATGGCAATTGGAATCGTGAGTGTCAAGAATTAAGAAAGTCTTTAAATGAATGGTTTTGCCTTAAATGGCGTTTATCTTGTTACCAATTGTATTAATATATATCATTTGATAAATTTGAAATATATTATTAGCCTTAACTATGGCTATTAAATTTCACTGCTTGAAGTTTGTTTTCGACTTCAATTGATGTGTTTGTCGTTTCTTCAGCAATATTTTTATTACTTCCATTTGAATTACACTTTTCCAGCCAAATCCCATTTTAGTTTTTTTTCCCCCAGTTGAATCCTTACTTATCTTTAATTCATTTCCGTTTTCGCATCCTGTTGTTAGCCAGACTTCCTCTAAATGAGCTCATTAGGTTCATTGCAAAGCTGCCATTGTCATCGTTGCTGCACTTGACACTTGCTGCTGACATGTTGTTATCGTTGCACGCAATAACAGCATCAACAACAACTGCAGCAATAACAACCACAACACAGCACCAGCAAACACCCACTCACATATGCAGTTGCTGTCGCCAATGTGCAACAATTTCAAATGGCTGCCACTTACTGCTGCAACTGCTGCAGCAGCGTAGCAACAAGTTGCAGCAACTCGAGTGCAACAACAACAGCAGCAGCAGCAGCAACAGACCCATTGATTAGGTGACCCTTGTAGCGGTCCGAGGCTGTCAACATACCTCTCTCCATCTCTCTCTCCCCCTCTCTCTCTGTTGGTTGTCTCTGTTTGCCATTGCCTTTGGTTTCTTGTGTTGCCCCCAATTGTCATTGACTGCTGCTGCTGCTGCGGATGTTGTTGCTGTTTAATGCTGTTGCAGCTAGCTCAATTGATTGAATTACATACATGCATGTTGCCCCTTGGGCTGCCTTTGCTGCTCTTTGGTGCTCAACACCCCCACATTTACTTGACTGACTCTTGCGGTCCGTGGGCCACATTGGGCCATGTTGCCGCGAGTCGATCGTAGCCAGGCCAGTTAGGCAGTTAGCCAGTTAATTAGCAAAGAGCCAACTGTTGCTGTTGTTGCTTTCAGCTGTCCTTGTGCCAGTTGTGAGTAGGTTGCAAGTCTTAAAAATGATGCCAGCTACAAGCTTATGTGGCCCAAGGATCTGTTCGACAGATGATCTTTGACTTGACTCGATTTGAGCAGCTTAAAATTTAAGTCTATAAAAAGTAAATCACAATTTTATGGTAATTTTAGAGCTGCTCGCTAAATTTTCAAGTCCTACGAATGTGACTAATTATTTATTCCAACTTTTTATTCCAGATTTATTGAGGCTTTCAAGGCAGATTCAAATGAATAATTTCATTATTTGCAATTCAATAAAAATTCGACTTTTATTTAATAATTTGCAGTTTTTTTAATTAGCTGAATAACTTCAATTATATTATGACCTGTACATAGAATTTAATTAAATGTATTTTAGAAACTTCTTGGACACCGTTGAGAGGCTGACCAATAATAATAATAATAATAATCATAATAATAATAATAATAATAATAATAATAATAATAATAATAATAATAATAATAATAATAATAATAATAATAATAATAATAATAGTAATAATAATAATAATAATAATAATAATAATAACAATAATAATAATAATAATAATAATAATAATAATTATAATAATTATAATATTAATAATAATAATCATCATCAAATCTATTTGCCTTGCGGACAAAAGATTATTGACATAAATACAAATGTGGCCTCAATCCACTAAATCAACAGTTTTTTGTAGTTTGCGTGCAATCAGTCAATGTCCAATTGCATGCGCCATCAAACATTTCCATGCAACGCACACATGCCACGCGTGCACCATAGCAAAACCACAGAGGCAAATGCAAAAAAAAAAAGCAAAATAAAACCAACAAAATGCCGCTGCCGAACTTGTCCTTAAAATGTCAACCAAAGTGTTCATTAATTTGTGTCTCCCCCCCGCCACACACCTCCTTGCACTGATTGTAGTTGTAGTCCCAGTTGTTGTTGTAATTGTTGTCTGGTTGCACTATTATTGGAGTGTTGTTGTTGTTGTGTGTTGCGGCCGCTTGTGGCGTGTGTGTGCACAGTCATTGATCATGAATTCCGCGCGCTTGGCACTCGCTGCCGCACATGCGTCACGCCAGCTTGACACTTGCCTCCCCCCCTCTGCCAACGCCAGCACCATCCCCCTTCCAGCACAATTGGCGACACAATTTTTGCTGCCTTTGGCATGTGCCTCGGCCCCCAACCCCTTAGCTCGCTGTGCAGCAGCAGTGGCAGCCTACGCAAAACAAAAAATCTCTGTGTTGCCAGTAGTTTTGTAATTTTCATGTAAAAGTCGAGACAAATGCAAAATGGCCCTGCAAATGACGACGACAACAACAACAACAACAGTAACAACCACAACTATGACAGCAACAACGGCAATAATAACAACTGTTATGCCACGCCCCCACCGCCCCTCTTATGCGGCCCACAGTCAGAGGCAGCCCTGTGCCTGTGCCTGTGCCTGTGCCTGTCCAGGCCAGCCATCAATCTCAATTGCTTCGCATTTTCATATGCAGCTCTTCGATCATTTTACAGCTTGACAAGCTGCAGCAGCAACAGCAACAGCAGCAGCAACAGCAACAGCAGCAGCAACCAACACTCCAACAGCAACTACAAAAATAACAACAGGTAATAAAAAAATTGCAGATTTGTCACAGCAATTGTTGCCGTTGGCCTTATTCTTGTTGTTGTTGTTGTTGTTATTGCTTGGTAATTACTTTTTCATAATGTTTGTTTTTTTTTCTCTTATTCTTTTTCTGGTTTTGTGATTTTTCAATTTTTTCTTTTTCTTTTCCTTTTGATTTTTCTGGCTTGCATCGTATTTTTTTTCCTCAGCTATTTCTGGATTTATCTCGCCCAAATGTCTACGCGTGATTAAACGTTTAAGTTGCTGATATGATATGGCCAAAATCTGTCGCCGTTACCACTGGCTGACTGACTGACATATTGATTTCCATTGTGGCTGCTGCTGCTGTTTTTGAGCCTTGTTTTCTGGCTTTTTTGAAAGTTTGCGGCTGTTTGCCTGTCGATGTTTGCTGTCTGTTTGCTGTTGTCTGTGTTCCATAAATCGTTTCGATTGATATAATATATGATCTTGGAAATATTCTTACAATTCGAACAGTATCTCTGAGTAGTGTACGAAAAAAAAACTCATTTAAATTGGTTTTATATGCCAAGTTTATTGATTCGCAAAGCTTAACTTAATAATTTGAACAAAGGGGAAAAACACACAGCAATTAAAAAAAAGCCATGTTTATTTTCGAATATATTTGCATATATTGACATAAGCCTATTGACTGATGATCTAATCGAGCATTAAATATTTAATTACATTTGCAGCACTAGCTTAAATTATTACAGCCAATAAATGTTGAATGAGAACCTGTTGAAAAAATTTAGTTTAAATCAAACTATCGAAAACTACATTTAAGAGTCAGTTGGGTGTCACCTTTTAAGCCAAAACTTCACGCTTAATTAGAAAATAACTTCATCTGTTGTCGAGTTAAGCACAAACTGAAACGGAGATGGAGATGGAGACGGAGAACGGGACGGAGGCTGCGGGTTTAATATGGCTGGCACGACGGCGAGTTGTGTCAAGACAAAAATGGTCAAAACATGAAATCCTATTAGACAAATTGAAATTACAAATGAGACAACGCCGAAATTAATTTATTAATTAGTCACACTCCATTATAGCTGGACAAAGAGAGGCTCGCAAACGGTAGCCGTCTTGGCCAGACTCGACAACAACTGCACGAATACCAAACACTTTACAACAACAACAGCAACAACAGCAATGATCAGCCCACATGCGGCGTTGAAGCGTCTCGAAACGGTTGACAGCCAGGTTGGCGTCGGTCCGAGCCATTTCCAGGCATTGTGGTGTGAAAATTGTAAAATCCAATTAGAAAACTCAACACGCAACGCATTTTTTTTTTTTTTGATATAACTGCGTGGGTTTCCTATGGCTAAGACTAACTGTGGCCCCACCCCCTCCCCCTTTGGCAGGCATCTCTCTGCTCGGCGAGCTGACATAATCAGTGATAAGTAATCGTTAATTAAATTGCATGAACAAAAATCTAAGCCCAATTTATTGGCCCAAAGACAATGAATTGTGGCCATTCTGAAGGCTCATATCAGCTGCGATCTGTGGGCTCCATTTTGGCCAGCTGGCAGACAGGCGACACAATACGACAGTGCAACAGTGCAACAGTGTGCGCCGACAGGTTGTTTTGCGGCAAATTGGCAAGACAATTGCTGAGTACAGTTATCATGGGAAACGGGCAACAGAAATAGAAACTGCCCCCGCGATATTCATTTCTAAATGGCCAGCGCCTTCATCATTATCAACTGGAGCTGAGTTGGGCCTGGGAGCTGCGAAAGGAGCCTGATGCTGTAACATGGCCCAGCGCCCAGATAGCCTTAAATGGCAGTCACAAAGTGAATGCCTGGCCATAAAGGCGTCTCATTACCCCAAGCCAAATGCAAGTCAGATCGAAACTAAAGCAACAAATAATAATAATAATAATAATAATAACGCAACGCGCTAATTAAGTGTTTAAGTGTTTATGGTGTCAACTGTACTTGACTCGCATAATTCATAAAAAAAAAAATATATATAACTTAGTCAGCTAGATCGCTGGTTGTTTAGGCCCGATATTATGAATTATGCAATCAGTGTTGTGGCTGGGAGAAAGTTTCTTGGCCTAAAAGTGGCATGAGGAATTTTTAGCACCATTAATATGCGTTTTTATTAATAGCCGCTCATTAACCTCAACTAATTAATTAAAAATGATTTTTTTTTGTCTGTAAAATAACCAAACATTAAAACACAAAAATAAACACAACATGAGTGAGGTCTGAAGATGTGTTTAGGCCCAAAGTCGAAGCACCAACTGAGGCTGACTGTGGCTGACGGATGGGCCGACAGGCTGAACGGCCAACTAAACTTTGGACCATGGTGATGAGTTCTCAAATGAAGCGTAGCAAATTGTATGATTTTTTTATTTTTTATTTTTGTGTGTTGTTTTTTTTTTGTTTTTGTGGTGTTTTATGAAACATTTATGAGCGCTCGTTAAATCATTCACAGTTGGAAATGTGTGTTAAATTGAATTGTGAAACAACCTTTCAATACAGCTTTCATCAATTGCTTGTTAAATAAGTTAAAAAAAAAAAAATAAATAAATAAAAAAAAGTTGAGTTGCAGCTAAACAAGTCAGTTGAATTTATAAATGTAGTTGGTTTTTGAGAGAACAAGATTTGGCTTATAAAAAAAATTATGTTTATATAAAGAACTCTATGAAATTTATATCATTTAGACTAGTTAAAGAGTAAGCAATATTATATATATTAGTTATTATATTATATATTATATATATTAGTTAAAAGCAACGCAGAGAGAATTAACATTTCTTTATTTCAAGTCTATTCTTAGAGTGAATGATAAACATGAGTTGTCTGCTCCATTGAACTGGCTGTCTCCAAAAATTATGCAGTATTCTCTATTCAAGTTTTTCAACATAAATCTATAAACGCCTACGATATCAAATTTCGATTGATGTCTGTTTCTGTTTCTGTTTCTAATTTGCTTTGAGTGGAATTTCTTTTTAATTCCATTGTCTTATAAATTACAAAAAAAAAAACACACACACAGAATTTGATAAGCTGCGGTGAAAAGCGTTTAATAAACGCTGCAATAAATTTGTAAACACTACAAAGCTAGCCAAGTAAAACAATGGGCCACATTTTACAAGAAGAAAAAAAAAAAACGAAATAAAAATAAATCCAGAAAAGAAGTTGCAAGCAAAACCAGAGAAAAATTGTGTACATATTTAGTTTTGCGGCTGCGGCAACTTATAAAAAATTCATTGAGGCAATTGTCTGCGTTGCAGATTATCTGCAATATGTTCACTCCCACAGGTCAAGCGTGCACATCAATTACTTTGGCACAGGCCCAAAAGCCACAGACTGAGACTCTGTCAGACATGCAGACATGCAGACATTCAGGCAGGAAACACACACACACACAAACACACATACAAACACACACAGTTGACCTCTCAATTTAGCGCGCATAATGCCAGGAAATGCCAACATCTACCCAAAGTGAGGATGAGGATGAGGATGAGCTTGAGGATGAGGCTCAGATTAGTCGAAGTCTGGCTTGGAACTTGGCTCTTGAGTCTCAGTCTCAGTCTGAGTCTGAGTTGGAGCTTTGTCTATGGAAAGTCACTTGATCTTAGCTTCGATTGTGCGTTGATTGTTTTATTATGAAGATGTTGATAGAGCTGCCAGCGAATTGTCTAAACAATGAGTGTTGTTGCTGTTGTTGTTGTTGTTGTTGTTGTAGTCGCTGTTGTAGTTGCTGTTGTTGCTGTTGCTGTTATAGCTATATTATTAAGGCAATCAAGTGCGTTAATTTGAAATTGATTATCAGTTTTGTCAACTATAAAGTGTTTTGCGAACTTTGTGAACTTCGAACTCCCACAAGAGATTCTCGTTTTCTGAGGAAGATCACATCTTAATTCTGACTCTTTTACTCTGTGTAGTAATGTGCAGATTGTAACTGTCGATTTTGAGTCTGTGTGTGTGTTGTGTATCTAATTAGGCTGGCCATTTAAGTGGCTTATTAGAAACGCCTGCCAGCGACAATAGTTGGCCATTAAGCGATTGCCAATGCTTTTATTATAACTTTTTATAATTCTTGTTGCATTTTCCTAGACGCCTGTTTTTATTGTTGCTGTTGTTGTTGTTGTTGCTGTTGTTGGCGCTGCAACATTTCATTAATCGAGTCACGACATTAGACATTCAACAGCTCGGCAAGCAGCCTGGCAAATGCTGGCAACCTGGCAACCTGGCTGACTGGCAAGCAACATTGCTATTCGTTGCCAGGCAGGCAGGCAGGCAGGCGTACATACAAAATTTTTAAAGCCAGCCAAAAATTGCTTTGACAACTTTATCGCTGCACAGCATCGACAAGGCAGCCAAAACGAGCCAACAACAACAACAGCAACATCAACGACGACAGCAGAAAATGGCGCAGAAAACATTTCCTAGGCCAGGCTAGATAAACTGTCAATGGGCCCTCAGAAGGAATCTAAATTAAATCAACTAATCGCATGACTGATTGCTTAAGCGAATTTCGCCTAATAAACAAAAGACTTAGGCAACGAACTTGCCACAACTAAATGCCACACATATCGCAAGCACTTGTGTACATTTGATTAAAACGAATGCTGTGCTACAAATATCTACATATGTATGAGAAGTTGCTTATTAATTGCTATATAAATGGCCGACTTCGATTGCCAATTGTTGTCGATGTTGTTGTGATTGTTGCTGCTGTTGCTGTTACTGTTGCTGTTGTCTTTGCTGTTGCTGTTGCTCTTGCCACTGCTCGTTAGCGCTTGGCTCCGCTTAAAATGGTAAACATAATGGAAAAACATTTTCAGCAGCCTGCGAAGTTCAGATACACTTGAAGTTGCAAGCAGAGCAATAGTATTTCAATGCCCCCTGAAATGCTACTCGAATTCTGAAATCTAAAATGAAATCGATAAAATACTTAATAAATAAATAATAAAAAAATAATAACATACTAAATAAAAAAAAATAAATAATAAATAAATAATAAAGTAATAATAAATAAATAATAAATAAATAATAAATAAATAGTAAATAAATAGTAAATAAATAATAAATAAATAGTAAATAAATAGTAATTAAATAATAAATAAATAGTAAATAAATAGTAATTAAATAATAAATAAATAATAAATAAATAATAAATAAATAATAAATAAATAATAAATAAATAATAAATAAATAATAAATAAATAATAAATAAATAATAAATAAATAAATAATAAATAAATAAAGAGTAAATAAATAATAAACAAATAACAAACAAATAATAAACAAATAGTAAATTATAAAAAATAAATAAAGGATAAATAAAAATACAACATAATTTAATGAGTTAAGCTAAGAATTAAATTTTTTGCTTAAAAATATATATTGAAATGTATCAACAAGAAGAAGATCTTTAATTGGCAGAAATTGAGTAACAAATACCTCGAATCAATTTTATCAGATATAATACAGATTATATTAAAAATAAAATTTGTTACATAAAAAAAATATATTTAAATCTATCAACAAGAAAAAGGACTTCAATTGACAGAAATGGGGTAACAAATACCTCGAATAAACTTTACCAGATATAATACAGATAATATAAAATTTATAAAATATTTTAGCTTTTATTTAGGTTATAGCTTAACTGTTATATTTACTTACTTTTCTGTATATATTTCAACTCAACTCCATGCTAAAAGAGTATTACAATAGAATTGTATTTTTCATGAACTGCTGCAGCTTATTAGTGGGCGTTTCAAATGAACTTTCCCACACACAACGAATACATTAAATCAATTACAAGTTGTGTGTGTGTGTGTGTGTGTATGGCAGTCATTGCATGTTAGTTAACATTTAGTTTTGAGCAAGTTTTGGCTTCCTGTTTGTGGCACTCGCATAATGGGCGCTTGGCTTTCAGGTGCTTTGCTGGTTTCATATCATTAATATTAGAATTTTCGCACTTTAATTTATGCACCTGTTGCTGATTCGCCACAAGCAGCGGGCGGCAACTCGAATCCAGTTGATTTGGCCAGTTGTTGTTTTGGGGCTGGCTGGCTGGCTGGCTGTTGGCTGTTGGCTGCTGACTGCCGTTTGCCATTTGCCGTTTTTATGGCCTCCTCGAGCCACACCCACCCTGAGCAACTAATCGATATTGTCTAGCGATTTATGGCCAATAAATTTCACTTTCAGCTGCATTGTGTGTGCAGCCAAGTGGCGCTCCAGCTTTAGATATGAGCCAGTCTTACGATTTTATTTAAATATTTGCCATAATTTATTTAATTTTGTAGGTTTTCCTCAAGTTGACTTTGTGAATGTTAATCGGCACCGCCTCTCAGGCTGCTGCTCAAAACTCGTTACACTTGGCATTTCTCGAGCAATGCATTTGATTTATAAGCTGCAGAGGATTAGTGCAAGCTGTACGCTGATTGGAGCACCTAACTCGGATTAAACAGATTTAAACTGGAGCAACTCCAGCTACTTGTAGTTAATATGCGTTCCCAGCTTAAGATAATATGCATATCACTTTCAGAAGATTTAGCTTGGATTTGAGTAAGAAATTAATTTAGATTAAATTTGTGCAGCTGTTGGAAAGATAAGAATCATTTGCAAATCTAACGAGTTTAATAAAATATTTATAAAGAGTTTTTCATTTACACACTAACATGCACTTTTGACCCGAATTTAGAACATACTCACAATTAGTTTTAATTGATCTGATTACATGTTTTGCGAGTTGTTCTAGCATAATTGAAGGCGGTCTCAAGTTACCAATGCGAGACGCGATGCAATCGATGTTTCACAGGCACCTGGTCAACATTGGTTGGCTGACCCAACCCAGGCCAACATTTTGAACTTTGCAGTCAACAACAAAAATATAACAACAACAACAACAAACATCGAATATCTAAAACGAATGCAACAATTGCAAATGGAAACCAAACAGCCCGCAGTTTATTTTTCTGTTTTTTTTCTGTTTTTTTATTTTGGTTTATTTGTGTTGCGTTTTCATAACATGACAGCAGTCGAGCCGCTGCAAACAACAACAACAACAACAACAGCAATGCAACTGCAACAAATGTTCTGCTCATTTTTGGCTATCAGTATCAAAAAAGCAAAGCAGCAAACTGCAGCAAAAGGTCATAAAATGTGTTACTGCTTGTTGCTGGTCGTGTAAATTTTTACACGCCGGCCAAAAAGGCCGCCAATTGTTCGAATGTTGCCACAAAGCTGGCTGCAACTGGCAAAGCTGGCTGCAACTGGCAAACTGGCAAAGCTGGCAACTTGCAACTGTTGCACAGTTCGACGGCATCTGACATGCAACTCTCGACGAGCATTCAACTGTCAACAGTTACTACCGAAAGACAACAGCCCGTTAAATGCCGCCAAAATAACTCAGAGCAGGCAACAGCAGCCAACCAGCCAAACGCCAACAACAACAACAACAACAACAACAAGAACAACACAGTAAACATTTTGGCCAAAACTACAAATCACTTTTACTGGATATCGGACAGAGAGTCTGAGGCTCTTAACTCTTAGCACTGCTGGCCGCCAAGCGCCATTCCCAATCCAATACATGCCACCCTACCTCCCTCCCTCCCTGCGCTACCCCCGCGCTTCCACAATTGGGGGCTCGGCCAGTCAGTTACTGTCCCTGTCGGCTGTCAGGCAAATGCCGAGCTGCGGGTAATAGTATAAAAATTATTTAAAGTATAAATAAAATTCTCTGAATATTTGCGAATCGATTTTCCATTTAGCCGCCATCGTCGACGCAGACGTCAGCGTCGCCGTCGACGTCGCCGTCGTCGTGGCAATTAAGGTGCAATAATTTCGGATCATTAGGTTAAATTTGTCACGACCCGCTGCACGATTGCCAGCCCGCGACGATTGCCTGCCCCCGCCCCGCCCCTAAGGCGGCAGCCAACTGTCCGGTAAAGGTAAAAGCGCACGCCGGGAACCTCAAACTGTCCATTTGCCCAGTGATCGGTCTGGTAATCGTTGATTGCTTTGCTTAGCCAGGCATAATTTCAGTTTGGACGCTAGGTGGCGTTGCCAACAAATTATGACACAATTCGCTGGCCAAATTTGGTAAGCAGTTGACATTTAGCCGTGTTTTTTTTACATGTTGTCGACTCGGGCTATCATTAAACAGCGCTATCAACATGGCATGTTGACAACAAACGCCGTGCAACATGTTGCCCCAGTACCCAGTCCGGTGTCGACTAGGAAAGCAATGTGCCTTTGCTGTCTCTGACTGGCTCTGTCTGTCTGTTGTGTGTGTGTGTGTGTGCTTGTGGTTGTGCGTGGGTGTCACTCGCTTTATATTACTGACCGCTATTAGCGTCAAGTTGAAGCTGCCTCGCTCTTATATCCTTGCCTCTCTCTCTCTGCCTCGCTGTCTCCCTCTGGCTCTGGCTCTGACTGTGACTCCGAGTCTAGCTGTGGCAGTGACGCTGTGACTTGCATTCCACAAATCGATTTCGCTGCGCACACGCACTGACCGCAATTTTGTGGTCTGGCCAATGAATCATCGACTCAAAAATCGCAACACTCGCAACACGCGTCCCTTTTAGAGATGGCAACGTGATAAAAAAAAGAAAAGAAATTCTTTTTTAAGTTTTAATAAAAAGTTGACAGCTTTGCATAGGTTTTGGTATGAAATCAGATTTTTTATTCAAGATTTTTAGTTATAATTCATTTTTTATAATAACCACATAATTTTTTTAAGATTTTTTATTTATTAAAAATATACTTTTATTCTAAATTTAAGTCATCATTTTTGCCTTTCATTTGGCTGGAAATCTTTAAATTTTTTTAATCTAAAATTGTTTGCTTTGTTTCTTAAATATTTAATGCCCATAAATTTCAATAAGCTAAACTTTCTAACAAAAAATATAACAATTCAATAAATATATTTTTTAAATTAAATTTTACGCTTTAATTTAAGTTTTTTCTGAAAGTTTTTTACCCTGCTCTACTGTTTAGCTATTGCAATGTGCCCCTTTCCCCGCGTTGCACGTTTGTCCGTTTTGTCCATGTGTGTGGCATTTCTGTCACTTGACGCTGAATTATTTTCACGCCTTTTTACAAATGTTTGCGGCTTGAAAAGCGCAACCATAGCGGGGGCGACTCGCAGCGGCGTGTTCCACTTACGGCTAACGCCATGGCCTCCACAGCGTCTCAGTTGCGGCTCGGACACTCAGACTGGACGCGACTTGAGTCGAGGCGACTCGACTCGACTCGACTCGACTCGGTCAGCATGCAGATTTGCTCATAAATCTGACAAACTCAACGCTAATATTTGCAGACTTCGTTAGACACACTCAAATGAATTTGATATGCCTTAAACGGACTGACTGGCGCGCCGAGCTTCGTGGCTCACTGGGTGAGTGGTCAGGAGAGTGGGGAGAGCGGGGGCATCGGTGGAGCGAGAGGCGGTGACAAGTGTAAAAGTTGACAAGCAGCGCACCAAAAATGAAATGCAGTTAAACTTTATCTGATTAGAGTCTGTTTAACTTGGCAACTGAATTGACCAAATGCCCAACTGGCCAACTGACCAGTTAAATGTAGAAATTTCTCATTGCTGCCACTTGAGTGGAACTGCTTCTTCCTCTTCTTCATCTCTGTGGCGCCTTCAATTACCTGGGCTGGATAATGTGTCAACAGGTTCGAACTAGATTCTACAAACAGCAGCTGGAGCTGGAGCTGGAGCTGGAGCTGGAGCTGGAGCCATCTAATTGTAAACGTTTGCTAACAAGGCCGACACAAAAAAAAAAAGAAAAAACTTAAAAGAAGCGAAAAAAAATAACATACATTTATTTCTATATTGGCGGCGCTTGTTCGCATGGAAATTGAGCAGATTGCCGACGAAGAGCAACAGAGCAACAGGAACAGCAAACTGGCACCACTTGACCACTTAGTGGTGGTGCTGCTGCAGTCTGAAAAGAGTCAGCCGTCTCCGCTGGCAAAACTGCTCATTTACTGGCAGAGTTTAAAAAGCAATCAACACGTGATTATAATGATGCGAGGAGCATTGAGCGATCGAACTCGAATTGACCAGCTGGCTGCCTCCTGTCTTACACATAATTGGTCAGAAGTGGGCAACCACTTGGCCAACATCAAGTATGCGGCTCCTGCGGGCTGATGCTGCCGCTGCTGCTCTTTGGTAATAAGCGGCGTCGCATTTATTGCATTTTGTTGAGGCTGCCGTCGTTGACAGTAATTTAGTTGGGTTGCAAACTCGTTTTTGGAATTGCACAGTTGATAATTTAATTTGCATAGTGCCAATTTATGCTCACTTGATGGACAACTGGACAGGTGGACAACCCAAGCCCCGGCAGTCATGGGTTAAGCAGTAGTCAACATCCCCCCCGCTCCTGCAACTTGGTTGCTGCCCCGCATCTTATCATCTGATTTGCATCTACACTCGTGTTTATTTCTGCACCATTTGTGTTCGACGATCGTTATCTGCATCCGTTTAAATTGTTGCGCTTTTAGTGGCTGCTCTTGTAAGACAATTTGTAGCAAGTGGTTTTCATGTTCATGGGAATAGATTTTAGCATACCAGGCTTTATGCTGCCACCGAGCCGAGCTAACTATGCAACATGTGTTTGCATGAAAAGTCACTTTTAAAAATGCCACCCAGTGGGTTAACTGCCAAATGCTTGCCACGGCCTTAAAGTCTGCGTTTTTATGCCAGCCTTTTGACACGCAACTGGCACCAAAATCTACACAAAACGTGC
Source organism: Drosophila dives (assembly GCA_035042365.1). Classification (NCBI taxonomy): domain Eukaryota; kingdom Metazoa; phylum Arthropoda; class Insecta; order Diptera; family Drosophilidae; genus Drosophila; species Drosophila dives. The sequence continues at coordinate 2,136,749 of JAWNLJ010000326.1, read as the reverse complement.
CCTCTCCACACTTTGATGACACTTTTTTAATTAGTCGCAGTAGCAGCAGCAACAGCAGCTGCAACAAATTGTTGCTGTTTATGCATTTTTGTTAGACATATATGCAAGTGCAGCCAGCCATTTGTGGCAAGCATCGCGTGCTGACAACGTTGGAAGCTGTGCAATAATTAGTCATTATACGGAAGCCACAAAGCACTGTGGTAAAAAAGGTTGCACAAATTTCAAGGAAAGTTAGTAAATAACTAGAAATGCCAACTAGGGAATATCCTCTGCCCAGCTAGAAAATATATAAAAATCATTCAACGCAAATCTTCTGGTTTTATTGAAAATACCCTAAATAGTTTGCCAGGAAATTACACTTTGTAGTTGGTGTCATATATTTCCTATATGTAAATTACCTTCCCATGGTTTACCTTGCCCCATGTGAAACCACACTTGTCGTTTTTTTACATTGCGTGCAACTAATTAAAAACTGTAAACTGTCAAACTGACGACGAGACGGCTAACTAATAATTCATGTTGCGCTTTTGCGCTCATATTGGCTTAAAGGCAAATTGTTTGTTCAGCTTCAAGTTTGTTGACTACGTCTTTTGTTTTTTCTTTTTTTTAATTTATTAAATGTTTAATGGCTTGTGACTTATTTATTTAATGCATATTTAATAAATTGCCAACCAGCCAGCCAATGCAAACAAAACTCAGTCAGTTTATTTACAATTTAATTGCGGCTACAAACTTGAGAGTAAATATATATATATATATATAAAGAGTCCGGCTGCAAGTCGGGGTCGAGGGCCCTACGGTTGGACAGCTAGCAAGCAACTGCGTTCAATAAATCATACAAATATTATGGCAGTTGCAAATTGTGATTATTCTAAGGAATTCACGGTCACGGCGCTTAGCTGGTCGGCTGGTCTGGTCTCGAGATCGTGGTAAACGGCAGCTGCCACTGCAGCAGACACAACAACAACAACAATTGCTACTAAAACAATTGTTCTCTTGAGAAACAGCTAAAACAACAACAACAGCAATTGGTAATTGTAATAGGCATTCATGTTCTGATTGTTCTTGTACGCTTTAATGTTGTACAACATTTGCATGGCACTTTGGCGCTGGCCTCTTTTGCACATGCAACATATTTATTTATATTTTGTATTATTTTGTTTTTTATTTCTTCTACTGATGGATTTATGTGCAATCACTTGCGTTGCGCCTTTTGTAGAACGTAGCCTTCGGCCTGCATTTAAATAATTAAAATGTCCAACTCTCGAGTGCGGCATTAAAAATCAGCATCAATGAAAACTTCTCGAATAAGCAATAACAATCAAATCGATGTTGATTGTGTGTTCATTTGTTGGCTGTATCAAATGCTCAGCGGGGAATTAATTAGTTGTTGTGGTAAATGAAAATTAAATTAGTTACTTCAACTATTATGAGTGCAAGTGACAGCAAACCGTTAGTAAGTGAATTACTTGGCTAAGTGGAGTGAATTCAGCTTTAAGGTCATTAAAACCATGCCACAATTTATGAATATCATTAGAGTATACATTTTGTGTAGTAATTAATAATATATATCTAATGGTGGCTATAAGGAGAAGCACTTAACGTTTGCATACCACTCTAATCCAGTTACTAATGTGGCTAAGCAAGTCGCCGCACACACCTAAAAACAAAGGGAACAGAAACCTGTCAACTTTTACACATTTGCAAAATATCTCAATTATCAGGTTTATGAAAATGTCGAAGAAAACAAATGAGTGCCAGGCAGGCAATCAAGAGCCCTTCACATGCCTACCTACTTTATATGGGGGCTTAACCAATTTTCCAGCTAACAACAACAACAAGAAGAAGAAGAAGAAGAAGAAGAAGCAGAGCAACCCACGCAGACAGATTGGCCAGTGAAATTATTTCATAAATATCGATGCCAAAGATTGCGACGGCAAAGTTCAAGATGTAGCCACCTTAAAGCGAATACCTACTTATATATATATACATATATACATACATATATACATATATGTGAGCTGTGCATATGGAAATTATAATGAAGACATCAACTACAGTAAAAGTAACAACAACAACAACAACAACATTGCTGACAACAGAGCAAATCGCCTGCCAGCCCACTTTGATTTTTATGGCCAACACACATGAAGTTGGTAAGATGGTAAGATGGTAAGATGCCAGCCAGAAGTAACGTAAGATGAGTGAGTGTATGGCAAATGTGGATTTGGGAAGGGGGACTAGTGCAGAGCAGAGCAGTGCAGTGCAGAGTTGTAGGTGGTACCCAAAACAAATTGCTGGCAATCGCAAAGCCTTAAGTATGCTAAATTATTAGGCGTCGTCTTCGTTGTGTGAATACCCTAAAAAAACAGTGCTGGGAAGTATAAAAATATGCAAATAAGTAAAAATTACAAAAATAATAAAAATTACACATGAAATTTGCAAACTGTTCTCACAAGATTTTAATTGCATATAAATAAATAAATTAATAAAATTCTATATTTTTTGCTGCAGCTCGCGTTTGTTGCAGAGTCTTCAAGCTTCGCCTTGCTTTTGCTTGCAACTAATATGATTTTTTAAAGATTTTCCTAAGCTTTCCAATTTCAGCTGGAGGCCGCAAAAGCGAAAGAGGAAGAAAGATAAACTACCTTTTTTTTTCGGGCATTATTATTACGAGCTTTAACATTATTGCTGGACGTTGAACAATTTCGGGCAATAAAAGGCACAAATTGCCGATAATAATGATGCCAGTCAGTGCCTGATGCTGTCCCGCTTTGTCCGTTTTCCCAAGTTTGTTGTCTAAGTCTTTTGTTTGTTTAGCCTGCCAAAATGCGGCAAACTGCAGCCCAAATGTTGTCGCACTCGTGTGTGTCTGTTTGTGTATGTGTGTGTCTCTTTGTTATTATTTTACATACTGCTTTTTTTTTGGCTCTTTCGATTTTGTTTCTAGTGGCACGTTAGTTTCGGATAGTTTCATGCTTGTCATGTTCTGCGCTAAGAAATTGAACTTTTTTGTGGTCTCCGCTGCTGCTGCTGCTGCATTTTTTTTTGTCGCTGTGAAACATTTGTCATTTTTACCATTTTTAGCCAAGCGTGACAGGCGCTTGTTGTTGCAGCAGTTTTTGCTGGTTTCACCCACCGGCATGCAAATGCAGCAACAGCAGCCAGAAACCAGCAACCACCACCAACACCACCACAAAACACAATAACAACACCAATACAATGGCCAAAGAAATAAGTGTGTATGTGTGTGTGTGTGTGTGTGTGAAGTGCATTTCGATACACGATAAAGATCTCAAATATAGTTAAAACAAACAAGAAATTTATTGAATATGCAACGTATTTTGCATTCGTATTCGCATTTGTCTGGCCACTTGAACAACTCTGGTTTATTGTTTTATTTATTGTAGGTGAGAAGTCAAATATTTGTGGGTGGCTGCCACAGCCACAGTGCCACAGTGCAACAGAAACAGCAACAATTCATAAATGGCACATCTCGCCATCTTGGCAGGTTTCTAGCCCCAGTCTATTTTACTGTCAAGTGAATATATGTTTTGCTATTTCTCTCTCGTATATGTGAGTCCATGGCGTATCACGGGATTAAATCGCATCCAAAAAGTTGCCACAGACCCGAGGTTAATTTCAACATTAAGCATTATACAATATGCAAAAAAAAAAACGAAAAAAAAAACTATACACACCAAAAGACAAGCCCATCAATTGATTCTGTTTGCACTGATGGTGATCCGATAAACGAAAAAGCAATATGAATAAATATTTGCATTAGATTAGACTTGGCTATGTTATAATAATATTTAATATGAAATATACATTTATCCTGAAACACATAATAAAAGTAGAAGTAGATAAAAAATTCTGTTTTATCGAATATTGCTCGAAATTTCTGTTCCTTCTTCAGACCTTTGCATAGTATCTAAAATCTTAATAAAATATCTATATAATATCTTAAGATATCATCAATTGACTTAACCGCACTGAAAGGTATAAATGGATTGTAATTTAGGATTTGTTAACAATCAAAGACTCCCATTCAATCGCCTTCAATTATCCAAAAAGTGGCAACCCACGCAAAAGTTGATTCCTTTCGGTTTCCGGCCATGCCGTGCCACTTGTCTCCATATAATTTGCCGCACTTATTTAACGGCCTACGCATCCTGGCCAAGACCAAGAAGAACACTAATGCAAAAAAAAAAAAAAACATTAACAATAACAACAAGAACAGAAAAAATGAGTTGGCCTGCATTTTGGCATTTTGGTTTGGGGGCATTATTCACACATTTTTTGAACCTGGACGAGGTCAAGCGCTTGGGAGCATGGGAGCCCGAGCACAAATTGCGCAACCAGTTCCCATTTGCACATAGTACGAGAAAATTTTGCGAATTAGTTAACAAAATGCCAAAACAACGGCAACTTCGCCACCTGTTTTTTAGCTCGTTTTGCATATCATCAGCAGCACATCAATGAAAATGCGGCATGTTATCGAGACTCAGAGGAGAACGGAATAGTTGGGCCACTTCGACATGGAGACCGATGATCGTTGTTGTCGTCGCTGTATAGTCTTCTTCTAGCCTTCTGGTAGGCGTAACCCATGGAGCCGCCAAGCAGTGCAGCAGTGTTCCAGCGACGACATGAGGTTGAGGCACACCATTGTCTGGCGCAGATAATCTGTGATTCGTAAACTCCCACAGGTCAGCCGAGCACATCAATTACTTTGGCACAAGTCGCAGTCGCAGTTCAAGTTTTGTCTCTCTTTCTCTCTCTCTCTATCTCTCTCTCTCTCTCTCTCGCTCTGTGCTGGTTCGTAGCGCCATCCACGTCGTCGTCGTCGTTGTTTTGGGGCAAGAATGACCTCTCAATTTATTGTGCAGCCTTTATCCTTTTGGCATATGCGATTTGTATCGACTTAAATATACACACTCTGTGTGTGTGTGTGTGTGTGTGTGTGTGTGTATATCGCTTGGGTTCTGTGTGTTTTGGCGAGTTAAATGCTTACGTTGATTGTTTTATTATGATGATGTTAAATTATTGTAATCCAAGCGGCGCAATCGCAATCGTTGTCGACATCATCATCATCATCATCTTTCCACATCGGCATCGGCATCTGCCATTACCTCCTCTCGCTCGCTCTCAGTGTCTACCTCTCACTCCCCCTCACTCTATCTCTCCCTCTCTCTTTCGCTCCCTCTTGCCTTGGAGTGGGCGTTGCTCGGCATATCCTTTGCGTACGCGCAAAAACAAATAAATGCTTGATATGGCTTGGATATGAGTCCATGGTTCGAGAGTCAATGGCATGCCATGGCGTCGGTTACGTGTGCCGCTGCAAACACTTACAGATTACGATCGAGTGGTGCCTGGTTTAGGCCTGGTCTACACTGCCTGCGCATGGGCCTGGGCATGGGCATGGAACTGGGCCCGTTGCCTTGATGCCAGGTCCGTGATAATTTTGGGTTGCACGCTTATTTAATATGCGAATTTTTACAGATAAATGGTGAGAAATAATTTGCGCTGCTTTTGCTCCTCTGCCCCCGCTGCATCCCCAGCATCCTCTGTCTCCTCAGCTTCATTGCCATTGCCATTGCCAATGCAATTGCCATTTCCATGCAGTCGCTGCTGCGTGGGCGTGTGCTCTTTGATGGGGGCGTGGCCAGCTCCAGCCACATGTGCATATATATATATATATTTATATAAACCTTATTTGTATTTGTCTTTGTGTGTGCTTGAGTATAATCACTTCATATCCGTTCGCATCACTGCAAAGATAATGCTCCAAACAATTTCGTGATCCTTTTCCAGATAGTTTAACTGAGATTTCAGAGCAGAGATCTTTTGACAATTGTCTTTCTTTGGTAATTTTTGATGCTTTACTTAAACAACTAAAAAATATTAGTTGTGCTCAATTGAAATAAATGAAAAGCACTCCTTGCTCCGTCCTTGTTTAATCTGTCCCACAGAACACTTTTATTCCCCCAATCCCCTTGTCGTGCCATCGCTGCACATTGGCCGTCGCCATCCAGCTGAGTTGGCCTTTGGCTTGAGAGTTGTTACATTTCCAGTTGGTTGCCCTGCTGCATTGAGTGCTCCAACTGGCTACTGGTTTTTTGATTGAGTGCCCCTGCTCTCGAGCGCCTTCTGGCATTTGCACTGACATTTACACGGGGCGACATCCAGCGACAAAGTCAAAGCTGCTGAGCTACGCAACGCCCACACGCCACACGCCACATCGCGGCGTCTCTCAGCTAATTTGAAGGCATTAGGCATGGGCATGGCCTTGACAGTTGCCGCCACATTCCAAGCGATGGCTCTGACTCTGACTCCGACTCTGGCTGTGACTCTGACGCCCGATCTGGAATGCTGGGGTGAGGGGCATTCAATTTGTGAGAACTTTGTGGCAGCCGTGACCAAGTTTCCGTTTTGGAGGCCAGCCAAATGTTTATTTGCTTATCAAAAGATTAGTTCGATTCGCTGACTCCAAATACGCAAAAAAAAAAAAACACCAAAAAATTAGAAGTAGAAAAATAGTCACTGGCCGGCAATTCGTGGCATGCCACATGCGCAAATGTTTTTGTATATTTATATACATATTTTGACCAGCGAGGCAGATGCAAGATAAGCGTTGCAGCAGCCACAGAATTTGGCTTTTTGACTTGGCGCCATTACTTGGCCCGCTAAGAATCTTGCCACCCTACAGCCGACTGCGACGGCGACTTCAACTCCGGAGTCCAATCAAGATGCCGCCATCGACTGCCCGCTCGCAGCTCTCAACTGGCTAAAAGTTTTTTTTTGGCTAGTATTTCTAAACTGTTTGGCCAGCTTGGCGATTATGCAAAGATCCGAACTGGCTTCATGTGTGTTTGTGTGTTTGTATGTATTTCTGTGTGTATGTGTGTGTGTGTGTGGCTTGGCCAACGCTGCGGGGGCTGGCGTTTTCTTTATGCCCAAATAATAGCACATAAAACTATAATAGTAATTTTCAAATGGAGAAAGAGCGATGCAATCGGCCCCCAAAAACCAGCTGTGCGGGCTTAGTCATAGAAAGGAAGCACCTCCCCACCCGGAACCGCATAAGAGCCACCAAAACAATTTCGACCTGGCCCGGCCCGGCCCGGCCCGGCCCCGGCCTCGATGACCACACAGAGCGATGAGCTGAAATTGAAGCTGATGTTTTTTCGCTATAGCCGCGTGGCGTCCAGTTAAGAGCTGCGGCTAATTTATGGCCAGCCAATGCCACAAGCTGCACGGGGTATGCAAAATAAAAAAGCTAACGAAAACCAAAAAGAAAAAAAAAAGAATCCACAAAAATAAACCAATGCAAACACTTTCATTTTTCAAATGTGCCCCAGCGAGCGTTAAATAAAAACAAAACGCGAAAAATGTTTCAATTTTTGCGGAACAGACCTCACCCCATGATGCTAATTTATATGCCGAACCAACCCAGCCAAATAACCAAATGCTTAAGCCAAAAAACCGAAACAACCGAAACACCAAAAAAACCGATGTCGATGTCAAGCCGAGTTCAGGTTCAAGTTCGGTTTTCGGTTTCGCGCTGATGCGGCTCAGGTGTAAATTAAATACACTTGGAGTCCCCCCAAGGGACACAGGCGACAGATCAGACTTCATTAGGAAAGAACATATAGAGATGAGATCGTGATTTCCTCATTCCTCACATTATTCATCGATTCATCAGTTCAAATTGCAAATTATAAATAAGCAAAGTTATTTTCTCTCTCAAACTCAAACAAGTTTTGAGTCATGATTTATCGATATTTGCATTGTTGTTAGCTTTCTCCCGAAATCGCACTCACAATCTGCCCCATCTCTAACGAAAGGAGCAACCTTGGAATGTTGCATTATCGGTTGCCCCTTACGTTGCCCGCTGCCTGCTTTTGTATCCTCACAATCATTTAAATAGCTATAAATTAATAAGTATCCATTAATTTGGCGCGAGGGCGTTGCGCATAAATTTGGTGCTTTTCGGATGTATTCAGGTTGAGCGGGCGGGGTGGGTGTGAGGGGGGCCTTCTGGTTGGGGTCAGAGTCAGACAAATTATGTGGTTTGCAACACACGCGCCATAAATTTGTCACTTATACATGTTTGGGGATCAGCTTCCCCGAGGCTGCTCACCTTCCTCAAGCCTGCTTAGTATAATGAGGTGAGGGTATTACAAATTCTCAACAGACATAAGTTGATAATGCTTTGAAGCGTGCAGAGGATTGAAAGTCCTTCACACTCAGCATATAAGAAAAGTTGAGTAATCGATTTATAAAATTTAACAAATTGTAATATGTATTTTGTTGTCAATCTCAAGACTATTTTTGTATGAATAATATGTTTATTTATGCCTGTCCTTGAACCAGTTGCGAATTACAAGCCTTAAAGTCAGATATTTATAAAGTCTAATTCATCAATGGCTTAACTGAACTGACAAATCTCTGAGTGGCACTCAGGGGGCGCCTCGGCACTGGTGACATTTAAGAACCACAGACGACAACAGCGGGCCGTCCGAGCCTATAAGGCGACCGACCACCTCCATTTAGTAGCATAGACAAAGCCGCCTGGCGCCTCCAATAGCTGCAACAGCAACAGCAATGCACATCGAGGCAGCTGAGGCAGGTGTCAAGCTGTGCGTGTGGCACCGAAACTTTGCCAAAACAACAACAACAACAAGCCTAAAAAATATGCTAAAAAAAAAAAAATACGGCACTTTGCCTCTTGTTTTTTTTTATTCCCACGAGCAATTAAACAAAGTTTGTCCGAGCATGAAACAAACTGTGAGGCATGTAATTAGAACAATTAATTTGAAAACTTAACAAGCAATAACTGTTGTGATAATGGGGGCTCTGCCACACTCCCCTCCGTCTCACTTACCTGGTCGGCTGGCAGACAGAGAGATGCCAGCGCCATTTCATCATAGCCAAGTGAACAAATGGTGAACGGGTCCGATCGGTCGATGGTTTAGACTTGAACTTAATTTGCATAATTGCTGCGTAAATATTGATATTTGAATTTTGATATTGACCGGACCGCAGTGAGCACTCAGACTATATATATATATATATATATTCAGTCAGATAGCAGATACCAGCTGAAATGCGGGTTGCCCCCAACCTGAATGCCAGCTTCGAGGGAACTCGAGTCTCAGTTGTGCCACAGTGTTTGACGTTTGCATTACCTAATCGACTGTCAATAATTTCACAAACATATTAAATATGATATAAAATGAGGCATTTAATCAAATGGCGCAGCTGCGACTCCCAAACCCATTGGATGCGATAGCGCATTCAGTTCCCACGCTACGCTAATCAGTGACTGAATCACAAAGGTGCGTGTGAGGCTACTTCTCGTTTACCGCTATATGAAGACATCATCAGTCAACATATCTATATATATATATATATATATATATAAATAAAATGATCAGAGGGAATCCGTTGACACTGACAAATAATGAAATAATGGCAAACAGCAGTGAAACTCTGACCAATTCTTGAATAGATGCAAATTAACTGTGAATAATTACTTAAGAAACTAGATACTTTTGGGCCTTTACATCAATTTTTGAGGAACATTCGAATTGATATTTTTTATCAAATGTTTTTTTTTTTTTTGTTGCTCAACCACTTTTTATGGAATTAATAAAGCTATTCGCAAAGCCAGCGCTTTTTTTTTTGGCTAATAAAGCAATCAGTTGCAGAAAACCATTAGTTGTTCAAATAAACGTATTTGCTTTTAATGGAATATTATGTGTATATTTGGTAGTACTTTTACACGAATTCCGCATAAAAGTGTGGAAAAAAAAAAAACTCTTCGCTGAAGTGCAACAAAATTGTTCAAGTGGCTGCTAGTGGCACATGTCCAGCGCCTTGTTTGTGGCAACCGAAAACACAACGTGTAAATTATGCCATAACACAATTAGCCACTTTAGAAGTTGGCTTTGGACTCGCTGCCTCTTGTTGTTGCTAGCTTTTTTTTTCGGCATTATTAAATTTTTTTTTTTGGTTTTTTTTGGCCAAGCCATTTGCCACTTACATGCGACGGCAAACATTTTGCAACATGAAACTTTGCTAAAAATTTGTTGCGGTTGCCTAATTAAAAAAAATGCGACTAAAGCTAAAACTAAAGCTGAACTCAGCTGAGAGCTGACAAACAGGATGCTACTGATGCCTGGGAGGGTGGGGGCGGTGTGGAAAGGGGGCCCAGTCGCTCCGCTGCGGGGGCTGTTTAGTTGTCTCGTGAGCTGCTGACTAAAATTAAATCAAGCAAATTACTTTTATCGCTGGCACGCATCTCGAACGCAACAGAGCCTAAGCCGCATTCAGGGACAGAGCTGACTGGAAATAATAACAACAACAACAGCAACAACAATGAGAAGGGGAAGAGGGGGCAGCAAGCCGCGTCCGGGGCCAAGTCTTGTGCCTCAAGCTGAGTGCATAAATTAAACTCTATAAAGTCAACTGCCAGCCAAGTGGCAAGCTTCCATTAAGCTCGCTGAGCTGCCAACTGTGCAGCTGATCGATAGCTGTCTATCTTTTGGAGACCAATAGACCCGGGCGAAGCTGGGCACAGTTGATCTGATCTGACTGCGGCTGTAACTGAAGCCGTGTCTATGCCATAACGACTGAGCAGATTGCCTCTTCCATATATATATATATATATATGCATGTGGCAACATTGTGGCAACACTGAGTGCATAAGCGTTTTGAGTTGCACAGTAGCAAACCAGGCTGAGCCGATTCCCAAAAGAAGCACAGATAAATCATTAAGAGTGGAAGTTTTTTATTTATAAACTATTAAAGTAATTCTATGATTTATAAATTATGTTCTTATTAAAAAAAAAGATTACTCAACCAAATTTGATTGATTGATTGATAAGTCATTCTTAAGCTTACTCTAGTAAGTGATTAAAGTATTTAGACAGTTCAAGTTTAATTTTAATGATTTTATTATTACCATTTGAAGAGCATTTTTTATTGCCACATATGAAGTACATTTTTGAGTCTGTTAACTACTTTAGTATTTAACTGATAGCTGTCTCAGCAACTTATATTTTTTTTTGATTCTTAATATATATATATTATTTGAATTTTTTTTTATAATTATATACTTATGTTTTTTTTTTTGATTCTTAATATATATTTATTGTTTGAATTTTTTTTTTATAATTATATACTTAACAGTATGAGAAATAAAAATTACTTGAACTGAAGCCATCGTAGACATATTTTGATTTTCAACATTTAAAACATATTATTTATATTTTATTTAATGCAACTAATTTTTTAGCGGAAACTTAATTGTCACACTTCCCAAACTGATGATTTATATTTTCCAAAAGAAAATACGAAAAGAGGCTTTAAAGCAGACAAAATTAAAAACACATTTAAATTCTTAACACCTTAAAGATATTAAAATAAGCCCATAAAGATGTTTGTAAAGCCACTAAAATTCCAATCTTAGCTTTTCCGTCACACTTTCGAACTAATGATTAATCTCTCGAAGATTATGGTTTGGGGTTAAGCCTTTGTCATCACCAACAGCCCAGTGTGCCTGATTGCACTCCTTTCTCTGCTGCCTCATTGTTGTGTAGCCATAGATACCTGAGTCTAGCTATCCACACATGCCACTTTGTCAGTCGAAGTCGGAGTTGGAGTCTGCTGATCGAGATTGCTCGCCCGCCTGTCAAATTAGCGGTGTGGCTATAAAAAGTGAAAAGCGTTTGCCGTTGAGCCCAGCCAGTTGGCTAGTGATACGAGTGATACTTGCGACTGCCACAAGCCGCTCTCCTTCCCTGCCGCATGTGTGTGTCCCATTGCCCCGCCCTCGCCAAATGGCAAAGATTCGTCACAGCTGTGCGGCGATGTCGACAATTTAGAAATTCATGCGATACTCGATGACGATGACGGGGCGATCGTTGATCGTTGATCGTTGATCGTCGCTCGTCGACGTAATCTCATGCAGCAAACAAGTTTTAAGAATATATTTTTATAATTTTTTTCCCGGTTCGCATACAAAAGTGTTGCAGCCGTAATAATGAAATATGTCTGTTTGTATATTTGCTGTGTGTGTTTGTGTGTGTAAGAGAGTGTCCGGGACAGAGAGTCTTTTGATTTTGATTTCGATTATGATTTTGTTGTTGCTTGTGTTACCATTTATTTTTTTTTTTTTTGTTTTTATTATATATTTATGGCATATTGATTAAGCTATTAACATTTTATTAAAGCATTTATTTTCAATTGTTGCTGTTGCTGCGTTGCAAATTACATAATTAATAAAAATCCAAAGTGTTTGCATTGCATTTAGCAATGCCAAGAATTCCATTAATTAAACGCTGATTGTTATTGTGCTAATTACAGATAATTCCTCTTACAATTGCTCATAACGGGTTTTTACACAAATACTCTCTCAGGTCCAGTCACCGAACAGTTTTTTGATTGCAATTTTATTATTGTTGTTGTTTGGCACAGCAAAATTTTAATTTATATGGTGTGTAAAATGTCAGGCACACCAAAAAGTGACAACAGAAATGTCAAATTGCTGCTGACAAGTTTCAAGTGAAACTTTTGTGGCACTGAAACAATGTACTCAAATTCGCAAACACCTACAAAACTATAGATGTGTGTGTGTGTGTACGAACAAATATATATCTCATGTCTCTGATCGTTAAAAACAATGCCAGCAAATTATATAAATCATTTGAAATGCCATGTTCTTAATAGGGCACAAGACACTTCGGACACTTTGGACGTTCGACATAGACACGGTCAACGTGTCCAACAAAGTTGAAAGACTCAACTCAACTCAACCAGACTGCAGCTGCTGCTGTGCTTACGCTCCCCAATCAGTGGCAGTGGCAACAAAGTATTTCATAAAAGGTTTATCTTGGAAATTGTCAATCAATTAAATGCATTTAAGTGATAGAAATTGGGAAAATAAACGTGAGTTGAATTATGTTAATTGAACTTTAAAAGTGAAAGCAAAAGTCTTTTGTAGTACTTCCATTTATAATTGGTTCTACTTGCTGTTTATTTTTATTAAGTAACAAGTTTTTTATTTTTAATTGATGCATAATTAAATTAGTTTTGTTTTAGTAAAATTTCTAATTTTTTTTAAATTTTTTTACTATATTTTGTAGTATGGAAATTAAATGCATATTACGTCAAACATTCCCTGATCAAACTCATCCTCAACTCAGCTCAATTTGCCCAGCGGCGCCAGCAATGACATTTTAATATCGACTCAACTCGCGTAACCCTCAAGAAATAATCGACAGAAATAAAGAAAAAAATAGAAAAAAATGCAAACCATACCTAATTGGCCCGAAATCCAAAGCCAAACCTAATGAACTGAAAGCGAACAAACAGACAGCAATGCCGCCAACACCAACAAGCGATGCTATGTAAATCGATTTGTCGATTTGTCATACGAGCGCCACAAACTGAGCAAACTGAGCAAATGAACAACTGAAATACTGAGCCACTGACAAACCCAAACAAGCGACGCCAAACTCTGACGCTTTGGCATCTTCAAATGAGTGTGAGCCACCACCAGCAGCAGCAGAGCACCACATCGTCATGGCACCACTTGAAGTGTACTTGGAGCATATTTGCAAAGGGGGTTGCCGACACGCTTGTAGGTCGCCAAAGGTCCTGCCGTGAATTGTCATTGTCGTGAGTTGCATAATGCCGCATAAAATCGACATCGGCAACACACACACACACACTACTAACACACACACAGCAACCATATAACAAGCGGCCAATATAATCGCACAACAGCAACAAAAGTACCAACAACAACAACAACAACACTTTAAAGTTTTTGGCCTGGGCCAATTCTTAACTTTGCCTCGTTCCTTATTTTTGCTTAGACTGTTTTTTTTGTTTTTTTTTTTCTATTTAGTTGGCCAATTTCAAAGCAATTTCCAAGCATCAGTCGTAAATCAAATACAACTTCAATTTCAACCGCGGCGTCGCAAACATTTCAACACCTTCGCAAAGACCTTGACTTGTTGTTGTTGTTGTTGTAGCTATTTTAGTCAGATGTTGCTTTTGTGTGTTGTTGTTATTGTTGTTTAGAAATCGAAATCCAAATCGAAATCAGTAGCAGCCAAGTGAGTCTGCTAATTTGGCTCATTTTGTTTTTAAGTAATTTGTACTTCACTCCTTTTGTTTTAGCCTTCTTTTCGTTGCTATTTGCTGCTGCTTGTTGTTGTTGTTTTTGTTGTTGCTTTTGCTGCAGCATTAAAGTGCAAATTTTAATGGCCCTCACAAGATTCTATTTACCTGCCCAGGTATTCATTGTTGTTGTTGTTTGTTGCTGTTGTTGTTGCTGTTGTTGCTGTTGCTGTTGCTGTTGCTGCTGCCCAGTCTGCAATATAATTAAGTTTCGTGGCCACAGACCTTGGCTTGTGTGCGATTTTGATAAAATTGACCCGAAACCCAGAGGGGAGGGAAATAATACAATACGAAATAACAAAATAACAACAGCAAAAAAAATAGCAACTGCCATTGACGGTAGCCGATTTTGTCAGTCAAGCTTTTGTCTGTTTGGGGCAATGTCAGAAAAGCGAATTAAAATTCAAAACTCGTGACTTATTTAATTATAATGAGTTAAGATTAGAAACGTTTTAACGGGAGCAACGCCAACTGCCGGCAAATGGTACACAAAAGCGGCAAATGCCCCCTAAGAAAAAAAAATAAAAAAACGGCCAAAAGCGGTTCTTTGGCCTCTTGAGATTTTCGATAGCTTGAGAAACTTTTCAACTTAAACATTCGTATATGTCATATGTGCATTTAAATGCCATTTAGAATGCTTAGAATGAAGTCACTGATTAAATCTTTAATTATTTTATGTAACTAAATAAATGCAATCTAAATGTTAACTAATTAGTATTTATATCAACCATAAATTAATTCTTATAAGTGTGTAAATTGGAACAGACTCTTCAAAAATTCGAATGGAATACCCTTCATCTCAACTGTCGTTCAAATTTTGATTCAAATATTTAGTCACCCTTTCAATTACCTTGGCTATAACTGAATGGCCAGTACCATTTTTGAGGAACTTTTGCACAATCGTGACACCGTTTTATGTAGCAGTTTCTCATGTTCAGTCTCGAGGTCAGCTTGCATCATCTTCAATCAAACAAATAACAACAGCAGCAGCAGCAGCAACAGCAGCAGCAGCGTCTGCTGCAACTGCAACACCTACGTGCCACAACAGTCGCAACAGTTATGGCCAAAAACGACAAGCAACGACAAAAGTCATAAATCCAAATCCCATTTGTCAGCATTAGAAAATTATGCAGCCAAAAACAACAAAATATACAAACTATGGTACAAACAACTAACACAACAGCAATAACAAACGAAGAGTTTAAGAGACCCAAAGACCCTCTCCCCAAGGCCCCACACAACTCCCCCCTGCCCCCTGCCCCAGGGGACACGGAGTCAACTCGGTGCCAGCCTCGTTTGTTTATTTAAATTCATAAATTAAATTACACGACATGCACAATAATAAAAACGATTTGAGGCCCACACGCAAACAGCAGTTTCTGCAGTCTTTTGCTGCTGCTGCTGCCAGAGATTCATTAAAGATTTTGCCCACTAAAAAATAGAAAAAAAAAACCAAGAACAACAACAACAGCAGAAAGCCAAAAATGAATAAAGAACCAGGGGGGGACAGCGGGTGTATATAGTATTTATATGATTGTTGTAATCTCATAAGCAACATGCACAATATTATTTATTGCCAGACAGACAGACAGACGGAGAGACAGACGGAGAGACAGACGGACATTATTCCAAATTTACAATTAAACAAAATAAATAATGATGATGATGATGCATCAACAACAATTTAACGCATGTGCGGGCGCCATCATCAACTGCCAAGGGGCATCAAGAAGTTGTGGCATGCAACAGCAGCCGGCATCACAGTTACAGTCATAACTGCTGCTGCTGCTGCTGCTGATGCTGATGCTGTTGCCATTGCCAAATTTGGTCAGACTTGGGGCCAATGTGTGACAGCAACAAGCGGAAGCCAACAACAATAACAACAACAACAACAGTTGCTGTAAAGTCAACTGCAGAAGTGTCATGCGACAACAAAAAACCAAAAAAAAAGAAGAAAAATATATAAAAAAAAAGAATCAACTTTTGAGAGCCAACGCTATGGGAATTTGTATCTAGCGAGTGGGTGCCAGATTTAGTCAATGGATAAGGTGTGTGTGCGTGTGTACAAGTGTGTGTGTGTGCTTGTGTGTGAACAAAGTGTGCACATTTTAACTAGACAAAAGTGAATTATTGTGCGACTGCAATTGGTAATGTCAAGTTAAGTTGAATGAATTTATGTAGTTTGAAGTTTTGAAAATCATTTACAAGATTTTTGTAATAAAGTTGTCTTAAAAAAAAATATTGAAAAAATATATAAAAATATTTCCAACATCAAATGCAATCAAGAGAACAAGTTGGGAAAAACAACTTGTCTGCAGGCAATGAAATATTTGTAAAATCTACACTCAGTTTAAAGAAAATTCTAGAATTTTTGTAGTACATTAATCAGTAGAATAAAAGATATGTTTTTATTTTTAATGAGAAATGGAAAAAGAAGACATGTTTTTATTTTAGATAAGAAATACAATAATTTGCTTGCCAATTAAACTAATCTAATAAATTGTAAGTGGAACTAATTTATTACCTCTCAGCATGTAATTTAAAAGTTAACATTAAAAATTCATTAAGCCGTTAAATATTAGCATCAATTATATTTAATTATTTAACAGCCTCTTTAAGAAATTTGCTAATCAGCTGTTATTACATATTTGTTTGAACTACCTCTACTTGTTAAGAACTGCAGAGTCACGCTAAAACTTTTCCAAAACAAAACCTTAAAAAAAAAAAATCAATTATATGAATTAATTTTCAGTGCTCAAAGAAAAACAGAGGAAAAAAAAACTGATTGATGTTGCCAAATCCATCAATGTCAGGAAATGATGGCAAGGTTATGACAATCATCAGCGACTTGTGCAAAAACAAATGCAACAAACATAATCATCATCATCATCATCATCAACATTAACATTAACATCAACATCAACATCAAATGCAACTGCAACTATTGCTGCTGGTACAGTTGGCTGTTAATGTTTTGTTAGTTTGCTTGTTTTTGGATGCCTAATGGCAAATGGAAGTTGCCCAAGTGTATTAATTATACGCCACGTTGACCCATAAAACTTGCAGGCTTCACAATTGTCTTGCAACGTTCTATAGTCGCTGTTGTTGTTGTTGTCGTTGCAGCCTACAGTCGATCACATTGTGACTCATTGACCGCAACAGCAGCAGCAGCAACAACAACAGCAACAGAGGCAACTCCCCTTGCCGTCCCCGTTTACAATTGCCGCCCCCCTGTTTTTGCATTGTGCGTTGCAGCTTTGCAATTTAGGTGCGTTGTTTTTCTTTTTTTAGAACCGGCCTGGGCTCGCTGAGACTCTGCAACTGCAACTGCATCTGTGGGACCGAATCCGGGCCCGGCTGCTGCTGCGGCTGCGACTGTTGCTGCTGCAGTTGCTTATTGCCATACTGGCAAAGCCATTTATTGTCTTCATGGCACTCAATTTGTTTGGCCGCCGGCTGCTGCCTCAATAATAAAATGTTTTTTATTATACAATTTAGTTACTTTAACTTGCGTGTAAATCGCCTTTTTGCATATTGACACATAATCATTGCCTTTGCCGGTGCTGCACTCTGCCAACTGTGTGAACAACAAAAAGCCAATAAATTTTTACATTAACTACAACTAATGCGTAATACTCTTAAGTTACTATTAAAATTATTTAGAGTTTCAGTAAGAATATTAAAAATATTTGAGAGCAAACTTAAAAATATAATAATTATAAAAGATATGTTAAAAATGTTTCCTCTAACAAAATGGTTCAATAAAAATTACACTTTATAATAAGCGAATAACTTTTTCATTAACTTCGTTTGCTGTTTATTTAAGAATATTGCCATTTTTTTAAGAACTAAATACTATTGACACATCTCAGAAAAAAACAGTTAATACAATGAGTAACTTTTCGATTACCTGACTACCGAAAGTACTCAGACTTAGGGTATATAAAAAACTTATAATGCGGTGCGATGGAAACCGTTGCAAACCTAATGAACATTTTCATTTTCGTGGCTGCAACGCGTGGGCGGACTGAGACTTAGTTGGCCAGAAGAGAGAGAGAGAGAGGCAAGATGGAGAAACTGGCTGTGGGTTAAACGGAAAATGCCTGCCATAATTTAACAGCTCTAATAAGCAAAGCGAAAAGTGGCTGCTTTCTGATTGGCGTTAGAGTAGGCCAAAAATTCTTGGCTAATGAGGCTTATCATGGCCAACTAAGCAGTCAAGTGACAGTGGCGACAACTTGGCTAAAACGTTGCTCAACAGCCCGCTTGGCATTTCAATGGAGCAGCTAACAAGTTTTTTTTTTTCTCTTTTATGCAACTTGCGAATGATGAAAATTTTTAACACAATCTACTGCATTAAATTAAAGTGAGTAAGTGAGAAATTGAGTAAAGCAATTAGTTGGCCGAGAGGATTATATTACTTATGTATATTGACTGACAGCGGATGCTTAGACGGGTCTGTTTAAGCCATATCACGATCTGTTGCCTTTTGTTAAGTGACTCAGACAAAATTTGCACACTAAGTGTTCGATAGACAAAAGCAACCTGCATATTTATCTCTCTGCTCCCGCTTCTGCTCCCGCTTCTGCTCCCACTTCTGCTCCTGCTCCCACTTCTGCTACCACTTCTGCTCCTGCTCCTGCTCCCAGTCCTAGGTCTACTTCTCCTACATATATCAGCCGTGTTATCCCAAACTGTCTGCGCTGCTAACGTACTGTAAATTGGATGCTGACCTTATAAAGGTGAGCAACGTGCGTCGGCCAGAGACCTCTCGCAAAGACCCTGGTCCTCGACTCCCGGTTCCTGCAGCTATCGATTGTGCAATGTTGTTGTTGAACCGACTGCACGCCTCATAATAAACCATGTCCAATATACAGCAGCAACGGGCAACAGGCAACAGGCAACTGGCAACAGGCAGCACATGATTGAATTACATCTTGCACAGCAGCAACAGCAGCAACGAGCAACAACAACTGGCAACAGTCAACAGGCAGCAAGGAGCAGAGCAGAAGCCAAGCAACAAAAGGCAGCTACAATGTTGCCAACGGTAGCTGCAACAAACAGACAACATTGTGTTGCTATTGCTGTTGCATGCCCCATGTTGCTGCTAGCTGAGAGCGTGAAGTATGCACGTGTGTAAGTTGCCAGTTCGACTTCGACTTGGTTCGACTTGGATCGAGTCTCGACATCTACAGCTACTAATTAGACGTCATTGTCTGCTCTATGGCATTTTTGGTCAGCTTCTGGCTGCTCCAGCTGGAAGCTGCTATTTTCAATAGTTGCTATCTTGGCCAGCGCTAAAAGGGGTCTTTATGTCAAGGATTTCAGTTGGCTGGCTTCCTGATGTTGGCGCTGACTCATAAACTGCCAGCTACCAGTTTCAGTGTCATTCAGTTATTTTTTTTTGGCTACTGTTGCAATTGCAAATGGAATTGCAATTGCAATTGCTGTTTGCCAGCTGCAATTAAACGAATTGACAAAATGACTGACAATTCAACTGACTGACTGTCAGTTGGCCAGTCGCTTTTGGGTAATTGCTAATACCGCTAACGAGTCGATCGTATCAAATCTGCGCCAATTTATAGCTGCCACTGCTGCTGCCACTGCTGTCCAGTGGGCGGCACATTAGCTTATTCAATTTTGCATGTGAGGTGAGTGCCGAGTTAATGTGAGCAATGATTGCGTCTAATGATTGATTGCCATAGATATGCCACTGATCTCCGAGAGAACCCTCGCGAACCATCGAGAGTACATTTTGCAAATGAAACTGAAATTGGTAAGCGGCAGCGAGGGAAACAAAGGCAAAAGGCAAAGGCATAAGCAAAACCAAAAGCCAATATTTGCAACGACTGGAAACTGGCAACGTGCAACGTGCAGCGTGCAACTGCAACTGGTTCCTTGCAGGCCGAGCATCGCGCGTGACGTTGCTGACCCACTGAACCCACTGGCGTTTGCCTGCAGTGGGTGGCTCTCTGGCTCAGTGGGTTGTCTGCCTTTCGTCTCGGGTGCAAATTGCATAAAAATCAAAAAAACGAAAATAATATTGAAATACGAGTAATGCGCATACATTAAACTTTATTGATTTCGATTGCATAATTATCGTAATGCGATACATCAGTTTCGATTAACCGGGTGAATTAAAGTGCAAAGGCAAATTGGACATCAAATTTGTCTTGTTTCAACATTTTTTAAATTGAATAAGATTTACCTAAATAAATTTATTATAAACAAATTTACATTGGGATATTTTTTTTTATTTTATTTTAAAGCCATTTTGTGACTATCTTCTGCTGGCCTACGATTTGCACCATAATGAGCCCATAAATTGCAGCTGGAACTACTGACAAACAGCTTCATAAACAGCTCCAAAAATAGGCAATGTTCACGCCAACAGCTAACAACAAATTGCAATTTGGCCAAATTGCTGCGGCTAATTGGCACGCGTACAAAAAGCACCAATACAAATGAAGAGAATTCACTTAAAATGCAAATTTTTTCTACCTTACATTTGCCGCACGTGTGCCAAGCAACAACAACTGCAACTGCAACAGCAATTGCAATTGCAACAAACATCTACTCTCAATTGAAGGTGGCAACCATTGGTATTGGGCCATAATTTGTTGCCAACACAATTGGTCCGCAGCATGTTTACGCAGATGAAGACATAAAACTGACTTTAAGCATCCAGTTTCTAGCTGAGTTAGCCTGGCTTTTAAGTGCGTCTACCTTGTTCTTGGCAAGTTAATGGCCTTTAGCTTGGCGCAACGTGGCAAATTGAGACTGCCCACAAAAACCCGAACTCTGGCTTAAAACGAGCGAAAGTTAAGATGGGAAAAACGGCAACTGCAACTGCAACAGCAACATCATCCTTGGCATCCACAGTAAAAAACAAAAAAAAAAAAATACTGTTGCCGCAAATGTTTATTAAACAATTACAATTTATGTTCACCACATGTAAATAAACCAAATTGGTCACGTTTTGGCCATTGAAATTAAGCACACACATACACATACACACTCACACTAGCACACATACGTGAGCACATCAATTTATGCCAACACATAAATAGTTGCAATTTATTTGGCAGCTCTGCTTTGGTTGTTGTTGTTATTGTTGTTGTTGTTATTGTTGTTGCTGTTGCTGATGCTGTGCAGCCTTGTTGCATGCAATTTAGTTTTTATTAGCGCTGTCAAGGCGCAATACACACGATTTAATATAAAACAATTGACCGCTTGCCCCTTAATAAATATTTATATATATATAGCTACATAAATTGAACTAAATAAAATAGTAATAAAATTACGATTTGCAAAGTGTTTTATGGAAGGAAAAACCATTAAGTTAAGAGTTGTTAAAAAACTAAAAAAAAGGACACGTTTGAAATTATTTAAAATGTTCTTCAATTTCAGTTACATTTTGTTGCTAGCCCAGTCAGCAAAAAAGCAGCAAAATAAATTCGATTTTTAGCTGCATTTTGAACGTGATTGCATTTATATGTTGTCCTGTTTTCAATAGGGGTTTTTTTTTTTTTTTTGGAGTTTCACAACACTGCTTGACGAGTGATCGGCAGGCAGTGTTTTTGGAGTTAACCTTCTCTTTATGGCCACAGACAGGCAAATAGACAAACGACAAGAACAACAGCAGCCATTGCTGATTGCCTACCAATACCAATTAGCCATTTTGTAGCAGCAACATTTTTGTCACTCAACATATGCAAAAGATGTTGTTGTTGTTGTTGTTGTTTCTGGTGGTTTCTGTTGTTGCTCGCATTTTGTGTGCATGTGTAGCAACAATGTTTGTCAACACAATTGTTGATCAGCTTTAGTTTTGTTATTCTTGGTGTTGATGTTGTTGTTGTTGTTGTTGTTGTTTTTGTTGTTGTTTTTGTTTTTTGCTGTGTGTGCGCGCCGTGCAACAATTGGAATTTATGCAAATGATCGCAAAGGCATTGCGTTGACAATATGTCACATGTCACTTAGCACGGCCAATGGGCCATATAACAATCCATAGATCGATAGATATATATAGATATATATATATATATATGGATACGCTGCAGTTTTTGATTTTCATGTGGACCGCATTTGACCTCAAAATAATATATATATATTGGCTCTGATGCTGAACATTTGTGCAGAGCATTTCATTGACTGCCTGATTGCTGACTAATCCCCAGTTCTATCGATCGATTGTTCGTTTTATTTGATTGTTACTGTTGTGGCTGTTGTTGTTGTTGTTGCATTTGATTAATTGTCAAATTGCTGAAATGAGTGCAAAAACTTGTTCGCCTGTCGCCTCGCATATATCATTTTTCAGCAGTATTTTTTCTATATTTTTTTATTGTAGTTCGCAGTTCAGATTTGCATCTCTGGCTGCAGCTCTAATGAAGTTGTTCAGCGGCACGCTCTCTCTTCCCCCCCTGGTCTCTTTCTCCACTGTCTGATACCGCCCACTAGGCAGTTTTCCCTCATTTCTCAATTGGAGTCCTCTACTCCCTCCCCTCCCCGCCTTTGCATCCTTGTGCTCGTTTGCATCACGCGCGTGCGTGCTGTCTGCTCGGATGATTGCAATCGACAAAATACCAGACTCACACTTATTCCCAAAAACTGAGACGCCAGAGTCGAGTCCAATTCCGAACACCAGCAATGATTTAGTTCTGCTAGCGAAACACTCACGGTTCCGATTCCGAGTGATTTATAGGCATCGCAATCAGTCGGTTGCGATATCAAATACATAGTGTTCGATTTGATATATGTATGTTTTGGGGGCACGCGCAGGATGGTTGCAGTTGTAGTTGTAGTTGTTGTTGTTGTTGTTGTTGTTGTTGCTGCTTTTGCTGTTTTGTGTTATAGTTGCTGTGTTTGGGGAGCCCCATGCCAACAATTAACGCATGCGTGCCAGTGCTCAGATTGCGATCAATGAGGCATTGGCCAAAATCGTTGACTGAACACCAAAGCAGTTCAAATGAAAACATGGCTTTATTTAGGTCTAAAAAAAAAATATAAAAACGGTATATTTGTAATAAATATTTAAATTAGGAAATGTTCTATTTTATGCTAAATATATGTGAGTCAATTAAAGTCAATTCAATAGTCGAAGTAACTGTTAAAATTCCAGTTAATATGTAAACGCCTCAGCTCGAATTCGTAATTGAATTGTAATATTCCATAGACAGCAGCTAGCTAAAAAAAAAAAAACAAAAATCAATAATAAAATAAACAATAATCCTTTAAATTTATGTGTAAAATAGCAAAATTTCCATTAACTAATATTCAAATATTATGCTAAGCAGTTGTATTTTAAACGCCTATTTAAAATATGTTTTCTTCAAGACAAAAGCTGTTGTCGCCTAACAACTTATTTTAAAGATGTTAACAAAGATCTATAAAATGTCACCAAAAACATTTATTTTGAATAAGAGCTGAAAGCTAAAGAAATCTATTTTATCATGCTGTATATATATATATAAGAGTTCCCATACGTATATATATGTATGTATATCTTGTGTGTAAGTCTTTACAGTGTTGCAATAGTTTGGTATCTATGCTAAGTAGAAACTTTGATCAGTTTTTTTTTTCTTAGAGCTCGACTGACACTTGGGTATCTCTGTGTGTGTGTGTGTTATGTGTGTGCCAGTGTGTGTGTTTGTAGGTATTTTGTGTTTGCTCTGGGCGAAACACTAACGAGTTCATTCATATCATTAGCCGGCAAGCAAAAGCTCGCGCCATTATAACACAAATATTTGCTAACAATAACGGCAAGACAACGCCATTAAAGCTGGCTACACGAATTGGGGCTTACAGTGGGTCTCTCGAATTCGAACCCGAACCCGAACCCACACCACAACCCCGAAACCCCAAAACCCATGGCTAATGCTGAAGCTGATACTGAAGTTTTGGCAGCTGAACTCTAACCCTCATTTGCGATCAATTCGTGGCGATTTCGAGCCTCAGCGTCTGAATATTTGCGCTTTGTTTTTTTTTTGTGTGTCGAACGTGCAGAAATCCAGTAAAATTTAGTTGCTCACTTTTATGTAATTTCCCTTTTCTTCGCAAAGACAAAGTCAGTGAGCCAAGTGCCCAAACAGCCAAACACCCAAGTGGCCAAATGGACGCCTGCTGCTCTAAACGAGCATGAAAGTGATTGCCAATAATTGCATAATCTGGCAGGCAAGCAGGCAGGCAGAGAATTGCTTTGAACAGGTTGCACTCGAGAGTTGCGCTCAGATGGCTACCCCCCCACATCCACCCCTCGAACACCTCCTTTGCGACTGTGGCAACAAAAGTGAAATTTGACATTGAGGCAGCAGACACGATCGATTGATCGAGGCGAAGGCGTCAATGACCAGCTAAAGCTAAAGCTAAAGCTAAAGAAAAAAAAGCTGAAGTTGTTAAAAAGTAAAATTCGAATATTCCCCGCAACAAAGAACACATTCATTTACTATGGGAGTCGGGGAAAACATTCTCACACGAAAGACAAATAAAAGGCGAATTTATCACGCACCATGACTAATTCCCCTGCGAATTTATGACACTCTATATAGCCACAGTATACAGTATTTATATGATATATCAATATATACATATCTTGATACCTGCAAAATGCATCACAAGAACAAAAAAAAACCTTTTTTTTTTAGTGATTTCAAAGGTAAAGTCCAGCATATTTCCAAATCGCCAATCGAGTGTATTTGCTTTGCATTTATTGCTTCTTATTTTTGTTGTTGTCATATTTAAATTCAATATATATTTTATATATTTTTATGAACGGCACAATTTGTGTTCAAAAATTATTGCACAAGTCTACAGTTTCGAGAAATTTATGTGGTGTTTGGTTGGTTTGTTTTGTGAATAATGCGAATTGAGCATGCGAACAGTGAAAATCTGTTCTACAAATGTTTGAAGTCTTGTGTAATAAAAATGTGATTTCTGCTGCTCCAGAGACAAATATATATATGCTAATTTTTTGATTACCTACTTACTTAACATACATGCTTATTAAATGTATATTATGCAATGCACAGCATATAAATCATCAAAGCAATTTTCTAACACGAAATCGAGCAAAAAACTAATTATGTACGAGTATCGAGGCAACAACGAATGCAATAATAAAACATGGCTTTAAAAATATGGCCCAATGCAATTTTCTGCTAACCAAAAAAAAAAAAAAAAAACACAATAACAACAACAACAGCAAAATATATATAGCTCAAAATATCTGTTCAAATTGAACATGATAAATTCATAATTGTCCATTCAACGAACACGAACTATAATTCATGTTAGAATAATCGAATTGGACGCCATTCAGCCAGGCAATTGAGGACGGCGGCCAAAGCCCAACAACAGCAAATGGCTAACATAGGTCAGGCGTAACGAGTCATTCATGTTGCAAATACTTTTCTTGTTGTTGTTGTTGTTGCTGTTGCAGTTGCAGTTGTTGCAGTTGTTGCAGTTGCTGTTGCCGCAATGAAGGTGACTCGCAACTGGTATAATTTTTAGCTCTTGTCCATTTCGTGGCACCCGCATAAGTCACACTCTCACGGAGGGGGGTGTGCGGTGTACTGTAGCTTGTAATCCTCACAGCGATCTCCATTCCTCCACATCTTCTCTCTCTTTCTCTCCTGCACTCTCTGTTTGATTATGCATGCAGATTCTAAATACGAATGCAAATCTTTGCCTTTGCCCACAATTACACAAAATGCAGCAGCCGCTTTCGGTTTCATTTGACGCTGCCTGCAGGGGGGCTATCGGGTGGTATTTGGTGGCGCCACTCGTTTTGCGTCACGTTCGCTGCTCCTGCTGCTGCTGCTGCTGTGTTTGCTGTTACTGGCGATTAATACGCAAAACGCTTTGGCATCTTAAATATTGTGGCGTGCGCGGCATTTGTGGCCAAAGAGTGGTCACAAGTAAGGGGAATAGGGGGAGCAGGGGAGCTGAGGAGCCCCGGCAGATTAATGTGAGTATTGGCAATCAACATTTATATAAGTTTACTTTGGTATTTTGTAAAGTTGTTGTTGAGGGGCACAAGTGAGAAAAATAAATACGTCAGGAAGCGAGATTAATGAGGAGCAGAAACCAATGATATATGCATATATATATATATATATATATGCCATGTGTGCACCACGAATAGTTTAAAAAATAATTAAGAATCGCACTCATTGCTCAACTATTAGAGATACAATGTGAGATAATGGCAAATAGAACGAGTTCCCACAAATGGAAAACCATTTAATTATGAGCTAGCATATAATTATCGTAAATGGCTTATTAGCATTTGCGATAATTTCTGAATATCAGCTTATCGCTATTACCTCTTTTTTTTCCCATGGTACAAAAAACTAGCTCGATTCTTGTCGAATGCTTAATTCCTAATTCTTCAATTCCAGCTATTTCTCTGACTGCATCTCGAGGCTCTTGCATATTTATGAGCGGAGTCTGCGAGTCGAGTCGATTACAGCCAACAAATTGTAATTGTTTAGCAGATTTTTTTTATTCCACAATTAGCGCGACTCAAGGCTCATAATTAGCCAGAGACAAAAGAGGGAGAGGGGGAAAAAGAGGAAGCGTAGACAATTTGAGTTGGCATTTAATAAACATTCAATTGACTACGATTTGTGGCTCATAATTTGAAGCTACTGTCAACGGCTTGAGATGTCAGCTTTCAGCTGAGCTGTCATTAGAGCCTTCCACAAAGTTGGAGTCAAAAGAGTCGCGTGGGCGTCGCTTAGTGGCTCAGTGGCAAGCCAGTATGCCTGCCTGCCAGCCTGCCACATAAGCTGTCTTTGCCAAAATGTAAGCCCCCGCCAAATATGGCCATCGATTAAATGATTTTCATGTGCCATAAACGACGTGCGCCTTTAATAAGCCCGACTCGACTCTGACTCTGACTCTGGCTTCATTTAACGAGCTGCAACTGAAACTCAAAATTGAAACCCGCCACAAAAATTGTCACAGACGTCGCCTCGTCTAGCACAAAACTTCCTCATACAGACAGACGACTCCGGTTTCATATCCATCCCCCAACTATACTCTTCTCCCCCGGCATCCACAGCTCAAGCTCCACCTCCATCTGCGATTCCATTTGTGTTCAAAACATGCTTAGATATGCGTCCAAGTCGCTTAATTGCAAGTTTTATAGACAATTTTGCAGTCTGTCTGGTGATTTAGATGCAGTTTCTGTTTATGCTTTCAGAGCTCACAAAAGCGTGATGGAGCATCAAATATTTTTAATGGATATTTGATGGATTTTAGATGGAGTTTTTTCAAGTGGCTTCAGCATCATAAATACGCGATTGGATCAAATAAAGATCGGGTGAAATGGCAATAATATATACGATTCACAGCAAATTGAATATCAAATAAAAATTGTTAATTAGTGCGTGAAATGTGTTTGGGTGAAAGTAATCTGAGTATTCCTG
This sequence comes from Drosophila dives, assembly GCA_035042365.1. Lineage (NCBI taxonomy): Eukaryota > Metazoa > Arthropoda > Insecta > Diptera > Drosophilidae > Drosophila > Drosophila dives. Next base: position 2,109,129 of record JAWNLJ010000326.1, on the reverse strand, counting down.
TGGGTGGATTTTTATTAAAGTAATAAAAATGATATAGTTTTTACAGAAATTATGATAAGTAAACATTGCCAACACTTTATGAATTATTAGACTATTTATAATATATATTGACTACATTTTTACACTTTGCTAACCAGCTTAATCATTTTTTTTTTTTTGGGCTGCCCATTAATGCTCAACATCCAAACACGATTAAGAATTGCACACATAAATAATATAAACAAGCCAAGCCAAACAGAACGATAATAATTATTTATTATTTATTATTTATGAAATGTGCACGCAAACAATATTTTTAATTAAATTCGTACATGCAAACGGCTTAAACCACAAAACTCGAAGTTCGACTTTGCGTCGGAGTTTAGGTTGGATTTGAAGTTGTACTTGTTGCAGCTGATTTCTAGACCGGGTCAAATCGATAGAGCTCCGGCAAATAAATTCATGACCAGAGCGGGGACTTGAGTGGCGGCAGTCTTTGACTTGCTGAATGTTGAATGCTGAATGTTTATTAATATTTTGTCATAATTTTGTGTTGCAACCGAAAAGATTACAGTATTATGTTTCAAACGTGAGAAATTATTGGCGCTGAAATTCGTAATCACGACAGCTCGTGGTATCCACCAAAAGGTGCAAGTGTACTGACAAGCGACAAGGCAAACATTGCCATTAACTCGAAAATATGGCCAGCTCTGATAAATCGCCAAACGGTTCAAGTGCACAAATCGTAATTGAAAAGAAACGAAGTGGCTGCCACAGATCTCTGTTGCTATCAGCAAATGCCTCGAGACTCCAGGCTCGAGCTTATCACAATGCGGCCACAACAAATGGGGCACGTTGCAAACACAATCGCTGTCAGAGAGCAATTGCCAATTTATTGACACACTCACGCATTATAATCATTTATGGTACGCATATCACATAGATACACACACACACACACACACACACACACACAGTTCGAGATATCGATAAACAGACCACAGCTTTGAATTTATTAAAATGCAATTTTCACATTGCTGTCGCTCTGTTTTTTGTTTTTTTTTCTCTGTTTTGTTAGTTGGGTGTGCGAGTGTTGCATGTTTGCCGCTTGTCTTCAGGATTTGATATTTTGTGTTTATCGGTTTTGTTTTTTTTCTTTTACATGTTGCCATTTGCCAAAACGCTCGCTCAACAAGTGCCACGACCAAATTCGCTGTCTGGGCCTGGTCAGACCAAACCGAGCCGGGCCTAGTTGAAGTTTTTGTTGTTGTTGTTGTTGCATTTGTTGTTGCTGCTGCAGTTGTTACTGCTGCGTGGCAATACAATCAATTTTTAATAAATTGTAAAATATCTTTTTGGGTGTTGTTGTTGTCTTTTTGCACCATGTTTTGCGCGTGGTGTGGTGTGCTGAGGTGTGTGGTGTGATGTGGGTAAAGCGTTTTGCATTTTCATATGGATTTTATGTATTTTTTATTGCGTGGTATTATTTAATGACAGCGTGTAGAATTTACAACGTTTTACACACTGTTCGTTCGGCTTGCAATGACGTCGACAAGGAAGCAAACGCAGTAATTGTTTCACTGATGAAAACTCAAACAAATATAAAATGATCTCTGAGAGTTTTTTGTTGAGTGCATAAATCGTTTATTAAATTTATGACTCACCACACGAAGAGTTTATAAAATTGAAACTGCATAAATATTTTATTAACTACTTGCGAATCAAGCAATAAATGTTATGACAATAACTATAAAAAAATAAACATAATTTCTTAAGTAATTGTGCTGAAATATTCAGTTTTTACAGTTTTTAGCTGCAGCTCATTAAAATTCACTGCATAATGTTCTACTTTTAAAAGTTTGACTTTTAGTTCAACTATATAAATGTATTATTAAACTAGTACATAAATCTAACAACTGCAGAGTTGTTTAGTCGTTTTGTTGACTGATCCAATAACTCAGTGAAACCGTTGCAGTTGCTGTTGCTGCTGCTGCTGCTGCTGCTGTGGCAGTTGCAGTTGCCACTTTTATCAAGTCATGAGATTTCAATGCATTTAATTAGCCATAAAGTGTCTTTTGCTATTCGGCTATCGCAGAGAGCTACGAATAAAAATACCTACTTGTTCAATGTGGATGCCCGATTAATTATGAGCAGCTGAAAGCGCGCCATTAACATGAAAAGTCAAATCTATCTAAATATTTGCCAGAGGCAACAACTTTGTCTGTCTGCCCCACAACAACAACAACAACAACAACTCCAAACAGCTCCAAGTCCAAGCTTAAGCTCTTCGGGCTGCCGTCTTCAATGGCCGGTCTTGGTCTTGGCCAAATGTGCAAGTTGGCAAGTCATTTTTATCGCCCCGCAGTAATCTGAGCTGCACGAACAAACGGACGGACGGACGAATGGACAGACGGATGAACCGTACACAAAATATATATAACATGGCATCATTTGCTACGAGGCGCGCGTTTGCTTGTTGTACAATACTCACTGTACCGCCTCCTCCGCCTCCGCCGCCACCTTCACCTCTTCTCTTTTTTCTGTCTGCCTCCTTTTATGTGTTTCTCCCTCGTCCCTCCAACGATGATGATGCAACTTTATGGGTCTCAGCTGAGCAAGTGCTAAAGCTATTGCTGACCCGACCAGTTTTTTTTTGAGTTTTGTGTGCCGCATAGAACATGTTGCCAAACAAGTTGATCTCGGCACAGTCCTTTAACTGGGTCACTGTAACAGGGGCTGTTGCCTGCAGCCTGCATCAGCCTGCAAAGACGCCTAATTAAAACAAAAGACTTAGGCAACGAACTTGAAATGCAATTCAACTAATGCTTAATGTGCTCTGGATGCGAAGTGTAATTTAATAAGAATAAGAAAAAAAGGCTTTGGGTTTCAAATAAATTTTTTATTTAATGAATTACTTATTTAAGCTAATAATGAAAAATTAAAATAGTTTTTCAATTAAATTCAGTTTTCATTTACTTAACATATTCCCTGCAGAAGATAAAATACAAACAGAAGCTTTGGCCAATTTATCAAGCGTATAAATGTGGTTTCACTTTGGATTTAGCTTATAGACTAACCCAAGTAAAAGAGTCGTTACTAAATTAATCTGCCCCCCTGCTTGAGCATCTATGTTTTGAAGCTCAAGTATGAGTTTGATTGTCATTCGCCGGCGGCACATCCTGCTCGCCTGCCTGCTCGTCTGGCAGTTCTGGTCGGCGGCCGAGATTGGTGGTTGGAGCGGATTGGCTTGCAGCTTGTTGTCTTTATTAGCGCTGCGGCCATAAATCAAAGAGCCAGCTCTCAGTTGCCGTTGACGGTGTCTCACATATGGCCCTGGCCAGTTGTCTATCCGTCCGTCTGTCCGTCATAGGCAACGTCGCCTGTCCGGCAATATTTCAATATTAATCCAACTGCCAGCGATGACGAAGTGTGTAGCTAACTTTCCGCTCAAGTATTTGTCTAGTTTAGACTCAGTTTCACTTTCATTTTCAGAGTTGAAGTTTGGTTTTTATTTTTATTCGCCAGGCGCTGCAAATTGTTTACTTGCATGCAGCTTATAAGAAATAGAAAATAAAATAAATCAATTGGTCATGCTGTTGTTGTTGTTGTTGGGGTTGCTCTTAGTTAGCTGGGCTATTACTCAATTTTAGCCCGCGGTGCCATCTGTGCCACAGCGTTTTTCGTGAGCAGCTAGTAAAAGCAGCAGATAGGCGAAGAGGGGAGGAGCACTAGGAGGTGCTTGGATCTATTGTGCCCAACTCCACTGTCCCTTATATGGCAAATGCCTACACATGTCGAGTGGATAAGCCGAGCAGAAAAATTAATTGTTAGACTAATAAAGCAGATGCCGTTGCGCTCTGTAAATGATGTAACAATAAGATCGGTGATCTCCGATACCAAAAGGAGATGTCAAGATAAATACGGAAAAATTGAACAAAAGTTTTGAATGGATGTGTGTGTGTTATTAATAACTAACTAACTGTATTGCTGTTGAGATTAGGGCAAACAATTTACAGGCCAAGCTGAAAGAAAGATGTTTAAGTTAAGATAACATTGAAATTGTTGGTTACTTTTTCGAATTTCATCTAACTTTTATCTTAAAATAACATATTATATATCGTGAAGTTTTTTTTAAAATCAAATCTGAGACTAGATCAACGGGAAAGGATTGATCTGGCATTGATTGCAATCATTAGATCGAATCAGAGCACGCTCTTACCAGAGGCACCCAACTGCGTAGACATGTCAGTCTGCGCTTTATTGTAGCCATGTCTTTAGCAAGAAAATACAAGAATAAAGCAAAAAAAAAAAAGATAAATAAAAAAAAAAATACGACTCAAGCTCAATCTGGAAACTCAACTCGAAAAGCAAACGCACGTGCCGCACAAGTGAAACAACTTCATTTGAGCATTTTGGGCACAGTCCTCGGCAGCGGTTGAGACGGCGTCGTTTACCACAATTTTTGACATTTTTGTGGCGCCAACAACAACAACAACAACAATCACATTGACATGCGTCAAACAACAATCAAAATAGGTTCGTTGTTGTCGGGGGATGGGGGTAAACTGGGGTTGACTAGAAAAACGTGAGCTTGCCATGTTGGCCATTCATTATGAACTCGTTTTTGGGGACCGAGAAGCGCCACAGCAGATCTTTTGGGATGTTGACTGCCAATTAACCGAAACCGAATTGAACCGAGAAAAAAAATAAAAAGACATTGAGACAACTTCATATGGCGATGTCGCTGTACATTGTTGTTATCGGCAGCTGTATGAAAAAAAAGATCTCCCATTCCCATTCGCTTATGAAATCCCAGAAATCATTAGCGCCCGCCGCCCGACACACACACACACACACACACACACTACGTGACACTTTTGCCCGAGAGACCACAATCAGCTGATAAAAAAAAAAAATAATTTAAAAAATAAAACTGAAGAAACCAAGCGAATAAGTTGTAGTTATTTTTTGGGTCTGGCAACGCTTATGAATTATTGAGTTGTTTGTTGGTTTCGGAGCTTGCGCCTCTGGCAACTCACCAAAATGCCTTTGTAAATTAATTAAAACATTTTTGCATTAACTTCAGCTACCCCACTCGACTCCACTCCCCTCCACTACACTCCTCTCCACTCCTCTCTCTGGCCATTTTTGGGTATATTTGCGGCACAGCCAAAGTGAAGCATTTAGCGAAATAATTTTCGTAGTAATTTTCGCCAAGAGTCTTTTTTCGGATGAAATCAAACCGAATAACCGAAACTTGAATGCAAAACAGGCAATTTCTGTGACTCGCGGTGCACTTTTTTGGGTAATAGTTTTAGTTTTTACTTAGTTGCCTTTTTTACTGTGGTTGTTGTTGTTGTTTTTATTTTGATTTCAGTCGGCCAGGTTATTTGACTTTCAAATGAGCTCGAAGCGAGCTTCAGGCCGCAGATTTTATGAGTTTTTCCGCAACATTTTTCTGGTGCTGTTGTTGTTTTTGTAACTTTTTCTGTCTGCTGCTGCTGCTGCGATTTTTGTGGCAATTTGCAATGCAAAAATGCCAAACGAAACAAAGAAATGTTTGGCCTGCCAGCAGACGACAATAAAAACCGACAGTTGACTCGTGTTGCAAGATATATTGTGGCCAATGTTGTTGTTGCTGCTGCTGCCTAGTCTCTGACAATTTGATGTGGCACATAAAGCAAACCCAACTTGCGGCAAACTACAGCGGCTACTACAGCTGCTCTCTATGTATGGACTCAGTGGGTCAACGCATCCCCAAAACAAACCCACAAACAAAAGGCAAAAAACCACAAGAAATATGAATAATTACGAGCACTCTCCGGATCGGTATAATGGGGCATACTCGTAATATTTATGGTAGCCAAAATGAAGTTGTTTTGTTGTCGCCATATCGCATCGGTAGCAGAAGTCTGCCTTCGACAATTTAACAAACATATTACCACAACAATGTACTTGGGCATTAACGGTGCTTTCCATAGGCGACCACAAAGAGCCAAACAAATCGACATCGAAAATGTTGCACACGTTTCCCTGCCACAAATTTGTTGTCAACATTGTTCGCTATACGAAATTCACAATTTGCCGCGTCGCAACATGAAATATTTGTAACACATTAGCGCAAAGCGTTTTCTAATGGTCGCCACATTTATTACCTCTTAGCGGATTTTGGCTACAATATAAAAAAGCCATATTTCATTTTGGCTCGTTCACATACAGTTGCCATAACTGAAATTACTGCAGTTAATAGAGTCTTCAGAGCCGTATTTGGCAAAAGTCGTGGGAGAGTTTAAATGTAATTTTAAATGCCGGCTTAATAAACACTCGAAAACTCGAAGTTTTATGGAGTTTTGCAGTATTACAAGCTAAGACTTTTTTAGGGGGTGTCATTTCCATAAAATTAAACAAATTAAAATTAGTTTTATAGCATAAAAAGCAAAGAAACTCTAATAATTATCGGTTAGCAATTTGCGATGCTTTTTGAAAGATTTTTCACATTAAAATATATAAATATATTTTTTTTTTTAAGAAGAAATGAGGTTTATTATATCGTTAAGCCGTAACCTGATCGGTCTTAAACAAAATCAGCCTATCAAATTATTTATTTGTTTTTGGTTTTGTTTTGGTTTTTTTTTTTTTTTGTAAATTTGTATTTTAAACAACTTTCCCAACATTAGCTGAATGTGTCTCCAATTTCGGTTGACTGCTCTGTGCACATTTAACATTCCATGGGCCTACTTTGAATGTGGCTTGCATAAATATGAGCATAATTAAATAAATATTTACACACTTTACTTACTTATTTAGTAACTAGCTGAGATTTGTGCTTACCGTTTCTCGGTGTGACACTTGTTTTCGTTTGCCGGCCAAACTTGTTGACCAGCACAACACAGAGCTTAGCCAAGCTATTGACCAACTTGTCGAGGCTAACGAATGCCGTGATAAATATGAATGTGAACTCCAAATAGATGCGATGCCTAAGAGCAGATCGCATTTATCTCTCTATGTGAATGCAGTGAAATTTTCAGTTCAAACTGAAAATCAATATGCCACCGAGGGAAACACAAACAAGTTGCTTGTTTGCCCGCAGATACAAAATTTGGTAGTAAACGAGGCAAATGTTTTCTATCAAAGATTTTTGAGTTTGGAGCGTGTGATTTTTCTTGCTTACCATTCATGTCATAGACCTTTTTTTTATTGCTTTATGACAGCTTTTTATTGCCGGTTATTGTTTCAATTAAAGCCAAGCAGCGTTTGGCCGGAATTGTTTTCCGGTGACTGATCGCAGTCACTGTCCCAGTCGCAGTCACAAACTGAATCGGAATCACAATCACAGTTCCAATCACCGTCTTATTCATTATCAAAATTCCAGCACGCTTTATGACGTTTCTTTATTATTATTATTATTGTTGTTGTTTTTGTTGTTGTTGTGGCTGCTGTACTGATTTTTGTTAAGATTATTCATGGATTTCTTTTGGGCTGTTGTTGTTGTTGTCTCTCTTTGGAAATCAGCTTTCAGCTTGATTTTCATTATACAATTCTCGCTTGGGCTTTGTTCGTTGTTTTTATGGCGCACGGCGCAAAAATATAAAAATTAATTTCATTTTTATTTCATATATATGAAATCCTCATTGTAAGCTACCGTTTCAAGTGCTTGACATAATTTCAGTGACACAAATCGAGCGGGTCCCCAAGTTGCAAGTCGACAGTCGCAAGTATATAAATTATGCGGCAAGCTCGTTAATTTGTCAGTCAATAATAATTCGTGTGCGACTCTCTCGATTCTCCCTCGATTGTGTGTTGCCTTATAATTGCTGCATGTTAACTGCAGCCATCGATCAATCCAGCCCATAAATCTGTGTGCCCCAAACGATGCAACAAGCAACGCGCAACGATCTGTGGTCAAACTGCTGCTGCTGTTGCTGCTGCCACTTAAAGATTGCTGCAGTTTTCCAACTGAATTACGGTGACAGGGTGTTTGTATATCTTGCGGCTACCAAAGATTTTCCATGTTCCATGTGCCGCACGATCTGCTGCTGCGGCCATTTGTATAGTTGCTGCCACAAATTGCAGCACAACGCATTCTTCTCAAAGTAACTTTAACTAAAGTGTGCGTTTTAATTGTCGTAATTCGAAATTTATTCGTTTTTTATGCGTCCTTGTTCCTATGGCCCCCCCTCAGAATAAGCTTCCCCCCTCTTAATGGCATTTTTATTAGCAAATGAAAATGTGTTGCCTGCGATTTGCGCATTGTTTGTGCCACAATTTATGTGTTGGCTTTTAGACTCAAAATTGGAAATAGTGCCAGCTGCGGATTAATCCCAGATTTTTATTGCACAATATCTATGCAAAGACAAGTGTTAATTATATAATTTAATGCAGCTAAGTAATTTTTACTTAACTTTTTATATCAGACACTTAAATATTTTTCCCTTATTAAATTTTGCTGTTTATATTTTTAGACTACTTCAAAATTCCAATTCCAAATCGAATCTAGTTGCTTGCTTATTGAGCAGTACCATCTCAAATGACATTCTATACTACTCCCCCTCCCCCCGCAACACATCTCTGTCAGACACTGCAATCTCTGTTGGTGTATCAATGTTACACTAATTGGCTCTGTTCTTGGCATGTTAGAAACCAATACTGACCCCAACTCCACATAACCTTAAGCGTGCGCTCCGATCACGAAATAACACGTCCCAACATTTATCTCCATGCCGTACTTGTTGGCCAAAATCTCCACGTTGCTCAGTGATCCAGTTACAATTTGTGCAGTTGCATTTTCGTTTAATATTTTAATTAAAAGTCAAACGTGGCGCTCCACATGCAGCCAGCAAACATTGCAACCAAACCACGAAACCACTTGGCTGCAGGTGTCGAAGGTTGTTCTCTCCTCCGCCTCCTCCTCCACCTTCTGACTCTTTACATGCCGTGTTAATCACCAATAATAATTGTTAAACGCAAATCGCAAGCCTCAACTCTTTGCTGGGGTGGCTACCAGTTGTGGAGTTGGAGGCAAAATCGAAGTCGTTGTAGAAGTTGGAGGCTTTGGGTGTTTCATGAGTTATGAGGAACGAGCGGTGACTTTGTTGCTGCTTGTCCAGTTGAGCTAGGAGAGACTCTCTGCATGCCTGCTGGTCATTTTGGTTATGCGATGAAATAATTTAAATATTTGCCAGCCAGGCAGCAACAGCAGGAGCTTAAGCTGAAGCTGTAGTTGTGGCAGCGAGTCACCCCCAAGCGAGTCTTATGCAATGTATGCCTGTTATTGGGCTGCCCATTGATAGGATACCTCCTCCCCCACTGCAACTCCCTCCACGTGAGCAAAGCAAAGCCAGTTGTAAGCTGCAAGCTGCAAGCTGCAAGCTGCGATCTGAGCGCTGCTAGTTGACAGCCCACGCGTGGCTCTGCCTTATCCCATTTACCACATTTACCATTTTTGGCTATCGACATCGACGAGCGCTGGCGGCCAGCCTCCAGCCTCCAACCTCCAGCCGAGCCACACAGCCACCGCTGAACCACTCCTGCTTCATCTTCAGCTCAAGCTCAGCTCGGCTCAGATGCAGCAGCCCAGCTTAGGAGAAGACCGCGACGACGACGACGACGACGACGCAGTTGCGCAAGCGAAGCCAAACGTCATGGGAGATTCTCAGATATATTTCATTTTTATGATTGTGTCTATTACCAGCAACCACGCACGTTTGCCTTATTTTATATACCCTACAAAAATGGGTACTTCCAAGTCTTCCAATTGCTTACTTAAATAATATTCTAAGACTTGATTAATAACAAGACAAAAATTAATATAAATATTAATTAATATAATCTAATAAAAATAAATATCTGATGGAAAAGATTTTTAGTGAATTTATTGTAAATTTGTTTAAAAAAAATAATGGCAAAAGAATTAAAAAGATTATCTAATGACTTTGAATATTTTTGCATGGAAATGGAAAAAAATAAAGTTCTTTACTCAAAATATTTATCAGTTTTTATTTATTTAAAATCTTTGCTAACTTTTAAATGAAATCCTTTGCTTTTAGAGCATTTCAGAATTCGCTTAGTTCTCAGTTTTGTTGCACAGCGGTGATATTGTCGTTGTCGCTGTTAATGTTGCTGCTGTGTCAGCATGGGCAACATTTACGGCAGCAGCAACAGCAAGAAACGGCAACAACTTTTTGAGGTGTTGGTAATTGATTTTTGTAATATCTGAGCAGACACTCTTCTTTTGGTTTGTTTGGCTTTTCTCAACAACAACAACAACAACAGCAACATTGAAAGCATCGTCAAGCTTCCGAGATGTGTCTGCAACATCCGCTGCCGCAGCAGCAACAACAAAGCTGCAACAACAACAACACAGCTGGCAAAAAAAAGGCGCGCAAGCGTGCGAATTCAATTGCTCAATTGCAGAGCCGAGCTAGACGGGGAGTCCCCCCTCACACCCTTGCCACAGCTGCCGCCCCCTCACTGCCACAGTGTCCGAGACGCCTGCGCAATGAGTTTGGGTCTTGAATTGTTATTGCTGTTGTTTTTGTTGTTGTTGTTGAGTTGCTGCTGCTCCTTTTTATGCGCTGATTTTTATTGATTTCTGTGGTTTAGTTTCTGCATTATGTTTACAAAACAACACTTTAAAGTTTTAACTGTAGATATTTTTTGGGGGCTGCTCTCTTAAAGCCAAATTGCTGAACATTTTTACAAGTTATTGTCTTGAAAAATGACTCACACTTTGGCAGGCAGCTCGAAGTTTGAATCTTGAATTTGAATTTGGCAAGCGTCGGTTTTTTTTTTTTTTTGTTGCCACAAATCGTGGGAAATCATTCACAGTGTGAGTGCGGATAACTTTGACACACACCCGCACAACAAAATGACGCCAACACTCGACAAAAAAAAGGAAAAAAAAAAACAGAAATAGAATCAACTGCAATTGCAGCTGAGCTCAGGTTTAAGCCAACTATGAGTTGGCCTGGCCAACTTTTCCAATTGTCATAAACGTAATCGCTGTCATTTGTTGCTCGTGTCGAGGCGCTAAATTCTATTAGTAAACAGTTTTCATTTAATATGCATTGAAATATGACATTTTAAGACATCCCAACGTCTCTGCTCAGTTGTAAATGTATCCGTATATGTATCTATATCTGTATCTTTATCTGTATCTGTATCTATATCGGTTACTATTTATGTGTTCGCATTGTGTGACATGTCAAAGTCGCAGTCACAATCACAGCGGTGGCTGTTGTCGCCCGCGTGACACTTTACACACACAATAAATCAAAGTGTGTTTTTCAAAAAAAAAAAACTTTGCTTTTGCAATATGAGTAAAAAATAATAATAGCTTAGTGCATTAAAGAAAAAAAATAAATAGATGTACAAACTATATATATATTTATATATTTAGATTATGATCAGCAATGATGTAACTCAAAATTGCTCATAATTACTTTTCAGTATTACAAATCGAACAATTTATAATACTATTATTTATATTATTATTATAAATAAAGGTATATAAATTCTAACAAGTTAAAGTTTTATGCCTTTATAGAATTAACAAAGATATCATATTTCAAAAGTTGCTTATTGTTCATTTGCTTTTAGAAAATTAATAAAAAAAAGACTCTTACTCGGATTTTGTCTTATACAGTTTTCTATTAATACATTTTTTAAATAAAATTATGTATAGTTTTTTTTAGCCTTTGTTTAACTGGAAAGTGATTTTTTATGAGTTCTGATTAAATCACTCGTTTTAATTGATTGGCGTTCCAAGCCGATCAAGTTCAGCGATTGGTGCTCCAACTTCAAACATAAGTGGTTTTATGAGCTGGCACCAATTTTGACACTCTCTCTCTAAATTTGAACCGCAATATCAATGGCAACAATCTGGACATTAACTTGGCCGACAAGTTGACAACCAGTGAGACTCTTTGGCGCTATAGGGCATCTACTATATCCATGAATAATGCAGTGATGTCAGCGTAGAAAAAACAAACATAAACCAAGCCAGATCGTATCATATCATATGAATATGTATATATAAATATATGTATATATATATATATAGGTATATCTCTAGTTGGAGCTCCATCTAAATTTCAATCATAATTTCGCTGGATGCGGAAAACACTTGACATGGATATCGAAGATACACACATATACACACCAAATGCTTGTTTAACTAAAAGCCGATTAAAGCCCACGCCAAAGAGAGCTTTTGTTTGCCCTTTGAGAGGGGAGGTGGACGGGGGGTAGAAGTGTCTTCCATCTATGCCAAAGATTTCGTTGTGCGCATTATGCAAATTAGTTTGCCAGCAAGTTGAAAGAACTTGCCACAGTGATCGGCTATCGATTGTATCTGTATCTCGGGCTGATATTGCTGTTGTTTTTTGTTTTTTTTTTAGCTGCGATCAATAAAAATTATGTTAATTAAATGCCATTTCATTGATGGAACATAAAAATCCACACGCCACGCATGTTCTCAAGCCAAAGACCCAAATACCCCCGACACGGTGAAACTCTTGAGTTCATTCACAAAAATATAAATGCTTTGATGTGTGCCTGTGTGTGTGTGTGTTTGTGTTGTTTTGTGTGTGTTTTTTTTGTTGTGCTGTGTTTAGTTGCTGGTTTCGAGGCGCTCCTAAACATGCCTGTTAACAAATTCTTACGCAGCATAAATAAAACTTTTAGAGACTGCGGGGGCCTCCAGCTGCGTCTGAACTTGGCCAACTTTGTCGGTGAGTCACGCTGGACACACAGCCGCTATGAGCAGGAGATGAGCCAAGTAAAAGTGTGCCAAGTGGCCAAGTGGCAAATGTGGCCAAGAGCCAGCAATAAAAGCGACTTGTTCGATCGCAACGGAAGTTTATTTGCCCGCATTTTTTTGTGGTCATATGAAGGTCATGTTTTTTGTGCACTTTTGCCAACCTCAATCAATCAGAGCCTAATGAACCAAAAGACAGTTGGTGAGGCAGACGGATAGAGAGAGAGAGAGAGAGAGGGGAGGGGACAGTGCTATACGATGGAGAGCTGTTGCAATTCCAGCAGCTGCAATTTCATTTCGCTCATGAAACTCTGTGATTCTTTGCCTTTGAAGTGCTATTAAAATTATGATTTATGTTTCTTGACTCAATGATCTGATAAATAAATCATCTAAAGTGTAGAAACTGGTAGCCAATCATTGGGAATTAGTTAAAAATTTACTAATTGACATTTATGTATATATGCATACTGGAAATATTATTAATAAAATATAAATATGTTTAAGTTTCACAAGAATTGTCAATGGATGATAAAAGAAACTTAAAGATATTTTTCAATCCACAAATTTTCCACACAGTTAAGAAGTTCGACTTGCTGACATAAATATAATAATAGGTTTAAAAATGGTGTCAAATTTAACACTCAACAACTAATAGGATTACAACAAATGGAAAAATAAATGTGTATTTAAATAAGACTTTTGGTTGCTTTTAGTATTATATTAATAGGCACTTTATTTTGAAGTTTAAACACTGCTTAACATAAGTAGTATCTTGGTCTCTAATCAGGCTGTTATCATAACATTCGTTAGTTGTAAAGATATTGCACTTTGGCAGCTGCAACAGTTGCTTATGTTTATAGACTCACTTCTTGCACTCCTTGCCCCACATGGGGGCAGATTGTATAACAAAAGCGCGTCAAGGCAAAATAGCGACACTCACGTTGTGTCTCGAACTCGTTAATGTGTCGCCTTTTAAATTGCCTCACATTGAAAAGCCGAAAAAAAATAAGAGAGAAAAAACACAAATCGATGTTGGGCTAGTTTTCGCTTTAGCTTTTATCTGGCCATGTCAACGAGGCAAAGCGGACGGTAAGCGGCTCCTGTGGCAAGCAGCAGCAGCAGCAGCTAGCTGCTTCCAGCAACGTGCAGCCGCCACTGGACAGCAGTTGCAACCTGGTGTTGATCAAACGTAAATGTCAAACCAAATGACAGTTTGACAAATATTGACGACGCGTCGAGCGACGCACAACTGTAGACCAGAGACTAGAGACTAGAGACTAGAGACTCGAGACTGGAGACTCGAGATTCGAGACTAGAGAGTAGACTGTGTTGCCGGCAACTCACGACTTGGTAGCTCCTGTGGCGATAAGGCAGCTAGTGAGAGAGCTCCCCATAGGGTAATTAGTATTTAAGCTAAAGACTTGGCCCGCACTTGCCACCGAGAGCTGCTAAATATACTCGTATATATCTTACAGATTTCTCAAGCGGCTTTGATCTGCACAGATAGCCGCTTAATCTGTTCACCTGGTCAACCTGGCAACCTGGCAACCAGGCTAACAGGCAAACTTGGCTACCAGCCTGGTTAGCCTGCCTGGCGGTTGCCGCATCGTGGCCCACTTTGCCTGAGCGGCCGCTTTCTGATTTGTATCTGTGAGATACTCGTACTGACATGCTTTTAGCAGCATTATAAACATTTTGTCTCCCCCCACACACCCCTCACAAAAAACAGATGGCGCAACATTTTTGCTACTATTTGTCATCAGAGCGCATTCCGCGAATCAACAACAACAAAAAAAACAGCGATAAAAAATAAAACTTAATAATAAAACTTAATCGTATAAAAAATAACTCATTTTCGGTTTGCTCTTTAATTGCTTTTGATAAATCGCCGCATAATCCGCTTAAATATTTATGTGATCATCGTTTTTTTCTCTTATTTAGTTGCATATTTTTTTCCATTTTTTTTTTGACTAATTTTTCAGTGTACTAATTAAACAAAGGACACGCGGCAGCAAAAACATTTTAAGCTTTTTAAAAGTGACGTTTTTTTTTTATTTTTGTGATTTTTTCAGACCTCGTATAAATTGGCATTTGTGTTTGGCAGCTGGGGGCCTCGCAGCGGCTAATTAGCGTGGGCGCTGGCCACGCCTACTTGTATGAGAGTACCAGTTGGTTAGTAATGAGTGAGGCGGGTCATCGATCATTGAGGCAAATGAAACGTATCATCGAATTTCAACACCTTGACACACGCCGCATGCCACAACAAATTTTTCTATTAATTCAGCATTAAAAACTATTTTCAATTACAATTTCAACTTGCATTCAATTGAATTGGATTTGCGCCAGCTCGTTTATTAAACAATTTTTTTTGTCTAAGAAATTACAACGTTGTCCATTAAATTATTAACTTGGCCAACGTTGGCGGCCCGGTGGCCAGTGCAAACCTGCTGAGCCATGTGTGCTGTCTCGGCCCGTCTCCCGATGCTAACTCATTAAAGCAGTTAAAACCCAAATCTCAAGCCAAGTTTCGCCTCCTTAGTTCGATTATAAAGCAATTGAAATAGTATTTTGGAGTTGGCCAAGTGGCTTCTTTGCTCTCTGATTCACTTTGATCTCAATCGCCAATCCATCAATCAGCCACATCCAACTATTATGTAACTGAGGCTGCCAATTTTCACTGTTTTTTTCTGGTTATTTTTTTTTTTGGCAAATGCGTGAGTTTTATTTTGTTTTTTTTTTTGGTTGCTCGAGTTAATTATGTGAAGTGTTCGTTCGGCGTGATGTGCAAGTTTTGGGAATGGTGTTTTGTATGTAAATTAGGTTAATAGTTAATTGGGTTAAATCGAATTGAAGGTGTTGCTGAAGTCTTTGTCGGTCTGCTTGCATTACGAAATGGATTATGAAATACAATTTCGAATTGCAACACAGTTCTTGAGATAAATGGGAATTCTCGAAATCGTGACGCATAGTAATAGGCTAAAACTGATTCTCATTTCAGCCCTCTCTAAAAAATCAGCTACGATTTGTGAACCTGGAGTTAAATGCGTGCCACTCATAATTATTTGGGTCTTCACAGTTGATAAAAGCGAAAATGAGAATTATTAACCCCTAGTTCAAGTATTGCGTGTCTCAGCCTTATAAACAATATCCAACAATATCTATATATATATATATATATATATATATATATATATATGTCTGACACGCGCCTTGTAAAGGAACATAAACTTCATTGTCGACAAAATGCGTAATTATATCGGGCTCTGAGATAGTCGAGGCCAAAAAGTCAGACGGTCATAAAAACAACCCCAGGCATTACCAATTTTGTGGCACAGTTTTAACACCTTTCTGGCCCGAGACACGCGCCAACTGCAAACAGTTTGCACAACTGGCCAACAACCAACTGTCCAACTGGACGCGAAGCTTCCATAATTTATGGGAAGAAATGGGAATATAGCCGAGAAATGTGAACGAGTGGGAAACCTATAAGGAGTGTGAGGGGGAAAGGGGAGTGGGTTGCAGATAAAATAGTAAAACGCGTTGCATTTTTATATTCATTTTCATTTGGTTCCTTTTTTTATATATATGTTTTTTTGACTCATCATTCGCCGACTGTTAACTTTGTGGAGAACACGCGACCAAGCGCATAATTTAATTTTCAAGGGTTCCCAGCTCAGCGAGGGTTGCCCGGAGGGTTGTTGTTGTTGCTGTTGCTGCTTTTGTTGTCCTGTAGGACATGCGTGTGACATATGGTTAATGAAAACGTTAACTGATGACCTGTGGAACTGACTAGCCACTGCCACCAACTACTGCACTCGCCACTCGCACTTCGCTACTGACATTATCATTAATTAGTGGGCATTAGGAGGCAGCCCCTCACCCGCCCCTTCAGCTATTGCCTCGAGTGCGATAAATATGCATCCCGCTGTTGAGTTTTTAGCAACGTTTAGTTTTGTGTTGGCATGCAACAGTCGCAACAGCCGCTTCCCATTCCCAATTGAAGACATCGTCCAACGTCCAACGCATCTCCATTTTTTGCCAGTGTTTTTTTGTGAGTCAGCTTTGGCATCGTGGGCTTTTTTAATGCTTCTGCTGCTGCTCGCCCATGTGCGGATTTGGAACCATTGAGATTTCGAGTTCTTCGACGAGACACTTGGTTGTAGTAATTGCTCTTTGTTTGCCATTTGATGTCATGTTCTTGGGTTCTGTGCTGGGTCTGTGTGTAGGCCGTCAATTGCTGGCTTTGCCTCTCCTGCTGCTCTCAATGATTGTGCAACACGCAATTGGCAATTGCTCATGATGTTGTTGTTGTTATTGTTGTTGTCGCTGCTTCTTTCATTTACGCTGATTTGCCGCCACCATTTGCATGGAAATGTGCAGAAAAATAACGCGTGCTCTTGGCTTTGTTTATTGCCACTTCTCAGCCAGGTCGAGTGGCCCAACACCAACACCAACACCAAATGTTTGCGAGGCTTTTGCGTTCATTTAAGCCATATTGCCGCAAATTATTGCGGTTCCTTTTGCCAATCCAACGGATGTGCGCAATTTAGACCAAGCCAACTGTTTGCAATTGTCAACTCGATTTATTTTTGCACCCAAAATTGCTGCTATTGCACAAATTTATGTTTAAGCCATGTCCGCTCTAACTGTAAATAATATGTATGATTTTATTTTTTTTATTAAGCTGGAATGTTTGAAATTTGTTTAACACATATTCTGAATATGTTATTAAGATCCATTTTAAATGCAACTATGCAAATAAATATGGTAAACGTTTTCATTTTCCGGGAATGTGTAAAAAAAAAAATTGAAAATATTGATTATATTTTAAAACTTGTTTTTTTCAGAATCCAGTTTAACTAGAATAATTGCTACAAATTTATAATGATCGTGAAAAATATTAAAAATATATTTAAACATGAATTTATAGTTTTTGACAGTAAAATTAAATAATTATCAGGATTTTTAATAAAAATGCTGCACAATGAGATCTTAGCTATAATTATTATTTTCTATATAAGCACATACATATATATATATATATATACATTGCTGCATTCAGTGGCAATCAATTTAATTGAGATTGATAGTGGGGCAACTTCCGTTTCATTACACATTACATTCCGAAGAAGAATTGTCTCGACTGGCGATAGTTGGCAGCTGATAAGCGTCTGCGTGGGCACAGGTTGCCATAATGACATAAAGCATACAGCATACAGAATACAGAATACTGCATCGAGATCTGGCTACATTGAAGATTTATGAGACGTGTAATTCTGAGTAACTCACACGATGCAACGGTGCAGCCGGTTGAGTGCCACTTGCAGCCTGGCGGCAACCTCATCTCTCGCACATTTGCAGCGCATTGATTTTTGTCACTTGGATTGGCCGATTGGCATCGCCATCGCGTGCCAGGCAATTAATCATGCGGAGGCGCAACCACAACTGCAACAGACAATCCAATCCGGTAATCCATATATGTGGCAGATGAGGAGCACAGAAACAAGAGTTCAATTGGAGCACAGGAAATGGGGGGCGCCTGTACCGCATTTATTAACAATATTCGAATACATCATTTGCTTAATATACACATACACATACATACATACATTCATAAATACATACGAGGCGGAAGCACATGACAAAAAAAATAAGAATATATTTTAACCAATTTGCGTAAATTTTTTTCAGGCTGATGCATGTTCGACGGACTCAGTAATAAGGAGTGAACCAATTCTTTGGGGTAAAAAGGATAATTGATAAACACATCTGTCATGCAATCAAAGGTAGCCATCCACACAAAGTGGTCCAGTCGCAAATCATCCAAGAACTGCAGACGGCGAAGCCAGACATTCACTGGCAACCGAGCCGGAACAGCGGGAACATCGGCAACAGCGGGAACAGCGGGAGCAGAGGGAACAGCGCGATCACGGCGAACAGCACGAACAGCGGGAACTGGAGCGGCTGCCTCTCGAATCTTACGCAATCTCTCGCTGCGTCGTGGCGGCATTATTGGAATTATTCTATCCGCTCCTGATTGGTTTGTACTGTAATGCGTTCATATATTCAACTAGCAAATGAAAAACTTACGTTTTTAGTAAAAATTTTTTTTTAAAATTTTTTGGTTAATTAATGTTTCCAGATTTACTTCGACTGTTTTGATCAGAGTTAAAACCCCAAAACATTTAGAGCAAAGGCTGCTTAGTTTACCAGTAAGAAAAAAAATACCAGAAATTGATACAACCTTAGTTATGGTATTTTCTGAATATCAATAATTTATCGATTTCAGTTTGACAGTAGAATAAATATCTCAAGCAGAAATTGTAACTGTTTTATTCTGTAAAACTTTAAAGTTTTTCATATATAATAATTCGTAATTTGCAGCTTGTTCTGTGATGGAAGTGGGTTGTCAGAACCTTTTTGTTGAGATATTGAGATTTGGCTGAAAGGCCAAAAATGGTCATTATTTTGTCAGGCACGACTTAGCGCTTTTGACAAAGTAACTGTACATTTAGCTGGCCGGCAGCCAATTGGCCTATTGAGCCTTTTTTTTTGCGCCTGATTATAATGCTTATTATTATGCCAACACAGCTGCAGACCATTTGTTTTCGCTCTTGTTGTTGTTGTTGTTGTAGTTGTTGTTGTTGTTGTTGTATTGTGGCTGCGAATGTTGTAGGTGTTCGGTTAAATATGCAAACAGCTTCAAATGTGTCTCGATTTGACCGAGTTCAAAGTCAAATTGGCAGCGCCAAGCTCGATTTTATTTGTATCTACCTTTTAGCCCATGCAAACATACATACATACATACATACATAGATATACATAAATATTTCGATATCGAAAAGTTCATTGCCAAATGCAGCAGCGGCAGCAGCGGCAGCAGCAGCAGCGGCAATCGTCGCCACTGGGTCGCCAATCAACCGATCGCTCGGTCGATCAACTGCAGCTGGGCGAGTAGCATGCGCTTTGGGATTGAGTCACACGCCGGCCACTGCCACCACCAACTGGCCAAGCTGATCAGTTGTTGTCGAGTTGCAACAACCCCCAACCTCCAATTGCCGGCTGTTGTCGGCTGGGGCCTGGAAAACGATTCCAAGTCCAATTTGTGGGCGGCCACGGACCAAATGGTTTTTTTTTTCTCGTATACCCTTCTCAGCTAGGTCAACACACATTTCATGTGGCACTGGTAACATCCTTAAGTGGCAAGCATTTTATATTTTTCTATTACATTTTCAATTCTTAGAATAAAATAAATAAAAACATACTTAAAAATAAATTTTTTTTATGTTCTAGCAAGAGTAGTGTATTTTAAATTCGGTGCTTTTTGCATTTTTTTCTTGGCTTTTTGTTCTTTATTTTTATTTTATTCTCTGCCTTTTTTTTCGTTATAAATTCTAACCATATCGTTTTCATTTTGAATTTGATTTAATTTACGGTTCTCGAGTCGCTCGGACACCTTGAATAATGCTTGCCTATTTATAAATATGAATTACGAGTGTTTCAATGCAATAGATTAGGGTTTCCAGACGCCAGTCCATTGCATTTTTAATTGCTAATTAATTTCCTAGACACTCCAAAAACAATAATGCCAATAGATAAGCGATTTTATTCAATTTTTTCAATTACACTAGATTATGCAGTCAAACAGCTGCATTTTTTTTCTACATTATATATATAATTAAATTAAACTTTAATGGACAGAGATTTGTGCAAAGTGTGATATTTTTAGCAGGCACTGTCAGTGTGCGGGGGCGCTTGACAAATGCGAAAAACTATCGGTCCAAGGAGTTGACAACAATTCCGCATCCGACTCCAAGACAGACTCCGTCTTCGTCTCGCTCTCCCACCCCGTCTCCCCCTCTGTCTGTCTCCTTGTCTACGTGGCTCACATTAAACAGCAATTAAGCTTAATTATAGTTGTCGCCGTTTTTAGTCAGCGTTGTTTATGTGCAGCGTGTGTATGCAAAGTAGTTGTTGCTGCAACACGCGTTGCCAGCCCACCCCCCTCTCGTGTTGTCTGTCTGTCGCTCGTCTGGCGCAAGCATTGGGCCAGTTAGCATTTTACGAGAGGAGTTCCTGTTTTTTGGTTTTCGGTTTCGGTTTTTGGTGGCAGGCCTCTGCGCCTGTGTCGTCGCCTGCGGCTGCGCCCCTCTGTCAGTCTGACAGGCAACAAATACACATTGACACACACACACACACAATCACACACACATGCTGCGAGACACTAACAAAACACGACACGACGAGTGCGTCCCCCATTTGCTAATGGCCACTTTTGCATGTTTCAGCTGTTCGCCCAAAATGGATGAATCCGCTCGCTCGCGTTGCTGCTGCGGCATGTGGCATGCAGCGTGCGGCATGTGTGGGTTAACCAATAGTGGGTGTCTCTTGTGCCACACAGCTGGACGCTGCCTGCATTGAAAGTAAAAGTTATTGCGGAAGCTTCACATTTAAATTTCTTATTCGAATTGAAGATATTTCCACTGCTAAAACTAATAAACATTAATATTTTTTCTAATTCTTCTGGTTTTTTATTTCTTATTAACAATTATATCATTCATTTGGCTCGCCTGTTCTGCTATAACCAAAGAATGTGTCGAAACGGATTTGAAATGGTTAACGAGTTTTAATGAAGTCATTTTCAAGCAGGGGTAGAAAATATGAATGAGTTATGTGAAGTTGCCATGAAACGTCTAAGAGTCGATTATGATCAAATGGAATATATTTATTTTATATATAAAGAATCTTTTTAAGTTTCTTTAATAAAGCAAAACCTACTCATTTGGTTTTCTCATTACATAACAAATAATTGAATGAAATGAAAGTCAGTGAAGACTCTGATTTGCAACTCAATTCAATGCCAAAATTGTTATTCATTGACTTCCTATGTAATACATATATATACATATACACACATACATATACACATACAGCGTTCCACTGACACATTTATCAAGTTGGTTTAATGGCAACAATCCACCCACACATGGAATCAATTTATTGTAAATATTTGTATGCACAATTAATCTTTTGTGTATTAAATAAGCACAACAATTGAAATAATAAGTGATATCAATCTTCAAGCAGATATTGAGAGAGACACACGCGATCTGACTAAAATTCGCATCAATTTCGAATTTCATATGAATCTCAGCTCAGCTTTTGTTCCGACTCTGATTTTCAGAGTGGGTGCACAGATTGACTGACTGCGTTCTGTGAATTTATCAATTTGTGAGGTCCTCATAAATACCTACACGTACTCAGCATGCTCATCATGTTTGCCATGTATGTACTCGCATTTGTATCTGTATCTGTTACTGAGTATTTTTTTTTCTTTATTTTTTATTATTGCGTTTATCTAGCAATCTTAAGCCAATTTAATAAGCAGCTTGCCCGCAAAGTTGAGCTGTCAGTGGTAACATGATTAATCAGCGCAACGCATAACAATTGAAGATACCTCGTACTTGACAAGCCAAGACAGAGAGAGACAGTATATAAGAGGGAAAGAGAGAGAGAGAGTTGGACTGTGCTTGACGCCCACGTGAAGAGCTGAGCCTAAAAAACTTTTGATGGATGCTGGGCCAAGGCATGTGGCAAGCGTTGAGTGGGCTCAGCTCAGCTCAGCTCATCCAGCGAGCCTAAGCCAAGGGCTAATATGAAGGATGGCTTGGAGCATGGCTAAGAGCAGCTCATCGTTTAATATCAACGCATCTAAATTAGTGGCTTAACACGTGTCCAAGAGTTTTGACAAATGAACTGGTTTGCTTTTTGTTTCTTTGACTTTTATTCTTGCTGTTTTTTTCAAGCTCATAAATTAAATGAGCCTCATAAAAATCAAACGATTTATAATGTCAAACGGACAAACACACACAAATACACACACACACACAACGGCAATAATTTGATCGTAAACATGACGAGTCGAAAAAAAATGTGCACTGCACAATTGAAATTATTATTTTTATTTTGAACAATTTTAAAGCAGAAACAACAAAAAAACGTATCACATTTGCCTGACATGTTTGTTTCGTGTACAAAATATTTTGATAATGATCACATGAATAATAAGAAAAAGGCAATTGAGTGTCCAATTCCGAGATGGGGTCACATTTAACGACTTTGCCTTCTCATCTAAACAAAATTATTGTCTTTTAGTTATTTGTGTATCATAAATTGTACAAGTGCATGTGTGTGTGTGTGTGTGTCAGTTTAATAAAGCCATTTTATGTCATGTATTTTATTTGATTTAATAATAAACCTAACTGTTAACTGACGTGTGGAGTTTCCCAAAAGATCCCTTCCCGCACCAATCATATTGCCAGCCAAATTGTGTTAATCTATGGACAATTGCCAGAGAAACTTACAATCCAAAAAACAATTGCGTTGCCACTCACGTAAATGGGAAATGTTAATAATCGTATGAAATGCATATGGAAGACTGCAGTAAATATCAAATTGAGGAATGTCAATGCACATGTCTGACACTGGCAATGAATTTCTGATAGAGACTTTAGCCTCGTAGCCCCCAACACACTCAAAATAATATATATATAAAATACAATTGATTTTTCTGAATGGAATTTCTCAAACAGAATTGGCGTTTATTCTGAAATATTATGGAATAAAATGTAGACATTGGTTTTTCAAAAACATTTTATTATTTGATGATTTTGTGCCAGCACTTTTTGGTGTTTAGAAACGATATAGAGACACATAAGTTTACATACATAATACGCTAGCTACGTAAGATAGTATCAACTACCATATACATACATACATAACATAGTCATACATAGATTTAATTACACACTAAACATATACACTAACATTATATTATGGCTAAGGGAAACTATACAAAAAACTAGGCGACAATAATGACACGTGGCGAATACGAGAATGTTGTCCTACAACTTAACATTGATTTAGTTTAAGTATACAATGATCATTATGAATATATATATATATATATACTACTATATGCACTTTAATACACGGGACTCTCACTTGACTGAAATGAGAGTTGAGGAGAATCTAAGGGGATTCTCTTGAAATTAAGAAACTGAAACTAAACTGAATTCATGATGTGGATATGTAAGTTACGAGTTATCGTTAGTTAGGAGTGTGTGCTTATAGATAGATTTGCAATTAAATTTAGTTAAGCAGGTGGAAATTTCATTTACTTAAATTTAAGCGCGTTTTACACCGAGAGGGAGAATTCTGAGAAACTTTTGAACTATAAATCGATGCTAACTGAAAAATATCTTTCATTCCGCACACTCTCTAAATTGTAAGGAAAGCTCTAGAATATCGTATATGGGATTGTAATTACACTAATTAGTATTCAGGTTTTTCAGGATACTATTATAATTTATTATTATTATTATTATTATTATTATTATTATTAGTAGTAGTAGTAGTAATAGAAACCATTTACTAAACGAATTTCATTTGACGCTTAACTAAAGTCCTTTGGATTGTGATATAGTTGATTTGTGTGTGGCCACCGATCTTTATCGCTCCTCACTTGTTTTTCGGTAGATGGCGCTTCATGTGGAGTGCCAGGTGATCGCTCCTCGCAAAGCTCCGCTCACAGACGATGCACTTGAAGGGCTTGGCGCCGGTGTGTTTGCGATAATGTCGCGTCAGTTCATCGGAGCGAGCAAAACGCCATTCGCACTCGGGCCATTGGCAGGTGTAGGGCTTTTCACCTGCAAGAGACACACACACAGAGAGAGAGAGAAAATGCAATCAGTAATCGTTTGAGAAAAATCCATATTTCAAGAGCTACAAATATTTTACAGTTTAAGTGTTTGGCACTTGGAGTATGTCATCAAAGTGCTTCTTGTCTTGCGTTGCAAGTAGTGTGTTGTGTTCATGTACTTATGTATTCAGCTGCAGCCATGTATTCACAAATTAACATTTTCATTGAATTTTCATGTAAGGAGAACTAAAACAACACAACGACGACAGCAACAGCAGCAACAGCAACAGCAGCAACAAGAAAACGGCAGCTGGAGCAAATGGTAAGTCAATTCGCAGTCGGAGTCACTATCCGTCTCGTATTTTATGATTTGGTTTGTTTTTTTTTTATTTTGGCACACGACTTGCCGCTGACGATGGCCCATTACAAACAACAACAGCAGCAGCAGCAACGACAACAACAACAACAGCAGCAAGAAACAACACGACGACATTTGCAAGTGACTCTTGCCTCAGCTCATGAGTCCATGAGTCCATGAGTCGAGTTTAGCTGGCCAAAAAATGCGACCGGCCGGTGCCCAAAAAACATTGTCCGCTGCTTCATGACTAATTCCCTCCAACGGGGGACCGTTGTTAGCCGGCTATGTTGTTGTTGTTGTTGCTGTTGTTGTTGTTGTTGTTGGGTACCTTTCAGCATTACATTACATACAGCATAAACATAAACATAAACTTTCGTGTTCAAATTGAAATTGTATGAAATAATTATAGCGAACTTTTTTCGAATTTTTTGGTGAACTTGACATTTTATGGCATTATTCAGGCATTTGTTGTCTTGCAATCGAATCAATTGAATTTTGTGTAGCGTATCGAATGTGCTGCCACAATTGGATTGTCGACCCAATCGAATTAATTCTCCACATTTGGTTCTCAGTAGATTCTGGAAAAAAAAACAACTGAGGAATCCAAATTTGTGTGCCTTACAGTGAAGCCTAATCAAATGTAACCTTGCCAAATAACTTAGGCCAACATCTTCACACTTGGCAGCATCTAAGCTCATCTAAGCCCTTTTAACAACAATATTTTTTTAAGCAGCAATCATCATTATTTTTGTTGTTGTTGTTGTTTTTGTTGTTGTTGTTATTTGTTATTTTATATTTTACAGTGCGCATATACAAAGCCAGTTCGGATTTTAGGCTGAAATGCCTCTTCAGACGTGTGCCTGAAAAGGGTGAGTATTGCTTGAGTTGGGGGAGGGAGGGACGGGGAGGGGGGGGGGCTGTGCGCAACTTGAAGCGTGAAGTGGCACTCAGCTGACACTTTTGTAGGGATTTTCGAATAGAAACTCAATATGGGACGGACTCGTGGCATGACTTATTGGTTTATTTAGATCTCTTTTAATGAATTTAAGTGCCTCAAGATGACTGAACATAATCAAAAAATTTACCTATCGACACTTGCGTTGCGTGTGTGTGTGTGTGTGTGTGTGTGTGTGTGTGTAAGAAGCTTTGTTGTATACAGCCCAAAAATATACACATATTTATGAGTGTGTGCAGCTGATGGTGAGTCATAACACACAAAAACTGCCCAACAAATTCAACAACAACAACAACAACAACAATAATAACAACAACAACAACAAGTCTTAGATCGCACACTCGTGGGAATTACATTTGGCAATGGCAAAATTGAAATCGCCCGTAACTAAAACAAAGATCAGCATCGGAACCCCAACTCGGTGCCTGGTTTGGGGCAACCATTAAAATACAAGAAAACAAACAAATAAAATAAAATTATGTAAATGTTGTTTTGTAATGTGCGATGAACGCAATGCGATAAGAGTCGACGAAATTACTTCATAATTTGAACGTATAGCGCGATAACCGCAACATGCACTAACAATATAAAAATATACCGTAAATAAATTAAGGCCCAAAATGCGAACGCCAAGTCTGGTCAAGCCTAGCCGCAGGCCCAACCAGACTCCTCCAGTCGTTGCCGTTGGGGGCCTATATAAAAATCAAACTAATTTATGGCAGCGCGAACATATTAGCAAACAAATCAGTACAAAATAAGTTCAGCCTGTGGGCAATCTACGCCGTCTTCCAGTTATCCAGTCTTCCAATGCAGGCACAACACACACCAACACACACACACACACACGCAAGGACAGTGATATGTACAATTTATGCGTTCGCTAACAGCATAAAGATTAGTTACCAAGTGATTTTCTAATCGCTGCGACCACAAAAAGACCAAATAAAAAATACAAATTTACGAGCGAGCAGGCGCAAGAAACAAAAGACTTAGGCAACAAACTGGAGCCAGGGCAATCGCTGCAAATAGCCATTACACATGTATTTATAGCTGAATAGCTCTACAGAGTGGACAGACCTGGACACTGGACACTGGACACTTGAGCTACCAGCGCTGCTAATCAGCGGAGACAACACTCAGTTGGCGACTGACGCCAAGCATCAAAATTGCATGAAAAATGTGTGTATTTGTTTTGGGGTATTTGGCCTGCGCCTATAGGCGGGGCGTGGCGTGTGACGACTACGTTAGCCAAGTTAAAAGCCAAACAAACGGACAGCCGTCAGACGGTAGCCACTCGAAATAAAACTACTACAAAAAGTGCTGGCCAAAAGAGATTTAAGCCAAATGCTCAAAGAAGTGGCTTTCGTGCTGGCCCACGGCGGGTGCAAGGCAATTAAATCAACTAACTAGATACAGATATATTTTTGGCAGGGAGTGTAGCCAAAATCAAGTGCAGCGCACAAATAAAGAGAGGTAGGGGGGAACAAAGAGAAAGTGAGGCAGTTTCAAATTGTTGGAAAATATGATTAGTAAACAACTTAAAGATTTTTTCAAGTGGAAAATCAATTTGATAAATGAAATTTATATTTAAGAATACAATTTCAATATGGCTCAAAATCCCTTATCGCTTGTAGACTATTCAAGAGAGGAGGGAGAGTGTTGGGTATTTCCCTATGCGGTATTTGGAACTTCACCTTGATTTCATCACTTGGGCTCATCATAAATATTTTGTTTTCCTTGACTTGCGCATTAAGTTTATCAGTAAAGTCAAAATCAGCGTGATGTGAAACGCAAAAAAAAAATAATATCATAATAATAAAAATGTTTTTTAGTGCAGCATTTTAAGTTTGCGCATAAATCAGCTGGTCATGTGCGATTAATAAAACACTGAAGGAGAGCTGCTGCTGCTGCTGCTGCTTCGGATTGGCATTCAGTTAAAGACGGAGTTTTGTGGGGCTGGGTCGAGAGTTGAAAGTCGCAAACTGCGAATCAGGGGGCATAAAACGTGTGGCCCATAAAGCGAAGACAGGTGATCAACATGCAACAAACAGGCAGACTGGCTGGCAGGCAATGAACTAAGACAGAGAGAGAGAGAGACAGTTAGAGAGAGGGAGAGGCAGAGGGATCAGGGCAGACAGCAAACAAAAATAACGTCAAGTGTAATCTGAGCAAGAAGGAAATGCAGGCCAAACGTGCGCCCAGCTGATGGCGTTGGCGATTGTTGATGTTGCCTGTGCAAGATGCCTTATGTTGCAACTGACCACAAAAAGCCGCAACCACAACACAAAAAAACAAACCGTAGAAATCACGATTTTTGTGGTTGCACCGAAATTGAGGAAAAAAAAATAGCGCTCGAAGCTCTTGGCAAATTATGTGCTGGCAACTACAAATATGAGCGAGCGAATTAATCAAAAGCCTTTTTTTCCGCCGATTCGGTTGCTCAACGCTCTCCCGGCAGCGCAGCTGTGCCACCACTCGGTGGCTCATCGTCAGCAAGTGGTGGTGCTGTGGTGCTGTGGCGCTGTGGTAATAAGCCAAAACCTACGCCTACATTGGCAAACGGGCTGCGGCCAGTGAGACTAATGTGTGTGACAGCGGACAAGCCCGGCGGCGTCTCATAACTACAGCTAGTTGGGTGGTGGGTGGGTGGATCTGTGGATATTAATAATAGCAAACTTACCCGTGTGTATCCTTTGATGCGCCTTCAAATGCGAACTCTTTGTATACACCTTGGAACAACCTGCAAAAAAAGAAAGTGGGTTTAGTGGGTTGAAAATGTAAAAAGGAATGGAAAATTATGTAGGTTGAGTGATTATATATATATATATATATAAATGTAGAGCTGTAAAATTTAGAATTTGTTCTCAATTTGGACAGATTTTTAATTAAAAATCATTACGAAAAACTAAACAATCATTGAAGCTGTCTATTAAGATATCAAATTTGTAATTGCTGTTGGAATTAAACGCTAACAAGAAATGTCGAGTGTGGCTTCAATTATGAACTCTTCATTTTGCTGTTTTTGGTAACTGTTGTTGAACAATTTGAGCCACTTCATATATGTTGTTGTTGTTGTTGTTGTATATCTCGTTGTCAGAGTGCCAAATTGAATGGGCAATTTATCTGGGCAGCGAGCAATCTTGATAAGATGACTATGAGAAAAAAGAGGCACATTGCAAAGTGCAGCTGCGCTGCAGTTGTGGCAGCGTCTCAGCAGTGGGTCAGTGGGCGTCGCTGCGACGCCTTGCCACAATCGAGCCTTTAATTAAGCCCCGTGCAGCTGTAGTTGTTGATGTTGCATGAGGCTGTGGCTGTGGCTGTGGCGGTGTCTGTTACTGTAGGTGGTGAAAGTTGCACAAGATTCACTTGCACAGCTTGAGACATTTATGTGGCACTTAAAAGGATGCTTAGAGATCCCAGCACGTACGCTCTAATTGAAAGCTGACTGCAACGTGCCTCGCATATAGAAAAAGACACAATGCCAAAAAAAAAAAAAAAAAAAAAACTCAACTCGGCAGCTAAAAATACTCGGCAGCCAAAACACCCGTAAGCCACCGTAGACAAACATGGCCAAAGCGAATTGATAGCTAAAAAGCGAGTCAAGAATGTTGCGTCGATGCCAACAACAGACGACAACAACAACAACAACAATAGTGACAACAACAACGATGACAGTTAGACGCGTGATTGGCTGCGGAGACTCTGTGGTGCTGCTACGAGGATTGTTGATCACATGCTCTGCCGGAGCGAACTTCTGAGACATAACTGGCTATGCAATATGCGAGGCAGTCAGCAATCTCTAGTTGCAACTAGCAAGTTGCAAGTTGTAAGACTGCGACTTGTGTGTGGAGGCAACAAAGTCTGTGAGACTGATGCGTGCGTTTATGGCATAATAACTTCATTTAGACAACATTTTTGTTGCCTGCTTGCGCGCTTGGCTAAGCAATCCAATTGGACTCTAATATTTTGTGCGCTTTTTGTCTAAAAATGGCAACGCCAAACGTGTCAGACAATTGTCAATTATTTATTAGTGGCAACGCACGTAGCCAACAAAGACAGCGCAGACAGCGCAGACGAGGTAGACGACGCCAGTGATGGAGGGACGAACGGAGGGAGGGACAGACGGACGAACCATCACTTGGCTAGACAACGTCGCATTTAATACTAGTTGCGGGTTAAGTGCTTTTAACTTCACCCCTCTCCACAACCCTAGAAACATATTTTTGCCCACAGCTAATGGATTGAGCCACCGAATTTTGATTGAACGCTGATTCTAAATCAATGTTTTATTTTTGGCTTATATTCACTTAGCCAACAACTCTGCTCAATAGATCTTTATGTGAATTCCTTACTGAAGGTTATCTTTAACTAACTATAAACTATTGCGCTTATTTTGTTATAAGTAGTTTTGGCTGATTTCTGTATCTTTGACTAGATTCTTGACTTATTATTTATTTATGTGAATTTCTTACTGAAGTTTATCTTTATGTAAGTTTGCACAAACTATTGAGTTTATTTAGTTATGTATAACTTTGACTGATATTTATATCTTTGATAAGGGTCTTGACTTTGACAGGTCTTAAATTGTTAATATTCATTTGCCATCGGTATGGTTCTTGTTTTACTTTCACTTAAATTTTACCTCCTCATCTGTTTTGTAATTAGTTAAATTAAATGTTAGAACTTTAGCTTTTAAGTAGTCTTCTTAAGTTAAACATTTAACTTTATATGTAATATGTATTATATTTATTTTAAGAAATATTTATCTTCATATTTTGACTTTATTTATTATATTTATTTTATAATATTTGTCTAATCTTCAGTTTAAATAAATATTTTTTAAACAATTTTCAATCTTATATCTTGCAAATTATATTATATTTATTTTTATAATTTTTGTCTAGTCTTCAGTTAAAAATATATATTATTTTTTTAAATAATTTTCAATCCCATATCTTGCAATTTATATTATATGTAATTTATAATTTTTGTCTAATCTTCAGTTAATAATATATTTTTTTTCAATAATTTTCAATATTATATCTTGCAATTAATTACGTTCTTCACTCTTTGTTCTGCTCAAGATTCCCAGGCTGACATTGAAAATGCAACTGTAACGGAAAGCGTTGCGCACAGACAAAAAAAAAAGAAACTAATAACAACAACAACAACAACAACAACAACAACAACAACAAATGAAAAGAGAGACGCTTACATAAATGCAGAGGCAGAGGCAGAAGCAGAGGCAGAAGCAGAGGCAGAGGCAGAGGCTGATTAGAATTACAAAAGAGGAAAAGCGCCACAACAACTGTCAACTGGGCACAGCGGGCGACTGACTGACGGACGGACAGACGGACGGACGGACGGACGGGCAGATAATAAATAAATGTATGGATAAATGGGGAATAAATAAATGGCGATTGGAAATACGGTGAACGCATGTGCAATGAGACTGCTCAAAATAGCCAAGTATGTATGTAAAGGTGATGGTGTATGAGGGGGTGGAAGGGGTAGTTAGTCTGTGTTATGAAAAAGTGTCGCAAAGCGCGCGAAATGATAAACGATGGAGGCACATGGAGTGCATCCGAAAGCAGCTGGTTGGAGTCAAGCTGAAGGTTGACTGTTAGATAAATCGCCTGCACTTACCCACAAAATCACAGTGATGGATGCGACGCTTCTCCAGCTCCGGATTGTTGCGCCGATTGTAGCGCACAGTTCGCACGCTCATCAGACTCGCAATGTGCGCCGGTGTCCCTGGTTGATGATGCGCATGGCGACCACGTCGACCGCTGCTCGGCGGCGGCGGTGGTGGTGGTGCCGGCTGCTGGACTGCTATGCCTGCTGTTGCTCCTGGTCCAGCGGCTGCGCCAGCAGACGTAAGCGTTGTGAGCGTTGTGGTGGGCGTGGCAGCGCCGAGTAGCTGCAGCGTTGGCGCCGAATTCACCAGACTCGGGCAGAGGCCAACCAGCTGCTGATAGGGCGGCGGGGGTGTGCTGCGACGCTGCGCCGCCTGAGCGACAGCAGCAGCAGCTGCCACCATGGAGGCTCCAGGACTGCCAGGATCTGAGCTGGGCGGCGTCAACGGTGGCACGAACATGTGGCGCTGTGAGTTGGAGCCCGTCGACGAGGAGGAGGAGCCCGATGTGGCAGATGGGGTGCTGGGCGCGGCGGGCGGGCATAGCTGCAATTGTTGCTGCTGCTGTTGTTGCTGCAACTGTTGCTGCTGCTGTTGTTGTTGTTGTTGTTGCTGCTGCTGTTGGTGCTGTAGTAGGTGTTGAGCTGTGGGCGTGGCAGTGTTGGTTGTTGCAGATGGCGGGTGTATTTGGTATTTGGTGTGAAACGTCTACAAAGTGAAGAGAGAGAGAGAGAGGGAATGGAGAGGGGGATAGAAATAGAAAGTTGTTTTTGCTGCAAGAGCAACAATTGCTGCTTAGATTCTTACCTGACTGCTGTGCCAGCTGTAGCCATAGCTGTTGTTGGTGCTGCTGCTGGTGTTGCTGCTGGTGACGACAACGCTGCTGGTGGTGCTACCAGTAGTTGCACTATTGCTGTTGCTGCTACTGTTTAAATATGCAGCGCCTGATCCGCTGTTCAGTTGAGATGCGTATTGTTGCTGATAGGAGGAGGCAGAGTTGCTGCTGTTGTCGCCTGCCGCCTGTTTGGGACTGTTGCTGCCACTGTGATGATGATGTTGTTGCTGATGCTGCGGCTGCTGTTGCTGTTGCTGCTGCTGTTGTAGCTGCAGCTCGACAACTTCAGCAGCGGGTGGCAGCCCAGACAGCGAGAGGCTGGGATGATGCTGGTACAAGTGTTGCTGCTGTTGTTGATAATGTTGCTGATAGTGTTGCTGCTGCTGTTGTTGCTGCTGCTGTTGCTGGTGGTATTGCTGCTGCTGCTGTTGCTGCTGATGTTGTCGTTGCTGCTGCTGCTGTTTTTCAGTTTTAATCTCCATGGGACTGAGCATTGGTGTCGAGAAAGTTTCGAGCAGAGTTTCATCGATTGCTTCCATTTTGACCTGTGGCAACAATTGTTGCTGCTGCTGTTGCTGTGTAGTTGCTGCTGCCGTTGCATTGTCGCTGCCATTCGTTGCTGTGCTGGTGCTCAGCATGAGCGCATTCTCTGGATCAATATTCTGAATTGAGGTGGCAATATCATCCCAGAGAGCGGGTCGCTGATACGGATCGTCCAATGGATCGCTGAAGAGAGCCTCTTTGTTTTTGGTTTCTGTGGAAGAAAATCGCGTCTATAATGAATCCGCTAATCTCTTATGCAAATCCACAAACTGTCTGCGCTAAGGAATTAATAATGCAAACATCACAAAATCTCGCATATGCATGAAATTTACTTATAAACAACCAACGATTTGTTTGACTATATTTAGATGCGAGTTTTCGCCTCTCTGCCCCCCCTGTTTGCCCCTGTCCATTATCAAAACTCTCCCTTGCATAATCCCTCAAATTAGTCAATTTCCATTGGAGGTTTCAATTTCGTTCTTGCCTCCACTTTTCAAGCTGCCCAAATTGAAGTTTTAGTTTGTCTTTCAGTTTTTGTAACTTTTTTTGAGTTTTAGGCTGATTTTTGTTGGGTTTCAAATTTCACATTCGGCCAAAGAAACTATGATTTCAAACAGAAAAAAATAACTAAAATTTACAAAAATACAAACACGTCGCGTCTCGCTTTTTTTTGTTTTTTGCTATTGACTTGTGAGATTTCACCAAGCGTGTAATTTTATGTGCACAGCTTCTCTCCCCCTCTCTCTCTCCCTCTCTGTCCCTCTTTACCACTTACCATACAAATACTCCTTCTCGCCGCTGCTGCCCGTTGTTGTATTGCCCACACCGTTGCTGGCACCCGCTCCATAGCCAAGTGCCACATCGTAGGGCGCCTCATCGTAGAGCGGGGCACATCCATAGGCAGAATTCGAGTTGGAATTGGGTGAGCCGGCGGGTTGCTGTTGTTGCTGTTGCAGTTGTTGTTGCTGCTGCTGCTGCTGGGACTGATCGCTGGCATAGCTGGATGCTGCGAGCGGCCAGGCATCCAAGGTGCCACCGCTCTCGCCACTCTGCAGACTGTGGTGCAAGTGTTGATGATGATGTTGATGGTGGTGCGCATGCGTGTGCGAATGGTGGTGCGAATGCAGGTGGTGATGGTGGAACTGATGATGATGATGCGGATGATGTGCTGCAGCCGAATTGTTGTTGCTATTACTCGTTTGGTTGCTGCTGTTGTTGTTGTTGTTGTTATTGGTGTTGCTATTGTTGTTGTTGTTGTTGGCCGCAGCAGCAGCAGCGGCGAGCACTTCTAGCTCCACATCGGCCGGCTCGATCTTGTGCAGACGTCCCATCAGCTCGTGCCGATAATCCAGTTCCGGCGACTGCAAAGATATCAACCAGAATAAGAAGAAGAAGAAGAAATCTTAGTAAATTGTGTGTTTTATATATGTATGTGGTAATCGGATTCGAGAGCCACAGTCGACAGTCCCAGAGTCAAGAGTCTGTGTTTGCTGGCCCCATCATAAATTTTGATTATATTTTTATCGCTGGCCCCCCAAACACTTTGAGCCGCATCTTTCTCTTGGCCACTTTTCGCTTATCTTTAATTTGGCCGTTTTCTTTTCTTTATTTTTATGGCGCGCATCACATTTTGTGGGGCCATTTTCAATTTAATTTTCGTCGTCGACCATTTGTTTCGCATCGAAATTTGTGTGTGTGTAGATTTGTCGTCTGATACATTTTATATACTCGTATATCCCATTGTTTTTATTATATCACTTTTAATGCGCATGCGCTTGCTGATATGCAAGTTCGTTGCCTAAGTCATTTGTGTTGCTGACGTCGACGTCGACGTAGACTTTGTGCAAATGCGCGTCAAGCATTTAATTTATTCTACACGAGCTACATATATATATATTTATAGAGTGAACTAAGTCTGGCAACTCTTGACATTTGACATGCTTGTCGATCAGTTTTGATGAAGGAACTGTCAAATTCCAATTAGATCAATTACATTTATCTATAACAGAACCAATGCTCATGGCTAGATTTTATCATATTAATTAGCAAAGTGTAATTCATATTCTATTTTTTTTTTTAAGTAGTTTTTTACACTATTTATAGAAAGTAAACTGACCATGTAATTCTGTCATTTAATTCTTACTTTTCATAATGAATATTTTGTGTTTTATGCAACCTTTAAATTTCTGGAGTTGATTTTGGATTTTTATACCCAAAGAGTAATTCATATTCAATTTTTGAAAAGTAGTTTTTTATAAAAAGTAAACTGGCCATGTAATTCTGGCATTTTATTCAAACTTTTCTCTATGTTTATTTTGTATTTCATTCAAATTTCATTTCATTTAAAAATTCTAGATTTGATTTTTGATTTGTATACCCATTCTGTTAGTTTTTATTCCAATCATCTCTTTGATTTGGGCTTAGTTGTGATTAAAGCCTAATTCACTCCATAGTTTCAAAGTCGTCTTTGGCTATAAGAAATTTATGGGCGCCTTTTTTATAGCACTCAGTCCGGCGACAAACGACAACATACATTGTCTACTAGCTAATTTATGACAACACTTAACGTTGTTTAGGCACACATAATAATCATTTGGCAAATTAGAGAAACTTTTTTTTTCCCCTGGCTTTTCACATGCATATGATGCCTGCGTAGCAATAGCAATAGCAATATATCAAAGAGTATAAAGTGTCGATCAGGGCAGCCATTGCCAAACCAAAAAGCCAAAAAACATACATAACTGACTCAATTCGAGAAATGCTCAACACTGACTCACACACTCACACACACAGCCGCACACTCGCATTTGAAACCCACCAACGTTGTTCGTTTAATTTTATGAGTTGAAAATTTACGAGCGTGGCAAATTATTTTGCCGCAATATTTTTGCCAGCATTTTTCATTTTATTGGCTGCGGTTTCTTGTGTGATTTCATTTTCTTTTTTTTCTGTGTGTGTTTTTTTTTTTTTTGTTTTTGAATGCCGCCACATAAAAGAGCAAGTAGAAACGATAGTATTTGGAACGGTACTTGAAAAATGTTTGCTCACCTCTGAGGTCAACGTGTCGTGTGATAATTTTTGTGTATTATGCCTCTGGCAAACGAGCATGAGCAATATTTCGACTATTTGGCTTTTCCACGAATCGAATTCAATTCGATTTTCCAGCCTGGTCAGCAGGCAGGTGCTGCTTGTGCCTCATGGGGCCACTTGGGCCGCATTTAGTGCGCTTCACACGCAAATGACCTCATAAAAATGCGTAACGTGTCGCCTCGAAGCGTTGCGGAATCTTTAAGTGGTCGTCGCCCAGTGGCATTAGTTGCCATCGACTTGGACTTTGGAGACAGCCACAAAGCATGTTGGTACTGCTGCAAAACGGTAACTTGCGTTCCGAGCAACTAGAATCGAGTACTTTAAACTGTCTGCCACAGCCAGAGACTGACACATTGACAAACCAGCAACAGCAACAACAACAACAAGAACAACCAGCAACAATAACAAATAACATGAATTTCAATTATGAACCTGTTCTTTTGGGCTTTCGTCTTAGCCAGCACTTTTTGTGGCCATCGTGAAATTATGTGCAGGTACAATTTTATTATATACAATTTTTTTTATTCTTTTTAATACGCGCGTACGTTAAAATATTTTTTCAATTTTTTGTTAAAGCATTAAAATGCCGTTGTTGGCAATCGCCGATAAATGGGCATTACCTACAACAATAGCAGAAAAAAGAAAAAAAAAACAACAAAAGCCATTTGCATAAATTCAGCTGAGGAAGCGGAGAATACAACTTTTCTACCGTTTTATTCTTCAATTGTTATTTTTTTTTTTTTCTTAGCTAATGTTTTATTAAAATGGATTTGGCCCATTTGCCAAGGCAGCGAATAAAAATATGAATGTGTTATTATTTAATTGCTATTTTTTGTAAATTCCTCAAGTGTTTGCTGTTTGGAATTGGAATTCTTGCTAGAAACTTGCAATTTTTACATTATATATATAAAAAAAAGTGATTTATGGGAACACTCAAGTTTTATTGGCCCTATAAAAAGTACCAGTTTTCTATTAAGTGTGGGCGTCCATATGTGTTATGTATTTAGTATTCACGATGTAAAGAATTTAGTGGATTAATTTATTATATCCCGCAGCTCCGATGCCTTTGTCATTGTCATTTTTCTCAGATCACTCCGGATATTTATGGATTATAGCTTTGGCTAGATTGAATAAGTATATCTCTTTAGAGCATCGAGCATCGTCAGCTGGCCAAGTCTGACATTTATGAGCAACTTTATGACCAGCTGTCAAAATTCGAAATCCAAATTTGAAAATGGTCAATTTTATGGCTCAATATCGTTCGAGCGCAGTTGTTGTCTATTGTCTGCTATAACAGCAAAAAAGTAGTAAAAATTGTTAATGAAAAAACATTTGGCAATTTGACATCTTTTTTTATGAATTCTGTTATTTTTTTTTTGGCATATTGATGGCTGTTAATAGAGCCGCGCGACTTAAACAAATTGAAAAGAAATGATGGCCAAAGCCGAAAGAAGCTCTTTAAAATGCAAAGCGACAGCCGCTGTTACCTGGAGGGGGTGGCGGGTTGGCGGGGCGGCAGAGTAACAGCTACATTAACAGCAGCAACAACAAACAGCAATAATTGTACATAAAATTTATTAATTTTTATCGTCATTATTTTTATTGTGTTTGTTTCTCATTTCCAATAATTTTACTTTTTTTTTTGGGTTTTTATGCTTTTTCATTTCTTCTCTCAGCCAAGTGCCACATTTGGTTTGAGGTTCTTGACCACGCACGTGTGGCTCTAAATGTGCGCCCGTTGCTGTACAGGTGTGTGTGTGATACTCTGTTTATTGCTGTTGTTGCCTTTGGTATTATTTTGCATATTTTGTTCGATTTTAAATGAAGTCACGTTGCAATCGTAAAGTCGATATTTATGTTTGTCATTATTTTTTATGCTCTGCTGCTTGTTGTTCCTCTTCTTCTTCATATAAATATTCCTGCGTTGATGTTGTTGTTGTTGTAGTTGTCATTTTTGTTCTTGTTGTTGTTATTGGCCGAGTATTAATATTGACAATGTTTTTTGCGCCGTCCTATTGCGCTTAACAATAGTAGTTAACAACTTTATTTCTATGTTTTTTTTATGACAGGCAGGCAACGATTACAACAACATGAAGAACAACAACAACAACAACAACAATAAAAACTGACGCTCACGTTTCGTGAAATGCCAAAGCAGCATGCAGCATGTAGCATGCAACCTGCTGCTGTTGCTGCTTTAAGTTGTTGCAAGTAATGAGGCAGCCACAAGTCATCAACAGCTGTCAACTCACATAAAAGTCAACAAAATGTCTATGAGAAATCAGCAAAATGAATTCGCCAAAGCGCCGCAAAATGCATTCCAAATCGGGCATGACAAATGAATTTATACATGTAGCCAACAATATTTGCTTTGAAATAAACCGACAACGATTCTCAATTTTAAGGTCTATTTTTTGCTATATAGCTGATTTCCAAGGTGGGAAAGTACCTTTGCTCTCGATCGCAGCACGTGCTGAGAACATCAATTGGCCATTTGTGGAAATAATAAAAATAGTTATTTTTAGAGAAATTCCTTTCATTGATAAGGCAACTTGCTAAAATATATTTTGTAGATAAGAGCAGCAGCCGAGAATCATTTAATGCCACGCGACCAAAAAATCAAACTCAAAATCAGAAGTCAAGCATAAGTTGAGGGGAAACCGGGGCATGCAGGCAATGAGTAATAAATACATTTCTTTTTGGCATTTTATTTGTTGTTAATAATCGTTTAATAATCCGCTGAATGTGGCTATTTGCTTGTATGTTGCTCTGTTGGTGGCCCTGAGGCGCCCCGCAGATGGCAAAAAAAAAACACATATTTCCTGACATTTGTTAAGTGAAATGGCTGTTAATGTATCTGAGCACTTTTATATTGAGACGTTTAGTGAAAGTCTCGATTGAGGTGATAGAAATATTTGACAGCTAACAAGCTGGCTAGTAACAGATGTATGCGTGTGTGTGTGTGTGCGAGTTCGTTGCCTCAGTCTTTTGTTTGAACAGCCTGGCAAATATCGATAAACATAGAAACTCTTTTCTATCAAAACTCAACTCCAATTTTCTGACCCCCCCCCAACAACAAATGCTGCATTGAATTTGGCTCAAAGCAAAATGCCATAAGCACTGGTCATAAAAACAACGACAAACAAATAGCTGGGATGCTGTTTTGCGTAGCAGATCGTAAAAAATAGTTGTGCTTAAAATTAAAAGAAAAATATGCGCATGACTCATAAATACAACAACAACAACAACAACAGCAACAGCAAAAGAAAAAAACAATTTGCATAAAAAATCGCTGGCAATCATTTTATTGGGCCAAGCGCTCGTAAATCTCCGACAACGAGTTGTGGCTACAACTTCAACTAGCATCAAGCAGCAGCCCAACACAAACAACAACAACAACAACAGTTGACAAAAACAAATAATAAAAAATCACATATACATTTGCAGGCAGTCAAAAAAGCATAAAAAAAAGCAAAGGAAGCCAAGCTAAAAACTATGCCAAATATGTTTTCCGCATTTTTTACTATTTTGCATACGCCTCAGGGACTCCGGCTGGCTATTTTCAGGCCACAGTTAGAGCCAAAAACTGAGCTAAGCTGAGGCTGCAGTGCTGCCCAAATCAGCATAGCAAATCAAATTTGGAACAGTAGTTGGCCAAAGCGACTGCGACTGTGGCTCAAACTGGAGTCGGAATGAGGCCTGGACAAGTGCAGCGCATGCTGAACATGCGTTTGGCATCGTTTCGTTTTCACTACACACACACACACACACACACATGCAGCTACACACACATTGTAGTTGAACATACTACATTCGCTCCAGCAACCCCTTCACTCCCCTCTGTCCGCTGGCAACCCTTGTCCAACGTCCAGCATTTAAAATGTCAACCTGGCCAGAAACGAGGTAAACTTGCGGATTTGCAGTCAATTTTCTTGGAATTGAATTTTGTGTCCATTTGTGCCTAAGAAAGATTACATGCCCACTTTGCATGTGACCAGCTGTTGGGGAGTGCAGAGCGGTGTACGGGGGGGATAGACATTGGTTTTTATGTGTGGTAATATGGTTAGGCCTGGGCGTAGTTTATATGTGTGTGTGTGTGTGTGATTTTATCTTAAAAGCTGCATGTGAAATGCTCTTTAACTGAGACGAAGCCAAGAATATTTTAGTTAAATGAGTGCATCTGATTTGTTTTTAAATATTTGAATTTAAAACACATTTCAAATATGCCCAAATACGAATCGAGAATATAGTCAAAATATTATCATTAACATATTTGTTTTCTAAAGATTATTTCTTATATTTTATTTAATTGAGTGCATCTGATTTGCTTTTAAATTATTGAAATTAAAACACATTTCAAATATTCCCAAATACTTTTAGAGAATTTGTTGAAAATATTATCATTAACATATTTATTTTATGAAGATTATTTCTTATATTTTATATAATTGAGTGCATTTGATTTGCTTTTAAATTATTGAATTCAAAACACTTTTAAAATATGCCCAAATAAAAAATCGAGAATATAGTCAAAATATTTTCATTAACATATTTGCTTTCTGAAGATTATTTCTTAGGGATTATTCTACATTTATATTTATTATTATTTTTAAGGTTCTTCCATTATAACTTTGTTTATCCATTTAATGTTGTTAAATGAATACAAAAATAATTGCCAAAGTTTTTTGAAGTTTCCACATTCAGTTTGATTAAAAATATTTTCGTGTTTCATGTGTAGATTTTAATCTGGGATTGCATCGTGTTAGGGTAGCCAGTGGGTCTATCACTCACATGCTCAGATGGTGAAGCACTCTCAGCTCACGTTGCTTCTGCTGCCAGTTTGCAGTTGCCACTTGCCACTTGCCACTAGCTGCTTGCCACATGCAGCTCAACGCGCTGCTGACTCTATTGCAGTGAGTATTTTTTTTGCCAAGCAGGCGTGTAGGTATTGACAGGCCATGCAGCTACCTGTTGCATCTATGGCACTGCAACTGCAGCACAGCGGTGCATGTTGCAACAATACCAACAACAGGCCAGCAAGCTGGCAGCAGCCGGGCAGACAGGCAGAGAATTCGACATGTTGGGCGAGAATCATTGACACGCGAGCAGAGCAGAGCAAAGAAGTTGCAACTGGGAAGTGGGTAGTGGGGGGTGGTGCGGACTTGAGGGGAAGGCTTGAAAATGCATGTGGCATTGAGTTGATTTTGGTTTATTTGCGCTTGTCGCCAGCCTCATTTGTCGGCACAGCTGGATGCATCTTTGGCACCTGCAACACCAACATCAAAACCGATGCAACAACGGCAATCATTCAATGCACAACAATTTGTAGCACGCCACGTTGGCATAGAACTTGGCATCCCCCCTTCCCCAGCTCACGCTTTAGCACCTGAAGCTTAGCAAACTGAACTCATCAATTAGGCAAAGAGACGGCGCACGCTCATAAATATTTCATGTGCAGCAAAGAGGCAAGAGGCAAGAGGCAAAGCATTCCCATTCTCCACAGCCAACAAGAGGCAAGGTGTCAATTTGACATAAATGGCCCTTTTTTTGGTTTGCTTGGTGTCTGCTCGCCTTCGTGTCTCTAGGCTTACATAATTAAATGCCCCAAGCCCGGACTAGTAGATATTCTTCTACTTCTTCTTCTTCTCTCTCTCTCTCTTTCTCTTTCTCTGCCACTAATCAGCAGCGAGAGATCAGCGTTTGGCTTTTTTAAGGAGGCGCTAAGTGGCGGCGCAAACAAAAAATAGAAACACAGCCGAAAACAAATCGCACGCACAACAAATCTCTCGCAGAGGTGTTAAAAGAAAAACATGAAGCGTTTATCTACCGCTTTCTCGGCGACCCATTAACAAAAAATAAAAGAGGAAAAAACCGTGTAGAGGTGCTGACCATCTTCATTATCATCATCGTCATCAGTGATTGGTAATCGTTGCAGGCAGCTGCAAAAAAAAATGTATTTGCACCACGTTTCCATATGCCACCAATTCATCAAATGGCCGAAAGGGCGCCTCAGACTCATAAATTAGTCGGCGGCGGTGTCGCCGCCCCCGTCTTGAACGTCCTCGTCCTTAAACCCCAGGCCCCGAGGCGCAGGCTTAACCTTTATGTTGTTCACGTGCCCAACTCTGATGACGTCAGAGCCCAGTTGCCAGTTGCTGCTGCCGCTGCTGCCCCCCGCCTGTGTCTCGTCTCTTTCATTAGCGTTCGGGTTATTAACCAACTATTTATATTATTATTTTTTTTCTCTTGCTTTTTGTTTCTTGTCTGCCCTTCGCGCCTGTCCTTTGGTCGCGCCCTTTCCGACCGGCATTTTAACACCTTTTGTCTGCTTGACAGAGGCAGCGACTGCGACTGCGACGGCGACTGCAACGTCGACGTCGACGTTGGCGTTGGCGTGTGCTGTTTTCGACGCGTGCGGCTTTTTACGAGTTAAGCTGAATGTCAGCGGGTTCTCGGGTCTGGTTCTGGTTAAGGGTTAACTAAAGACCCATTAAATGCAGCAGGGCAAACACAACGAATTTCAGACACTCTTAGCCCAAAATAGTTGAGTAATTGACCTTAGTTATATACTCATATAACACCTAAAATATCTCAAGCCCTAAAAAACTTGATTTTTATTTAAGTTTACATCAAAAAATAAAAGTAAGTCTTAGTTGGAGAGCAAAAAAGTGACAATGTAATTTTTGTAATCAATTTTTTTTAGATTACAATTTTTTTGTATATTAAATATATTATATTTCACTTGCTCAAATATATTCATAAAATAATAATTTTTATAATTGATTTATTATTGTTATAATTATTTTCTCTAAATAAACTATTAACCACTTCAATAATATTTTTTATTTACCTATATATAAACTAGTTATATCGCATGTATTTAAAATATTCCAT
Source organism: Drosophila dives (assembly GCA_035042365.1). Lineage (NCBI taxonomy): Eukaryota > Metazoa > Arthropoda > Insecta > Diptera > Drosophilidae > Drosophila > Drosophila dives. The sequence continues at coordinate 2,066,382 of JAWNLJ010000326.1, read as the reverse complement.
ACTTTAGTGCGAGTTTGTTAACTTTATAGGCTCGTCTCGAAGATAATTTATTTGCTGTTATATTTAGCCATATAAGTACGACCATGTTAACAGTTTTGTTTTGCCACATTCAATGGAACTTTTCAAGCGTCATTCATTATGCCACTGAACGTATTAGCCGCAAATGTGTTGCAGCTCTCAAAGTGTCATTAAAATCCCCCAGCGACGGCATAAATCAATTGGCAACGGCAGCAGCCAAAAAGCCAACAATGGCAACAACAACAATTGCCTAAGACAATAGCAATGTAGAAGAAAAAATAGATAAAATAGTAAAACAGTGAAAAATGCGTTAATCAAAGCAGGAGCCAAAAAGCAAACCAAGGCAGTCCCAAAATGGTCAAATTAAAGACCAGCCCAAAAAAAAATAAAACAACAGCAACAACCAAAAAAAAAATAAAGAAAAAGACAAAATCAAATAAAATGAAATAAATATTTAGAGACTTGCAACAGCGACACGTGAGCGCCATAAATGGAACGGAGGGGCAGGTATTGGCAGGAGGAAGCAGCACAGCACTTGTTGAATATTTGACTTCCTCATTTAACAAATCTATATATATATATATATACACATATATATAAATCGCTTAATATACATTTGTATTTTTTTTTTTAATTTACTTTCTGCTAAGTGAATCTGAATCGCACTTCATTAAGATGCACAATAAAGAGGCACAAATTTCTGTATTTGTTATAAAAATAAAAGCAGCGAAAAATAAAATAATGAAAAGCAAAAAAAAAACTTAAGCCTAAAATATTTGCGCTTTGTTAACGAGTTGAAAGCAACAACAACTGAAATTTTGCGTTAATGATGCACATTGTTCAATGAAAATGAAAGCCAACAACGGAGGCTGCACTTGACGTCAACGTCGACGCAGACAGAGGAAGCAGCAGCAGCAGCAGCGGCAGCAACACCTGCATGGGACAAGGCATACAGTGAAACCAGGGTTGAAGCGTAAAGAGAAATAAAAATTGAATTATTTAGTTCATTTTGCTATGTTTAGAAATGATTACAAAGCAAAAACTAAAATTGAAACATGTTGAAAAACTTCCCAAAATTGAAATGCCAAATGTAATTTCGATTAATTTCTACCAAAATAATTAAATTTCCGCAGTTTAATTTTATAACTCTTAACTGCACTTCTTTCAAGTGGTTCAGCCCAGAACCGGTTCACTTTCGATTCGATGTGCTGATGCAGTAAGAACCGGTTCGGTGGGCGCGTTTGCCTGGGTGGAATCTTTACCGGCCCACTGACGTCAGGCGACGGGCATCTTCTGCCCAAAAACACACAGGTGGGCGTCAATTGGAGCAGCTGCAGCAGCAGCATCAGCAACATCAACAACCAAAACAATAACCAAATGATTACACGCTTCCGGCTCGAGCTGTGTGTGTATGTGTGTGTGTGTATTGTTGTGTGTGTGTGTGTGTTTGAGTCTGTTGTCTGAGTTGAACTCGTTGCAGCCACGAATTATGCGCTAAGCGATTGTCATTACAATAAATTTCGCATATTGTGCGCATAAATTTCGCACAAGCTTCAAAGGAGTCGCAAGAACAACAACAACAACAACAAAAACAACAAGCAGCAGCAACAACAATGGTGCACAGCTGGGACATCCAAACGTGGAGGCACTGTGAGTCATGGCTTTTATGTATATACTTCTAACTGGGTCAAAATTGTGCGGCATTTGTTGTTTTCGTTGCCGCATAGAATATCAGCGAAAGAGTCACTGTGGCAGACAATGAGTCAACGCGGCGTATACGCAATGTGGGCCAAGCAGTAACTTCTTCGTCGCACTGTTTTTTTTTGGGGGCAGGCTGGCAGCAGCTGGCTGCGTCAGACAGTCGCTTTGGGACAGGCTATCAGTGGCTGTCCACATGTCAAAACTGTTGGCTTATCGACAATTCAATTAGCCTCCATTCTGAGCCCTGAACGGCTGTCAGCCGACTCAGCAACTACTCGATACTAATGCAGCAACTACTCGATACTACTACGACTCGATGCCACAACTCTTGGCTAACGATACACAAGTTGTGGCATGAATCGATGGTTGGACTGTCAAATTATTTTGGCATCTATCTGTTTGTTGTCTTTTAGTTAACGGGTGCGCTTAGCTATGCTAAATATCAATAGGCATGTGGCGTGTATCATGTGGCATGCCGCAGCCTCGCACAGCTATTCATTCATATGCAGATTGTGTGGCAGTCAGCTGAAATGCCAAGCTCCTCCAGACGACAGAGACGTGCCAAGTATCTCAAGTTTCAAAGTTGCAAGTTGCAAGTTGCAGCTTGCCGTTGCAGTGTTGCTGTTGTTGTTGTTGTTGTTGCATTTTGAGCTACTGTTCGGCGGGACTATTCAAAAGTCTATTGGCTGTCCAATTAAATCGCTTTTAGCCTTTAATTAGTTTGATAAAATGTTCAATGTGTGACATTATTAAAATTGAGAACATGAGAAATCTGCATAAAGGCAAAAAGTTGATTTTTTATATATATAAAAAAAAATATGTTTATATATATAAATTAAACGAATCTTAATTGAATTAAATGCAAAGTTTTATTTCTGAAACTTGTTTATCAAAACTTGCAAATGGTTTTAACAGCTTTTGATCGCATTTATTATAAACAAATCTTTATATTCCTTTCTCTCTCTCTCTTACGAGGTGTATATCTCTCCCTCTCTTATTTGATTTTTTTTATGGCTCATTTGACTTAATTGGCTAATCACCCAATTTTGTGCAGATAGCTTAAATTGTGTGTAAATAATTTCGAGCTGCGCATTCAGCTTGATGATTTATTTAAATGTGCCAATCGAATGAGTTTAATGTTTAATTATTAAGCAAAGTGAATAATTTGGCGAGTGTTTAGTTAAGTCTAAATGCTATTCGTTTTTTTTTTTTTGCAGTTTTTTTGTTTGTTTGTTTGTCAAGTAACGTGCTAAATGCATTTAATTTCGCCGGAGCCAGTGACATATAAATTAGTGGCTTGTCACAACCTTGATCGTTTTAATTCTATGCAATTAACTGAATTACACACACATAAAATAAACAAAAGCTGGACAGGGACAGACTGAGTGGGAGAGAGAGAGAGACAGAGAGAGAGCCTGCGGGCAAACATTCATCGATCAGTTGAAGCAATTAATAAACAACAACAAAAAATTAAAATCACATCTAGTCGCGACATAAATTATAAGTCCAACATGTGTCTGGCATCGATTTGGCGTGTCCAACGCCACCCCCGAGCCCCCATCGCCTCTTCCACGCACCGCTGCCACCCTCCCCCGCGATTGACTGCCAATTGCAATCACGACTGGCAAAAGTCTCGCTTATGAAAACTGTGTGTGTTGTGTTAAAACCATAGCTCTCGGTGGACAAATGCGGCATGATGGCTCCAGGGGACAACACAGCAATTACCTTGCAACTAACAACAACAACAACCAGAACAACAACGACTTGCGAGAGGGGGTGTTGCGGTATGCAGGTAAATCATGCATTTGGTGTGCAAACCCATTCAATTTGTTGTTGGTTAGACAGAGACAGATGCGTGTGGGCCACTGCAATGACTGACCCCACGGAACTCTGCCGTGATATATGTGACAGCTTTGACACCAGCTAACAAATAACCACAGCAGCACCAAATCCTCTCCTGCCCCCCTAAAGAAATAACGTGTGTACGACAAGATATTTTGGTTTTGAATGCGAACAGGTTTCGCTTTTCCTATTCCATCTGTCGATGGTAAAAGAGCTCTCCTCACATATATGTGCCTGGGAGACTGTGGAAAGATTATGCTAATGTCCGGTTTCATTGAGGAAGTTGAGGGCATTTCATTCAGGCCTCGGGTAGACATCGATGCGACCAGTTTAACAGTTCAGACATGTAAAACAAATCAGAAATATAAAAATGCCCCTTGGGTATGGATTAGAAACTCAATAAATCAACGAGAATGGGTAGAGTAATCGGAATACGCCGCATGTGTGTGCATACATACGTATATATATATATGGAATAATTTGCTTAATTTAGAAAATCAGTAACAAAAATCAATGATGCTGAAAATTTTCATAATAATAGCGCTAATGGCCATAATAACAACGGTGGCTCCGATTCGTTCAAATGATCAAACAATGGCCAACACTGTGAACATGGCCATGCCTCACAGACTCAACTAATGACAAACAAATTGTTAAAAAAAAAAAAAGTATATATAAATGCAAGTTATTATTTATTTCTTTGTTTTTTTTAACTATTGAGCAGTGAAAATGAAAGAGCAGAGAATTAGCTACATTTGAGCAGCGACTGATGAGAGAATGGAAAATGCTATAAATTCTGTCAGTTAGTGAAATTTTTATATATTTGTGAAATTAAAAATATATTTGAGAGATTTTGTTTTTTAATTAAAATTTTGATTAAATAACTAACAACACAACTCAAAAGAATAATCCATTATATATTATATATTTTATATATTATATTATTATATATTTTATAATTATATTTATTTTTCTGCGCTTAAGTTCTTATTAAATAGCATTATTTCCAAATTTTTCTTTATCATAATCTTTAAGCTGCCTTTTGGCATTCCGAAGCGTAAAAATTATTCAACATATTCTTGAGTTCTACTTGATATTTCACACACATATACACACACACACACACTCTTCCACACACGCAACTGCGAAAATGGCGCATCACAATTGAAATGAACCCAAGTGTTTTGTATCTTTTTTTTTTGTTTTTTGCATTTATCCCATTCTCATAACTGTAGTTCAGCTAAGCGTAATTGTCTTCCTATGTACAGTGTCCCCCACTTACACTCAAGTGCTCCATTGTGTATATAAATATATGTGTGTTTGTATCTATTTCGCTATTTTGCTATCTCTCTCTCTCTCTTTCTCTCTCTTACTGCCACTCTCATTGTGGCTGTGACATGCGCACTTCACGCAGCGCTGGCCGCTGAGCTGAGCGCAGTTAAGCACCATTAAACAGTTGCCGTCGCAGCGACGCCATATTACCAGCCACCCCACCTCCACCCGCTTCCTCTCTCCTACCCACTTCCGTCAGCTTAACCCCCCTTCCACTCAAACACAATTGTCGCCCAACCAGCGGACAGCAGCAAAGCTTTTTGCAAGCGCAGCAAATCAAAACACATTTCAGTGTTAGAAAACCACAGACATACAAATATATGCTCACACATACATGCACACACACACGCATGCACAAATAGTGTGTTTGTGTGTGTGTGTAATAAAGACAAAAGTAGCTGTAGCTTTATAATTTTGTTTGTTTATTTTCTGCCTCATCAGCCCCTCGAAAGCAACAACAACAACAAAAGCAAAAGCAAAAGCATAGCAATAAAAAAAAGCTGCTGTTAATCTCCCTCTCCGCTCACTGTTGTTGTTGTTGCTGTTGCTGTACATTTATGTACAATTATTTGATATTAGTTTTTGCTACTCTTACATAGCATAGCTTAAGCACTCTCCGCGCGCGCGCTCTCTCCACATTTACATCCACAAATCGCCCTCATTTGCCAAGACGCCATTTGTTGAGAATTTGTTGCTGTTGTTGCTTTTGTTGTGGGGCTATTCTCGCTGCATCTTTCTCTCTCTCTCTCTCTCTCTTTCTGTCTACCTCTCTCTCTTGCTGCCCCTGCTCCAAGCTTCTGTCGTTCTGCTCATGTGCGCATGACGAATGACCGCAATTTGCGACAGTTTTTTTTGTTTTGTTAACTATTTTTTTTAGTTTGCATACATTTGACTGTTGCTATTGAGTATTTATTGATGTTATTGTTGTCTGCCTATATACATACATATATATATACATACAAACATACATATACGCATATGTATTGTTATTATTGGCTGATTTTAAACGTTGTTGTTATTTATCTATTTAATTGAGTCTCAACTGAAAGCAGCTTTATTTAGTTGGAAATTTCTGTTGTCTGAATTGTGCTTATGGCACTGGAAATTGTTGGAGATTATTAATGTGATCGAATGGGTAATAAATCGTTTAATGACTTTATCTTGTATTGATAGCTACAAAGCATCTAAAATCTAAACTATAATTCACATTAATCAGATTAGTTTATAGCTACAGAAACCAACTGCTGGGAATTAATTAATTAATCGTACTGTTCGTAAAGTTAAATGTTTAAATAAAAATAAATCAAGTTTTAGTCTTAATTCACCTTTTACATTTATTTTTCTTGTTATACTAAAATAACCAGGGCAGTTTCCTAGTTTTGTTCAATATTTTTTTTTTTTGATTCTTAACCCCAATTTCATTTGCATAAAAATCTTCGCACAGCTATTGCATTGCAGTATCAGGATAAATATTGAATATCGCTTGCAGCTCAAAAACAAACAAAATATATAAAAAACATATTTTTGATAGCCAAGAAATGTTTTGAAATGTTCTCACAATTTTACGCTGAGCAATCATAACGCAAAACACACAAACTATTTTTTAGGGTGTCCACTGAAGCTATTAAATGCCAATTCCCAATGCCTACGAACGGGGGTGACAATGCAGGCAGACAGACGGACAGATGGACGGACGGATAGACAGACAGGAAATGTGAGGAGAGTAGAGAAGTATTCGGAGCATTCTGGAAGCTAGGCATAAAACCAATTTCCGATCAAGCGCATAAGCGAAAGGGCAGCGATGGATGCAGTGAGGCTTGACGAGCACAGGGGGGCGAACAGAGTTGGAGTTAAGTATAAAGGGTAAGGGGAATGCAAAGCGGGTGGCAGGTATTAGAGGGCCACGCATGCGCAACACGTTGCAGTTGCGGAGAACTCGCAAATGCGCAACGCTGATCAATAAAATTTAAAGTGAAAACTGTTGAATAATGCGACAACAATCGGTGGTCATCGAGACGGAGGGGAGTGGAAGGCGGTGGAAGGAGGAAGGGGTACAGGATTTGCGGGCAATTAATTTGTGTGTAATGCAAGCAACAGGAAATAAAATACGAAACCCCATCGCGAGGGGGAAGGCAGAGAGTGCGGGGAACTCTGAAGTTCAACGGCCAACAGAATGAGTTAAGGCAGTCAGCCAAGTTTGAGAGCCAAGTCTGAATGCCAAATCATACAAGTCCGACGCCGGCCAGCTTGTTCTTATTGACAGGGCCTATTAGTGGGTCAATTGGCAAAAAGATTTCGGCCAAGTGTGCGCAGTTTCGTTTCGTTTCGTTTTCAGCCCGGCTAAGCGGCGCTTTAGCCAAGCGAAGGTTTATTTCTCATTTTTTTTTATTTTATTTACATGTTTTCTTTTATTATTATTCCTCTTTTTTTTGCATACTCTGGCAATTAGCGTAAATGATCGATCAAATATAGCTGCGTTCATGGCAACAACTACAAAAAGACGCTCATTAAATGGTGATAAAAGTTAAATAAGCAAATAATAAAACTCAAGTAATTTTAGGCCAAAGAAAAATACATATGTGTGTGTCACTCTCTGTGAATACGAGACAATGAATGTGAGTGTAAATTTGAGTGGGAATGTGAATGTGTATGTGAATATGGAATAGGCCAAGTTGTGTTATGACATTTGTGAATGAATATTAAATTAGCATATAAGAAAGCTAAGTTGTATTACAACTTAATTTTTATCTGAGCAATTCTCTCTTCTAACACTGCTATTAAAAACTCCAAGAATTAGCATAAGTTAAATTTAATTATTTCAAAAAAATAAATAAATAAAATCATTTAAATTAAAACATTTCCACTTTTTATGACTGCACTCGAGATTTATGTGAAATTAAACAATAAAATGCATAAAACTGGAATGAAAGCTGCGCAAAACTTAACTTAATTGTTGTGCTATTAATTTAAATTTTAATTTAATTTTGCAACCCAAGTTTATTGTGTGCTGATTTGTTTAAACATTTGGCTGGCCTTTATGTGGCCGACGACGATGATGTGAATACGAATGATGAGGGTCTTATCAATGGGCCATGATCAACGCCGTCATTTAGGCCATTTTCATGGTTTTTCTCACCTTCCAGATTTGTGTGTATCTTTTTTGTTATTTACGACAGAGTCGGTAATTTACAGCACTCGCATTTGACATGTTGGGGTCGCCATAAGCTGGTCAAGATTTCATGCAGATTTGATTTCATAATCAAATAATTGATCTTAATGCGCCATCAAATGGAATCCGAGCAGTCGCCTCAGCGTTAAAAAACATATTTTGCTAGCTTTTTTTGTTATTGTTTTTTGTTGAAAGCCGAAAACGTGTCTGTCAGCTGCTCAAAGCCTTTGATCCAATCAAACTTGAAACGAATCGCGCTTCAATGCTGAGCTCAAAAATAAAACAAAAAAAAATTAATAGAAGTTCGACAAAAGTAAAAAAAAGGAAATATCCAAAATTGACAACACTCTTTGAATGGGTATTATTATTTTTATTATTATTTTTATTGTTGCTTAATGTTGCGTTGTTTTAGCACCTCGAAGGGACTTTCATTTTGGCAAACTAGTTTCCGTAATCATTCTACGAATTTGGCTAAATTTTTTTTATTGTTACTGTTTTTTATTTTGTATATTTTTTTTTTGCACACAGACAATCCATCATAAATTATGGAATTTTGAAATTTAGGGACTGTGAGCTGCAGAAATGCGGATTAGATGGGAACAGATTGCATAGCAATGACAACTAAGCTCACGCGTGCCACAAAAAGCGGCACAGTGGTTGGGATGATTAGGAATTTTCTAGATTCCAATTGAATAATTTTCTACAATTAGTGATTCATGGTAAAAATTCCTAATGCAATCAATCTGCCCTTAAACCAAAATTAGTGATACCATTTCGAACAAACTTGGCTATAGAATAATATTTAATTCAATGTTGGAAACACGATCCTCCAACTTTTCACATCGTATTAATCCAACAAACTGCACCGATTTTTAAAGACGGCTTTAAGATCAGCATTTGAATTATGGTTTAAAACTATGTTCAAATTTAGAAAGGCAATTCTAGCTCACAATTCATGAAGTGACTTCTAAAATAGATTTAAAATGTATTTAGGCAAATGGAATTTTAAATTCTATAATTTTTTTTTAATGTTACTTGCCACCACTGTGCCGCAATGCACATCCGCCACTTTATATGCCACATTTTCAAAGAACTGCCACAGACTCTTGCCTGCGACTCCAACACCAACCCGATACCGTCTCCAACTCAGACTCCTCTTTGGCCATCATCCTTCAGCTCCGCTGTGCATGCAGTGAGTTGTGAGTGATTGATTTTGGTTTGCCATTTGTGCCTCTGCCCAAAAACCCAAATATCGACAAGAATTGAGAAACAAGCCAAATAGCAAACTTGACCTCCAGCCTGTCTATGCGGCATATCAATCAAATGTGGCCAATGATTTTCAAGATTTTTTTGTACAACATTTTCAACTGTGCCGTGTGCCATTTGTTGTGCATTGCGCATTGCTCATTTTTTTGTGCCAGTTTTCGTTTTCATTTGCATGAATTGGCAAAAACAAAAAAATCCGAGAAAAAAACAATAGAAGAAGAAAAATGGAGAGACCCCCATATAATTTGGAATTATGGTTAGTTGAGGAAATCGCATAGAATTGAAGCGATCGCGATTTAAGATCTCCCACTGTGCGCTGCGGCGATTTAATGAGATTTCTTTTTGAATACTCAGCCTTTTTTTTTTTAATTGTTGTTGTTGTTATAGTTTTTGGCCCACTTTACTTATTATTTAACATTGATCGCTTGGGCCGTTTGTAATTGGCATTTGGTTTTGGTCAGGCGATTTGACCCACTCTTGAACTCGTTTCGCAACATTTGAAATGGAAAGTGTTTGGCCCAAAGCATCCCAATTGAAAGCGAATATAAATGCGAAATCGAATACGAATATCAATACTCTCTCTGTATACGATTGTCAAAACAATTTCACTCTAACTTAATTTTAATTATCTTATCTGAGCACTTTGGCCTGGCCTTTGTCTTTTTTTTTTGCTACAATTTTATTGGCCCAAATGATGTGTCTATTTAGCTGCTTTGGTTATTGTGGCTCCAAAGACATAAAAAATGCAATTCTTGTTTAGCTGCTTTGAAGTTGGCCGCCTTTGAATTGTTGTATGTGTGTGTGTTTTTGCAAATTCAAATATGTTTTATTGATAGCAATTATTGTGTAGTCAAAACTCAAAACTCGAAATTTCGAACGCATATTAGGAGTATTGACAAATTGGCAATGCTGAATCGTAAAAAGTTTTGTTGCATTTTATGTTCAATTTGCATAAATCGTTGGTTAGCCGTTGACAGCACCACGCCCCACGCACCGTGCCACATGCACATGGGGCAAAAACGGAACGCCATCTAATGCGCGGCCAACATGACGTATGAGTAATCTGATTTTTATCTATATTTAATTATTTGCGCATATGTTCAGATGTCTGTGATTGAAGCACAATGGCCAGGGTCATTAATCAGTGCAGCACAGCAATAAGAGAACAACAAAACGCGAAGCCGGACTAAAGACCCACTGGCAAAGACTGGCTAAGACTGGCAAGCCAGGTGCCTATGTGCTTGATTAGCTCAATTTTTCATGCAGTTGGAGTCTCGTAAGTCATGGTTCTCCATACACATCATGCATATATATATATTCACATCCATAATCTTGGCCATATCTGGTCTATTAGCTGGCCAATTCCGTGTAAGAAATCATAAACTAATTTATATGTGTTAAACACCATAAAAATATGAAAGTTTTCGTCATAATCGAGTCTGTCGTGGGAATTACCTTTGTGGTAAATCAGTGAAAACGGAAGAAGAGTCTACTCTCGTCTACTCCCCCCCATACCACTTACCCCCTCTACATACAATTCGTCTTTTCCTATCAGCCATGGAAGAGGCGTAAACATCGCTTTGTACTTTTGCGGCCGTGTGTAAATATTTGACAACACATGCCTAATTAGTGCAGGTATTGATGGTGACAGCGGAACAACAACAACAACAACAGCAACAGCAACGCCAGCAACAACAACACTTGCTGAAGAAGGGGGTAGAGTATGAAAACGGGACTGGAAGTGGATATGGAATGGAACGGAACGATAAAGTGCGAGCTCTTTTACGATGTCGTTTCCTGAGAACTCACCTCACTAACTGACTGACTGACTGACTGACTGACTGACTGACTGACTGACTGACTGACTGACTGTCTAGTTGAGCCTCTTATCTACCACTCAGCAAAACTGCTCCATTGCAGTCTGTGTTTTTTTTTGTCTGCTGTTGGCTTTGTTGAGTAAGGCAAAACTTATCAATGGGTAAAACGAGTAGCAAACTTGTAAGCAAGCTAATTGACAATGCTTCAAACGTGTAAAATATATATGTAAATAAAACTTAAGATATATACGATAATATATACGTATATATGAAAATAAAAATAGAAAGAATCTCTAACTGTACAGAGTACTTAAAGGAAGCATTAAGGAGTATTGCACAGCTCAAGAAAGGATTAGAAAAGTCGAGTTGTCAAGCAAATAAAATTTATATTTTTATATTTTATAATAACAATTGTTATTCATATGTCAATTACAGGTACTTTTTTTTGGCAAGTATTATAAGATCAGAGAATAGAAAAAAACTGATCAGAAAGTTGCTTTTTTAATATTTGTTTAACGTTTGTGAACCAATTGTTGATGGCTCAGCTGAAGTCTTAATGCGGGGTTATGCGAAAGCCTCTCGTTTAATGCCACCCAGTTGAAGGTGGTAAAACCGACTCTTTTACTCATCTATGACAATCAGCCAAAAGAACTAAGAACCAAGAAGCAACAATAACATCAACAACAACAACAACAACAACAACAATGTTAACAACGACAACACTTGGCGCATTGGCAAAGTGTTGTGGACAAATATTGACGCAGTGCCTCGCAAGCAAGCGCGATTCAAACAATGGGGGAGCGAGGGAACTGGGCAACAATCGGGCAGAGGATAAACAATTTGTTGACAAGAGCCAGAAGAAAACACGCTACAATTTCCATATTTCTTTTTTTTTTGTTAGGGGAGTAGTGCAATTGAGTGTCAAAAGTGCGACTCTTGACGTCAACTGGGACGCCGAGTTCAAAAGAGTTGACCGACTTTTTTAAGAACGGCTCAAAATGTTGCAACGCCATAAATTTGCCTTGTGGCTGTTGCAAGTGATAACAAGATTTACAAATCGATTTGCCGTCGGCGCTTTGACAAATATGCGAGTGTATTTAATAAATAAATGTTTACGAAAATACTTGTGAAATGCGCTTTTGATGATCGCCCAGAGACACCTGAACCAGTCGGAACACCTGGTCGAAGCACCTGAGAATGGAGACCTGCAACGGCAGAGGTGTTAATCTCCCCAGCTCGGAGTTTTGCTGTCTTCTGTTGTCTGCTGTTTATTATTATCAAAAATGTATCCGCTCGATAATCAAGTTAATTTGTTTAAATACGTTTTTTATTTATAAATCGCTGCATGCGTTGAAAGCGAAATTAGCCGGGGGGAAAAAAACGTTATAAATAAAGATTTGCCTCTTTTTTAATTTTTTTTGTTTTTTTGAAGTAGCGGAAGTATTTTAATGGCTACGAATTAAAAACGCCATAAAATAAGAGAATTTAATTAGCACATTTGGCATTATTATGGATAGTAATTGCTTTACGGCGAATTGCCAATTTTTACGAGCACTTTTGTTAGCCAGCAATTTGGGAAGGTGACTCAACGTAATTGTTAACGGGGAAGTAATAAAGCGAAATGATTTAATATCGAAATTTCATAATATATATCAAATGTTCGAGCACTGATAAACAATTAAAGTGATTGTTTTACTTAATTCATAATTTAAATTGAATATATAATTTCCTTAAATTAATTATCTCACCTGCATCACCCAATAGTTGTTGTTGGTGGCAAATTGATCACCATTTATAATATCCGTATGCATTTAAGCAGAATTTTTTGCATCAATGCCACACAATGAAAAAAACCGCAAATTATTTGCCAGCTCTTATTTTGTATATTTGCTATATTATTTAGCAAATTTCTATGTTTCGATTATTTTGTAAATATTATTATTTATTTATTTTTCTTCTAGGTCACAAGTCACGACAAGTTCAAGGCACAATAATTAACAACAATTTCAATTTATTTGCATGGCACTGGGAACTCTTCTCCTTATTTTTATTTATTTTATTTTTTTTGAATGGGGAGCTGCAACTGAGAATCGCTGCTGCCCTTGTAAATATTGATTTTGTATATTTTTACAATATATTTCTTGAATATGTGCAAATTGATTCAATTCATTTGCAAGGGTATGCAAATTGTGAGCACACACACACACTCACGCACACACGGACACGCACACAACTACAAATGGAACAACAATTAAGAATCATTCGGCTGCTGTTTCAGATTCAGATTTCACGGTTCTCGATGCACATCCTTTGAGCCCCAAAGTTGAGCAGCCCAAAAAACGCCGGCGGCTTTTCTTCACTTCCGCGTTTCTCTGTTTTGTTTTGTTTTTTTTTCTTATTATTTGTTAGCGTCGCATTTTGTGGCAGAAGTGATAACTGATAACAGTTAGCTGAGAGTTGTGTCTCAAATGGTGCAAATGAAATTGAATTGTGGCTGCTCGAAGATTGCGCGCGATTGCACTCGATTAGCTTGAGACGCTCAATACGCGACTGCAGTTTGAATTTCGAAAATATTGGAGACAAAAGTTTCGTGAGTTTCGAGCGCTCGTCGCTGTTTGTTGTCTCTTCGCTGGCGGGAACCGAGTTCGTACTGATTGGACGAGCGAAGGTTTCGCGCAGACGAACCTCGCCAGTCAGCTAGCGGGCCACACAAACAAACACACGCATACACACACACGCACAGATAATACACACTTATACCTGGCTAACCAGACTCAGCGACTCTCTTCTCCCCCGCTCTGCCGCTGTGTCTGCTGCACACCTTTGCTGTTGAGCCGACTCACCTCTACCACTCAGCTCTCCTCCCGCCCCCTCCCGCACGCCTATGCCCGCCTGCTGCTCAGTGACTTTATGGTTTGCTTGCTTAGCTGACTTAACGCTTGTTGTTTGTTGTTTTAACCACTTTTTTGCTCACACTACAACCAGGTGCGCTCTCCCTGTCTGCGCTGCTCTGCTCTGCTCTGCTCAGCTGCTCTCTCTCTTCTATCGATCACTTTTCGTCGCACTCTTATACAACTCCCGTATTATCAGTCAGTCACTCTCTCATACGCTCTGGGCTCAGCTGTGCCAAGCCAAGCTGATCTTATTGGAGCTTTATAAGAGAGCAAAAGAGAGTTTTTTCTACTGAATGGTTTTGCTCAGATTCGCCATTTTAGTTTTGAACTTCATCGATGCATATAAAGCGATAATTTGTATATCATTTGTGTTTAACACGTATTCAAATTATGCCATATGAAAACCAATATGAATTTTAATTGTGCATATTTACATTTTACAAGATGCGAACATGGCAGTTCATAGCTTATACAAATAATTCATTAACTTAAATAGACCAAATGGCCAACGAATTGTTTTTGGGTTACTCCTAAAATGCAACCGGACACAAAGAAATAAATAAATAGATGTTAAACATAGTCAAATACAAACATTAAATAAGGATGATATATAAGATGTAGCTTAAAAATATATAAAATATATAAAGAAATATATATAAATTATTTTATAGGTCTTTTGCTCATTATATCAATATTTGCAAATCGTTATACTATGTTATATAACGACAGTTAATAGTCGATGATTAAATTTACCACATGCTGCTCTCGCAGCAACTATAATAAAATAAAATAAAATCATAAATTTACCAACTAATTTCATTTTACTACTTCAAATGGAAAAACTTGCTGTGTTGCCAGCCGCAAAATCGATAAAGTAACCATTAAACATGTTACTTATATACACATATATCAGCTATCTTGTACCTATATGTATATATATATATATATATATATATAGTGTCTAGTGGCTAGTGGCCATAAGCAATTCCTTGAATCCGTATAGCCATGCATAAAATTATCGCACCGCACGCCACAAACATAAAAGCCATTTTAATTTTCGACTAAAACGGAACCGAATGGAAAAATAAAAACCACAACCCCCACTTCCCCAACCCCAACTCCAACACCAACAACCCCCAAATATCCCACGACTCTGGCAGAGTCCATTTGGAAAGCTGGTCGCTGGCTTTATGCTTGGCCAGAGGGTGCCATTTCGAGTTTTGGATTCGTGTTTGGATTGAGGTTCGAGTTCGGGTTCGGGTTCAGGTTCGTTATCGGGTTGGGGGCGACACGCGACGTAACGCGACGCAACGCGACGCGACGCTTGTCTAAACATGGGGCAGTCAATAGAGGTGTGGCCTCAATGGCAGCAGTTTGGCGGCGCAGTCGCCAGCGGCCAGCCAATCAGCTGCTGCTGCCGACTGAACCAAAGAGCAAAAGAGAGCAAGCGTGAGTGACAGCTGCGACGAGCGAGTGAGCGAGAGCGAGATAGAGTGAGCAAGAGAGCGAGGGAGAGCGAGCGATGTGTAAAAAGCATTGCGGTTAGTTTTGCGTGTGCAGTGGCAATAACAACAACAACAACAACAGCAACAGCAAAACACACAACAAAATGAAAATTGAAGTCAAGCGAAAAACAACAGAGAAAAAAACATGACACGCAGGTGAAGCGGCGGACGGCAGACGGCAGCAGATAGACTAGTTGCGATATAAGAATTCTACTACTGCCCCCCCCCCCCCCCCACAACCATAAATGGCTTATGTTAGTTACTAACTCACACACACACATATGTATGCGTGTGTGTGTGTGTGTGTGTGTAGCTGCCTGTCTGTCTATTGATAATTGACTGCCGTTGCGGGCACTTCACTCACTCATTGTCTTTCTCTCTGTCTCTCTAACTGTCTGTATGCTTTTCTCGTATTTACCTCGTGCAAATTTGCCATTAATGCCACAACACACACACACACCCACACACAGCTACAAAATGTATCTGCTTTTGACAATGTCAGTTGCGTGTACTTCACATTGTTGTTGTTGATTTTTCCACGTCAGTTGCTTTGTTTGCCACATCGCGCTGCCTGTCTTACTACTCGTATGCCAAGTTGTCAGCCTTATCTGCCATAATATCGTAATTATATATCACCTGATTACGGCAGATTGCCAAGAAATCATCGCCAATCAAAATATTCCATCTTCTTTGGTTACTAAAAAGTTTGCCAGATTTGACAAGCATTTGTAGAAACCAGAGCAGAATTTCTAACTAATTTATACCTATTCCCGACCAAACTCCACAGTTTCTGTAACCTTTATTCTAAATACATTTTCTATTTAAATTTAATTTGACTTTAATTTTCATTTACAAGCTGCATTTAAGTCAGAAATCCGCATAATGCTCACATAATAATTCTGCGCTTCATTAATAATTTGTTTATTTTCTTTTGTTGCTCGTTTTTTATTTGTAAAATGTATCAATATTGGCGCTTTTATGTCACAATTTCCGAGACTCATCATAAATATATACAAATTCCTTGTAATCCACACCCGCAATCCCCTTTCCAAATGTTGTTCATTGATTTTCGTCCCGCGATATCTGAGGGATTTATGGTTGCTGCCCCTTTTCCCAGAGCCGCCCCGCTGCCCCCACACGATGGCTCACAAAGTACCTGTTGTTTTTTTTTTGGTATTTATTTATTTGTTCGAGGCACTGCAGCACTCGGTGCCCAATGTGACCTTATCGTTCAACTCACATGATAAATTACACGCTCAACTGTCCCGAGGCTCCTGTTGCCCTCTTCCTCCTGCTCCAGGCAGTTCCAATTCGTTTCGGTTGAATCTGTGGCCAAAATATTGTCACGCTTCGAGACAGGGCAACAAACGCTGCCGAAACTCTCTGAGGAATACGAAACATATCTCAAGTGAATCGGCCGGGTCAGTTGCTTGATTGATTCCACTTGGCGGCACTTGTTGATAACAATGAAAGGACAACATGCAACGTATTCAAAATTGGTTTCAATTTATTTGTCGCCCCGAAGGCACTCGAAGATTACGCTGCAATTTGTATTGTCTCTCGATTTTCACCAGAATCGCTTGTTTACTCGCATCTTCTATGGAAAACACTCGCAACAAATGGAATGGAATCGAATCGAATCGAATCATTTGTTTGCATAACGCATTTTAATTGAATTCTCAGCGGATTCCGGGGCAGGCCACACTGAATATGAATTTCCAGCTAACTGCATAGATCTATAGAGATATTTGAAGTATAGAGACATTTACCTGGCAAATGAAACATTAACCCAAATCAGAGCTGTGACAAACAAATGCGAATTCTATGCAAATGTCAGTCAAGATGCAACTGCATCAAGTCAACTGCAACAATCAACAATCGCAATTTATGCGAATGCTAATCAAGTTAACACCATAAAGGCTAAGGCTACAAGTCGCGATGTCTCAGTCTCAGTCTGAGACTCTGTCTCAGTTTGAGTCTCTGTGTCTCAGTTTTGCGACAGCGTCTGACAATTTTTAAGTGCGTATCTGTGTCGTGGCTGCTGCTTGCCACAACAACAACAACAACAACCAGAACAACAACAACAACAACAACAACAATTATTAATGATTTTGCTAAATGTTACAGAAAATAATAACAGCAAACTGTGCAAACTGAGCAGAGCCTTTTAACAATTACAAATGCACACAAAACGCTCTAAGCCAGCGTTCTCGTTGTTTTCAACACCTTGAAGACCCCAATAGGCCCGGCTTGCGGCTTGTGGCTGGTGGCTTGTGGCTGGTGGCTTGAGGCACGAGTACTGTGCCAACTATTGCCGCCAGCGCCAGCCCACATTCTGTGCAATGCAATGAATGATTCGACATGTTCCAGTGGGCGGCAAGACGTGGAGGGCGTGCCGCAGCCAGAGAATCACAGCTAGAGTCACAGCCAGAGCAGCAGCAACCAAAAATAAAAAATACATCAAACTCCCAATACAAAAAACAAAAACTGTCCAAAACAACAGGCGGCCTTAACTGAATTCCATACCCTACCAAAAAGTATCATTCACTTAAAGTTCATTTTAAAAAATAGGCATAAAATATGTGAATTATAAATTCATATTTACCTTTGACTTAGTGTCAAATAAATTTATGTATTCCATATTTTTTTCGTGAAAGTTAAGAATGTAGCCTTAAACTAGAGAAGTAAAAGGATGGGAAAGAATCATCGGATATATGAAACCAGTTCAATTTTAGAAATAAATCATATAAAGATGAATCAAATAAGAAAACAGGAAATAAAAGAGGTTAATATAAAAGTAAAATAGAATTTTGACTTACCAAAAGCAAGTTTTAATGCAAGCAGAAAACATGCAAAAATATAAATATATCAAACACCAATGAAAAACGAATAAATAAATGTATTTATTAATATTAATAGAAGAATATTTAAATCAGAGAAAGAAATAAAATAAAGAAAAAGTAATAGAAAATCACAACAATCACAATAAATAAATTAATTTATAAATATTAATAGAAGAAGATTTGAATCAAAGAAAGAAATAAAATAAAGATTAAAATAATAGAAAATCACAACATGAAAGAGATCAATTTAAAAGTATAATACGATTTTTGCTAACCAAAATACGAAGTAAGTTTTAATTTAGCAGAAAACAACCTCAATTAATAATTATTAATTATTATTGAATAAAAATCGATAAATTTGATGAATATTTAAAAGAGTCTTTAAAAATCGGTGTGCAATTATTAATGGCCCGTAGTTAATTTTTCATATTTTACAATTTTGACATTTAGCGCGTGCGCAAATGGAGAAAGAAAGAGTCATGATCATGGAGGCAGATCACAGATCAGTATGTATGTGTGTGTCTGTGTGTGTGTGTGATCGGGGCGATAGTTTGTAGGGGCCACTTCAGGTGTTGTTAGCATCATGAATCGAAGACGATCCGACACACTTACGCGCATTATGGAATATATATTTTTTTTTTTTTGAAAAAACATCATTTCTATGATCGCGTTAATCACCTTCAAGCCCACTCAAATATGACACTCGAGTGGACGTGGCTGGAGCTCGAGCTGAAGCTCGAGGATGCGGGGCAAGCTTGATCATTGCTTACTCAGCGGGTTTTTTTATTTAATTTTTTTTTATTTGGTAAGCATTGTCTTGAATTTCGGGCAGCGAGCAGCTGCTAATGATGCGCCCTGCAAGAAGACGCACAATTGAAATGAAATTAATTTTTTCTACATAATTAATTAAAGCCAACCCCAGTCAGTCAGGCAGGCAGTGTGGGCAGCAGTTTCATGGAGAAAGCCAACATGCCACCTACAACAACACCTCCAACTTTATAACTGCTGTTCCCCCCCACTTCCAATACCTCCAACACCCATGGCAATCAAAGCGCAATCGTATTATTAATTAGTCTAACAACCCCCCCATATGGCTTAAACATCATCTCCATTTTGCAGTTGTGAAATCTGAGCTCCCACAAAATATGTTGCCTTGATTTGAGTTATGCTAATAAAACTGAGAAATCATAAATGCGACTACGCACAAAAATAATTGCACTACAAAATACCTACAGATACAAATGTATTCATAATAATATAATGAATTTTCGTGTAATTAAATCGTAAAAAAAAAAACTCAAAAATAATAATTATAATGAAATCGTTTGCCAAACCCAAATTGACGATCTGACGCAGGCAACATGGCAGCAATTGACAATGACATAAAAAAAGAAGGAAAACAACAACAAAAGCAACAGTAACTAAACAAATAAATAACAGCAATGACAAATAGAAAAAAATTTCCATAAAAGTGTCTATCGATTTTATGGCTACTTGGCAAACATTGATAAAGAAATAACAGTTAAATGCTTAGGAAATTTTCGATTCGATTGAAATTCTGATAAGATTTTGGTTTTGTAAAAAAAAAACTAATGCAAAGAAGGAATTGAGTTCTTGAGTTATGATGAAATTAATTACCTTTTAAGGCTAAAAGTAATTTATATTTGTTTGAGCTTATCTGGAAATCAGTAGGTTTCTTGGAGATATAAATTTAAGGCTCAGATTGGTGTCAAATATAATAAAATGTATTTAATAAGAAAAAAGGTTTTAGATAGAAGTAAATGAATTTTTAAATGAAAAAAAAAATATGTTGGTATACATATAAAAGATTTCTGCTGGTTTTGCCAATTTAAATGCCAATTTATTTTACTAATGATATTTATATAATAATATAATAAATAAACATAATAAAAGTATTTAATAAAAAAAAGGTTTTAGGTAGAAGTATATCAATTTCTATTTATAAAAAAAATATGTTGGTATACATATAAAAGATTTCTGCCCTTAAGCAAAAGCTGGTTTTGCCAATTTAAATGTCAATTTATTTTACTAATGTTATTTATAATTTGATGATTCTAAGCCTGAAAAAACTGTTCAAATTGATCGAGTGGAATTTAAAAGCAGTCAAATTGCTTTTCGGCCATGACTGGAAAATAGTTGAAGAATTGTGTTGGCGATAAGAGAATGTCAGAGGAGCATACATGGCACATATGGCTGGGGCCACCAGCCAGCTTCAATTAAGTGACAGACAATGGGTCAAAGAGATATGTGGAAACCGCATAGATAATGCCGCCAACGAACTCGTCAACCCGGCTACCGGTTGATCCAAGCCACAGCTACCAAAAAACAAATCCCAAAATGCAGTCAGCCAATCTTGTCGCCTGCAGCTCTGGCTATGGCTCAGTTTAATGAGCTTATCCATCATCTGAAGCCGATGGAGGCAACAGACTCCAACTACGACTCGGACTCGGACTCAGACTCGGAGTCAGACTCTGATTCGAGGCCCAGACGCTGACGGAGTCTCTCATCTGTCACAGGGCTAATAGGTTTCATTAGTCATTTGTCGGCAATCGGTCAGTTTCTGTGTGAGTTTATTTTACTTATTTATTTACTTCTTTTTTTTTTTTTTTGGTCGACTGCTCTTCGCTTCTTATCAGCTGCTCTTTTTTTGGTCATTTCTCAAAGCCAAAATAAAAATTCCGAGTTGGCTGTGCTGTGTGTGGCTTATTGCCTGCTTTGGCTTTGCAGTTTGCGTGTCGACAGCAATTTTCACCTTAATTATATTTGGGGTTTCTTGCAGTGTGGTAAGTGGAAGGGGTGGAGTGGTGGGTGGAGGGTGGAAGGGGGTCCTGATGTGCTGTCCAGCACGCGCTAATGTTTAATATCCGCCAGGACAAAACGACGCCAGTCCACCAACGCAGACAGTTATGCAAATTTACAGTGTATTCCATTTGTGTGTGTGTGTGTGTGTGTTACCCACGACTAGTCCTGCGTCGCTGCGAGGGCAGTTCGAGCAAAGCGTGTCCTCGTAAATTATTTGAAGGCACACCACACACACACAGGCATACACACACACACAGGCACACACACACACAGGCACACACACACAATTCTCATTGTTTGTCCATTTGGGCCAATGTCCTTTCATGTTCTGACCACGTCTGCTTTTTGCCATGGCCTCTTTTCATGTTTTTTTGTTTTTGTTTTGCCTGCAGATTAGGCTGCCTGCAGCAGGGTGGGAAAGGTGAAACTCCTCCGCCCAGCTACCCTGTCTATGTTTGTCATCAATATTGGCTCTGTCTTGGTGCCAACTATACAAGTTGCTGTGCGACCCGAGTTGCCATAAAATGTTCAATTAGTTAATGAAAAATTTTCCAATTGGATATCAACATTGACTTCAACTAACGACCGCAACGAGGACGAGCACGGACTGTGCTTTGTGTTTAAAGAGGGACAAAGACCAGGTGGGGAGTGGGAGGTGGGAGAGGGTGTTTGAAGAACGCGTTGGTGTCGCTTCAAAATGTCCGTAGGTTGAATTTATGCATGTGATTTATGCACGACAGCGATTGCCAATTACAATATCATTTCTCTTCTTGTCTGCTTCACTTTGCCTTGGCATTTGTTCGTTTAGTGTGTGTGTGTGTGTGTGTGTGTATGTGTGTGTGTGTGCTTGTGTGTAGCAGAGTGTGTGAAGTGCCATTAAGAAATGTGTCAAAACAGTTGAGGAATTATATAATTTAAATGCAGCAAGCAGTGAAAGAGGAATTCAGCAGAGCAGTTAAAAAAAATATGTGCATTTTTTTCTAATGAAAAATTAACAATTAAGAAAAGTTGCAGACAAAAAAATTAGAGAAATTTATATTTAATTGTGAACTCTATTTAAGTTGCAATATTTCTCACTAATCTTTGGCATTCGTTTTTTGCCCTTTGCTATTCGAATTGGAGCGGAACAATTTGAAGGCCCCGCTGTGAGCCCAATCGATGCTATAAAGTCAATAACTCTTTTTTTTTTTGTGTTTTCCTTTCTCAGCAAACAGAAATTAAAGCCAAGCAGCGACAGAAACTAAAACAAAAAGCAAAAACCAACAGTAAACAGCAAACAGAAGAAGAAGAAGCAAAGAGCTGGAAAAACCGACGCATGACACAAATACACAAAAGGTGGAAAAACAAAGACAAAAATTGAAAAAAAAAATAATGTTAAACGACAAAAATTGTACATGGAAATGAAATGGAATGAGGGGAAATGGGAAAAATGAGAACGTTTGCGATATGCTTAGAGCAAAAGCAACAACAACAACAACAACAACTCGCTGCTTGACCGAGCATAGCGCATCAGTTTACTTAATAAAGGGAGCGGGCGACGGGGCATTTAGACAGCAGGGGAGCTGAGCGGCAGTTTTACGCATTTGTGTTTGCTGAGATAGAAAGAGAGCGGGGTGGGCGGGGGTGGTCAGGTTAAAAAAAAGAAAAGCATAGAGCAAAGTGCGGGAGTTTCCTGTGCGCTATGTATGTAGCTCTAATGAAGCCTGAAATCGATTTGTGTTGTGTAGTGTACACTACACTACTACACACATAATTGAGTCCAAGCACTCGCTTACCAAATGTCCGGTGAGGCAATGAATTAGAACGCAACGAGTCGAGAGTGAAGCCGTGGAAGCTATCTGCCACCCACACTCACAGAGAGAGCAGAGCTGAGCTGAGCGGGGCACTGGAATGCCGTAGAAGCCGCCAGCTGTTGCCAACTCGAAATCCTCAAATTTACAACTTGCTACCCTCTTCCCAATACCCCACACTTCCACACAGAACCAGCTTGACTCGCATCTTTTTATTGTAAATTTACGATCGCTGCGTTTATTTGTTTCTTTCCACATTTTCATTGTGCTCCGCTCTCGTCTCGAGATGTCTCTGCTGTGCCTCTGAGGTTGCCCCAGGTGCCGGCTCTCCTTACCTCACGCGTTCTGGAGTCGCTGGTGTTGCCTGAAGGCTCGCAAAGGTGTCAAGTGTTTTGTGTTATCTGCTCTGCGGTTAGCTTCTTGGTTTCTCTTTTAGACCAAGACGCGGAGGTCTGTGGACCGCAGCGACTGCCGCTGCGTGTGTTTCTCAAATTGCGTCAAAAATTATCGCCATTAAATGTAGATGAGCGTTTTGTTCCTAAGTTATTGGCCCATAAATAACTTGCAGGTTGCTCGATTGTGCGCTCATTCAGAGTTCTTGGGCCAGGCACCTCTACAACCCAATGGTCAATATCTTAACTTTACTTAGAGGCATACTTGGGATTGCCAAAAGAAAATCGGTTTCGATATATTTTCAAGACTTCATTTGAGATCAGCTAACCAGAAAAATAAGCTAACTTTTTAATAAAACTCTTAATGTATGAAACGTGTTTTTCGATTAAAAAATAGCAAATGGCTTTCTTAGCGGAAGAAAACATGCTCTTGCAGATCGGAGCTCAACTGCCCATTTCTTAAATTTAAAGAAAATCACCCAGAGAATTTTCATCTGTCTCTCCTATAAGCTTATGGTCAATGAAATACTCTTCTTTATATATTGCATATAGCAGACAATTGACGATTGGATATACGATTGCCGGCGCAATAAGGGAGCTATTGAGGCCTCAAAATATGATCTGGCCTCCTCAACAAAGTATTGCAAACAATACAATAATAAGCAATACTTCTAAATCTAAATTTATAAATTCAAATATCGACCACTTTCGAAATTACGTCAGTTGCAAAAACACACAAAAAATCAAGTTTACAAAATAAACGCTTTGTTTACCAATAACGGTGTTTTGTTATTTCAAATGGGAAATATTTTAATTCTAAACGGTTTTCCTTAAAAATCTGCTGTCTAGAATATCATGTGCACGCACCAATTACACAAATCAGGTTGCTGAACAAGCTAAATTACTTTCAAGCATAAAAACGCGGCATACTTATAGGGGCTTCCACGCTGCGAGATTTCATGACATGATGCGTTCAAATTGCGAGGACTCCCTCCATAAAACTTGATTTCAAAACTGCTATTGGGGGCATCTAAGAACCATTAAAGTAATGAAGAAAATATATCTGTTAATATTTGAACTTTTATTAACTATTGTTTTCTGGTTTGATAAATTTAATATATTTGTAAATTATTTTAATATTTCTTCGCTCCTTATGCCTTAAGTCAAAATTGTCTAAGCTACGCTTTATACAATTAAAATTTTTTAACTACAATTCATTATGCTTTTGACAGCTAACATTTGTTCGATTTGCTGTCAAGCAAAAGCTGCTCGATACATAACATATGTGCGCCATCTATTGTTTAATTGATTTAAAACTACTTTCTAACTCTCATTTGTATGTCATTTATACAAACTTGGCGTTAATGCCTTGACCAAAAGGTGGCTCTGCATTCGTTTCAAAATAATAATAAGAGGTGGCGCTAGCAAAAAAATAAATATTTTATCAAAATTTGTACTGTGACAACAACATTTATATTACAAACCTGTGTGTCACCTGCTCGCCCATATAAACCATCTGGTCATCATTCATATTGGCAACGGATACGGGAAGGGAATGTCCCTTCGAACAGCTGGTTTTGCTTTTGATCGCCCTCCAACCGCAGCCAATAGCTGGAAAACTCTTGGGCATCCCAATGGACTCCGCATAGAAGAGCACGGCGCGGTTGTGACTGCAGCTATCTGCAAGATCCAGATGAGATTGAGGTGAGTTACAACTGAGCTAAGCTGCAGCACTTACACGCCTCAAGAATAAGCTTACTGGCCACCAGCAAATCCACCTCTTCACAGCCTGGCTGTGGTGTGTGTCCAAAGTTGGCATAGAAATCGACAGTTCCTCGAGGAGTCAGATCGCCAAATACCGGATAATCCGTGTGGATGACGTCCACAAAGCGAGCAGCATTTGGCTGCAACCCATCCCCGGAGCGGGGCGTGAAGAGAGGCAACGCTGGATCCAAGCCAGTCACGCGACCCAAACTCCCATTAAAGTAGTTTCCAATGCGACCAGCGATGTGGGCGCCCAGACTATGGCCTATAACGTGGACTACTTCGTGTGAGACGTTGTGCCGGGAGAGAAACTGCTCGAGCTCCTTGGCCAGCACCAGAGCGACCGAGGCCACAGCACGACGAGAACTAGCATAATCCAAATTGGCAGCTGGCGACCAGTCAGCAACCAGAACATTCCCAAATCCCTGCGCCAAGTAGGCTAAAAAAAATCAAATGGAATTGGAGAAGACACTTAAATACAAATGGAGCAGATCAGTCCTACCATTCCGCAGCGGGATTATGGAGCTGTGACTGCGAGAGCCAAGAAATCCGTGCACAATCAGCTTGACGGAGTCCACGCTTGTCAGCTGCTCCACTTGCTCCAGACCCAAATCCTCCTGTGTGCCCTGATAAAAGATGCTGCTCTGTTTGCTGAGCGCACTCAGACTGAGCCCATGCAGTTCCCAGATCTGTCCTAGGAGGATGGGCAGCCAGTAGTAGAGCAACATTTTAGCCATATTGCGGGAACAGATTGAACCCCAATCCTACTGAGACTCGGCCTAAATAGTGCAACGATTGCGTGTTGCATGTTGCATGCTGCATGCTGCAAACAAGTGCGTTTCGCTAATCGATCGATTAGTCGATTAATCGTTTAGACTAACCCAACTGACGCACAACTGGAAAGTGGGCACGAATATCAATGCACTGGAAAAAACATTTGAGAACGATCATCAGACTCTTGACCCTTAAAAATCAAATAATGCTGAGTCATTAAACTGAATTTGTAATAATAAAAAAGTCAAATAATTCAATTTTAATCAGTAATTTACCAGCAGATAGAAAACAAATTTAATATGTTTTTTTTTGAGTGTAGCAAGTAGCAGCTTTATTCACTAAGGTATTAAATAATTTTCCATAAATACACAGTGCTGAGCAGCAGTATGCGTACACTAAAGATAATGCGGAAAGGGATCTTAAAAGCTACAGTTAAAATGCAAAATGAACTCACATCGAAGGGGCTTAATCAGACATACATATATATAAGATATATATATATATATGCATTTGAATATGGTTAGTTTTGTAGCGCATTGCTTCCCTGACGTATGGCAGTTGGTGGACAAGGCGAGATGGGTTCGAAGCTTAGCGTCTGGCCTCGTCCTGGGCCAAGGGGCGTATGAGCATTTTGACGCGACGCAAGGAGTAATCCTTGCCCTGAAACGTGTCCCAGTAGATGCCCGACTCGCCGGCGCTCTCGGGACTCTTGTCGTGGTAGGCGCCGAACAGGTTGCTGGTGCCGCAGGAGTTGAACCAGCCGCCGCCCTTGTGCCGCGTCGCACAGTTGCATTCCACGCAGCCATCGTTATCGTTATCGAACGTGCTAAACTTTGAGCCGGCGTGATAACTGAGCGAATCACCAGCCGAAGGCTTCAATTGCGACTGGAAATTGCCCAGCAAGCTCAGAGCGAAGTGTTCCCTCTCCCCGCTTATGGCAAACGAATCGTAGCCAGCGATGGCCACATTCCCCTCGAAGTCCTGCAGCCAAATGCGCAGTTCGTGCAACGAGGATGCCGTCAACGCGTGCAGCTTGTCCAGGCCAATAAAGAAGTCACCGGCCAGATTGCCGAAACCCTCCTTGTACTCCAGCCAGCTGCGCTCGAAACTGATGTCATCTGCGGAACGATTCATGATCAGCGTCCAGCCATCATCCTCGCAGGGCACATAGAAGGGATCGCTCTCCGCTGTCAGCTGCAGCTTCAGAATGCCCTTGACTGCCAAATAGGATTGGTGGCAGCTCGTCGGATGCTCCTCGTAGACGACTGAGGAACCACCTCCTCCTCCTTGCTGCGGCAGCACAGCCGATTGTGGCCTGTTGCGATTCGATAGGCGTCGTTTGATGTTGCTGTTTGGGAAGAATCAAGAATTTTAATGATTGCTAAACAAATAAATTTATATATGCTAGGGATTTATATAAACTCTCAAAGCGAAGACATCTCTAATCCCATAAATTTCTGTCTTGCAAGCAGATCCAGTCTAAAGGAAAAACCCTATTCAAAATAAATTCTAACCACCTTTTTGACTGTCTCTTGCAAACTGTAATGGCTAAAATGGAATGCATGTTTCTGGAGTTATGTAAACAGAGTCAGTTCTCAGTTCTCAGTTCTGAGTAGTTAAACGACTTTTTTCTCCACTTACTTCGTGTTCTGGACCAGTCTGCCCACATTCTCTTGCGTTTCGCGCACATTGTAGGCCACAGAGACCAAGAAGGTGGCCAAAGCATCCAGGCGACTGGAGACATCAGCTTGAGTGCCATTGTAAACAGAGCTTTGAGTGGGTTGATGGGATTGACTGGGTTGACTGGGTTGACTGGGCTGATAGGGCTGATTGGGCTGAAGGTTGAAAAGTGTGGCCATATTCTGTGCCACATATTGTGACTCCTGTGGCTCCGCCGAACGCACCTGCCGTGACAATTCTGTGTGGAGAAACAAGAAATTAATTGGGGATATTATCTCATCACTCAGCTGGAAACCAAAACAACAAGCAAAGCCACAACATCAATTACTGAATTTCAATACCCAACAATTTGTCTTGATTCTTTTGCTTGTATTTCTTCAGTCGGACTGAACGTGATCCCGTAAAATTATCCGTTTCACCTTTCATCTCATCCAATGTGCTGCGAACCAATCGCTGAATGTGCTCAAAGCTGTCCAAGCGATGCTGGAAATTCATCTGTTGCGCCTTCAGAGATTCCATTTGACCCGTACTGCTATCCGACAGCTGATCAATCCTGCAAAAAGTTGAATTTAGAAATTAAACTTGATTTCATTTCGTGGGAATTTAACAATAAGGGAAAAATCGATTTGCAGAACTTTTAGCATGAGATCATCGCAGTGAAGCTGTAAATTATTGACTCAATTTTCCTTTAAGATATGAATTCAAATAAAGGTTAATATATTTAAAAATATTTAAATCTGTTTTCTACTTAAATATCTTTTTATTTTCTACTTTATGTCTATATATTCCAGTTACTTATATATATATATATATATATATATATATTTATTTACTTAAATTCCTTTTCTGTCTTATGCATAAAATTAAAATTTACATTGTTCTTTGAACCCGTTTCTATATACCATTTACCATTTGGGTAAACAAACAAAAATGTATTGGAAAAAAAAACCAGATTCATTATATGCGAAATATTTGCCAAAAAAGAGAGGAATAAATTAATCAAATAGAAACAGACTAAACATAAATTGGAAGCTGTTTATCTTTGAGGTACAAATGGGTGTTACTTAACAGCCAATTAGGCCCGCGGCTCATCTTCAGGGAAGCAAATTGCTGAAATAAATCAAGAAACGTAATTTTTGACTTATTTTTACCGGTTTTTTGATAGCTTTTTTTGGGATGCGTGTAAAACCTGTTCGTCAATATTGTACATATATATATATATGTATATATATATATATAAGTCCCCACAATGCCAAAAGTTCCATTGTCGTCAACTTTTGAATTTCGAAATTTTTAGGTCTTTCCACTCACTTCTTATCGATGACTTCCAGACGATTTCGCTGGTCCTCATCCAAGGTCGCCAAGAGGCTGACGCGATCGTGTAAATTGTTCAACAACTCCTTCATCTCTGTGTGCTGTGTGGGCGTGGCACTTACAGCATTTGAATGCTACACAAATAATAAATATAACATTATAATTAACACATCAACTCGGATAACTCATTCGTGGATTCAACGCACTCGTGAATTGCCGCGGAAATGCGATCGCCAATGGGCTGTCTGCTGGGTTCGGTTGGGCGAGGACGAATCGACTCTTGTGGCGGGCTCTTGCAGAGCTGTGGCCAGGTGAATCACACAGGTGAGCGCCAAGACCAGGCGTAACGAAGGTGTGCCCATTGTGACAAACACAACAACAGGTTCAAAAACAAACACAAATCACACTCGACACTCGAAGAACTCAAAGAAGTCTGCAGAGTCAAAGATCGGCAAAAGTTGCTGCGGAAAGATGCGTCCGATCAACGCGAGATTCAAGAAGTGACTGAGCAAATACGAAGCAAAGCTGAGCGAACGATGCTTGCCGAGCGAGCTTTGTGAGATAAACAGGCAGGCAGACAAAGAGAGAAGGAGAGAAACAGTTAAGCCATCTAACATACACCATTCTCTCTCTCTCTCTCTCTCTCTCTCTCTGTCTTAGTTCAGTCTCTCTTTTTTTTTTGTTTATATTATGGATCGTCGCCTTGGCAATACAATAAATTCCCCGCATTTGACTTCATCGGCGTTGTCAATAGAACCACAACCAAAAGTGATAAGCAAATATTTTTATAGCTGGAATTCTTATTAATCATGTTTTGCCGCTAACTATAAATAAATAAATAAATTAGTTTCATTATTATTTAAAGCCTGACACAATTTTATAATGCAACTGATTACTCATCAGATGATTTTTTTAGAATGATAAACAGTGAAGGCAACTTGCCATATTTCTTTGTCCCCCACTCGCTTATTATAGCCATTCCCAAACAGTTCACGCTGCACGTCAACGGTTTTAAATTATTCACCTGCTTACTCGAAACCTGCCTCAACACTTGCGTCACCTGCCACTGATCTACATACAATTTGTATCTACTGTTTACCTGCAACTAACTTGGTTGCTTTTCCCTTGGGCTTCGTGTTTGGGAAGACCTCATTTCGGACTACTCTCTTGAGCAGCTCAATTGTGTGTCTTGAATAATAATCCACTTAAAGCTGCTCTTTGTCAAACTAGATATAATACTCAGTTACGCTAAATAATATTACTAAATAATATTTATATAAACATTGATATTTACAATCTAATTAAACTTTTTCTTTAGGGTTCTCACATTTTTTCTATTCACGGCAAAGATCAATAAAGCAAATTACGTATTGTGTGGTTCTTCAAATAATACTATTCTCTCTCGCAATTATATGTAAAATTGATAATTCCATATTAATCCGTCATGACGAATATATTTCTATATTTAGCTGGTGTAGGTAACTTACAGTCCACCTTTTGGCTGATAATGCATTGTAGCTTTCTGGCTTATGCAATTTTTAGTTGTACTTAAAAAGTAGCCGCACAAATTGTTTTTGTTTTTTTTATTGGTTTCTGAAGGCTTTTGTCGGTTACCTTTTGACTTTTTTGCCAGCTGTGCGAGGTCGTGCGGAGATGCAGCAATTCAGATAGAAGACCTTTAGGTATTTTCAGGCATTGTAATCATCGACTTTGACTACAAATTGTCATATCTTATGATTCGTCAACTCACCTCTCCCTCCTCTATATACAAGTCCCCCTCCAAACATGCAGCTGAATGAATGGCAAATCGATGACGCAAACGCAAAAGAAATAGAAATAAGTTTGAGGCTGTCATGTCTCGGAGCTAAAAAAAAAAAAGGGTAATATCATTTGCATAATTACCGCTATGTGCACTAAAGAAAGATGTGAATGGGATTTTGTTTATATAAAATATATATACTCAGTTTTATTGAGGGAAGCATTTGAATTGCCAGGCCAAATCTAATGAGTTAATTATTATTTACTGTGCCAACTGTTTTATTTCTTGTCATCAAAAATGATTATTTTAGATTGTTATTTATGTGTTTTTATGAAAAATTCATCACGTCTGGCAGCCTCGAGTTCCAAACTGTGTCATCGTATATATATATATAATCGGTATATATCTATTTAAAATAAAATTAATGGCACAGCTGCTCTGTGAATGGAAAAGAATAAAACGTGCATTTTCTATTTGAATTTTTGTTTGGTTTTCTTGCATTTTATTTAATATTAAATTATTGTACATGTTGAACTTATTCAAATTGTATTTAGTTGCCATTCATTATTCAATTGTTATTAAATCATAAACATTCAGTTTTTGGGTTCTTTCTTTTCCGCCTCTTTTTTTTTTTTGCTACTTAGAAATCAACTACAGATATTTACAAAAAAACTTTGGTTTTCAAGTTAAACTCATTTTATCGCTACCTGTTCCCCACATCCCTTTGCAGGGGCGTGGCCGGGGGCGGGCAGTGCGTGTGTGAGTTTAACCCAATTGCCTTTTTTAACTATACAAAAAATGCTTAGAGTTTTAACATAAAAACTACACATCTCAACAGCATTCTGCGAGAGAACTCAAATATATATTTGTATTTATAATTTCTATCGACTTTTTGCTTGCGTCTTGTGTGTTAATAGATTTATATTTATATATTTGTAATTTTTTTGTTTTGTTTTTAACAAAGGTACGTTAAATATTTACGACAAATTCAATGCATTAAAAATAATTTAGTTATTCTTCTTCTTCGTCTTCTTCTTCTCTCTTTCCACTTGCTTCGAGTTTTGAGTTTCGAGATTCTTTTTCTTGATGTTGGTTTCTTTTTTTTGTTTTTTACCTTTCGTTCCTGCGGGTTCACAGCGGGAACCCAGACCGCTTAGCTACTATTTGAATACAACTAGAGACACGTTCAGCTAAAAACATTCTTAGAGTATTACCATTGTTGTGGGATTACTTTAGTTTAATATACTTTAAGCTTAATGCTTGTAAAGTTTATTCTTCAATTCGAATTTGTGTGTGTGTGGTGCAATGAAAACAAGTTTTACACATACATTAAGGTAGCAGTAAAATACATTCATACAGACATACATACATACATATATAGCTGATGCTCTTCCAGAACTCAATACTCAATGCTCAACACAAAAATCATCATATGCTGATCCAATTCTGATCAAATTAGTTGCTAAACGAAATTAGCTCACATCATTATTTTATTTTTCTCTTTTTCTCTTTTTCGATTCGTTCGATTTGTTCATTGGCTCATTGGCTTATAAACTATGGACGTAACCTTGGGATGGGAAAAGTGCGAAAAGTGAATTGCAATTTTGCTCGTTACAGTTTCATCTTCATTATCATGTTTAGCTTCTGTTTCTGCTTCTGCTTCTTCTTGTTCTGTGTGTGTTTCCTGTTCGTGTTTACTTGAAAATTTTACCAAGTTGTTTTTTTTTTTGGACTCAGTGTGAGCTCTCGTATAAGTCAAAACAAATTTCAAACAATACGAAATGTTTATACGAGTAAGTGCTGAGAATTATAAACTTTGCAATTTCTTTGCATATCTTTTGTTAAGTGCGTGCAATTTATTGATTTTTGGCTTCTATGCGAATTTTGCTAGCAAATAATTCTAAACAATTTCGTTTTGGCTCAGCATCTAATTTTCTTTTTTTTTTTTTGCTCTAAAAGTGCTTAATGTTTGTGTTGTGGCTGTTTAGATTTTTTTGCTTTTTCTTTGGTTTATTTTTAATATATTCGTATGTTTAAATTGTTTTTATTCTGCATATTCTCGCCTTAGGTTTTGCATACTTTTTTCATAAATCACAGAAAAAGTTTTCTCATTAAATTGTTTTTATTTTTTTTGTTATTTAGTTTAATGCTTTCATTTTCATTTAAATGTTCAAGTTCACTTTTACTTCTACTATAAAATATAATATTGTTATTTTTGTTTTATTTTTCTTGCGTTTTTAAAAACGTTGAACAGTTACTGCAAAAAGTTAATGCACACGTCTGCATGCCAGTGTTGATAAGCCCCCGCAGTGCTTTGGAGCGATTTTGTGTATTTCTATAAATATTTTTTTTAAGAATATTCATATTTGACACTGTCTTCTATATTCATTCAAATTTATTCTAATCTCGATTAGTTTATGTTCTTGATATCGTTTTCTTCTTTTGGATTTCGTCATAAAAGTTTTTGGGCGATGTATTTGCCACAAGTTTTGCATTGATTTAAGTAATTAATTTTTAACATTATTTTTTCTAAGTTTATTTAGTTTCTTTCTCACTTCCACACGTCAATATATAGTTTTGATTCATTTACTTTGTTTTAAAACCATTTGAAGTGTCTTTGATTTCAGTTTTGCACATTTTGTTAATTTTTGTTTTTCTCTTCTCCTCCTCCTCTTCTTTTCTTGAGTAGTGTCCCCTCATCTTTAGTGTTGCGTAACGTTTCATGAAACATGGAAATGGATTGATTGGATTTCATTTGACTACGAATCTATGTAAAATACTTGGTTAGGTTATTTTGTAATGTTTAGTTTTAGTTTGTTTGACTATTATTTATTTAGAATTTATTTGCTGTTGCTAAAACTTTTCTCACTACTTTTCAAATCTAATTTAATTGTTTAACTATTCGTTTCAAATTGCATCAAAAATTTGTTATTTATTGTATTTGTATGAATTATTCTTTAAGTCTCTGGGTAGAGTTACCTCTCTCACGCCCCCTCCCCGGACGGGCGGTTTCTTGATTTTTTTCTTCTTAAGTTACAACTTGAACAGCTTTCAGTATTTGCAATTTTAATTTTACATATTCTGTTATTTGTTCGATTTCAAATAGCTGAAAGACATTGAAATCATAATACGGCTAAAAGCAAAAGAAAAAAAAACGGAAAATAATAAAAAACCAATGAAAATTATATGGTATAAATGATTTAAGTTTATTTGCTTTTTTTTCTCTTTTAATTGTTTGCTTTATACATAAATTCATTTATTATTTGTATTTTAATTAATAATAATTAAAAATGTATCACTTAAACAGCGCGGCAAAGTTTTTTCTCTTTTCTCTTTTTACAAGACAAAGAATTTTTTTTTAAAATAATAATATAGAATATAAATGAAAAAATGAAAAAAAAAAATCGGCGTGCCGACGATTGAATACCCTTTGCAGACATATTCAGCAAAAATATATCAAATGATTTTTTAGTTGTTCGAAGCAAGAAAAAAACACATTCATTAATGTTTAATAGGATCTGATAATGCTTCCGTCAAGTATTTCTAGACAGCATTTAAATAATAACTTTTATGGGAACTTTGATGAAACTACTTAAAATACATTTTGTAATTTGAGTGAATACAGCAGTGAATCAATTTGAGTTTAGTTTTAGATGTTTTACTTTTGCGGAATCTCATTATTATAATATTCCCTAGTCTGTAGGGGTCCAATCATATATATTCATATTTGGACACTCTGGTTTACGATATATAACAGACAGCACGCAATAACACAAAAATAGATCTTAAATTAGAAAAAAAGGAAAAAAATACTTGCACAACAAACTTGTCACACACAGTCAGAAATGATTGCAAACCGTTTGAATTTTTAGCTTAAAGCCTAAATTTTTAATAAAAATACAAATATATATATAAATATATATAAATATATAAATATATATATATATACTTATATAGGAAACTAATCACTAACTAATATGCCCAGGCACGAATTTGACTGAAATGCTGCTGCTGCTGCTGCTGCTGTCTCTTCCCCCTCTTCCTCAATCCTAATTTGAAATCGAACTAAAAACTTTTCAGAATATTCCATTTCGTACATTTTCCACTTTATGGCTGCGAATTGTTTTAGTTGTTGCATTTTCTGCTGCTGCTGAGGTGTTTTTTTAGTTTTTTTTTTTGTTTTTTGTGGGATGTTTCAGTTTGCTGGGTTGTTGCTGGGATGGGCTGATTTTGTGTAGATCGAGTGTCTTGGGTCTAACAATAGAAACGTACGCCATCCACTGAGAGGACCTGCTTTAATTTTCATTTATTCTGCCGATTCGGCTCCTGATACAGCTGCACGCCTTCCACCGTGAAAATTGAGGTTTCTGTAAATTGAAAAAAAGGTAAAATAGCATATTATTATCATTATCAATATAAATATCATTATTACGATGATTGCACGACATTTTTAATTAAAAACTTCAAATGATGAGAGCAATTTTGTTGGAGGCCATAAATTAATTTACTACCAGCCAACTCTGACAATTAAAAATGCAATGTAAATTATATTTTATAATAGCTGCCAGCCATCACCATCCCTGCACTCTCTCACCCACTCAACCACAAGGCTCACACGCTGCGAGTGCTGCGGTTTTTTTGGCTCTGTCTGTACATTGACCTTTTCCGGCTGTTTTCAGCGGTTTTCCCCTCCATGACAAATGTCGCGCATTAGTTGCATTTTAATTGATTTTAAATTCAGGGCAAAAGAGATAAATGTATAAATGAAGAGGCAGAGGGAACCAGCGTAAACATGTTGCCAACAACGGCTGATGGAGAGAGGAGGGAGAGGGTGCGCACCCCCAATGAGTCAACCTGTGAGCTCTGATTTAAATACCGCTCAAAATTAGCATATTTGCAAGTTTGTAAATACTCCGCAAACTTGATGTGTACACAAATCATCGTTAATCACATTTTAAGCTGACCACCCATTAAAAGGACATTATTTGTGCGCTCTGCTGCTGGGGCACTGCCTCAAGTGGCAGTGGTGGCAGCAACCACCATTCACGTTTCATTCATTACGTGCCAGTTGCACAGCATAAACCTCCTTTGGGATCCTTTTGTTGCAATGAATGCATTTGGCAAATTGCAAAGTTCGATGCGGTTTCGGTTTGTGCCACAGTTTTTGTCTACTTTGCATCGAATGCTGCATTTGGCTTAAATGTTTGCCATTTACATTTGCAAATCGCCAGCAGACATTCTTAAGTCTAATTAATGCCACACAGCAAGATGCTTGAAACAGATTTAAAACTGTGGATTTAATCATGTGATTTGTGGTTGCCACATTTTAATAAATGGCTGAAAATATTTAACTGAAGAAGGGACCACAAAAAAAAAACAGATTAAGAATAAATTTGGCAGAGTCTGTTGTGGCATAAATTTAGTTTTATCTTTACATATTTATAGCTAAATAAATTAAAGTTTATGGCTCAAACTATTTTTACTGTCATAAAATGAGCTTTTATTATTTTTAACTTTTTATCTTTATAAAATAATAAATATATATTAAATGTTGAACTAAAAGAAAGAAATAAAATTCCAGTAGACAAAATCACAAATGTTGCAATAAAGGAAAATCCCTTCACTTCCCTCTTCCCTTCTCTTTGCTGCTCTCTGCTCACCTTAGTGAATGATTTTTTCATTTATATTTTTGTGTGTGGCTTGGGAGAAATTAACTAGTTGCGCTGCTGCAACAAAATTACTTGCCACAGTTGTTGCGCCTGGCAACTTGCGACTTGTTGCAAAAAAAAACTTTTAAGCCCTCGCGGGGTAAGCACACAAATGAAAAAAAAAATGTAATTACTGTTAACTGGTGAGGCAAGGCAAACATTAGTTAAACAGGCAACAAGAGAAAACAAACCAAAACAAAAGGCCAAGTTTTGTCGCCAAACTTAAATGAGTTGTTTGCAATTGTTGTTGTTCAATTTGAAGGCCTAAAGACCGCCTGCAGTCTGAGCCAAGTACAGAAAACATTTCGCATGGTTGCAAATTAAATTGGATTTGTTTTTGGCCAGACAATGCGGCAGGCATTGCATATATAATTTAAAACAAGTTTATAAATGTTTAATTTTAATTTTAATTTTAATTTACCGTCTGGCAATTCGTAGAGTTTCTTTGGCAATTGCGCAAAGTAGGGATGAAGCAGTGCATCATCGGCGCCGATGCGCTGCTCGGGATTCAGTTGCAGGAACGCGTTCGCTATCGTTTCGCCCTCGTTGATGTCGTACAGCCGTGGAAAATTGTGACCCAGTTTGCGTGGCCGATAGAAACCTGACAAAAAAATTACAAAAAAAAAATGAATAGACGAATCCAAAAAATAAGGCAACACTTGGCAAATTACTCACCCAACTTGTGCGGTTTGTAGCCGGGGAAGTGTGTGCAACCCGCCCACGTATCCTCGGTGGGCGTGCCGAGCAATTTGAATATCTTATCCAGCTGATCGTACGTGTCACGTATGCCCGGGAATGTCGGCATACCGGTGACCATCTCAACAAATATACAACCCACGCCCCACATGTCCAGCGACGTTGAGTACTCCGTGCTGCCCAGCAGGACATCTAACGGTAAAAGAAATGGTAAGCAGAATGAGAAGGTTGCTTCTCGTTAGGTAAATGCAAACTCTCTTTTTTTCTATGAAAATAAATTGCAATTTTAAATAAATAAACAGAGATGTTTTGCCCGGAAGCCAGGCAGCCAGCTAGCCACATGGAATGACAGCATGACACACTGACTGACTGACTGACTGACTGACTGAATGACTGACGGACAGGCAGGCAGGCAGGCAGAGTCGACAGACAGGACCAGGATTGTGCAGGAGTCGTCTTAACGCTTCTTCTTTCAGTTGGTGCATGCAGCAGTTCTAACAAAGTTTTATGTGTGCACACGGACAAAAAGCGTTGCACCATCAACCGCCCCGCCCCCACTCCCGTTGTACTCGCAACAGCAACCACATCCGCTTTGGTTTCGGATTGTGCTCATCTCCTCCTGCTGCTCGTCATGCTGGTCAGCAGAGCTCTGCTTGTCTGCTAAGAAGTGCAGATTAAATTTGTTTAACATGCTTTGACTAGCCAGTTGAGGTCTGGGTTCAGGGACCAGGACCAGGACCAGGACACACAACCTCTAGCAAAAACAGGAGCAAGCAGCAAGGAGCAAGGAGCAAGGAGCATGGAGCAGTGCCTGCCCAGCTCAACTGTTCATATCAAGAGGGAATTGCATATTAAAAAAATTAACTTTATTCTCGCTTCACTTTGTTTTTTAATGCTGCAATTTGATGGGAATTTTGCATGAAAGAATGGCCAACGAGAAATGAGGAACAACAAAAGGAAGAATGAACCCAAAGTGCATTGTTTACCCATTTGGGCACTTTCTATATAGAAAAGCTATTAAAATTAATCAGCTTTTTGCTCTCTCCCTAATGGAAAATATTTAATATGAAATTGAAATTTGATAATTTCATAATTTGGCCAGTTTGAAGATTGCATTTTTGTTCAAAAAGAGTTTTAAAAATTGGCAAGCTATGTTTTTAAATGCTTGCTGAAATTCCAAAATTATTTAAGTTGAATTTTGAATTTTAATAAGTTTGAGCAAAATTTAATAAAAGCGTGATTTTTGTGTGACTGCTATAAATTCGAAACTAATCAAATTAAATAAAAGTTTTAAAGTCACTTAAAAAAAAAAAACTGAAAAGATTTGCAAATTTTCTTGGGGAACCCACCTGGTGGACGATACCATAACGTGACCACCTCGTGGGAATACGTATGGCTTGGTACACTTTTGGCACGGGCCAATCCGAAATCGGCAAGTTTAAGTTCGCCACAGTCGCTGATTAGCAGATTCTGTGGCTTCACATCGCGATGCAGGACACGACGCTTGTGGCAGTAGGAGAGGCCGCGCAGTAGCTGGAAAAGGAACAGGCGAACATTGCGATGATCCAAGCCACCCGGATGCTTCTCCATATACTGCGACAGATCGGTATTCTGCAAGAGAAAAGAAAAAGATGATGATCCTTGATCTGTGATCTCTCTGATCTCTCTGATCTTTGGTTACTTTGTTACTTACCACATATTCAAAGACAAAGGTCAGCGTCTCGCGGGTGTGCACAATGTCGTGCAGGGTGACAATGTTGCTGTGTTTCAGTTCTTTGAGCAGCGACGCCTCACGAATGGCCGTAAACGGGGCGCCCTCCTCCTCCTGCAGCCGGATCTCCTTCAGTGCAACACGCTGGTAGGTTAATCTGTTGGCCACAAATTAATAAAAGACATTAAGCGACACTCAGACAGACAAACAAATCCCTCCCTCTCCCTCGAGGCAGTTAGGCAGTTTGCCGCCGCCTCATTGTCCTTGACAGGACATAACGAGCCCAGAAAAAATTCGCCGCAAATGCCTAAATTAGGATAAGACCCATTCAGGCAGGCACAACATAGACACAACACACACACACACACAACACACAATTCGCCTTTGCCGCACATTTGAAGTGTCAAATTAGGTTAAATTATTTAAGAGACGCCACAAATTTATGAGACGCTTTTCGCACAAGTAAATTCTAATTGAAAAGGAGCCGCCGCCGACTGCGACTAAATCTTTGACTAAGTCTTCGACTTGGACTTGCAGCGAGCTCAAAATCTTGGCCATAAAGTAGTTGATTTAAGTATTCGTTTGCCAAAAGTGCTGGCAAAAATTGCGAAAAGTTTCTTTTTATGACTCAAGTGGAGGAATCTCGGAGGAATGGATATGTCTCGGGGTTTGGTGCTCCAAGCACTTGAGCTGTGTCAAAGCAAAGCTGAGAGTTAATTCAGTTAACGCAAATGTCGCGATTTCAGCTAATTGGCAGCTAGCTTGAAAGTGCCCCAGTTGCCAGTTGCCAGTTGCCAGTTGCCAGTTTGGTTAACGATGTTGATGACACACGTAACGAGCAGCCAGCTGCGAAAGGAGCCATTGATAACATCCTTAGGATGAACCCCATCAAAATGAGTGATGGATAATCAAAACTAACTTGAGGGCAAAAGTTAGACAAGAATCAGCTTAATTAAAGTTCGCTTAATGCACTTAAAATTCTTGAGAACTAATTAGAATTGAACGCAACTAAAATTGCCATGGGAATTTATTAAAATTAAATATTAAATTTAGTTTAAGCTTTAACTTTAAGCAATGAATATTAAAAGTTAATTAATATTGCTGGTTTTTTTTCCTTTTTTGGTTTTATTATTTTGTTTAACCGCATTTATTAAAAATATGTATTAAATTTAGTTTAAACTTTAACTTTAAGCAAAGAATATAAAAATTGCTGGTTTTTTTTTCTTTTTTTTTTTAATTTTTTTGCTTAATTGCATTTATTAAAAATAAATTTAA
This sequence comes from Drosophila dives, assembly GCA_035042365.1. NCBI lineage: Eukaryota > Metazoa > Arthropoda > Insecta > Diptera > Drosophilidae > Drosophila > Drosophila dives. The sequence goes on along the minus strand of JAWNLJ010000326.1, from coordinate 2,026,309 downwards.
ATTTTAGTTTAAGCTTTAACTTTAAGCAAAGAATATTAGAAGTAAATCGAAATTGCTGTTTTATTTTTTTTTATTTTGCTTAATCGCATTTATTAAAAATAAATATTTAATTTAGTTTAAGCTTTAACTTTAAGCTAAAAATATATAAATAAATCAATATTGCTGGGTTTTTTCTCTTTGGTTTTATTATTTTGCTTAAACACAAATGATGCCACAATTTTGGCGGAACTTTATTATAAACGTATACCGATTTCATGGTAAATTAAGCTCTTGTTTTTTTTTTTTTTTTTGGTTAATACAATTTCGAACTGGTTTTTACAGCAACCTCAACTTTTGATGAGCCTTTTGGCTGGCAGTAAAATTGAAGCACTTGCAATATTCTATGCAGCAGCCGCAACGTTATCAATTAAGCCTTTTATGTGATGTTGCAAATGTTGCAAAGCACGCGTTTCCCTGTTTTATAACCAACCCCCCTACACCCCCGTAAGGAGCTTATGTCTTTGCACATCCTGCGACAACATCCTTTGCCATGCGACATGCGAAAGTTTCATGTAACCAACAGCTGCTGCGGGCGAGTGTCTCAGGCAAATTACAACAGCAAAGCAACAACAACAACAACAACAACAACAAAAACAACAACAAGAACTCCAACATTTTGTGAATGTGTTTTTGGGTGCCATGAAAAATGTATGAGATGCTGCAGAAAGTGCCGCCAGCGTTAGATAATATCGAATTGGGTCAGCAGTGAGTAGATGGGCGTGCGAGGGGGTGGGGGCGTGGGGGCGTGGCAAGCATTCGTTATGGCCACATACTTATGACAAGCGTGTCGAAAGATTTTAGCCCAAACTTGGTGTTGTTAATGCACAAATAATACCGATTTAGTCGAGCATTTCGAGTCGAAAAGTTTTGTGCTCAAAGCGTAAAACTTTGCGTCGACAGATGGCGCCACACAGTTGACAGTTGACCCACTAAATGCTAATCAGCCAAAGTTCAAGTGCTCCTCCGTTCAGGTTGGCAAATTAGAAGTGAAATCATTCATGAAATCTTTAACAATTGACACGAAACGAGAGCAAAGCCAAAACCAATCCAAAAACGTGGCCAAGTCAAGGCGAAAGTAAATGCAAACTTTGTGAAAGATGGTCCAAAAGCAAGCGTAGCGCATAAATCTTGGCTAAAAAAGCAAACAGCCAAAGCACTGACCCAAATTTGCGTATGAAATGCTAATCAGCAGGCCAAACAGAGCGTAACCAGCTAACAAGGAGCAGGCAGCAAGCAGCAAAACAGTTGGCAGCAAGGAGCAAGGAGCAAAGCAGCAAGGAGCTGTGCAGCAAGGAGCAGCAATTGAAAGCAGAAGCATAAAAGTTGTCATGCATCGCCATTTTTATTTGCATTCCCATTTCTATTTCCACTCCCATTTCCATTTTGACTTGGCTTAGTTTCCTTTTCAGCCCGCATTTTGCTTTTTTGCCAGATAAATTGGAGCGAATTAATTGCATTCCGAATAAACAAAGCTAATTGGAACTCATTTCGCATGTGGCTCGCTCCGCATGCCTAATGAGCAAGCCGAATAATGGAAATAATGCTGTGCGGCAAGAAAACCACTTTTCTTGTTTTTGGCCACGTAATGCCCATTGTTGCAGAACGCTCCAAGTGGGTGTGGCGCGAGCTGTTGGCCTGGTCTGTGAAGCTGTGCAAATGATTGTCAAATAAATCACTGTGTAAAATAGGCGGCAAAAAGAAGCTTTGAAGGCGAGTTGCAGCTGACAGGAGCAGCAGCAGCAGCAGCAGAAGCCTAAGAATCCATCATCCATCATCCATCATAAACATAGCTTTGCTCCAACGAGTAAATATAAGTAGCCGGCTGTCAAAAAGGTGACGAGGCTTGTTCCTGTTGTTGTTGTTGTTGTTTGTCGCCTTTGCTGCCCGCTCATTTGTCAAATCCGTAGACGAAAGGAGGCACAGCACGGCACGGCTCAAATCAAAGGCGAGGCGCAAATGAGCAGGCATTTATTAAGGCAACCAAGTTGGCAAAGGCGGCCAACTCAATTGTGTCCAAGTGACCAAAGCGACACACGAAAAAGGGGTAAGTTCAACAAAAAACCAGAATTCTTAAAAAAGTGCGCAAGAATCCAAAAAGTCAAGCAAACAATTGAGAAATTCACCCAACAACAATAACAATGGAAAAAGGGCTGCAAAACATGGTAATACTCTCACTAGGGGTATCATAATTTTAGGGAGATATTCCTGAAGCCGTAAGGGTTGTATGTAGATATATATATATATTCTTGAGCAGCATCAATAGCCAAGTTGACCTGGCAGTTTCTGCAGCTGACTGATTGCTGATTGCAAATTTGTTTTATACAAAAAAAATCTAATAAATGGAAATTCCACTCCGCAAGAGCATTTAATATTCTGTGTGATTATTTTTACTCATTTCTCTTTGCCCATTGTTGCTGCACTGCTGCTGCTGCTGCTCCCCTTGCTGCTCCCCCTGCTGCTGCTCCTGCTGTGCCACTTTCAGCTTCCCTCTCGACTCTCGGCCAGCCGTTGATTGATAGCCGCATTTGCATGGTAACTGAAACTGAAACGGAGGCTGAAGTCTGCAACTGGGTGTGGCAACAGGAACTGGGAGCCGGCAACTGCGAACTGGCAACTGGCAACTAGGTTTGGGGGTCTGCGTAATGAGCCAGCAGCTCCATATATAAATAGAATAAATGTATATATGGGTTGACATAGAGCACAAAATATGGGACGGACGCGTGGCAAATGAGCACACAGTCGGCAAAAAGCCGGTTACAAATAACTGGGCGACAAAACGGATGCAAAAATACAAAAAAAAAATAAAGTAAGGCAACAACAACAACAACAACAACAAGAACAGCATTTTGGGGCAGCTGGAGAAAAAAAACATTTGTAAATAAATCAAGAGAAAATGGCAAACAGGCGACGGCATTGTCACATATTTTGCTTAAAAGGGCATTTGATTTAGACCAAGCAACTCGGAAACTGACAAGCCTTTCCAGCCAACTGGAATCTGTCATCGTGGACTCGTCAAAATTCATGGGAGGCATCTCCGTCCGCAAGTCGACAGCAATCATTTTGTTTAACCCACTAACTTGGCAACCCAATTTAAGGACCACAATGCGGCCGAGTCGTTGATTTATTGCACTCAGTTGGGCACTTCCACTTCTACACACACACACACACATATATATATATATATTTGTATACTCACTTGCTAAATCCTTTGTAGACTGTCGCATAGGAGCCTTCACCGAGCGGTTCCAGTTTGACATAGGCTTCCTGCTTGCCAAATGGTGAGTCGCCCTGCATCCCAAAAAAAAATAGATAAAGTGTCGTAATTAGCCAAAGTTTAACAAATTGCACTGATTATATATATTCTATATATATATTTATAAATATTAAAAGTGTGTTGATTATTTTTAAAGTGCTGCACAAAAGTATGCTTTAATTTTAATTGAAATTAATTTAAGGTATGCAACAGAAAATAGCAGACACAATTATTAAATTTTATTCATAGAGTATTGAACAGCAAAAGTCAGGTTTAGACCAATAAATTAAATATTAGCAAAGATAAAATTTTCCAATTAAAATTATAAACTCACGCCACAACACAAGGGAATAAATTAATTTATGCATAGAAAACCAATCAATATAAATTATAATAAATAGCTAATCTATGAAAAATTAACTACTAAAACACAAAATGCAATAAAAAACTATTTTTTAATTGCCTAAAATAATTTAAGTGAAATGTATTAATGTATTCGGAACACTCAAAGCCGAGGCTAAGGGTCCCACCAGGATAAATTACAAAGAGATAAAAATATTTTCAATTATAAACTGCAGCGTTTCAACTCTTAGCTCATATTGCAATTGCTAAAACCGTTTGGGAATCGTAAGCGCAAAACGCGCAGAAAAGTAGGCAATATTTTATTCGACTTGCCAGTGCAGCAAACATTGATGAACGTTCATTTCTTACTTTAGAAGGATTTATGTTATTTTTTTAATGTTAATTTTTTGACAAGTAATTCTTGAATAATAATAATGATAGTTAAAAAAAAAGGGAATATATAATAAGTAATCTCAATACAATTTTAATAATAAACACTAAAAGTATCATTATTGTTTTAATACATTTTTCAAATTGTATATTAATTAAATAATATATATATTAATAAAAATTGATAGCTAAAAACAAAACAAATACATATTGAGTAAACCCAATTAAATTTTAATAATAATCACAAAAAGTTTCATTAAATCTTTAATACCGAAAATTACATTTACAAATATGTTTTTATATACCAATTTAAGCCACAAAAATGCAAAGCTGAACAATTAAACTCTATTAATATATATTTTTAAAGTAAAGATTTATATAGGTTGTAGTTGTTGTTAATTTTTTGCAAGCAATTCTCTTCTAGAAATTTAAAAAAAAAATATATACATTTTTTTTAATTATTTGCAACATTGAAAAATCGATACAAATATTTTTGCAATCAACTCAAAAGCCTTTGAGCATTGTAAATATGCGAAAAACCAGCAAACTTGACTCTGATATATGTGAAATAATTTAACTGATTGATAAAAATCCATTTGGGAATTGCGAGCCGCGCAAATGTGTAAACATTGCGTACAACAAATTGGTTTTAATAGTGGCAAAAACACACAAAAATAAACAATAAAGAGTGTGAGTGTGCAAGTGTGTGTGTGAAAATTTATTGAAATTTATTTGGGTTTATAGTAGGTTTGAGTAGGAAGCAAATATAAAAATTTATTTGTTTGTACTTACACCAAATGCACTGAAGCGTTTACGTCGCGGATGTGGATCCTGTTTGTTGAGGAACACCTCGGATTTGGGTCTGGGTGGCTTCTTGGGTCGCATGACGACATGCGAATGGTACTTCATCTCCTCCCTGATATCCTCATCCAACAGCTTGCTGTCCGACGAGACCGACAACTGCCGCTGTACGCGATCATGATGGTCGGTGCTGTCCGTGCTGCGCCAGTCTAAAAAAAAAAAACAAAAAAAACAAATGAAAACCATGAGAATCGTTAAAAAAAGAAAATTTACAGCTTAATGAGTTGAACAAGTGGCGGAGTGGCAGCCAACTGAGAGAGACTACTTAAAATCTAAATTAGTAGGAGCAAAACAAAACAAAAGCCAACAAATGGAAAAAAAAAAGAGAAAATCCACCAGCAGCAGAAGGACGTTCAAGGACCTCAGTTGAGTGCAGGCCAAAAGGATTGTTGGCAAATGCATAATGAGAGCAACCTCGACGACTTGTTAGCAAGTTTCCTCATTAACCAAAAAGAGGAGCAGCAGCATCATCATCAATACGGAGGCAGAGCCATGAGCCTTGAAACTGGTGAATGCAAGCAAACTCCGGGCAAAAACTGAAAATGTGCCATGTTTACACGACACAGAATCAGAGCCGCAGCCACTGCCACAGCCACAGCCACAATTCCACAGAATTGTAGCCACAAACCGAATCCGAGTCGGAGTCTGAATCCGTAACGAAATCGAATCCGTTGCGGACGAGACGAATGCACTGAATAATAAACAAGCAAATATAATAAAAATGTTTCAAAAGAATAACAGGCAGGCGGCGCGGGGTAGCGCGGGGCAGCGGGGGAACAGTTGGAGGCAGTTGAAGGCAGTTGGAGGCAGCATGAAAGTTGGTCTAGGACAAAGTTTTTGCAGGTGGCACCTGCAGTTGCAGTTGCTGTGGCAGCAATTTGTAATTGAATGCCGACATGCCAAGCGCAGGTGGGCGTTAATAATGGGCGTGGCCGGGGTTGCTTGTTTACTGTGTGTGGTGTCCAGAGCGATTGTGGCACTGGGTCACCTAGTAACCTGCTGCTGCTGCTGATGATGATGATGATGGAATATACACATCTCTATATATATATATATAGATATATATTCATTGACTTGGGAGCGTCGCTGGCTTTCATTTGCTCTGGCAATTTGTTTGCATTGCCAGTGCCACGCCCACGCGCACGCCCACCGCTAACACACACAAACACAGAATACACCGCCCCCATTTGTACGGCACTCCTCTCCGCTCCTCTTCTCTCCACTTGGCTCTGCTCTGTTTGTTTGGCTTTCTATTTGAGCACTAATTACATTTTAAATTATGTTTGCTTTTGGCATCGCTGCTGCTTCTGCTGCTGCTTCTGCAGCTGTGGATGCAGTTGCTCCCGTGACTGTTGCTACGCCATGTGGCACCTGCGGCTGTATATACGTATGTGTATGTGTGTGTGTCTATATCTATATGTGTCTTCATTGAAATATTTATACAATATAGTTGTAGCTGCTGGCGGCAGTTGGCAGCAATTCGGTTTGCAGTTGCACTTCTCGTAAATTGGTTTTGTTACAGCTTAAAAACCAAACAGGTGGGCATACGGACGGGGAAGGGGTTAATGGTGTATGGCAAATGATATTGCATTCTCATTGCTGGTTAGAAATATGCACGAACGTGCTGGTAAAAACTTCAGTCGCAATTTAACTCAATTTATTGTGTAAATAGAATACTGAAAATGAGTATTTTAATTTTTTTGTAGATCAAATATTTTGCTAGAGTTACCAGAAAACTGAATAAACTTGGCATATTGTAATGAAAAAGCTGAAAAAACGCACACATTGAACACATATTTTGTTTACATTGTATTTTCATTTTATCTATATTTTGGTGCAATTTTGTAGCTTAAGCTTTTAGGCAACTCTTTTGGAATTGCATTGGTGGTTGTAACCCACTTGTGCAGCAGAATAGCATAACTGTAAACTGAAACCCCACTCAACACTCAACATTCCACTAATATATTTATATATGCACATACATAAATGCCACAGTCAATGGCCTAACCATACCAAAAACTCCACTTACGAAACTCGCATCCAAGAATGTCTGCCAACTATTACTACAACTACTACTACGACTACTATCTCCATCGCCATCCGCCATCCGCCCGAGTTCCATTTGGTTTTCACGCCTCCCCAAATGTGGAAATGAAAATAAAAACCACTCAGATTGCTGCTTTTTTTTGAGACAGGGATATAGACTAGTAGTTACCCTGCATGTTCTCACAGAATACTTTGTTTTGGGCATCTTTATTTTATTTAATAAAGTCTAGTTTTATACACATATTGCTCCTTTATTTATTAGATATATATATATATATATATATTTCAGCATCTGTTAGAGCAGTTTACTACCATGTGATATAAGTAATATGTGAATATTAAAAGTTTATGGCAGTTTTCGGTACACACTCCCAATACACATTTTATGAGCACTGGGTATATACACACAAAATAACATGAAAAACTAAATATAACAAAAAATTTAATATGCGCGCACAAGATGTTTGCTGGCAAGGAGCAGCATCCTGTTCGCCGTTTCCACGTTGCAGCCAAACAGTCAAACAGAATGTTGAGAAATTACTAACATAAAAATTAAAAATTCAACAGCAGCTGATTGTGCGCCAGCATCACAGCCAAAAAAAAATAATAAAAAAAAAACTTTGGGAAAACTTGTCGGGCTACAGGATATCAGGGCAACAGTGTCGGACCAGGCTGCTATCTGTGCTATCTGCGTGAACGGACGCTTACTGAAAGCTAATCCTGTGAATCGCATGTGGCACACTCACACACACACATACACACACGATGCTGACAGGAGTAGCACACATAAAGACACATATATTCTTTGCCTCCTGTTACATGGCAAATGTTGACGACGATTAAATGCGCAATATGCGCCATAAATGAGCCAAATAAAAGAAAAACGAGCGCATAGAGCTAAAATAAAAAATATAATAAAAAAAAACAACAAGTAGAAATGCTGTAGTTGAGTTACAACGACTACGATATACGCTGAACACAGTTGTTTAAAATATCACTCTACAAATTTCCCCCTCCATAGGCAGTGGAGTAAAACAAAAGAAATGCAGCGCATGTAATTATTCACAAGCCAGAACTGATACCTAATTGGCTGGCTTGAAACACGAGCATATACATACATAAATACATACATACGCACACGCAATCGTACCTAACGGAGTTCTTAAGAATCAACACAAAAACGAATTGACGCTTGAATATCATGTCATCTCTTTCTCACACATTCGCACTTTGCTTATTTATGCATACAGAAAATGCTTGCGGCTGCTGATCAAAATGAGATCAATATGAGAATAAATTGCTGATCATAACTTTGGTGATTCTTATCCGATCTTAATGAAATTTGGGCAGTTGATCAATATTTTGCATATGCATATGTTAATAAGAAAATTTTAAAATAATGTCATTGCTATCGGAAATCGAAATAAATCGAGTAACAAGACAAGAAACGGCTGCTAATCCTGATCAAGAATATATATACTTTATGGTTTCGAAGACGCTTCCTTCTACCAGTTACATACATTTGCACAAAACCATTATACTCATTTTCAATGAGGGTATAAAAAACTAAACCAGCAGAGCAACCAACTCTCTCTCATCCCCCCCCCCCCCCTCTTCAAATCACTTCACTTCGTTTTTCTCATTCGATTCTAGCGCTTTGAGCAAAATGGCGTCGTCAGCGTCGTTGTCCTGGCAGCCGTCTTGGCTTTAGCTCAAGAAAGAAGAAGAGCAACCGATGAAAACCATTTGATTTGCAGAAATTGACTGAGCATTGGCAAAGTAGCTGTAAAATTGAAAAAAAGAAACTAAAAAAAAACGATGCAAAGCGACAAAGCGAATTTACTTACATATATATATATAAATATATATGTATGGCTAGGCACTTATTTGGCATATTAGAAAGTACGAAAAAGTTGGAATACTCATGTGATTATACTGGCTGAGAGTGCCAACAATGCCAATAGCAATTGAAGACATTGAAAATGTCAAAAGCTCAGCGATAATCATTTGGCAATGATATTGCCAGCAAATAGCACAACTCGTAATGGGACACTTGGCAGCGCTGTGTATAAGTGTGTGTGTGTGTGTGTGTGTTGGGGGGAGGGGGAAATGAGTAAATAAGTACATCGACTATTAGAGTATTGATATAAATGGTGTATGTGTGTGTGTGCAACTTAACTATAACTGTATGTAAACCAGGACAGCAGCAGGAATTGCATTGAGTTAATGCCAGATATAAGTAGATATTGCACATAAGCTTCTGCATTGCGGATTATAATCGAAATTTACATAGTTTGTTGCAACTGGCAACACCGAATTATTGCAGTTGTGCATTAAGTTTGCTGCTGTTAGTCGTTATGTAAATTTGAGACTAAAGCTGTGGCGGACTCTCATTGTTAGTGGACTTTATGAGATGGATTTAGTGGACTTAAATTCTTATATTCTATAAATGCAAGTTTAGGCAAAAGTAGTGTGTTATAAACAACATAATGGAATATTATCTGTAAAAATTGGACTACTTTTAATAAGTACTGAAAATACTACTATAAATAGCATGCCATATATTAAAAATGTATGCTAAATGTAAATACTATCAGTACAAAATGTTGAAACTGGAGTAATCTTCTGCACCATCATCATTATTCATTTAAACTAGCTTTGCTTGAAACTATCGTGTTGCAATTTGAAACTCGTAAGATACATTTTGATATTTAGTTCTCAGTTTTTTTTATGGCACTCATAAAGTTATACGGCCAGTGTCAGGGATGCACTCAAAAGACCCTAAGATCCCCCTTCACATAATACTTCCTTTCACCCATTTCTTGGCAACTCCTTTATCGCCTTTATGCTTCAGTTTTATTACTTTACACACTAAAAAAATCTCTCAAGCGAATAACTTGAAATGCAAACAGAAATCAGAACAGGAAACAGTCCACAAAACAAGCAACGAAATAAAGTGAAAAAGAAAGGGCAAAAAAAAAAACAGAGTGCAGAAAATTCGCGTGTAAAATGAAAACAATGAAAATTATGCAAGCGCATTACGAAATCCAAGTAAAAAAAAAACAGCAAACAAAAAAAAGTGAAAATGAAAAAAAGTAAATAAAAAACAAAAAGAATAAATGGAAAAATGTGTCATACAAAAAACGGAAATGATAAAAATAGCGGGCGCTAGAGCAGCAGACTGTGAAGGATTGTGCCACAGGGAGAGGGGGGGTTGACTGGCAGGGGGCGAGGGGGGGTTTCGCAGCACTGTTGCTGATATAGCTGCCTCTTGGTGGTCATAGTTATGCAAATGCTATGCAAGGATGTCACGTCCTGCTGTGACTTTAAGCCCAGGCAAACAACGCACGCATATCCATGCACTGAGTGGGGCAGAGTGGGTGGCTGGGTGGGTGGTTGGCTGCTTGGGTGGTGGTTTGTTGCGTGTGGTTTGGCTACTGCTGCTGTATATTTTGTGTGTCTTCAGCAACTGTGTGGCAACTCTCTTATGCAGATACCAACGTATGCAGCAGTTCACATGGCAACAGCAACAACAACAACAACAACAACAACAACAACAACAACAAGACATCTGTTAGCGGAAATCTGACTACTGTTGGCCTTTTGCATTATTGCATATTATTCGCAATTTCTGTTTACTACCCGTATTTGTTTTTGGCTTTGTGGCATTATTTATGGCATGTGTGGCATGTACCATCATAAAAATCACTGTATACTCTGCTGAGTGGGTCAGCTGGGATAACGCTGCCGTACCCCCATACCCCTTTTCCCCCAGTAGTTTGTGTCGCCTATAAAAGAAATGAGCTGAGCATAAAAATTTCTGTTACTTTTCATTTGCATAAGTATGAAACGGCACTCGAATGAGCCACCCACTTTATGCATGAATATTTATGCCTTGTAGCATTGCACTATGAAACATTGTTTTTCACTTTTAGTACTTGCTGATACCCTGTATATCCATATGAGAATAAGCTGTGATATGCTGAGAATTCAAGGAACATCCAATCATAAATTTAGCTAGTGTAATTAGCAGGAAAATCTAGTTAGGGAATTGTTCATTATTTTTTTAAAAATATTTTTTCCTAAAATAATACTTATTTTTATTAGCAGATTTGTGGTTTCTCTATTTTTACTCTGCCAAAACAATAATACTATTTTTTTTATTATACAGATTAGTTGTATATTTTACTTCTTTTATTTTTATTTATTCTCTTCTTATTCATTGTCTGACTCAAAAACCAATTCAACTTCAAATGAAATAGCTTAATTTGTATTTTACGTGGTATCTACCAAGTCGGCTACTTTCAGTTTTAACTTTTCGTTGATATTATTCATATGCGCGTGTCGCGCATTTGCGTAAAAATTTAATAAAGCAAAACATTTGAGGCAACGCGTTGAAGCAGAAGCAGCAACAACTTCTGCTGCTGCTGCTGTTGCCATTCCAGCCCCCGCCACGCCCATTTAAAACAAATAAAATATGTATTGGTGTGTCTCTGTCTGAGTGTGTGTGTTTTTTTGTGTGTGCACTTATACAAAACGGGGGAAACAGCCTCCTCTGCGCTCCTTGGCCATATGTCAGGAAATACAATTTTGATAAATGCAATGGCAAAAAGCGTTCGACGGCGCAGCCATGTTGACGATGTTGGCCATCGACAACGCATTTCAAATTGGGCAACAAAGTGGAGAACATCACACCAAGCTTGCCACAAAGTGTGAGTCGGGGGGGGGGGGGGGGGGGGGGGCACTTTATCTCTGGCGACCATCAAGTGTCCTCCAGTTGAAACATTTTGCGCTGTTTTATTTGTTTTGTGGACCCAGGCTTCCTTCCTTGGGAACCGTTTCGCTGTTATTTTTGTGATTTATTATTCAAGGCAAAAATTAAATTTTCCCTTTTTACTGCAGCCAAAAACACATTCCACACCAGCCCTTTTTTTCGTTGTTGTTGTTGTTGTTGTTGTTATTCACCCCCCCATTTAGTGCCTAAAATTTATTGTGTTGCTGCTGAATTCAATTACAAAAATGATAAGCAATGTTGAGTTCTGAGCACAACAACAGGACAATGCCAAGGACACCAGACAGCAGACTAGAGACTCCAGATTCTCGACTCCAGACTAGAGACTTATACAGACAAGTGCAGTCAATGCCAAGGAGATTTTCAATATTGCATCCTTGAATGTTGTACCCTGTTTTCCCACCCATCCATCCGTAAGCCTGGGGCTTAAGGACGAGGCCATTTCGGGGGCTTTGCAAATGTCTCAATATGAAAATGATAACCCGCTGCGTTTTGTCATTACTTTTGGCTGTCGTCTGCACTCGGAGCAGAAGGATAAGGCCACAGGACTATAACGATGACTGTGATGACAATAACAAAAGGCAACTTCTAATGCCAAACTACACAAACAGCAAACAACAAACAAACAAACAACAACAACAACATGGGACACAGACATAGCATCTATTTTAATGACATTTTAAAGGCTTTGCGCATAAAATATGATCATAGAAATTGCTGTCAAAGCCAAAAAACTAAAAAAAATAAATGAGAAAAAAAACGTGCAAAATGGCAACTAATAAAAGTCTAAGCTATTTCCGGCAACAAAAGGTTTGTAAACTACTAAAAATAAAGCTAGAAAATGTTGGATTGGATTACCTTGTGGTTTAGGTTTATTATTATCATTTTTCGCAGATTCTTGTGCTAAAAATAAAAGGTAGAATAAAAAGGCAAACATAAATAATAAAATCGATTTGAAAAAGCAAGCTGAGCGTTTTTGGGAAATGTAACTTAAGATTAGGTTTAAAAATAGATTTATTTATTAATTAAAGATACTTGAGAAATGCGTGGGCAAAAATTGAAAGCTAAAGCAAAATGGTTATAAAAGGGCAATTATTTTTAACAAGTTTTAGATTAAATAAGCAAATAAATTACATGTAGCTTAATTAGGGGAAATATACTTTTAGCACTTGGTTTAAGATTTAGGTTTTTAAGGGTTTTTAGCGTTGAATGTAAAATTGAAATATTATCTTTAAACACATTTTTTAATGGACAGAAAGAATTTAATTTAATAACAATTAATTTAATAATAATAATAATAATTAATTGAAGACTAAACGCAAGAAATACAAAGTATTTATTTGTAGTATTTCTATCTCCCTCTCTTTCCTTCTCTTTATAACTCTCTCTCTCTCATTCTCTTTCACTCTCTGTCTCTCTCTCTCTATCTCTTTTTTCACTCTCTCTGAAAGTACTTTTACTCTGCATTAGAAACTCAATGTGCAATTTATGTAATTTACCTCAAATGGCAACTAAAGTCAAACAAGCATATATTCAATTATTGTAAACCTTTAACTAACACACACTAACACACACACACACACACTCAAACACACACACACACTTATTGATTTCTTAGATTTATAGCTGGTGTAACGGAAAATAATCCACTCAGATTCAGCATCGACAGTTATTTCACGCTTCTTGGTCAACCAACGAGCAATACTTAAACTTTTGCCCGCATGCTTTTGGCCCGTTTGCTAACTTTGTTGACAAATAAAAGCATAAGTCGCGCGTAATAATTGGCCAAAAAGCACATTAAATGGCTTATACAACGGCAGCAACGACTACACCGTCAAGGACGTGCTCATGGATAGCAAGGACAATGCTGCTCCTACTGATGCTGCTGCTCCTTTTGGCCAGCGATTCGCTAAAAGATTTACTTCTAGGTTATATTTTTCTTTTTGCACGCCCGCACACTCGAACACACTCAAAAAGGGGTGTAGAAGTGGGTGTGTGTGTGTGTGGATTTGTGTGTGTTGCACGGATTGTTCAAATTTGGCTCGTATTTTGCCATATTATTCAATAAGAAATTGACATTTGATTAGAGATTTGTACGCAATGTTAGTTCGCCACAGCCACAGCCACAGCCACTGCCTCTGCCTCTGCCACTGCCTCCGACTTTAGCTTCCTTTTGCTGCCCAGTCCGAGCGAAGCCTGCGGAGTTGTGGCCTGTGCCTGTGCCCCAACATATCCTTTCGTTCATCACTTCCAATTACCGCTTATTTATTGCTTCATTTTTACTGGCAGCAGTCGTTGCGGTTGGGGTAAATTGATTTGTCTGTGTAGGTGTGTGGTGTGCAGTGTGTGTGCTTGTGTGTGGTCTGTGTGTATTTGGATTAAGGCGGCGAGCGTCTGAGGATTTGTTGCTGCTACCATTGCACCCTGAACTCTTTGCCCTTTAGCGGTATTTATTAAGGACAAAAAGGAGTAAAACTTCTCAGTTGATTGTGTTTAATTACTCAAACCAACAGCACAAAAATGTCGAACATTGATTTTCATTTGCGCTTTAATGAAAAGCGTTTCCAATTAGGCAACAGCAAAAGGGCTGAGTTCTTGCAACATGCTTTGTTCTTCTTAATTGTTGTTTGTTATTGTTGCTGTTGCTTTTGCCAAGACGAAAAACACGTACAAACAATTTGTGTGACGGAAAAAAGAAAAGAAATTAGATTTTGGCTCAGTGCAAATTTTGTAATTGCCGGCAGACGTGGCAAGTTCTGAGGGCTTTGTGAGTTTGTTGACACCAATTTGATTGGTCGCCAACACATAATTACTCATGCCACATGTAAACCATGTTTAATCATGACCGTCTGCTGAACGTGTTTTTACTGTGGCATATGCCAAAAACTGTGGCACGTGTCAACAAATTGTTGTAATTAAAATCAAGTAAAATTTGAATTCATTATGGGATTTGGAATTGAATTGTAAAATGGTGTTTTTAAATTGAAGAATGGAAAATTTATAACAATTGAAAATTGGACTGATTAATGTAATTTCTTGAGAAAGGGATTATTTTTGCCGATGTTGCTGACAGTAATCGGAACAAATTCACTTTACGCTGAAGCATCGACAATGGCACTTTAATGTTTTCGGTTTCTAATTAACTGACAACTGGCGTTTGCTGAGCAGAGAGTGCCTCATCGTAGCCGCAGCAGTGGCAGCAACAGCAACAGCAGCAGTAAATCCATCAAGTAACTGCCACGCAGGAGGCAAGACGGACATATTTTCATACGGATACGTTGCCACATCCTGACGAGACATCCAGGCAAACACAACCAAGGATATTACTTAACAAATTACATAAAATTACTTTTCTTGTACCAGCAGGCAAACAAAAGAGGGCCGAGAGGGCCTGGCTAGAGATGGAGGCGAAGTAGAGGTGGTTTTTTTGCGGGGAGGAGTACAAGAAAACGCTTAACGATTACAGTGCATACAAACAGAGACTGACAGGCAGCAGATATGTCTATGTATGTGTGTGTGTGTGGGTGTGTGTGTGTGTGTGTGTGTGTGTGTGTGTGTTTATAATGCTCTCCTGTCAAGACGAAAAATGTTTACTGCCAAACGGGTAGGCTGGCTTTTGGCTAAGAGCGCGCTAAGAATTAAGGGTTGTGCTGTGTGTGGCGTGGGTGTGTATGGTGTATGGTGTGTGGTGTATGGTGTGTGTGGGTTGAGAGTGCTTTGGTTGCTAAGCTTTTCGAAATTTGCTGTTTGCGCTGCACAAACAAAAAACAAATGCAAAACAAAAACCAAACAATTGGCGGCATCATTCATCATGATTCGCACAGATGACAGCATATTTTATATATATATATCTGTGTGTGTGTGTGTGTGTGCCACTCTCTATGTGTGTGTGACATTTAAATTGAGCGCCTAAAACAAAAATGATACGCAAAACGGAAGGCAGACAAATGACATTGATGCTAATTAAAAGCGGTGCCAGCTGCAAAAACCGAGACAGTTATGCATGAAGACAGGCGCCGTTTGAGTGGAGAGGGGGGGAGAAGGAGGAGGGTATCAAGTGACGCCACACAAAGTAATGAGTATGGCCGAAAAGTTGCAAGTGCCTAGGAAATGAGAGACTGTTTGTACGGCTTCCGGTTACATTTAATGAAATGCCAGTAATGAAAATGCAATGCCAAAAAAGTAAATGGGTCAAAAGCAAAACACAAATTGTGAAACGAAGCAGTCAGCAGGGGGTGGGGTACTAAGGTGTGGCGAAAAGCAATTACTTGCTAACGGTAAATTAGTGTGTGCATTGTGCAGCAGCGTGTTGAGTGACAGGCTCGAGCATATGTCGCGTATACTTAATTTTAGACTGCCCTTTTGTGCGGGCCACACACTCCTGTGTGTGTGTGTGTGTGTGTGTGTGTGTGGCAAATTATGCTCATCATTGTGACACAATTAGCGGGCACCACAACCGACACACACACACACACACAGGCTGCGTGGCAATGCAGGACGCAACTTAACCCTAATGGATGCATTACCCGACACTGGCAGCAACTGCTGCTGCTGCTGTGAGCAACTGCTGCTGACGGCCACTCAGCAATTTTCTCATTTTTAGTTTCTATGAAAGTCATTTCATGCATGCAAAATTAGTTTATGTGCGCAATTTCAAAAGGAAACGTGGCAGCAAAGAGCCAAGTGCCCCGCCGAGAGTTTCACTCAAAAGGATCACATGGAAAAACCGCTGAAAATTTCACACTAAACGTTGCCATTATGCAACATTGTTGCGGTTTTGCTCTTTTATTTTTATTTTTACTTTTTTTTGGGTATGGTAATGCGACAACGGCAACGAGGAGGCGCCACATCCGTTACGTTGCAACAAGCTGCATTTGTCTTCAGACTGCCGAAGGGTTTCTCAACTGAGACAGCAGCAATCTGGTGTCACATTCTGTGCTTGCCACAGCATATTTAATGCCACACTTAAGATAAGAACTTGCCACAAAATGTGCTATTAAATTTCCCCCTTCAAACAATAAGCTAACTAAACATTTCTCCATTTTTTATACGAATTCATTTTGATTTGTGTTTCTAGGTTTTTATTTATTACCTTTTGCCAATCACAGATTCAGTTCACAAACATCAATCGCCGGCTGCAATTTGTCGTTTGATTATTTACTTTATTGTCCAGCGGTTATTTGTTAGATGGAATCGGAAATTGCACAATGGCCAACGAAATGAATTGATTTCTAATACGTATTGTGGCAACCACAATCAGAGCTGCACAGGACGAGTTGGCCAGGATAAAGCAGGTATCAGCCAATTCAATTGCTAAAGTAATAATGCTGAGTGTTGGTGGCAAATGGCAACATGGAATTCAATTTACTTGCAACTGATGCGGCAACAAAACCACGTTGAAAATTGAAGTTTAATAAGCAATAACATAAATCCCACTTTGCTTGCACAGATAACAAATTTTCACAAGCGCTTGTTAAATAGATACAAAGAAAAAAAAAACATAATTTAATACTTGGCTAAAACTTGGTTTAAGTAATTGAAAATTGTGCGCTGTGGGCTGCTTTATATTTTAATTAACTTCAAAAGGTTTGCTTTATAAACACAGACTACGCGCCGTGGATGCTGTCTGTGTTGCCAGGGATATTGGCCACGGATTCGTGGCAATCGCAAATAAAGAGCCGAGTGCAGCCACTGTTGCACCAATATATATATATCATCAACTGAGGAGGAATAATAAAAAAAAAAAACGCAGCACGCTTCCGTCAAGTGCTCGTCATAAAAGCAATCGCATGGTCAACGCGAATTGTTTGCCCTCCAGGCAACAACAGGCATCAACTGGTGAGGGGATGGAGGGGGCGCGGCTCAAAGAAACAAAGGACACGTAGACAATTCCAGGATAATAAAACAGCAGCAGCTCAGCGCCATTGGCAATGGCAATGGCAATAGAATGCCGCCAGGATAACCAACATCATCATCAACGGACAGACAGAAAAAACTAGAGGCAGAGCAGAGATGACCACTGCACGCACTCCAATGAGACATTGGCTATGGAGAGTGGAGCACGCACAGTGGTCCTGAGCACGCACAGTGGAACGAGAAATGCTTATAAATTAAATGCTGCGTAGATAAATTGAGTATTTCAACTGAATGAGTTCAATTAATACAAGTATTTAATATATATTTATAAAAAAAACATAAGTAAATTAAATGTTCGTTAAAAATTCTTAATTAATGACAGAAAGATAAAAACCGCTTTAAATTGATTAAAATTAATTAAGGTATAAATTAAAATATTTATTTAAATACACAAATAAATATTTTATATAGCAGAAACTGTCGTACATTAATTAAATGATTTTCGTTTTTGCAAACTGTGCATTTCCGCACGATTAACTATCGATTACTTATCGATATAAATCGTAACCAGCTAGCTACAACAAACTAACTTTTACTTGAGCCATTTAAGCAATTTCAATAAATTTTCAATATATTATTACAATAATTAAAATAGATTTCATATTGCAAACTGTGCATATTCTCACAAAAAATTATCGATTTCTTATCGATATAAATCGTAACCAGATAGCTACAACAAACTAACTTTTACTTGAGCCATTTAAGCAATTTCAATAAATTTCAAATTTATTATTACATTAATTTAAATCGATTTCTTTTTGCAAGCTGTGCATTTCCTCACGAAAAATGATCGATTACTTATCGATATAAATCGTAGCCAGCTAGCTACGACAAACCAACTTTTACTTGAGCAATTTGAGCAATTTCAATTAATTTTCCATTTATTGATAGACTTTGCTGCAATTGCTGATTGATTAATCAATCATTGATCGGTCTAAAAACAGAAAACCCTCAAATTGTCTATCGTCTATCGTTTGCCCCTTGTTGGCAAGTCCAATCAGGCGGCTAAGTTGAGGCTGGACGCAGAGTGCTTTGTTCACATGTAAACGACAATCAACTTGAATAGCAGCAGCCCCCAAAAACGTAATGGGAATAATTTGCAGCAATTTCGTTCAAAAAAGCCTCTTAGACACACACAACACACACGCACACACACAACACACACAACACACACGCACACACTTAGAGGCGTAGCAGTCACGTAAATGACAATCAAAATTTGAAGTAGACAATGTTGCACGAGGGCAGCAAGGAGGCAACTTGGAGTGAGTGCCATAGCAATGTGTCGAACTGACCAAATCAAATGCGTGCTCTGTGCTATTCGTGCCACATGCCCCCAAGGCTGTCACAGTTCACACACACACACACATAGCGTTATCTGGCGTGACAGACAGCTGGACGCAGGAGGTGAAATACAATCTCCCTTTTGGCCAATACAAATAGACATGGAAGGCAACCACAGCTGAAGCTGCTTATAATCTAAGCACATACGTTCGATGAGTGTGTGTCTATTTTATGTGTGTGTGTGGTACCCGCACACGCACACACACACACATGCACACACACAAAACAAGCGTTAGTTACATGGCCCAACCATCACTTTGTCATATTATGAATTCTAATTCCGTTGGAGGCCCTGACCTGAAGCTGCTCCTCTACAACAACCCCCAACCCCCCACTCCCACACGCCCACAGCTGCCACACCCCTATATTGTATGAGCTCCTGATGACGTTATGGATACTTCAGCTGTCAGACAAAATGTGTTCCCGTTGATTGCCAGTGACAAGAACTTAAAGATATTCACCGCACTTAAAGCTGTGTGGCAAGCACAATTTGATTATGTCTTGTGGCTTGGTCGTAGTGCAGGGCGGGGGATACGGAGTTTTGTCAAGAATTTATAATGACAGGCGTGAATTTTCATATTGCTCTACTTTTCAACAGCAAGGGACGCGAAGCGTGCCACAGCCCGAGGGGCAGCTCTTGGACAAGCCAGTTGCAATAAAATGTGCGTCAAATTGTCTCTTTTTTTTTGGGGTAACTATTAAAAAGTTTACAACCCTCGCAGAATACAACGAACAAAAAAAAAGGGGGGGCAACGAGTTGTCTGTGCTTCATTTTCTTGGGGTGTCGTCTCCCCAGTAATAATGAGCTTAGTATGCAAAACTGCGGCGAATTGTCAAGAATAAGAAAAGTAAAAGACTCAGTTTTTTGACAGTTTTCACAATTTTCTTCTGGGCTCTGGAAAATTGTTGGCGAATCCACATTGCTGAAAATTGGCTGCTGGCAAAAAGGAACTTTAAAATTATGGGGCGTGTTGCAAGTGGGAGTGGCAATGCTGAACTTTGCATTAGTTGCGTGTGGGCAAAGTTTTCAAAAGAGAATTGATTACATTGGGAAGCTGAGCAAAATGATCTCATTACTCATAAAATATATATATATATATATTATATATATATATATATATATATACTATAAAGCTTGTTCTACACAGCATTATTCATATTTATCTGCTGTACTTGTGACACTTGTGCTGAATTTTAGTTGACATCATCTGGAAATCACTTTGGCTGCAGCTTGCTCAACTGTTTAAAAGCTTTAGATGCGTATTTTACTCAATTATTATTCAAATTTTTATTTAACAAAGAACTCAAATACTCATCTATAATTACAGATTTCTTTAAAATATTCTATAATTTAAATAACCTTTCCGCTTCTTAGCCAATTAACAAAGTTCCAAACTCTTTCGCTTTTTGATATCTTTCATAAAAAAAAATGCCTTATGCAAATGCTGCATGTCAACCGCTAAAACACTCAAAAAAAAATAAACCAAAGTGTAACAAAAAATGAAAACCGCAAATTTTCCATGTCAATGCATAAGTCGCTTCATTAGCCAACCAAGCGAGAAAAGAGAAAAGGGCTCGTCTCACGCGAGATGACATCAAACAAAAATCTGCACAAAAGCAAAGCAAAAGCCACAAAAAAACAAAAACAACAATAAAAACAAAAAACCAACAAAAACCCTTCTATGCAACAAAATCATTAAAATTCGCCGCACAACATTTAAAAACCACAAAAAAAAACCACAGCTCGAGGCAAAGGCGAAGGCGGAAACGGAAACGGGCAGAAATGCGAAAAGGCGACATGTTTTTGCTTCGTTAATAAACTGCAACGAATTTGATGGCGGTTTCAGTTAGCAGTAAACCACAAGACGAGCTGTCTAACCGCAAGAAGACGACACTTTTTTAAACCGAGAAGCCCGAATAATGGTCCAAGGATACAAGACAAAAACAAAAAAAAAATGTCAAAGGGTTTCGCAGAGATAGACAAATGCCACCATCCCAAAAAAAAAAAAAACACCAAGCAATGAAGCCAAGTAACAAAAAACAATGCAAACAAAAAAAATTCACTTTAAGTATTTTGCCAATAAATTTAAATCACAGACATGCGGCAAGGAAGCAAAAGCGTTGCACCCCAAAAAAAAAACAATAGACAAGCAGCAAATTATGGCAGGAGGCTCGCCAGAGAAAACTGTGATAAGACAAAAAAAGGCAACAAAATGATGAAGTTTCGATACTCTTCAGCAGTCAATTTTGATAGAAAATTGGTATCTAATTTAGTTAAAATAATATTTAAATAAATGTTAGTTTAGAAAAGCTGATTAGAAAAGTTTAATAAAAAACTGAAAGTGAGGCAAACAAAGGAAAGAAATTAGTGAAATACTCTTGGCAAATGTCAGAAAAGTAGGATTTTAATCAGCGAATATATATCTAGGCATAGTTAGAAAAATTGGCTAAAGTCAAAAAAGCGAAAAAATAGAATGAGAAATGTAAATAGCCAAACGACAAATTTAAGTTACAATTGGAAGTATATTTATGAAGATAAAAACGAATGGAAATAAGTCAAATCGAACTAAAACAAATCTATAAAATGTATATATAAAATGTATCTATGAAATGTAACCATGAAATGTATCTATGAATGTGAAGAAACAAATTAATAAAATATTAAACGAATTGTAGTCAAAGGAGACTGGTTATATTGGGAAGAAACTGGACTAAACTTTATTTCCCAAAGGTTTACATATAAATCTATAAAATATTTATAAAATTTATCTATGAATGTGAATTACAAATTAATAGAATAGCAAATAGTCAAAGGAAACCCTCAAATTAACTCAACACGACTTATTCTCAAAGGGTTACATATTTAATTAAATAGTCCAAATATCCTCTGCATCCTTAAAAGAATCTAAGCCAAAGCTGGAGGACAAGTCGGGGTTGCCTCAAAAGTCGTAGAAAGCGCTAAAAGGATTTAGTCACGCGTGCAAATAAACTTGCCGGAAATCGGTAGCAAATAACTGTGCGACACAAAAGGGGGAAGCTGGGGGGCAGGGGCAGGCATTACATAGAGTAGCAGAAAGAACCGTTGTTTGTTATTTACAGGCGAAAATTAAATACTCAAAATTACATGTGTCGCGCATAATTGTTAAACATGATTTACATGATTTTTTTTATGTTGCCCCAGAATGTTGCTGCTGCTGCGGCAGTTTGCCAAATGTGTTATGCGAATTTGCGAATATGTTTTTTTGGAGCAATTTACAAGATTTTCGCTTAGAACATAACTTTTGTAATGGCCTAATAAAAGCTAAAAAAAAAGACCTTTTAAAGCAACGCTATTGAAGGAATTGTTAAGGTTTTTTGGCAGCGCATAATTTGAGCATATAAACCATAATCTTTGTTAGGCTGCCGACTTTGAGAATAAATTGCGCGTATCCTGGCAAAATTTCTGCCACCGGGCCACCCACCCAACCAGCCAAGCAAGGAGCCAAGCAACATCCCCAGCCATTCGCTCTAATGGCGAACAACAGCATTGTCGAGTTGAAGATAACTTATAAATCATATAATCAGAACAGCTACAACAACAACAACAACAATAACAACAACTACAGCAACAACAATAAGCGAAGCAGCAGCAGCTCCAACGGAAGCAGCCACATGAAAAACTGAAATTGCTTTTTGGCCGTGGAACTAAAAGTGGGCGATGGCAGGCCAAGAATTGGGCTGGCTGGGGGGTGGCTGGGGGGGGTGTAGCTTATGGTCTAGTTGAGTGGGTGAATGTGCTTTCAAAGTGTGTAATTTATTGTGCGTTACATAACTTTATGATAACTGATAACTGAACTGGTTGTTTGGGTAGCTTGAGAAAAGTTTATTGAACGAATTAAATTGAAGACTAAGCACAACAAAACTATCAATCAAAAATGAGAGGGGGGAGAGGGGAGAAGTAAATTGAAATTCAATTTAAATTTATAACGAGTTAAAGAGAATGTTTACAACTAAATGTGTGCGAAATATATAAAAATTGTACTCCATTTTGTAGAGGGAAAAGCGAAGCGAAACTGCATTAAGAAAGCGTTGCAAGGCTTAGCCAACTTTTAGCTTGACATGCAACACATGCAGCATGCAACAGACTCAATTTCATTCACTGGTAAAAAAAACATTGCAGTCACATTCATTTACACCTAGGCATTTTCTTCTTTTGGCTAACAGGTAATCCCAGCAGCGCACCTCGCTCAAATGCAATAAGCAAACATGCCAGCTGGCGTCGGGAATAAGCCAAGAGTGATACATCGTTGCTGCAACAATATACAACTTTGGGGTGGAGGGGGGAGGGGCAGCAACCAGGACCTTGGCAATTGCACGCAGCTTACGTGCCATGAAGTGACAGGGCGGGGGGCGGGGGTTTGGAGGAGTTCAAAAAGACAATGGGGGCTCTATGAAGCATGCACCGAGTTTCCATTTAACTATGAATAATTCTCAGTTGATATTGCTGCTGATGTTGCTGCTGTTGTTGTTGTCTGTGGGGCGTTGCTATGAATGATGTTGCTGCTGTTGTTGCAATTGCTGCTGTTACTGCTGCTGCTGCTGCTTGTTAATATTTTCATTTCCGTTGCTTTATGAGCCGATTCCGAAATGCCTAGATGCAAGCAGCGACAAGGCGAGAGACAAAAACGGGGATACAAAACCATGGAGCTAAAGAAGGAGATAAAGAAGGAGATGAGCACGAGGAGGAGGACGAGGATGAGGACGAGGAAGAGGACGAGGAGGAGGAGGAGGACAAGGATGAGGACGAGGATGAGGAGGAGGACGAGGAGGAGGACGAGGATGAGGACGCGGGATAAGGGTGAGAGTTGAGTGCCCCGCTTTGCAATGGGACAATGACAAGAGCAACAGCTTCAAGTACATGGCAACAATTGAGGCAACAAGAGCATCAGCAACAAATGAGGCTATTACAAGTCCTGCTCATCATCATCATCATCATCATCATTATCATCATGATGTGGCTTATCGGGTCTGAGTTGTCTGTGCGTAAAGTCTCAAGAACTGCCATTGTTTGCATAAAATTGCAATTTACAATTATGACAATAAACATGAAGGATATAAAAGGAGCAACGCATCGGAATTGAAGCGGATTAACAACACCGTTATGATCTGATAAAACAATTTAAGTGCGTTCTTATAAATGACAAAATTAAACAGCTAAAACAAAACGGCGAAACAACCCCCAGGAAAATATATACAAATGCAGACAAATTGTGCGAGTAAGAGAAAAATTTGTGAAACGCTGCTAAATGAGACAAAAATTTGATAAATTATAGCAAAAAAAAAAATATGGAGACGAGCAGCAATAAATCGAGCAAGTGAAAATGCTGAGCTGAATTGTTTATCTATGCCACACCCCGGGGGGCAGGGGAAAGAGAGTATATGCCCAGGCCATAATTAGACACAGGGCTTGGCGAGTTCAGATAGATTAGCTAAAGGCAACAACAACAACAACAACAACAACAAGGAATAGTCCAAAAACATAGCCAGGCATAAATTACGACAGTCTTTGGGGAGTAAAGCGCTCGAAATACTCGTATTATTATCATTAAATTAGTTTTGTGGCATGAGGCAAGCACCCCGCCCCCTCCCCCCCACCACAACACCCACACTTAAATGAGAGCTTATTGCCAAGGCGAAACAATAAATTGTGCAAATCTTTATGAATGACTTCGCTTAAAGCTTGCCCTAAAAAACCATATTTTTGCAAATCGTTTCGCATTTTTTGCAACAAAAAAAATGCAAGTGAAAACTAATTTAATTTTTTTAAGTAATGTTTTTTGGCTAATTGAATTTTTTAAATTTATCCCAGCGAAAATAGATAGCAAGATTAAACATTTAAATAAAATAATTGTTACTAATTTAAATTGTTACTCGAATTTAGCTGAAGTTATTTGTAAAATATATAAGTTAAATTAAAAAGCAGTTTCAACAATTATTTAAATATAATTTTCAACAGTTTTTTAAGTTATTTGCAAATTAAATTAATTAAATTAAAAAGCAGTTTCAACAATTATTTAAATATGATTTTCATCAGTTTTTTAAGTTATTTGCAAATTAAATTAATTAAATTAAAAAGCAGCTTCAACAATTATTTAAATATAATTTTCAACAGTTTTTAGTTATTACTAATTATATGTTAAATTTATTATTTATTTATTTATTAATACTTTATTAATAATATTATTAAAAACTTACCGCCATATCTGCAATTTGTTTTATCAGCGGGTATATTG
Organism: Drosophila dives; assembly: GCA_035042365.1. Taxonomy (NCBI): domain Eukaryota; kingdom Metazoa; phylum Arthropoda; class Insecta; order Diptera; family Drosophilidae; genus Drosophila; species Drosophila dives. The sequence continues at coordinate 2,001,054 of JAWNLJ010000326.1, read as the reverse complement.
CCATTGGGCTCGAGACGATCCAGATACTCCTCCGAATTGTAACCATTGAATGGAACTTTATTACCGTGATTATGATGGGCGCCACCGCCGCGATGATGATTATGATGATGGTGATGATGATGTGTGGAGTCGTCGCCATCCTCGCGGGAAATGGCTGCAATCATAGAAGAAGAAGGTAAAACAATTAGCATCATTTTGTTGGCCATCTCGTTATTACTGTTTTTGCTAATTGGCTTTTATGCAAAATCAATTATCGTCGAGCACTTAAAACTTTCAAGCCGAAAAATCGAGTTATTTTCATTTGGCCAGCAGACTTAATGTCAAGTGGCAAAAGGAACTCCCCAAGCAACTTGGCCACATTTCACTCTTGAGCTTTGTTCGGGTGTGGGTTTTGGCCTTGTCAGAGTTTTTCATACCAATCAACGCCGGGTTTCGTTTGTAGGCCAACATGCCAGTAACTGGTGTGAGCCACAAAGAATGCGGTTTTGGGCCCCGTTCACAAGTCAATTGTGGGGATTCTGTGAGGGCTACAGACTTTGACTGCTAATGGCTTCATTTGGACACCTCGTCCGTTGACCAAAAAGTAAATGTCAATTTTAAAATTATATTCCCAAAAATACTTAAAGGCTTAATGGACTACAATATCTCAAGGGACACACAGCTGCGCCCCCCTCGAATCATCATAGTCACAGCTCGTAAAACGTAGCCGGGCAATTTGGAATGTGTCGAATATGCAAATAAGTTGAGCTGGTTATATAAAATTGAGGCTAAAGCTTTTGTACAAATTTGTAGAGAAGGACAACAAAACAAGGCGCGCCTTCTAATTTCCAAAACGGAAATACGAAAGGCTCGAATAACGCCCCAGGACAGTTTGGAAGAGAGCGAAAAAAAAAACAAAAAAAGCAGAAGAAGAAGAGTTGGCCATGTTACCTGGGTGCATATAAAAAAGGCTGAAATGTAGCAGCCGCTAACGGAAATTGGCTGGCTATTAGCTTACACTGTACAAACACACACACACACATGCACACACACCTGCACACACACTGATATCGCG